>OX458322.1:21419277-23919277 GCA_949768715.1 Dascillus cervinus
ACACCCAACCGACAAAACATTTAAACACTGTTTTAATTAAATAAAAATAAATACAAAAGAAATTATAATAACTAGTAATAGTATAAGTACATTTGCTTAACGATAACATAAAATAACATAATATAAGTAATAACTAGAATAAATAAAATAACTCATTAAGAGAAGAAGAAAGCGGGGCTGTACCAAGAACACTAGCAACGTTGCCTCTCTGTATAGCCAAACTTATTCGTTGCTTCAAATATGTTTTGGCTTGAGGAATTCCCGTTGTTTGAACAATACGCCTCCCCAAATCTTCAAGGAGAGAAAGGGCATCAGCACTCCAAGGACACAAAGTTTCCACAGCGAAGGCGACGAAAAAATAATCATCAGGAATTGCCTTATATATTTTTTCTTAAGATTTTCTGCCAAGTGTGCAGCAGATCTTACAGATAATGAAGAATCAGTCAAATGAGAAGGGGCAAGTGTATCCGTTCAAGTAAAAACCCAAACTAAAGATTTACCTACTTTCCATGGATTAACTGTAATACCATCTGGACGTTTGCCATCATCCCTCAGAATACCATTAGGTTCAAGGATACAAGGGATGTTGGCAGAAGAGAAAGCACGTTTAATAATGTCATTAATATAGCTGTGACGAGAGAGTCTACCAGCACTTTTAATGCACGATAATCCATGATGACCCAACGAGTCTACAGAAGAACCGCACGAGCAGATATGAGGATGACAGAAATTGATCCCCAATCTAAGTGAAATAGCAATTTGTAAGATGTTTTTTTCTAAAAGAGTACCTAATTTACAAGATGGAAGAGCTTCAAGCTTCAAGTTCAGATCCAGCTAATAAGATAGCTTTTTGTGTGATATTTGAGGAAGATAATAAATTTTGAAATATTTCTCACAGATAGGTAAGTCCCAATTTCTTTGAATAGAAAGTTCTTTTGGAAGTAAAGACGAATTAGAAATTTCCTTCCAATAATCAACAGCCTCGTTAAGGGATGTAATTTCAAAATTAGAAAAACTAGAAGGTAGAATGGACATAATAATATCAGAATTAGAAAATATAGAAGACAAAAAGGCAGGCGAGGAAATATCAATTATAGACCAAAACCGATTGGTAATTTGGCTTGAGTCCAAGATCTTATTGTAAATTTAATATTAAAATTTTTTTCCAAAGAAGAAATAACAATATTATCTAATTCAAGACACTCATTTTTAAATTTTCAAAAAGGACAACATCTAACTAATATGAGGATTAATTTTACATAGATTTGAAAATGAAAACAATGTGAAGATAATTCAACGAAACAAATTGACGTCCATCATTTTCTAAACAGGCTCGACTGCGTCTCATAAAAATCCACTAACCCTACTTAAAAGTTCTGGTGTGATTTCTCTAGAAAAAGCACGTATTCTCTTTTTTAACAACTTCAAATTTGAAATGGAGTTTCGTATACTTTGTTTTTTACAGTTTCTCATAGGAAGAAATCCAAAGGAGTCAGATCCAGACTACGGGGTGGTCATGCATTAACGCTGCCCCGTCCTATCCACTTCCTTCCAAATCTGTTGTTCAAATAAGTCCTCACATTTCGCGCAAAATGTGGAGGGGTCCATCCTGTTGAAATCTCATTCTTCTTCTGATTTCTAAAGGCACATCTTCCAAAAGTGCTGGTAAAATGTTTTGTTTAAAAAGACGTTCTGAAAATAGCTGTGTCGTATCCAGTGTGGATTTTCCAAGGCATAATAATGGCAATTGTGGCGGTTAACTGCTCCATTATTTTAAAATTTTGCCTCATCGCTGAACATCACCAATTTTAAAAAATCCTCCTGGTGATCAATCTTTTCTTGCATAAAATTACAAAAATTATAACGTTGTACTTAGTCGGTTTCGTTTAATTCTTGCACTAAGGTCACATGGAAGGGATGAAATTTATTTTCGTTTATTATTCTACATACTAACGACAGACTGATTTCAGTTTGTCGAGATATTTGGCGTTGCCTTACGTGGGGGTTGTCCATGTTTGTCGCTGTTGAACGCCTATGCCTTTTTGGTTTTGACCAATTCTCCCTTAATTAATTTTAAGCTATTTAAATGTTTTGTCGGTTGTGTGTCCACGTTCAGAGTAACGATACCTGTATAATCTGGCTGCAACAACTGCATTTTTGTGACACTCCACTCGTTCGTCGTTTGAATACATTTTGCAAATTAAATTACCACTTTGACAGTTATTTCTGTCAGGGGTTTCCAAAAACATGAAATTTAAATATATGTTTTTTGGCGTAGACCTCGGAAAGTTACGTGAAACACCCAGTATAAGGAAATGGTTTAACTCAATATAATTTTTAAAAAAACAATTCTTCAGTCCCCTTTTTCAATAAGACTTAGGGCCTCATCTAAAGTCACAGTTCAATTTCACTCTCCCTAATTAAAAAACGACCTATAGCACTTACAATATCAAAGTTTCCCATGTGATTTTAGCGTTCTTTCCAACTTGAACCGTCTCTATCTACATTTTTTTAAATTTTTTCCTAATTTTGCAACTTTTTCAAATATAAACTTTTATGCAATTTATATTGTATTTTTTTTTGAGAATTTGGCAGTTTTGCATAACTACCTTTTTGTGATTAACTAAAAAAATTAATTTAATTTAATGCACATTTATTTATTATTATTTAGGTTTAGCATCTCAAGTTGTATCGTTTAGTTTGATTTGAAAAGTGAGACTTGAATTTATTTGGTTAAGAATGGAGCGCAAGGCAGGGGCGTTATAAAAAAGTGCACTAAAATCATACGGTCGGAACTAATGCTGCAATAATAAATCACTAGAATAAGTAGTAAAAGGGAGAAGAGCTATTAGCGGGTACTTGTAGGGCATATTCACTTTCGCTCGGGGTATTGACTGTCGCAACTAGCGTGGAATTAGGCAATATGTTTGCTGCTATTAAAGCATTAGATGCGTCCATGCGTGTTGACTCTAAGGGTAGTTATATCGACCTAATCACATTTGTATTGCATCCACGGCTTTGATAGGGTGAATTTTTCCTTTAAACATTTCAATTATCGATTTTCGCGAGACAATCAATCACTCGAACTAAATTAGGCACAAAGTCAGTTTAATGGCTTATTTATTCGGTTTCTTCTAAAATACAACAACCGGACGTCCTAAATCGTTGCCGTATACACAAAAATACCCCCTCGTTCGCGATACATCAAACGGCAAACGTTTCGAACGTGGTTTCCAAACTAAAATCCATTGTAGTCATCTTATATTTTATCGGCAATCGACAATGCGACATTTCCATGCGAATAGTTCCTTTCTGTGATGCAAATTCTTTTTTTCTCCCCCGTAAATATTTCCACCTTTTATAATGGTCGACGGGCATTGTTCAATGAAGAATCGCGCCGCGCTCACCTCTTTTTTTCAGCGCAGAACTGCCGAATTTTCTCTATTTTTCGATTTCGAGTAAATAATAATTCATCCGCTTCCCCATTATTTGCGAGCTTTGTACAATTTAATGCCGGCGAAATAGGATACATTTGCATGAAAAGCTCGTGCAAGTCTCGCGCGCTTTTCACATTCGTTTCCAATGTCGAAAAGACGGTTTTCACATTTTTTCCCGTTGTTTGGTTATTAGATGGGGCACGTCTGTAATCTGGTCTCACTTCTGTACAGTCTGTAGGAGCTTTGTAAGGTTGAGTTCATTACAAATGGGGCTTTTATTCACCGGTCAATCTCATCTGAAAGCGATCTAGCAACAAGAAAATGGATTTAGTCTTTTTTTATATATATAGAAAGGAAGGGGGATTTATCCCTGGTATCAGGAAGTCGGTTTTACAAAAATAAGGGTTTCACGTTCGTATGTAGATCAGAAAACGCTCCACATACCCGTTGTTGTGCACAGAAAACTCTTTTATTCGCTGACAATCAGTTATTCTTTTGAAATCGTGTCCTGTAGCCTTTTCAACGACAGACTTTGTGATTTCGTTCGAGATCTCCGGGATAAGGGTTCGATTTTTTTTTTTTTTTTGATCAAGGGTCAAGTTAGCTCGGATTTGAGTCAAGCATCGATTTTGTCCCGGAATTGTATCAATAAATTCAATTTTCCCATTATTTGGAAGAAATTTCACAATTAAAAAGTTTGGCTGGCTCACAATAACGATTTCCCAGTTTTCGTGCATTGATACTGCAGGTTGCCACATTGTTACATATTGATCGTTAGGTACTCCAACAAGTTATTAATGCAGAATACATCGTTAAAACTTTTCAGACTTGCGTTTATTGTACGAGTAGCAGTGCTACCTGGATGGCTTTGTGAGGGTCCCTGTATTGTGTTTCTCAAACAATACATTGTGCGGAGTTGTATGCGACACAATTATAATTATGTTTCGGTTCGGCTCACGGAATCATAATTAAAAATAGATTTTAATTATTAAGACGAAATTTAAATGCGGATCGCACCCTCGCGGGCGTATAATTTCTTGCTGCCTTTTCGCATCCTCCTTGACGACTACAATCGATCCCGGCAAATGGCAACAAGAACGCGACACAACGGAAACACAATCATGGAATTACCTAAACGCCGACTGTTGGATTACACAAACTTTCCTTTCGACAGAGTGAATATTGTCGCTGAAACACACATCTTGACTAATTTACAGGTTTCAACTGAAATTGAATTCATTCCACCGAATGGTTATTATTCATTTCAGTCATGTGTTTTTCATCATTTCAATCATCGCACCTGTCTTTTTCAAGTGTCTTCTACAATTTGTTCTTATCTTGATGTGCTTGACCTTCTAGTGCCATCTAACAAAATTTGCGAAGCCACGTCCTTGTGTATGCACCTACTCATAACATTATTTATTTTAGTATTCGAGTATGACGGTTTTAATTTTTCAAGCTATTGCAATTTGGATGGGCCAATATGAAAATAATAATAATAATAATATAAAATGTTTTTAGAATATGTACTATTACGGCCATCGAAATGTGCACGATTTTTTTTAGCAACTTAAGTTTTGCTTTATATCATAGGCGTCCTAAAAAACATCAGCTAAATGTCAATACAGTAGAATCCGGTTATAACGAACCTTAAACGACCGTCAAAATCGGTTCGTTTTAAGGGGGACACTTGAGAAGCAAGATTCACAAGATGGCGCCACCGTAGTAAAAATGTCAATTTTGTAAAAGCTCTTTTCATTAACAAGCTTTTTTATATAAAAAACTAGTGGTGGATATAAAAGATAAAGAAATGATCTAGGTATAGACATAAATTTGCCATGGAAAAAGTTGAAAAAAGTATTTATTCAAAAATGTCACACTTTCCGATGCTTTTTGACTTAAGTACTGACAAATGTGATTAGATAATGTACGAGTATACTTATAATTAATGCTTCCAGGGTGTGATCAGCAAAATTTTCTTTACTTTTAACAAAAAATTCAAATATTATTGAAAGTTTGACATTTTTGAATAAATACTTTTCTCAACTTTTTCCATGGCAAATTTATGTCTATACCTAGATCATTTTTTTATCTTTTATATCCGCCACTAGTTTTTTATATAAAAAAGCTTGTTAATGAAAAAAGCATTTTACAAAATTGACACCTTTTTCTACGGTGGCGCCATCTTGTGAATCTTGCTTCTCAAGTGGCCCTCTTAACCGAAGTTCGTTATAAGCGTTATTGAAAGAATACATGCAAGAGTGTTTTATGAAACTTTTATTGTCTAATATAAATATGCATATGTTTAAAACCATTAAGAATATAAGGACTAAACTTAAGTGAAACAAAGCAAAATGCAACAAGTAATTTTATTTGAAAAAAATTGTTATTTTCGACTGAACTGTCGAATTTTTAAAGTATAAATTGTCCACACACGTTTCACAGTCACTAAGATTTTCAATAATTGAGTTCGGCGCTCCGTAAAACTATAAAAAATTACGAATGTTGTTATTACTAGATAAAATCTGTAATGCTGGTGCTTCCGGCTCATCCTCATTTCTCATTGGCTTCTTCTTGACCACTTTTGTCTACCACAAATACCCAAATATTATGTTGTAACTTATAAATTGTTTACATTAATAGTAATTCATATTTAGGTTTTCGAAAAAATTTGAATTTTTTAATTAAAGGGCTTTATGCAAAAAGTACCTAAGTCACTTTTCATATTCTGTGATATTTGAGATTTATATTTCTGTTTGATCTGGAAATCACATTGTTTTGATTTTGACTGAGCTTTTTTACTAAAGAAGACTTACTTTAGTAAAAAAAGATCATTCAAAGTCAAAACGATGTGATTTACAGGTCACATTGAAACATCAAGTCTAAAATATGAAATCTGAAATATGAAAAGTGACTTAGGTACTTCTTGCATAGAACCCTTCAATTATTGCTGAAATTGTTTCTATTTTTGTAACTACTACTCATTTAATGACAAGTCATCATCGCATTCAAAGGTTATTACGCGCTATATACAATGAAAAGTTCGTTATAGTCGGTTTTTTCAGGTTCGTTATATCCGATAGTTCGTTATATCCGAGTTCGTTATAACCAATTAATTTTTACATTGCTACATAGGGGAAAATGTCGGGATTTGGAATAAAGTTCGTTATAACCGGTAGTTCGCTATAACCGAAGCCATGATAAGCGAATTCTACTGTATTATTTTGTTTATGACAAATATTATTTGCAAAAGAACGTAAAAAATGCCACGACACCTTTCACGAGAGCAAACAAGTAGAGCCGTTGCGAAATTAGAAGAGAACTGGTCGTTAGCTGCTGTTGCTGCAGATTCAATAGTAAGCAAAAGTTGCATTTTTCAATTGCAAAAGCGTTGGCACGAAAATAGACTGAAACGACCAGTTAGGATAGGAATTGGAAGAGTATCTAAACCTCATGAAGATGAAGATTTGGTAAATTTTAGCACACAGAATCCATTTTCGACAGCAGTAGAAGCTCGTGAGGAAACTCATTTTCCGGGTTCCGTTAGGACGTCAAGGCGTCGAATTAAACAACGGTTCAAAAAATTACGCAGCTGTGAAGAAACCATTTTTGACTGATGCAAACAGAGGCAACCGACTACAATTTGTTAATCAGTTTTTAGATGCCGATGAAGAATTTTGGAGTTCTGTAGTTTTTTCAGATGAAAAATGTTTTCAATCTTGTTATAATGGAAAATTACGCGTTTATAGGCCAAGAAATTCTAGACTACAAATTCTGGTCGATTTTCGGTTAATTTTTGGGGATGGATAAGTGTTCATGGACTTGGAGTATGCTGGAAAATAGATGTACGTTTAACGGGCGAACACTACAGAGAAATATTGGAAAATCCGTGAGAATTACCTTTCCCAACAAATTCGTTTTCCAGCAGACAAGAAAAATAATTTAATTTTGAGCTTAAAAATACATTTACAAAATTTTTTTTGTCCCGTTCATACTGCAAGGATTGCAAGACAGTGAGTGGGTGGAAGAAAATGAAATGAAATGAAATGAAAATATCTGGGGATATATAACGAAAAAATTATATTCTGCGGATTCTAGGCCTAGAAATGCAGTGGAACTTCAGAACACTATTGAAAACGCTTGGGAGAACCTTCTGGAGGAATATGACATGAGGAAACTAATTTTATCCATGAGAAGACGGCTAGATCTTGTAATTGCAGCTATTGAAAACTCAAAATTAAACTACTTTTCTGGCCTGCTGAAAAATCAAATTGTTGGTAAAAGTATTTTTCACGGATGGTAACAACATTTTTCAATATTTCTCTATAGTGATCCCCCGTTAAACGTCCTTCTATTTTCCAAAATACTCCAAGTCCATGAACACTTATCCATCCCCAAAAATTAACCGAAAATCGACCAGAACTTGTTATCGTGTGTAATTTTCATGAAATCTAGAATTTCTTGGTCTATAAACGCGTAATTTTCCGTTATTACAGCTGCGTAATTCTTTACACCGCTCTGTTTAATTCGACGCCTTGACGTTCTAACAGAACCCGGAAAATGAGTTTCCTCACGAGCTGCTGTAGAAAATGGATTCTGTGTGATGAAATTGACCAAATCTTCATCTTCATGGGGTTCAGATACTCTTCCAATTCCTATCCTAACTGGTCGTTGCAGTCGATTTTCGTGCCAACGTTTTTTCAATTGAAAAATGCAACTTTTGCTTACGTTTGAATCTGCAGCTAACGGCTAGTTGTCTTCTGATTTCGCAACTGCCCTACTTATTTGCTCACAGAACTCCGAAATTCGTCATCGGCATTTAAAAATTGATTAGCAAAAAATTGTTCATTTTCTAATTTTTTTAATAAACTTTTTAACTAATTTGAATTTATTATTGCCTAGTTTATTTGTTTTGATTTTGGGAGCTGTGCCTATTTTTTCTTCTCTGGACGAATTATTTAATTTAACGTAATTTTTAGTTTGTATTTTGTAATTTAATTTATAATATGTTATAATTTTATAATATTAAATAATATCCTCATGTTCAAACATATATATTTTACAAAATAAAAACATTTGCCCCCTTTCATGAAAGTCACTGGATAAAACCAGATTTAATGTAAGGAAAAATAGGGAAATTTGTGATATGTATCGTGCAAATTTCGGTGGCCGCAATAGTACTTCTATTATATATCATCTCCTGGTTTCAATCAAGATGATTTTACTCATTAGCAGATGAACCTTCTTCAGTCTTTTTCCCACAATTATTTTCCTAAGTACAGGTAGCCCTCAATTTACGCCGGCTCAATTTACGTCGATTCACAATAACGCCGCTGTGGAATTCACTGTTTCGCCGTGTACATAATTGGGTAATTCACCGATTCTTCCTACGTTAGACTGATTTTCGTTTCAGTGTTGAGCCGCGACGTTGTGAATTCTTTTTTCCAAAAAAATGTTAGACACCCGAAACTTTGAAATTTCATTTGTTTTTGTTAATATTTTTTAATAAATTTAAAAAATTAAATTTATAATACACCTATCCCCCGATTTACACGATACTTTTTTACACGATTTCGCTTTTACACGGTTTTTAAAATAACGAATTCAAAATAAAATGGTAAAAATGAATATTTCTACAATAATTTTTAAACTCCGTTCACTTGGTTATACATATTGGTGATTCCCCGTTTTGCATGCACAATAAAACTTCCTACGTATTCACGTAAATTACTGCAGTAAAGTTGTGCCAGTAGAAAAGTGTACATCATTGTGTTTTTACTAATCAGAATTTTTTAAACTTCATATTTACTGGTTAGCGACAAACAATTATTTTTTGTAGCATTTTTACAATTTTTTTCGCAATAACATTTTAAACCATAGCAGTTTTTAATGGAGCATGAAGAGACCTGTCAAATGAGGTATCACAAGCCCCTACTTCCTATTTAAAAATTTGGGGGCTGAAACTGTCACTCGAAGGGAGTTGAGGTTAGGGATGGAATTTTTACTTTGCAGGATATCATGTCATAAACGGGATTTTTTATAAATATGCACAATAATTGAAATACTGAATTTATTCCATTTGACTGGTTCGCGCTGTATATTTGTTATTTTATGAATGAATTGTTATTCTAATTTTTTAAAATATCTTATTAAAAAAAATTACGTTAAATAAATGACGTTGTTTTCGATTTACACGGTTTTGCCTATAAAAAAACAATCTTCCGTGTAAATCGGGGAATAGGTGTATATGTATTTTGCATTATATTGTATTAATAAATAAAATGATTTGCTTCTTTTTCACTTATGTAGAACCTAACCCTATACATCACTGTAAATATGGGTTCTTTTTACGCCGATTCGATTTGCGCCGACTTTTGCAAGAACGCAACTGCGGCGTAAACCGAGGGCTACTTGTACATATCTTCCTTTCCCACCTTCTTAGGGTCTCCTGTGGTTTTTTCTCTTATAACACCGGTGGTCTTAAAACTCCTTTTTGGACCCTTCTTTTTGCCTTTCTCTCGCACTCCTATTCGCATTACATAGTCTCGCTTCTGTCTCTTTCTCTTCCTCACATTTTCTTGGTATCCTTACTCGCAAGTATATATTTCTTCCAATTCTATTTTTCCTATTTCTGTGTGAATTTTTAATTTTCATCTCTTGTTTTAGTCCCTACCCCAGATATTTGTTTTTCTTCTGATTCATTTGTAATCCTATCTTTTGTACTGCTTCTTTGATCTATTTTGTTACCTCCTCGAATTCTTTTCAGTTTTTTGCGATTGTGTCCAGATCTACGTAGGCTTTCAGTTGGTGACTTCTTGTTTCGTCTGTTTAGATGACTGTCCTGAATAACTTCTCTGAGTATCATTTTAAATAAGTACTAGCGTGAAAAGTGGATTTGCCTGTCTTAATCTCATTGTTCATCTCCTATTATTTTTATCAAATTTGTTTTTTTTATTAAAGCATACACTTTTTAAAGTCTATAAAGAAGATCACTGCAGGGATTTTATATTTGTGGCAGGTTGTTAGTGTCTCTTTTAACACAAAAATTTGGTTTGTAGTTCCTCTGTCCTTATTAAAACCTACTTTCCTATTTGTGACTCAATTACTGCTTTCAGTCTCAACTTTATTAATGTTGATGTTATCTTGCACACCGTGTCTAGTAAGACTGTAATTGTTTTGTGATTAGTTTAGAATTTCTTCATATGCGATGATCCAAAATTTCTAACAGATGATGGGAAGTAAATTTTTAGTGAAGTTAATTTGATGAAGTAAAGAGATTTTCTAACCAGAAATTTATGAATAATTTAAAGTCCTTCAGAAAAGTTAGTCAATTTTAGAGATTCGGTTACATTACATGGTAGTTTCCCAATATAATTTCAAGCGAGTTTCATACACTCTTATCGAATCGAAACTAACGCTTTAGTTCCGGTTTTCAAACAAATTTTCTAATGCTTCTTCTAACCATGCGTTTGACAAGCTTTGCCCTATTTAAAACGAAAAATTCGTCAGAGTGATTTTTTCATTTATGGGCATAGTTAAATGGAATGTTTCTGTTGCTCACAAATTGATTCTGAAAACGCACAACTTTGAAAAAACGGTTTGTTTGAGGTCGGAGAAAAAATGCGGAATTAACGATCGAATAAAAGAAGGCGTTCTCGATCAGACAAGCATCTGCTGTTAAATGAAAGGAATACAGCCCAACACTTTTTTCTTATCCAATTTAACATAATTACGAACAAACTAGAAATTAAGATCTTTGTCGAATCAAACTGAACACACCCCATACAAATCAAAGTTGTGTTTAGACACCGAGAATAATATAGGGGGCGATAACTCGATAAGCTTACAATGAAAAGAATTTCAGTCGGAATTAAATTTCGAGGGGCAAATCGGTGCCAGCCTTGCACAACGGCGCGACACAACGCACCGAAATTTCGTTCCGAAGAATATATTCAATTAAAACGCATGAGTGGTGGTTAGTTAGAATTTCAGAGATAATAGGGTGGGCGTTTACGGTGCCTGTTAACATTTTTCAGTAACGAACGATTTTTTTCGGCCCGGAATATTGAAACAAAAATAAAGTATTGTGGTCGTGTCTGTTTTAACACTTGACACTTAATTATATAAATAACGTGCCATTAAAGGAGGAAAAAAATCGAACCAAATTGGAAGTATTTTGTGAGAGCGTGCCTTCTCATTCCGGGAACTGTTTCGAGTGGCTAAAAAATCGCGTACGTGTGAAGAATGGTGTCGATTCTTGGAGGTGGGTCCGTCGTTTGGGAGCATAATGTAAGAAATCTTCAGTAGCAGCGCCCCGGACAATAAGTTTCACACTGGGACTAATTCTAGATCAATTGAATATAAAATCGCCGCTTCGATGACTATACACTTGACCATTGTCTGATATAATTGTGGCCTCTGGAGTAGTTGCCGGAGCTCCAGGTGGTAAAAGGCCTCTTTACACGAGAGGGACAACCAGGGCAGGATTTACGTATAAGCTACACAACCTATTGGGAATTCAAATTAGTTTTACCGCGTATCGATAATATAGGTAACTGTCGCATTGTGACGTTATATCCAGGATAGACATTTTTAACGCCAGTGACTTTTTGTAAATATGTGGCATTATAAAAATTGGGAAAATTATGGGAAAATTATGTTACAAATTTGTCATCTGTCAAAATTGGATTTGAAAGATTAGCAACAGCGAAAATTATTTGAAAAATGGAATCACTTTAGGAGACAACGCAAAATCTTTAAAGCTTTTCGACATAAAACTACAGTAGAATCCGGTTATAACGCCTTCGGTTATAGCGAACTACCGGCTATAACAAACTTTATTCCAAATCCCGACATTTTCCCCCATCTAACAATGTAAAAATTAATTGCTTATAACGAACTCGGATATAACGAACTATCGGATATAACGAACATGAAAAAGTCAACTATAACGAACTTTGCATTGTATATAGCGCGTAATAACCTTTGAATGCGATGATAACTTGTCATTAAATGAGTAGTAGTTACAAAAATTGAAACAAAGGGAATGTGAATTTCAGCAATAATTGAAGAGCTATATGTAAGAAGCACCTAAGTCACTTTTCATATTTCATATTTTAGATTTGATGTTTCAATGTGACCTGTAAATCACATTGTTTTGACTTTGAAAGATCTTTTTTTACTAAAGTAAGTTTTCTTTAGTAAAAAGGATCAGTCAAAATCAAAACAATGTGATTTCCAGATCAAACAGTATTATAAATCTCAAATATTACAGAATATGAAAAGTGACTTAGCTACTTCTTGCATAGAACCCTTCAATTAAAAAATTCAAATTTTTTCGAAAACTTAAATATGAATGACTATTAATGTAAACAATTTATTAGTTACAACAGTATATTTGGGTATTTGTGGTAGACAAAAGTGCCCAAGGAGAAGCCAATAAGGAATAAGGTTGAGCGGAAGCACCAGCATTACAAATTTTATCTAGTAATAACAACATTCGTAATTTTTTACAGTTTTACGGTGCGCCGAACTCAATTATTGAAAATCTTAGTGACTTTGAAACGTTTGTGGACAATTTATACTTTAAAAATGCAACAGTTCAGTAGAAAATAACAAATTTTTTCAAATAAAATTACTTGTTGCATTTTGCTTTGTTTCACTTAAGTTTAGTCCTTACATTCTTAATGGTTGTATAGATATGCATATTTATATTAGACAATAAAGGTTTCATAAAACACTCTTGCATGTATTATTTCAATAACGCTTACAACAAACTTCGGTTATAAGGAACCGATTTTGACGGTCCCTTAAGGTTCGTTATAACCGGATTCTACTGTATTTAACAAAAATGTTGCATCATCTTTGTGTAAATGAAATAAAGTAATACAATTCGTTTTCATTCAATAAACTTATCATCTGCTCGGATTGGGTTTGAGCAATGTCAATAGCTTCAGCGTGAGAATTTTTTTAAGTTAGTTTCGGATGTATTCATGTTTAATGTTAACACTGACACTTTAAATCTGGCCTACAACTTGATATCAAACAAACAAATTACAAATTAGTTCATTTCTTCTTTAGAATTATCGAAAACTAATCAAATTATTACAAAACTCGAGCAATAACAAACGCACGTGGCACGACGTGACGTCACAACAAGGAGTTCACTTAGTTGAATTTATTTACGCTAGAGTCGCATGCTTAGCTTGAATTGCCTATAGCTTAGAACCCCCACTTCATATTTGGCACTGACATTATAATATCTGGACTTAGGGCCGTATCAAGTCTAAATCCGGGCCTGGGGAGAACGCACCGGCGATTACATAACCGCGGAGTGGGTCATTTTCACAGTTGCAAAAAATGATTGCCCAATCGGAGTGTAACAAAACCCGCCGGCGAGTAGGAAGTCAAATCTAATTAAAATTACACACAAATTATGCTGATTCTAAAAGTCTGCTGTAAATTTACAACATCCATAACAGAGAAAATGTTCATTATAAGACTGCTACTTTACAAGGAAACAGATAAATACACAATTAACCAACTAAAAAGTCTGCTCGAAAACACAACTGGTCTTCAATAATGACTGTGCAATGGTAACAATATCAACGTGTGAGTCGAAATGACTTGGCAGACTTTCAACGCACGAACTCGTGAAGAAAATAATAGGAACGTTTTTTCTCGCTTCCTCCATGTTCCAGTGCAGAGTGCAACCAGAAAAATTAAATTTCCTCCGAATTTTCAGGCGAAACCAGCAGAACAGGATCCAGAGAACACCTGCATTGTCTCCGTCATTGAAACGTAATTTGGCTCCTGGGATAACTATTGTTGGATTTTAATCGGAGAGTCGATTGTGTTCGATATTAATACAAGTGATGTTCATCATGATTCGGCGTTATAAACTCGGATCATTAAGATTCTTTTTTTTCGGATTAGGCAAAGTGGACTAATTACCGCAAACGCGGGAGTTGTGCGTGCGGCCATGGGAAAGTATCGAAAATAGCCACGTTCAGGATAATTCGAACGGTTTTCGTTTCGATTCGACGCGCTGTCACCCGCAATGATTTATAGACTATTTAATAGTTTATTGTGCTTTGTAATTCACAGGAGTGTCAGTTTTGTGTAATGCAAAAATAAACATTTCCTATTGTCACGAACTTTATCAGTTCTATTCACCGTCGAAATTAGTAATTCGAAGTCTTTAAATATTAGTAATTAAGTATTGTAGGAAATTACTGGATGATTCCTTTTACTTGTTGGAAATACCACATTTCGTTTCTTTTGTCGGATCGACAATGGCTTTTAAAGGTTTCGAAAGCAATGCGATTAAAACTGCGGCTACGTAACTCTTTTTTTTTCAATCAAACGAATGTTTAAACATCACATACTATTTTTATTATTTTTCAGATCTTTACACAACATATAATGATTTATCAAGATTTTTGTTTATAATTCTATTAATAGCTTTATATCGTTCTATAATAACATGCGAAATGTAAGAATCCTAGTGCAGCCGCTAATCTATATAGGAACAAAAGTTCTAAAAACTAAAAACCGGAAAGTAAAAAAATAAATACGTTCCATCGAATCCTAAAATTAAAATTAAAATCATCACAATGTAAGAGAGTTAAAGGAAACCTACAGCGGCGCGATTCCAAAAACGCCCAATCGGCGCTCCGCGAATCGATCCGCATTATTTACAATTAACGAGTGTAGATTGCTCCTATTTACAGTTTTTTACAAAAAACGTAACCATTCACAGAGTGACTTTTAAGGTGCTGAAAAACGGAAAATCTTAATCTGAAAATTTTTCCTAAAGCCTCGTTCTCTTTAGTCAAGTTATCTGAAGTCGAATAACTTGAACCAACTACTTTTTTGACTTGAAATATCTTTTTAAGTTCGTTTCAAGTGAAATAAAGGTCTTTTCAATTGTTTGCTTCAAATTGGTAAAGTCATTTCTAGTTATTTGAAGTCGAATAACTTGAACCAACTACTTTTTTGACTTAAAATATCTTTTTAAGTTCGTTTCAAGTGAAATAAAGATATTTTCAATTGTTTGCTTCAAATTGGTAAAGTCATTTCTAGTTATTTGAAGTCGAATAACTTGAACCAACTACTTTTTTGACTTGAAATATCTTTTTAAGTTCGTTTCAAGTGAAATAAAGATATTTTCAATTGTTTACTTCAAATTGGTAGTCATTTCTAGTTATTTGAAGTCGAATAACTTGAAACAACTACTTTTTTGACTTGAAATATTTTTTAAGTTAATTTGCAGTAAAGTACACGTTTCTTCCATTATTTACTTTGTATTCGTAAAGCCATTTTAAGTTACCTGAAGTCAAATAACTTAAAAGCATTGTTTTGACATCTTTTCAAGTTATTCCGAATTGAAGTGAAGGTCTGTTCAATTGTTTACTTCAATTTGGCAAAGTAACTTGAACCATTTTTTGTTGGATTTGAAATACTTTTACAAATTAATTTCAAGTGAAGTTTAGCTCTGTTCTACTTTTTATAACATATTGGTCAAGTCAAATAACTTGAAACGACTTAACCAATAATTTTTATGACTTCAAATATGTTTTGAAGTGAATTTCAAGTGGTCAAGGTCTTTCAATTGTGTATTTCATGTTAGTTAATTTCAAGTGAAGTAGGCATCTTTCAATTACTTATTTCATTCACATCAGGCAAACCATTTGATGTTACTTGAAGTCAAGTGACTTGGCTAATGAAAAACGAGGCTTTACAATTAGAATTTTCTTTACACTTTACACTTTCTTCACTTTATACAAAGAGGCTAAAGTGTTGCAAACTTCCAGATTAAGTTTTTCGAAAAAATCCGAGATCACCCTGCGCCATTCCCAACTAAAGGAAGATCAAAAAATTCAATTATATACAAACAATATTTACAAATCCGCACTTAAATACACTTATTCACAGTCACAACCGATCCGGTCAGAATATAACAGTGAGCGGTCTGCGAAATTCACCTCCTGATCCCTGCGCAGGATACTGACTCGCGTATTGAGCCATCGGCAGCAAGCCAGAAGGCATGGTGCCGTTTTGCTGCATGGAGCTGCCGGGGTAGTATCCGAGCGCGCCTGGCGACGCGTTCGCCGACGAGGTCGTCGTCGAGCTGGACGTCGAAGCGGCGTCCTGTCGCTCCAGGTTGGGCTTGTTGACGTCAGGTGAGTCGGAAGACGATCTCGGCGAGGCGATGTTACCAGAAACTGGGGGAGAAGTGTCCGGATACATTTTCGCTATTTCGATGGGGTACGAACGCGTGTCAGGGCCGTACTTGCCGTCCATGTACATCTTCGACGATTCGAAGTAGGCTTTAGTTAAAGCGCTTGTGGAATCGAGGTAGCCCCGTTCCAAGTAGCTTTTCGACGAGGAATCCATGTATTTCGGATCGGAGTACATGGACATCGCCAGGGTCGACGGCGGCATGTACGCCGAACGGTACTTGTCCGCCTCCATCGAGTACTTCATGGCGTCCATTGAACTTACCACCTGAAAACGATTATTTTTTTGATTATTTGCGAATTTCGCTGGCAATTTATTACGGGGGTGAAAAATGAGAAAAAAGATGCTCTCGAAGGTTGAAAGTCCCGTGTCTGATCACAAAGAACCGGTGCAATACGTTATGCCTTTGTGTCTACGGATAGCAGCACCTTGCAGGACAAAAGTGACAATATATCATCCTACACAATGTGCTTTAACGATTTAAACAAACGTCTGCGTTACGCGTAATCATTTTATTTCTTGTGCATATTTTATAAACACACCGTATTTCGGCCATCCTTGAACCCAAATTTGAATTTTTTTAAATTATTTTAAATCTTATTTTACAGTTATTTGATACATCGCTCAATTATGAATCGGGTTTTTCCTAGTGGTTGCAACTTATTTATTTTGTTGGATCAACAATGAATTATGTTTTTAAACTGTTCTTCACAAAAAATTGTTATTGCTTTTCAATTCACTGGCGATTATGCCGCTTCCGAATTTCATAATAAAAATGAGTCGTCATTCTGTTTATTTTGAGGGTTAAGTACGATAACTTAGAAATCGATTAATGGCAGCTATCTATTTTACTTAAACTTTTTCTTGAAAAATTCTTAATGGCCCAAGATTTACTTTAAAATACATTTATGATATTTCTGCAAATTTCAGCTCCTGCTATGGTACCGAAAAGAGTAACTCCCATATGGTCTAGTGGCTAGGATACCTGGCTTTCACCCAGGAGGCTCGGGTTCGATTCCCGGTATGGGAAGGTTTTTTTTATATTTAAAATATTGCCGAAATATTTGCAGGAAATTGTGTAGCAGTTGAAAAAAATAATTTTACGAGTTTTTAAATTAAAAGAACCCTTTCCAATATACAACGTGACCATAAACATCTGGAATGAGCAACGCTTTAGAAAAATGATGAATCCAATTAACTAACCTAAGCGTCGTTATTTTACAGCTGAAATTTCTATTTATTAAAATTATTTCAGATTGCTGGTTATAATGAAAATTTTTTTTCTCCCAGCATATTTACAATCTGCCCATATGGACAATAAGTAAATGTTTTAACATAAACATAAACATAAACAAAACCAAAAATAAATAAAGGAAAGAATAATAAATAATAATTAGTAATAAAATAAATAAATAAAAATAATGAAATTGGAACAGGAACTTTTTATAATTGAGTCATGTTTCAGTGGTGTTGTCAATTATGGTTATGAGTGTGGATATGTAAATATGATAATAGTAGCTCATAACAGATATTTATGGCGACCCTTTAGATTTGGTGATAAAAATTAGATTTGTAAAGAAATGTAGAAATTGAAAGATAATTTAGGATCCATGAAAACCTATTATTTATGATTGGAATAAAAACTTTAAATCGCCATTAAAATAATCCAAAGATTAAGAATGAGCCTTTGGAGCAGATTTCTTGTGATGCATTCAACAGTATCAATCACGGCTTAAAAGAACGTTTTTTATGTCAGTTGGTTAATGCGGTGTTGTGAAAAGTTCGACAATTCCATTCAAACACACTTCCTGTGCTTCATTACTGAAATGCAATTTTTCTGGCTTAACGGTTTAACCGAATAAATAAGACATAATGCGAAAGCCATTAATTAGACGCCGGATCGTAATTTGGAATTAAATTATAATTATTCGCGAAACAGTAACAACACCGGTGTCTCCCATATGGTCGCCAATTACTTAGCTACCTAAGTAGCCGAATGTTATAAACATTGCTTTTATATTGTCCACAAATAAGAATTGGGCAGATAAAACCTAACAGTTTATAATATCAAACAGTTTAAGCCGGGAGTTGTTAATTCGTATTCATAGTCTCAGCATTCCTGTATCCACATGATAGCCTACAAATCAATGCTTGTTTTTGTTATAAAAGAACTAGTCAGAGAGACCCCCAGACCAGTCACAAACACACCGCTAATCCTGATTTAATAATCTTTGTCCCGGACTTCGGTGACAAGCGAGCAGGTCCCAATCATCCCAGGGTGGTTCCTCTCGCTCCGTGCGATCGCCTCGACTCCCTCGCGCCGGATTTGAATAACAACGCCCGGATAAATTGTTCTATAGAATATTTACATATTATGATTTGACGCGGATTGTGCATTTTTCAAACCCGTGTTGCTTTAAACTTTATCTTCGCTGAATGGGCGACGCAATGTTTTCGTTTAATTCCGGCCCGGATTTTTCTCTTGAACTCGATTCAACACCTGGATTCTGTCTCACGGATTTTTTACTCGCACAATTGATCACCACTAGGTGACTTTGCGCAAAAAAGCACACACCGAATTTCTCACAGTTCGTTAGTTAATTTCGGGGGAGGAATTAATTTACCTGTGCTGACGTGGTCAGTCCTGCGGACATTGCCGCTGCCGATTGCTGAGCGGCGGCCGCGGCAGCTGCCATCGAAGCGGCGCTCAAAGAACCGTAAGCCGCTGAAGGATTGTAATACGAGGCCATCGATTGGTTCATTCCGCTAGCAGCCATTCCTTTAAACACAAAAATTGTCGTTAATTTGCCAAGAATTTACCTGAGGGACGTGCCAGTTTCTCCAGAATCGTAAAAACTCGGATGCATTAGTGACCACTCGACTGCGTATAAAATATTCCTGTATTAAAATTTGCAGTTGCGTTTCAAAATTGAACGTAATAACAGTTCGGGTAATCGCCAAATAGTCATGGATTGTTATATCGAAGCTCAACTTTTTTTCTGACTCAAATTAGATAATTTACTGTTATGTGATTTTCGATTACAATTCATGTCCTATGGTGCGTTTTTTAATTCCAGAAACGGTTGGAAGGCTGTGAGAAAATATTTTTTTAACTTTATGTTGGTAGTAATCAGTACTTAATACCAAAATCACTTAATTGAAGATAAAGTTTTCCTCATCGGAAGTTTCTTTGGAAATACAGTGGTGCCTCGGACAACGAACGCCCCTATTAACGAACAATTCGGTTTACGAACACAATTTGCTAACAAATTTTGACTCGATCTACAAACTCACAAACATACTAAACTATTGATTTTTCCTTTAAAAAAATCTAAAAGTTTCAAAATGAACTTTTTTAAATTTCGTTCCACAAATATAATTGGACTATAATTAAAGACAATGCTTCCAAAAATATTTCGCTATCGTCTTGGATTTTTGACCGGATGCATGCATTAGACCTCCGTGAAATCAGAAATCGGTGAAATATTGAATTTTTAGAATGTTTAAATCTTTATAAACCAATTTTATTTCATATTTTTCCCACACATAGATGCACAAAAAGTCAAAAAAACTGTTTTTGGGCAAACGAACGGATTAATTGGATGTGCAGCTAGTTTGAATGGGAAAAATTGTTTCGGTTTACAAACATTTCGATTAACGAGCAAAGTCAGAGAACGAATTAAAGGAGCACAATACACAAAAAATAAGTTTGTTTAATTGTACGTTTAATTCTAAGAAAAATGGTATATGTGTTATGTTTCTACTCAGATTATTTGATGAGTGATAATAAATTTAAAATAGGCGCGTGACGTCACTGTTCCGTGCTCATCGCAGCGGCCTATTCTACACGTGTAAAAAATGCTCCCTTCACACGATAATTTACCTACCTTTAAACTATATTTTCGAAATTTTGTTACGAGTATTTAGACTGTTTTTTTTTGTACTGAAGACGATAGTGCACCCAAAATTTTAATATAGTGTCTAGTTTTTTTTTAAAATTATTGTATTCTGTGAGCTACGACCGTTTATACGCACACTAAAATAACATAGGAACGGAACGCTCAGTCGGCGCTGTTCTTGTTTAATATTTTAAAAAATAACTAAACACCGTATTGAAATTCTGATTTTTTTATCGTTTTTTGGCACAACCATTTACACAGTCTCATATAAATTAAGCATTATCAATATAATTTTTAGGTAAATAAATCATTATGCGAAGCGAGTAGGAGCCAGTGGCGTCACACGGCAATTCTAAATGTCTTAATACTTTCTAAAACAATTTTTTTTACATTGGACTTTTACCAAATAGTTTTTAATAGTTCTGACTACAATAATTTAATATTAAATAATAACTTAAAATTATTATTTTTTGTGTATTGTGCTCCTTTAAGTTCGTTATCCGAGGTACCACTGTAGTCATATTGCTTCCTTCGACAGAACCGTTTTGTACTATATTTTCCAATTTAAAAGCTACATTACTAATGTAACCTTAAGCTGACAGATGTAAAATGCCATTACTATCAACACAGCCTTCTAACCGTTTCTGGAATTAAAAAACATTATAAACAATTCGATTAACACATATTTAGGTTCAATTTTTAATTTCAATCGCATAAGCAACATTTATACTGTTAATCATAATTGCGGTCTTAAATAAATTCAATGATCTCTGACTGAATTGAAACTTAATAGGTCGGCAGATTCTTAGTTGAGTGAAATGGTCATGGACAAATTAAACAGACAGGTTCCGTCAATGATTATGGTAGATAACGATTTCCGTCCGAGGATCTGACTAGGCTACAACACCTGCTCAACTCGCGCAATACAGCGTTCATCTGCTTATCAGGCTGACATGCTTAGTAGGATAATCATAAGTCGGTGGAAACGTCACAAGAATTGTTTAATCAATAATTAACTGACGATGACTAAATTAAATGCAAAATTATGCTTAAAACAGAAATCGATTTTAATAAATTTATCTTGTGAGGTTGAAATAGAAAGCTAAAGAAATGAATTTTTTGAGTTTGATGTCAACGAAAAGTATAATAAACAGCAAAATACCATTACCATATTTCTACAACAAAATAAAAACTTATTAATGCTCCCGAAAAAGAATTTCCGAAGAAGCAAAGAATTATCGGATATTCATCGACTTGGATAATATTCGCATTTTATTTCAAAAACATCCTAAAATTTCCATCAAAAACTTTTACTATGATTATCGCGCACTAAACTTTATAATCAATCAGTGTGAAGTCTAAAACTTAATTTTGATAACAAATTTCAGTTAGGTGTTTCTTGCACTGACAGTCATATAAGTATAAATATAAGTACAGTAGAATCCGGTTATAACGAACCTCAAGGGACCGTCAAAATCGGTTCGTTATATCCGAAGTTGGCTATAAGCGTTTTTGAAAGAATATATGCAGAGTGTTTTATGAAACTTTTATTGTCTAATATAAATATGCATATGTATAAAACCATTAAGAATATACGGACTAAACTTAAGTGAAATAAAGCAAAATGCAGCAAGTAATTTTATTTGAACAAATTTGTTATTTTCGACTAAACTGTTGCATTTTTAAAGTATAAATTGTCCACACGCGTTTCAAAGTCACTAAGATTTTCAATAATTCAGTTCGGTGCACCGTAAAACTGTAAAAAACTACGAATGTTGTTATTACTAGATAAAATCTGTAATGCTGGTGCTTCCGGCTCATCCTCATTCCTCATTGGCTTCTTCTTGGCCACTTTTGTCTACCATAAATACCCAAATATTCTGTTGTAACTAATAAATTGTTGACATTAATAGTCATTCATATTTAAGTTTTCGGAAAAATTTGAATTTTTTAATTGAAGGGCTCTATGCAAGAAGTACCTAAGTCACTTTTCATATTCTGTGATATTTGAGACTTATATTTCCGTTTGATCTGGAAATCACATTGTTTTGATTTTGACTGATCCTTTTTACTAAAGAAAACTTACTTTGGTAAAAAAAGATCATGCAAAATCAAAACAATGTGATTTACAGGTCACATTGAAACATCAAATCTAAAATATGAAATATGAAATATGAAAAGTGACTTAGGTACTTCTTGCATAGAGTCCTTCAATTATTGCTGAAATTCACGTTTTCTTTGTTTCTATTTTTGTAAGTACTACTCATTTAATGACAAGTCATCATCAGATTCAAAGGTTATTACGCGTTATATATAATGCAAAGTTCGTTATAGTTGGCTTTTTCAGATTCGTTATATCCGAGTTCGTTATAACCAATTAATTTTTACATTGTTACATAGGGGAAAATGTTGGTAGTAGTAGTAGTAGTAGTAGTAGTAGTAGTAGTAGTAGTAGTAGTAGTTCGCTATAACCT
The DNA here is from genome assembly GCA_949768715.1 of Dascillus cervinus. NCBI lineage: Eukaryota > Metazoa > Arthropoda > Insecta > Coleoptera > Dascillidae > Dascillus > Dascillus cervinus. The sequence continues at coordinate 21,442,330 of OX458322.1, forward strand.
AAGCCGTTATAACCGGATTCTACTGTATAAGTTAAATACGAGGAAAATGATTTATTTTTTTGCAAGTTCTCGTCGGTCTAAAATCCTATAAATAGCATAATAATTTGGGGGGTTGCCTACGCAGCGGGAGAAATGGCTTCCGCTTGTGAATAGACATCATACCTGGACTCGATTGTACACATCGGGCACCGAAATTGGAACAAAATGAATCGGTGGTTACGCAACAAAATCATTAATTTAGCATAACAATGCAGTTGAGAATTGCTTCAAATTAAATAGCTATCAAGTTGATTGATAGACGCGAATAGAAGTCAGTAAAAAAGTCCACGGTAAAAATAGCGAATTATATTAACAATTACTTGCAACAATTCTCTAATGGCATCTGTGTGAAATGCATTGATTTCTCACTGAAGTCAATTAATGTGGCAATTTAATAATGTTGGATTTCCTCAGCGTGAAAGAAACCTGTTTTAATTGGAAATTCGCGAAAACAATCCGAATTTAATTAAATCACTTCGCGTTCGGAGACGTGTTGTGCAAACTGACGTCGCTTCGGAGGGAAAAAAGGCGAAAAGAAAAATGCGTTCCCCTCGAAAGGTAATTTTCGTGTCTCCGCTAAATGGTGGAATTACAGAGTACAAAGCTATTAATATCTTTAGTGGCACATTCCTCACCTAGTGAGGGAGAGGGCTCGTAGTGGTCCTCTCCTCTCAATATTATCTTCCTTCGGCCGCATATGAGACGGCGCATTTATATGTCAATCATATCTCATTTAACCGAAAGATTTGACAGCCAAGATTGGTGTACGTAGTGATTTATAACATTTAACCAACGCATCGGGTGAAGACAGAAATACTTGTAAGTGACAGATGTGTACGTATAATTTCGTATTTCGAATGTATGATTACGCACGATTTAAAAATGATGACTTTATCCGAACAAAAGAAGTTTCACTCTCATCATCCTCTGGATGGGCCCTTGTTTCATAATTGATGTTATTAATGCCATTTTTGGTTGTTTGGATTATCGGCCGGTGATTATAATTGATCGATTGATTGGGAATGTTTAAAACCGTCCGGTTACTGTTAACACGCTTTCGCGACCCATTGTCCGCAAATGAGCTAATAACGGCGACTTAAGCGCACCATTATTAAAGCGGTTTCTGAAAAAATCGCCTCGCTGCTTTTTTTCTCGTCTCGTTTTCGGTGCGTTATTTTCAAGTTGTCAGAACTGGAGTGATTTATGCGACATCCGTGGCAAAAGTAATTCATAATAGTTAGTTTATGTCAGTGCGTGTGTTGATGATAATTTACATAAAGGGGTACACGCGAAAGATTAGTTTTTATGGTAAAAGCTTTTTATTCCGTTTATTACGGTACTTGTGGGAAATTTACATTTTTACCAATCGTCGACCCCTTCCAATGTGATTTTCGCGTGTCGGCCTTTTGTTCGGAGGTGTTTACAGAATATTGCCAAATGTGCAATTACTTTCATAACGCAAGAGAATTGTCTCATAAACATAAATTTAAAAAAATCATTTTTATATTTTCTGGAGATGGAATTTTTATAAGAGTGGATTTTGTACGTTTGGTTTATCATAACAAAAAATTCATACAATCAAAATTTGAAGATTTTTGAGGCAATTTTAGGGGGACTATTAACGTTGGAGGACCCTGTATAATAAATTTCCATATCTTCTATATACAGGGTGATTCCTAAAAAACGTCTCGCTCTAATTCAGTTATTTATTGCCGGATTTAAGAAAAAAATATTAATTAATCGAGTAAGTACTACAAGAAGGTATTAATTTGGATTTTTCCCACATTAGGTTCAATGCGAAGCGACAGTCAACTTTTTTTTCAAATAGCAATGTATACATTTTTTTCTTTATTGTGGTAGAGATTTTTTTTCTAAATCCAATGATATCTAATAACTTGACCTTGAAGTAATATTAAGGGGGCCACTTGAGAAGCAAGATTCACAAGATGGCGCCACCGCAGAAAAAAGTGTCAATTTTGTAAAATGCTTTTTTCATTAACAAGCTTTTTTATATAAAAAACTAGTGGCGGATATAAAAGATAAAAAAATAATCTAGGTATAGACATAAATTTGCCATGGAAAAAGTTGAGAAAAGTATTTATTCAAAAATGTCAAACTTTCAATAATATTTGAATTTTTTGTTAAAAGTAAAGAAAATCTTGCTGATCACACCCTGGAAGCGTTAATCATAAGTATACTCGTACATTATCTAATTACATTTGTCAGTACTTGAGTCAAAAAGCATCGGAAAGTGTGACATTTCTGAATAAATACTTTTCTCAACTTTTTTCATGGCAAATTTATGTCTATACCTAGATCATTTTTTTATCTTTTATATCCGCTATACTTTTTTTATATAAAAAAGCTTGTTAATGAAAAGAGTTTTTACAAAATTGACATTTTTACTATGGTGGCGCCATCTTGTGAATCTTGCTTCTCAAGAGGCCCCCTTAAAGAGAATTTTTTTTATATAAAAATAAGTCGGGCTTCCAGTAAAAAAAAATAGAATTTAGTATGCCTTGGGAAACAATAAAATCCTCACGTGATAAATATCATTTAAGTGTCAATATAAGAATTTCATTCAAATTTTCAACTATTTTATGATTCGAATTGTCTCTTGCGGAACTCAATGGAGTTTATTTTCAGCATCCCCACACAACGCCAGAATTAATACTAATTGACTAGTAGTTAAATTTGCTGAAAAATGGTTAGGAACATATTCAACAAGATGGTGATCAATTTGAACAATATTTAGAAGGACAATTTTTTGTTTTGCTTGGACTGGTTTTGTTATTTGATTAAAATATTTCGGTCAATTCATTTTCACTGTTATTTCACATAAAAATGATAAATTCGAATCATAAAATAGCTGAAAATTTGAATGAAACTCGTATATTGACACTTAAATGACATTTATCATGTGATTATCTTATTGTTTGCCAAGGCATTCTAAATTTTTTTATTAGAACGCCGACTTATTTTGATAAAATATTTTATTTTGTTTCCTCCTTAATATTACTTCAATGTCAAGTTATTAGATATCATTGAATTTAGAAACAAATTTTTTACCACAATAAATAAAAAAATATATGCATTTGTTGCTTCGCATTGAAGTTAATGTGGGAAAAAATCCAAATTAATACCTTCTTGTAGTACTTACTCGACTTATATTCTTTTTTTCTGAAATGGGGCAATAAATAACTGAGTTAGAGCGTGGGACGTTTTTTAGGAATCACCCTGTATTATAAAACTAGATCTATGTATGTATGTGTGTGTATGTTCCTTATGGACTCGGAAACCACTGAACCGATTTTGATGAAATTTTCAGGAAAACTCTAGCATAATCTGGAGAGTGTTCGTGTGAAGTTTAGTGTCAATCGTGGGGGGGGGGGGGATCGCCCAAACATATTTTCGCATAGAAAGAAGTGTCCTACAGCCATCAAATTTTGTACACCGAGCGAAGCCGGGTACTTCAGCTAGTTATTCATAAAGTAATTGAGACTTTTCTTACATTTTGATATATTTTACCTTATTCATTAAAAACAAAATCACAAAACAAATTTAATAACAATTTAATAGTTGGACGATAAATAAGAGAGACAACGACAACAAAAAAGGTCAAAATGAAGAAGTGTTTTAAAATATTGCATCGTTTTTCACACCTGTAGTCGTTTTCTGAACAGCTTTTTATTTAATGATTGATAAACACAAATTGACTCGACTGTTTCTTTTTTCTGACCATAAACATTTAGCGTTTGCTTACACATCCCATGATTACTCTTCTGCTTTTTGCTTAATCATCACAGCCCGACCGGAAAAATTTATGAAATATGTTTTTTTAAAGCATCCAAAATAAACACTGCCCCACACAAGAACTTCAATTGAAAAACTGTCAACAAAAAAAAATTAAAAACGACCAATCGCATGCAAATTCCAAGAAATGCTTGGGCCACTAATTTGGAAATGAAGAAGTCGATTCTTAGTTTTCAGAAAAATCGCGTTGAAGCCATTACAGCCACGCCCGAAGAGTAAAATGTAAACGAATGTTTCCAATCGTGACCTGCATAATAAATAACGATTTAACTATTGAAACTGTTTGATATAATGACTCGGTGTGTGTGTACGCCAGTTTCAATAACTCAAAATGTAATTCGCCCTGACACAACGATATATAAACTGCGGTAACGGCGGTAATAATGTGATTTGTGTTAGGCAGTGAACTACGGCGAAAATTCGGATAAAGTTCCTCATTAAATAATGATGTTAATAAAAGCGTACATATCACGCTATGCCGGTCGTAATTTAAAACTTAATCCCGTTCCAGGGAAGAAATCGCGATCGATCCACCGTAGGTGTGTTTTGCAGTTTCGTCCCTTAAATTAAAAGGAACTGTTTTGCATACAACGAAAGCTAGTGGCTACCGAATTTGAATTTTTGAGACGGCTGAATTTTTAAAACGCGCAATTTATTAAAAGACTCGGCTATTTTTAGCGCGGATTTACGGCGAAAAAATTGGAGGTGTCAAAGCACGTGTTCGAATCGGCAACCAGGAGTGATCGGGTTGGCTCCCCGGCGGGCGCCCCGGGGGGCCATCAGGGGTCGAATTCCAAACACTCCGCCGCATTCTGGCATTTCAACAAAGCGGCCTTCTCGTGTGAATCTCCCCAATCAATTGACGGTAACTTTCGGCCCGTAATTATTATTTACATTCGGTCATTAGAGGCGATTCGGCCGGCTGATACGTCTAAATGCCGGTAATTACGCGCCCAAATTAATTTCGGTCACGATTTTCGATTATAATTGGCCGCTTATGTAAAATTTCTGGAATTTCAACTAGGGTGGAGACACCGCTTGTAGCCGCACCATATTTGTAAAATTGCCCTCAAAATTACAGTGAAACCTGAGAAGAAAACATGATTTGACGGTTTAGAAAAAATATAATATTTACATGGTTTACAGCAATTCTGTATTTTCAAATTTCCTGACTTTTCAAGGTTTTCCATGGCACCTTCCAGTATATTCCCTAACCTTTTTGTAATAATTTGTGGTTTTAACTAAACCAGTAAAAATTTTCAGTTCTAAGGATCGTTTCAATTGTTCTAGTGATGTACACAAAATATAGATATACAGTGTATCCACAGGTTTACAGGTTTTCCAGGTTGCTGGGAACTCTGTCATACGTTGTTTCAAAACTGGTTCCATAACGTTCAGTTAGTTTTTTACTTAATTCATGCATGATTTACCAAGTCTCAGCTTTTGGTTCTTTTAATTTTTTTATAGAAAAACTGTTCATTCAAATGTTACCAAAAAAATATAATTTAAATAAGTGTAGAAAATTTAAATTTTGATTATAAAAAAATCGGCAAGTCAGGCTCGAACAATTAGGGTTCCGTATTAAAACAACAATTTTCCCGCAACTATTACATTGTCCATATTCTACGCAGTTTTCCTGCAATATATAGCTTAATATCTACTAACACTATCAAAATTAAAATTGTAGCTTTAGAAACCTAGGAGAACACGGGGGGGGGGTCATTTTTGCACATTTTTAGTTATATCATTAAAAGCATTGAACTTAAAATTGTAAAAAAAAATATTTTTAGAATCCTTACAGTTAACTCTTTCAAATGATACCCCACACGATATGTCAATTGAAACTTTTTGTTATTGGTACCAAACTGGACGGACACCGAAGTGATCTTATAAGGGTTCCGTTTTTTCTTTTTAAGGTACGGAACCCTAAAAATAAAATGAAGCAAAAAATATTGTTTTTATTTTCAGAAACGGCACAATATTTTTATTTTTACCGGATTTTTTCCAATTAGAAATTTTTTTATCCAGTAGTATTAATAGTATCAACTTAACCAAAGATTATACTACATAGCATCACTTATACTTCAGCGTCAAACAATAGTATGTTATGCATCAAGCACAAAATGATGTTCATTTTGCACGAGTATGAATTGCAGTACGAGTTGAAGACTCGTACTGCAATTTATACGAGTGTAAAATTGCTATTTTGTGCGCGTTGCATACTATACTTTTTCTACGATAACCTACTGCTCACGCGTTTAACATACTTTAAACAATTGATACAAAAAAATATAGAAATATTTCTTTTATTGCTTTAAACACATGAAAACAAACAATTACCTATTCCATTAACAAACCATATAAGTTCGAGTGCCTGTACAACAGTGCTCAACCAGTTAAGAAAAAGAATAAACAATGAAATAACTTTATTTAAAGTTAATTGTACAATTATTGAAAATCATTTTTGGAGAACTTGTGGAATGTTGGATACTGATATTCTCTTGATACCTATTTGTAATTTTCTGTCGTTGAAGTCGACGGCCTTTCACAGTTTCCCATTCCTGAAATCGATGGTAAGTTTGAAATGTTCTGTATTGCATTTGCAATTTTATTAGCTATGTCAAGCTTATTTTTCTTCGATTCATCGATATATCCCTCAGCCACTGCCGTGGACTTCCAGCCACCGTGACGTTTTAATGTGGTTATGTCACCACCAGCATCAACAAGAATTGTTGCGGAAGATCGACGAAAGCAGTACCCGGTATATAATTCGTGATTTGGCAATTTTAAATACTTGGCAATGCTTTTGCATGAGCTCCAAGCTTATTCAGGCCTATTCTTTGAACGGTACATTTTCCTTTCGGATAGTTAATGAAAAACCACAGACCATTAACATTTGGAGGGCGAAGAATTCCGCATTCTTCTGTATATTTCGTAGTAAGGACTGGTTACAACACAATTTCGTACAATTTTTGTTTCAGTGTCTGGTATTGTTACTAAAACGGCTGAACCCAAATCATTGAAATCAGTAACTTTCATTTGATGTAATTCGGGTCTTCTACATGCAGCCATTATGCCCATAACTAATGCAACTAAGTTATTTATTATTATATGGATATATAGAACTTACTTTTGTGACTAAGTATATTTCATGTGGAGCTTCAGAAATAAATTTTTTGATGTCATTTGATGTAAAGATCTTTGACTTTTGCGGCCTGTAGCCGGCGGACTGTCGCCTGAGGAATGCTTTCAGTTTTAAATATTTGGCAAGATCTATATTATCATGGATACTAAGAGTCGTTCTCAGCATGGAATATTGTGTCCATAAAGTAGAACTTTTGAATTTCTTCGCCAAACCACTAAAATAAACTATTAAAACGTTCTCGGAAATCGATTTTGCGTTTTGATCTCCTTTCCATTCCAAAAAGATGTTATAAGCGCGTTGATACATTTTCTTAGACGTTTCCGGTAATAAATTTGATGTTGTTAACTTTGCAACCTCAGTTATGTTTGGAGGTGTTAATTCCAAGTCATTATCACTATTACTTTCCATATTAATTGTAAGATTTATCGAAAATAACTACGAAATTATCTGCAACGTACAAAAATGTTGACAGAAGCAAACTGACGGTGAACCGAATATGAAATATTTCATATTGCATTTGTTGTCTAGCAACTTTTGTACAAAATGTAATTGTTTATGATTGAATTTACGCTCGTGAAATAAACACATTTCGATGTTGTCTTAGAAAAAATAATTATTACTTCAAATGAGAATTAGAGACATGCGTCGGCCGAAAAAATGTTTGTTACAAGTAAAGTGGCCGAAAGTGGTGCCTCTACCCTACGTGCGATTGCGGGATTCCGAACCGGCTGCACGGGATCTCACACCTCGGCCCAGGTGTTACACGGCCGAGTGGACACGGTCCAGAACATAAACGCAGGGGCTGCATGAATCACCTTCTTTTTGTATCGATTTAACTTGATCGTGTTTATGGATGATTTACCGCCGGCGATTTGTAAGGATTTGAATTTTAATGCGTCACATCATGTAAGAAAAAAAAATTTCCTCCGTTCCGTGTAAATCTTCGGGGGATTTCCTCTGGCCTTTTCCCGTTTCGGACAATGGTCGTAGGCCATTAAAAATTTAATCTCGAAACGTGTCCGAGCATCAACGACGCGATTATTTTTCGTCCGTTAGTTCTGATTAAGTTACAATTGTGCTTAATTATTACAACGAACAGATGCTGCGGGTTTTGCAATCTTTTGAATAAGAATAGAGCCGGTATTGTGCGCGCTTTTCTCTCAATCAATACTATTGAAATTCGATTTTGTGTTTTCTTATAATTTCAGGTAGAGGGCAACCGGATTTATTGTGTGCATTGTGCTGTTTGGGAAAGTAGACCGACCGAACAAAAAGAAAAAATGTATAAATATTTAACTGGGGACGGATTTGGATTTTCGGCGATCAACCGTTCCCAATTCGTGACCGCGCATCGAACTGTCTCTCCCTGTTCGTAATTTTTTCTTAATTGAACACATGTCTCTCGAACCGAGCCACCTGAATATCAATTTTTTTAATGATCGTAAAATTCGGTGTTTAAATAAATAAAACGTCAGCATAACGTTAGTGTTAATGTTCCAACGAATATTAGGTTTTACTTTTACATCCTACTACTGTCTGTCTGTTCTTTGGACACCTGGTGGGTGTAGCCTCTGTCACAGAAAGCCAGGAGCGGAATTTATCGCGGTTTAATTCGAATTTTATACAAAAATGCTATCATTTAACCAAATGAAGCAGTGGCTTTTTAATAAAAAAACTTTGCATATATTAATTGATGTTTTCTTTGTATTAATTTAGATTTAGAAGAATTGGAAACTTTCCATAAAGTTTCCTTTAAAATTTTAAGTGACACAACAACTTCTTAAGGGTAACTTCAATGTTGTAAGTGCTACTTAAGTTCTAAACTTATTGTGTTTCTTAAGAAACCTAACAGAATGAGAGAAATGATAAAGAAGGAACAACAAGAATATACAAAGTATTGCAACAAGAAATTAGAAAACTAAGAATGAAAAAAAGAGAGTTTCAGGAAGAAATTAGGCAACTAAAGGAAGTACTTATATGAAGAGTCAAAAAAGGAAATAGTAGCACTGAAGAAAGAGGTGGAGCAATCAAACGAAAGAATAGAAAAACTTGAAGGAGAAAAAAGAAAGAAAAACATAGTAAGACAAAGTATCAAAATAGACACGAATGATCCCAAGGAGCTAAAACAAGACATGGAGAATCTTATGGGGAACTAGAAATAGAAATAAAAATAAAATCAGCAAAGAAGATACGAGAAAAAAATACCTAGTTGAGCTCAAAAGCAAAGGCGATAAAAATACAGTTATGCAAAATAAATATAAGTTAAGAAACAGGAAGGAAAAGTGGAAAAAAAATTCACACAACAATCAGAAAGTTAACGAAAGGAGAAAGAGAGGGATTCCAAAAATTAATAATTGATGAATTTGGAAATGGAATGAAAAAATGGGAAAATAAAATTACACACTACAAAGAACTAAAGATACGGAAAGTCAACAAGGAACCAAAAGCAACGACAAGGCAAGAAAAGAGGAAATTATGTTAAAAACCATAAACTGTACAAGAGTGTTTTTTGTGAATCAGCTGATGGGAGCAAAAGATAGTGCGGTGTTGCCATGAATTACCTCTACTTAACTAAATTTGCAGTAAGTTTGGTGAAACAAATTTGCAATCAACGGGAAGTTCATTTTTAAGTAACACTTTGTTGAGAAATTATGCAATGATTGAGGAATTAGATAAATACACCAACAACATTTAAAAATAGCAATTTTCCTAATGAATTGTGGTGATGTTAATCAATAATAATAGCTTAGTCCACAAAACAGACTAATTTTTGTGAGACATTTTTACGCCTTAATTTGCATTTGAAATGCGAGAATTGCCATTGACAATATTAATATCAAGGCATCTTATTGTTCGAATCAGAATACTGGCGTAAAAGAACGTCAAGGGGTAACGCATAAAGGAGTTTCTTTTAATTTCACACTGTCGAAACGGAGTCGGATCTTTTATGACGGTCCTTAATTTTCACTAATTTGGCCCATAAAAACAATCCCAGAGGTAAATTTTACGGGCTAATTTTAACTGGTCTTCGGTTTTATTAATGCGGAGCATAAAACATAATTTAGACATAAATTTTTGGGTTAATTTTTGAACGTAACAGGGGGCAGTTTTACGACGCCCTAATTCTAATTTACACTGACCGTGACATTTCATCTTAATCTTCGAAAAGCAGTCGGCTATTAAAACCAGCGCAGGTCAAGTATCCGCCGGAACGTTTACTTAAAAAAATTGATCACTTGCAATTTGGCAATTAGCGAAGTGTCCATGGCGTACCGGGTGGGCCATTTGTATCCGAGGTTATTAAACGGCTACACGAATAGTTTACAACATGTTTACAACTTTATGCCGGCGGAACATTATGCAGCGGGTTGTAGATGTAATCATTGACGGAAATAATTAATAAGGAGGCGTTTTGTTCTTTCACACAAAGTGCAAGCATACATTTAATAACGAAAAAAGTTTCTACCTGCTCGTAGTGCTTCCATAGGCACTGATGGATAGGGAATAGAATACGGATATCCTTCTTTGCGCAGAGTCTTCGGTTTGCGTCGTGGCCTGTACTTGTAGTCCGGATGCTCTTTCATATGTAACGCTCTTAATCTCTTCGCCTCATCTATGAACGGCCTCTTCTCATCCTCGGTCAACAGTTTCCATTCTGAACCTACAAGCGACAAAATTGCATTTTAATTAGACAAAGTAAATGCACCTGTTTTATCACTAGCAATACCATAAGAGCTTTGAATTTATCGATTCATTGTCGATAACTTGTTGTGTAGCAACTTAAAAGAGTGTAAATTTGATAAGTATTAAAAACGCGACAGCGAAGCTCGAGCGTTTTTATCATCAAATTTACACGATTTAGAAGTTGCTCCGCAGGAAGTTTGAGTTAATTGAACGAAGAAATTCAAAGCTTGAATGGTATTTGATTAGATTATTTTATGAATGTATAAAATTTGACACAAATAAAATTGTTTGAAAATTTTTTGTTGCTGGAAACTAGGCAATGTCGATGTGAAGGAACTCGAAGTTTTATCAGAATTATCATATACCATACAACAAGTGGAATCAAGATTATCGATAATCGCATGAGTTGGGACAGGAAACATGTTGTCAAAAATTAATTTCACGACTCGAAGAGGAGTGAAATTATTTGGCAACATTGCCAATAATCACAATTCCCCGAATTATATTTGTCAGATTATATCACGAATGAACAATTTAATACTTTTTCGGGCAAAATATAATTCCGAGAATCGCAGAACTCGGTAAATTGGGCCCAAATATATTTGTAAGACTTTACAGTATAATACGGTTTATGATTTTGTATCTATCTTTTCATCAATATTGTTTAACGAACAATCACCGAAACGCGCCATTTTTTGTAACTGTGACATTTCAGGATAGGGGAAAATAGCACTATGAGTGGTATAATCGCTGTAATTCCGTGTTCCTTCCTCAAATAACGAATTGTGATTGGCTATATATGAATAAAATAATTTAAGAAAATTAAAGTATCCCCAAAACATTGAGATGGTTGTGGCGTTTCAACTGTGGTCCTTATTTATATACAGGGTGTTTGCTGCATAGTGTGAGAATTAACATAACATAAAATTAGCTGAGAGATCTTTCTATTTCTATGTAGTCGGATAGTGCTCGAATGGGAAGGAACACCCTAAAATAATTCCAGCGGCAAATTCCTACAACTAATGATAGAGATGGCAAAAAAATTTCTTTCTATTGCATCTTCAACTTTTTTCCAGGCGCATAAAATAAATTCCCTGATTTCTCCCTGACATTTTGGCTTACTTCTAAATTCTCCAACATTTCCAGGTTTTCCTGATAAAGTAAAAAACAATATTTTTTCCTAACCTTTTAAGCGTTTCTGAAATTAAAAACACACCATAGTAATAAACTTCGAAACTAATACCGTGCGTTTTTTTTAACTGTAGCCATAGGGAATTGCATGGTAAAAATTGTACCCCGTGTTAACTTTTGTTCTGATGAAAATATTTAATCCATTTTTGGAACGAAGTTGGAAGATTCTTTAAACTATCGAGTAGATTACAATTCAATATCCTAAACTGTCGAAAAAGTTTTGAAAAAAATATTTTTGCCACTATCATTTCTAGCAGGCTGAAATGTCAGTTGATTTTTGTCACTTTGCTTAGGGAATCACTTAGTAGAGCCATTTTTTATTGACGGAAATTAGAGAAATGGAGGTAAACCCACAGTTGGATACTTTAAGATGCAACGGAGCAATAATATTTCAACATGATGGAGCACCAGCCCATAGTGCTGCCTTCGTCAGAGAGTTTTTAAACGAAATATTTCCTGATAGTTGGATTGGCCAATATGGACCATTCCATTGGCCTGCTGGAAGTCCTGACCTAACACCACTCGATTTTTTCTAATGGGGGCATTTAGGAACACAAGTTTACGACCTCATAAGAGATCAACCAGAAGCTGTGTAGGAACTAAGGGCAAGAATAACTGAAGCTTGTAATTCTATTACAGTGTGAACTTTACAAAATACTCGAAGATATTTTTAAGATCGCTTGGGACATTGTCTTGCAGTCGAAGGAAACCACTTTGAACAATTCCTTTGATAATTTCTGATCATTTTTGTTAATTTGTGAAGTTATTTGTGCTTTGATGGTTTTTACGGTTTGTTTTTTTTTTATAAATAAATGTTTGCATGTTCTGTCTTCCAAAAGCTAATGTAATCATAGTCTCCCGGAGCTTTCGCTATTTATTTTTCAAAACAAAGTAACAACTAAACATTTCTGAAATCAAGAATGACCAATTCTTAAATTTGACAAGAAGAATGAACATTCTTAAAATTCGAGAATGGCCAATTCTTAAATTTGTTAATTTGGTAAGTTATTTGTGCTTTAATGGTTTTTACGTTCTGTTTTTTTTTATAAATAAATGTTTGCATGTTCTGTCTTCTAAAAGCTAATGTAATCATAACCTCGAGGAGCTTTCGCTATTTATTTTTTAAAACAAAGTGACAAAAGTCAACGGACATTGCAGCCTACTAGAAATGATAGTGGCAAGAAAACGTTTTTAAAAAAATATTTTTTTCAAAACTTTTTCGACAGTTTAGGATATTGAATTGGCAATCTTCCAACTTTGTTCCAAAAATGGTTTAAATACTATCATCGCAACAAAAGTTAACACGGGGTACAATTTTTACCATGCAATTTCCTATGGCAACAGTTAAAAAACGCACTGTATACAGGGTGTTTGCTGTATATTGTAAGAATTACCATAACATAACATAACATACATATTTCTATGTAGTCGGATAATGCTTGCATGGGAAGGAACACCCTAAAATAATTCCAGTGGCAAATTCCTATACAAATAATGATAGAGATGGCAAAGGAATCTTTCTATTGCATCTTCAACTTTTTTCCAGGCGCATAAAATAAATTCTCTGATTTCTTCCTGACATTTTGGCTTACTTCTAAATTCTCCAACATTTCCAGGTTTTCCTGATAATGTAAAAAACAATATTTTTTCATAACCTTTTAACCGTTTCTGAAATTACCACACCATAGTAATAAAATTATTTATTTTCGGCAAACTGTTTGGAAAGGCGGTAAAACTTATAACACCCCGTATTTCTTGTTGTTGCGCAACAAATGGTCAGTTTTGGACAAAAAGGTGACCATCCGGGGTCGTTACGGCACACTTTCGGCGATCGGGCTGATGGGACGTGGGGACTCGAAAAAAATAACAGCGTCTGTAGATTTGCAGTTCAAACTGTCCTTTTATTCCTTACAAACACTGAATGAGACAAAGGCGGCAGCGATGTCTCTTTAGTTGGCATTGTTCAGCTCCTTTGTTAGCAGAATGGATACTTCAAGTTACATCGTTTCAAAGAGATTGTCTCTGATTGCTTTATCTTATTTCGGTGCCACAATTGGTGATGTGCGGAAACGGCGGACACGCGATTTTTAATCACCTCGAGCACGTTCGGCGCGTTTTCGATTATTTGGCCGTAAATCTCGGCGAAGGAATAAATTTGAGAACGTGGGACATTACGCTCGAGAAAAGAGACGAGGTATAAGGAAAAAGCATTAAATTATCTTTCAGTTAAAATGAGATTCTGTAAGTGAACAAAGAACCATCATGGCTTGTAATTAATTCTTATCTCGCTTCAGAAGTCAAGCACAAAAGCTCGACAGTAGCTCCTATACAAAGTTCTAGACACAAAATGACAAAACACAGAACAAAAACCAGTGTAATGTAATACAGAGAGTCCCTATTGGAGGAGCCAATAGCCCGGTTCATTGTTCCTCCAATGATTGAACAGGTGCTCCCGCGTTCAATGCAACCCTGTTACACCAAAAAACGCGATTCCCGATTCTTCACAAAAATTCCCTCGGACACAACGAATTTTAAACGCAGTTATCGCTCGAAAGTACAGTAGAATCCGGTTATAACGAACCTCAAGGAACCGTCAAAATCGGTTCGTTATAACCGAAGTTCGTCATAAGCGTTATTGAAAGAATAAATGCAAGAGTGTTTTATGAAACTTTTATTGTTTAATATAAATATGCATATGTATAAAACCATTAAGAATATAAGGACTAAACTTAAGTGAAACAACGCAAAATGCAACAAGTAATTTTATTTGAAAACATTTGTTATTTTCGACTGAACTGTCGTATTTTTAAAGTATAAATTGTCCACACACGTTTAAAGTCACTAAGATTTTCAGTAATTGAGTTCGGCGCACCGTACAACTGTAAAAAATTACGAATGTTGTTATTACTAGATAAAATCTGTAATGCTGGTGCTTGTTGTGACGTCACGTCGTGCCACGTGCGTTTGTTATTGTTCGAATTTTATAATAATTTGATTACTTTTCGATAATTCTAAAAAAGAAATGAATTAATTTGTAATTTGTTTGTTTGATAACAAGTTTTAGGTCAGATTTAAAGTGGCAGTGTTAACATTAACCATGAATACATCCGAAACTAACCTAAAAAGATTCTCACGCTGAAGCTATTGACATTGCTCAAACCCAATCCGAGCAGATGATAAGTTTATTGAATGAAAACGAATTCTACTTCTAGTAAAAAATTACTTTATTTCATTTACACAAAGATGATGCAACATTTTTGTTAAATACAGTAGAATCCGGTTATAACGAACCTCAAGGGACCGGCAAAATCGGTTTGTTATAACCGAAGTTCCTTATAAGCGTTATTGAAAGAATACATGCAAGAGTATTTTATGAAACTTTTATTGTCTAATATAAATATGCATATGTATAAAACCATTAAGAATATAAGGACTAAAGTTAAGTGAAACAACGCAAAATGCAACAAGTAATTTTATTTGAAAAATTTGTTATTTTCGACTGAACTGTCGCATTTTTAAAGTATAAATTGTCCACACACGTTTCAAAGTCACTAAGATTTTCAATAATTTAGTTCGGCGCACCGTAAAACTGTAAAAAACTACGAATGTTGTTATTACTAGATAAAATCTGTAATGATGGTGCTTCCGGCTCATCCTCATTCCTCATTGGCTTCTTCTTGGGCACTTTTGTCTACCACAAATATCCAAATATTATGTTGTAACTAATAAATTGTTTACATTAATAGTCATTCATATTTAAGTTTTCGAAAAAATTTGAATCTTTTAATTGAAGGGCTCTATACAAGAAGTACCTAAGTCACTTTTCATATTCTGTGATATTTGAGATTTATAATTCTGTTTGGTCTGGAAATCACATTGTTTTGATTTTGACTGATGTTTTTTACTAACGAAAACTTACTTTGGTAAAAAAAGATTATTCAAAGTCAGAACAATGTGATTTACAGGTCACATTGAAACATCAAATCTAAAATATGGAAAGTGACTTAGGTACTTCTTGCATAGAGCCCTTCAATTATTGCTGAAATTCACGTTCTCTTTGTTTCTATTTTTGTAACCACTACTCATTTAATGACAAGTCATAACCAGATTCAAAGGTTATTACGCGTTATACAGGGTGATGAAATAAAGGTGCCCGTGAGTAGCTACATGTTATAGACGATTTGAAAGCCAAAATAAAATTTGTTGTCTCTTCACCAAGGTATAAGTTTTCCTATTCAGACAATACAAATCTATTCGATTAACAATTTTGTAATAATTTTATTGTTATTGTTTTATAGTTTTTTAAACAAAGTGTAAAAAATCTATTGAAATCAACTTTATTACCAATGTCAAAAGTACGGTTTCTTGGCTCCGAGGAAAATTTATCAATGTCGCAACATCGCAAATCTCCTAGGAAACGTTGGCAACAATAATTTACTTTTCAATGTCAGTTCTATTGTCAAATTTGAACGATACAAGTCAAATGTTCTAAAAAGTCTTAAAATGGAATACAATTTCAGTGAATATCTAGACATGTTGCCCAGATTGGGTGAGACAGATAATAACGCATTGGAAGCTGCTAGAGAATATGCTAGACTGTATCCACTTCGACGTCATCCAGATGCTAACGTAACTAGAAAAGTGGAGCAAAAATTAAGAGAAAATGCCCAAATAGTGCCGATTTCTGTAAACGGTAGACGACCTCGTGAAGTTCGTACAATACCGTTGGAGGAAGCAGTTGTGAAAGCGATTGAAACGGGGACCAGGACGAAGCATACAAGGATTAGCGCGACAGTCACTCTAAGTCAATGTTTCCCATTCTGAGATATATGAGTTTCTATGTTTCATTTTGATCTGGAAATTACATTATTTCGTTTTTGACTGATCTGTTTTTAATAAATAACATGGTTAGGGGCCTTTTAAACGGGAATCAGTAAGTGCGGTCGAAAATGCATCCGTTCTTATCAAAAATAGCGCAAATAGTAGAAAATCTCTACGTCACTTAGGGACTTTTTGCATACTTACAGCCCTTCAATTACCTGTATATTCTTGTTTAATTACATTAAATTCTTTTGAAATAAAAAAAAGTTATGTCAACGTGATAGTTGTTTGTCTTACGAAAGTGAGAGTATCTGTAAGTGTTGGTTGCTTAGATACAAGAAGTAGGCCTACCTGAAAGTAATTCTTTAGAAAAAGAAATATGTGCAGTATTGCCACGTTGTGCTCTTAGACAAACTGTTTTAATTTTAAACAGAATCTATTTGGACCACTTTTGTTGCGATTTTCACAATGCTTCAACAGAAAGCATTGCCCCAATATCAATCATGGGCACCTTTTTTTCATCACCCTGTATACAATGCAAAGTTTGTTATAGTCGGCTTTTTCAGGTTCGTTATATCCGATAGTTCGTTATATCCGAGTTCGTTATAACCAATTAATTTTTACATTGTTACATAGGGGAAAATGTAGGGATTTGGAATAAAGTTCGTTTTAACCGGTAGATCGCTATAACCGAAGCCGTTATAACCGGATTCTACTGTAGTTGTAAATACTAAGACAATTTTTAGATTAAACTTAGCAAAGGATTGATTGATTGATCCTAATAGTTCCATCCGAAGAACAAGTTCTAAAGCAGTTTCCTTTCTTTCAATTTCCGGAATTTCATTGCAGGCATTAAAAACAGTCATTAATAACGCGCCAAGAATGCAAGTGTGGCCTAAGAGCGCCTGAAATGTAGTCCCCGCGCCAGAAACTTCATAAATATTGGAACAAAAAATCGACCGAAAAATCGACTCCTTTCAGCCCATAATTCAATAGAGCAATTTTGCACGCGTGCATATTTAACTTTTTTCGGATTAGCGGGTCGAAAATGAGGCAAAGATGTTCTGGCCCGTGCATGACTGCCCGTGTTCGTTCCACATTTTTTCCTGAAAGTTTTTGCTTGCCTGAATGCTTTGCAGAACCTGCTTGGAGCAAGGCCGATTTTATCTGGCCATTGCAGATTGCACTTTTTCTTAATTCGCCAACACCGTCACAATGACAGGCTTTAATGAACTTGAAGTTGGGACGATAAGCCATTGGCCGTTACAGTATACAGGGTTGTCAAAGTGCCATTGTCATTTCTAATTTTAAAGTAAAAAACTGCTGCAAGCGAATGCTTTTAGTTCATTTTATATTTAAAAAGTTGTTGAACTGAATTGTATTCATAATCTAACTGATTTAATTAAGTGGCTCATTGATTTCTTCTTAAACAAACGGTCCCGGTAAATTCACAGCAAAGAGTTTGCAAAATTTGTGTTATTTTTACATTTAAAACCATACGAAAAGAGCTATTGACGATGTTACCTTAGTGAAGAAACGCTTTTTTCTTAGTTACAAAATACAACAAATTTATCTTCCAAAAATTGCATTAAAAAGAGGTGTTTTAAGGCGGCTGGAGAAAAAATACTTTATATGAATAAATAAAATGGATAGCCTGTGTGTTGTAATACAAGTGAGGAAAGGCATTTATTGCAGCACGTGTGTTATACAGTGCCCGCCATATTGTTCGCACCATATGAGAAAAACT
This sequence comes from Dascillus cervinus, assembly GCA_949768715.1. Classification (NCBI taxonomy): domain Eukaryota; kingdom Metazoa; phylum Arthropoda; class Insecta; order Coleoptera; family Dascillidae; genus Dascillus; species Dascillus cervinus. Next base: position 21,460,770 of record OX458322.1, read on the forward strand.
TTCATCTTCGATTTTTTGAAAAATCTAAATCTACCAAAAGTTTGTGCATGTTCAAAAACCCAAAAACCCATACTCGGATTCTGGAAGCGATTTTTGGTTTCAGAGAAAATGGAATTTATCGAAACTTCAAAAACCGAAAAAAAATCATAATTTAAAATGAAAATTATTTTTGATGAAATTTGGGTAACATTAGTTAGATATTGAGTAGATGCGATACCAATTATAAAATCAGATGAGTTTCTTTAACAGATGTTCAAAAAAATTGTTATTTTTCAAATTTTAACTTTCTGTTACAATTTCCACGTGTTATCTTGAATTTTAATTATTTCAAATCTAAGCTTAGTTAGTTTCTTTATTTTTGTCTTAAAAAAAATAACTAAACTAGTACAAAATTACAAATGAAATTTTTGATTTCAAACGAAATTTGTCAATGCGATTTTACATTTTTGGTGCAAAGCTTTTTTATCACGAAAAAACACATTTTAAGTTTCAGCTTGTTTTTTAATTTACTCAGAATAAATGTACCTTAACAATTAATGTGAATAAACACAAAAAAGCGTATTTTTCCCTTAAACGCACTAGAAAGTTATAATAATAAGATCATCGTTACATTTTATACTGTTTTATGTTTTATGTTAGTATTTTCACAATGCAACGTAAATAATTAAATAAAAGTGAGAGAATTGAAATTGTTTAAATTGTAGGTGGCAAATATGAAGCGTTGAGAGAGACAGAGCTATTTAATTTTTAATCACCGACATTCTGGTAAAAATATTTCCCGTACAACAGTTGGACAAATTTATTCAAAATTTAAAAGTACGGGAACCATTGCAAATAAATTTAAACATCCACATGGTCATTGGATCACTGACGAAGAACACCAGCTGCAAATTTTTGGCAGATGAAGATTCATATTTTCAAATAGAACCACGGAATCAATACGAATGTGCGGTGTAGAATCTTTAATAACCAAATATTTGGACCACACTTAGCAATAATTTAAATACAAAACAATCGTTGCTATAACCACAACAATTGTTACAATGAAATTAATTTAGGATTAACTGATACTGTCAAGTATCCATGTCTACCCACGAATTTGTATAAAATATGACGATGATCTTATTATTATAACTTTCTAGTGCGTTCAACGGAAAAATACACTTTTGTATTTATTCATATAAATTGTTAAGTTACATGTATCTTGAGTAAATTAAGAAACAAGCTGAAATTTGAAATGTGGTTTTTCGTGATAAAAAGGCTTTGCACCAAAAATGTAAAACAACATAACAAAATTTCTTTTGAAATTAAAAATTTCATTTGTAATGTTAGATTGTACCAGTTTAGTTCATTTTGTTAAGACAAAAATAAACAAATCACTATAATTAGATATGAAATAATTAAAATTCAACATTACAGGTGGAAATTGTAAGAGAAAGTTGCAATTTGAAAAAGAAAACAATTTTTTTGGACATCTGTTGAAGAAACTCATCTGATTTCATAATTGGCGTCGCAATCACTGAATATCTAACTAATGTTACCCAAATTTCGCCAAAAATAATTTTTATTTTAAAATTATGATTTTTTTCAGTTTTTGAAGTTTCCATAAATTCCATTTTCTCTGAAACCAAAAATCATTTGCAGAATCCGAGTAGTCCACTTTGTGTTTTTGAACATGCACAAACTTTTGGCAGATTTAGATTTTTAAAGAAATCGAAGATGAAGGTTTTTCCCATATGGTGCGAACAATATGACGGGCACTGTATACTTATTATTTTTTGCAATTCCTTATTATCAGTAACTAACTTAATTTGTGAAAATTATACTAAACAATTCCAAAAGGATAGTTACTGTGATGAAAGTGGTTTCTTCGTTTGTACTTTCGTCACTTGTGATGAAAACATGTAATTTCATCTGTAGGTTAAGTGACGATAATTTCATTTTCGCATTTGACGTTGGAAAAAAATATAGCATTGTTGATTTGTAGATAAAATTTGAAAGTAAAAAAAATGTTTGTGTTTGAAGTGGTTACAATGCAGAAATTTATTCAGAATATTACGTCACTAGGTGTTCGAGCCACCCCCGAATGAAATTACCGTCACCGATGCGATATACACATCGACAATGCACGTCATGAATTTTAAAAGTATAACTCAACTTAGCATATGAAAGAAGTCCGCACATATGTATCCTGTAAACGTCACATTTTAAATAGATTTTCACCCTAAATGGCATATCATAACATTGTATGCACTGTTTATGTACCGGGGCGGCCATATGCATTATTCATGCTCATATTCAGATCATCAAGCCCGGCCGGTATGATCGACAAGTGACACTATACAGCTGCTGTTTCACACTGCTCAAGTGTTTTGATATGCACCTAGTATCTGCCTACTTCTTGCATACCAAGCGGTGGCTCCCGGATTTTTTTGGGTTGGCCAGAACCGGTATACTGTTGATTCAGGAAACCTACCTAAGCGCTTCGAGATCTCCGAATTGTGCATTTTCGGATTCTCCTGGGCTATCTTCCGCCGCTGCAGCCTCGACCAAACCATGAACGCGTTCATCGGCCGCTTGATGTGGTCGTCCTGGTGCTTCTTGGAGGGCTGCGGCGCCGACAGGGACTGCGGCATGCCGAGGGCCGCGCCTCCGAGCGAAGCCATCCTCGAGAGGCCCTCGGCCGCGCTGAAACCCCCCTCGCACATGGGGCCCGCGGATCTGAAAAATTTATTCAATTAAACTCGAGTTAACCTTCCTTTTTTGAGACATTAGTAGTCGCTGCGGAGTTTGACTCCGCAAAAGAAAATTCTATATTTTTTTGAAATTTTAAGTTAAAATTGGTAATAAATTATAGTCTCTCCAAGTGTATTATTAAGTTGTTATGCCATAAACATTTAAAAAAAAATTTTGACCAGAAACTTTTCAAAAACTTTAATGAATACTACCTATAACACAAAATTTTAATAATTTTACTAGATATTGTACAAAATAAATACTGAAAACTTTTTATTTTACTGGTTCTCTTGTGGACCATTGAACAAACTAATTTTAACTTAAACTTTGATGGACATGTCGCAGCCATATTGTAGAATCCGCCGCAATATGAAGCGGCTAGCCACTTTACAAAGCAGCTCTGTTTTGTAAAACGGCTGATTAACGTTTAGGCAGATTGTTTAGCCGGAATGTTGACTATATGTAATGTAGGGCGACAATCAGCCATATTGTAGATGTCGGTGGCGAATTGTAAATTCAGTCGTTTTCTAAATGATTGGGGAGATTGTAAAATATAGAATGAACAGAAAATTTTTACAATTTGACTGAAAATTTTAGGTGTTTTATGAATCGCTGAATAACTCAGTCCGTTTGATAAAGGAAGAATTGTTACACATTTTATAAAAAAAACCTTGTATATTGAGTTAAACCTTTTTCTTATAGTTATGACTTCATATTTGTCATAGCTACAAGGAACGGTTTTCTCTATATAAAGTCCCTCTTCGCCGTTTTATAAAACGGCGACCCGTTATTTTGTTGCATTGGAGAACGCGAAACGTCGTTACAATAAGGCTGACCAACGTTTAGCCGTATTACAACCCGCCTAAACGTTAACCAGCCGATTTACAAAACCGAGCAATTTTATAATGCGGCTAGTCGCTTTATATTGTAGCGGATTTTACAATCCGTCTGCGACATCTATAACCCAATATCCCCAAAAAGTGGATTATGAACGAACCAATATTAACTTGACGATTTGTCAAACAACTTCAAAATTTATAATAAATTAATGTATTTTTTAATATGAAAAAATGTTCGCTGTTATTTTGTGTTGCTTTTCCTTCACACACCTTGGCTTCGTGCTTGAAACAAGCATCCACACACTTTGAAAATTATTGGACGGTGTACTTGTATCGAAAATGATTATTACAGATTTACCTTGGGCTGTTGTAAACCAAAAATGTCAAAATGTATACAAAGATTTGCCTAAGTCGAGTCGAGTCGAGTCTCACTCCGCAATATGCAAAAAAAGCAAAAATAATGTATCTGCAGCTCTGATATTGCTCCACTAACATTTAGACAATAAATTTACCTAAAATATATACAGTCGAACTCCTCTATAGTGACCTCCTCTATAATGATTTTTTCTCTGTAGTGATGTTTTTGTTTGGAACGTGCATTTTTGCAAGTTTTGCATATACAAATATCTCTATATTATGATGTTAAGCCTCTATATAGTGATTATTCTTAGAAGAATTTCTTGCAAATTCCTTACTAGTGGGAATTTCCATTTTTAAAAATACTGCTGTGCAATCAACTTTGGACAGATTTTTTCATCAATTATGTAAGTATTCAATTACATATGATGAAAATCTGTATTGTTTATTAATAACTGTATATTTCTAAATAAACAAATATTTTTTCAAACATAATAAATCTTAATTTTTTGCTTTATTTTGCATATCGATTGGTTTTTAAATTGACTGCCAAAACTGTACAATTATACGTGAATTCTATATAGTATAGTTTCTCTATAGGTAGTGATGTTTTTCCATGGCTTTTCGAACATCACTATAGAGGAGTTCGACTGTACATATATAATATTTTTATAGATACTAATATAAGTACATTTGCTTAACGATAACATAAAATAACATAACATAAGTTATAACTAGAATAAATAAAATAACTCATTAAGAGAAGAAGAAAGCGGGGCTGTGCCAAGAACACTAGCAACGTTGCCTCTCTGTATAGCCAAACTTATTCGTTGCTTCAAATATGTTTTGGCTTGAGGAATTCCCGTTGTTTGCACAATACGCCTCCCCAAATCTTCAAGGAGAGAAAGGCCATCAGCACTCCAAGGACCCAAAGTTTCCACAGCGAAGGCGACGAAAAAATAATCATCAGAAATTGCCTTATATTCTTTTTTCTTAAGATTTTCTGCCAAGTGTGCAGCAGATCTTGCAGAAAATGAAGCATCAGTCAAATGAGAAGGGGCAAGTGTATCCGTACAAGTAAAATCCCAAACTAAAGATTTTCCTACTTTCCATGGAATAACTGTAATACCATATGAACGTTTGCCATCATCCCTCAGAATACCATTAGGTTCAAGGATACAAGAAATGTTGGCAGAAGAGAAACACGTTTAATAATGTCATTAATATAGCTGTGACGAGAGAGTCTACCAGCACTTTTAATGCACGATAAACCATGATGACCCAACGAGTCTACAGAAGAACTGCACGAGCAGATATGAGGATGACAGAAATTGATGCCCAATCTGAGTGAAATTGTAATTTGTAAAAAGCTTTTTCTAAAAGAGTACCTAATTTAGAAGATGGAAGAGCTTCAAGCCAAGCTCCAGATTCAAGTTCAGATCCAGCTAATAAGATAGCTTTTTGTGTGATATTTGAGGAAGATAATAAATTTTGAAATATTTTCTCACAGATAGGTAAGTCCCAATTTCTTTGAATAGAAAGCTCTTTTGGAAGTAAAAACGAATTAGAAATTTCCTTCCAATAATCAACAGCCTCGTTAAGGGATGTAATTTCAAAATTAGAAAAACTAGAAGGTAGAATGGACATAATAAGTTCAGAATTAGTAAATATAGAAGACAAAAAGGCAGGCGAGGAAATATCAATTATAGACCTTATACCTAATCCACCAAAACGGATTGGTAGTTTGGCTCGAGTCCAAGATCTTATTGTAAATTTAATATTCAAAATTTTTTCCAAAGAAGAAATAACTACAAATAACAATAAATTAGGAAGGTACTGAAAACGGCCGATCGAGAGAATGGGAAATTCCTTGGAAAATCAAAAAAACATAGTCGTGCGGAGCGAGGCTCCGCATGCGACTACTGGAAGGTTAATGGTCCTTTTGTGAATGCTTATGAATATGGAATGAATCCCGACGTTTATGCATTATTCAAAAGTTTGCCGTTTAATTTACCGGCGATAATTTGGCTGCACACTAAAAATCACTATTTGGAAATTAACGCGCGTTGAAAATAATTTCGATTTTATTACTCGTGTTATTTGATTACAAGATGATGATCTCTTTTGTCCGAACTCGCCTTTGGTGTAGGTGGCTACCATTTAAGCCGTTCGGTGTGTAGGTAACTTTTTTTTGTTGTGCGTCTCACGTTTTACCGATTATGATGTTTGTAGAGATTGCCTCGGTATTCAAACACACACACACACACACACACATGTGTTTAATTTTTTCCGGCTGTGTTCGCTCGGCCGCGTGATGTTCTCCTTCAATAAGGTTGGAGATAATTAAGAAATAACATTTAAATAATTCTCGGTTCAAGGCGATTAAATCTATTAGCGGAACAACAATTTTAATTGCCACTCGAGCCGATGAATAATCGACGGTGCATCGCTTCCTTAAAAAGTCCCAACTGACCGGGGGGCAATTACGCGTTAAATCGCTAAACGGGAAATTGCAACACGGAGTAGGTCGAGCGTCGGATCGGCACTCCGGAGGGTCACATTTGACCGCAACAAATTCCCTCCCCCGTGTCTCAATTTTACAGATTATTTTTTAATGATTTCATTCACCAATCGTTTAGCAGTATTTGGGCACACGTGTTTAATTCTGTCCAATCACAACATTATTATAGTGAGAATTTTCTACTGTAGAAAATTCCCGCGAGCATAATTTCTAGTATTTTGTTTACATATGTAACTTGACAGCACATTTTCTAGTTTTGACATCTGTCGCCAGTTTGATTTTAGTTTATAATGAATTAAACTGTATTTTTATGCTGTATTTTTTATTTAAACGTTAAAAAATAATCTTCCGAATACCACTCGAGAGTGCGAATTAATTAGAAAATAATTCTCCAGTTATTTTTTCAAACTTGTTGCCATTTGGGAATAGCCACTCGAGCCCTACGGGCTCTCGTGTCTATTCCCTGGCAACAAGTTTTCGAAAATCTGTCGAATTATTTTCAATTTATTCTCACTCTCTTGTGATATTACTTATGAAGATATCGGTTACCTAACTAATTTAAAAAATGGGTAAATAGAGTGGCGATTTACTGTTACCAGACGAAAATAACACCCACTCAATATTACCAGATGGTAATATAATCGCAATGGTTCACGAAATATTGGCAAATGAAGTCAAAATGCTTTTGCCTTTTCGCGAATGTCAGACTTGTTTTTTATATCGTCGTCTTGACCACCGTATCCCAATCTCACACGGCCACGCGTGACTGGCGTCTTTTAATCAGTTGGTAACATTACGTAAAGTAACCAAATTTGGACGAAAGAAACGAAGCAATGGTCAGCAATTAGAAAATTTAAATCAATTCAGGGGTAAAAAAATACATAAATTATTAGCATTAGCATTAGCGTGATTACCACAAACCTGTGATATTAAAACTGTTTTGCAAATTAATTTATAAACACCCCATACAACATACAATTTTTTAAAAGTTCACGAAAAGAAAAGTATCACTTTCGTCGCTAGTAGGATAGAAAAGTAACTTTTCTTCTAAGGAACTAGCACTTTCCATTATCTTGTTATGACTATAAGGGTTATCGTTTGATAATAGTATATTATGATATGAGTTTAATAAGAAGCATTTTGTCGCACGCACGGGTTTAGGGCACGACGAGCTTGTGAGGAGTGTCCCTAAAAGAGAAAGTGCGACAAAATGCCTTATAAACGAGGTATCATACACTATTTTTTCTACTTTGCCACATTTTTAAGCAAAAACATGAAATTTCAAAATCTAGGGAATTTCGCGGCATGCGGCAAATACATTAAAGGCGGCTATGGAAGGAAATGAATTTAAAATGTCATTGTTTCAATAAATTCTGAAAATCAACTTCGCTGAAGATGTTTTAGAATGTGCGCCCCCAGAAATACGATTTTTTTGCAGAAAATACAATTGGTAATTTGCTACCCACCAAATCACGCCATATTTTGAAAAAAAAATACGGCGAATTTGAAAATTGACACTGTTAATTTAGTGTTGACAGTAATGTTAGGTTGTCACAGACACAAGTTGCCAAAATTAAAAAAATTAATTACACTGTTTTTAGTGTTCTTTTTACCGCACGCCTTTTGTCTAGTACGATACGCAAACGCGTGTCGTAATAATCTCAGTACGAACGCAATAGTATATTATGATATGAGTTTAATAAGAAGTGACAGTATCTGTCAGCGTTGGTGGCTTAGATACAAGAAATAGGCATACCTGAAAGTAATTCTTTAGAAAAATAAATATGTGCAGTATTGCCACGTTTTGCTCTTAGACAAACTGTTTTAATTTTAAACAGAATCTATTTGGACCACTTTTGTTGCGATTTCCACAATGCTTCAACAGAAAGCATTGTCCCAATATCAATCTTGGACACCATTTTTTCATCACCCTGTATACCAGATAAACACATATTGACTCTTTCACAGATCGGCTGTCGGCTCGATGGTGGCTCTTATACCTTCAGTGTTTTTTCACGACCGAAAATGCAACAGCACAAAATGCAAATTATAACAATTTGAAAATGGAAGACCAAACTGTGCATTTTTACCATATTTTTACTAAAGTAAAAACGACTGTATTTTACTGTACTGTACTGTACTGTATTTTACTTCCATAAAGGAAAGAACGCCCGTCAAATTTGTGAAAAATTGCGTAAAGTTTACGGTGACAATGCCCTACAATAACGTCAGTGACAACGATGGTTGCACCTATGGCGATCATTTTTTCAAGTATGTTAAAACATTATTAAATATAATTTAATAATAATATAAATTCACTGGACGGAATCCGCTCAAAAATATTACCCCTATACGAAACCTAAATATCCACATTTGAAAATTCATGTGAAAATAATCGCCTTTTATACAAAACCGTTTCACATAATTCGTGAAACATTCATATTCGAGAAGACGTTCAAACGACTCGTAAATTATTATTATTAGTCACAGCAAAAGAGAGAAAGCATGCGTTTGCCGATTCTATCAGCAATAGTAGGGTAGAAGAGATGGCCGTAGCATGGCGCCAGGATACGATGCCGATTTGACGTTTTCACGGGTGCCACGATTGGGACCTTATTTATCCAAATTTCGCATCTAATTTTTTTATTAATGCTGAAAATCATCTTTACAACAAACTGATCGGACCACTTTTTGTATAAATGAGCTCTGTCCGTAGCAATAAATTAAAATCGTTTTGGTCGAAATTAGGTATAAAACCATAAAGTTTCAAAGTGTTATTACATTAGTCTCATTTACTTTAAGAAAAAAACATCCGGTTATTTTGTAGATAAAGATTTAAACTTTCATAATCTGGCGTTAAAAGTTTATTTTTTTAATAATTGAAGGGGGTTTTTGTGGCAGCCGTGATATAGGAAAATTACATTGAGAACGAGGTATAGAAGAGTCTTAAATGATTTAACGATTTCACCACTGAATTTTTTTAGTTCTTTTACTTCAGACAAGTAAGGTAGGGTAGAGACACCACTTTCGGCCACTGTACGACTTTTGGCCACTTGTATACTTACACCACGTTTTTTAATTCCAGAAATATTTTTTTAAATTTTATAATGATAGTAATCGCATTTTACATCTATCAGTTTTAGATTATATTTGTGATGTAGCTTTAAAATTAGAAAATATAGCACAATATTCTACAACATTTAAATGATTTTTCAAAATTGTATAGGTTATGGTATTAAGTACTGATTACTACCAACATAAAGTATAAAAAATATATTTTTTCATTTTCTAATCGTTTCTGAAATTAAAAAACACACTATTATACGGTTCGTGGTAAGTACACTTGCAGAACAAAGTGGCAGAAAGTGGTACAATTGCACATATCGCCTAAATAATTAAATTGTCAAAATTTATAACATTTCATCTTGAAAACTGTAGCGTAACTAAAAAATATAAAGACTTGACTCAAGATAAAAATAGAGTAATGTGATTTATAACTACAGTCGAACTTCTCTATAGTGACCTCCTCTATAATGATTTTTTCTCTATAATGATGTTTTTGTCAGGAACGTGCATTTTTGAACGTTTTCCATATAAAAATACGTCTATATTATGATGTTAAGCCTCTATATAGTGATTATTCTTTACGAAAGGTTTACCAAAATTCTCGAGGAACGGAATTGTCGGTAAGAGAAAACCTGAAAAATCCTTAAAAGAATTTCTTGCAAAATCCTTACTTATGCAATCAATTTGGGACAGATTTTTTCATCAATAAGTACATGTTATGTAAGTATTCAGATGAAAATTTGTATTGTTTATTAATAACTGTGTATTTCTATATACTTAAACAAATATTTTTTCAAATATAATAAATTTTAATTTTTTGTTTTGAATATCAATTGGTTTTTAAAGTGACTGATAAAATTGTAAAATTATACTTGAATTCTATATAGTGAAGTTTCTCTATAGTGATGTTTTTTCATGGCTTTTCGAACATCACTATAGAGGAGTTCGACTGTATTCTTAGTCATTTGTTAATTTCTTCAATTTCAAATTTGTTGAAAGTGGATAAAAATAGTGCCTCTTCCCTAATCATCGAGCCAACTTATAGTTTTGGTCACTTTTTTAAGACATACCGGGTGTTGTATTAGGTAATAACCCCCTATTATTTAACTACACCATTTAAGAACTAGTCTCTCAACTCTATATTTGAAAAAATTATAGATACAATGGCCTTTTCACCATCGGTATGTAATAAAACTAGAAAACGTGGGGAAAAATTGACCCGTCGCATTAAATTGCCAAGCAATTAAAAATGCAACAATTTTGTCGAAACTCGCACTTGGGCTCCGTTTTTTCGTCCGACAGTGTATGCACACCGAGTTCTCAGTTTATTTAAATTGTTAAGGATTACCCGTCGAACTTTGGATGGTTTTTGTATGAAACGATTGTTAATTTTAATTATTTTCAACGTTTTGATTGACGTTTTCAACTTTCAATGATTTATAAAAAGCGAGTTGGCCTTAAAATACACAATTGTTTAATGCGCAAGAGACATTCAATACAATTCTAAGAATTGTTGTTGTTGAGTTATAATTAGAAATTGTCCAATTACATTGTTAATTTTAATTTACTGTTAGCAGCATTGTGGTGTGAATTAACGGAAAGTGACCGCATTTAGGGTTGCTAACGGCTTCCAAAACGGTTAAATTCCAACTGGAATTTTGGACAAAATTAAATATTTTGTTTGAGAAAACTGCGAAATTTTGATTTGACACCCTGTGTAGTACACTAGATGATTTATATGAATTAAAAGCAATTTGAATTATCGAGTTATTTTAAGCTAATAATAATCAGTGGGAAGAAAAATTGTGTACACTCCTAGACAAAAATAAGGGACTGGAAATAAAATTTGTTCATCATTCAAATGTTAAGTTGGTTGCTTCAGTGTGATAAGTTATGTCGCCGCACCCTGTATAGTTCTTGTTCGAGTCGGAGATTTGAGCCTACGTTGGATTATCATAATCGCTCAATAAATCGTAAATAATTGCAGAATCGAGGTAATTTGGAGCCACCGAGTCCTGTTGTTACAAATCTAATTCGCTGTGAAAAATCTCGCGCTAAGCGCGTTATTTACGGCGCGTTTTTAATCCGGCCGCAATAAAACCTTGATGAATGACCACTTCTAGACAATACGCAGAAGTAATAACAAGCGAGGCGGAATATTAAACGTCAAATAACTCAATACTTTAATAGAGTCGTCAAAAGTTGAAATGCGCCCGTCAGAGCGTTTTACCGTCGGAGCGAGCAGGTAGGCGAGTTTATTTTCGCCGGCAGAAATGTATAATTTGAAAAGAGCCAGGGTTCAAATTTTTGCGATTGAGTCTCGAGATTTCGGGAAGAATTTTTTTTGAATTGACGTTTCTTGAAAATGGGGTTCTCACCTGAAGAAGTGGCCACTGGTGGCCTGCCGGTGTAAGTCCAGATCAATTTTGAAACCGTTTTCGTACTTGGTCACAAAACCCCGACTGTTCTGAATAAAGCACAACGCCACTTATCACAGTCTATTATATCTATTGTTGTAATTAATAGGATAACAATCACAGTCAACGTGTTTACCACTTAAAAGCACAGGACTATTTGGTCAAAAAACATGTTCTAAAGGTAATTTTACACGAGGCATGCGCATCCGGTAGCAGTTCTGCGCAGCCAATGGAATATATGGGAGGGGCATGGTGCATTATCGATACACGTTATGGTTTAAATCCCTTGAATAAAGCACGCCCCTCTATTGTCATGTTAATTTTTTATCTCTGGTTTCTTTCATATGTACATTCTTTCGTACAGGTGTTTTTAAATAGTGTAGTTTCTTTGTGCGCTCCTCTTCTTTTTTCTCCTGTTCGACGTCCATCGTTTTTGTTGCAATGAATACGTCCCTTCTTCTCTGGTCAAAAATACAGGCTCCCGGAATTTAAGGACACCCCATTTGTTCTTTCCCACGTGAGGATTGTTTCGCGATCATCCCCGTGTTTGGAGCCCGACAATAAAATTATGAATAATAAAAACGCCATAATCTTATTGTTCGGTAACGATTTTGTGACCCCCTCTTTTTTCGAGCACACTCTTATGGAGGGTGTGCTAATATTAGCATAGTATGAATTCAGATTTAATAATTACCCTGTAATGTGCATTATAATGGTGGTTGGGTAAGTATGTAACTGTTATAGACACGCTTCACTACCCTAATGTGATTTGAAATTATATGCATACATCGTGTTTTATAATAGACATTTTTTACGGGCGTGTTTGGATTTTCGGAATAAAATCCATCCTCTATTAATTCCAGCTTCTTAATTTCGAGGGTAGTTTTTTATTTTTCATTCACTAATACAATTAGAATAACTGAATTCAAAATGTCTTAGAATATTTTGTGCTAAATTTTTTGTGCGAATTCAAGACGACGTTTTATCTACGACTATTTAAATAAAACACTTATGTGAAATACATAATTTATGAAAACAATTTTCTTTTGTATATTTTTGAAGAATGAAAATCTTTTTTTTTTTTTGTAAAGTTTGTGTTAATTTATTGCTTATATTTCAATCAAATGTCATTAATCAAAATTCCTGCACCCAAGGAATGTGGGACTTTTCATTTGCCGTTGTTTATTTTCAAAAAAATTCTAGGTTTTTATGTTGCCAGCAAGATTAAGTGGAGTCATGTTGTGCTGAATGCTAATAATACAATTTTTTTATTTTGGCATTTAAAAAATTAATCAATCCAGCTTCACCTCTTTATTTTTCAACAAACTAACAGAAATTCATGACCTGACAATTATTTCCAAATTTTTAATTTACATTGTTTTCTTTAATTTCGCTACGTTCATTTTTTGAGATAATAGGGAAAAGAAGATTACTTCATATTCGAGGTCCAGTTCATTCCTATTTGAAAAAGTGTCAATTGTAATTCAGAAAACGAAAATTGTAATTCAGATTGGTCGATAATTGTATTTCAGGAATCGTCAATTGTAATTCAGAAAATGACACAAATTTATTTTATAAAAGTCTAAGTTACAATACTGCCTGAATTACAATTGATATTTTCTGAATTACAATTGATGTTTTTTGATTTACAATTGATGATTTCTGAAACGCACTCAAATAGAATGTGTTATTTGAACTACAATTGATGCTTTCTGAATTACAATTGGTGGTTTCTAAAATACAATTGATGTTTTATGAAATACAATTTGAGTAATTGAGTTCCGATTGATGCTTTCTGAATTGCCATTGATGTTTTTTGAATTAAAAGTGATGTTTTCTGATTTATAATAGGTATTGATGTTTTCTGTTTGCAATTGATTTCTGAATTACAATTGACGCGTTCCGAAATATAATTATTGATGTTCCCTAAAATCAATTTGAGTAATTTGGATTTCAATTGATGATTTCTGTATTACAACTGATTCTTTTTGAAGCACAATTGATGTTCTCTTGAATACAATTGGTGTTTCAATTACAATGGATGCTTTCTGAATTGCAATTGATATTTTCTAAATTACAATTAATGTTCGCTGAATTGCAATTGATGCTTTCTTATATACAATTGGGTGATTTGAATTACTATTGATGTTTTCAAAATTGAAATTGATGTTTTTTGCAATATAATTGATGTTCCCTAAAATTCCACTTGAATGAGTTGAATTACAATTGGTGCTTTCTAAATTACAATTAATGTTTTCTAAACTATAACTAAGTCTTCTGAATTACAATAAGTTGATGTTCTTTGAATTACAATTAATGATTTCTAAATTATAATTGAGTTGTCTGAATTACTATTGATGTTTTCTGAATTGAAATTGATGTTATTTGCAATACAATTGATGTACCCTAAAATTCAACTTGAATGAATTGAATTACAATTGGTGTTTTCTAAATTACAATTAATGTTTTCAAAACTATAACTGAGTTTTCTGAATTACAATAAATTGCTGTTCTTTGAATTACAATTAATGTTTTCTAAATTATAATTGAGTTGTCTGAATTACTATTGATGTTTTCTGAATTGAAATTGATGTTATTTGCAATATAATTGATGTTCCATAAAATTCCACTTGAATGAGTTGAATTACAATTGATGCTTTATAAATTACAATTAATGTTTTCTAAACTATAGATAACTGAGTTTTCTGAATTGCAATAAATTGCTGTTCTTTGAATTACAATTAATGATTTCTAAATTATAATTGATGTTGTCTGAATTACTATTGATGTTTTCTGAATTGAAATTGATGTTAATTGCAATATAATTGATGTTCCCTAAAATTCCACTTGAATGAGTTGAATTACAATTTGTGCTTCTAAATTACAATTATTGTTTTCAAAACTAGGTATAACTGAGTTTTCTGAATTACAATAAATTGCTGTTCTTTGAATTACAATTAATGATTTCTAAATTGCAATTGATGTTGTCTGAATTATAATTGATGTTTTCTGAGTAACAATTGATATTTGCTGAGTCAGAATTGATGTTTTCTAAACTACAATTTGAGAGTTTGAATTACAATTGATGCTTTCTGAATTACATTTGACACTTTCTGAAATGCAATTAGAAAGGTAACGATCAGTTATCAACAAAAATGGAATTGTTTTGATATACGGAATTTCGGTTTGCAGACAAGTTTTCAGGAAGGTATCCTTTCAATTTCCTATTGTGACCAATAAAATGAAAAGCAACAAAGTTTTATTTATTACAAGCTTTGGCGATGATACCTTGCCGGTTCAAAATTTTAAGTAGGCATGTTGGGAAACTTGAGAAGGGTTGGAAACACCAGGTACCCGATAAAGATGGAACGCGGAGTTGACCCACTCAAAAAACAAGGATATCGAACCGGCGACACCTTGTCTGCGCCGTCGGAATTTCCTATTTAATGCCGTCGCTTTCCAGGTGCTATTGATTGCGGACACCTGCGACGGAACAATCCAGGAAAACGTTTTTTAAAATCTGCACCACATTTCCTCGTAAGACCTCGTGAGCGGATTACTTCGTGCGCTCGGAATTAACTTGATTTCGATTTAATAACTCCGAAAAAACCGAGAGGACCACTTTCGAGAGACTTCTTAGCCGTCCCCATGCTAATGTAGGGACCGTCTTTTGATGTGAACTGAACTGTGTCGCCCATTCGCACTCACAATGTCCGCACACAAAGCTCCTCAAGAAAGCCCCATTGTGTCGCGCTAAGGTTGTGCCCGAAATGCTGCGCTGACCACTTTCCACCTGGCCGAAACGAGCGCGCGCTTAATTAAAAACGAAACGGAAATCGAGGCAGGCACAACGGGCCGATCTGCTTATCAGATCTCGGCGGAAATAAAGGAAACATAATCTGCAAACCTGGAGGGTCCTTTGATGTCTGACGTACTCGATCATCGATAGGCCAATTTTTATTCTCGAATCGGCTTTAATGGGATTTTACACGCATTGAGCAATTTTTTTGTTGTCGAAAAATGTATTAGATAATGGCCGCGCTGAATTCGATTTTTTTCGGGCCGCGATTTGTCTTGGATGTGAAAACGTTTTCAAAAATGGAATTTCTGTTTTGTCACGGAAAAAATGGGTTGCAACAATTTCATAATGGTCGGATTAAAAAATACTTTTGTGAATCGCACAATGGCCGATTTGTCAGCTTTCACTTTTTATTAGATCCTTGTCGATTACTTGCGCCGATTTTCTAATTTTTAGAACAACAATTTTTAATTAAACCCAAGGCGGAGATAATCGCCGGGGCTGCGACATACCGTTCACCAAAACCGAGCTATTTTCTGAAAAATTACAAAAAATGTAATTGGCACGTTTGTTTGCCGGATTCGATGCGGCAACACAGTTGGGAGTGAATGGTGGCTACGACCATTACTCCAAACCTAAAAACGTTCTATTTGCAGGAAAAAACATCAATTAATTAACAATTTGCTTCTTCTGACAAAATTTATGGCTTGCAATAGTTTTTATTAGGTGGCAGTTACATTTGTTACTTTGTTGAAATCATGTCGTAAGTGATTACGGTTTTGCAAGCAAGAAGTAACTTCAAATGGTTTTAATTAGATACAGCAAAACCCCTTGTCTTCATGAATTACCCTTCACATTCTTCAAACACAAATCTCATTACCAAATTCTAACAAATAAAAGACAAAATAACAGTAAGTAGGGTAGACACACCACTTTTAGAAACTTTACATGTGAATACAGTAGAATCCGGTTATAACGAACCTCAAGAAGCCGTCAAAATCGGTTCGTTATATCCGAAGTTCGTTATAAGCGTTATTGAAAGAATACATGCAAGAGTGTTTTATGAGACTTTTATTGTCTAATATAAATATGCATATGTATAAAACCATTAAGAATACAAGGACTAAACTTAAGTGAAACAAAGCAAAATGCAACAAGTACAGGTAGCCCTCGATTTACGCCGATTCACAATAACGCCGCTGTGCAATTCACCGTTTCACCGTGAACATAATTGGATAATTCACCAATTTTTCCTATGTTAGACTAATTTTCGTTTCAGTTTTGAGCCGCGACGTTGTGGATTCTTTTTTCCAAAAAATGAAAGAGATCCGAAACTTTGAAATTTAATTTGTTTTTCTTAATATTTTTTAATAAAAACATTTCACTTCATTTTATCTTAATAAACATTTTAAAAATTAAATTTATAATACACCTATCCCCCGATTTACACGATACTTTTTTACACGATTTCGCTTTTACACGGTTTTTAAAATAACGAATTCAAAATAAAATGGTAAAAATGAATATTTCAGACGAGTACATATTTTTACAATCATTTTTTAACGCCGTTCACTTGGTTATACATATTGGTGATTCCCCGTTTTGTATGCACAATAAAACTTCCTACGTATTCACGTAAATTACTGCAGTAAATTTGTGCCAGTAGAAAAGTGTACATCATTGTATTTTTACTAATCAGAATTTTTTAAACTTCATATTTACTGGTTAGAGATAAACAATTATTTTTTGTAGCATTTTTACAAGTTTTTTCGCAATAAAATTTTAAACCGTAGCTGTTTTTAATAGAGCATGAAGAGACCTTTCAGATGAGGTATCACAAACCCCTACTTCCTATTTAAAAATTTGGGGGTTGAAACTGTCACTCGAAGGGAGTTGAGGTTAGGGATGAAATTTTTACTTTGCAGGATATCATGTCATAAACGGAATTTTTTATAAATATGCACAATAATTGAGATACTGAATTTATTCCATTTGACTTGTTCGCACTGTATATTTGTTATTTTACGAATGAACTGTTATTGTAATTTTTCAAAATATCTTATTAAAAAAAAATACGTTAAATAAATGACGTTGATATCGATTTACACGGTTTTGCCTATAAAAATTAAAAATTCTGTTTTACCCGGTTTCTTGAGGAGCCAATCTTCCATGTCAATCGGGGGGTAGGAGTATATGTATTTTATATTGTATCAATAAATAAAATCATTTGCTTCTTTTTCACTTATGTAGAACCTAACCCTATACATCACTGTAAATATGGGTTCCTTTTACGCCGATTCGATTTGCGCCGGCTTTTGTAAGAACGGAACTGTGGCATAAACCGAGGGCTACCTGTAATTTTATTTGAAAAATTTGTTATTTTCGACTGAACTGTCGCATTTTTAAAGTATAAATTTTCCACACGCGTTTCAAAGTCACTAAGATTTTCAATAATTGAGTTCGGCGCACTGTAAAACTGTAAAAAATTACGAATGTTGTTATTACTAGATAAAATCTGTAATGCTGGTGCTTCCGGCTCATCCTCATTCCTCATTGGCTTCTTCTTGGACACTTTTGTCTACCACAAATACCAAAATATTATGTTGTAACTAATAAATTGTTTACATTAATAGTCAGTCATTTCATATTTAAGTTTTCAAAAAATTGAATTTTTTAATTGAAGGGCTATATGCAAGAAGTACTTAAGTCACTTTTCATATTCTGTGATATTTGAGATTTATATTTCTGTTTGATCTGGAAATCACATTGTTTTGATTTTGACTGATCTTTTTTACTAAAGAAGACTTACTTTAGTAAAAAAAGATCATTCAAAGTCAAAACAATGTGATTTACAGGTCACATTGAAACATCAAATCTAAAGTATGAAATATGAAATATGAAAAGTGACTTAGGTACTTCTTGTATAGAGCTCTTCAATTATTGTAGAAATTCACGTTCCCTTTGTTTCAATTTTTGTAACTACTACTCATTTAAGAGGGAATTCTCAGTTCGAATAAACAAAGATTTGGAAGAGGCGTGCCGTTTATTCTAAAGATTTTTATTCAAAGACATACGTTTTGGAAGTGTATGCAGACGCCGCAGGCGCTGAGAAAAGATGAAAGATAGATATTACATTGTACCATTTAAGTAATCTAATTTATGGTTGCTCCTCGTGCGTTATTGGTTCAAGGAATTGTAAATATATGTCTCGGACGATAACCTTGAATTTACACAAATAATTTCTTAGAATTTTAATATAAATATTTTTAGCCGTGAAAACAGCTGATTTGTAATGAATGGGCGAAGAAACTGCGGTAATTAACACAAAAAATAAATAATGGAAGCTCCTTTAGCAGGAACTTGTCGATTGTTAAAATAATGTCACTAAGGGGGAATTCTCACTCCGGACAATCTGTTTTGCGAAGTTTTAATCTTATAGTACGAATACGATGGTTGGTATTTGTAGGTACAGGTAACCCCCGCTCAACGCGAAGGATACGTTCTGGACCTGATAGCGTTAAGCGAAGTTTCTTATCACATCAATTGGCATTTTTTTCAATTTCATAAAATACAGAATAAATACGTATATAAATTGTGGCATTGAGAAAAACATTTGGGCCAATACAGTTCTGATTATACCATTAAGATTATCTTGAAGGACCGGTCGGTCTATACAGAAATAGCAGTGCCTGCGTTTATGACAGTATTCTTCGTAGACACAATGCGAACATGTCTTAAAAATCATAAGAACAATGGAACACTATACCATCGGTGCAGGAATGATTAGAAAAATGGTTCTTGTCCTTAGTATGCAATTTATTATATAAAAAATTAACAAATATTTTGTATATTTAGGTAATATAACAAAAATATAACACAACTTAGTCCCAATTTAGACCGAAACGGTCTGTTACCGCTAGACTGATGTAGCGCACTCCACCGTGGTGTATACAATTTTTTCTGCTACTAGTAATATTTGAATTTAGAATATTTTTATTACAAATTATCATAAGTAATATCACAAGAGAGTGAGAATAAATTGAAAATAATTCGACAGATTTTCGAAAACTTGTTGCCATGGCTATTCCCAAATGGCAACAAGTTTGAAAAAATAACTGGAGAATTATTTTCTAATTAATTCTCACTCTCGAGTGGTATTCGGAAGATTATTTTTTAATGTTTGAATCAAAAATGCAGCATAAAAAATACAGTTTAACAGTTTAAAATAAAACTGGTGACAGATGTCAGATAATTCTCGCGGGAATTTTCTACAGTAGAAAATTCTCACTATAATAATGTTGTAATTGGACAGAATTAAGCACGTGTGCCCAAATACTGCTAAACGATTGGTGAATGAAATCACTAAAAAATAATCATAAGTAATATCACAAGAGAGTGGGAATAAATTGAAAATAATTCGACAGATTTTCGAAAACTTGTTGCCAGGGAATAGACACGAGAGCCCGTAGGGCTCGAGTGGCTATTCCCAAATGGCAACAAGTTTGAAAAAATAGCTGGAGAATTATTTTCTAATTAATTCGAACTCTCGAGTGGTATTCGGAAGATTATTTTTTAACGTTTAAATAAAAAATACAGCATAAAAATACAGTTTAATTCATTATAAACTAAAATCAAACTGGCGACAGATGTCAAAACTAGAAAATGTGCTGTCAAGTAACATATGTAAACAAAATACTAGAAATTATGCTCGCGGGAATAATGTACAGTAGAAAATTCTCACTATAATAATGTTGTGATTGGACAGAATTAAACACGTGTGCCCAAATACTGCTAAATGATTGGTGAATGAAATCATTAAAAAATAATCACAAGTAATATCACAAGAGAGTGAGAATAAATTGAAAATAATTCGACAGATTTTCGAAAACTTGTTGCCAGGGAATAGACACGAGAGCCCGTAGGGCTCGAGTGGCTATTCCCAAATGGCAACAAGTTTGAAAAAATAACTGGAGAATTATTTTCTAATTAATTCGCACTCTCGAGTGGTATTCGGAAGATTATTTTTTAATGTTTGAATCAAAAATGCAGCATAAAAATACAGTTTAACAGTTTAAAATAAAACTGGTGACAGATGTCAGATAATTCTCGCGGGAATTTTCTACAGTAGAAAATTCTCACTATAATAATGTTGTGATTGGACAGAATTAAGCACGTGTGTCCAAATACTGCTAAACGATTGGTGAATGAAATCACTAAAAAATAATCAAATAAATATATAATTTTTTGCTTCCATGGCCCTTTGAGCAAATTTTTGAAAAGTACTTTGCAAAAACGATGAGTGAAGGTATAAATATTGTATTTACACCGCCAAAAACTCGAAAAATTGTGGATCATTTACTTACCTAAAAGTAAAGTGACGTTAACTAAACTGACATTTGTCGAGAAGGTGAAATACTTCCAGATGATGTATCGTATGAATAAACATGTAAACTCCTACCTTTCGTACTTTTGGCATTGGACTGAACGTTTAACGGAGAACTGTTAAAATACTTTTGACAGAATTGACATTCAGATATAGGTCAATTTGCGAAAATCATTAATTTAGTTAGACAACGATTTTAATGTATAAAATGTCATTAAATAGTGTCTGCCCATTATAGCAATTCACTCTATAAGTATTTTCTCTCCAATAGTAATAGGATCATCAAAAACTGTAATTTTTTTCATTATTGATCTTAGATTAATAATAAAAAATACTTACTTGCCACTGAACAAACGGTAGTAAAATTAAACGTTACAGCATTCTAATATAAGTACATTAAAATGATATGCTGTAGGTATGGCTAGTAGTGAAAAAAGAATAATATTAGCATTAAATTCCTTTCTCCCAAAGGAGCAAATGCTAGAAATATTTATAATATGTACCTACCTAATTCGGGTTTTGTTTCACTTCATTTTTGGCAAGTATTGGAAGCATTACTTCCATAAACATTTTTGTGAGTTTTGGTAACATTTTTGAAGACCAAAACTCATCATCCCTAACGATCTGGAAAGAAAAATATTAATAACGGATCCACAGTGTGCAGCTAGCTGTGATAGCGGGGTCCTCAGTCAAAAAATACCTTGTCGCACACTATGCCATTTGGAGTCCACACAACAAAATAGCAGTGTGATTTATTAGTAATTGCCAGCTGACCCTGTACTTGGTAGTAGTAGTTATGAGTTCTTTTTAGTTTAATAGTTTCTCCCTCTTTCAATAAATAATCAATTTTTTTGTTGTCAACGGCTTCCGCAGGACTTAACCTTAACGCTGCTATTTTATGTGGGCATTTTATTTCCATGATTGCGTCTTCTGATTCAATAATTCCGTCTGGACTAGCTGCTAAGAATGGATGCGTTTCGGAAATATACAAACCGCAATCTTTAATTTTTTTGGAATATGCCTCTTCGAAAGCTTCTTTGGCTATTGGTTCATGATCTTTTCCCCATTTGGTTGCGGCATTTCCAAAAAATGTTGTATCAATAATTCTCTTTCCTAACTTTTTGGGGTCTGTCGTCGATCTTTGTTTGCATACCTCTCCAAAATGCGATGCAGTAAGTCGCAAATGCCGTTGTTCATGCCATAAAGGATTTCCATTTTGTCCAGTTGTAATTTTTGAGATGTCTTCAATTTGTTCCTTGGTCTTATTAAGTGACCTTAAAATTTTTAACTTACTGTCCTCAAGATGTTCTACGGGAATTTCGTCATCATCACTTACATGTCCATAATCTTTATCGGGGCCCTTATTATCTGTTTTTTTGCGGGAAAATTTTGATGGAAAGAGTTGTTTTCGTGCTTTTTTACTTAATCGCGTTTTTCTTAATTTTTCTATAAATGATTGTGTATGCTTTCCAGGACTTTTATGAGTTATACTTTTATGAATTAATCGGTAATATTGCTCGTTATTATTATACGATATGCCTGCAGCTTTACATCTAACCTCGTAACCACCATTAATTGCAAAATTAATTCTTTTTCCTCCTACAAATTTTGAAATTATAGAATTATAGGCCTCCGCTGCATTGTTATTCATATTTAAAACTAAACTGTAGGCATTTTGAACTAATCTGTTACAACATGTTAAAATATCATCAAATAATCCACACTCTTTCAACTGAGGTACAAAATCGACTTCGTTTGTTTTTGGGCCATTGCAAAAGTATGTATCGCATTGTAAGTGGTCACCAAAAACATGTTTTGGACAGTTTCTTATATCTCTACTTAAACGGACTATTTGTTCCGTCATTGTTCCTGCTTCTTTTTTTCTGTGGTCGACTGCTTTTTTAATTCCTGTTCTAAGTCTTAATAAATTTGATTTTAATAACTGTCTCAATTGCGGACTAACAGTTTCCCTTTTGGATGAGCTAACACGTTTGGTAGTAAGATCTTTAACTTTACAACAAAAATTTCTTAGTAAGTGATTGGTGCATTCTACTTTTGTAACAATATTTTTGTTTCCATATGGTTTTTCCTGACAAATTTTTCGAAAGACACTGCTATCACCGTCAGCAACTATCCTTATGTATTTTAGTCCAAGCATTTCTACACTACATTTGAATCCTTCCAGAATTATATCCGATTCCATACCTGTTGAGGGGCCAGACCAATTTTTGAAACACTTGTGTTCCCTTGGTTCTATTTTTTTTGCTGCAGTACGTTCGCAAATAGGACAGTATTTGTTTCTCACAGCAACAAAAAGTAACTTTCGAGACTTCGCTCCAACAATACAAGCCTGTAAAAATTGTAAGTAGCATCAAATTGTGTATTTATACTGATTGACTTTGTTTACCACTCCTGACAATGCGTTGTAATTTGTCTTATACGATCTCTTGCACCAAGCTCCATCCGTTATCACAGTAATTAAAGGGATGCCATCATCGTCAACATCTCCTACTTCTCGTGCCAATCTGGCTTCTTCAGCTGCAGCTTCCTCAAACGTTTTATGAGAAGAGTCAAAAATGGCACTTGCAACTTTATCATAATTTTTGATATATTGCCTTCGTGACATTTGAGGAATATTCATGATACCATGTTGTTGAGTCATTTGCGAATAACCGCAGCCGGTAGAAATCATAGCAAAAACTGCTGCAGTATTTACGCTTAGATCGTCACTATTTTCATTTACATTATCTGTAGAAACTTCCTTTACGATGCCACACATTTTGCATTCGAGAATATAATTACTAATTAGACCATTTCGGTTTTCAGATGATATAGTCATATCTGATATGTTACACGAAAATGGAGAATGATTATTTGCTTTTTGTAATTCTTGAAATAAATACTCAACATTACATATTCTTCTACCTGATAATTCATTGTTTCGTTCGTCGAAACGCTCATCTAGAGGATTCTCCTTTTCATAATGTAATGATTCTGTGGACGAACTGAAATGCGATATATTATTATTGTGTTACTTATTGCTTGTAACAAACTCACTTGCTCGGAGAATAACATTTAGATGTAGCGGCAATTTCCATCTGATCTTGATTTACATCTTCTAACGGCACTACTTTATTTTGTGAATTTCTAACCCTGGACATCAAAGTAACTTTTTTAATATTTTGAAAATAAAAAAGTGTAAGTTTTGTCTTAATCTCTTTTGCCGATCAACAAAACTAATCTAATACGTTATAAAGACTACTTTTAACAATGCAAAAATGTTAATAACATTCAAAATAGTCGAAATTTTATCTTACATATCGACGGATTTATACCAAAACGACATAATCGCCAAAAATTCTAATTTCAGATATTGGCATCATGTGAAAGAGAATTTTATGCACTGGCGTAAATAGTATAAACAACAAAAAATGCAATAAATAGTTATTTAATTAGTTAGATAATATATCTGTCAGATAATCGTGGTTTTAGTTTTGGCGCTTATACGATTTTGATATTTTCAGAAGGATGAATAACAATATTCACTATGTTACAGGAGCACAACCTGTCAAAAAAAAAAAACTGCGACTTAGAAATGACTGTACCAAATCACAAGACTGAAACAAGTATGTAGTTCCAATCTCTCAGTAGATATTCAAACGCCAAATAATTGTGAGCAAATGACTATACCAAACGATAAGACTGAATCAAATAGCTTCAATTTTCTAGTAGACGTTCAAACTCCAAATAATTCCAAACTTCTAAATTCTTTGTAAAAGACCTAGATTTAGTTTTGCAAAATAATATAATTTTTTTAAATAACGAAAACGATGAAATGTTAATAGAAAAAACGGCTGTGTTATTAGAAAGTAATAATATTATAAACCAAGATTCAACTATGATATTATCAACTAATGATATGATTTTGACTGAACCACTATCTGAGATTTTTCCATGTATTCCTGGACCCTCAACATTGGTCAACAAAGATTACAATCTATTATTAGTATTAGTATTTTGGTTCTTTTAATTATACCTACTTGTTATTTTTCTTTTTGTACTTTTTTAAAAAATTATAATTTGTGTTCAATTTGTTGCTCTTTTTTAAAATTATTATAGAAATATAATTATTACACCATACCTATTTAAGTTTTGCAACGCAAATTTTCATAATTATACGACACAAACGCCGAAATAATTAATAAAGGTTAAGTTATAATCAAATTGGCATAATGGACCATAAACGCCAGAACTGTATAAAAATGGCTAGGGATGATGGCACAAATGCCACTATCGAATAGACATAACTGACAAATAAAAATTGCGACAAATTTTCATTAATTCCTCAAAATAGAAAAAAATCGTTATCAAAAATAGGCCTTTAAAGAGATAGAAAATTTAAAACAAAAATACAACAAATAGAAGTTTGGCTGATTAAGATACAAAAAATTTCAAAGAAACTAATCGGTTTTTGTTACCTCCTGTAAAGTTTACCAAATGGTGTTTATGTCGTTTTAGCGTAAATCCGTCGATATTATAACGATCCTTGTTTACCATCATGTCGTGTTTTTTAAAAAAATTACGAAACACTTCGTCCCAAGTCACAATAAATTTAAACAAAATTTTAAAAATCATTTTAAAAATATGTAAAAAAACACACATACACATGAAATTATGCGTGTTTCAAAAAACATCCTCAGCAAGCTGAGGATAAGTATTAAATGAAATTAAATGTGTTTAAAGTATCTATAATTATCTAAAAAAAATTGTTTTGTATGTGTATGTGTGTTTTTTTAATAGATTTTTAAAATGTGTTTAAATTTATTGTAACTTGGGACTAAGTGTTTCGTAATTTTTTTAAAAAGCAAGACATGAGGGTAACCAAGGATCGTTATAATAAGTAAGCTTAGCTCATGTTTGTAAGTTAATTGTATATGAATATCGAAACTTTATATTTATTAAAATTTATACTTACCGTTTCATTTTCTGTCGAATACTTCTTTGTATATAAGGTCTTCTTTGTTTATCACACATTGTCTATTACAATATTATACAGTATACAGAACAGTAATACAGTATTATTTGCAGTATGCACTAAACAGACACTGACAAAATCTGATCTGAATAGTAATTGCATCGGTATCTTAAAATACTTATCTTTATTTTTGTTTAGAATTCTCGGAACTGATAAATGTCGTACGCGAAACTCCACAGATAATTTGGCGAAGCTCCGCCCTACTAGCCGCAACTGTACCATGTTTCACTTTAAATTTTCCCCGAAACTTTTTGTTACAGGTTGATCTTATTTAAGACTTTGTAGGCTTAATTTTGAAAATATTTTTTTAATTTTTTCAAGGACGTAATTAGAATATGTGATAGAATATGTGACCATCGTTAATTTTTTGATATTATTCTAATTTCATTTTTTATTCTTTTGCTACACATATTTTCGAAAAAAAAAATCTGCATTACAATGTCTTGTATTTTTTTAAGAATTAAAAAAAAAAATTGTTTAAAAATTTTAAAAAATTAAGTCAGAATTTGCTAAAAACTGATTGAGGTAGTGAGCACTCCGCCTTAATGACAAGTCATCATCAGATTGAAAGGTTATTACGCGCTATATACAATGCAAAGTTCGTTATAGTCGGTTTTTTCAGGTTTGTTATATCCGGTAGTTCGCTATAACCGAAGCCGTTATAACCGGATTGTACTGTACCTATTTTGCGGTTTTGTACAATAAAGCACAGCTGAAAGCTCTGATTTCGCTTTGTAGATGACACTTCCTAGTTACCGAAAAATCCATCAGAATTCAAAATAAAAATCTTAATTCGTTTTTTAAAAAGTCAATGAACTTTTAGATTGTACTTGTTGTTCATGCGTTGTTTCTAAACTAGTTCGGTTTTTGGTTGTTTTAATTTTTTTATAAAAAAACTGTCGCTTCAAATGCTACAAAAAAAAGTACCACCAACAGAGCATTGCAATTCAAATAAGTGTAGAAAATTGTAAAAAATCGGTGGGCTCATTTTGAATATAAAATATAAAATGATGCTATTTTTCTCCAAAAACAGATATTTTTATTGTATTTAAGAATTTTGTATTACATCGCATTTTTTGAATTTCTTGCATTTATAATTTTTTGTCAATTTTCACAGGTTTTACTGTAATTTAGATGACAATATTGATTTTCCGGTTTAAAGAAACGAAAGAAAAAGTATTGATTGACCGATAATTCATTTCCCCTTCCTCGCCGCATATTTGATTATTGACTTGAACTTGAAAAACTGGGAAAAAGTTTTTTTGATCTATCAAGCGCAAGTAAAAAAGCCAACATTCATAAACAGCTACTTATTTAAAAGTCAAACATGTTTTTTGTCACTCCTTCTCACATTAGCTCTATTTGCATGTTATTAGCATGTTGTTGCAATGTTTTGATGTAAAACTGGACTATTCGTGGAAGTTTTTTTATTTTATGTTTGTGAAAACCTCAGGTTGCGGAATTGTTTCCACCCCACATTCACACGTTCCTTAATCTCCCCATACATTCCTTTATTTTTCGAAAACCCTTGATCACAGTGTACAAACTAATCCATCTGCTCTAATACATTTCCGTTGACACACATCATGCAATCAATCCTCCCATTCTCTGCATCAATGCTACCACATTGGATTAGTTGCATTTATTTGCAGATCTGTTATTTTAGTTATCTTATACCTGAACTTGACGCTTTTTATTCTTTTTTTTGGGAATCATGTTACACCGGATCAAAATACAAGTCCCTCAGAAAATAATGTACAGTAGAATCCGGTTATAACGGCTTCGGTTATAGCGAACTACCGGTTATAACGAACTTTATTTCAAATCCCGACATTTTCCCCTATATAACAATGTAAAAATTAATTGGTTATAACAAACTCGGATATAACGAACTATCGGATATAACGAACCTGAAAAAGCCGACTATAACGAACTTTGCATTGTATATAACGCGTAATAACCTTTGAATCTGATGATGACTTGTCATTAAATGAGTAGTAGTTACAAAAATAGAAACAAAAAGAACGTGAATTTCAGCAATAATTGAAGGGCTCTATGCAAGAAGTATCTAAGTCACTTTTCATACTTCATATTTTAGATTTGATGTTTTAATGTGACCTGTAAATCTCATTGTTTTGACTTTGAATGATCTTTTTTTACCAAAGTAAGTCTTCTTTAGTAAAAAAAGATCAGTCAAAATCAAAACAATGTGATTTCCAGATCAAACAGAAATATAAATCTCAAATATCACAGAATATGAAAAGTGACTTAGGTACTTCTTGCATAAAGCCCTTCAATTAAAAAATTCAAATTTTTTCGAAAACTTAAATATGAATGACTATTAATGTAAACAATTTATTAGTTACAACATAATATTTGGGTATTTGTGGTAGACAAAAGCGCCCAAGAAGAAGTCAATGAGGAATGAGGATGAGCCGGAAGCACCAGCATTACAGATTTTATCTAGTAATAACAACATTCGTAATTTTTTACAGTTTTACGGTGCGCCGAACTCAATTATTGAAAATCTTAGTGACTTTGTAACGTGTGTGGACAATTTATGCTTTAAAAATGCGACAGTTCAGTCGAAAATAACAAATTTTTCAAATAAAATTACTTGTTGCATTTTGCGTTGTTTCATTTAAGTTTAGTCCTTATATTCTAAATGGTTTTATACATATGCATATTTATATTAGACAATAAAAGTTTCATAAAACACTCTTGCATATATTCTTTCAATAACGCTTATAACGAACTTCGGATATAACAAACCGATTTTGGCGGTCCATTGAGGTTCGTTATAACCGGATTCAACTGTATTTCTTGGGAAATTCTCCAAGTTTATTTTTAATTTCAAAACCGTTTCAATTTTCTGTTACAATAGACACTTTACGACCCCAGGAAACCCTCAATTTTTTTATTTATTAATAATGAACGATTTTGAGACCCTCGCTCGACAATAACTTATTTTCACAAAAAATCCGAGGCTCTTGTTAGATCTGGAGCGCGTCTTGAACCCTTGCCCTTTTTCGTGCGCAAAGGTGCGCCAGCAGTTAAAATTTAAATCGGTGTAACCTGTCAACTTTTCGATTCTTTTCGCAAAGTTTAACCTCCGCCGATTTGCATAGTTGCATTTAAATATAAAAAGCCGAAAATTCTGTTAAACCGTAATCGATACTTTATTTGCTTGCGAGCGCAATCCGCATGCACCGAATAAATGAATAAATAGTTTTTAATTCCAACACGCCCTTTAAGCGATTTCAAAACCGAATCAAAATGGCATGCGCGTTTTGAATAATATATTTTTCTTCCGCCGATACGGGCACTATATCGATCAGTGTTATGTTAATTCTTGATTTGTTATACATTTGTGAACATGGGAAGCGAAATATAAATCATAACTGCTCTTAAGGGTTGCCCTATAAATGAATATAAAATTGGTGCGCGGACCATTTTTTTTGTGCTGATAACCCCTTCACGGGTTACGTCTGTATCGACAGTTTTTCTACAATGGATTTTTTGTGCGCGCGTACCATTCACGGTTTTTTTCATTAGAAAATCTTTTAAAGGGCGTACATTTTTAATATACGATTTATTTCTATTGTGCCCGTTTTGCAGCATAAGATTTTAAATGTGGTGTTAATGGTTCGATTGAGTTGTCCCCAGAAAGAAAAAGTACGTTAGGAGGTCTGAAATTTCAGATTTATGGTCGTAACGTTTCCAGAATTAATTAATAAAATCGGCGCGGAGATGGGGTTATGCGAGGTTTATTTGTACCGAGTTGTGAATGGAGCGTATGAGCTGGACAGACGATCGGATACCTATAAGTTACTGCAAAAAATATCCATTGTAATAACACCTGGTAAGGTGAAGCTAATTTTATACAAAATTTAACACACTGAAAGACGATGTAATATGCAGAAACGTGACATTCAATGGTTGTAAACTTTATTTTAGAATACATTCCTCAATGAAGATATTTTTAAATTAAATATGATTGATATTTTGTTAATCATCATTCACGGAATCATTTATTGTGCCCGTATACGCGCAACTAGTATCAAATTAATACATAAAAATTAATAATCGTTTAGATAAATAAAAAACGTTCCTACCTGTAGGTAGGAATTTTTATGCTACGTAAACACGAAATCATTTTTACAATCGACGCCTTAATTTAATTAAAAGATCCAGTGCGTGCGTGAAAGAGTCAATGCGTGCCTATCTGCACCGCGGGCAATTACAATACACCTGAGGCATTCTTACAACGAAAATTAATTTAGCTGAAAATTGTGGATTTACACAGTCACAGAGGAGCAACTGTGAATTTCCACCCGAATTTAATTTTCCCATAAAAGGGTGCTCTTGACTTTCGAATCCACAGTTCCGCCCGTTTTTGTTGCGTTGTTTGAGCGAGACAAAAAAAAAAAAATACATTAACAGATGTGGCAGATGGCATTGTCGTGAAATCAAGCAATAAATTTTGTTCATAAATATAAGGCGATTTTTTTATTTTATTGTGTTTCATCAATGCCAACATAAAAAAGGTTTCATTCACGTTCTTAAGGACCTGAAAGTTAGGCAACGTCTCTTCCGAGAACTAGTAATTGAAAAATACCTCATCTTATATCCGCTCTTATATGGTAGTCTCATTTCTCATTCAAAGTTTCAGGCAGCTTCTATCTATTTACACACTTCGATATTTTGATAAACATAACACGGATTTAATACAAATTCAATATAAAAGGAATTCATTGTAAAAGCGAACGCCTTGAAGAGTCAGAATAGGCAACATAACTGGCATCCAAAGTTCAATAGTTCAACTTAAATGTTAAGTGTCAACTTCTCAAGTGTAACTTTAAGTTATTATATTCCTTAAGAATGAGAAAATGATGGAGTAAAGGAAAATGATAATAAACATGATAAATCTATCTACGAATGTCACGTATTAAAGGAAGAACAACAATAATATACAAAAGACGTGAAAGTATTACAACAATCGTTTAGAAAACTAAGAAGGAACAAAGAGAGTTGAAGGAAGAAATAAAGCAACTAAAGGAAGTAAATGAAAAGGGAGCAGTGACACTGAAAAATGAGGTGGAAAAGTCAAACGAAAGCATAGAAAAACTCAAAGAGGGAAAAATACTAGGTACAAGGACAAGGTATAAAAATAGATACGAATCATCCCAAGAACCTAAAACAAGGTATAGGGAATCTTATTGGGAGGGAACTAGAAATAGAAATAAAAATAGAATTAGCAAGGAAGATAGGAGAAAAAATATGCCTAGTTAAGTTAAATAACAGGGACGATAACGTGTACATAAATGATGATCTAAGCAAAAGAGGAAGAGAAATTCAGACAACAATTAGAAAGTTAGCGTAAGAAGGAGAAAAAAGAAAAAATGTAAAAGTGGGGTTTAAAAAATTAACAATTGATCAACAAGTTTGGAGAAATGGGAAGATAAAATTACAAAAATCTTAAAATATGGAAAGTCAACAAGGATTCAAAAGCAACGTCAAGGCAAGAAAAGAGAGAATAATGTTAAAAGCACAAACTGCACAAGAACTTCTTTTTTTTTTAATAAACTGATGGGTACAAAAGAGAGTACAGTGTTGCCATACATTACTTTTACTTAAATAAATCGCAAGAATCAAAAAGTGATGGCAAGACAAGAAAAAGGAGAACAAAAACGGATTGCAGAATACAAATATTAAGATAAAACAGACGAAAGGATAAATCACAAAGATAGAGAAAATATCATCATTATGGAATACAAAAACTATGAATGAAAAGGACGACATTAGAAAGGCATAGGATTAAGAAGAAGAGAAAGAAGGATTGAAATGAGATTATGTAATATTATGATTTTTTTGCAAATCAGTTTCCGGGAAGAAAATAAAGTGCGGTGTTGTCATATGCTTTATTTTTAAGTAACACTTTGTTGAGGGTCGATTTATTGCAAAGTGGTGCAAAAGGGCGGTTCACTATCAACTTTTTAAACAATGATCTGATCTGAGCTTTCAATATCTTTTGTAACAAACAATTTTAATATTTTGATTTTTATAAAATAAAATATTTATTGCTAATTTAAAAAAAATTATGAAACGTTCTTTTTACTAATTTTTAATGTTGAAAATTATGAAATTGTCGTTTTCTTTCTGTGTTCGGTAAATAATTTTGTTTATGATAAAATATGTGAAAATATCGAATCACATAAGGCCACGCGTCCATCCCAAATTAAACAGTAACGACTGCGAAGCACCGACCATTGTATCACATCTGCAACAGACACAAATTGTACCCGAACAAAAAAACAACCTTATTTAATCGTTTTTAAGGGCTTCTCCGCCATACAATTGCATCCATTCTTGCGAGGGAGGCTTATATAGGTAGGAAATCGGATATTTCAAGCCTCTTCTGCTCGCATAATATACCATTTTTTCGGACAATGCGCCCTTTCTCCAAAATTTCGGTAAACAACCCCATCAAGCCTTCCCGGCAATATGTTAATTTAATTTTGGTGTGTTGATGTTGAATTTCGCCACAGTGTCCATTACTGTGCAAATGTTGGTTTTGCCGAAGTAATTAAAGAGAAATTGATTAAGTTGGAATACGACGACTCGCACACAACCGCCCCCGTCGGCCGATTTTTTCTTATTTACAAAATCGCAAACCCCTTCGGAAATATTCCTTGTCACACCGTTCGATTTTTTCAGACGTCACCCTCGTCTAAACTCAAGATCACTCGGGGGATTTAAATCGCTTAACGTTCGGTTTTTGATTGGATTTATTTTTAATTAATGTCTATTTACGTGTTCATTCAAGCTGTCATGTTTGTGTGCCTGTTTAAATTTAGTTAAGATATCCCTCCCGTGAATGAGGTCATTTGTTATTGACATGATGTCACAGGTTTAGGCGGGGGGGGCAGCGAAATTGTGACAGTCCGTGACAGGCACATAATAGTATATTCTGTAACAAGTTTGGAATGGGGCATATTCCACACGAGTGAAAGTTTGACACCCGAGCCACGGTTGTGGAATAGCAATTCTAAACGTGTTACAGACTATACTTTCTCTACGACTATGTGAAAATTATAAGTAATAATAATAAAAATAATAACACGATATACAATAATTATCTCTTTATATATTTTATTCTTTTTTACTTACTAAATTAATAGTAATGTTTTGACAATGGTTAAATGAAATATTTGATGATGTAGTACTTGCCACATAAGAATGTGATGACAACATTGTAGAATTCTGTGTGGAACTTCCTGGTGTAGGTTCAATGTCTAAATGTTCTAATATTTTATTGGCAACATTTAAGCGATTTTGAATGGAATTGTCGATATAGCTTTCGGTCACTTCAGTAGATTTCCATCCACCATGTGTTTTTAAAGTTTCTATATTGGCTTCAGCATCGATCAACATGGTGGTAGTTGCAAGAAGGTAACCACTTGTTTAGCCATATTACCTAGCTTATTTATACCCATAACTGGTTTGATGCAGCGACCTTTTTAAAAATTTACAAAGAAATTGTCTGTTGTAATGTATGGGGATCTTAAATCTGCATACTTCTTAAATATGTTATAAAATTCTGCAGTGATTGTGAACTTTCTAGAAACCTTTGTTTTGGTATTAATAGTGCATTTTTTAAGTGTTTTATATCTTGGGTCTTCATTAAATATAATTCATTTTTTCTGCATGTACCCATGATGCCGACAATTAAAACAATCTAAATAAAAAAGAACAATTAATAGCATCTCTTCATTTTATTATTATTATTATTATTATTATATTATTTATTTAGTTACCTTTGTCCCTAAATATAGGTGATTGGGCGCTTCAGTGATATTTTTTTTTAACTTGTTTAGCAGATAATGTTTGCGATTTCTTAAAAATGCACGTAGTCTTGAATATTGTGACAGATCAGTTTTATGTTCTATATTAATCGTAGTTCTTAGCATCGAGTAAATTTTCCACAACGTAGAAGGTTTCATTTTTTCGGACAACTCAGTAAAGTAGGCAAATATTACGTTCTCCGAAAAGGAGTTGGCATTTTTCATTTTCTCCACTGCATAAACTTATTGATGGTAGGTTTATAAATGCTTTTGGATTTTTCCGGCAGTAAATTACCCGTGCATTTATTCGCAATTTCTCTTAGTTCAGGTGGTGTGCCAGAGATACTTTCGTCGCTAGACATGTTATTGCTTATTAGTCTGTGTTAATTGAAACCTAAAAGATGTTGTTTTTAAACTTAAGTCATTAATTTATTTAATTAAATTACACTTACAACTTTGCACGAAAAGTATATTTAAACAGAGATAATCACCAAAAAGGCACAGGGCAGTTCAAGTTGCTTAAATCGTGTGACGCGATTTTTTAAATCGAGCTTTGACAAATTGAAAAAAAAACAAATCTCATAATAATAATTTTTTTCCACCTCCTTCGAGTAAAAAAAAATACAGTAGAATTCGGTTATAACGGCTTTGGTTATAGCGAACTACCGGTTATAACGAACTTTATTCCAAATTCCGACATTTTCCCCTATGTAACAATGTAAAAACTAATTCGTTACAGCGAACTCGAATATAACGAACTATCGGATATAACGAACCTGAAAAAGACGACTATAACAAACTTTGCATTGTATGTAACGCCTAATAACCTTTGAATCTGATGATGACTTGTCATTAAATGAGTAGTAGTTACAAAAATTGAAACAAAGGGAATGTGAATTTCAGCAAGAATTGAAGGGCTCTATGCAAGAAGTACAAGTCACTTTTCATCTTTCGTATTTCATATTTTAGATTTGATATTTCAACGTGACCTGTAAATCACATTGTTTTGACTTTGAAAGATCTTTTTTTACCAAACTAAGTTTTCTTTAGTAAAAATGATCAGTCAAAATCAAAACAATGTGATTTCCAGATCAAACAGAATTATAAATCTCAAATATCACAGAATATGAAAAGTGACTTAGGTACTTCTTGCATAGAGCCCTTCAATTAAAAAATTCAATTTTTTTCGAAAACTTAAATATGAGTGACTATTAATGTAAACAATTTATTAGTTACAACATAATATTTGGGTATTTGTGGTAGACAAAAGTGCCCAAGAAGAAACGAATGAGGAATGAGGATGAGCCAGAAGCACCAGCATTATAGATTTTATCCAGTAATAACAACATTCGTAATTTTTTACAGTTTTACGGTGCGCCGAACTCAATTATTGAAAATCTTAGTGACTTTGAAACGCGTGTGAACAATTTATACTTTAAAAATGCGACAGCTCAGTCGAAAATAACAATTTTTTTCAAATAAAATTACTTGTTGCATTTTGCTTTGTTTCACTTAAGTTGAGCCCTTGTATTCTTAATGGTTTTGTACATATGCCTATTTATTTTAGACAATACAGGTCTCATAAATCAATCTTGCATGTATTCTTTCAATAACGCTTATAACGAACTTCGGATATAACGAACCGATTTTGAGGGTCCCTTGAGGTTCGTTACAACCGGATTCTACTGTAGTTACAATCGAGGGCGATGAATATTCCGAAACAGGTGTAAAGAATAGCCCTATTCAATGTTCAAAAATGATGGCAGAATGCACGTGTCCTAAAACAGTCGTAGAGAAAATAAATTCCCTGATCTTTTGATAAAATACATAATTTTCCTGATTTTTCCCTGACACAGTGCACAGTGTGACATCTTGTGACATGGGGTGTCAAATTTGACGAAAAACCTGTGACATCATTTATGGAAACCGCCTTAGTGAATGAAGCCTTTTTTATCGAAATTATAAATACACCTGCGTATCTCACACACAATAATAATACACACACCCAAATACATCTTAGCGCGTTGCATAACCCGGCAGGGTTTCGCGTGCTAATGATCCTCCTCAGGGTTAGCATGTCAATCGCATCCATTGCAATATTTGCACTTGCACAATTCATAAAGGACCTGCTATAATGGGGATTTTTACTATACAAGTGTCTGGAAAGTGGGGATTTATAAGGGGGTTGTGTAAAGCCATCAAGAGATGCGTTTTGTTGTCTTCTTGCTGATGATGTGTCGGTAAAGAGATTATATTATGTGGAGTACGTTCCTCTTTTGAATTCGCCGAGATTTTGATTAGAGTGAGTGGTTGTGATGCGCGCGAGGGTGGCTCGCGAGAAAAAGGCATAATCGGCGCGATAATTGTGAGGATGCGGCTCAAATAAAAAAAACCCCGACCGACCCCGCGGCAGGTGTAACCGAGTGCATTAGCGGATGAATGGCTGCCAATGAAGCCATTATTGACCACTGGTCGAGAAAGTGGTTTTTTTCTCCTAATCATTGTTTGCGACGGGTTTGATTGAAATATATCAAGTTCGCTAATGTACGCAGGGGCGGCATGGAAATTCTGTTTTCTGAAAAAATTTTGGGCACTTCCTTCTCAACGGTGAATGGGACCAACACCGCTGGACAAAAGGACAAAACCTTTC
Organism: Dascillus cervinus; assembly: GCA_949768715.1. NCBI lineage: Eukaryota > Metazoa > Arthropoda > Insecta > Coleoptera > Dascillidae > Dascillus > Dascillus cervinus. The sequence continues at coordinate 21,497,417 of OX458322.1, forward strand.
GGTATTCGCAACGCGTGTATATTTTAGCGAACCTTTTGTTAAACATTGAATAGAATAAAACTGTGCAGTGTGGATTCAATACGTTGAATGGCCGATATAATACATTGTCATATGGTCTTTTCGCCAGTGACAATACGTTTGTGTGTGGTATTAGAGAATACTGGGGTATTACTATAACAATAACTTCACCTTCGGATGTGATTCGACCCAAGAACTCTTTTATATAGAGGTAAAATTCCGGTGCTGCACGGTTTCGGATCGCACAAAAGAAGATGTAAGAGTAACGCTTTGCATGAATTTTCACGATTTTTTACACTTCTTTTCGTTTTGTCTGTTCTCCCCGGATCGTTTTAAAATCGAAACGGCCATTAACCAAATCTCGAACATAATCAGTGCATAAACTTGCATAATTAAAGCTAATTAACTGAATATCTTATTAGTTGGGAAAAATTAATGGGCGTACCATAAAACCTGCTACTTTTCACACTTACATTCAAATTCGCTTTAATGAGCCTTTGTAAAATTCATTTTAGATTACAACGTTTTTTACTGCACGAATCTGCTGTTAATTCCGCAATCTTTTATTTGTTCGGCGTTTCACTTCATGACAAAATTTTAACATTTATTATTGTTTTCAGTAATTGGTTCTTACAATAGCCGGCAAAGCTACTTACGTATGTTGAGCTGCATTTCGAAATTACAAATTTACTGCATAATTATTTTATTCCTACCGCAAAAGATGCCTGAATGATTGTAAATCAGATTCCACTGTAACCTGGGGTTATCAGGTACGGACTAAAAATAAACATTTTCGACCCATAATGAATAAGGGTTCACATGAAGCTGTTTTAACATTAGTTGTGTTCAGTTATTTGAAGCGAACAGTCTTTCAGTGACTTTTTGTAGACCTAAATTTTACCTCCGAGACACCCTGTTTCTTCAAAAAGCTTTGTAATTTTACAACACGTGTCTGATTTATTGGTCATGACTTGAACATTGTAAATAACATTTCTTGCCCGTTTTAGCATGGTTTCACTGTATCAATTTTACTGTTCTGCAACTTAAAAATTATGCAATAAAGGGGAAAAATTCAATATGATATCTTGCGGTTGTGCAATTTGCAATTAGGAGTCTTTGTGTGCAGTGGCGGCTCGTGGTACAATAAAACAGGTGTTCTGCAATTTGCATCTCATATAATCAGGGTCGTGTTTTCATCAACAAAATATCTACAAAATTGTATACAGTTTATAATTTTTGTTAGAATGTATCTATTTTTTGTCACATTATCATTATGCTGCTGTATGTGTTTCCAATATGCCGAATTTAACTGAGATTGGATGTTAATTGTTCCTAATATTGATAACTCCATTGAATTGTAAAGATGACTTTTGGAGTTTTCCTGCTTTTTTATTTTTTCACTCGAGTGTACTAAATCAGTCAATCCTACCTGTGTCCATACTTTATCTCCACCAAAAAGCAAACATGGAAAGCAAAAAAGAGCATTTTTCTTGTTGCAGCCACAAACCCAGTTATTCCTTGCACAAATTTCTTTGTTAAACTGACGTCTATACGGTTTTACACGACTAATACCGCTTGTTTCAATAATAATGTCCGGCAGCGGTCGACCTTTATTGTTCAAATCTATTTTTTCTTCGTAACTATACTTCACAAATCGCTTAAAGTTAATCAAATTGTCCACAACATCCATTGTCAAAAAAAAACTAATACAATACACGAACACGAAAGTATAAAACCAAAGTTTACAACGACAAAGCCACAAAGCGAAAAACTGCACGTAGCATAACGTCTGAAATTTGGAACAGAACTGAGTGAAATGCAGCACATAAAGAGCATTAAACTAGCGAAAGAGTTTGGGTATGTGCAGGACGCGAGGGGGATAGTGGGGGTGTCTCAAGCAGTTCTGTGCACTACAAACGAAGTTAATTTATTGGAGTTAACTTTTTGGCAGTTCTGCAGCTCTGCAGCACTTATGTACGAGCCGCCACTGCCAGCCAGTGCTGCAGTGACTTTTTGTAAACCTAAAATTTACTGACCGGCCGCCGTTATTACCTGGCATCTCCGAGACATCCTGTTTCTTCTGATTTATTGGTTATGATTTGAACATTGTAAATAATATTTCTTACTAACATCACAGTATTTCTAATCGAAATAACGGCGAATTTTCATCATTTTACCTCGATACTAGAAGAGTCCTTTTTAATTTTTGGAGGCCTTGTGCGTTATAGAATGGTTTCACTGTATCAATTTTACTGTTCTGTAACTTAAAAATTTTGCATTAAAGGGAAAAAAATTCAACATGGTATCGTGTGGTTGTGCAATTTGCAATTAGGAGTCTTTGTCTAAAATATAAGTATTTTTCAAACTTTCATTCAGAGAATTAGGCCACTAATTGATTTTATATGCGTTCCTGTTGGTCACATTAGATGAACAATGTGAAATTATTTTTTTGTATTATCCACGTGCTAATGAAGTACAGTAGAATCCGGTTATGACGAACCTCAAGGGACCGTCAAAATCGGTTCGTTATATTCGAAGTTCGTTATAAGCGTTATTGAAAGAATAAATGCAAGAGGGTTTTATGAGACCTTTATTGTCTAATAAAATATGCATATGTATAAAACCATTAAGAATATAAGGGCTACAATTAAGTGAAACAAAGCAAAATGCAACAAGTAATTTTATTTGAAAAATTTGTTATTTTCGACTGAACTGTCGCATTTTTAAAGTATAAATTGTCCACAAACGTTTCAAAGTCACTAAGATTTTCAATAATTGAGTTCGGCGCACTGTAAAACTGTAAAAAATTACGAATGTTGTTATTACTAGATAAAATCTGTAATGCTGGTGTTTCCGGCTCATCCTCATTCCTCATTGGCTTCTTCTTGGGCACTTTTGTCTACCACAAATACCCAAATATTATGTTGGAATTAATAAATTGTATACATTAATAGTCATTCATATTTAAGTTTTCGAAAAAATTTAAATTTTTTAATTGAAGGGCTCTATGCAAGAAGTACCTAAGTCACTTTTCATATTCTGTGATATTTGAGATTTATAATTCTGTTTGATCTGGAAATCACATTGTTTTAATTTTGACTGATCTTTTTTACTAAAGAAGACTTACTTTAGTAAAAAAAGATCATTCAAAGTCAAATCAATGTGATTTACAAATCACATTGAAACATTAAATCTAAAATATGAAATATGAAATATGAAAAGTGACTTAGGTACTTCTTGCATAGAGCCCTTCAATTATTGCTGAAATTCACGTTCCCTTTGTTTCAATTTTTGTAACTACTACTCATTTAATGACAAGTCATCATCAGATTCAAAGGTTATTACGCGCTATATACAATGAAAAGTTCGTTATAGTCGGCTTTTTAAGGTTCGTTATATCCGATAGTTCGTTATATCCGAGTTCGTTATACCAATTAAATTTTACATTGTTACATAGGGGAAAATGTTGGGATTTGGAATAAAGTTCGTTATAAGCGGTGTCTCGTTATATCCGGTATTCGTTATAACCGTATTCTACTGTATATGTAAATAAATTTTATGTGAATCATTCGTTTAGATGGAAAATGCACAAAACGACTTCGTTCTGCCGAACGTACCCATTTTGACTACTTCAGCCAACTTTAAAAAAATTAAATAACACTTACTACAGAACAAGGTTTTCTCAGAAAGCAGCAAGTTATAAATTGCCAGATATTTATGAGCAGACTCGAAAAATTGATTTCATGGGCCAGAAGCTAACGAAGGGCGCTCGATTATTTTCCCGATCTGGGCGGTCCCACACGCACATTTTGTTTCACCAGGAAGGTGAAAACACAATTAACAGCCATACAGTATCCACGGGGATCTAATACGAACCGCTGGGAATGTTTGCAGCAATTTGATTCGATTCATGATTGCTCCCCGGCTAGGTATTGTTAACTCGATTTAGCCGAAAGGGTTTGCGCTCAGGTAGGTATTTTTATTTTTCCAAATTCTCATGCAGGCACGTAATGTCCGATTTTAACACGGATTTCAAACGCGACGCAGCGTCTACCTCCGTCCCAAAAAAACCAGTTCTGATATTAAGGTCAAGCGAGTTAATTTTTCAGCTATTCAACCCGAGCACAATATACAATTAACAACACATACAAAGTAAGGCTGTAATTCATAAAAAGCCGAAAAATATTTTAAGAGAGCACCGGTTTTACAATGGGCAGATTACAATAGACAAAGTACCAATGCTTACTGTCACGTCACATTAGATATGATTGATCGTGCTTATCTCACAGGCTGATGTCGACTTTTCGGCCGTTGCGACTAAGGTCCATTTTGGGTTGGAAAAATTTCGGCTGCAACATATTGTGAGAAAGGACCGCGCGCGGTTACCAGCTAGACAGCTTGGCCCCTTGTTGGAATAAAATTTTAGGGTGTGATTTTTTTATTTATTTGTTTCTTTCGGTAAACATATAGTTTATGGCACGCAACTCGTTATTTTAATTAAATTGCACTTTTCTTTGATAAAATAAACTACTGTTTATATCAAGTACAGTGGAATCTGGTTATAGCGAACCTCACGGGACCGTCAAAGTCAAAGTCGGTTCGTTATATCTGAAGTTCGTTATAAACGTTAATGAGAAAATAAATGCAAGAGTGTTTTATGAGACCTTTATTGTCTAATATACATATGAATATGTATAAAAAATTATAAAAAAGTCCTCAGCTTTTGTTTTTAAAACACTACCACTGATCGTTACATTATTTAATCTTTGTTGCGTAAACCAATTTTTAAGAGATTGGTCGATGTCATCGTTCTTAGATTTTCGTAGTTTTTTAGTGTTTATATTTTTACTTTCAAATGCCGCACATAATACTTTCTTCTTCTTCCAAATTGTCACTTACGTTCTTTTCACGACAGATTTCGTGTTGTGCTTTTCCATCTTCTATCTCACGTATTATTTCAAAATTTTCTTTTAACGAAAAAAAAAAATTCTTGAAAATTTAGCCATTTGTACGATGCTGTTTAAACGCTGTAATTTCTGTAATAATTCACATGTGCTCAAGGGGTTTATGTGTGTCCGATACGGTCACTTCTGATAAGGTTTTAGCAATAATTTGAAAACTGTAACATCGGGTCAACTGTGCTTTTCTGTTGAAATATGTTATATTTAAAGGGCATAGTAATATTGTTAGAGTCATAAACTAACGCAGTGGCGATGCTCTCACAAGTAACGCAACACGAAAGACACAAAACGTAGAACTGGGAATTACCGACCAAGGTTATTGCAATGCAAAGTTCGTTATAGTCGATTGAAATTTTACTAATTTCGGTTTTTTCAGGTTCGCTATATCCGATAGTTTGTTATATCCGAGTTCGTTATAACCGATTAATTTTTACATTGTTATATAGGGGAAAATGTCGGGACTTGGAATAAAGTTCGTTATAACCGGTGGTTCGCAACAACCGAAGCCGTTATAATCGGATTTTACTGTGTTGGGAATTCAAATTAGTTTTACCGCGTATCGATAATATAGGTAACTGTCGCATTGTGACGTCATATCCAGGATAGACATTTTTAATGCCAGTGCACGTCGCCGGTTAAAGTGACTTTTTGTAAATATGTGGCATTATAAGAATTGGGAAAATTATGTTACAAATTTGTCATCTGCCAAAATTGGATTTGAAAGATTAACAACAGTGCAAACTATCTGAAAAATGGGATCACTTTAGGAGACGATGCAAAACCTTCTCGACATAAAACTATTTGATAAAAATGTTGCATCATCTTTGTGTAAATGAAATAAAGTATTTTTTTACTAGAAGTAGGATTCGTTTTCATTCAATAAACTTCATCTGTTCGGATTGGGTTTAAAAGATTTACAAGTGCACATACCATTACAAAAATATCATCTGCCATTGGTACTAAATTGGCTGGCAAGCGATTTACCAATATTTTAAACGTTTTTATTCTCTGATTAGTCCTTTCAATTTGGACCATAGCCGAAGATATTTGAGCAATCTCAATAGCTTCAGCGTGAGAAATTTTTTAGGTTAGTTTCGGATGTATTCATGATTAATGTTAACACTGACACTTTAAATCTGGGCTACAACTTGATATCAAACAAACGAATTACAAATTAGTTCAATTCTTTTTTAGAACTATCAAAAACTAATCAAATTATTACAAAACTCGAACAATAACAAACGCACGTGGCACGACGTGACGTCACAACAAGGAGTTCACTTACAATTAGTTGAATTTATTTACGCTAGAATCGCATGCTTAGCTTGAATTTTCTATTATGGCATTTTATGCAAGTTTTCATTACCAAAGTTATTAATTTTTATTAGGTAGATAATTTTGATCCTTTTGATTACAAGATTTTTCTACATTCTATTCAAGGCATTATCGTCCGATTTTCAAGCTTTTGCAATTAAATCTCCATCTGTAAAATTCATGGGATTTAGATGATTTTCATGTGTGTCCCGATTATAGAGGCAAGTTACACCAAACTGTCTGAATTGTAGCATTCCGAAGTAGCAAAGATATACTGTAAATTATGAAATCCCCTCAAGTCCCTTTACTTTGACTGACAGTGTACAACACGTTGTAAAATTCTATCTAAACCATCTGGGCGTAAATGCTGTAAATTTTCAAACTTTGACACGTTTTATTTGAGAATTTTTGTAATTTATGGCGACTCAAATAGGATATGATTCCAGGAAGAATAAAATTGTAATTAAAAAGAGTTGATAAGGTGTCAATTTGTTTAGAGTCAAGCAGAAAGATGGAGCATGTGTTTTTTTAAATTAGGTTTACAGCGACGTAAATTTAAAAAATAATTTATTACCAGCATACGTACACACAATAAAAACAACAAAAGGAGCTGAGGACACGTATGACAGAAACCATAACCATTAGAGACGTTATAAATGCCAACAGTTACGGGTTTATCTGCACAAAGGCAGCAACAAAAGAAAGCAAATTCGAGATTTGCCGCGTCAAGCGGTGGGCTATAAATGTCCGTCCGTATTAAGCCCATTGTGAGCAGCTCACACGAAAGCACCGTTCGAGCAGCGCAAGTTCCTTTTTTAGCGACGCTTTTTCTGCGCGATTTATTAATTCGTCAACTCATGTATCTAATTAATCCCCGCGCAACTGCTCCCATTTATACACAACATTGCACGCATTGTGCGACCCACCATTCAAACTAAATCTATCAAAAGTGCTCCTTACAGGATCTTATAACATGTCCGAAAGATAAATGAGAGCCCGGGTAATCATGAATGAATTTTAGCTGTGTCATATATTCCAGGGAATTTTTTGGGGAGGAGGGATTTTATTCATAACCACCTGTGTCGTGTAAAAAATGTGTGCACGGTCAGCGAGGGTGTCAGACCGGTCGGCGCCCGTCCTCTCCGGCCAGACGGCCAGGCACCCGGGACCGATCTCTTAAAAAATCTAACTGCAACATATGTTTAATTACGCCCGATTTCTTGCTGAATCATCCATTTATTAGAGAACAGAAAATACAACCAACATCGGCATTTACAAGCTAAACAATCCGCTGTAACAATGTTGTTGTTAAAGAATTCGACGACAATAAACCGGAAACTCTTAAAACGTGTGAGAGAACCATTCTCGGGGAAAAAAGAAGCGCAACAAAAGGTGTGGTCAGTTTTCACAGAAGACAAAAATATCTTCTCAATAACAACGCTCTACTACCTGCTTGTAGCGCATTCCTTTGGAGTTCGCCATTGACAACGCTGAATGTCCTTTTCTGAACATTTATTATAAGTTTCACGCTATTCTTTTACTAGCTGGTTATAAGAATGAGGCATTCACGGGTTTCTGAAAAGGTATCCATTGCCGCGGGTCCCATTCAACAAGATTTACACAAACCAACGGGATTTATAGGGATATCCCTATTTTCGCCCGAATATACGTTTAATTCATAAGTTAAAAGACATGGTAAGTTAGTATTTATGACAGAACAATGGAGTTTCGGTTACTGAACTAACAATGCTTTATTAGTGAAGTGCTGCTGTCGGAGTGTAGATAAGACTTGTTCAATTTACATTCCAAAGCGACTACAATGACTCTCAAGTGGACACTTTACCTTCGCTGGACCCATGAACATATGTTCAGTTACACCTTGATAAACTCGCTTTAAAATTGAACAATCTTCGTGGTCGTTTCGATTATTCAAGATATCGCCCAGGCTGCTTTCGAACCGGACAAACTTCTCACTCGATTTTTTGTCGCCTACCTAATTGAACAGATGTATTCAAGATGTGAGTATTAATCATTTTTCTTAAGTGATTAATAAAATCATTAATTAACCAAACCGTATAGCAATCAATTTGATCTTTATAAGTAAGTAAGTAACTAAGACAAGTATACTCGTCCTGTGGAAAATTGCTCTTCATAATAACGCTTATTGTTTTCAAACCTGAGGCTCTTCTGCACAGGTGGTCCATTGTAATCTTCCTAAAAATTGAAAACCCACGGTCAATAATCTGCCATTAAATGAACGTTTAATTTTTTCCAGGGCCCTAAAAATTGACATATCAAAATATTTTTTTAATCAAGTAATTACGTTAAAAAATATCATAATAATAGTACTACCCTGATACAACTAAATCGCCCCAAAATTGAATTTAATTTTTCCAAAGTTTTAGTAGCTAAATACAGTTTAGAATGTTCGTAAGTACACTAAGACCTCGTTTAGCGCTTCCTCGTTTAACGCTGATTCGATATAGCGCTGTCTGCTCGAAATTTAAAAAAAAGCATTATGCTGATTCAAATTATTTCGGCATTTCGTTGATTCGTATATAGCTACATAGTTCGAGTATTTCTGAACAATCAGCGAAAGGTGGCAATTTATCCTAGCGCTGTACTTCCCCTAAATCTGTTTGCTTGGAACGTTCATTTTCGCGAATCCTGTTCATTAGCAGTTATTACTTTATTTGTCTACCATATTTTCTAATTCTGAACTTATTACGGCCATTGTACCTTCTAGTTTTTCTAATTTTAAATTACATTCCTTAACGAGGCTGTTGATTATTGGAAGGAAATTTCTAATTCGTCTTTACTTCCAAAAGAGCTTTCTATTCAAAGAAATTGGGACTTACCTATCTGTGAGAAAATATTTCAAAATTTATTATCTTCCTCAAATATCACACAAAAAGCTATCTTATTAGCTGGATCTGAACTTGAATCTGGATCTTGGCTTGAAGCTCTTCCATCTTGTAAATTAGGTACTCTTTTAGAAAAAAACTTTTTACAAATTGCAATTTCACTTAGATTGGGCATCAATTTCTGTCATCCTCATATCTGCTCGTGCGGTTCTTCTGTAGACTCGTTGGGTCATCATGGTTTATCGTACATTAAAAGTGCTGGTAGACCCTCTCGTCACAGCTGTATTAATTGCATTATTAAACTTGCTTTCTCTTCTGCCAACATCCCTTGTATCCTTGAACCTAATGGTATTCTGAGGGATGATGGCAAACGTCCAGATGTTATTACAGTTATTCCATGGAAAGTAGGTAAATCTTTAGTTGGGGATTTTACTTATACGGATACACTTGCTCCTAATTTGACTGATTCTTCATTTTCTGCAAGATCTGCTGCACACTTGACAGAAAATCTTAAGAAAAAGAAATATAAGGCAATTTCTGATGATTATTTTTTTGTCGCCTTCGCTGTGGAAACTTTATGTCCTTGGAGTGCTGATGCCCTTTCTCTCCTTGAAGAGTTGGGGAGGCGTATTGTTTAAACAACGGGAATTCCTCAAGCCAAAACATATTTCTAGCAACGAATAAGTTTGGTTATACAGAGAGGCAACGTTGCTAGTGTTCTTGGTACAGCCCCGCTTTCTTCTTCTCTTAATGAGTTATTTCATTTATTCTAGTTATTACTTATGTTGTGTTATTTTATGTTATCGTTAAGCAAATGTACCTAAATTGAACAATACTTTAATATATATTTGTTCATTAGAAATAAATCCGTACAATTTATTAGATTATTCACAATGAGTAAGTGTAGTAATAAAACCAAAATGATACGAAAAAGCATTTCAAACGATATTAAAGTGTAGGTGCTGAGGAGACTGAAACACCATGAACGTCAAGTCGACATTGGAACTGCTTTAACCCGGCAGAGCTGGCGCCATACGTCTCAGAGACCGACTGAATAATATTTTAATCTTTTAATAATTTTGGCTGATTCTTCGGGTAGCTGCCTCATTTGGTCAGCGCTATCATCAGTCTTTCGTATGATAGCGACCGTGTGCAGACATATTTCTTTTTGTGTTTTGCGTAGTCACCGGCTGTGGTACCCGACGCCAGTCGGTATGTAAATAAAATAAGTTAAATGCAATTTTCCAATAAAAATTTTTTTTTACTATTATTTTTTTATTTTGTTTAGTAGCTTATTGTGTTAAAACTAAGCACAAAACTTATTTTGGAAAGAAAGTCTAATGATTTGTTTTTCTTTAGAGGTGTTACAAAAAAGTGACGTAATTTTCATATCAATGGAATACCCACTGTTTCAGTTTAACAAAAATAATGTTATATTAAATCTAGTTGTGATTTATTGTAGAGAAAGGACGCAGTTTCCAATATACTATAAATTTAGATTTAACATGAAATGATATTTTTCAATAATAATTGAACTATAAAAACTCTCGGTCTCTGAGACGGGCGCCAGTCACGATTTAAAATGGCCTCGTTTAACGCTGTTTTGTTTAGCGTTTTGACGTCTAGGAACATATCCTGAGCGCTAAACGAGGTCTTAGTGTATTCCAAATTATTTGACATATTCTAATCATGTGTGCGTGATATTATGCAGTGTTTACTTTTTCCACTTGTGCTAAAAGTGATTCATTTTCCACATTAGCGAGAAAAACGGTCACTTACCTCTTTAAATTAAGCGATTTTCATATTAGACGTTGGAAATACCATTGTAAACAGATTTAGTGAACGACATTCGTGGTAAAAAGGAATGTTAGAGTGGTTGACGGATTATTTGCGGCAGAAGTCCTTTTGAGGTATATTTGCAATTCTTGGAATTCCTCAGTGCAGTTCCAAAGCTCGCCCAGGTGGGACTTTTAAAAATGAAGACAGTTGACATTTAAGGCGTTCCTGACATCCCATTTCAAACAAAAAAACAATCAATTACATAACAATAGGCCACATACGCCCACTAACAGGGGATAGTGATGTACCTAACACGGGTTTAAAAACGATAGAATCTCACACAAGTATCTCTCCGATCTCGACCTTTTTAGTAAGCCGAAAAAACCGAACACCTGAGACTCAAATATATGCATAAGAAGCGAGCGGCCTGATGCTGAGAAAAAGGAATCAGATATGTTTTAAGTCAATCTAAAACTATTGTAACGTTTCGGATTGATAGACAGCATTCTTATAGTTCTAATCGAAAGATTGCCTTGTCCATTTAGCGAGCTACTAAGTATCCATACCATAAAGAGATTGACACCTTATCACGGCGATATGAGAGTAAAAGTCGAGCACTACCGAGTTCGGGGGTTGCACAATTATTTAACGTAAACATTCCTGCGATCGGAGCCGGTAATCAACATAATGAATACGGCAAATAAATAAAATTAACACACCGATGTAAATGGTACAATCGAAAAAGAACGTGATAAATTAAAACGTAATTTCCATACGTGGAATTCCTCTTTTGAGAGTCTCCAGGGAGGGTTAAAGAGGGGGCAGTAGCCGTAAAAGAACCCCCCGGGGCTCCGGACGAGTCATAATAAATATTAATATTCGAGGTGTGAGAGAGTCGCGCGAGCCTCGCGGAGAACTCTTTATGGCCGAATCTCACCTGCCGCAATAAAACCATAAATATTTGTACAGAATTAATGTTTCTTGTTGTTACAGCCGGGGAAAGTATTTTATAGTGCGGCCGTTGTTCTCAAACTGCAACTGCATTATTTTTTCGCTCCAGTCTAATGGCGCAGCCGAATAAATCACGCCAACGGATAAATCAAAATAAGTTATTTGCACCGATATGTTTTTCCTGCTTCCAACTTCTCTCGATTTATCGATATCGAATGCAAATCGCTTTATGATATCTCAATACGTGATTTATTTAAAAACGCATTATCTTATTACAGACGACGATTTATTATCAGCCATTAAATCGCATTATTGGAGGCCGAAGAATCACTTGTACGACTGCGGTATCAATGTTGTGTTCGACAAGTGAGCTATGCTATCGGTCCAGATCGACCTCCGGGTCCTGCCACTATATTCCAACTAAATTAACCGGGCCCCGATACAACACGTATACGTAACGCCGATAAATCGACCAGTTGACATTTAACATGTGTAAGACTTGGAGTTCGTAATGCTTATTCAGCAACTTGTGTGAGGAATTTCTATCATCGAATTAGGGCACGTCTGTAACACCTATCTTGAACACTCGATGCTTTTACACCTACTGCCAACTGTCACTTTCCTTTATTTATTAAGAAATTATTTTTTCCAATCTGTAAACTCAATGAATTGGACCTCGCAAGCAACTGACGGATATTCTCGTCATTAAAAATTTCAATTCTAGATAGTTTTTATTTGATTCATTCTATTTACTTTTTTCCAATCAATGTGAAATTAAAATTATTTTTACTCCACCATTGTTTTGGGATATTTAATTTCACTTATAATCTTAGATGTTGTCCTTTTTGGAAATTTAAAAATGAGTGTCTCGAATTAGATAATATTGTTATCTCTTCTTTGGAAAAAATTTTGAATATTATTTTACAATAAGACCTTGGACTCGAAGCCAAATTACCATTCCGTTTTGGTGGATTAGGTATAAGGTCTATAATTGATATTTCCTCGCCTACCTTTCTGTCTTCTATATTTTCTAATTCTGAACTTATTATGTCCATTCTACCTTCTAGTTTTTCTAATTTTGAAATTACGTCCCTTAACGAGGCTGTTAATTATTGGGAGGAAATTTCTAATTCGTCTTTACTTCCAAAAGAGCTTTCTATTCAAAGAAATTGGAACTTACCTATCTGTGAGAAATATATTTCAAAATTTATTATCTTCCTCAAATATCACACAAAAAACTATCTTATTAGCTGGATCTGAACTTGAATCTGGAGCTTGGCTTGAAGCTCTTCCATCTTGTAAATTAGGTACTCTTTTAGAAAAAAACTTTTTACAAATTGCAATTTCACTTAGATTGGGTATCAATTTCTGTCATCCTCATATTATCTGCTCGTGCGGTTCTTCTCTAGACTCGTTCGGTCATCATGGTTTATCGTGCATTAAAAGTGCTGGTAGACTCTCTCGTCACAGCGGTATTAATGACATTAGTAAACGTGCTTTCTCTTCTGCTAACATCCCTTGTATCCTTGAACCTAATGGTATTCTGAGGGATGATGGCAAACGTCCAGATGGTATTACAGTTATTCCATGGAAAGTAGGTAAATCTTTAGTTTGGGATTTTACTTGTACGGATACACTTGTCCCTTCACATTTGACTGATTCTTCATTTTCTGCAAGATCTGCTGCACACTTGGCAGAAGAAGTTAAGAAGAAAAAAATATAAGTCAATTTCTGATGATTATTTTTTCGTCGCCTTCGCTGTGGAAACTTTGGGCCCTTGGAGTGCTGATGCCCTTTCTTTCCTTGAAGATTTGGGGAGGCGTATTGTTCAAACAACGGGAATTCCTCGAGCCAAAACATATTTGAATCAACGAATAAGTTTTGCTATACAAAGAGGCAACGTTGTTAGTGTTCTTGGTACAGCCCCGCTTTCTTCTTCTCTTAATGAGTTATTTTATTTATTCTAGTTATTACTTATATTATGTTATTTTATGTTATTGTTAAGCAAATGTGCCTAAATCGAACAATACTTTAAAATTTGTTTTCATCATTATTAGTAGATACCTAATTGAGGCGAGTTATAGCAAGACGCTTTTTTTCATTGTCGTAATACGACATTTTGGCTGGAAAACTCAAGCGCATGCGTACGCTATAGAAATGTAAAAATAAAGTATTACGACAATGCAAAACACGTCTTACTATTACTCTCTATTAACTTGCATTTTAAAGTCGGTCATCATGACGATGATTCTCGTCATAACAACAAGGCCATCCATAAATTACGTAACACCAATGGGGGGGGGGGGGGGGGCACATTACGGCGTGTTACAGAAGGGGCGGGAGTTTTAATGTGTTGTTACATAACTATTGATAACTATAGCAAAAATCATATTTTGAATTTATGGTAGTAAATGACATAATTTTTGTATTTTAAAAATCTTATTAAGATAATGAATGATTCATAACATAATATGTCAACGTACCAAAAAGGTTTTTTAATTAATTTTGTTATTACGCCAAAGGGGGTAGAATTACATAATGTTACGAACTGTTACAGAGGGGAGGGAGGGGGTAAAAATTGTTCAAATTCTGCGTTACCTAATTTATGGATGGCCCCATAGTATATTATGATATGTGTTTAATAAGAAGCATTTTGTCGCAGGCGCGGGATTAGGGCACGACGAGCTTGCGAGGAGTGCCCCTAAAAAAGTAAGTGCGACAAAATGCCTTATAAACGAGGTATCATACACTATTTTTTCTACTTTGTCACATTTTTTAAGCAAAAACATGAATTTTCAAAATCTAGGGAATTTCGCGGCATTTGGCAAATACATTAAAGACGGCTATAAAAGGTAATTAATTTGAAATGTCATTATTTCAATAAATTCTGAAAATGAACTTTGCTGAAGATGTTTTAGAATGTACGCCCCCAGAAATACGAGTTTTGGCAGAAAATACAATTGGTAATTGGCTACCCACAAAATCACGCCATATTTGCGAAAAAAATGCGGCGAATTTGAAAATTGGCGTAAGGAAGACAAGATCTCAACAATCTCTGAAAATATTATGCTGGCATATTCTCAGTTACAGCGCCAAAAGTACAAATCCTCCAGTTTGTGTGTCTTTAGTCACAATGTTTGTTATTCCTTTTCTCTAAAAATTTAGTCATAATTTGTTATAATAAAAATCAATTCTTGCACATACCTGCACCCTTGTCTTTTGAGGTTATGTTTTTATGTCTGGAACTCTTTTGTGACGATAAAATCAAGCACAGTCAAAGAGTTTTTCCTCTTACTATTTCTATTTGATTCAATTACAAAAGTCCCAGTGCTGATTGACATTGTTAATTTAGTGTTGACAGTAATGTTAGGTTGTCACAGACACAAGTTGCCAAAATTAACAAAATAAATTACACTGTTTTTAGTGTTTTTTTTACCGCACGCTTTTTGTCTAGTACGATACGCAAACGCGTGTCGTAATAATCTCAGTACGAACGCGAAGTAGAAAAACAGCTGTTATCGCACTATCTGTGAAATAAGCAACGCTGGTGGCTGGAAATGGCGCCTCTACCCTACTTTATACTAAGACGAATACCAAAAACCTGCTAAAAAAATTACTCTTGCACTAGGACTCTTTAAATTAGATGCATATATTTAAAAAATCGTAAGAAAATGCAGCGTTGCCATATTAATTCTACTTAACTAAATTTGCGGTAAGTGTCAATGATGCAACAATGTTACAATTAACAGAAAGTTTATTTTTCATGTAACACTTGTCAATTTTTTTTTTCCTCAAAAATAAAAGAATTTACAAATCGGTGGTCAGTTTGTTTGGAACCTTTTTCAACAAAAAGGCAAAAGAAAAGGGATCTGTGCATAAATGAACAGAGTAATTTGTCTTTTGTGGTCTTAACATCCATTGCAACCTTTGACGTTTTACGACTTTTTCTGAATCGTTTTAACAAACCTCAAAAATGGAAGGATTCAAACAAAAGTGTTTATTTCCAGCAAGGATTCCGCCCTTTTTCTCGGTGTAACCCTTTACGCCTCCGGCACAATGCCGCATGCGACTAATTCGTGCGGTCAAACGCATTGAGCGATTTTTTCACGGGACCATACAAGTTCACTCGTGATTATTGTAGCGAAATTCTGAATTGTTTGTTGTAGAGAGCTTGAGCCCTTGTGAAGTTTTTAGCATGAACTCCCGTTTTGTATCCGCTAGATTAAATTAAATCTGGCCATTGTGATGATAAAACGTGTTTGTACCATTGTGGTTATTGTGTTTTACTATAACCCCGTTCTTTATGAAATGCATGTGTGAATACCCAACAATACAGGAGCCTTTGAAAGTTTTATTCAATCAGATATGGACAAAATTAATAACTGAGACCCTCGAGGGGCGAGCTTTCGTTGACGTTTTTTTTTGAAAAATCGCTATATTAGGACCATAACCAAAGTTTTAAATAAACACAATTAATCTTGCATGTTTCATCAGAGTATCGGGACGCACCCCATATTAGTTATGGCACATTAAATCCATTCAAATTCGGATCATACCAAGCCATCAGGTATCATCTGCCGTCCGCCTTAAGGTCGAGTTTCGCGTCGAGAAAATAGCGCATGAATGTCCGATTGAATTAAGTATGAAATAACGTTCTACCAATATGGCTAAAAATTATTCCGCTTTATTTCATAAGGTACCTACGCACATGCGGACGCAGGCAAATTCTTCTCTTATTCCGCTGTTCAAAAAGAGTGTTTGTCGGCCGGATTTCAACAACATCTATTGAGCGTATTTTATTCCATTGTTGGTATTTGTTGTCTACTTTTGTTAGAATGCAATGTGCAAGTACTTCTCCATTGTCATATATTTATTTTAGTAAGCCTGTAACGCATTCATGAGAATTTTTCTTGTTAGAGATTAACGCCGTCCATAATCTTCCCCTTTTGTGCCCATTGAATTGGGCGACCTCTCTCAAAACTATTCATGAATTCGATGCCAATTCAAATTGTCTTCTAATTAATCTGGAAAAAAAAGTTACAACCAAAATGTGCTCCGAAAACTAGCAGATGGAAATGTTAAAATTGTGACTTTCTTGGAAGTGTTGGGTTGTAAATACCCTCGAAGCGAAGAAATGTGTCAATTTTGTTGAACAATTACTCAGTCACGACGTTTTTACAGTTTCCTTTATTATCAGTTTTATGAATGACAAAGGAAAAATGATGGATACAATCCATTATGTTAAAGTGCAGCCGAAACATTTCTGTAAACATCCCATGGAGTTGCAAGAAAAAATTTATGAACGCAATGAAAATATTTCGATTGTGAATCAACTTAAGGGCAATGCCTTTGCCAATTTTAATCGTCAAGGTAATTTAATTCATGAAGATAAAGACGTTGAAATTGTTAAAAACATTTAATAATCTTAACAAATGTATCGAAGTTGGACAGACTGGTATAATTACTGTCTCCGCGGCTCTTTCTATTCGTTATTTCCGCTCTATATTAAATATTCTTTCAGTCAAAAGTAAAGGATAATTACTGCTCAACACTTTCTGTTCCAGTTCAAACAACATCCGGACTAGAGACGATTTTTTAGTCAGCAAATCTGACACTACCTGCTCGGTGGGCCGACAGGCGCCTTGTTTAAAGTTTTTTACGTTTGTAGAATAAATAAAAAAAGGTACATTGTTAAATAACTATCAAAGAGAGCGTGTATTTGGAGCATCAATGGTTGGAGTTCAATTTGACAATGTTGGACACTATATCCACAAAACTTTAGAAGAATGTGTAAAGTTTGCAAAAGAACTCTCATTGGACAAAATGTGATGTATTTTTACATTCCAAAAGTTTGTGCACATATCACAAGAAATTCTAATGCATTTTGCCAATATTGCGAAAACGCAATGTCTTCATTCAATTTTAGAAATGCTTGTGTGTACAAAAAAAACTGCTTTCTTGCATTAATTTGGTAGTGGTATTTAATGGGTGTTTATCTACGACTAGCTAATAATACACACATTATGAGGTACATTTGCTTAACGATAACATAAGTAACAACTGGAATAAATAAAATAACTCATTAAGAGAAGAAGAAAGCGGGGCTGCACCAAGAACACTAGCAACGTTGCCTCTCTGTATAGCCAAACTTATTTTGTTTTGGCTTGAGGAATTCCCGTTGTTTGAACAATACGCCTCCCCAAATCAGAAATTGACTTATATTTTTTTTTCTTAAGATTTTCTGTCAAGTGTGCAGCAGATCTTGCAGAAAATGAAGAATCAGTCAAATGTGAAGGGGCAAGTGTATCCGTACAAATAAAATCCCAAACTAAAGATTTACCTACTTTTCATGGAATAACTGTAATACCATCTGGACGTTTGCCATCATCCCTCAGAATACCATTAGGTTCAAGGATACAAGGGATGTTGGCAGAAGAGAAAGCACGTTTAATAATGCCATTAATACAGCTGTGACGAGTGAGTCTACCAGCACTTTTAATGCACGATAATCCATGATGACCCAAAGAGTCTACAGAAGAACCGCACGAGCAGATATGAGGATGACAGAAATTGATGCCCAATCTAAGTAAAATTGCAATTTGTAAAAAGTTTTTTTCTAAAAGAGTACCTAATTTAGAAGATGGAAGAGCTTCAAGCCAAGCTCCAGATTCAAGTTCAGATCCAGCTAATAAGATAGGTTTTTGTGTGATATTTGAGGAAAATAATAAATTTTGAAGTATTTTCTCACAGATAGGTAAGTCCCAAATTCTTTGAATAGAAAGCTCTTTTGGAAGTAAAGACAAATTAGAAATTTCCTTCCAATAACCAACAGCCTCGTTAAGGGATGTAATTTCAAAATTAGAAAAACGAGAAGGTAGAATGGACATAATAAGTTCAGAATTAGAAAATATAGAAGACAAAAAGGCAGGCGAGGAAATATCAATTATGGACCTTATACCTAATCCACCAAAACGGATTGGTAATTTGGCTTCGAGTCCAAGATCTTATTGTAAATTTAATATTCAAAATTTTTTCCAAACAAGAAATAACAATATTATCCAATTCAAGACACTCATTTTTAAATTTCCAAAAAGGATATCTAAGATTATAAGTGAAATTAATGGGTTAATTTAATTTTAATAAAACAATCTCCCTCCACATTTTGATGATGGTTTGGATGTTCCCAACAAAACCAGGCTTAGGCCTTTTGAATGTCTGAGGAATTAGTTGGGTGTCACCGGAGCGCTCCGGAGGACACCAGTGTCGGTTAAATTTAAGAGTGTGTGAAATGTTATCTATCGGCGGGATCAATCGATTCACGGGCGATTTGTCGACAACATTTATGTAATACCAGCGCCGCAAGTACCCCCCGATATAAGGTCGAAAACCTCTAACTGCCCCATATTAAGACCAGATGTGCAGAGCGCACTGGTTGGCAAACACTCATTGTGTATTCTAACAATGAAAGTTAAATGTGCGATCGAACGATTAGGTTACGATTGTATTGACACAAACTGAAGTAATTTGTAAGGGGCTGCAGTTACGTACAGCCTATTTTCCCGATAAGCCCTGATAAGATCAATTTGCGGTTTGTTTTCAATCCTTCCGCGTAAGCCGATTACACATTTCGAGTTATTATTTGGATAAAAAATTCAACAGGATGTCCGCTCGGATGGGCGATTACCGCCTGTTAAAACTTACAAAACGGAATAATATTTTCAATGAAATATGATAAAGCCTCGTTGTTAGGCCAGTCGAGCTGAAACGGTGTAAATATTAGAAAAATGGGTAATCGATAGACGATCGCTTGGGCGGCTTTCAAATTAGCTGAAGAGGGATTTACGCCCGGGATAATAAGGGATTAATAAAATCGCATACCTTTAAACAGATAAAGAGACGGAATGGATTTCTGGTAATAACAGTCTCATTGTGCGCAGAGAATGGGTTGATGAACGTCTTGCATGTTGTTACAATACATAGCCACAGAGAAACCTATCAAAAAGCAATATCAAATTCTTCTTTGTAAAAACACAACTGTCATCGTATTAATTGAAAATATAATATGCGGCAATTAGTGAGGATGATGATATCGGTTTGTAGAATATCGAGACAATAGTTACCCCATGCAGAGGTTGTGATTGCTACCGTGTGCTTCGCGCCGCCACCGTTGAACACGTGCAAAACACCGACGTGATGTTGCACTTTTTTCTTAAGCCTAATTTTTCTCCTGTTCCAATTTTTTTTCGATTGTTCTTTTATTCACGATTCAGTCACAAATTAAAACGCACCGGATCTCCCACAAAAACCCCCACTTCTGCAAGTTCAACTTCAAATTGGGACTAATCAACTTCAAACTGGGATATATCAATTTCACATTGCATGAAATTTCAAATTGAAATTGGTTGTTCCTCAATATAAATTGATAATTCCCAATTGGCGACTGATAATTCTTAATAAGAAAGAAATGAGACCCAACTTACTTACTTCAAATCAAAATTTATAATCCCTAATTTGAAGTTGATAATTCCCAATTTGAAATGGATTTTCTCAATTTGAAGTTGACTTCCTCAATTATTTAAAGTTATTTTTTTGAATTTGAACTTGATAAGTTCCAATTTAATTGCTTAATTCAAATCGAAATTTATAATTCCAAATTTGAAGCTGATAATTCTCAATTTGAAATTGATTTCCTCAATTTGAAGTTGACTTCTTCAATTTAAAGTTATTTTTTTGAATTTGAACTTGATAAGTTCCAATTTAATTGCTTAATTCAAATCGAAATTTATAATTCCCAATTTGAAGCTGGTAATTCTCAATTTGAAACTAATAATTCTCAATTTGAAAATGATTTTCTCAATTTGAAGTTGACCCCCTCAATTTAAAGTTATTTTTTTGAATTTTAACTTGATAAGTTCCAATTTAATTGCTTAATTCAAATCGAAATTTATAATTCCCAATTTGAAGCTGGTAATTCTCAATTTGAAACTAATAATTCTCAATTTGAAAATGATTTTCTCAATTTGAAGTTGACCCCCTCAATTTAAAGTTATTTTTTTGAATTTTAACTTGATAAGTTCCAATTTAATTGCTTAATTCAAATCGAAATTTATAATTCCCAATTTGAAGCTGGTAATTCTCAATTTGAAACTGATAATTCTCAATTTGAAAATGATTTTCTCAATTTGAAGTTGACTTCCTCAATTTAAAGTTAAATTTTTGAATTTTAACTTGATAAGTTCCAATTTAATTGTTTACTTTAATTCGATATTTATAATTCCCAATTTGAAGCTGATAATTCTCAATTTGAAATTGATTTTCTCAATTTGAAAATGTGATCCTCAATTTGAAGTTGACTTCTTCAATTTAAAGTTATTTTTTTGAATTTTAACTTGATAAGTTCCAATTTAATTGCTTAATTCAAATCGAAATTTATAATTCTCAATTTGAAGCTGGTAATTCTCAATTTGAAACTAATAATTCTCAATTCGAAAATGATTTTCTCAATTTGAAGTTGACTTCCTTAATTTAAAGTTATTTTTTTGAATTTTAACTTGATAAGTTCCAATTTAATTGCTTAATTCAAATCGAAATTTATAATTTCCAATTTGAAGCTGGTAATTCTCAATTTGAAACTGATAATTCTCAATTTGAAAATGATTTTTGCAATTTGAAGTTGACTTCCTCAATTTAAAGTTTAATTTTGAATTTTAACTTGATAAGTTCCAATTTAATCGCTTTCTTCAAATCAAAATTTATAATGTCCAATTTGAAGCAGATAATTCTCAATTTAAAATTGATTTTCTCAATTTGAAGTCGACTTCCTTAATTTAAATTTAAATTTTTGAATTTTCACTTGATGAATTCCAATTTATACCAAGTTGAATTGGTTGTTACCAATTTGAAATTAATAATTCCGCTTTGAACGTGAAGAGATATATTGTTGTAATGTTGGTATTATATATATTCAATAGCATTGTTTTCATCCACAAGCGGTATTCGCTAGCACCACAACAAGAAGAAGGAGCAAAACGGTGATTTTAAACTGGCTTTTATGATTCGGCCCTTTTCCAAAACCTTTGTCGCTAATAACCATTTAAAACTTATTTAGGTTCAATGTGACCATTTTACAATCGGTACAAGAATTTTGAAATGAAACGTACAATGTAAATCAAAGTTTTTATTGTGCATCCTACGGCCTTATGTTGTGACAATGCGGGAAATCTCAGCACTTTTATGGCCCACATCGAATTTGGCCCATTGAAGCGACTTAATTATTTTGTGAGTAGGATCGTTCAATTTCGAACCAGACTTTCTTTTTAATTTTTACGATTCTGTTGTGCGCGATTGACTGAAGACTATTTATGGGGCCTTATTTATTATGTTTTGACGTCCCGCAATGCAGCAATTTACAAGGTTTTACACTATTTCGTCCAGATGGAACGACCGGAGAATGAGGAAAGATATTGTTTGCTGTTAGGGCCAATATTTCATATTCTAGGCTTGTAGGTGCCTGTAATCAGCAAGCACCGCTAATGGTGCAGCTGTGACACTACAACTAAATAGATTTGTGCAAAGAAATGCGTTTTGAAAAGTCGATTGGGGCGAAGGTTCGGTGAAGTTTCTACAAACCGTGAAATTAATTTCTTGTTAATTGAGGCCGACACCTTTACCAATTAACTCCGGAGCTTTGAGATTTCAATACTCCCCTTCAGCAGGAACTTCAAAACTGTTCGAAATTTTTTCTTAATTTTAACATTAAGGCCATTTTCCCGCTTCGCTTTCAGTTCGTAGAGACAAAACCTGGAAAAATCGCTGAATCGCCGATGAAACCGTCTGCTGCAAATTGCGAATAAGTTGCTAAGCGCAAGAAGACTTATTGGAAACTGCTACAACTCGGAGCTTTGTGCGCGAGGTTTTAATATAAACTTGAGCTTAATTTTCTTAATTTGATGTTGACCTCAATTTAAAGTTAAATTTTTGAATGTTAACTTGATAATTTCCAATTTAATTGCTTACTTCAAATGGAAATTTATAATTCTCAATTTGAAGCTGATAATTCTCAATTTGAAATTGATTTCCTCAATTTGAAGCTGATTTCTTCAATTTAAAGCTAAATTTTTGAATTTTAACTTAATTAGTTCCAATTAATTGCTTACATCAAATCGAAATTTATAATTCCCAATTTGAAGCTGATAATTCTCAATTTAAAATGGATTTTCTCAATTTGAAGTTGACTTCCTCAATTTAAAGTTAAATTTTGAATTTTAACTTGATAAGTTCCAATTTAATTGCTTACATCAAGTCGAAATTTATAATTCCCAGTTTGAAGCTGATAATTATCAATTTGGAATTGGTTTCCTCAATTTGAAGTTGACTTCCTCAATTTAAAGTTCAATGTTTGAATTTTAACTTAATTAGTTCCAATTAATTGCTTACATCAAATCGAAATTTATAATTCCCAATTTGAAGCTGATAATTCTCAATTTAAAATGGATTTTCTCAATTTGAAGTTGACTTCCTCAATTTAAAGTTAAATTTTGAATTTTAACTTGATAAGTTCCAATTTAATTGCTTACATCAAGTCGAAATTTATAATTCCCAGTTTGAAGCTGATAATTATCAATTTGGAATTGATTTCCTCAATTTGAAGTTGACTTCCTCAATTTAAAGTTCAATGTTTGAATTTTAACTTAATTAGATCCAATTAATTGCTTACATCAAATCGAAATTTATAATTCCCAATTTGAAGCTGATAATTCTCAATTTGAAATGGATTTTCTCAATTTGAAGTTGACTTCCTCAATTTAAAGTTAAATTTTTTAATTCTAACTTGATAGGTTTCAATTTAATTGCTTACTTTAAATCGAAATTTATAATTCCCAATTTGAAGATGATACTTCTCAATTTGAAATGGATTTTCTCCATATGAAGTTGACTTCCTCAATTTAAAGTTAAATTTTTAAAATTTTAACTTGATTAGTTCCAATTTGATTGCTTACTTCAAATCGAAATTTATAATTCCCAATTTGAAGCTGATAATTCTCAATTTGAAATTGATTTTCTCAATTTAAAGTTGACTTCCCCAATTTAAAGTTATATTTTTGAATTTTAACTTGATTAGTTCCAATTTAATTGCTTACTTCAAATCGAAATTTATAATTCCAAATACGAAGCTGATAATTCTCAATTTGAAATCGATTTTCTCAATTTGAAGTTTACTTCCTCAACTCAAAGTTAAATTTTTTAATTCTAACTGATAGGTTTCAATTTAATTGCTTACTTTAAATCGAAATTTATAATTCCCAATTTGAACCTGGTAATTCTAAATTTGAAACTGATAATTCTCAATTTGAAAATGATTTTCTCAATTTGAAGTTTACTTCCTCAACTCAAAGTTAAATTTTTTAATTCTAACTGATAGGTTTCAATTTAATTGCTTACTTTAAATCGAAATTTATAATTCCCAATTTGAACCTGGTAATTCTAAATTTGAAACTGATAATTCTCAATTTGAAAATGATTTTCTCAATTTGAAGTTCAATTTTTTAATTTTAACTTGATAAGTTCCAATTTAATTGCTTACTTCAAATCTAAATTTATAATTCCCAGTTTGAAGCTGATAATTATCAATTTGGAATTGATTTCTTCAATTTGAAGTTGACTTCCTCAATTTAAAGTTCAATGTTTGAATTTTAACTTAATTAGTTCCAATTAATTGCTTACCTCAAATCGAAATTTATAATTCCAAATTTGAAGCTGATAATTCTCAATTTGAAATTGATTTTCTCAATTTGAAGTTTACTTCCTCAACTTAAAGTTAAATTTTTGAATTTTAACTTGATAAGTTCCAATTTAATTGCTTACTTCACCTTTTACCTTCACCTTTACCAATTAACTCCGGAGCTTTGAGATTTTAATACTCCCCTTCAACAGGAACTGCAAAACTGTTCGAAATTTTTTCTTAATTGTAACATTAAGGTCATTTTCCCGCGTCGCTTTCAATTCGTAGAGACAAAACCTGGAAAAATTACTGAATTGCCGATGAAACCGTCCGCTGCAAATTGCGAATAAGTTGCTAAGCGCAAGAAGACTTATTGGGAACTGCTACAACTCTGAGCTTTGTGCGCGAGGTTTAAATATAATTCGGCATTGAATTCGTAATTGCAAGGGCAGTTTATGGCACGGTCTATGTAATGTACTCATTTAGTGAACAATACAGGGCGTAATTAGAAAATGGCGCCGTTCAATTCGCTGTCGCTAATTACGAGAACTTGGCCGTTAATTAAGTAACCTGCACGTTTCGCTTTAACATGTGTTTCACTTTGATCTCATTGTGGACGAAATTTTTTCTCATTAGGATGGCGAAGACAGTCGCTTAATTAATCCAATTAGCGCCGGCCGGAAAGGAGGTGGTGGGTTGTCACTGAAATTAAAAACCATAAGTCGTGAAACAATTTTGCGCTGAACAATGGCCATCAAGAATAACATTTTGACATGGATTGAGCCGTAGCTATCAATTTGGAAAGTAAATTATTTCAATGGCTTACAATAACATTCTTGAAAAATACACAAGAGGCTTCTCAGCGTTGTTTATAGCTTAGATTAGTACAGCTGAATACTTGATGACTGGTCGAATTCGGGGCCCATTCCGTACCTATTGTGATTTCTTTGTCCGCGAGATGAAAAGACTTCATTTGGCTCCTGTGCGCAATATAAAAGTCAAGAATTCCATTCCAAGATCTCTCAGCTTCGATTTAATTGAACTCGGCTACTGTAAGATTCTAACGACAACAACCAATCGTTACACGATTTCCGTTTTTCTTTTCAACTATTTCATCATTTAATGCTTGTTGAATGCTGCCACCAAAGTAAACCCTTCCCGATCATAAAACGGTATTAACTCGCTCATTTATAAAATTAATTTTGTCTTTCGTTGTTCGACGATTGGTTAAATATAAATTTAATTAAAAGCCAAAACGAACGTTGAAGGATTTTATTCATTTTAGTATACATATTGATGTAGTTTTTTAACATTAATTTATTAAAAACAATTTTTATTTTAATGGCGAAAACTGTATACACTAAGGCCTCGTTTAGCGCTTAGGATGTGTTCCTAGACGTCAAAGCGCTAAACGAAACAGCGTTAAACGAGGCCATTTTAACACATAGTAAATAGGGAAAGGGGAATACGAGACAGAAAATAACCAAATTTTATTTCTAAAATGGTTCGTATTGTAGAAACAGACATATTTAATCCACCAGAGCTAACGCGAAATAAATTTCAATCGTGACTGGCGCCTGTCTCAGAGACCGACAGTTTTTATAGTTTAATTATTATTGAAAAATATTATTTTATGTTAAATCTCAATTTATAATATATTGGAAACTGCGTCCTTTCTCTACAATAAATCACAACTAGATTTAATATAACATTATTTTTGTTAAACTTAAACTGTCGGTATTCGATTGATATGAAAATTATGTCACTTTTTGTAACCCCTCTAAAAAAAAAGAAATCATTAGACTTTCTTTCCAAAATAAGTATTGTGCTAAGTTTAACACAATAAGCTATTAAACAAAATGAAAAAAATAATTAAAAAAATTTTTTAAAGGAAAATTGCATTCAACTTATTTTACTTACATACCGACTGGCGTCGGGTTCCACAGTCGGTGACTACGCAAAACACAAAAATAATGTCTGCACATGTCGCTATCATACGAAAGACTGATGATAGCGTTGACCAAATGAGGCAGCTACCCGAAGAATCAGCCAAATTTATTAAAAGATTAAAATATTATTCAGTCGGTCTCTGAGACGTATGGCGCCAGCTCTGTCGGTTTAAAGCGGTTCATCGTGTTCCAGTTTTCTCAGCACCTACATTTTAATATCGTTCGAAATGCTTTTTCGTGTCATTTTGGTTTTATTACTACAATTATTCATTCTGAATAATCTAATAAATTGTACGGATTTATTTTTAATGAACAAATAGAATTTTTATTGATTTTCTTACACAATAATATCGAGAATTACAGCACATAAAATAATAACTACTAATGAACAGGATATGCGAAAATAAACGTTGCAAGCAAACATATTTAGGGGAAGTACAGCGCTATCATAAATTGCTACCTTTCGCTCTATATACGAATCAACAAAATGCCGAAATAATTAAACGAGGAAGCGCTAAACGAGGTCTTAGTGTATACATATTGATGTAGTGTTTGTAACATTAATTTATTAAAAACAATTTTTATTTTATTGGCGAAAACTGTATACCTACAATGTGTTTTTCAAGGTGGTGTCTTCGTCCAAATATCTCTTCATTGTCACCATTATTAGTAGCCGATTCTGGGCATTGTTGGCATCTGACCATTTTCTTTAAAGTTTGGTTTTCAATAGTCACCTTTGTCTATCTTTTAACTGACACAACATGCCATTTATAACCTGATGGACACCGATAGCCTGCTGCAAATGTTTTGTTTGAAGCCGTTATTGGTACACATTCCTGCAGCTAAACTATTGTCAGATGCGGAAGTTTTAAATCATTATAGGTTGAGACTTTTCTGTTTGGGATACTTTCATTTACAAAATAATGTATTAAACGCTTTGCATCCTTATTGTACATGGCTCATTAAGGTTGCTACATCAGTTTAAATTATAAAACAAACAATATAACATAAAAGCATAAACTTAATTAATAAATAATAATTTAAAAAAAAAATTACATAACTAAACATAAACATAAAACTATAAGAACTTTTAAAAATAAATTATAATTTTGATTGTATTTCATAAAGATTTGGAAGGCTTCAAAATTATCGATGTTCATTAATTTATAATAAACCCCATCAAAGTTTAACTTATTTTGGGGTTCATTATATTTAACACAATTGTTGATCCTATGATGGATGCCATCAGTTACACTACAAATTTTACAAAGATGATTTGATTTTATTTTAAATCGAAAGAGGAATTTCCCATGACCCGTTATGAAGGTGTAAAAATCTGGTTAAAATGTAGTATTTTGTGTTCTGTGATTAACTGTTGGAAAGAATAATTTTGTGGTATATGCTTTGTTAGTGTTTATCCAAATTGTGTTCCACTCATTATTTTTTTTCAAATTTTGTTTTGTTGTATATAGTTTTATTAAATGAAATGGTACGATGAGAATTAATTATTAAATTATTTAACAATGGAATTTTAATTTCATCATTTATTTTTTGAACATGAAATTTTAAAGTGATTGATGAAGAATTTTTTATTATATGAAGGGATTGCTTGATGTTTTGAATTTGTTGGTTTGTTGAGTATATGTTTTTTAGTTGTTTAATCGTTCCAAAATAATTTAATATTATTGTAAATGAATGATTATTGTATTGTTTAATGTGAAGTATTATGTATGCTAAAATTTCATGTAATATGTATAATTCAATTTGAGTGTTTGTGCATAAGTAATGTATTTTATATGATCTTATTTTGATAAAAAAAATATTTTCTCCTTAATATTACTTCAATGTCAAGTTATTAGATATCATTGGATTTAGAAAAAAATCTTCTACCACAATAAATAAAAAAAGGATACATTGTCATTTGAAAAAAAAAAGTTTACTGTCGCTTCACATTGAAGTTAATGTTGAAAAAAAATCCAAATTAATACCTTCCTGTAGCACTTACTCGACTAATTAATTATATTCTTTTTTTTCTGAAATCGGGCAATAAATAACTGAGTTAGAGCGTGGGACGTATTTTAAGAATCACCCTGTATAAAAATGTAATCCCTTGTAATTTCTAAAATCTTTTATTTCGCAGTAATTTATATTATTTTCTATTTGACTTATGTTTAATTTCATTATATCCAAGTAAGGTTGATAGCTGGTAATAAGATAAAAATAGCTATTACCTTCTAAAATACAACAATAAATTTTTACAGTTGTAACGAACAATAAAACTTAAGAACGAAATCACTCAGCACCATGTGCTGGCAATTTCTATAAGCTTCACCACCTGTGTTTACAAACACACACTGCACGAACGCAATAAACAAATACAGTGAAACTCAGTTCTAAATTCTTTTAAATTATAAATTAAAAATATCACCAAACTGTATAGAAATACTCTCTGTCAAACAACCTGGAAAAATTGGTATGCAAAGCAATATGAATTTGTTTAATGTTAAATGAGTTGGACTGTAATTTGAAAAAAAGACTAAAATTAATTATGGCCTGACCCTATATTGAAAGATCGTTATCTCCACTTCAATATCCGCTTTGTTGTAACTCCAATCGAAACTTAGGGAGTTTCTAAAACGTATGTTGCATAGTTAAAAAAAATATTGGCGATTATTTTTCCTTTCCTAATTAAACGGGAGGAATGCACTGTACTTATTTACCGACCGTCACAATGTGTTGATTTTTAAAAGCGTTTCCAGCATTAAATTTATAACATCAACGATCGTGAATCTTAAAGTAAATCCCCTTTACATCATGTTTGTGGTTAGTGTAAAGGTAAAAAGGATTGCAAGAATGAAATAAGCCGCTTAGATTTATGTAACCGCGTTTGAGAATGTACTTGCTCAGCAATAATTAAGATATAACAGTTAAATAACGTGTCGGTGTTATAGTTACGGCCTGAATTTACAACAGAACCGGCCGTTAATTTTTTTGCGACTTAAGAACAAAAAACCGTCCGCTTATTAAAAGGCGAAAAAAACCAATCTATGGCTTGTCACTTGTCACCGGTTGTTTTCGGATGGTACGTGTGTTTAAAACGAGAGCTTTACAAAACACTACATTGACGTCGTGCCAAGATTAATGACGCGATTGTCCGCGAGAAATGCTCGTAGCAGGAAATTAGCTCTGCACACAAGCAGAGCGCGCGCGTTCGCCGATCGACCACAATGGCAAAATTGCTCGATTTTAATTTCACGAAAGATATCTAATAAATCAAAAAGATTTCGGGAAAAAACTCGTCAGCGTCAGTGCGCGCGCGCGCGCGCTATTAATTTAAATATTGTGTTATTAAATATTTGACAAAATGCGCCCATTGTCTGCGAGGGAGGTAGCAGACATGCGTTATTGTCGGGGTAATAAAAGCTCACGAGCACGGGCTCACAGACATCTAATATTGTGCAGAAGATTAATTTAATACAAAGAACCGTCATACAAGCTTTTGAAAGCTCGGAGCCATTGCCATTTATATTCGCACGAGTATTCCTCTAAAGAGCGATCCTGCTAGACATCAAATGGACTCGCGACTGACTGAATTATTTTTCTTTTTGGGAAAAAAGACGAATCGGTGCGTTATGGAAAGTAAAAGCGTGCTTAATAACGATTCCACTGATGGACTCCTGTTGTAGACACTAATCAGTGGCAAGTTTGCCTTTCGTTTAGACCGAATGTGAGAACTGAGACGCATAAATAAACAGCGCCTGGCGTCATTTTTTCACCGACATCGAGCTCAAGTTTCGAAAGACGTCTTCTTACCAAAACATCCAACTCATTTTCGAACCTGATCAGAATTCATTGTTTCGTTTGACGACAAGATGTGGATTAATAGTTATTTACCCCTTAACGGCGTTCCACGCTAAGATTTTCAATGCATGTAAAACGCAATTCCTTTTTATACTTTTATTTTTAATTTTGAAAAAGAGGTCGATACTTCTCATCTTACAGAGAATACCAATCTACTTTGAGCTGACCCCAAGACATAATTAAATAATTATAATTAACCATGTTATTAATTAAAACATCAAATTCCGAAATTCGCTTTTTTGCCTTTAGTTATCAAAATTTTCTATTACAATTTTTTGGACTCGTAGATTAGACATTTTTATTTTGAGCTGACCCCTAGCTGTTTTAAACAACGCAATACGTTTTGATTTATTCAATGTTCTTTAGATCAAGACCCGAAATTGAAGTAGCTAATTTTTGCCGATTTCCGAGCTACGTCAAAAAGATTTACAACTTCGCAGTAGGTACTTATCGTATCCCACTTTAACAGCAATAATAAACCAAAATACATTTAAAGCCAGGTTTCGTTTTCAAACAGTATATTTGAAATAATTTATAGTAAAAAGATTTTTTTAAAAAACAAGCTTTTATTAAGACGTAGTAAAAATTTAAAATTAATTTTGATATAGACTTAAATGATTAAAAATAAAGGCGTACATTTTAATAAAAGGTTGCTTTATTGAAAAAGTATTTTTACTATAAATTATTTTTTAGTCTTAGACAATTTTAATCTTTATTATCTACATTAACTTAATAGGATATCAATTCAACTCTAAGGTCATATTAATTTAAAAAAAAGCTGGTGAAGACCCCTTTAAATAAATCAATGAGAATAAGCTTAAATTATAATTTCTTTCCAAAAAAATTGTTTGGCTTTTTAATTCCACATTAATTAAAAAAATAAGCTGTAGTGGTAATAACTTATAATAAGCTAAAACTACAATTTTCTGTAAAAAACACTGCGCGTTAAAGAGTTATGTCAAAAAAATGTGAAATTGAATTTAAAAATTAAGCTTTAATTGTAATTTTTTAATTAATTCAGCTGTAGGGTTAACGACTTCTAATGTTATTTTTAATGGGATCTAATTTTTGGCTTGTTAGTAAGAAATAGATTTTTATGCCAACTTGATTTTTTGTTAGATGAAAAGCTAATTTTCAAAATATAAATTTGGCGCTTGGTCAAGTCGTGCATAACGCGGTCCAATTTTCTGTAAACAAAAATTGTGTCTCAAGGGGTTAATCTTTTACTCATTGTGTTTTAATTTATTAATAAATATTAGTCCTTTCGAATACGAAATTCACCATCTGTTCCGAGTTCTGAACAAAATTTTCTAGAATAAGTAATAAAATTTTATGACGTTCAACAATACAACCTTTCTTTAGACAGGTTATTTGGTCTAAAATTTTAACTACAATCAGCTGCATTCCATTATCTGTTCGTTCTTATATTGTAACGAATTGACAAAAAATACAGTAAGTGAAAATTATTAGATATTAGATATTAGATGATATTCCGGATATGTCATTAATAGAATTTAAAACGGCTAAAAATCAATTTTTAAAACAATTTACGATATAAATATAAATTACGTTGAACAAAATACCCGGAATCAACATACCAACCCTTTTTTGGCGTAAATTAAGACATTGCAGAGTAACAGGCAGTGATAACAAAACTTCTTTACTAACAATAAGTAAATAAAATTGTTAAATTTAACAAATTCTTCTTGCATATTATTATTTTACTTTAAATTATATCGTTCTAAATTTATTGAAGATACAAAAAATTTCGCATCTGTTGAACAGGTATATTGCAATGCGACCCCTCGAAAGCCGTTTTCATTGTTACACATAGACCTATTATTCACTGCACTTTGCCGTAATTATAGTGACATCGGATCATAAAAAAGTCTGAGGTGTTGCCTGTATTAAGGAGTACGCTAAAGCAATAGAAGCAAATTGCATTTGCCAACAATCTTACGGGTTGCGCAGCCTTAAACTCGCGCGGGAACGCGTGAGGCGACGTAGGTTGAAAATAGAGTCGTACGTTTGTTTATGCAATCAATTGATTTAGTTAGCACCTACAGAAACAGTGATGTAGAAGTAATGTTTTAACATAAAGCCCATTATTAGGTAAATAACTACTCGATACAGAACCACTTCACACTTCAGACCTCATTAGTGTGGGTACATTGGTCAAACATTCCTATCCTTCTCAACTAATTGTTTTAGGTCCGGCCTCTACCCATAATTAACTCGAATATGATTTACTTGTTTTGTGTTACATTTAAGCTCGGGCCTATTCTCAGATGGGGAATTTGCAAGAATTTATTTTAGTTCTCAAAACTCAAAAGTAATTTTCCCACAGACAACAAACATTTTTCAATGCAACTTGTAAACCTTGCAAATTAAGATAAGAAATAAGTGATCTGTTTGTGTGCAAATAATACAACCCTAAAAATGCCCTAATAATAATTTAAATTGTAGATAAGTCTGGTGCCAAGTCAGAAGGTGGGCAACAGCGGTCCCTATCATTAATTGAGTTGAAAATATTTTCATAAATCAGGCGAATATCAAGTCTGCACGAATCTGTGGAGTCGCAGTCATCAAAGGACGACCGAAACAAATAATAAATATTAATCACTTTGCGGTTGATGTGAGAATTTTAATTTAGCATTATGTCATATATCACATTCCGGTCCGTCCACTGAATTCCAAACTTTCTCCGTCTCATTCTACTACGAAATTAAAAGTTGATCAGGAATAAATATTGCGTAATGAATTTATTTTTAGTACAGTGAAATCTCTCCATAATAGACAGTTTATGGTAAATTCAGAGAATGCGAATTGGCTTAATTCTATTTAGTAGCCTAGTAAATGTTTTTACACAAAAACGGGCTCAACCTTACCAAAATATAACTACTATAACCTTAACACCAGAGAGGATTATGAGGCTAATTTTCATTTTAGAATACGAATTGAAATGTAGTATAGACGTGATAACTGATTCCTTGTTATTTTCATCATTTTACATCGACACTAGAAGAGTTCTTTTTAATTTTTGTAGGCCTTGTCCAGTATTGAGAATTAAAATTAGTTTTACCGCGTATCGATAATGTAGGTAACTGTCGCATTGTGACGTCATATCCAGGATAGAAATTTTTAACGCCAGTGCACGTCGCCGGTTAAAGTGACTTTTTGTAAATATGTGGCATTATAAAAATTGGGAAAATTATGGAAAAATTATGTTACAAATTTGTCATCTGGCAAAATTGGATTTGAAAGATTAACAACAGTGCAAACCATCTGAAAAATGGGATCACTTTAGGAGACGATGCAAAACCTTTAAAGCTTCTCGATATAAAACTATCTAACAAAAATGTTGCATCATCTTTGTGTAAATGAAATAAAGTATTTTTTTTACTAGAAGTAGTATTCGTTTTCATTCAATAAATTTATTTGCTCGGATTGGGTTTGAAAAGTTTTCAAGTGCACATACCATTACAAAAATATCATCTGCCATTGGTACTAGATTGGCTGGCACGCGATTTGCCAATGTTTTAAACGTTTTTATTCTCTGATTAGACCTCTCAATATGGACCATAGCCGAAGATATTTGAGCAATCTCAATAGCTTCAACGTGAGATTTTTTTTAGGTTAGTTTCGGATGTATTCATGGTTAATGTTAACACTGACACTTTAAATCTGGTCTACAACTTGATATGAAACAAGCGAATTACAAATTAGTTCATTTCTTTTTTAGAATTATCGAAAACTAATCAAATTATTACAAAACTCGAACAATAACAAACGCGCGTGGCACGACGTGACGTCACAACAAGGTTAGTTGAATTTATTTAGCTTGAATTGCCTATAGAATTTTAATATTCTCTAACTTAAAAAATGGGCATTAAAGGGCAAAAAATTCAATATGCAATCTTGCGGTTGTGCAATTTGCAATTAGGAGTCTTTGTGTGAAATACAATGTATTTTTCAAACTTTCATTCAGAGAACTAGGCCACTAATTGATTTTATATATTGACCACATTAGATGGACAATGTGAAATTATTTTTTTGTGTTATCCACGTGCTAATGAAGTATATTTAAATAAATTTTAGTGAATTTCGAGAATCATTCGTTTAGATAGGAAATGCATAAAACAACTTTCATCCAATTACTTCTAATGTTACAAATCCATTAAATAGTCATAACGATTCCACTTATAATTGCGCAATGAAGCAATTTAAATTAAACTCGTTCCGTTCATTGATTTTCAGTTTGATACTCTTTCAAAATGATTACGACTTTTCATTTCATCCTCGAATTTAAACGGATTAGTTAAGCCCAAAACGAATTTCGTGCGTGTTGTTCCCGTTTATAATAACATTGTCACATAAATATTCAGTTTATTCACGTGACACATAAGTCATAAATGAAAACAGTTATGAGAGAGTTTCAGACACAGTCATCTTCATCCCAATTTATACGACGCTTATGGTTTCAATTTGAATATATAATAATGTTGTGTCGTCCTTTGTGCTGATAATTGTATGTTAGTGCGAGATAAATTCGGTAACAAAACACGTCAAGTTACAATGCTCAGATTTTGGGTGAAATAATAAGATGCTAGTTACAGTTTATAGAATGCTCACGACTTGTCTGAGAAAACAGAAAGCGAACCCCCTGCATTAATTCCGTTTTGTGTTTCGCGACGATTAATTTCTTGGGCGCGAGAAAAAGTTCTTTTACGATTGTGCATAACTCAAGCGCCTTTATAGTCCCTCTCAACTGGTTGTATATCACTCGGGTGATCGACAATTGTCTCTGGAGGAATTAGGCCCGTACCTTCGGCGAGGTCGTAAAATTTTTTATTTATTGACCCCGCCAAATTTGTCTGCTTGTAATTCAGGCACCAAACTTCGCACCTTCTTATTTTCAAGTCAACGGCACCGGTTGAACTTTGAGCAATTTTTTCCCTATATCGTTGATATGCACAATTCCTTCCTGTTAGTTAATGAGACCTCCCTGGTCGCTTCCAGAACGCAATTTCGAGACGTAAGCAATTATTCACGCACAAAGGCGCCGCTTGTGTCAAATAAAATTATTTCCAGAAGTAGTAAAACTGATGAATAATAAAATGATCAGCCAACACGGAAACCACAGGTCGGCTAATGAAGACTGCAGTCGAAAGTTGGAGGACAGCTGAACGAATTTTGAGATTACTTAAGTGCACTTTGAGCCTAAAAGGCGCCGGCTCCCACGATATTGCCATTTTCGAGTCCCAAAACATTTTGTAAAATCGAGACTGAACTGTCTTGAGTGGGTACTTAGACATATCATAAAGTAATAACAATTGGCGACGATCAAATTAATTGATTAGATATTTCAAGTTCATTTTATTTGGTAGTGCTTGCAATTTTCTACAAAAATATCATTTAATTTTTTGTTTGTTAAATCAATTAAGTCAATAAAACTTCAGTAGATACAGTAAAAACCGTTTATGTGCGACTGCATTATAAAGTACTCTTTACAGTACAGTTTTGAGGCCATAAAATATCATTTTATCTTAAATATTGTCAGTTCATTTTTTTTTTAATAATCTAATCTAACAAAGTCCTACATTATGTACTAGTTATATAATTACATATTATAGCTACTGAACGTAGTATTAAAAATTTCAAGTATTATTTTTAGAGGTTATTTCAGATGCAACGATTTACTTAAAGAAACTGAAAAAGCTTTATTATTGTTTATTGGTACTTTCTTACCTACTGTAGAACATTTTCAATTTCAACTTCTTAAGGGAACCTTTAACATTGTAAGTGGGCTTATTCTGTTTCTCAAGTAAGTTTATTCTTAAGAAACACCATCGTGGACTTGGAATTGTTTATAATGCAGATAAATTTTAGGGGCCTTAAGTGAAAACAAAGTATATTTGATGAGCGAGCATGCAAAACGCGTTAAATCCATTTTTGACAAGTAGGAGAAAATAATAGACTTTTTGATATACATTTTCTATGGGATTTAACAAAGGTAGCTTTATTCTGAGTTCACCAATGGATTTAACTCGTTCATAAAATATAAAAATCACCATAACGTCAAATCTGCCAAAATATGGATTTAACGCGTTTTGCATGCTTGCTCCTCATTTCTCCCCTGCGATATGGTAAAGTGAAAAGACTTTATTATTACTCATTTGAACTTACTTCAACTGAAATTTTAGGTTTCCAATAAAATCGAAAGTGACACATCAACTTTTTAAGGGAAACTTTAATCTTAAAGTGCCACTTAAGTTAAATCGCATCGTTTCTGGGATTATTGTGTTCCTCAATAAGTTTATTTTTAATAAACACCTCCGTGGGCATAGATTTATTATTTATTAACTATTTACAATGCAGATAAATCGCAAGGATCTTACGTGAAAAGAAAGTATAATTTTTTACCCGCGATATAGTAAGTTAAAAAAGCGTTATTATTATTCATTCGTACTTTCTTATTTATTTTAGAACATTTTACACCCATTTGCATTACTTCAACTTAAATTTTAATTTTTCACATAATTGTAAGTGCCACATCAATTTTTTAAGCGAAACTTTAATCTTATAAGTGTCACTTAAGCTTAATTGCATCGTGTCTAACCTTATTCGTTACTCAATTTAGTTTACTCTTAAGAAATACGTTGTTGGAGTTCAATTCATTATTTATCAGCGATTTAGAAAGTAAATAAATCTTAAGTATTTTAAGAAAAAACAAAGTATAATTTTTTACCTGTGATATGGTAAACTGAAAAAGCTTTTTATTACTCATTCGAACTTACTTCAACTGAAATTTTAGATTTCCGATAAAATCGAAAGTGCCACATCAACTTTTTAAGGGAAAGATTAATCTTAAAGTGCCACTTAAGTTAAATCGCATCGTTTCTGGGATTATTCTGTTCCTCAATAAGTTTATTCTTAATAAACACCTCCGTGGGCATATATTTATTATTTATTAACTATTTACAATGCAGATAAATCTTAAGGACCTTAAGTGAAAAGAAGGTATAATTTTTTACCTGCGATATAGTAAGTTAAAAAAGTGTTATTATTATTCATTCGTTCTTTCTTATTTATTTTAGAACATTTTACACTCATTTGCATTACTTCAACTTAAATTTTAATTTTTCACATAATCGTAAGTGCCACATCAATTTCTTAAGGGAAACTTCAATCTTATAAGTGTCACTTAAGCTTAATCGCATCGTTTCTGAGCTTATTCGTTAGTCAATTTAGTTTACTCTTAAGAAATACGTTGTTAGAGTTCAATTCGTTATTTATTAGCTATTTAGAAAGTAGATAAGTCTTAAGTATTTTAAGAAAAAACAAAGTATAATTTTTTACCTGTGATATGGTAAACTGAAAAAGCTTCTTATTACTCATTCGAACTTACTTCAACTTAAATTTTAAGTTGAACACATCAACTTCTTAAGGAAAACTTTAATCTTTTTAGTAACACTTAAGCTAAATCGTATCGTTTCTGGGCTTATTCTGTTCCTCAAGTTAGTTTATACTTAAGAACCACTTTGTTGGGCTTTGATTTATTAAGTATTTATAATGCAGGTAAATTTTAAAGCGTAACTTGTTACTTGTGGTATAGTAAACTTAAAAAGCTTTACTTTCCATCAATGCAATATTGTTTAAACATCTTAAGGATATTAATGTTCCACTTTTCATGCCTTTTTATAATTTTCGCAATCTGTTTACTGTGAATTTTATCGGTTCAATACGAAAATGATGGAGTCACATTCCGTTCAGAATTTTTATATTGTGTGGTGTGATAAATGTAAGCCGTGGAAAATCGAAGGTAAACAACTATCAGTGATGATAAAATTGAAGGCGTACGACCCCATTAATTGTAGTTTTTGGCTTTCAACGCCGTTGCGCAATTAACTCGTTAGTGTGAAGGTATCATTCAGTACACCCAACTAATAATTACTTCATTTTTTAATAATGTCTTATTGGCCCAATTATCGCGTGACCCCAAAATCGCAAAAAATTAAAGTGGTAGTTTTTGCTCAAATTGCTCGCAGTTATCGCGCCTGGTTTCTTTCATTAACCTTCTCGCCTGTATCCCGTTTTATTTTTTGCAACCGATAATTATTTTGTCATGATTGCAACATCACTGCAAATAAGGTAATCTAATTTCTAATTATAAAAAACTTTTTGACATTTCGAATTGTTTTTTTTTGAGAATGCGTTCAGGATTTCGTGGTGAATGGTTGAAAACGTTGACCTTGTTTCCAGGAATTTATGTCGAGGCACGTATACAGGGTTGTAAAAGCAATCCTCTACAAAAAAAATAACTGAATTGTTGTGTTATTTCTGTTGGTTCAAACGTCGGAAGATGGTTCAAATCTAAGGTCGGTGTTTAACTTAACGGCACGGCGCGGCACGGCACGGTTTTTGACGTTTTTATTATGATTTGTGTGAGTATTTGGGAGCAGTTTTCTTAAAGACCGTTCGAGAGGACAGCCGATCAGCGAAATAGTCTCGATAATTAATTTTAATTTCCAATCATAGGATAAGTGTTTGCCGTTTGTTGACAATCTTTATTTTGACAACGTATTAGTAATCAGCGACCTATAAAATCCCTAGAATTATTAAATTTGTGTACTTCGCTACAGATTTTTGTGAACTGTTTGTAGCCAAAAGCAAATTTAATATACAACGTGTCCCGGAAATAATGTCATTAATTTTAACCAGTGATAGAACTCGTCAAAACAAATATTTTTTCTATGTACCATTTTTTCGAAATCGCAATTTTGTTTTGGCATTTTACCCTCCCTGAAAATGACGAGCCGCTTTGATTTGATAAATTACTGACGGTGATCGTGAATATTAGTTTTTGCTGACTGCATAAAAAAGTATCTTTCATTGGATATTCAAGGTATGTGCGTTTTATAATAAATAATTTAGTTACTCACTTATTTAAACCACCCGCCGCACATCTAGTCTTTGTTATTGTGATTTGTAATTGCTTGTAACAATTATTTTAAACATACCATTTTTGGTAGTAAAACTTTGACAAGAACTCAAATTATTTCATTTATGTATTATCATAGCATTTTTCAATTTGCATTCCAGAACTTTTCAATAACAGCAACGGTCAAATTAATGAGTTGCTGTGTCGACAGAACTAAAAAACAGGAAATGTTTTCTTGCATTGGTTTTTTGCTCTACGCTTATCGGTTTTTAACATTCAGCATTATTATCCTTTGGCGGGTAACGAAATAAGAGTCAAATCTGTAAACAATTTTAACTTGTTAATCAAAACGTTTACACCAAAAAGTTGTTTAAAAAAGTTCTTGGATTTGATTAGTTCTATCACTGATTAAAATGAATGACATTATTTCTGGGACACGTTGTATAATGGAAATATTCGTCGCACATCGGGTTCTGCCGAAAATAAATGCATCGGCCTGTGATTACCAAACAATGAACTTCTATAAAGTTGATAAATCAACTTCGATTCGACACTGACATTTTTATTTTTGCAATGCGACAATCGTCCGTCACAAACTATCTTAATCAATTTTAACATTTTAAAGTTGCTTAAATTTTGTACCTGTTAGCGGCAAAGTGCATAATTCAGTATTATGTGAATGCCTAGATATTTTATTATAAAATACCTTTTATATTGAATTAAAAATTTTCCTTCTAGTTATGAGTTTTATAGGAAAAAGTTTAACTGATTATAATTTTTTATAAAAAATCTAATAATTATTCAGAAGCAAATTGTGCACTTAGTCGCTAACATATCAATTCTGATCAAATTTTGAAATAACAACAATTATTTCAACCAAAATTGTAACGAAATATACAAATTTAATAATTCTAGGGATTTTAGAGGTCGCTGTCAAAATAAAGATTGTCAAAAAACGGCAAACACTTATCTTATAATTGGAAATTGAAATCAATTATAATCGTTTAAATAATATAAACAATTAAGTCCTCCTGTTGAAATTTTCATGATTGCAAATAATTCAAAGAATTCCGAAGTCGAAATTTTACTGACATTCGATACTATTACGGTGGTCGGCTGTCCTCTCGAACGGTCTTTAAGAAAACACACAAATCATAATAAAAACGTCAAAAACCGTGCCGTGCCGCGCCGTCCCGTTAAGTATGACGCCGACCTAAAACGCATTTTTCTATGTGAATCACCCTGTAGAGCACTTTAGGGATAATTTTGTGCAATAAAAGCTATCACAATCAAATGAGGGGTTGCACTTGTGAGCACTGTATTGAGCTGTAAATCATAAGCTTTTTTGTGGCACCGTCAATTATATTTAAATATAATTACATTAGTATATGTGTGCGAGTGCGTTTTCATACAAGAACCCACTTCTGGTTCGCTGAACCGGCAAAAATTAATTGCCAACCGCATCGCGATTAAGATTTTTCCGTAATTGAATTCGTGCAATTTCTCCGGCTAAACCTGGCTGCGCCGTGGGTCGGGAAAATTGGGCGACCGATTGTGCTTGAAGAGAAAAAATCTTCGGCGTTGTTTTCGCACACGGGGGTTAGAAGCAACCCCTTTGAAACTCATTTCACAATCGCGAAGTCGAAAGCCACAGTATTCATTCAATTAATTTTTCAATTACTCTCGTTCAATAGGGAATAAATTCATGGCACAATAGCCCCCAAAGAAAACTGGCGAAATAAAGGGTTCTGTTGCTTTTCTCAAAACTAACAGTACCAACTTGACCCCCCACCGCCGCCCTTACAAAAGTTATAAAGGGGCGCGCGTTTTTAAACAGAACTCGAGGAAACTTTTGTTTTAGTTTTCAATGGGGTTCTTTGATATCCACGTGTAGTCGCCGGAGCGGAAGGAAAAAAACAGCTCAGCTATATCGATTTATTCGCTTAATATTTACAGTTTAAAATAAATTAACAGTAAGTTCTTACAGCCCTAAAAATATTTACAAATAAAATCAGTCGGTAGCGAATCACAGAAATTAATTGCCAACGGAATTACCTATTTACAAAATTTGATTGATCAATAGTAATGGCGCGGTCGTTGCGGCTCCAGGTCAGGCGAAGGACTCGAATCCGGGCTGGACGTCGCGTACATCATCGGAGGCGGCGGAATACTGGAGAACATCCCCATCGTCGGCGGCGGCGGGAAGCTCTTCTGGTGAGCATAAAACGATGGATAAAGAGACGAATGCAACGACGTAACGACGGCACTCTGGTTGTTCCTCTTGTCCACCGGCGGGGCCATCCTCGTCATGTCGAACCCTGGCGCGAAGTACTGGTAATGGGAACCGAGCGCCTCCATGTGCGGAAAGTACGGGAGTTGGAAGTTGGGGAACCCGACGTTCGGCTTCATACCGGGCGGCAGCGGCCCTTTTGGTTTCCTCCTCGGCCGGTACTTGTAATCCGGATGCTCCTTCATGTGCATGGCGCGCAGCCTCTTCGCCTCGTCGATGAAGGGCCTCTTCTCCAACTCGGAGAGGAGCTTCCACTCGGCTCCGAGCCTCTTGGAAATCTCGGAGTTGTGCATTTTGGGGTTTTCAAGCGCGATTTTGCGCCGCTGAATCCTCGACCAGACCATGAAAGCGTTCATTGGCCTTTTGATGTGCCCGTCACTTTGGTTCGCAGGCTGGTGACAGTCTTCCATGATGGAATTTGATAAACCGTACAAACTAGTCATCACAACAGGTTCACCTAACAAGCAAGTTGAAGGACGACTGACCGTGCGACGCGGATCAGAGGAACCTAAAGGCAGTTGCCTTACAGCGAGGCGGGGTTTTAGATGTTCCGGGCTCCGGGGATGAAACAAAACTCCGCCTGAATTTTTGTCTATTGGTTACAAGTTTTCCCCACTGCTTTTTCACTACAGTACTTCATTATTCTTCCTCGATTTTTCTGTGCGTTGCTTCACAATGTTCTTATTATAAAGTACCTGTTTATATGTTTTCAAGTCGCTGTTATTGTCAAAATCCATTGACGTTTTATGTTCTAATAATGGAAAAATTACAATAATACTTGATGACTTTCTTTAATCGCCTCGAAAAACACGTAGCGACCAACCAATCGTTTAAATTTAGAAAAAAGTTGTTGAGTACTGAGAAATAACACAATAAATTAATTGTAAGTTTTTCAATTTTGAATTTTGCTTTCAAGAATTATTTAAAAAGCGTTGCTATCATAACACTGTCACCGTTAATTTAATCGCAAATAATAAATTAATTTTAATGAATCCGTCTAATTTAAAGATTTAAAGATTAGATTTTTCAGCAGGTTTTCGGTGTTTAACTTTTTATAAAGTAGAGTAGAGACACCACTTTCAGCCATTTAACTTGCAAATTTGTTATTTTTAACCAATGTGGTTAATTAACATTGGCAAAAAAAATTCAGTCCACACATCTGTCTCTATTTCTCATTTAATGTAACAATTATTTTACTTGATATTGAATTATAAATGTTGCTGTGTTAAGGAACAAGGTAGGACTAATTAAGATTTAATTAATAAAATACACTTGAAAAGGTTTTGAAATAAGTTTTGTTAATTATTAAAACAATGACGGATCTTATTTCTGCGGTTACAATATATTACATACCGATACTTTATAACACACGGTGTGCGTAAGAATAGGTATTGTTTGTACCTACCTACAATATTGATCACTTTCAGTAGTGGTCGTAGAAAAAAATAATTATTTACCCTTAAATTAATTTCTTTTAATAGTGCTAAACAAGGCTGCTTGAAGAACAAAGTGGCCGAAAGTGGTGAAATTGCATATATCGCATAAATAATTAAATTGCCAAGATTTACAGCATGTCAGCTTAAAAACTGTGGCATAATTAAATAATATAGTCTCAGCCCAAGATATAGAGAGAGGTTTGGTTCTTAGTCATTTGTTAATTTTTTCAGTTGCAATGAAAGTGGCTAAAAGTCGTGTCTCTACCTTATGCTATTCACAACCTTGCCAGAATAAATTCATTTCGTTGTTGGACTTGTAAAAATAAATTTTGACAAAAGTAGCCACTTCAATAGCTTTACAGCCAGCCATAAAGTATTGTTTGAAAACGGAACTAGCTTAGAAAAGATATTGTGAAATTGGTGCAGGTGGACGATTAGGCGACAACGAATTCAGATAAATTCTAAAATAATTGGATCCTTCGAATCATTATAATATGAATAATAAAAAGCGAAATGAGCAGTTTCAGTTTTATAATTTATACAAAACGCATTAATTAATTAGATTGCATAAAAATGGTCGAATTGAAGATTTTGATTGATGTAGCCATTGAGACTATTTTTGGTGTGTGTTTTTTGATGACAAATCGAAATAAGTATGCATAGAGATGAAGCAATTTCGCTTTTTAATATTTTACAACTTTTCTAATAACCTTTTTTAAATTTTCACTTGACGTTCCTTGTTCTTTTATGCAACAAATCGAAAATTTCATCGAGATAAAACAACTTCATTTTCCTATTTTCTACAACTTTTCTAAAAAACATTTCGTCAAGTTAATTTAATTTTATTAAGTCTTAGATTTATTTCTTGCAAGTTAATTTACTTTAAGTATCCCAAATGTTCAGTTTTCAGTTTTGGGAAGGAGTTTGGGTCGGTTTTACAGAACAGATTTGCTTTATAAAGCGACTAGCCGCTTTGTATTGCGACGCATTCTACAATCCGTCTGCGACAGAAACACAAGATGAAACAATTTCACTTTTTAATATTTTACAACTTTTCTAATAACCTTTTTTAAATTTACACTTGAAGTTCCTTGTTCTTTTATGCAACAAATCGAAAATTTCATCGAGATAAAACAACTTCATTTTCCTATTTTCTACAACTTTTCTAAAAAACATTTCGTCAAGTTAATTTAATTTTATTAAGTCTTAGATTTATTTCTTGCAAGTTAATTTACTTTAAGTATCCCAAATGTTCAGTTTTCAGTTTTGGGAAGGAGTTTGGGTCGGTTTTACAGAACAGATTTGCTTTATAAAGCGACTAGCCGCTTTGTATTGCGACGCATTCTACAATCCGTCTGCGACAGAAACACAAGATGAAACAATTTCACTTTTTAATATTTTACAACTTTTCTAATAACCTTTTTTAAATTTACACTTGAAGTTCCTTGTTCTTTTATGCAACAAATCGAAAATTTCATCGAGATAAAACAACTTCATTTTCCTATTTTCTACAACTTTTCTAAAAAACATTTCGTCAAGTTAATTTAATTTTATTAAGTCTTAGATTTATTTCTTGCAAGTTAATTTACTTTAAGTATCCCAAATGTTCAGTTTTCAGTTTTGGGAAGGAGTTTGGGTCGGTTTTACAGAACAGATTTGCTTTATAAAGCGACTAGCCGCTTTGTATTGCGACGCATTCTACAATCCGTCTGCGACAGAAACACAAGATGAAACAATTTCACTTTTTAATATTTTACAACTTTTCTAATAACCTTTTTTAAATTTACACTTGAAGTTCCTTGTTCTTTTATGCAACA
Source organism: Dascillus cervinus (assembly GCA_949768715.1). Taxonomy (NCBI): domain Eukaryota; kingdom Metazoa; phylum Arthropoda; class Insecta; order Coleoptera; family Dascillidae; genus Dascillus; species Dascillus cervinus. The sequence continues at coordinate 21,542,319 of OX458322.1, forward strand.
AATCGAAAATTTCATCGAGATAAAACAATTTCATTTTTCTATTTTCTACAACTTTTCTAAAAAAACATTTCTTCAAGTTAATTTAATATTTTAAGTCGTAGATTTATTTCTTGCAAGTTAATTTACTTTAAGTATCCCAAATGTTCAGTTTTCATTTTTGGGAAGGAATTTGGGGCGGTTTTACAGAACAGATTTGCTTTATAAAGCGACTAGCCGTTTTGTATTGCAACGCATTCTACAATCCGTCTGCGACAGAAACACAAGATGAAACAATTTCGCTTTTTAATATTTCACAACTTTTTTAATAACCTTTTTTAAATTTCCACTTGACGTTCCTTGTTCTTTTATGCAACAATTCGAAAATTTCATCGAGATAAAACAACTTCATTTTCCTATTTTCTACAACTTTTCTAAAAAACATTTCTTCAAGTTAATTAAATTTTTTTAATTCTTAGATTTATTTCTTGCAAGTTAATTTACTTTACCAAATGTTCAGTTTTCAGTGTTGGGAACGAATTTGGGTCGGTTTTACATATCAGATTTGTTTTATAATACGACTAGCCGCTTTGTATTGCGACGGATTCTACAATCCGCCTGACAGAAACACAAGATGAAACAATTTACTCTTCATAATTTTTCACGAAGCGAAAATTCGCTTTACAAGCAAGACGAAGTTTCGCACTTGGCCCAATATGGGCCATAACTCTTTTTGACTTGGAGGACACCTTGGTACCTTTTCGGAATCGGTTCGACAGATAATCAGACACCCGATACTAAATTGCCACTTTGTGTAACTGTACGCCTTTGTTTGTCGGACAGCCCTATTTAACTATAAACTCGTACTGTAACGAAACAAAAGGGCTTTGTGACCGTTACAGTTAACAATGTCAGTGGTACAATGGAAATTACAATAGTTCACTGTCCTTGCCCAGCCATACACGATTAGTGTATTATGAAAATTTAGATTAATGTACGTAATCTGTTAGACCGCGAGACACGTCCAGAAAAAATCGGGCTACGAGGGTGTAAAGTTAGGAAGTACAGGGGCGGAGGTGTGTAATTAAAGCCGTGGGGTGTCGAACCGCATGGGGCGCTATTAGTACGGTGGGAGTGGATACGTCCACCGCAATATGTCTCTCTTCGGCCACTGTTAAAAACGCAGCACAAAGGGCCCAACAAACACGAATTAAATTCAATCGAAAGTGGATAAAACTTGTAAAGTTTCACAATGGCGTTTCTGACATAACCACGTGACTTGGAGTGCACAAGTGTAAATTTTCATCACAATGCTGAATCGTTGGCTTTTCAATCGAATTCTGCACACACACACACACACCCACACATACACACACACATATACAAATATCTGCAACATACAGCGCGCACCCATAGTGTATTTTATATTGAAATCTTTTCAATTGCTTTGTAAATTCAAAACCGCACAATACACAGCATTTGTGTGTATTTTATTTGTAGCTGCCTACATTTCTTGTGTCGCGGAAATGGGTTACATTTTGTTGGATTAAGAGTATTTTTCTCCGCTGGAAAAATCACCCTCGAAATCAAACGCGACAATGGGCGCCCAAATCGAAAAAAGATTTTTTTAATAATTCCATTGTGGCCGCCGAGGATTAATAAATTCTTCGCGTACAAAAATAACCAAATCGATTCGGATTCAAGGTTGCGCGCAAAAAAAATTTTCTTCACTTCGACAGGTGAAGTCCCTTGGTTTTTGCGCCTGACGTCACGTTTCGTCACCTTCGCCAAGAGTTTTGGCGTCTGGAGGAATAAAGCACACATTAATGGGGGGGAATCACCGTAACAAGTTTGAATTACGATGGCGAATGTAAATGCACTTTGTGGCACGATTTTAAAACTCGGATTTGGTGCATGTTTTGAATAATTGGGTCACTTGGATATGCCTAATCGTTTCAGGCGATTGAGAAATTGCCTGAAAAGAAAATAAGCCGTTTATATTCGATCGCCTTAATCCGATCAAGCAAAAAATTACTTTGCTTGTAAATTGGTTGAGTTTGAATTTTTTTCCAATTAATTTTTAATTTTCTTATGTTTGCACATCTGCCCAAAAATTACAAAAAAATACCACACGTTGCAAATGACATAAGTAGTGCAAAATTTTTAAATAAAAAATATTTGAAAACTATGTTTTTTTGCATTTAATTTTTTATATTCAAAATGAGCTCACCAATTTTTTTAAAATTTTCTACACTTATTTAAATTGCAATTCTCTATCGGCAGTATTTTTTTTTGTAACATTTGAATCAACAGTTTCTTTTATAAAAAAAAACAACTAAAAGCTGAAACTTGATAAATCATGCAGGAATTGGGTCAAAAACTACCTGAACTTTATGGAACCAGTCTGGAAACAACGTATGAACAAGAAGTACAACTTAACAGTTTATTGAATTTTTAAAAAAGATTTTCATTTTGAATTCTTATGTTTCAGGTGAACGGTGGAAGTGCCATTTACAAGTCGAAAACAGAGCTAATAGTCTTTCAGCTATGTTTTATTTTACAAAACAGACTTCACAAAGTTCAAATTTGCTTTATAATATTTTCTTCTAAACTACTCCTATTGATTTGTTTTCAAAAAATTACATGGTGCAACGGCAGTTTGTCTTCTAAATAAAAAAATGTAAGTTGGAAAGAGAAAAGATTTAGTGTCTTCTAGTGGCATAGAGAAATGACAACGATTGATGATAAACAGTAGCAATAACGCACTTCCAAAGAGAGGAAAATCTTTTCATATTTCCACGTTTTGGTTGGCGTATTGACTATAAGTTTTGACTGTACTTTTATCTTAATCTATGCAGGTTCCGCTGTATTTCAATTCTTATATTTTAAAGTAGACATATTTTATACAACCTATTTTCGCTCTATATTAAATATTCTTTCAGTCAAAAGTAAAGGGTAATTACTACTCAACACTTTTTGTTCTAGTCCAAACAACATCCGGACTAGAGACGATTTTTTAGTCAGCAAATCTGACACTACCTGTTCGGTGGACCAACAGGCGCTTTGTTTAAAGTTTTTTATGTACAACCAGGTTAAGAGTAAGCGTACTTTACAGTCTAACTGGTTGTCTAAAATTTGGCGTCGGAAATTATCAACACGAAAATACCTCCCACTTAACATTCACGTTGAGAAGATTCGTAGGGTAAAGGCTTTTAGCCACTTTAAGGAAAGTAATTGAAAAAAGCACTAATTTACAAGTAAATTGTCTAAAAGTGGTGTCTTGGTTCTTGTTGAAAAGTTAGAATAGGAAAAGCATATTGAATTTCCAAGACTACTCCAGTAAATTGCATTTTATAAGTCAGTTAAACTTAGATGTAACATGTGTTGTCTATTCTGAAGCGGTATGGCGTTGTTTTTTAAATCAATCTACTGTAGTTTTTGTTAGGGCCACGAATTTAGTCCAAGTTGGGAATAGCAAGGGGGTCACTGTGATAACCGATTTAGATAATGATCACAAGATTGTACTCACAAAGGAGGGATAACAACTTGGGGTCACGAGCATTGTAACAGTGCACTCTATTTTGGCTATTTTCTGTATGAAGATCATTTATTTAAGTAATTTTCTTGCCAAAACTCGCTTTCAGTGAAATGGGTTGGAAATCATCGCAAGTAATATAATTTCATTTTTCCATATTTATAAATTTCAAGAATGTTTTCAAGTCGCTTGGGCTTGATCCTGCGAAGTGCACGCAACATCGGGCCATAAATCTTTTCATCTCATAAATTAAAATCGCCCGTCACTCATAAAACGCGAGTCGCAGTGGCTGTTTCAGTCGCGGCAACAATTTCTAGCGCCGCGAAAGAGATCTTGCATAAGAGCTGTCACCACGAATCAATTTTCATATCATTTCCAGCTTGTCGTTAGGTGACACTCTTTCAAATGCAGATGTGTATCGTTGTAACTAGACACCCTTCCACCGTGGGTGTGTAGATTGAGATGTCCTCAATAGAGAAACTCTTTGTTATGTTTCACACCGCGCCTCCAGTATCACTTTCTTTTTTCCTCTCTCGCAAACGCATTCAAATTTAAATTGAGCTACGTGGGTTTTTACAAATTGCCCGTTTATTTTCGACGGATCGGCTCGATTTTCTCAGAACACATGTCCTGTCTTTTTTCACTTAATGGGAAATAATTGCGCTCTGATCATCTGTTATGATTGAAAGCTCCGCCCTGTTCGCCATCTTGCCACCGCTAAATACATCAATCTAATTGATAAAGATCATTACTCATTGGCAGCATCTGCTGTACAATTACCATCTTCCACTTCAATAGTCAATCAGGTGGACTAATGGTCTAAAGGCGCTTCAATTGGTCACGTTTGCATCGATGTTCCGAATTTTCGCAGATCCTCCTGATAGCGCTAATAATTCGACGATTTTATCGGGGATGATTGCTGGTTGTCGACGATTTTTGGAAAAAAGGGAAGTCACTATTCCGAACTCATTACAAACATTTTTTATTTCAATATTTTGAGCGGAATAATGCTTGAATGGATCAACAGACTTGAATAACATAATGTAACTATAGAAGACTAATAAGATAAATTACTATACACGTTCTCAAGCGATGACACTTTCCATTATTCTTTTGCTACTCATCCCTTCTATATTCATATAAAATAGGGTCTCACGATCGTGGAATTTGTTAACAGTGGTAGCCGCAGATTGTTTCTGCTCAGGGAGTTTTTAATTAACCACAAATGATATCACAGGTTTAAGTGAAGGAGGGGGTTAGCAGAATTGTGACAATCCATGACAGGGGGTTAAGTTTTGTTTTTTAAAAACGTGACATCACAAAGGGTATTTTAGAACAATTTAGCAACTACAGTCGAACTTTCGTATAACGAAGCGTCACGGTGACCTTAAAACAATTCGTTATAGAGAAACTTCGTTATATAGAAATTCATGTTGGAAAAAAAAATCAGTTTAACCCATGCAGGTTCACAAGAATTTTTGAAGTATTACGATTTTAGGCATTAAAATGACTAGGTATCTATTTAACATAAAACAATGTACTTTCCAAATTTACGTGGGTCGCAAAAGGATTAATATGCAGTTACGCAGTTATTTAATTAATTGAATAAATAAGACCACCCCAGTGTTATGGAACAATTTCTAAAAGACAAGGCAAAGTATGGTAATAAAATTAAAATTTTTGACGCAGTAAAATTTGTCGATTCCATTTAATATTACTTACTTCGTCGGCTAATCCCTCATAAAATGTTGAACCTTGGATGCATCTAGGAATATTACTGCAACCGAGTTTTTTCCGAAGTTATAGTGAAACAACAAAAAGAAATAGTTTTAAATCTTGAAAATTTGTAAGTTGGGAGAAAAAAATTCGTTATACTGAAATTTTTACTTCGTTATAAGGGGTATAAAAATTCTCTATATGTATAGAGAAATTTGTTAAGTAAAAGTTCGTTATAGGGAAGTTTGACTGTATATAAATTCCACAATTATATTTTCCTTTGTAATTGAAAATAGCTTTGTTTCTGTGACGTGACTCACGTGGGGGAGGGGGGCGATTGCTACAGTGTGACACCTTGTGACATGGGGATGAGGTGGGGGTCAAATTTGACGAAAATCCTGTGACATCATTTATGGAAGTCGTCTAATTCCAATTGGTAATTATTTTTTTAATTCGAACCATTGTTTTAAAAAGAACGCTTTACATCAACTTAAATATTAAGTTCTCTTAAAAATTGTAAACGAAACTTAAAAATTATAAGTGTTAGTTAAGTTGGACATATTCTGTTTCTTAGGTAAGTGTCAACGGTAACCTAATTTAAATTATTTGTTTGCGGTGTTGCACTTTAGTGCGTAAGGTAGAGACACCACTTTCAGCAAGTACACCACTTGTAACCACTTTACTTATAAATTGTCATTTATAAGATTTATAGTAATATGCTCGAATGGCGTTTTTAAATACGTCACCAAAATTTTTAAACTAACAATTATTTTATTTGGCACTTGGCTAAGAAATAAGGTAGGACTAATTAATCAAAGTGGCTTTTAAGTCATAACGGAAAAGGTTTAACTTAGTATAAAACTTATACATAATATAACATGGCACGTCACTTTGTAAGTAAGACTAATAATTACTATTAAATATTTAATTTACTTTATTAAAAATCAATAAAAATATTAAGATAAGGCACTTATGAAATTATTTGTTGACACATCAACCTAGAGTGGCATTTCGATTCGCAAGGAACTTTTTTCTTCAATTTGTCTTTCAGATTATTGTTCTCACACATATTTGGGCCACTTATTATTTTCACTTTGTACTGACACAATTTCGGTATTCGACACCATTGTTGTTGTTATGGTAAGACAGAACCACCCACAAGTGGTAAAATTAAGAACTAATTATGTAAAGCGGCAGTTCAATGTTTTACAAAACGGCGACGCGGCGAAACATCCATTAAAATATAGCTGACCAATGTTTAGCCTTATTACAATCCGTCTAAACGTTAACCAGCCGTTTTACAGAACAGACCGGCTTTGTAAAGCTGCAGATCCTACAATTCGTCTGCGACACCTCTAAGTTCATAAAGGTACATTTACAATCATTTCAATTGTGAAGTGTAACGAAAATTTTTAATTGAAATTGGATGGCATTTACAATATGAATTTGAATTGCAATAATATCTACTTCGCAATCGGATTTTGAATTGTGCCGCAATCGAAGTGGTCATTATGTATTTTAAGGTTTTTACGATTTTTATAAGTTGGTTTAGAGAAAAAATCTAATTTTTTACAATTATTTTTATATCTGTTAAAAGATTTTTATTGAGAGTGTTGGTTGCCACTTTGGGAGTGCAATATTATTTTGATAGCTTTTAGTGTCAATAAAAACCGCTTTTATGAGAACGCAAAAATATAAAAGAACCTCAAAGACTTTAAGAACTGTTTTTTAGCTAAAGCTAAAAACTTGACAAGTTGGATTAGCGATTTTTTTAAATTTAAAGGTAAAAAATTTAGATTTCGTTCGCTGTCTGTTTTCAATATAAAACCGATACGGTTCTGATCGCGTTAAATCGATTATCGCATCGAGTGGAGAGCTTTTGTAATTCGTTTGTTAACCCCTCTGTTAGGTGCGTTTTGTATTAACGCGTTATTTGCGAAATCTTGCAGAGATAAGAAGTCTCCTGTCGAGGGGATGCATTTTTTTATTTGCACAAGTACGCCAATGGTTTTTAAGAGCTTACAGTATTTAGAGCGATGAAATGGATCGTTAGTTTACATTCTTTAATGTCATTGTGGCATATACGAATCATTAGGCGTCATTGTTAACGTACGAAAACGCAATCTTGAAACATTTTTGTCAAGGGTTAATGATTAATTATTTTTGTAAGTTTTGTAATCCTTTTTTAATCAATTAAGTTATGTTTTGAATAGGACGCTGATGGGTGTATAGTGTCAGGGGTTGATTGTTGGCGCCATCAATAGTCTAGCTCTTCGTGCGTTCTTGTATACCATTTGCTGGGATTAATTAAAATGATAATAAAACGATTGCATTTCGAAAAAAGTTGAAAGAAGCCATTACCACAATATCTGCATTATTTCTGGAGCTTTTCCAATGCCAACTTACATAATGAAAGCGGTGATGACGTCGACAATGGAGTTGGCGAGACACTTCGACAAAAGCTCGTTCTGTGTTTGACAGATATATAAAAAAAAATTTACGTGAATTTCTGCGATAACGAGCCACTAAGGGAATTTTCTGACTCGCGATCACTGTTTCAATTTTTTTCGGATCGCTTCCTGCGAGATTGAAAACAGGAAAATACTCCCGATTGTTAAGTAAGTGGATGAAGGAACTGAACATTGTTAGGGACTTCAAAAATATGATGTTTGCTGAGTGACGAAATGGATTTCTGTTTGTTATCACAGATTTGAGAAATCGAACGCGCCGCCGATGCCCGCATGATTTATTATTTGCTAAAGTGTACAAAAGTAGGTAAAATCCTTTCCGAAACAGTGAGCACACAGAAATATTATGTTTCGCAATACAAATAACTTTCCCGAAAACATATAAAGCGCATTATATTCCGCATCGCTGCAAATCCACTTAGGGGTTTTTTCTATCTCTTTGTAAACAGATGACCGGCACAAACAAATCGTCGAATGGTACCGCCCTTTTATAATGTACAGGCTAATAGTCGCCGGAAACGGTTCGTATGAGGCTGTTTATGAACGTGCGGACGTTTCGGTAATATACGCGAACATTTAAAGAAGTTCCGGCGGTACCGGAAACATTAGCCGTTTGTTGGAGGTTATGCCGTGCCATTAATCATATCTTGTTCTCGAATATAAAGCTTCTTTTGTTGCCAATATTATTATTGATATTCTTGTTTGCCATTTCTGTTCCATTTCGTGCGTTATAAATGGCATTTTCTTAGAATAAAATAAACGTATGCCCTCTTTTTAACTTCAAATTCGATTGCTTTTCACAAACTTCCCACATAAATATCGGGCCATTGGTCAAGGATTGCAAAACGAATTTCTTTACAAAAATTTTCCACTAAAAATACCATATGTACTTTCAACTGTAGTTGAGGTCCATCCAAACGATAACTAGTCTAAATTGTGGTCTAAATTCGTTAATAAAAATGCAAGCATCATTTGGCGCAGTCGGTAGGATCTCAACTGTCAGATTTATTTTATGTTAGACATACAGGTAACCCTCGGTTTACGCCGCAGTTGCGTTCTTGCAAAATCCGACGCAAATCGAATAGGCGTAAAAAGAACCCATATTTACAGTGATGTATAGGGTTAGGTTCTACATAAGTGAAAAAGAAGCAATCATTTTACTTATTAATACAATATAATTCAAAATACATATACACCTATCCCCCGATTTAAACGGAAGATTGGGTTTTTATAGGCAAAACCATGTAAATCGAAAACAACGTCATTTATTTAACGTAATTTTTTTAAATAAGATATTTTGAAAAATTAAAATAACAGTTCATTCATAAAATAACAAATATACACTGCGAACCAGTCAAATGGAATAAATTCGGTATTTCAATTATTGTGCATATTTATAAAAAATCTCGTTTATGACATGATATCCTGCAAAGTAAAAATTTCATCCATAACCTCAACTCCCTTCGAGTGACAGTTTCAACCCCCAAATATTTAAATAGGAAGTAGGGGTATGTGATACCTCATTTGAAAGGTCTCTTCATGCTCCATTAAAAACTGCTATGATTTAAAATTTTATTGCGAAAAAATTGTAAAAATGCTACAAGAAATAATTGTTTGTCGCTAACCAGTAAATATGAAGTTTAAAAAATTCTGATTAGTAAAAACACAATGATGTACACTTTTCTACTGGCACAAATTTACTGTAGTAATTTATGTGAATAAGTAGGAAGTTTTATTGTGCATACAAAACGGGGAATCACTAATATGTATAAACAAGTGAACGAATTTAAAAATGATTGTAGAAATATGTACTCATCTGAAATATTCATTTTTACCATTTTATTTTGAATTCGTTATTTTAAAAACCGTGTAAAAGCGAAATCGTATAAAAAAGTATCGTGTAAATCGGGGGATAGGTGTATTATAAATTTAATTTTTAAAATGTATTTTAAGATAAAATGAAGTGAAATGTTTTTATTAAAAAATATTAACAAAAACAAATGAAATTTCAAAGTTTCGGATCTCTTACATTTTTTGGAAAAAAGAATTCACAACGTCGCGGCTCAACACTGAAACGAAAATCAGTCTAACATAGGAAGAATCGGTGAATTACCCAATTATGTACACGGCGAAACAGTGAATTCCACAGCGGCGTTATTGTGAATCGGCGTAAATTGAACCGGCGTAAATCGAGGGCTACCTGTATTACATTGTACACTGAGAGAAATAGATATTAGTGATTATTATTGCAATCGCTTATATGTTTACATTTACCTTAATCAACGGTGCTTTGTTAGCATTAATATATTACTTTATTTAGATAGTTATTGTGAATTTAAATATGGAAGATTGTTGTCTTAAAAATAATTAGTTTTAAAATAACACGTATTCGTTATTATGGATATTTGTTACAACAGCATGGCTGTTTAAATTATCTGTTATATTACTATTTGCATTTTCGTTTGTCAATAAAAACTATATTATATGGAACGTAAGAATTCAAGATTGTTTTTGGAAATAACCAATATGTATGTTTCTTGCAACTAAACAATATTTTATCAACTCAGTGGTGAGTTGGTGACTCATATTAGCCCAAGCTTTGTACCATTTCTGCACGTTTGGTTTCGTGTGTAGTGCCGAAATCAGGGAAAAATCAGTGATTCTGGTAAGGGTGCTTAAAATGAAACGGCGGTGGTAAAGGATTTGCTAGTAGAATGGGGGTTTGCACATTACGTGCAAGTACAGTAAAACCTCGATATAACGGACTAATTGGGGGGAGAGGGTGTCCGTTAAAGCCAAAAGTACGTTATATAAAAATAGGTTTAAAATAAATCAAAAATCTTTTTTTTTTAATACACTATTTAGATATAAATAAAAAATACAAAACACAAACAAAAGTCTATTTAATTGTCTTCGGACACTCGTCGTGAAGTGACGTTGCTGCAGTCTACGAGCATTATGTCTCAAATTCTAGTGCTAGACGTATGACGTGATTATCATGGCCGCTAAAAATTGTTTACATGCGGCGACACTTGAATTTAAGCATGAATAATATTAACAGGACGTTTTTAATTTTTTTACATTTGACCGGATTTTTTGTCCGTTATATCCGAAGTCCGTTAAATAGAGGTCCGTTCTATCGAGGTTTTACTGTATTTGAAGGTAAGATGGTCATCTTATTTTAACTATCCGTTATTAATTTCCCTCCACCGCCCACGTATATTTCTTAGCTATATTTACAAATTCCAGATAATGGAATAGATGACAACGCCTTTTCACTGTTGGACAACGACGCTCTAAAAGAGCTAATTCCTAAAATTGGAGATCCGTTAAAATTTGTGAACAAGTTCAACGCCTATAAAGCAGCTCAGGTAGGTTGTACTTTTTATTATTACTTTTGATTAAAATTTTAAAAAAATCCCATAAGTTTGAGTTCTTATACGCGCACCAGAAGTAGGTATTAATAATCATAAAAAATTAAAAATAAAAACTTTTTGAGAAAAATCATTGGCACATTAATTTTTGTTTATAAAAGAATAGGGAGCCTTGATAATTGAAGTATCAACCATATCAGAGCCCAGCGATTCCATTTTAAGTTACTTACTTAAATTAAGGTTCCTTGATCTCCAATTGACGGGTTTCTCAATTGTTGTTAAATTTATTTTGAAATTTTATTTATACTTAAAAACAACTTTTCTATGTATATGTAGTTATTTGTTTTGTACTAAAATAATTATGTTGCTGCTATAATCTATTGCCTATAATTATCTAATTCTGATTTTTTTGTCACAAACAAAGTGTAATCCTCCATCAGAGAGTAGTTTCACGTCAACAGCTTCTACGGTGTCATACGAAGACAGTGAAGTAGATGAAATTTTAAATGATGTATGTTTGAAACCATCACCTCCCAAAAAAAATTTTGTTTTATAATTATAGTATAAAGTTCAAATTTTTGAAACTTACTCGTTTCGCTTCAGTTTGTATTTTATAAATGTTATTTTAGTTTATTGTTCTTATTTTTAAAATTTGTGTTTTTATATTTAAGGAAATTTATACGATATAAATTATATTATGCAACCATAATTTGTTACTAATCTTTACAAAATAAAGATATTTAAAAATTACATTATAAATATATTTTTAACAACCTGAAGTATTTGGTTCAGCAATGTTAGATAACAGAAATTAAAATATGTTCTGTTACAACCAGCTATAATCTCTTGTTAAGTCGATTTTACAAGATATTTAAATTAATAATCTATGCTATATGGTTTAGCAGTTCTGCATAATAATGCTTCAAATGTGATATATTACGCTCACTAAAAATTTCATTAATCAGTTAACATTCTTGGGAGTGCTAAATTAAATATATGATTATTACAATACTAATACATTTAAAACTACAATATATTTCCTAATATATAAATATTGCACCTTTAACATTCCAAATTGCTGTCCATATATGAAATATAAATTATATTTAACTTAATCATAATTATATTTTTTTTGACTATCTATTTCTCTCAGTGTAGTTTAAACAAAAATGACATTTAGACAGTTTTGAATTCTTAAATTCGCCATTTAAACAATTTTAGAGAGAAATGTAAAAATATAAAGCCTAAATTGAAATTTGTGGAACGATTTATGTGTCAAAATGGCTTTTGAAATTAAGTTAAAAGCGAACTCGACAACGTCAATTACCAAAATAGTTAAAAAGGCACTTTAGAGCCGACAATGGATACAATGTCATTGAAAAGTTTGTTGAGAAAATTGGTATTTCTTGTAAATTTAATATTGTGTGGAGTGCTGATAAAAAATTGGGTGGAAGTTTTTAAAATTAACATCCAAGTAATAGAATTGCAGAAAGTAGCAAACAAATAAGAGAGTAAGCTCGTCTCAAGAGACTTGTGCTAATCCAGATAAAAGCTCCATTGTGCTCATCTAATGGAGGCTGAGGCATCTATGAGTGCAACATAAAACTCAACAACAATACCGAATAAAGCTTGCGCCTGGGAAATTGTGTTGATTGAAAACGCACACAGAGATGCAGATTGTTTTCAGAGAAAATAATTTTTTACGCGATACCTATTTGGTATTTAGGCGCGTTCAAAGTTGCCATTATCATCCTCAGTATCGGCGAAAGCTTGGAGCTTTGTTCTGCCCGAGCCATAGGAAGAAACGCAAAAGTCATACAACGAACCAGCGACATAAAAGCTCCATTGTCGTCGGAGAGTATTCTCGGGAGATTTCCTAAAATAAAAGCCTTGTGGCTGCTATTTTTTATTTTGAAAAAGCGATGCATTCAATTCCGTCGTTGGAAAGTCTTGTGAAACGATCAAACGTAGTTATTTTGCAAAAGAGGCCATAGAATTTACATAGACCTGATAAAGCTTTCCAATTACCAACTGCATTACTCTGATTGCATACGAGCTTTCGAAGCACTTAACAGCTTCTCATTATCCTCGACAATTATTCCATACCACACTCTTACAGTTTAATACGGCGAGTTTACTTCGCGCAATTACAGCGACGACTCGTGGAAGGGTGGCCGGGTTAAATTGTGATTAAAATCACCCCTTCCACGGATCGGCGTCAATCAAGTGCTGAAAGAATGGGATTCAACAAGTTCGAACACAGGAAAAAATAAAACCCAGATTGCATTGGTCTGCATATATGCACTGAAAATCTGTTTGTGAGGGCACAATATCGTCTGAATGACGTTTAATTCCACATATCACGGAGAAGAGGAACCCCTTGATTAAAATCACCGATCTATGGGTTAACAATGGGATCTCCTTCCCCTGCTGCCCGACTCTGTTCGATGCAGGTCCGTCTAATCAAGAACGTTCTTTGTCAATCGATGTATATTGTGATTGATTGAAACTAAAATTGCTTTTGCTTCGTTTTTTAATTTCCTGATGCGAAAAGTGTTTATGCAGGATCTTCTCGCCATTCTCTCGAGTGCGCTCAATAAATCCGATTTTTCATCGAGTGCAAGTGGCTCCTTCTGTTTATTTGTGCACGAATGGAACGAATTTAAGGTAAAGCAATCTTTCTATCACCAAACTGCAGATGGCAACAAAAAAAATTAAACCATAAAAACTTTACAGTTACACTAAATTTTTGTTTAAGAAAATTAGGTGATATTAGTTAATTCTACCGAGATTTCCAAAAAGGTTGAACTTTAAAGCGATATTTTCTGTGCCGCTGTAACCATGGGCGTGCACGCGAAAAATATTTATTGGGTACTTATAAAAAAAAAACAGAAAGTTATTTAATGAAACGAACACAATCTAACACAATTACAGATATAGGACATGAATTTTATTAATCCAGTTTCGTTTTCAGTGAAATTGAATTTTCGGTTAAATAAGTGAACGCCCAGCTGGTTTAAAAGACTTCACCTTTTAGATTTCAATGTGATTCTCTTTGCTCAACCCTAAAATTATTTCTTCTGTGAACAATTATTATACCGAGATTTCCAAAAAGGTTGAATGTGCCACTTCATGGTGATATTTTCTGGGCCGCTTACTATAACCATTGGCGTGCATGCAAAAAGTATCTATTGAGTACTTACGAACAAACAGTACATTATGTGCAGGACAAGAATTTTATTAACTACATCGTGTTTATATTGTAGTTTTGTATTTTACAACCATTTCAGTGAAGATGTATTTATCATTATCATCATCCTGTAACAAAGCATAGAAAAAGAGTAATGCGCAGATCTATTATTGGCTCAAAAAGCGACCATTCTCAGAATCGTAACAAAATTCATTGAGTTAGTTTATTTCAGCTCGAAATTCCATCCGATTTTATGACATAAACAGGCCGGCCTGAAATTTCGATCGGATACAACACGTGAAGTCAATCCGATGAGTTGGTTGAGTTGAATCGAGTGAATCGGATAGACTGTCACATTTTAAAGCAACCGCGATTGAGTTAAGCATGTGTTGGCTTCAGGTTTTCCAAGATTATCCAAACTAGTTATCTTTTTCTAATGTATCATTCATCTTTGTTCGGATTCGCTTTTTGATCGTATAATATGTTACAATAACGCAGGACATAAAAGTTGTGGCTTGATACAAGGATTGAATTGACACGATCGGATGGAATTTCGAGTGAATCGAGCCGCCGAGACTCATTGAGACTGAACCCATTTAGCTGAAAACATTAAAGATATACTCAATTTCACTGAAATAAGTGATCTGGTTTTTGTGCCAACCAGTGTATTTTAAAAATGTTCAAAATGCTGTTCATTACTTTATAGACATAGCTTTATCCTTCTTTTTAAAGGTTCAAAAATGATTCATTGAACCACCGGCAACGTTTCTCGAAATCAGGTGGTAGCAATTCCTGAACAACAGAAACTTTGTATGTATGTAAACCTTATTTTCTTACTACTCGATGCAGTGGCGGCTCGTACATAAGTGCTGCAGAGCTGCAGAACTGCCAAAAAATTAACGCCAAAACAATTAACTTCGTTTGTATTTAATTTATAAAACCTAGTATTGAAAAAATTGAATTTCGTCACAAATTTTTTTTTTTTTGGAACAACTCGTACCATCTCGTAATTCCATGTCTCCATGCAATGGAGGATCCAACATTCCAACACACCAGTTCAGTTTTGTCGTGGTTTCAGCGGAGCGGACCAGTGTTTTCATACTGGGCCATTCGAGGTAGTGCACAGAACTGCTTCAGACACCCCCACTATCCCCTTCGCGTCCTGCACATACCCAAACTTTTTCGCTAGTTTAATGCTCTTTATGTGCTGCATTTCACGCAGTTCTGTTCCAAATTTCAGACGTTATGTTACGTACGGTTTTTCACTTTGTGGCTTTGTCGTTGTAAACTTTGATTTTATACTTTCTTGTTCATGTATTGTATGAGTGTTTTTTTGACAATGGATGTTGTGGACAATTTGAGTAACTTTAAGCGATTTGTGAAGTTTAGTTACGAAGAAAAAATAGATTTGAAAAATAATGGTCGACCGTTGCCGGACATTATTATTGAAACAAGCGGTATAAGTCGTGGAAAAACATGTAAACGTCAGTTCAACAAGAAATTTATGCAAGGAATAACTGGATTTGTGGCTGCAACAAGAAAAATGCTCTTTTTTGCTTTCCAGGTTTGCTTTTTGGTGGAGATAAAGCATGGACATAGGTAGGAGTGACTGATTTAGTACACTTCAGTGAAAAAATAAAAAAGCATGAAAACTCCAAAAGTTATCTTCACAATTCAATGGAGTTAGCAATATTAGGAACAATCAACATCCAATCTCAGTTAAATTCGGCATATTGGAAACACATACAGCAGCATAATGATAATGTGACAAAAAATAGATACGTTCTATTAAAAATTATAAACTGTATAAAATTTTGTGTAGCCTTTGAGTTGGCATTGCGCGAACTTGATGAAACCGAGACTTCTCAAAATCCGGGTATATTTCGTGGGTTGATAAATGATAAATGATAACTAAATAAAAACACGACCCTGATTATATGATATGCAAATTGCAGAACACCTGTTTTATTGTACCACGAGCCGCCACTGACTCGAGGACATGATCCATAAGAAAGTCCTAAAAGCAATTTTTAAAATAAATAAAGACAGGATAATAAAATTACTAACCAGTTTGGGCCGACTACTGATTTTCACTGTTTCTAAAACCTCTTCCCTTAAAACAGAACATCTATCAGGCGATTTTTATATGAGGCCAGCATCATTCAAGCCACTAACTAGTTTTCGAAGATGCTGTGCAAAAATTTTATACTTTACTACTTCCCGATATGGAAATTATATATTTTTCTTTATTGAGAAATAATCATTTTTAATACCTTACTTGTAACAATCTGTACCATAATGTGTAGTTTTGAAAAAAATCGTTTTTCTTTAAATTTAAGGCAATTGGTCACTGGAAATTTGTAAAAATGTCAAACTGACATCAAAATGTCGCTATCATTGACAACTTTTTTGGACATCTCGGTAGAGTTGTTATTAGCGTCACTTTTTAAAATGTTGAACCGTTTTGATTAAAATTGATGGAATTGTTGCGATTTTTTAATGCGATCGTGAGTTTCCCACGGCTGGCGCGAAAATGTTTAAGTTTTTTTTCTTGAGGTTGTAAAATTCTTGCGGCTGTGTATGCATGATCCAACAGCCATTAATGTCGTAACGCAATTTCGAGGTGTGATGCCAATTCATCACAATTCTATTATGACAGCAGCGGCTCTAAGAAATATTAGTCGTAAAAATAAACGACCGGCAAGTAATAACGGACTGTCTGAATGGTGAGTGTACGTCACAAATATTAGTACGTGCATTAATATGTCACCAGAAACGCGAAATCAATTTATTTCCACCTTTCAGTGCCGAAATCGCATTATCATTTCAGAAACTAGCGTGAATTTATCATGCAAATGAATGCATATGACGTCTGTCTTGTGCTGGCGTTGTGTGTGTGTGTGTGTGTGTGTTTTATGCTGTAAGAAGAGAACATTGCGTGCGCTGATAGTACGCTTTCATGAATAAATTTCACAGGAATTTATCCCTTGTTCGCGAAACAAAAACAACTTGAAAATTTTCTACTAGTTTCCAGCAAACCGAAATTACATTCTTCAAATCCATTCATCCAAATGGCAGGGGTCCACGAACCCGTCCCGCAGATTGAAACCGCATTTAAATTTATTCATAACCCGGGATGGGGCATTAACACGCACTAACCAAATTAATTAAAAAACAACTCGAGAGACTTTGTGTTAAAGCCCATAAAATCATCGTGTCCCGCACGCCATGTAATTTATTTGGTTACACATTTTTATCGAAAAGGAGGTCTTTATTTCGCGATTCTAAACTTAGTTCCGAAAACATTTATTATTGTTGTTCTTAATTACGGAGGCCATAAAACGCGTGCCATAAAGTTATGGGTCGCTTTAATCAATTCGCAAATATTTTTCCCCGTGATCAGATATTTAATGTTCTGTTTGCACAATGGGCGCGATAATCAGACATAATGGCCCCTATTAATTTGAGGACGTAAAGTATCCCCCGTTCCGAGAATTCGCTTTTAAGTTTATTGCTGACGTCTGTTTTCGCACCTGTAAGAATGTGGGTGGGATGCAAAAAATCGCCGCTTAAATTGATGATAATAAAAAGTTATTGCAGCGAAATTGAGGATTTATTGAACGCTTATGTGCATTCCTGACATATTTCACATTTTTCAAAATTAATTACTAATGTGAACATATAATAATTAGACAAGTCTTCAATTTTGGAAAGATTCGAATTATTAGCTCCTTGTATTCACGTTTGTAATGTTGAAGACCTTTTTACTCTTGGTTGTCCTATTTTCGATGCATCAATTCCTCCATTCATTTCTAAAAAAAAAATGATTCATTCTCTTTATTTTCTTCAAATCTATGTAAAATTAATCCTCATATTAATTTATTTTTACTCTGTCATTGTTTTTGGATACCTAATTTCACTTATAATCTCAGATGTTGTCCTTTTTGGAAATTTAAAAATGAGTGTTTTGAATTGGATAATATTGTTATTTCTTCTTTGGAAAAAATTTTGAATATTAAATTTACAATAAGATCTGGGACTCAACCCAAATTACCAATCCGTTTTGGTGGATTAGGTATAAGGTCTATAATTGATATTTCCTCGTCTGCCTTTTTGTCTTCTATATTTTCTAATTCTGAACTTATTATGTCCATTCTACCTTCTAGTTTTTCTAATTTTGAAATTACATCCCTTAACGAGGCTGTTGATTATTGGAAGGAAATTTCTAATTCGTCTTTACTTCCAAAAGAGCTTTCTATTCAAAGAAATTGGGACTTACCTATCTGTGAGAAAATATTTCAAAATTTATTATCTTCCTCAAATATTACACAAAAAGCTATCTTATTAGCTGGATCTGAACTTGAATCTGGAGCTTGGCTTGAAGCTCTTCCATCTTATAAATTAGGTACTCTTTTAGAAAAAAACTTTTTACAAATTGCAATTTCACTTAAATTGGGCATCAATTTTTGTCATCCTCATATCTGCTCGTGCGGTTCTTCTGTAGACTCGTTTATCGTGCATTAAAAGTGCTGGTACACTGAAAAAAAAAAGTAGTAAATAAAACTACAATTGTACAAATTTTTACCACAAATTGTATTAAAAATACGACTAGTTACAAATTGTATCATTTTTTTCTAAACAATTGTAGTAACTTGGTTGTAGCTACATTTACAATAATTTGTGGCATATAGTACTAACGTGTATAGCGAGATTTTCGACAAATATAATAGTAAAGTGTACTACACAGTCATTGCAAAATTTACTAAAATAAAGACTAATGTGTTCCAAATCTTTACAGTAAAAAGTATAAGATTTTATACTAAAAATTACTATTTTAGAGATTAAATTTTGCGACAAAAAAGAGAAACAGTTACCATATACACATATCTTTTTCTATTATTATTGCCGTTATTTTTACTACAGGTTTTGCAGCATATTTTGCAACAATTAACAGACTTCTGCGCCTAATTAATGTAGTAAAAAGTAATATGTATATTCGTTGCAAAATACTACATTTTTTATGAATCACAATTTACTACTTTTTTTTGGAATGGAATTAGTGGTAAAATGAACCAGGTAAAATGAAACGCAAGAATTAATTATAACAGGATTGTTTCTTATATATTTTAAACAACATCTACAGTAATAATACAAGTAAATACAAAAAGAGCTTTTACTTACAAATTATGTTCCTTGTTCATAACAATTTTTAAAATTTTTTAACACTTATTACAAATCACAAACATTTTAAAGAACACATTCTTTAAAACATTGTCAAATACACAAATTACATTTTAAAAACATATTTTTTAAAATGTAATTTGTGTATTTGACAATGTTTTAAAGAATGTGTTTTTTAAAATGTTTGTGATTTGTAATAAGTGTTAAAAAATTTTAAAAATTGTTATGAACAATGAACATAATTTGTAAGTAAACATACATTTTACATAACAAGGGAAAAATTTAATAAATTAAATAAACAAAAAGAGTATGGATAATACATAACTTACAATTGTAACACATTTAACAACAATATTTAATAGAAACGAAAGTTTTTTCATTCATTTTCTTTTTTAAGCATGTTATGTAATCATGTAAATCGTTAAATAATATAATTTTATTTGCCACCTTGCTAGTAAATAACACATCGTATGCATGGATGTGTGTGCTAAATTGAACTGAAATTAATTCGACATAGGAAAAATAAATATCACTATTATGAATGAAAATTTGATCAATAAGTCCAAAAATAGGCATTTCTTGAGCCTCTATTATTACAATTATATTTTTCTTGTAGACCGTTCCTTTAACTTCTAAACTTCATAACTTCATAATAATAATGAACTCTTACGTTTATATAAGATGTATGTGGTGTATATGGTACAACACCAAGTGCGTTTTTTTTGGGAATCTTCTGTTAACGGTAGTGAATTATCTGAAAAATAAAATGTATTGAAATTATTATGGAGGATACTTACAAATTTGGTTCCTTTGTTTATAACAATACAAAGGAACCAAATTTGTAAGTAAACATACATTTTACATAACAAGGGCAAAAATTTAAATAAATTAAATAAATTATTATGGAGGAAATATTTCAAAAAGTGTTTACCAAAGGACGGTGCCTCTCCCCATATTGATAAATCCAAGGAAGAACTGGTGCTGGCCTCACTTACGGATCTGGTACAATCCAGTGGAGAAGGAATCTAAAAGATAACAATTTTTATAAATATCTAACTAATTGGGTTAAAAATTTTCACTATTGAATTTTAACAAAAAATAATTAATTGATAATTTCTGTACCAGAGAAGCAGAACGATGTATGTCCAAAAGTGACGATGTTCAGGAAATTTAAATTAATGGCTTGATATCTTTTGTGTTGCCTTAAAGTAATGCTTGGAGAGACATCATAATGCAACACAAATTCTAAGTTCGAACATATTTCCCGCTGTAATGTGTAGATGGGACATATTTTAATCAATATACATCAAATTTTCATGATTGGAAAAAGTGGACATACATCATTCTGCTTCTCTGGTACAGATTTTATAAATTAATTCTGAACAAAACTATTTTTACTTGATGCTCAATTTTTAATTTCTCTAATTTTTGGCCAAACAGTTTCCGCGTGCTCAAAATTGGAATTAATTCCTTGAGATCTTCTCGATCAAGATTGAGTAAGGTCTGTTTGTCGACTTCGTTTACTGTAAAACAAATTTCATAATTAATAGTTACTGTCAAATAAAACGCGGTAAAACAATAGAGGTATGTTGCAACGATGGACTTTATGAATACTTTATTAATGAATAGTAAAAACTGTTTCGATAGTACTTACCGTCAAAGCTCACCCTCAACCGGTCTAACAAGCCCCAGCTTTCTAAGGTTGTCTTAACGAAGTCATCCATACCTAACTCACACAAAATCACAACGCAAAACTAATAATTATTAATAAACTTATCGCACTTATAGTCAGTAAGTTAAGACTTTATTAATTTCACTTTACTAACTAATTATAATTAAAAAGATTGATACAAAATTATGCGTATTAAAAAGAAGTTGTTCGTAAGCTCTCGAAAGAATGAATGACCGTTTTTAATCAGTTTGTTTATATTGCGAGGTTGTTTATCACTCCAATTGCTGGAAGGCGCTCTTCACCGGCTCCACCGACCAGCCACAACATCCTCCTTCACGCATATCGACTACACACTGTTTCGGATGTATAATATAAATAAATAAATGCAAAATCAGCAGAAATTCACAACTCTTATCTGTAAACCGCAATATAATCAATATTGATTAAAGCCCAATTTTCCGTGGCATTAACCTATTAACTCCAATGACGGTAGCGTTCTAGTGTTAAAGGCGTATTTTGTGTGACTTAATACTGTTTGGGTCAGAAGTCCAAATATACGTTATACACGGCTTGTAAAACAGACAATGAGAGCAAAATCTCAAAAAATAATTTTGTTACGATATTTTTCCCTTGTATCATATTTCCTAGCGGGGTGCGATCAGTGTAAATTATTTTATTGTCGGCAATTTTTCGGCAACGGGCCGCGTCCGCAAATCTGTTCCTTCCCTCTCGATCACTTTCAATAAAATACATTCGGCAAGCACGTGCCAACAATTATGAATTTGTATTGGCCAGAAATTTTCGAAAAATATGCAACAATTGTAGTGACGTTAATCCATTTATTTTATAGTAAAACTCACTCAAAATATAATGTAAGTTGCAACAATCTTATAGCAAATATTAAAATAAAAGTAATACCATAATTGTTTTGAAAAAGTAATACACTTTGTAGATAAGATTGCTACAAAGTTTTCACTACAAATGTTTTAAAAATTGTATTACAATTTTAAGTAACAAATGCTCTCTTTGTAGCAAAAATTGTTACAAAATATGTGCTACATTATTGTAGTAATTTGTAACATACGATTTTTTTCAGTGTAGACTCCCTCTTCACAGCTGTATTAATGACATTATTAAACGTGCTTTCTCTTCTGCCAACATCCCTTGTATCCTTGTACCTAATGGTGTTCTGAGGGATGATGGCAAACGTCCAGATGGTATTACAGTTATTCCATGGAAAGTAGGTAAATCCTTAGTTTGGGTTTTTACTTGTACGGATACACTTGCCCCTTCTCATTTTACTGATTCTTCATTTTCTGCAAGATCTGCTGCCCACTTGGCAGAAAATCTTAAGAAAAAAAATATATAAGTCAATTTCTGATGATTATTTTTTCGTCGCCTTCGCTGTGAAAACTTTGGGTCCTTGGAGTGCTGATGCCCTTTCTCTCCTTGAAGATTTGGGGAGGCGTATTGTGCAAACAACGGGAATTCCTCAAGCCAAAACATATTTGAAGCAACGAATAAGTTTGGCTATACAGAGAGCCAACGTTGCTAGTGTTCTTGGTACAGCCCCGATTTCTTCTTCTCTTAATACCGCAGTAGTCGCGCCGCGGTCATTTTTCCGCCACTTCTACAAATTACATTGATAAAACTGCAGTGTCAGCAGTGTAACCTTGAGATTACATGGCATCCTGTTTCACATTGCGGTCAGTCAATCTCAATCCATCATTAGTTTTGTTTCGGCCGTTTAGTCGTTTTTGTTCTAGTTTTTGCAACAGTGTTCCTAGGTTGGTTGAAAAGACCGACAGCGCGCCTTGTAAAGTAAGTAAATTTCTTATTAATATTTTTTACTATAAATTTATAATAACATTTTTTCTTTTTTTTTTCCTTTTTTTCAAAAATAATTTAATTTATTAGCATAAGATCGATTGGATAATTGTGAAATTTACTTTTTTTCTAGATGAATCGATTAGACCCAGACGATGAATTTGACGTTATGCGAATCCAACAAGTTCTTCAGGAATCTGACGTAAATGATGAAGAAGTAAGTGGAGATGAAACGGGTGAAGACGATAATTTAGAAATACAAAATTCAGAATCAGAAAGTGATTTTGAGGAAGAAGAAGCAGTAGAACAGAATGAATTTGACGAAGGTGACAGGTCGTTTACTTTTGGAAAGGACATGGAAACCTTGTGGTCTACTACACCATTATCTCAAGCATCAAGAACAAGACGTCATAACATTGTAAGTCATTTTCGTACTCTACACACGGAAGCAAAACAAGCGAAAACTCCACTTGACGTTTGGAAACTTTATTTTTCCGACAGTATGTTGGACAAAATAGTTGAGTGCACCAACATTTATATTGACATACAAAATCCCAAATATAGTAGAGAACGGGACGTAAAGCCTATCAATCGTACTGAACTGAATGCAGTTCTAGGGCTTCTTTATTTGGCTGGGGTTAATCGATCTGCACACATAAATTTAGAAGACCTGTGGGAAACGGATGGAACCGGAATCGAGTACTTTCGTGCCGCAATGTCTCTAAAAAGGTTTCGCTTTATTCTCAGATGTTTGAGGTTTGACGATGTAAGAACCAGAGTTGACAGAAGAAAATTTGATAAGTTAGCTCCTATACGAGATGTATTTACAGATTTCGTTTCTTCTTGTCAAAAATTTATGAACGTCAACGAATATTACACAATTGACGAGATGCTGGAAGCATTCAAGGGACACTGCCCTTTTAGAATTTATATGAAATCCAAACCAGCTAGATACGGAATTAAAATTTTTGCATTAGTAGATGCACGTACCTATTATATAAAAAATTTAGAAATTTACACAGGGGTTCAACCGCCTGGTCCACTTGTTCTAAATAATTCAAGCTTTGATGTTGTAAAACGGCTAATTGAACCAATTCGCAACACAGGCAGGAACATTACAGTGGATAATTATTGGTTCACCTCATTTCCTCTAATACAAAGTTTGAAAGATGACGATAACTTGGCATTAGAACTACCTCCTGAGTTTATCAAACCTAACAACAGAGAAGTGCAATCCAGTAAATTTATATTCAACGATTACACTACTGTAGTGTCCTACATTCCTAAAAAAAACAAAAGTGTTCTTTTAGCATCCTCTATGCACGAAGACGGACACATCGACGGAAGCAGTGAAAAAAATAAACCGGAAATTATTACATTCTATAATTTGACAAAAGGAGGTGTAGATAAGGTCGACGAGATGAAAGGGCTATATTCCGTTTCGCGCAAATCCAGGCGGTGGCCCTTGACAGTTTTTTTTTTCAATGATGAATATGGCAGGATTAAATTCCTACATTATTTATCAAGTGAATGAAAACTATAAGGGCCCTAAGCGACGTATTTTCCTTAAAGAATTGGCAAAAGCATTGCTAAAAGATCAGTTGGAATTTCGGAAAAACATTGAAACATTGCCTACTAATCTAAAGAGTTGCATTAAAAATGTTATGGGCGAATCAGCGCCAAAAAAAATACGATCAAATGTTGAAGGAAGATGTTGTTATTGCACTTCCAAACAAAATAGGAAAAGTAAACAACAGTGCAAAAAATGCGACTCTTTTATATGCAAAGAGCACACCACTAATTATTGCAGTGACTGTAACGACATAATAGAACAAACTTTATCCGTAAATAATATAACCGAATAGAAGTAAATATTGTCTTTTACATGTTTTTTTAATTGTAAATAATTTTCAGTCTTTTTTACACAATAAATTTTAAAAATATTATATTATTCAATATGTTTCTTGTAAAAATAAATCCATAGTGTTTGTTTAAGGTTTTTTTCAATGAAATTTACGTACTAATAAATTTTAATAATACCTAAGTCA
This sequence comes from Dascillus cervinus, assembly GCA_949768715.1. Classification (NCBI taxonomy): domain Eukaryota; kingdom Metazoa; phylum Arthropoda; class Insecta; order Coleoptera; family Dascillidae; genus Dascillus; species Dascillus cervinus. The sequence continues at coordinate 21,567,306 of OX458322.1, forward strand.
ATTCTTCAAAAATTTTGCAAAAATAACAAAGGCGGGGAAAAGACCGAAGCGCGATCATGCACGTAACAACGACAGGCGCGCCCACTGCGGTGTTAATGAGTTATTTTATTTATTCTAGTTATTACTTATGTTATGTTATTTTACATTGTTGTTATATACATCTCATTTAATATATTTATTAATTTTTAAATATGAGAAATAACATTATAACATATTATAAATTAAATTATAAAATACAAACTAAAAATTTAGTTAAATTAAATAATTCGTCCAGAGAAGAAGAAATAGGCACAGTTCCCAGAACGCTGGCTGCGTTACCTCTCTGAATGGCAATACTAATTCGTTGTTTTAAGTATGTTTTCGGCTGAGGAATACCTGTGACATCAATAATAAGTCTTCCTAAAGCATCCAACAACGATAGAGCGCTCATACTCCAAGGACCAAAGGTTTCAACAGCAAAGCCAAAGAAAAAGGAAGTGATCTGCCAACGAACTATATTTTCTTCTTTTAAGATTTTCTGCCTTGTTTGCAGCAGATCTAACAGATATAGACGACTCAGGTAAATGTGAAGGTGCAAGCGTATCTGTACAGGTGACATCCCACACAAGGGATTTGCCTTCCTTCCAGGGAATAATGGTGATTCCATCCGGACGTTTGCCGTCATCTCTCAGAGCCCCATTGGGTTTAAGTAAACAAGGAATGTTGGCAGATAAGAAAGCACGTTTTAAGATGTCGTTAATGTAGTTGTGTCTTGGGATTCTTCCTGCACTTTTTATGCAAAACAGTCCATGATGACTGTACGTGTCTACTGAAGAACCACAATTACATATATGAGGATGACAAATACTGATGTTTAATCTTAGAGAAACAGCAATTTGTAAAGTGTTTTTTCTAACGAAGTGCTTAATTTAGAAGAAGGTAAAGATTCAAGCTAAGCTCCAGATTCGGATTCAGACACTGTTAATAAAATAGCTTTTTGAGTAACATTTGAGGAAGACAATAGCTTTTGAAAGTTATTTTCAATAATTGGCAAATCCCAATTTCGTTGAACGGAGGGAGATGTTGAGGGTAAAAACGAGGAATTAGATATAATTTTCCATTCTTCAATGGCTTCACTGGAGTAAGATGTCTCGAAGTTGGAAAAACGAGAAGGTAGAATAGACTTAATGAGTCGAGAATTAGCAAAGATAGAAGATAAGAAGGCTGGAGTTGAAATATCTGCAACAGATCGAATACCCAGACCACCAATGTTATATTGTTTAACAAGGAAATATTATTAACGAAAAAGAAAGTTTTTCAAACAAGGGTCGAAATCGAGTATGGAAACATCTGAATTCATAATATCCATTACGTGCAAGTAAAATATGACGTTTTATCCACGTTTTATGCCGAGGGATTCCTATTTTATTATTGTTTTATTAATTATTTATTAATATACTTAAAACTTTTCAAAGCTCGTTGGGTAGGCCACCGACATCACTCCATCTTATAGATGTTTTTATGTAATCAATAGGAACATATACATACGTCATAGAGCCTTAACCTATGAAGACTAATTTTATTGATCCGTGTCGTCGTTTGTTTTCACGCGTTCCTAGGAAATTGTTGCGGCTTATTTTGTATCAAATAAGTCACATTTACTTAATTTTGTAGCTTAGAGTTTCTTCTAACTAATTTTAATTATTTTTGGCACCAATCTATCAGACTCTGATAGATTGGTGAGAATAATATATATTTAAAGGTTTGGCTCAAGTTGTCACAGAACATTTTAAATCATTTGTCACATGTGGTTGTAATGGTTGTTTAAAAGAATTCTCTAAATCAAAAAAATCAATTTCTGATTTTGTTCTAAATATTTCACAATTTAATTTTGTGCTTAAGATTATTTAGGAATTGTCAGCTAATGGGCGGTTCAGACGATCAATATATGAGGCGCTCACAAGCAGAGTGGCTCAAGCGACAAAAACGAGTCTTGAGATATAAGAGACAACGTAATAACTTGGCTTTGCCCAACTGTCAAACGTGTCCCATTTGGTAGTCAGCAAAGGAATCTCACTTGGGTCACTAGGAATTTAAAGAGGAGCAAATGTAGAATATGATATGCGACCTAACTCACATAAGGCAAATTTGCAGTTGGGCCACTCTTCTCCTGGGCGACTCATATATTGACAATATTCCAGTTTCTTCAATATTATTGAACTTGTGACCCAAAATATTGAGGCAGGTATTGCCGACATTCAAACTACACCTATCCCCCGATTTACACGGAAGATCGGTTCCTCAGAAAACCGTGTAAAACGAATTTTTTTTTATAGGCAAAACCGTGTATATCGAAAACAACATAAAATGTGCATAATTCAGTCATTTATTTAACGTAATTATTTTTAAATAAATTTTGAAAAATAAAAATAACAGTTCATTCATAAAATAACAAATATACAGTGCGAACCAGCCAAATTGAATAAATTCAGTACCTCAATTATTGTGCATATTTATCAAAAATTCGAAAACCCGTCATTCGTTATTTTGAAAACCGTATAAAAGCGAAATCGTGTAAAAAAAGTACCGTGTAAATCGGGGAACAGGTGTATTTTGAAAACCGTGTAAAAGCGAAATCGTGTAAAAAAAGTACCGTGTAAATCGGGGGATAAGTGTTTTGACAATATAATATTGTTCGTCTGAACCGCCCATAAGAGGTGAGTTGACTAATTTTGGTATTCACCTTTTATTGTAATTCTGAATAAACTTAATTATTTAAAATTCTTAGTAGTTAAGTAATAATATTAACAATAAAGAATAAATTTAATTTGTGTGACCACCAATCCATGGAAGTTGTGACAAAATAATTGCTGCAGAATAAGTGAGTTATGTCCCAATTTTATTGATGTTATTTCAAGGTAAAGTATATCTTTTACTTACAAATTCCTTTCCTTTTTTCATAACAATATTTAAAAATTGTTTTCACTTATTACAAATCACATTTTAAAAAAAACATTCTTTAAAATAACGTCAATTGTGTAATTGTGTAATTGACGTTATTTTAAAGAATGTTTTTTTAAAATGTGATTTGTAATAAGTGAAAAAAAATTAAATATTGTTATGAAAAAAGGAAAGCAATTTGTAAGTAAACAATTTTACATAACAAGGGAAGCCTGATTTAAATGAAGTAAAGTATATGTGAATCAACTGTCAAAATGTTACAACCATGCCCGGTTTCCCCTACATACTTAAAATGTATTAAAATCATATTAGTAATTAAAGCAACCTATAAATCACAATAAAATGATCGATTTTGTAAATTTTGTTGGTGAAATGAAATAAAAAATTTGCACAAAAATGATTTAACATAAATTATTTTCTAAAATTGCATTGAAATAAAATTCAGCCGTTTTTAGTCTTGAATTTCTCACAACTTCTTTTCTATTTGGCAAACAATTTATTTAAATTTTTTCCAAATGCAGCGCATTGTTCAGAAACAATTTGTTCTTTGTGGTCCCGCGAGAAGCGAAATTCCGGGAAAAATCAGTCGAACAGATTTCCATCAAGAGCCGTGACCGAATCGGCAACAGAAGGAACTGGGAACGTCGCAAATGTGTTTAAAAATCGAATTAAATTTTTGTTAAGAGAAGCGCCTCTCTCGAAAATCCAATAAATAATTTCCTGTTTCGTTTAAGATCACAAACCAAACAATTAATTCTCTAAAGTAAATTAAAATCTAGATTGAGGGTTCCTATCTGATGACAAGTTTCAATTTCAGTCTGTAAATCAAGAAACCTTTCAGGTAGTCATCGACAAAAAAACACATTTCGAACTGTTCGAAACAGGTTTGATTAAAATGAAATCTTACGAGACTTTCCGGCGATAATTGCGTGCGATGTAATAAACCGCCGGATTATTATCTAGGCGACACGAAATTATTTCCCGACATTACATCGCATTGTTGCAGATGGATGGCACATATGACAATGGATAACAATTGCATGTATGCTCCTATTATCTCCCATTGTGTCTATTGGGAATAGACAATCAAACTATTGATACAGTGAGGGTGTAACAACTATAGATTAACTATGCTGTAAATGATATACCCATTAACAATGTAAATTGTTTGTTATTAGCCGCGAGTACAGGAACGGCAATTACATTGTACTCCTCTTTGTTTTCGAGCTCCGTCGCCCGAAAGGGCGCGTTTCTTCAAATCTGCTGGAAATAACACGGACCCGCCGCTAATTCTTGATAAGCGGACGCGTAGATACTCGCAGCTTTAATTAAAGCTCGCTGCTGGAATGTCGTGTAAGGTGGCAGGCCTCCCGGCTCGTAGATTTGGTACAGTTTGTGCGGATCTTCTGGAAAAATTGGACGGCCCGGTTCCAACAAGGGCTTCTCCTCAAGAGCAATCGGAAATGTCCCTGGAAGCATATTTATTTTATTAATAAAATCTTTATTCATTTATTTATTAAGGTCCGGGAACTGGTAAGTAATACACAATTCTTCCGCTCAAGGGGCACCAATTTTGCCCCTTAAAATAAAAAGAGGTATCCTAACTAATAAGGTTTGAAACTTAAGTATTGAACAGAGAAAGAACAAAAAAAAGAGTTGCGCGTTTTTCATACGCTCGTAACTTGATAAATATTATTTATATTATGGTCTGCGGCGATAACGACGGTAAACTCAGTCGGAAAAAAAATTAGTCTATAATTTTTTGCTAATTCTTTGCCAATTTTGTGTTTTCATGGATGTACCTGCTATAATTAATCCCGTAATAGGCTGCAAACACATTTTCAATTATGCAAAGAGTAATCTTTATTCCCATTTTTATACGCTCATAATTTGATAAATATTATTTATATTATTGTCTGCGGCGATAACGGCGGTAAAATCAGTCAATGCGATTGCTGCATTATTTACTGTTTTTTTTTTTTTTGTTTTTTTTTGTGAATAGATGCTTCAAACAATTTTTCCTACGATGCTATTCGAAACTAATATATATTGTACAATTTAGTAGGCTCGAAAATGTTTTATATCCTTACGCGTGCGAACATGGATATTTTGCATTATCAAGTGTGTATTTTTATAAATTTTTAGAGTTTTATATCCTTACGTGTGCGAATATGGTTTTATCCTAACAATTTGTACTATATCAAGTGTGTATTTTAATACAAATTATTCTATTCATGCCGTCAATCAAAAAGGTACAGATTTGACAGTACATCTGTGAGTAAAAGGACGAACTATTTGACTAAAATCTTATGGGAAAACAACTTTCCCCGAAAATGTAAAATTTAGACATTTATCCAATTTGGTTTACGGAAACTATTTCTTAGGTGCTAAAGGAACATTTTTATGTAATTTGTTGACGATGTTATGTTCGGAAAGCAATAAAAAACGCGATCAAATAATACTGTATTTCGTACCACAACTTTTAGATTTGTTTTCAAAGATATTCACCATGTTATCATAATAAAAAACGTGTCATATTATACTACTATATGTTTAGTATAAGTACCCCGAAGAAATTTCTACAATACAACTTACTTCTTGAGCTGAACTGAGTTTACTGGAACACTAAATTTTCAAAAAAATATTGTTGCCAATTTTTTTCTTCTTAAGTTATCAACTTTCTCGCAATAAAGAACATATTTTCTTAGAAGGCAATATATTCTCTATAAGTGCTGTAAAGTGCATCGCAAAATATTTCGTAACTCTAAAGATTTCAGTAAAAACCCTCACTACTTCATTTTTGCGAGAATTGCACTTTCGGAGGTTAATTTTTGAAAACTAGCCACTTCTTCACCAAAGCAAATATATCATTAGATGCGGTAACATTATGTTTATAACTGTTGCTTCGAAAATTATATATTGATAAGTATTTTCTAAGCTAAACTGAGTTTCTTAAAACTCTGCATTTTTTGAGGTTGGGTTCCCCAGCCTTAAACCATTACAATGCCTCAAAAAGGCATCTTATAGAGTCAAATACAATTGCCTGTGCATAGGAATGGCACTTAAAAACTAAACTAAAACTACAACTCAAAATTATATTATAAATCAAAATTATATTATAAATTACAAATTATATAAAAGATCATTCCATAGAACACTTAATATCTTAACTAAAATTACAACTCAAAATTATATTATAAATTATATTATAAATTATTAATCATATAAATAGACATTAATAGACAAAACATGACAGCAAATATTTTGTCAATTCCAACTTAAAATGTGATTCAAGATGTACTTTGTAATTATAAAATTGTAATACCTATATATCAGTGACGCACTTTTAGAATGGAAAATGGAAAAAAAGGAACAAAAATTGCAAGTAACAATTAATAATTAGCTTTAACCCATTTCTTTATCTTTTTTATATGAAAGGCTTTATCCATATTTACAATTTTTAAATCGCGTGGTAGCAAGTTAAACGCCAACATGGCTTTTTTATAAGAGTTCTTGTCCCCAATAATTTTATTATATTTAGGTAAAATTAAGTTTTTATTTCGCGTAATACTTGAAGATGTCAGGAACTGCATTTTGAGATCAGAGTAATGAAACTTTAGAGCCTCAAAAGTAAATAATTGTCCTAAATTAAGTGGAATGTCTTGTAAGACGAAATAATTTTTACTAATTATTTTTAAAATTTTATTTTGCAGATTTTGTATCAAAACCCTATAACTTTTAGAAACTCCACCGAAGCTAGAATTCCATAGCTTGTTAAACTATGGAAAAAAGCATAATAAATCATTCTTAGAGTCTCGGTGGACATTGATTTAGAAATTTTATAAAAAATATACACAAGGTACTTTGTTTTACTTAAAATATACTGCATGTGGTTTTCCCACCTTAAATTATAATAAAAAACTATTCCTAAGAATTTGTAACAATCAACTCTGTTAATATCTCTATTATTAATTTTAACTACCAAACGCCACAAACTTTTTTTTTAAAAACATTTTTGGATAAAATATTGTACTACACTCGAAAGTTACCTATCATACTGGCGCAATAATGTCATTGTCCTCAAATTTGGAACACTTTTAGTTATTGCAGAACTCTCAGAATAGAATAGTTTCGTTCGGAAAATAATGTAGGGGAAAGCCATGTAATAAGAGACAGTGGTAATAAGAGACGACGCTTAAATTAGAAAAAATTGCGAAGTGTAGAAGGACAAAGTAAGCTAGTATAAGTTATTTAGTTCGTTATTATCAAGGTAGGCACTTGGCTATTATTTTGTTCAAAAGCACGTTTGAAATAAAACGTTGCATTGTATGCGCCTACCAACATCGTTCCTTATTACCTCGTAAAGTTAAAAAATAGTGCTAGTTTATGTTTTAATTATGAGACCGCATGTTTACAGTATACATTTCAAAATTCATACTGAGTAGCTTTATACTTTCTTGGATATTTTAGTGTCGCTTATTACAACAAATATTTTAAAATTACTTGGTAATAAGAGACGAGGGTAGTGGTAATAAGAGACGAGGTTAATGATAATAACAGATGTGACGAAAACTTTACATTTCAGTAGCAAAATGCCTGCAAAAAGGAAATCAACCAAAAAGCGATAATTTTTATGCTGTTTACCGTGATAAATGATTGGTATATCGGGCAGATAACACAACTTCGATAACGAGATAAAACTGAACTTAATTTTCAACAGTTCAATAAAAAAGACACAAAAACGTTGGCAAATATACAGTTGAAAATAATGTCATATTTGCCCACTTGAGGCACAATTTATATGCCATAACAGCCCCGTATAAATTATTTAAATTTTGTACTCTTCTCTGATAAAACGATAGGTTTATTTTATTTACAAATCTTTTGTTTGAATTTTTGGGTCGCTTTTTTCATCCCAACTTTGATCTCATATATTTTTGTTGTGTTTAAAGCTGGAGAGATAGAAAAATTATAGCTAATATACAGGGTGTTCCACCAGTGATAATGAGCCTAAATATTTGGAGGATTCAACCCATAATACATTGCATAGGTAACGTATTTATTTTAGATGTCGTATAATTTTTTGAACAAATTATGAATCCATGTCACACCTGACATTTACCAAAAATGTATTCTCATAATGAAAAAACAGACATGGATCTGATTTACAGTGCGTGCCAGAAAAATGCTTCTACCTCTGCACGTTTGTACAGAAATCGTTTTCCGGACACAAGACCTCCTGCTGACACCATATTCAAAAGACATGGGCTTACCTTAAAGGAAAACTGGCCTCCTTTGAAAAAACCAAGAAATGCCGCCAGAAATCGAAATAAAACACACAAATTTAACTGAATTACAGAACTGCTAGTAAATAAATATTTTCCGAATAATTTTTCCGTTTTTTTAACAATTTTATCATGACACTTACCTACTTGCAGTTTAATATGTTTCATGCTTTTTAAAATCAGAAACAAAAACCACGTTACCTATGCAATGTATTATGGGTTGCATCCTCAAAATATTTAGGCTCATTATCACTGGTGGAACATCTTGTATAACTTTATAAACTGTGTTTTGTTGCATTGTGAACCAAAAATGTTAATGTTATAAGAGATACAAACTTTGTCTCTTATTACAACACATTGGTAATAAGAGACGAAAAAAGACAAAAAAAATAAAAAATAAATTCTGCAACAACCTTTTGGTATACAAAGCTAATGTGTAGATATAAACGCATATATAAAGTGTCTATTTGTTCCCGTTTTCACCAAATTACATAGTCACGTCTCTTATTACTTCGATCGTCTCTTATTACATAAACAAAAAAATTACGTTGTTTTCAATTTTTCCATATCCGATCCCCTTAAAAAAATTCAATATGTAATCTACATTTGCCTTGTCATTTGATTAATTATTATTCCAATTTCAAGTTGTATTGAATAAAATTTATAAGAAAAGTACATTATCTTCGTCCATTGTAATTTGAGTTGTATATAAACTGATTTTCGAAGTAACTTTCCTATTTCAATTTAAAAACAAACGCCTTATCGGTTTAAAATAGGCAACACATCTCACATTTGGAAAATTGTTAAGTTTAATTAATTTAAAACCTTTAAATGATAGTGGTCTTCGGAATGCAATATGTGTTGCCTATTGTGTGTAGTGATAGCATTTTTCACAGTTTCTTTTCTAACCTGGAATGTTGGCGTAAAAGGCCTTGGTGAAGACATGCTGGAGCTGCCCACTTTTTCCCTTGTCTTTGAACGTCTCCTTCTCAGATTTGGGCTTCCTCCTCGGCTTGTACTTATAACCAGGATGGTCCAGCATGTGCTGGTTCCTCAACCGTTTGGCCTCGTCTATGAAGGGCCTCTTCTCGACCTCCGAGAGCAACTTCCACTCGGCCCCTAGCAATTTGGAAATTTCCGAGTTGTGCAAGCGGGGATAGTCGTTGGAGATGTGCCTCCGCCTTATCCTGGACCACACCATGAACGCGTTCATGGGCCTTTTGATGTGGGATGCTTCCGACATGACGCGCGTTTCGGAACTGAAACGAAAGGAAGCAGCTCGCATTTAATACCTAGATAAACAGTGATTTTAATCTTTTTGTTCGATGGGTCCGCATTGTTTGAAACACATAAAGGTGTGTTGTCGCTGTAGCAAAAAATTGTTGTTTTCCTTTCGAAACGTTTTATTTCAGTGAACCTGTGAATTATTGTTATTTTATTTGTCATTGAATTATTTCCATTGTGAGTGCAATTATGATTTTTTGTGTGTCGGTCGATTTTCGGAAAAAATCCATTTTCGCAAATGCGCTCCATGGTCTTCGTCATTCCCCTCTTTGACATGATTATATTATTGTCCGTTCGACTGTGAGAACTGCGGCGGATTTCACACCGACTACACCCGCTAATTACCAATTTAGAGTAGCGCAGGTGCACTTTGAATACCGTGGCATTCATTGCAGAATTGCATTGTTGCATGTGCCTGTTTTGTTAATAACTTAGTTTTGCGCAATATCACTGCATCACACCGAAAACGATTCGGGATTTATCTCACCTGATGCTTGAAATGTGCGCAGGGATTGGGCCCTGATCCCGGGGGCCATTGTGTCTCGCATAAAACAATTATTGTGGCGGAAAGCTTCTTCCCTCCTCTTGGATTGGCCACGCTCCGTACACAATCACAAAGGTGTGTGCGACTCTTTCTTCAACTTTTCATATGTGAAAACGATCTTCTGTGTTTAGCCTATTGTCCCGATCGGATACGGAATTTAATATATTTAATGCGGGACCTTATTGTCACCGGTTGGATGACTCCGATTTTCAGAAAGCGAATTATTAAAAATGCCATTTCGAATATTTTCTTAAGTACTACTTAAAGAACAAATTTAATAAAACCTCTTTATTTTTATTATAAATTTATTATTAAAATTGCAAAAACTTACGGTTTAAGTTTGTTTGGTAGGTTATTTAACTTAATAATTTTAAAAGATTATTAATAACCGAATTATAAATTTATTAAATTTTATTCGTTGTGTTTAAGAGCAAGATAAGCCCAACTGTTCTCATTAGACCGTGTGGCCTAATGGATAAGGCGTCGGACTTCGGATCCGAAGATTGCAGGTTCGAGTCCTGTCACGGTCGCTTTAAATTTTTGTTTTAATAGATTTTTTTATAAAATCTTGGGAAGGTTGAAATTTTTAATCTTCATACAAATGCACAAAACTTAATTAACGGTTTTAACTAAATTTATTAATTGTGTCGATACCGAAGGTTTCAAGAAATTCGTAAACACAGATAAAGCTGTGATCTAACACGAAGAAAATATTTCCAGGGTACTTGTCGCTATCTGTGGGAGAATTGCTGAAGCTTCGTGTAATTTATAAAGTTCGCTAACTGAGTGTCATAGAAATTAAGAGAATATTGATTTGATGCAATAAATTTGTTTAAGGCGTTTTAGAATCGTTAATATTAGAAATAATAAAGCTGTAAATCGCCAATGTTTAGAAAAAGTTTTAAAAGTTGCAAGATATTTTTATAAATTTTTAGGCAAACTTGCAAAATGTATGATATAAAGTACAGGATGTCCCATTACTTGTGGCCACCGCCAAAATTGAGCTTTAATTGAAAGTTATTTATTGAAATTTGGTGCACGCATGCCTCTGGTATAAGGCTAGAAATTTCCAGTTTTAAATGTTAATTGTCGGCGTTAGTTTTCGAGAAAAAAAATAAAAACTGATTTTTTACAAAAATAATATCTCCCAATTTCGTCAAATTTTACTTTTTAGGATCAGTATGATTGAGACAAAGGTATTCAAAGTAAAAAAAATCCAAAAGTTGTAATTAGTCTAAAATTCCCTTGTATTGGAATCTCAAGAGTAAAAGTATTGATTTATGACAGTAAATAGTCTTTAGTATTATCCGCAGAGGTAAGTGTGATTTAAATTTATTATTATTATTTATTAAATTTAGTGCATAAAAAAAATTCGAAAAAAATATTATGTCGCAAGTAATATAATACAGTGGTACCCCGATTTACGCGCTTAATGCGTGAAAAAAAATAACGTTAAGCGAATCACACGTAAAACGGGGTCAATTACGTGTTTTTAAATTGTCACATGAAGTATTTTAAATAAAAAAAGAATACAACTACAATAAGGTTGAACACAGTATTTAACAGTGAAGTACTTACTGTTTTGTTTGTGAAAATATTAAAAAAAAAAATAAATTATAATAAGTGCGCAAGAGGGGAGGAGAGAAGCTTACCGCGCAGGCGCACGATACAGTACGCTTGCGCAACGTAAACCGAGGTATTAGTGTACGTAATTCTTAAATAAAAAAATTAAAATAATAATCGAGTCGATTTGAAAAACAAAAATTAAAAACTATGATTTTTGCATCATTTTATTTTCTATATTCAAAATGAGCCAACTGATTTTTAAAATTTTTCTACAGTTACTTGAATTGCAATGTTCTGGTGGCAGTATTTGCTAACATTTGAATCAACAGTTACTTTATAAAAAAAATAAAACAACCAAAAGCTGAAACTTGGTAAATCATGCATGCATTCGGTCAGAAACTGATTGAACGTTATGGAACCAGTCTAAAAATACCGTACGAACGACACATATGTACAACCTAACAGTTTGTTGACTTTTAAAAAACGAATTAAGGGCGGCCCAAAAATGGTGGGGGTTTGACAATTTTATTCCACAGTCCAAATGTTTCTAAGCTAAGAAAGTGTAATAATTTTTCTGCTTCATAGATGGCCCGACAATATCAAAAGAAACATCAAATCTATTTTTAGAATTTCTGGGATGGGAGACAGGGTATTTGCGTCCTTGTTGCACAGTGACGTTACTCGTAGAACAAATCCAAATACCCATTGAACTGAATTACACATAAAATTGAATTAAATTTGAATGGTTGAATTTTTTTAGAAAAAAATGTATTCCTCTAATCAAAAAAATAATCGCTAGTAATACCATAAGAAGACACCAATTTAGACATACAAATTAAACATTTTAACCCTTTAAGGACGGAATTTATTTTCGGTTACAGATCCCATGGGATGTAGTTAGATTTGTGTCGCGAATGTGCGACATTCGGGAAAACTGCTTCTTTTCTAGTGTGACGCGTATGGGCGACATACGTCTTTAAAGGGTTAAAAAACAAACCCAAGCTCAACATTATAAAAGGCTGAAATTTAAGATAATTGAAAATCAACAGAACAGGAAAATTTTAAAATTGTCATTGTTTAAGCAGGTCAGTGGTCCCTAGCAACCAGAATTGACGTACAAATCGTCCCTAGAGCGACGGGCTCCAGCCTTGAATATCGCAAATTTTCTAATTCTTTTGTGCTGCGACAAATTTTATGATGGTTATAAATTTCTTATTTTAAAAGCTTTTAACTGCGTCTTTAGGAACTACATATTTGACACTTTAGTTTGAAAATCGTTTTACATATTTTGTCCCACTTCGTTGATTAAAAATTCAAAACCGGCGCTTGGTATTCTGGCAAAATTTTTAAAATTTCCGTCACACCGCAATTCATCATTAACCCTTTGAGTGACAAGGAGCGCAATCGCGCTCGTCAATACACTGTCCGAAAATGCCAGGAGCGCGATCGCGTTTTTGCTTCCACACTAACTAATACAATCGATCTCTCTTTCATACTTATCGATTCTTGTTTATTGTTTATTGTTTTTGGAATTGGCAATTTTAGCTAATTCTCTAAAAATCACTTTGGCACTCAAAGGGTTAATTACAAAACGGAACAATGTCGTCGGCTTTTAAATCGTTGATAATGTCGCTGCCCATTACCACTGTATCGCTTTCGAGACCTTAATAATGGGCAAATCCAAAATCTTTTCTTTTCTTTTTTCTGTGCACCACTTAAAATTACATATCCTGCAGCCGCGAGAAGAAAGTCTTTCTGATTTACCATTGCTTTGACTAAATTTTTTTTGTATCAACCGATTATGCAAAACACAGTTTTCCCAGAAGCTTCATGATTTAAGTACTTTATTACCTCCCATAAATAAATGCATCCGAACTTACCTACCTGCGACAGTTGTATTCCAGATGTTTCAAATATCGTTCAACGAAATAAGATTCATCATATTATTTATGGCGTTGAGTGACGTTTATAGATAATATGTCAATATATAAATTAAATTGCAAAAAGGTGCAAAATTTTCTTACCAAATACCACTGGACGTTAAATTAAAATCCGAAAATTTAACCTCTAGTGGCATTACTAGTAGGCCAAGCAATAAAGCATTTTTTCATGCCATAAATACTACCCAGAAACCGACTGTGCGATTACATAAAGGACAGTTAGTAGATCAATTTGGCATAATTTTAGACTCGAGGACCATAATTTTTAATTTGCTATGAACAATTTAGAAGAAAAAATCGTTTTTTTTTTAGTTTTTTGCTTGTAAAATGGAAACTAATGAAGCAATCTTAATGTTGTCAATAGACGAATTGTAGAGAATTAAATTACGAAGAGAATGAGAGGTCGAATGTCCCGATCCAATAATTAGAACCGGAGAGAACCCGGAAAATTCGGAAATTTCAGTGTTTTTTAAAAAAATTCACAATTCCCACATTTTTTTATTTTAAGAACTGACAACGCATTTTGCTAAGTTTATAATGAGAAACTGTTCAATTAAAAGAAATAATATTAAAAAGCTGTATTTTTTATTTAAACATTATAAAATAACCTTTTGAATACCACTTGAGAGTGCGAATTAATTAGAAAATAATTTTCCAGTATTTTCTCTAACTTGTTGCCATTCTCGAGCCCTACGGGCTCTCGTATCTATTCTCTGGCAACAAGTTCTCGAAAATCTGTCGAATTATTTTCAATTTATTCTCACTCTCTTGTGATATTACTGATGAAAATGAGAACACTGGATTACATATGTAAATTCACGCGCCTACTCTAGGGTTAAATACCCGGGAAAGACGTCGAACTGCTAGTAAATTTATAATCGTACCCTCTGGTGGATGGTATCCAAACTTTCTCAGCTAATGCGTCGGCCATGTTTTCACGGAATTGTAAACTTGAATCGAAAAATGTACTTCGAATCGAAAATATTAGGAATTGAACTGGAATATTGAGTAAACTCCGTTGGCGACAATTTTTTCTATGACCTAACACCTCTATCATTGAATTTGAAGATAACATATAACTGGTTTTTGGTTGTGTTAAAACATCAAATAAACTACTACACGGCCAATGAATTATAATATGAATACCATTCTGACCAAGTTTGACGCATTAATTTACTAATAATATTTCTTTATAAACGATATGTTTGATAAAACGAGTGTAATTTACATTATACGAGGGGTATGCATTTGAACCGTGGTGACATCTATTATTCACTTTAGTGTAATGGCCGGTCTTAAAAGATTTCTGTCAAGTGAATGGTGAACGAGGCGCCAACGCGATTTTTCGGTAATTGGAAAGTGCCATCTACAAAGCGAAACCAGAACTAAAAGTCGTTCAGCTCTGTTTCATTTTATAAAACTGTAACGGTGGTGAAATAGACTTCACTTTTTTCAAATTTGTTTTCTAAAATCACCTGGTGTAACAACGGTTTTGTTTCTCAAAGGAAAATAATATGTAAGTTGGATTTAGTGTGATCTAGTGGCAGAGAGCGGCAGTAGCTACGGCGCACTCCTAAAGAGCGAAAAATCTTTTCCTTCTGGGCTTGGCGCATTAACTATGATTTTTGACTGTCTTCTTATATCAATGAAGATCCTAAAGCAGGCAATAAAAATTAAGACAATTCACATTAACAAATTAATGTTGCTACTTCATTGAGCATCGATATCAAATGTGAACAGATGGTTATAATAAAGACAACTTTAAATCAATATACCCCTACTTGTTATGCCACCGCACATACACGTGAGTGTATTCGGTGAAGTAAACCAACAGGCGCAGAAACCGTCCACTGAAAGTATTTTCTACTGTTTGGTGATAAAAGTGTTGGTATAGAACTTGAAAAATCCTAACTTATGAAACTAATTAGTGTCAAAATCGTTTGGATACATAAAATGTGTAATGTATGTAATGTATGTAATGAATAATTACAGTAATGGGTCCATACGCACAATTGGAATTGTGCAGTAGAGAAACCGCTCCATTAACTGGAAACTCTTGAATGCCCTTAATTATTAATGGTATTCTCTGTATTCTAATAATCTCTTGTTGGCCCTGCAGCAGTTGATATATAGGAAATTCGTGCTCGGAACAGATCAATTGGATTAATTAGTTGTTCCAAGCCAGGGCGATAGTTTTGATAAATGGGAAGTTGTGAAACGAAAATAGCCGCATGCACATTTAGGATGCACTTCCCGAGTCGCGGTCATCTGCTTACGAATTAATTCGTCAACTTGCAGGAATTTAAAGTTGTGTAGGCTCCGTGTTAAACTCGCATGTAAATATTAAAAGCCGCATTAAATCTAAATGCTGTGTAATTACATTTGCGCTATCGCTCTTGTCTATCACGCTGAAATATGAGCAGAAACGACCCCGCAGGATAAAGCCGCGTGATTAATGAAGAGTATCAAATATTTGTTATAAACACAGCCCGGGAAAACTTGTTCCGGCAAAAAATCCCGTGCATGTGTGTCCCGCACCTTTTCCGGTTTAAGATTCACCGAGCACGTCGGGGCATTTTTTACATGCGAAACTTTCGCGCAACATCTTGTATCTCCCCAACTTCGCCGGCTCCTTTTTCTCTCGCATAATCTCGGCCGTTATCTGGCTAAAACAAACTTATATTTCTCTGTCCGAAGCCAATTTCCTGCAGATCCTTCTTAAGGCAAGTGGTCGATTGTAAAAACCGGCGGAATCTTGATAAATACCGCACGGTCATTGCAATTAACACCGGTTCCTTCGGTTTTTAGATTTTCAGATCCTGGATGCGCTTAATCCGCTGTCTTCATGCTATATTGCCGAGATTCTTATCTGAAATCGTTTTTCCCGTTCTTAATAGTTTCTGAAAATTACCGAGCTGGATGCGATTCGGGACAAAAAAAATGAAATTGGTTTAATCGACGATTCAATTAATTACGTCCTTTTTCGAAAGGACACATATTTCATTTATCATCAGGAACCCTAAAGTGATTCTCGGATGAGTTCTTTTTCCTCTCTGAAATCATGAAACTATTTTCTGATGAAAGCAATTTTTTTTAATTACATTAGCAAAGTTATTCACGGAAGCTTTCTGACAATTCTCGGTGA
Organism: Dascillus cervinus; assembly: GCA_949768715.1. Taxonomy (NCBI): domain Eukaryota; kingdom Metazoa; phylum Arthropoda; class Insecta; order Coleoptera; family Dascillidae; genus Dascillus; species Dascillus cervinus. The sequence continues at coordinate 21,584,010 of OX458322.1, forward strand.
AAAGGGAAAAGTGAGACTCTTTTGATTCCGATTTCTAATTGCGGCGCAGGAATTTAATGAATAAAATTTGAAAGTTTGAATTTTATTGCGAAATTTTCCTTCGCAAATCAAAATTTTTGAAAGGGCACTAATTAGCCCGCCTTGGAAACTTCAGACATCAACAAGTTTTATTGTCTGGACATATTTTTCAGGTTCTGATGGCGCCGCAACGTATAAATAATTGTGACCCGGAAAAAATACTGGGTGATTGTAACTTTCCGAGGCCCAACCCCAATATTGCCCAATATTCAAAAATCACAACATGCTAGATACAAAAAACATATATTTAAGTGTCATCTTTTTGGAAACTCCTGACAAAAATAACTGTCAAAGTGGCTATTTAAATTTGCAAAATGTATTCAAACAATGAACGAGTGGATATGATCATTATATACGGCGACTGTCACAAAAATACTGTTGTTGTCGCAGGTATCGTTAACCTAATTTACGAGAGACGTTTAGGTGTTTTTGTACTCATCGCTTAGGAAAATATGATTTTCCTGACTCAAAATCTAATTTTCTGACTCAGATTAGGATTTTTCTGACGCAAAATCTACTTTTCTGACTCATAATATGATTTTTCTGAATCAGAATCTAATTTTATAAATCATAAAATGACTCTTTTGGGTCAGAATCTACTTTTCTGACCCACAATATTATTTTTCTGACTCTGAATCTACTTTTCTGACTCACGATATGATTTTTCTGAATCAGAATCTAATTTTCTGCCTCAGAATCTAATTTTCTGACTCATAATATTATTTTTCTGCCCTGGAATGTGATTCCTCTGATGCAGAATAAGATTTTTCTGACTCAGAATCTACTTTTCTGACTCATAATGTGATTTTTCTGAATCAGAATCTAGTTTTATGACTCAGAGTATTATTTTTCTTACTCAGCATTTAATTCTCTGACTCAGAATCTAATTCTCGGACTCAGAATATGATTTTCTTGACTCAGAATGTGATTTCTCTGATCCAGAATCTAATTATCTGACTCGTAATTATATTTTTCTGACTCAGAATGTGATTCCTCTGACTCAGAATAAGATTTTTCTGGCTCAAAATCTACTTTTCTGACTCATAATATAATTTTTCTGAATCAGAATCTAATTTTATAAATCATAAAATGACTCTTTTGGCTCAGAATCTACTTTTCTGACTCACAATATTATTTTTCTGACTCAGAAGAAAATTTTCTGACTCTGAATCTACTTTTCTGACTCATGATATGATTTTTCTGAATCAGAATCTAATTTTCTGTCTCATAATATTATTTTTCCGCCCTAGAATGTGATTTCTCTGATGCAGAATAAGATTTTTCTGACTCATAATGTGATTTTTCTGAATTAGAATCTAGTTGTATGACTCACAATCTGATTTCTCTGACTCAAAATCTAATTTTTTGACTCAATATTATTTTTCAGACTCAGAATGTGATTCCTGTGACTCAGAATAAGATTTTTCTGCCTCAAAATCTAGTTTTCTGACTCATGATATGATTTCTCTGAATCAGAATCTAATTTTATGAATCAAAAATGACTCTTCTGGCTTAGAATCTACTTTCCTGACTGACAATATTATTTTCCTGACTCAAAATCTAATTTTTTGACTCATAATATTATTTTTCTGTCCCAGAATGTGATTCCTCTGATGCAGAATAAGATTTTTCTGACTCCGAATCTACTTTTCTAACTCATAATGTGATTTTTCTGAATCAGAATCTAGTTTTATGACTCACATTATGATTTCTCTGGCTCAGAATCAACTTTTCTGACTCACCATATTATTTTCCTGACTCATAATCTAATTTCCTGACTCATGATATGAGGTTTCTGACTCAGAATAAGATTTTTCTGAATCAGAATCTAATTTTTGACTCAGAATCTAATTTTCTGATTCAGAATATGATTGCTCTGACTCAGAATATGAGTTTATTGTATTTACTGTGTTTATTTACTCGCTTTTGTACATACTACGCCACCTATTAAATGACTTTTTAACTTAACACTTTACAGTATACAGATAACTACTTTAACACTTTCCCTTGTTAATTTTAGAAAGTCATTAAAAACTAAGAAAACATCAAACTATTCTAAAAGTCCCACTTTATCACACAAAATCTTGAGTCGAGTTCTGGCCAGAGGTTTTGTCATCATATCTGCAACCTGTTCTTCAGTTGAGACCTGTTTGATTTCAAGGTTTCCTTCTATTACCTTTTCTCGAATAAAGAAGTGTTTGACTTCGATGTGTTTCGTTCTTCGATGAAACTCAGGGTTTTGAGTAAGTCTCACTGCCGCTGAATTATCCACTGCTAGAATCGGAACGGGTAATATCTTAACAATTTCTTTGAACAATCTGGTCAGCCAGATTATCTCTTTGCTTGCCTCGTTTGCTGCTACTATTTCTGCCTCTGTCGTAGATGTAGCAACCATTGCTTGTCTCTTACTCAGCCATGATATAGCCCCACCTGCATATGCTATAATGACTCCAGAGGTAGATCGACCAGTCTTTGTGCATCCTCCAAAGTCTGCGTCGCTATAGCACTCTAGGATTCTCTTTTCTTCATCACGTTGATAGACAATTCCCAGATCAGTGGTGCCAGCAATGTACCGGAAAACTCTTTTGACTCTGGCAACGTCTTCTGTAGACGGGTTGTCAAGTGACCTTGACAAAAACCCCACGCTGTAGGCCAAATCTGGTCTGGTGCCAAGCATCAAGTACATCAGTGCTCCAACTGCCTGCCTGTATGGAAAGTTGTGTTCCTTCTTAACTTCTTTCCCTGGTTGCGACGTTTCAGCATTTCTCAGCATCGGTGTCGAAACTGGCTTGCATTCTGAGAAATTGAATCGCTCCAAAATTTTCTTTGCACGTGCTTCTTGATTTACTTTTATGCATGTTTCTGTTATTTTGATTTCTAGTCCCAAAAAATATGCAGCTTCTTTTGAGACAATCTTAAATTCTAACTTCAATTCTTCAAGAAAACTTCCAAGTCTTGAGAGTCTGTTGCTCCAACCAATCCGTCATCCACGTACAAAACTACCAAAAGCTTTTTGCTGTTTTTCTCGCGAATGTATAAACATGGATCAGCTTCACAGGCTCTGAATCCCAACTTCAAAAGAAATTTTCCGAAACGTTGATTCCAACATCTTGGCGCCTGCTTGAGACCGTATAAACTTTTCTTCAGTTTGCAGACTTTATCTGTGCCTTCGGTGTACCCCTCTGGTTGTTTCATATAGATAGTTTCCTCAAGTTCACCATATAAAAACGCTGTCGATACGTCGAACTGGGCAAGATGCATCTGCTCATTAGCTGCTATGCTTAAAACTGAACGAATAGTGCCCATCTTTGCTACTGGACTAAAAGTCTGATTGTAATCTATTCCAAGTCGTTGACTGAATCCTTTGACAACAAGCCTTGCTTTGTACTTATCGATACTTCCGTCAGGATTCATTTTCAAACGAAAAACCCATTTACATGAGATTGCCCTGGCACCCATTGGTAGATGTGTCAGCTCCCATGTTTGGTTTTCTCTCAGCGCACTTATTTCATTGTCCATAGCTTTTCTCCATTCGGAACTCTGTTTGCTATTCAAAGCTTCCTCGAATGTTTCAGGATTTTCTGTTACATTGACAAAATTCTCCGCTGCCAACACAAAGTCGTCGTAGCGCTGTGGTTTTCTCAAAGTCGAACGATCCCTTAGACTTTTTCCTAATGACAATTGAGAATCTTCTTCTGCATTGTTTGAGTCAACGTCAATTTCGGGTTCATACTCATTTTCGTCGCTTTCTTCGTTTTCTATTGTGTCTTCTTCTTCTTCTTCTTGCATTGCAATCTGGTCTTGATGTTCTTTCTTACATCTGAGATTTCTGAGTGGTACCTCAACTCTCTCTTCGCAATCTCCTGGCATCTCAAGAAACTGAACGTCTCTGGACAAAACGACTTTGTGCTGTTCTTTCACATAGATTCTGTATCGCTCGTCACCATCGTATCCCACTAGGTATCCTTTTACAGCTTTCTCATCCATCTTTCTTCGTTTCTGAACTGGAATGTGAACGTAGCACGTCGATCCAATAATTCGTAAGTGTTTTATCCGTGGTTGTTGACCCATCCATAGTTCATATGGGCTGATTCCTTTTTCCGACGATTTTCCTGTTTTATTGAGAACGTAAACTGCGGTGTTCACTAGCTCTGCCCAAATTTCTATTGGGAATTTGACATCTGAGTTTGAGTATTTGAAAGTTCTTGCCATTTCAACTATGGTCCAATTTTCTCTTTCAGAACTACCATTTTGCTCAGGCGTGTATGGAGCCGTTAGCCTCTGTGTGACTCCATAATCTCGTAGAATTTTCCTTACTTCTTCATTGTCAAATTCTCCTCCATTATCGCTAAGCAACTCTTTGATTTGATGCTCTTGGGTCTTTGCGTGTTCTAGTACCTGTTTGAGCACGTCTTTAACTTCTGATTTTACTTTTACTGTAAAACCGTAGCGAAATTTAGTGTAGCTGTCTTTAAACACAACTAAATATCGCCTCTTCGTAAACAATTCGTCAAAAGGTCCACATACATCGGTTGACATCAGCTCTCCAGGTTTAGTTGCTTTAATTCTGGTGCCAAATGGTAGACGATGTATTTTTCCATAGATACAGGGCTCGCATATTTCTTTATTCATTTTGACTTTAATGCCTAACTCCCTTTCAAGCTTCTCTTTGACATGTCGTTTATCTTGGTGCCCCCATTTCTCGTGATATAACTGGAGTCTCGAGTTATCATTAACTGCAATGTTTATATTTGTTTCTTTCTTAGGAAAAATTGATTCGATGGATGCTCTATATAGCGTTCCACCTATTTTGCGAACTCCGCACAATATTACTTTTCCATCGACCTCGAGCCAGCATCTGGTTGCTGTCGACTTGAACTCGCTCGTTTTATTTCTGTCTTGAGCTGCTAAAACAGAGAATAAATTTCTTGAAATTTTTGGAACGTACCACACATCTTTTAACTCCATTTTTTGACTTATGCGGTTGACTGTCGATACAATCTGAATGGTTCCTTTCCCAATTGCCTGAAGTGTCTCTTCTCCAGCACCTCTTATGACACACGGGTTGTCAAACTTTATGAACTCAACAAACTGATTAGGGAGATTTGTCACATGTCTTGTCGCTCCATTGTCAATCCACCAGTCAGCTGCATTTACCTCTGTTGTGTAAACTTCGTTGCACAAAGTAACTATAGCTACATTGGTATCGAGTGCGCTGCTCTGAGCATCACCTACAGTTTTGGCTTTTGGCGGTCGTCCGTCAGCTATCCACTTTCTGCAGTCCCGAACCCAATGCCCCTTCTTTTTACAATAATTACAACTGTCTTCTTTTTTGGATCTCGTGTAATTTGATTTTGCTTTACTTTGTTTTTCTGATTTTGCCACTAGCGCCTCTTGTTCAAATTTGTCGCTGTCTGCAGTTTTTCTGACGTTTCTCTCAAACATGCACAACTGCATTGTTAACTCGTCAAATGTTTTTGCATCGTCCTTCGTCAACAGCATCCAACTAGATCGAAAAGTCTCAAATTTGCTTGGCAAAATGTGTAACGCCTTGCACACCAACATTAAATCTGGTAGCGTGTTCTCACCCTTTGCTTTGAGTCCATTGTTTAAATCATTCCACAAACTTCTTAACTGTGCAATGTGCGTTGAAACATCTTCTCCCGACGTCCAACTGAATGCAAAGAAATCTGTACATATTTTGAACAGCTGATCCTTAGATGTTGCCTCAAATTGTTGCTTTAATGCCTCCCACGCATCATGAGCCGTTTCTTTGTCCATAATTTTCTGATAGACTGCATCTGTTACTGAACTTGTTATCATTGACTTAGCATAACTATTTGCCTTACGATACAAGTGACTATCTTCTTTGTGTTTCTTTCTTTCGGATTCAGATGCATCTGCTGCTATCGGCTCTGGCTTCACTAACTTCTTGTCAATGGCATCCAGTGCTCCCTCGTGATAATCTAGTAGATCTCTGATTTTCCTTTTCCATATGGGCCAGTCTGATTCGCCCGTCAACGGTTTAATGTGCTTCGCTAAATCCATCTTAATTTGAACGAGACTTCACAAGAAACTGTTTTAATTATTCTCACTTAAATAAAAAGCATGGCTGTTCCCATAACCTATTGTATTTACTGTGTTTATTTACTCGCTTTTGTACATACTACGCCACCTATTAAATGACTTTTTAACTTAACACTTTACAGTATACAGATAACTACTTTAACAGATTTATCTGACTCAGAATCTAATTTTTGACTCAGAATATGATTTTTATGCCTAAAATAAATAATATCTCAGATAACCTATTTCACGCACATTTGTCGGTCCCTGTATAATTCGATGTCTCGCGAAAAATTCCCGAAGTAAGCAAATCATCAATAATTATTACTTTTTAAAGTGGGTTAAGAATATGGCAAGTGCCCCGGACGAGGAGGATATTTTCCAGAAATAAAAAATAAGTTTTCGAGTTTCGAGGATCGAATTAAATAATTGATGGCGTTTTAATATTAATTAGATCCGCGAGCTTACACATAAATTTGTGAACGTTTGACCTGTGCAAATATCCGATTGGGCTTAATCGGATTGAATAGCAAAAAAAAACTATTTCGGAGTAAACTGATATGACGCGCCGATATTTATTGTTTCCCATAAATTACCGCGATAAAACCCGTGCAGATTAAAATCGCATTCTCTAATTGTTAAACGAACAATGATTGGTTCTCTCCCGCGGGGTGATGGATCATCGCCATAACACGGTGTTTGGACTCGGATAATAGGGACGCGCGAATGAGGAACCACTGTTCCATTTTCCCGGTTATTAATGATAATTCAAGAAGATCTGTTTACAAAAATGCCGATCATCGATCGGCAACATGCTTAAATGGAATTAATATTTTTATGAACGCCGTAACTTTCCTCCAACTAATAAAATTTCAAACGGATCACGGGAACTTTTATGGATTGCTTAACACGCACACAACTCACCCCTTTTAACGTCAAATAATTTTGCATATTTCATGCCGTCTCTTAATGTTTTATTGTAATTATTCTGATGGTAAGAACATCACTTGGGGGCGAGCTCGACTAAAATGCGGAATTTAATGTCTCGTAACGCATACAGGGCTCGTTCATAAATTATTTAGGCGCCCGTTTTCGGGGGAGTTTTAACGTTTCCGATGTTTAGGTAAAGTGCCTGCTCGAAAGAAGAGTGCACGAATTACAGGGCAATTAATTTTTTAAATGCGCCGGAAAGATACTCGGAAATGTCTTGATCGAAAGGGTGCACAGAGAGAAAAGAAGAGAAAAATTTGTTAATAACAAGGCAACTTCGTTAACTATTAACAAATATTGATTGATATTTGGCCCACCAAATGTTTATTTACGATTAACTGACAGTTTATTAATACGATTTCAATTAGCTTAATTTACTTCTAACACATTGCTATTTATAATATAGTCAGAAATTATTAAAAACAAAAAAGAATTCGGTGATAGTTAACACACGTTTAGTTACACCAAGTAAATGTATTATTCAGTCTCAATTTGATTTATTTTGGAGGAATAGTTGTTTATTAATAAAAAATAAATGTATATTAAAATCAAATAAATATTTGTTATGAATAAATATTCTCTCATAAATATTTGTTTACATTAAATATACGTTTAATAATAGTAAATAATAATACAACCAAGATTTATTAATTATTTATATCATTTTAATATAAGTTGTTTTTTACTAATGAATTTCAGTTAACAATTAAATTAGCATATTAATAATAACAAATAATATGCGGGAAATATTTACTATAAATCCTTCATTATTTATTAATAAATATTTTATAAATTTGATTTTTAATAATAATCTCATATTAAACTGAATTTTTTTATTTAAGGCTGGGGAACCCAACCTCAAAAAATGCAGAGTTTTAAGAAACTCAGTATCGCTTAGAAAGTACTTATCAATATATAATTTGCGAAGCAACAGTTGTAAACATAATGTTACCGCATCTAATGATATATTTGCTTTGGTGAAGAAGTGCCTAGTTTTCAAAAATTAACCTCCGAAAGTGCAATTCTCGCAAAAATGTAGTAGTGAGGGTTTTTTACGGAAATCTTTAGAGTTACGAAGTATTTTGCAATGCACTTTACAGCACTTATAGAGAATATATTGCCTTCTAAGAAAATATGTTTTTTATTGCGAGAAAGTTGATAACTTAAGAAGAAAAAAATTGGCAACAATATTTTTTTGAAAATTTAGTGTGCCAGTAAATTCAGTTCAGCTCAAGAAGTAAGTTATATTGTAGAAATTCCTTCGGGGTACTTATACTAAACATATAGTAGTATAATATGACATGTTTTTTTATGATAACATGGTGAATATCTTTGAAAAAAATCTAAAAGTTGTGGTACGAAATACAGTATTATTTGATCGCGTTTTTTATTGCTTTCCGAACACAACATCGTCAACAAATTATATAAAAATGTTTCTTTATCACCTAAGAAATAGTTTCCGTAAACCAAATTGGATAAATGTCTAAATTTTACATTTTCGGGGAAAGTTGTTTTCCCATAAGATTTTAGTCAAATAGTTCGTCCTTTTACTCACAGATGTCCTGTCAAATCTGTACCTTTTTGATTGACGGCATGGATAGAATAATTTGTATGAAAATGCACCCTTGATATGGTGCAAATTGTTAGGATATAACCATATTCGCACACGTAAGGATATAAAACTCTTAAAATTTATAACAATACACACTTGATAATGCAAAATATCCATGTTCGCACGCGTAAGGATATGAACCATTTTCGAGCCTACTAAATTGTACAATACAGGGTGTTCACGAAAAAACGCCCCAGCTCCTAGCGCTATTATTAGGAGTCCAATTGTAACAAACGATACATCAAATTAAATGGTTCAAAAAGTACTACAATGTGTAGCTCAAACATAATTTTTACCTGTTTCTCCATTCAAAGGTCAAAGGTCAACTTCATTTTTTCAAATTACAACCTTATATTTTTCTTTGACAATTTGATAGAGATTTTTTTTCTGAATTCAACGATGTATCACAATCAATATTTCTGATTTATTTTAGGGTAATAAAGAAATTAGAATAATAACTAATATTATTAGCAGTAGGCTTTGAAAAATAACTGAGACGTAGCGGTGGCTATGGAAACGACGTCTCACAAATAAAAATTACTATTACTATTGTTGCAACAATGGTAATAACCATGGTAACCGGGACATTTAACTGGAGAAATACGTTAACATCGCCGTCAGAAACTGGCTATTAGTTTGTTTACCTATTTTTTGTAATAAAAATGAATAATAGTGAACTAGTGAAATAGTGAACTAAACGATCCACTGGCGTAGAATAAATTTGTGTAATTTCTTTTTAAGCGAGTTAAGGCGAGATCAATCATTTTATACAAAAAATTTGTGGTCTGATGAGTGTCAATTTACAAACAACAGACATTTTAATCGTTTCAATCACCGCTATTGGAGTGTAGAAAACCCACATATTACCATCGAACAAAATCTTCAGATAAAATTTTCGGTGAACGTTTGGTGCGGAATATTAGGCGCCAGGATACCTAATAGGACCAATTTTCATTGATGGAAATCTCAACCAAGAAAAATATCTTCAAATTTTGCCTGAAGACTTAGAAGAAATTTTAGATGACTTGCCGTTGCCATTGAATGGAATGAACTAGTATTTCAACAAGATGGCGCTGCACCACACAAAACGCTCTTATGATTAGGGACTATTTAAATATAGAATAATGAAGACAAATGGATTGGAGCATATGTACCTATACCATGGCCCGCCCGGTCTTGTGACCTCTAGAGTTTTTCTTTTGGGGATACATCCAAGATATTGTTTATGCTACGCGCCCGGAAACGGAGGAAATTTTGAGAGAGAGAATAGTCAACGCTTGTCGGGAAACACCAGCAGAAATTTTAATTAATGCTACACAAAGTGTAGGATCTAGATGTCGACGAAAATGTCTGGAAAGAAACGATGCCCAATTTGAACATTTTTGTTAATTTGCCATTTCTTTATTTAATTGTTTAGTTATTAAATGTTATCTGTTGTTCATAAATTAATTCTTTAAAATACGTTGTTTCCGTACTGACACATCGTTTCCATAGCCACCGCTACGTCTCAGTTATTTTTCAAAGCCTACTGCTAATAATATTAATTATTATTTTAATTTCTTTATTACCCTAAAATAAATCAGAAATATTGATTGTGATACATCGTTGAATTCAGAAAAAAAATCTCTATCAAATTGTCAAAGAAAAATATAAGGTTGTAATTTGAAAAAATGAAGTTGACCTTTGACCTTTGAATGGAGAAACAGGTAAAAATTATGTTTGAGCTACACATTGTAGTACTTTTTGAACCATTTAATTTGACGTATCGTTTGTTACAATTGGACTCCTAATAATAGCGCTAGGAGCTGGGGCGTTTTTTCGTGAACACCCTGTATATATTAGTTTCGAATAGCATCGTAGGAAAAATTGTTTGAAGCATCTATTCACAAAAATTACGAAAAAAAAACAGTAAATAATGCAGCAATCGCAGTGACTGATTTTACCGCCGTTATCGCCCCAGACAATAATATAAATAATATTTATCAAATTATGAGCGTATAAAATGGGGATAATGATTACTCTTTGCATAATTGAAAATGTGTTTGCAGCCTGTTACGGGATTAATTATAGCAGGTACATCTATGAAAACACAAAATTGGCAAAGAATTAGCAAAAAATTATAGACTAATTTTTTTTCCGACTGAGTTTACCGTCGTTATCGCCGTAGACCATAATATAATTAATATTTATCAAAGTTACGAGCGTATGAAAAACGCGCAACTCTATTTTTTGTTCTTTCTCTTTTCAATACTTAAGTTTCAAACCTTAGTTAGGGGATACCTCTTTGGTTGCCCAAACATTTTTTATTTTAAGGGGCAACATTGGCGCCCCCTGAGCGGAAGAATTGTGCATTACTTAGCAGTTCCCGGACCTTAAAATGAATAAAAATAATTAAAATACAATAAAATAAAATAAACATGAAACAAAACTTACACCTATAAATAATAAAAAAAATATTAGAGGATCATTCAATGTGAAATGTATTAGAAATGTTTGTAAAATGTCTAAATATTACAGTTGCTGTCGTTATAGATACCTATTAATATTCTTGATTCGCGCAGGAAATAAATTTACGTCCATCACCGATTAAATGAATATGTGTGGGAAAAGTGCAACAAATATTTTTAATCTCAATAATTTGTTTAGAAGTGGAAAAATCATCATCAGGCACTTCATATGCTTCAAAATCTTTATCAATACCATAACAAACAATTGTTTTATATATTAAATACATTTATTTGTCACCAGTGTACAATACATTAACCTTTCCAAAAACTGGTTCACCATATACGTCCCGATTTACTTGAACGATTATACCTTTTTTAAAAATGATGGCGTGTTCCATATTACTATTTTAATGCACTTCTCAACACTACCGAATAACGCAAATAAATTATTTGTTTGTTAATGCAAACATCCGGTTCAATTGCAAAATAAGCATTTTTCTATATTAGACAACTTACTTTTTCAACAAATGAGTATTTTTAATAAAAATGTACAAATGTATTTTCTTTCACTAACAATGAATTAGTGCCAAATAGTATGCATTACACATAAAAAACCTTAATTAGTATAAACAAATACCCATTGTTATACTTAATAAATTTTTGTTTGTATGAATTGAGAACATATTTGTTTTCAAATAATACGCTATATAGATCTCAAATAAAGTCGAAAGTAATAGATAGTTTATTTCTAAAAAATAAATTGATTTATAAGCATTGGTAGTAGTTAATAAAGTGTACTTTTTGACAATTTAAATACTTAAACATAAATAAATCAGCTGCAAATATGCGTTTTTTTACTATTAGACTGACCGAGAAAAATTTATAGGACTGCAAAAGTATGCCAATAGAAATTTGCTAATATGTAATATGTGTTGCCTGACCGTAAGGCGTTCATTTCCAAATTGAATGCCCTGTATATGCCAGCGTTGATACAGAGATAAATTATTATGCAAGACTAAGCAAACGTGCACAAAAGATGCAACATACGTTGCGATACGAAAGTTCAAGATAGTTTGCCATCACAGAACTAAAGTGACGATTACAAACTCGGTTCTCGGCGAGGAAACAGTTCAGTCGATTCATTATTTAAAATTAGGGCGAATTATCTGGAAGTGACCGATTTGCATTAACAATATTGTTAAGTTACCATTAATTATCCTCAACAGGTCGATTGGCTGTAATGATGCTTTAGTTACTAATAAATCGAGTGTTCGCAATGAAAATTACAGAATTTAATTGCGATGCGTAAGTGTTGGGAATTGTGGTCGAAACCTCTCCTGAGTGGCGTTACTATCAAAATGATTGATAGCTGGAAATGTTCAAATAACTTTGTCTCGCATTAAAACTACATCTTTTAAGATTTTATAACATAAAGCGCCAATTGTAATTCAGAAAGCATCAATTGAAATAAAAGAATGTCAGGGATCAATCATTTATTTTCTGAATTGCAATATTGATGTTTACTGAAATTAAATTGATGCTTCCTGAATTAATTGACGTTTTGGAACTACAAAGTGCGTCTTTTAAACTACAATTAGTGAACTAATAAAATGAACTTATTCAGAACTACAATTTATGTTTTTGAACTACAATTGACATCTGAAATATTATAATTGATTGACACCTTCTGAAATATAATTAACCATTCTGAACTACAGCTGATGTCCTCTGAAGTTCAATTGACTTTTTTGAACTATAATTGGTTTCTTTGAGCTACACATTGACGTCTTCTAAACTACAATTAATGCCTCCTGAAATGTAAAGAACTATTCTGAACTACAATTTATGGAACTATAAATAACATTTTTGAACTACAAATTGACGTCGTTTAAACTAAAATTAATGTCTCCTGAAATACAATTAACTATTCTGAACTACAATTTACATTTTTGAACTATAATTGACGTTTCTTGAAATATAATTAACTATACTGAACTACAATTAAAGTCTTCTGAACTATAATTAATGCCTTCTGCAACACTATAAACTATGCTGAACTCCAATTGACATTTTTGAACTACAATTGACAGTTTTTGAAATACAATGAAATATTCTGAACTACAATTGTCTTCTGAAGTACAATTAACTATTAAAATTGACATTTGTGAAATACAATTGACGCTTTCTGAATTATAATTGACATCTTTGGAAATACAATTTACTGTTCTGAACTGCAAGTGACGTTTCTGAACTGCAATGTTAATACTTTCTGTATCATAATTGACGTTTCTAAAATACAGTTGACTAATCTGATTTTTTTAAAAAAATAATTGAAATGATTTAATTAACGAACTTATAAAAATGACTAAATTTGATTTAATTCATATTTTATACAAAATTAATTCGGTGAGTTTATGGCCGCGCTAAAAAACATTCCGTTTGTTCCAAGAAATTTTATGTCATACATTTTGTTATCAAGAGCCGCGGATTACGAGTTATTGCGACATCAAGTGTGACAACGTAATCGAGGAAAAACGTCTTAAACCGGGATATCAAATTTGTTTCCTTTAGGAGAAGACCTGGACTCGGGATCTAAAATTCGAAATTTGGATTTAAGGTTATTTTTATTCTTTCGGTTGTGCGTAACAAGAATATGTGGTTGAAAATCGAGTCTAAACAAAATTAGGTGTTTGTTTCGTATGAGAAAGCGATCCATCTTTCACGCAGGACGTTTTTCCGCGATTTGGTAATTCGACAAAAATTTTATGAATTTGCTTAAGACACGTTGATTGGAATTTATCGAAATTTGCATAATTACGCCACTTGTTGTAGCAAACGATCGCTTTCAGCGCACTGCAGTCATGAATAAAATCGTTCTTGCCGTTATAAAGAGTTACGGCGCAATCACGGCTAAAAAACGTAAATCGGAACCGCGTTAATAAAGTTCACACGTTCAGAATCCGCCGACGAAACGGTTGGATCTTCATGCGCACTTTATATGAATCCCACAACTAGTTGATACATCATTTCATAAATCCCTTTCCTGCACGGCGATATTCCGGCTAGGCAGATCAGTAGTCGGTGAACAGACATTTGTCATCTCGGAAGCCTACAACGCTGTCACCAATCAGCATTTTACGAGCGTCACAGCACACCAGAGCGCCATAAAACCATTTCGAGACTCCCTCGGAACCTTATGCATTCGAACATGCAAAAAGAACATTTTTTCCCTGAATTTATTTGGATCGAATTTACTTAAATATGAAAAGAAAACCGCCCCGACGGATTTATCGGAACAGCATTTTTTTATTTAATTATTTACGGACGCGTTACGGATTACATTTTAAAGTAGAACTAGTCGAGTTAGAATAGGCAATACACATTACCTTTTAACCACCCTAAAGATTGTTGACAAATTCAATTTGCTTTTATTGCTTTAGCGTACGCCTTAATACAGGCAACAACTCAGACTTTTTTATAATCCGATGTCACTATAATTACGGTAAAGTGCAATGGATAATAAGTCTATGTGTAACAACGAAAACGGATTTCGAGGGGTTGCATTCCAATATATCTGTTCAACAGGTGCAAAAATTTTTGTATCTTCAATAAATTTAGAACGATATAATTTAAAGTAAAATAATAATATGCAAGAAGAATTTGTTAAATTTAACAATTTTACTTACTTGGTAAAGAAGTTTTGCTATTACTGCTTGTTACTCTGCAATGTCTTAATTTACGCCAAAACGGGTTAGTATGTTGATCCCGGGTATTTTTTTCAACGTAATTTATATTTATATCGTAAATCGTCTTTAAAAATTGATTTTTAGCCGTTTAAAATTCCATTAATGACATATCCGGCATATCATCTATCTCCATATCACCATAATCAGAATCTGTATTTTGAAATGTACGCGTTCTTTTAATAATTTTGCGGTTACTGTATTTTTTGTCAATTTGTTACAATATGCGGACAAACAGATAATGGAATGCAGCTGACTGTAGTTAAAATTTTAGGCCAAATAACCTGTCTGAAGAAAGGTTGTATTGTCCAACGTCATAAATTTTTATTACTTATTCTAGAAAATTCTGTTCAGAACTCGGAACGGATGGTAAATTTCGTATTTGAAAGGACTAACATTTATTACCAAATTAAACACGAGTAAAAGATTAACCCCTTTAGGCACAGTTTTGTTTACAGAAAATTGGACCGCGTTATGCACGGCTTGACCAAGCGCTAAGTTGATATTTTGGAAATTAGCTTTCCATCTAACGTATAAAAAATCAAGTTGGCGTAAAATCTATTTCTTACTAACAAGCCAAAAATTAACATTAATTAACAATATAACAATAACATTATAAGTCGTTAACCCTACAGCTTAATTAATTAAAACATTACAATTTAAGCTTAATTTTAAAATTCAATTTCACATTTTTTTGACATAATCGCTTAACGCGCAGTGTTTTTTTTTACAGAAAATTGTAGTTTTAGCTTATTATAAGTTATTATCACTACAGCTTATTTTTTTAAATTAATGTGGGATAAAAAAGCCAAACAATTTTCTTGGAAAGCAATTATAATTTAAGCTTATTCTCATTCATTTATTTAAAGGGTCCTTCACGAGCGATTTTTTAAATTAATATGACCTATTAAGTTAATGTGGATAATAAAGATTAAAATTGTCCAAGACTAAAGAATAAGTAAAAAGACTTTTTCAATAAAACAACCTATTATTAAAATGTACGCCTTTATTTTTAATCATTTCATTCAAAATTAGTTTTAAATTTTTACTACATCTTAATAAAGTCTTGTTTTTTAAAAAAAGTCTTTTTACTATAAATTATTTCAAATATACTGTTTGAAAACGAAACGGGTTTAAAAGTATTTTGCATATTATTGCTGTTAAAGTACTCCTGCTGGGAAACGATAATTACCTACAGCAAAGTTGTAAATCTTTTTGACGTAGCTCGGAAATCGGCAAAAATTAGCTACTTCAATTTCGGTTCTTGATCTAAAGAACATTGAATAAATCAAAAAGTATTCCGTTGTTTAAAACAGCTAGGCGTCAACTCAAAATAAAAAGTCTAATCTACGAGTCCAAAAAATTTTAATACAAAAGTTTGATAACTTAAGGCATAGACAGGAATTTCGGAATTTGATGTTTTAATTAATAACTTGGTTAATTATAATTATTTAATGATGGCTTGGCGTCAGCTCAAAGTAGATTGGTATTCTCTGTAAGATGAAGTATGGACCTTTTCAAAATTAAATATAAAAGTTTAAAATCGAATCGCATTTTACATGTATATATTGAAAATCTTAGGGTGGAACGCCGTTAATAACTTTATTAAATCAATTGAAGCTAATAATCTTTCAAGTGCAAGATGTGTTGCCTATTATGACTTGGCAAGGCGTTCGCTTTTAAATTGAACACGCTGTAACATCCGAACATTTAGAAAAAAGTTCTCGCTGAAAGGGCTCTAATTAATGATGCACAAAAGAACAGGCTCAGAGCTTTTAAAGTCTAAATTAGAAATCAGTTCACCGGAGCAAAAAAAAGTAAACACAATCCTTTCTTTTTTTCAGTAAATTAATAAATAAACGCCGGAAATAAGCGGCGTTTTTTACTGTTGCAATTTTGATTTTGAAAGGGATTAATTTGCACGGAGATGTAAAAGAAATCGTGCAGTCGGAAACATCCCCAGTAGAGAGGTGTTCCGGAAAGAAAACAAAGCCAGCCAGTCGTTATATTTTCAGTAATTAAAATATCACGGTAGACCGCGTACACTGAATACGCCACGCATTTTCTGATTACATGAATACTAAGAGGTTCAGATTTTTATTCCATTGTAGTGGGATTTCGGAATTTCCAACCCGTAATTAGCTTTATGGCTTTTACATATTTAGCTTTGTTCATTTAGTGAAATATGACCCTTTTTTCGTTCCGCTCCGCGGTCGGGACGCAGGAAATCGACTGATAAACTCCGGACAAAAAGTTTGTTATTTTTCAGAAGAAAACGTGATATTGGTAAATATATTAGGGTTACCGCACAAACAGGAAGGCTTTTGTGGCGAATTATGGAAGCAGGTAGAACGATTCGAATAAAAATGGAATTTTGCGAGAATGACCGTTCTTATGACGACATTGTTTCAGCATCGATCTGAAATATTTAGCTGAAGGTTTCAAATTTGGTCTTCAAACAACAGTGTAACGCAAAACTGAAAAACTGTTATGTAATATCCTTTCCACACATTAATTTGATACTTCTTAGTAGCAATTACTTGTCTAAACGGTAATATGGCGAGTTTTAAGTCTCCCGTGACCTGCATTACCCCACCAAATCTAAAAAACGCTGAAGGTAGTTCTACTAGAAAAAAAAAAACAATTGTAAAAGTCGTTTTATATTAATTTCCTGAAAATGAGTTTTGTGAAGACTTATTTTCAAGTTTAAGTCATCCTGTGCTAACTAATTCTTCCATAGAAAATTGGTAAGATAATTAGAAGTGATAGGTAGTTTGCTAGTATGCATAAAATTAGCAGCCATATCTCTTGCATTGTTCAATTAAGCTCATACGTCTAAAATTGGGTCACATTAACCGGTAAAATATGAATAACATCTTGTTCTTATTAGTAAGACATCAGCCGTTCCTTTTCCTCGTGATATACGGGGTGAAGCTAATTCTCAACATATTTAAATTAGCGGTGGAATAATGCGGCAGAACAGTTTTGTTGGGGATTGAAAATAGAGATTTATTATCGATGTAATTAACAAATGGAGTTGCTATGTTGCATGTGACTGTTAGATTATTCAAACTCGATAGTGGCACATTGACATCAGTTTTGCCGATTTGCCTCTTTAATATTTAAAATATAAACAAGTGTTTGGAGTCTTAAATCTGGAGAAATCAAATATATTTTCTAATTCTGAACTTATTATGTCCAAGTTTTTCTAATTTTGAAATTACATCCCTTAACGAAGCTGTTGATTATTGGAAGGAAATTTCTAATTCGTTTTTACTTCCAAAAGAGCTTTCTATTCAAAGAAATTGGGGCTTACCTATCTGTGAGAAAATATTTCAAAATTTATTATCTTCCTCGAATATCACACAAAAAGCTATCTTATGAGCTGGATCTGAATTTGAATCTGGATCTTGGCTTCAAGCTCTTCTGTCTTGTAAATTAGGTACTGTTTTAGAAAAAAACTTTTTACAAATTGTAATTTCACTTAGATTGGGCATCAATTTCTGTCATCCTCATATCTGCTCGTGCGGTTCTTCTGTAGATTCGTTGGGTCATCATGGTTTATCGTGCATTAAAAGTGCTGATAGATTCTCGTCACAGCTGTATTAATGACATTAGTAAACGTGCTTTCTCTTCTGTCAACATCCCTTGTATCCTTGCACCTAATGGTATTCTGAGGGATGATGGCAAACGTCCAGATGGTATTACAGTTATTCCATGGAAAGTAGGTAAATCTTTAGTTTGGGATTTTACTTGTACGGATACACTTGCCCCTTCTCATTTGACGGATTCTTCATTTTCTGCAAGATCTACTGCACACTTGGCAGAATATCTTAAGAAAAACAAATATAAGGCAATTTCTGATGATTATTTTTTCGTCGCCTTCGCTGTGAAAACTTTGGGCCCTTGGAGTGATAATGCCCTTGATGATAAGTTTGGCTATACAGAGAGACAACGTTGCTAGTGTTCTTGGTACAGCCCCGCTTTCTTCTTCTCTTAATGAGTTATTTTATTAATTCTAGTTATTACTCATATTATGTTATTTTATGTTATCGTTAAGCACTAGTTATTACAATGTAATCAATAAATTTATATTAAATTTTATTTAAATATATACAAAAAGGCCATCGCTTGATAATTAATTCGAACCAAGTAAAAGAAAAGCAATATGAGCAATATGAAACGATTGGTGCCATAATCTGTGGGATTTCGGGGATTCGTCATAAAAACTTATTTTATACATATAGTTTATTTTAATTCAGTCAATTCTGTAGTTTGACTAATAGTTATTTCGCGACTAATATTTCGTAATTTTTGAAAGCAACCTCTTCACCATTGTACCCGATGTAAAGAGAACCATGCGAGGGATGCACCTGGAATCAATCATATCATAGTGGTTTTACTTGTGAGAGTTGTACTTACTTTTCCAACTGTAAGAGTACCCATGTGGTTGACTCTGCCAACGTATAATATCTCACCGCTACTTGTACGACCCCCCTCAACTGCACCCGATGGAATATGTGTACCAGAAGTTTTTTCCCAATGTACTTTCGGTTGACACATTACCTAAAATTATTACACACATTACACAACTTATTTATTTTAGTGGTATGATAATAGCGTATCATTTAACGAGCACCTAATGTAGGGTATTATTAACGAATCGAAGACGAGTTCATAATAGATAGGTAGCTATTATGTGCGAGAAAAATACGACTTTTTATCTTCGATCAAACCCCAATTGTTCTTCTTTTATTAATATTCTTAAAACGCCCATTGGGTGTGCAACCAACAAATAAAACAGAAACGAATGATTATGTCATGATCGTAGATAAATACGTTCATTTATAAACAGCCTTTAGTTTTGCACTGATAAAGTTTTAAGTTGTTGACAAACACAGATAAAGTTTCGTCGAACTTTTACGCAACATTGTAAATTTGTAACGCAATTTTATAAAAAGTTGTTTACCTCAAAATTTGTCACTTTATGTTCTTTACCATCGTAGGCCACATAAGCTTCGCGTCTGTTAGGAACCACTTTAACAGGCAATAAGTCATTGTGGAAGGTGGTTCGCCCTATGTATATCTTACTGCCATCTTTGTCCCTTCCGCCTTCGATGGCGTTGACAGGAATGCCGCCATTAATTGATGATGGTACCCACCTAACTAAAAAATTACAAATTTCTACCTGCCCGAAAACAAATTGCCACCAACCTGCCATGATGCCGATCACTTTAATCTAAAACAAGCAAAGTGATAAGATAGATATTAATACGGACCGTCGATGGTTCGCAATCGATTTAACGACGTTGCAAATCGTACTAATATTTATAAGAAGTGTTATCAAAGTTGGAATAATCCATTTGGGTAGGGCTGAACGAGACTTCCAGGAATCATATCGCGATAAGTATAAAAAAGAATCCAGACAAAAATGTAACAGGATAGAAATTACTATAGGTAATTGTATTTTTGAGTTGCCAGTCACAAGAAATATTATCACCAACTCACAAACACTGTCTAGAATTGGTAATTTTCGATTGCGGTAGGATGAACGCACCTGTTGGCAGCCCTTTCGAGATTGCAGCAATTATATCTGGCAAACAGTGATATTTTTTAATGATATAAGATAAATTAACTAGTATTTTTAAACAAAAATGCTTCAAAAATGCCCTGGTTTCAAGCATAAAATTTAAAAAATATTTATTTGCTAGTAAATACATGGTTTACCGGTTCTCGGCCGAATGCATTTTGGTCAACCCTACGTACATTTCTTATCAAATAACATGCAAATATCAGAGAACATTATAACATGTATATTGATCTAATCATATAATTTTTAAACGGACGGATAACAGGAACGTTCACCCAACATTCCCATTTCTCTCAAATATTTAACTAAAAATTTAAATTGGGTATAAATATAATACAGAGACCTCATCATCATTGTTTTTCTCAATTTATTTTAAAACTAAAATCTCATAATCACTATATTTACGTTCTTCACCATAATAACCGATGTAAAGAGTTTTGTGGGAAGGATGCACCTGAAATCGAAAGAGTAACTAATATTTAGTGCCACAAGAAATATAGTCACCTTTCCAACAGTGATGGAGTGGTCGTGGTGGACCCGACCTATGTACAAAGTCTCCCCGGTGCGAGTTTTGCCTCCTTCAATTGCACCGGGCGGAATTACCCCCCCTGATGTTGGCTGCCAGTGCAACGTCGGCTGGCACATGACCTAAAGTGTTTTTTCAAAATATCAATACTTCAAATGAGAACATGACAACAAAGCAATACAAGTGGCACGTCGTTAAAATTAAAAAATTAGCACTTTTGGAATAATAAAATAGATGAAAACATATTTTTAACTTGTTGATAAAACTCCTAATTAAAACTAGTTGGAAAATTTGTTGCATTTTATCGAAAAGATAATCTTTTGTATTAATTCTCACAAAGGATATTTTATGTATTTCAACCTTTGTATTGTATAAAACGTAAATAATAACAAAAGAAATGGAAAGTTAATTCCAGCAATCAGAAAGTGGTCAAGATTTGAAGTTGCCCTACCTCAAAATTCGTCACACTGTGTTCCTTGTCGCTGTGTGAGACCAGCGCCTGGCGCTTCTTGGGGATGATTTTAACGGGCAGTACGTCACCATTGAACACAGTTCGTCCTACGAACAATTTGTTACCATCTTTATCCTTGCCGGACTCCACGGCATTAAAAGGCAGGTTGTTGTGAATGGACGACTGCACCCAAGTAACTAAAAATTTCAGAAAAATGTAAATTCAGCCTTCAAATTGATTGCAAGCTTTTACGGACCTGCCATCGTGCTGACTGATTAATTTCGAACCATCGAACACTCTGCTCGAATCTCGGGAGAAAATATTGATAAGATAAGCAGCATTGCCGTGAAGCACGACAGTTGCTTGAACTTTCGATCGAGATAGTTTTGGTCGCAGGTACAAATGCGATACCCTTTATCGAAAACGAGATTAAACAAGCAATTTGATCACACTCGAAGGACGAGACTGTTTACAGTCGGTTTTGTCGAAACCATCTGTTTTCATTTTCACGTTTTGCAGCATAGTAACAGTAGCGACTCGTGGTACAACAAAACAGGTGTTCTGCAATTTGCATCTCATATAATCAGGGTCGTGTTTTTATTTAAACTTACCTATTTTTTGTAGATCAGATCGATCCTGCTGCCTTTCTTAGTGGTAAATTTATCAATGAGCTTTTCATTAAAATTTTTAATTTGGGACATAAATTTCTTTTCAATAGAAAGCATGGACAAGGCTGTTAACACTGAAATTGTATCGATTCGTAAAGTTTACGCATTGCTTGCATACAATAAGCGACGACTTTAGTTGATATATTTTAAATTGAATTGAGTTACCGATAAGTAGCTGATAACGCGGTATAAATCAGTGCCTATCAAGCAGGGCGCTAACCGCGAATAAAATTTATTTCGAGTCAGCTCTGGCGAGTTAAATGCGGCGTTTGGAATTTTCGCTATCACTGTTTTGATGTATAATATAAATAAATAAATACAAAATCAGCAGATTGTAGATTGGATGTTGATTGTTCTTAATATTGATAACTCCATTGAATTGTGAAGATAACTTTTGGAGTTTTCATGTTTTTTTATTTTTTCACTCAAGTGTACTAAATGAGTCACCCCTACCTGTGTTCATGCTTTATCTCCACCAAAAAGCTAACATGGAAAACAAAAAAAAACATTTTTCTTGTTGCCGCCACAAATCCAGTTATTCCTTGCATAAATTTCATTGTTGAACTGACGTTTATATGGTTTTCCACGACTAATACCGCTTGTTTCAATAATAATGTCCGGCGGCGGTCGACCTTTATTTTTCAAATCTATTTTTTCTTCGTAACTATACTTCACAAATCGCTTAAAGTTAATCAAATTGTCCACAACATCCATTGTCAAAAGAACACTAATACAATACACGAACACGAAAGTATAAAATCAAAATTTACAACGACAAAGCCACAAAGTGAAAAACCGCACGTAACATCACGTCCGAAATCTGGAACAGAACTGCGTGAAATGCAGCACATAAATAACATTAAGCTAGCGAAAGAGTTTGGGTATGTGCAGGACGCGAGGGGGATAGTGGGGGTGTCTCAAGCAGTTCTATGCACTATCTCGAATGGCCCAATATAAAAACAATGGTCCGCTCCGCTAAAACCACGACAAAACAACTGGTTTGTTGGAATGTTGGATTCTCGATTGCACGGAGACATGGAGTTACTCGGTGCGAGTTGTTGCGATTAAGAAAATAAAATTCTGTGACGAAATTCAATTTTTTCAATATTACGTTTTATAAATTAAATACAAACGAAGCTAATTCTTTTGGAAGTTCTTCAGCTCTGCAGCACTTATGTACGAGCCGCCACTGTTATGTAATGTTTGTTGTTTTACAAATTAAAATTAATTCATAACGTTAGAATGTAGACAACACCCAGTAAGTGCACTTTGCCATTTTGTTGGCCCTCATTACCCGTAATTTGGATATACAGGGTTTGGAGAAAACTAATTCAATTAGTTTCGTATTTTTTGTGGCACCTTGTAGTTGCTTTTTAGATGTCACGGAATTCTCTGGAAAAAGTTCCGGATCGAAACTACCCTCAAAACTCCCAACAACCACTTCGTACACTATGATTAATACGGACAACTTTTTAATAAACTGTGTTTCCGAAAGAGTGTGAAATATCATCTTACGAGGACTTAATTAAATGTGGGCACGTCTTTGTGATATATTTGGACGCTTCAGCGTCCTCGAGGAGTAAATTTGCAAGAAATTTACGAATTAAATTATAAAATAACATAAAAACTGTAGCTAACTTTATTTAATTAGATCTCTGAAAATTTTACAATTTAAATCGAACTCGTCAAAAAAATTTAGTTTTTTTGCTGATATTTTGAAAAAAAAAGTTGAGCCCAAGTTTAAAATGCGGAAAACACGATCTTTATCGTGTTACTATTCGACGGGGTTACAAGGTCGCCAATAGATAGCGCTGACGCGATTTGTTTAAATTAAGATTACTGGTTAAAAAATTGTTTGAGAACGTAACAAGTTTTTAGGCATTCGATAGCTGTAAGTACGACTTTATTTATTGTTTAATAATTGGTAATTTTCCAATACTTTAAATTAAATATAATAATATTTCTTTACTGAAAGAATTTAGCGATAGTGACAGAGCCTTGTCGTAATTGTATCGTTTTATTAAAAGCTGTGATAAATTCGTTAATTTTGTTTAAAAAATTTCGATGGAAATAATTTAAATTCCTTTGGAATACCACTTATTGTTAGTATGTAATTCATTTTTTCCCAATATTCTTGTTCAAAAGAGACTACATTATTTTACGTTAGTTCAGTGTTCTTTGTCTTTGAAGGAGTTGGTTTTTACAGCTGGGTCTTGGAAGTGGGTTTGCTGATTTGGATGTTAGGATGGAGTTGTAGGTCCGATTTCTTGAGGCCCGTTCTTTGGAAAAGTTTCACCTTTATACGTACTCAGAAAAAAAAATTCTTATAGGTCGCTCCAATTTTAAGAATTTTTCATAAGTTTTACATTTAAGAATAGGTCATGTTGATTTCAAGAATTTTTATTTAATTACTTAAGAATGTTCTTAATTAAGGTGTTTTCTTATTGAAAAATTGAAGATGGCCTTCTTATTATATTAAATAAGTACTTGTAAATACAATTTTTTTTCTAATTTTTATGAATTGTTGAGTGGAATGCTTGAATTGAAGGAATTTTAGAATATAAAGTTATTTCTCAACAGTAATATCACAAGTGCATCAAAATAGCCGATTAAATTTTGACGTTTCTGTCAAAATTTTTGCCTAGAAATATGTCGAGCAAATTTGCTACGTAACAAAATCTCGAGTGCGCAGCACGAGGGATTTTGGGTGGAAAATTTACGAGAAATATTTCTTTATGACAAAACGTTGCGACAAAAACGTAAAAATTTAATCAGGACATTCGGCATGATTATTTCCTGATTATTAATTTGAATAAATAGATTTTACAACGAATTATTTATTTACTTGTCGAGGAATCTTTGATAATGATTGCAAAAAAAATTCAGAAGCTATTAAACGTCAAAATTTAATCGGGTAAATTTTGACACGTTAATATAATCGATATAAAACTGAGGAAAACCATGGTGACTGTGACGTTTTACGTGCATGAAGGAAATAATCATACATATTTTAATTAGTAGGTGAAAATTGAACAGCACATCACATCCTGTTTAAAAATACATTTTCAGTTTAAGAACCACATTATCATTTGGTAGCAGATGTACGTATATGAAATGGAAGTTTGTCGAAGTCATTAGCCTTCTTAATGAATTTTGGCCGGTACACAAATAAATTGTTTTTCTCTCAAGAAATAATTGGCCACAATCTACATCAATCTAAAAACAAAGAAACAAAGTGCTTACATTGTACCATGGATATATTATTATAAAAATGTACCAATATAGACCAGTTTGAATGCTTCAATAATGATCATTCCGCGTACTTCAGTCACGCTTGTTTTTTGTCAAATTCTTTCAAAGACCTCTACATTCGCTAAAAAGTAAAAATTGTTATAAGATAGTTAAATAACACTAAATGTATAAAAGAAAATCAAAATTATTCGTTACCTTCGTCGTTACTATTAATTATGTTATAGAAGCAACTGATTTGCATGTCTCTTTCTTTTTATCTCCTTTTACTTTTCGTTCCGATGAAAATAAACTAAAAAACAGTTTGTTTAATAGCTGTTACATTGAAAATACTTGTAGAACTTTTACAAAATTCATTCGGTAAGTTAAAAGTAAGAGAAAAATTATAATTACAACAAATTTTCTTACATCCGAATTTATCACACACAGAATCAGAAAAACCCCATAATTTTAGTACTATTTTTAGAAATAGTCTTTGAAGCTGATCATTTTGTTGATCGACATTTATTAACATTGCATTGAATTAACATCTTCATTTCGGCACATTAAACCACTTGTAATATTTCTCCTTTCTTCACAATTAAACATTCACTAATTATGTAAGTTAGTACTAAAAATTCACTTTAAAATAAAAATACAGAAAATGCACACCGTAATATGTATTTTCTTACTGCAAGCCGAGTTTGGTGTAATGTTTTTCAACTAAATTTGTAAGAAATTCTAAAGTAATTTATCTACTGTCAGTAAACAGTCCTTTGCAGAAAAAAATGTCCGGCAGAAAGCAATTTACAACATTCCGTATAATTGTATCCGCCCAGCAAGGCTTCTAAACAATGGTACTGTAGAACCCTTGTACCTAACGTTCATCTCGAACAAAACTTTCAATGAGGTCACCACAAATTGCGAATCCCCATGCTTACTCTAATAATAGTAAGCAAGCAGACTCGTGCTAAATACAAAACTTTTATCAGTTCTTAATGTAAGAAGTGGGTTTTTAAAAAATTCTTACGTAGCATTTTTTCAGTGCGCTTTTATTATCTCTTAATGTTTTTGCGACCATGAGTTCTTCAAAATTACAATTTAATTCAAATATCCTGCTGAAGAAGCCTTTACTTGCAAAAAACTTTTCCCCCCAATTAAATTTGCTGGACTTAAAAAAAGCAAGTTTTATTGCAAACAACCACTTTAATTACACTACCTCAATAAAATCAATGTTAAAGGGGAGCCATAACATTTTATTTTAATAAAAACAGTTGCAACCGAATTGTGTTGTTACAACGGGCGTTAATTAACACCCGAACAAAATTTCGTCACGTTTCGTATCAAATTCGCGAACATTTCCGACAATAAACATCAACGTCGAGCAGTAAAATAAAAATTTACGACCTTTTAAGGATATTTATAACAATTATGTTTTAAAACCGGCCACGTACACGGTCGACCTAATTGTTCCCTGAAAAAATTCTTATGACCCGCTAATTGGGGGCATTTGAGCGCACAATTTCGATTAGTAACTAGGAAGTGCACTTGCAAAGCCATTATCTAGCGTTCACGTTCAAATATTGGTTTTGATAACGATTTGGACGTGAAAATGGTTAGATCCTTCCGGGCACAGGTATTATTCCCTGTTAAATAGTTGCGGAGTGGAACGATGCGATTCTGGCTTTTTTTGGCCCGCATTTTGATATAAAAACAGATAACGCGGTTAAGGACAACACTTAATCAACGGTAAAAAGGATTTCGATCTTCCAAGGCTTTTATTACCGAGATCCGTCACGGGGCAAATGGGTTCCGTGGCGTGCTAATTTCACATGTTGTACAGAATTATTGCGAGTTATTCCAAAAGAATTATTAGGTGCGATTATGTCGTTGAAGTGGTTCTGCTGCGGTGCGGCCACATTTTAATGCGAATGCGTGATATTTTATGGAAACAGTTTTAAATTTGCGCTCGTAAATCAATTTTTCAGGCAACCCAGCTGCGGCGAGCCACTACATTGATTCATAATGCGATTTCGATGCACTGTTTCAATTGGGGCTGTTTACAACCGATTCTTTTAGATAAAATGTCGCACGGGAGGCACTTTTAAATTCAAATCTATCAGATTTCCGGCGGGAATTGCTCAAAACTGACGGGCACTGCTTCCATATTAATAACGACCAGTACACTGAAAGTAATAGTCAGTCTAATAGTTAAAAAACGCTAATAGTAAAAAAGTTGATTTATTTATGTTTAAGTATTTAAATTGTCAAAAAGTACACTTTATTAACTACTACCAATTCTTATAAATCAATTTATTTTTTAGAAATAAACTATTTATTACTTTCGACTTTGTTTGAGATCAACATATTATTTAAAAACAAATATGTTCTCAATTCATGCAAACAAAAATTTATTAACAATGGGTATTTGTTTATAATAATTAAGGTTTTTTCATACTATCACGCTATCATTTTTCAAAAAGGTATAATCGTTCAAGTAAATTGGGACGTATATGGTCAAAGGTTGTTAATGTATTGTACATTGATGACAAACAAATGTATTTAATATATAAAACAATTGTGTGTTATGGTATTGATAAATATTTTGAAGCATATGAAGTGACTGATGATGATTTTTCCACTTCTAAACTAATTATTGACATTAAAAATATTTGTTGCACTTTTCCCACACATATTCATTTAATCGGTGATGTACGTAAATGTATTTCCTGCATGAACCAAGAATATTAATAGGTATCTACTATAACGACAGCAACTGTATTATTTAGACATTTTACAAACATTTCTAATGCATTTCACATTGAATGATCCTCTAATATTTTTTAAATTATTTATAGGTATAAGTTTTGTTTGATGTTTATTTTATTTTATTGTATTTTAAATATTTTTATTCATTTTAAAGAAAAAATTTCAGGTTAATATGAGATTATTATTAAAAATCCAATTTATAAAATATTTATTAATAAATAATGAAGGGTTTATAGTAAATATTTCCCGCATATTATTTGTTATTATTAATATGATAATTTAATTGTTAACTGAAATTCATTAGTAAAAAACAACTTACATTAAAATGATATAAATAATTAATAAATCTTGATTGTATTATTATTTACTATTATTAAACGTATATTTAATGTTAACAAATATTTATGAGAGAATATTTATTAATAACAAATATTTATTTGATTTTAATATACATTTATTTTTTATTAATAAACAACTATTCCTCCAAAATAAAGCAAATTAAGACTGAATAATACATTTATTTGGTGTAACTAAACGTGTGTTAACTATTACCAAATTCGTTTTTGTTTTTAATAATTGCTTACTTTATTATCAATAACAATGTGTTAGAAGTAAATTAAGCTAATTTAAATCGTATTAATAAACTGTCAGTTAATTACAAATAAACATTTGGTGGGCCAAATATCAATCAATATTTGTTAATAGTTAACGAAATTGACTTGTTATTAACAAATTTTTCACTTCTTTTCTTTCTGTGTATAAATGATCATAAATAGTTCAATTTAACACTGAACTTTTTCTAAATGTGTTCATTGTTGGGCGCAGTTATCGAATTCCTTTTGAATCCCAAGTAACAATTTAATGTTTTATAAAAGTCTAGAGAACTACACAGCAAATCTTATAAAACAATATTTGTGATAAGAACGTTTTGTGAACAGTCTTACAGCAGTTATAAAGCCTGTTGAATGCTGTTACCCGACAGTTATGTATCGTTTATACAGCCTTTATAAAACAATTTTATAAAAGCTGTAAGTAAAACAGTTTTGTAAGCTTCATCTTTGTACAGCTATAAAATTCTTTTACTGCATGGCGTTACATCTATAAAAGTAAACGATTTTATAAATGTATTCTTAATCTCATCGCTTTTTTGCACGACAACATCCGCATGCTTGAAAAATATAGAGCTTTTAACCGATTGACTCTTATGAGGTCAATTTATATTACGAAGAAAAGTTTTCTGTCAATTATATAGCATATACAAAATGTTTCACAATGAAGAATCCGGCTCGAAGGACCAAAATGTTTCACAATGAAGTGCACGAGGTTGTTACGGGAGTCTTGCCTTGTTGTCAATTTACAGCAGAGAAGTGCGGGAATATTGCCTTGCTACCAATTCACATCAGAGAAGTGTTTTCTTGGATCGTAAATGTGGTCAATACTGCACACTAACACGCACTTGTTTGGGGGAATCTTGTTACCAATTCACAGATGAAGAAGTATAAATTTTTCTATGGTTCGTGAATTGTTTTCTTGCAAAAAACTTGTATGGTTTTTTTGTTGTCAAAAATGTTCTTGTTGTTTATTATCCAAAGACAGAGAAAGTTTATTAAAAATTATAAAAGGCTTTTAAAATGTATATCTATCCAAGTTTATACAAGTTTAGACATAATTTAGTGAAATCGTGCCGGCAGCTCTGCTTAACTTTGTTATCATGTGTTTGTTGATGTGTTTCAAGCATTTGGCCCATACATGCGGTATCTTTTGGATTTTTTGCATTTAGGAAGTTTTTAATCTACCTTACGCGGGGGGGGGGTACTTGGGGATAAGTTTGAAAGCATTTTTGTGACATTTTTCAAATTAAAACAAAAAATTGTTTTCCGCCATACCGATAACTTTAACGTGGTGAGTTTAATTTGACTCATTACTATTAGTTAAAAAACGTCAGCCGCAACAAGCCCTGCAGAGGACTCAAAAGTGAGATTTATTATCCGTGTAATTAACAAATGGAGTTGTCCTGTTACATCCGAGTGTGACTATTACTTGTCGGATTATTTAAACCAGACGCAACATGCGCAACTTGTTAACCCATTTTTTCCTGTTCAACTTCTTCAACAAGTTACCGAAACTACCCTTGAAACTTTCTGATGATTAACGCGGACAACTTTTTAATAAACCACATTTCCGAAGGAGTTCGAAATGCGTATCTGGCGAGGACCTAATTAAATTTGGACACGTCCTCGCAACACTTGACATACGAATACATTCGTCTGGGATTTATAAAAGGAAATCGATATAGGTGCATGGAGTCGCGGCCATAGGGTATGGGATTTGGGGGATTACGACATTGTCAAACGGCATTAGGCTGGATAACAAAGATTGCGGAACCGTTTCAGTCTCAAATGGACGGAAAAGTTTGATCTGGCGATTTTTTATTCAAAATTTTGCAGTTTTAGTTTGGTCAAACATTATCTGTAAGTAAATGCACAACGCCTTAAGTACGGCATTCACTTGCAGTTGGCCGGACGACGAGATCGACAGTCGGCGCAGACTGTCGCCGGATTTTCACCACTCACCTACAGTTTGTCGTCAGTCCGCGGCCTTCAGTCCGCGTAAAACTGCGCTCCGGACTGACGATTTCCTACCGTCCAGATATTTAACTTGATTGAAAATTTTCCGCGAGGCCAACGTTAAAATATTGCTATAAGGATGAACTTCTATAGTTATCTAGTGATAATAACATTACAATAACGCATAAATGTAAATTTTTAGCATTTTGCCCCTTAAGACTCGAATTAAATTGGGTCAGCAAAACATTGTTTTTTTTTTTATAAAACAACTTAAAATGAGCCCAAATGTAAACCAATTTAAAAAATAGTTTGAAAATCTTTTTTTTTTAAATAATACAAAACTTCCCAATTAACAAAAAATTAGAGAAGCAATAGATATTAATTTATTCAGTTAGGGCAGGAATACAATTAAATGTTTTGTGTTCATTGTAATGTGCTCCGGCTCTGAAGGGGATAATAGGAGAATTTTACTTACAGAATCATCACCAACTTCAGTAAAGTTTTGAAACAATTATCACCCATACGCAGAAAATTTTTTAAATAGTCGAAATTGGATTCTCTTAATTTTTGTACTAATCGCATATGTGAAAATTTTTGTCGTTCCAATAGCCAGTCTTTTACCCAAAACATTTCTTGATTTATCACTTCTATAGTTATCTAATTACATATAATAACATTACAATATTGCATACATGTAAATTTTTAACATTTTGCCCCTTAAGACTCGAATTAAATTGGGTCAGCAAAACATTGTTTTTTTTTTTAATAAAACAACTTAAAATGAGCCCAAATATAAGCCAATTTAAAAAATAGTTCGAAAATCTTTTTTTTTAAATAATTGGTATCCTATACAAAACTTCTCAATTAACAAAAAATTAGATAAACAATAGATATTAATTTATTTAGTTGGGGCAGGAATACAATTAAATTTTTGTGTTCATTGTAATGTGCTTCGGCTCTGAAGGGGATAATAGGGGAATGTTACTTACAGAATCATCAAGAAATAGCCCATAGTTTATTTTCATTAGTTACCAATTGAATATTTGAAATCTTCAAAAGTACGTCCTGTGGCCAGCTATTATAATCTTTCTTCTACACTGATTGCGTTTCTCATTCTTGTATTTTCTTTTGTAATATATATGGTTTCGCCAATTTCAGTAAAGTTTTGAGACAATTATCATCCATGGGCAGAAAATTTTTTAAATCGTCGGAATTAGATTCTCTTAATTTTTGTACAAATCGCATATGCGAAAATTTTTGTCGTTCCAATAGCCAGTCTTTTACCCAAAACTTTTCCCTTGATTTCTTTTCACTTAACAACAACCTTAGCATTAACAAGCACAATCTAGTTTTTCTCGACATCACCATTTTCAAAACTTGAACGCTTTCTTTAAGAATTGACAAAAACCTGTGTGATTAGTGAAAAGATGATAGGGAATGAAGGCGATCTGTCCGGCCGGCTGTTAAGTGTGTAGTGAATGTCAGCCGATAACGATGAGAGGCGGCCTCGTCATCCATCGCCCGGATAACTGTAAGTGAATGGCGCACTTTAAAGCACATGTACCTAAAAATGTTGAATTGTTTCCCAAAACTTTAGGCATTATTTGAGTCGTTGATTTCGTATTTTCTTAATAATTCACAATAAATATCTTTAGAAATTTATTTCGACTACAACAGCCAAAACGGGGTAGACCAAGTAGCTTTTGTTCAGGCGAAAGCAGTTTGCGAATCCAACGTCCAGATATCTTTTTATTGTTCAAATTTTCGCGGAAAAGTTGTTTCGAATGCATCAATTTCATTGGCAATAATAGACGGTTATATTCGCCGACCTGACAACACTAACTCCTCGACTTGCCGCTGCCGAAGTCTCATAAAAAGTTTCTTAGATGCTGCCCTGTTTCGAAATTTAAAAATTTATGTCAAGAATTGGATAATAATATTCATTTGACTCTGGAAAAAATTTTGAACCTAAAATTTACAAACATGTCATGGGATCAAACCAAGTTACCTGTCCGTTTTGGTGGTCTAGGTATTCGATCTGTTGCAGATATTTCAACTCCAGCTTTCTTATCTTCTATCTTTGCTAATTCTCGGCTCATTAAGTTTATTCTACCTTCTCGTTTTTCTAACTTCGAGACATCTTACTCCAGCGAAGCCATTGAAGAATGGAAAATTATATCTAATTCCTCGTCTTTACCCTCGACATCTCCCTCCATTCAACGAAATTGGGATTTGCCAATTATTGAAAATAACTTTCAAAAGCTATTGTCTTCCTCAAATGTTACTCAAAAAGCTATTTTATTAGCAGTGTCTGAATCCGAATCTGGAGCTTGGCTTCGCTTGGCTTGACTTCTTCTAAATTAGGCACTTTGTTAGAAAAAACCATTTTACAAATTGATGTTTCTCTAAGATTAGACATCAGTTTTTGTCATCTTCATATATGTAATTGTGGTTCTTCAGTAGACACGTACATTCATCATGGACTGTCTGCATAAAAAATGCAGGAAGAATCCCAAGACACAACAGCATTAACGACATCTTAAAACGTGCTTTCTCATCTGCCAACATCCCTTTTTTACTTGAACCCAACTGGGTTCTGAGAGATGACGGCAAACGTCCGGATGGAATCACCATTATTCGCTGGAAGGAAGGCAAATCCCTTGTCTGGGATGTCACCTGCACAGATACGCTTGCAGCTTTACATTTACCTGAGTCGTCCATATCTGCTAGATCTGCTGCAAACAAAGCAGAAAATCTTAAAAGAAGAAAATATACTTCGTTAGCAGATCACTACATTTTCGTTGGCTTTGCTGTTGAAACCTATCGTTGTTGGATGCTTTGGGAAGACTTATTATTGACGTCACAAGTATTCCTCCGGCGAAAACATACTTAACATAACGAAAAAGTGTTGCCATTCGGAGAGGTAACGCAGCCAGCGTTCTGGAAACTATGCCTATTTTTTCTTCTCTGGACGAATTATTTAATTTAACTTAATTTTTAGTTTGCATTTTATAATTTAATTTATGATATGTTATAATTTGATTTGTCATATTTATAATTATTATACAGGGTGATGAAATAAAGATGCCCGTGAGTAGCTACATGTTATAGACGATTTCTAACGAAACACAAATTTGAAAGCCAAAATAAAATTTGTTGTCTCTCCACCAAGATATAAGCTTTCCTATTCAGACAATAAAAATCTATACGATTAACAATTTTGTAATAATTTCATTGTTAGGGTCTAAATTTGACGCAGTTGATGGTGATTTTTTAAAAAAAGTGTAAAAATCTATTGAAACCAACTTTATTACCGGTCAAAAGTACGGTTTCTTGGATCCGAGGAAAATTTATCAATGTCGCAACATCGCAAATCTCCTAGGAAAATTTGGCAACAATAATTCACTTTTCAATGTCAGTTCTCTTGTCAAATTTGAACGATACAAGTCAAATGTTCTAAAAAGTCTTAAAATGGAATACAATTTCAGTGAATATCTAGACATGTTGCCCCGCTTGGGTGAGACAGATAATAACGCATCGAAAGCTGCTAGAGAATATGCTAGAGTGTATCCATATCGACGTCATCCAGATGCTAACGTAATTAGAAAAGTGGAGCAAAAATTAAGAGAAAATGGCCAAATAGTGCCGATTTCTGTAAACGGTAGACGACCTCGTGAAGTTCTTACAGCACCATTGGAGGAAGCAGTTGTGGAAGCGATTGAAACTGGATCAGGACGAAGCATACAAGGATTAGCGCGACAATCACTCTAAGTCACTTTTCCTATTCTGAGATATTTGAGATTTTATGTTTCAATTTGATCTGGAAATTACATTATTTCGTTTTTGACTGATCTGTTTTTACTAAATAACATGGTTAGGGGCCTTTTAAACGGGAATCAGTAAGTGCGACCGAAAGTTCATCCATTCTTATCAGAAATAGCGCAAATAGTTGAAAATCTCTACGTCACTTAGGGACTTTTTGCATACAGCCCTTCAATTACCTGTTTGTTGTGTATTCTTGTTTACTTACATTAAATTCTTTTGAAATAAAAAAGTTATGTCAACGTGACAGTTGTTTGTCTTACGCAAGTGACAGTATCTGTCAGTGTTGGTTGTTTAGATACAAGAAGTAGGCCTACCTGAAAGTAATTCTTTAGAAAAAGAAATATGTGCAGTATTGCCACGTTGTGCTCTTAGACAAAATGTTTTAATTTTAAACAGAATCTATTTGGACCAGTTTTGTTGCGATTTCCACAATGCTTCAACAGAAATTATTGTCCCAATATCAATCATGGGCACTTTCTTTCATCACCCTGTATAGATAAATAAATAAACAATTTTAAAAATGTATCAACGCATCAAAGAATTGTCTTTTATTAAATTTAAATAAATTGTTTTATAATTTGGTGAGCGATAACAAAAAATTTAATACCAGCGGAGGTTTTTATCTGACTTGAGGAGTTTCCAACGAAGACGTTATTGTCGGAGAGAAACGGATCTCGAAAATTTAATTCATCACCGAATCGAGGATGTGAGTAAAAACCGGCATCCAAATGTCTATGTGATGGCGTTATAAAGAACACGAGATTAGCGAAACGATGAAATGTGTCCGCAATTCTTCCACGCGCCAAAACAACCCCGCACAAGTGACGTCATCACTTGTGTATAATGGCATTTCTCATTAGGAGAAATATATATGAGAACTTTTGTCCGCAAAGAGAAGAAACGTTTCAAAAGTGAAAATGCGTAAAGTGTTCGGATATTATTTGTTATTCAGCGGGGAAGCATTTCTTGTTTTGCTTTACAACTCTTTTTTCTCGCTCCCGCACCGAAAATTTAAATAATGAGTCTTGCGACAAAGTTTACGCTCGCTTTTCTCATTGTCTTTCGTCTTTCCATTTATTATGGTTTTGTCTTCATAATGGATAGCGGAAACGTTACAATAAAAAAAGTATCAAATACATCTCGGCGAAAAACGGAACGCCGTTTTTTGCTACATTAGACTCTCGCACATGTTTCATCTCGGTTTTGCGGCGATGTAATCGCTATATTAATTTCATAAAAAGGCCGCAATGAAACGGGGGAAAAAAATGTTTACCCTGTTTTAAGGGCGTTTGCAGACTCGTCTTTACCAGTGTCAATATTGGCGTAGTGTATAATCCGGTCTTCACACGTACGGGCACTGATTCCAGTCGATAAGCAATTTAAAAGGGATATTTATGAAAATGAAAGTAGGTGTTCGGGAAGACCTGCCGGGTTGTTATTCCCGGCACGTCAGCAAGGATGCGAAAGCGCCTCTCTAGATTCTCAGATACAAACTGTGCCACTCGATATATTCTCGCTATTTGTGAACCTCATTCATGGAAATCAGCCCTCTTCGGACCATTCCAGCTGAATAAGTTAAATTGTGCTGTTTTAGAAATGCTGTGCGTTGCACGCCAGAATTTTTTTATTTTCCCCCCCGTAAATATGTGTATTTTGCATTCAATTTTCGAAGATGCTGATATAAACGAGAGATTAAATTCGCTCCTTTCTCGGCGGACTGGGCGTTTTTTCGATTAATTTTTGGGTGCGTGCGTAATAACACAATCGCAGAAATAAATAACCCGGTAATGGAAAAGTTCTTGTAATTGATTCGAGGAGTTTTGGTGGCCGACCTACATAAACTAAATTGAATTACCCCTTTTGAATCCCGCCTTTTTCTTCATCTATTTGTGCTTACCGGAAAACCCATGAATCTTAGTTTCAATTTCTTTGTTCTTTTCGGAGAACCAAATTTATTAACAATAAAAAGATCAGATTTTCAATTCGAAAACGAATCAGGGGAGGCAACACGCACTGTTTTCCCAATCCAACTTTCATCAAAATATAAATGACATGCGTTGTTGCTTATTATTAACTTAAAATGCTACATTTTAAAAATAAACGTCTTACTGTTTTGGAATAGGTACCACATCTTGCATCCCCATCAAGTCACTACTAAGATTACTATGTAATTTATTAATGAAAGTGGAGGAATATGTGTTGTCTGTTTTGATTTTACAAGGTGTTGGTTTTTAAATTGAAGGCCTTGTAAGTAGTCGTCTAAAACATCACTTAAATATTTACTAACTTAGTCACCAATTACAATTAATTATTTTCCACAAGTTATATTAGTGTCGCAGCCATATTGCATAATCCGCCGCAATGTTAAGCAGATCTGTTTTGTAAAACAGCTGATTAAATTTAGGCCGATTCTTGTAGCAACACGTTCAATAACACGGCGGCCCACGTTTAGCCGGAAAGTTGACTATATGTAATGTAGGGCAACAATATATTTTACAATTTGACTGAAAATTTTAGGTGTTTTATGAATTGCTGAATAACCCTCAGTCCGTCTTGTAAAGGAATGACCTTTTATATTGAGTTAAACCTTTTCCTTACAGTTATGACTTTTATATTTGTCATAACTACAAGGAAACGGTTTAACTAAATATAATTTTTTTTTTTATATAAATGTCTACCAATTCTTCAGTCCCTTTTTACAATAGACTGACAGTTATTCAGCGATTCATAAAGCACCTGAAATTTTCAGCCAAATTGTAAAAATTCTCGGTTCATTCTATATTTTACAATCTGCACAGTCATTTAGAAAACGGCTGAATTTACAATTCGCTGCCGACATATATACAACGTGTCCCGGAAATATTGTCATTAATTTTAACCCATAGTAGAACTCCTCAAAACAAACATTTTTTCTATGTACCATTTTTTCGAAATCGCAATTTTGTTTTGGTACTTTACCCTCCCTGAAATTGACGAGCCGCCTTGATTTGATAAATCACTGACGGTGATCGTGAATATTAGTTTTTGCTGACTTTATAAAAAATGATCTTTTATTGAATATTCAAGGTATGTGCGTTATATAATAAATAATTTTTTTACTCACTTATTTAAACCACCCCCCGCACATCTAGTCTTTGTTATTGCGACTTATAAATGCTTGTAACAATTATTTTGAACATACCATTTTTGGTAGTAAAACTTTGACAAGGACTCAAATTATTTCATTTATGTATTACCATAGCATTTTTCAATTTGCATTCCAGAACTTTACAATAACAGCAACGGTCAAATTAATGACTTGCTGCGTCGACAGAACTAAAAAGCAGGGAATGTTTTCTTGCATTGATTTTTTATTCTACGCTTATTGGCGTTTAACATTCAACATTATTATCCATAGGCGGGTAACGAAATAAGAGTCAAATCTGTCAACAATTTTAACTTGTTAATCAAAACGTTAACACCAAAAAGTTATTTTAAAAAGTTCTTGGATTTGACGAGTTCTATCACTGGTTAAAATTGATGACATTATTTCTGGGACACGTTGTATATATGAACTCCTTATGCATAATATAACATGACAGGTCACTTTGTAAGTAGGAATAATAATTGCTATTGAATGTTTTGTAACTTATTTTATTAAAAATCACTTATGAAATTCTTTGTTGACACACCGTCAAGCTAAAATGGCATATAGATCCGCCAAGAACTTTTTTCTTGAAGCAGTCACATCTGTTGGTGTGGCACACTTATTATTTTCACTTTGCACTGACACAATTTCGGTGTTCGACGCCATTGTTGTTGTTATCGTATGGCAGAACCGCGAGTGGTAAAATTAGGAACTAATTATGCCAAACGACGGTTCAACGTTTTACAAAACGGCGACGCGTCATTTAGCCGCATTGGAGAACGTGAAACGTCCATTACAATATGGCTGACCAACGTTTAGCCGTATTACATTCCGCCTAAATATTAACCAACCGTTTTACAGAACAGATCTGCTTTGTATTGCAGCTGATTCTACAATCAGTTTGCGACATTAGCATTACGATTCTATTATATTGATGAATGGGTTAACCAGGTTTTCTTGATTTTTTTTCCAGTTCAACATCGAAACGTTCGGTTGTAATGGTCATTTTAAAAGAGGTTTACGAGCTGTGTAGTTTACATGCAGATTTGAAGTATTTCCCTCACATTATCCTTAAATTAACGAATGTCCGGTTTTAGTTCTCGTTTCAACTGTGCAGTCGCTTTGTTTTTCCTTCGCATTTAATTTATTACCGCGCTCAAAACACGGCGTGACCCCCATGAATCGTTAATAGTTTTGTATGCATTCTCATTTAATAATTTCCAACGTCGCGAAATTACACGTTTATATTTTCTATTTGTGCACCGAAAAGTGCGGCCCTCATAAATAATAAGTAAAAGACTAACTCAATGAAATTTGATTTCTGTGCAATTGAATTGCATTACAACCGAGTAGGACAATGGCGCGTCTGCGGTTCGGAATTGAATCACAAGCCTGTTTGATTAAAAATTTTCCGGGAAACTTGTGCATCGCCCGTTTTAATTATGTCACATTCAATTCTGAATTCATTATGCGATTTGAATTTTTTTTGCCAAATAAAAAAGCGAATTGTTCCGGGATTAAGCTGCAACCCTTTTCTGTCGGAGGCATTCGGTCAGGGACCCGGATTTATGACTTTAGAATGGAGTAATTGCATAAGTTACATACAGTAAAGATGATGGATGATGGTCTGCTTAAAATGTAAAGCACTATAAACCTTGAACTATTAATTATCCCGGTAACGTGTAAATAATAAATTATAAGCAGCGAAAGGGCGCAAAAAATCTAATGATTAATTTAAGGTCCCAACGAAAATTGTCTTGCAATGTGAAATTTTTTGTTGCCATTTTAAATTACAACTGCAATGTCTGTCTGGAGTAGAACGACGGCAAACAACTGCAATAGTTGTGCTGCTAGACTTATTCCACATTCTATTTAACTGTCTCGAGTTTAATTTTCAAATTTAGTCTAATGGATTCAGTTGAATATTAAATTTTCAAATTGAAAAATGTTGGCAAAAAATTAAGATTTTATTTTATACAGCGTGGCCCATCGCATAGCATTTTTGACATAAAACCTTTTCTCATTCTTCAATTGTCAAGCTACAAAATGACCGAATCATTTTTTTCCACCCTCAGTACGTTTCAATGTCAAATTATCATCGTCTGCACCCACTACTATAGTTGTCGCAGACCGACCAGTATATAGTTGTGGTTCTTGAAGATATAGCTCACATCAATTACACTGTTTTTTTCTTCCTAATTTTTGAAATCGACATACTCTCGGTCGTATCTTGCTGCAGATTTTTCTGGCAATAAACTTGAAGTCACACTCATGATTTTTTTTACGATAGCTTCCACAAATAAATAAACGATGAGCGTTTGTCGCAGTAAGAACTTCAAGGATTATGAGATGTCATTACGGAAAAGTTTTGACACAATTGGAACAAAGTGGGTCTAATCAATAAGCAACAATATCTACAGCCGTATGGCAGATTTTCTATAGAATGAAACGCCCATTTTATGGTACGGTAATTGTAGATTATTGGCCGAGGGTTTAAGCGAAAATAATAAACGATGTGGAGTTAATTTTTAAATCCTTTTAAGCGAATTTAAACATCGACTTTACATAATCGGAACGAACGATCAAATTTGAAGTTTGTTGTTCATATTTACACTTCAAACCGAAATGTTCGGAACTGTTTTGTGTTTAAGCATTCAGTTGCAACTGTCCTAGAATTAATTTGCAGGTCTCATTGTTCAAGTTTCGAAACCAAGTTTTAAGTGTTGTAAATAAATGCTTGCATCGAGGTTTACAAATTTCACAAATTCGTGGTTTTCAATTTTAAACTTCTATGCATTTAAATCGCCAGTTTCGTTTACTTGGCACCGTTTTAGCGAGATGATGCACACAAGTTAACTGAAAAGCATTAATTCGATCTTCCCAGCCCCGGCTGCCACTAAGCCCTCAATAATTCCCCAAAAGCTTTGTTCCAAGGTTCCCACGTCCCACCCCGAATAACGTCAATTTGCTTCCAATGAAACGGAGACTGAGCAGAATTTTTTTAACGCTAGGAAAATATTCAGGGCCGTTTCGGACAAAGGCCAATTAAATTTCAGTGCGTAGTCAAAGGACTGTCGGACAAATACAATTATCTTTCGGGACAAAGTAAATAGGTCACTTTAAACGGGGACGGGAAAGACGCACCCGACTGTTTCTTGGAGTTATGACGGGCGCTCAATCACATCGGCGAATTTGTGCACAAAGAAATCGGGGGGAATTAGTTATCCCCGAGGAGTCCTCGAAAACTAATAAAAATCGGACTCACGTAACGAAAAAAAGTTCTAATTATGAGCAGTGGCGGCTCGTGGTACAATAAAACAGGTATTCTGCAATTTGCATCTCATATAATCAGGGCCGTGCTTTTATTTAAACTTACCTATTTTTTATAGATCAGATCGATCCTGCGGTTTTTCTTAGTGGCAAATTTATCAATGAGCTTTTCATTAAAATTTTTAATTTTGGACATAAATTTCTTTTCAATAGAAAGCATGGACAAGACTGTTAACACTGGAATTGTATCGATTCGTAAAGTTTATGCATTGCTTGCATACAATAAGCGACGACTTTAGTTGTTATATTTTAAATCGAATTGAGTTACCGATAAGTAGCTGATAACGCGGTATAAACCAGTGCCTATCAAACAGGGCGCTAACCGCGAATAAAATTTATTTCGAGTCAGCTCTGGCGGGTTAAATGCGACGTTTGGTATTTTTGTTATCACTGTTTCGGATGTATAATATAAATAAATAAATACAAAATCAGCAGATTGGAGATTGGATGTTGATTGCTCTTAATATTGATAACTCCATTGAATTGTGAAGATGACTTTTGGAGTTTGCATGGTTTTTTATTTTGTCACTCAAGTGTACTAAATTAGTCACCCCTACCTGTGTCCATGCTTTGTCTCATCCAAAAAGCAAACATGGAAAGCAAAAAAGGGCATTTTCTTTGTTGCAGTCACAAATCCAGTTATTTCTTGCATAAATTGCTTTATTGAACTGACATTTATGTGGTTTTTCACGACTAATACCGCTTGTTTCAATAATAATGTCCGGCGGCGATCGACCTTTATTTTTCAAATCTATTTTTTCTTCGTAACTATACTTCACAAATCGCTTAAAGTTAATCAAATTGTCCACAACATCCATTGTCAAAAGAACACTAATACAATATACGAACACAAAAGTATAAAATCAAAATTTACAACGACAAAGTCACTAAGTGAAAAAGCGCACGTAACATCACGTCCGAAATCTGGAACAGAACTGCGTGAAATGCAGCACATAAATAACATTAAACTAGCAAAAGAGTTTGAGTATGTGCAGGACGCGAGGGGAATAGTAGGGGTGTCTCAAGCAGTTCTGTGCACTGCCTCGAATGGCCCAGTATAAAAACAGTGGTCCGCTCCGCTGAAACCACGACAAAACTTAACTGGTTTGTTGGAATGTTGGATCCTCGACTGCTTGGAGAGATGGCGTTACGAGATGGTACGAGTTGTTGCGATTAAGAAAATATAATTCTGTGACGAAATTCAATTTTTTCAATATTACGTTTTATAAATTAAATACAAACGAAGTTAATTTTTTTGGCGTTAATTTTTTGTCAGTTCTTCAGCTCTGCAGCACTTATGTACGAGCCTCCACTGTTATGTAATGTTTGTTGTTTTACAAATTAAAATTAATTCACAACGTTAGAATGTAGACAACCAATATAAATAAATAAATGCAAAAACAGTAAATTGGAGATTGGAGATTGGATGTTGATTGTTCTTAATATTGATAACTCCATTGAATTGTGAAGATGACTTTTGGAGTTTTCATGGTTTTTTATTTTTTCACTCAAGTGTACTAAATCAGTCACCCCTACCTGTGTCCATGCTTTATCTCCACCAAAAAGCAAACATGGAAAGCAAAAAATATCATTTTTCTTGTTGCAGCCACAAATCCAGTTATTCCTTGCATAAATTTCTTTGTTGAACTGACGTTTATATGGTTTTTCACGACTAATACCACTTGTTTTAATAATAATGTCCGGCGGCTGTCGACCTGTTTTTTTCAAATCTATTTTTTCTTCGTAACTATACTTCACAAATCGCTTAAAGTTAATCAAATTGTCCACAACATATATTGTCAAAAGAACACTAATACAATACACGAACACGAAAGTATAAAATCAAATTTACAACGACAAATCTGGAACAGAACTGCGTGAAATGCAGCACATAAATAGCATTAAACTAGCGAAAGAGTTTGGGTATGTGCAGGACGCGAGGGGGATAGTGGGGGTGTCTCAAGCAGCTCTGTGCACTGCCTCGGATGGCTCCGCTGAAACCACGACACAACTTAACTGGTTTGTTGGAATGTTGGATCCTCGAGTTGTTGCGATTAAGAAAATAAAATTCTGTGACGAAATTCAATTTTTTAATATAGGGTTTTCCAATAAGAGGTGTTATTTTGAATAGCCCGTTATTTCGGTAGATGTCACTTTTGGAGCTGTAATTTTTTGACATTTGACAAGTAGAAACTACGCCATTAATAAAAATGGAACGATACACGCTTCAACAACGCATTGAAATTATTAAAATTCACTATAAAAATGGTGAAAATTTGGCAGAGACGGTTCGTAAAACTCGAACATTTTTGGGTCGTCGTGAAGCACCTTGTCGG
The DNA here is from genome assembly GCA_949768715.1 of Dascillus cervinus. Lineage (NCBI taxonomy): Eukaryota > Metazoa > Arthropoda > Insecta > Coleoptera > Dascillidae > Dascillus > Dascillus cervinus. The sequence continues at coordinate 21,627,363 of OX458322.1, forward strand.
ACCGCAATACAGAAATTGGTGGAAAAATTCGAGCTGTTGGGACAAGTTAGTGATGTGAAGAATAAAACCCGTGCACGTCGCTCAAGAACAGCCGAGAATATTGCTGCTGTAGCCGAAAGTGTTGAAGAAAACCCAGGTTTGTCCATTCCTCGTCGTTCTTTGGAATTAGACATTCCAAAAACGTCATTACACCGTATTTTGCATAAAGATTTGGGTCTTAAGGCTTATAAAGTTCAGTTAACACAAGAACTCAAGCCGGCCGATCATCAACAACGTCGTATCTTTGCCGATTGGGTCCTTGAAATGCATGAAAATGATCCGGAATTCCATCGAAAAATCATCTTGAGTGATGAGGCCCATTTCCACCTGGATGGCTTCGTTTTCCAATAAGAGGTGTTATTATTATTATTATTATTTTCACCATTTTTATAGTGAATTTTAATAATTTCAATGCGTTGTTGAAGCGTGTCTCGTTCCATTTTTATTAATGGCGTAGTTTCTACTTGTCAAATGTCAAAAAATTACAGCTCCAAAAGTGACATCTACCGAAATAACGGGCTATTCAAAATAACACCTCTTATTGGAAAACCCTATATTACGCTTTATAAATTAAATACAAACGAAGTTAATTTTTTGGCAGTTCTGCAGCTCTGCAGCACTTATGTACGAGCCGCCACTGATTATGAGGCTTTGACGTCACGGCGCTGGCGCGCGTTTTTCCGTCGCGTTTCAAGTGTTTGTTTAAGGAAGTAATTAGAAATGTAGCGGCTAATGATGGGGGGCGGCGGTATCTCGTGGCTGATTGTTATGTGTACTGCACTCATACACTCCACGTCTCGACTTACTGAACTCGTTCCCCCTGTTCGGAAATTCGAGACACGTATTTTGCTGTTATTTACACGCTGAACTGAAATATTGCCACTCCTCGGAGAAATACAACTATGTGCGCCTCCCTTCCCCGTATCAGGCATGCACTTTTCTGTTTACGTTTTATTCGCGTTAAACTAATTCCCGTCAGCTTCATTTTCACGAAAAAAAATCCTGTTGACATTCATAGCGCTCCCCGCCTCTTAAATAAATATTCAAATCAACGAGATTGACTGAATCTGTCGCAGAAAATGTATTGAGCGGCGGACGTGTTCTGACAGTCCTTTTTTCGAACAGCGAATTTTATTTGAATAAGATATCACGGCGTTAATTTCACAAACTCCCACCATATCGTCTGTATCCGCATGGTCGCGTAACTCGAGTCCGAAGTGTTCTTAGTTTCAAGTAGATTATCGGTTTACGACTTAGACAATGTCAGTTCTCGCCTAGTTTATCATTTCGAATAACATTGTCGCTTGGACGATTCATCACTGAATCTAGTTACAGTTTCATTTTCTAATTAAATTCAGTTATAGTGGCCTTTATGAGGTTTTGTGAGTTACAGTACAACTTCTCTAGTTTGAATATGCGGCAATTCGGACTGTTCAGCGTAGACCAGTGAAGTGATGTGATGTTTGGATTGTTGATGGTGATGCATAATTAAATTGTTAACGGCGTTCCATCCTGAGATTTTCAATAGATACATATAAAACGCATTCTTTATACGTTTATTTTTAATTTTGAAAAGGAGGTCAATATTTCATCTTACAGAGAATACCAATCTTACTTGAGCTGACCAAGTTATTAATTAAAGCATCAAATTCCGAAATTCCTGTTTATACCTTCAGTTATCAAAATTTTGTATTACAATTTTTTGGACTCGTAGATTAGACGTTTTTATTTTGAGCTGACCCCTAGCTGTTTTAAACAACGCAATAGTTTTTGATTTATTCAATGTTCTTTAGATCAAGAATCGAAATTGACGTAGCTAATTTTTGACGATTTCCGAGCTACGACAAAAAGATTTACAATATCGCAGGAGGTAATTATGGTTTCCCAGCAGGGATACTTTAACAGCAATAATATCCCAAATACTTTTAAAACCAGGTTTCGTTTTCAAACAGTATATTTGAAATAATTTATAGTAAAGACTTTTTTTTAAAAACAAGCTTTTATTAAGACGTAGTAAAAATTTAAAACCAATTTTGATATTGACCTAAATGATTAAAAATAAAAACGTACATTTTAATACAAGGTTGTTTTATTGAAAAAGTTTTTTTACTATAAATTATTTTTAATCTTGGACAATTTTAATCTTTATTATCTACATTAACTTAATATGATATAAATTCAACTCTTAGGTCATATTAATTTTAAAAATCGCTCGTGAAGACCCCTTTAAATAAATGAATGAAAATAAGCTTAAATTATAATTTCTTCCCAAAAAAATTGTTTAACTTTTTTATCCCACATTAATTTAAAAAAATAAGCTGTAGTGGTAATAACTTATAATAAGCTAAAACTGCAATTTTCTGTAAAAAAACACTACGCGTTAAGGGGTTATGTCAAAAAAATGTGAAATTGAATTTAGAAATTAAGCTTAAATTGGAATTTTGTAATTAATGTAGCTGTAAGGTTAACGACTTATAATGTAAATGTTAATAGGATCTAATTTTAGACTTGTTAGTTAGAAATAGATTTTACGCCAACTTGATTTTTTTGTAGGTAGATGGCATCATTATACGTTAGATGGAAAGCCAATTTCCAAAATATCAATTTGGCGCTTGGTCAGATCGTGCATAACGCGGTCCAATTATCTGTAAACATAAACTGTGCCTTAAAGGGTTATTGTTTTACTCATTGTGTTTTAATTTATTACTAAATATTAGTCCTTTCGAATACGAAATTCAACATCTGTTCCGAGTTCTGAACAGAATTTTCTAGAATAAGTAATAAAATTTGATGACGTTCGACAATACAATCTTTCTTCAGACAGGTTATTTGGCCTAAAATTTTAACTCAGTCAGCTGCATTCCATTATCTGTTTGTTCGCATATTGTAACAAATTGCCAAAAAATACAGTAACCGCAAAATTATTAAAAGGACGCGTACATTTCAAAATAAAGATTTTGATTATGGTGATATGGAGATAGATGGTATTCCGGATGTCATTAATAGAATTTGAAACGACTAAAAATTAATTTTTAAAAACGATTTACGATATAAATATAAATTACGTTGAACAAAATACCTGGGATCAACATACTAATCCGTTTTGGCGTAAACTAAGCCATTGTAGAGTAACCAGCAGTAATAACAAAGCTTCTTTACTAACAATAAGTAAATAAAATTGTAAAATTTAACCAATTCTTCTTGCATATTATTATTTTACTTTAAATTATATCGTTCTAAATTTATTGAAGATACAAAAATTTTCGCATCTGTTGAACAGGTATATTGGAATGGAACCCATCGAAAGCCGTTTTTATTGTTACACATTATCCACTGTACTTTATGGTATTTATGGTGATATCTGGATTATAAAAAGGTCTGAGGTGTTGCCTGTATTTAGGCGTATGATGAAGCAATAAATGCAAATTGCATTTGTCAACAATCTTTAGGGTGGAGCAGCCTTAAGAAATATATATTTATTTCTGCTTATTCCACCTATTTAGCTTTGACTAGCACTAATGTTGATAGTAGTAATGAATTATTCTAATTATAAACCTTATTTATATTTAAACTGCTGATGACTAGTTACATTGTTTGCGGTTACGTTAGGACTTTGAACTTGGCTATTAAACATTAAATTCTGCTAGTCAGCTGTTCAAAGTCGCAACGTTCATACATACAATAACTTTCGAATGCAAATGCGTAGAAGAATGCTGTAATAAAGTTAAGCATAACGATGCCGATCAGTCATTTTCTTAGTGAATTCTATGGGAAGAACAAAATGACATCAATGCAGGATGTCTTGTTTAATATTATAATATTCGAATTTAAATGTAATATTTGAATTTAATAAACTGCCGGTAAATTTTTTGCAATGTTTGCAAAAAAGGTTATTTAAGTTGTGCGTTTTCTTTCAGCTGAATTTAACAATTCTGTTTCTGGTTATGATGCGTGAAGCTTAATGCTGATCCAATCAAAAAAGCCAACAGTGAGTCACGGGCTCCCGGCCATCGTCCTTTTATGACGAGTTACGTGCGAGGTCCAAATGGTCAACTGTCGTCACCTTCTAGTTAGTTAAATCTTTTTGTACCCTCGTAAAGTGCAAATGAAGGGATTTGCGCTTATTTTATGGAGGACGTGTTTGCGGAAGAAAATTTTGATTTTCGAGTCGTTCTTTTTTCAAAAAAAACCGTAAAATATAGCAACATTAGGAATTCCAGGGGAATAGAATGTGACAAATAGTCGGAGTTGCTAAATAAAAGTCTCTCCTGCATCTCTTATACATGCGGTGGTTGGTAAGTACTCTCGAACGCGAAGGAAGGTAATATACGACGGCTGCCTTTGTCCAGGGGGCGAATACGTGCAGGATTCGCCGTATGCGCGCGAAGGAAAAACAAAATTCGCTAATTTGGTAAGGCGCACGTCGCGACTATCGGGGATCTCGGCTCCGACTATTACGGTACGAATGATTCACTGCAGGATACGGCAGGACGACATAATAGCGCCTACCCGCTGCGATACATCGGCACCGATACCCGTTATATAGATACATCCTAACGTAAAAAAGAATTTTATAAAGATGTCGGAATGGTCCGCATTTCTGAAATATTAAACGTTCGAAGGTGGGTATGAGAGGCGCGTTACACCTGCGGTCCGTTTTAGTGATTTATTAATAACGTCTTAACAGCTCCGCGGTGGATGGGGTTGTGACAACGGGGATGATCTACGAGGCGAGTCTGCGAATCAACACTCTCATGTTTACTGAGGACTGAAGGGCACACAAAAACCAACATTTGCAGGCGTGAAAGTGTCCTGATTTATTGCTGCATTATTTACCAGAGTCGATTTTCAGAACCTGATCCGATCGTTTCGACTGACATCCATCATGTTATGCGGTTGCACCCTACAGGTTGGTAATGTTCGTTGCGGTTGTTTGTACAACGGCGGGATTCCAACATTTTCACCAACCGGTGATTACAAATTCACACCGATTATCTACGATCTACGAATTGTTAACTTTTAAGACTATCATTTTCATACAACGTATCCCAAAATTCGCGGAATAGCTCCACACTACGGTTTTAAGTAACGGTAAAGGAACGCGGAATAAATATTTCAAAAATTCCAGGTTGTTTATTCCAGAAGATATCGGCCTTTTTCTAAAGGTAAATGTGGCAACACATTGAGTTCATCCTAATAATGATTAAGGCTGGGGAACCCAACCTCAAAAATGCAGAGTTTTAAGAAACTCAATTTAGCTTAGAAAGTACTTATCAATATATAATTTGCGAAGCAACAGTTGTTAACATAATGTTACCACATCTAATGATATATTTGCTTTGGTGAAGAAGTGCCTAGTTTTCAAAAATTAATATCCGAAAATGCAATTATCGCAAAAATGTAGTAGTCAGGATTTTTTACGGAAATCTTTAGAGTTACGAAATATTTTGCAATGCACTTTACAGCACTTATAGAGAATATATTGCCTTGTAAGAAAATATTTTTTTTATTGCGAGAAAGTTGATAACTTAAGAAGAAAAAAATTGGCAACAATATTTTTTTGAAAATTTAGTTGTCCACTAAACTCAGTTCAGCTCAAGAAGTAAGTTATATTGTAGAAATTCCTTCGGGCTACTTATACTAAACATATAGTAGTTTAATATGCCATGTTTTTTTGTTATGATAACATGTTGAATATCTTTGAAAAAAAATCTAAAAGTTGTGGTACGAAATACAGTATTATTTGATCGCGTTTTTTATTGCTTTCCGAACACAACATCGTCAAGAAATTACATAAAAATGTTCCTTTAGCACCTAAGAAATAGTTTCCGTAAACTAAATTGGATAAATGTCTAATTTTACATTTTCGGGGAAAAGTTGTTTTCACATAAGATTTTAGTCAAATAGTTCGTCCTTTACACACAGATGTCTTGTCAAATCTGTACCTTTTTGATTGACGGCATGGATAGAATAATTTTCTATTAAAATGCACACTTGATATAGTGCAAATTGTTAGGATATAACCATATTCGCAAACGTAATGGGGCCTACACACACTACGGTATATCTGTGAGGTTTATCTCTCCGGTCTGTCGAATACGATCTACCGGATACAGAAGCGCATCCACACGATTGCGGTTTTTTTGTCAGTTCTGTGTAAAAGCGATGGCGTCAACACACGATACTTTAGCGGTAGTTGCATTACTATTATCTATGAAAAAGCGCCCTACACGCAAAATAAAACGTAAACAGTGGCGTAAAGATTGGTTAAAAGAAAGAGAGCGGTATTCGCATGTAAATTTGATGCAGCGATTAAGATTTGCGCCGAAAGATTGGCACAATTACATGCGAATGGACGATAAAATACGCACAGTTCACCCTTCCACTGTCTTTTTTAGGGTCCATTCTATCACTTTCGAAAAAATGAAATCTGAGTGATAATGGAGTTTTTAAACTACCCTAGCAATTTAAACAGTTAACCCCATTCGATTTTTTTCAAAGGCCATTGAATACCACTTTCAGAAATATCGGCGATTATTTTATTCATGGCTAATACAGCCAATCACAGTTCGTTATTTGAGGAAGGAACACGGTTTTACAGCGATAATATTCTGATAAAACTTCGAGTTCCTTTATATCGACGTTGCCTAGTTTCCACCAACAAAAAATTTTCAAACAATTTTATTTGTGTCAAATTTTATACATTCATAAAATAATTTAATCAAATACCATTCAAGCTTTGAATTTCTTTGATTAATTAACTCAAACTTCCTGCGTAACAACTTTTAAATCGTGTAAATTTTATGATAAAAACACTCAAACTGCGTTGTCGTGTTCTTAATACTCATAAAATTTACACTCTTTTAAGTTGCTACGCAACAAGTTATCGTAAATTAATCAATAAATTCAAAGCTCTTATGGTATTACTAGCGATTATTTTATTCTACTAATATTGTGCTATTTCAAAAATAAACACGGTATTATACCGATAATTTTGATATAACTTCGTGTTGGTCCAAATAGTTCAATTACTTAATATTTAGCCAAAAACTTATTTACATAGGTACCTATTTTAATTTTTCTTATTGTTAGTTCTTGATTCGAAAAATAATCTAATCAAATACCATTCAAATTTTGACAGTTTTTCTTATTAATGACATTACATTCAATTATACAAATTTAACAATAAAAACTCTTCAGCTGCGTGTCGTATTTTTATTACATACAACTAATTATTATAATTTAATCAATAAATTCAATTCAGTGAAGGTGCGGGAGCGTATTGTTTATGCAGATTATTTAACTTTACAGATTTGCGTTGTCGAGACTTATTCAGGAGTTTTTGCCTGTATTGTAAAAATGTCGCCTTTGAAAAAACGAAATTTCGGTGACAATTGATAAACGAGCAATTTATGGGTTACTGGAGAAAGTGACTTCGGTCCCTCATAAAATGTTAAAAGGAAAGAATTAAAGATCATTCACCATGTCGTGTTTTTTAAGGGTTAATTTATTGCAGGGTGACTTTCGAAAAAACTAAATCTCGATGACACAACGTCAATTGTCAATGATAAACACCTTTTTTAGGGGAAACTCGAGAAAGCGACTTTCAATTTCTGTGAAGGGTTCATTTATTGTGACTTGAAGAAACAAAATCTCAATGATAATGGTGTTGTTAAAATACACAAACAATTTAAACAGAAAGTGGCTTTGACCCTTCATAAAATGTTGAAGAAAAGAATGTTTTTCAGTTTTGGACACCTGCAACTAATTTATTAAAGAAACGAGACGTGCGGGCGAAAGACCTTGTCTGCGGCAAATTTAAAAAAACTGAGACGACCGGATTGCTTTCCTGTACACGGTCCGATATGCCTGTACGGTTTTATTTATCGAATGAAAATATCTATTTGCTGAGGCGACCTGTGCAGGCGGCCGGATCGTCACCGTTTAATCGTCCACACGTTCTGGTTTACCTGCACAGGCGCACCGGAGCGACAAACCGCACAGGTATACCGTAGCATGTGTAGCCCGCTTAAGGATATAAAACTCTAAAAATTTATAAAAATACACATTGATAATTCAAAATATCCATGTTCGCACGCGTAAGGATATGAAACATTCTCGAGCCTACTAAATTGTACAATATTATATTAGTTTCGAATAGCATCGTAGGAAAAATTGTTTGAAGCATCTATTCACAAAAGATTACAAAAAAAAAAACAGTAAATAATGCAGCAATCGCATTGACTGATTTTACCGCCGTTATCGCTGCAGACAATAATATAAATAATATTTATCAAATTATGAGCGTATAAAAATGGGTATAAAGATTACTCTTTGCATAATTGAAAATGTGTTTGCCGCCTGTTACGGGATTAATTATAGCAGGTACATCTATGAAAACACAAAATTGGCAAAGAATTAGCAAAAAATTATAGACTAATTTTTTTTCCGACTGAGTTTACTGTCGTTATCGCCGCAGACCATAATATAAATAATATTTATCAAGTTACGAGCGTATGAAAAACGTGCAACTCTTTTGTTTTGTTCTTTCTTTGTTCAATACTTAAGTTTCAAACCTTATTAGTTAGGATACCTCTTTGGTGGCTTAAACATTTTTTATTTTAAGGGGCAAAATTGTTGCCTCCTGAGCGGAAGAATTGTGCATTACTTAGCAGTTCCCGGACCTTAACTTTGAAATATTTTTTTATTATAACGTTACCAACAAATACGATAAAAGTCAAATGTGTCACAGAAATGAAATTAAAATAACAATTTTATAATAAATGTTCAAAGTTTTGTCCGTGTTGATCTCTACACATTTCCACTCTCCTAATTATATTTCCCTGCACTCTTTCTAGCATTTCCTCATCTATCGAACGAGCTGCTTCAAATATTCGGTTAACTAAATCTGCTTCATTTAAAACTGGTGTTCTGTACACCAAATACTTAATGTGACCTCAGAAGAAAAAGTCCAAAGGGGTGAGGTCCGGAGATCTAGCTGGCCAACGGTACGGTCCACCTCGTCCTGTCCACCTTTCAGGAAATTGTTCATTTAACCAGTTTCTCACTGGTGCTGCATGATGAGCGGGAGCACCATCCATTTGCAGCCACATATTATTGATTACCGCTAGTGGAAGTTCATCGACTAAATTTTGGAAGCCATTTGTCAAAAATTCTAAAAAATTTGCCCCAGCCAGTCTATTAGGTATAATGACTGGCCCGATTAACCGGTTTCCGATAATGCCTCCCCAAGCATTTACACTGAATCTATGCTGGTAGTTAGCTGGTCTGAATACGTGAGGATTTTCCAAAACATAAAAATGTGAATTTCTTTGATTTCAAAATCCATCCCGTGAAAAATTGGCTTCGTCAATCCACAAGATTTTTCTATGAAACAGAGGATCTCTTTGTATTTGTGCTAAAAACCAGTTACAAAAATTTTCACGACGTGGAAAGTCTTCAGGTACTAAAGCTTGAACTTTTCTGTAATGATGATGAAAAATTGAGACTAAAAACTTTTGTGAAATTTACCTACAGCATTTTCAGTTAATAGGCAGCAGATATTGCATTACAAGACCATTATCAATAACGTTCAATGCCATAGTTACCTTAGTTGAGGAGGGTTCATTCAAAACCAGACATGTCCATATTAACAACTTTCGAGAAAAACAGCAAAAACCTGTATTTCAAACAATATTTTAGTTAAAAAAATTTTTTTTGAATACATCGATCTAGAAGTGACCCCTTAACGCATTTTTCAAAAAGAGTGTAAAAAATTATAATGTTTCTAAGAGATTTTTGATAAACAAAAACGGATATGTCTGTTTTTGCTGGATCCCCACAGATAAGTCTGGTTTTGTTTGAACTCATGTTAAGATTCGGTTGCGTAAACGAAACTATTATTCCTTTATCAACAATTAGAACAAAATAGAAAATTATACTAAATGTGGATTCCTTTGTTCTCTTCAACACAATCGCATATTTCAGCTTCTTCTTCTGGTTCATCCAACTGTATGCTATTTGTATCCAAAATATTTTTAAAAAACTTCAATTCATGAAGGTTCTGCCATTGAACATCGGCATTATTAAATTCCTTTCTAATAGAGTCAAAACATTTTTTTTTCTGTAGAAAGTGTTTTTCCTAATGGCAGCTCTTGTAATATGCAGTTACTTTCGGTACGTCCTCTTTTTATCAAGGAGACATTTTTCGTTATTATTTTCGAAAAAAAAAAAAATTGACACCCCTTCTTCAAAGTAAATTAAAAATTTTTTTTTTTCAAATCTTTAATACTTGTAGGTTGCTGAAAGTTGTTTGATATTGTACAGGTTCCAATCGTTGCCTAATTTACGAACTCTTTCAACTTGACTATAAAAACCATTAGACTCTTCAGGATTAAGAATTACACTATACCTCTTCAGTATTTTTTCAGCACAACCAAAAACACGATCCGCCGGCAGGTGTTCACTGGGATTTGTCTGGTTTTGCTCAATATTAGTTTTGCTTGAGATATGTCTAGTTTTGATTGAACAGTATGTTTTTAGATAAAAAATACTCTGAGATCGGTATGATTTTAAGAGATTTTGAGTAATGCAAGTCATAGAAACCATACAAATAATGCAAAACTGACAAAAAGTTAATTTAGGTGAAAATTAGATATGTCTGCTTTTGTATGAGCCCTCCTCAGTTGTGACTTACACAACAAGGTGCTAGATGTGTTGCCAATTCTGAAACTGAAATTGAAATCCTTGTATTTGCACCGAATTTGAATCAGAAAGAATTAAATATTTGAATAAATTACAATACATTGAAGAAACAGCTTTTATGTTCTAGTATTATTACATATGTTTAGCTCCATCCATTAATCTGCCCTTAGTTTGTTAAAGTTCTAGCGATGTAGCCCAAAGAAGAAGATTAGCAATAACACATACTTGCAGTTTGAAATAAATTGTTCAATTTGTATTTGCCACTCGACGAGCAAAAACTTCTAAATGAAACACTGAAAGAAGGAGCTTCTTTATCATAAATTGTGTACCTTCGAGCGAAATGAAAACTGTTAGCAAGCAATAAATGCGAGATTGATAGTTTCGATTTGGTGAAAAGGAAAATCACTGTATTTTATGGTGAGAATGTAATTCAAATTCGATTAACTTGCGTGACATTAATTTCCTGTGTGACGAGAATAGTTTTCTGGGGCCAGTTGCTGATCTCTACAAAGTAAAATTTACGACAGTTGCTAAACCCAGAATGGGCCTCATTATCACATACTTAAACAGAATGATGTCTTAATGAGGCGATCCAGATCCGAATCGTAACGTTTGAGGGCGACAGTAAAATCTGGGTTGCACAATCGTCGAGTGCGAAACTATGAAACGACATACAGTACTGCCAAAGAATAGATACATAAATGAACAAGAAGCGAAACGGGACGTTTTAACGGTGATATTATTTGAATGCGCATGTCTGGCGAAGCTTTCAAAATCACATGAAAGTTTAAATATTAGGCGCGAATGTAGAAAACCGAACTTGTCAGGAGGACTTTAAAATTTGAAAAATGTCAGAGAAATTTAAATAAAATCGGAGAAATTTATTGAAAATTATGGAATTTTGGATTTTACAGTTCGTTTTATATTGTTTTTAATTGGCTGTTAGAAGTTTGTTGGGAGTGTTTATAAATGATTACTCGTCCTGTGTAGGTGGTTAATTACGTAAATAACAGATAAGTACACATTTCAGAAAACCATCTACATTAAGCATTATACCAAAGAATAAATAAATTAGGAATCAAATTTATGTATGCATTACAATGCAGTGTTAATATTTTTCGCGATCTAGGTGGTGCGTTAAATTTAATTATTAATTAGTAATTAGTAATTTTGCAAATTGACGTTCGCTCTAAACAAAATTGGTAGCTGGCCGCGGCCAAGTTAATCTTTTTATGACCCCACTCAATTAAATTCGTCAAAACATAAAAATGTTAAAAAAATATAATTTATCATTTATGCGGGTTCAATACCAAATGAAATTTTTAGATAAAATGGCAGATTTGATAAAATCTATTAAAATTTTTGATAGTGCTGGTAAATTAATTACAAACAAAATTAAATGTTTCGAGGGCTGGCTTATAACGATTGAGGCTTCAAAATTTCTGTGGGTCGAATTAAAAAATGAGGGCAGTTCGTTCCTGTGTACCAGAAGGCTTAATCAAGATGCTCTTGAAAATTGGTTTGGAACTGTTAGGGGTTCAGGGGGCAACAGTACAAATCCTACTCCACAAATATTTCAGAACATTTAAAAACAAATATTTTCATTAAATTACTTAGATCATAATGAAAGTGCAAACTGTGCCAATGATTTTGATCAATTGTTAACTGTTATAAATAAAAATATTTTAGAAAAAATTGTTATTGAACAGCAGCCGGTGTCAATTTCAAATAATCAACTCAGTTTCAATTTCACTGATTTCAAAGAAATTGATTTCCTCGCCGAAAATGCTTTGTTTTACGTTTGTGGTTATTTGTACAAAAAAATGTTGTCATTTCACAATTGCACCGTATGCAAGGAATTAGAAATCAAAAATTTAACTTCTAATTTATTGTCATCTGAAAGCATACGAAACCAAAGATAACAGAACATTTGTAAATTTAGTCATGCCTAATGAAGATTTTATTAATTTTGTTAGACAAATGGACAATTTATTTAATTTGAACTTTGAAGCATTTTCAATAAAACAAAATGTTGGTTGGAAACTTGTAAAAATATTTAACAAAATTGATTATGTGCCATCGTGTCATAACTTTCCGAAACTATATTTATTGCAGAATGAAAAATTTTCACTGCCTAAAACGCAATAACAATGAATTTAAAAATTCAAATAAACACAAAAAAATCATCAAAATCTTACATTTGTAATTTTTTTATATTATCTTTTTTAAGAATTTAATACATACATGTAAATAAAACTATGTACAGACTTTATTTAATGTCATTTTGATTATTTGGAATTTTGTAGTTTGTAAATAAATTAGGTAAATTGATTTTATTGAATTTTATTGTCTAATGAATTTAAAACTATGTACAAATAATCACAAAAAATTCATAAAAGTTTTTTTTTTCTATTACTATTAAGAATTTAATACATAATTGTGAATAAAATATGTAAAGTTTTTATAGAATTGTTATTTTAATCATTTAGAATTTTTTTATTTGTAAATAAATATTCGCGGCGTTGTTTGAAAATAACCCTGTATCTTACATTCCTGTTATTGGTCTTGAGCAGATTTTAACAGTTTGGCCAGACCTGCGCATTCAAAATCAATGATATCAAATAACAAAAGATTTTCGCCTCGTTTCGCTTCTTGTTCATTTATGTATCTATTCTTTGGTACTGCTCCATTAATCCGGACAGATGAAGTTTTATTCTAGTCCAGATTATAGAAGGTATTTTAAAAAGGCAAAATCCTCAAAACCACGTTGCCTATGCAATGCATTATGGGTTGCATCCTCCAAATATTTAGGCTCATTATCACTGGTGAAACAGGTTGTATAATAATTAAAAATTGCAATACAAATTTACTGAATGTCTTTACTAGCAGAAAGTAGGTAGTTTCTATTTGAGTTTCTATTTGAGTGATTTTTTTGCTTGGGTAATTTCAGAACTTACACAATGACCGCAGAAGTAGTAACAACATAAAAACAGTCGCGCGAAAACCAAGGAAAAAGCATTATTAATTTATTTTCTGGTTAGAATTTGGACGTCAACTTGTTATCATCAATCTTTTAGGTCGTTTGTCTCATGTCGCTGACCAAAAGCTTCGCAGGTCTCTACGGCCCGCTGAAATTCCGTGACAGTTTTTCGGCGAGTATTGTTTCAAGGTGTCGTAAAAAATGTCCCACATTTTTTCTTAACTCCTTACGACGGATTAGCGCGGGAGAGAGACGCGAGACAAACGCGGAAAAATAAAAACTGTTTGCGTTCCGATATTTATTTAAGTTTTCCGCTCCTGAAAAGCGTATGCGACGACGTAAAGAATATTCGGGGACTTATCTCGAAATGTGTTATTGCTTCGCCAATACTCCGTTATCGGAGAGAGGAAAATTTAAATATAAAGATGCGTGAATTAGTAACACGCCTGAAATGGAGAATGTGTGTTTTGAAATTAGGTTATTTTCGTCCTTAAAACATCCCGGAAAGATGTCGGTCGGAATTGACGACGGATGAAAAGGAGACGACTCCAGAAATATGAACTAAAAACACTCTCTTTGTATGCAGCGTTTTCGATTGAGGCAGGCATTCGCATAAAATATTGGCCCCATACTCAATCGGAAATTGTTTTCTTTCCGAACGAACTACATAAGTTATAATATATACGTCGGCCTCACAGGGCATAATAAATGACGTTTTTTGGGTCCTAATAAAATACAGCAGTCGTGCAGCTGCGCCAAATAATTCCGAAATTTTTCTTTAAAAGCGTCGCAGGGGCAATAAAAACGCGCAGAAACTTGTTTAAGTTGCAATTTCCGTTTTCCAAGTAACTGCAGTTTATTTCGACCTATTAAAGTGAATTTGTGACCCGGAGGCCGTTTAACCCGACCAACTTATGCGATACCCATCGATCGCTTTTATTTACATTTGAATCTTGTATGCAGCGGGAAATTATAGGTAACGGGCGCCGTATGTCGTATTTACATCTAATCAAGCTGTAATTTTCCTCCTCGAACGCTGTAATTACGAGGGCGATTTGGATAGTAATACAACCGCGGGGTACGTTTTTAAAAAAGGACACGCCTTCCAAATTGAAAATTTACTTGCTTGTTTTAAATTGAATATATTCAAACGCCATAATTCATTTTGATTATTTGCAATACTAATTATTTTAGTTTCTCCGGTGCACAACTTGGCCCGCACGAGGAGTACGTAATTGGTGCAGACCTTGTTGATGGTAGTGATGTTGTCTCATTAATTGTATTCCCAATGACTGAAGCAAGTACCGATCAATGGTTATGGTTATCAATTCGAACTGACTTTTGTCTTTGCGTCCAACTGTACACTGAAAGAAATGGTCAGTCTAATACTAAAAAAAGCTGATTTATTTATGTTTAAATATTTAAATTGTCAAAAAGTACACTTTATTAACTACTACCAATTCTTATAAATCAATTTATTTTTTAGAAATAAACAATTTATTACTTTCGACTTTGTTTGAGATCAACATAGCGTATTATTTACAAACAAATATGTTCTCAATTCATGCAAACAAAAATTTATTAAGTATAACAATGGGTATTTGTTTATAATAATTCAGGTTTTTTTATGTGCAATACATACTATTTGGTACTAATTCATTTTTAGTGAAAGAAAATACATTTGTACATTTTTATCAAAAATAAATACTCATTTGTTGAAAAGTTAAGTTGTCTAAGATAAAATAATGCTTATTTTACAATTGAACCGGATGTTTGCATTAACGGCCAAATTATTTCTTTGTGTTATTCGGTAGTGTTGAGAAGTGCATTAAAATAATAATATGGAACACGCCATCATTTTTAAAAAAGGTATAATCGTTCAAGTAAATCCGGGACGTATATGGTGAACCAGTTTTTGGAAAGGTTGTTAATGTATTGTTCAGGGTGAGTTAAGTTTTACCGCCCGTGGCAAAATAGGATTTTAAAATAATTTGTCAATTCTCATAAATTGCATGAGTAATTTTATATTATTAAGGTACATAGAAATCAAGAAAAAATCTTTTTTTTTTAATCAAGTAAAATTTTATTTTACTTATTTTTATATTTATTAGTTTTTTTTTGATGTACGAACATTAAAATATTTTCACACAATTTAGTGTAATTGAAATAATTTTAGCAATTTGCGTTTATTAAATAAAGCTATTTCCGTATTAGAAGGTATTTTTTAAATGATTTACGACATAAGTAGACTAATTTACCAGACAATGGTATTGATGTAGGGGTGCTTGAAAGATTATTTATGGCGGTCACTAAACTGAACTTAAGAATGCAAGTCTATCGGCAACTGAAAAGCTGTCTCGTCCAGTTTGATGGGTCGATCATAAACTATTGTTAGGATGGTAAACCACATTATCTATTGTTAGAAAGTCATAAATAGAAGCATTTTTTGTGCTATATCTTAAATTTGATTTAACTCAAAAAGTAAACATTTTTTTACGAATCAAATTGCAGATATTAATGCTACGAATAATTTGACAAATTTTGAAATAAAAAACCAAACATAGAAATTTTACACAAAACTCTTTGTTTTACTTTTTTGGCTTCAAATAAAAATATTTTGGAAAATTCTTAGCACTAATCGAAAGCGTAAACTTCAACTGATGCAACATGTAAATTGCATACTTTCCCCTCAATCTTTAATAGGTATTATGGCCTGGGCGGTAAAACTTAACTCACCCTGTACACTGGTGACAAGCAAATGTATTTAATATATAAAACAATTATGGTATTGATAAAAATTTTGAAGCCTATGAAATGACTTATGATGATTTTTCCACTTCTAAACAAATTATTGACATTAACAATATTTGTTGCACTTTTCCCACACATATTCATTTAATCGGTGATGGACGTAAATTTATTTCCTGCATGGACCAAGAATATTAATAGGTATCTATAACGACAACTGTATTATTTAGACATTTTACAAACATTTCTAATACATTTCACATTGAATGATCCTCTAATAGTTATTTTATTATTTATAGGTATAAGTTGTGTTTCATGTTTATTTTATTTTATTGTATTTTAAATATTTTTATCTACAATCATGACGTAATACGTTCATTTCATATGCTAGCCATGGATACATAACAAGGCACCTTATCCACAGGTCACGCCCCTTCAGTTTCATTTTCATTAATAGACGGAGCGTATTGTTGGTTGCCTATTTATTTTCATTAATGAACGGAGAGTAATGTTGGTTGCCTATGCGCACGGTAGAATGATTAGTTTTGGTACCTTAGTTTTTACGAGGCTACCTAAACAAATGTCTCGGATTCAATTCTGGTCGACAGTAACACCGTATTAAAATCAGAACCATGTCTCTTCGCGAGGGAATGGTAAAACACCGAGGTATTCTGCCTAATCTCTTCTTCTTCTTCCTTCTTCTATTACTGAGGGAATATTTGCACTTAACTGTTACGGGACGGAACAATTATCGGATGGTGCCAATGCACGACGCCCTTGCGGGAAAAAGAAAATTAGGAACGAGTAAAACACTATTATCCATTAGGGAGACCTCGGCTATCGCGAGAATCGGAGAAGTGTCACAACTTGAGGCTGGTTAAGTCGTCACTTTCAAAATATCATATAAGGAAAAGAAAAACACGTTCGTATTTTTCTTGCTAACTGACAGATCCTTGTTATTTTTTTCGCGCCCATGACAACTGGAAGCAAAGGTTTCTCGATGAAAATCACGTTTTGGTTTCGCTTTAATTTCGGTGTCAATTTTGCTTCGGAACTTATCAGCATTTCAAAGTTTTATCGAATAAAATTTTGATTGTAGATAAACAGCTGTATTTTTCTCGCACATAATGACTATTATGAACTCAGATGTTTGTAAATACTCGTCTTCGACTCGTATTTACAAACTTTCATCTTCGTTAATAATAGCCTACATTATGTGCTCGTTAAATAATATACTATTATTCATTTTAAACAAAAAATTTCAGTTTAATATGAGATTATTATTAAAAATCCAATTTATAAAATATTTATTAATAAATAATGAAGGGTTTATAGTAAATATTTCCCGCATATTATTTGTTATTATTAATATGCTAATATAATTGTTAACTGAAATTCATTAGTAAAAAACAACTTATATTAAAATGATATAAATAATTAATAAATCTTGATTGTATTATTATTTACTATTATTGAACGTATATTTAATGTTAACAAATATTTATGAGAGAATATTTATTAATAGCAAATATTTATTTGATTTTAATATACATTTATTTTTTATTAATAAACAACTATTCCTCCAAAATAAAGCAAATTAAGACTGAATAATACATTTATTTGGTGTAACTAAACCTGTGTTAACTATTACCAAATTCGTTTTTGTTTTTAATAATTGCTTATTTGATTATAAATAACAATGTGTTAGAAGTAAATGAAGCTAATTGAAATCGTATTAATAAACTGTCAGTTAATCGTAAATAAGCATTTGGTGGGCCAAATATCAATTAATATTTGTTAATAGTTAACGAAGTTGCCTTGTTATTAACAAATTTTTTACTTCTTTTTTCTCTGTGTATACATTTCTGAATGTTAAATTCAAATTATTTGTAACTGAAAGCGTTCGGTATTGTTCGATTATACAAATTTACGTTGCGTGATGTTCGATATTGTTAACTCCCCTCATTGCAACGTTGACTGTAATTGCGGAGACATATACCTGAAATGTAACTTAATATCTTAACAGGGAGGAGAAACACTGCAAAGTTTATCCCACTCCTTTTCTCTTGTCATTCGAATTTTGCAAGACTATCCAGCAAATAAGAGATGAATGTAATATTCAGTTCAATCAAGCGAATCATAATGTAATAAAAAGGAAATAAAATCACAGCTAAAAATCAATACCACCACATAAACGCAATTTTAGTCAGTGCCCTGTTTCGTGTTAGGTATGACTCATTCGAAAATTAGTTTCCGTTGTTGTGAAGATAATTTTGTGAGCGTTTGACCAATACAGAATATTAAATTTCAGAGAATACGCAACATATATTGCAAGACCGCATTTTTTGAATAAATTAAGCTTCTTGTTCATTAGAGTGCAAGATGTGTTGCTTATTACAAAATTTTAAGGCGCTCGTTGTGAAATTGAATACCCTGTACACATTTCGGTTGTATTGTTTTTGTATTTATTTACACAATCCTTGGAAAAAAATATTAAGAAGTAATTTCTCGTTGAATGCTATTTTTCTTTATTCAATTATCCAATTATCTAATTTAATTCCTGTAGATTTAACAACTTTTCCTGTTGAAGTGTTTTATTAATTTTTTTAAAAAACTTGTTGTATTGATCTGTTTTTCCTGTTTTAATTAACGTTACTGGTCGCTCCCGAAATCGGTCACAAATATTAAATTATTATTTTGAAATTTTCTACGACCATAAACTGATTGTATTAGTCTTTTATGATGAACCAGACGTCGTGAAAAGGGAAAAAGTATAATTTTTGAACGAAACGCTATTAGTTTTTGATTTTTTAATTTGTTGTAGAGAATTTTGTTAAACAGATTATTTTTTTACTGTTAATTTTGAATAAAGCATGAACAGACCTACTCGAAGTGGGTTGACGTTAGGAATGAATTTTTTTTTCTTTGCAGGATATCATTTCATAAATTAAAAATTAGACGTTTGGGGATTTTTTATAAATATGTACAACAAGTAAGTTACTGAATTTATTCCATTTGGCCGATTCGCACTGTATTGTAGAAATTCAGCGACGTTAGTTATTTAGTCATTCCGGCGACCAGTCAATGTTTTTTTAATAAAAAATTCGCGCAGGACGAAATGAAACGTGCAAGACCACACCGTTTTAAGACACAAAGTCACGTCCATAACACTTATCCATTATAGATGAGACGGGATTTCCCAGGACAATGTGCACTGGACACAACATGAATTATGCTCCATTTTGGGTCCTCAACGCGTTCCATCGGATAGTCGAAATCCATCAAAACGGTTTCGTGCGCTGGGCGGGTTCCGTTTTCAGTTTCAGCCACAAGGCTCGCCAGAAAATTAAATTTAGTAATTATTCTGTTTACCGCACACGGAGATGTGGCCAGGAGGGTATTCGCGTTTCCATTGTGTTATGATACGAGGCCGATCTGATTATAATATGTTACATACTGGCAAGAAAAATATTACGCACTGTCACTGTCACTGTCAATTACGCTACCGACACAATGTTGATAAAAGTCCCTAACTGTGCTATTTTACTTTATATCATACGGCGTGCGTAATGATACGCTTAATTGGTTTTTCCGGTGATCGTTAATTTACGGGTCAATTTAATGAATAGGAAATCATTCATTTATGACCTATTTTAATGAATGATTTCTTATAAATGCATGATTTCGGTATCTAGGTAACAGAATATACGATTAAATTTAAATGGCACTTTATTTAAATGTAAGATTACAAAATGAATGCAAAATATACCAATGAAAAATTCAAATTTAATTAATTACTTACATTATATTTATAGTAATACTATTTATATAGAAGTTAGCCACCGTACAGCCAGTAAAATTGATAAAAAGTGCAGATGGATGGTCAAACTTTTGACACTTTTTGTAAGTCATGGCACCGTTATTTAAAATGTTTGACATGCTTGATTTGAATATCTATTGGAATTTTTGTCACGGAAAAAAATTACATTTTCTTCATTTTCGTAAGATTCGATCAATGGAAAAATATTGTAACCAACTTTTGCGTTAATCGATCTCATTAACGCACTTGTTGGTTAAATAACTATATTTTTTGCACGATATTGATAATTTTCGGTAGTGGTCGTAGAAAAAAAAATTACAGGCGACCCTCGACTTTCGCACAATTCGCTATTTCGCACATTTTTGAAAATTGAACTTTTTAATTTGTTTTGTCAATAAAGCAAAAAGTGTTGCGCCCATTCACACGTTACCGCCTAGACAGCGGACTTCTCGGAATCCTTATGCCATCACATAATAGGCCTATCGCTGACTTACGGCTCTGACAAATTTATTACTGTGCCTTTTAAATAGGTCGTATTTCAACTGAAGGGCACTTAACCGGATGTTACGCCTGTCAAATTATGTATTACTAAGACCTAACGGACACGGTTGTATTTCAAAAAACCAGAGTTTCCCTCCGATTTTAGTTATTCTTGCGTTAAGGCACGTGTTGTTACGTTGCTTAAATATTTTGCGCTTATAAATTTATAACATGAGTGAAGAACGGAAAAACTGTAGTGTTGATGTGAAAGAAAGAAAGAAATTGAGGACTCATAAACTTCAAACGATCGAGACCAAGATGGAGATTATTACACGTTCCGAAAGAGGTGAATCGTTTGCTGCAATCGGTCGTTCGTACGACATAAACAGGTCTACGATTTGTTCAATTTTGAAGAACAAGAACAAAATAAAAGAACACGTTCAGAATTGTGGAAATGTATCCTCAAAAATTGTTTCCAAAAAACACGGTATAGTGATGGATGAAATGGTAAGATCTTTGTCATCATGGATTGATGATCAACATCAAAACGGTGTCCCTCTGAGTTTTCCAATTATTCAAGCTAAGGCTCTTAGTTTGCATGAAGCTTGGAAGACTAGATTAACTGAAGACTCTAACACGGTGTTTCAAGCAAGTAATGGCTGGTTCGACAAATTTAAAATGAGGTATTCTTTGCATAATATTAAATTCACTGGAGAATCGGCTGATGCAAATAAAGGTGCTGCAAAAGAATTTATTTCCTCGTTGTCCAAAATTATTGTGGATGGAGAATATTCTCCTAGCCAAATATTTCATGTAGACGAGACAGGTTTATTTTGGAAAAGAATGTCCAATCGTACATTCTTATCGAAGGAGGAATCAGTATCCCTTGGACATAAACCTTCTTGAAAAAGATTAACATTGCTTCATGGTGGAAACTTAGCTGGCCATTTAAAATTGAAGCCAATGTTAGTTTATCAATCAGAAAATCCCAGACCATTGAAATGGAAAGATAAAAAATTTCTTCCAGTCATTTGGAAATTCAATAAAAAAGCCTGGATTACTGCATTAATATTTAAAGATTGGTTCACTTTTCATTTCGTGCTGGCAGTGAAGCAATATTGTAAAAACAAAAATCTTCAATTTAGTGCATTATTAATCTTAGACAATGCTCCAGGACACCCGAAATCTCTGCAGAATTTGTACCCCGAAATAAATGTTGTGTTTCTTCCTCCCAATACTACCTGTCTCATACAGCCCATGGGCCAAACAGTGACAATTACATTTAGACGATATTATACAGTGAGGACGCGTGGGTTGGAATAAATTCATTTAAAATTCATGAGTTTGGTTTTTGGAAAAACGCTCGAACAGGTCGATTTTTGTTTTTAAGGCTGCATCTTTCTTGATATTTATACTTTTACGATCGTCTTTTGTTTTCGCACTATGACGTCATCAATAATTTTTTTAAATTGTACTCTATATTTTTGTTCACGAATTTGGATGCAGCGCATTTTTCTGAGTACAGAAATGTCAAATTTGTATGACCTTGAAGAGGAAAGTTTTCGAAATAATCAGTCCCAAAGTTTAAAAAATTTATGATAAAATTGTTAGAGTAGACCACTAATAATATCATCAAGGAAGCGCTGGAAATCGAGCAAAACATTCGATTGTATGTTTATTTTGTTTTTTTGATTGTTGACACTTGTCAAGTACAGTTTCAAAGCTTGAAGAATGGCGCGTTTAACTGAGAAACAACGAATAGAAATGTTGATGATGGTAGGATATGACGATAATGTTCGAACACAAGCTGAAGTTTGCGAATTGTTCAATGATAAGTACCCGGAGGAGCCTATTACACAATCAGTAGTTAGTAAGGTGGAGAAAAAGTTTAGAGACTTTGGCCACGTAAGAGACAATTACAAAACCAACTATGTTACATTTCCAGAAAGCACACAATTGAATGTTTTGCTCGATTTACAAGAAAATCCTCACAAATCAAGTCGACAAGTAGCTGCAGAACAGTCACTAAGTAAATCTTCTCTTCTAAAATATTTACACAAGAACAAATGGCACCCATGCAAAGTACATTTTGTTGAGGAACTAATTTAAGACGATCTCGACCGCAGAATTTTGCGAAATAATGATGGATAGATGCAATGCCAACCCGGAATTTTTACGTAAAATAGTTTTTTCTGACGAGGCAACATTTTGTTTGAATGGTTCGGTATACAAGCAAAATTTTCGATATTGGGCACCAGAAAACCCACATTGGAGAATGGAAAGTCATACACAATTCCCTCAGAAAGTAAACGTTTGGGCCGGAATTGTGGATACCTCAATTGTGGGTCCCTTTTTATTGAGGAACACTTAATTTTGAAAAATATTTAGATTTACTACAAAATGACATAATACCCAGTGTAAGTGCGCTCTACCTGAATAATGAAAACCCAAATATACCGGCAGATTCAATATGGTTCCAACAGGATGGAGCGCCCCCACACTATTCGAGAACAGTACTAAAATACCTTCATAATATTTTCCCAAATAGATGGATCGGAAGGAGAGGTTTTATCGAATGGCCAGCTAGGTCTTCAGATTTAACCCCATTAATTTTTTATCTATGGGGTTATCTGAAATCTAAAGTATACTTCAATAAACCGGAAAAATAAACACGCAATTGAATGTTTTGCTCGATTTCCAGCGCTTCCTTGATGATATTATTAGTGGTCTACTATAATAATTTTATCATAAATTTTTGAAACTTTAGGACTGATTATTTCGAAAACTTTCCTCTTCAAGGTCATACGAATTTGACATTTCTGTACTCAGAAAAATGTGCTGCATCCAAATTCGTGAACAAAAATATAGGGTGCAATTTAAAAAAATTATTGATAACGTCATAGTGCGAAAACAAAAGACGATCGTAAAATTATAAATATCAAAAAAGATGCAGTTTTAAAAACAAAAATCGACGTGTCCCAGCGTTTTTCCAGAAACCAAACTCATGAATTTTAAATGAATTTATTCCAACCCACGTGTCCTCACTGTATAAGGACAATAATAAATCAGGCCATCAAGGCAACTGACAGGAAAGGTGGACCTACATAAAGAGATTTTTGGAAAAACTATAATATATGGAATGCAATAAACAATATTGGTGACTCGTGGGCTGAACTAAAAGAGTCAACAATGAAAGGTTCCTGGAAACAATTATGCCCACAAATGAATGATTTTATAAATCCTGAAGAAACTCCGGAAACTATCACGGAGTCAGCAACGGAGATGTTAATGAGTTGATTGAATCTCACTCAGTACCTCTGTCAAATGAATACTTAATTGAGCAAGAAGAGTTAAATAAAATACACAATGAAAGTCAGGAAGAAGAAGCTGATAAAGTCGTCCAGACTTTGACAATCAAAAATATAAATGAAGCCTTCATGCATCTTGACAAAATTTTGACTATCATGGAAGGATGTGATCCCAATGGAGAACGTATATCTCAAGTACGTAAGGCGATTGAAAATGACACAGCATGTTACAGAACTCTTTACCAAGAAAAGAAAAAAAAAGGGTGGTATTCAACTAACCCTTGACAAGTTTGTAAAGAAAACACCTGAAAACATTTAAACACGCCTCGTTATTATTATATTGATAAATAAATAGTATTTATAAATACCACTTTTGATGTTTCTTTTTACATCCCTCTACTTTCGAACTTTCAACATTCGCACACATTTTCAGGAACCAATTATGTGCGAAAGTCGAGGGCCGCCTGTACGTTCAATTCGTACAGGTTTATATATCGTAGTTTGAGACATTTTCTAACGTCTATAATCCATCCGTCGTAAACTGTAACGACATCGTTCAGCGCTCAGAGGCAGTTGCGGATTTACGGTAATACTCTCTAACAGACTTGAATAAGTTATCCACTCTTTACGGCCCTAATTTCGTCAGTCACCGTTGACCCAATACCCTCTTTTTCGCGTGCAGTCAAAATCAATCTACAATTCGTGAGTTTTCCAGGTTTGCTCTGTTTATACGCTCAATTAATCCTTAATTTTCACGATGACTTTTACAGGTCGTCGAGCGTTATTGCATATGCAGGAGAATGGAATCGGAGAAGTGGCGAAATCGCGTTTAATACACAAACGAAAACACATCCTGCCAAGTGAAAAATATCTTGCAAGTTTTGCAGGATTTCCTGCGGGATCGAACGCTTCGTTAAACATTTTCCTGTCAAATGCAAACAATTTTTAAAGATCACCTACACCGACTGAATCTGTAAAATTACCCAGCAGAACTTGACGTGCATAATTTTATTATTAACAATATGCAAGGAAGCAATGAATTTAATATTTCGCTCGGAATTATGCATGCGAAATGTATCGGGGCAACTGTCTGAACTGCAATTATTCAAATGATTGAAAATAATCGCTCAAGCGCTTTTGAAGCGGTATTCAATACTTGACGATTAATTGAGAAAGGTGATTATCCGAGATGCAGTTCAAATGTAATATGTATCAGCAAATATAGTTAAACACGCTCGAACAAGTTCATTATTCCATGAAAATATGGTGGAGTTAAGATTTTGCTTATTTTTTTATGACAATGGGGGGTAATGTTGTCAGCAAATAAGTGATCGCCAGTGAGATAAGTTTTACACTTTAACTTTGACTTGACCTTAATAGGAAAACATTGATCAGTAGATTTTGGTATATTTGCTCAACTTTCACGTTTGCTCCGAAAGGGTAATAATAACAAACAAGCAAAGTCCGATAAGAAACTTGAAAATATTGTGATTATCTTAATCGAGGGGAAATTGCAAGCAGCAACTGGGAGGAAATCGAGTTCTCATGTCTCTGTC
The DNA here is from genome assembly GCA_949768715.1 of Dascillus cervinus. Classification (NCBI taxonomy): domain Eukaryota; kingdom Metazoa; phylum Arthropoda; class Insecta; order Coleoptera; family Dascillidae; genus Dascillus; species Dascillus cervinus. The sequence continues at coordinate 21,652,998 of OX458322.1, forward strand.
AAGTCATTAGAAATCCATAAAATTGTAAAAACGCAGATCGAAACAAGAGTGAGACCTGTAAGAGTGGCTGCTCGTCGTGCTAATGAATTGATGTACATATAATACAAGCTTTAGACCAAGATCAAAATGTTCAATGGCTTGAGGAAGAAGACGTTGATAGCTCAGGGGAATAGTCAGCAGATATTCAACATCAAACACCAAACATCCAACGTCATCATGTATTCAAGTCTTGGAGTAAGGGCAGTTAAGGTCCGGGAACTGCTAAGTAATGCACAATTCTTCCGCTCAGGGGGTACCAATTTTGACCCTTAAAATGTTTAGGCAACCAAAGAGGTATCCTAACTAATAAGATTTGAAACTTAAATATTGAACAGAGAAAGAACAAAAACAAAGAGTTGCGCGTTTTTCATACGCTCGTAACTTGATAAATATTATTTATATTATGGTCTGCGGCGATAACGACGGTAAACTCAGTCGGAAAACAAATTAGCCTATAATTTTTTGCTAATTCTTTGCCAATTTTGTGTTTTCATAGATGTACCTGCTATAATTAAACCCCCGAAACAGGCTGCAAACACATTTTCAATTAAGCAAAGAGTAATCTTTATCCCCATTTTTATACGCTCATAATTTGATAAATATTATTTATATTATTGTCTGCGGTGATAACGGCGGTAAAATCAGTCAATGCGATTGATGCATTATTTACTGTTTTTTTTTTGTAATTTTTTGTGAATAGATGCTTCAAACAATTTTTCCTACGATGCTATTCGAAACTAATATATATTGTACAATTTAGTAGGCTCGAAAATGTTTCATATCTTTACGCGTGCGAACATGGATATTTTGCATCATCAAGTGTGTATTTTTATAAATTTTTAGAGTTTTATATCCTTACGTGTGCGAATATGGTTATATCCTAACAATTTGCACTATATCAAGTGTGCATTTTCATACAAATTATTCTATCCATGCCGTCAATCAAAAAGGTACAGATTTGACAGGACATCTGTGAGTAAAAGAACGAACTATTTGACTAAAATCTTATGGGAAAACAACTTTTCCCCGAAAATGTAAAATTTAGACATTTATCCAATTTGGTTTACGGAAACTATTTCTTAGGTGCTAAAGGAACATTTTTAAGTAATTTGTTAACAATGTTGTGTTCGGAAAGCAATAAAAAACGGGATCAAATAATACTGTATTTCGTACCACAACTTTTAGATTTTTTTTCAAAGATATTCACCATGTTATCATAAAAAAAAACATGTGATATTATACTGCTATATGTTTAGTATAAGTACCCCGAAGGAATTTCTATAATATAACTTACTTCTTGAGCTGAACTGAGTTTACTGGCACACTAAATTTTCAAAAGAATATTGTTGCCAATTTTTTTCTTCTTAAGTTATCAACTTTCTCGCAATAAAAAAATATTTTCTTACAAGGCAATATATTCTCTATAAGTGCTGTAAAGTGCATTGCAAAATATTTCGTAACTAAAGATTTCAGTAAAAAACCCTCACTACTACATTTTTGCGAGAATTGCACTTTCGGAGGTTAATTTTTGAAACCTAGGCACTTCTTCACCAAAGCAAATATATCATTAGATGCGGTAACATTATGTTTACAACTGTTGCTTCGCAAATTATATATTGATAAGTACTTTCTAAGCGATACTGAATTTCTTAAAACTCTGCATTTTTTGAGGTTGGGTTCCACAGCCTTACTAGTTTCGAATATAACATATTTTGCAGTCTATTAAAAATAAATAAAACTTACTTGTAAAATACTTTTCATAGAAAGAGACAATTGTTTATGAATTATTAGTAGTATTTAAAAACAAGATCTATGGAAAATTGCATTAATATTAATTCTTACGTAAGCGTATAGAGGGGGGGGGGGTATAGGTTTGCTTATCTTTGGTTTAATTGTGACCTGTATTGAAATTGGAATTTTATGTTCACAACTGATTATTAAATGAGAAAATCAAATTTTAATGCACTACCATTGTTATGTGCTCACCGTTATGATGCGCGATTGTAATCGCTGATTTGTGCCTATTGTAAATAAATGTAAAAACGTGATGGCCTAAGGTGTGAGTTGAACACTGCCAAAAAAGGAGAATTATAAATCATCCTCTTGACGGCTATTACGATGCCTTTCACACTTTCAGTTGTAGATATTCATTGTATTTTTAAAATTTACGTGCGATGCAAACATTAAAAAAATATATAAACGTCGGCAGCAATTTAAATCACAATTTTTCAAACTGCGAGCGTAAAACTTGTATTAATCATCCGTAATAATCCGAAACGCCATATGATGTTATTTATTGTCTGCATTCGGTGTCCAGAGCTTATTATCAGACAGTGTGAAAAAATGACCGGAGTCAAAAAATGACAAAAAATAATTACTGTAATTCTTCAGTTACATACAGGCTGGCCCATCGGATAGAATCATCACCCGAAAAATTAATAATTAATAATCTATAATTACTGTGCTATAAAATAACAGTTAGGTTATTGCTGCTTATCAATGAGACGCGCTTTGTGCCAGATGCCCTTCTGAAAATGTTTTTAATGCAGACGCTTTTAAATCACCTTGACAAGTTTCACCACAAGCTTTACGAGCGTGTCGTTTAAAGCTTCTGCCATAAATTATGATATTATACGCCAAACGATATTAGAACACGATTTATTCAGTTGCTATTATAATCTATACTGTAACATAGGTGAGATTGCAAAAATAAATTCTTGAACATTTTTCCGGCCCGCGTGATTCATCACACTTTTACAAAATACAGTCGAACTCCTCTATAGTGATGTTCGAAAAGCCATGAAAAAACGTCACTATAGGGAAACTTCACTATATAGAATTCAAGTATAATTTTACAATTTTGACAGTCACTTTAAAAATTAAATTAATTAAAAGTTATTATATTTGAAAAAATATTTGTTTAAGTATATAGAAATACACATAGTTAATAATAAACAATACAAATTTTCATCTGAATACTTACATAACATGTACTTATTGATGAAAAAATCTGGCCAAAGTTGATTGCATAAGTAAGGATTTTGCAAGAAATTCTTTTAAGAATTTTTCAGGTTTTCTATTACCGAAAATTCCGTTCCTCGAGAATTTTGGTAAACCTTTCGTAAAGAATAATCACTATATAGAGGCTTAACATCATAATATAGAGGTATTTTTATATGGAAAACGTTAAAAAATGCACGTTCCTGACAAAAACATCACTATAGAGAAAAAATCATTATAGAGGAGGTCACTATAGAGAAGTTCGACTGTATATTTATTTTATGAGTTATGATGCATTTCCAAAGTGGCCCGCAAAATCATTTGGGTTGGCCACCTCTGGTCTAAACGTTAGTGGAGCAATTTCAGAGCTGCAGATACATTTTTTTTTTGCTTTTTTTGCATATTGCGGAGTGAGACTCCGCAGCGACTATTGACGTCTTAGGCAAATCTTTATATACATTTTTACATTTGCGGGCAAGATCATTTGGGTTGGCCACCTCTGGCCTAGGTGAAAGCATGCAAATTGCAGTGTGTTCGTTTTAACGTGTTTATTTAAAACTTTTAATGATAGAAGATTGAAATAAAAAGGATTTCAAAGAAAAATAATCACTTCTATTCCTGGGTGATGAAATTTTCCATTTTCTTGGTTTCAAATGATTACAACAAGGGTTGAATCTCAGGAGTCGGTTTTCCTAGGTAAAACCATGCAAATTGCAGTGCACATATTCATGAAATGTGCTCAGGTCAATTTTTTTTTTGCCGAGTTATGTTAGAATCCACATTTTCATAAAGTGTGCTCAGGTAAAATTTTTTGTTTTCAAATGATTACAACAAGGCAAGGGTCGGTTTTTCTAGCCAAAACCATGCAAATTGCAGTGCATATATTGTTTTGAATTATGTTAGAATTCACATTTTCATAAAGTGTGCTCAGGTAAAATATTTGTTTTCAAATGATTATAACAAGGGTTGAATCTTAAGAGTCGGTTTTCCTAGTTAAAACTATGCAAATTGCAGTGCACATATTCATAAAGTGTACTCAGGTCTTTTTTTTTTTACTTATGTTAGAATCCACATTTTCATAAAGTGTACTCAGGTAAAAATTTTTGTTTTCAAATAATTACAACAAGGGTTGAATCTTAAGAGACGGTTATCATAGGTATAACCATGCAAATTGCAGTGCACATATTCATTAAATGCTCAGGTCTTTTTTTTGACTTGTGTTAGAATCCGCATTTTCATAAAGTATGCTCAGGTAAAATTTTTCGTTTTCAAATGATTAAAACAAGGGTTGAATCTTAAGAGTCGGTTTTCCCAGGTAACATCATCCAAATTGCAGTGCACATATTCATGAAGTGTGCTTAGGTCAAATTTTTTTTTTTTTTGCCGAGCTATGTTAGAATCCACATTTTCATAAAGTGTACTCAGCTAAAATATTTGTTTTCAAATGATTATAACAAGGGTTGAATCTTAAGAGCCGGTTTTCCTAGTTAAAACTATGCAAACGCAGTGCACATATTCATAAAGTGTGCTTAGGTCTTTTTTTTTACTTATGTTAGAATCCACATTTTCATAAAGTGTACTCAGGTAAAATATTTGTTTTCAAATGATTATAACAAGGGTTGAATCTCAAGAGTCGGTTTCCCTAGGTAAAACCATGCAAATTGCAGTGCACATATTCATAATGTGCTCAGGTCAATTTTTTTTCCGAGTTATGTTAGAATCCACATTTTCATAAAGTATGTTCAGGTAAAATTGTTTGTTTTCAAACGATTACAACAAGGGTTAAATCTTAAGAGTCGGTTATCCTAGGTAAAACCATGCAAATTGCAGTGCACATATTCATAAAGTGTGCACAGGTCAATTTTTTTTTTTTTTGCTGGCTTATGTTAGAATCCACATTTTCATTTCACTTTCAGGTAAAATTTGTTGTTTTCAAATGATTACAACAAGGGTTGAATCTTAAGAGTCGATTTTCCTAGGTAAAACCATGCAAATTGCAGTGCACATATTCATAAAGTGTGCACAGGTCAATTTTTTTTTTTCATCACACTTTTACAAAATACATTTATTTTATAATGGTCAAAGTAGTGAAAACTGATGTATTAAAAAATAGTAGGTCTAAATCTAATATGAGGATATATAATTTTATATGTGGCCCGCGGAGTTATGATGCATTTCCAAAGTGGCCCGCAAGATCATTTGGGTTGGCCACCCCTGCGTTTGATAATAAATTTTCACACAGATTTATGAAGTTTTGCAAATAAAGAATAGTTTTTCCAATTTTCAGATTTTTTTGACTCCCGAAAAACGGTTTTGTGTCAAAATGGACCAATCTGTACAGCCCCAGTTTCGAGAGAGTATTCCATGAAATTAGGGGGTAATATATATGTATACAAGTGACTTGAACGGAAGAAGAAGTTATTTCCGGCTTTTGCAAAGTTCTTAAACATTGCGTCCGGTTCGAGCGCAACTGTGTTAAGCAGCGTCGCGCTAATGTTCTTAACAATTCTGGTTGTAAATAATAAGAAAGTTTTCTTGTGTTTACGAAAGCTTTAATTATCAAATTTAAACGACAACGGTAGACAGGAATTCCGCATCAATTCATCAAGCGGCGGGCACAAAACAAAACATTTGGACCTCACGGAAAACCCATAAATATTTTACAGCAATCGACAGGGGTTGGCGGACAAAGCGACGGCTGGTAGGATCGCGGCACGGGTGAATAATGAACCAACGACCGCTAATTAAGACTGGCCTATTGGGATCCTCCGACACCTGCCAATATCGTCCTGAGTAGATTTATGCTATCCTAACTTGGAAAGCGATAAATACCGATTAGATTCGGCGCGAATTTACACCATTTTCATAATCCGTACAAGACCTCCACGGATTTGGCTGGTCGACCGGATGCGCTAATTTCGCTTTCATTTCAATTTTATATTTGAATCAGCCGGTTGTCGATGTTGAAAGGGGTGTTCTAAACCTATTAACAGCGTGCAATGGGCGAATGTTACGGAAATTGACTCGGAAACGATTCTGATGAACTGAACGCCTGATTTAGTTTCATTTACATAACGATTTTTATCTTTTCACTATTACACGTCCCCCTTCTTATCGTCACTAACCGAACCTGTAAACTTTGCCTGTTTGTCCCTGCAAAGTGCACTGTTATCCCCCAGTTGCACTCCGAACGGTCAACTACAAGTTTCACTTAATTAAATCGAACAGTACTGCTTCAGGTAAAATAATTTTAATTAAAAGTGTCTTTTTTAGCGAGCAAATTTTATGTTTGCGAGGCGGGGTGTTGCGGAGCCGAGCGAATACAAAATTGCGAGCCAAAAAAAAATGAATGAAACATGCTATTGTTTCTCCAGCCAACAATACACGGCAAACTACAACTCGTTGTTTGATGCAAGAAAACCATTTTGGCTTATTTGGCTTTATAGAGTCCTGTCGTCGTTGAAATGATTAAATTCAAAATAGTAAATCGATTATTTTATAGTACGGTGATTGTCGATAATTGATCGCAGGTTTTCAATTTTTTAGAAAGATACTTTTTCGCGAAAATCATGTCTTTTTTTTAAATTGAACATAGGGGAAACCGTACAATTATTGGACATCGCTAGTTATTGGACAAGCTACTTTTTTATTACAGAAATAAAGTTTCTGTAAAGGTTAAACTTTTTTGCTACCCTTCAAAGCGACATCTATGCTATACCTATTCAATATTTTAATACTCTGTGAATATTTTACAGGTTTACAGGTGTGTCCAATAACTCTCCTTTTGTGTAATAATTGTTTAAAAACATTATAATTTTGAACATAAATAAAACCTATAAAAATTAATCATATCATTCTTTGGCTAATACTTTAAAGATTACATCTTGTTAATTTAATTCTCTGGAATGACCTATTATGTCAAATAAAATAATATCAAAGATAGTTATATTCTTAAGTGTCCAATAACTATCGGGTTTACCCTACAATGTAAATATCCCTACCTTCAATGTAAAAAAAATATTGTCATTCAGTAATGGAGATCCCAGCAATCCTTGATAATACAAGTGAGTTGACATTTGTGCCAAGTTAGAAATAAAATTGTTGAAGTTTAAGTTTAAAAGTTTTGGAATTTAACATGTATTCGAAAGACGAAAAGATTAATATTGCGAATTGGTACAAAAATACTAAAAGCTTCAAACAAGAGTCAGTCCGTTTTATTCAAGGAGGCTGTTCTAACATCTTGCTATTACAATTTAATAATACATAAGCTACGACGTGGAGTAAGTTTGGTTGCATCTCTGGGGTGCATACATTGACTAAGAGACAGTTTTTTAAAATTATTAAACATAGGGGTATTTACATCGTGTGTTCAATGTTACAACAAAAAGGCGCCAAGCGGCGCATGTATTTGCAAAAATTGTAGCATCAAATTGGACGCTCAAAGACAGAAAATAAGGATTACAAAAATGAGAAGAAACTTAAATGTTACAGAAAAAACAAGGTACGAACGACAAGAACGAGGTTTCAGTTCAACTTTCAATTAGACAAACTACTTGAAATGACTTAATGAATATGAACTGGGTATTTTTTTGACTTGAAATGCCTTTTCAAGTTAGTTTCAAATGTCCTTTCAACTGTTTACTTCATTTTTTAATAAGTTACTTGCACCCAAACAACTTGATTAATAAGAACGAGGTTTGTGTTGAATTTTGAATTAGTCAAGTGACTTGAAACGACTTAACCAATATGAACTGGTTATGTTCTTGACTTATCTATTCAAGTTAGTTTCAAGTGTCCTTTCAACTGTTTACTTCATTTTTCATTAAGTTACTTGCACTGAAACAATTTGGTTAGTAAGAACAAGGTTGCAGTTCAACTTTCAATTAGTCAAGTGAACTGAAACGACTTAACCAATATAAACTGGTTATGTTTTTGACTTATCTTTTCAAGTTAGTTTCAAATGTCCTTTCAACTGTTTACTTCACATTTTATTAAATTACTTGCACTCAAACAACTTGATTAATAAGAACGAGGTTTGGGTTCAATTTTAAATTAGTCAAGTGACTTGAAACGACTTAACCAATATGAACTGGTTATGTACTTGACTTATCTTTTCAAGTTAGTTTCAAGTGTCCTTTCAACTGTTTACTTCATTTTTCATTAAGTTACTTGCACTGAAACAATTTGGTTAGTAAGAACAAGGTTGCAGTTCAACTTTCAATTAGTCAAGTGAACTGAAACGACTTAACCAATATAAACTGGTTATGTTTTTGACTTATCTTTTCAAGTTAGTTTCAAATGTCCTTTCAACTGTTTACTTCACATTTTATTAAATTACTTGCACTCAAACAACTTGATTAATAAGAACGAGGTTTGGGTTCAATTTTAAATTAGTCAAGTGACTTGAAACGACTTAACCAATATGAACTGGTTATGTTCTTGACTTATCTTTTCAAGTTAGTTTCAAGTGTCCTTTCAACTGTTTACTTCATTTTTCATTAAGTTACTTGCACTGAAACAATTTGGTTAGTAAGAACAAGGTTGCAGTTCAACTTTCAATTAGTCAAGTGAACTGAAACGACTTAACCAATATAAACTGGTTATGTTTTTGACTTATCTTTTCAAGTTAGTTTCAAATGTCCTTTCAACTGTTTACTTCACATTTTATTAAATTACTTGCACTCAAACAACTTGATTAATAAGAACGAGGTTTGGGTTCAATTTTGAATTAGTCAAGTGACTTGAAACGACTTAACCAATATGAACTGGTTATGTACTTGACTTATCTTTTCAAGTTAGTTTCAAATGTCCTTCCAACTGTTTACTTCATTTTTCATTAAGTTACTTGCACTGAAACAATTTGATTAGTAAGAACGAGGTTGCAATTCAACTTTTAATTAGTCAAGCGACTTGAACCAAATGAACCAATATGAACTGGTTATTTGTTTGACTTGAAATATCACTGACTTCACGGAGGACGTGATTAGCACGTGTTCATTCCACGGAATGGATGACTGAAGTATAGTTATGATTTTTTTTTAATATAATGAGAATGTGATTAAAATAATTGTAGAAATCTCTTCGACGCGACACCAAAGATTGTTGCAGGACGTTCCTGAAAAATGAGGCAACTCCCCCCGCATCGCCGTAATTAATTAGTGGAGATTGAATGGCCGCGGGCTTTATTTTCGAGTGCATCCAAGTGTGTGCTTTTATGTAAATTTTTGACAGGATTCAAAGCAACCACCTGGACGCAACGAAAAATAAAAAGCATACCGGCAAAGTGCATCATGAAAACCGTGGTTTAAAGCGTACATAAAACGCTTTGATCTTGTAACATAAACTACCCCGGCAGAACTAACCCTTCCTGAAAACAACAAACGTGGTCACGCTCGCATATCTTCACTATACACAGGCAAGACCGCTAATGGATTATGAGATAGATAGCGGACCGTAATGGTATTATCTTAATCATAACCAGCGCTTTGATTTCTGGTTTTAATATTCGATGTTTGTAATTGGTTTGGTAATTGTTTTCGTGGTCGTAAACCGTATGGGGATTTCGGGAATTTGATTAATGCGTCTTTTGTGTGTGTGCCGGCGCGCGTTTGAAATTAAATTCGTCCGATTTTCGAACGCGCCTTTTTAATATTTTCATAACGCGCGCCGCCGAACTGGCTCAAGGTGTCAATCACGCCGTTTTTAATAAAACCTCCGAAAAATATTTTGTTTACACGCGAAATAGTTATCGATTGCAGGCGATAATAAATGAATTTCTGACTATCCGTTTTTTTTTTTTTTTTGAAAAGACAGCCGGATACCATTACGGGAATATCTAAATATTCTTGTGTTGTGAACATGAGCTTCAATAAATCAAATGAAATTGATTACGTAAAGTCGAGTGCCTGTCATCATTGAGCTTAATAAAAAAAGAGGAAAAAGGTTACATGTAGGTGACACACGTTTAAATAAATGGATTTTCATGAAATTTACTTTTATCGATGATTAATTGCAGCTCAGCACGCTGCAATTGTTGCTACGTCTAATTCCCCCTCGAAACGGATCGATCATGAATTATTGATGTTCTTACCTTCGACGGTTTTAACTAAAAAATTGTAATTCGGAGACTATCGATTCACGAACTTTTCAGCGAACTATCCCTTAGTTGGAATGTGTATCGGTTGCCTCAGGTATTTAAGGTAAATACCATTTAAAAAAAATCGCTCGATAACATGAGCTTCGTGCAGAAGTATTTCTAAATAAATATTTTGTTCTGTTTGAAGTTTCCGACTTACTTTATATTTGCTTTTTACTGTCAATATTTGGCGATTCAAAATTAAATTCAAAATGCATTTTCTCATTACAATTGAACCGCATGGAAATATTATAAATTTGATGTTTGTTTCGGTTATGAAGTTTAATTTTTTATCCTCTGTAATTTCCCTTGGTTGCTATGTGGTATTAATGATGTTGCTGGTATGAAAGTTTTAAAAAGGTTTTGCTTAAATAATCATTGATAAAATGTTATACTTTGCTATTATTTACTCAGATGATTGCAATACTCGCCTTCGCATGTTATAAAATTTCATCTTCGTGAATGCTATTATTAAATAATATGGGCAAAATTGTAAATAAATCTTTACCTTTTTTAATTAAATTTTTATTTGGAAATCGATCTTCTGAATTTGTTCGATGGGGTAATTTCGAGCGGTGCTTTATTGCGACGACTGGTTAATACCACAATTAGTTTGAATAATGTAACCGCCACCCTTCATAAATTTTTTATATTAACTTGGGTCTGAAATATTAAAGTTTAAATTAAAAATTTTTTAACCTCTGCACTACGCAAATATTATAAACGTTACGATTTTGAACAAGCTGACAAGAAGAAATTAATCTTTAAATCCAACTTGAAAATCCTAACGTAACAGCAAAGAATGTAATTAGTCATCAAAAGTTTATGTATCAATAAGCTTTGTAATTAGAATGAGTTATTACTGCTACAAACCTGGGCGGTAGTCAGAGCATCAGCAACTCAATGTCGAAAACAATGTATAATTCTTAAAAGTTTTTAATTGATCACCTCAACACATCAGTCCACTGGTCTGGGCTAAACAAAATATTTTATGAATTCAGAATTCCAGAATTAAACTGAATTGTCACTCTAACTGTCACTGTTAATTACGCTACCAACGCAATGTTGATAAAAGTCCCTAACTGTGTGACTTTACACACGGCGTGCGTAAGAATACGCTTACTTAGTTTATTGTTTGTGCAATATTGATCATTTTCAGTAGTGGTCGTAAAACAAATAATACAATCCAACCTGTACAGCATTGTATTTTTTGCCAAAATGGCATTTTTCTATTTGTAAGTCATGTGCATCGCCGGTAATATTTCATGAATTTTTTGATTTCCATCGCAAGTATACACTCAGAAAAAAAAAATTCTTATAGGTAAGAAAATACGGGCTTAAATTTAAAATTGCGCGTTCTTAATTTTGGTCCAAGAATTTGTCATTCTTGAGTTTTAAGAATGTTCATTCTTATTGTTAAATTTAAGAGTTGGTCATGCTTGATTTCAAGAAAGTTTATTCTATTTGTCAAATTTAAAAACGGGACATTCTTAATTTCAAGAACGTTGATTCTTCGTTACAAATTCAATAAAGGGTCGCTCTAATTTTAAGAACTTTTTAAGTTCTACATTTAAGAATAGGTCATGTTGATTTCAAGAACTTTTATTTAATTACTTAAGAATGTTCTTAATAATATGTTTTCTTATTTAAGAATTGAAGTTGGTCTTCTTATTATATTAAATAAGCACTTGTAAATACAATAATTTTTTTCTAATTTTTATGAACTGTAGAGTGGAATGCTTGAATTGAAGGAATTTTAGAATATAAAGTTATTTCTCATACATATTTTTATTAGTAGGTGAAAATTTAACATCACATCACATCCTGTTTAAAAATACATTTTCAGTTTAAGAACCGCATTATCATTTGGTAACAGATGTACGTTTATGAAATGGAAGTTTGTCGAAGTCATTAGCCTTCTGAATGAATTTTAGCCGCCACAAAAATAAATTGTTTTTTTCTCAAGAAATAATTGGCCAAAATCTGCATCAATCTAAAAACAAAGAAACAAAATGTTTACATTGTACCATGGATATATTATTATAAAAATTTACCAATATAGACCAATTTGAATGCTTCAATAATGATCATTCCACTTTATGCAGATTTCCTTTCCGCAAATCCGCGCACTTCAGTCACGCTTGTGCTTTGTTAAATTCTTGCAAAGAGCTCTACATCCGCTAAAAAGTAAAATTTGTTCTAAGATAAATAAATAACACTAAATGTATAAAAGAAAATCAAAATTATTTCTTTACCTTCGTCGTTACTATTAATTCTGTTATAGGAGCAACTGGTTTCTTTTTATCTCTTCTTACTTTTCGTTCCGACGGAAATAAACTAAAAGACAATTTGTTTAATAACTGTTACATTGAAAAACCTTGTAGAACTTTTACAAAATTCATTCGGTAAACTAAAAGTGTGGGAAAAATTATAATTACAACAAATTTACTTTCATGCGAATTTATCACACATAGAATCAGAAAATCCCCATAATTTCAGTACCGTTTTTAGAAATGGTTTTTGAAGCTGATCATTTTGTGGATCAACATTTATTAATATTGCATTGAATTAACATCTTGATCTCGGCACATTAAACCACTTGTAATATTTCCCATTTCTTCACAATTAAACATTCACTAATTATGTAAGTTACTAAGAATTCACTTTACAATAAAAATACAGAAAATGCACACCGTAATATGTATTTTCTTACTGCAAGCCGAGTTTGGTGTAATGTTTTTCAACTAAATTTGTAAGAAATTCTAAAGTAATTTATCTACTGTCAGTAAACAGTCCTTTGCAGAAAAAATGTCCGTCAAAAAGCAATTTACAACATTCCTTATAATTGTATCCACCCAGCTGGACCCAGCGCAAGGCTTCTAAACAATGGTATTATAGAACCCTTGGACCTAACGTTCATCTCAAACAAAACCTTCAGTAAGGTTACCACAAATTGAGAATCCTCCGTGTTTTATATAAAACGGTGATTTGCTTGATTTAATATTGCTAAATACAAGCCTTTATCAGAAGTGGGTTTTTAAAAAATTCTTAGGTAGCATTTTTTCAGTGTAGTTTGCAAAATTGCGTTTATAAAATTTTCCGCTCTGAAAACCCTGGCGCAAAGATTCAGACTGACGCTAATTAATTAATTTCTTCGAAACATTCGTGCAAACAGGCTGCAAGGAGGCGGTTTCTTTCGCGTTCCGCGCATAAAGGCCCGAAGAACGTCTTTAATGAAGTAATGAAATGATTACATAAACGCGGCACGTAAAATCGATCCTGATTGTAAAAATTTTTACACACTACTTTATCTGTAAGTGGCACTTAATGCGGAGTAGTCGAGTACAAAATGAGTCTATACATACTATCTTTGCGCGGCCGTAAAATTTACGGCCCTTTTTTATAGTTGGGGCCGAATTATCTTAACGAGTTCAACTTCGATGATGACTGCGAAAACTAATCGGGCCCTTGTTTTCGCCGGCGTTTATTACTCGAAGGAAATATTTCATGGTTCGGCGAAACGTGGGCGATTTATCAAATTAAAACGCGGAAAAACGCCACTGACCCTCGCAATCGCTTCCGAAGACCAAAAAATTGCGCGCGCGAGACGCAATTACACGTCAGAAAAAATAAAGCGAAAAAATTTCGCAAATAAAAAATGAGTATCATTTTTCGCGTTGGGAACGAAATTTCGCGTCACGTTTGCTCGAAAAGAAACGAGTTAAACGGTCAGCTGTCGGTGACAGCCAGTCGTGCTCGGTTAAGAAAAAAAGTCTGGAAAAGTTTCTCGCGCGCTTTGACGTGTAAAGTTGCGCTGATTATTGTATTGTCGGAAAAATTCCGGCGATTGCTTTTCGTCAAAAAAGTCGCAAAAACAAAGGGAGCCGTTGTAATCACGGCGTTGCTTGCAGCTTTGAAAACAATTTCGCAAAGTACGAAGTGTGCGAAATAATTTAAATATCTCTGCCCCATTGTGAGCAGAAAGTTTCCGAGGCAGTGTAATGTGCAAAATGTGTTATTCATTTGCTTGTGAGAAGTCATTTCTTACACGGGGGATGAAAGAAGCCAGAATCTCGAATATATCATTATAAACCTTCATAACAATGAAACAGTTGGAAATTCTCTTTCCGAAAAAGTTTCGAGGCAGGTCTGTACGCAGTCATTATCTGCGGAAGAATGATGCGAAGCTCGTTTCTGTGTTTCTAAAATTGCGAATCATTTATATTTTCGCTGCAAAAATTACACGTTATGATATTGCACATAATACGCTTTTATATTACCCCACATTTTCGCATACATGCTAAATGTGTTTTGTGATGAAGAGAAACACGTGGGATACGCATACGTGATCAGCATTACACACAGCTGAAATTTTTCGTGTAACTGATACGGCACAGTTCATTACGAACTTTAATTGCCGTTTTTTGCGTTACCACATAAGTATTTCACTGAATTTTAACATGTTTTCTCGACTCAAATTGTTAACAGCGTTCCACCCTAAGATTTTCAATACATGTAAAACGCAATTCCTTCTTATACCTTTATTCTTAATTTTGAAAAGGAGGTCGATACTTCATCTTACAGAGAATACCAATATACTTTGAGCTGACCCCAAGCCATAATTAAATAATCATAATTAGCCATGTTATTAATTGAAACATCAAATTCCGAAATTCCTGTTGATGCCTTCAGTTATCAAAATATTGTATTAAAGTTTTTTGGACTCGCAGATTAGACTTTTTTATTTTGAGCTGACCCCTAGCTGTTATAAACAACGAAATAGTTTTTGATTTATTCAATGTTCTTTAAATCAAGAACCGAAATTTAAGTAGCTAATTTTTGCCGATTTCCGAGCTACGTCAAAAAGATTTACAACGTCACAGCAGGTGATTATGGTTTCCCAGCAGGGATACTCTAACAGCAATAATATCCGAAATACTTTTAAAGCCAGGTTTCGTTTTCAAACAGTATATTTGAAATAATTTATAGTAAAAAGACTTTTTTTAAAAAACAAGTTTTTATTAAAACGTAGTACAAATTTAAAACTAATTTTGATATTGACCTAAATGATTAAAAATAAAGACACATTTCAATAAAAGGTTGTTTTATTGAAAAAGATTTTTTACAATAAATTATTTTTTAGTCTTGGACAATTTTAATCTTTATCATCTATATTAACTTAATAGGATATAAATTCAACTCTAAGATCATATTAATTTTAAAAATCACTCGTGAAGACCCTTTTAAATAAATGAATGAGAATAAGCTTAAATTATAATTGCTTTCCAAGAAAATTGTTTGGCTTTTTTATCCCACATTAATTAAAAAAATAAGCTGTTGTGGTAATAACTTATAATAAGCTAAAACTGCAATTTTCTGTAAAAAAACACTACGCGTTAAGGGGTTATGTCAAAAAAATGTGAAATTGAATTTAAAAATTAAGCTTAAATTGGAATTTTTTAATTAATTTAACTGTAGAGTTAACGACTTATAATGTTGTTGTTAATGGGATCTAATTTTTGGCTTGTTAGTAAGAAATAGATTTTACGCCAATTTGATTTTTTTGTAGGTAGATGGGATCAGTATACGTTAGATAAAAAGCCAATTTCCAAAATATCAATTTGGCGCTTGGTCAGATCGTGCATAACGCGGTCCAATTTTCTGTAAACATAAACTGTGCCTTAAAGGGTTAATCTTCTATTCATTGTGTTTTAATTTATTAACAAATATTAGTCCTTTCGAATACAAAATTCAATATCTGTTCCGAGTTCTGAACAGAATTTTCTAAAATAAGTAATAAAATTTTATGACGTTCGACAATACAACCTTTCTTCAGATAGGTTATTTGGCCTAAAATTTTAACTACAGTGAGCTGCATTCCATTATCTATTTGTTCGCATATCGTACCAAATTGACAAAAAATACAGTAACCGCAAAATTATTAAAAGAACGCGTACATTTCAAAATAAAGATTCTGATTATGGTGATATGGAGATAGATGATATTCCGGATATGTCATTAATAGAATTTAAAAGGGCTAAAAATCAATTTTTAAAAACAATTTTCGATATAAATATAAATTACGTTGCAAAAAATACCCGGGATCAACATACTAACCCATTTTGGCGTAAATTAAAACATTGCAGAGTAACAAGCAGTAGTAACAAAACTTCTTTACCAACAATAAGTAAATAAAATTGCGAAATTTAACAAATTCTTCGTGCATATTATCATTTTACTTCACATTATATCGTTCGAAATTTATTGAAGATACAAACACTTTTGCACCTGTTGAAGAGATATATTGGAATGCAACCGCTCGAAAGCCGTTTTCATTGTTATACATAGACCTATTATCCAATGCACTTTACCGCAATTATAGTCACATCTGGATTATAAAAAAGTCTGAGGTGTTGCCTGTATTAAGGCGTACGCTAAAGCAATAAAAGCAAATTGCATTTGTCAACAATCTTTAGGGTGGAGCGGCCTTAAATAATTCGATTCAAGTAAAAAACAAGTTAATTGATCAAAAGTGTTGATATTCATCGATTAATTAATCCCTTCGAGTATCCTACCGACTGCGCCAATTAAACTTTAAGTAAACAACTGGTTTTTTTTTTTTTTTAAAGAGGAGGTAACCTGTGTGACTACTAGCTTCCTCCCCCATACGTCTTCCTCACCACGGGAACCACATTAACATTACGTCAAGTATTACTTCGAGATGAGTGACTGTTTAGTTCCATTTACATCTTATCATTAGATCACATCTTTTGGTAAGCTTTCACTCACACTTTTTCACCTTTCGTTTTCTTTCCCTTTTACCTATCATTCTCACTCTCTATCACTCTCTCCCTCTATCATCAAAAATTGCCTCTTATTAGTTTGCTTTCACACACACTTTTACTCATTTCATCTTCTTCCTCCTTTACCTATCATTCACACTCTCTATCACACTCTCCCTCTTTGATCATCTTAGATTGAATTGTGAAGAAGGCATCCCTTAACTCCCCTAGGTAATGGACCCTCTGGCTGTCAAGGCTTCACATGAACTTGCATCTTTAATTGTGATGTTCGTTACAACTTAAATGACTCAATAAGATTGGTTAAATATGATTCAAAAATAATTAAAAGAAATAAATAAATAATTAAAAATTTTAAACCTAGGAGGCTTATAATTTTTTCTATCAAAATCACAGTAGTATATTGAATAATCTTTTGACGTTTTTAAAATTTTTACATTTTTCGCCGTAACTTTACAAATAAACTGGTTATAAAAAAGGAAGGAAATATTATAAGGAAAATCCTGGAAAATGGAAATTGAGAAGCAATAAGGAAATCACAAGAACAGAAAAAATAGCAGACACAATGAGGAGAAAAAGAGTGACTTTTTATGGACACATTAAAAGAAAGAATGAAGGAAGACGGCATTATCCTCCGACTTCTATAAAATTTGCAGTTGCCTCATTTTGTCCGTTATTCCCCAAAGTTAATTTACGATTTTCGTACACGTCGGAGTTATGGAGGCAAGTGACACCAAACTGTCCGAATTATAGCAATGTCGGAATGACTGTAGTACGACCGAAGTACCAAAGTTGTACTGTACACAATCAGCAGTTTTAATGATATTACCTTTGTGTCGTTGGGAGATCGGTTGAGACCTCGGGTGTAACGTACCCAGTGACCCATTAACCTAAAATCGGCAGCGGAATAAAGAGGCGTTATCGCTCGTGGCACGGTCTTTCTGGAGGATCTCATGAATTTAGGTAATTGAAAATGTCTTATCATGCAAATGCTTGTATCAGGAGAATTAAATTTATAGAATTTCAACATTGCAACGTGAAATTCTTTAAAATGGAAATTTGATAACATCTGAGAAAGTTTCATTAAAAATTTGTCACGTCATTTATAAATAAATTGGGTTTAATGTCAGGCTACCTGTTTCAAAAGCAAAGGAATTTGCTTCCTGTGGGTAATTCAGTTAAATTGTCACCAGCCTCTAATTAGCATTTTCGAAACTCCTACGCAGGACTAACGTGTTCCTATACGTTTTAATTATGGCTCCCTACCTCCGAACTCTGTTTCGGTTCCCAAAAGATTTCTTTCGACCCCCTCTTGCCACAATATCCATCCTTGCGAAATTAACTGCGAAAGCTGTCTCTTTCATCAATTAAAAATTAAATTTGTAATTGATTATGCAAAAATTATATTTTTATCTTTTCGGGAAACAGATTGATAATTAGAAAACGTTAATTTCAAATTAACACGACAGTCAAAAAAGGTTAGAGGTTGTAAAACACGAAAATTAGTTTACACACTGTAAACTGAAGTGCCTTTAGAGATAAGATCTAAAATGAAAAAGCCGCATATGACTATATAGCATCGACTTGTTATTAGTCAACAGAACTCGAGATCGTATCTTGCCGCGTTTTAAAAAGTTAGTAGTTTTGGATGTATGCAAATGATGCATTATATGAAGTAATTTATCGCTTAATTAAATTTTATTACTGTTTGGCTTGTGATTAACACGCCACAGTAATGAATTTATTTTATTACAACACTAAAAACAAAATTTTTGGTTGAATACAAGGCAGTGGCGGCTCGTGGTACAATAAAACAGGAGTTCTGCAATTTGGATCTCATATAATCAGGGTCGTGTTTTTATTTAAACTTACCTATTTTTTGTAGATCAAATCGATCCTGCGGTCTTTCTTGGTGGCAAATTTATCAATGACCTATTCATTAAAATTTTTAATTTTGGACATAATTTTTTTTTCAATAGAAAGGATGGACAAGGCTGTTAACACTGAAATTGTATCGGTGCGTAAAGTTTACGCATTGCTTGCATACAATAAGCGGCGACTTTAGTTGATATGTTTTGAATCGTATTGAGTTACCGATAAGTAGCTGACAACGCGCTATAAACCAGTGCCTATCAAACAGGGTGCTAGTCGCGAATAAAATTTATTTCGAGTCAGCTCTGGCGGGTTAAATGCGGCGTTTGGAATTTTTGCTATCACTGTTTCGGATGTACAATATAAATAAATAAATGCAAAATCAGCAGATTGGAGATTGGATGTTGATTGTTCTTAATATTGCTAACTCCATTGAATTGTGAAGATGACTTTTGGAGTTTTCATGCTTTTTTATTTTTTCACTCAAGTGTACTAAATCAGCTATCATGGAAAGCAAAAAAGAACATTTTTCTTGTTGCCGTCACAAATCCAGTTATTGCTTGCAAAAATTTCTTTGTTGAACTGATGTTTATATGGTTCTCCACGACTAATACCGCTTGTTTCAATAATAATGTCCGGCAGCGGTCGACCTTTATTTTTCAAATCTATTTTTTCTTGGTAACTGTACTTCACAAATCGCTTAAAGTTTATCAAATTGTCCACAAGATTCATTGTCAAAAAACACTAATACAATACACGAACACGAAAGTACAAAATCTAAATTTACAACGACAAAGCCACAAAGCAAAAAAGCGCACGTAACATCAGGTCCGAAATCTGGAAAGAACTGCGTGACATGCAGCACATAAATAGCATTAAACTAGCGAAAAAGTTTGGTTATGTGCAGGACGCAAGGGGGATAGTGGGGGTGTCTCAAGCAGCTCTGTGCACTGCCTGGAATGGCCCAGTATAAAAACAATGGTCCGCTCCGCTGAAACCACGACAAAACTTAATTGATTTGTTGGAATGTTGGATCCTCGACTGCATGGAGACATGGAGTTACGAGATGATGCGATTAAGAAAATAAAATTCTGTGACGAAATTCAATTTTTTCAATATTACGTTTTATAAATGAAATACAAATGAAGTTAATTTTTTTGGTGTTAATTTTTTGGCAGTTCGGCAGTTCTGCAGCACTTATGTACGAGCTGCCACTGATACAGGGTGATCAATCGTTTATAATTTTTTTTAGGTAAAACCTTTGTGCAGTAGTGAAAATATTCCGAAAATTGCTCTTAAATGACACGCTCTTAAAGCTTGTGGTAAAACTTGTCAGGGTGGTTGAAAACCGTCTGCAATAAAAACATCTGCAGGAGGACATCTAACACAAAATGGATCTCATCGATAAGCAACAAGCAACATCTAATGCAATTTTAAGGTAACATTCAAGTGACTATGGTTTGTTTTTTAATTATATTTTCACAGCCTTCAGCAATTAATGAATGTGATATGTTTTGCCTGGTTTGACTGTGCCGAAAGATAAACAAAGTCTGAAAACCTTGTTTCTAATTTTTATTACAAAATTGTCTAATAAGCCACGATTTGAAAGAGCTGCCGTAAAAGCATTAGCGGAACATTAAAATACATTTAGCCGAATGTTGTTTCCAGTTTACATTAAAACAAAAAAAGTCTCAATAAAAAAAACGTAGTCTGTTTCCACATGGAGCGTTTTCCCCAGCGGGTCTTTCCCGGCATACTCTTTCTGCATTCGCAACAAAACACGCCCGAAAATATCAGCGAACGTCCATGCCGCGCTTCTTTAACGAGAATTTATAAATTTCCAAAGTGCAGGTCGCTGAATATTGCCGCTCCGGAAACGAGGGAAGAAATAAAACTACATGCAGAACAGCACTCGTAAATTTTTTTAAAAGTAAGTAGCATTATCCCACCCAATAAATCTCGCGGAAGATCGGTTCTAACCAAGGGCGTGTTGCACGTGCTGATTTATTCGCGGAGGTGTGTTTCGCGCTAAGTACTGTTTGTCCGTTTTTTTGTAAAAAAGGGAAAACGAGGTAAGTCGGTGCGTGTCTGAAAATGTGCATTTATCAGATTGTTATCCAAGACGCCCCGAGTCGACTGACATCCGCAGACCTGCGGTTGTATAAAACCGCAAGGTTTTATTAGATTTAAGAAGGTTGTAAAGTCGATATGGACAGTAATCGCATTTTTATGTGTTTTTGTTCCATTTGGCTGTTTATTTCCTTTGTTTTGTTTTCTGAAAGAATGCGGAAATAAAGAAATACTTAGAATTCTTCTATCACAAATAAACATAAACGCGGAGACTTTGAACGAATTAAATTTTTATACGGTCCCAGCGCTCGATTTTTTTTTTACGTGACCACCAAGTGTACAATCTGTTGCAAAAGAATCGGGATTATCCCATTGCTAGAGTTGTTTGACTCTAACTTGTACTTTCTAAGAATTAATTTGCATTTATCGACTATTCTTTGTCTCAAAATGTTTCAGTTTACTTAATTTTTTACAAGTTCTGATAGTTAACTATAACATATATGTATATATAAGATAGGTAAATGTCGCATTGTGACGTCATATCCAGGATAGATATTTTTAACGCCACTGCACGTCGCCGGTTAAAGTGACTTCTTGTAAATATGTGGCATTATAAAAATTGGGAAAATTATGTTAATTGATTAATAATTGATTGGCGTGACTCACAGCTTGAGAACGCTTTTCCATTGATACAATTCATAAAAATAAATAAAACATTTGGGGTTGGTTGGGGTTCACAATTAATTCAATGCACTTGCAATTATTATAAAAGTAAATATCAGGGCACATTTTTTAATTCCAGACACAGTTCGAAAGCTGTGAAAACTATTTTATTTACATTGACAGTAATGGCATCTTACATTTGTCAATTTAAGGTTACGGTATTAAGTACTGAATACTACCAGCATAAAGTTAAAAGAAAACACACTATAGAAATGAAACGATTTGAGATAGAGATATACGTCACCAGTGACGTCACATGCGCAGAACACTAAATTGTGTTGCGAGTCGACTTGATGACGTATGTGTCTATCTGAAATAATTTCATGTCTTCCGAATTTGATTCAAGAAGAACCTTTTGAAAACAAAATTTATTTATTGGGAATTCAAATTAGTTTTACCGCTTATCGATAATATAGGTAACTGTCGCATTGTGACGTTATATCCAGGATAGAAATTTTTAACGCCAGTGCACGTCACCGGTTAAAGTGACTTTTTGTAAATACAAGGTGTAAACGAAATGAGTACATTAATTTTTACCAGTAGTAGAACTCGTCGAGATAAGCCGTTTTTTTATGTACCATTTTTTCTAAATCGCATTATTTAAAATCATTTTTCCCCCCAACAAATTGACGAGCCTTCTATGAAATGCTCTAACAAAGAAAAATAATGACTTTTTATTATTGAAAATTAATTTGTCACTTCTGTCAAGTGAAATCTGAAAAAGTGTCTAGATTTAACAATAACGAATTTACTGATATTGTGTTAACCTATGGTGAGAGCCAAGGAAATGCAGCCTTAGCTCGAAGAATTTACTTGAACCGATTTCCGAACCGTCGTCTTCGGAATGTTCGCATATTTGTAAATGTGGTGCAGCATCTTCGAGATCACGGATCTTTTCAGCCTGCAGCTTACGATCGTGGTCGGCAGCGTCCAGCTCAAGTTGCAAACATTGAGGAGGCTGTTTTGAACAGTGTCGAGGTTCGACCTGGGTTCAGCACAAGAAGGCTAGCACTGCCACATGGAGTATCGCATGCTACAATTTGGAAAATACTAAAAGAACAGCAATTGTATCCTTATCATGTTCGAAAAGTGCTCGTTGAATAGGACGAAGCAGTCCTGTATCCTGGCCTGCCCGAACGCCGAACTTGAACCCTTGCGACTTCTTTTTGTGGGGGTACATGAAGTATTTAGTATACTCTATATCAATTGATACCATCGAAATGTTGCAAGAACGGGTGGAACTTGCTGCTGCAATGATTCGTAACAACAGAGCCATGTTACAAAGGGTAGAAGAATCACTTCGTCGGCGTCTTCAAGCATGTGTACAAAACAACGATGGACACTTTGAACAATTTTTATGATCGTTTTCCTTTATTTTCGTTAGCGCAATTCTCGCGTCAATGTTTAAAAATAAATTTGAAATAAAACTTTTTTTTGGAGTTTATTGGTTTATTATTTAAAATCGACAATAATAGTCGCAACTAAGGGTAACCGTTCCATAAGGTAATCTTGTTGATTAGGTAACTTTGCTTCCAGTGGCGTGTAAGAAAATTGTGTCAGATTTTAAAATAATTTTAACTCAAAAACAAAAACGTTTTCAAAACAAAGTTATTAGGAAAAGTTGTTGGTCTCGAAGAGTTCTATTACCAGTTAAAATTAATGTACTTATTTCGTTTACACCTTGTATGTGACATTATAAAAATTGGGAAAATTATGTTACAAATTTGTCATCTGCCAAAATTGGATTTGAAAGATTAACAACAGCGCAAACTATCTGAAAAAGTGGATCACTTTAAGAGACGATGCAAAACCTTTAAAGCTTCTCGACATAAACTATTTAACAAAAATGTTGCATGATCTTGGTGTAAATGAAATAATATATTTTTTTTTTACTAGAAGTAGTATTCGTTTTCATTCAATAAACTTATAATCTGTTCGGATTGGGTTTGAAAGATTTACAAGTGCACATACCATTACAAAAATATCATCTGCCTTGGTACTAGATTGGCTGGCAAGCGATTTGCCAATATTTTAAACGT
Source organism: Dascillus cervinus (assembly GCA_949768715.1). Taxonomy (NCBI): domain Eukaryota; kingdom Metazoa; phylum Arthropoda; class Insecta; order Coleoptera; family Dascillidae; genus Dascillus; species Dascillus cervinus. The sequence continues at coordinate 21,676,676 of OX458322.1, forward strand.
TTTTATTCTCTCATTAGTCTTCTCAATATGGATCCTAGCCGAAGATATTTGAGCAATAGCTTCAGCCTCATAATTTTTTTTTGGTAGTTTCGGATGTATTCATGGTTAATGTTAACACTGACACTTAAATTCTGGCCTACAACTTGATATCAAACAAAAAAATTACAAATTAGTTTATTTCTTCTTTAGAATTATCGAAAGCTAATCAAATTATTACAAAACTCGAACAATAACAAACGCACGTGGCACGACGTGACGTCACAACAAGGAGTTCACTTAGTTGAATTTATTTACGCTAGAGGTGCATGTTTAGCTTGAATTGCCTATAATACTAAAAATTATTTTAAATTAAATTAAATTTTTCCTTAATTCCTAATTGCTTTGCCAACTTATTGTTGCAATAATATTTTTTCTACTTTGGTACCATAAGTGAGTCTTTGTGAAACTAAAAGTAGTGTCACAAAGCAACTTTTTGTGAAATTGTTTTTTGGGGTTTTGTTTTGATACGTATTACGTTGGTATTGCTGTAATAGCACGCTGGCCGGCGTCCGGCACCTCTAGCGAGCTCCTGTCAAGGTCAAGCCAAGTGTACAACTTAATTCTTCCATGATTATTTCACAAGAATATCAAACTCGAGATTTTAAATTTGAAATTTTAGTTGACATATGACACATGACAAATACCAACACAACCAGTACCTAATCCTAAAAATCTCTAGAATATTTAGAAAGCAGAATTTTAAAATTTTTATTAAACTAAGAGCACCAAAGTAGAAAAAATAGTATATTACACTCGTTTTATAAGACGATCTATTGTGGTACGAGTAAGTAATGTTACGGTTACACAATGTTACACACACAGACGCACAGACAACAGCCACACATACCGGGAGATTATCTTACAGGTATACATATCTCCTATGTTTACTTTTAAAAAAAACGCGTCAACGTATTGATAACTATAGGCAACCAACATTACACCACAAATCACAAGGTTATTATTTTTCATTGTGAAAGGTTATGTTCAAGTATCATGAATAGTATTATGAATAGAATCTAAAATCATTTGAATATCAAAATAATAACAATTTTAATAAAACTATTAAATGGGATAACTTCCCAAAATTTGAGAAGTTATTAACAGAAAGTACATAACAGAAAAAAATAAACAAATAGCGTCATAGCAAGTGTTCAAAATGTCCACCTTCTACTTCTAAACAATATCCTAGCCGATCTTGGAACGCACGCACGGCATTTCTGAGAATGTCAGGATTCAGTTCGTTACATTCAGTTCGTATACGATCTTTTAATTCATCTAGATTTAAAATTTGGATATTGCGGTAAATTTTTGATTTTAGGTAACCCAAAGGAAATAGTCATTGGGTGATAAATCTGGAGATCGTGGTGCCCATGGTATGGGGCCGTACCGTCCTATCCAGTGTCCGGGAAACCTTTCGTTTAAACAATTTCTTATAACATTTGTGGAATGCGGAGGGGCTCCATCCATTTGAAACCATGGTTCGTTAATGTTTAAATTTTCTATTGCCGGAATGATGTTGTTTACCAACAGATCTAAAAATTTGGCCGAATTAAGGTTTCCATCAATAAAAAAAGGCCCGATAAGTGTAGCATTAACTATCCCTAACCACACATTCACCTTCTGCTGGTACTGAGTGTGGGTCAAATTTTGAATATGGTGATTAGTGCGGGACCAATATCTAAGGAAAACGAAGGAACAAGGTTAACAGAATAAATTGGATAAATAAGAAATTATGATGCACACCGGAAATTTTGGGAATTGACCTCTCCATTTAATGTGAACGTTGCTTCATCGGTGAAAACTATCTTCGCTAAAATTTCATCATGTTCGTTTAACAAATTAAATAAAGTTTCACAAAAATTTGTTCTTTTTCTTTTATCCTCCTCAAATAACTCTTGATGATTGGAAAATTTATAAGATTTGTACTTAAATTCTTTTAGTGTTTTAAATATTGACGTTTTTGATACAACGAAATATTCAGCTACTTCTCGCAAGGATACCATCGGATATTGCTCAATGTAGCATAAAATATTTAATTTTAATTCTTCAGTCAACACATGGTTGGTTTCAATCTTCTTTGTATGACCATTTACTATGCAGCCTTGTGAATTAAATTTTTTAACGATATTGTGCAGAGTTCTGATGCAAGGAATTGGTCTTTCAGGATATTTTATGGAAAATAAATCTCTCACGGTCCGCAAACTATTACCTTGCTGGTACCACATTAACAATTCAATTTTTTCGTCTTTGCTGTACATGATTATTACAGAAATTGCAATTTTATGTTAAAGTGACACTGAAAAATTAATTGACTTTTGTTGAAAGAGCCAACTTTTCAAATGTTGAGAATTTTGGTGTATACTTGGTTGCCTACAGATCGCAATAAAGCAATGCGTTGACTCGTTTTTTTTAAAAGTATACATAGGATATGTTTACTTTTAAGATAAGCTCCCGGTATACACAGTAACACACATAAATACAGACTCATGGACCCACCGACATACAGGCACAGAAACACAGACACGTCAAATAAGGTCAAAATTTTTAGAGTTTTATGTACGAGTGGACTGAAACGTAACGAAGTACAGCGAGTTTGAGAAGGATATGCTTAATTTCGGACAGCAAACCACCTTAGCAATGGGATAGTCCTGAATTTTTTGTAACAGATTGTACATTACTTTAAATTCAAATATTAAAGCCTCTCTGAATAATCTAGCCGCTTTTAACTTAAACTAATTCTCTTTGTTGTTGAAACAAATTCAGCGGCAATGAACGTCCAAGGGGCATCCCCTCATAAATATTGATGTTTAAAACAACAATAGCGAGGCTTTGCCAACTTTAAAGCGCCGCCTTATTTCGTATTCGAGCGGTGTTAAATTCGCGAAAAATAAATATTTAACGGACAGAAAAATTAGTTTACCGCAAACGGGGGCGCGTCGTCGGGCATAAACCTGCGAGGGCGCCTTCAGGGTGACGGTTGTCGTAACCGAGTCTATCAAATCTATAGTTGGGAGGCATTCTCAGGGGTCACCGGCGTACTTTCTTAATTAGTTGGCAAACTTTGTTAATTTGAGTCTTGCGTTGTCAACATGACTGCTAACGTCTTCTCGCTGTTGCCATTAGCTGCTCCCGTTTGAATCGACTCGTTTCTGCCATTCTCGCGGGTGGATTTCAAATACAAAAATCGCTTTAATCTGCAACTTATCCGAGCGAGGCGAAACCTCAAAGGCTGCATTTTTTCGATTGTGATGCACTTCGATTTGATTGTGGCGCTGGTTTATCACAAAAGCTTCGAATCCAGCGTTCGAGACTTTAAAAAGTATAAATTTGCACGTACAAATGGTGCGGTTTAAAAAGTGTTTTTGTGTTTTATTTCAACCATCTAATTTTTTCATTGAAATTTATTAGATGTATGTTGAGAATATTTGAAATAAACGCCAACATTTTCTCTTCTGAAGTTACAAGTTCTGTAACCAATTGATAAAATATTTTCCTGATTAGAGAATAAATTCCGAAGTTACTGTAAAAATTTCAGTTCAGAAATCTTTTTACAACTAATTTTTCATTGAAATTTATTACATGTATGTTGGCCAGGCTTCAAATAAACATCAACATTTTTCCTTCTTATATTACAAATTCGGTGGCTAATTAATAAAATATTTTCCTGATTGGAGAATACATCCCGAAGTTGTAGTAAAAATTTCAGTTGACAAATTTTGTCACAACTAATTTTTTCATTGAAATTTATTAGATGTATGTTGAGAATATTTGAAATAAACGCCAACATTTTCTCTTCTGAAGTTACAAGTTCTGTAACCAATTGATAAAGTATTTTCCTGATTAGAGAATAAATTCCGAAGTTACTGTAAAAATTTCAGTTCAGAAATCTTTTTACAACTAATTTTTTATTGAAATTTATTACATGTATATTGGCCAGGCTTCAAATAAATATCAACATTTTTGCTTCTTATATTACAACTTCGGTGGCTAATTAATAAAATATTTTCCTCAAAGGCTGCATTTTTTCGATTGTGATGCACTTCGATTTGATTGTGGCGCTGGTTTATTGCAAAAACTTCGAATCCAGCGTTCGAGACTTTAAAAAAGTATAAATTTGCACGTACAAATCGTGCGGTTTAAAAAGTGTTTTTGTGTTTTATTTCAACCATCTCCATAACTGTGAAGTAATTTCAGAACATGTGCGCTCCGAGGAATATCTCAAGGAACGCTATAAAACGTGGAGTTGCTAGATTTGCAATGGCTAAGTGTCTTATCAGCTGAAATTCAAGTTTCACCAGCATTATCAGGTCGTATTTACGTTTCAGCAGGAATATTAAATGCACTTAAGAGCATGTTTGCTACCAGAAACGTATCCTGCAATTTTTATGCAATATCTTTGTTTGTTCACATTTCGTGTCAACGACAAGTTGACGACGTCGAAACTTCTTTTGTATGTTTTATTGTAGCTGTTCTCGATTTATCAGCTCGCGCGATTTGAACACGTATCCTACACCAGGATCGCTGCAAGATATTGTCATGTGCGACTTAATATTTTTAGTGCAGATGCGAATTTAAAAAATTTATAATTCCCAGTCCAAAGTTCAATTTCCGCCGATAAGTCAACACACATTTTAGAATCGAACCGAGCTCGTGAAATACCCCAAGGGCAAATTGAACACACTATTGATAACCCACTTTTCGCCAATTCAAAAAGTGTCGATATCGCATTAAAATAAAAAACTGATCGTCAATGTCCCCTAACACTTATTGACATTCAACGGTTTCAAATCGGATATTGCCCCAAACATTATCGGCCACCGATACAACACAACACATCATAACATGTTGATTACGCCGTCAGGATGCACGATGCGATGTGGACATCCTTCAAATATTCAATGCACTTTTGACCGACTAACACCGCGGCGTTTCGACGTTATGATTTCTGCCCATCCGGTTGGAAAAATCGATTTTCTGCGCAATTCCGGGCACGTAGGTGCCATTGCTAAGGTAACATGTTATCACCAAATATTTTTATTCTCTTCCACTTTTAAGATTTACCAGAAAAGTAGGTTCTTGAATTCTTCTTTCTTAAGAAAATTTGTTCCAAAAAGACAGGAAATTTTTTTCTTCGCGAACTGCACGTCCGGCAGCCAATTAATAAGTTACTTGCCTGAGTGGAGAATGCACTCCGAAGTTACTGTAAAAATTTCAGTTCAGAAATCTTTTTACAACTAATTTTTCCTTGAAATTTATTAGATGTATGTTGAGAATGTTTTAAATAAACGCCAACATTTTTTCTCTTGAAGTTACAAGTTCTGTAACCAATTGATAAAATATTTTCCTGATTAGAGAATAAATTCCGAAGTTACTGTAAAAATTTCAGTTCAGAAATCTTTTTACAGCTAATTTTTCACTAAAATTTATTACATGCATGTAGGCCAGGCTTCAAATAAACATCAACATGTTTCCTTCTCACATTACAAGTTCGGTGGCTAATTAATAAAATATTTTCCTGTTTGGAGAATTCATTCCAAGGTTGTAGAAAAAATTTCAGTTGACAAATTTTGTCGCAACCAATTTTTTCATTGAAATTTATTAGATGTATGTTGAGAATGTTTTAAATAAACGCCAACATTTTTTCTTCTGAAGTTACAAGTTCTGTAAGCAATTGATAAAATATTTTCCTGAATAAATTCCGAAGTTACTGTAAAAATTTCAGTTCAGAAATCTTTTTGCAACTAATTTTTCATTGAAATTTATTAGATGTATGTTGGCCAGGCTTCGAATAAACATCAACATTTTTGCTTCTTATATTACAAGTTCGGTGGCTAATTAATAAAATATTTTCCTGATTGGAGAATGCATTCCAAAGTTGTAGTAAAAATTTCAGTTGACAAATTTTGTCACAACTAATTTTTTCATTGAAATTTATTAGATGTATATTGAGAATGTTTTAAATAAACGCCAACATTTTTCCTTCTGAAGTTACAAGTTCTGTAACCAATTGATTAAATATTTTCTTGATTGGAGAATATATTCCGAAGTTACTGTAAAAATTTCAGTTCAGAAATCGTTTTACAGCTCATTGAAGTTTATTACATGTATGTTGGCCAAGCTTCAAATAAACATCAACTTGTTTCCTTCTTATATTACAAGTTCGGTGGCTAATTAATAAAATATTTTCCTGTTGGGAAAATGCATTCCAAAGTTGTAGTAAATATTTCAGTTAACAAATTTTGTCACAACCAATTTTTTCATTGAAATTTATTAGATGTATGTTGAGAATGTTTTAAATAAACGCCAACATTTTTTCTTCTGAAGTTACAAGTTCTGTAACCAATTGATAAAATATTTTCCTGATAGGAGAATACATTCCGAAGTTACTGTAAAAATTTCAGTTCCGAAATCTTTTTACAACTAATTTTTCATTGAAATTTGTTAGATGTATATTGGCCAGGCTTTGAATTAACATCAACATGTTTCCTTCTTATATTACAAGTTCGGTGGCTAATTAATAAAATAATTTCCTGATTGGAGAATACATTCCGAAGTTACTGTAAAAATTTAAGTCCAGAAATCTTTTTACAACTAATTTTTCATTGAAATTTATTACATGTATGTTGGCCAGGCTTCGAATAAACATCAAAATTTTTGCTTCTTATATTACAAGTTCCGTGGCTAATTAATAAAATATTTTCCTGATTGGAGAATGCATTCCGAAGTTGTAGTAAAAATTTCAGTTGACAAATTTTGTCACAACTAATTTTTTCCTTGAAATTTATTAGATGTATGTTGAGAATGTTTTAAATAAACGCCAACATTTTTTCTTCTGAAGTTACAAGTTTTCTGATTGGAGAATAAATTCCGAAGTCATTGTAAAAATCTCACTTCAGAAATTTCATTAAAATTTATTAAATACCCGTCAACATTTTTTTTTCTCAATCAACAGGTCCGGTAGCCAATTAATAAAATATCTTCTTGATTGAAGAATGCATTCTCAAGTTACTGTAAAAATTCCACTTGAAAAATCTTTTTACAATACATTCCGAATCCAAATAGTTTTCGAATTATAAAAGCAAGTCCATTGATAAAGCAACCCCGAAACACTCTTACTCGGCAGATCCCATCGTCAATTTTTCATCAATGAATTCAGTCATGGATTGTATTGACACAAGTGCTTGGCCATTAAATATGTCCCCCAAGGTTGCCACCCATGATTGTCATTATACAAAATTTAGGGCGCGTTTTCCCTAAGTCTACTTTATGAAGTTATCCCATTTAAAAGAAAAACAAGGACCCAACTCAATTTACAAACCAATTCATAAATTTAAATAAATGCACTAAACGATTTTAACGATTTTGAAATAAATAAAATTCTTGCGAGATTTATGTGCGGTTTTATAGGGTTGCCGGCGCCAAAACTGATCATGTACGGTTACACGCACCAGGATTGCATGGGATTCAGCATGTGTCGGAAATCAATCAGGCAGATGTGTCAGCGACAGGAATATATGTGTAGGGAAGACACAATACGGCAAGGTCTGGTGTTATCTTCCAAATATGACACGATCCGCGAAAAAATTGTGTCCGTTTCGACGGAATATCAAACCGCCTGCATTTAATTAAGGGGGCCACTTGAGAAGCAAGATTCACAAGATGGCGCCACCGTAGTAAAAAGTGTCAATTTTGTAAAATGCTTTTTCATTAACAAGCTTTTTTATATAAAAAACTAGTGGCGGATATAAAAAAATGATCTAGGTATAGACATAAATTTGCCATGGAAAAAGTTGAGAAAAATATTTATTCAAAAATGTCAAACCTTCAATAATATTTGAATTTTTTGTTAAAAGTAAAGAAAATCTTGCTGATCACATCCTGGAAGCATTAATCATAAGTATACTCGTACATTATCTAATCACATTTGTCAGTATTTAAGTCAAAAAGCATCGGAAAGTGTGACATTTTTGAATAAATACTTTTTTCAACTTTTTCCATGGCAAATTTATGTCTATACCTAGATAATTTTTTATCTTTTATATCCACCACTAGTTTTTTATATAAAAAAGCTTGTTAATGAAAAGAGCTTTTACAAAATTGACACTTTTATTACGGTGGCGCCATCTTGTGAATATTGCTTCTCAAGTGGCCCCCTTAAGGCGAATCGGGACGACCAAGTGCGCGAGAAAGATTCAAATATCGGAAAAGTATTGAGCGATTTCTGAAGAAACGGTGCAACCGATTTTCAAATTCTAAAGTGTATATGTCTTAAAATATTGTTTGAATTTGCGCCAACGTTTTAGTTTTTTAATTTTTGTTTTAGTAAAAAAAAAACTGTATTTTATATTGTTACTAAAAAAATTACAAAAAATCGGCCTAACGGTGAATGTTGACACCGATTTTTTAATGAGAAAGCTTTTTTTATTTTTGAATTTTGTCAGATAATAACGGCCGAAATGGAAAAATGATTTTTTCTTTCTCTGTTATTTACAAAAGAGTGGTGGGACGTGCGGTAAGACAAAAATAATATACTTTAATATTTTATTTCTTCAATATTTTCATGTGGTTCTCTAATCTTCATACTTCTACATGTTCGGGGGTATATTATTTCTGGGAAGACCGCTTTTCCGAAACAAAATTATAACTTTGGAAACAATGTAGCGCCCGTCTTAGAGACCGAGAGTTTTTATAGTTAAATTATTGAAAAACATTATTTTATGTTAGAATCTAAATTTATATATTGGAACTGCGCTCTTTCTCTACAATAAAACACAACTATATTTCCGAAACAAAATTATAACTTTGGAAACAATGTAGCGCCCGTCTTAGAGACCGAGAGTTTTTATAGTTGAATTATTGAAAAACATTATTTTATGTTAGAATCTAAATTTATATATTGGAACTGCGCTCTTTGTCTACAATAAAACACAACTATATTTAATATGCCATTATTTTTATTAAACTTAACAGTGGGTAATTCCATTGATATGAAAATTGTCGCCTTTTTGTAACATCTCTAAAAAAAAATACAAATCATTACACCTTCTTTCCAAACTAAGTTTAGAAATAAGGTTTAAAATAATAAGCTTTAAACAAAATGAAAAAATAAATAAAAACATTTTCAAAGGCAAATTGCATTCAGCTTATTGTACTTACATTCTGATTGGCGTCGGGTCCCACAGATGATGATAGCGCTCACCAAATGAGGCAACTACCCGAAGAATCAGCTACTTTTATTGAAAAATTAAAAAGTTATTCAGCTTTTACAAAAAAGTCGGTCTCTGAGACGTATGGCGCCAGCTCTCTCGGGTTAATGATTTTAATTGCCTCTACAATTGTCAAGTTTTCTGCTTTTTTTGACTTTAACTTCAACAATTTCTTCACTATCGGTAACTTTTTCGTCTATTTGTTCCATGTAGGCATGTATAGAATTTTTTCGTTGACCTTGTCATACTGAACGGCGGCGTTTGTAAATGGCCATATAAAAATGTTTCAGCTAGTTTACACCAATTAGTATTTTTTCTGCGTTGCGCTATTTACCCAAACATTGATGACGTTAAACGGTTTTTTCTTTCCACAAACCAACTTTCATTATCACTCTGTCCTCTAGTCTTTTTTTAAACAATTTCAATCATTTTTGGAAAATTAATGAAGTGTCGTTTCATTCGAACGGTAGTTTGTTACAGATGGTGAGAGTAGGTAAGTTTCTTGGAATTGCAAGTTTGGTAATCGCATTGTGATTTGTCTGTGTTTTATTTATGTATTCTTATCTTAATAGTCTTGTTCATAGGACCGAATTTACGGGGCGGCGGAATCAAAAGAGAAATCGTATTTTACCGTTTCGGACGCTATTTTCTGTCGAAAAAATAAAATAAAAATTGCTTAAATATTAGGAAGTGTAACTTAAACGTCGCCCTTGGCTACCTTTTAATTATTCTTTTTTAATGAAAAGTTACAATAAAAAAAACATTTAAGAAAAACAAATTGAGAAAATAAAACGTTGGCTCAATTTTAATTATTGTTTTCAAAACATTTCTTTTTTCAAACTAAAAATATTTTGCTTGGTTTGTGTAGAAACACCTAAATGGTTTCAGCGCCCTCTATTATTTCAGAAACACATTTAATTATCGTCTCGATTGTCTTAAGGGGGCCACTTGAGAAGCTAGATTCACAAGATGGCGCCACCGTAGAAAAAGGTGTCAATTTTGTAAAATGCTTTTTTCATTAACAAGCTTTTTTATATAAAAAACTAGTGGCGGATATAAAAGATAAAAAATTGATCTAGGTATAGACATAAATTTGCCATGGAAAAAGTTGAGAGAAGTATTTATTCAAAAATGTCAAACTTTCAATAATATTTGAATTTTTTGTTAAAAGTAAAGAAAATATTGCTGATCACACCCTGGTAGCATTAATCATAAGTATACTCGTACATTATCTAATCACATTTGTCAGTATTTAAGTCAAAAAGCATCGGAAAGTGTGACACTTTTGAATAAATACTTTTTTCAAGTTTTTCCATGGCAAATTTATGCCTATACCTAGATCATTTCTTTATCTTTTATATCCGTCACTAGTTTTTTATATAAAAAAGATTGTTAATGAAAAGAGCTTTTACAAAATTGACACTTTTACTACGGTGCCGCCATCTTGTGAATCTTGTTTCTCAAGTGGCCCCCTTAAGTGGGTATTCTAGTGTAGAAATTTTAAAAATCAATTTTTTTTCTCTCATATTTTCAAAGCTTAATCTTTCAAGAATATGTCTGTAAAAGGATTTGTCAAAATTTTAATTATTTCCGGAGATATAGGTATTTTAGTGACACGACATCCAAACCGGCTGGGCCGGAACGACACTGGGCGTAATTTTACCCGAAACTTTAAACGCGTTTTTCTCGAAACTACTGTTTTCAAAAAGTTTGTCGTGATTTCTCAAGTTCTACTTAACCGATTTACTTGGAATTTGGTGTGAGTCTTCTCTGTATATGTCTCTATCGTACTCACTATGATTTATAACAAATTAATTTTTTTTACTATTTTTAAAAAAATCAGAAAAGTCAAAAAAATAGTTTAAAAATTTTTTTTTTCGGACATTCGCAATTTAGCGGGAAAATTTTATTTTTCAGTTTTTTTTAGTTAGTGCGATAGCAACATTTATCTAGATAAATAATCTTTTTTATTTTTTTGTTTCACATCATTTGGAGAGTTACAATTTTTTGGAACCCCCCACTTCAACAGCTTATAACATTTTGAGTTTTCAATTTTTTCACTTTTTTTATTGTTTATGTATTGTTAAAACATGAATAAATATCTTGTTAAAAAATGGATAGTAAAAATATTTTTTGTTTTTTATTTATAGCACGCGAAAAAACACCTCAAATTCGTGCCTCTAGACTAGAATACCCCCTTAAACTAACATGCAGCGGGGCCGTGATTGATGTAACAGGGATTTCTGAGTAATCACAGAAATTACCAACACTACCGTCCTTGATATATTTAATTATAAAGTTAGTGGCGGAATTTTCGAGGCAGTCTCGGGAGGGTTTTAAAAATGCAAAAATCGACTTTTGAGGGAATTTTAAAAGAGGGCCGTTAATGACGTCAATATGAGAGAATGTACACAGCTCTCCTTTGATGTACGCAGATAGCATCTGCATTCTATCAAGGCGCGCGCCTAATTTATTCTGCTAAATTTAATTCAATTAGTCCGCATTAATTTTGTCACATAAAATGTAAATAGAAGGTCTGCAGTTACAGAAACACTTCGGATACAACTCCAAAAAGCGCAAATTTGAATTATTCTCGGGAGATTCGAATCCGAAATTGAATTATTTCGCTTATGATGACGCGATGATTACCGGCAGCTCTCGCAAAAATACAAATAACTTTAATTCGTGTAATTCGCAGGGCGTGGCGTGTTTTTCCCTTCTCTTAACACCTTTTTAGCTAAATGAAAAAAATTCCTTATTTTTTCTGTATAATCCATTAGCGCGCCGAGGGCGTGCCGGGGCCAAACTAATTACCAAAGAATATTGCATTACCCGACGTTTATTTGTCGTCATCATCCGAACACGCAATTCGAATTGTTTCGTCTGGCAATAAAAATAAACCGGCGAAAAAGGTGAAACAATAGGGACAGGGAAACCAATGCAGCGGAATGGGAAGCAGTTGAAAAGGAATTCTAATTAAATACGACTTGTGCAGATACGCGATATCAGGTGACCCTTCATCCCCGGATTAAAGTATTTATATGCGTACGAACAATATACACTCAGAAGCTTGTGGGGATTCACCGAGTTAAATAGGTTGACCCTTTTACTTTCGGGTATGTATGAAATCAACGTATTTAGAATAAATCGCGAAAATATGTAAAAGGTCCGATTAAAAATATTGGACTTTAATAACTCTTTACACGGTCCGGTTGTTCACATAATTTTGCAGATTTAATCCAACACTCTCCAAAGCACATGAAAAATACCAAAGCCGCTTGCAATACATGCGTTTTTAATGGACGCCTCAACCAAAATTTTGTTTTACTCTTTGAAGGTTTTAAATTATTCAGGTGACTTTAATTCTTTGGGAATAAAGATCATTTTCAATACTAAATTTCACATTTAAAATTTTAGTACTTAATTTTGCCCCAAGAAATTGGTCAGTTTTAAGAATGTTCATTCTTGTTGGCAATTTTAAGAGTGGGTCAAGAATGTTTATTCTATTTGTCAAATTTAAAAACGGGATATTCTCAATTTCTCGTTGATTCTTCGTGGCAAATTCAAAAAAGGGTCGCTCTAATTTTAAGAACTTTTATAAGTTTTACATTTAAGAATAGGTCATGTTGATTTCAAGAACTTTTATTTAATTACTTAAGAATGTTCTTAATAATGTGTTTTCTTATTTAAGATGTGAAGATGGCCTTCTTATTGAATTGAAGGAATTTTAGAATATAAAGTTATTTCTCATACATATTTTTATTAGTAGGTGAAAATTTAACATCACATCACATCCTGTTTAAAAATACATTTTCAGTTTAAGAACCACATTATCATTTGGTAACAGATGTACGTATATGAAATGGAAGTTTTTCGAAGTCATTAGCCTTCTCAATGAATTTTGGCCGCCACACAAATAAATTATTTTTCTCTCAAGAAATAATTGGCCACAATCTACATCAATCTAAAAACAAAGAAAAAAAATGCTTACATTGTACCATGGATATATTATTATAAAAATTTACCAATATAGACCAGTTTGAATCCTTCAATAAGGATCATTCCACTTTATGCAGATTTTCATTCCGCAAATCCGCGTACTTCAATTACGCTTGTGTAAAAAAAAGTAAAATTTGTTATAAGATAGATAAATAACACTAAATGTATAAAATAAAATCAAAATTATTTCTTTAATTATTAATTCTGTTATAGAAGCAACTGGTTTGCATGTCCCTTTCGTTTTATCTCTTCTTACTTTTCGTTCCGACGGAAACAAACCAAAAAACAATTTGTTTAATAGCTGTTAAATTGAAAAAACTAGTAGAACTTTTACAAAATTCATTCGGTAAGCTAAAAGTGCGGGAAAAATTATAATTACAACAAATTTACTTACATGCGAATTTATCACATACAGAATCAGAAAATCCCTATAATTTCAGTACCATTTGATCATTTTGTTGATCGACATTTATTAATATTGCATTGAATTAACATTTTCATCTCGGCACATTAAACCACTTGTAATATTTCCCATTTTTTCACAATTAAACATTCACTAATTATGTAAGTTACTAAAAATTCATTTTACAATAAAAATACAGAAAATGCATACTGTAATATGTATTTTCTTACTGAGAACCGAGTTTGGTGTAACGATTTTTAAGAAATTCTAAAGTTATTTATTTTTTGTCAGTAAACGGTTCTTCTCTGTAAAAATGTCGGTCATAAAACAATTTACAACATTCCGTGCACCAAATACATACTATTTATTACATTTACCGGACAAACTCATTAATATTCTTTAAGCTTCATCTTAAAATCCGAGTTTAAATTACTGCATCGTAATTAGTCACAGTTCCGTTTATAATAAACTATTTTTCCACTTTTGCTGCAGAACCTGACAAGCCTCACATTATAACGGTTGGCTTAATCAGTAAGAAACTCTCGCCTGAGAACGTTAAGAAAATTAATTCATATATCAGCTGTTGCGTATATATTTAAAGTAAGACACAGTAGTTTCTTGCTTCACGGTGATAATTGGTTTTAGCGAAACAAAGCGCTAAGAGAATCAGGGTTAAGTGAGGACGGCATTTCCTCCACTCAATTTCTGACAATGTAATGATTCATACAATGAACGCGCGGCTGTAAGAGCTGCAAGAGCAGCCGTAGTTAAAACAGATAAATACAGTTAAACAAAGCTTTATTTTTAATAGAATCGATATTGAAAGTTGGCGATTAAATAATAATAAGGAAATTTCAATAACCTGACTCCTGAAATTTTGTTCGACGTTAAAAAATTTAGTCGTTGCATAAAAGATTATTTAGAAAATTAATTATTAAGCTGCGATTTTAATTCACGATTTCATCAAATTTATTTATAACGAAAAATAGATTCACTTCAATCGAAGATTGAATTTTGATTGATTGTCCAGATTCATTTCAATATTACGATTTTTTGTGATTGAAATTTTTCGGGATCTTAAACGTCCAAATCGAAAGTAAACACAATCTTTTTCCGAACTTGATTTTGCTTAATGATCATTATTTCTTACTTTCCCGTTTGCAATCGGTTACAAGGGACCCCGGTTCTGACCGATGTTACCCATTAATGACTGAGATTAGTGTTCAGTTGGGCATTAAACGTCATTAGGGCAGCGTTTATTTTTCTGAAATTGTTTGACAAAATTTAAAACAAGGAGCAAGGATGTGTCCGAGGAAAGGACGAGTTCGGCGAATATTTCCTCGAATTGAATTTCAGAAACGGTCGGATGTGTTTCAAAAGGACCAATAGTTGTAATTCAATTGTATTTCAGAGAACATCAATTGTAATCCGGATTGACATATTGTATTTCAAAGAACATCAATTGTAATCCGAATTGCCCAATTGTATATCAGACAACATCAATTATAATTTAGGTTCGTTAATTACATTTCAGAGAATATCAATTGTAATCTGCAGTAATCAATTGTACTTCAGAGAAAATCAATTGTAATCCGGATTGCCCAATTGTATTTCAGAAATCATCAATTGTAATTTAAATCAGTCGATTACATTTAAGAGAACATCAATTGTAATCCGCAGTAATCAATTGTACTACAGAGAAGATCAATTGTATTCCGGATTGACATATTGAATTTCACTGAACATCAATTGAAATCTGAATTGACCAATTGTATTTCAGAGAACATCAATTGTAATTTAAATCAATCAATTACATTTCAGAGAACATCAATTATAATTTAGGTTCGTCAATTACATTTTAGAGAATATCAATTGTAATTCGCAATAATCAATTGTACTTCAGAGAAGATCAATTGTAATCCGGATTGACATATTGTATTTCACTGAACATCACTTGTAATCAGGATTGCCCAATTGTATTTCAGAAACCATCAATTGTAATTTAAATCAATCAATTACATTTCAGAGAACATCAATTATAATTTAGGTTCGTCAATTACATTTTAGAGAATATCAATTGTAATCCGCAGTAATCAATTGTACTTCAGAGAAGGTCAATTGTAATCCGGATTGACATATTGCATTTCACTGAACATCAATTGTAATCCGGATTGCCCAATTGTATTTCAGAAACCATTAATTGTAATTTAAATCAGTCAATTACATTTAAGAGAATATCAATTGTAATCCGCAGTAATCAATTGTACTACAGAGAAGATCAATTGTATTCCGGATTGACATATTGAATTTCACTGAACATCAATTGTTATCCGAATTGCCCAATTGTATTTTAGAGAACATCAATTATAATTTAGGCTTGTTAATTACATTTCAGAAAAGATCAATTGTAATCCGGATTGACATATTGTATTTCACTGAACATCAATTGTAATCCGAATTGCCCAATTGTATTTCAGAAACCATCAATTGTAATTTAAATTAGTCAATTACATTTCAGAGAACATCAATTGTAATCCGGATTCACATATTGTGTTTCAGAGAACATCATTTGTAATCCGGATTGATGTATTGTATTTCACTGAACATCAATTGTAATTCGGATTGCTCAATTGTATTTCAGAGACCATCAATTGTAATTTAAATGAGTCAATTACATTTCAGAGAACATCAATTGTAATTCGCCGTAATCAATTGCATTTCAGAGAACATCATTTGTAATCCGGATTGCCCAATTGTATTTCAGAGACAATCAATTGTAATTTAGATTAGTCAATTATATTTCAGAGAACATCAATTGTAATCCGGATTGACCAACTGTATTTCAGAGAACATCATTGTAGTTCAGAATATTAATACCTGATTCTTTATATTTTTTAAACAAAATTCTGATGTTTTCTGGTTTTCAACTGATACTTTGTGAATTACACTTAACTTTTTCTGAACAAGAACTTATTTATCTGATTACAAATGATGTTTGCTGATTTACACTTGCTTTCTGAATCACAATTGATACTTTCTGAAATAAATTTGGTTTGATGCGATATTTTAATTTTGTGCCCACCCTAGGCTGCGAAAATTGTAATGAAAGAATTGTCCAAGTTGGATATAAAATTGGGAGGAATCCGGTGCTAATTGGGGAATAATAGAGACCCGACATATATCACTGACACGAATCCATGGGCAACTCCCATAGTCTGGTGAGTGATGGTGATAGTGAGTACCCTAGAGAAAGGCCGCTCCACCCCGTCTGTCCGAACCCTCTTAGCCGTCTCCCCCGAGGGAAGTGCGTGAGATCAATATTGAGAGAGAGAATGCACATCACGCCGTAATCATGCGAGTAAACTGTACACACATACAGGTTAATTACATTAAACATTTCACTGTCGGGTAACCGAAACGTATTAGTTAGAGCGATCAAGATTTAATTAAAGATACAACCGTCGGGTCAGACAGCCGTAAAATAAATAATTACGGCCTCGTTATCGGTGTCCCGTGCTTTTTTCGAATGCATTGTTCTTTATGGACGGACCCTTGATCAGAGAGAACCGAGTCGCTAATGAACGGGTGCATAATTAACGCGAGTGGATTTAGAGTGCGGTGGTACATTGTTATTAAATTCCCAGAGGCGCGTGCCCGCGAATCGTAATATTTCAAATCTGTATTCATCCCTCGATCTTTTCCAATTGCCCGTGAATGAGGAACGGTATCAATGCTTGAATTTTGAACTCGTAAAAGTGTTTAAAATGGAGTTCGTTCCTTTTATTGGAGTTTGACTTTTATTTTTTAGAGGTGACCGGAACTCCGCCGCCCCTCTCACCTACATTCCGCCGGGTCGGCTCCGCAGCTAAACCTTATTGACACAGTATCCATAAATTCTTATGAACGTCGTTCTTTAACAACGCGGCTACAAAATATGTGCATTAGTATCCGCGCTCGATGCAGCGTACATAAAGAACTTCCTTCGCCGTTTATTTATTTTCATCAACTCGTTAAGGAACAGGGCGAACTCACCGCCAACAAATTTTTCCCCAGGAAGATTGAAAAAAATTGTGCGGCATATGCTCGACTGCGGTGGAAATAGAGTGAAATGCGCCTGGCAGGCCTAGACAGCCGTAAAATATTTAAATTAGGGGATTGTAATGTACACATCTCATGAAACTGATAGGGAGATTGAATAGTGCGCGGCTGATTCCACTACAGTAGCATCCGCACAATCCGCACATCAAAATCGATTTTTCAAATAAAAAACAAGCCAATAGACAATTCAAGCTAAGCATGCGACTCTAGCGAAGATAAATTCAACTAAGTGAACTCTTTGTTGTGACGTCACGTCGTGTCACGTGCGTTTGTTATTGTTCGAGTTTTGTAATAATTTGATTAGTTTTCGATAATTCTAAAGAAGAAATAAACTAATTTGCAATTTGTTTGTTTGATACCAACGTAACACGTATCAAAACAAAACCCCAAAAACAATTTCACAAAAAGTTGCTTTGTGGCACTACTTTTAGTTTCACAAAGACTCACTTATGGCACCAAAGTAGAAAAAATATTATTGCAACAATAAGTTAGCAAAGCAATTAGAAATTAAGGAAAATTTTAATTTAATTTAAAATAATTTTTAGTATTATAGGCAATTTAAGCTAAGCATGCGATTCTAGCGTGAATAAATTCAACTAAGTGAACTCCTTGTTGCAACGTCACGTCGTGCCACGTGCGTTTGTTATTGTTCGAGTTTTGTAATAATTTGATTAGTTTTCGATAATTCTAAAGAACAAATGAACTAATTTGTAATTTGTTTGTTTGATATCAAGTTGTAGGCCAAATTTAAAGTGTCAGTGTTAACATTAACTATGAATACATCCGAAACTAACAAAAAAAAATTCTGACGCTGAAGCTATTAAGATTGCTCAAATATCTTCGGCTGAGGTCCATATTGAGAGGTCTAATGAGAGAATAAAAACGTTTAAAATATTAGCAAATCGCTTGACAGCCAATCTAGTACCAATGGCAGATGATATTTTTGTAATAGTATGTGCACTTGTAAATCTTTCAAACCCAATCCGAACAGATTATAAGTTTATTGAATGAAAACGAATACTATTTCTAGTAAAAAAAATACTTTATTTCATTTACACAAAGATGATGCAACATTTTTGTTAAATAGTTTTATGTCGAGAAGCTTTAAAGGTTTTGCATCGTCTCCTAAAGTGATCCAATTTTTCAGATAGTTGCGCTGTTGTTAATCTTTCAAATCCAATTTTGGCAGATGACAAATTTGTAACATAATTTTCCCATAATTTTCCCAATCTTTATAATGCCACATATTTTCAAAAAGTCAGTTTAATCGGCGACGTGTACTCACGTTAAAAATTTCTATCCTGGATATGACGTCACAATGCGACAGTTACCTATATTACCGATACGCGGTAAAACTAATTTGAATTCCCAATAAATTAATTTTATTTTCAAAAGGTTCTTCTTGAATCAAATTCGGTAGACATGAAATTATTTCAGATAGACACATACGTCATCAAGCCGACTAGCAACTCAATTTAGTATTCTGCGCATGTGACGTCACTGGTGACGTATGTCTCTATCTCAAATCATTTCATTTCTATAGTGTGTTTTTTTTAACTTTATGTTGGTAGTAATGAGTACTTAATACCATAACCTTAAACTGACAAATGTAAGATGCCATTACTATCAATATAAAAAAAAAAAATGTTTTCCTTTTTCCATAACAACATTTTTTTTAACTTTTCACTTATTACAAATTTAACACTTCACAAACAGTTTAAAACCACATTTTTTAAAACATTGTTAATTACACTTATTAAACTTACATGTCAATTTTGTTCCTTTGTATTCCATTCTTCTTTTTCTTTTCTTTTTTTGGAATGTTTTTCATCCCTCGTCACATTTTTCCTATAGGAAATGAAAAAGAAGTGCACACATAATATAATTGACAATAACTCAATCAGTTTTTAAAATGTTTTGAAATGTTTTGAAATGTTTTTAAAATGTTTGTGTTAAAATGTAAATTAAATGTTGTAAATGTAAATGTAGTTTATAATTGAAAGTAAAAATGTGACTAAAGATTGAAGAACATTCCAAAAACAGAAAAGAAAAAGAAGATATGGAATACAAAGGAACAAAATTGACATGTAAGTCTTTCATAAATAATTAATTCCATATCGGGAAAATATCATTAAATTTAAATTTAAATTTGTTATTATTACGTTATTAAACATTTTAAAAAACACGTTTTAAAAAAGTCAATTCACAATGATTTTTTATCTTCCAATTTAACCATTTTGTATCTATTAAGTTTAAGGTATTCTCAGAGTGTAATTTTTTATCGTCAGACTGACCAATAAAATCCGAATTGTCCGATTCATCTTCGCAAATAATTTCACTGATTTTGTTTTTATTTGCTTTTTCTTCTTTAATGCAACTTCTACTAATTGTCGCTTGATTTGTTGAACTTGTTTTCACTTGTTGTTTCACTTTACCTCAGTTATAAAATTTCACTTTGCCCCAACATGAAAAAGAAATTATAATAAAATGTTAAGAAGACTAACCTTACCCACTAAACACATAACGTTTAAAAAACGTTGAGCGACGTTGGAATAATGTCGCGCTGCGACGTATCTGATCAACGTTCGTACATCGTTTGGAATTAAAAAATGTGCCCTGATATTTACTTTTCTAATAATTGCAAGTGCATTGAATTAATTGTGAAATCGCCCTTCTCAAGCCGCCAACCCCAAATGTTTTATTTATTTTCATGAATTGCATCAATGGAAGAGCGTTCTCAAGCTGTGAGTCACGCCAATCAATTATTTCGGCTGCAGAATCGATCTGAGGTTAAGTCCTTTTAAATTTTAAATTCATCTATCTAATTTTGACGTTTACGATCCCAGAGGGGTCGTTTCAGCGCTGTCTGTCATTTATCTCTTTTTGCCGGCCGTGTGTCTTGTTACTTACCGCTTTAATGATTTCG
The DNA here is from genome assembly GCA_949768715.1 of Dascillus cervinus. NCBI lineage: Eukaryota > Metazoa > Arthropoda > Insecta > Coleoptera > Dascillidae > Dascillus > Dascillus cervinus. The sequence goes on from OX458322.1 coordinate 21,697,347, forward strand.
TTTTTGTCCGATCGATGGAAGCAAGTCTTGTCGAACAGAATCGAATTTGACATTCGCGAAAACAAACTGATTTGCAGATTCTGATGGACACAACCGTGCGCCGCTTTCAATGCTATCTCATCAGAAGTACGTCATCGCCGCCTGGAAATTCATTGTACGGCATCTCAGTTTGGTCAATAGGTTTTCACTGCAGCTGTAAGACGTCCGGAACCGGCGATAGTACAAGACCAAAAAGGAATTCATCCAGGAATAAATGTTTTTCTGGAGTTCGTCTCTTAGGTTAGTGTATCATATTTTTTACTCGCTGTTGATTTATTGCGGTTTCTTATAAATCTCGAATAAAATCGACGGTTCATTGTGGATGAGCTTTCAGCTCGGAAAATATTCGAAATTTGGTTGTAATTTAAATTTTCCAGCCACCTGAACTGTTGAACTTAATTCTGCGATAAAGTCAAATTAATCTTGCATTATAGCAAATGATGGAAATAGAGACTTAGAAATTAAAGAAAAGCTCAAAAATAAAGCATTTAATTCTAACAAAAAGTTATTGAGGATTAAGACACTTGGGAAGAAAATAATAATAGATAATAGTGTATTATTTAATGAGCACATAATGTAGGCGATTCTTAACAAAGGCGAAAGTTAGCACATATGAGTCAAAGACGAGCATTTTACAAACATTTTACATTATGTGTGAGAAAATTACGACTTTTTATCTTCAATCTACTTTTTTTTCTTATTTTATTAATATCGTTAAAACTTTAAAACGCCTGTTGGGTATTCAACCAATATCGCCCAATGTAAAATGTACCCACGTGACAATTAATTTATCTGTAATCTTCAAAAAATGAAATATTTGCTTTGTGGAACAACAAAATGCTTTGTTTTATTAGTATTTCATTTCGAGTAAAAATTAAAAGTAAAACTACTAGAACAGTGGAAAAATGTATCACAAAAGTGCAGTTACTTATTACATATATTACATATTACAGTTCAATCTGAATTTTAACAAGACATGTTCTTTTTACGGAAAAACAACCTGTCAAAATTGTCATTCTATCACGTGCGGAGGCAACCAACATTGCAGCCTGTTTAATAACTAAAATAAAGCCGAAAAAACTGAAGAAATGCGTGTTCCATGAATAACGGCGGTGTTATGTATCCGTGGTCAGTTTATGAACGAACGTATTATGTCAAAATCGTAGATGCTAGTAAGAAACATATTACGCACGAAGCAAAAAAAAAATAAGAATTAGAAATTTTATTTACATTTTGACCGGGGTCTCATAATTAAACCAAACTGTCACAGCGACGGTCAATTACGCTACCAAAAAATTCCTAACTATGCGAATTTGCTTTATAACACACGGTGTCCGTAAGGATACGCTTCCTTAGTTTATTGTTTGTATGAAGGGGTGCGTTTAGTGGGTAGCGACCCATTCAGGGGAACCCCACAGTACCGGGTAAATTAATTAATTAATTAGGCCTGGTCTTCCAATAAGGAATTTCAACACCTCTATAAGAAAAAAAAAAAAAAAAAAAAGTTTATTGTTTGTCAAATATAGAAAATAAAACAATAGAAGGCCATATAATATTTTCAATGTTAAAATGGAACAAAGAGGCAAGATCAACATGGCTGGAAGAGGTAACAGAAGGCCTAAAAAGGATTGTAATTCATAAATGAATAGATAAAATGAAGGTCAAAAGAAAATATCCTGAATTTTATTTTAATCTAAAAAGGTTTGCTTTTAAAGTTTTTAGCCACCTGAACTGTTGAGCTTAATTCCGTCATAAAGTAAAATTAATCGAGTGTCGGAGTTCATGAGTGTCTTAGGAGGCAAAAAATCCCGACCAAGTTCTAAGCGCTTTTCCACATCATTTACAGACCTGAAATGTGTTTTCAGTTAATTTGTCATATTTTTTATTTTAAAGTCTTATGTAGTTTATTTGATACATTTGCTTAACGATAACATAAAATAACATAACATAAGTAATAACTAGAATAAATAAAATAACTCATTAAGAGAAGAAGAAAGCGGGGCTGTACCAAGAACACTAGCAACGTTGCCTCTCTGTATAGCCAAACTTATTCGTTGCTTCAAATATGTTTTGGCGTGAGGAATTCCCGTTGTTTGAACAATACGCCTCCCCAAATCTTCAACGAGAGAAAGGGCATCAGCACTCCAAGGACCCAAAGTTTCCACAGCGAAGGCGACGAAAAAATAATTATCAAAAATTGCTTTATATTTTGTTTTCTTAAGATTTTCTGTCAAGTGTGCAACGGATCTTGCAGAAAATGAAGAATCAGTCAAATGAGAAGGAGCAAGTGTATCCGTACAAGTAAAATCCCAAACTAAAGATTTACCTACTTTCCATGGAATAACTGTAATACCATCTGGACGTTTGCCATCATCCCTCAGAATACCATTAAGTTCAAGGATACAAGGGATGTTGGCAGAAGAGAAAGCACGTTTAATAATGTCATTGATACAGCTGTGACGAGAGAGTCTACCAGCACTTTTAATGCACGATAAACCATGATGACCCAACGATTCTACAGCAGAACCACACGAGCAGATATGAGGATGACAGAAATTGATGCCCAATCTAAGTGAAATTTCAATTTGTAAAAAGTTTTTTTTCTAAATGAGTACCTAATTTACAAGATGGAAGAGCTTCAAGCCAAGCTCCAGATTCAAGTTCAAATCCAGCTTATAAGATAGCTTTTTATATGATATTTGAGGAAGATAATAAATTTTGAAATATTTTCTCACAGATAGGTAAGTCCCAATTTCTTTGAACAGAAATCTCTTTTGGAAGTAAAGACGAATTAGAAATTTCCTTCCAATAATCAACAGCCTCGTTAAGGGATGTAATTTCAAAATTAGAAAAACTAGAAGGTAGAATGGACATAATAAGTTCAGAATTAGAAAATATAGAAGACAACAAGGCAGGCGAGGAAATATCAATTATAGACCTTATACCTAATCCACCAAAACGGATTGGTAATTTGGCTTCGAGTCCAAGATCTTATTGTAAATTTAATATTCAAAATTTTTGCCAAAGAAGGAATAACAATATTATCCAGTTCAAGACACTCATTTTTAAATTTCCAAAAAGTACAACATCTAAGATTATAAGTGAAATTAGGTATCCAACGGCAGAGTAAAAATAAACTAATATGAGGATTAATTTTACATAGATTTGAAGAAAGTAAAGAGAATGAATCAATTTTTTTAGAAATGAATGGAGGAATTGCTGCGTCGAAAATAGGACAACCAAGAATAAAAAGGTCTTCAACGTTACAAACGTTACAAGGAGCTAATAATTCGAATCTCTCCAAAATTGAAAACTTGTCTAATTCTGAAACATTATTAAGAAAGAAATTAAGAACCAAACCAAATTTCTTAAATTCGGAAATTATCGTTTCTAAGTCTTGTAAGACATCAAAAGCCTTACCACCTAAAGAACCATCATCTAAGTACCAAACATTTAATTCTGAATTCAAAAATATAGAAGACAAAAAGGCAGGCGAAGAAATATCAATTATAGACCTTATACCTAATCCACCAAAACGGATTGGTAATTTGGCTTGAGTCCAAGATTTTATTGTAAATTTAATATTCAAAATTTTTTCCAACAATATTATCTAATTCAAGACACTCATTTTTAAATTTCCAAAAGGGACAACATCTAAGATTATAAGTGAAATTAGGTATCCAAAAACAATTAAAGTCTATTTTCACACCGAAAATGTCGCCGGATTATTAAAATTTCACTGTACATGCAATTTTCAGCGAGTGAACAATTCAAGAATTTCCGGCGTACACCCCGGCAAACACGTCACGTGCAGAAGGGTAGTGTTTACATTTTAAATATTTAAATCATCGATGTATCAAATATTTATTTAAGCCATAATTGCTTTATTTGCTGCGAATTTTATTTATAAGTGCCCTCCTGGATTTGGGCACGCGATAAATTTTTACAATAGGTAAATATGCAAGTTATTTACATTTTTAATCCGGGTTTTATAAATTTCTGCGAGATTACCGATTTCCGATGAGTAATTCCCTCAAAGCCATATAATGCACCCGTGAATAATGGAAACTTTTTTTTTAGTCGAGAAGCGAACAATAGGTTACGAGGCGCGTTTAAATGTTTGATTGGATTAGTAGATCCACCCATCAGGCTAAAATGCACGGCATTATTTATGGATTTATCGACAGTCAACAGGAGCCGGGGAAATAAAACGAAAAGTCTTCGTTGGGAACTTTAGCAAATAAAATTATAACATGCACATTAGGAGCTTTTGCGCGCTCGGGGGCGAGCCGTACACTAATGATGTCAGACGTCGAGACGGTGAGCGCTGTTAAGATATCTTCGGGACGTCTTCGGGCGTTAGTGTCACCGAAACAAAAGTCGGAGCGTCGCTCGAGCGAAACTAAACCCCAAGAAAAATGGCCGTCGCCCTTGTTAAGGTGCATGTGTGATCCATAATCAATGCGGCCAATAACAGCTTCCAGAACAATGTAATAGTCGAGCTGTTTGTTTAGGATGTTTGCGGTGTAGATATCATCGCGTTGATAGGATCCCGTGGATCTTCAAGTAGATTGATATCAGGGTTGAATATTGTTGACGTACCTAAATCAAGGTCCGAGACCTTTGGGATTACTCGGGTCACGGAAAATATAAGAAAAATTCTGGAAAAGCCATTGTAATCTTGTAAGCTGCTTATTGGTTTCGCAAATATGCTAAACCGTGAACTAATTTACACGTGACATTCAAAAATGGGGCCAAGCTCCCGTCTCTCTGGTAAGAGCATCCACTTAATTTCCTCGTATTTACATATTCGTCAGCGAGGGAGTACGGAATTGTAATTAGTGAAACTGTAGGCAGACTGCGGGTGTAATTTCGGAATCGCTCCAACTTGGATAATAGAGCCATTGGTGTAAGACAATTTTATGGGGCGTTCGGTCCGTTAACGAAACTCCACGACCAAGGTGTTAGCTTCCACAACGGGATTAATTATCACTCACTTCTTGTTAATTATGAGGAGAATTAAAACGCATTATCGGTCATATAAACAAGGCACTCCAAATAACTTCTTTTAAAAATTGCAACATTCGACTTATATTATTATAGCACACAATATTTACTTAATATTTCAAAAATATTTCAAAAATATTCGAATGTTTTCGAATATTTTTAATATTTTTGAAATATTATTAAAATATAGTCGAACTCCTCTATAGTGATGTTCGAAACGCCATGGAAAAACATCACTATAGAGAAATTTCACTATATAGAATTCACGCATAATTTTACAGTTTTGGCAGTCACTTTTAAAACCAATCGATATGCAAAATGAAACAAAAAATTAAGATTTTTTATGTTTGAAAAAATATTTAGAAACATACAGTTATTAATCAACAATACAGATTTTCATCATATGTAATTGAATACATACACAACATGTAACTTATTGATGAAAAAATCTGTCCAAAGTTGATTGCACAGCAAGAAATTCTTCAAAGGATTTTTTAGGTATTCGGAATTTGGGGAAAACCAGATGGTCAATACATTCCGTTCCCAGAGAATTTTGGTAAACCTTTCTTCAAGAATAATCACTATATAGAGGCGTAACATCATAATATAGAGGTACTTTTATATGCAAAACGTGCAAAAATGCATGTTCCAAACAAAAACATCGCTACAGAGAAAAAATCATTATAGAGGAGGTCACTATAGAGGAGTTCGACTGTATATTTAAAAAATATTTATTTCTGTGCAATCAAGAAATATTAGATTTATGTCAAGAAAAAAATATTTACTTTTCCGTATTAAAAATATTAGATTTACATAAAGAAAAAAATATTTGTTTTGTACATTCAAGATATATTAGATTTATATCAAAAAATATCAGATTTGCATAAAGAAAAGAATATTTATTTTTCCATATCCAAAAATTATTAGATTTGCATAAAGAAAAAAATATTTATTTTTCCATATTCAAAAAATATTAGATTTGCGCAAAGAAAAAAATATTAGATTTATATCAAGAAAAAAACAAATTTTTTATATACAAAAAATATTACATTTTGTATCAAAGAAAAACAAATTTCAAAAAATAAAAATCTGAAATAAATTGTATTATACATATAATTCGGTAAGACAATCATTTAGTCAAACTGGTCAATGAAAAATGTATAAATATTATTATATTGTATTATTATTGTATTGTAATATACTATTTTGAATATTATTTTTTATAATATTAGTCTACATTTAAAAAATATTTCTTCAAAGCATTTAAAAAATATTTCTTAAGAAGATTAAAAAATTATTTTTATGCCATGTTTGTTAATATTTTAAAACTATTTCTAAAAAACATTTAAAAAACATTTCTTCAAAACATGTTCCTTAAAAATATTTCTTTAATCTTTTTAAGAAATACTTCTTAAATGTTTTGAAGATATATTTTTTAAATGTTTTTTTACAAGTATTTCTAAAATATTAACAAACATGTAAAAAATATTTTTTAAATATTCAAGGAAAATATTTAAAAAATATTTCTTTGCTACTAAGGAAATGTTGAATTATTACCTCCAAATTTTGTACATTTCATAAAACTGGTGGTACGAGTTTTTTTATGATAAACAAGCAAAAAGGTATAATTTTTGAAAAATCAAGACAAAAAAATATATCTGTCAACTAAAAAATCTCTCAAGAATTTGTGTATTTTGTGTGAGTAAAGATGGATTGTGACGAAAAAGATTTATTTCCAGATGTGACAACAAATTTGTACGTTTAAAATGGAAGATAATATTTTTTATGCCTAGAATTAAAAAAATTTGAAACCTAGGACTAAAAGTGAATGTTGTCTTAGTGACAAAACACCTTTTTTCTTTGTTACAAAAACAACCAGTTTATCTTCCAAAAATGCCATTACAAATGAGATGTTTAAATAAAATAACTTTAACTTTTATGTAAGTTAACAATTATTTGCTAGTATCAGTAGTGTATGGTTTAATGAACTTACTTATGGCGCGGTTTAACAGCACGAACTCCCCGTAACACAAAACGAAATTTGGTGTAAAATCGTAATGGCTTATTAAAACTTGGCTGAATCAACAAAACCCCGGCCCCAACTTGTTCTAATTAAAGCGGCCTTAATGACCGCAATAACATTATCAAATCCATTAAACGGTCTCTATAAATTGTCTGGTAAAAAGCGGCGCTCCATCAAAACTTGCTTCCAGATCAATGAGGGTTCCGCACGGGGAATTAGGGTAGTCCTGTACTGCTAAGTTTCACCCTTTGGGGTTTACGTACGATACTGGCGTGCATAAACATTTATCAAATTTAACCCCAACCGGTTTTACGGTTACGGACGATTTTCGTTTACGGTCGCAGGCCGCGTCCAATTACAACATTTAATTCTCAATTGTAGTGTTGTTAAAATTTCGGCTTATAACCCCCAGTTTTGCTTTCCAATTCAAATAGGTGTAATGGCATTGCGGATTAAAATTCAATGTGTGATTGCTTTTTTTTGAAGCTGGGACGATCGACTTTTCGGACGTTTTAGTCGATCGATTCGCATGTTTTGTGAAATATGACACAGTCATGCACTGAGATAATACACGGGGTTTAATTTAACCATTTATCGTCGAGGCAGTAGCGAAGCATATCCTTTCTGTAATTTATCAAGGACTGTCGCGTAACGTAACTAATGTATACGGGATATTTCAGTGTCGCAGGGCACAGTGCACAAATGATTTGTAAATACATATGTGTATGAATCCGGTTCGCAATACGGTGCTTGATTCTATAACAGGCAGCGCTATTGTTGCATTTATGCATATTTGTACGATACAATGGAAATGCGGTATGAATTATTTCTATTACAAAATTTGATATGTTTTTAGTGTTTGCGTTCGGGTCGCTTCTCTTTTTATCGCCTCGAGTGAGGAGCTAATTTTGGAAGGAACAATAATAACTTTTGAACCCTGCCGCGCTGAAAACTCCCATTAGGTTTTCTTAAGAACGTGACCCAATTTGTCCTCTCGAGTGGATTCCTTTGAAAATGTGTTTTACACCGTAAATTAATTTAAACTACTTCCAACTTAAACAATAAAATTTTTCAAAATTCGTTTTATTCATCAAGTGTTTTCGGATGCATTACATTACAGGGGGAATTGTTTTCATCTGTTCAGTTTAATTTTTTTGGGGATGTTAAAACAACAGTTAAATGCGCGGCCATATTTCGAGCTTTATTTCGATATTTATGGCGGCTGTTGAAGTCCAAATCGCGTAATTAATATTTACGCCAAATAAATACAAGTTACGGACTTTTTCAGCGCTCAAATTCGGAAGGTTTAAACAGTAAACATATTCACACAAACGGTTTAAATCATATCCACCAAGTCGTATTAAATAAACACAGATTTTCAAATTGTGTTGCAGAAATGATGACATTTAATTTAGAAAACATTGCAATTCAGAAAGTATCAATTGTAATTCAGATTAGTAAGTTGAATTTCAGACAACATCAGTTGTAATTCATAAATCATTTATTGTAATTCGGATGTGTCAATTGTACTTCAGAAAGTACTAATTGTAATTGTGAAAGCATCAATTATTGTAATTAGGATCGGTCAATTGTATTTTAGAAAGGATCAATAATTGTAATTCCAAAAGTATCAATTGTAATTAAAATTAGTCAGATAAATTTCAGACAACATCAATTGCAATTCAGAAATCATTAATTGTAATTCGGATTTGTCAATTGTACTTCAAAAAGCACCAATTGTAATTCAGAAAGCATCAATTATTGTAATTCGGATCGGTCAATTGCATTTTAGAAAGCATCAATAATTGTAATTCCAAAAGTATCAATTGTAATTAAAATTAGTCAGATAAATTTCAGACAACATCAATTGCAATTCAGAAATCATTAATTGTAATTCGGATTTGTCAATTGTACTTTAGAAAGCACCAATTGTAATTCAGAAAGCATCAATTATTGTAATTCGGATCGGTCAATTGCATTTTAGAAAGCATCAATAATTGCAATTCCAAAAGTATCAATTGTTATTAAAATTAGTCAGATAAATTTCAGACAACATCAATTGCAATTCAGAAATCATTAATTGTAATTCGGATTTGTCAATTGTACTTTAGAAAGCACCAATTGTAATTCAGAAAGCATCAATTATTGTAATTCGGATCGGTCAATTGCATTTTAGAAAGCATCAATAATTGTAATTGGGGAAATATCAATTGTAATTAAAATTAATCAATTAAATTTCAGATAACATCAATTGTAATTAAGAAATCATTAATTGTAATTCGGATTTGTCAATTGTACTTCAGAAAGCACCAATTGTAATTCAGAAAGCATCAATTATTGTAATTCGGATCGGTCAATAGTATTTTAGAAAGCATCAATAATTGTAATTGGGGAAATATCAATTGTAATTAAGATTAATCAATTAAATTTCAGATAACATCAATTGTAATTAAGAAATCATTAATTGTAATTCGGATTTGTTAATTGTACTTCAGAAAGCACCAATTGTAATTCAGAAAGCATCAATTATTGTAATTCGGATCGGTCAATAGTATTTTAGAAAGCATCAATAATTGTAATTCGGAAAGTATCAATTGTAATTAAGATTAGTTTATTAAATTTCAGTAAACATCTATTGTAATTTAGAAAGTGTTAATTGTATTTTAGCTAGCATTCATTGTAATTCAGGAATCATCAATTGTTTTTCAGAGAACATCAATTGCAATTCATAAATCATTAATTGTAATTCGAATCTGCTAATTGTATTTAATAAAACATCAACTGTAATTCAAAAAGCATCAATTGTATTTCACAAAATATCAATTGTAATTGATTTTGTGAATTATAGTTGATACTTTCTGAAGTACAAATTAAAAAATTAAAAATATTCAAACTCAACTTGACAACATTCTACTAAATAAGGCATTATGATACCTTTTTTATAATAACAAGCGCTAGTAATTAACTTCGTATTCTTTTAGTGGAGTTGTTGCGAAAGTTTTTCTTCGAGTTTATTGCCTTTTTTATCTTTTTTTCAGTTGGAAAGTTTCATAGAAATTCTTATGGGTTTTTGCGTCGCACTGCTTGCAACCAAACTTCGGAGCCCACGTAGCTAAGCGATTTAATATGATATTCCAATTTGCGATTGTGTGTGAAACGTATTACATCAATAACGAAATGCGCGACAAATTCGTGGCAATCCAGAAAATTTCTACAAGTTTTGTCAGTTCGTGAAAAAACAAACTGGAATTTTAAATATAAATTCGAAAAACACGTTTAAGAATGCTGAAGTAGTTTGTGAATTTTAATTATTAAATTAAAACTTGTGATTGCTTCAGATAAAACAAAATAGACGATTTGTTTGTAAAACTTGACGTCTAGCTGAATAACGCAGGTGTGCAATTTCAGCGAAAAAACGGAAGCCGATAACAGTTCCGGAAAAAGAGGAAATGGCACTAACTAGGCGCACTTGTTTGGTCTCTTGAATTGTACAATTGTATTAACACAATTGTTTGTTTCAGTCCGTAAAAACGTTCAATTACCATTGTTTCTAAATTAAGAAAATTGGTGAAGTTTGTTGAGTATTTTTTTTTTAAGATCTCTTGTAAAATAAATACTTTGGTAGTTACCGCTTTATACAGATTTCCTAAGCCGTTCAATCTGACTGTAAAGTTTTGACAATTTATCGAATCTTGCAAACTTTTAAAACAGTTTTGTTCCTAACACATTTTACTATTAAGGTCCGGGAACTGGTAAGTAATGCACAATTCTTCCGCTCAGGGGGCACCAATTTTGACCCTTAAAATAAAAAATGTTTAGGCAACCAAACTAACTAATAAGGTTTGTAACTTAAGTATTGAACAGAGAAAGAACAAAAAAAAGAGTTGCGCGTTTTTCATACGCTCGTAACTTGATAAATATTATTTATATTATGGTCTGCGGCGATAACGACGGTAAACTCATTCGGAAACAAAATTAGTCTATAATTTTTTGCTAATTCTTTGCCAATTTTGTGTTTTCATAGATGTACCTGCTATAATTAATCCCGTAACAGGCTGCAAACACATTTTCAATTATGCAAAGAGTAATCTTTATCCCCATTTTTATACGCTCATAATTTGATAAACATTATTTATATTATTGTCTGCGGCGATAACGGCGGTGAAATCAGTCAATGCGATTGCTGCATTATTTACTTCTTTTTTTTGTAATTTTTTGTGAATAGATGCTTCAAACAATTTTTCCTACGATGCTATTCGAAACTAATATATATTGTACAATTTAGTAGGCTCGAAAATGTTTCATATCCTTACGCGTGTATTTTTATAAATTTTTAGAGTTTTGTATCCTTACGTGTGAGAATATGGTAATATCCTAACAGTTTGCACTATATATATTGCAAGTGTGCATTTTAATACAAATTATTCTATCCATGCCGTCAATCAAAAAGGTACAGATTTGACAGGACATCTGTGAGTAAAAGGACAAACTATTTGACTAAAATCTTATGGGAAAACAACTTTTCTCCGAAAATGTAAAATTTAGACATTTATCCAATTTGGTTTACGGAAACTATTTCTTAGGTGCTAAAGGAACATTTTTATGTAATTTCTTGACGATGTTATGTTCGGAAAGCAATAAAAAACGCGATCAACTAATACTGTATTTCGTACCACAACTTTTAGATTTTTTTTCAAAGATATTCACCATGTTATCATAAAAAACAACATGTCATATTAAACTACTATATGTTTAGTATAAGTACCCCGAAGGAATTTCTACAATATAACTTACTTCTTGAGCTGAACTGAGTTTACTGGCACACTAAATTTTCAAAAAAATATTGTTGCCAATTTTTTTCTTCTTAAGTTGTCAACTTTCTCGCAATAAAAAAAATATTTTCTTACAAGGCAATGTATTTTCTATAAGTGTTGTAAAGTGCATTGCAAAATATTTCGTAACTCTAAAGATTTCAGTAAAAAACCCTCACTACTACATTTTTGCGAGAATTGCACTTTCGGAGGTTAATTTTTGAAAACTAGGCACTTCTTCACCAAAGCAAATATATCATTAGATGCGGTAACATTATGTTTACAACTGTTGCTTCGCAAATTATATATTGATAAGTACTTTCTAAGCTAAACTGAGTTTCTTAAAGCTCTGCATTTTTTGAGGTTGGGTTCCCCAGCCTTAAGAAAATTTTCAGGTCGTACAAATTGACCCTTAAAATCGATAGAAACTTTTATGAACCAGCCCTTTCATAAAAAAACTGTTTACCTTTTTCAGCGCAAAAAAGCAGCAACACATCAACTTTCCGCATTCAAAAACGTTGCCAATTAACCGATGTGTGTTATCCGCGAGACCCCAATTACCCCTATTTTTCTGCTTACGCATCCTTACGTACGTCGATTCCGGAAAATGATGAATGGAGAAAATAAAACGGTCGTTAAATCCGGCCGCGCGAATATTTCCAACGCGTCTGCCCGAATCGGGTTAAGGGGTTGAAACTGGGATTATTTTTCTTGCGAAATTAGCGAATGCATAAAGAGTGCGTTCTTTGGAGGTTAACGGATATCGCGCGAGGGATATATGGTATCGATTCCGGTCGGATAGTCGAAACCCGTGCCGGCGCAAGCGTGCCGTCGCGACGCTCGAAAGCTCGCAACGGCGTCTGCTATCAGCTGCCAGTGTTCTCTATGTCGCAGCACCTATCGAACACTTTGAATCGGCTTGCATGTGACTCGATCGTAAACACCCCAGAAAGTTTTTTCCTGAAAAAAATTTTTAGTGTGTGCGCGGCCGAGGGCCTCGTGGCGTCCGGATAATCGCTTTAAAACTTCAGCAAGGGACCGAAATTTAATCCGACACAAACATTCGTGTTTAAATTTAAAGGCAGAGATTCCCAGTGTAATCCAAAAACGATTAAAGTCTCGCAACTATTGATAAACACATCCCCAGTTGTAAGTACACTGAAATCTATCTGTTGATGCTTATGTTTTGATGAATTTTGGCCAAAATTCGCGGATTCGTGTTTTTACTTTTCACAGTCAACTTGGCAAGTTTTTTCTAATTTCCCGATTGGAGATCCAATTAATTGCGTCCAAATAAAATCGATTTAACGTTTTGAAAAATGATAATTCGATTTAATTGGGTTCATTCGGCCGTTGCTTGCGTGTAAAATTAGTTTGATGGTTTTTTTTTGTTGTAGAGTTGCAATTTAACAGGTGAGGGTTGATTAGAGATAATCGGCTTTGAATTTATGTTTTGTGTCTGCGATCAAATACAGGTTCGGTCCAATAAAATTTAATTCAGCTTAAATTAACTCCCAATAAAATTCATCGTTGGGGGAGGTCGATACCAATTATTAATAAATAAGTATTTACGTTATTGTCCGGATTTTCGTGACTGTCATAACTTTTTGTATCGTTTTAATTTCCTTCGTTTAATCAATTTCAAAGACCTGGTAATTGTCAGCCTTGCCTTAAATAAGTAATTTGAGATGATATTAAATGGTAGAGAACGTAGTGTCGCCCACGTTACATCCATTATAACAAAGGACGTCTTTAGTACATAGCAGCTGTACCCGAGAACTGTTAATAAAGTTCCCCCGGTACGAAAAAAATTGTAGAATTTACTAATATCAACAAATACTCTTATCTTACTATTTTCTTGTGTTACATAAGGTTGTTTATACTCTTTCAACATTTTTTTGCATTTTTAAATTTTTTTCGCCATCTACAGTTCTAGGGATGTATTTGTCAATCGGTTTAATCTCAGTGTCAATTTTTTGAAGGTTAGAGACAAACTAATTTTGGCTGCATACCCAACGGGCGTTTTAAAGTTTTAAGGAATGAAATTTTGATTGTAGAGAAACAGCTGGATTTTTCTCGCACATAATGGCTATAATGAACTCTTATTCGACTTTTATTTAATAATATCCTACATTAAGGCTGTTACTCCAAATATATATCCTTATCTCTGGCAATGTTATGATTATCAATCAAATTTATTCTTTAATGGAAATGTTATTGAATCCTCGGTAGGTTGTCAACAAGGCGACCCTCTCGGTCCTGCAATTTTTAGTTTATCTATTTATCAAATTATTAAGAATTTGAATTCAGAATTAAATGTTTGGTACTTAGATGATGGTTCTTTAGGTGGTAAGGCTTTAGATGTCTTACTAAACTTAGAAACGATAATTTCCGAATTTAAGAAAATTGGCTTGGTTCTTAATTTCAATAAACGTTAACTTTTCTTCCTTAATAATGAATGACATTTGTAAAGATGAAGACCTTTTTATTCTTTGTGGTCCTATTTTCGATGCAGCAATTCCTCCATTCATTTCTAAAAAAATTGCTTCATTCTCTTTACTTTCTTCAAATCTATGTAAAATTAATCCTCATATTAGTTTATTTTTACTCCGCCATTGTTTTTGGATACCTAATTTCACTTATAATCTTAGATGTTGTCTTTTTTGGAAATTTAGAAATGAGTGTCTTGAATTGGATAATATTGTTATTTCTTCTTTGGAAAAAAATTTGAATATTAAATTTACAATAAGATCTTGGACTCGAAGCCAAATTACCAATCCGTTTTGATGGATTAGGTATAAGGTATATAATTGATACTTCCTCGCCTGCCTTTTTGTCTTTTATATTTTCTAATTCTAAACTTATTATGTCCTTTCTTTCTACCTTTTAGTTTTTCTAATTTTGAAATTAGATCCCTTAACGAGGCTGTTGATTATTGGAAGAAAATTTCTAATTCGTCTTTATTTCCAAAAGAGCTTTCTATTCAAACTTGGGATTTACCTATCTGCGAGAAAATATTTCACAATTTATTATCTTCCTCAAATATCACTCAAAAAGCTATCTTATTAGCTGTATCTGAACTGGAATCTGGAGCTTTGCTTGAAGCTCTTCCATCTTGTAAATTAAGTACCCTTTTAGAAAAAAACATGTTACAAATTGCAATTTCACTTACGATTAGATTGGGCATCAATTTCTGTCATCCTCATATCTGTTCGTGCGGTTCTTCTGTAGACTCTTTGGGTCATCATGGATTATCGTGCATTAAAAGTGCTGGTAGACTCTCTCGTTACAGCTGTATCAATGACATTATTAAACGTGCTTTCTCTTCTGCCAACATCCCTTATATCCTTGAACCTAATGGTATTCTGAGGGATGATGGCAAACGTCCAGATAGTATTACAGTTATTCCATGGAAAGTAGGTAAATCTTTAGTTTGGGATTTTACTTGTACGGATACACTTGCCCTTTCTCATTTGCCTGATTCTTCATTTTCTGCAAGATATGCTGCACACTTGGCAGAAAATCTTAAGGAAAAAAAATATAAGTCAATTTCTGATGATTATTTTTTCATCGCCTCCGCTGTGGAAACTTTGGGTCCTTGGAGTGCTGATTCCCTTTCTCTCCTTGAAGATTTGGGGAGGCGTATTGTTCAAACAACGGGAATTCCTCAAGCGAAAACATATTTGAAGCAACGAATAAGTTTGGCTATACAGAGAGGCAACGTTGCTAGTGTTCTTGGTACAGCCCCGCTTTCTTCTTCTCTTAATAAGTTATTTTATTTATTCTAGTTGTGTTGTTTTTTTAATTTATTAATTATGTTATGTGATGTTATGTTATGTTCTATTTTAAGTATTTTAATTATAAATATTCCTACATTATGTGCTCATTAAATAATATACTATTGTGGATTTGATATGATTGGAATTATTTTCGATGATTTGGCAGAATATTTTTAAGTAGAAACTTAAATTAAATTGTATCTGCAACGATCAATTGCTTAACTTTAAACTTTCTTGAACAAGACTCGTTTTGCTGTTTCGAATATTTCAAACTCCAATTTCAAACAGTTTGAGTATCTCATGGCAATTTTTCGCGACCGATAATATTTCAAATCCGGTTAATTAATGCAAATATATAACAGAGCGAAAAAATTTAGCTTGCAACGCATAAATTGATAATGAACCGAAAATTTAATTACAGAATTAATATTATTCGTTTTGCATTTCATAATTTAATCGCAATTTATATTCGCACAGTGCATTTCGCGACTTGTTTATACGGCATTTAAACGGTGCTTGCACAACATGTTAATTAGTCAATTGAAACCGTTTTGTTCGGTAATTTCCGAAATGATTTCGCCGTTTTATTTATGCATGCAAACCAGTTGAGTTCATCAGCCGCATTCACGTTGATGGCAAAAAAGCGAGCGAGCAATTTTCCTGGTTTACATGCGATTTTATTTTTCCGGAGATTTCGCGACAACGCCCAAAATGCAATCACGATTGCACCGTTTATTGCGAAATTTATAATCGGCTCAGCGCAATTCCGGTTTTAATATTTTTCGAGCGGGGAAACAACAAGCGGCGGGACGTTATTTTTTATTTTGGAATTTTCGCGTTTGCATTTATGAGGGCTTGCAGTCGGCCGGCCGTAAAAGCAGCGAAAAGTTTCAACTAATCAAGACATAAAACGCTGAAAGCAAGAAATGTACTTGAAATTACACGAGGCATTTTCCTCGCTGAAAATGGCACGTTTAATCGCGAATAGAGCCCCATATACACTGATTACACGCCAAATACCAGAAGCCAAATTAAGTTTTCGCCTATAAAATTCTGTAATACAGATCTTATCGATTGGCTATTGCTTTTTAAGGCGCTCGCATTTGAAATATTGCAACGTTTTTTCCTCCGTCCGGTCCTCGGGTTATTTTTTATGTAAACTGACGTTGACGGGCGCGTGACGACTTCGGTTTCCTTTCCGGACCCGGGGATGACAAGTTTATTAACCTCACGTTCTCTCCGGGACACATGTCGTTTTTCAAGAATTTTCGCCGCGCGGTCGAAGTTAATTAAAGAAAAATTGCGCGCTTTTCCGAGCCGCTGGGAAATGTTCGCGCGAGTCGTAACAACACCGTTTTCCTTTTAGTGTGTTCTTGCGAGGCTTGTATCAGTCGTTTTAATTTATTTCGAGTTTTGTTAAATCCGCCGTTATAATTCGCCGGTTGATTTTCCGCACTTCTCCGGACAGCGGCGGAGGAGACCCGGATTATACAGACTTTGTTTTCCGGCGACAGGGTTTTTATTTTAACGGCTCACGTGACAGGATTAACCGGGTTCGACTTAAAATGTAAACTTGGGAGTTTCGAATTGCGGAATTGTTCCATCTTGTGGATCCGTCAACTGATAATTCTGTTGCTACTTTGTCAACTCTTTTAAAAATTCAGTCACATACCGGAGGGGTAACGGATACAATGAATTCGGCGCAGTTGAGCGCGACGCCGTGTAAACTTACCTTTTCAATCTTTTATAATGAACCTAAGAAGATTCCTTATTTGCGGCGTCGGAATTTAACGAAGAAAAAAATCGTGCACGTTTTCAGCTCGCTTGAACACGTTCCTGGCAACTATGGTGCTGTTATTGGCCAATTTACTGCTGTTATAATGATTATACCACTCATAGTGTTATTTTTCCCTATCCTAACGACGCTTAATAAATGAGAATCAGCCCTGGAGAAAGATTAATAAGTGATAATCCCACGTGCTGCTCCGCAAATCTAGTGTGCCATATTGACTAGAATGTGATTAATAAGTGATAATCCCGCGTGCTGCTCTGCAAATCTAGTGTATCGTGCTGTCAACTGAAATGTCATAGTTAGAAAAAATGGCGCGTTTCGGTGATTGTTCCTTAAACAATATTGAGAAAAAATACAAAATCATAAACCGCCTAACACTGTAAAGTCTAACAATTATATTTGTGTCTAATTTACCGAGTTCTGCAACTCTTGGAATTATGTTTTACCCGAAAAAGTATTAAATTGTTCATTCGTGATATAATCTGACCAATACAATTCATGGAATCGTGACAATTAATAATCGCATGGGTTGATGCACTCAACATGTTGTCAAATTTTTGACAACATGTTTCGTATCCCAACTCATGTGATTATTGATAATCTCGATTCCACTCGTATTGTATATAAAAATCTGTATCTGTTTAATAATAATATATTATTAACGAAGATGAAAGTTTGTAAATACAAGTCGAAGATGAGTATGTTGCAGACATCTAAGTTCATAATAGTCATTATGTGCGAGAAAAATACTTCGTTTTATCTACGATCAAGTCCGAATTGTTCTTGATATTCTTAAAACTATAAAACGCCCGTTGGTTATGTAACTAACATCGCACTACGTAAAATGTACCCACGTGACAACCGGTTCATCTCTAACCTTCAAAAAATGAATGATTTGCCAAGTTTTTATTTGTATTGTGAAACAACAATAATAAGGTATAATTACTAGAACCGTGACAAAATTCACCGCAAAATTTGTGGAGCTTGCTATTATTTTACCCGGGATCCGATCCGTTGGAACCGTTAGTTTTCTTTCTTTTGGTTTTTAGAATGAAGTTTTAATTTCATTAATATTCGACTATAAACAAAATTGAAGCGACCAACGAAAATGAACAATGAAAATTGATCATAATGAGATACTGGCTGTTGCGGGTTAATGAGCTTTAAGTCATTAAAATACAGTCGAGTTATTTACAAAGACAGAAAATAATTAATAATTTATTGACGGTTATGTCAACAAAGATTCTTACTCCGATGTGCTTAATTAACAAGTTCAACAATTTTTGAACATTTTTGACGAATTTTCAGCATTTCAACCTGTTAAAATTAAACAGTTTCTCAACTCCCGTGCTATAATGAAATTATTATAATATTACAAAATTGAGCAACGGTAGCACGGTATTTTATTTGGTAACCATGCCAACGTGAGAGCTGAGCTTACAACGAATGTCACTATTAAAACTCATTGCATAATATAGGCGAGACTGGGGTTGGTTGATACAGTTTTCACTTGTGGCTCAGAAATTACAGAGTGAACCTTCTAGTATAAGAATATATATTTAAAAATTAACAATTAACATGACCTTCGATAGAAAAAAAAAATTTTAAGCTGATGCAGAACGTAACAATTTGCCCCTGTTTGGGGTTAGTTGTTACCTATTGTGAGGTAAGTTGTTACACGTATTTTATGCACACAATTCTTCGGTAGGTAGGTACATAACGAATTCAACTTGAATGTTAAACCAAATTTTAGTCAAAAACTTTATTAAAATGAAATCAAAATTATTTGGTTTTTCTGTAACTTTTGTTATTTTCCATCACATCTGCGGCGGCAGCTTGAAATGTATCTTTAGGTATTTGACCTCTAGTCGTTTTTCTCTTATAAGTCCTCATTATGAGTGTCTAGAAGCAATATCTAAGTTTACAATAATTACCTACACAAAAAGCATTTATATGGGGCAAATTGTTACAGTAACAACTAACAACTAACAACTAACCCTATCACACATTTTAGAATATAACAATTAATTTGTGGTTAAGTATTCTATTGCTAAAACTGTCAGCTTTATATTGTAAAAAGTCGTTAAAAACAAACTACTTCGGTTATTTAAAATTACGAAGACCAACCAAAAACGTTAAATATTTTTTACTTACCACACACGTGCGCGCAGAGAACTGAAAATACATGGACACATGTATAAAGAATTGCCTGTCTTTTAGGGTCAGTCGTCTCCGCGCTATCAAGCATATATTTGATTTTATAGGCTCTGTATCAACTAGCCCCTGTGTACTTTTAATCCCAGCCTCCTCTACTATTACAGTATACAGGGTGAAGAAAAAAAGATGCCCATGATTGATATTGGGACAATGCTTTCTGTTGAAGCATTGTGGAAATCGCAACAAAACTGGTCCAAATAGATTCTGTTTAAAATTAAAACAGTTTGTCTAAGAGCACAACGTGGCAATACTGCACATATTTCTTTTTCTAAAGAATTACTTTCAGGTAGGCTTACTTCTTGTATCTAAGCAACCAACATTGACAGATACTGTCACTTGCGTAAGACAAACAACTGTCACGTTGACATAACTTTTTTTATTTCAAAAGAATTTAATGTAATTAAACAAGAATACACAACAAACAGGTAATTGAAGGGCTGTATGCAAAAACTCCCTAAGTGACGTAGAGATTTTCTACTATTTGCGCTATTTCCGATAAGAATGGATGAACTTTCGGTCGCACTTACTGATTCCCGTTTAAAAGGCCCCTAACCATGTTATTTACTAAAAACAGGTCAGTCAAAAACGAAATAATGTAATTTCCAGATCAAATTGAAACATAAAATCTCAAATATCTCAGAATAGGAAAAAGTGACTTAGATACTGTCGCGCTAATCCTTGTATGCTTCGTCCTGATCCAGTTTCAATCTCTTCCACAACTGCTTTCTCCAACGGTGGTGTACGAACTTCATGAGGTCGTCTACCGTTTACAGAAATCGGCACCATTTGACCATTTTCTCTTAATTATTGCTCCACTTTTCTAATTACGTTAGCATCTGGATGACGTCGATGTGGATACACTCTAGCATATTCTCTAGCAGCTTCCGATGCGTTATTATCTGTCTCACCCAATCGGAGCAACATGTCTAGATATTCACTGAAATCGTATTCCATTTTAAGATTTTTTAGGACATTTGACTTGTATCGTTCAAATTTGACAAGAGAACTGACATTGAAAAGTGAATTATTGCTTCCAACGTTTCCTAGGAGATTTGCGATGTTGCAACATTGATAAATTTTCCTCGGAGCTAGGAAACCGTACTTTTGACATCGGTAATAAATTTGGTTTCAATAGATTTTTTACAGTTTTTTTTTTAAAGCACTATCAACTGCATCAAATTTAGACCCTAACAATGAAATTATTACAAAATTGTTAATCGTGTAGATTTTTATTGTCTGAATAGGAAAGCTTATATCTTGGTAAAAAGACAACAAATTTTATTTTGGCTTTCAAATTCGTGTTTCATTAGAAATCGTCTATAACATGTAGCTACTCAAGGGCGCCTTTATTTCATCACCCTGTATTTTTACAGTAACTTCAAAAGCATGATGTAATGATGGAAAGCCTATTGAAATTAAATGACGAGAATTCATTTGCCTACCCGGAAAGTAGATTTGTAATAGGCAATTACAGTCGCTTTCAGTTCCCAGGCGATTATTTGCGGTAACTGTGAAAAACGTCCAGAGCGCTGGTAATATCGCGATTTCCTTGATGACGCTGTAACCGCGCCGCATTTGTAGGGGTGGGCTTGTGTATATGAACAGTTTGGAACTAAATAATGTGACCTAAATAAAGGCAGACGAGGATAAAGCGTTACCCGATTTAAAGATCTAAATAGGAAACGTCCACAGAAATAAAAATAACTGAAAATTCTTTATTCGCGAGCGAGCCGGCGTAACGAGGAAGTCGGACGTAGGAGGTCGTACGGTCGTTTTAAACACATGTTAGGGGCCATGATGAAACGCCGGAATTCTCTTTTATTACGATGCGACTTTCTATCTCTGTGGATTCGATAAGGCGGAATCAGCAAAATTCAACCATCGCGCGTATGTAAGCACTAACAAATGGCCGTTGTTTCCGGTGGCGGCTTTTACGAATCGAAATTGAATTTTCCTCTTAAATGTGTATAATAATTTTTGTTTATCTCCGCATTACTGCCGGGCCGACAAAATTATTTTTCGTGTCGCATTATTATTTCGGCGCTGCTCCGACCGCGGAACGATTTCGAAGAAAAGGAGAGTTTTCGCATTATTTACGAAACGTTAGGCATTGTGTGTGCATCATATTAAAGCGACATGAATATTTGATGGCCGTTCATGACCTGGCGGCGTTGAGGTTCTACTTCTGAGAGCTCTTGTCATTTATGCAAAGTTTACGGTCAATTTTAGTGGTGGAAAATACGAGAACATAAGTGTTGCAAAATTGGAACTTGAATAATAATTTATGAACACACCGAGATGTGCATTAGGGCCGCCCGTAAAACGCCCAGAATTTGTTTTATCGCCTGCATTTAAATTTAGCAATTTTTTTGCTTCTTTCCGACGCCTCGCACACTTGCGAATATCGTAATGGATTTTTAACCGGCGTACAAACTGTTGACTTGTACCGCATGAATTTTTTATGACCGGTTTCAAACTTTTCTAGTTATTATTTCTATCAACTCAGCAAACCTGGCACTAAAAATCCCTTGATCCAGAATTTCTTTCTTGCAAACAAATTCAGCAAAAGTAGAAAATCAGCAAATGGCAGAAAAATAATAAAAATAAACAAATTAATGTTTGTGTGTTTTCATGAAAATAATCAAATGAAGGTGTTTAACGTCGAGTTAATGAGATTTGGTTGTAATGGAACTAAAATATAAATTGTCGCCGAATTTAATTTACTTCATCAATAATACAGTAACATGTTAAGACCTCGGAAAGCTGCCAAATTGACTTTCTGATAATTCAAAAAGGTTGCAAGGTTGAAAGCAGATCAGTAATTTTCAATATAACTGATGCTGTAATGATATATTAGGGGAGAGTATGGTGAAACAGGCCACTTTTAGTTTGATTTTTTTTAAAAGACTTGAAAAAAAAATTGTTTAGAATTTTTTATGACCGGTTTCAAACTTTTCTATCCATTATTTCTATCAACTCAGCAAGTCTGGCGCTAAAAATCCCTTGATCGAGAATTTCTTTCTTGCAAATCAATTCAGTAAAAGTAGAAAATCAGCAAATGACAGAACAGTAATAATAATAAACAAATTAACGAAAATGTATGTGTGTTTTCATGAAAATCATCAAATGAAGGTGTTTAACATCGAATTAATGAGATTTGGTTGTAATGGAACTAAAATATAAATTGTCGCCGAATTTAATTTACACTTCATCAATAATACAGTAACACGTTAAGGCCTCGGAAAGTTGCCAAATTGACTTTCTGATAATTCAAAAAGGTTGCAAGGTTGAAAACAGATTAATAATTTTCGAGCACCTTACATGACTGATGCTGTAATGATATATTAGGGGAGAGTATAGTGAGACAGGCCACTTTTAGTTTGATATTTTTTTAAAGGGGCAAATTAAGCCTTAAAAAAAATTTGTTTAGAATTTTTTATGACCGGTTTCAAACTTTTCTAGTTATTATTTCTATGAACTCAGTAAACCTGGCGCTAAAAATCCCTTGATCCAGAATTTCTTTCTTGCAAATAAATTCAGTAAAAGTAGAAAATCAGCAAATGACAGAAATAATAAAAATAAACAAATTAATGTTTGTGCGTTTCCCTGAAAATAATCAAATGAAGGTGTTTAACGTCGAATTAATGAGGTGTGGTTGTAATGGAACCAAAATATAAATTGTTAAGACCTCGGAAAGTTGCCAAATTGACTTTCTGATAATTCGAAAGGTTTCAAGGTTGAAAGCAGATCAATAATTTTCAATATGACTGATGCTGTAATGATATATTAGGGGAGAGTATGGTGAGACGGGCCACTTTTAGTTTGATATTTTTTTAAAGGGACAAATTAAACCTTGAAAAAAAGTTGGTTTAGAACTGCCTTGTTGGACTGTTTATTAAGTAAAAATATATAAGTTGTACAAAAATAATGCAAACGTATTTATTAATAATGGGTCAAATAAAAACGTTTCAAATGTCCCGTCTTTGATACACCCATACCAAAGTTTGAACAACGACCCAAATGTCACATAAGTCCACGAGACAATGTCGTCAAGGGACGTCTCGTGGACTTAATATGCTCTTAGGGGAGGATCTTGAGATGGGACGGTACCTTAGGCACCATCATCACAGGACTGGCAAGTAAAATGTGAGTTATCAAAAAACGCACAGGTTTCATGAGCCCATGATGAACAATGAATCTTGATATTCCTCTTGGCAAACAATGCATTATTGATTCTCGAACGATGAATTTTTCCTTTTTACCTATTTCCTAATATTTTTTTTCCTTTATTTTGTTTTCCAAAAATTGTTTTGTTACTGTTTTCACACCTAAAGAAGAGGCTTTTGTCTCAAGTTTTGCTTTATAGGGTGAGTGTTAAAATAATAGAATCTAGAGTTTTCATCTTCTTTGCAATTTTTCGTTCATTGGCATCTAAAAAAGGAAAGAAAATTCGGACCTTTTTTTGAATTTATGTTAAGTACCCAAGATGGGACATGCCTTTGGAAACGCATAAAATCCCATCTTTCGTAACCATATCATACAATCTCAAAGATAAAATATTGTACACAATTAACCAGCTATTCTTACTTACTCATACTTCTTGATAATATTGGTTGAAATTTGACGATCATTTTAAGGGGCACTCGAAACCCTTGCAGTGATTTTTGCATGATTTTTTTACAAAAATCATTAATGTTATCACTTCAAGGGTTTCGAATGCCTCTTAAAATGAACGTGAAATCTCAACCAATATTTTAAAGAAGTTTGTCAAATCTAGTATTAAAATTTTGAATTTCTTTTTATTTATTTCAAAATAAATTCGACAAAATGCTTAATATTGACCTACTTCTATTTATATTATATTTCGAGTCTTACGTAGATATTGAAATTCTCTTTCATTTGGTATAAAAAAATTGAAAACTGGTTAATATTTATAGTTAATTTTAAGGGAAATTCAAACTGTCTACAATGGTAGCGGCAGCCGGGGGTAGGGATCCCTCTTAAACGGAAAAAACAACACTTGCTTACGCCCTAAATCATCTTATTTTTAGAGTAATAAGTAAACAAATTTAATATTGACACAATCGTTTAAAGTTATGGAATAAAATGTGAACTGGTGATTGAGAATAGGATACTAATTTCATATACATGTGATATACGGCGATAGTAGCGCTTTTTAAAAGTAAAATTGGCATGTCCCATCTTAGGATACCGTCCCAACTGTTGTTACTTTCCCCTACATACCGAAAGTTGTAAGAAACGTATTACGCACGAGGCCGTAATTATTTTACAACTAACGTTGTGTACCGTACTTTTCTTCAACCACATTAATTTCCGAGAATTAAAAAAAAATGACATGTTTTATTAGTTTGGGGGGGTAGAGCTTTAATTATTTTCGCTGACATGAAAAATTCAAAATTAGCGGGTATGAAGACATTTTGAAGTAGTTTTCGTGTGACACGAACACAGCCACAAAGTGTAACACATCCTCGAACGCCCTTTTTATTTTAAATTATACGCTCGCTGCACCATTCACCCCTATGTAGGCATTAATAGATTTCAATCTAACGTCTTAATAAACAACGTTTCCGAACAGATGTTGGCAAGTGTACCGTTGCGATCTAAACGACGATTTAATTGGCGTCGGTTTCGGGATAACTTCCGCCCCTATTTTGCGTTTTGTTTTTATCCGGTACCTTTAAAGGTGCAATATTTTCCCGAAGTCTGTAATTTATCTTCGTTTTTTTCCGCGGTTCGCAAGTTCTACAAAATTACGTTTCTGTTAGGTAATGGATTGTATTAAATAATTTATGTGCCCACTTTAGAAATGCTTATGCTACAAGAAAAATTCTATCTACTTAAGATATTAATTTCAGGGGATTATGCAAAGGCGTAATTTATTTGTTGGATTTATTAATGAGAAGCGCTTCCGCGGATAAAAGATCGCCCCGCGAATTTATTTTCCGATTGTGTCGGTCAATTTTGATTATGGGGCGACGCCGTGTATTATCGCAGGCTGGAGCAATGGCCTCTTAATCGGATTTGCCCCGGAGCATTTTCTTCTCGAAACGGAATTATTGTGTAAATAAATTTGGGAAAGAAAGTGTTCGATTAATTTGATTTCTTTCGCTCCCTCGTAATAACTTCGCCCCAGATGTGCACAATACCTTTCGGCTGTGTTTAAGTAAATCACGTGTTAGCAATTGAATTTATGTAACCGTTGCAGATTATCAGGAATTATTAGTACGCAGAAAAAAATTCCTGGACAGTACAACACTCAGAAAATAACTCTAGCTTAAATTTGAAATTGCGCGTTCTTAATTTTTGCCCAAGAATTGGTCATTATTGAGTTTTAAGAATGTTCATTCTTGTTGTCAAATTTAATAGTGGGTCAGGCTTGATTTCAAGAATGTTTATTCTATTTGTCAAATTTAAGAATGGATCATTCTCAATTTCAAGAACGTTGATTCTTCGTAACAAATTCAAGAAAGGGTCGCTCTAATTTTAAGAACTGTTACAAGTTTTACATTTAAGAATCGGTCATGTTGATTTCAAGAACTTTTATTTAATTACTTAAGAATGTTATTAATAATGTGTTTTCTTATTTAGGAATTGAAGATGGCCTTCTTATTATATTAAATAAGCACTTGTAAATACAATAATTTTTTTCTAATTTTTATGAATTGTATAGTGGAATGCTTGAATTGAAGGAATTTTAGAATATAAAGTTATTTCTCATACATATTTTTATTAGTAGGTGAAAAATTAACATCACATCACGTCGTGTTTAAAAATACACTTTTAATTTAAGAACTACATTATCATTTGGTAACAGATGTACGTATATGAAATGGAAGTTCGTCGAAGTCATTAATTGGCCTTCTCAATGAATTTTGGCCGCCACACAAATAAATTGTTTTTCTCTCAAGAAATAATTGGCCAAAATCTACATCAATCTAAAAACAAAGAAACAAAATGCTTACATTGTACTATGGATATATTATTATAAGAATTTACCAATATAGACCAGTTTGAATCCTTCAATAATAACCATTCCACTTTATGCAGATTTCCTTTCCGCAAATCCGCGTACTTCAGTCACGCTTGTGTTTCGTTAAATTCTTACAAAGAACTCTACATCAGCTAAAAAGTAAAATTTGTTAGAAGATAGATAAATAACACTAAATGTATAAAAGAAAATCAAAATTATTTCTTTACCTTCGTCGTTACTATTAATTCTATTATAGAAGTAACTGGTTTGCATGTCTCTTTCGTTTTATCGCTTCTTACTTTTCGTTCCGACGGAAACAAACTAAAAAACAGTTTGTTTAATAGCTGTTACATTGAAAAAACTTGTAGAACTTTTACAAAATTCATTCTGTGAGCTAAAAGTGTGGGAGAAATTATAATTACAACAATCAGAATCAGAAAATCCCCATAATTTCAGGACCATTTTTAGAAATGGACTTTGAAGCTGATCATTTTATTGATCGACATTTATTAATATTGTATTGAATTAACATCTTGATCTCGGCACATTAAACCACTTGTAATATTTCCCATTTCTTCACAATTAAATATTCATTAATTATGTAAGTTACTAAAAATTCACTTTACAATAAAAATACAGAAAATGCACACCGTCATATGTATTTTATTACTGCAAGTTTGGTGTAACGTTTTTCAACTAAATTTGTAAGAAATTCTAAAGTAATTTGTCTATTGTCAGTAAACAGTCCTTTGCAGAAAAATATTGGTCATAAAGCAATTTACAACATTCCGTACAATTGTATCCGCCCACCTGGATCCAGCGCAAGACTTCAAAACAATTGTATTATAGAACCCTTGTACTTTTATCAGTTCTTAATGTAAGAAGTGGGTTTTTAAAAAATTCTTAGGTAGCACTTTTTTCAGTGAAGTTTTCTCCTACTCCAGATTAGCAAATTGTCCGAATTTTAGTAGTATTTTAAAATTAAAAAATAAAACATATTTTTAATACATCTTAACTAAGGTAAGACCTTTTTCCACTAGTGAAAAAAATCTGAAAATTGGAAGCAATATTCTTCAATTCCCTGAAGTTCAAGATTTTCGCATGTGTCCAGATTATAGAGGCAAGTGGCAAGAAACTGTCCAAATTGCAGCAATCTCCCAAGTAGCGAAGTTGCACTGGAGTTAAATTTGTATTCCGCCACGCGGATAGCTTAAGGGTAATAAGTAATGATGCAAGTGAAGCGCGGCTTACGACACTTGACACCGCTCCTTGCCCTTAATGAAAAATTTGCGTTGCACGCGAAGGATTTTCGAAAGGTTTCGACGTCGAGAGCAGCGGTCCTTAAACCGCGGTCTCCGAAACCAACTTTCGGAAGCGTAATCTTTTCTGACAGGGTTTAATACAGAGGCCCATCAAATCGAAGTCGGGCTTTCGAAGCTCTCAGAAGTTTTAATTGGTCACAATTTCCAAGGATTTTTGTAAATAAAATTTTTATAACGCCGTAAATTGCGTCAAAATGTTTTAATACCTGAAAATTTAGATTTAACGGGAATATAAATCTTTCTAATCTCGAAAAATATTTTACGCTGACTCCAGTGAACCAATGTTGGCGTAATTTGATTTAAAGTCGCGATAATTTTTTATTTTATTGAAATTTTAAAAAGAATGGTTTAAAATACATAGAAAAATGCCTTATCCGATGAATTGGAGACTTGCGAGGATTTTCCGCGTCTCGGCGCACTTAAGTCATTCATTGCGGAGCAAATCGTCCTTAAATAAATTCGATTGAAACAGTCGTGTCGATCCGATCGATGAGGAAGCCTTCAAACTTTTGATTTTAAGTTACAAATTGCGAGGTACGACGTTATCTCAATAAGAATCCGTTCGGATGATGGATGGCGCACGGTAGCTCTTGTGATCACCAAATTTGGAAGCAGCGAACGTTGTCTCCTTAGCATGTGTCAAGATTAAAATCAACGCATGTAATCGAGAATACAAATTATGTTGAATTCTTAAGCACAAGTTTATTTAAACATTTACAGAATTTTGCCATCATTTGTAGATTTTGTCAGTCTCGCCGCCGGAGCTACGATACCTATTAAAAATTGAGGGCGAAATTTTGCAATTTTACTTGTTGGATCAGTTGAAATGCACACGTTCAATGGGTGCAAAAAAATTCCAAAATATTTTTATATGGAGCCATAAAGTAAAAAAGAAGTTTTGGGGAAAATTTCGTAGTTTAGTTTTTTATTTCAGAATGTGGTAAATTATCCATGCACGATAAGGCAAAATATTTTAGAAACTTTTTGAAGTTATTAGTTCTTGAAGTTTCAAGTTTCAAGTTCATATCTTGATCAGTTGACTTTTTGTAAAATTATTTTCGGTGTCATGTCACTCAAAACTTGTTTGAACTTTGAAGACAAATTCTACAAATTGGTATTTTGATATCGTAGCCAAAATATTTTAGAAACTTTTTCAAGTTGTTACTTGTTGAAATTTAAAGTTTCAAGTTGATATCTTGATCGGTTGATTTTTTGTAGAATTATTTTCACTGTCATGTCATTCAAAACTTGTTTGAAGTTTGAAGGCAAATTCTGCAAATTGGTATTTTGACATCTTAGCTAAAATATTTTAGGAACTTTTTCAAGTTGTTAGTTGTTGAAATTTAAAGTTTCCAGTTGATATCTTGATCGGTTGATTTTTTGTAGAATTATTTTCACTGTCATGTCATTCAAAACTTGTTTGAAGTTTGAAGGCAAATTCTGAAAATTGGTATTTTGACATCTTAGCCAAAATATTTTAGGAATTTTTTCAAGTTGTTAGTTGTTGAAATTTAAAGTTTCAAGTAGATACCTTAATCGGTTGATTTTTGTGGAATTATTTTCATTATCATGTCATTTAAACCTTATTTGAACTTTTAAGGCAAATTCTACAGATTGGTATTTTTGCATCTTAGCCAAATTATTTTAGGAACCTTTTCAAGTTGTTAGTTGCTGAAATTTAAAGTTTCAAGTAGTGATCGGTTGATTTTTTGTGGAATTATTTTCATTGACATGTCATTTAAACCTTATTTGAACTTTTAAGGAAAATTCTGCAGATTGGTAATTTTGTATCTTAGCCAAAATATTTTAGGAACTTTGTCAATTTGTTAGTTGTTGAAATTTAAAGTTTTAAGTAGATATCTTGATCAGTTGATTTTTTGTAGAATTATTTTCAATCTCGTTATTCAACGAAGCAACATTCTGCACGAATGGATTTGTCGCTTCGCAAAATAGTCGTCATTGGGCATTTGAAAATGCTCATTTTGCAATGTATATAATATTTTATGATAAAATTATTGGCTCATATTTTATAGAAAAAAACATTTGTCCTACCGTTTTTAAACACATCAGAACCGGACGTACAAAATCATATCATAACTCATGTAATTTTTGAGAATTGACAAACTATTTTGAACTTCTAACACCCTGTATAATAAGAACGTGCCATTTATTTCGTTCCCATTTAATTTGCTCCATAAATCACAGTCCATTCAATTCGCTAAAAAATAAGCAGCTGCAAATCAAAAATGAATTATTATATTGTTTTTCCAGATGCCACTTCCCTGCCTTCCTCCAACAAAAGTAAAGTTGTAAAGTTATGAACAAAACCTACTCCAAAAACAATACAGAATGGGAATCATGCCGCAGCAACTTCTACACAATTGCACATTGTGGCGACACAAAAAAAAAATAAAAGTTCACTTGTAAGACAAAACCTCAATTTGCGTTTTAACAATCCCAATTCTAACGATTGGCCGTTTTGCCCGTTTTGTAACGCGAACGGAGAAAATTATTTGCATCCCTCCGGGCTGTGTAGCGTTTTGTTCCTGCACAATAGGCCCAATCGGTCACAAAAAAAACTGAGAGAATTCCGTATTTTAAAAGCTCGCCTTGGGACGCGTCGGACCCTGCAATTTACATATGCAGATATGCAAAGAATAATTGTAAAATCGTGGCTAATCTGGCCGCGACCGAAATGAATGGGTTAATTTTTGCCGAAAATAAAAGTGTTATTCCGTGATCGCATAATAAGGGCCCGCGAAGATAAAACGCGTTTCCGAACTTCCTGGACAGAAAGGGTCGGGCGACGGGGCTCGGTCTGATATCCCGTCTAATTAATAGCAATTAATCATATTCTCGTTCCCGTGGCCATGTTTTTGCCCGCGGGAGCGCGAGGGGGTCGCATTATCAACTGATATCTACCGATTCCTGCCATCTCAGTGCGTAATTACCCTAACTTGTTAATTTACGACAGGTAGGATGGAATGCTCATTTTTTTCTCAGGGGGGGATGTCAAAGAAAACCGCTTCGACATTGTCACACCCCGACGGCATTGATGTACTACTTTCATCATTCTTGCGTCCTTAGTTAATGTAATCAAAGGGAGAAAGGCGCAGAATTGATTTAATTAGTATTTGTTAACGCCGAACAACTTGCGCCGGATAAATGTAACGTTCGATAGACGTTACGAGAGGGTGGAAAAATCGTGTTTTTGCAAAAAATTGAGTTTTATATTTCGATTGTTCCTATTAATTTGGGAGAGCGCCTGTTTAATTTAATTAACCCTTTGATGTTCGATTGCCTGGAGCTACCGAATTGGACGGCCTACAACATCACATTTAGCCGGGGGACGTATCGAAATTAATTGAGACCTAAGACTGGTTTATTGTACGGGATGCCCTAAATTAGGGGTTGATGACATACCTGAAAGAGTGTAATAGGTGGCGGAGTTCTGACTAGGCGTTCTAATTTCAATATCCCATCATTTCTAATAATAAGTCTCACCAAAACCAATTTTACTCAAGAATTTGTTCAATGGATCACCTTAATGCTAATTTTGGGATTACCGTTCTGAATTTTGTCGCAAGAACTGGTCATTCTTGAGTTTTAAGAATGTTCATTCTTGTTTTCAAATTTAAGAGTGGGTCTTGATTTCAAGAATGTTTATTCTATTTGTCAAATTTAAGAACGGGACATTCTCAATTTCAAGAACGTTGATTCTTCGTGACAAATTCAAGAAAGGGTCGCTCTAATTTTAAGAACTATTAAAAGTTTTACATTTAAGAATAGGTCATGTTGATTTCAAGAACTTCTATTAATTACTTAAGAATGTTCTTAATTAATGTGTTTTCTTATTTACGAATTGAAGATGGCCTTCTTATTATATTAAATAAGCACTGCAAATACAATAATTTTTTTCTAATTTCTGTGAATTGTAGAGTGGAATGGTTGAATTGAAGGAATTTTGGAATATAAAGTTATTTCTCATACATATTTTTATTAGTAGGTGAAAATTTAACATCACATCACATCCTGTTTAAAAATACATTTTCAGTTTAAGAACCACATTATAATTTGGTAACAGATATACGTATATGAAATGGAAGTTCGTCGAAGTCATTAGCCTTCTCAATGAATTTTGACCGCCAAACAAATAAATCGTTTTTCTCTCAAGAAATAATTGGCCAAAATCTGCATCAATCTAAAAACAAAGAAACAAAATGCTTACATTGCACCATGAATATATTATTATAAAAATTTACCAATATAGACCAGTTCGAATGCTTCAATAATGACCATTCCACTTTATGCAGATTTCCTTTCCACAAATTCGCGTACTTCAGTCACGCTTCTGTTTTGTTAAATTCTTACAAAGAGCTCTACATCCGCTAAAAAGTAGAATTTGTTAGAAGATAGATAAATAATACTAAATGTATAAAAGAAAATCAAAATTATTTCTTTACCTTCGTCGTTACTATTAATTCTGTTATAGAAGCAACTGATTTGCATTTCCCTTTCATTTTATCTCTTTTAACTGTCCATTCCAACGGACATAAACTAAAAAACTTGTAGAACTTTTACAAAATTTATTTGGTAAGCTAACAGTATGGGAAAAATTATGATTAGAACAAATTTACTTACATGCGAATTTATCACACACAGAATCAGAAAATTCCCATAATTTCAGTACCATTTTTAGAAATGGTCTTTGAAACTGATCATTTTGTTGATCGACATTTATTAATATTGTATTGAATTAACATCTTGATCTCAGCACATTAAACCACTTGTAATATTTCCCATTTCTTAATAATTAAACATTCACTAATTATGTAAGTTACTAAAAATTCACTTTACAATAAAAATACAGAAAATCCACACCGTAATATGTATTTTATTATTGCAAGTCGAGTTAGTTATGATGTTTTTCATCTAAATTTGTAAAAAATTCTAAAGTAATTTATCTTCCGTCAGTAAACGGCCCTTCTCTGTAAAAATGTCGGTCATAAAGTAATTTACAACATTCCGTGCAATTGTATGCGCCCAGCTGGACCTACCGCTATCTCCAGTGAGGTCACCATAAAATTTAGAATCCCCGTGCTTAATTTAAAACGGTGGTTTGCTTGATTTAATATTGTTCGTGCTAAAAGTAAGCAAAACCCTGCTAAATACAAGACTTTTATCAGTTCTTAATGTAAGAAGTGGGTTTTTAAAAAATGCTTAGGGTGCATTTTTTCAGTGTACGAATAGTAAGTTTTCTACAATCGAATAACGCAATAATACATAATCAAATACATTCAAAATAAAACAATATAGGATTAAACACTCTGTACAGAGCAAATTAGGAAATTACTGATAAGCATCAGGTGATACTATTATTATTAGTTATTGTAATTTTCCGAGTTTCCATCGACTTCTTTACTTTGCCCCACCTTATAGAGTTTCAGGCGCATCGTTGAATTACGGCAAAGATGCGATCTGGAATTTATTCGCATGAATAGATAACTTGCAGTCATCCTGCAGTGTAATTAAGTGCGGGGTTAAATTGATACTTATTGTGTACCTAAGCAAATTTCCCTGACTAAGCGATATACAAGTTCATGTTTAAGTTACATGAGCTAGAGATAAAGGAGGTGGCAAGATCTAACGAGCTTCTCGAGCGCCAAATTTACAGAAGGGATATAAAACGAAAACGTTTTGTGTTGCTGAAATAAATTTGGGTCAGTACATAAAGTGTGTAAAATCCTCTCGACCGTTAAAACAAATCCAGTAATGTGCGTTTATGTGTTATGCTACCGACTTCAAAATAATACAAAAGCCGGCGATATTTTTTCAGAGACCTCCAGGATATTGCCCGAAAAACATGCAAAAAACAACAAACGCACCGCTTTGTGTATTTGTACTTGCAAATTACCCTTTCGCAAAAATTTACCAACAAATTTCTCTTTTAAAATTATTATTTCATGAATTGCGGAGCACAAATCAAATATTTAATTTAAACTGGCGCAATCAAAATGAATTGCAGAGGAAACATGAAAGCGAAAATTCACAAGGACCGTGCAGATTTTTATATAACGCTGTTGCAAGTGAAATTACGCTTTTATTTAATAATCAGCTTTTTATTTCCGTCGCAAAAAATTGTTTGCTTCGCTTTTCAATTTCCGCAACAATTTCGGCGTTATTGCAACAAAGCCAAATCGAATCAAGGGACTCGCAGAAAATTGGCCGTTTTAAATAAACTATATCGCCCGGTTGACGTTTAAGATCCGGCTTCAAGCAGCTCGCAAGCGATTGCCAGGAAAAATAGGCTGGCATTGAGGTGGGTTTTATTGTCTTTAGGAGGCCCCTCATTGCAAACCCGAAACGTTTTGCGGTTAAAATGAGTTGCGAATAAAAACGGAATTTTAATGCTGCCCTTAACATTATTTTAAAGTAATCAAATGAAAATTTCAGAAAGGATTTGCTGAATATAAAGCTGAATCTGCAGCAGCAGTGTATTTACAACATCTCTGACCTTAATCCCCCTATCCTTTCTTTTTGATCCCTTTGTGAACGTTGCGGATTCTGTTTGTAAAATACCTGTTTTTAAAAAATGTAGCTACTCACTGTCTTATACATAATTATACAAGAAGCACTGCAACATTGGATTTAATATCATTTTTAATAATTATCAAGAAATTATTAACGAGAAAAAATTAAATCGGAGTTTAGAATTGTGTCGAATTCCATTACAGTAGTTCTATTTTTGAAATGTAATCATTCGGATACACACACAGAATTCAATTTTTTATTACCTTTTCATGAAGGATTGCTTTTACATATTACTAAAACAAAGGACCAATTATATTTGTTTCGGGTTATGCTTTTAATTTGATACAATTTCGGGTAGTTTTTAACATGTTTATTTCACAGACACTGAATATGGAAAAACCTCAAACAAAATGTAAAATTTTAGGTCTGATCACTTTTTTCTCATTTCAAGTCGTTATTAAATTATTATCAATTATTATTATTATTATGCAGTTTCCACACATTAACTATTCGTTATCTTCCTTTTTTCATCCTATTCAATTAGGTGTTGGAACTAAGGGTGGTTGTGAGGGAGCTGTTAGAACTTATATTAATAATGAGTCTGATGCTGAGGTTTTTCATAAAATCGATGTTAAAAATGCTTTCAATTTTATCGAAAGAGACTCCCTTCTTTCTGTTGTTAAGGCTGTTACTCCAGATATATATATCCTTATCTCTGCCAATGTTTTGCTTATCAGTCAAATATATTCTTTAATGGAAATGTTATTGAATCCTCGGTAGGTTGTCAACAAGATGATCCTCTCGGTCCTGCAATTTGTAGTTTATCTATTCATCAAATTATTAAGAATTTGAATTCAGAATTAAATGTTTGGTACTTAGATGATGGTTCTTTAGGTGGTAAGGCTTTTGATGTCTTACAAAACTTAGAAACGATAATTTCCGAATTTAAGAAAATTGGTCTGGTTCTTAATTTCAATAAATGTTAACTTTTCTTGCTTAATAATGTATCGCAATTAGACAAGTCTTCACTTTTGGAGAGATTCGAATTATTAGCTCCTTGTATTCACATTTGTATTCTTGGTTGTCCTATTTTCGATGCAGCATTTCCTCCATTCATTTCTACAAAAATTGATTCATTCTCTTTACTTTCTTCAAATCTATGTAAAATTAATCCTCATATTAGTTTATGTTTAGTCCGCCATTGTTTTTGACTACCTAATTTTACTTATAATCTTAGATGTTGTCCTTTTTGGATTTAAAAATGAGTGTCTTGAATTGAATAATATTGTTATTTCTTCTTTGGAAAAAATTTTGAATATTAAATTTACAATAAGATCTTGGACTCGAAGCCAAATTACCAATCCGTTTTGGTTGATTAGATATAAGGTCTATAATTGATATTTCCTCGTCTGCCTTTTTGTCTTCTATATTTTATAATTCTGAACTTATTATGTCCATTCTACCTTCTAGCTTTTCTAATTTTCAAATTACATCCCTTAACGAGGCTGTTGATTATTGGAAGGAAATTTCTAATTCGTCTTTACTTCCAAAAGAGTTTTCTATTCAAAGAAATTGGGACTTACCTATCTGTGAGAAAATATTTCAAAACTTATTATCTTCCTCTAATATCACACAAAAAGCTATCTTATTAGCTGGATCCGAACTTGAAACTGGAGCTTGGCTTAAAGCTCTTCCATCTTGAAAATTAGGTACTCTTTTAGAAAAAAACTTTTTACAAATTGCAATTTCACTTAGATTGGGCATCAATTTTTGTCATCCTCATATCTTCTCGAGCGGTTCTTCTGTAGACTCGTTGGGTCATCATAGATTAGATTAATAGACTCTCTCTTCACAGCTGTATCAATGACATTATTAAACGTGCTTTCTCTTCTGCCAACATCCCTTGTATCCGTGAACCTAATGGTATTCTGAGAGATGATGGCAAACGTCCAGATGGTATTACAGTTATTCCATGGAAAGTAGGTAAATCTTTAGTTTGGGATTTTACTTGTACGGATACACTTGCCCCTTCTCATTTGACTGATTCTTCATTTTCTGCAAGATCTGCTGCACACTTGGCAGAAAATCTTAAGAAAAAAAAATATAAGGGAATTTCTGATGATTATTTTTTCGTCGTCTTCGCTGTGGAAACTTTGGGTCCTTGGAGTGCTGAGGCCCTTTCTCTCGTTGAAGATTTTGGGAGGCGTATTGTTCAAACAACCGGAATTCCTCAAGCGAAAACATATTTGAAGCAACGAATAAGTTTGGCTATACAGAGAGGCAACGTTGCTAGTGTTCTTGGTACAGCCCCGCTTTCTTCTTCTCTTAATGAGTAATTTTATTTATTCTAGTTATTATTTATGTTATGTTGTTTTATGTTATCGTTAAGCAATATACCTAAATCGACCAATACTTTAAGATACAAACTATGTAATATAGTATTATTATTATAGATTTAAAAAACTGGATTTTCAGTCAACCCAACGAACATTCCTGCAAAACCAACTTCTTTCCGTTTTTTTGTGCCTTATTTTGTATCTCTGTGTGAAGAATGGTTGTTAGAAGCTGAAAGGGTTAACACGGGTTGAAAGGGGATTATGAAGTGTTAAATAAATTTGTCGCAGGCGGCCCCATAAAAATCATTACAATAGTAGCGAGCACCATTTTTACACCCTTTCTGCAAGTGAGATTGCATTCAGCACGAACAAGAGTTCTTTTGTCACCCGTGCACATTTCATTATTCAGATACAAATAAGTATAAGCAAACTCACTTGTGTGAGCATAAAACTAACAACAGAACGGTTCCAGCCGAAGGAAATGCAAGTCAGTATATAATGGTTCGTTTATTTTGCATTGTGATTGCTGCAGAATAAATTCCTTTTCATATTCAATAAAAGGGTAGATCGAGTGTAAGAATTATGATTGGGTGGACAAAGACCGGACCCACGTCAATCGAAGACGTTTGATCGTCTTTGTGAGCGACTCACTTCGCCCCTTGATCAAAGACGAATTTTAGCGCAAAATTTTCGGCGGAGCCGTGCGCGATGATTTATTACGGAATAACAGTGGAGTTCTTCTTTCCTCTAATGAGGAAAATCTTGAACACATGTTGTGGGGTGCGGTCGGAGTTTAACCACTTTAGGAAGCGGTTCCCGTCACAAGCACAAGTTTCGTGATTTATGTGTGCGTTATGCCAACTAAAAATGCCGCTCCCCGCCGACGCCGGCTAATTCCGCACGCAAAGAAAGCCGAATGCATGAGCGGTTCCGACGGGGCCGCCGTCCTCGGAGTCAAAGGGAGCGGCTATTTACCGCGCGCGCCGTGACCGGTCGCGTTTTTGCAGCACGTGGCCCGGATTTTTCTCCGTTTGATCGTTTAACGGTTAATTATTGCGCCCGCTGTTTCTTAAATTAAATTTTAAATTTTTATTCGCAGCGGAATTATGTAAATTTTTAATCTACGAAAATAAACAGTTAAACAGAAAAGTGTGTACACCGAACCTAATTTCCACTTTACATAGTCAACAAATCACAGATTAAATTCCGGAATGTTGAAATTAACTTTTGATTGCGCGCATTTAATTTTTATGCTTTATGACTTATGCGCGGCTGAAAAAATACCTTTTCCTGGAACTGTCTTGACGGGACTCAGACGTAAATAATTTAAATCCACTCTCCTTAATGGGGATATAAATTTAAATAAATCGAACATTGATTCGGATTATCTTTGACGATAGCACCGCGCACCGATAGATTATTTTTAGATAAGCCTCTTCTTTCAAGAAGCGACTCGATAATCACACTTCACTTATAACAAGCAGGAAGTATGGCAACTTTTTTATTCGACAGCACTTGCAATATCTTAAATGCACGTTTTTAAAACAGTACGAACCTTTTACAATTATATTGCAGAAACGATCAGATCTAATTCAGAAAGCATAAATTGTAATTCAGGTAACATTAATTACAGTTCAGATTAGTTAATTAGCTTTCACTAAACGTCAATTAAAATTCAGAAAACATTAATTGTAATTCAGAAAACGTTAATTGTAATACCGAAAACATCAATTGTAATTCAGAAAGTATCAATATTGTTGTTCAGATTAGTCAATTGTAATTTATAAATTGTAGTTCAGATTAGTTAATTGTATTTCAGATTAGTCAATGGTAATTCATAAATCATAAATTGTAGTTCAGATTAATTCATTATAGTTCAACATACATCAACTGTAATACAGAAAACTTCAATTGTAATTCAGAAAGTATCAATATTGTAGTTCAGATTAGTCAATTGTAATTCATAAATTGTAGTTCAGATTAGTTAATTGTAATTTATTAATTGTAGTTCAGATTACTTACTTCTATTTCAAATTAGTCAATGGTAATGCATAAATCGTAAATTGTAGTTCAGATTAGTTAATTATAGTTCAACATACATCAACTGTAATTCAGAAAACTTCAATTGTAATTCAGAAAGTATCAATATTGCAGTTCAGTTTGGTCAATTGTCATTCATAAATTGTAATTCAGATTAGTTAATTGTATTTCAGTTTAGTCAATGGTAATTCATCAATCGTAAATTGTAGTCTAGATTAGTTAACTATAGTTCAGCATACATCAACTGTAATTCAGAAAACTTCAATTGTAATTCAGAAAGTATCAATATTGTAGTTCAGATTAGTCAATTGTAATTCATAAATTGTAGTTCAGATTAGCTAATTGTAATTTATTAATTGTAGTTCAGATTACTTACTTCTATTTCAAATTAGTCAATGGTAATGCATAAATCGTAAATTGTAGTTCAGATTAGTTAATTATAGTTCAACATACATCAACTGTAATTCAGAAAACTTCAATTGTAATTCAGAAAGTATCAATATTGCAGTTCAGTTTGTTCAATTGTCATTCATAAATTGTAATTCAGATTAGTTAATTGTATTTCAGATTAGTCAATGGTAATTCATAAATCGTAAATTGTAGTTCAGATTAATTCATTATAGTTCAGCATACATCAACTGTAATTCAGAAAACTTCGATTGCAATTCAGAAAGTATCAATTATTGTAGTTCAGATTGTCAATTGTAATTCATAAATCGTAAATTGTAGTTCAGACTAGTTAATTTCATTTCAGAAACATCAAATGTATTACAATTGATATTTTCTGAACTACAATTAATTACTTTGAACTATAATTTACATTTTCTGAACTACAATTTACGTTTTATGAATTACAATTGATGCTTTTTGAACTACAATTAATTACCCTGAACTACAATTTACATTTTTTGAACTACAATTGATGTTTTCTGAACTACAATTAATTACTCTGAACTATAATTTACATTTTCTGAACTACAATTTATGTTTTCTGAATTACAATTGATTATGTTCGTATTATTTTTTCAACTGAACAATAACGTAAAATTTCTTCACTGCCTGCGTATTATGAGAACATTATTGTGATGGCTTTCACGAACGCGCAATGTTTATGAGATAGGAAAAGGTTATTTTCGTGAAGAATCGGTAAAGCCACAAATTCCAGAAAATTCAGAAAAGATACTGCAATAAAATAAAAAGTTTCGAAGATGTTACATCTTGGAAACGCTGAATGGAAATATTAAAAACCTACAACATTAGAAAAAGATTAAGTACCTCGGAAGGTAGTAAAATTTTTATAAACATGTATTTACGAGCGCTCCTCTCTCAAAACCGTAAAAAAGCAAGTTTGAAATAATATCCCCGATATAAATTATCTTGTAGCCCATAACAAAAATAAAATTTGTTTGATAAGAAACTTATCGACTTGACTGACACTTTTCCATCGAGTTTGGGATTTACAAATTAATTATTCGTATTTAACAATTCCGCCCGAAAAAAATTCATTTAGAATTCAAATATTTGATCAACGAAAAATTATCAAGTCGAAACATATATTTCTGTGTTTGCACAAACCGCGAATTTGGAGATGCAAAAGTTGATGATTCAATAATACGGGCAAAAATTGAGTTTTGTTTCCTTCGGCGCACAAGAATCGAACCGACAACCTCGTAATTAGCATTTTAAATTTCACACAAAAAGCTGAGCACACAGTAAAACATAATTGGATACACATGCAATGCGATCAGGGATGAAATATGGATGTTGCTGTATCATGGCCGTATTAAATATTAAAATTAAAAGTCAACATTATATGTAGAATGCCGCAATTTTGATTTTTACCTCTTAAATTGAATCTATGCTCAAAGAAAAAACCGTATAAAGCGAACGGCCCATTTTTCTTGTTTTGTTATCGGATCCGTAAATTGAAACTGTTTTTCGTTACATCAAATTTGCAATGGATGGAATTCGCCCCGTTTTATGGTAAATTTGATACTCGCGCCGCAGTTTTACGTTGATCGAAATTCGTCTTCGCCGTTCTCTTGCCGTCGTAAATTACAAAAATCGATCGCCTATTAAAAATCAGAAAGTTTACTTCCCTCTTAATATAGTTCCGGCTGAATTGCGGATTTGTGTATCCTGCGGGAGTTAAAAGAAGGCGACATTTTCACTGAAATCCAATAACACGCAAGTTGTAAATGTCCCCTTCAAGAGTCTCCTGCATAGCTGACGCGGCCTTCACACCCTCCACCTTTCCGTTTGATGGCGCGCCCGGTCCTCTGGGGCTCCTTTTTTCATTTCGATTGAAAATTCGACGAATCTATTATATTATCGCGCGTTCAACTGGTGCTGCACAAACTTGCGCGAGTTTCGAAAGTTTACGAAACAGAAATTAGTGACTTGAAGACAAGTAGGTCATGTAACCTGATTAAACTGCACGTTTGATACAAATGTATGCTAATGTTCTTTATACAAAAAAGTTGGCGATGCGAAATTCTTCAAACGGGAAGTAAAGCTTGCGAGAGGGTAAAATAATCTCTTGCTGATACAACGAAATTTATCAAAACCTGTTCACTACAGCTTTTTCAATCGGATTTCAGAAAATATCAATAATATTCTAGTTCAGAAAACGTCAATTATAATAATTAAGGTCCGGGAACTGGTAAGTAATACACAATTCTTCCGCTCAGGGGGCACCAATTTTGCCCCTTAAAATAAAAAATGTTTAGGCAACCAAAGAGATATCCTAACTAATAAGGTTTGAAACTTAAATATTGAACAGAGAAAGAACAAAAAAAAAGAGTTGCGTATTTTATTATTTATATTATGGTCTGCGGCGATAACGACGGTAAACTCAGTCGGAAAAAAAATAGTCTGTAATTTTTTGCTAATTCTTTGCCAATTTTGTGTTTTCATAGATGTACCTGCTATAATTAATCCCGTAACATGCTGCAAACACTTGCAATTATGCAAAGAGTAATCTTTATCCCCATTTTTATACGCTCATAATTTCATAAATATTATTTATATTATTGTCTGCGGCGATAACGGCGGTAAAATCAGTCAATGCGATTGCTGCATTATTTACTGTTTTTTTTTTTGTAATTTTTTGTGAATAGATGCTTCAAACAATTTTTCCTACGATGCTATTCGAAACTAATATATATTGTAAAATTTAGTAGGCTCGAAAATGTTTCATATCCTTACGCGTGCGAACATGGATATTTTGCATTATCAAGTGTGTATTTTTATAAATTTTTAGAGTTTTATATCCTTACGTGTGCGAATATGGTTATATCCTAACAATTTGAACTATATCAAGAGTGCATTTTAATACGAATTATTCTATCCATGCCGTCAATCAAAAAGGTACAGATTTGACAGGATATCTGTGAGTAAAAGGACGAACTATTTGACTAAAATCTTATGGGAAAACAACTTTTCCCCGAAAATGTGAAATTTAGACATTTATCCAATTTGGTTTACGGAAAATATTTCTTAGGTGCTAAAGGAACATTTTTATGTAATTTGTTGACGATGTTGTGTTCGGAAAACAATAAAAAACGCGATCAAATAATTCCGTTCTTACTGGCACACTACATTTTAAAAAAATATTGTTGCCAATTTTTTTCTTCTTAAGTTATCAACTTTCTCGCAATAAAAAAAAGATTTTCTTACAAGGCAATATATTCTCTATAAGTGCTGTAAAGTGCATTGTAAAATATTTGGTAACTCTAAAGATTTCAGTAAAAAACCCTCACTACTACATTTTTGCGAGAATTGCACTTTCGGAGGTTAATTTTTGAAAACTGGGCACTTCTTCACCAAAGCAAATATATCATTAGATGCGGTAACATTATGTTTACAACTGTTGCTTCGCAAATTATATATTGATAAGTACTTTCTAAGCGATACTGAGTTTCTTAAAACTCTGCATTTTTTGAGGTTGGGTTCCCCAGCCTTAAGTCAGAAATTCGACTTATTGTATTTCAAATCTTTACCCATAATTTAATAATAGTAACGTGATTGAATTTTTAGTAGGATGTCAACCAGGTGATCCATTAGGACCAGTCATTTTCAGTCTCTCTATTCATCGATTTATTAAAGAGCTAACTTCAGAATTAAATATTTGGTATTTGGATGATGGTACTTTAGGAGGTAAACCATCGGATGTTTTACATGACTTAGAAGTCATAATTTCAGAGTTTAAAAAAATTGGTTTAGTTCTCAACTCTAATAAATGCGAACTTTACATTTTTGATGACATTTCCCCAATTGAGAGGTCTATATTATTAGATTGATTTGTATCCTTAACCCCACGAATACGTATTTGTAATAATGCAAATTTAGTTCTACTCGGTTGTCCCATTCTTGATGAAGCAATCCCTGTTTCTTTTTCTAAAAAAGTGGAGACATTTTCTTTACTTTCCACAAACCTTTATAAAGTTAGCCCACACATCAGTCTCTTTTTGGTTCGTCATTGTTTTTGAATGCCAAATTTCATCTATCTCCTTAGATGCTGTCCTGTTTGGAAATTTAAAAATGTATGTCAAGAATTGGATAATAATATTCATTCGACTCT
Organism: Dascillus cervinus; assembly: GCA_949768715.1. Lineage (NCBI taxonomy): Eukaryota > Metazoa > Arthropoda > Insecta > Coleoptera > Dascillidae > Dascillus > Dascillus cervinus. Next base: position 21,740,817 of record OX458322.1, read on the forward strand.
GGAAAAAATTTTGAACACAAAATTTACAAACAGGTCATGGGTTATGGGTCCGTTTTGGTGGTCTAGGTATTCGATCTGTTGCAGATATTTCAACTCCAGCCTTCTTATCTTCTATCTTTGCTAATTCTTGGCTCATTAAGTCTATTCTACCTTCTCGTTTTTCCAACTTCGAGACATCTTACTCCAGCGAAGCCATTGAAGAACGGAAAATTATATCTAATTCCTCGTCTTTACCCACAACATCTCCCTCCATTCAACGAAATTGGGATTTGCCAATTATTGAAAATAAGTTTCAAAAGCTATTGTCTTCCTCAAATGTTACTCAAAAAGCTATTTTATTAGCAGTGTCTGAACCCGAATCTGGAGCTTGGCTTGAATCTTTACCTACTTCTAAATTAGCCACTTTATAAAAAACCACTTTACAAATTGCTGTTTCTCTAAGATTAGGCATCAGTATTTGTCATCCTCATATATGTAATTGTGGTTCTTCAGTAGACACGTACAGTCATCATGGACTGTCTTGCATAAAAAGTGCAGGAAGAATCCCAAGACACAACTTCATTAACGACATCTTAAAACGTGGTTTCTCATCTGCCAACATCCCTTGTTTACTTGAACCCAACGGGGTTCTGAGAGATGACGGCAAACGTCCGGATGGAATCACCATTATTCCCTGGAAGGAAGGCAAATCCCTTGTCTGGGATGTCACCTGTACATATACGCTTGCACCTTCACATTTACCTGAGTCGTCCATATCTGTTAGATCTGCTGCAAACAAAGCAGAAAATCTTAAAAGAAGAAATTATAGTTCGTTAGCAGATCACTACATTTTCGTTGGCTTTGCTGTTGAAACCTTTGGTCCTTGGAGTTTGAGCGCTCTATCGTTGTTGGATGCTTTGGGAAGACTTATTATTGACGTCATAGGTATTCCTCAAGCGAAAACATACTTAAAACAACGAATTAGTATTGTTATTCAGACAGGTAACGCAGCTAGCGTTCTGGGAACTGTGCCTATTTCTTCTTCTCTGGACGAATTATTTAATTTAACGTAATTTTTAGTTTGTATTTTGTAATTTAATTTATAATATGTTATAATTTTATTTCTCATTTATATATTTCAGAATTGTAATTCAGAAGCATTCATTTTCTGAATTACAATTGACTAATCTCAACTACGATTGGTACTTTCTGTATAACAATTGATATTTTCTGTATTACATTCAGTTCAACTTCACTAATCGGCACAGATAAAGTTTTCTCTTATTCCGGATTATAGAAGTGTTTAAAAAAAATAAATAATGCGAATAAAATACACTTACATCTTAACTAAGCAAAACAAATACAGGTGGTCCATTATAAAGCAATTTTGAGATAAAACCTTTTTCCACTAGTGGAAAAATTCTAAAAATTAGAACTAATATTCTTCAATTGTCAAACTACAACATGGTCGTATTATATATTTCTTTTCAATTAAATCAGCGTGAAAATTGACTTTGATAGCGATTTATTAGCAAACTGTTGATCTTAAGTCGCACTGTTTCACAAAGACTCGCTTACGACAGCAAAGTAGAAAAATACTATTAATTTCATTATTCTAGACAAACAAAGGGTAATGATAACAAAAAAATATAAAATTTCAACAAAAATGTTTCATATTTGTTGAGCACTCAGTCAAATTCAGATTCAATTTAAATATGGGAGTCAACTTGCACCCGTCAATGTGCCGTTGTTTACATTTAAACGTATTACTGAAAATCACACAATTCGAGGTAATTCCAGTTTGAAATGAATTTTCAATAAATGTGTACTTACACGACTTTCCCGTTCGCAATGTGTGGCGATGAGCAACGTCAACAGACAGCGAATATAAATAATAAACGTCAGCGTATCAAGTCATGAATCGTGCAGGAATCCTTCTATACAGGGTGATGAAATAAAGGTGCCCGTGAGTAGCTACATGTTATAGACGATTTCTAACGAAACACGAATTTGAAACCCAAAATAAAATTTGTTGTCTCTTCACCAAGTTATAAGCTTTCCTATTCAGACAATAAAAATCTATACGATTAAAAATTTTGTAATAATTTCATTGTTAGGGTCTAAATTTGATGCAGTTGATGGTGCTTTTAAAAAAAGTGTAAAAAATCTATTGAAACCAACTTTATTACCGATGTCAAAAGTACGGTTTCTTGGCTCCGAGGAAAATTTATCAATGTCGCAACATCGCAAATCTCCTAGGAAACGTTGGCAACAATAATTTACTTTTAAATGTCAGTTTTCTTGTCAAATTTGAACGATACAAATCAAATGTCCTAAAAAGTCTTAAAATGGAATACAATTTCAGTGAATATCTAGACATGTTGCTCCGCTTGGGTGAGATAGATAATAACGAATCAGAAGCTGCTAGAGAATGTGCTAGACTGTATCCACATCGACGTCATCCAGATGCTAACGTAATTAGAAAAGTGGAGCAAAAATTAAAAGAAAATGGCCAAATAGTACCGATTTCTGTAAACGGTAGGCGACCTCGTGAAGTTCGTACACCACCGTTGGAGGAAGCAGTTGTGGAAGCGATTGAAACTGGAAAAGGACGAAGTATACAAGGATTAGCGCGACAGTCACTCTAAGTCACTTTTTCCTATTCTGAGATATTTGAGATTTAATGCTTCAATTTGATCTGGAAATTACATTATTTCGTTTTTGACTGATCTGCTTTTACTAAATAACATGGTTAGGGGCCTTTTAAACAGGAATCAGTAAGTGCGACCGAAAGTTCATCCATTCTTATCAGAAATAGCGCAAATAGTAGAAAATCTCTATGTCACTTAGGGACTTTTTTCATACAGCCCTTCAATTACCTGTTTGTTGTGTATTCTTGTTTAATTACATTAAATTCTTTTGAACGTGACAGTTGTTTGTCTTACGCAAGTGACAGTATCTGTCAGTGTTGGTTGCTTAAATACAAGAAGTAGGCCTACCTGAAAATAATTCTTTAGAAAAAGAATTATGTGCAGTATTGCCACGTTGTGCTCTTAGACAAACTGTTTTAATTTTAAACAAAATCTATTTGGACCACTTTTGTGGCGATTTCCACAATGCTTCAACAAAAAGCATTGTCCCAATATCAATCATGGGCTCCTTTTCTTCATCACCCTGTATATTTTATCTAACCGTATTTACGAAATTAGCGTTTTTGAACGTGTAAATTATGTAAAGTGCGCAGTATATTTGAATAACCGCGAAATTAATTATGAGGAAGTTAGTGATTGCGCCGCCAGATGTACGTTTCCTCCATGAATTTTTAAATCCGATTGTCACACTTAAAAAGGAGCGAAACTTAATTTCGTGAACGTGTGCGTGGCTCAGTCTTGTCCGCACCATTGGGCATGCGACCTAACGATCCGGGGGTCAGAAATACCGACGCCCCCGGAGGTCAAAGGGCGCACAAACCGGCCGCCGAAAGAAACGACCCTGACGTATTGTTTTCTTTGCGCTTTTACGCCTTATCATGATTTTGCCTTTTTGAAGATCACCCCGTAACCAATAATGTTCGAATCGTGTCTGACACGGGATCAACCCCGGGCTGATTCCCGTCATCGCCGGCTTTCTCATTTTAATATGAAGATCGCGGGAATTCGCCAATTGCTGGGCAAACAGGGAACGAAACGAAAGGAGGCGAATAAAAACGCAAATTGCGACCCTAGTTAGGAAATCAAATATGAATTTTTCCTAGTCGAAATCCAAGGCGACACGTGCAATTAAACGCACGTATTTCTTTCTCCCCTGTCCACCTATTTCCATGTTATTGGTTCGATTCTCCCGTGTCAATAGATGTTCCCTTTGGGCTGTCACAAAGGAATCGCTCGAACCCACGAAAACTTCTCTAGATTTTTTTATTTTCTTTTTTAATAAGAGACGAATCGTGAATTTAATCCAATCTATTTTTATATCTCACTCGAAAATGTAAATGAGTTCTCGTCGGTATACAAATTACTTAGCTCCAATTTATTAGAATGTTTCATGTCTAGTATTAATTAATAATGAATAATTCATACGTCGGATCTACATTTCAAAACATCGCCATGGGAATTACTTTACATCTTCATAACATATAACGTGGGGATTCTCAAATTTTTTCCACGCGACAGACTCCTACCAATCAGTTCGGTGAAATTTAACGCCCATCCAACAAAACTAAAGCTACAATAAAATTTAAAAATTATTCATCTGTAGCACTGTTCAAAAGGTCTTAAATAGTATATTATTATACAAGTTTTATAAGACAATACGTCTTACAAAACGAGTGTAATATACTATTTTTAGAGCGAGGTTTTGCGGTGAAAGCGAACCGGCCAAAAATTTAAGACGCTTCGATGTGAGACGATAAAATCGTCATAAGACGGTTCTCCCACTCCGCGGCACATATAGCGAGAAGGCAGGCATTAGAGTGAGATGCCGCAGCGCTGTCAGAGAGAGAGGAAGTGAGGTGGGGAAAGGCAGGCGCAGCACTCTCTCTCTCGCTTTTATATGCGACACGACAACTCACTTCAATTTTTTTCTACTTTGGTGCTTTTAATTTCATGAAAATTTGAATATTCTGCTTTCTAAATATTCTAGGGATTTTTTGGATTAGTACTGGTTGTGTTGGTATTTGTCATGTGTCATATGTCAACTAAAATATCAAATGAAAAATCTAGAGTTTGATATTTTTGTGAAACAGTCATGGAAGAATTAAGTTCTACATTTGGCTTGACCTTGTCAGGAATCGTTAGAGATGGCGGACGCCGGCCAGCGTTCTATTACAGCAATACCAACGTAATACGTATTAAAAAAAAACAAAAACAATTTTACAAAAGGTTCCTTTGTGACACTACTTTTAGTTTCACAATGACTCACTTATGATACCAAAGTAGAAAAAATATTGAATGAGTTTTAATTATTATAAAGGAGCTTAAAAAACAACAATTTACTGCAAATTACGAATTGCAAGATGGATGTTAATCTTATATTATAAGAAAATTAATAAAATTAACAAATTGGAGATAAATTATTAAACAATTTTGGTTATACTGTAAATTAGTTTCAGTGTTAAATTAAAATTATAATTATTTTCCAACTTGTTCAAGTATCAGCAACAATATCGCAAGAACAAGGTAAATTTACAAGAAAATAAAGTTTGAAATTAATTAATAAACCTATGTTGATGTTTAATATAACGCCCAACAGGTTAGCCAAGATCATGTCCTGAACTCTTGTTACAGTGTGCAATGACTGGTATTAATTCCCTCGAGCCCGTATGAACTCACGAACTCAAACTTGAAGAATAAAGTGAACAACTACAAATACCATTTTTGAAACCCACAATTTCACTGAATTGTGGTTTTAATATTTTTATCAAGGAAGCACATTTTTAAATTTGCACCAGTTAAACTGCACTAAAGTGTGGAGTGAAAGCTTTCTGTGACTATAAAGATGGCCCAAGGTATATAAAATAATAGTTAGATAAAAATGTAAGCAATTTATTGCGGCAACACTTAAAAGATTGTAAATCTTAGTTGCCTAACAGGTAAATACTAACTGTAATCAAAAACAGAATACCCTACAAGGCAGGTATGTTTTACTTCAAACGCGGACTTAAAACTTTTGGTTTAGTAAATTGAATTCTTCTAAATACAACGAAAACCTTTCTAATTACCTTGAAATTACGTTAGATGTTTAACCCTTCAGTAGACGCCTGTTATTTTGTTACACGAGTAGGCGCGTGGGTTACATATGTAATACATTTTGATTATTTATTATTGTGTTAACAAAATATTTTGTAATGTTACCTTTTATAACGTGTAAAAGAAAATTTTGCCTTGAAGTAAATTTATAACCGTTTAACATAAATAAAATTAGAACTCTCCAAAATGGCAACGCTACCGTAGCAGCGACGGAAAATATAAATAATAACATACTTACAAAAAATATATGATCACTTTATTTATGAAACAAGATTTCTATAACTATTACAAATAAGTTTTCGTACCAAAATTAAAGAACAAAATACCCCTACCTATAAAAAAAATGGATGAAGTTACAGTAACATTTCAACCTGTATTTTCGACACAACTCACAAAAATGTCTAACAAATTGTCTTTGCACATCCAATATATATATTTTACACCATCTTCTTGTAGGTTTATTCCTAACTCGACCACATTCATAACAACATCCTAAAAGTCCTTGTCGTTCGTGAGGCACTGCCGTTGATCTTGATGGTTGACCTAACAGAATCTTTGCACGTCTTGATTCAATTTCTCTGCCACTTGTTTCGTAATTTTTCCTTAATTAAAATTTAAAAGTGAACCAAGTTCAAGTTCAATAGTTTTCCCAAAAAAACAATTTACAACCTGCCAGATAAAAATTAAAATGATTCTCGGAAATTTCAGTCTTTTGCGGCGACAACATTGTGTCAAGCGCTAAATCAGAGAAAAGTGTTGACAGTTTTATTACTTGCTAATACAATTTAAAAGAATTCGCATTATTTACGGCCACCGCGAAAAAAGGTATTTTAACGCCATAACAAAAACACATTTTTTATATTTAAGGGCCTGTTTTTCAGATACCGTTTAAGTTTCCGAATATGATTGTGTTGGCAATGCCGACAATCTGAAATATTGCCAACTTCATTTATAGGCCAAGCAATAAAGCATTTCTTCATGCCATAAATACTATCCGGAAACCGACTGTGCGTTTACATAAAGGACAGTTAGTAGATCAATTTGGCATAATTTCCCACTCGAGGACCATCATTTTTAATTTGTTATGAACAATTTAGAAGAGAAAATCGTTTTTTTTTTAGTTCTTTGCTTGTAAAATGGAAACTAATGAATCAATCTTAATATTGTCAATAGACGAATTGTAGAAAATTAAATTACGAAGAGAATGAGAGGTCGAATGTCCCGATCGAATAATTAGAACCGGGAAAAACCCGCAAAACCCGGAAATTTCAGTGTTTTCTTAAAAAATTCGCAATTCCAACATTTGTTAATTTTAAGAACTGAAACTTTGCACACAGATAGCTATTTGTATGTATTTTATGTGTGCAAAACCCCGATTATGTCGAACTAACGGTTATTGCACAATCACCAATTCAATTTTTTTCTGCGATATTTTCCCGGAGGGCTTCTTGCTCCTGTGGTTGTCCGATTTAAATTTTAAAAACAAAATTGGAAACTAGACGTACACAGCAACAAAGCGTTCATTTTCGGTTTTTTATAAAATGCAGCAAAATAGGCGAAAAACAGTCGTGAATATGAGTAAAAACGGCCGACCCCGCGAAAGTGGTCGAGTAGTGGGGGGTGACAGCCCGTGAGGGGAAGCGCAGCGCGGTTCTATTCCTATATAAAAAACTTCCCCTCAGCGGCCGGTCTTCTCCCTCTTCGACCTCGCATTCTCTTCGTAATTTAATTCTCTACAATTCGTCTATTGACAACATTAAGATTGCTTCATTAGTTTCCATTTTACAAGCAAAGAACTTAAAAAAAACGTTTTTTTTCTTCTAAATTGTTCATAACAAATTAAAAATTATGGTCCTCGAGTGGGAAATTATGCCAAACTGATCTACTAACTGTCCTTTATGTAATCGCACAGTCGGTTTCCGGGTAGTATTTATGGCAAATTATCACATTTATTTTGCTCTGTTGCTTGGCCTATTCGTAACCCCATTTGTTCATGTTTCAATTTAAAATGTGAAAAATAATACATTCTTTGACGAGGAAAGTTGGCAATATTTCAAATTTTTGGCATTAGCAACAAAATCATTTAAACGGTATATGAAAAACAGTTATCTAAATGCCAATTTGCCTGTATGTAATTAAAACCTGAAAAAGATTTTATTTCAAGAATGTAACACGATGGACCACCTGCACTAAGAGCGGGCATGGGAGGTGCACCACTTCCACCGAATTGGTAATTTTTTAAAATCCGTGATTACTCTTCCGAAGATAATTTCGACGAGCAGGTGCGGGCATCGCCGCGTGATCTCGTGTTTCACCTGTCCGAGACGCTGGACCGCGCCCACCTGCCGAGCCGCGTTATTATCTCCGGAAAGTCAGGTGCAGCTGGGCCACAAAAAATTCCTCAAATAATTTTCCCTGTTTGTGTTTCAATTTCGCAGATGAAATGTGTTCGGGGCCGTCGCGCGGCCCCAAGCGGCCGGTTCTGCATCTCGGCCGGGGAGTTTTAAAATTGAAACCTGACCGTTCAATTTTCGCCTATTTTCACATTGATCGGCAAGAAACTAGCGCGACCTTAATTCGCAAAATAAAGCCGATATTCACCTGAAAATTCAAACTCCGCTTTGAACGGTTTATCTTTTACAGTAACCCTCTTAACTTTCATGAGTTTCCACGGAGACGAGATATCAAATGAGATTTTCATTCAAAGAACACGACGTGAGTCATTTATGAGATAACGCCATCGGTCGCGTGTTGATTAGTTTAGCCGTCCGCTGGATAAGATGGATTACCTTCCAGGCCGACAGTGGCGGCTCGAACATAAGTGCTGCAGAGCTGCAGAACTGCCAAAAAATTAACACCAAAAAAATTAACTGCGTTTGTATTTAATTTATAAAACGTAATATTGAAAAAATTAAATTCCGTCATAGAATTGTACTTTAATCGATTTATTAGACAGTTACAAGTCGTACCTTAATGATACCCAATAAGATACAAAATTTTCATTAAGTTACAAATTTATAACCAATGGAAATGCACCATTACTAATATTCGGTCAATATCAAGTATTGCCATGAGGATGGGTGGATCTAGAATTTATCAATTATGACAGTTCTGGTTCATAGTTACTGTTAGTCTATTAAATTTTACCAATTAAATCGTTGAAAAAGTGCGATAGTGATGATGAAATCGAAAATTCAACTACACCAGAAATTGTGGAACAAGCTACAAGAGTTGAAAACAACTTATTGCTCGTAAAATCGGCAAAAACCTACGAAACATTTTACTCCCAATTTATGAATTGGAGGGAGAAAAGTAAGGTTAAGAGTTTTCCGGAAAATGTGTTAATTGTTTATTTTGACGAGTTGTCTATAAAATTGAAATCCACAAGTTTATGGACACATTATTCAATTTTAAAATCTACGTTATGTATTAAACATAAGGCGGACACATCCAAATATCTCAAATTACAAGCCCTATTGAAAAGAAAATCAGAAGGGTATACACCCAAAAAATCTAAAACGTTTTCTTCAAATGAAATCAAATTATTTATTGGAGAAGCCCCAGATGTTAAATATTTATTGTCTAAAGTAAGTCAATTTTAGTTTTCAATGTAATACAGGGTGAGTTAAGTTTTACCACCCGTGGCAAAATAGGCGTTTAAAATAATTTGTCAATTCTCATAAATTGCATGAGTAATTTTATATTATTAAGGTAAATAGAAATCAAGAAAAAATCTTTTTTTTAATCAAGTAAAATTTTGGCTTTTTTTCAATTACTAATTGTTCAATTTATTAGTTTTTTTGATGTACGAACAGTAAAATATTTTCACACAATTTAGTGTAATTGAAATAATTTTAGTAATTTGCGTTTATTAAATAAAGCTATTTCGGTATTAGAAGGTATTTTTTAAATGATTTACGACATAAGTAGACTAATTTACCAGACAATGGTATTGATGCAGGGGTGCTTGAAAGATTATTTATGGCGGTCACTAAACTGAACTTAAGAATGTAGGTCTATTGGCAACTGAAAAGCTGTCTCGTCCAGTTTGATGGGTCGATCATAAACTATTGTTAGGATGGTAAACCGCATTATCTATTGTTAGAAAGTCATAAATAGAAGCATTTTTTGTGCTATATCTTAAATTTGATTTAACTCAAAATGTAATCATTTTTTTACGAATCAAATTGCAGATATTAATGCTACGAATAATTTGACAAATTTTGAAATAAAAAACCAAACATAGAAATTTTACCCAAAACTCTTTGTTTTACTTTTTTGGCTTCAAATAAAAATATTTTGGAAAATTTGTAGCACTAATCGAAAGCGTAAACTTCAACTGATGTAACATGTAAATTCCATACTTTCCCCTCAATCTTTAATAGGTATTATGGCCTGAGCGGTGAAACTTAATTCACCCTGTATAGTATAGGTATATGAAAAACTGTTTTTTCGAAGGTGGCAGGTATCTTTGGCATTATGGGAGCTTGTAGAAGGCACGAGCTACACAAATTGGAATTTAAAGATGTTAATGATTTTCCATCAACCCTTTTAGTGACAATTAAAGATACAAAAACAAAAACTACACGAAAATTCATAGTTACGGGAAAGTATTATGAAATATGCAGTACATGAATCCTCGTCCAAAAAATTGTATTACACCATCCTTTTTTATTAATTACATAAACGGAAAATGCACCATACAAAACGTAGGAATAAATAAATAAATCTTCAGGATCCCAATGTATATATTGGACACTGTTTTCGTCGTAGTTCTGCTACAATATTGGTTGATGCTGGTGGTGATATTACCTCACTAAAACGTCACGGTGGGTGGAAATTCACTGCAGCGGCCGAAAATTATATTGACGAATCAATTCAAAATAAAATCAACGTAGCCGATCAAATTTTAAATTCAATTGAATACAGCCAAACCAACAATTTACTAAATATTGCTGCATCAACATCAACAATAACATCCACCAATATTAATACAAAAGTGCCGCAGCTGCATTTTAATAATTGCACCATCAATAATATAACCATAAATCAAAAAGGAATAATTGTGAAATTTCCTTTTTTTGTTAATTAATTAATTTTCAGATATCGATACCTCAATTTTATGTTGTAACAACTAAAAAAACTCATTTTTGTGCTAAGCACATAATTCAAAAGGAAAAAGTGTATTTGATTCAATAGAAAAGAGTTACAAGTTAATTTTCAAAATTCGTTTGTAGATGACCCACAAAACAAAATTTTGCGCAAAGTTCAATAGTGTAACAACACAATTTTATTTTGTAAATTTTCAGTAATGTAAGTGTTATTAAGGCAATCACAAATGAATAATTATTAAGTATGCCAATTATTATCCGTAAATTCCTTAGTACAAAAAAGTTATAGCAAACTCAAGAAAACTATTTTTTTTTAAATGCAATTATCTCAAAACTTCTAGTCATTAACGGTTTTAAAATAAACACATTACACAAGAGACATGAATGGTTTTGAATGGTTACTCCTCAAATATGCACCTAATGTTACGTAGAGAAAATACAATTTTAATATCTCCAATTTTCAATTATTTTCTTTACTTTACGAAATAATAATAAATAAAAGTAATTTTATTAAATGATTTATTTTTTTAATTTATTTAAATATGTTTAAATATGCTCTAAAAAGTTAAAATGTATAAATTTTATGTAAAAAATAACATAAATTCATAACGCTGGTCCTCAATATCAAATCTAGCATGCGGACCTGATAATTTATATACAACCATGCAAACATCCTTGTAACATGGCCTGCAAGCGCCCGAACGTCGTGTGACATTTAATTTGCGGCAGAGTGTACCACGAGCCGCCACTGCAGGCCGGGCTTCTACTTCTCCCTGAAAAAAATTCGGTTAATTTGCATGTGAAACTCATCGAGCCCGAAGCAACAATTTGGAAGCCTCTGCCACCGGATGGTACAGGTTCACTAAAAGCGTCGCGCAATTAAATCAATTATTTCTAAAACAACTTGCAGAGCGTTAATAAACTTTTATAAGCGAAAGGAAGATTAAATTCTGGTGGCACGCGAGTTTCTCCCTCATCAAACAGGGGTGGGGTTTTCTTAACACGCACACATGAGGCGTTACAGTTTTCTGAACACGCTTCTGGTGCCGTTGATTGATCTGAAGGTGCCGTGCCGCTCGTGACGTCATATCAATCTCCGTGAGGTGTGATTCCGCCCCGAAATATCTTATTCCACGAAATAATTTAATGTGCATCAGATCGGCTGCGAAGTTTTTTCTTCTTGTTGGCCGCGCGCCGATAAGGGAAACGGAAGAAAAGCTCCCGAGATCCGGGCTGTGGAAGTCGAAAGTCCGTGATAAGGGTACGGTTGCGTTAGAGGTGTGGTGTGTATTGGGGCTAATTGATACGACGCCCTCACGGCATGCCAAGCTTGTCCAATCAATGTCTGCGAACACCGCTTCTCTTGTTGTTTTAATTGGCCACTGCTCGTTACGATTAATTAGCTGTTTTATCTTTGCTCGCGCGTTTTTTTCGGGTAATCGAGCTAGACGGGTTTACAAGAAAAACACCGCTGCAAAGTGTTATCGGGGCAAATTGGGTGAAATTTATACTCCTATCTGAGCGACTTGAATGGAAACGTCTTCATGAAGGCAAGCTACTGATTGAAGTGGATCCAATTAAACAAAATAAATGAATCAGCTCAAAACAACTTCTTTAAAGTTAGCAATTTCATTATGCATTAAAAACAAGATTCATTTGCATGTAGACGACGACACAGCAAAAAACGGAATCGACGTTTTGGCGATTGGGAGCTGGTTTTACAAAGTCTCTTTTATGAAACTATCGTCAAATATCAAGTCAGAAACGAAATTAATAATTTAATTCTTATAAACGACCAACAAATTTCAAATATTCAGACAACCCAATAAACACAACTGTAAAACCAACTGCAAATAGTTAGTTTCATTTTTTTTGTCTTATTGTGTACACGGAAATTTTATTTTTTATTATCATTAAAAATGAAAAAAACATAATTGAAATCTGCTACATTTTCAAAAGTTTTTATGGAACTACCGTCAAATATAAAGTCAGGAACGGAAAAAATAATTTAATTATTAGAAACAGCTAACAAATTTGGAATATGTGGCTTATATTTATATGCAACTCAATAAACGCCATTGTAAAACCAACTGCAAAATATTAGTTCGATTGTTCTGCCTTATTGTGTACATAAAATTTTTATTTTCCATTATTATTAAAAAAAAAATTTAAAAATAATTGAAATTTGCTTAAATTTCAAAGGTTTTTATGAAACTACCGTTAAATATTAAGTCAGGAACGGAAACAATAATTTAGGTTTTAAAAATAGGCAACAAATTTCTAATATGCTCCTTATATTTGCGGGCAACCCAATAAACACTATTGTAAAATCAACTGCAAAACGCTAGTTTCATTTTTTCTATCTTATTGTGTACATAAAAACTTTATTTTTAATTTTTAATAAAAATTTTTTTAAAACAATTGAAATTTGCTTAAATTTCAAAGGTTTTTATGAAACTACCGTTAAATATTAAGTCAGGAACGGAAAAAATAATTTAGGTTTTAAAAATAGACAACAAATTTCTAATATGCGCCTTATATTTGCGGGCAACCCAATAAACACTATTGTAAAGTCAACTGCAAAACGTTAGTTCCATTTTTTCTATCTTATTGTGACATAAAAAATTTATTTTTCATTATTATTAAAATATTTTTAAAAAATAATTGAAATTTGCTTAAATTTCAAAGGTTTTTAGGGAACTACCTGTCAAATATTAAGTCAGAAACGGAACAAATAATTTAAGTAATAAAAACACCCAACAAATTTCGAAGTTGTGCCTTATATTTGCAGGCAGTCCAATAAACACCACTGTAAAATCAACTGCAAAACGTTAATCCCATTTTTTCTGTCTCATTGTGTACATACAAATTTTATTTTTCATTACCATTAAAAAAATACAACAAAATAATTAAATTTGCAAAATTTTCAAAGGTATTTATGAAACTATCGTCAAATATAAAATCAAAACGAAATAAATAATTTAAGTGATAAAAGCAGCCAACAACTTTTGAATATACCCCTTACTTTTGCAGACAACCCAATAAACACCGCTGTCGAACCAACTACAAAACGTAAGTTCCATTTTTTCTGTCTTATTGCGTACATACATACATACAAAATTTATATTTTATTATTAAGAAAAAATGGAAAAAAATTGAAATTTGCTGAATTTCTTATGTATCAATAACTTTATTTACTTTGCTTGTTAGAGGTGATACAAAGGTATCGGATTTCTTTGTAATGTCGTTTTTTAAGTCGTCACACGGACGAACAAATACGCAGACAAAAGCACGATCAGATAAATAAAAAGATAATGGCTGTTCACCACTAACCCAGTTTTTGTGCGACACATCTTCAAATAAATCTCTTTCGAAAATATCAATAAGAAACGGCCTCCCTTAAGACTAAGGCATTTTTAATGACCCGAGCTTTGTAAAGCGGCTTTGCAAACGGGAAAAAATCGATTTGATTTCGAAATTAATTTTAAATAAGAAATTTAATTAGAAAAGCGCGTTCCTGGAATCGTCAATTTGTCACGTGACGTAATAGAAGCGGTGCTTTGTACGTAATTAATGCGAAGTTAAAAGTAATCGCAAGTACGGATCTGTTTGAAATTCAATTATAGGAACTGTCGTCTCCCGAGCTCGCAATTATGATATCTGGCAAGTTTAGTTAAAGTTGCAATGATTAATTTGCATTCGCAGAAGTACACTGAGAGTGTGTTAAATGTAATTAACGGTATTCATAGCAACACATCCCGAACTTGTTAAATTCGAGGACGAAGAGTTACGGGGAAGGTAATGAGCCCGGACCGCACCGCAACCGAGGTCCTCTGGGGTCCGAGCGTGAAGACCTGGCAGCCAAGCAATTAGCATAGAATAGCTGCAGAGCCCCAAAGGCCCGCACGCATGGACGGACTCCGCAACTTGCGATCCTTCTTGCGGGCGCGTTATTCTTTCCACGTACACTGAAAGAAATAGATAGTCAAAAATAATATAATTATCATTAACTTAAATATAATTTATATTTCATATATGGAATGTTAAAGGTGTAATATTGATATATTAGGAAATATATTGTTGTTTTAAATATATTGGTACTGTATTAATCATATACAGTAGAATCCGGTTATAACGAACCTCAAGGGACCGTCAAAATCGGTTCGTTATATCCGAAGTTCGTTATAAGCGTTATTGAAAGAATACATGCAAGAGTGTTTTATGAGACCTTTATTGTCTAATATAAATATGTATATGTATAAAACCATTAAGAATATAAGGACTAAACTTAAGTGAAACAACACAAAATGCAACAAGTAATTTTATTTGAAAAATTTGTTATTTTCGACTGAACTGTCGCATTTTTACAGTATAAATTGTCCACACACGTTTCAAAGTCACTAAGATTTTCAATAATTGAGTTCGGCGCACCGTAAAACTGTAAAAAAAATACGAATGTTGTTATTATTAGATAAAATCTGTAATGCTGGTGCTTCCGGCTCATCCTCATTCCTCATTGACTTCTTCTTGCGCACTTTTGTCTACCACAAATACCCAAACATTCTGTTGTAACTAATAAATTGTTTACATTAATAGTCATTCATATTTAAGTTTTCGAAAAAATTTGAATTTTTTAATTGAAGGGCTCGATGCAAGAAGTACCTAAGTCACTTGTCATATTCTGTGATATTTGAGATTTATATTTCTGTTTGATCTGGAAATCACATTGTTTTGATTTTGACTGATTCTTTTTACTAAAGAAAACTTACTTTGGTAAAAAAGATCCTTCAAAGTCAAAACAATGTGATTTACAGGTCACATTAAAACATCAAATCTAAAATATGAAATATGAAATATGAAAAGTGACTTAGGTACTTATTGTATAGAGTTCTTCAATTATTGCTGAAATTCACGTTCTCTTTGTTTCTATTTTTGTAACTACTACTCATTTAATGACAAGTCATCATCAGATTCAAAGGTTCTTTCCCGTTATATACAATGCAAAGTTTGTTATAGTTGGCCTTTTTAGGTTCGTTATATCCGATAGTTCGTTATATCCGAGTTCGTTATAACCAATTAATTTTTACATTGTTACATAGGGGAAAATGTTGGGATTTCGAATAAAGTTCGTTATAACCGGTAGATCTCTATAACCGAAGCCGTTATAACCGGATTCTACTGTATTTAATTTAGCACTCCCAAGAATTTTAACTGAATAATGAAAATTTACTGAGCGTTATGTATCACATTTTAAGCATTATTATGCAGGACTGCTAAACCATATAGCATAGATTATTAATTAAAGATCGACTTAACAAGAGATTATAGCTGGTTGTAACAGAACATATTTTAATTTTTGTTATCTAACATTGCTGAACCAAATACTACAGGTTGTTAAAAATATATTTGGGATGTAATTTTTAAATATCTTTATTTTGTAAAGATTAGTAACAAATCATGGTTGCATAATATAATTTATATCGTATAAATTTCCTTAAATATAAAAACACAAATTTTAAAAATAACAAGAACATTAAATTAAAATAACATTTATAAAACACAAACTAAAACGAAACACGTAAGTTTTAAAAATTTGAACTTTATACTATAATAACATTACATAAAAAATTATAAAACCAAATTGTTTTTGGGAGGTAATGGTTTCAAAAATACATCATTGAAAACTTCATCTACTTCACTGTCTTCGTATGTCAGCGTAGAAGCTGTTGATGTGAAACCACTCTCTGATGGAGTATTACACTGCGTTTGTGACAAAAAATCAGAATTAGATAATTATAGGTAATAGATTATAGCAGCAATATAATTATTTTACTGCAAAACAAATAGCTACCTATGCATAGAAAAGTTGTTTTTTAAGTATAAATAAAATTTCAAAATAAATTTAACAATTGAGAAACCCGCCAATTGGAGATCAAGGCACCTTAAAACGTGTATCTAATTAAGTAATTTAAAATGGAAGCGCTGGGCTCTGATATGGTTGATACTTCAATTATCAAGGCTCCCTGTTCTTTTAAAAACAAAAATTAATGTGTCAATGATTTTTCTCAAAAAGTTTTTATTTTAATTTTTTTATGATTATTAATACCTACTTCTGGTGCGCGTATAAGAACTCAAACTTATGGGAAATTTTTTAAATTTTAATCTAAAGTAATAATAAAAATGTACAACCTACCTGAGCTGCTTTATATGCGTTAAACTGGTTCACAAATTTTAACCGATCTCCAATTTTAGGAATTCGCTCTTTTAGAGCGTCGTTGTCCAACAGTGAAAAGGCGTTGTCATCTATTCCATTATCTGGAATTTGTAAATATAACTAAGAAATATACGTGGTCGGTGAAGGAAAATGAGTAACGGACGGTTAAAATAAGATGACCATCTTACCTTCAAATATTTGCATGTAATGTGTAAACTCCCATTCTTTTAGCAAGTCCTTTACCACCGCCATTTCACTTTAAGCACCCTTAACAGAATCACTGCTTTTCCCTGATTTCGGCACTACACACAAAACCAAACGTGCAAAAATGGCACAAAGCTTGGGCTAATATGAGTCACCAACTCACCAATGAGTTGATAAAATATTGTTTAGTTGCAAGAAACATACATCTTGGATATTTCCAAGAACAATCTTGAATTCTTACGTTTCATATATACAGGCTGATGAAAAGAAGGTGCCCATGATTGATATACATACATTGATTAACAGTTTGTCTAAGAGCACAACGTGGCAATACTGCACATATTTCTTTTTCTAAAGAATTACTTTCAGGTAGACTTACTTCTTGTATCTAAGCAACCAACACTGACAGATACTGTCACTTGCGTAAGACAAACAACTGTCACGTTGAAATAACTTTTTATTCCAAAAGAATTTAATGTAATTAAACAAGAATACACAACAAACAGGTAATTGAAGGGCTGTATGCAAAAAGTACCCAAGTGACGTAGAGATTTTCTACTATTTGAGCTATTTCTGATAAGAATGGATGAACTTTCGGTCGCACTTACTGATTCCCGTTTAAAAGGCCCCTAACCATGTTATTTTGTAAAAACAGATCAGTCAAAAACGAAATAATGTAATTTCCAGATCAAATTGAAACATAAAATCTCAAATATCTCAGAATAGGAAAAGTGACTTAGAGTGACTGTCGCGCTAATCCTTGTATGCTTCGTCCTGATCCAGTTTGAATCGCTTCCACAACTGCTTCCTCCAACCCTGGTGTACGAACTTTACGAGGTCGTCTACCGTTTACACAAATCGGCACTATTTGGCCATTTTCACTTAATTTTTGCTCCACTTTTCTAATTACGTTAGCATCTGGATGACGTTGACGTGGATACAATCTAGCATATTCTCTAGCAGCTTCCGATGCGTTATTATCTGTCTCACCCAAGCGGAGCAACATGTCTAGATGTTCACTGAAATTGTATTCCATTTTAAGACTTTTTAGGACATTTGAGTTGTATCGTTCAAATTTGACAAGAGAACTAACATTGAAAAGTGAATTATTGTTGCCAACGTTTCCTAGGAGATTTGCGATGTTGCGACATTGATAAATTTTCCTCGGAGCCAAGAAACCGTACTTTTGACATCGGTAATAAAGTTGGTTTCAATAAATTTTTTACACTTTTTTTAAAAGCACCATCAACTGCATCAAATTTAGACCCTAACAATGAAATTATTACAAAATTGTTAATCGTATAGATTTTTATTATCTGAATAGGAAAGCTTATATCTTGGTGAAGAAATAACAAATTTTATTTTGGCTTTCAAATTCGTGTTTCGTTATAAATCGTCTATAACATGTAGCTACTCACGGGCCCCTTTATTTCATCACCCTGTATAGTTTTTGTTGACAGACGAAAATGCAAATAGTAATATAACAGATAGTTTAAACAGCCATGCTGTCGTAACAAATATCCATAATAGCAAATACGTGTTATTTTAAAACTAATCATTTTTAAGACAACAATCTTCCATGTTTAAATTCACAATAACTATCTAAATAAAATAATATATTAATGCTAACAAAGCACCGTTGATTAAGATAAATGTAAATATATAAGCGATTTCCATAATAGTCAGTAATATCTATTTGTAGCAATCTATTTCTCTCAGTGTAGTTAAAAAAAATTATGGAAATTTGATAAAATTAGGCCGTTCCTCGGGAGAGAGCGCGTTAAGCTCTTCGCCTGGGCTTGCATTATGCAGCCAATAACCTGGATCTGAAACCAACCGTTCCAATTTTGTTTTAAAGATTCCGAATAGGTACGACCGAATTTTCAGGGTGGATCCGACTGTGAGTTCTTTCCGGGCGCCGATGGGAATCGAATTCACCTCGCTTAGTGGCAAAAATCTTTATTATCACGGCCCGTCCTAACTCGGAGGTCTTATTGCTGGATTTGTAGCTTCCTCACTGTTTACCGCACTTGAAAGTCTTTGCGAGAATTTCCCCGACTCGATAAACTTCATGTTTATTTATGATTCATGTTCAGAACAAATCTCGGAATATTCACGAGGGACTCATATACCCGGTGATCCTCTGTACTCCGGAAATATTACCATTCGCTCTTAAAACTTTCATTCTACAAGTGAACATTACGTTCAACTTTTATTTAAATTTCTTTTCCTTACAGTTTTCATTCAAATAATAATAATAATGAAAACAATCCGCCAAAGAACAGTTTAAACTGGGAAATTTAGATAATAGTTATCAAGAGGAAAAGTATGCTAAATGGATTTTTTTCGATTTTGGCCGACTATGAACCACGTGAAATAATTTCTCATGCTTATTCTGCCCCCTTCTTTCTTCTCTTCGAGTACTCTTCCATTCCTTCTCCATGTTGTTTTCTTCTTTATTCCGTCCATTTTGCTCCAGTCTTCTTTTTTGTCTTTTCGTGAAAACCCTTAAATCCTCTGATCTTCTTTTTGAATTCTTCTCTTCTCTTCACCTCTTCTCCATCTATTTTCATTTCTTCCATGTCTTTCTGACCTTGATTTATGTCATCTGTGTCTTGAGGAATTTATAATTATTGGAATTTATTAATAACTTTAAAAGTGCAAATGTGACAAATGCCAAGAACCCGGCAGCAAAAGCTGGAGGGCTTTTATTGCCAAATTTGGCTTTCCAATGGTTTCTTTCTCCAGTTTTTCTCTTCTAAATCCCTCCTTACGGCTTCTCGTCATCTCCTTCTTGATCTTCCCTTCTTTTTCTTATAATCCGGTATTCCCCACGCTATTTTCACATTTGTCACATTATTGATGTTTGGGTCATTATAAATGGCATATATTTCTTCATTTATTTTTCATAAGTAGCCCTCTTCAATCTTTTGTCTTCCATTTATTCTTCTTTCTTTCTCACCTTTTCAGGGTCTCTTGTGTCTTTTTATTTATTATTATTATTTATTTAGAACTGTTTTGGAAACTCTTATTTGATAATTGTTTTGATCTTATTATTCGCTTTACTTAGTCTCGCATCTATTTCTTGCTGTTCACATTTTCTTGTTATTCTTGCTTCCAAGTATACAAATTCATCTACTTCACCAAATTCTATTTTTCCTATTTGTTTAGTTTTTATTTCTTATTTTGGTTTCCTCTCTCCTGATTTATTTGCAATGCTATTTTGTGCTGATTCTGTCATGTATTTTTACTTCCTCTAGTTCTTTTCTAATTAGGGCCACATCATTTGCGGAGGCTGTTAGTTGGTGACTTTTTGTTCTGTTTAGATGACTGTCCCAAACAACTTTTCCGAGCACCATATTACATATTGGCATTGAAAGTTGATCTCCCTGTATCAAACCCATCCTACGTTTACTTTAAAACAAATAAGCAATTCTAGATAATACAAATAATTTGACATTTACATCAAATTAGAAATTTAAAAATTGATTGTTATAGCTTAAGTTTCGAATTTAGTTATTAAAATTTATTTAAAAAAAAAAAAAAATTAATACTGAATTGGTACAAAAACTACAATAGCTTCAAACAAATCAGAGATTTATTTTCCAACAATTATCCCGAATGGTATCGATGTGATGAATTAAATCCCATTTATTTAAGAAATGCTGTGCAGAGATTTTACAATCGTTTAGCGTATATGGTAGTTTAGCATGTGAAAGAGAACAATTCGAAAATGTATTGCAATTTTTCTTCTAATTAACTCTTGTTCTGCTGTTCTAAAGTCTTGCCATTACAATTTCATAATACATAACCTAAAATAAGTTGACGTGAGAGGGCGATTGGTTGCATACATTGACTGATTGACTTTTTTTAATTGAGATATTTCCATCGTATGTTCAATGTTAAAAAAGAGACGGTAGATGCGAAACGGAAAGGTGGCATTTTCCCGGAATCGCATGTATGGAAGGAATTTCGATAAAAGCAAAGAAAATAAGGTCAGAAAGCAATGCGTTTCTCTTGTGAAGGAGATATGGACCACAACATAAAAACAAATCGCTTTGTCTGTAGAAAACCTATGTGCAACACACAAACAGCTTTAAATTTCGAGCTTTTTTCACATTGTCATTCAGTAAATACACTTTCAAAGAAAATACCAACACAATAACACACCGATTTCCGACTATAAAAAACAACAACTTTGAATCCGAAACGAAAAAATATTAAAAGGAAACAAAACGACCTATGATGGTTTTGTATTTTTTATCTAATACAAAAATCGTTAGATAAATTCCATCCATTTGCTAACATCATCCAACTGGCAACGAAAAACGCGAGAGGTATATCGTTCCTGAAGGGTTAAACTGCACATGCGTTGTAACATTTATACGGAATTGAACCGTTGATGGATTACCTTACAAAATACACCTCAATTGGAAAGGGCAATTTAATTTTCTCCCCACTTCCAGAAAGTTACGCATGAAAACGGTAGTTTTTATCGGGAAACTTTATTTTCTTCCTGTTTATGAGTATTTTTAACGACGCGAATACGTTCCCCTTCATCGAGCAGACCAAAAATGGTTGAAGCTCGCTCGTTTGAAAATTAGGGCCGTTGTCGTCGTCGCGCCATTAAGTAGAACGTAAATGTCCTAATGACGCTACGTCATAGCACATACCGTGACATAATGTTTTGTCGCTCTTTAATGACTTGATAATGGATGTAAAGCTTAGAACCACTGGGATTTTGCACTTGCGAAATACATTATGATTATGAGTGAGCGAGCTTTGTTCTTTGTACAAGTCCTCTCTTACAACGTGAATTGACTGTTAGAACAGGACTCGTAAGAAAAGATGAAGTGATGCATTAATGGGGGGATACAACGCGACTAAAAGCAACTATGTTTTACAATAGCAACGAGGGGGACGGCTGCATTGTTTCTGTTCATTTAATTTTCATATTCTGATATGTAAGTTTGGGCCATTGTTCTCCATCGTCTTCACAAAAAAAAATTAATTTCGACTCCAGATAACTAGTGTTCTTGGGGGCAGTGGCGGTTCGTGGTACAATAAAACAGGGTGTTCTGCAATTTGCATCTCATATAATCAGGGTCGTGTTTTTAGTTGAACTTACCTATTTTTTGTAGATCAGATCGATTCTGCGGTCTTTCTTAGTGGCAAATTTATCAATGACCTTTTCATTAACATTTTTAATTTCGGACATAATTTATTTTTCAATAGAAAGCATGGACAAGGCTGTTAACACTGAAATTGTATCGATGCGTAAAGTTTACGCATTGCTTGCATACAATAAGCGGCGACTTTAGTTGATATATTTTGAATCGTATTGAGTTACCGATAAGTAGCTGATAACGCGCTATAAACCAGTGCCTATCAAACAGGGCGCTAGCCGCGAATAAAATTTATTTAGAGTCAGCTCTGGCGGGTTAAATGCGGCGTTTGGAATTTTTGCTATCACTGTTTTGGATGTGTAATATAAATAAATAAATGCAAAATCAGCAGGTTGGAGATTGGATGTTGATTGTTCCTAATATCGCGAACTCCATTGAATTGTGACTTTTGGAGTTTTCATGCTTTTTATTTTTTCACTCAAGTATACTAAATCAGTCACTCCTACCTGTGTCCATGCACCAAAAAGCAAACATGAAAAGCACAAAAAGAGCATTTTTCTTATTGCAGCCACAAATCCAATTGTTCCTTGCATAAATTTCTTTGTTGAAGTGACGTTTATATGGTTTTCCACGACCAATACCGCTTGTTTCAATAATAATTTCCGGCAGCGGTCGACCTTTATTTTTTAAATCTATCTTTTCTTCGTAACTATACTTCACAAATCGCTTAAAGTTAATCAAATTGTCTACAACACCCATTGTCACAAAAACACTAATATAATACACGAACACGAAAGTATAAAATTAAAATTTACAACGACAAAGCCACAAAGCGAAAAACCGCTATTAAGAAATAGTATATTATGCAACTCACATTTAATGGCTATTAAATGTGAGTTGCATACACTACCACCACGACCAGTCATAATTTTAAAAACAAGCGCTTTATTTTCAAAATGTATTAAATGTATTAAACTTGTAAAAAAAAACACAAACATATACCTCAGTTCTATAATGTAACAAGTCAAAAATCAAGTTTTGAGATAATTGCATTTAAAGAAAATAATAGTTTTCTTGACTTTACTATAACTTTTTTGTGCTAAGGAATTTACGGATAATAATTGGCATATTTAATAACTATTCATTTGTGATTGCCTTAATAACACTTACACTTCTGAAAATTTACAAACTAAAATTTAGTTGTTACACTATTGAACTTTGCACAAAATTTCGATTTGTGGGTCATCTACAAACCAATTTTGAAAATTGACTTGTAACTCTTTTGAATTGAATAAAATACACTTTTTCCTTTTGAATGCTTAACACAAAAATGAGTTTTTTAGTTGTTACAACATAGAACTGAGGTATCGATATCTGAAAATTAATTAATTAACAAAAAAAGGAAATTTTACAATTATTCTTTTTGATTTATAGTTATATTATTGATGGTGCAATTATTAAAATGCAGCTGCGGCACTTTTGTATTAATATTGGTGGATGTTATTGTTGATGTTGATGCAGCAATATTCAGTAAATTGTTGGTTTGGCTGCATTCAATTGAATTCAAAATTTGATCGGCTACGTTGATTTTATTTTGAATTGATTCGTCAATATAACTTTCGGCCATTGCCGTGGATTTCCACCCACCGTGACGTTTTAGTGAGGTAATATAACCATCAGCATCAACCAATATTGTAGCAAATTGGGATCCTGAAGATTTATTTGTTTATTCCTACGTTTTGTATGGTGCATTTTCCGTTTATGTAATTAATAAAAAAGAATGGGGTAATACAATTTTTTGGACAAAGATTCATGTACTGCTTGCATATTTCATAATACTTTCCCGTAACTATGAATTCTCGTGTAGTTTTTGTTCTTGTATCTTTAATGGTCACTAAAAGGGTTGATGTAAAATCATTAAAATCTTTAAATTCCAACTTGTGTAGCTCGTGCCTTCTACAAGCTCCCATAATACCAAAGATGCATGCCACCTACAAAAAAACAGTTTTTTATTTATATTATATTACATTGGAAACTAAAATTTACTTACTTTAGACAATAAATTTTTTTAACATCTGGGGCTTCTCCAATAAATAATTTGATTTCATTTCTAGAAAACGTTTTAGATTTTTTGGGTGTATACCCTTCTGATTTTCTTTTCAATAGGGCTTGTAATTTGAGATATTTGGATATGTCCACCTTATGTTTAATACACAACGTAGATTTTAAAATTGAATAATGTGTCCATAAACTTGTGGATTTCAATTTTATAGACAACTCATCAAAATAAACAATTAACACATTTTCCGGAAAACTCTTAACCTTACTTTTCTCCCTCCAATTCATAAATTGGGAGTAAAATTTTTCGTAGGTTTTTGCCGATTTTACGAGCAATAAGTTGTTTTCAACTCTTGTAGCTTGTTCCACAATTTCTGGTGGAGTTGAATTTTCGATTTCATCATCACTATCGCACTTTTTCAACGATTTAATTGGTAAAATTTAATAGACTAACAGTAACTATGAACCAGAACTGTCATAATTGATAAATTTTAGATCCACCCATCCTCATGGCAATACTTGATATTGACCGAATATTAGTAATGTTGCATTTCCATTGGTTATAAATTTGTAACTTAATGAAAATTTTGTATCATAATGGGTATCATTAAGGTACGACTTGTAACTGTCTAATAAATCGATTAAAGTATGGGCGTAGAAAAATACAATTCTGTGACAAAATTCAATTTTTTCAATTTTACGTTTTATAAATTAAATACAAACGAAGTTAATTTTTTTGGCGTTAATTTTTTGGCAGTTCTGCAGCTCTGCAGCACTTATGTACGAGCCACCACTGCTTGGAGGCACATCATTGTTGATAAAACTCGACGTTTGCGGAGGGTTGTTTTGTGCTTGACACCAGCCAGTTACAGTGAGGGAGTCATTTTTAATATGTCATGTCAGAGCTTCGGGATACGCACTGGAGGGATCGGATTAAACGTTTTGATGGGCACGTGACAGTAACACTTTAACCGACACCGCCGAGGAGGAGTTATACTGATTTCGGCTCTTTCTGCGATTCCTTTCTCGTCTATTAGTTTCCGGGACGATTAAGAGAACACCAACGGCACGCATTCCCGTCCTGACGCCGATTTAGTTCCTCTGATTCCTAACGCAGGGGTTAAATGACCGACGCTAAGCCCAAGCTACAATCAGCTAGCCGATGTGAACGCCGAACGCAACGCGAACCGACCCACGATGCACTTGGACGACTGAAGTCGGTTTAAGTTCACCAGGAGGTCGTAACTCTGCGGATAAAGCCGCTCATGAGGCGATCGGAAGAAAAGATTCTTCGATTTTTATGGAAGTTATCATTATTTTCACGCAAGATAAACGCGGGCCTTAATAAAAACAGGCGTTCGTTGTCGTCGCCATTGGTTCAGCCGGTGCTGAAACCGCGACGTCAGTTCGAAGCAATGATTGATCGTTTATAGGGTTGCTAGATATCGCGGATTACGACTTCGGCAAACAAGCTATTTTATCCTTTCATCAGCAGTGTTACCGTAAAGCTTTCGCTAAATGTTTATCGTCTTGTTTCGTGTCTTATTTGTACTCCGCCAGGAGCTCGTGTCAGATTTTTACTTTATCATTATGAGGGAAAACAAAAATAGTATATGTAGGTATTGTTCTACACTGAAAGAAATAGTCAGTCTAATGTTTATGTTTAAGTATTTAAATTGTCAAAAAGTACACTTTATTAACTAGGTACTACCAATTCTTATAAATCAATTTAGTTTTTAGAAATAAACAATTTATTACTTTCGACTTTGTTTGAGATCAACATACGTATTATTTGAAAACAAATATGTTCTCAATTCATGCAAACAAAAATTTATTAAGTATAACAATTGGTGTTTGTTTATAATAATTATTTGGTACTAATTCATTGTTAGTGAAAGAAAATACATTTGTACATTTTTATCAAAAATAAATACTCAGTTGTTGAAAAGGTAAGTAGTTGTCTAATTGTAAGATAAAAAATGCTTATTTTACAATTGAATCGGATGTTTGCATTAACAGCCAAATCATTTCTTTGCGTTATTCGGTAGTGTTGAGAAGTGCATTAAAATAATAAAATGGAACACACCGTCATTTTAAAAAAGGTATAATCGTTCAAGTAAATCGGGAAGTATATGGTGAACCTGCAGTTTTTGGAAAGGTTGTTAATGTATTGTACACTGGTGACAAACAAATGTATTTAATATATAAAACAATTGTTTGTTATGGTATTGATAAAGATTTTGAAGCATATAAAGTGACTGATGATGATTTTTCCACTTCTAAACAAATTATTGACATTAAAAATATTTGTTGCACTTTTCCCACACATATTCATTTAATCGGTGATGGACGTAAATTTATTTCCTACATGAAACAAGAATATTAATAGGTATCTATAACGACAGCAACTGTATTATTTAGAGATTTTACAAACATTTCTAATACATTTCACATTGAATGATCTTCTAATATTTTATTAATTATTTATAGGTATAAGTTTTGTTTCATGTTTATTTTATTGTATTTTAAATATTTTTATTCATTTTAAACAAAAAATTTCAGTTTAATATGAGATTATTATTAAAAATCCAATTTATAAAATATTTATTAATAAATAAGGAAGGGTTTATAGTAAATATTTCCCGCATATTATTTGTTATTATTAATATGCTAATTTAATTTTTAACTGAAATTCATTAGTAAAAAACAACTTATATTAAAATGATACAAATAATTAATAAATCTTGGTTGTATTATTATTTACTATTATTAAACGTATATTTAATGTTAACAAATATTTATGAGAGAATATTTATTAATAACAAATATTTATTTGATTTTAATATACATTTATTTTTTATTAATAAACAACTATTCCTCCAAAATAAAGCAAATTAAGATTGAATAATACATTTATTTGGTGTAACTAAACGTGTGTTAACTATTACCAAATTTTTTTATGTTATTAATAATTGCTTACTTTATTATAAATAACAATGTGTTAGAAGTAAATTAAGCTAATTGAAATCGTATTAATAAACTGTCAGTTAATCGTAAATAAACATTTGGTGGGCCAAATATCAATCAATATTTGTTAATAGTTAACAAAGTTGCTTATTATTAACAAATTTTTCACTTCTTTTCTATCTGTGTATTACGTTATAGTTACTTACAAATTTTTCGTTTTTTTTCATAACAACATGATGAATAATCATTGTAAATTGACTTTAAAATGCGTTTTTAAAATGTTTAATTAATGTGTAAATTAACAATGTTTTAAAATGCGTTTTTAAAATGTTTGTGGAGTTGTTAAATTTGTAATATGTGAAAAGGTTTAAAAAATGTTGTCATGAAAAAATGGAAAAATTTGTAAGTAACTATAACAATATAACAAGGGAAACTCGTTTTAAAATAAATTTAAAAAAAAATTGTTCTATTAGGATTGAAAGTGTCAATTTTTGGCGAACAAATCTTGTGTCTTCGAGGCGGAGCGTGCCTAGCCGAGCGAATTCAAAATTGCGAGTCAAAAAAAAGCAAAAAAAGTAAAGTAACATGCTATTTTTTCTCCTGCCAACAATACACTGCAAAGGCACAAAATATACAAATTAATTAGTAACGAAACACTTTTTTAGTTACAAAAACAACCAAAATAAGGTGTTTTAAAGCGGCTGGAGAAAAAGAACATTCTGTTGATAAAAAATTTCAAATTCACTTTGTATTTTGTAATTAGGATAAGAGCTGATTAAATTTTGGCCGAATTCGGTTTGCAGAAAGTGTAGTTCACTAATTACATTTTTTTAAAGGCTTGTTTCCTTTAGCATAATATGAATCACATTAAAGTTTAAACCACATTGAGAACGTTGTAAAAATGCAGGACGGTTACATGAATTTTATTCTTTAATTGGAAGTAAGGATTTAAATTGATCTGTTTTGTTTTACCTTTTTGAGTGGAACTGAGTCGAGCTTTGTCTTTGTCAGGCGGCCTGTCAATAACAGGTCTGACTCGGGATAGTGCTCCTAACCCAATAAGTGGGGTTTTGAGTTGTGGTGAGTTGGCCCGTTCGTCAAAATTTCAAATCGGTCAAGTTCGATTAGGCGTTAAACGAGTGCCAGCCGCGAGAGTTCAGGCTTTTTCTTTCAACGTTTTTGTTGAGGTGAAAATTAGAGCTTGAATTGATTCAAAATTGTAATTCGTTTTTCATTTTTGATTTGCTTGTAATGCTGCATTTTTTTGATTCTGTTCCAGGTGTAAGTCAGTAAAAAAAATCGTAAAATGTAAATTGTAATTCAAGTTAGTCAATGATTTATTGTATTTCACAGAGTTTCAATTGTAATTCATATTAGTCAATTATTGTAATTCAGGTTAGTCAATTGTACTTCAGAAAACGTCAATTGTAATTCAAAATGTGTCAATTGTAATTTAAAATAGTCAATTGCGATTTAAATGAGTCAATTGTGCTATTGATTAGTCAATTGTGCTATTGATTAGTCAATTGTGCTATTGATTAGTCAATTGTATTTTATAAAATTTTAATTGTTATTCAGAATAGTCAATTGTACTTCAAAGAACGTCATTGTAATTCAAAAGTTTCAATTGTGATTTAAATTGGTCAATTGTAATTTAAGTTAGTCAATTGTGATTTAAATTAGTCAATTGTGCTTCGGATTAGTCAATTGTATTTTAGAAAATTTCAATTGTAATTTAGAATAGTGAAATGTACTTCAGAAAATGTCATTGTAATTCAAAAGTTTCAATTGTGATTTAAATTGTTCAATTGTGATTTAAATTAGTCAATTGTACTTTAGATTAGTCAATTATATTTCATATAGCTTCAGTTGTGCTTCAGATTAGCCAATTGTATTTCAGAGAGTTTCAGTTGTAATTCAGATTAGTCGATTGTACTTCAGGAAACGTCAATTATATTTCAAAAGTTTCAATTGTTATAGAAATTAGTCAATGGTAATTCAAGTTAGTCAATTGTACTTCAGAAAACGTCAACTCTAATTCAAAAAGTTTAAATTGTAATTTGAACTAGTCAATTGTAATTTAGATTAGTCAATTGTAGTTCAGATAGCTTCAGTTGTGCTTCAGATTAGTCAATTGTATTTCAGAAAGTTTCAATTGTAATTGAAATTAGTCAATTGTAATTCAAGTTAGTCAATTGCACTTCAGTAAACGCCACTTGCAATTCAGAAAGTTAGTAATTTGGTAATTAGTAATTTTTTAATAAAATTCTGATTTCCAATTAACGATTTCTGCGATACCATATGATAACAATAAGTAGATATAAATAAACAAAAATTAAAAATACTTAAAACGATTTAATAAAACAAATTAATTACAATACAAGTTGAATATCACCAAATCGACAATCTTTATTAAAAAACCTTCACATCAATTCGTTCTTTTTCTTGGCGCCAGGAATATATAAAAAATGCAAGAACAAAAACAATGAAAACGTTAAAGTAATTTCAAGGCAGAATTTTCTTTGCTGTATAATTAACAGGAAACGTTTTAATGTATGTTAAATGCCAAACGGCAACGTCGGTTGTTATTTCGACTTAATTTGAAAAACAATAAACGAACGTACCTAAAAAATGAATTTAATTAATCTCACTCATACAAAAATGAAAATCTGTTTTAACTGGCAACGTAACGAGCGGCACATGAATATTAAATAAGCCATCCGGATAGGTACAGTTTCCATTCTCTTTCAACCTAATATTGAAATAGTTGGAATGATTTAATAAATTGGGAAAGTCGCAAAAGTTTGATTTGAGCAAATCCGGGCTGTCGACTGTATGATATTAATTCGAGTTGAAAACTGCGACAATTTATCTTTCAGATATTATGCTGTTAAACACAAGGGCACAAAATGAAATCTACCAACTATTATTCAAATCTCTAATTACCATAACAATATCTCTGTGCGGCGTAACATGTTTATTATTAATCACATTTCTCTTACGCATTATCAGCAGCGCCCCGGCTGTGTTCCAGAGATATCTTCTGGCTTCACATCAGAGCATTGCAACCCCTTTGTTGTGTGTAAGCTTTGTATTAAGGATACGTACATAAAATATCAAACAATCGTCACAATTCGAAACGTTCGTGCAACACATAGTTAAACATCTGCAATTAACAACTTGTATAAATCCGGGACGCTGTTTGATTTCCTAATGAAGCAAACAAGGTCCGAGAACCTTCCGGTTCCTCGAAGAGCTTCCGTTCTGTTTACTCGCTGCGCTCAAACGATGCATCTACTTAGCGAAAAACAAAAGTACCCAATCGATATTAATTGAAACCTCAAGCCCTCGACGACTGGTCGTAATGAAATTTTCCCGAACCACTCTTCGTTTTAATGAAGTCGGCGCGAAGAGATTTATAGCGCGCCTTTAAGCCAAGATACTTAATTATGTGTTAACGCAAGTGGCCACCATCACAAAATTGCACTATTTCTCCAAAAAACGCGCCCTCTTAACGTAATTAAATTTTAAGAGCTGATTTTGGATGTTACCTCAAGTCGGCCAGATTTACTGCCCCTATCTGTTTCGCATCCAATTAAAGAGGGGCGAATCCGGGCCCCGATAAATTTCCGTGACTCACTGATTGAACCGGCTGGAAAAATCATTTTTTAAAATTCGTTTTGAGTAAGTGGGACGTTTTTTCGTGATGGTATCACGTGCGACAGCTATTTCTATATTTCATGACCGCCTGGGTGCGATTGTTTTGCCATCGCAACTTCGACGTTTGGAAATAATGCGAAAACGGTTTTTTCGCGCGAGTTTCGCAAAATCAAGCCATCTGTCGTGCCGACTTGAATCCGACTTTCTCATTATTGTAAAGATCCGTCATTTATTATTAAGACTGAAAGTGACCTTTCGAGACTACCGTTTAAAAGTATTCGTTGTAGGTCAAACTGATGGCTGTTGTTTTCACAAGTTTAACGGTCATAGGTCAAACGTATGATCGTTTACTAATAAATTTAGTTAATTTGGGCCAAAATGATGATGAGCAGTTTGAATTTTCAACCAACGGCATAATTGAGTAGTGTACACTAATGTCTTCAATTGGTCCCATAGGAGAAAATAATTTTAAAATTATCAAACTTTTATCGTCCTGTGCAGGGTGTCCCATCACTTGTGGCCACCCCCAAAATGGAGCTTTAATTGGAATCTATCTACAGTAGAATCCAGTTATAACAAACCTCAAGGGACCGTCAAAATCGGTTCGTTATATCCGAAGTTCGTTATAAGCGTTATTGAAAGAATACGTGCAAGAGTGTTTTATGAGACCTTTATTGTCTAATATAAATATGCATATGTATAAAACCATTAAGAATATAAGGACTAAACTTAAGTGAAACAAAGCAAAATGCAACAAGTAATTTTATTTGAAAAAATTTGTTATTTTCGACTGAACTGTCGCATTTTTAAAGTATAAATTGTCACATACGTTTTAAAGTCACTAAGATTTTCAATAATCGAGTTCGGCGCACCGTAAAACTGTAAAAAATTACGAATGTTGTTATTACTAGATAAAATCTGTAATGCTGGTGCTTCCGGATCATCCTCATTCCTCATTGACTTCTTCTTGGGCATTTTTGTCTACCACAAATACCCAAATATTCTGTTGTAACTAATAAATTGTTTAAATTAATAGTCATTCATAATTAAGTTTTCGAAAAAATTTGAATTTTTTAATTGAAGGGATCTATGCAAGAAGTACCTAAGTCACTTTTCATATTCTGTGATATTTGAGATTTATATTTCTGTTTGATCTGGAAATCACATTGTTTTGATTTTGACTGATCCTTTTTACTAAAGAAAACTTACTTTAATAAAAAAAGATCATTCAAAGTCAAAACAATGTGATTTACAGGTCACATTGAAACATCAAATCTAAAATATGAAGGATGAAATATGAAAAATGACTTAGGTAAGTACTTCTTGCATAGACCCCTTCAATTATTGCTGAAAATCACGTTCTCTTTGTTTCTATTTTTGTAACTACTACTAATTTAATGACAAGTCATCATCAGATTCAAAGGTTATTACGCATTATATACAACGCAAAGTTCGTTATAGTTGGCTTTTTCAGGTTCGTTATATGCGATAGTTCGTTATATCCGAGTTCGTTATAAGCAATTAATTTTTACATTGTTACATAGGGGAAAATGTCGGGATTTGGAATAAAGTTCGTTATAACCGGTAGTTCGCTATAACCGAAGCTAGAAAGCTAGAACTTTCCGGTTTTAAATGTTAATTGTCGGCGTTAGTTTTTGAGAGAAAAAAAAACTGATTTTTTATAAAAATACTATCTCCCAATTTCGTCAAATTTCGTTTTTCAGGATCAGTATTATTGAGACAAAGATGTCCAAAGTAAAAAAAAAATCCAAAAGCTGTAATTAGCCTAAAATTCCCTTATATTCGAATCTTAACAGTAAATGTAATGATTTATGACTCTAAAGATCGTCAAGATGTATCCGCAAAGTTAAGTACGATTTAAATTTATGGCATTGTAAAAAATTGTCACTGTCGAGTGGAATCCAGTCCAAGTGAACATCAGAACCGTATCTAAATAGAACCTTTTTACATTCTTGTAGATTTCTAAAAATTTTTACTCTAATTAATTACGATTATGAGAGCGAACATGATTTAAAGTATGGATGTTGAATTATTTTTTTTAAGTCGAAGAGGACTTATTACATTTTGAATTAATGTTTGAGTTCAAAGATGAATGCGAAAGATTTTGAATAACGGGCTGATAATGAGTATCGAACTGAATGATTTCGGAATTTGTTCTAGACTAAAATTTACGCGGCTTTCGAAATCTCGATCATGCAGTTGCTGATGTAACTCTATGTAGTAAGGATGATATTTGTGCTTTTTAATGTCCTCCCTACTGAAGATCGACTAATTCCCGTGTCTTGATTGATTTCCCTAATGCTCAATGGGGGATTATTATCGGCGAGATTTAAAACTGCAGCTTGATTGACTTCATACGTGACCGTGAAATTCACTATCGTTTTTTCTTTGCCCTTTAAATTTCCGTTTTGTTTCAAGGAATCAACGAGTCTTTGAAATATTTTTTTTCTGGCGGAATTCTTCGCGGAAAAGGTTGGGCGTAAATTTGAGCAGCTTGAACAGAATTTTGCCGTGCTTCTCCATAAATTAATATCACATCAGTCTTTTCTTCGAAGGTAAAGGTGTTTGGCATTATAAACGAAAACTAATTAAATCACACACAAATAAAACACAAATAAAAGCTTTTTGGACGAAGTTATTCTTCAAAAGCTGAAGTTGAACTGATAACAAAAGTAATACACCTACCTTACGTTTATAACTGACAGTCGATTTTTACAATACGTTTACTATTGAAAAATGTAATTCCGAAGCAACTTTAGCAATAAGGTCATTAAATATTTATGGATGAGACACGCTTTTGAGCAGGTTCTCACGAAAACTCGACCAGTACCCTACGACAACAATAATCCGTGAAACTAATTTCCAAATTTAGGAGGACAACAAACTTAGTCTCGAACGAATTCCGAAATCATTCAGTTCGTTATTCAAAATCTTTCGCATTTATATTTGAACTCAAACATTAATTCAAAATGTAATAAGTCCTCTTCGACTTGAAAAAAATAATTTAACATCCATACTTTCAATCATGTTCGTTCTCGTAATCGTAATTTATTAGAGGACTTACAAAAATTTTAGAAATCTACAAGAATTAAAAAGGTTCAATTTAGGTACGCTCCTGATGTTCACTTGGACTAGATTCCACTCGACAGTGACAAATTTTTACAATGCCATCAATTTAAATCGTTTTAGACTCATAAATCATTACATTTACTGTTAAGATTCGAATATAAGAAAATTTTAGGCTAAATACAGCTTTTGGAATTTTTTTTTACTTTGGACATCTTTGTCTCAATAATACTGATCCTGAAAAGTGAAATTTGACAAAATTGGGGGATAGTATTTTTATAAAAAATTTAGTTTTTATTTTTTTTCTCGAAAACTAACGCCGACAATTAACATTTAAAACCGGAAATTTCTAGCCTTATACCAGAGTCAAACGTGTATCAAATTTCAAATATATAGCTTTCAATTAAAGCTCAATTTTGAAGGTGGTCACAAGATTAAAGATTAAAAAGATTAAATTTCGTTAGTGTTCCTGATGCTGAATCGAACTGTTGTTTGTGCTTTTTTGTATCATCGAAATTATTATTTTCATAAAGAATACCAAATATTGTTTCTGAAAGCTTTCTAAATAACGATATCGAAAAATATCTTTTTGTTCCGAATGCCCTGAAAACTTTAACGAAACGTTCGACTCGAAATTAAATCAAACGTAAATTTCATACAGCTTTTTCCAGCTTTTCCAAAAACGAAACAAAAGTGGAAAACCTATCAGCATCATTCAGGAATATTAATATTTCTGATTGAACATTCGAGATTAGCTCACATCGGGTGTTAAATCGATTTACTTAAATCCTTTTCAGATTTAGTTCGAACATAACTTGTTGGTAATGTAATTAAAAGCTCCGGTTAATTGCATGTATCTCAAGAACTTTAATGAAAAAGTTAAGTTCAAAATAAATCGGTGAAGTTAGCAAAATTCCGACGTCTAGTTTTCAGTCGCCCCCCCTCCCGCCAGGAATCGATGAATATGCCCCGTTAAAAATGTATCGACCAAGGAAAAGTTTAATTACCTTAAAATTTATAAAACGCTATTTCCGACTTTCGAAAGAAATAAATTAATTACAGAACCATTAGCCACGCAAAGAAAACGATCGATTCTAATTAAATTACCAAATCCCATAATTTCCTTCGCACCGTTTTTGAAATTGAATTTTACAGCGAAAAAAGTAGATTTTAATGGCGCATTTTATTGCGCGTACTGTGGCGTCTTTGTGAGAACGGGACCACCAACCGGGCAACGTATACAATTAGGTCGTTATGTAATTTGTAATCACCGAAGGCGCACTGCATTTTTCCGTTTTTATTGATTTTGATTGATTATATTTAATTAGACCGTTTGCCCGCTTCGACTTTTATTACATTACACTAATTTGTTTCCTCAGGGTTTCCTTTTAATTCACGTTGCGTTTAATTACTGATCGAAATTTTAAATTAAATTTTAATGTCGACCGAATTACATTTTTAATTGCGACGACCAAAAATCCCTTTCCTCCGTCGTTGCATATTTCAGCGCGCATTTATTCACTCGGATTAGCCCGTTCCTGTTTCCGCTCACGGCTCGCGGGGCACGTCTTAACCTTTAACTGGGTATGCGGGGTGCTCACAGCACCCCACTCACTTAAATTGTAGAGAATTTTGAAATCTGGTTGGCTATACTGTCGTGTCACCGCCTATCTTTCAATTAAAGGTTAAAATTTATGTTTATGTGCTCCAAGTTGTTCCACGTGCTGCTATATTGTTTTTTCTGTGAATTAATTTAGTAAGTCGGGTGCTGGGAACACCCCAGGTACATACGTACTTACGTTATATTTTTTTGGTATTGAAATTTTCTGATGTTGTCATAAGCTGGTGTAATACAGTAGAAAAGCGAATTATTATGTAAAAACATTTTTTTATTGAAAATGTTATTTGTTAACATAAATTAATAAAATGCGTGAACGTTACAGTTGTCTACCGCCTGAAGCCTGATTAGTTGGAAACAGCACATTTCTAAGTAAACCATTGTCAATATTAGTCAAAGGTATATATTTAGATCTCGCTACATTAGGATTTTTGGATATAAAACTTCAATACAACCGACGTTATAACCGGAGTCTCGTTATAACCTATCTCGTAATATGCGGACATTTTTAACCGCTTTTGTATAGTGAACCAAATTTCTCCATGTGTATTACTCGTTATAAGCGTTGTCTCGTTATACCCAGTATTCGTTACACAAACAAACAGGAACAAAAGAAACTTAGAAATTTACTTCTGGAAGTCTGTAATGAAGATGGTGACATTTATGTTGACTCAACGGGTGATGATGAACCAGATAAAGGTTTACATGATAAAGCTACTCATGCGAGTAAAATCCAGCAGCTTGCGAACTCTGGAAATGATCATGATCATGATCATGATCATGAAGAAGAAGGCGATCGAAGTGAAGACGAGATGTCTAGTAAAGAGGACAGTGATGGAAGTGAACCTTAATAATCTGATAATTCAGACAATGATCAACGGTCTGACACAAAGGTTTAAGACTTCATGCTAGGTAAAGACAAGACAACAAAGTGGAATAAAACTGCTGGCCCTAAAAACGTAAAGACAAGAAGACAAAACATTGTGAGTCACATTCCAGGAACAAAATTACACGCCAGGCAAGCTAAATCTCCTTTGATTGTTTTACTTTAGTCACAAAGTGCACTAATATATATATTGAAAAAGTACAACCCAATTATAAAAATCAAAATTTAACTCGTCGAACTGATGTAACAGAGATTCGATCCATTATTGGTTTTCTAATAATTGCTGGTTCATTCAGGGGTGGAAAAGAGAACTTAGAAGATTTGTGGGCTACAGATGGAACGGGAATTGATATATTTCGCACTACAATGTCCATGAATAGATTTGTATTTCTTCTTAGGTGCCTTCGCTTTGATGATGTAAATGATCGAAATTTGCAAAAGGAAACAGATAAACTAGCAGCTATGAGAGAAATGTTTGACTTGTTTATTCATAACTTGTCAAAAGTCCTATACGGTTGCAGAATATACAACCATTGATGAACAACTAGTCCCTTTTAGAGGCAAATGCTCATTTAGGCAATATATACCGAGCAAGCCAGCAAAGTATGGTCTCAAAATAATTATTCTCTGTGATGCTCGCACCTGGTTTACTTTGGAAATGGAGTTATATCCAGGAAAACAACCTGAAGGTCCGTATTGCGTTTCAAGTTCTCCCAAAGACGTGGTACATAGACTAACTAAATCTATTGCAAAATCCGGTAGAAACGTTACCTTAGATAATTGGTTTACTAGCATTCCTCTTGCAGAGGAACTTTTGTAAAACAAGCTATCTCTGGTTGGCACTTTACGTAAAAATAGGCCTCAAATGCACCAACAATTGATTGATGTGAAAAGCAGAAAAGTGCCAAAAAAGGGTAAGAACGTGCTACTTATCTCGACTATGCATCATGGCTCTGACGATATCGATTCAACTGGTGATGCCAAAAAGACAGAAATTATCACCTTCTACAATCTAACTAAATGCGCTGTAGATACGGTTGACAAGATGTGTGCAACTTATTCCATTGCAAGAAGAACTAAGCGTTGGTCACTGGCTATATTTTTTATAATTTTGGACATTGCCGGTATCAATGCACAAGTTATCTTCTTTGCAAACAATCTTGATAGAAAAGTAAATCGTAGAACATTTCTGAGGGGATTGGGTGTAGCACTTTTAAAACCTCAAGTGAAGAAAAGGGCTTTGCTGAGAAATATTCCCAGATCGCTCAAGGAAAAAGCAATCAAGTATGCCAAACTTTCCGAGACGGAAAGACAACCCGCCCCAGTACCTTCAATTTCTCGTCCAAATCGCTCTTCTGGGCGATGCGTAATTTGTCCGAGAAAGCAAGACAAAGAAAACAATTTTTTTTGCACCAAATGTGAAAAATTCATGTGCATGTCTCAGATGAAACAGATTTGTGAAACTTGCTTGCGTAACCAAGAAGGCAGTACCTCAACAGAAGAGGAGTATTAGTGCGATTTTTTTATGACACTTGTTTGCCCTTTGTTCTATTATGAATATTACTTTTAGTTTCAAACTTTATTTTTGTAGTTATAGTAAAAAAGTTTATTTTCTATGATTTATTGGTTAAATTGCGCCTTTTTTTCTAACACCAATGACTTTCGCAGAATTGGTTATTGTTACATCTTGTTTTCTTCTTGGTAAAGGTCTAGTAAATTTATAGATAACGAACAATTAAGTTATTTACAAAAGAATTACTTGTAACCAATTCATTTCTTACGCACTTACGTACTGTCGCAATATTTTCCACCTACCTAGTTAAAGGTTAAGGCTCCGGAATAAAATATCAAAACTACTGCTTATTGTTTATTTTAACAATTCATGGGCCAGCTGATGGAGCTGCAGGAACTGCATTCTCGTGCCCTTCCAAAGCAGCTTGCTGCGAAACGGATCCATCCCAGTTGCGGAATAAGGGCGCTCCGACGGGCTGATCCACCGGTGCTGCGGCCCCTATAGCTCCTGGGCTACTGATTCCGGGGTAGTAAGGGCCGCTCGGAGGGAATACCGGAGGAAAGTAAGGTGGTTGGTTGTAAGGATCGAAGGGAACATAACCGGGCATGCATTGACACCCTGGATTTTGGTAGATGCTTCTTTCCACCCTCTTCGCCACGACCACGCTCAAAATCAAACTACTAACTATGTAGGTCTAGAATTTAATAAATTAAAATCAACCAATTCACCAAATCACATACCAAAAAGTTCATTGTTGTAGAATCTCAACACGACGACTGGGCTGTCCAAAGAAAAATTTGTCTTAAATAGGGAGCCGATGTGAGTCACTTTTAATTAATTTGGAACTATGTTAATACAAAAGTTACAACTGTGAACAATTAAATTTCCGAAAATGCGAAATCAGTGGCGCGCCCAAACAGTTTCAGGTAAAAATCACAGCCGATTTGAAGAGTTCCCGTGGGTGTTAACGAACGTCATTGTAATTAAAAATCCAAGATCCGATTGAATTTATAATTGAAATCCCATACGAGTTGACACGGTGATTAAATCCGATTGTCTTAACCCGTAAATCCAATCAAATTGCAACAATAACGAGGAAGTGACGAATCTTCGCAGTTGGGGTTCACACGTCTCCTGTTTTTACGATGACTGACTTAGAAGTAGTAGAATAATTAGATTGTTGTCAACATCGCAAGCGGATTAAAACGGCGACACGGCTAATGCCGAAAGACGGCGCGTCACAAAATTCTGTTCAACATCGTATCATGTCAGCCCTGAAACGGCGAAATTAAACTCGCGCCGCAAAGTTTCTCTTAAAATGTAAAGTAGACCTTTTACATTAACGCGTGGATAACATCTATTTTATCAATGACGTGACTTTTACAACCCCCGTGTCTTGCTCCACCGCGAGCAGTCACGTAAGGTCCCGGCTGGTTTAAATAAAGCGCATCCATCAAAATCACCGCCCTAAGTAATTAAACGGGCCCGGATTTTTTTTTCCTTTAAATGTCAACCCGAACGTGTATTTTCAATGTTTTAATTAAAAATTTATATTACACAAATAGAAGTAAAGATTTCAGATAGAACAAACAAAACAATTGCTGACGAACACAAGTGTGGGAATATCAGTTGAAAATATTAAAGTATTGTTCAATTGTTCATAACATAACATAACATAACATAAGTAATAACGAGAATAAATAAAATAACTCGTTAAGAGAAGAAGAAAGGGGGGCTGTACCAAGAACACTAGCAACGTTGCCTCTCTGTATAGCC
Source organism: Dascillus cervinus (assembly GCA_949768715.1). NCBI lineage: Eukaryota > Metazoa > Arthropoda > Insecta > Coleoptera > Dascillidae > Dascillus > Dascillus cervinus. Next base: position 21,780,760 of record OX458322.1, read on the forward strand.
AAACTTATTCGTTGCTTCAAATATGTTTTGGCTTGAGGAATTCCCGTTGTTTGACCAATACGCCTCCACAAATCTTCAAGGAGAGAAAGGTCATCAGCACTCCAAGGACCCAAAGTTTCCACAGCGAAGGCGACGAAAAAATAATCATCAGAAATTGACTTATATTTTTTTTTTTCTTAAGATTTTCTGCCAAGTGTGCAGCAGATCTTGCAGAAAATGAAGAATCAGTCAAACGAGAAGGGGCAAGTGGATCCGTACAAGTAAAATCCCAAACTAAAGATTTACCTACTTTCCATGGAATAACTGTAATACCATCTGGACGTTTGCCATCATCCCTCAGAATACCATTAGGTTCAAGGATACAAGGGATGTTGGCAGAAGAGAAAGCATGTTTAATAATGTCTATAATACAGCTGTGACGAGAGAGTCTACCAGCACTTTTAATGCACGATAAACCATGATGACCCAACAAGCCTACATGAGAACCGCATGAACAGATATGATGATGACAGAAATTGATGCCCAATCTAAGTGAAATTTCAATTTGTAAAAAGTTTTTTCTAAAAGAGTACCTAATTTACAAGATGGAAGAGCTTCAAGCCAAGCACCAGATTCAAGTTCAGATCCAGCTAATAAGATAGCTTTTTGTGTGATATTTGAGGAAGATAATAAATTTTGAAATATTTTTTCACAGACAGGTAAGTCCCAATTTCTTTGAATAGAAGGCTCTTTTGGAAGTAAAGACGAATTAGAAATTTCCTTCCAATAATCAACAGCCTCGTTAAGGGATGTAATTTCAAAATTAGAAAAACTCGAAGGTAGAATGGATATAATAAGTTCAGAACTAGAAAATATAGAAGACAAAAAGGCAGGCGAGGAAATATCTATTATAGGCCCAACGAGTCTACAGAAGAACCGCACGAGCAGATATGAGGATGACAGAAATTGATGCCCAATCTAAAAATAAGTGAAATTGCAATTTGTAAAAGGTTTTTTCTAAAAGAGTACCTAATTTACAAGATGGAAGAGCTTCAAGCCAAGCTCCAGATTCAAGTTCAGATCCAGCTAATAAGATAGCTTTTTGTGTGATATTTGAGGAAGATAATAAATTTTGAAATATTTTCTCACAGATAGGTAAGTCCCAATTTCTTTGAATAGAAGGCTCTTTTGGAAGTAAAGACGAATTAGAAATTTCCTTCCAATAATCAACAGCCTCGTTAAGGGATGTAATTTCAAAATTAGAAAAACTCGAAGGTAGAATGGATATAATAAGTTCAGAACTAGAAAATATAGAAGACAAAAAGGCAGGCGAGGAAATATCAATTATAGACCTTATATCTGATCCACCAAAACGGATTGGTAATTTGGCTTCGAGTCCAAGATCTTATTGTAAATTTAATATTCAAAATTTTTTCCAAACAAGAAATAACAATATTATCCAATTTAAGACACTCATTTTTAAATTTCCAAAAAGGACAACATATAAAATTATAAGTGAAGTTAGGTATTCAAAAACAATAGCGAAGTAAAAATAAACTAATATGAGGATTAATTTTACATAGATTTTAAGAAAGTAAAGAGAATGAATCAATTTTTGTGGACATGAAAGGAGGAATTGCTGCATCGAAAATAGGACAACCAAGAATAAAAAGGTCTTCAACATTACAAACGTGAATACAAGGAACTAATAATTCGAATCTCTCCAAAATTGAAGACTTGTCTAATTCCGAAACATTATTAAGGAAAAAAGTTTGCTTTTATTGAAATTAAGAACCAAACCAATTTTCTTAAATTTGGAAATTATCGTTTCTAAGTTTTGTAAGACATCAAAAGCCTTACCACCTAAAGAACCATCATCTAAGTACCAAACATTTAATTCTGAATTCAAATTCTTAATAATTTGATGGATAGATAAACTAAAAATTGCAGGACCGAGAGGGTCACCTTGTTGTGAACTGGTCCGCAGAGAATTCTGTACCGATAATATTATTGCCTGTACTCAACTTCTTCATTTTCCTCGTACACACTGCGAAACAAGCATAACGCAATAATCGTTAGGGTGATATAAAAGGTAAATAGAAAACGCAAAAGATATAAGGTAAAGGACGTTTCTGGCTAATTCATAGATATTGGTTGCAACTAACTGAAATTTGTTTTATTAAAATTGGTAATCGAATTTTTAATTCAAACAGTTTACCGCCATATTCAAGTAATTCAGGAAGCTGTCCATAATATGATATAATATGCAACTCATAATCACAAAACTTTGACAAAAACGGAAACAATTGACGTACGTTGATTTTACTGTATGCAACGCCTGCTACGATTGGATTTGTTAATAGACATAATGTACATTTTAGAAAAAATTTATTTTTTATCAAAAATACATTGCAATTTTATAAATACGTCATTAATGAGACGGGATAGCAACAACGCTTTGTTTGTTGGTGATTCTTAAGTCGGTAGTGGATTCTTTTAGTAAGCCGCAGCATTTACATCGACTTTCTTCGACCACCACTGTCAGGCTGCGCTTTTCCTCGGGCCTCTCGTTCAATTTAAACCAAAAATGCAGCAGGACTAGTTGAGCATCTAAAGGTGGGCTGATTATAAACTTTACTATCCTGATTATAAACGTTAGCATCATAAGGACAAATTGCAATATTAATACTACGAGCATTAGGGGGCACGCGATAGACACAACCTCACACATGGTACAAAGCGTCATCTAAACATTGAAATATAAGTTATACCAATAAATTGAATTGAATTACGTACGTTAAACGATTTAATCAATTTATTTTAAAGAAAAACAGAAAGGATGGAGTCCTAAATTACGGATACACAAGAATTTAAAAATGGCTGACACTGGAACAATTGACTTACATTGGTTTTACTGTATGCAACGCCTGCTATGATTGGATTTGTTTAACATGCGAATTTTTTGACCAAACTTGGCAGAAACGTATAACTATTCAAAAATAATAATTGATTATAATTTCAAAGAAAAAGAAAAAAAGATGTTGTGTACATTCCAACAAAATTAACTTCCTTGTAATTAAAAATTCAAAATCGAATCGAGCTGAATTTTCTGGTTTAATAACCGTAAAACATAATTCGAATTTGCTGAAATTTGAATTAATGGGCCAAAACGAAAATCAGTCATAAAATCAATGAATGGTCATTCTTAATTTGCAAGCATATTTGCAGGTAACTGTTGAGATATTTTTCAATTTATTAGTAACTGCTGAATTACAACATAAACCTTCTGAGTCTGAAAGTGGCTTTGGCAATCGATTCTTACAAAATCCCATTGTAATAGTGAATTCCGCTAGAAATGTATCAGTTGTTAAATACCTAGACGCGGTAAGAGGTTTAAAACTATCTATTTCCGTAACAGAATTCCCTCAAATCGGATTTTTCTAAAAGTTTGTGGAATAGCTTGGAAACATAAAAAATTGCGAAGAACGTATTTGTAAGTTTTCGCAACTTTGCACATAAATTTTTTATGAAGTAGTTTCGGTAATAAAATTTAAAGTGTAAGTTATCTTCCCAGTTTGAATCTCGGATGCAGGGACTGGTAAATTTTAAAAGCAGCAAACAAACCAATTAAATATTAATGTTGTAATAACTCCGTGCAGTAAATAACTGTTTTTATTAACGAACTGTTTAAATGTTCTTTATTACGAGGGCAACTTTTGTGCAACCTTCAATCACAGCCGTTAAAGAAAACGCGCAGAGGATTAAAATAATCTATTTTTCGAAATAACAGTTTCCATAATTACATACTTGTTACAATCTATTGTTGGCTGCTTCAGTTTGGCAAGAAAAAAATCTTATGCTTGGTCTATTCTTTTTGGCGGTTCCTGTATAAAGAAAACTGCACTGCAGCCTCTTGAAATCTGCGCAGAATATTCAATTACAGCTTAATATTCAATATTAGTTAGGAAAATTCAATTACCACAACTAAATGTTCAATGTTAGTTACGAATATTCAATTACTACAACTAATTATTCAATGTTAGTTGCAAATGTTCAATTACTATAACTAAATATTCAATGTTAGTTACGAATATTCAATTGCTACAACTAATAATTTTAGTTCCAATTATTCAATTACTACAACTAAATGTTTAATGTTAGTTGCAAATATTCAATTTCTACAAGTAAATATTCAATGTTAGTTACAAATATTCAATTACTATAACTAACTATTCAATATTAGTTGCAAATGTTCAATGATTACAACTAAATATTCAATGTTTGTTGCTAATATTGACTTACTACAACTAATAATTCAATGTTAGTTACAATTATTCAATTACTACAACTAAATGTTTAATGTTAGTTGCGAATATTCAATTTCTACAAGTAAATATTCAATGTTAGTTACAAATATTCAATTACTATAACTAATTATTCAACATTAGTTGCAAATGTTCAATGATTAAAACTAAATATTCAATGTTAATTATTAATATTGAATTACTACAACTAATAATTCAATGTTAGTTCCAATTATTCAATTACTACAACTAAATGTTTAATGTTAGTTGCGAATATTCAATTTCTACAAGTAAATATTCAATGTTAGTTACAAATATTCAATTACTATAACTAATTATTCAATGTTAGTTGCAAATGTTCAAGTAATATAACTAAATATTCAATGTTAGTTACGAATATTCAATTACTATAACTAATTATTGAATATTAGTTGCAAATGTTCAATTATTACATCTAAATATTCAATGTTAGTTACTAATATTCAATTACTATAACTAATTATTCAATGTTAGTTACGAATATTCAATTTGTATAACTAAATATTAAATATTAGTTGCAAGCATGCAATGTTAATTGGAAAAATTCAATTATTATAACTAAATATTCATTGTTAGTTACAAATATGCAATGTTAGTTGGGAATATTCAATTACTACAACTAAATATTCAATCTTAGTTCGAAATATTCACTTACTACAATTAATTGTTTGATATTAGTTACGAATATTGCAATGTAAGTGAAAATATTCAATTCCAACAGAGTATGCAATGTTAGCTTTCTAACGCGGAATTATCTTCCCGATAAATCGTCGGAAAATATTGAAAAACCTTCAAGCAGCCATTTACAATCATTAGTCCGGATTACCCGACCCCTACCATACAGCCATCTAAAACGCATTAACGATAAGAAGCAGAATATTGTCTCCATTTCCGTCTGTCACCGACGCTTAACGCAACATTCATTTTTATACTAATCCGACCGAATCCAACAGATTAACGTTGTCTCATCCGATATCGACCCGGTTAAAAGCGCGAAAGTGATATTGACTTTTTTGTGTTAACAAATGCATTTTGTTCATCTGCAGGAACGGTAGTGATTTAAAGCCGTCTGGAAGTTTTTCAGCCATTGTTATTAAATAAGTGTGAAACGAAGCGGACTTAATCCGAACAGTCTGTTGGAAATTTAAAAAGTTCAATAAGAACGAGTACCCTTTACGACTCCGAAATGTTCTGTTCTCTTCACGATATATCGTTTTTGCGGTTCTGAATTACTTTTTTTCAATTCCATTATGGGAAATGGGAAAATTTTTAATTATGATAATTTAATTTCAGGGCTTCTGAAAGTTTTTAACAATACATTTTATGCGAAATTAGACGAGGCGCACACAGAGAGAAAAGAAGTGAAAAATTTGTTAATAGCATAATATTGATTGATATTTGGGCCACCAAATGTTTATTTACGATTAACTGACAGTTTATTAATACGATTTCAATTAGCTTAATTTACTTCTAACACATTGTTATTTATAATAAAGTAAGCAATTATTAATAACAAAAACGAATTTGGTAATAGTTAACACACGTTTAGTTACACCAAATAAATGTATTATTCAGTCTTAATTTGCTTTATTTTGGAGGAATTGTTGTTTATTAATAAAAAATAAATGTATATTAAAATCAAATAAATATTTGTTATTAATAAATATTCTCTCATAAATATTTGTTAACATTAAATATACGTTTAATAATAGTAAATAATAATACAACCAAGATTTATTAATTATTTGTATCATTTTAATATAAGTTGTTTTTTACTAATAAATTTCAGTTAAAAATTAAATTAGCATATTAATAATAACAAATAATATGCGGGAAATATTTACTATAAACCCTTCCTTATTTATTAATAAATATTTTATAAATTGGATTTTTAATAATAATCTCATATTAAACTGAAATGTTTTATTTAAAATTGTTACAAACTTGGAAACATTAAATTATAACTCACATGTAAACATAAATAAAATACGGAATAAAATGTAAAACACGTCTGATCATTCTTTGTAAAAAAGAATGACTTTTCTATTTATTAAGTTCTGCCAAGGCAACCAAAACATGGCCTACTGCCATGTACCGTGCTCAGTTAGGCGGCCGCTTGCATGTAGAGAAGGGCCGTTCCGGTAACACGCCCCCCCTAAAGGCTGAGCACGGTGTTGGAAGTAGCTGTTGCCTTGGGTTATTTATATTATACAGTTTATGGTTCGCTCTTAGCTGCAGTTGACTATCTGTTCCTCGGAGTGACGCGGGTCTAGTACGCCGGCATCTTTCGTGTCATGCCGAAAGCGGGGAAGGCGGCGGAATGCGGCTCTTCGCGGCGCTGTTCGGTCGCTGACGATCCCTTTGTAGTTCGACGCTGTGCGTCAGAGCTCCGGAAAGTGGGGTCGTCAAAAGAATAAGATTATCCATAACACTATAATCAGGTTCTAATTGGATAGTTCCGAAATCGGGTATCAATGACTCAGTTTCAACTGGTTCGGCGTCATCCGAAACATCCAGGTTACAAATTAATAGCGGACAGCAGTCCAAGAGTGTTTTCGTGCAATTCTGCGAGGCCTTTTATCATTTTGGATAAATGCCCACCGAGATATTGCACGTGTTTGCTTTCGAGTACTAATTCCAGTTTGACCAAAACGTCAGAACGTAGCTTCTCAAAGCGGGTCCTGGCGACATAATGGTTCTTGCAGTGCTGCGTAGTTGCACTCCGTTACCGGATCGGTACAGCGGTGGTCGGTTGCGTGGTTGCTTTCTACTGGTTTAGACTTTGCTGCAGGCATCCATAGTTCCTTGGAGTGACGCGGGTCTAGTACGCAGGCATCTTTCGTGTCATGCCGAAAGCGGGGAAGGCGGCGGAATGCAGCTCTTCGCGGCGCTGTTCGGTCGCTGACGATCCCCTTGTAGTTCGACGCTGTGCGTCGGAGCTCCGGGAAATGGAGTCGCCTGTTGCAGCTGTTAGCGCTGAATCGTGTAGCGATCATCGGTTGCGGGCGCCACTGGAGGTTCCTGATGTTAGGATTTGACCCCCCTCCAGAAGGGCATCGCGGCATCGGGGTCGTTGGTGAAAGTCCGGAGGAAAATCCTTTCCCTCGTGCCCCACGTTGGGCGCCAAATGTTACAAACTTGGAAACATTAAATTATAACTCACATGTAAACATAAATAAAATACGGAATAAAATGTAAAACACGTCTGATCATTCTTTGTAAAAAAGAATGACTTTTCTATTTATTAAGTTCTGCCAAGGCAACCAAAACATGGCCTACTGCCATGTACCGTGCTCAGTTAGGCGGCCGCTTGCATGTAGAGAAGGGCCGTTCCGGTAACAAAATGAATAAAAATATTTAAAATACAATAAAATAAAATAAACATGAAACAAAACTTATACCTACAAATAATTTTTTAAAAATTAGAGGATCATTCAATGTGAAATGTATTAGAAATGTTTGTAAAATGTCTAAATAATACATTTGCTGTCGTTATAGATACCTATTAATATTCTTGGTTCATGCAGGAAATAAATTTACGTCCATCGCCGATTAAATGAATATGTGTGGGAAAAGTGCAGCAAATATTTTTAATGTCAATAATTTGTTTAGAAGTGGAAAAATCATCATCAGTCACTTCACATGCTTCAAAATCTTTATCAATACCATAACAAACAATTGTTTTATATATTAAATACATTTGTTTGTTACCAGTGTACGATACATTAACAACCATATACATTCGGTTCAATTGTAAAATAATCATTTTTTTTATCTCAGACAACTTACCTTTTCAACAAATGAGTATTTATTTTTGATAAAAATGTACAAATTTATTTTTTTTCACTAACAATGAATTAATACCAAATAGTATGCATTACACATAAAAAACCTCAATTATTATAAACAAATACCCATTGTTCTACTTAATAAATTTTTGTTTGCATGAATTGAGAACATATTTGTTTTCAAATAATGTTGATCTCAAAGAAAGTCGAAAGTAATAATTAGTATATTTTTAAAAAATAAATTGATTTATAAGAATTGGTAGTAGTTAATAAAGTGTACTTTTTGACAATTTAAATACTTAAACATAAATAAATCAGCTGCAAAAACGCGTTTTTTTACTATTAGACTGACTATTTCTTTCAGTGCATTATGGGAAATGGCCAAATTTTTAGTTGTGATAATTTACTTTCAGGGCTTCTGAAAGTTTTTAACAATTCATTTTATGCGAAATTAGACGAGGCGCAGCCTTGGAAAATCTGGTAAACATTTTTGAAAGATGCAAATTCTCTGTTATAAACGAGCTGTAATTTTTCCACCCCAACGTATTATGAGCGAGTATTAGTTGGAAAATTGCAGCGCTGATGGATTCAACTTGGTTTAATTAAATTCCCCCGAAAAAAGTGGCAAAAGAAGGTGGTGGAGAAAAATCCCTAATTTACTTATGCGACCAATGATCGTATTAAACGTGATTCTTGTTTGTCGTGCGGTGACTGGTTCGTTACTGATTATATTCACTGCAGCCGTAACCGAATTAGAAGTATTGTCATCCGAATTTGTAATTATTTTGAATCCAATTTCACGGGCTCGGGGAATTAAAATTGCTCTCCGCGAGGATCCGGCTAAAAATAAACGTTATTTGAGCTTATTGTTTGTTTATTACTGTACAGACAGATTTGTATGGAAGAATTAAACTCGTTGAAGTTATGGTTTCCTAGCTGCCTGAAAAGGTCGTTTTTGTTGGCCACCAGGGAATTAAATTCGTCAATAAAAACGGAACCGATGAATGAAAAGTAAATGACGCAATTAAATTTCCATATGTTAGGAAATGGATGCCATTAAATAATAGAAAAATTAAAACGCAACAACAAGACCAGATGGCGTTATATACAGGGTGAGTTAAGTTTTACCGCCCGTGACAAAATAGGCCTTTAAAATAATTTGTCAATTCTCATAAATTGCATGAGTAATTTTATATTATTAAGGTACATAGAAATCAAGGAAAAATCTTTTTTTTTAATCAGGTAAAATTTTGGCTTACTTTCAATTACTAATTGCTCAATTTATTAGGTTTTTTTATGTACGAACAGTAAAATATTTTCACACAATTTAGTGTAATTGAAATAATTTTACTAATTTGGGTTCATTAAATAAAGCCATTTCCGTATTAGAGGGTATTTTTTAAATGATTTACGACATAAGCTGACCAATTCACCTAACAATGGTATTGGTTTTGGGTACTTGGCTGAATATTTGACAGTCATAAAGTTAAGTTAAAAAGTGCAACGTTACATTTTACAGGACTGGAATAAGGGTCTTCGCTATTTCTTTAAAAGTTCACAACATCGTAACTAACAGCTACACGGTAATTATAATCATAATAAAAAATAATTTTTGCAATATTAGATTTTAAACTTGATAAGAAAATCGTTTACCAGCTTCTAATTTTCGTTAGTATATGTGTCTACAATTTTGTGTTTTAATTTTGTCGTCTGCAAAGTCAATATACCTATCGGTTATTGAACCTTCCCATAAAATAAATTGCTTAATTCACCCAAAGTTTAAAAACCCTGGTCACAACCCTAGGTCACATTGTGAATAAAGAAACATTCACATTCGCAACAAATCTTCCAACACTTAAACATTGTTGGTAAAAAGTGTAAATTAAAACTTTGTTTTGTGGAATAGTGAACATTTGTGTTTAGTTCAGGTATAATCATGCCATTTCAATACTCAGTCGAGGAGAAGCTTGAAATGCTTTTAATTTATGGGTAATGGGGCATCACTTTGAGCATCTTTTATAAAATAAACTTAATATTTACCTATTAAAAACTTATTTTATTTTTCTCACAAATTCCAGAATACTGGTCTGGGAACAACTAAAACGCCGTTCCCTTCAGTTTTATGGGTCGATCATCAGGTATTGTTACGTGGTAGACCGTATTATCCATTGTTGGAAAGTCATAAATAAAAGTATTTTTCGTGCTTTATGTTAAATTTGATTTAACTCAAAAAGTAATAATTTTTTAACGAATCAAATTGCAATTAACAATGCTACGAATAATTTGACAAATTTTGAAATAAAAAACCAAACATGGAAATTTTACCCGAAACTCTTTGTTTTACTTTTTTGGCTTCAAATAAAAATGATTTGGAAAACTTGTAGCACTAATCGAAAGTGTAAACTTCAACTGATGTAACATGTAAATTGCATACTTTCCCCTCAATCTTTAATAGGTATTATGGCCGGGGCGGTAAAACTTAACTCACCTTGTACAGTGCACGCCATATTGTTCGCGCCATATGGGGAAAACTTTCATCTTCGATTTTTTTAAAAACAAGAACCTTTTAATCACAAAAAAATTTTATATAAAATAATATAAAATTACTCACATAGACGCGTTTCGGTGGCTATGCCACCATCTTCAGTACATCTACATCATTTGAGTAGATGTACTGAAGATGGTGGCATAGCCACCGAAACGCGTCTATGTGAGTAATTTTATATTATTTTATATAAAATTTTTTTGTGATTAAAAGGTTCTTGTTTTTATTTTCATTATCGACATCACAGGGTCCACTATATATATTTCGATTTTTAAAAAAATCTAAATCTGAAAAGTTTGTGCATGTTCAAAAACCCAAAATGAACTATTCGGATTGTGCAAGCGATTTTTGGTTTTTGAGAAAATGGCATTTATTGAAACTACAAAAACTGAAAAAAATCATAATTTTAAAACGAAAATTATTTTTGACGAAATTTGAGTAACAATAGTTAAATTTTTTAATAAAATAAGAACAATTAGAGCTTGATCGCAGATAAAACGTCGTATTTTTCTCGCACATAATGGCTATTACGAACTTAGAAGTTTGCAAAATACTGGATTCGAATTTACAAACTTTTCTCTTCGTTAAATAATATACTATCATAGCTATTTTGAATTTAATAATCAAACATTAATTTAACTTAATTTGAGTTAAATGTAATGTTTGCGATCAACCTTTGCAGAGTGACGAATAGTCTCTGGTCCCGACGGCAGTCATTATAGTTCCATTGTGTTACTGAAATGTTGATTATTTCTAAATAACGTATTCGTAATTACTTGAATGTTCAAATCAAATTCAGCAATTTTTAAATTTATTTTTAATTCATTACCTAAGTTTGAAAGTCGCAAATGGAAGCAGAAAAAGTCTGGGAATTTTTCTAATAAATTTAAGTTCGATAACAACTTGTTTCGCAAAAACTTGACTAGACGGGGCAAAAAACATAACTCATATTTCACTCCGAAATGACTTAAAAATTGAAGAAAAATTAAACAGCGCACAACCTAACACATAATTGGTTACTTGTTCTTCCGATGCAGACATTCCTATTCTTTATGTTTCACCATTATTTGTTGCAGTTTGCATTCCGTGTTGGTAAAACACGTACAATTCCACTGAGTTATGAGAGTGCCCCGGAGATGAAAGAGTACATAACAGAACAATCACTTTTATCTAGTTGCGTTCTGCATTCCGTTTTAAACAAAACGTTAAAGTAATTTATTCCGCTATCACGTATCAGCGTAATTATGTTACCGGTGCCTTTGAGGACATGCATTCGCGTCGAGTGTCTTCTATTCTATTCCTTCTAGGTTTTTTTTCAAATATCAAGCCACAATTTTTCTCGAAAGCCCCTTGAATTTTTGGATTCACATTGAGTTGAATTAAAGGTTCAATCTCCCTGAAGTTATTAATAAACTGCTGCTCATTCATCTTCTGGCTTCGAACAGAAACATTTAAACAAGGTGGAAAGAAAGCCCGATTTTATGGCGTTAAAATAAACTTTGTGTTCATTCTACAAATCTGGTTTATATACAGTGCCCGCCAGATTGTTCGCACCATATGGGAAAAACTTTTATCTTTGATTTTTAAAAAATCTAAATCTGCCAAAAGTTTGTGCATGTTCAAAAACCCAAAACTAGCCACTCGGATTCTGGAAGCGATTTTTGGTTTCAGAGAAAATGGAATTTATCGAAACTTCAAAAACTGGAAAAAAATTATAATTTTAAAATGAAAATTATTTTTGATGACATTTTGGTTACATTAGTTAGATATTCAGTAGATGCGATGCCAATTATGTATTATAGAACCCTTGGACCTAACGTTCATCTCGAACAAAACCTTCAGTTAGGTCACCACAAATTGAGAATCCCATTGCTAAATCCAAAACGGTGGTTTGCTAATAGCAAGCAGAATCGTGCTAAACACAAGACTTTTATCAGTTCTTAATATAGGTACATATATATATTTATTGAATGCTTTCCATCCTTATTATGCATGGCTTATTAAGGATGCTACATTTTTAAAATTATATAAGAAACAATATAACATAAATACATAAACTTAATAAATACCAAATTAACATAACTTAAAATTTAATTTGAATTAACATTTAACTTAAAACTATAAACAACATAATTATAAGAACATTTGATAATAAATTATAATTTTAATTTTATTTCATAATATCGTGACAAAAGATTTGGAAGGCTTCAAAATTATCGTTATTCATTAATTTATAATCAACCCCATCAAATTTTAACTTATTTTGAGGTTCTCTATATTTAACACAATTGTTAATCCTATGATCAATGTCATCAGTTACACTACAAATTTCACAAAGAGGAGTTGGTTTTATTTTAAATCTAAAGAAATGTGCATTTAATTTCCCATGACCAGTTATGAATTGTGTTATGTAAAAATCTGGTTGAAATGTAATATTTTGTGTTCTGTGATTAACTTTAGAAAAAATAATTTTGTGATAGATAAAGCATCTAAACAAAGCGTTTGTATTTATCCAAATTGTGTTCCACTCTTCATTCATTATTTGTTTCAAATTTTATTTTATTGTATATAGTGTACATTTATCAAATGAAATGATACGATGAGAATTGATTATTAAAAATGATAAATTTAACAAATTAATTTTAATTTCATCATTTATTTTTTGAACATGAAATTTTAAAGTGATTGATGAAGAATTTTTTATAATATGAAGGGATTGCTTGATGTTTTGAATTTGTTTGTTGAGTGTATGTTTTTTAGTTTTTTAATCGTTCCAAAGTAATTTAATATAATTGTAAATGAATGATTATTGTATTGTTTAATGTGAAGTATTACGTATGTTAAAATTTCATTTAGTATGTAGAATTCAATTTGAGTGTTTGTGCATAAGTAATGTATTTTATATTGTTTTTTATATTTTATTGTGTTATTGTAGTAGGTATAGTGCGAATAATGCCCCTGATGAATGAACTGTCTTGGTAAACGATATATAAAAAATGTAATCCGTTGTAATTTCTAATGAAGTTATTATTGTGTTTCTAAAATCTTTTATTTCGCAATAATTTATATCTTTTTCTATTTGATTTAGGTTTAATTTCATTATATCCAAGTAAGGTTGTATCAATAATTTGTTCGTATTTTTTTTTATAGACTGTATGATTGCTATTTCCTTTATTCTAATCTGAATTGGCTTAATACCAGCAATAACGTTCAATGCATCACTTGATACTGTTCTATACGATTTGGTAATCCTTTTACAAAAATTCCTTTGAATGGTTTCAAAACTGTTTAAATTATATTTACTATTTAATGTAAGAAGTGGGTTTTTAAAAAATTCTTATGTAGCATTTTTTTCAGTGTAATAAATATGCTGGTATCTAAACTCAATGGGGCAAAGATCACAACTGACATATTCATAAAGAATTTGGTTTTTCTAACAAGTTCTTCAAAATTTCAAGTTAAAACGCTTTTTTGTACACGAAATTCATCAGCTTAATTTATTTATCGCAACCAGCCCCAATTTAGTGTCAAACGAAACACTACTTTAATAAACCAAAGCGATAAAAGCTCCCCAGCATTGTAAAGTATGTAAATTATTTATGCGTCAACAAGCCAGGTATTGTTTCCGATACTGCAATGTTAACTTAACACACTGCCGGGCTAAAAATTTGTTTTGCAAATTTCGCACGTCTGAAGCTAATTAATCAAGGGTCCAACGGACCCGGCGTTGGCGTTCTTGTACAAGATTAGGAAAAAAAATTAGTCAAAACGTCAGTCGCGTTCCGTTCAGCCAGGTCATGCAAGCAATTTAAAAATGATTCACATCCTGTTTTAGAACCCTCGGTTTTAATCCGCGGCGCATTAAAATTCAAGCAATAATTCTTGGAGCGAGTATTTATACAAACCGATGGAAAAAAGGGGGAAAGATTGTGCCTGTATATCTTCAATATTACTATATTTTCCGGTAATTAAACTTTAAAGCTGTTTGATCAGGTTAACCAAATATTGACGTTGAAAAAACGGCTGCAGATGTTGTAAGGTCGTCAAATAATGTCGGGTCATATTTGATTCACTCCCCTAAACGACTCAATACTTTCGAGGTTTACCTGAGAAACTAAACAATAAAGACTTTGGGGGATAAGAAAGCAAACAGTCTTTTCTTGTATTTGCGTTGAACCGCACCTGGCGCTATTATTATCTGCTGCTTATATGGATATGTAATGATCCGAAGTGGAGCCTTTGTACCGTCTCTCTGAACCGCCACGAGAATACGAAATGCGCCGGAATTATCCTCCAACTTATGCGGCCCAGTTTCGCGCAAAAATCAAAAAAATCTCGGCAAAGCCTCGAAATCCGCGCTCAGTCGGTCGCTCCAGGGAAGAAACGCGGAGAAATGCAGACAAAATGCATTGTAGGTAATGCGTTTCGCGAATTGCGGCGCTTATTAAATTTTTTTTTCGAGCTGCTTCGTGCGAAAACGCGAGGACGTTTAGTTTTATTAGATTTCCTTGTCGTTCGATTTATAAGGAAAATATTATGTGAAAGCGTTTTCTCCCAACCAGAGTGAAATGGGACGTAAAATTTTACGGCGACCAATAACGAAAATTTTTGGGACAACTGTTTCATCCGTCTGTAAGTCTGCATGTTCGGTCATTTATTTTTTGATGCCTCGCGCATTTGTTGTATTTCAATTTGGACTTATTTGGAGTTAGAATCGAAAGTGGCTCGGATAAGAAAATAAAAAATATGGAAATTGTTGGCGCCAAGAATAAAAATTTTCTTTTCGCTGAAATAAAAAATGAGGAGGATAAAACGTTTCTATAGTGCGTTTGTTAATTCCAGAAAAGGTTAGAGGGCAGGGAATTTTTTCTTTCTTTATGTTGATAGTAATGACAGTTTACATCTGAAGCTTTAAAATTAGAAACTATTGGGAATTCAAATTAGTTTTACCGCCTATCGATAATATAGGTAACTGTCGCATTGTGACGTCATATCCAGGATAGAATTTTTTTTGTAAATATGTGACATTACAAAATTTGGGAAAATTATGGGAAAATTATGGGAAAATTATGTTACAAATTTGCCTAAATTGGATTTGAAAGATTAACAACAGCGCAAACTATGTAACAAAAATGTTACACCATCTTTGTGTCAATGAAATAAAGTATTTTTTTTTACTAGAAGTAGGAATTGTTTAGTTCATTTCTTCTTTAGAATTATCGAAAACTAATCAAATTATTACAAAACAATAACAAACGCACGTGGCACAAAGTGACGTCACAACAAGGAGTTCACTTAGTTGAATTTATTTACGCTAGAGTCACACGCTTAGCTTGAATTGCATATAACACACAACTGTTCTGTTCAAAGAAACTTCCAATGATGAAAACTTTATTTTTAATGTTTTTTAACATTTAAGTGATTCTATCAAAATTGTATAGGTTGTGGTATTAAGCTCTGATTACTACCAACATGGAGTAAACAACCGTTTCTGGAATTAAAAAACACAGCATAGCTATTTTTGTGGAATACTTTTTTACTGATGGAAATACTGAAGAATTCAATTCACTCAAATTGGCCAAAATTTCATGGAGAGGGTTTGTAAATACAGATGGTAATTATCAAACGCAAATATGAAATAAAAATTTTGTAGTCATCTTTGTGAAATTCCATTTATGAAACATTTTTATTACTCAAATTGACCTTTATTTAAAGTTTAATAAATCCGGATTGCAATCACTGTATGCAAATATATTTTTTTTCGCAATGAAACACGAGAGGACTAAATTATTTATTTCCTTTTGTACATTGGTATGAAAAATGATTTTTCTGCAACTGTCGAGAAAATACTTACTTTCCTGACCTGTTTTTGGATTAAAATGACGTAAAGATAATATAATAATATCATATCAGCTGTTTTTTTCAGAAGTGGAATTTAATTTATCAAACATTATTTCACTGAAGAAAAATTGTATTGCGCTATAAATTTGCAAGATTTGATAAATGGAGATTGAAATTACTAAACGCAAATAAAAATTCTCATTGAATTGAATAGTTCCATTAAATTTATGATTTTTTTATTCACGGGAATATTAATGAGTCGAATTTATTGCACAAATAAATTTCAGAAGATTAAATAAATTCTAATTACTGAAATGCTAATTTTAGAGTGCAACATTATTGCTAAATTAAATCAACAATTTTTAATTAAAATTCGACATGAAATTTATAGTTATTCTTTGTTAACATTTAAAAAAATGATTTATTTATTTGAGACGAGCGGTAAAACTCGTTTTTCTAACTGTCGAGCGTTAAACTGTGACAGTTTCGCGTGACAGTCGACCACATGTCGTGCAATAGCTTTCATTTTTCTACTTATTTTTGCAATATTAATCAAAATTATTTTACTTGTAAGGTTTATCGCGTGCCACAAACGGAATGCCCCAACAGGATTTTTTTACATCCGCAACGGAACCGGTGAATGGTGCTCGAAACTCAAACGGGTCCACTTCAGAGGATGCAGCAAAGAGCTGTGTATACAAAGTGCAAAGATCTAAGAGCATATATTGTTTAACATATACCATCCAACTCTGTTTAACTATTTTAACTCCTGCCCAACTATGCGTTTACACAGCATATTTGCCAATTCGAGTTAAGCAACACTTAACGAGTCCGTTAATTAACCTCTCCCCCCCGGAAATTGGTCACTTTCTTGCGCGAGTTTCATACAATAACCAATCTCGCTAATGGAACGGCGACATCCGCTTTAAAAGTCGCCAATTGATTTGAGTGGTGTTGCTTGTTACCACTCATGAATTACTCTGACCTGTTCCATCACTCCATAGATTTATTCTGTATTGCTTTTACTCTTCAATCTGTGAACAGATTTTATTAATGGCAGCGTGAAAATGGACCTTTTAGGGAGGGTCACGTTTTTAAACATTCGCCGCGGTTAGTTCCCTCTCCTGTGTGTACACCATTAAGCTTTCAAGGTTAAATTACTATAATTTACAGTGTTCGCCATAAAAATTTTATCTTCGATTTTTTTAAAAATCTAAATCTGCCAAAAGTTTGTGCATGTTCAAAAACCCAAAACTGACTACTTAGATTCTGGAAGCGATTTTTGGTTCCAGGGAAAATGAAATTGATCGAAACTTCAAAAACTGAAAAAAATCATAATTTTAAAATTAAAATTATTTTTGACGAAATTTGGGTAACATTAGTTAGATATTCAGTAGATGCGATGCCAATTATGAAATCAGATGAGTTTCTTCAACCGATGTCCAAAAAAAATGTTTTTTTTTTTTTAAATTTCAACTTTCTCTTACAATTTTCACGTGTAATCTTGAATTTTAATTATTTCAAATCTAAGTATAGTTGATTTGTTCATTTTTGTGTTAAAAAAATTAACTAAACTGGTACAATTTAATATTACAAATGAAATTTTTAATTTCAAAAGAAATTTTGTCATGTTATTTTACATTTTTGGTGCAAAGCCTTTTTATCACGAAAAACCACAATTTAAGTTTCAGCTTGTTTTTTAATTTACTCAAAATACATGTAACTTAACAATTTATGTGAATAAATTTAAAAAAAGTGTATTTTTCCGTGGAACACAATAGAATATTTTAATAATAAGATCATCTTCATATTTTATACACATTCGAAGATATTTTTTCAATAGGCAAATAACTGTTTTCCGTTTGACAGTATCATTAGTATTTTAACAATGGAACGTAAATTAAGTAAAAGTGAGAAAATTCAAATTGTTTTAATTACAAAGCTATTTAATTTTTAATCACCGACATCCTGGTAAAAATATCTCTCATTCAAAAGTGGGACAAATTTATTCAAAATTTAAAATACGGGAACCATTGGAAATAAATTTAAACATCCACATGGTCACTGGATCACTGACGAAGAACACCATCTGCAAATTTTGAGCACAGTTGCTTCCAATGGAGTTGTAAACTCGCAGAATGGCCGTTGATGGGCAGATGAAAATTCAGATTTTCAAATAGAAGCACGGAATCAATACAAATGTGTGGTGTGAAATCTTCAATAACCAAATATTTGAACCACACTTAGCAATAATTTAAATCAAAACAATCGTTGCTATAACTACAATTGTTACAATGAAGTTAATCTAGGATTAACTGATACTGTCAAGTATTCATGACTGCACACGAATTTGTATAAAATATGACGATGATCTTATTATTATAACTTTCTAGTGCGTTTAGCGGAAAAATAAACTTTTTGTATTTATTCGCATAAATTGTTAAGTTACATGTATTTTGAGTAAATTAGGAAACAAGCTGAAACTTAAAATGTTTATCGTGATAAAAAAGCTTTGCACCAAAAATGCAAAATAACATGACAAAATTTCTTTTGAAATTAAAATTTTTATTTGTAATATTAGATTGTACTAGTTCAGTTCATTTTTTAAGGTTCGGGAACTGCTAAGTAATGCACAATTCTTCCGCTCAGGGGGCACCAATTTTGCCCCTTAAAATGAAAAATGTTTAGGCAACCAAAGAGGTATCCTAACTAATAAGGTTTGAAACTTAAGTATTGAACAGAGAAAGAACAAAAAAAAGAGTTGCGCGTTTTTCATACGCTCGTAACTTGATAAATATTATTTATATTATGGTCTGCGGCGATAACGACGGTAAACTCAGTCGGAAAAAAAATTAGTCTATAATTTTTTGCTAATTCTTTGTCAATTTTGTGTTTTCATAGATGTACTTGCTATAATTAATCCCGTAACAGGCTGCAAACACATTTTCAATTATGCAAAGAGTAATCTTTATCTCCATTTTTATACGCTCATAATTTGATAAATATTATTTATATTATTGTCTGAGGCGATAACGGCGGTAAAATCAGTCATTGCGATTGCTGCATTATTTACTGTTTTTTTTTGTAATTTTTTGTGAATAGATGCTTCAAACAATTTTTCCTACGATGCTATTCGAAACTAATATATATTGTACAATTTAGTAGGCTCGAAAATGTTTCATATCCTTACGCATGCGAACATGGATATTTTGCATTATCAAGTGTGTATTTTTATAAATTTTTAGAGTTTTATATCCTTACGTGTGCGAATATGGTTATATCCTAACAGTTTGCACTATATCAAGTGTGTATTTTAATACAAATTTTTCTATCCATGCCGTCAATCAAAAAGGTACAGATTTGAGTAAAAGGACGAACTATTTTACTAAAATAATCATGGGAAAACAACTTTTCCGCGAAAATGTAAAATTTAGACATTTATCCAATTTCGTTTACGGAAACTATTTCTTAGGTGCTAAAGGAACATTTTTATGTAATTGGTTGACGATGTTGTGTTCGGAAAGCAATAAAAAACGCGATCAAATAATACTGTATTTCGTACCACAACTTTTAGATTTTTTTTCAAAGATATTCACCATGTTATCATAAAAAAAAACATGTCATATTAAACTACTATATGTTTAGTATAAGTAGCCCGAAGGAATTTCTACAATATAACTTACTTCTTGAGCTGAACTGAGTTTACTGGCACACTAAATTTTCAAAAAAATATTGTTGCCAATTTTTTTCTTCTTAAGTTATCAACTTTCTCGCATTAAAAAAAATATTTTCGTACAAGGCAATATATTCTCTATAAGAGCTGCAAAGTGCATTGCAAAATATTTCGTAACTCTAAAGATTTGAGTAAAAAACCCTCACTACTACATTTTTGCGAGAATTGCACTTTCGGAGATTAATTTTGGAAAACTAGGCACTTCTTCACCAAATCAAATATATCATTAGATGCGGTAACATTATGTTTACAACTGTTGCTTCGCAAATTATATATTGATAAGTACTTTCTATAACGATACTGAGTTTCTTAAAACTGTGCATTTTTTGAGGTTGGGTTCCCCAGCCTTAAGAAAAAATAAACAAACTAACTATACTTAAATTTGAAATAATTAAAATTCAAGATTACACGTGTAAATTGTAAGAGAAAGTTGAAATTTGAAAAATAACAATATTTGTTTGGACATCTGATGAAGAAACTAATCTGATTTTATAATTGGCATCGCATCTACTGAATATATAACTAATGTTACCCAAATTTCGTCAAGAATAATTTTTTATTTTAAAATTATGATTTATTTTCAGTTTTTGAAGTTTTGATAAATTTAATTTTCTCTGAAACCAAAAATCGTTTGCAGAATCCGAGTAGTTCATTTTGGGCTTTTGAATATGCACAAACTTTTGACAAATTTAGATTTTTTTTTAAATCGAAGATGAAAGTTTTTCCCATATGGTGCGAACAATATGGCGGGCACTCTATAAAACTTTTCTTGTCAAATTTTCTACACTTATTTGAATTGCAATGCTCCGTTGGCAGTAATCAATAGTTCTTTTATTAAAAAATTAAAACAACCACAAGCTGAAACTTGCTAAATCATGCATGAATTGGGTCAAAAACTAACTGAACGTTATTAAACCAGTCTGGAAACAACGTACGAATAACAAGTACAACCTAGCAGTTTATTAATTTTCTTAAAAACGAATAAGAAGATTTTCATTTTGAATTCTGTAATTGGTGTCAGGTGAACGGGGCACGTGGCGCCTCCTTGGATATTTCGATAACTGGGAAGTGCCATCTTCAACGCGAAACCAGTGCTAAAAGTCTTTCAGCTGCGTTTTTATTCCTTGCAAGTTTTGAGCGTTTTTAAAAGGTAATTTTTCAGGTTTGTTTTGAATGCAGATCTCTCAGATTTGACATTTGTTTTTAATTTAAACCTAAGAAGAGACAAGAGGAAATTGTATTTTTAACTGAATTTTTAATAAAATTCCCTGCAAAGTTCGCCGTCGCTGCCGCTGCGGTTGACAGAATAAAGCTAATATAACGTCAGAAACACTTTGTTACAATAAAGAAAGTTATCAAACATTTCAAATTATTTTTCTCGTGCACAACTTAATCGTCAAATATTTAAGTGATCCGAAGTAATCCGCCCCTCGCGACAACAGCGCCCGGAAAAAACAAGATTCTCCTCCGGCCGGTTCGGTCGACTGATTTTTGGTCCCCGGCGAGTTCGGAATTATGTTGCATCGCCGTGACGCATTGGTGACATCATCGGGGGCCGAAGTGTAATTGAATTCTTCCGAAAGTCCGATCGATGATTTATATTCGTTTGGCGGCCGATGCGGGCCGCAAGAATTTTTTGTAGAAAACAAATTTTAATAAAGAACCCTTCGTCACAATAACACAGAATATCCTGCGGGTCGCAGCGTCTATGTGTTTCGGTCTTGATTAATATATGGCCCCTCCGGAAGTCCCGAGGCCAGATGTCCAGGCGATTTATGTGATCCTCTGCGATACAGAAGACCTCTGCGGTGCAACCTTTTAAAAAAATTCTTCATAATAAATTCGTGCGCGCGCGGATCGGTACTACAATGGCGAGTTATTATCGAGACTCGCAATCGTTCTTTGAAAGCTCCTGAAAGTTTTATTAAGAATAAAGGCTCTCTTGAAAATATGTATAGAAAGGCCCACTTATTAAAGTTTCGCTGGATCGGTTGAAAATAACGGAAACGGTTGCGTTTCCACTCAAGTCTTTTCGTTTTCTTAAACATTTAATAACAGCGAATCAGGAAAAAGGTTTTTCAGTTTCACATAAAAATATCAGCAAATTTAAATTGATTCTCATACCCACAAAATTGAGCCCCTTCAGTAAAGTAGCTCTTAGGATTAACTTGTGTCTACCAATATGTAAACAGGCCCAGACAGTCTAATTAAA
Organism: Dascillus cervinus; assembly: GCA_949768715.1. Taxonomy (NCBI): domain Eukaryota; kingdom Metazoa; phylum Arthropoda; class Insecta; order Coleoptera; family Dascillidae; genus Dascillus; species Dascillus cervinus. The sequence goes on from OX458322.1 coordinate 21,803,201, forward strand.
CTGAGTCTCAAACATTTTAGAACAAACATATATTTAAGTTCTTAGTAAGTGGCATTTATGGTCAACTTGTGGGAGGGCATTGCTTATCTTTAAAACTATGCTTTAATCTAACCGCAGTGTTAAATTAAAATTAAACTTTTCAGTAAAATTGTTTTTCTATTTCTAGACATACAGCGTATTATAGGCAATTCAAGCTAAGGATGCGACTCTAGCGTAAATAAATTCAACTAAGTGAACTCCTTGTTGTGACGTCACGTCGTGTCACGTGCGTTTGTTATTGTTCGAGTTTTGTAATAATTTGATTAGTTTTCGATAATTCTAAAGAAGAAATGAACTAATTTGTAATTTGTTCGTTTGATATCAAGTTGTAGGTCAGATTTAAAGTGTCAGTGTTAACATTAACCATGAATACATCCAAAACTAACCTAAAAAATTTTCTCACGTTGAAGCTATTGAGATTGCCCAAATATCTTCGGCTAGGGTCCATATTGAGAGGTCTAATTAGAGAATAAAAACGTTTAAAATATTGGCAAATCGCTTGCCAGCCAATCTAATACCAATTGCAGATGATATTTTTGTAATGGTATGTATACTTGTAAACCTTTCAAACCCAATCCGAGCAGATGATAAGTTTATTGAATGAAAACGAATCCTACTTCTAGTAAAAAAATACTTTATTTCATTTACACAAAGATGAGGCAACATTTTTGTTAAATAGTTTTATGTCAAGAAGCTTTAAAGGTTTTGCATCGTTTCCTAAAGTGATCCCATCTTTCAGATGGTTTGCACTGTTATTAATCTTTCAAATCCAATTTTGGCAGATGACAAATTTGTAACATAATTTTCCCAATTTTTATAATGCCACATATTTACAAAAAGTCACTTTAACCGGCGACGTGCACTGACGTTAAAAATTTCTATCCTGGATATGACGTCACAATGTGACAGTTACCTATATTATCGATACGCGGTAAAACTAATTTGAATTCCCAATTGTGATGTCAATTAGAATGCTGTAAAGTTTAATTTTACTACTGTTTGTTCAGTAAACATTTTTTTATTATTAACCTAACATTTTTTAGAGAGTAAATACTTATAGTGATTTGCTATCATGGGCATATACCATTTAATGGGTTGTATACCCAACGAGCGTTTTAAAGTTTTAAGAATTTTAATAAAATAAGAACAATAAGGCTTGATCGAAGATAAAAAGTCGTATTTTTCTCGCACATAATGGCTATTATGAACTCAGATGTTTGCCAAACTTTCATGTTCGTTACATTATGCGCTACTATTATCTAAAATTGTTCTGTATAATACTGGGTGTTTCATGTAATTTTCCGGGGCCTACGCCCAATGCACGCAACCGAATATTCAAAAATCACAACACGCTAGATACAAAAAACATATTTAAGTTTCATGTTTTTGGAAATCCCTGACAAAAATAACTGTCAAAATGGCAATTTAAATTTGCAAAATGTATTCAAACGATGAACGAGTTTATATGATCATAATCTTCTGTGAGTGTCACAAAAATGCAGTTGTTGCAGCCAGATTATGCAGGTATCGTTACCCTGAGCGTAGACACGTAAAACACTGCGTATAATGTTAAGCATAGTGGATGAACTAGCTTCAGAAACCGTAATACTATTTTGAATTCGATGCAGTTTGTGCAATACCACTCGCTCAAATGCATCCAAGATGAAATATTGGAATTTATATTGCAGTATTTTTCTTGTAATCAGGCAACCGTTCACCTTGGATGTCTACTATTTCATACAAATACACCGCTGTTGATCATTGTATAAGAGCTATTGAATACAGAAGTGTACCTATGAGGCAAGGAATTCGAAACTCACACACTGATATTTTATTTACTGAAAACTTTAGTATTCACATTGACTCTCAATTATAAAAATCAATCTAAATTCGAACCTTTTTCGAGTTGTTAAAGCGAGAATTAATTTATCTGAAGAACAGTCTCTGTTTTTGAACCGTAAATTCATCAAGTGTTCGCGATTTAAAATTCAAGAGATTCATTTAAAATTAAAAAAAAATCTTTGTATCTGTTTCACATTTTCGCCTAAAATATAAATTCTTTGTTCAGTTCTTCGTACCGAGGCTTTGTAAATAGTATTAGCCCGATTAGAGAGTTTTAAATTCAACCTCCGGAGAGAACAGTAATTATTGCACCGAAGAAAAAAAACGATTTTTTTTTTCGCTAATGACTCGCCGAAGTTTTAATTTGGAGAATCGAGCGCGCAAGCTGGCGTCTAGCGAGAATTGCACTTCTCTGTGGCGGTTTCTCTATTTAGACCGAAATTTATCGCCGAAAATTAAATGTGTGTTGTTGAATTCGGTTTGTATTCAACGGTCTGCCGGGAGGATTTATTCGAGTCCGGTGTTAATAAACGACCGGAAAAAAATAAATAAATAAAATTCGCCCGGAATTAAAAGCCCGGGCGCAAAAATTCGCGGCGGCGTTAATTTAATTTCGGGAAGGAGTCCCACAAGTGGGGAAACATTCTTTCCGGGTCCGGCAATAAAATGACAAGCCACCGTGCGTAACTTATATCAGACGGACAGATAAAAAATTTACAAAATTACCGCTGCTCTTAGAAAATTTATGGCAACGGTGCAAGTAGTACAAGTAGTGGCCACCGACGTTTCTGAATTTAAATTTACATGCGAAATTGAAATTAGCATAAATATGGTTAGTTGGAAGCTACACCAATTAAGAAAGGGAATTTTTAATTGGTAATTCAATTACACAATTGCTGTAAATTTTTTTTGTCGAATGTTCCATTCAATATTTGTTAGAAATGATTGAGTTATAGGTCTAACTTTTAGTCTTATTTATTCTACTTATTTACTGGTATTATATTTATACCGGGTAATTTTTTTAATTTTCTGTCTAAACAAGAAACAAATTTAGGCCCATTGAAACAATGTTAATTATTACGCCACACTAGCTGAAGTACCCGGCTTTGCTCGGTGTACAAAATTTGGTGGCTGTAAGGCACTTCTTTCTATTTTTTGGGCAATACGCCCCTTTCCCCCACAACCATTCTCTAAACACTTTCTGTGAAAACTGTGAAATTTTCAGCGAAATCGATCGATTTTTAAGTCTATAGCGGACAAACAGACAACCGGACAGGCATTCATTATTTTTCTATATATAGATAATGGCGATACCCGTAGACGTACGCGTCTTGCCCCTCCCCGCCCGCTGACACCAAAAATATAACACTGACCTTGGTGATATCTTTTAATTTATATGAATGTTTTGGGAACGGATACGGGACAAAAGATATAGACGCGTATTTTATTTTGTTTTTGCAAAAACATGATTGTAAAATCTAAACTACTCGTTCAAACAATGTTGTATAAGAGGCAATTTTTATCTACATAAAGTTTTCCTGGCGATATGCAAATTTATTTTGATAAGAATTTAACATTACCTACTTAAATTACCCCCGACAGGTTAACATTAATTTTAAATATATCTTTTAGTCATATTTTATCAATTTGTTAATTAACCTTAACATATAGATATATGTCGTCGCTGGACTTTTTACAGGTCTTTTTAAGCTCTACAACTATTCTATAGAGAGAATTCATATATCTCTTACCGTTAAGGAAGCGTTGGTAAGAAACGCATTCGCTCGACCGTTTTTTCGTCGTCTCACAATTTTTAGTCCGATCGACACCGAACTTCACAGGAACACTCTCCAGACTAGGCTAGAGTTTTCCCGGAAATTTCATCAAAATCGGTTCAGCGGTTTCGAAGTCTATAGGGAACATACAGACACACATACATACATCCACTTTTATATATACCGTGCGCTTTTTTTAACTATTGCCATAGGGAATTGCATGGTAAAAATTGTACCCCGTCTTAACTTTTGTTCTAATGAAAATATTTAAACCATTTTTGGAACAAAGTTGGAAGATTCTTTAAACTATCGAAATATTTTTATAAAAGCGTTTTCTTGCTACTATCATTTCTAGCAGGCTGAAATGTCAATTGACTTTTCTCACTTTGCCTAGGAAATCACTTAATAGGGCCATTTTTTATTGAAGAGAGAGAGATCTTCAAGTGGAGGTAAACACGCAGTTGGATGCTTTAAGATGCAATGGAGCCATACTATTTCAACATAATGGAGCACCAGTCCATAATGCTGCAATCGTCAGAGAGTTTTTAAACGAAATATTTCCTGATAGTTGGATTGGCCAATATGGGTCATACCATTCGCCTGCTCGAAGTCCTCACCTAACACCACTCGATTTTCTCTTATGGGGGCATTTACGAACACAAATGTACGACCTCGTAAGAAATCAACCAGAAACTGTGGAGGAGATAAGGGCAAAAATAGCTGAAGCTTGTAATTTCATTACAGTGCTACTTTACAAAACACTCGAAGAAATTTTCAAGATCGCTTGGAACATTGTCTAGCATTCGAAGGAAAACACTTTGAACAATTCCTTTGATAATTTCTGATCATTTTTGTTAATTTGTTAAGTTATTTGTGCTTTAATGGTTTTTACGTTTTGTTTCTTTTTTCATAAATAAATGTTTGCATGTTCTGTCCTTCAAAAGCTAATGTAATCGTAGCCTCGATGAGCTTTCGCTATTTATTTTTTAAAACAAAGTGACAAAAGTCAACTGACATTGCAGCCTACTAAAAATGATAGTAGCAAGAAAACGCTTTTACAAAAATATTTTTGCAAAACTTTTTCAGCAGTTTAGGATATTGAATTGTAATATATTCGATAGTTTAAAGAATCTTCCAACTTTGGTCCAAAAATGGTTTAAATACAGTCGAACTCCTCTATAGTGACCTTCTCTATAATGAATTTTCTCTATAGTGATGTTTTTGCCAGGAACGTGCATTTTTGCATATTTTGCATATAAAAATAACTCTATTTATGAGTGATGAATGATTACTCTTTAAAAAAGGTTTACTAAAATTTTCGGGGAACGGAATTTTCGATAATAGAAAATACAACGGAGGTACATACATCTGGATTTTTCCCAAATTCCGACTACCTGAAAAATTCTTCGAAGAATTTCTTGCAAATTCCTTACTTATGCGCATTTTTATTTTTAAAAGTACATTGTGTAATCAACTGTCGACAGATTTTTTCATGAATATGTACATGTTATGTAAGTATTCAATTACACATGATGAAAATCTGTGTTTGTTTATTAATAACTCTGTGTATTTCTAAATAAACGAATATTTTTTCAAACATAATAAATCTTAATTTTTTGTTCCATTTTGAATATCGATTGGTTTTTCAAGTGACTGCCAAAACTGTATAATTATACGTGAATTCTATATAGTGAAGATTCTCTATAATGATGTTTTACGATGGCTTTTCGAACATCATTATAGAGGAGTGTGACTGTATTTTCATGAGAACAAAAGTTAAGACGGGGTACAATTTTTACCATGCAATTCCCAATGGCAACAGTTAAAAAACGCACTGTATAGAGAACATAAAAAATTGGGAATTATTTAAATGAAATTAAGATCAAATTAGAAAAGTTTCCTCATCAAAGAGACACTAGACACAAATTTCAGCTTAAAATAGCTTCCCATTCAGAATTAGCCCCTTCCTGAAGAAGTTGCAGATTGGAAATTCTCTCATTAAATTCTCGGTAACAAAATAATTATTCTGATTGTGTAAAGGAGCAAAACCTGTGTGCACGTCAAATACATGAAGCTAATTTTAGAATTGCCACTGTTCGTTGTGTCGGTTTGTAGATTTTGTCAAATCAAATACATGCTCGTATAATTCAATATTATACGGATTAGCGATGCAGAAATGCACAACAAGTAACAACATTAATACATTCTCTGCTGCAATAATCGAGTTTGGGTTAATCACACTGTCACATAGGCGAATAACTAGCAGTCCCAGTTAATTGCAACAAGCCATAGCTTCAATTACGATTTTTTTAGAGAATTGCACGTCATAAAATATTCATGTAAGCTTTCAGGCGTAAAATATCCTCTTGAAATAGACCCAACTGTCCTGGTTAACTACTTCGAAACTAAGGCTGCTACATTAACAATGCCACCAAAACATTTAGTGAATTAGCTATCTCGACCCGGTAATTATTCCTCTCTTTAAAGTATTGTGGAGATCCCATTAGCAAAGGTTCCTCTTCCGCACAAAATTCCCTTCCAACCCTTATGCTCCAAGCATTTGCATACTGCTGCGTAGTAAACATGACAAATTCAATTCCATGTCCGCAAACTTCCATGTAAACTAATTTCCTCCACTTGTTAAACAAATAATTTTTGATTGTGTACCATCCAACCGAGATAAAATAACAACGATGGGAGCCATTATTATTAAATTCGGCCCCGAAAAGGCACCTCCATCCATCATCCATTTAACATAATAATTACGCCGTCCTTTCGCTTTCCGAAAGCGACTTTTACTCTCTCGAGTTTGTTTACAACCCTCGCACAAAGCTAACCGAATCGACACACCTACTTTGGCATTCGAACCGTATCAAAAAAAGTCGATAATGTATCAATGACTTCGGTCCCTGGAGCTGGCCAGAGAATAGCGGCGCCAGAGGACGGACACTAACGGCGAACAAAGCGCCAGAAATTCCGAGTGCGGTCGCATGCATCTTGAGATTGCTGTTTATCGCCGTAAATTTTCTGTATTCCTGTGGCGGAGTTGTATTACATCAATTGTAACAGTGTTAGCTAACGACTTCCGAAGTGGAGCACGTGTTGAACTGCTAAGCCAATTCTCATGGTATTTAGCAGATTTCGGGACTGAATTATTCCGACTCAAGTTTCTCCAACTTTTCAAACAATGATTTTGATTGCCGGCGAATTCCGCAGAGCGAACGTCGTGCATTTTTAATTCCGCGGTATTAGATGGTAAAATAAACAGGTTGAAGGCTCATAACTCTGCATATTTAAATGGAACGCCTCCAGGTTCGTGTGTGATCGAGCAATGTACAGGGTGAGTTAAGTTGTACCGTCCCGGCCATAATACCTATTGAAGATTGAGGGGAAAGTATGCAATTTACATGTTACATCAGTTGAAGTTTGCACTTTCGATTAATGCTACAAGTTTTCCAAATCATTTTTATTTGAAGCCAAAAAAGTAAAACAAAGAGTTTCGGGTAAAGTTTCCATGTTTGGTTTTTTATTTCAAAATTTGTCAAATTATTCGTAGCATTGTTAATTGCAATTTGATTCGTTAAAAAATTGTTACTTTTTGAGTTAAATCAAATTTAACATAAAGCACGAAAAAGACTTTTAATTATGACTTTCCAACAATGGATAATACGGTCTACCACGTAACAATACCTGATGATCGACCCATAAAACTGAAGGGAACGGCGTTTTAGTTGTTGCCAGACCCGTACTCTGGAATTTGTGAGAAAAATAAAATAAGTTTTTAATAGGTAAATATTAAGTTTATTTTATAAAAGATGCTCAAAGTGATGCCCCATTACCAATAAATTAAAAGCATTTCAAGCTTCTCCTCGACTGAGTATTGAAATGGCATGATTATACCTGAACTAAACACAAATGTTCACTATTCCACAAAACAAAGTTTTAATTTTCACTTTTTACCAACGATGTTTAAGTGCTGGAAGATTTGTTGCGAATGTGAATGTTTCTTTATTCACAAAGTGACCTAGGGTTGTGACCAGGGTTTTTAAACTTTGGGTGAATTAAGCAATTTATTTTATGGGAAGGTTCAATAACCGATAGGTATATTGACTTTGCAGACGACAAAATTAAAACACAAAATTGTAGACACATATACTAACGAAAATTAGAAGCTGGTAAACGATTTTCTTATCAAGTTTAAAATCTAATATTGCAAAAATTATTTTTTATTATGATTATAATTACCGTGTAGCTGTTAGTTACGATGTTGTGAACTTTTAAAGAAATAGCGAGGACCCTTATTCCGGTCCTGTAAAATGTAAGGTTGCACTTTTTAACTTAACTTTATGACTGTCATAAATAATCAGCCAAGTACCCAAAACCAATACCATTGTTAGGTGAATTGGTCAGCTTATGTCGTAAATCATTTAAAAAAATACCCTCTAATACGGAAATGGCTTTATTTAATGAACCCAAATTAGTAAAATTATTTCAATTACACTAAATTGTGTGAAAATATTTTACTGTTCGTACATAAAAAAACTAATAAATTGAGCAATTAGTAATTGAAAGAAAACCAAAATTTTACCTGATTAAAAAAAAAAGAATTTTTCTTGGTTTCTATGTACCTTAATAATACAAAATTACTCATGCAATTTATGAGAATTGACAAATTATTTTAAAGGCCTATTTTGCCACGGGCGGTAAAACTTAACTCACCCTGTACACCTAAGCCGAGACGAATGCACCTCTCGATGGGGTGCAGTCATATATTACGAAATTATGTAATTTAAACTTTGATGCAAAGAACTCTCGAATTCATATTAAAGTTTGTATAAAGTTTGTATTTAATATTCTACTTATCCCGTGAGCTCCATTGCTGTGTTATAAATCACGGCCGGTTGACGTGTGGCATAATTTAACTTTCCCCAAATATGATAAAAACCGGGCCTTTAAAAATTCATGGCTCCACCTACGCAGAAATTGGAAACCGGCGTCAAATGTTTATTAAAAATAATTCCCAACTTTTCAGATCTCCGGCAACTTTCCGTTTAGCAAACTTGAAAAAATGGGCTCTTAACTCTTTCAGGCACGGAAATATTAATGAAAAGAAGACCCTTCAGGAACTGAAATTTTTTATGCGACGATATTTTTAAAAACGAAATAAATTCTGGATGTGCACATTTTAGGTCGAAAATATATCTCAACAAATTATAAAGGGAATATAATTTTTTGTTTGTTTTATCTGTAACGGTGGTGAAATAGACTTCACAATTTTCAAATTTGTTTTTAAACCTAAAGTGGGCGCGTGGATGACATATGTAATCCAGTGTTCCTATTTTCAGTGCTATTTTTGTTATGCTTATGACACATCAACAATCTTTTCAAGCAATTTTTTTCTATCACCTAGGTGGCGAAAAGAATATTTTATCCAACTCGATTACAATATGTAATTCACGCGCCTAACCGCGTGATTATTTTAGTTTGTTTGAGATTTCAATGGAATATTCACTATTGACATCAACACAGTTATTTTAAGCTAAATAAACGTAAATCAGATAAGGGGGTATATTTTCCTTGGATTGTGTTGATTCACTAATAACAGAAATATCCGTATATAGTTGTTTGTCTACTTGACTATAAATTTTACTGTATTGATAGTCTGCGCAAAATTTTATTACAATACAGTGAGACCTCGATAATCCGGACGAATTAAAAACGCGGTAATCCCAATAAGTAAATAATTTGGATTACTAAAGCGAGACAATTTTTTTGTTGAAAAGAGAAATATTTAATACAAAATCACTAGGAAAGTAGTTCATAAATAAAAATTATTTAAAACAGAAGCATACATATTAAATTTTATATTATTTTGTGAAGTACTTTGTAATTGTCGTTTCTTTTAATCTTTATCTTCTAGAAAACAAAGGAAAGGAAAACAAATAATCAACAGTAATTACATATTCGGAAACTTAAACGGTATCCGAAAAACAGGCCTTTAAATATACAAAATGTGTCTTTGTAATGGCGTTAAAATTCCTTTTTTTGCGGTGGCCGTAAATAATGCGAATTCTTTTAAGTTGTATTAACAACAACTGTCAACACTTTTCTCTGATTTAGCGCTTGACATGATTTTGTTGCCACAAAAGACTGAAATTTTCAAGAATCATTTTAATTCTTATCTGACAGGTCGTAAATTGTTTTTTTCTGAAAACTACTGAACTTGAACTTAGATGTGTAAAGACCATTTGTTAGACATTTGTGTGAGTTGTGTCGAAAATACAGGTTGAAATGTTGTAATAGGGGTATTTTGTTCTTTAATTTTAGTACGAAAACTTATTTGTAATAGTTATAGGAATCTTGTTTTATAAATAAAGTGATCATATATTTTTTGTAAGTATGTTATTTATATTTTCCGTCGCTGCTGCGTTAACGTTGTCATTTTGGAGAACTCTAATTTTATTTATGTTAAGTGGTTATAAATTTACAGCAAGGCAAAAATTTTTTTTTACACGCTGTAAAAGGTATTAAAAATAAATAATAACAAAATATTTTGTTATTATTTTGAATACTTTAGGCGCGTGGATTACATATTGTAATCAAGTTGAATAATATTTTTTTTCGCCATCTAGGTGATAAGAAAAAAGTTACTTGATGAAATAATCCTGTAAAATAGTCTTTTTTTGATGTGTCATAAGCAAAACAAAAATAGCATTGAAAATAAGAACAATTGGATTACATATGTAATCCACGCGCCCATTCTAGGGTTAAAATGGAAGTACACTTTTTCCACAGCCTACTAATCGTTTCCGGAATTAAAAAACACACTGTAGGAAATCAATTCTCAGTGGGAAACACCTGGTATAAAGAATGAAAAACATTTATTTGAGCACAAACCGAAAGGGTTAAACGGCAGAAAATTCCATCTTAAAAAAATTACAAAGAACGCCATTAATCACGTAAATATAAATGACGGCGTACCGTTTTGTATGAACACCTTTTCGGAACGAAATGACCACAAAATTAAACGTAAAGAACACAAAAGTGACGGGGAGTGTCCTTATTGAGGCAGCGCATTCTTCGAGAAGAATGAAACGCTTGAATAGGTTATTCTTCATACTACATCAAAGCGTCCGCAATAGTTACAAGTTGACATTTAATTCGTGGCAGATTTACAATAATTTACCTGTCATAGACGACGGCGAGGCTTTAAATTATCCCCTCGATTGCCGAGGATTTTTTAAAGTTAATTGCGGGTTAAGAACTTGCCACTTTAAAGCCATTCTGAAAGTTTTACAAAAGCGCCAATTTAGTGAAGCAATTTCAACTATTCAAAATTAATTATTTCGAGGAGATACATTTCGTAAACACGGAACGATGACGTTTTTCCTGCGAGGGTCTTAACGAGGCAATTCCACTTCTGCTGTACTTTTATTTGATTACCGCGATTATTCTCCCCGCAATTTACCGGGGCCAATCGCTCGCGCCAATCAAAATAAAAAGAATGGCAATTCGCCAACGCATAAGTACACAGAGAAAAATAATTTATCCAATTGGTTTTGTTGGTTCAATTTTAGTTTTAGTTTTATTAAAAAGTTTTTTGTTACAATTTTCAAAATTATTTGTTGTTAACCAATTTGAAAAGAACTAGCCAAACAGTTGAGTAAAATGTACTTAAATTGCTTGGTGAAAATTAATCAAACCCTTCAGTAAATTGAAGAACAGTTTAGTAAATAATAACCGAACAGTTCAGCTGCGCCAATAAAAAACTTAGTTGGTTTGGTAACATTTAACTGAACTTCAGTTGAATTGTACTAAAACTGAAGTAACTGGGAAATCAAATGGTTTGTTACGATTCACTAACCATTTTTTACAAAACTGATTTAGTTGGGAAGCTTAGTTTTGTTAAAAAGCTTTTAGTTACAATTTTCAAAATTATTTGTTGTGAACCAAACAATTTGAAAAGAACTATCCAAACAGTTGAGTAAAAAGTAACTAAATTGCTTGGTGAAAATTAACCAAACCCTTCAGTAAATTGCAAAACGATTTTGTAAATAATAACTGTACAATTCAGCTGCGCCAATAAAAAACTTGTTTGGTTTGGTAACATTTAACTAAACTTCAGTTGAATTGTACTAAATCTGAAGTAACTGGTAAACTAAATAGTTTGTTACGATTCACTAACCATTTTTTACAAAACTGATTTAGTTGGGAAGCTTAGCTTTGTTAAAAAGGTTTTAGTTACAATTTTCAAAATTATTTGTTGTGAACCAAACAATTTGAAAAGAACTAGCCAAACAGTTGAGTAAAAGGTACCTAAATTGCTTGGTGAAAATTAACCAAACCCTTCAGTAAATTGCAAAACTGTTTAGTAAATAATAACCGAACAGTTCAGCTGCGCCAATAAAAAACTCGTTTGGTTTGGTAACATTTAACTAAACTTCAGTTGAATTGTACTAAATCTGAAGTAACTGGTAAACTAAATGGTTTGTTACGATTCACTAACCATTTTTTACAAAACTGATTTAGTTGGGAAGCTTAGCTTTGTTAAAAAGGATTTAGTTACAATTTTCAATATTATTTCTTGTGAACCAAACAATTTGCTAAGAACTAGCCAAACAGTTGCGTAAAAAGTACCTCAATCGCTTGGTAAAAATTAGCTAAACCCTTCAGTAAGCAGCAAAACAGTTTAGTAAATAATAACTGAACAGTTCAGCCGCACCAATAATAAATTTGGTTGGTTTGGTAACATTTAACTAAACTTCAGTTGAATTGTACTGAATCTGAATTAACTGGTAAACTAAATGGTTTGTTACGATTCACTAACCATTTTTTACAAAACTGATTTAGTTGGGAAGCTTAGCTTTGTTAAAAAGTTTTTAGTTACAATTTTCAATATTATTTCTTGTGAACCAAACAATTTGCTAAGAACTAGCCAAACAGTTGCGTAAAAAGTACCTCAATCGCTTGGTAAAAATTAGCTAAACCCTTCAGTAAGCAGCAAAACAGTTTAGTAAATAATAACCGAACAGTTCAGCCGCGCCAATAAAAAATTTGGTTGGTTTAGTAACATTTAACCAAACTTCAGTTGAATTGAACTAAATCTGAAATAATTGGTAAACTAAATGGTTTGTTACTAACCATTTTTTACAAAACTGATTTAAAAGTTTTTAGTTACAATTTTCAAAATTATTTGTTGTGAACCAAACAATTTGAAAAGAACTAGCCAAACGAGTAAAAAGTACCTTAATTGCTTGGTGAAAATTAACCGAACCCTTCAGTAAATTGCAAAACAGTTTGGTAAATATTAACTATACAATTCAGCTGCGCCAATAAAAAACTTGTTTGGTTTGGTAACATTTAACTAAACTTCAGTTGAATTGTACTAAATCTGAAGTAACTGGTAAACTAAATAGTTTGTTACGATTCACTAACCATTTTTTACAAAACTGATTTAGTTGGGAAGCTTAGCTTTGTTAAAAAGGTTTTAGTTACAATTTTCAAAATTATTTGTTGTGAACCAAACAATTTGAAAAGAACTAGCCAAACAGTTGAGTAAAAGGTACCTAAATTGCTTGGTGAAAATTAACCAAACCCTTCAGTAAATTGCAAAACTGTTTAGTAAATAATAACCGAACAGTTCAGCTGCGCCAATAAAAAACTCGTTTGGTTTGGTAACATTTAACTAAACTTCAGTTGAATTGTACTAAATCTGAAGTAACTGGTAAACTAAATGGTTTGTTACGATTCACTAACCATTTTTTACAAAACTGATTTAGTTGGGAAGCTTAGCTTTGTTAAAAAGGATTTAGTTACAATTTTCAATATTATTTCTTGTGAACCAAACAATTTGCTAAGAACTAGCCAAACAGTTGCGTAAAAAGTACCTCAATCGCTTGGTAAAAATTAGCTAAACCCTTCAGTAAGCAGCAAAACAGTTTAGTAAATAATAACTGAACAGTTCAGCCGCACCAATAATAAATTTGGTTGGTTTGGTAACATTTAACTAAACTTCAGTTGAATTGTACTGAATCTGAATTAACTGGTAAACTAAATGGTTTGTTACGATTCACTAACCATTTTTTACAAAACTGATTTAGTTGGGAAGCTTAGCTTTGTTAAAAAGTTTTTAGTTACAATTTTCAATATTATTTCTTGTGAACCAAACAATTTGCTAAGAACTAGCCAAACAGTTGCGTAAAAAGTACCTCAATCGCTTGGTAAAAATTAGCTAAACCCTTCAGTAAGCAGCAAAACAGTTTAGTAAATAATAACTGAACAGTTCAGCCGCACCAATAATAAATTTGGTTGGTTTGGTAACATTTAACTAAACTTCAGTTGAATTGTACTAAATCTGAAGTAACTGGTAAACTAAATGGTTTGTTACGATTCACTAACCATTTTTTACAAAACTGATTTAGTTGGGAAGCTTAGCTTTGTTAAAAAGGATTTAGTTACAATTTTCAATATTATTTCTTGTGAACCAAACAATTTGCTAAGAACTAGCCAAACAGTTGCGTAAAAAGTACCTCAATCGCTTGGTAAAAATTAGCTAAACCCTTCAGTAAGCAGCAAAACAGTTTAGTAAATAATAACTGAACAGTTCAGCCGCACCAATAATAAATTTGGTTGGTTTGGTAACATTTAACTAAACTTCAGTTGAATTGTACTGAATCTGAATTAACTGGTAAACTAAATGGTTTGTTACGATTCACTAACCATTTTTTACAAAACTGATTTAGTTGGGAAGCTTAGCTTTGTTAAAAAGTTTTTAGTTACAATTTTCAATATTATTTCTTGTGAACCAAACAATTTGCTAAGAACTAGCCAAACAGTTGCGTAAAAAGTACCTCAATCGCTTGGTAAAAATTAGCTAAACCCTTCAGTAAGCAGCAAAACAGTTTAGTAAATAATAACCGAACAGTTCAGCCGCGCCAATAAAAAATTTGGTTGGTTTAGTAACATTTAACCAAACTTCAGTTGAATTGAACTAAATCTGAAATAATTGGTAAACTAAATGGTTTGTTACTAACCATTTTTTACAAAACTGATTTAAAAGTTTTTAGTTACAATTTTCAAAATTATTTGTTGTGAACCAAACAATTTGAAAAGAACTAGCCAAACGAGTAAAAAGTACCTTAATTGCTTGGTGAAAATTAACCGAACCCTTCAGTAAATTGCAAAACAGTTTGGTAAATATTAACTATACAATTCAGCTGCGCCAATAAAAAACTTGTTTGGTTTGGTAACATTTAACTAAACTTCAGTTGAATTGTACTAAATCTGAATTAACTGGTAAACTAAATGGTTTGTTACGATTCACTAACCATTTTTTACAAAACTGATTTAGTTGGGAACCTTAGCTTTGTTAAAAAGTTTTTAGTTACAATTTTCAATATTATTTCTTGTGAACCAAACAATTTGCTAAGAACTAGCCAAACAGTTTAGTAAAAAGTACCTCAATCGCTTGGTAAAAATTAGCTAAACCCTTCAGTAAGCAGAAAAACTGTTTAGTAAATAATAACCGAACAATTCAGCTGCGCCAATAAAATTTTTTGTTGGTTTGGTAACATTTAACTAAACATCAGTTGAATTGTATTTAGTTACAATTTTCAAAATTATTTCTTGTGAACCAAACTATTTGCTAAGAACTAACCAAACAGTTGAGTAAAAAGTACCTAAATTGCTTAGTGAAAATTAACCAAACCCTTCAGTAAATTGCAAAACAGTTTAGTAAATAATAACCGAACAGGTCAGCCGCGCCAATAAAAAATTTGCTTGGTTTGGTAACATTTAACTAAACTTCAGTTGAATTGTACTAAATCTGAATTAACTGGTAAACTAAATGGTTTGTTACGATTCACTAACAATTTTTTACACAACTGACTTAGTTGGGAAGCTTAACTTTGTTAAAAAGTTTTTAGTTACAATTTTCAAAATTATTTCTTGTGAACCAAACAATTTGCTAAAAACTAGCCAAACAATTGAGTAAAAGTACCTCAATCGCTTGGTAGAAATTAGCTAAACCCTTCAGTAAGCAGCAAAACAGTTTAGTCAATAATAACCGAACAGTTCAGCAGTGCCAATAAACAATTTGGTTGATTTGGTAACATTTAACTAAACTTAAGTTGAATTCTCCTAAATCTGAAGTAATTGGTAAACTAAATGGTTTATTATGATTCACTAACCATTTTTTGCAAAACTGATTTAAAAGTTTTTAGTTACAATTTTCAAAATTATTTGTTGTGAACCAAACAATTTGAAAAGAACTAGCCAAACAGTTGAGTAAAAAGTACCTAAATTGCTTGATGAAAATTAACCAAACCCTTCAGTAAATTGCAAAACAGTGTAGTAAATAATAACCGAACAGTTCAGCTGCGCCAATAAAAAACTTGATTGGTTTGGTAACATTTAACTAAACTTCAGTTGAATTGTACTAAATCTGAAGTAACTGGTAAATTAAGTGGTTTGTTACGATTCACTAACCATTTTTTACAAAACTGATTTAAAAGTTTTTGGTTACAATTTTCAAAATTATTTGTTGTGAACCAAACAATTTGAAAAGAACTAGCCAAACAGTTGAGTAAAAGGTGCCTAAATTGCTTGGTGAAAATTAACCAAACCCTTCAGTAAATTGCAAAACAGTTTAGTAAATAATAACTGTACAATTCAGCTGCGCCAATAAAAAACTTGGTTTGGTAACATCTAACTAAACTTCAGTTGAATTGCATTAAATTTGAAGTAAACCAAATGGTTTGTTACCATTTTTTTCAGGGCAGGACTCGGGTTTTAATTAAAAAACGAAAATAGTTGGGTTGGAGATAATTTTTCCGTGACCTCGAGTTTTGATGTAAAGCTGTATACCTTGCTCTCTTGTTCTTTTGGTTAGAAAGTTCGGCGAAGTTATTAGGAGATGCAAAAGTCGATTGTGAAAAGTTCGGCGAAAGAAAATTAAAAATTTTAAATTATCTCGACGGGAAATAAATTTTCCAATGTTATAAACTGGGAGGTGAGCAAACACGGCTGTTACTTTCGACGCGAAACTTAAAATTTTATTTGATTACGATGTAAACAGAGCGTTTTTGCACAAACATATAATTACACTTAATTCCGCAATTTAAAATCGACAATTTAAATATTGTCGAAGGCAGTCGTAATAATTGGAGTCGCGGAAGAAAATTCACAGTTAATTTAGTTTTCGCTGTTAATTCGAATAAACTTTAATAGACGGAACGGCGAATAAAATTCGGCTGAAAATATTCTTAGCGGGTTTTCATGAGTTCTTTTAAGAGTTGTTTTTTGTTGGAGATTGAATGAGGGCGCCGCTGAAATGAAATTAGCTTAGGGAGAGTTAATGACTTGCCAAAGACTCGCGGAAGGGGCATCGATTTTTCCTGCAGGTAACACAGAAACACGATTTCGGAGCTCGCGATGGGACGTCAGCTATCCGTTTCAACTAGACTGGATCCTGATCGGTAAAATTGCAGGATGCGAAAATCCCAGTGCGCGAAATTGCATCGTGATGACATCCCGATTTTTTTCCGGCAAATGCGAGAGACAGGTTTTTTTCTACTATTTCCGAATCCCTCCGTGTTGCCTCGGGCAGGTGTAGAGCAGGTGTATTTCTCAGCGTCTTCTTGATTAAGCCACTTATTTTATTTTTTTCCCAAATAAAAGGGGGTTGAATTACCGTCTCCGAAAGATCTCTATCTTTTATTTATGGCCGCATTTATCGTTAGGTTTTGTGTTGCGCACTTGGAAAAATATTCAAATTTTCGATTCTATCAAGCGTCCATTATAGAGACATTAAAATTTAATTGCGCAAGAACAGTAAACTTCGGTTAATAGGGTGTTATGAATGCATGGGACCGACATAACTCAGCGTAATTTCCCACAAAGCCAAGAATTCCGGGCCCCCTTTTTCGCCCCGATTGTGTTCATCCACAATATCTCTTAATAGCCACTATTTGTAATTAAGGTCATCTTTCACGCGACGATGTAAAATTGCGAGTTAACCCCTTTTCCGATTAACAACTCATTAAATGTGACGTCGATTACAAATTATAACGCAATAAACCGGAGCGTTTTCAGCGCTGCAAAACATATTTCACGAAATTACAAAGGCAAAGCTTTAACGATCCGCGTTTTTTCTAGTTCAGTACAAGTTAAATACTTGTAGTGCTTTGAAATTAATTATGAAAGTTTCGCGCAACTTTTTTCCGGGCCTCATTATTGAGTTTAATTTTATGCATGCTAAGTGAGGATAATTGCGATTCCGTTCGGCGCATTTTAGGAAACTCGTTATTTTTCTGGAATTCATCAAAAGTAAAATTAAAGCTGCGGCTGGTTGTGCCGGTTTAATCGAGCCGGATTCAATTAATGCGAATGGTTTTTTTCTGTCGGTTGTACACTAAAATTCAATTTCGAGTCGCTTCGTTTCCAGTTTTATCTGCAATTTTTGTTTGAGTTATTTCGAAATTGTCATTTATTTTTAAATGCAATTTTCCTATCTAAACAAGGACTTTTTATAGGAAAATAGAACTTTAAATTAATGCGAAAGCAGATTTCAATGTGAAATAATTTTCTTAAGGTAAAAGTACTGGCAAAATCAAAACGTGGAAGCACAAAGAGATTTTCCTTTCTTTAGGAGTGTGTCATTGCTACTGATTTATCATCAATCATTGGCATCTCTCTGTTACTACACTGTAAGAAATAGTCAGTCTAATAGTAAAAAAACGCGTTTTTGCAGCTGATTTATTTATGTTTAAGTATTGAAATTATCAAAAAGTACACTTTATTAACTACTACCAATTCTTATAACTCAACTTACTTTTTAGAAATAAACTATTTATTACTTTCGACTTTGTTTGAGATCAACATAGTGTATTATTTAAAAACAAATATGTTCTCAATTCATGCAAACAAAAATTTATTAAGCATAACAATGGGTATTTGTTTATAATAATTAAGGTTTTTTATGTGTAATGCATACTATTTGGTACTAATTCATTGTTAGTGAAAGAAAATACATTTGTACATTTTTATCAAAACTAATACTCGTTTGTTGAAAAGGTAAGTTGTCTAAGAGAAAAAAAAATACTTATTTTACAATTGAACCGGATGTTTGCATTAACAGCCAAATCATTTCTTTGCGTTATTCGCTAGTGTTGAGAAGTGCATTAAAATAATAGTATGGAACACGCTATCACTTTTCAAAAAGGTATAATCGTTCAAGTAAATCGGGACGTATATGGTGCAGTTTTTGGAAAGGTTGTTAATGTATTGTAACTGGTGACAAACAAATGTATTTAATATATAAAACAGTTGTTTGTTATGGTATTGATAAAGATTTTGAAGCATATGAAGTGACTGGTGATGATTTTTCCACTTCTAAACAAATTATTGACATTAAAAATATTTGTTGCACTTTTCCCACATATACTCATCCAAGAATTTTAATAGGTATCTATAACGACAGCAACTGTATTATTTAGACATTTTACGAACATTTCTAATACATTTCACATTGAATGATCCTCTAATATTTTTTTAATTATTTATAGGTATAAGTTTTGTTTCATGTTTATTTTATTTTATTGTATTTTAAATATTTTTATTCATTTTAAATAAAAAAATTCAGTTTAATATGAGATTATTATTAATAATCCAATTTATAAAATATTTGCTAATAAATAATGAAGGGTTTATAGTAAATATTTCCCGCATATTATTTGTTATTATTAATATACTAATTTAATTGTTAACTGAAATTCATTAATAAAAAATAACTTATATTAAAATGATATAAATAATTAATAAATCTTTGTTGTATTATTATTTACTATTATTAAACGTATATTTAAAGTAAACAAATATTTATGAGAGAATATTTATTAATAACAAATATTTATTTGATTTTAATATACATTTATTTTTTATTAATAAACAACTATTTCTCCAAAATAAAGCAAATTAAGACTGAATAATACATTTATTTGGTGTAACTAAACGTGTGTTAACTATTACCAAATTCTTTTTTGTTTTTAATAATTGCTTACTTTATTATAAATAACAATGTGTTAGAAGTAAATTAAGCTAATTGAAATCGTATTAATAAACTGTCAGTTAATCGTAAATAAACATTTGGTGGGCCAAATATCAATCAATATTTGTTAATAGTTAACGAAGTTGCCTTGTTATTAACAAATTTTTCACTTCTTTTCTCTCCGTGTAGATGACCCAAAATCGTTGCTCTTTCCAACTTACACATTTTTATTTGGGAGACATAATCATGTACCGACCATGTACAACAAACTATTAATATAATGTAAATAATTTTTGTTATGAAATGTGACAAAAGTTCGGAAATTCTTATTGTATTTTTTGTAAAAATTTTGGTATAAATAACGAAAAATTAAATGAGAGAAAATGTCCCAACAGCTTCCCAGAAAAACGACAAGTGCTCAGACGCGTTACTGCTGGATCTTCTTGCAATTACCGAAGGAAATGACAGCCCAAACGCTTTCGCTCGCGAATCGAGCCGAATTCAAATGTCGACCCTTAATGATGATTTAGGTAAACAGCTGCAGCGATTTTTTATTTTTGTTGCGATGATCGCGTTGTCAGAATGAGAGATATTGTAACTAAAATTCGCGATAGTCCCAGGAAATTGTTTTTAAATCGATTCCGCAACAATAAAAAAGCTATTATTGGAAAATGTTGAATAAAAATGGAAAAAGGATATAAAAAAAGAAGAGGAGAAAGTAGCGAACATTTTCAAGTAGAAGATAAAGGTTGAGGTGCGGGAATTTTCAGACCATTTCCTGCTTCTGCAGGAGTGTTTCATTTCCTGCGGTTTGATTTTCGCTCAGTGCCGAGCGAGAAGTAATTCCATCTGAAAGACCAAACAAAGCGCCCAGCGATTCATCATATCTAAGAAGATTATACTTAAATTCAAATTGCTTATGCCGCTTAGGGCTCCACTCTGAAATTAAAAAAATCTTTTCGCAATCGAAACTTCTCGGCTTAATAGAACGGGGGGCTTTATAAATAACGAGTTGACGTTGATGTGGGTTAGGTATATTATCCTTCTTAACTCAGTATCACTAATGACGTTATATTATCGCCGAAACCATATTTCTTGATAACCCTTTTAGACGATGTCACAAATTTGTATTACGTAATAATCGACGTTTGCATGCTCCAACCGGCTCTTTAAATATTCACACGGCTCGTAAGACTTATTATAACTTCGGAAGTAACATATTCTCTAATTCTACAAAGGAGGTGCTCGAAACTTTTAAACAACCTCTCTCACTATTTCAACTTTATTACATTCACAAATTTACCGCCCGTTTTAATCAAAACTTGTTAAAAACACCGATTCTTGCAATCAACTCGACAAATTCTTATCATCTTTTTCGCAAAACTTTATCGGACAATTTTTAACTTTTGATTTATAACGGGTGACCTTATATTAACGGCGTTCCTCTTTTTCGACACATGCATGCAAAACGCGATTCGATTTTAAGCCTTTATTTTTAATTCTGAAAAGGAGGTCGATACTTAATATTACAGAAAATACCAATCTACTTTGAGCTGTCCCCAAGACATAATTAAATAATCGTAATTCACCAAGTTATTAATTGAATCGGTGAGTTGAAAAACAGTACAAGTCCAAAAATCTCATTTTGAGATGATCAACAATGAAAGTTTTAAGAATGTAATATGCGAAACTCGTAGACTTGGGAGTCTTCGTAACCCCGGAAAACTTTTCAGTCAGATCTGATAGATGCCCTTCTATGTCTATTTATGCTAAAAATTGTGTCAAAATAACGAAAAAACGAAAATAACGCGCGCTGGACTTGTACTGTTTTTGAATTCATCCATCGAACGGTAAGAAAATATTAATGAGTTCACTACACAAAATTTAAAAAAATATATTTTCAGTGTTTAAAATAAAATGAAACAGTTTCAAACATCATTATTTAGGTTACAAGGGCTTAAAAGGTGGCGTTCCGATGAGTTCAAAAACAGTATCAGTTTTGGACTCGTACTGTTCTTTGACTCATTGGACGGCTAGACTTGCTGAAACACCAATTCAATTTCACCAAATTGTACTGCACTTTGTCTCAACTTATTCTTCTTCACATTTAAAGCAATTTTATAACATAAAATAAAAATGGCCAAATTTGGACTTGTACTGTTTTTCAACTCACCGATTCAATTAAAACATCAAATTCCGAAATTCGTTTTTTTGCCTTCAGTTATCAAAATTTTGTATTAAAATTTTTTGGACTCGTAGATTAGACTTTTTTAATTTGAGCGGACCCCTTGCTGTTTGAAGCAACGCAATAGTTTTTGATTTATTCAATGTTTTTTAGATCAAGAACCGAAATTGAAGCAGCTAATTTTTACTGATTTCCGAGCTACGTCAAAAAGATTTACAACTTCATAGTAGGTAATTATCGGCTCCCAGCAGGAATACTTTAACAGCAATAATATCCGAAATACTTTTAAAGCCAGGTTTTGTCCTGAAACAGTATATTTTAAATAATTTATAGTAAAAAGACTTTTTTAAAAAACAAGCTTTTATTAAGACGTAGTAAAAATTTAAAACTAATTTTGATATTGACCTAAATGATCAAAAATAAAGACACATTTTAATAAAAGATTGTTTTGTTGAAAAAGTTTTTTTTCTATATTATTTTTTAGTCTTGGACAATTTTAATCTTTATTATCTACATTAACTTAATAGGATATAAGTTCAACTCTTAGGTCATATTAATTTTAAAAATCGCTCGTGAAGACCCCTTTAAATAAATGAATGAGAATAAGCTTAAATTATAATTTCTTTCCAAAAAAAATGTTTGGCTTTTTTATACCACATTAATTAAACAAACTAAGCTGTAGTGCTAATAACTTATAAGCTAAAGCTACAATTTTCGATAAAAAAACACTTCGCGTTAAGGAGTTATGTCAAAAAATGTGAATTTGAATTTAAAAATTAAGCTTAAATTGTAATTTCTTAATTAATTAAGCTGTAGGGTTAACGACTTGTAATGTTATTGTTAATGGTATCTAATTTTTGGCTTGTTAGTAAGAAATAGATTTTTACGCAAACTTGATTTTTTTCTTTTTTCATTATACGTTAGATGGAAAGCTAATTTCCAAAATATCAATTTGGCACTTGGTCAAGTCGTGCATAACGCGGTCCAATTTTCTGTAAACAAAAACCGTACCTTAATGGGTTAATCTTTTACTCATTTTGTTTTAATTTATTAATAAATATTAGTCCTTTCGAATACGAAATTCACCATCTGTTCCGAGTTCTGCACAGAATTTTCTAGAATAAGTAATAAAATTTTATGACGTTCGACAATACAACCTTTCTTCAGACAGGTTATTTGGCCTAAAATTTTAACTACAGTCAGCTGCATTCCATTATCCGCTCGTTCGCATAACAAATTGACAAAAAATACAGTAACCGCAAAATTATTAAAAGAACGCGTACATTTCAAAATAAAGATTCTGATTATGGTGATATGGAGATAGATGATATTCAGGATATGTCATTAATAGAATTTGAAACGGCAAAAATCAATTTTTACAACGATTTACGATATAAATATAAATTACGTTGAAAAAAATACCCGGGATCAACATACTAACCCATTTTGGCGTAAATTAAGCCATTGCAGAATAACAGGCAGTAATAACAAAACTTCTTTACTATCAATAAGTAAATAAAATTGTTAAATTTAACAAATTCTTTTTGCATATTATTATTTTACTTTAAATTATATCGTTCTAAATTTATTGAAGATACAAAAATTTTCGCATCTGTTGAACAAGTATATTGGAATGCAACCCCTCGAAAGCCGTTTTCATTGTTATACATAGAACTATTATCCACTGCACTTTACGGTAATTATAGTGACATCTGGATTATAAAAAAAGTCTGAGATGTTGCCTGTATTAAGGCGTACGCTAAAGCAATAAAAGCAAATTGCATTTGTCAACAATCTTAAGGGTGGCGCAGCCTTAAATATATGTTATCTTTGGAATGATCAAAATGATGAATGAGATTATTTAGGAGCACCCGGTATAATTGAACCAAAGAAATTGTAAGACTTTATTATTTCTTATTTGGCGACAATATTCAATTATGAACCAATATTCTTTTATGATTTTTTCTGACATAATTGATCATTACTGCTCACTTTCAGCAAAAGGTATATTCTATGAAATATTAAGAAGCGCACGTTGGCACATTGTGAAGGAACATGTATAACAAATTTCGTTATATTAACGCAGTAGGTCGGACGGTAACGGCTCCGGTCGATACGTCACGAGTCCGGGTTTCCGGTGCGTGAGGCTGAGTAAATAACAATAACCGGGGAGCTTTTGAAGTGGCGAGGCCCAATATACTCGAAACCAGAGAGTCAAGAGTGTAAGTCAAAGGTTTCGCAAATATCGTTTACTTTTTAAAAGAAAATACCGAACGAATTATTAGTGTGAGAAACCGGACGCGGGTCGTTCGCGCTGTAATTACGCCGTTGTGTCGGTTCGAATCGGCGAAATTTGAAGGTTTGACCGCGGATTGATCGCGCCTTCCCTTGGAGTTCGAACCCTGTAAAACATCCCGTCCTATTGACGAAAACATTCTCTGTTTTTATAGCGTTCTTCAGTTTTTCGCCCCCCGGTTCCTTTATAAGAATTAGCGCTGAAGGGAATCTTTCCCGGTGAAAATATTTTCGCGGGGCGGTTCCTCTCCCTATTTATTGCGTGCTGATTTCGTAATTTAAAAATATTCGCCGGTTACACTTCCGACGCGGGCGTTTATTCTCGCAGGTACTTTTCTTTGATGATAAATTACTGTTCACCTTTTCAGAGATAACTTAAAGTAAATCCATCCGTGGGGGAGCTCGCTAAAGTTTTCTCAACTATTCATGCAACACTGGCGGTCTTGCGGATATACGTGCTCGTTAGGGTTTTTACTAAATGTTTCAGTTTGCAATTTAGACGCGCACGTGAAACCGGCTCCTCCTTGCATGGGTTTTGTTACATCGAGACACGTACGCCGAACCATATTTTACATAGAATAAATTTCAAATCGCTACAACGGAAATTTAGTCTTCAACAATTTAAGCTACAAATAGTTCATAACCAAACACTGTATTTATGCCCCCGGATCATTTCCTGCACTCCGATATCAGCTCCCTATTTTATTTTTCCTTTTCTGGATCCTCAAGGGTCATTTTTCTTCATTTCTGTATCAAATAAGTTGCCTTGTTTTTGAGTCTTGAAAGTTTCCATCTCTGCAGGAAGGAATAAATTTAATTTTTTGTTAATCTTGTCTCGAGGTGCATATGAATGTCTTAAAACTTTCAGATTGTAAACAATTTTAAGCTGGCTGGTGATATAAAGCGACATTTCTAAACCAGAATGTGTTGTTGTGCTCAAGAAAGAATCTACTGTTCTTAAAAATTTATAATAAAAGTTACAAAGTAAATGGATTAGAAGAAAAAATTAAATCATTGAAGAAAGACTGCAAATAAAGTATAAAGTACACTGAAAGAAATAGATAGTCAAAAATAATATAATTATGATCAACTTAAATATAATTTACATTTCATATATGGACAGCAATTTGGAATGTTAAAGATGTAATATTTATATATTAGGAAATATATTGTTGTTTTAAATATTGTAATAATCATATATTTAATTTAGCACTCCCAAGAATGTTAACTGAATAAAGAAATTTTTACATTTTAAGCATTAATATGCAGGACTGCTAAATCATATAGCATAGATTATTAATTTAAATATCTTGCAAGATCGACTTAACAAGAGATTATAGCTGGTTGTAACAGAACATATTTTAATTTTTGTTATCTAACATTGCTGAACCAAATACTTCAGGTTGTTAAAAATATATTTGGGATGTAATTTTTAAATACTTTTATTTTGCAAAGATTAGTAGCAAATTATAGTTGCATAATATAATTTATATCGTATAAATTTCCTTAAATATAAAAACCCAAATTTTAAAAATAACAAGAACATTAAACTAAAATAACATTTATAAAACACAAACTAAAACGAAACACGTAAGTTTTAAAAATTTGAACTTTGTACTATAATAACTACATAAAAAATTATAAAACAAAATTTTTTTGGGGGGATGATGGTTTCAAAAATATATCATTTAAAACTTTATCTACTTCACTGTCTTCGTATGTCACCGTAGAAGCTGTTGATGTGAAACCACTCTCTGAAGGCGTATTACACTGCGTTTGTGACAAAAAAAATAGATTATAGCAGCAATATAATTATTTTACTATACTACTACTACTACTACTATTTTACCTATACTTAGAAAAGTTGTTTTTTAAATATAAATAAAATTTGAAAATAAATTTAACAACAATTGAGAAACCCGTCAATTGGAGATCAAGGCACCTTAAAACGTGTATCTAATTAAGGTGGGTTTGGTAGGTCTAGAAGTGAGGTTAGAATTATTGAATTTTCAATCCAAGTTAATTTAAAATGTACAGTGCAGATAAGCTTCAAAAGGTAGAAATCGCAAACCACTGGCATGAAGATATGATGACATATACTTTTCATAATTTATTATGTTATATTAAAATATTTTCAAGCGATATTGCTCATTACCAAAATTTCTCAAATATGCCTCCTCATTCGGTATTAAGTAGGCTACAGTGTAACACTGAGTAAATGTTTCTTAAAGTTGTAATATTTAAATTAACTTGGATTGAAAATTCAATAATTCTAACCTCACTTCTAGACCTACCAAACCCACCTTAAGTAATTTAAAATGGAAGCGCTGGGCTCTGATATGGTTGTTACTTCAATTATCAAAGCTCCATATTCTTTTAAAAACAAAAATTAATGTGTCAATAATTTTTCTCAAGAAGTTTTTTATTTTTAATTTTTTTATGATTATTAATACCTACTTCTGGTGCGTGTATAAGAACTCAAACTTATGGAAGATTTTTTAAATTTTAATCAAAAGTAATAATAAAAATGTACAACCTACCTGAGCTGCTTTATAGGCGTTGAACAACAAATTTTAACCGATCTCCAATTTTAGGAATTAGCTCTTTTAGAGCGTCGTTGTCGAACAGTGAAAAGGCTTCGTCATCTATTCCATTATATGGAATTTGTAAATATAACTAAGAAATATACGTGGGCGGTGGAGGGAAATTAATAACGGATGGTTAAAATAAGATGACCATCTTACCTTCAAATACTTGCACGTAATGTGCAAACCTCCATTCTTCTAGCAAATCCTTTACCACCGCCATTTCAATTTAAACACCCTTAACAGAATCACTGATTTTTCCCTAATTTCGGCACTACACACAAAACCAAACGTGCAGAAATAGCACAAAGCTTGGGCTAATATGAGTCACCAACTCACCAATAAGTTGATAAAATATTGTTTACTTGCAATAAACATACATCTTGGATATTCCCAAGAACAATCTTGAATTGTTACGTTTCATATATCTAGTTTTTGTTGACAGACGAAAATGCAAATAGTAATATAACAGATATTTTAAACAGCCATGCTGTCGTAACAAATATCCCTAATAGCGAATAAAACTAATCATTTTTAAGACAACAATCTTCCATGTTTAAATTCACAATAACTATCTAAATAAAACAATATATTAATGCTATAATGATTAAGGTAAATGTAAATATATAAGCGATTGCAATAATAATCACTAATATCTATTTGTAGCAATCTATTTCTCTCAGTGTAGATGGAATAGCAGAAAAAGTTAAATCATTGAAGGAAGACTGCAAATAAAGTATAAAGTAGATAACTGATGAAACTTAAAAGACATTAAAACAAATTTGAGTTTTCATTTAGAGGGATTACATAAACGTTTTCTCTTTGGGAAAAACAAAGTTGAGGTAACCGTTCGAATTGGCAATTCAGTAGCTGCGGATTCGATTTTTCCAGACAGTCGGTACGTTTGTTAAATTGCCAGAATCTCGAGATCTTCTCTCGGTTTGTAAATATTGTTGGCCTGAAAACAGAGGTCGGATCGCATCTGAACCGAGTTTGAAGTACAAACATGTACTTTTGATTTTAATTGAAACCCGCTTGATCGATCTGACCCATTTGCCACATTGAAATGACGTAAGGGATCCAGAAATTGTGAATTGTTCTGAAACTTGCGCAAGTTTTAATCTGGAATAATTATAGCGAGAAATGCACACAGAACGAAGTTACGATCACATCATTGCAGCGTTTCTATGCAGACTTTATGCATGGAATAACATATGTACCAATTCTACTAAGCTTCCATAATTATAGTGAAGGGTTGTGTATCATTCCACAATGGTAATTGGGTCAGATCAAGCAACATTAATAATTGCGGATTAATAGCGAATTCGTGGATTGATTGAAAAAAAAATTAGCCGTTTAGGATTTGGTAAGCAGCTTTTGTCCATATCGATTTCATGAAGGTAAATTTTACTGGCATTAAATCGGTACACAATCTCTCATAAAATATAACTGAGGAAGATTTTAAGATTTATTGAAAGGTCTTGACTAAACAACAGTTTAGTCGTCGATTTATTTGAAGTTATTAGTTTTTTTGTTGCTTGCAACTGTGGTCTTAATTATTCTGAATTTTTAAACGGTTTCAAAACTGCAGGTGACAGATTTTATTTAAATTAAAGCCGGTCGTCCTGTAACCTGATATTCGTTAAATCGAGCGCATATTCAACATTGAGCTGCAAAAACAATAAAAAAATGATGTTAATTTGAGCACGTCCTCTTACCTTTAATTGGGATAGTAAAATTCACCATGAACGTGTCCCAAGAACGTGGCTCCTCGTAAAATTTAATAGAGGAAGGTTTTCTGATGTATTCGCGTGCCTTGCGTTTAATTGTCGGAAATATTTCCGCGTGTTGGTTAGCATGTGGAAAAAATAAAATTACAGACAACTCATTTGGGTGTTTTTATTTATTTTCGAATATAAATTGCTTTTTGTGTGAACGACAGAACCGCTGGAATAAATAATAAAATTCAATTAAACGTTTATTGACAAACGACATCAATTTCGATCAACAATCTGATTTTACAATTTCCCATTATGGGATTTAATTATCCCAAACGATTCATTAAAAAATGGAATTTTCACTTGTCCTCGCTTGTTCATTAAATTTTGATATCTATTTACTCCAGATATATTATATCCTTATCTCTGGCAATGTTATGCTTATCAATCAAATTTGTTCTTTAATGGAAATGTTATTGAATCCTCGGTAGGTTGTCAACAAGGTGACCCTCTCGGTCCTGCAATTTTTAGTTTATCTATTCATCAAATTATTAAGAATTTGATTTCAGAATTAAATGTTTGGTACTGAGATGATGGTTCTTTAGGTGGTAAGGCTTTTGATGTCTTATAAGACTTGGAAACGATAATTCCCTAATTTAAGAAAATTGGTTTGGTTCTTAATTTCAATAAATGCGAACTGTTCTTCCTTAATAATGTTTCAGAATTAGACAAGTCTTCAATTTTGGAGAGATTCGAATTATTAGCTCCTCGTATTCACGTTTGTAATGTTGAATACCTTTTTATTCTTGGTTGTCCTATTTTCGATGCAGCAATTCCTCCATTCATTTCTAAAAAAATTGATTCATTCTCTTTACTTTCTTCTATGTAAAATTAATCCTCATATTAGTTTATTTTTCGCCGCCATTGTTTTTGTATACCTAATTTCACTTATAATCTTAGATGGTGTCCTTTTTGAAAATTTAAAAATCTTGAATTAGATATTATTGTTATTTCTTCTTTGGAGAAAATTTTGAATATTAAATTTACAATAAGATCTTGAACGCAAGCCAAATTACCAATCCGTTTTGGTAGATTAGGTATAAGGTTTATAATTGATATTTCCTCGCCTGCCTTTTTGTCTTCTATATTTTCTAATTCTGAACTTATTATGTCCATTCTACCTTTCATCAAATTATTAAGAATTGGAATTCAGAATTGAATGTTTGGTACTTAGATGATGGTTCTTTAGGTGGTAAGGCTTTTGATGTCTTACAAGACTTAGAAACGATAATTTCCTAATTTAAGAAAATTGGTTTGATTCTTAATTTCGATAAATGCGAACTTTTCTTCTTTAATAATGTTTCGGAATTCGACAAGTTTTCAATTTTGGAGAGATTCCAATTATTAGCTCCTTGTATTCACGTTTGTAATGTTGAAGATCTTTTTATGCTTGGTTGTCCTATTTTCGATGCAGCAATTCCTCCATTCATTTCTAAAAAAATTGATTGATTCTCTTTATTTTCTTCAAATCTATATAAAATTAATCCTCATATTAATTTATTTTTACTCCGCCATTGTTTTTGGATACCTAATTTCACTTATAATCTTATATGTTGTCCTTTTTGGAAATTTAAAAAGAGTGTCTTGAATTGGATAATATTGTTATTTCTTCTTTGGAAAAAAATTTTGAATATTAAATTTACAATAAGATCTTGGACTGGAGCCAAATTACCAATCCGTTTTGGTGGATTAGGTATAAGGTATATAATTGATATTTCCTCGCCTGCCTTTTTGTCTTCTATATTTTCTAATTCTGAACTTATTATGTTCATTCTATCTTCTAGTTTTTCTAATTTTGAAATTACATCCCTTAACGAGGCTATTGATTATTGGAAGGAAATTTCTAATTCGTCTTTACTTCCAAAAGAGCTTTCTATTCAAAGAAATTGGGACTTACCTATCTGTGAGAAAATATTTCAAAATTTATTATCTTCCTCAAATATCACACAAAAAGCTATCTTATTAGCTGGATCTGAACTTGAATCTGGAGCTTGGCTTGAAGCTCTTCCATCTTGTAAATTAGGGACTCTTTTAGAAAAAACTTTTTACAAATAGCAATTACACTTAGATTGGGCATCAATTTCTGTCATCCTCATATCTGCTCGTGCGATTCTTCTGTAGACTTGTTGGGTCATCATGGTTTATCGTGTCTTAAAAGTGCTGGTAGACTCTCACGTCACAGCTGTATTAATGATATGATTAAACGTGCTTTCTCTTCTGCCAACATCCCTTGTATCCTTGAACCTGATGGAATTCTGAGGGATGATGGCAAAGGTCCAGATGGTATTACAGTTATTCCATGGAAAGTAGGTAAATATTTAATTTGGGATTTTACTTGCACCGATACACTTGCTCCTCCTCATTTGACTGATTCTTCATTTTCTGCAAGACCTGCTGCACACTTGGCAAAAAATCTTATGAAAAAAAAAAATAAGGCAATTTCTGATGGTTATTTTTTCGTCGCCTTCGCTGTGGAAACTTTGGGTCCTTGGAGTGCTGATGTCCTTTCTCTCCTTGAAGATTTGGGGAGGCGTATTGTTCAAACAACGGGAATTCCTCACGCCAAAACATATTTGAAGCAACGAATAAGTTTGGCTATACAGAGAGGCAACGTTGCTAGTGTTCTTGGTACAGCCCCGCTTTATTCTTCTCTTAACGAGTTATTTTATTTATTCTAGTTATTACATATGTTATGATATTTTATGTTATCGTTAAGCAAATGTACCTATATTAGTTTTTGTACATCTATTTAGTTATAATATTATTTTTCATATTTTTTAGAAACACATTGAAGAGGTTGCCTTTCCTGATGGAAATCAACCTCGTACAAGTTACGTAACCCCAACCAGCAAATTATACCTTATGTCACCAACGGATACTGTCATACACGCGTGTTATTCACGTGCAACTTGAAACTTGAATTTCTATTGGTTACTATAAATTTGTCGCCTTAGGCTTTCTCGCTTTCTCTCATAAAGTAACTAAAAATATTTATTTGGGGAAAGTCAGTTACAGTTGATTTCAAGTTCTGTTGTTTTTTTTCTCATGGCAGTTATCTGTTCAAATTTATTCCATTTGGTGGTTGAAGAAAAAACTATAAAAATTGATAGTTAATAGATGGATTCTGTTTAAGCTTATATTAAGATTGATTGCAAATTAACTCACACAATTAGTGGCAAGGTTTTGTGAAAGTCGTCGGACCTTTTCCGGCATTGGAGAGAACTGCGCGATTATGTACGGGACTCGATTGGAGTAATTGAACGCCTTCTTAAATGGCCCTCGAGTCGATCTTAACAACCCCCTTGAAGAACGACATACCGACGACATCTCAGGCCTGTTAATTATCGCGTCCTCAAATTAGACGCTTTGAAATATGATGTCCCAACTGCCGGAATGTTAATTGCCGATTTTTTTCCCGGAAAGGAGAAAACTGAAACTAAAAATAAGCACTGAAAGACACTAAAGATTGAAATTGACCCGTGCCCCTAAGGATTAGTTTATGTCTAATAAAATGTTTAGTACCGGCGTGTTGCAGCGGCGGGGATGTTTACGATCCTCGGCGATATTCTGCCGAAACTATGTATGCGATGAGCAGATATTTTAGTGATAACTGCACCTACTGGATGTTTATTTCAGTAGGCTCGAGGGTTTTTAGATTTTATTCGAATTTCGCAGCAGATGGACGCTTTCATATGCGGAAGCGGGTTTTTTCGCAACTGATGGCTTTTATTTCGCTGCAGAGGTAAATTTCAAAACTAATTAACAAGGCAAATTTAGTTTTTGAAACTAATTTTCCGACTGGAAAAATCATAAATGTAATTAGTCTCAATTTAATTTCATTCATCAAAATAACTTCTCTAGCAATTTTCAGATCACATTTTGAATCAACTTAATTTCCCTTTTTCCATTCCGGGATGCATTTATATCCAACTCCAACTTTTAACTTTTCTAAATTAAAAATGCGAACACAATAACGTTACTTTTTCGGGGGCGACTCGACTTAAAAAATTCGTATCGTCAGGTTATTAAATTATTTTCGGTCGTAGCCGGCATCGAAACAAAGATGAACTTTAACGGCATTACTCTGCGATCGAAATTAGAATTCGCAAGTGCCATTGTAGTCGTTGGCGCTATCGATTTCCTGGACTCGGTCACGTCTCATTGACGCTGCAATCACTTTCCTTCAACGACCGAACACGCTCAATAAATTGATCCAATTTGTCAACTTGTATGTATAATAAGAGCCATTTTTTACGAATATAATTTTCAAATTAGACCTTTTTTATCTTGTATGTTTTATGGGGCCGCGCTAAATGCGTGATCGATCACTGAATCTATCCGAAAATCAATCTTTCCGGCGTATTGGCGCAAGGAAAGGCGGAATTTGGTTGAGAGATGGCACACTGGTTGGGTGAAGACACCAGTTTCGGCCACTACACCACTTCTAGCTATTTTACTAGTAAATAGGTTTGCTGTTAGTAAAGATCCAGGAATATGCTTTTAAATATGTCGGCAATACGCAATTGTCTCTATTTCTCATTTAAGATGAAGTACAGTGAAAAACCATAATCAATACGCCAACTAAAACGTTGAAGTACCAGAAGATTTTCCTTTCTTCATTTTTTGAAACACAATTTTTAATTTTATTGTTTAAAAGCGGCACGACTGATTTTTTAACTTTATTTAAGAATTATAAATTATATCTCATTAGTGACATTTGGTATTTTTTCGGATTTTTGCATTTGGATTTTTTTTCATCCACCTTCGAACTGTAGCATAACTAAATATATAAAGACTCAATTCAAGATATAAATAGAGTAATTGGTCATTTGTTAATTTTTTCAATTATGAATTTGCGTAACCCTAGAGTGGGCGCGTGGATTACATATGTAATCCAGTATTCTTATTTTCAATGCTATTTTTGTTTTGCTTATGACACATCAACAATCTTTTCAGTTTCTTCCTAAAAAGGGCTATTCTACAGGATTATTTCATCAAACAATTTTTTTCTTATTACCTAGGTGGCGAAAAAAATATTTTATCCAACTGGATTACAATATGTAATCCACGCGCCTAACCGCGTGATTATTTTAGTTTGTTAGAGATTTCAATGGAATATTCACTATTGACATCAACACAGTTATTTTAAGGTAAATAAACGTAAATCAGATAAGGGGGTATATTTTCCTTCGATTGTGTTGATTCACTATTAACAGAAATATCCGTATATAGTTGTTTGTCTACTTGGCTATAAATTTTACTGTATTGATAGTTTGCGCAATATTCCATTACAATACAGTGAGACCTCGATAATCCGGACTAATTAAAAACGCGGTAATCCCAATAAGTAAATAATTTGGATTACTAAAGCGAGACAGTTTTTTTGTTGAAAAGAGAAATATTTAATACAAAATCACTAGGAAAATAGTTCATAAATAAAAATTATTTAAAACAGAAGCATACATATTAAATTTTATATTATTTTGTGAAGTACTTTGTAATTGTTGTTTGCTTGATCCTTTCCTGGTTCTTTTCCGTTTCTTTCAATCTTTATCTTCAAGAAAACAAAGGAAAGGAAAACAAATAATCAACAGTAATTATATATTCGGAAACCTAAACGGTATCCGAAAAACAGGCCTTTAAATATACAAAATGTGTTTTTGTTATGGCGTTAAAATTCCTTTTTTTTGCGGTGGCCGTAAATAATGCGAATTCTTTTAAGTTGTATTAACAACTGTCAACACTTTTCTCTGATTTAGCGCTTGACAACATGATTTTGTCGCCTCAAAAGGCTGAAATTTCCAAGAATCATTTTAATTCTTATCTGACAGGTCGTAAATTGTTTTTTGTGAAAACTACTGAACTTCAACTTGGTTTACTTTTAAATTTGAATTAAAGCAAAATTATGAAACAAGCGGCAGAGAAATTGAATCCAGAGGGGCAAAGATTCTGTTAGGTCTAGCATCAAGATCAACGGCAGTGCCTCAAGAACGACGAGGACCTTTAGGACGTTGTTATGAATGCGGTCGAGTTAGGAATAAATCTACAAGAAGATGGTGTAAAATATGTAATAATTGGATGTGTAAAGACGATTTGTTAGACATTTTTGTGAGTTGTGTCGAAAATACAGGTTGAAATGTTACTGTAACTTTATCAATTTTTTTTTATAGGTAGGGGTATTTTGTTCTTTAATTTTAGTACGAAAACTTAGTTGTGACAGTTATAGGAATGTTGTTTCATAAATAAAGTGATCATATATTTTTTGTAAGTATGTTATTATTTATATTTCCGCCGCTACTACGTCAGCGTTGCCATTTTGAAGAGTTCTGATTTTATTTATGTTAAACGGTTATAAATTTACTTCAAGGCAAAATTTTTTTACACATTACAAAAGGTATCATTACCTTAAAAAAAATTATAAAAAAATATTTTGTTAACACAATAATAAATAATCAAAATGGTTTAGATATGTAATTCACGCGCCTACTCGTCTAGCAAAATAGCAGGCGCCTACTGAAGGGTTAAAGTAGCTGAAAGTAGTGTCTCTGTCTTATTGTTTGAAGCACGTGGTGGAGCTCGGACCGCGGTGTCCTAATTGCGCTGCTTACATACGGCAAAACCGGGTGTTAGCTCATGCATAAACAAGAAGATAAGTGGAGACGCCGCAGTACCCCATTAGACTTGGAAACTACCCCGGTCAGCACGGTTTGACAGATGTTGGGGATGTTTTGCTGGTTTCCTTTTACATTTCTCGTTATCCGCCCCGGATTCCCCACACTCCCTGTATAAATTACGGATCCGCTCGCCCAAAAATTGATAGTTG
This sequence comes from Dascillus cervinus, assembly GCA_949768715.1. Taxonomy (NCBI): domain Eukaryota; kingdom Metazoa; phylum Arthropoda; class Insecta; order Coleoptera; family Dascillidae; genus Dascillus; species Dascillus cervinus. The sequence goes on from OX458322.1 coordinate 21,838,568, forward strand.
CGAAATTTCTGTTCTGTGTCGCGCTTAATATAATTCAATTTGAACGTAATGCGATCTCAATCAAGTGCTCGTGCATAATCCAGCTCTCACTAACTTAGCATGGCATTCGGACATTATGTAAATGCAGTCTGAAACGCAGATGGCATCAAACTGACACAAAAAGTTTCGTGTTCCTCTATTAAATACGCATATTTGACGGCATAAAAATTCCTGCTGTATAATTTCCTGTCCCAGATCGTATCATTACTTTTAAAAATTGATGCATCCTTCAATAATTCAAATTCGTGCCTTTCGTTACAGATTACATGTCAGCTCGTACGGCGCCTCCGCCAGAATGACATCCACTAATAATGTAAGTATCCTTTTTAAAATTATGGCGCCGTCCTATTGATCCGGGCAAAAAACCTGCCCCATTCATCCCTTTTCATATTTAATGAACGGCTTTTTTAATTAAGTCTGATCTTAATTTTCGTGAGGGGTGTCTTTTCACACGTAAAACTAATCAACGGGAGGAAATGCGAAAAAATTAATATTCATAAAATAATGTTATTAATTTTTTCGGTGACAAGCTTCATTCGTTTTCATTACTGCCAAACATTGATTTTTATTTCCCCGGCGAAATGATTAAGTTACACCTATTAATCCGGTGGATATTACCCCTCGAATAAATAAAACATGTTGCGGGACAACACTAACCATATTGCCTCCTATTTTCGAACATGTGACAAACGTGATGCTTTATCTAAACTGATAGTTATCATTAAAGTCGATTTTTTTTGTACCGAGTGTTTTTTTTTTAATTTTACCTAAAAACAAGTTCATTGCGTCAAGTTACGCCATAAGTTTTGCTTGAATTTGTTTTGTAAAACAGTCATAGTTGTGTAGACATGAAATTTAAAAAACTGCATCTTATTTTTTGTTTATTTATGATAGTTTTGTCGTTCTAGTTATGTGAACTGAGTAAATAATAAAATTATCAATTGAATGTTATCAAAAAGCAAATGGTGCGCAGATTGTAAATTATTTCAAACTAGTTCAACCTATATTTCCTGCAGTTCATAAACTAATGCCTTATGCAAAGCTTATATTGGGGGTGTAATAATATGTTAGGAGTAGAAACATGCAACATTGAATATTACAAGCTTCGATACTTGCACTATTATCATTTACTTCAATAGGACTACTGATCCTTTACAAGTTAATTGTGGTAAAGTTGACTAAAATGCGTTTTTGAAGACGGTTGTGGATGTGGTTGTAAAACGGTTCATAGCACCAAAATCTGCTACTGAAAATGTTTTCAGGAACTTTACATTACCTGTCAATAATTCAGCGACATATTTCTGATATTGATTCAAATTTCTAAAACTAAATATAAGTATGAGTATAAGTATAAGTATAAGTACATATGCTTAACGATAACATAAAATAACATTACAAAAGTAATAACTAGAATAAATAAAATAACTCATTAAGCGAAGAAGAAAGCGGGGCTGTACCAAGAACACTAGCAACGTTGCCTCTCTGTATAGCCAAACTTATTCGTTGCTTCAAATATGTTTTGGCTTGAGGAATTTCCGTTGTTTGAACAATACGCCTCCCCAAATCTTCAAGGAGAGAAAGGGCATCAGTACTCCAAGTTTCCACAGCGAAGGCGACGAAAAAATAATCATCAGAAATTGCCTTATTTTTTTTTTCTTAAGATTTTCTGCCTAGTGTACAGCAGATTTTGCAGAAAATGAAGAATCAGTCAAATGAGAAGGTGCAAGTGTATTCGTACAAGTAAAATCCCAAACTAAAGATTTACCTACTTTCCATGGAATAACTGTAATACCATCTGGACGTTTGTCATCATTCCTCAGAATACCATTAAGTTCAAGGATACAAGGGATGTTGGCAGAAGAGAAAGCACGTTTAATAATGTCACTGATACAGCTGTGACGAGAGAGTGTACCAGCACTTTTAATGCACGATAAACCATGATGACCCAACGAGTCTACAGAAGAACCACACGAGCAGATATGAGGATGACAGAAATTGATGCCCAGTCTAAGTGAAATTGCTATTTGTAAAAAGTTTTTTTCTAAAAGGGTACCTAAATTATAAGATGGAAGAGCTTCAAACCAAGCTCCAAATTCAAGTTCAGATCCAGCTAATAAGATAACTTTTTGTGTGATATTTGAGGAAGATAATAAATTTTGAAATATTTTCTCACAGATACTTAAGTCCCAATTTCTTTGAATAGAAAGCTCTTTTGGAAGTAAAGACGAATTAGAAATTTCCTTCCAATAATCAACAGCCTCGTTAAGGGATGTAATTTCAAAATTAGAAAAACTAGAAGGTAGAATGGACATAATAAGTTCAGAATTAGAGAATATAGAAGACAAAAAGGCAGGCGAGGAAATATCAATTATAGACCTTATACCTAATCCACCAAAACGGATTGGTAATTTGGCTTTGAGTCCAAGATCTTATTGTAAATTTAATATTCAAAATTTTTTCCAAAGAAGAAATAACAATATTATCCAATTCTAGACACTCATTTTTAAATTTCCAAAAAAGGACAACATCTAAGATTATAAGTGAAATTAGGTATCCTAAAATAATGACGGAGTAAAAATAAACTAATATGAGGATTAATTTTACATAGATTTGAAGAAAGTAAAAGAGAATGAAACAATTTTTTTAGAAATGAATGGAGGAATTGCTGCATCGAAAATAGGACAACCAAGAATAAAAAGGTCTTCAACATTACAAACGTGAATACAAGGAACTAATAATTCGAATCTCTCCAAAATTGAAGACTTGTCTAATTCCGAAACATTATTAAGGAAAAAAAGGTCGCATTTATTGAAATTAAGAGCCAAACCAATTTTCTTAAATTCGGAAATTATCGTTTCTAAGTCTTGTAAGACAATTCAAAAGCCTTACCACCTAAAGAACCATCATCTAAGTACCAAACATTTAATTATGAATTCAAATTCTTAATAATTTGATTAATAGATAAACTAAAAATTGCAGGACCGATAGGGTCACCTTGTAAAGTAGAAAATTTTGATCATTTTTTTAAATAGAGATAACAAAATTAAAATTAAAGAGCTTGAATCAAAATGTTGTTTTCAATTTATCAAAAAGGCGTTTCATTTAATAAAATAATTACACTCGAAAACATTTTCACCCTTTTCCTCATTCAATGTATTTCTTGCGTTAAAATCAAATCATGCGCTCAGACGTGTAGACAACCAAATGCATAGCTTACAAGCGAATTGCATGAATGGCGGTCATTAAAAACGTTCTGAATTGTTTAAATTTCGTTCAAAGAACGGCCCTCATCCGTCACACTCCGAGAGGCCGTTTGTGTATTCTCAAGTGCTCGCTGTACATGCGGAGCAGGGAAACTTCCCCAAAGTTTTTATTACATTTTTAAAATGAAAGCTCAAGCTCGAGTAAAGAAAAATACACTCAACTGAGACAATATTTATTCCTGCTGTAACGTGACCAATAAAAAATGCACCCCAGTCAAGTACACTGTATTATTTCAGCCCCAGCGGATCGCACCGACTTTCTCGCACAGTGATACCGATTCGCGGACTCAAAAGTTCTAATTCTGCAGGAATAGTTTCGATGATGGCACGTATGAAGGGCGATTAATATTTTACGGAGGCCCGCGGCCGGTTCCACCCCCGTCCCTCGGGAACAACTGCGACTAGCTCTTAAATATTGATAACTATCAGCAGAATAAAACAACTTCTGCGAATTTATGGGGCCGTCATTAGGAATTTTTTACAAGTTCGGGACCTTTTTGATTCATACGGGGATTATATGACATTTAAATGGACCGGAACCGGAAAATCGCAGTCAAGTCGGAACGGAGAAACACCGAGGGGGTCCGCTGGAAAACTTTCTTGATATATTGGAATTCTGGGCCAAACTTTAATTTTTCGAGGTGAGCGCCGTAAATACATTAGTTCCTTTCAATTTAACGGCATTCCGCCCTAAAATTTTCAATACATGTAAAACGCAATTCCTTTTTATACTTTTATTTTTAATTTTGAAAAGGAGGTCGATCTTATAGAGAATACCAATCTACTTTGAGCTGTCCCCAAGCCATAATTAAATAATCGTAATTAACCATGTTATTAATTAAAACATCAAACTCCGAAATTCTTGTTTATGTCTTCAGTTATCAAAATTTTGTATTAAAATTTTTTCGTCTCGTAGATTAGACCTTTTTATTTTGAGCTGACGCCTGGCTGTTTTAAACAACGCAATAGTTTTTGATTTATTCAATGTTCTTTAGATCAAGAATCGAAATTGAAGTAGCTAATTTTTGCCGATTTCCGAGCTACGTCAAAAGATTTACAACTTCACAGTAGGTAATTATCGGTTCCCAGCAGGGATAGTTTAACAGCAATAATATCCAAAATTCTTTTAAAGCCAGGTTTCGTTCTCAAACAGTATATTTGAAATAATTTATACTAAAGACTTTTTTTAAAACAAGCTTTTATTAAGACGTAGTAAAAATTTAAAACTAATTTTGATATTGACCTAAATGATTAAAAATAAAGGCGTACATTTTAATAAAAGGTTGTTTTTTTTGAAAAAGTTTTTTTACTATAAATTATTTTTTAGGCTTGCACAATTTTAATCTTTATTGTCTACATTAACTTAATAGGATATAAATTCAACTCTAAGGTCATATTAATTTTAAAAATCGCACGTGAAGACCCCTATATATAAATGAATGAGAATAAGCTTAAATTATAATTTCTTTCCAAAAAAATTGTTTGACTTTTTTATCCCACATTAATTAAAAAAAATAAGCTGTTGTGGTATTAACTTATAATAAGCTAAAACTACAATTTTCTGTAAAAAACACTGTGCATTAAGAGGTTAATCTTAGTAACAATTATTAGTGTTCGAAGAAGTAGTACAACCTTATTGTATATACCAGGTACATAAAATTCTAAGGCAAAGAACTTTAGCTCACAATGACAAAGGACAGACCGATATACTACAAGAAATATTTATGCAATACATGACAATGTTATTTTAACAGTTAAAGAATTGATGATAACGTCATTTCTTTGACAAGAAACACACTTTATATCAACATGTTATGTTAAAAAAATGTGACATTGAATTTAAAAATTAAGCTTAAATTGTAATTTTTTAATTAATTAAGCTGTGGGGTTAACGACTTATAATAAGTTATTGTTAATGGAATCTAATTTTTGGCTCGTTAGTAAGAAATAGATTTCTATGCCAACTTGATTTTTTGTAGGTAGATAGCATCATTGTACGTTAGATGGAGAGCTAATTTCCAAAATATCAATTTGGCGCTTGGTCAAGTCGTGCATAACGCGGTCCAATTTTCTGTAAGCAAAAACCGTACCTTAATGGGTTAATCTTTTACTCATTGTGTTTTAATTTATTAATAAATATTAGTCCTTTCGAATACAAAATTCACCATCTGTTCCGAGTTCTGAACAGAATTTTCTAGAATAAGTAATACATGACGTTCGACAATACAACCTTTCTTCAGACAGGTAATTTGGTCTACAATTTTAACCACAGTCAGCTGCATTCCATTATCCGTTTGTTCGCATATTGTAACAAATTAACAAAGCATACAGTAACCGCAAAATTATTAAAAGAACGCGTACATTTCAAAATAAAGATTCTGATTATGATGATATGAAGATAGATGATATTCCGGATATGTCATTAATAGAATTTGAAACGGCAAAAATCAATTTTTACAACGATTGACGATATAAATATAAATTACGTTGAAAAAAATATCCGGGATCAACATACTAACCCGTTTTGGCGTAAATTAAACCATTGCAAAGTAACAGGCAGTAATAACAAAACTTCTTTACTAACAATAAGTAAATAAAATTGTTAAATTTAACAAATTCTTTTTACTTGAAATTATATCGTTCTAAATTTATTGAAGATACAAAAATTTTCGCATCTGTTGAACAAGTATATTGGAATGCAATCCCTCGAAAGCCGTTTTCATTGTTACACATAGACCTATTATTCACTGAACTTTACGGTAATTATGGTGATGTCTGGATTATAAAAACGTCTGAGGTGTTGCCTGTATTTAGGCGTACGCTAAAGCAATTAAAGCAAATTGCTTGTGTCAACAATCTTTTGGGTGGAGCGGCCTTAATATTTCCAAGTTTTTGCCGAAAGCTGTCGAAAAGCCATTCATTGGGACAAAGGACGTTCGGGGAACGTTATCGCCTCATTATATCTTATTATGGATTTTCGGGGGGCGATTTGAATTAAAAGTTTCGTTTTTACCCATTAAAAGTTGAATTTAAAAGCGGCTCCCCGTTATCTAAACCGCCGCGATATGTAAAACGCGAGCGAGAAAAAAGCGAAGATAGATGAACCAATCTTAAAATGCCACGGCATAAAACGAAGGCGGTCCAAGGACTCATACATCATATTACATACATCAAAAACTCGAGCATTTCCTCAATATACCGCCGCTACGTATGTTATTTATACCTGCGAGTCGAAGAAAAAAGTCGGCCGACATGTGTTCCTGATGGGTCGCAGGATTGTGATGTCTTGTCACTCGGGCGCGCTTTTCGAGTCGAATTTATCGCCGTGTCTTCGCGCACCTTGGTTTCCCCGCTTGTTGTTTTTTTCTTAATTTATTCCGTAAAGTATCGCACATAAATCAAACCGGGCCGGAAAATTTATTTGTGTAAAAATAAGGAAAGTTGTTCGCGCGGGCGCGCGTGCATAATGAATTCGAAGCACTTCTCGTTGGGAGTCGGCCAAATCGGAATAAAGCCGCCGAAATATCAATTCCGGCCAGTTTTATGCCCTTCCACGTCCGCGCAATTTACACTTTACACGAGAGCGGTTTTCTTAACAGATATACCTACCTGTCCTGTTGTTTTATAATACGGTGCGCGTCGTAATTGAATAATTGTGGCCTAACCATAATTCACAGTTAATGGGGACAGGGGCATGAAATATGTATGCGCTGAATATGTTGGGGTGACACCCTTCAGTGAAAGGGTAGGAAGTGACAATGTTTTATGCATCTGCTAAGTTGCGTATGTTACTTTCGCCGACACGTATATACATAATACGTTCGTCTGTTTCGCTGGGAAACGAGATACAACGTACAGATAAGATGTACACAATCGAATTTTCATGTTTGGAATTTTTATGTAGCTTCGCTACAAAAATTTTCCCGAGGCGAAGTGTAATTTAGAAGTGGTTGGAAATGGAAAAGTCGTCTTATCAATTTTTTTTGTGAACAATTTAGGAGAATCCAATTTTCAGGTTCAATTACATCCTCAAGTCTTTAACATTCTAATAAATAGTTTAGAATCATCACGAAATTTTTATGTGGGGATGTTCAACTTCAAAGTTTAACTTCATCAAGTTAAGAATTCAGGTTTAAATATTCAACTACATCTGTTTGAAGTCAAGTTTAACTTTAAATAAAGATAGTTAATATTTAAAAGCGACGTTTAAATGTTTAACAACCGAAAGAAAAGTTGTGGAGATAATCTAAATTTAGATCAAAATATCTGTGGGTTTAAAAGCTTCGAATTTCAAGCTTAAAACTTTAGTTTAAATATGCAGGTTTAACTACATAAACAGGCTGAAATATTCAGTTTCAGCTTCAAACTATTCATATTTAACTTCAGATTTAAACCAAATTTAAGCTAAACATTTAACCAGACTAAAAGTTTTTACTATGATAGTGTAAAATTCAAGTTTAGTGAGTCCGTTTAAGTGTCGAGATTAACCTGAAATATTCTAATTCGAATCTAGGCTCAAACAGATCAATTGTAATTCAAGTTTATGATATTCACCTAGCTACATATTTGAAGTTAAACTAAATTTCGTATAATGCCAATATTTAAAAACAACGTTTAAATGTTTCACAACTGGAAGAAACGTTATGAAGATAAAATTTAAATTAAAATTCTTTGGGTTTAAAAGCATCGAATTTTAAGCTTAAAACTTTAGTTTAAATATGCAGGTTTAACTACATAAACAGAATGAAATATTCAGTTTCAGCTTCAAATTATTCATATTTAACTTCAGATTTAAACCAGATTTAAGCTAAACATTTAACCAGATAAAAGTGTAAAATTCAAGTTTAGTGAGTCCCGGTTAAGTGTCGAGATTAACCTGAAATATTCTAATTCGAATCTAGGCTCGAACAGATCAATTGCAATTCAAGTTTATGATATTCACCTAGCTACATCTTTGAAGTTAAACTTAATTTCAAATAATGTCAGTTAATATTTAAAAACAACGTTTAAATGTTTCACAACTGGAAGAAATTTAGATTAACATTTCAGAATGAATATCTATGGGTTTAAAAGCTTCGAATTTCAAGCTTGAAAGTTTAGTTTAAATATGCAGGTTTAAGTACATAAACAGGCTGAAATATTCAGTTTCAGCTTCAAACTATTCATATTTAACTTCAGATTTAAACCAGATTGAAGCAGACTAAAAGTGTTTACTCTGATAGTTTAAAATTCAAGTTTAGTGAGTCCGGTTAAGTGTCGAGGCTGAAATATTCTAATTCGAATCTAGGCTCAAACATATCAATTGCAATTCAAGTTTATGATATTCACCTAGCTACATGTATGATGTTAAACTTAATTTCATATAATGTCAATATTTACAAACAACGTTTAAATGTTTCACAACTGGAAAAAACGTTATGAAGATAAAATTTAGATTAAAATTCTTTGGGTTTAAAAGCTTCGAATTTCACGCTTAAAACTTTAGTTTACATATGTAGGTTTAACTACATAAACAAGCTGAAATATTCAGTTTCAGCTTCAAACTATTCATATTTAACATCAGATTTAAACCAGATTTAACCTAAACATTTAACCAGACTAAAAGTGTTTACTCTGATAGTTTAAAATTCAAGTTTAGTGAGTCCGGTTAAGTGTCGAGGCTGAAATATTCTAATTCGAATCTAGGCTCAAACATATCAATTGCAATTCAAGTTTATGATATTCACCTAGCTACATGTATGATGTTAAACTTAATTTCATATAATGTCAATATTTACAAACAACGTTTAAATGTTTCACAACTGGAAAAAACGTTATGAAGATAAAATTTAGATTAAAATTCTTTGGGTTTAAAAGCTTCGAATTTCACGCTTAAAACTTTAGTTTACATATGTAGGTTTAACTACATAAACAAGCTGAAATATTCAGTTTCAGCTTCAAACTATTCATATTTAACATCAGATTTAAACCAGATTTAACCTAAACATTTAACCAGACTAAAAGTTTTTACTCTGATAGTTTAAAATTCAAATTTAGTGAGTCCGGTTAAGTGTCGAGACTGAAATATTCTAATTCGAATCTAGGCTCAAACATATCAATTGCAATTCAAGTTTATGATATTCACTTAGCTTCATCTTTGAAGTTAAACTTAATTTCATATAATGTCAATATTTAAAAACAACGTTTAAATGTTTCACAACTGGAAAAAACGTTATGAAGATAAAATTTAGATTAAAATTCTTTGGGTTTAAAACCATCGAATTTCAAGCTTAAAATTTTAGTTTAAATATGTAGGTTTAACTACATAAACAGGCTGAAATATTCAGTTTCAGTTAAATATATGGGTGTCTGGTTAGACAAAGATGTAAAATTAACGACGCACGTTAAAGAGGTATGTTTAAAGGGAATGAAATTAGCCGCGACGCTTTCAAGGTTAATGCCGAACATCAGAGGTCCGAAAGCTGGCAAACGCAGAGTACTGTCCTCGGTGGTAATTTCCGTGATTTTGTACGGCGCCCCTGCCTGGATAAAGGCCCTAAGATTCGAGCGTTATAAAAACATGCTCGATAGGGTCAACAGGAGGTTAGCCATTAGAATAACATCCGCATATAGAACAATATCCACGAAGGCAGTGCAGGTGCTTGCCAGAATGCCTCCTTTGTGGATGAAAGCGAACGTAAGATCGGAAATTTATTTAAGGGGCAAAGATCATACCTCTTTGGCAAACGAATCCTTAATGATAGCTTGGCAAGAACAATGGGACGATTATTTAGGTTGGGCAAAAATTTTCGTTAAAGATATTAGAAAATGGTTCAATTGTAAGTGGGTAGAAATGGATTATTTTTTAACACAATCCATGTCCGGACACGGAATTTTCGGAAAATATCTCAATTGGATAAAAAAGGCGGATGTCGATACTTGCTGGTTTTGCCAGCAGGTAGACACGCCAGAACATACTATATTCATTTGTGACGAATGGGAAAGCATCCGAAGAGATGCTAGGATTAAAATGGGTTGTAATATAGACCAGAATAATATTTCTGAGTTATTATTGGATTCCGAGGAATCTTGGAAAACTGTAACCAACATGATGCGGGACATTATGCGTGGAAAACAGCAAGAGGAATTTCGTAGGGAGGAACTCCTCGTCAGAGATGATGTGATATCAGATTCTGACGAAGATTGAAGGTTAAAGGTTGTGTGATTGAGAGAATGAATGTATATGAGGTATTTTGAATATTTTTTTCTTTTTCGATCTGTTTAAAATTTTTTAGAAAACGAAAGGTGAAAAAGTGTGAGTGAAAGCTTACCAAAAGATGTGATCTAATGATAAGATGTAAATGGAACTAAACAGTCACTCATCTCGAAGTAATACTTGACGTAATGTTAATGTGGTTCCCGTGGTGAGGAAGACGTATGGGGGAGGAAGTTAGTAGTCACACAGGTTACCTCCTCTTAACAAAAAAAAAAAAAAAAAAAAAAAAAAAAAAAACTATTCATATTTAACTTCAGATTTAAACCAGATTTAAGCTAAACATTTAACCAGACTAAAAGTTTTTACTCTGATAGTGTAAAATTCAAGTTTAGTGAATCCGGTTAAGTATCGAGATTAACCTGAAATATTCTAATTCGAATCTAGGCTCGAACAGATCAATTGCAATTCAAGTTTATGATATTCACCTAGCTATATCTTTGAAGTTAAACTTAATTTCAAATAATGTCAGTTAATATTTAAAAACAACGTTTAAATGTTTCACAACTGGAAGAAATTTAGATTAAAATTTCAGTATGAATATCTATGGGTTTAAAAGCTTCGAATTTCAAGCTTGAAAGTTTAGTTTAAATATGCAGGTTTAAGTACATAAACAGGCTGAAATATTCAGTTTCAGTTTCAGTTTCAAACTATTCATATTTAACTTCAGATTTAAACGAGATTTAAGTTAAACATGTAACCAGACTTGTAGTTTTTATTCTGAAGGTTTAAAATTTTAGTTAGCCCGAGATTAACCTAAAATATTCAAATTCGAGTGTGGGCTTAAACGTTCCAATTGCGATTGCAGTTTATGATCGCTTGTATTGAAACACTCGAAACTAAAGCGTTCAAGTTTAAATAGTGGAAATTCGATTTAAAGGTTCAAGTGTAATTATCTGCCGGGTTTAACGTAAAATCAGAGGGTAAAATTTTTTATTTGTCCGGAACGCTGCGCTGTTTATTAAAATCCTGTCCTGATCGACAAAGGAATTTCGTTGTATCGATTTAAAAAACGATTTGAAAAGACGTATTCATCATTGAATAACGATTATAAGCAACCGGAATAAAGTTCACATTTCCTGCCGATCAAAGGCCGAAATTGTGCATTTCAGACGCCGCAGTTTTATTTTTACAAAAAGAAGCGGTCGATCGCAACCAATTCCGCACTTTTCGAAGATACATTTCTATTGTCGAGATATTGAAGTGTGTTTGAAAATATCAAACTTTTTTCCCCGCTCTCGGAGGGTAAATATTTCCGTCATATCTCGTCTGCAATATGAATGCGTTCTTTGTGTCGCCGCGCCGTCAGAACCTTTTGCGGTAAACATTACTCCGCGCGTTGAATGAGACGCTTTACAACACGTTTTATATCAGAGATTCCTAAATGTTATTCACATTAATTCTTATTATATAACGACGGGAAAGACACACACACCACCGATAATGTCCCTGTTTACAAACCTTTTTTCTTATCTTTAATCCTCCAGTTACTGCTAACCGGATATGAAATACGTTAACCCTCTCTGGTTCTTTTTTCGCCAACTTAACAATGCCTTTCGGACCCACAGTAAATTTTGCTTGAAATTAATATGAAAGTTTAACTAAACAAACACCAGAACTCATCAATCAATAATATTGTAATTCACCAGGGTATTTAAGGTCCGGGAACTGCTAAGTAATGCACAATTCTTCCGCTCAGGGGGCACCAATTTTGCCCCTTAAAATAAAAAATGTTTAGGCAACCAAAGAGGTATTCTAACTAATAAGGTTTGAAACTTAAGTATTGAACAGAGAAAGAACAAAAAAAAAGAGTTGCGCGTTTTTCATACGCTCGTAACTTGATAAATATTGTTTATATTATGGTCTGCGGCGACAACGACAGTAAACTCGGTCGGAAAAAAAATTAGTCTATAATTTTTTGCTAATTCTTTGCCAATTTTGTGTTTTCATAGATGTACCTGCTATAATTAATCCCGTAACAGGCTGCAAACACTTGTAATTATGCAAAGAGTAATCTTTATCCCCATTTTTATACGCTCATAATTTCATAAATATTATTTATATTATTGTCTGCGGCGATAACGGCGGTAAAATCAGTCAATGCGATTGTTGCATTATTTACTGGTTTTGTTTTTTGTAATTTTTTGTGAATAGATGCTTCAAACAATTTTTCCTACGATGCTATTCGAAACTAATATTGTACAATTTAGTAGGCTCGAAAATGTTTTATATCCTTACGCGTGCGAACATGGATATTTTGCATTATCAAGTATGTATTTTTATAAATTTTTAGAGTTTTATATCCTTACGTGTGCGAATATGGTTATATCCTAACAATTTGCACTATATCAAGTGTGCATTTTAATACAAATTATTCTATCCATGCCGTCAATCAAAAAGGTACAGATTTGACAGGACATCTGTGAGTAAAAGGACGAACTATTCGACTAAAATCTTATGGGAAAACAACTTTTCCCCGAAAATGTAAAATTTAGACATTTATCCAATTTGGTCTACGGAAATTATTTCTTAGGTGCTAAATGAACATTTTTATGTAATTTGTTGACGATGTTGTGTTCGGAAGGCAATAAAAAACGCGATCAACTAATACTGTATTTCGTACCACAACTTTTAGATTTTTTTTCAAAGATATTCATCACACTAAATTTTCAAAAAAATATTGTTGCCAATTTTTTTCTTCTTAAGTTATCAACTTTCTCGCAATAAAAAAAATATTTTCTTACAAGGCAATATATTCTCTATAAGTGCTGTAAAGTGCATTACAAAATATTTCGTAACTCTAAAGATTTCAGTAAAAAACCCTCACTACTACAGTTTTGCGAGAATCGCACTTTCGGAGGTTAATCTTTGAAAACTAGGCACTTCGTCACCAAAGCAAATATATCATTAGATGCGGTAACATTATGTTTACAACTGTTGCTTCGCAAATTATATATTGATAAGTACTTTCTAAGCGATACTGAGTTTCTTAAAACTCTGCATTTTTTGAGGTTGGGTTCCCCAGCCTTAATTTAAAAAATAGGCAGCACATTTTGGATTTTATTAATTCTTATGTCTTTGTGACGCTAAATGTGTTGCCTGTTCTGAAACAGTAAGAGGTTTGCATTTAAATTAAATACTCTGTATACTTAGGGTTCAAACAAAACCCATAAAAACCGACAAGGCTATCCTTACAAAGTGGCACCCCTTAAGTAATAAAATCGGCAGTTTGTTGTGTTCATAATAATTACAACAAAACCAGGTAAACTGAACACCTGTACGTTATGTTCTGCGCTCAACTTGTGGTAATTTATTATTAACTTTAACCGTGACGTTTATCTCCACCTGATTTGTAAAATCTTTTGGCGTAATTGCACTAAAAGATGTTTCTTCCGTCTTTGAATAACAGTTTTTTTGAGGGTAAAACGTGATTTTTATTGCCTTGTCGAATTTTTAAAAAACGACGCCACCTGTTGTGTCCTAGCACGTCTTGCAATAAAATTGTATTGTCACCATTTCTAACAATAGAAAAATCTGTCCATTTGGTACACAGATTTCCAAAAACGAACCTTGTAATTCTTTACAAATCGCTTCCATTGTTAGACAAATTAATAATTAATTGATTCAATTAGAAAAAAACTAGACTTTGACGTACAGCATCATAAAGTTCAACAATAGAATCAGAGTGTAGGGGATGTTATGTTTAATGAGTGTTGCAGAACCAGCACACCAAAGTCTTAGTTGAAACGACATTTTTGATTCCGTTGTACGTCTCGAGGCGCCCAATACAATTATAAAATAAGTGGATGCATTTATTTAATTGTCGGCTTAAGTGTGAGACTCAGCGAAGGCCTTCCGAACAACCCACGCTTACTTTCCGAAACTGATCCCGTGCGTTTAATGCCACCGAAACGCCGTTGTATCGCCGGAGGGTTGGTTTATGACCCAATTTGTTTCAGTATTGTTTCACGGTTCAATTAATATTTTATAAGTTACATTTTCGTAGACTTATCACGTGTTCGTTTTCCCATTGGCATCAAATCCGAAACAAAAACCCATACAACATTTTTACCAACAAGTTAACGTAATTACGGGGTCCGAGACGTCATTATTTCGAAATGCGGGGTGAATTGTGACTTGCAACTAACGCAGCTGCTCGATGTAACTGTAAAACGCCGTCGAAACTTTTGTGTGTTTATTAACGGCCCAAACGCATGTAAAGAGCAACGTGTATGCACTTATTCACTTGTTAGAGTAACTGGACAAGTGGCAATTATTTAAATAAAGTAAAAACACTTCAAACTTGGTTTCCGTTGCCCACGTATTTTCTCGTCGGATTATCTACACGTGAAAAACAGAGTCGCGACATACAGGGCGCTCATAAAAATCGTACTGATCCCATTCAGTCCGTCTGGTCGTCGAAACGTGTTGAAATGGTTTTGCGAGAGATTTTTCTGTTGAAAAGGCATTGAAAGAACGGGAGCGATTGTGAAACCAGATTTGCAAGTTTATGCCTTTTTTCAGGATGAGAAATTTTATTAAAAACTCAAAAGTACACTTGAATGGCCGTGCAACGTGTAAAGCTTCATGTTGATGGTTGTAAGTGCGAAACTTGAACTCGAAAACGGCACTGGAAATTGCACTTCTATAAACTTGTTGTATAAAGACGACGCGAGAATTCTTAAATTGTCTGATGCAAGTGTTTCGATAAATCATTCGGTTTTCGTGACAATTTAATTATGTAAATAACAACAGAAATTCGTTTTGATTAATTTTTAAAGTTGGTTACTTTTAGGGGAACCGCAGAATTTGTTTAAAAATTTATACCTGGTAAATCGTCAATGATTTTTGTATGTAATCGATTTCAGCAGGTAAAGTACAACTTCGAGGATTGTTTTTGAAAATATGAATGTTGTCAAATTGTTTTTGAATTTTTCGCCAATTTTCAAAGTTAAAGGTTTATAATTTGCAAACTGGGTGGCGATTTTGACCTGTAATCGTTTTCAGGATTAGTCATGGAAAACATGGATGTTGTAGATGTTTTTTCAAATTGTTTTGTGAATATTTAAATTTGGTTATGTGCAGATGTAACGATATGAAAAGAAGTATCTTGTTATAAAATTCATAACTGGTAAATCGTTGACGATTTTGGTGTATAATCGATTTCAGGAGCTACAGTACACCTTTGAGGATTATTTTTGAAAATATGAATGTTGAAGAATTATTTTTATATTTTTGGTGAATTTTTAAAGTTGGTCGCATTTTATAATGATGGGACGTGTAGTATTTTATTTGAAAATTTATAATGTTCAACCGGGTGGCGATTTTAATCTGTAATCATTTTCAGGGGGTAAAGTATACCTCTCAGGATTATTTTTGTATACATATATGAATGTTGTAGATTTGTTTTTAATTTGTTGGAGAATTTTCAAATTCGGTTTCTTTTATTTGCAACTATGTGATTTCCAGTAAAAAAATTCATACTTAGAAATCGATGATGATTTAGATGTAATTGGTTTCAAGAGCTAAAGCACACCTTTGAGAACTGTTTTTGAAAATATGAATGTTGTCGAATTGTTTTTGAATCTTTGGTGAATTTTTAAAGTTGGTCCGGTCCCATTTTCATGTAATGATGAGACATGCATTTAAAAATTTATAATTTGCAATTCGGTGGCGATTTTGTTTTGTAGTCAATTCCAGGGGATTATTGTTGAAGATATGAATGTTGTAAAAAGTTTTTTTAATTTTTTGGTGAATGTTTAAAGTCGGTTCCTATTAAGTACAACTTCCAGTATTTTGTTCAACAATTCATATCTTGTAAATTAGTGACGATTTTAGCATGTAGTAGGATTCGGGAGGTAAAGCACATCTTTGAGCATTGTTTTTGAAAATATGAATGTTGTGAAATTGGTTTTGAATTTTTGGTGAATTTTTGAAATTGGACACATTTTAATGTAACAATGAGACATGCAGTATTTAATTTAAAAATTGAACATTAATTTGCACATCGGTGGCGATTTTGATCTGTAATCGTTTTCATGGGGTAAATTATACCTCACAGGATTATTTTTAAAGATATGAACGTTGTAAAAACTATTTTAAATTTTTTGGTGAGTTTTTAAAGTTGGTGTAACGATGTAAAAAATTCATAACTTGTAAATCGTTGACGATTTTGGTGTATAATCGGTTTCAGGAGCTAAAGTGCACCTTTGAGGATTATTTTTGAAAATATGAATGTTGAAGAATTATTTTTATAGTTTTGTAGAATTTTTAAAGTTGGCCGCATTTTATAATGATGAGACGTGCAGTATTTTATTTGAAAATTTATAATTTGCAACCGGGTGGCGATTTTAACTGTAATCATTTTCAGGGGGTAAAGTATACCTCTCAGGATTATTTTTGTATATATGAATGTTATAGATTTGTTTTTAATTTGTTGGAGAATTTTCAAATTCGGTTTCTTTTATTTGTAACTATGTGATTTCCAGTAAAAAAATTCATACCTTTGGAAATCGATGACGATTTAGATGTAATTGATTTCAGGAGCTAAAGCACACCTTTGAGAACTGTTTTTGAAGATATGAATGTTGTCGAATTGTTTTTGAATCTTTGGTGAATTTTTAAATTTGGTCACATTTTCATGTTATGATGAGACGTGCACTATTTTATTTAAAATTTTATAATTTGCAATTCAGTGGCGATTTTGTTTTGTAGTCAATTCCAGGGGATTTTTTTTGAAGATATGATGAATGTTGTAAAAACTTTTTTTAAATTTTTTGGTGAATTTTTAAAGTCGGTTCCTTTAAGGTACAACTTCCAGTACTTTTTTCAACAATTCATACCTTGTAAATTAGTGACGATTTGAAAATATGAATGTTTTTGTCGGTTTTAAATTTTTGGTGAATTTTTAAAACAATCAGACGTGCACTATTTAATTTAAAAATTTTAAGTTAATTTGCATTTCGGTGGCGATTTTGATCTGTAATCGTTTTCATGGGGTAAAGTGTACCTCACAGGATTATTTTTAAAGATATGAACGTTGTAAAAATTATTTAAAATTTTTTGGTGAGTTTTTAAAGTTGTAAAAAATTCATAACTTGTAAATCGCTTTTAAAGATTTAAAAATCTGTGATTATCAAACGCTTCTAAATTATTCAATTCATTGGAATTATCAAAATCAGAAAATTCGGCAAAATTCTCTGAATTCTTGAACGGAGAACCCAACAAATTTTTGCATTTAAATTAGAGGTCCATCCCTTGGGTCCGTTCGAAAACCGTCCAGCTGCGGCCAACATTTTTTGAAGCCGGCAACTTAGTCCGCGTGAAATAATCAAAGTCACGTATTTTTCTGTTATTAACTCCGAAGCGAAACCCATTGCAGGTAATCGACACGTTTCGAAATTTCTGCACCATCTCGCGTTCCGAAAAAAAATCGTTTTGCATACAGTCCGAGGCCATCCTGTATTACAATTATTTCACAGGTATTGAATGTATTATAGCACACTTTAAGTAATTGCATTCAATTCGTGTAGGTGTCAATAGGATAAGCCTTGAACTTTAATTTCAGCCAAAAAAATTCGTCGTTTCTGTCATTTAATATGTAACTGCGAGGCCAGGCGAATTACTCCTCGAGTTTCAATCTGAAAAAAGATTCGCACAGTCAAAATCCCGAACCTTACGGGAATTGGCAAGTCGTCGCAGCTAAACAATTCTAATTGCGACGAAATAAAACAGAGCGTCAAAACAATTTTTTCCCTTAATAAAAAAGGCGCGCTCCGGAGAGATAAATTCATAAACATCTCTCATTATTCGTGGCAGTTTCGTTCTCTGCATGTTAATGTTTAAATTCCGCAGCTAGACGTAACTTAATAATAAAAACGAGAGTGAAACGAGTGTGTTTAGCATACGACATTTCATTAGGTGCGCTAATCGAGTTGACCGTAGCTCCTTTGTGTTAACGGACATGTTTTCGCCGAAATATTTACGATAGAATGCTAATCAGTACACAGAGAGAAAAGAAGTGAAAAATTTGTTAATAACAAAGCAACTTCGTTAACTATTAACAAATATTGATTGATATTTGGCCCACCAAATGTTTATTTACGATTAACTGACAGTTTATTAATACGATTTCAATTAGCTTAATTTACTTCTAACACATTGTTATTTATAATAAAGAAAGCAATTATTAATAAAAAAACGAATTTGGTAATAGTTAACATACGTTTAGTTACACCAAATAAATGTATTATTCAGTCTTAATTTGCTTTATTTTGGAGGAATAGTTGTTTATTAATAAAAAATAAATGTATATTAAAATCAAATAAATATTTGTTATTAATAAATATTCTCTCATAAATATTTGTTTACATTAAATATACGTTTAATAATAGTAAATAATAATACAACCAAGTTTTATTAATTATATATATCATTTTAATATAAGTTGTTTTTACTAATGAATTTCAGTTAACAATTGAATTAGCATAGTAATAATAACAAATAATATGCGGGAAATATTTACTATAAACCTTTCATTATTAATTAATAAATATTTGATAAATTGGATTTTTAATAATAATCTCATATTAAAGTGAAATTTTTTATTTAAAATGAATAAAAATATTTAAAATACAATAAAATCAAATAAACATGAAAGAAAACTTATACTTATAAATAATTTAAAAAATATTAGAGTATCATTCAATGTGAAATGTATTAGAAATGTTTGTAAAATGTCTAAATAATACAGTTTCTGTCGTTATAGATATCTATTAATATTTTTGGTTCATGCAGGAAATAAATTTACGTCCATCGCCGATTAAATGAATATGTGTGGGAAAAGTGCAACAAATATTTTTAATGTCAATAATTTGTTTAGAAGTGGAAAAATCATCATCAGTTACTTCATATGCTTCAAAATCTTTATCAATACCATAACAAACAATTGTTTTATATATTAAATACATTTGTTTGTCACCAGTGTACAATTCATTAACAACCTTTCCAAAAACTGGTTCACCATATACTTCCCGATTTACTTGAACGATTATACCTTTTTTAAAAATGATGGCGTGTTCCAAATTATTATTTTAATGCACTTCTTAACACCACCGAATAACGCAAAAAAATGATTTGGCTATTAATGCAAACATCCGGTTCAATTGTAACATAAGCATTTTTTATCTTAGACAACTTGCTTTTTCAACAAATGAGTATTTATTTTTGATAAAAATGTACAAATGTATTTTCTTTCACCAACAATGAATTAGTACCAAATAGTATGCATTACACATAAAAAACTTAATTTTTATAAACAAATACCCATTGTTATACTTAATAAATTTTTGTTTACATGAATTGAGAACATATTTGTTTTCAAATAATACCCTATGTTGATCTCAAACAAAGTCGAAAGTAATAAATAGTTTATTTCTAAAAAATAAATTGATTTATTGGTAGTAATTAATAAAATGTACTTTTTGACTAAATCAGCTGCAAATATGCGTTTTTTTACTATTACTGACTATTTCTTTCAGTTCATACGACATTTCATTAGGTGCGCTAATCGAGTTGACCGTAGTTTCTTTGTGTTAACGGCATGTTTTCGCCGAAATATTTACGATAGAATGCTAATCAGTACGTGCGAATTATGGTGGGTTTTCGATGGGACAGGTGGAGAGATCTGAGATAACAATAGACACAACGCACACAATGCGTTAGGACGATGTCTTGTGACGCTTTTGCACAGTCTGTGGTTCATCCATCATCTGCATCCAGTATGTGACCATATCGTTACCCTAACGATCGGCCCTCCATTCAGCCCCGTGACAACGGTATAAAGAAATTTAGGCGTATTTACCTTCGAAAGGAAATAAGAAAAAAATTGGATTTTAAAGTTTTTTTAAAACCTCCTTCGGGAATTAGGCTGTAACGAGGCCGGCGTTTCAATGTGTCGGTTATAAATTCCGGCTCGGTAAAGTGACTGTGTTTGAGAATAACAAATACAGCGCGAATGATAAATTGCTAAACTAAATCGTACACCATATTTATTTCTGGCGTTCGCTAATATTAAACGTTTCTGAACAATGAGACAGTTAAACTATTTGACATTTAGATTTATCAACGATGTTTTAATTAGAGCAGTTCGCCCGCGTTTTTCTTCAGCAAAGGTTAAAGTCGTGCATCAAAGAGCTCTGATCGATAATACGAGACTTTTAAGGCCCCGGTAATTATTATTTCTTTATTTATTGTTCTGCAATGACGCGCCGAGGGTTTGTGGTATTCTCGCGCACCTGCTTACCTGCATCACCCTCAGGTCAGACTGGCATCAAAGCCCCAACCCACCATCCGACCAAAATACTTGATGATTGGCATTATTAAAGAAAAATTTCATCTAGAAAATATTTGATGCGGTCATCCATCCTTTAATTTCTTTTATGTACAGTGGATCCTCTCCATAATGAACACTCATGGGACTAAAGGTAGCCCGCACTATGCCTTATTTCACGACCATACATAGTGACGTAGCGGCGTGATCGGCACGTGTAACTTGGAACTTGAATTTCTATTGATTATTAGAAAGTTGTAAATATTAAAGGAGCACAATACACAAAAAATAAGTTTGTTTAATTTAAAAGTACGTTTAATTCTAAGAAAAATGGTATATTTGTTATGTTTCTACTTAGGTGATTTGATTTAAAATAGGCGCGTGACGTCACGTGTAAAAAAATGCTCCCTTCACACGATAATTTACCTACCTTTAAACCATATTTTCGAAATTTTGTTACGACTATTTAGACTGTTTTTTGTACTGAAGACGATAGTGAACCAAAATTTTAATACAATGTCTAGTTTCTTTTTTTAATATATTAAATGTGATGACGCGTCGCGGTGGTTCGTACCACTTTTACACGCTTCTAAAGGTTATTTCTACCGCATTAGATAGTTTTTTTGAGTTACGTAAATGAACGACACTCTTATGTACACGTTTATTAAGTTACCAAATGTAAATTAATGTACTGATGGTACAGCACTTTTTTTCAAACAAGGTTCTTTTGAATTTGGTAGAACTTTTTTTCTTAGAACAAACGATTCGTCGAAATCACTTTCCAAAAAATGTTTATTGCAAATTCTTGCACTTTGCCCTGGTTGAAATGATTTTCTTTTACAAAATCCTGACCAAGATGCAAATCGTTTCGGCGATTTTTCTCTATTAGGAAAACGATGTCCCATTGGTTCACTGCACCCAAAAACACTGCACTTCGGCATTTTCCACACTGGTCGGCGATATTCTTGTGGCTACGGTTGCAAATAACTCTGAGTTACGACGTTTTATAAAGTTTGACTAAAGATATTCTGCGTTTACGACTTTAAATCGCAATCAACTTTTACTGATGATAATGAGGGTTCACTTCAGAGTGCCACAAACCTCATTGCTTTAAAAAATATTTTTGTAGATAAAGGTCATAGAAAATGCACTTATACAGAATCCCCTAATTTAATTAATAACTCCACATAATTACCTAATTATTAGGAGAGGTTTAATGTTTAATCGTTTGATATCATATTTATACATATATAAGCATCAAGATAAAAATTTACCAAATACAGCCTTGGCCATTTTTGCCCATGTTGATTATTACGCCTTACCTACTTTTATGGACGGATCACTTATAGTATTGTAAAAGGCACAGTCATAAACGCAGAATATCTTTAGCCAAACTTTACGCGCAATTAGATAAAATAGCAGCGGAACGCTCAATCGGCGCTGTTCTTGTTTAATATTTAAAAAAAAAACTAAACACTGTATCGAAATTCTGATTCTTTTATCGTCTTTAGCGCAAACATTCACATAGTCTCATATAAATTAAGCATTAAAAATATTATTTTTAGGTAGATAAATCATTGTGTGAAGCAAGTAGCTTTTACATGTAAAAGATAGGGCGGTTATTTGCGTGGGGTCCAGTGACGTCACACGGCAGTTCTAAATGTCTTAATATCTTCTAGAACAATTTTTTTCACATTGGATTTTTACTAAATAGTTTTTAATTATTGTGACTACAATAATTTAACATTAAATAATAATTTAAAACGCTATAAACGCTATAAATAATTTGCCACATTCTGAAATAAAAACTAAACAACGAAATGTTCGTCAAAGTTCTTTTAATCCCAATGAAACATGTTATTTGTTCTCATAGAAAGGATTTCATCGCTTTTTGTTTGTATTCTTAGTATACAGAAGCGTGGTCACTTAACGAGGTTTTGCTGTAGTATTCTGCTCAATCTCATCTGCATTAAGAAAGTAAAAATTTGTAATTTAATCGAGAACTTTTGATTGCGGTAAAAAATGCCCCATAAAACGATGCACTGAAACAAGTAACACCGGTTACAAGTAACATTAATAAAATACAGCAAAGTACTGTCTGTGTATGCTTGCGCATTAAATCGTCCATTTTCACAAGCAAGTCGTGGTCGGATTATTAATACAAGTTTTTTAAATCCAGTTTCATTTTTTGTCGTGAGAAAGTGGCTTTAGCTTAAAAGATTTTTTTGCGACTGTTTCAAAATTTCTGTAATTCATCTTCGAGCATAAAAACTTTCGTTTCTACCATGCAACTTCTGGCACTAAGACTTTGGCCACAGTTTCTCAATATGTAAATTCGCATTTAAAGAAAGGCTAAATGGGGCGTGAATTCCGCCACTGAGACAATAGATTTCCAGCCATGAGATTAAACAATTTTTTGCCTTAAAAATTAGAATCATTTGACTTTCAGCATTTGTCCGGGTGACATTCGGCTTTTGTAACTTCCAGACTCGCTTTATTGAAAAGAATCATTTTAAAAGTTTTCCAGATATCTCAGAAACTGTTTTCGTGTTTACACTAACTAAAAACGTTTTAATAAAAGATACAATACCGCCACTTCGAAAACGAAAGCTTTTTTAATAGCTCGCTTTTATCTGCGGACTTAAACGATTTTTTCGACGTTAAATACATTAATGAACCGCGCAGCTTGGAAAGAAATTCAAAACAGCACGAGCTTCCAGTTTCTTTGTTATGTGACAATCTCCAACATTAGATCTATCTAATAATAATAAATTAAATTACTTATTCACATTAGATATCTACGGCAGGCCGCTACTTAAGATAAACTTAATGGCTATATCTCAATAAAATTAATTCAACTGTGACAGGTTTGGGCATGGGTCCCATAACGTGATGTAAATGAATGGCAGCGCCCCAGCCAGTTAAAACATTTTTAAGGTTTGACATTAAATGGCCAAAATTGTTCACAATTAAGGCTGGGGAACCCAACCTCAAAAAATGCAGAGTTTTAAGAAACTCAGTATCGCTTAGAAAGTACTTATCAATATATAAATTGCGAAGCAACAGTTGTAAACATAATGTTACCGCACTAATGATATATTTGCTTTGGTGAAGAAGTGCCTAGTTTTCAAAAATTAACCTCCGAAAGTGCAATTCTCGCAAAAATGTAGTAGTGAGGGTTTTTTACTGAAATCTTTAGAGTTAAGAAATATTTTGCAATGCACTTTACAGCACTTATAGAGAATATATTGCCTTGTAAGAAAGTATTTTTTTTATTGCGAGAAAGTTGATAACTTAAGAAGAAAAAAATTGGCAACAATATTTTTTTTAAATGTAGTGTGCCAGTAAATTCACTATAGCTCAAGACGTAAGTTATATTGTAGAAATTCCTTCGGGGTACTTATACTAAACATATAGTAGTTTAATATGACATGTTTTTTTTTATGATAACATGGTGAATATCTTTGAAAAAAAATCTAAAAGTTGTGGTACGAAATACAGTATTATTTGATAGCGTTTTTTATTGCTTTCCGAACACAACATCGTCAACAAATTACATAAAAATGTTCTTTTAGCACCTAAGAAATAGTTTCCAAAAACCAAATTGGATAAATGTCTAAATTTTACATTTTCGGGGAAAAGTTGTTTTCCCATAAGATTTTAGTCAAATAGTTCGTCCTTTTACTCACAGATGTCCTGTCAAATCTGTACCTTTTTGATTGACGGCATGGATAGAATAATTTGTATTAAAATGCACACTTGATATAGTGCAAATTGTTAGGATATAACCATATTCACACACGTAAGGATATAAAACTCTAAAAATTTATAAAAATGCACACTTGATAATGCAAAATATCCATGTTCGCACGCGTAAGGATATGAAACATTTTCGAGCCTACTAAATTGTACAATATATATTAGTTTCGCATAGCATCGTAGGAAAAATTGTTTGAGGCATCTATTCACAAAAAATTACAAAAAAAAACAGTAAATAATGCAGCAATCGCATTGACTGATTTTACCGCCGTTATCGCCGTTATAATATTTATCAAATTATGAGCGTATAAAAATGGGGATAAAGATTACTCTTTGCATAATTGAAAATGTGTTTGCAGTCCGTTACGGGATTAATTATAGCAGGTACATTTATGAAAACACAAAATTGGCAAAGAATTAGCAAAAAATTATAGACAAATTTTTTTTCCAACTGAGTTTACCGTCGTTATCGCCGCAGACCATAATATAAATAATATTTATCAAGTTACGAGCGTATGAAAAACGCGCAACTCTTTTTTTTTGTTCTTTCTCTGTTCAATACTTAAGTTTCAAACCTTATTAGTTAGGATACCTCTTTGGTTGCCTAAACATTTTTTATTTTAAGGGGCAAAATTGGTGCCCCCTGAGCGGAAGAATTGTGCATTACTTAGCAGTTCCCGCACCTTAATGTGAATTTGACCGTGGCCTCAAGTTTCCATTAATCACCGGTTTTATGGGGGCAAGATTTCTTTTTTGTGTCCATTGTCCTTTTAGTGGGTTGTTATTCAGATGATTTCTCGGATGTCGAACCCCTTTTTCCAAAGCGACAGTATCTCCCGGGGCTTTGTTGGTTTTGTTCGAAATTCTTCCAAATGGCGCCCTTTGTTTTTAATTTCGACGTATCGATTCCGGCCACGAATAAAATATTTATCCCGTGTTTGACATCATTTTATTTCACAGGCACGCATACGGCACAAATTAAACGCACGAATGTTTACGCTTGATCGGGCGTCTGACGCGTATTAAAAAAGAAATTATCTGCGGTTTTGTCAAACCCTCCGGACTATTGTAAAGATACAGGCCGCCTCTGACAGCTCCGTCCTGCCAGGGGTGGCTTCGCGATCGCACCCGTGCGACCACTAAAAATAAATAAATAAGGCAATGCGGACCTCGTGATATACCGTTGATACGAAAGAAAAAGTTCCAATTGTGACCAGAATTTTTTTTTGCGCTTTTACGGCGTCCCGTGAAATCTGTGAATAGACACGAATTTCGGGTCGCACGAATTAAGATTTTAAAGGCGTGCACCTGGAAAGGTGTCAGTTTATTTATGGCCGTTCGTACAGGTACGAAAAGGCCCAAAAGGTGTCAATAAAAATAAATCAAGGCGCAGAAAAAATCGGCAAAAATTAAACGGCATTGTTACGACGCACTGAGACGCCTGGACGTAATTAACAGTTAAAGTGGCAAAGTTCGTGTGAGCGCGACAAGGTTTAAGATTTCGCCTCTTTTTGACATAATCTCTCCCATCAGGCAGTCTCTAATCCGGTGGTTAACTCACCGACCCGGAAAAATGGTTTCTCTTCATAAATATTCAAACATTTTTGAGGTTTCCAGGTAATAATTGTTGTGTCAATCAGTCAAGAAATTTGGAACAATTATCAGATTAAGTTCCACTTAAGTTTTATTAACGACTTTGAATGGTTGGTTGATGGCCCTTATTGAAATAATTTTTTTATTGAGATTTATGGCCATTCTTGAATTGTGACATGTGAGTTGTAATTGTCTCTCAAGAATAAGTGTATAAAATTGTTATTGGAAAATTGTGTTTAAAATCGTAATTAAAAAGGTTTTTTTTTATCAACCGTGTTGATGAAATTAATTAAAAAATCGATCAAACTTTAAATCTTCCCGTATAGGAATTTTTTGTTGTGATTCAAACCAACAAAAAAAAAAGTGGTCAAAGCTGTCAGGAAATTCATTAAAATTTGTAATCTTTCCGCAGATTTATTTACGACCGTTTCACTACTTAGAAATTAATCGATTTCTCAACAAAGTGGCACCAGTAACACATACTGCATATTTAGTTAAGTGGAAGTAATATCTGGCAACACTGCACTGTCTTTTGTTCCCATCAGCTGATTCCCAAAAATATCACAAATGCGTAACCTCACTGAAATTGATCAATATTCTACAAACAATAAACTAAGCAAGCGTGTGTTATAGAGAAAAATCGTTAATTCGCGGCGTCGTGCGTAATTTTTTTAACTCATGTGTAATAAGTTTCTTGCTACTCTTGGTAAGTAATATACTATTTCAAAAACATGTCAGTGTGTTATTAAAGTTTTGTATTAAATTAAATAACAATTTACAAATTTAACAGGCACACTTAAGTAATTACTTAAGGAACAGAATAAGCGCAGTAATAGTGTGGCTTAACATAACCAACACTTATAATATTCAAGTCTCCCTTAAGAAATTAATGCGACACTTGCGATTTTAGGTGTCACTTAAAATACAAGTTGAATATAAATAAAGTTTAGACAAAAAAACAAATAAGGTGAGTTTAAAAACATTAATTGCTATTCATAAGAATAAAACAATTTATTTTTAACAAAAATTTATTCATAATAATTGGATTTAGTAAGAATATTAAATTTGTTGCTCAAAAACTAGTGTTTACCATTTTCAAAATCATAACAAGTTGTAACGAAAAAAGTGTTGGTGTCGGCACTTACAATATTAAAGTTTCCCTTAAGAAATTAATGCGACACTTGCGACTTCATGTGGCACTTAAAATACAAGTTGAATATAAATAAAGTCTAGACAAAAAGACAAATAATGTGGATCTAAAAAAATTAATTGCTATTCATAAGAGTAAAACAATTTATTTTTAACAAAAACTTATCCATAATAATTGGATTTAGTAAGAGTATTAAATTTGTTGCTCAAAAACTAGTGTTTACCATTTTCAAAATCATAACAAGTGATGAAAAAAGTGTTGGTAATATTTACAAGTTTCAGAACCTGTTGTCATTTATAATTAATGCCTTTTGGGGATCCGGCCGCATTCGAGAAGGGAACACAACATCGGTTTCTGCAGACATAATTTTTCCATCAAGAAATATCTAATCCGTCTGTGATTTATGTTATTGGCCGCATCTCACCCGCCGAAAAAAAATCGTCGCCCATTTATAAATATTTATCATTTCTTGATCTGCGAGGCAGTTTTCTTTTCCACTAAATCTCACCTGAAGTAACGTTCAATTTGTAATCCGACGCGCAACATACATTCCCTATTGGAAATACATTACAACTACGCAGGGGTCTAATCTCACCCCTATCAGACACATTTTACACCCTCGGGAATGAGATATTGACTAGTCTGCGGCAGATAGGACTCGCATAAATTGTCTACTGGAGAAGAAATTGCGTATCCAACTCGCTCTATTATGTCTGGAAATAAAAAAATTGATCGAAGGTTCTCTCCCTTTGATAGCGAGTTCGAGTTACACAAAATAAAGTGCAGCGCTTGGAACCCCCACATTGAATTCAATGAGTATATCCTCTCCTTTTATTAGGACCTTGGTCGGAATTGTTCGTGTTTCATTCCAACCGAACCTCTCCAAGAGTTCCTCCTCAGTTCGTGTCGAGCGTTGTGTGTGTGTGCGTGCGTGCACATGTTGTCCCGCTGTTAGAATATTACGACATCGTTTTAGAAAAAAAACGTTGCGTAGTATGAAACGGTGATTTCGTAGTGCCTTCGAGTCGCCACGGATTTTACAAAATGGATTTATTCAGGAAATTCGCAAAGGTAATTTGATGGCATTTTTCGCACCGTGACATTTAAACCAGTTTCATTTTTTTAAACTTGAGTAATTGCGAATGAGGAAACGACTTGAATGTGCACAAGTTCTTTGTGCGATAACGTTATCAGTTTGTGTGCGTTATTGGGGTGTTCCGCGTTGCGGAAAAACGATAAAAAATTCCCAACCGGTAATGAGCCCTTTTCACCGTCGGGGACGGGATTTTCTTCGGTGTAAGGAACTTTGACCAGTGTGAAACATGTCAGACCGGCCTGGGAAGGAATGCAACGACGGTAATACAATGAACCGCATGCACACACATGAAGTTACGCCTTTGTTGTTCTTCTTAAAAATAATTCCGATAACTGTAATTCGATATTAACCGAACGCATTAGGGACAGGTTGCTATCGTTCCTCGTAGTTCATTGACCAACTCGTCGAATTTTTGTTTGTATGGACGAAACTGCCGGATTGGGTAATCACAAAAATTAAACATT
Source organism: Dascillus cervinus (assembly GCA_949768715.1). Taxonomy (NCBI): domain Eukaryota; kingdom Metazoa; phylum Arthropoda; class Insecta; order Coleoptera; family Dascillidae; genus Dascillus; species Dascillus cervinus. Next base: position 21,867,514 of record OX458322.1, read on the forward strand.
CGTCAGTTTTTTGCTTTTTTCGGAAAATTTCAGTAAAAGTGAACGTGGCGTTTGTGTAATTGTTCGGTTTGATTACGCACAATTGAACCGTCCTTGATAGTTCTATGTAAATAGATGATTAAAAGTCGAAGTTGGGCAATCAAATTAATAAAAACCGCCTTACGTCATTTTTCATTGCAAAAGTTATCGGTGCAACTGTTGGAGTCACAGCCAGAAATTTTCCTTCACAAGCAAGTGGATTCCAGAAGATGATTCCGTTTGCAATTAATTTAATTCGTTGGCGATTGTTCACAAATACAGTAAAACCTCTCCAACAATTTTTTGGTTTCACTTTTACCTGTTAAAGTGGCTTAATTTGTTTGTGGTTAGAAATTATGTCTCATTTTAATTTTTTTTAATAAATTTGCTAATAAAATTTCATCTTCAGTACATTCAATAAGGGAAACAATGCTGTTCTGATTAGATAGTAACCTAGTGTGGTCATTATAGAGAGTTTCTACTGTATATTTTTTGTTCATGGCCAGAAAGTATATTCCATTTTTCCTTTATTAAAAAAATGGCACTGGAAACACACTTTGTAATACAATTTCATCTTCCAGTAATGGAAACATTGTTCTGATTAGATAGTAACCTAGTGTGGTCATTATAGATAGTTTCTGCTGTATATTTTTTGTATGTGTTTAGAAATTATATTCCGTTTTTCTTTTATTAAGAAGATGGTACTTGAAATACACTTTGTAACAAAATTTCATCTTCAATACATCCAATAATTTACAATTATCTAATTATAGTCGTTATAGATAGTTTCTGCTGTATATTTTTTGATTATAGTTAGACATTATATTCCATTTTTTCTTGAAATACACTTTGTAATAAAATTTCGTCTTCTATACATCCAATAATGTAAACAATGTTGTTCTGATTAGATAATTACCTAGTGTGGCCATTATAGAGAGTTTCTGCTGTATATTTTTTATTTATGGTTAGAAATTACATTCCATTTTTCTTTTATGAAGAAAATAGCATTTGAAACACTTCGTAATAAATCTTTATGTTCAATATAATCCAATAAATAAGTAATGACCGAGTGTGGTCACTATAGACAGTTTCTGCTGTATTTTTTTTTAATGCCAAAGAGCATTAATTTTCGTGAACTACCTAAGTTTATTAGAATTTACTTTTACGACTTCTACTTAAAAAAAAATAAAACAGTTTCTGCATGTTTATGAACTTGCCGAGTTGCAGATTATTTCTAGAGTGAAATGTGGTTTCAAGTTTTTTTGCGAACGGCGCTAAATGTCAAAGTATCAGTTACCGGACGTTTCCAGTGAATATCTTCATAGGCAACTTTGAATTTTATTACGAAGTTTTTTTTTATTAAAGTTAGATAAGAAAATTCTATAAATATTTAACTTTCAATATTTGTTCAGATATGTGATGTCGAATGTACGTGTCGTAACGTTAAGATAAATGTTTGTAGTTAAATTAAAAATTATTTCACACGTCTATTTTTGTAAATTTCTTTGGAAGTGTTCTACGATAACAGTTGTTTAAATTGTAATCAATTTTAATAAGAAATGGGCCACTCTAATTATCATTTTGTAATTCGCACCAAAAGGTAGATATATGATTGGCTGCCAAGAAGCTGGCTTTACACTGATTAAATTATGCAAAATTGCCAGTCGCCATATTGTCCAAACATATGATTAAACTACAGTTATATAAATAATAAAAATGTTATGAGAATGTTTGTGTTTTGCATTGTGCATCAGCCAACTTTTTGGTTTCATTACAAACAGTTCTTGTCAGCTCGCATTTTCACCATTGTACAAACGTTAAAATATTCCAGTGCAATTTGTTCTTTCAATTTCACTCCTCCTAATTAAAAAATGAACTCTACTTTTGATGTGGGCCATTCTGACTCGACAAGTTTGAACGTTTTAACAAGTTTCACTGTAATCTCATAAAAGAGCGCACTTTCGACCTCAAACGACAATTTTCCCCCAAATGGAGAGATTAGATTTCTTCGTGCGTTCATCAGATGCAATCGAAAGAAGCTTTCTTCAAGACCGCCGTCCAGCGGTTTTTGCAAGTGGCACCTTCTAAATTCGAAAGTGCTCGTCAGGTTTTACCGCGTCATTTTTTTTAATTAAGCCAAGTGTGAAGTAATAAAAGCATTACCATCAACGAAACTTAAATTAATTTAGAGATAATTTTAACTTTTTTTTATTGAGGTCGTAGGCGCATTAAAAACACGAGTTTACGGCCGCGGGAAGACGGCTCGACACGAAATATTCCTCCACAATACGTTTAATTTCGTTGCGATAACTAATTAAAACCGCCACAGTGCTAAATAATTATTCCGCATCTTCAGAGCGCCGCCACCGTAGTTTTAATTAAAGAAGAAATAAACTAATAATCCGATTATTATTCGAAATCAGTTCCGCGTTTTAAATTCGAATTTCACCTATTTAGCAATTATTATTAATACACCAATCAACAAACTTTTATAGCAAGACCAGTTTTTAAATATCGCTGCAGCCCATACAGGAAAACTACATCACATTTTAATGAGTTTTGGGTTAACAACGAGTTGTTTTCTTTTTTTAGCGCAAATTACGTTGTCAAGACACAACTGCGTACATCCATCGCGACCTCTAAATCTTTAATGCATTCACATTGCGTCGCTCTTTTTATTTCCGATTAGTTCCAACCACCAAGTCATTGTTACATTAAACTAGTGTTTTGTATAAATACATAATAGGAAACATGTGCTTAACGATAACATAAAATAACATAACATAAGTAATAACTAGAATAAATAAAATAACTCATTAAGAGAAGAAGAAAGCGGGGCTGTACCAAGAACACTAACAACGTTGCCTCTTTGTATAGTCAAACTTATTCGTTGCTTCAAATATGTTTTGTCTTGAGGAATTCCCGTTGTTTGAACAATACGCCTCCCCAAATCTTCAAGGAGAGAAAGGGCATCAGCATTTCAAGGACCCAAAGTTTCCACAACGAAGGCGACGAAAAAATAATCATCAGAAATTGCCTTATATTTTTTCTTCTTAAGATTTTCTGCCAAGTGTGCAGCAGGTCTTGCAGAAAATGAAGAATCAGTCAAATGAGAAGGAGCAAGTGTATCCGTGCAAGTAAAATCCCAAACTAAATATTTACCTACTTTCCATGGAATAACTGTAATACCATCTGGACCTTTGCCATCATCCCTCAGAATTCCATCAGGTTCAAGGATACAAGGGATGTTGGCAGAAGAGAAAGCACGTTTAATCATGTCATTAATACAGCTGTGACGAGAGAGTCTACCAGCACTTTTAATGCACGATAAACCATGATGACCCAACGAGTCTACAGAAGAACCACACGAGCAGATATGAGGATGACAGAAATTGATGCCCAATCTAAGTGAAATTGCAATTTGTAAACAGTTTTTTTCTAAAAGAGTACCTAATTCACAAGATGGAAGAGCTTCAAGCCAAGCTCCAGATTCAAGTTCAGATCCAGCTAATAAGATAGCTTTTTGTGTGATATTTGAGGAAGATAATAAATTTTGAAATATTTTCTTACAGATAGGTAAGTCCCAATTTCTTTGAATAGAAAGCTCTTTTGGAAGTAAAGACAAATTAGAAATTTCCTTCCAATAATCAACAGCCTCGTTAAGGGATGCAATTTCAAAATTAGAAAAACTAGAAGGTAGAATGGACATAATAAGTTCAGAATTAGAAAATATAGAATACAAAAAGGCAGGCGAGGAAATATCAATTATAGACCTTATACCTAATCCACCAAAACGGATTGGTAATTTGGCTCCAGTCCAAGATCTTATTGCAAATTTAATATTCAAAATTTTTTCCAAAGAAGAAATAACAATATTATCCAATTTAAGACACTCATTTTTAAATTTTCAAAAAGGACAACATATAAGATTATAAGTGAAATTAGGAATCCAAAAACAATGGCGGAGTAAAACTAAACTAATATGAGGATTAATTTTACATAGATTTGTAGAAAGTAAAGAGAATGAATCAATTTTTTTAGAAATTAATGGAGGAATTGCTGCATCGAAAATAGGACAACCAAGAATAAAAAGGTCTTCAACATTACAAATGTGAATACAAGGAGCTAATAATTCGAATCTCTCTAAAATTGAAGACTTGTCTAATTCAGAAACATTATTACGGAAGAAAAGTTCGCCTTTATTGAAATTAAGAACCAATAATCAAGATCTTATTGTAAATTTAATATTCAAAATTTTTTCCAAAGAAGAAATAACAATATTATCAAATTCAAGACACTCATTTTTAAATTTCCAAAAAGGACAACATCTAAGATTATAAGGTATCCAAAAACAATGGCGGAGTAAAAATAAACTAATATGAGGATTCATTTTTTGTATTATGGTCATAACTCACTAGTTGAGTTATAGTCATATTATCCACTAGAGACGGTGTTATCGCGTGTTTACTGATAAAAGTCGAATAAACAAATTTATCATTGATTTTTATTGCCAACTTTCGTCGATATTACGGGAAGTAACGATAAATTTAAAATTGAGCCATTTTGGGAACGTACGCGGCTGGTTTTGTATCAAATGCAAACGTCAACACTTGTATTATTCGATTTGAGTTATGGCTTGTAAGAGATTGTAGTGTATTCAAGACGGGAAGATCGGATGGCGACGCTCGGATAACTCCAGAAAGTTTGATTAGTTTTATCAAGTGCCAAAACAGTCTCCCCCTCGCCCCGCAAGATTTTTCCCTCATCGAATATTAATTTGCGGCCGCGTTTTTTTTACTTTCGTTCGATTAACCGCGGGACCAATTTAAATTCGCTTTGTGGAGTCTGAAAAGAATTCCGTCAGAAGTTGTGTGTAGTTTCTTCTGGTGGGAGTTCGGTGCGGTTATCTGCCCACGGCACGGCCGTCACCTGCGCGTGGTTACCCAACTCTCTCGGTCTCCGGACGCGAGATTACAATTCGTCTAAAGTGCTCCAACTCCATTCATGAGTTGGGAAGTTTCTAAATGTACGTTCCGAAGTTGAAAATTATTTTCTTGTAATTACACCAGGCATTATGCGCTTCTAGTTTATTTTCACGTGAAAGATCAGCGCGTTTTAACATAAAAATTACTCATTACCGCCCACTTATTACTAACTCATTATGACTCAGAGATAAAAGTATCATTTATTGCGACCACAAATAAATCGACGTTTTAGTTTGTCATTGTTTGAATTTTTTAAACTTTGGAAATCAATATTGACTCGGGTTTTTTTTCTGGCGAGATAGGAAAATAATCCGGGTAAAGGTGAATTACTTCTGCAATAAGCTGCTTTTAAGATGAAATCTCACGTCGATGCTTAATTTAGTAAAATCAAATTGGAGCGCTCGCTCCATAAAAACTTTGCTAGTAAATTTCTTGTCTCACCATTGCAAGGGGAATAATGAAATCGTTAGTTAATGTGGTATAACTAATGGCAATACAATTTCATGCAAAATTTCACGATTAAGAAAATGTGCACAAACTTTCAGATTAATTTTCAGATTTTTCCCAACAATAAATCAACAACGTGCAAACTGGAGTAAAAGCTAATTTAGTGAAACCAATTTTCTTAATTTCTTCAAAGTTATCAAACGACAAGTTTGATGTTTTATTGCGGGGACAAATTAAATACAAATAAAATTTAGACAAAAAGACAAATAGTGAATCTAAAAAAAATAATTGCAATTCATAAGAGTAAAACGATTATTTTTAACAAAAACTTATCCATAATAATTGGATTTAGTAAGAATATTAAATTTGTTGCTCAAAAACTAGTGTTTACCATTTTCAAAATCATAATAAGTTGCAACGAAAAAAGTGTTGGTGTTGGCACTTGTAATATTAAAGTTTCCTTTAAGAAATTAATGCGACATTAGCGACTTCATGTGGCACTTAAAATACAAGTTGAATATAAATAAAGTTTAGACAAAAAGACAAATAATGTGAATCTAAAAAAATTAATTGCTATTCATAAGAGTAAAACAATTTATTTTTAACAAAAACTTATCCATCATAATTGGATTTAGTAGGAGTATTAAATTTGTTTCTCAAAAACTAGTATTTACCATTTTCAAAATCATAACAAGTTGTTACGAAAAAACGAAAAAACTTTGTTAGTAAATTTCTTGTCTCATCATTGCAAAGGGAATAATGAAATCGTTAGTTAATGTGGTATAAGTAATGGCAATACAATTTGATGCAAAATTTCACGATTAAGAAAATGTGCACAAACTTTCAGATTAATTTTCAGATTTTTCCCAACAATAAATCAGCAACGTGCAAATTGGAATAAAAGCTAATTTAGTGAAACCGATTTTCTTAATTTCTTCAAAGTTATCAAACGACAAGTTTGATGTTTTATTGCGGGGACAAATCGATGATGAAATTGGGGCAGATTTGTGAAGTGGCGTTACCATTCCGCAAACGTGAGTGAGTTGTTTTAAGTTAAATCCAGATTTGAATTTTCATGAAATCCCACGTCGAAAGTTAATTTAGTAAAAACAAATTAGGGTGCGAAGTCGGCGGTCTATAAAAACTTAGGTAGTAATTTTCTTTGCTGCTTATCCCGCCCAGCGGAAAATGATATTCCTGGTCATTATGGAAGCCAGATTTCGTTACGAAAAATTTGTTGTAATAATATTCGTGTGTTGAAATTAATTTCGGTTTTTCATCAAATTACACTGATGATTTTTAGAGCGTAATGAAAACAGATGGCGGATTGAAACACATTTGTGATTAATTGCAGTTAGTATAAATATGTTGTTATGAAATTCCAATCGCGGCTTATCTCGGCAAGAACCAATTACGATGTGAAAGGTTAAGAAGCAATTTTGTTATTTAATTGTGCAATGGTTTCTTGGCAGAAAAAAGGCAAACTTTGTGGGCAAGGTAAAATCATTGAAACCAATCATTAACTTCCAACCATTTTCTGCCAATTCACTACATGCAATAATTAAGAAATCAAATGTTTAAACTAAATGTTGTTCAAAACAAAAATTATTTATTGATTCATAATTTGTTATTTACAGTAATCAATTAACGTCGAAAAGTACAAGACATTAGCAATAATATTATTTCATTCGTAAGTTTGTTTGCAACGTTTTCAATTGAAGTAAAAAAAGTTTCAATACGGATTAGTAAATTGTGTATCAGAAAGCATTAATTGTAATTCAGAAAGATGTAAAGGATCGAGCATTAATTTTCTGAAGTACCTATAATTGATAATTTTCAATTAAAATTGATGTTTTCTGAAATAAAACTGATGTTTTCTGAAGTACGTACAATTGGGGCTTTCTGAATTACAATTAACGATTCCTGAAATACAATTGATGATTTCTGAATTACAATGCTTTCATGTAATGCATCAAGTAATCATTTTCTGAAGAATAATAGATTTCTGAATTACAATGCTTTCATGTAAGGGATCAAGCAATCGTTTTCTGAAGAACAATTGTTACCTTCAGAATTAGAATTGATATTTTCTGAAATAAAATTGATATTTTCTGAAATACAATTGATGATTTCTGAATTACAATGCTTTCATGTAAAGGATCAAGCAATCATTTTCTGAAGAACAATTGTTACCTTCAGAATTAGAATTGATATTTTCTGAAATAAAATTGATATTTTCTGAAATACAATTGATGATTTCTGAATTACAATGCTTTCATGTAAAGGATCAAGCAATCATTTTCTGAAGAACACTTGATGCCTTCCGTATTAAAATTGATGTTTTCTGAAATAAAATTGATTGTTTCTGAAATACAATTGATGTTTTCTGAATTACATTTCATGATTTCTGAATTGCAATTGATACTTTCATGTAAATGATCAAGTATTCATTTTCTGAATTACAATTGATGATTAATGAATTTCAATTGCTGATTTCTGAATTGCAATACTTTTCAAGCAATCATTTTCTGAAGAACAATTGATGCCTTCTGAATTCAAATTGATGTTTTCTGAATTAAAATTGATATTTTTTGTAATACAATTGATGATTTCTGAATTACAATGCTTTCATGTAATAGATCAAGCCATATTCTGAAGAACAAATTGTTGCCTTCTGAATTAAAATTGATGTTTTCTGAAATAAAATTGATGATTTCTGAATTACAATGCTTTCATGTAACAGATCAAGCAATCATATTCTGAAGAACAAATTGTTACCTTCTGAATTAAAATTGATGTTTTCTGAAATAAAATTGATGATTTCTGAATTACAATGCTTTCATGTAAAGGATCAAGCAATCATTTTCTGAAGAACACTTGATGCCTTCCGTATTAAAATTGATGTTTTCTGAAATAAAATTGATTGTTTCTGAAATACAATTGATGTTTTCTGAATTACATTTCATGATTTCTGAATTGCAATTGATACTTTCATGTAAATGATCAAGTATTCATTTTCTGAATTACAATTGATGATTAATGAATTTCAATTGCTGATTTCTGAATTGCAATACTTTTCAAGCAATCATTTTCTGAAGAACAATTGATGCCTTCTGAATTCAAATTGATGTTTTCTGAATTAAAATTGATATTTTTTGTAATACAATTGATGATTTCTGAATTACAATGCTTTCATGTAAAGGATCAAGCAATCATTTTCTGAAGAACAATTGATGCCTTCCGAATTAGAATTGATGTTTTCTGAAATAAAGTTGATTGTTTCTGAAATACAATTTATATTTTCTGAATTACAACTGATACCTTCTTGTAAATGTTCAAGTATTCATTTTCTGAAATACAATTTATGATTTCTGAATTTCAATTACTGATTTCTGAGTTACAATACTTTTCAAGCAATCATTTTCTGAAGTACAATGATGCCTTCTGAATTAGAATTGATATTTTCTGAAATACAATTGATGCTTTCTGAATTACAATTAATGTTTTCTGAATTATAAGTGATTCTTTCATGTAGAGGATCAAGTATTCATTTTCTGAAGTATAAATTGATGCTTTCTGAATTAAAATTGATCTTTTCTGAAATAAGTTCACTAAAAGCTCGAAGTTCTTAATTTTATAGTTTGTGGGCAAATATTTCGTTTCAACTTGCCTGTCGGAATTTTTGCACACCCGACCGATTTTGGTGGTTTCTCGCAATTAGCGCGGCAGCTGTTTGAGTTTTCTCCATTGCATCAAATTGCAAGGTGTTTATTTGCATTCACCCTTTGCTCAATGCTTAAAACAATATTTGCACTTGACAGGGAAATTGATGCAGGCCCCCTGATTAAATGAGCATTTCGAATCGGACGTGCTTAATCCTTCGCGAGGACACCGAAGCTCATAGGAAACATTGGGTGGTATGAATAAAAGAGAGCAAAACCTTTTACTCGCACAATTCCGAGCATATGCTACCACGTTCTATGAATAAAAACGTAAGTAAAACCTTTTGCTCACGACCGTGCTCTGAGTACGAGTCTGAGCAAGAGCTTTTGCTCACTATGAAGCATATCATCCAGTCGATATAAATAAAGAAGAGGTTTTGCTTATGATTTTGAGCAAATGCTCTGCAACTTGTGCATCTGTTTGCGTTTTTTAGGGAACACCGGCACGTGAAATATCAGGCGAAGGGTCTAAACGGCTAAATGCACACGTTCGGCCAATGAGGAAGGCAAATGACTTTCGTATAAAAACAGAGTACAGTTCCTTTTCTTTGAATCCATAACATTTTTTATTATTTTTTATTATCATATTATTTGTATTTCCTTTATGTTGGGACCCGTAAGCCGACAATGGTCCGTTGTCGTTGACCTAATTACTTTATTAGATTTCGGCAACACAACAATAAGGCACTTTCGAAAACGTGCTATTTCGAGGTTTTGGGTTCTGAGAAAGCTATAAACGTAGCGTCCAGATACCAGATGTTACTTGAGTCTGTGCAAAATCTCAAAGCATACGCTCATAGTAAAAGGTTGGAGTATAAGGTTCTGCTCCTATTTGTATGAATAACGATATGCTTTTACTTACAACCATTTGCTCACATGAATTGAGCATATGCTCAAAATAATTCTAGAATGTCCGAATTAAACACAGAGCCCGGCTCAAACGGATGTGTGCGTTCTTTCCACGACGATTTTACTATCTCTCTTTTACTCTTTCGAGTAGTGTTACGTACTACGCCTTTTGTGGACATTCGTTTTATTTCATCGGAATTAATTTACAGAGTGGTTCATATTTTTCACTAAAAATATGTCGTTTGATGATGCGAAAGGAACGAATCAAGTGACAATCTGTTAATAGCTTTTAGTTGCAAAAAAGACCGGAAATTTTTGGTACAGTCGACTGATGAATCCCTAATTTTTCCCCAACTCCAGTTTGAAAGCCAGGATTTGCAATGTACTGGAAAAAAATTTTCATTTTTTCGTGAGACGTTTCAAATTACTTAAAATAACTTGATGACAAACGAACTTTTATTTTCATAATTTTCACCCAAAAAGTGAGTTACGATTCATCTCAAATTTCTTTCCTCAAATCGGTAATAGTTATTTTTGTATTAAGTGGGCAAAATGAGTGTTTTTTATGGCTCGTGAGAAGTAAATTTTGGTCGCAGACAGTCGAACGCATCATAAAAACACGAATTTTGACACGAAATGCAAATAACGTTTTTTCCGCAATGTCACAAAAAAAAAAGTGATTTATGGAAATAAAATTATAGAAATGAAACTAATACGCAAAAAAATAAATTTATTTTTTTACTGTTAAAAAATAATTTTTTATATCATTTTTTCACGTGTTAAAAAAAAATTTTTCACTGTTAAAAAATAGTTTTTTGATATTTCGTTAAAAAATAGAGCACTTCGCGTATCGATAGTGATGCGTAAATGTCATCTTTTTTGACGTTTGTATAAAAGTTTTTTTTATAATCATCGTACTTTATAATGCTTCTGTGCACGTACATTAACAACTTCAGCCATCATAAAATTAGCGAAGAGCATGAGCACGGTGAATCTACTGCTGACCAGATGCACAAGTTGCAGAGCATTTGCTCAAAATCATAAGCAAAACCTCTACTTTATTCATACCGACCGGATGATATGCTTCATAGTAAGCAAAAGCTCTTATTCATGCCCATATTCGGAGCACGGTCGTGAGCAAAAGGTTTTACTTCCGAATCTACGAATCCCACCCAGGTCAACATGGGGGTGACAAAAATAATAAAATTTTTGTCAAACTTACACACTTTTTTAATTTTTTACACTTTAAAACTTTAAAAACGTTCTTACATTTTAATTGGAATCATTCGTACAATTATTAATTTTAATCTGCAAATTTTTTTTGAGCATATGCTCATTTCGTGTAAGCAAATGCTTATGAGTAAAAGCATATCATTATTCATACAAACAGGAGCAAAACCTTATACTCCAATCTTTTACTATGAGCATATGCTTTGAGGTTCTGCTCAGACTCATGTAGCATCTGCTCTTTTTTATTCATACCGCCCATTGGATTCTTGCCTAGAAAAATAGCGCAAGCAAATGAGCAAAAAATTCATTTCCCGTTCGATTTTTTTCGAGTTGCGTGTAATCGGATTTTCTGGAAATTGTTTCAGTCCAATTAGAAAATGACAAATCACCTTTCGAACGGTCGCGGAAATCTTGGCAGGTGGAAATAAATCCGAAAGAAATATCGCCGCAAATTAGGGGCAAACTTACATTTGCAAAAACGCCGCAAATGGCTGCTCACTACCGGAAGGGAAATGTTCAGTTCGCTCCTTTTTGTAATAATTGACGTTGATGAAAATTCGTTTCATCCGGAATTTTTTTTTGTGTGTTTATTTCCAACCGTAACGGGCGGCTGCTTCGCTCAGATTTAATTAACGCCATCTTGAGAAAGAATTCCAGACCGGGAAATTTTTGCCTTTAATTTTTGAGGGTCGTTCGGCGTCGTTAATAAAACTAAAGGCGTAGTATATTGTGTACGTACGCTTATCAGGCAATATGTTGTCATCGATCAGCCGTCTGCAGCAGCCCTGAATTCTCCCCCATACCATTACGCTCCCCGTCCATGCTCGTAGACTTGAAACCACCCCATAGCTCTTTATCGCGTCGCTCGTGGAATAATCCGCCATGACTAAAATATGATTAATTTGTGTTTTATACACTCATTTTAGCGATATTATCGGCGGCGGTTGCCCCCGAGGTATGTGTGCCACCAGTTACATTTCAAACCGAGGGACGAGTTCTAAAATTGAGATATTATTGAGGGTAATTCCGTAATTTCTTAATTAGGACCTCTCAAATTAGCATATCTGGTTTTCTTCAATTGGTTCCGTGTTTGTTTTCAACCGAGGGGCGGAAATGTAATTAACGTTTGGAAGTGTGTTTTTTTTCGCTCCCATCACGTTTAGCGGCCGCCCACTTGCGACGTGTTAATCCCGATATTAGTTCAATGCACGCACTGATTCTAATCCCATGTATATGCATAACCGGTAGTCCCATTAACAATACAAGTGCGATAGAACGGAAAGCTTAAAACAGTCTCAAGCATCCCTTTCCGATTGTGCCTAGAATGGGCCAATTTGAATAAGAACAATACCATCCATTGTAATTCACCGTGACAGGAATAGTGTACATGACGTTTATCGGGATAAGACGTTTTATGTTAGCTTAGGTCTATTTTTTGAATATTTATGAATATGGGCGTGCGGAATATAACATGGGACTTTTTATGTTCATTGGATTACATAAAAATAAAGGGGACGTCTTTTAACCTTCAGAAATAATAGATAAAGTTTCATCCATAAACATTCAGTGCAGGAAAACATATTTTTAGTATAAATAACACTTTTATTATTATGACGCACCCCAATTTAATATTTCAGTTGCTTTCAGAACGCATCAATTGTAATTTGATTTAGAAACTATCAATAGAATAATCAATTTCAATTCAAATTAGTTTATTGTATTTTGGAGAACATTAAGTGTAATTCAGAAAGCATCAATTATAATTTAGAAAAAGTAAATTGTAATTCGGAGAAAATTAATAATTGTAGCTCAGAAAGTATCAATGGTTTTTCAGAAAACATTAATTGTGGTTCAGAAAGTATCGTTTGTATCTCAGGAAACATCAATTTTAGTTGTGGGAACATTAATAATTGTAGTTTAGAAAGTATCAATGGTATTTGAGAAAACATCAGTTGTAATTCTGAGAACATTAATTGTAGTTCTGAAAGTATCGATTGTATCCCAGAAAGCATCGATTGTAATTCGGAGAACATTAATTGTAGTTCAGAAAGTATCGATTGTATCTCAGAAAGCATCAATTGTAATTTGATTTAGAAAGTATCAATAGAATAATCAATTTCAATTCAGATTAGTTTATTGCATTTGGGAGAACATTAAGTGTAATTCAGAAAGCTTCAATTATAATTGAGAAAACGTAAATTGTCATTCGGAGAACGTTAATAATTGTAGTTCAGAAAGTATCAATGGTTTTTCAGAAAACATTCATTGTAGTTCAGAAAGTATCGATTGTATCTCAGAAAACAGCAATTGTAATTTGAGAACATTAATAATTGTAGTTCAGAAAGTATCAATGGTATTTCAGAAAGTATTAATTGTAGTTCAGAAAGTATCGATTGTATCTTAGAAAACATCGATTGTAATTCGGAGAACATTAATTATAGTTCAGAAAGTATCGATTGTATCTCAGAAAGCATCAATTGTTATTTGATTTAGAAAGTATCAATAGAATATTTAATTTCAATTCAGATTAGTTTATTACATTTGGGAGAACATTAATTTTAATTCAGAAAGCATCAATTATAAATTAGAAAACGTAAATTGTAATTCGGAGAACATTAATAATTGTAGTTCAGAAAGTATTAATGGTTTTTCATAAAACATTCATTGTAGTTCAGAAAGTATCGATTGTATCTCAGAAAACATCAATTGTAATTTGAGAACATTAATAATTGTAGTTCAGATAGTATCAATGGTATTTCAGAAAGTATTAATTGTAGTTCAGAAAGTATCGATTCCATCTCAGAAAGCATCGATTGTAATTTTGAGAACATAATAATTGTAGTTCAGAAAGTATCAATGGCATTTCAAAAAGCATCAATTGTAATTCCGAGAGCATGAATTGTAATTCAGGAAGCATCGATTGCTATTAAAAATTGTATTTCAGAGAACATCTATGCTTCAGAAGGCATAAACATTTCACCTATCTACATAAGTTACAGTTAATTTAAGTATTTGAAGGTTTAATTTAACGAACAATCAGTTTTCGCATTAACGGCGGTTATTAGTTATTAAAACAAAGATTTACGATAATTGAAGAAACTCCATTGGATTGGAGAACACGTCGTAAAAAGGCAAAAAAGTGTCCGGCAAGCTTTAATTCAAAAGTGCCTATGCGTCGTTAAACCGGTCGCGCATTGAACAATGTAATAAACAAGGTTGCGATTTTTATACGTGGGTTTATGAATATTCCTGTAATTAAGCAAATAAGCAGGTATTTTATGTAAATGGTGGCTGGCCTTTCGTGTCGCCGGTTTCGATTCGTACATCTTTAAAAACTGATTTATATTTGATGGAAACAGATTATTAAGTAGTTGAGTGGAACCCTGGTATTATGTTCAGTGCGTGTTTATTTTATCGTTGCACAGACATAACAATCTGCGTGACTACGATTCGCGATAATATTTTACAGTTTATTGCTCTGTAACTCGGCCAGGTGCAGAAACTAGATTTCGTTACTGAAACATTTATTGTTATTTATTTAATCACTTTGCACGCAAAAAATTGTTTATCCAACAAGTGATTGATGCCACTATTTATTTTCAATTAGTGGAAAGAGGAAATTAATTGCTTACAAATATTGATAAACATTACGTCCGACCCAATCGACTTAATTGCAGTTTACATGTTATTCTCATTCCGCGCACGAAGATTAAATACCCACGTCGGCAATTTTTTAATTTTTTTTTATTCCTCCCGCAATTACCGTGTCACTGTTTTGTCAACAGCGCATGCATCGACACAAATCGGCCTTGGCTTTTCACGTATCTGCAAGGAATGTTGAGAAACATTTTTTGCGCATACGTAACACTTCGTAATAATTAAATTTATGATTCGCTGTTGTGTGTGCACTTCGAGTTGTCACTTACGTAAACTTCACTTATAGTTTGCGCTATATTTAAACGCGCCTCTTGTCAACATGCGGCGAATTTAATTTTCCTCGCATACAGGGTAATTATTAAATAAACAGCTCTGAGAGTTGCTGCAACTTCCCCGTCCCGTGTATGAGAAAATCTCTTCTATTTTTTTTATTGCGTTCTTTATTGATTCAACTACCTCTCGTGTCTTTTTTTGCCTCTCACGACCAGTTTATTATTCATTCACATTCCATTTTGGTACTGTAATACATTCCGCTGTCACACTGACTTCAATCCCGTCTCTATTTGCATTTCGGTGGCCAGTATTGAGTTCCACCTGTGTGTCCATCAAGATTGTGACTTTTTAAGGTGGAAGTACACTTGATAAAAAAAATTCTTCGTTACAAATGACCTAATCCATAACTTTTAAATAAAAAAATTAAAAACTATGTATCATTTTACGATAGTACACACTAAGAAAGAAAAGAGAAAAATCTTGTACTTCCACGTTTTGGTTGGCGTATTAACTAGGATTTTTACCTAAAGTTTTGAGCAAAAAATTTTTATTCCATTTCCACTGTCGGGAAGTTAAAAAATAATTTCTACACACAGAGAAGAAGCGAAAAATTTGTTAATAACAAGGCAACTTCGTTAACTATGTATTTACAAATATTGATTGATATTTGGCCCACCAAATGTTTATTTACCATTAACTGATAGTTTATAAATACGATTTTAATTCGCTTAATTTACTTCTACCACATTGTTATTTATAATAAAGTAAGCAATTATTAAAAACAAAAAAGAATTTGGTAATAGTTAACACACGTTTAGTTACACCAAATAAATGTATTATTCAGTCTTAATTTGCTTTATTTTGGAGGAATAGTTGTTTATTAATAAAAAATAAATGTATATTAAAATCAAATAAATATTTGTTATTAATAAATATTCTCTCATAAATGTTTGTTAACATTAAATATACGTTTAATAATAGTAAATAATAATACAACCAAGATTTATTAATTATTTATATCATTTTAATATAAGCCGTTTTTTACTAATGAATTTCAGTTAACAATTAAATTACCATATTAATAATAACAAATAATATGCGGGAAATATTTACTATAAACCCTTCATTATTTATTAATAAATATTTTATAAATTGGATTTTTAATAATAATCTCATATTAAACTGAAACTTTTTATTTAAAATGAATAAAAATATTTAAAATACAATAAAATAAAATAAACATGAAACAAAACTTATACCTATAAATAATAAAAAAAATATTAGAGGATCATTCAATGTGAAATGTATTAGAAATGTTTGTAAAATGTCTAAATAATACATTTGCTGTCGTTATAGATACCTATTAATATTCTTGGTTCATGCAGGAAATAAATTTATGTGTGGGAAAAGTGCAACAAATATTTTTAATGTCAATAATTTGTTTAGAAGTGGAAAAATCATAATCAGTCACTTCATATGCTTCCAAATCTTTATCAGTACCATAACAAACAATTGTTGTATATATTAAATACATTTGTTTGTCACTAGTGTACAATTCATTAACAACCTTTCCAAAAATTGCTCACCATATACGTCCCAATTTATTTGAACGATTATGCCTTTTTTAAAATGATGGCGTGTTCCATATTATTATTTTAATGCACTTCTCAACACTACCGAATAACGCAAAGAAATGATTTGGCTGTTAATGCAAACATCCGGTTCAATTGTAAAATAAGCATTCCTGATAGTGGAAACAGTGATCTAGGTTGAAATAAATCTTATTCATGAAAGGTTGCGGTATTGCAGCATCATCCACATTATTTCAGTGACCGCAGATAATGTATTTTTACAATTTCCGGTATGGCAGTAATGCTCACAAATCATTCAACAAGGAGAATTTTTCTTGGAGAAACCGACCTGTTATTTCTATTATCGACCGCTGACATCATTCCATACCTGCCCATACCGCAAATTAAGAATTTCTACTAAAGTTATATTCGAAAATAACCAAAACAAACAAAGGATTTACTCGAATATTACCCAGCAATTTTAATGGTCAAAAATAACAGACAATTTCGTTAAATGAAACGCTCGACATGGAAGTACCTAATAATGAATTCCTTATAGATAGATAGCTTTCAGCTCGACATGAATTTTTAATCGACTTAAATCGTTATTTGTATTCACTTCCCTTTTAACCTATTCTCTTTAATCACGTTAGGGGGTGTAATTCGGACCTTCAAGTAGGTTGCGTAAATTTTTCATGAATTCAGCCATAAAAATGAGTCCCTGCCGTGTGGTTTGACGATTCCGAACAGATTACAGCCGGCGAGAAGTATGAGAGTTGTGACACTTGCGGTGTCGTATTTCGAAGTGCATCTGCATCTAAATTAAGTTTAGGTCTTTGCGCTTGGGACGTGCATCGGCGTCGATTTGTTCGCTTTCGATTTAAAAAGTTTCGGGAGTGTGAAGATATGTCGAAATGCAGGATTCACGCTCGGCCGAATCATATAACACAATTCCGCTCTAATTTTTATGTAATCTTGCCCGAAGAATTGTAAAAGCTATAAAATTGTTTGCTTGGTTATATTTAACAGCTCCTGAGATTAGCAGTAAAATATGGAGTCATTTCCTAGATCGTGTAACGCACATAACCTGATAACCATCTGCACTCAAATACGCCCTTCCACGAAGGGGCGATATTTACCCTCCATATTTCGAGCCCTAAAGCATCACTTCTTGGCCGCTACCGGGGTCGAAAAATATTACTATAATAAGCCTATAAAATACGAATAGACCAATCTATAATAAATTGAAATTCTAACAAAAATAAAGCGATAAAATAACAAAGTCTTGCGGCCCCGGTGAGATACGGCAGTAAAAATCACTTCCAAATAACGCCCTCATTAAATTTCGAATTTGCCCAACTTCACCCATAACCGCATCATTCGGTGGGTCGTGATGTATTTTATGTTGCAAATCCGCTGTAAAATGCCGTTAAAACGTTATGTGCGACATTTATTTTTGCAAATTTATGCTCCCTGAATGTGGATAGTATATTTTTTATAACGGAACATCCTACATTTTCAAAACATTAAATGAATACAGTGAAACTTCCATATAATGCAATTCTAAATTACTGCGAAATTCCTGTCACTAAGCTTTAGACTACATCTGTTATGAATGTTGCTAACCCTTCAATGAGCGTGAAAGACTCGAGGTATTATAATATTTAGATAACTTATTGTGAACTTGTATGTAAATTTATATGTAAGACCAGCGACACCTATTGTGTAGTAAGAAAGTGCGCAGTGATAGACGCAAGAAGCGTGTAGTGGAAGTAGAATGGGCGAGTTAAGGGGGCCACTTGAGAAGCAAGATTCACAAGATGGCGCCACCGTAGTAAAAGTGTCAATTTTTTAAAAGTTCTTTTCATTAACAAGCTTTTTTATATAAAAAACTAGTGGTGGATATAAAAGATAAAAAAATGATCTAGGTATAGACATAAATTTGCCATGGAAAAACTTGAAAAAAGTATTTATTCAAAAATGTCACACTTTCCGATGCTTTTTGACTTAAATACTGACAAATGTGATTAGATAATGTACGAGTATACTTATAATTAATGCTTCCAGGGTGTGATCAGCAAGATTTTCTTTACTTTTAACAAAAAATTCAAATATTATTGAAAGTTTGACATTTTTGAATAAATACTTTTCGCAACTTTTTCCTTGGCAAATTTATGTCTATACCTAGATCATTTTTTAATCTTTTATATCCACCATTAGTTTTTTATATAAAAAAGCTTGTTAATGAAAAAAGCATTTTACAAAATTTACACTTTTTACTACGGTGGCGCCATCTTTTGAATCTTGCTTCTCAAGTGGCCCCCTTAAGGTGATGCTCGCAATTCGGAAATATCAAGTTTCGTTATAAATCTGTAAATAGTTCTTTGATTAATAAATGTATTTTGAGTTGTTTGATAAGTGAATAAGATCCGGGACCACTGGGAGGTTGTATTTTTCCTCCAGAAATCTAACACTTATATTCAAACTAACACTTCTATTTCGTGCTATGAATCTTAATATTATTACTTCAAACCTGTTAGTTGCTGAAACGTTGCTGAAGTTTAGACGCCATCTTTTATGAATCTTGCTAAGCCTAGTGTCGAGGATTTTGGTTGGTTGATTGTGCAAAGGGACATTTCTATTTCCTGTTGTGAATTTTAAAAATTATTACTTCAAACCTCCTGCCAGTTACTGAAGCGTCAGTGAAATTCAGACGCCATCTGTTTTTAATGTTGCTAACTGGTCTTTTATGTATTTAGATTAATTCCTCACTAACTTTTTATTTTGGACAATAAAAGTGGTACATTTTATCACAGTGGACATTGTTAATGTTTTCTCCGACAATGCTTTCAGCAGCTGAGAAGTTAATCCGCCGTTGTTCTTACTGCGACTTGGCCGTCCTCCTCAATTATCTTTTTAGCAGCAGCTGCCTTATTTAGTGGAAACCGCAGGAAGAGACCTACCCTTTTTTACTACACCGAAATGCCGTCGTTACTGTTTCAGCCGAAAAAGTGGCTCATCAAATTTTAACACTATAAGTCAATCCTCGATGGGATCTGATCAAAAAGTCACGTGCTGACCTTAAAAGTTTAATGAAAAGAATCGGGCAATTCTTTCAATACATCAAAATTGCAGTGAACATAACAGGCGGTTATTCTCCCTAACGAAATGACCCCCATACCCTTCAATCATTTTCTATGCGTGCGGCAATTATTATAGCATGTCTATCTTAGAGAGTGGCCCCCCATACAATTTATAATTTATGACGGGATTTCAAAAAATTACTCCGATCGAATTTGTGCAGGAAGATAAATTTCCACGTCGGGGATATCTCGCCGCTGGGTTGTTTGAATACCCGGATGGGTGTGTACTGAAACTATAAATAAAGTAAATGGCAC
Organism: Dascillus cervinus; assembly: GCA_949768715.1. Lineage (NCBI taxonomy): Eukaryota > Metazoa > Arthropoda > Insecta > Coleoptera > Dascillidae > Dascillus > Dascillus cervinus. The sequence continues at coordinate 21,887,664 of OX458322.1, forward strand.
AAATGCACAGATTTATTTTCGTAATGTGCGTATTTATCGGCGCGATCTTCGACGTCGAGCGAGATTTTCGTTAATCCGCCGCTTTTTGAGACTTGCGATTGAATTTTTCCATTAATCAGCCGGCGATTTTTATAAGGGCAGTCCATTAAACAAAAAGGACGCGGGTTCGCCAATTTGCTTATTAAATCAAATGTAAAAATTGTGACAAGCGAGAAAATATGAATCGGAGCGAACTGGAGGGTGAAAGGGAAAAAGCGTGATAAGTGCTCCGGCGACATTATGAGAGGCCATAATGGCGCGATTTGCTGCTACAACTGATGGTTCCGTGCGACCTTATTAACACCACCATGCGTGACACATACACACGTGTCGTTTAAAGCACGCACGTGTAGCTAGTATTACGTGAATGTAACCGCTGTGCCCGGAAGCTTTACGGATGATTTTTAAAAATCCGGTCCCATTTGCGACATTACCGGCGAATGTGGCCAAGTAGCTTATCGTGAAATTTCACAAAATCACATTGTCGGAAAAAAATAATTAAAACGGATAAAAGTTTACTGACCCGTGACGAGCCGACGCGCAGCAATAAGAATACAAGAGCAATTCCTTTATCTTGGCTACACATCGAGCCACTAACTAGAATAGAAATAAACCGGAGGAATAATAAAACGAAAAAAAATGTTTTAAAATTAAATACAAACATTCCGAGGTCCGGTGTATTTGCGAGGAGGATTTTAATAAAGATTCCGTCAAGGGATGACTGTTATCTCCTTAACCCCCGTACACCCTTCAGGAGACTTTTCAGCCATTTCTGGCTTTCACATCCCGTATTCTTTTGTCAATTCAAAGCTGTGTTTTTTTCTGTTAGAAACAGTACGGTCGAACTCGATTTATAACAAGCAAACGAATGCAACAAAATCAATCACCCTGTATTTAATTATAAGTATTATCAAGCAAAACCGGTATTACGGTTTGACGAACAAGGCAAGTGCCCCTTATTATATCTACAAAAATACTAATAACATTATTACATTTAATATCTACAACTTTTCTAATTTGTATTTCCGAAAGCGTTAATTTTATTCGAGTGACATAAATTGTAATTCAGAAAGTATCAATTACAGTTCAAATTAGTCAATAATTATGTGCCAGGAAATGTCAATTGTAGTTCAGAATGCATTCGTTTTATTTCAGAAAACGCAGATTGTAATTCAGCAATGTCAATTGTAGTTCAGATTTGTCAAATTGTAGTTCAGAAGTCATTCGTTTTACTTCAGAAAATGCAGATTGTATTTCAGAAATATCAATTGTACTTCAGATTAGTCAATTTATAATTCAGAAGTCATTCGTTTTACTTCATAAAATTCAGATTGTATTTCAGAAATATCAGTTGTACTTCAGATTAGTCAATTTGTAGTTCCGAAAACACAGGTTGTAATTCAGAAATGTGTAGTTTAGATTAGTCAAATTGTAATGCAAGAAACCCAATTGTAATTCAGGAAATTAATGATTGGGCTTTAGATATATTTATTTTGTAAAATTCTGAATATGGTTGCAACTTTCGCAATTACAATTGATGTTTTCAGAAATACAATTGATTAATCTGGAGTACAATTAAAACTTTCTGAAATACAAATTGGCAAACGGTGTAAGTAACGTTTCCTTTATTATTACATCGGTTTCAAGTCAAATGGACTGTTCGAAACTGTTTTAGTCACTTTTGAGATAATCTCCAGATTTGGGACAACGGCTCAGTTAGACCAACTTCCTTAGGGCCACATTGTCAGTCTCATTTATGTGGTCATCCTCTTGGACGTTTCAAATCTCTTGAGAACCACTCTAATAGTGCAGTTGCCTATCATCCGACATGACATCCGGCCCATTAGCGATTTAATTCTTTTGATGAGTCATTTCGCGTTTTCTTCTAAAATCTCGCTCGAAACTTAATTAGTTTTCTTAGCATAAACATTTCGGGTAAAAAAATGCCGTATCGAATTACTCGCAATGCGTAATAAAAATGTTATTGCGCGACGTTAAAGTTTCATTTAAAAAGTAAACGACTTGTTGCGACATCCAATATTAACACTATTCTCGTTACATACTGCTTCAGTTATTGTCCATGACGAGCCACTCCCTTCTTTAAACTTTCTCGTCTTCACACACCAATTCCGAATTCTTTTGTAGTTGTTTGTGCTTTCCTAATTTTCAATTGTCGCATTCTCGCTTGCGTGTCGCTTCATTTAGCACATTCTCGCTTTTAGTGGGGACGAGTTGTTGTACAGGGTGTAATAAGTATTACTAAAAAACAGAAACAAGAAAAAATTGTAAAAAAAATCAAGGATAGAACAAGAGGGGCAACATTTTAAACATCTTTGTAAAATGATAAACTTAATATTAATTTTTGTTTCAAAGGTAATTTAAGATTACGGTTCTGGTGAAAACCGAAATGCTGTCCCGTTCCAATTTGATGGGTCGGTGCTATTGGTACTTTCAAGTCGTAAATAACTGAATTTTTCATATTTTCACCTTAAAATTTATCTATGAATGATTTGTCACATTCTGAAATAAAAAACTAAATTTTCCCCAAAACATTTTTTTGCACTCATCGAAAGTGTATATTCCTGCTGAGATGTAACATGTAAATTGCATACTTCCCCTCAATTTTTAATAGATATCCCTTGAGTAGGCACGTTTTATTTTGTTATACGAGTAGGCACGTGGATTACATATGTAATCCATTTTGATTATTTATTATTGTGTTAACAAAATATTTCGTTATTATTTTTTTTAAGGTAATGATACTTTAATACCTTTTATAACGTGTAAAAAAATGCCTTGAAGTAAGTTTATAACGTTTAACATAAATGAAATTAGAACTCTCCAAAATAGCAACGCTAACGTAGCAGCGACGGAAAATATAAATAATAACATACTTACAAAAAATATATGATCACTTTATTTATGAAACAAGATTCCTATAACTATTACAAATAAGTTTTCGTACCAAAATTAAAGAACAAAATACCCCTACCTATAAAAAAAATAATGGATGAAGTTATAGTAACATTTCAACCTGTATTTTCGACACTACTCACAAAAATGTCTAACAAATGGTTTTTACAAATCTAATAATTACATATTATACACCATCTTGTAGATTTATTCCTAACTCGACCATATTCATAATAACGTCCTAAAGGTCCTCGTTGTTCGTGAGGCACTGCCGTTGATCTTGATGGTTGACCTAATAGAATATTTGCACGTCTGGATTCAATTTCTCTGCCGCTTGTTTCGTAATTTTTTTTTAATTCAAATTTAAAAGTGAACCAAGTTCAAGTTCAGTAGTTTTCACAAAAAAAAACAATTTACGACCTGTCGGATAAAAATTAAAATGATTCTCGGAAAATTCAGTCTTTTGCGGCCAAAAAATCATGTCACGCGCTAAATCAGAGAAAAAATGTTGACAATTTTATTACTTGTTAATACAATTTAAAAGAATTCGCATTATTTACGGCCACCGCAAAAAAGGGAATTTTAACGCCATAACAAAAACACATTTTTTATATTTAAAGGCCTGTTTTTCAGATACCGTTTAAGTTTCCGAATATGATTGTGTTGGCAATGCCGACAATCTGAAATATTGTCAATTCATTTCGTAGCCCCATTTGTTCATGTGTCAATTTAAAATGTAAAAAACAATACATTCTTTGACGAGGGAAGTTGGCAATATTTCAAATTTTCGCCATTACCAACAAAATTGCATTGATTATTTTTCAAACAGTTCTGTCGGCCAATTGTAACAGGACGGTACTGAAAAGATTGTTGATCTGTCATAAGAAAAACAAAAATAGCATTGAAAATAAGAACGCTGGATTACATATGTAATCCACGCGCTTACTCTAGGGATAAAACGCAGAACACCCTGTAACATTAACATGCAATAATTGCAGCCGTCCTTATCGAGCACGTCGGCCTGCATAATTAGAAATTACCCAATTTGGCCGAGAGGGCAATCAATTCTGATCACCGTGTGCGAGCAAATCTATTAAAACGAGAACCACCTCAAAATTTACAATTAAGTTCAGAGCAGCAAACCGGGGTTGTGTACGTAACAGTGGCGAGGATTAATTGTTAGTTGAGATTATTATTAGGGGTTGATGTTAATTATTGTGAACTCTCGGCGGTTAAATTGCTTAAATGTAACTCTCGGTATTGTAATGCCGCGAGAAAATAACTTCGTTTCTCCTGCACCGAATAGTTGCTTTATCTTAACGGTCGAATTTGATCTGTTGGATGCAAGTGACATGACCTACAAATGATAAATGCGTTGTTTAGATCCGTCGCAATCAAACGGGCCCATCAATTAACCGATTAATTAGGCGACCTTTTTTCCGGGGCAAGACGCACTGACCTCGTTCCTGCCGGCGGGTGATAAAGCGCTTTTTATGTCTTCCCTCACCCATTTTTAATGTGCAAAGAGGATAAATGCGAAATACGTGTTTCCAGCGTTTGAATGATTTTTTTATTATCTGGCGTTTTTCTCCGTAAAAAAATCGGCATAACGTATTCATGCACTGCCACCGGAGGCATCGCTAGATTTCCCCGGATCCGTCTCGAAAAGGCCTAATTTACATCCTCTACTTGTCTTGTCGGTCCGGTTTTTTAAAATGCAAACGGCCTCGAGGTATTTTTACAAACAATATAAAAACGTCTGTGGGTTTTACAGTCAGTCACAAAAGGTTTCGTACACCCTACTAATTGTGCATAGTTCAATTGGGATAAAGAATAGTTAATATATCTTTAAACTGTTAAAAAAAAAGAATATAATATAAAAATTATTGAATATTAAATTTACAAAAAGATCTTGGACTGAAGCCAAATTACCAATCCGTTTTGGTGGATTAGGTATAAGGTCTATAATTGATATTTCCTCGCCTGCCTTTTTGTCTTCTATATTTTCTAATTCTGCACTTATTATGTCCATTCTACCTTCTAGTTTTTCTAGTTTTGAAATTGCATCCCTTAACGAGGCTGTTGATTATTGAAAAGAAATTTCTAATTCGTCTTTACTTCCAAAAGAGCTTTCTATTCAAAGAAATTGGGACTTACCTCTCTGTGAGAAAATATTTCAAAATTTATTATCTTCCTCAAATATCACACAAAAAGCTATCTCATTAGCTGTATCTGAACTTGAAACTGGAGTTTGGCTTAAAGCTCTTCCATTTTGTAAATTAGGTACTCTTTTAGAAAAAAACTTTTTCCAAATTGCAATTTCACTTAGATTGGGCATTAATTTCTGTCATCCTCATATCTGCTGATGCGGTTCTTCTGTAGACTCGTTGGGTCATCATGGTTTACCGTGCATTAAAAGTGCTGGTAGACTCTCTCGTCACAGCTGTATGAAGGATATTATTAAACGTGCTTTCTCATTTGCCAACATCCCTTGTATCCTTGAACCTAATGGTATTCTGAGGGATGATGACAAACGTCCAGATGGTATTACAGTTATTCCATGGAAAGTAGGTAAATCTTTAGTTTGGGATTTTACTTGTACGGATATACTTGCCCCTTCTCATTTGACTGATTCTTTATTTTCTGCAAGATCTGCTGCACACTTGGCAGAAAATCTGATGATTATTTTTTTGTTGCCTTCGCAGTGGAAACTTTGGGTCCTTGGAGTGCTGATGACCTTTCTCTCCTTGAAGATTTGGGAAGCCGTGTTGTTCAAACAACGGGAATTCCTCAAGCCAAAACATATTTGAAGCAACGAATAAGTTTGGCTATACAGAGAGGCAACGTTGCTAGTGTTCTTGGTACAGCCCCGCTTTCTTCTTCTCTTTATGAGTTATTTTATTTATTCTAGTTATTACTTATGTTATTTTATGTTATCGTTATTATTATATTATGTTGTGTTCGGAAAGCAATAAAAAACGCGATCAAATAATACTGTATTTTGTACCACAACTTTTAGATTTTTTTTCAAAGATATTCACCATGTTATCATAAAAAAAACATGTCATATTATATTACTATATGTTTAGTATAAGTACCCCGCAGGAATTTCTACAATATAACCTACTTCTTGAGCTATACTGTTTTTACTGGCACACTACATTTAAAAAAAATATTGTTGCCAATTTTTTTCTTTCTAAGTTATCAACTTTCTCGCAATAAAAAAAATATTTTCTTACAAGGCAATATATTCTCTATAAGTGTTGTAAAGTGCATTGCAAAATATTTCGTAACTCTAAAGATTTCAGTAAAAAACCCTCACTACTACATTTTTGCGAGAATTGCACTTTCGGAGGTTAATTTTTGAAAACTAGATACTTCTTCGCCAAAGCAAATATATCATTAGATGCGGTAACATTATGTTTACAACTGTTGCTTCGCAAATTATATATTGATAAGTACTTTCTAAGCCTTAATAAATATGTTTATAATTGTAATTAATAACTATTATTTTATATTATATTTTATGTTTTTTAACATTTTGAACTATGCATAATTAGTAGGGTGTACGAAAACTTTCGTGACTGACTGTACGTGTTTCCAGCATTTGAATGATTTTATTATTATCTTGCGTTTTTCTCCGTAAAAAAATCGGCATAACGTATTCACGCACTGCCATCGGAGGCATCGCTAGATTTTTCCGGATCCGTCTCGAAAAGGCCTAATTTACATCCTCTACTTGTCTTTGTCGGTCCGGTTTTTTAAAATGCAAACGGCCTCGAGGTATTTTTATAAACAATATAAAAACGTCTGTGGGTTTTATGAAAAATACCGTTGACATGTATCAACATGCATATAGAGCGTGTTCCAAGTTCGACTGTGTATAATGCAGGGCGCGTTGGTTTTGTTATTGTTCTGTTTCGTATGTATTTATACGAGAGTTCCAGTGCCAGATAGGTTTTTAGTCGCCAGAACGTTCCCAGAACTACTCGCGAAGAGATATATGAAGTCTTTTTGTGCGCGGAATCCGGAGAGCGCGCTCGGTAAATTTATTTTGTTGTGGCGTTTTTATTTTTTTATTAGCCGTATTTTTCGTGGCTTAGCGCGCACATAGAATACATTATCGGGTTAAATTGTGCGTCGCAAATACTGATTAGGCCGGGCCCGACTTGGACCAGTTTTTGGTCATTGTTTCCGATTCCGACATCGTCATTATAACGCGCGCGCGGTAGCTGAAAATCATTATAATTCCAATTTCCCGAGATGTTAGCGGGTGCGTGCCTCTACAGCAATCTGTGTAATGTCCCCCAGCGGGCCGGTAAGCAGCTTATACGGCCGCCACGATGATTGGCTCGAGACCCCACGCATCCGAACTATTATTTTTCTCTCTTATCCACAGGCGTTTAGTACTATTTGAATGTGTCCCCCGTTGCAAAAAGTTTTTAGCGGCTATGAAAGTTTCTTTTTATTCCACTTGGCGCGGATAAAATTTAGCTGCACCCCGGACTTTCCAGATATTAATTATAATGGCTACGTTCTGCAACTTTAATAGAATCTCCCGCTCTGTCTCCAATTGTTTTAAACGAAATTAAAGTGCCGGGTTTAACTTTGTTTGTGTCGCTGCGAAATTTGCATCCGTCCTCCGTTTATAATCAATTTTTTGCGCCGACAAACGATGCGGGATTACTTTTGCCAAGTGTTAAGATACGGGCAAAACTCAATTAAAAACGTCTCCCCTAAATTTCTTCCTTCCTTCTGACACATTTCCGCGGCCTCTTGACCCTTGCACATTTTTCCAATATCAACCCATATTTTACAAAAATCAATTTTGTAGTTTGCCTACCCTGGGCAAGTCTTTATTTTTATCAGACATATCATCCACCCTCTACAAACCTTTCCACATTGTTTTAATCCTTCCCTCATGCCAGACTGACTCTTATAAAGTCTCCCCTTCAGTATTGTATGTTCTCTCAGGGCTTTTTTTTGTTGTTGGTTTCTTGCCAGTACTTCTTCATTACTCATTCTATGTAAGGAACTAATTTTCATCATTACAGCTCAAACGCTTCTATGTACTTTTTCCCTCATTTTACTATCCGAAACGTTTCTGAGCATTTTCCTTTGTTTTCTGCTCCCTTCCTGACCACCTAGGGGTAACTTTTCCTTAAGAACACAATGCGCATCGATACTTCGATTTGCTCCAGTTTCTCAAATTTGTATTTCCACCATTCTTAGAGAAAATCGACTTTCATGTTCCCCGTACCCAAATTGATCTACTTTTGTATATATGGTCGTCTACTTTTTGTAATTACAGTAACACTCCTGTAAAGTGACCATTCGTGGTTCCCTTAAAAAATGGTCTCTTGGAGGAGTGGTCGCTTTAGAGAACTTTTTCTTAAATTAATATAAAATAAACACCATATTAACTTTAAAACGTTTTATTATCAATAATGAAGACACGCGAAGGCTCCTATATTTTCATAAAAATACAAAGCGTCAATTTAGACGCACACAAGACAAATTAATAATACTTTTAAAAATTAATGCAAATAAAAAATATCACGATATAAAAAATAGCCAAAGACCAAGAAATAAAGATATATATGCTTAAGGATTACTACCAAAATATTGTTCTAAATCAGTTTGCTTACAATTTTTAAATTTTTTAATTAGAGACAATTTCTTTTTCGCATTTTTTAAAATCTCCTGAATTTGGGTTTTGCCACATTTGTATTTAGAAGCTAGCTTTCGTTGCGATAAACCTTCTTCGCTGTCTTTAATGACATTTATGCGAACTTCCAAATTTAAAATCTCGTGATGGTAACCCCGTTTAGCCATCATTTTTTAAGCTATTTCAGAAGCACAGTGACAACGATTTCTCAACAACTGGCATACAACTGATACGATTTTTTTGCCTTCATAGTATGTACCATTTTGAATATCCACACGAGCCCACAAAATTGCATAAAAAAGTTGGAACCAAAATTGACAAACTGATTTATAATCGGAACAAATTTATTAACGAAAGATAGGGCATGTGACGGAGAAAGGTTCTTAATAAATTCTACAGTGTATAACTGACATTTTAAATTTTACAAATCCGATCTCATAGTGAGACAACTGATAAATCAACGAAGACAAAAATTAAAAAGATTTTCACAAAGTGAGAAGTGGTCGCTTTAACCGTAAATTGCCGATCACGGTCGCGTAGGGGAGGGTCGCTTTAAAGGCGTAACAATGTATTACTGATATCGTATATATCTTTCGTTCCTAGAAATTATAGTCTGGTACAGGAGTGGTCGTTTAGGGCGAGTGGTCGGTTGGAAGAGTTTTACTGTACCTCGATATATGACATTTTCAGGGACTTCGCGTTCATTGAGCATTTTTATATGTATCTCCCATTTTTTTGTTTTTCTGAGCATTTTCCTTTATTTTTTGCTCCCTTTCGCGTCAACTAGGAATAACTTTTCCTTGTGAACACAATGGCGTATCGATCATTCGATTTGCTCCAACGTTTCTGTCGTTTATCAATTTTCTATCTCCGCCAATCTTAGAACAAATCGATAAATTCTTGCCCAATTGTGTTGTCCGGGCCCAAATTAGTCTACGAAGCTGTACATGGTCTTGCCTAGGTCTTGCTAGTTAAAAATAAAAATTCTCGTGTTGATAGACTACTCAAATATATTTTTTTTTTCAATTTTGTCTTCTGCTGCGCGATTGTCAGCCCCTTTTTTAATGTTACTTTTTCTTGCAAACACAATGGCGCATCGATAATTTCATTTGCTCAGGTATTAACGAAGCTACGGCGCTTGTGTCGTTTATCAACCCGATTGAGTGAAATCTATTTTAGGATGTCTGTAGATTGGACTTGTTAATAGCGGTTAAAGGCTTAAAATTACCTGCTTGCTAAACGGGTTTTAGACCACGCAAAAGAAAGCAGTGGGCGATGGTCAAAACGTAGGCAAACATTTGCATTTTTTGCAAAAAAAAGTTCTACCTGAATTTCACTGCAACACACCAAGGATAAAATTAATTTCAAGGAAACACCCAACGGATTCAAATTTGTTTTTTAAATATTAAAAGACCATGACTTATTATTTATAGTGATGACCGTTTGCATTACAGATTATTTCAGATTAATCTTTGTAATGTAATGTAAAGAAAATTGAAATAGGCAACACTTGAATCACATAAATGCAAACAAAACGGAACAAAAGTGTTTTAATCAAAATATCGGCTTACTAAATCGTTTGAAACAAATGTTTTTGTGTTTTATGTTGGAACATTTAGTTATCCCTACATGGAAATCGCAGCCAAAATTATAGAACTATGATGCCTGCAACTTCAATAATGGCTTAGAAACGTATAATTATTGTCCTTTTACGGTTCTTATATGATTCATGACGCTTCCAAACTGGTATTAGATAAATGATAGCAATTCAAACCATCGAATTTATTATAACCCACTGTTTTCTTTAAATTGATAATTAAGGACATAAAAGCACCTGCAGTTCCTAATTTATTGTAGCCCCAGAACTAACGAATAAATAAAATCTCATTTTTGATTCATTACCAGGTCCAAATTTAAAAATATCCAACCCATCATTACTAGAACTTTTTCATGAAATTTCCTAATTCGAAAATTGGAGTTTAATTTAAGAACAGGTAGAGAAAAATTATAATATTTTGTATTCTTTTGGGGCCGCTCATCCATTTTCCTGCGAGTCTTCTCGGCAACTTACAATTACAGCTCTTTTATTAAAAATTTAATTCATTTAGGAGATAAGACTTGTAATTCCAACTTTTTTAGCCCATAATTTTTTTGTCCGATTTTTAATTGGTTTTTGTTGTTACAGTTTGCTCGGCTGACGATGCTTCAAGTCCTTTTTCTGGGGCTGTTGATTTCGACGGCCCACGGACTCGGCTGTCCCACCGGTTGTATCTGCAACGACGACACGTACGTGGTCCAGTGCGAAAGAAGCAAATTGGACGTATTGCCGATAACGCTCAATCCAGCGATTCAGAGACTCGTTTTGCGCAACAATAAGATTAAAACGGTGGACGCTGCGTTTCAATTCTACCGAGACCTGCAATACGTGGACCTTTCCAGCAACCACTTGGTTAGCATTCCGACGAAAAGTTTCACCAACCAGGAGAAATTGCAGGAATTACACTTGAATAAGAACAAATTGTCGGCCGTTAATAATAAAACGTTCCAAGGGCTCAAATCGTTGACGGTTTTAAATTTGCGGGAGAACTTTCTGGAGGAATTACCGCGAGGGTTGTTCGCCATCCTAACCAAACTGGAGGAATTAAATCTGGGCCAGAACAGGATATCGAAAATAGACGCGCTAGCATTTGACGGCCTTTTAGCCCTGCGCGTCCTTTACCTCGACGATAACTTATTGAGTGCCGTACCGACCGGGTCGTTTTCGGTCATGGGGAGCTTAGCCGAGCTTCACGTCGGCCTGAACGCGTTCTCTCTCCTCCCCGACGACGCTTTCGACGGGTTGGGCAAGCTTTCGGTGCTGGATTTGAGCGGCGCGGGGCTGTCGAACATCAGCGACAACGCTTTCAGAGGCCTCGCCGGCTTGAGGAACCTTAATTTGGCCGACAATCGATTGCACGTCGTCCCGACGAAGCAATTATCGCACCTGCAGCGCCTCGAGGAGTTGACGATCGGACAGAACGAATTCGTCACAATCGCGCCCGGTTCTTTCAAAGGGCTGAGCAATCTGCGAAAATTGGACGTCACCGGCGCGCCGCATCTGGAACGCATCGAAAAGGGCGCCTTCACCGACAACTTAAACGTCGAGACCATAATACTGGCGAGCAACAGAAAATTGGATACGATCGAAGAGGGCGCTTTAGTCGGGCTGCCGAACTTGAGGCACTTAATTCTGAAGGAGAACGCTTTCAAGACGTTTTCAGAATCGATGCTGTCGTGGAATGAATTGAGGGTGTTGGAATTAACTGACAATCCCATCGAGTGCGATTGCCAGTTGTTGTGGCTGGGAAGTCTGATGGTCGTAAAGAATCTAACGACAGTTCAGTGCTCGTTTCCTATGCCTTTGAAGGAAAAATCGTTGAGAACATTAGGCGCCGACGATTTAGGCTGTTCGTTCAGCGATCCGAGCCAACAGGCGATATTGGTAACGTTGTGTGTCAGTGCGGTGATACTGATCGGCGGTTTAGGACTCTTCTTATTTCGATATCGACAGCGCGTTCGCGAAGCCGTAAAAGACTACAAGTGGAATAAAAGGGCGATCAGCAGGAAAGAACACGAATACCAGAAGACATTCTCCGACGATGAGTACATCATGAGATCAACGCAACAGAACATCAAGCCTATACCGGTGACGGAATTGTAGCTAGAGTTGAGCGCGCCGCCTTCAGGGGTCTTTTGTTTGGATGGCGGCGAGGGCCGGCGTGCTAGGGGGCCGGGGGGCACGCTCCCCGTCACTGGATTCACTTACATAGCCGGCGACTCATGTAGAGCACACTCGCTGAGACCCCACAACAAAGATAACAGAAATGGATTCTCCAGATACCCCAGAGATTTTTAGTGGCGGACTCGAGGATTTTCTTAAACGAGCAATAAATGAATCCATTCCAATAATGTGATTTCACTATTCTGAGAGACTGTTTCCTAGAAACTTAAGATTTTCTCTTTGCCGAGGTCGGATTGAAAGATGCGCCCCTTGGATCGTACGACCGAGTATTTTTATTTTTAAGAATTTCTTAGCCATAACTTACGGTCTAATCTGCAAGGAGATTTTATTATGATGTTTGTGATGTTTTAAGGCGTCTATTGTTTCAGATTTGATACTAAATGACTGCATAACTGGCTGCTAATTATTTTAGACTGAAACGTTTGTGTTTAATTTTAATTTTGAAAATTATGTGGTCATTTCGGTTAAACCGTTTGTCTTTATGAAAGGACACAATTCACATAGAAATCTATAAATACAGTGAAATCTCTCTTGTCCGCTTAAAAGTGGTGCCCGTTAATAGAAGAACATTGAAACCAAACGTCACATTTGTTGAAAATGTAATTTGTAATCACTTGAGCTTTAATTGAAAGTTATTTATTTGAAATTTGGTATACGTATGCCTCTGGTATAAGGCTACACATTTCAGTTTTAAATGTTAATTGTCGGGGTTAGTTTTCGAGAAAAAAATAAAAAATGATTTTTTATATAAATAATATCTCCCAATTTCGTCAAATTTCACTTTTAAGGATCAGTTTGATTGAGACAAAGATATCCAAAGTAAAAAAAAAATCCAAAAGCTGTAATTAGTCTAGAAACAGTCGTTAGTACCTATCCACATGAAAGAATTCATTTAAAAATGGTATCCACGTCCTCCCAAGGGAAAGTCCGTTCAAGAGAGGTTAATTTATATGAAATTTTCTATTTCCGAGTTCGGGACTATCAAAAAGTGTCCGTACAATAGAGAGATTTCGCTGTACCTGGAAAAAAATCGATGATTGTTCTCAGAATCAATGAAAAATTTGAAAACGATTAGTGCGACACCTTCCTAACTGGCTTAAAGCTGGACGGTTTAACAAGATTCACGTCTGAATTTTTAAGGAACGTATTCGTGGATTTTGTATTTTCAAATATTTTGAAAGTACTGAAATCAAACTGTAAATAACGTACGCAATATTTCCATATAAAATTATGTACATATTCTAAATTTTAATCCATTTTTAGAGAGTATTTATTGATTTTGTTTCTCTCTTTGAGCAGAATAATTTGTGTGCGAGTAAACATTTTTCTTTTACAATCTAAACATTCCTCTTAAAAGAAACTTGTCGCAAGTGGTTGTGATCGTTTTATTTTCTCTTTCTTTTTACAGAGAAATTTCAAATTACACGTTTTTCGTTCTTTGGACAGACTAAGTATTTAAGGTACAATTTTTAAATGAGGCAAATACTTGTGTAACACAATTGAACTAGTCATGGAAAATGTAATAGAACGTAACGAAACCTTTTGTAATTTTAATTTCTGTAAAATATGAATTTTTATAATTGTAAATAATGTAACAGTGTTTTGTACATACATAAACTTTACTCTTAACCACGATATTTACAAATAAATAAAATTATTTCATTCGTTACTCTTTTACTCGTTCAACCCGATTTGAATTTCCCGCGCGCGGTTTTCCGCCGAAAGCTCGCACCTGCTGCATAGGCAACCAACCGTGCAAATTTGTAGAAACCTATTTTCCGGGTGGTTTTTTTTATACAACGGCAGGAAATTATCGCGCCGTGTTGGAAAATCAGGACATCCCATCGAGTAGCAGGGGCGGGAATGGCAGGAACCTTGCTAAAGCACCCTAACGCGACTGTAGATGTCACTGACCGTCGAAAAGCTCGTAAAAGCTCAATAGTACAGTAGTAGTAATAAAGTCGTTGATGCAGTAATGCTTGCATTGCGGCCTACATTAATCCTGCTGTAGTTTAACACCACCTGAAAACACGTCAACAATTTAATCATGACACAGGTATACAAGGCTGCAGGTTTATATAATAATTACAATAACAACAGGTTTTAGCAGTCTCAATTCAGAATTAAGCAGCTCAATTCATGCAACTCAAAACGGTAAGCTTTTTTCCATTTTTTTAACTGCCTGGCCCTCTCGAAATGAATCAAAATTTAATTTTATATGACCCGATTAAAACCAATAAATAATAGCGAAACCATAAAACGCTTGATAGAATCCAGCAAAGAAAATATTTTGACTTACATGAGGCATTGTTTAAATTATCCAAACAAACTGAACGTTTTTATTTACGGCCAGGAACTTGCTCAACTACAAATATTTGTGTTTAGGTAAAATAATGGATTGGGCATACAGTGGAGTGAATAAGACCGTGCCACGAAACGCAGGGACGGAATGTGCGGAATTTTTGAGCCCTTCGAGGCGTCGAATAGAAACTGTGATAGTACTATCCGTAGCTGTAGTATTGTTTATGTGGGGGTACCGCAGGATCTCCACTCCCTCTACGGCGTACATCCGAAGGGATAGGGGCGGCCGAAGGGCTCTTTTAGTAATAATGTCAATAATATGGGGTATGGAAATAGGATATAAATTTTCGTCGCGCACTGTGATATATTTGTTGAATCCCTGTCATATTACCACGGCCATGCAGGTGAGATCCCATCAGCGCATATTAATGACTTCCGAAAATCATCAAGCACTCGATGAAATTAAATCTCTAATTTTTGGTAATTCATTTTTAATGAAGAATCGAAACGTTATCAAAAAATCATGGCGAGTGACGCAGAACGGTCATAATAAATGCCACGACTTGCAACAGTCACATAATCGGTGAATATTAAATTGAAGAAAAATTCAATAAGTTAAAAGTAATTGCGACCCAATCGATAGTAAAAGCCGAGCACATAATGGCATTTGTAATCTATATCAATACGTCAATACGTTTCCTGAAAAATCCACTTAATAACTCACACACAAAACAAATTACATCAATGAATTCACACAAATTCATTTAATTTTCTTTTATCGTGCAATTAAATTTTATAGTTCTTTGATTTGCATCCATGTCGCATGATTTTTTAAATTTGACTACCGTCTGGCTCAGATTAAGAACTCGCTTGATGTGTTGCATAAGCTTGCGCTCACTGCGGTAGTTTTGGCGTAACCATACCAACGTTGTTCGACCAAGTTACGCCCTTCGTTTGAATTTAAAAAATCACACCGTATTAATAATACAATGAATTTAATTAATTAATTAATTAACACTTAAAGTAAATACCTTAAATTACATTACAAAGTTCAGGGATAGTATATTGTTGTATTAGGATTAAAAGTATCAACTTTAGTTACAAAATTGCGGGCCATAAAGAGTAACTTTTAATTCAAGAAACATGCTATCATTGTTTTTGGGGAAAAAAGTATGTATCAATTAAAAAGATCTGCCAAGAATTTTGTGTGAGTAAAGATGAATTGGGAAGAAGACTTACTTTCAGATGTAGCAATAGTTTTGCATGTTTAACTTTCATTATTAATAACATTTTCAAACCAAAAATGGAAAACAATATTTTTTAAGTTTAGGATTAATTTTTTAAACCTTCAGTGTATTTTTAAATTCCAGAAACGGTTAGAAGTCTGTGAAAAAATATTGTTTTTACTTTATGTTGATAGTCATGGCATTTTACATCTGTCAACTTAAGGTTGTATTAATAATGTAGCTTTAAAATTAGAAAATATAGCACAAAACGGTTATGTCGAAGGAAATGACTATTTTGTAAGAAACTTCCGATGAGCAAAACTTTATCGTTAATATTTTATAACATTTCTGTCAAAATTGTATACGTTATGGTGTTAAGTACTGGTTACTACCAACACAAAGTAAAAAAATTATTTTTCCAACTGTTTCTAGAATTAAAAAACACCCCACAAAATTAACAGTAAACTTTTCTTTGTTTCAAAAACAATCTAAAAGGGTATTAAAAACGAGGTGTTTTAAGCCAACTGGAGAAAAACATATTATTAACGCAGCGACAATTTTCTTGCTCTGCGCGCAACAAGGCCCGCCATGAATAATTTCTGCACGAGTTACAAGAAATGGGCAGGACAAGGAGTTAATTAAGCCGAATTATTCTTAGGCAGAGTGGTCGTTATCCGCGGTGACCCTTAATCCCGGCCCAAATCTACATTTTAGGGTAGTTCCCTTTGAGCCTGAGCTTTCGGCGGTTCGAAATCGAAAAATTTAGCATACGGAACCCCTCACGATAACTAATCTCGCGAATTTTGATGGATCTGTTGCAGATATACTTGTTGGCCGCGTCGCCCAATGAGCTCGTTACCGCAATATTTCGGATCCACTTGAACTTGTTGAACGGACCATTGCTGGCCTTCTTATTTCCGGAAACGGACTCACGAATAGTAAGTAATTTGAAAAATTGTCCCAATTTCCGTTTTAAATTTGGCCGATGTTCAAGTTGCCCTTAGAAGCCGCAATCTACTGGATTCAACACGGATTGATGTTTGTAGTGCCTTATTACCTCTTACGATTAGGAGGTAAAGTCGACTTCAGCAGCGCATTGATACTGAAATTTGAGTTTTAGGTGTTTACAACACTGAAAATTACGCCGACTTCAGTTGGAATGCAGTCAGTTACAGTTTGAACATCATTTACCATTTCGTTATTCTTCAGACAATCGCAATCGTAAGTCGCTTGGAAGAAATGAATTGAAGCTAATCCGATTTGCTTTCAGCCGACTGAAGTCAATTTAAATCACATGTTATGTCCAGCCATACTGGACCCTTTCGCCGGCCCTTACTATCGTGTAGTAGCGGTGCTGCATCAAGCAATACTCTGTCCATTAGCCTGTAAATTATTTTGCTTCGTTTCTTCAATATTTTTAACCAAATTCCGACCTACGAAAGTAAAAAAAACGCTTTGCGGCGAAGTGGACGAACCTAACGGAGAGATCAGCAACCACCAACACAAGGATTAAAAAACTAGTTAGACATTTTTCAGGTATTAGGGGAATATGCAGTTAATAACGCGCCTTTTAGGTAGAGCCAGTTTTAGATAAAACATTTCGACTATAATCACTTGAAACTAAAAAGAGAACGATTTTAAACCCACTTTGCTTTCATGATTTCACCACGCTTTCAAACGGCCCCAGAAAATAATTTAGTAAGTCAATAAGTATTTGCAATAACGGAGCTTGTAATCGGGGAATGCTTTTCTCCAATTACAAGTTGTAAGGTCTCAATGTGTTTAACCCAATTTTAAAAATTAGTGTAGAATTGAATAAACTACTTTTCATCAGTACGTTAGAGTAAATTAAGTTGTAGTTCCTAATTTAAAAATAAATTCAAAGAATAAACTTAAATAAATATTACAAGTGTTTATCAATTTATTTATAATATCACTATTCACAAACAACATGTCATACCTTTATTTCGGTTTCACACAAACATCTGTTTCGAGCTAAAAGTAAAAATTAAATCGCCGGTGGGGCCAACTGGCCCTGGCAATTTCCGAGAATTAAAGCCTTTTTCAGATCCAAAAACTACACTTATACATTTAACTATTACTTCAATAAAAATGGTTATTTAAGTAAAATTAAGACAATAAATTATATCACAAAATTATAAGTAATTTGTCTAATTTCCGTTCCATTTTAGATTTCAGGGGAAGGCAATGGAAAACCACCCCTGTGCGTACCACAATTTATTATCAAAAAAGTGCAGTCATATTTAATATTTTGCGTACATTTCACATTGTGGTGGACATTAAAATAAGTTTAAAAAAATGAGTTTTACTGTTAATTGTAGGGCGGTCGGCACAATAAATTGCACGACGCCTGATAGGTCCACGACCCGTGTCACACCATAGCTGGCAAAGTAATCGGACGTAGTATGCATTTGATGTGGCGACTATACCACGTTTTTTAATTCCAGAACAAGTTAGAAGGCTGTGAAAAAAATTGATTCATTTTATGATGATAATAACGATATTTTATATCTTTTTAAAATTAAGCAATTACTACCAATATAAAAATTAAAAAAATATTGCTTCATCCTTTTAAATTGTTGTGGAATTAAAAAGCACACTAGTTACATTATATCACAGAAAAAAAAATACAATTGACGGTTTGGCGTTTTGCAGTTGCCTTTTGGTTATGAAATTATTATAAAGAAATACATACGGAATTTAAAGACAACACCGCCTAAACCAATCGTTTCTTATTAACCCTACA
The DNA here is from genome assembly GCA_949768715.1 of Dascillus cervinus. NCBI lineage: Eukaryota > Metazoa > Arthropoda > Insecta > Coleoptera > Dascillidae > Dascillus > Dascillus cervinus. The sequence goes on from OX458322.1 coordinate 21,906,359, forward strand.
ATACTAATGATAGTCGATGTGACAACTTGCATTTATCCAATAAGCGACTCGATAGCTGATATTGTTGATATTACGATTTACAGATAAAAGTTGATAGTCCCTGCACATTCTAAATTTCTTTATTTATATTATAACAGGGTTCACAGCAATTTTGTATTTTCAAATTCCCCAACTTTTCAAGGTTTTCCCTGACCTTTTTCTAGTAATTTGTGCATTGGTGTACAAAGCATAGATATTGCCATTTGGCGAGAAAAAGTCATTCTTGATAAAAAATTCTGCTTATTTTGGAAAATCATAAACAGTTCTGAAATCTGATTTTAGCAAACAATAAATTTCTAAGCTCCAGGAAAATCGCAATTTTCGAATTGTTACCAATAGTCAAAAATTTTAAAAAGGATAAATGTTTGGTACGACATGTTGCATCAAAAAATAATAGATCCTTATTGTTTGAACGGAAACCTGAATCAAAATTCTTATTTAGAAATTTTAAACGATTTTATTCTGGCTGAACTACACTATGAAAATTTAGAGTTCAGAAGAAAAATTATATTACAATTACAATTGTAGTATTTAGACATTTACTTTTCTGACAAATGAATTTCTCGCTTTGGTCAAATAGCTTGGCCTTGGTCTCCTGATCTAACCCCATTAGACTACTTCTTCTGGGGATAATTGAAGCAAAGTCTATGAAAATGAGTTGAATGACAACACTGATTTGTTAAACAAAAAATCGTGGAAGCTGTTGCCACCATAAATGAAGATATAATATCATCTGTTTATGAAAAATTTAGAAAGACTCGCAAAATGTGTACAAGTTGCAGGTCTTCACGTTGAATAGTTCGTGACAAATAAAATGTTACTGTTACTGAAAAAAGTGATGGACTTGATATTGTGGAACCATTTCGATTTTCTTTAATAAAATATACTTCAACGCTTTTTAATAAAGAAGATCACTTAGAAAATTCAACAAATGATTTACTGTTTCGTAGATCTATTAATAGTAGTGATTTACAAACACCCATGAAGCCAAATCAATTTTCGTCAACAACATTTGCATTAGATAAAATAGACCCATCAACTGCAATGAGGAATGTTGATACAATTTCTTTGGCAGAAGGATCCAATAATGATTTAGACAGTACATCATTACAGAAATCAACAACTGTTACTGAAAAAAGTAGTTATGTTGAATCTAAAACACCACTAATTACGACTTCAAATTGTCCATCGGTTGAAGATAGTAAGTGTGTATTTTTGTTATTTGTATTCAAACTTTTGTTACATTAAAAAACAACTTTATAAAACAACACTTTTCACAAAAATGAAAATCAGGGTACTTTGTTTAAGATCAATTTGGTACTTTCTAATTTCTACAGCGTCCTGTACATTTCATTATAAATTTGGCAACTGTTTATGATTTCCCAAAATGAGAAGGAAACACCCGAAAGTAATTCCAGTAGTAAATACCTACAAATAATGATTATGATTTCCCAAAATGAGAAGGAAACACCCGAAAGTAATTCCAGTAGTAAATACCTACAAATAATGATAGAGATAGCAAAGAAATTTCTTAAACCTTTTTCCAGGCACATAAAATACATTCCCTGATTTTTCCGACATTTCCAGGTTTTCCAGGTTGCTGTAAACCCTGTTTTTATCGGTGACCCAATACTATTTAAAATATATGCACTTAAGTCGTTTATTGCATAAAGGCAAGTCGTCAAATTGATGACCACTAGTATTCTAGGGTTAATAAATTTAATTTGCGAGCAACCCAATGAACCCCTTTGCAAAGACAACTGCAAACCTACCGAATATTAATTCTTGTTTCTGCCACATAATGTACAAAAAGAAATGATTAACAATTTAATCTTGGTCAAGTGTTATGGCAGTTAAAAAATTAATTTTTGAAGCAGTAAAAAGGCTCCAATTTACAAGGAACAAGTCAAAGTTAGTCGAAAAATAAAACCATTAATTTTGACCTGTCCCTCTCGAACTTGTGAAGTAAGTCACCCCTCAATTATTTACAAAAATGTTACACAAATTAATCTAGAGCATAGTAAAATATACTATTACTGGCTTCACTAGCTTATGAGGGGTGTAAATTGTTCCAATAAGGACAACAAAAATTGCGGACTAGATAATCAAAGGTAACAAATTTCAAATTACTATCTAGTTGTTGTCGGGACACCCACGGCTGTTTGGCCGATACTACAATTCTTTCCAGTCTTATCTACCCTAAAATTGAACACAGGGGCAAGCTAAGTCAACACAAAAATACGTACAATATCACAGAAATTAATAATAAAATAACAACACACTGGAGATTTATTGATACTTGAAGCGAAACTGCCTAAGCTACAAGGCAACAACGGTACCAAACTATAAAAATACGAAGATGGAAAGCAATGGCACGGAAACAGGTAAATCAAAAATAATCGGAGCAAGGTACAACTGTCACGATGGCAAATGAAATAGGTACGTTAAAAAAGTTTTCCATGAAATGGAAAGTGGAAGTAACTTACACTCCGTGTAAGTATTTTATTTATATCACAATGGGCAAGCCTGTCTGACCTATTAGACCTTCTTTTAACACTCATCTCGTTCTCATTAGGCTAAAAATGGACACGGTTTGTTAGCCATCGAGAGGAGGTCCAAGATAAACCATCGATACTTCCGTATTGCCATAAACAGCCGACACAGTTGGGAACAGTTTCTTGTCGGGCAACCCTGAAATAAAAAAAAAATCTAACCTCGAAATCGAACCTCGAATGTCAATTACCTCGAAACGCAACTCCAAGGAATTCGTAATTCTTTTCAAAAGACAGAGTATTATCATCACAGTCTAATATTACCCTAATTCTCTCTCCCACTTGGTACTTGGGGGCGTTGTTGAGAAGCGGATAGTTCCCTTGCGCGTCTCCATTGTGCAATAAATGGTTGTCAACTAAATTCCACCCCCAACTTTGATCGTCCGACCCCAACAAAGCCACATAGCCGTGGCACTGCAAGGGGGCGTCTTTTGTTGATATTCCGATCACTGCGACCGTTCCTAAGGGTCCTTCCCAGATTACTTCCCAAGCATGCCTTCCGTGTACAAAGCCTATTTTACCTCTTGATGCGTCCGTACTTTGGGCTACGGGGTTTCTGTGGAGCGTGAATCCGTTTGGTTTGATGTAAATGTTTCTCGAACAGTCGTTCGGATTCCACGCGTGGTGGAAAGCTTTTAATTTGGCTTTGTAAGTGGGCACTGATAATAGCAGGTCGGATTTTAGCGCTTCTTCAGCTAGTTTGCGGATACAATGCAGCCTCCACACGTCGTTATTTTCGTCGTTTAAAAATCTGTACCACCGTTTGCACGCCAACGAACAGTTTCTGAGATCGTGGAGATTTAAATAGGAAAAAATTACTTCTAGCACATTATCCGGAACTCGGGTTGCAATTGCTTGATCCATTTTTTCGAGCTGTTTGTGTACAGCCCCATACGAAACGAACCACTTGCACTCACAACAGCACGGGCGCAAACCAAATCCAAATACTGTAGGCGCAAACCAAAACCAAATACTGTTGATCTAAAGTGCGGTTCAGATTCTCAATAGAGAATTATAGCAAATACATTGCAAATACGTGCAACTTCCACTCTTGAAGGGATTCCGTGTAAGCAGCACCTCTAGCGACTTGTGATGTAATAACGGTTTTCTCATATAAGGGGCCATCCATAAATTACGTAACGCCAAATGGGGGCCGGGGGGGTACGTTGGCACGTTACGGTGTGTTACAGAGGGGGGCGTAGGGGTTTAACGTGTTGTTATATAACGATTGATAATTATACCAAAAATCATATTTTGAATTTTTTTATTACGCCAAAGCGGGGTTGTAGAGTCTTCGCGTTACGTAACTTTTAGGGGGGTGGGACTTGCATGGTGTTATGAACTGTTATAGATGGGGGGAGGGGGTAAAAATTGTTCAAATTCTGCGGTACGTAATTTATGGATGGCCCCTAAGATGCTATGGAAAGTAACGTTTAAGAAATTTTACAATGCCGTTTTAATTTTGAGTTTTAAGTTTTTTTATTTTTGTCTTTTAGCATTCATGTTTCATTACATTTATTGACTTTTTGTACATACTTGCATGCTTTCACCTAGGCAAACCGACTCTTAAGAGTCAACCCTTGTTGTAATCATAATCATAAAAATCGGTTTTCCAATGTAAAACCATGCAAATTGCAGTGCACATTTTTATAAAGTGTGCTCAGGTCAATTTTTTTTTTGTTTATGTTAGGATCCACATTTTCATAAAGTTATTTTTTTTTCCATTTTCTTGTTTTTAAATGATTACAACAAGGGTTGAATCTAAAAAGTCGGTTTTCTTAGGTAAAACCATGAAAATTGCAGTGCACATTTTCATAAAGTGTGCTAAGGTAAACAATTTTTCCATTTTTTTGTTTTCAAATGATTACAACAAGGGTTGAATTTTAAAAGTCGGTTTTCCTAGGTAAAACCATGCAAATTGCAGTGCACATTTTCAAGTGTGCTCAGGTAATTTTTTTTTCCATTTTCTTGTTTTCAAATGATCACAACAAGGGTTGAATCTTAAAAGTTGCATGATTTCATCTAGATAAACCGACTCTTAAGAGTCAACCTTTGTTGTAATCATTTGAAAACAAGAAAATGGAAAACTTCATCAACCAAGAATAGAAGTGATTATTTTTCTTTGAAATACTTTTTATTTCAATCTCCATTTGGTCCAAAACTATCAGTTTTAGAAAATGGATTTAGTTTAGACGTTGAAGTCGCTACATCAAGAGATGTTTTATGATTATTAGTATCAATGTGCTTTCTTATTGCACTTGGTCCACTAATCGCAATAGAAAATTCTCCTTTGCAGATTGTACATTTAACCATAGAATCATTTCCTTTGTTTTCTACAATAAATGGTAACTCTTTTTTTAAAGGTTAATGGGAAAAGTTAAATGCCAAGTTTTTATATTTTTAGAAGTACAAAGGAGTACAAAAGAATGCAAATGAGTACTTTTGGAGTACTCGTTTTAAAAGGAGTACGGTTCACAAAAAAGTAGTACAAAACTCCCTAAAGGAGTACGTTTGGCCATCTTAGCAAACTAAATTTACTTTTAATTTTAAAAATTTTTTTATAAAAAAAGTGAATGAATGTAATGAAAAATGAATGCTAAAAGGCAAAAATTAAAAAATTTGAAGACTTTTCTCGCAATTAATACGCCATTTTTAAATTTCTTGACCGTTATTTTCCATAGCATCTCATATGGTATTTTTAAAAATATTCTAAGTGATACTTAAAAAATAGATTACGTACTACATTTTCAGAATTATATCAAATCGATTATTACATTTTTAATACTGAGGTGACAATTAGCGTGGAATGATCCACTGGTACAAAATAGCAATAGCTACAGATATGTCAGTCTGTTCTACTGTTCTAACGTATTGACATTACAATTTAATAATACATAACCTAAAATAAGTTGACATGAGTGCTTGTTTGAATACATTGACTGAGTGACAATTTTTTTTTTTAAATTAAACGTAGGAATAATATTGACGTCATATGTTCAACGTTAAAGAAAAAGCCCGGTATATTCAATATTGCTGAAAGTGTGACTAAAATATTGAGGTATTGACGACATCGAAAATATTGATGAAGGCTGAAATGTTTTTGATGTTGACAATAATTATTGATCGTCTCAAGAGTATTATTGTCAATATTTAAATAACTCGCTATTTCTATAGCACTGTAAAAAATTGGATTCATTTTGCAGGCGCAATTATTATAATTCACTAATTTAGGTAATTTTACCTAAAATTTTAGGTAATAGGAGTATTGTATATTCTACGACAATAACACAAATACGAGGGTTTAGCATGCTAAACTCAAGATCGTGAGTACCCCTATTGATGATCTGAACCTAGCTTTACAACACAACTCTAAAAATTGCACAACAGCACAGGCGCAAACCAAAATAAATAGCAAATCACAACTGTCACATTTAAATTTGGTTAAGACTGATTTTAATTTAAACCGGTTTTTATCGTTTTAATTATAACATGTTGAGTTTTAGTTCATTTTAAAAATGATTTCCACTTTAAGCAGAAAATTGTTCAATGCTAACCAAATTGTTCGGGCCCTCAATGCGGCAGCCCCTGAAAGAAAAATTCCAAAAATGCGAGCCTGGCAAATACATTCTTACGGCGATTTAAACGAGCTGCAGATGACAGCGGCACGGTTTCCAATCGTAAGCGGCCCCACTGACGTTCTTGTAAAAATTGAGGCGGCTTCTCTCAACCCCATCGATGCGGCCATGATCGGTAAATTACCACAAAGCTTTTACAACTAATCAAATTGGCTTTAGGTGGCTACGGAAGAACACTTTTTGATTGTTTAAGAAGATTCGAATTGGAGTTTCCGTTAACATTAGGACGAGATTTTTCCGGAACCATAATTGATAAAGGACTTTCGGTGGACGAATTTAAAATTGGTGACAGTGTTTATGGATTTGTGCCTCCCCCCCAGCAGGGAAGTCATGCCGAAACCGTACTTGTTGATCAATCAAATGTGAGCTTATCAGAGATCATAGTGAGGTCACTATTTAGTGATTTATCACAATTTTAGGTCACTATTGGTCACTATTTCTAAAAATTGATCACTAAAGTCACTTTTTTCACTATTGTGGCGTAAAATTTTTCGACCGTCGTCTCGAAATAAAAAACCTGCAATATTCATATTGTTCACAATTCCTTTTTAAAAGGATTACAAAAGTTTTCAAGTGAAATAAGTGATTTTATCATTGCTCTGTATCATTTGCTTGATGGTTGGCCATTACGATTAGAGGACAGAAAATTCAGAGTGGTGTAAAGTTATCTTCACACAAATTTATAAAACATGTTGGTGCCAGGTGGTTAACTTTGGGTCCAGCTATCAGCCGTGTTTTAGAACAGTATTCAGCAATAAAGAAATATTTTCTGCAGTTTATTCCAAAGTACAGAAGTTCTTTAATCAAAATTAAATCTTATAAAGATATTATTATATTTTAAAAAAATACAACTTCTAAAGTGGATCTTTTTTTATAGAATATGTTTCGCACATTTTTAGAAAGTTTACCGAATTTCGTCAAAAGGATGAACCGTTAATTCAAGTATTATATTCAGAATTAAAAGAGTTAACTAAAACTATGTTACCCAAATTTTTTGAAAAAAGAAGCAGCTGTCGATATTAATAATGTGCTTGTGAATACTAAAGATGCTTGTATCGTCACGAGTTCTTTTTGCCATTAAAGGCATTAAATTGTGGAGTAAAATCTCAACAAGAACTTGTGAAGCTATCTGAGAAGGAACAATTAATTTTTTTTAAATGTTGCCAACATTTTTATAGAAAGCTGTTCGTCATTTAATAAATAAGTGCCGTGGAATTAGTGTTGTTGAAATATTGTTCATGGTTATGCCCAAATAATGTTACAAAGTGCCTGATAGTTACGTGATTAACGTTTGTAATACTCTTCCCATAGACATTGCTGTCGATAAAGTATGTGATGAATTCAAATTACTGCAGTTGGTCTTATTAGAGAAGAGAAATTTTGATGGAAAGCTAAGAGTAGACGAATTTTGGTTATCTTTTAAACACTATAAAGAATTATTTCAAGTTGTTAAAATGTGTCTCTCTTTGGCACATGGAAGTGCATCAGTTGAAAGGGGATTTTCTCTTTCGGGGCAAATTTTAACTCCAGACAAGTCAAACATGAGTCTACGAACACTGAATAACAAGTTACGTATTTGTAGTGGTTTAAAAAAATATAATAATCAAATAGAATTGGTTCCAATAACACAAGAACTTCTTAAAATGGGTCGTAGAGCTTATAATTCATATAAAAGTTATTTAGAGCTTAAAAAATCGAAAAAACAACAATCGGAAGAGCTTGAAGAAGAGAAACAAAAAATGGAAGAGTTTGGAGAACATAAAAAAAATTGATGGTTTGGAAAAACAGTTGGAAGACAAAATTAAAGAGAAGTCATATGACAACTAGTGGTAGCGAAGCTACTGGATGAAAGCCATAGAAAATTGAAACAAGCACTAGAAAATAATGATATTACAAAGCAGGTGTTGCTCAAGTCTTACTTGAAGGGTTGGTGACGAGGAAAAAAAAGAAGAAGAGAAAACCAAAGAAGTTGACCTATTAAATAAAGATATTCTTTAAAGAAATACTGTCATATTAGATAATTTTGTTGCCAAAAGAAATGTAAAAAATGATTTAATTATCATAGTCATTTCATTTCATTTTGTTTGTTAAGAGTATTTAATTTTATTTTGGAGTTTATTATAAATTATTTTTACTATTAAAAATTTGTTAAATTTCTTCTGGTAAGTCACTAAAGGCACTATTTTTTGGCATTACAAATGCTACGATCCCTGCTTAATTCTCGCTCAAACAAAACCTTAAATTTTTGTTTTAGATTCGTTTCAAGCCCACACATTTAAATCCGGCAGAAGCTGCATCAATTCCGTACGCCACCATGACCGCTTGGGGGGCATTGCATGTAACTGGAGAATTGTGCCTGAAGCCGATTCAAAATTTAAGAATTCTCATATTAGGAGCTTCTGGTGGTGTTGGAACTCTGGCAATCCAGCTCTTAAAATCGCAAGGTGCCCTTGTAAGTTATTAACTTGTGCAAAGAAGAAACTATTAATCTCAGACAGGTGGCAGGTACTTGTTCAAGCGATGCTGTACCCTTAATCTCGTCTCTGGGGGCCGATTATGTCTTTGATTACACACAACCGAACCATCATGAGAATATTGCCGCTTTGGGGAAGTTTGATATTATATTAGACTGTGCAAAACTCGGTTACGAGAACTTACCCAACACATGGCAATACGACAAATTTATCACATTGAATTCCCCGTTGTTATCAAACACGGATAAATACGGATTCGTTGGAGGGTTATTTGCAAGCGGTGTGGAGCTTTTGACGCCTAATTTAACACAAGGGAAGCCGATTCGATGGGGATTTTTCATTCCATCCAGCAGCGGATTTAAATTGATCGATCGACTTGTCCAAAACAAAAAAGTTAGGTTGTGTTAATCAAAATTTAAATTAAAAAACAAATTTTTTTCAGATAAATCCAGTGATCCATAAAGTATTTAAATTCGATGAAGCTCTGCAAGCTTTTAAAACGCTTTCAGAAGGTCACTTAAGAGGCAAAATTGTTCTCAATTTTTAATTAAATTCGAATTGTGCAGGAATCTGTAACTTTATTTAATAAATTGGCGTTTGGTGTCGCTGTCTAAATATTGACAAAAAGTGGGAATTCTGTATGCAATTTATTGGTGCTACAAAAGTTTTTGTGCCACTGCCAAATGACCTGAGAAAATCATATGACTGGCTGCACGTGATTTTATATTTACAGTGAAAGATCTCCTGGCACCGTTTGAATGCTTGTGATCATAAATGACCAAATGGTGTTGTGAAGTGTTATGGCCTTATTTAACAAACTCTTCTCTTCTCGCAAGAAGAACCAGTGCAAATACCACGATTATATATGGTGAGTTGTTTGAATGCTAAGTTTTTTGTATTAAATCTATTTTTACGTCGGTCATAACCTAAAAATATATGCCTTACATCACCTGCTTGCTAATCACGAGCCCTTATCGTGGGGCATTTCTCAAAAACTCAGCCGTATCTGGCGACTGGTTTTCCGAAAGCGGTTCTTCATTCATCGCCCAAGGCGCGATCATATTTTGAATTTCTAAACTGTCGCAAAAATGCATGCAAAAATTGAACCTGTCAATAAAAAAAAATTGATTGTAAAATAGTCATGTGAATGGTGTTTTTGTGTAGTAGTGTGAGGGGGGAGCGTTACAAGTTGCTCTATCACCATCACGTGCCTCTATTTATTTATAGGCCTCGCGTAGATTATAAACTCACGTGACTAGTGGTCCCAAAAATTTTTAAATTCCACTTCATACAAATTTCAAACAGTTTGTACCCCCTTATGTAACAAACTCTTATTTAACAGTGAGAAGCCGTTCACATTTACCAATGAGCAAGTTCGAGTAGTACTCTTCAGGGAATGTGATTTCAGAGGACGAAAACTCCTGTTCGATTCCCATTCAGTGCAAAAAGTCCCTGTTCTTAAAAATGGGGAGGTGGAAGCAAAGGGTGAAAAGTATGTGGAACCTGCCAACGGTTACGGATATGTGGTGAGATTTGTGATTATTTTCTTCATACCTGGGATTTTTATGAGATTAACATTAAGGTGCGTTTTTTAATTCCAGAAACGGTTTGTTCAATTAATTTAAGCTGAATTTTCTAAAGGAGACAAGCTGTTAATCGTTCTACTGTTCTAACTTCTTGTCATTACAATTTATTAACTTGTAATCTAAAACTAGTTGACGTGAGAACACAATTGGTTGCATACATTGACTGATTGGCTTCTTTTCTTTTTAATTGAAGGAAATGTTAAAAATAGACCGGATATTTTAAAAACCTGCCTGTGTGGCTAGAGAAACGTTGAAATATTTAAAATACATTTTATTTTATTTAATAGCCCCTCAAATTTTATCTAAAAGTCAATGTTAAAATTTGTTTGTAATGACAAATTTAAATTATTTCCAGTTCACAAAACCGAAAACAGACGTTGGACAACTGGAAGAAACGATCTTTGGAGCTGTGGCCATGAGTTTCAGAGGCACCTCATTCAAAATCCACTGTTTAAGTTCCCCGTCGAGATTGCTTTGCACCCAAATCTTCCCAAGCCCCCGACATCCAACCAGAAGCAGGAATTCGACCACCTTCAGCTCAACATCCGACCAGAGCAAATTAGAAGATTCCGGTGCAAGCAGCACGAATTCAATAAGCGAGCAACTCTCTGTTAACAGCACCGGATCGGATACAGTATTAGGTACAGTGTATTTGGGGTGTCTGTAGAGTAATAAAAAATGATTACTGTGAAATTGTGCCGAATTTTGACAAATGAGCAGATACCAAATTTACATTCAAGAGAATTGTTTTAAATGTGCCGCTTATAGAGACAGTTCTAGACAATAGATTTTGCACTAACAATCGCCAATACCCCCCGTTGAGGAAGGACTCATAGGCGTGCGCTTGGGGTTTTCTATATTTTTGTTGGAATATAAAACGCTATTGAAAATTGATAATAAACAGATTATCTTTTAAAATATTGCTCTACGCCCCAAAGAAATGGCCTATAATTACAAAATTAAATTCGGAACAATTTATTAAATAAAAATATAGTTTGTAGAGGTTCACCAAGCATTCCATTAGACGTACCAACATCTGAAATAAATGGCCGACTGTCTCCCAACAATGTTGATTCAGGTTTTAACAGTTGGCCCCATTTGTTGCCGTCCTGGGATGCCTCAAAAACGTTTTCTTGTGGCAGCATCTACAAAAGGTGGCTCAGGAGTGCCAGTACTTCGTTGGAACATTCAGGAAGCTCCCTAACTGCTTCGGCATCTGCTGATGAGTGCTTAACGCGTCCCCACAATAAAAGCAGCAAGTTAGGCTTGTCCATCATAATTGAACTGACGGCCGGTCAGGAAAAGTAAGAAAATTAATTCCGAATTTCACAAATTACATTTTTTTTTGCAGAAGATTAGAGCAGTTTTTAATGGAACATATAGTCTTTCTCGAGGCCATGTTGTGGAGGGCCAGGCAGGGAACCGAAGCAGCCTACATAAGGCATCACAGCTTTGCCTCTTTAATGTTTGAAGTCGTAACTAGCGTCACCCGGTGGTTGGTCGATTTGCTCTCTGGACCGCAGTTAGTTATGCACAAGTGGATTTCCCTATTTCCAGTCTGTGATAATCTGTACAGTATTAGTAGTGATTTAAGTGGTTCGAGGACGAATTCTTTTAACATTAGTGCTTCATTGGAGCTTAAAAATGATGTGTCGGAAATTCTTACAGACGATTTTACGTTTTTAAATTTCACCAAACTTTTAAAGAACGAGTGGGACACAGTGAACAAGAAACGAAATTACAGTGAAAAACATATTTCAGCCGAAAAATTCATCAAAGAACTTTGTGAGCTTTTGGAAAGCATCGACGTGAAGCACACTAATTTGTAAGTGGTTTTAATCTTTGATCAGGGTTCACAGCAACTTTGAAAGCCTGGAAATGTCAGGAAAAATCAGGCAATTTATTTTATGTGCCTGGAAAAAAGTTTTAGGAAGAAATTTCTTTCCTGTCTCTTATCATTATTTGTAGGTATTTGCCACAGGAATTATTTTAGGGTGTTTTCCTTTCATATTATATTATGTTAATTCTTACAATATACAGTGTGTTCACTCTTGTAAACTTTCTTATCCGCCATTTGGCGACACAGAGTCATTCTTGATAAAAAGCTCTGCTTATCTTGAAAAATCATAAACAGTTGTCAAATTTATAACGAAAAGTACAGGGTGCGCTAGAAATTAGAAAGTATGAAATCGACCTTCAACAAAGTACCCTTATTTTTCATTTTTGTGGAAAATATTATTTTACAAAGTTGTTTCAAAGTGTAACAAAAGCTTAAATACAAACTTTGGGTTAACAAATAACAAAAATACATTTTATACATTTTATACAGGTTAAGTGTCTACCATTGGTAACTTTGTTATTATTGGAGCTACAAAGTCGGCTAAATTAGCAAATAATTGGTGCTTTTTCCGCTGATTACCATAATGAAAGCAAAAGAACAATTGAAAGTCAACTGTTCGAGATATTCACGAAAATAACATTTTTTAAAATAGAATGCCTTACAATTTTTTTATGAGTGAAAAACTTAAAGGGGTACAATACAAAAAAAATAAGTTCGTTTAATTTAAAAGTACGTGTAATTCTAAGAAAAATGCTATATGTATTTTGTTTCTACTCAGCTTATTTGATGAGTTATAATAAATTTAAAATAGGCGCGTGACGTCACTGGCCCTTGCTCCTCGCTGCGGCCTATCTTACACAAGTAAAAAATATTCCCTTCACAAGATAATTTACCTACCTTTTGTTACGAGTATTTAGATTGTTTTTTTTTTGTACTGAAGACCAACATTTTAATATAATGTCTAGTTTTTTAAAAAAATTATTATACATATTCTGTGAGCTACGACCGTTTATACGCACACTTAAATAACATAGGGACACGGAACGCTCAGTCGGCGCTGTTCTTGTTTAATATTAAAAAAAAAAACTAAACACCGTATTGAAATTCTGATTCTATTATCGTCTTTGGCACAACCATTCACACAGTCTCATATAAACTAAGCATTAACAATATAATTTTTAGGTAGATAAATCATTGTGCGAAGTGAGTAGCTTTTACACGTAAAAGATACGCCGGTCACTTACGTCCGGGCCAGTGACGTCACACGACAATTCTAAATGTCTTAATATCTTCTAAAACAATTTTTTTTTACATTGGATTTTTACCAAATAGTTTTTAATAGTTCTGACTACAATAATTTAACATTAAATAATAATTTACAAAGATTTTTTTTGTGTATCGTGCTCCTTTAATACACTATTACTATTAAATTCACTACCATAAGCAATTGAGGTTTTTTTTTTCAATTAACTGCAAAAATCAAGTAGGCAATGAAACAGTTGAAAACAGAATTGTTGTGAACCCTGTTAATTCTTTTATTACAATTAAAAGAAAACAACGGAACCCTTATAAGATCACTTCGATGTCCGTCCGTCTGTCAGGGTTTTTTCTCGAAAACTAAGTAACTTAGAAACTAGAAATTTGGCGTAAGGATAGATCTTGATGACGCGCACATATATCGCACATCATCCCTAAATAAAATTTTATTTTTAGATTAATATGGGGGGGGGGGCAATTTGGCACTAATAAAAAAAGGTTTAAATTAACATATCGTGTAGGGTATCATTTGAAAGAGCTAACTGTAAGGATTCCAAAAATATTTTTTACAATTTTAAGTTCAGTGGTCTTAATGATATAGCTAAAAATGTGCAAAAAATGACCCCCCCCCGTTCTCCTAGGTTTCTAAAGCTAAAATTTTGATTTCAATAGTGTTAGTAGATATTAAGCCATAGATTCCAGGAAAACTGCGTAGAATATCGACAAAATAATAGTTGCGGGAAAATTGTTGCTTTAGTACGGAACCCTAATTGTGCGGACCTGACTCGCTCTTGACCGATTTGTTTTTATTTCAGTTTTATGAGCACATTAATAACGGCAGTTTTAACGCACCACTTGGGATGGGTAGCAACTGTTTTACCCCCAAATTCCGACGACAGAGAAACCATTTCGAAATTTTGCAACACTTGCAACCCTCTGTGGGGCCAATTAGCGGATCTGTACGGAGCTACCGGTCATCCAACGAAAGTGGCGAACACAATCATAACCGGAAACGATAAGGCCGATTTGATCACGAAAGTTTTGAATTCGCTCACTTATTTCATCCGGTGCAACGATGTAGAGAGGCGGTGCATGGCTCGAGTCGACGTGGATAAGGAAAACGAGGTGGTCGATCGCATTTGTCAGGAGAATTCGTGCATTCCAGAAGCCAATTACAAGAAGTACGAAGACCATTTGAGGGAAATGGAAGAAACTAACAGAATTATTAATAAGAAGTACGAAGAAAATGTTAAAAGTGAGAAAAGTGAGGAAATTGAAATGCGTAATTTTAATGGGGTGGTTAAAACTAGTCGAGCTGAAGGGAGTCCAAAGAAGTTCGGTATGGTGAGGACGCAAACTTGCCTCACCAACCTGAGCTGTTTAAATCCAAAATTTGGTTCAGATGAGGCCGAACCGGCAGCCAAAGCACTTTGCACTGAAAAATTCAATCTTGCAGCCCCTCCTGAAAACGGTGTTATTTTTGTTTTGGGCGAAAACGAACAGCTGATTGGATTGAAGAAAGATAAATCGGAAATTCAAAAGAAGAGGCCGACAAGCTTGAATTTAAAAAGTTCCTTTTATCACAAATCGTCTGATAGTTCCATTGAAGAGGAAATGGAAAACTCGATTTTTAAAGATGAAGATTTCACAAGCGAAATTACTGATGTCAAGCCCAGCACCTCTTGGACCACTTCCCAGTTGAAGCTACAATCAGAATCAAAACCTGACAAGGAATTCAACCGGTCACAGAGTGTCCCCCCGGAAAAATCAGATCCCGAATGTAAAAAGAAGGAAATCAAATCCAAGTATCGCTATTCCGGCGTTAAATTTAATTTCCAACAGTATCCTCAGATCGTAACGAATTACATGAAGAGTAAAAATTTGGAAATGTCTCAGTTACCGTTCGCTGAAAAGGCCCTGAAATTGAATCGTTCGATCTCGACGTTTGGGGACTGTTCGTCGTTTGATTTCACCAACTGCGATGACGACACAGAAGAAGTTGAGGCATTGCAGACGCCTTCAAATGCGTCCGAATTGGAATTCACCAGTGACTTGGTCACGGATAAATACGAAGCGGTTCGTGCTAAAGAAAAAGTGGAGAGGAAACCGAAAATTTTTGTAAGGACACACATCCCCAACACCGTTGTTAAAGAAATAAATTGTGAAGGTTTAAAAAAATCTCCAATTGAGCATCCACTGAAAATTAATGAAACTTCGAATAATGCAATGTTTGAACGCGATGAAACCGATCAAGAAACTTGCGAGAAAGAAAATTCAAAAAGAATGCAAATCATTGAACTACCTCTGCCTAAAATGGCGATGGCCACGCTTCCTTCACATCCAATCTCTTACACCAGTTCGCTGATGAGAGGGGTCGGGGAACACTACATTTCCGATATGGTCCTGCAAGGCACTTCAGAACCAAAAATTGAGTGGGAATCGAGTTTAAGGCGAGATTTAGCCTTGGCTACTAGGCATCCTTTGTTAGATCAACCTGTTGATGAAGCTGTTGCAATTGTAGCCAATACTGACACTTGGTAAGTTAATAAAAAACAAATTTTAATTAAGGCTGCTCCACCCTAACGATTGTTGACAAATGCAATTTGCTTTTATTGCTTTAGCGTACGCCTTAATACATGCAACACCTCAGACTTTTTTATAATCCAGATGTCACTATAATAGGTAAAGTGCAGTCTATGTGTAACAATGAAAACGGCTTTCGAGGGGTTGCATTCTAATATACCTGTTCAACAGATGCGAAAATTTTTGTATCTTCAATAAATTTAGAACGATATAATTTAAAGTAAAAGTAAAATACACTAAGGTCTTTTTTTATGCGGATTTGAAGTTATGCGGTCTGTAATTTCAAGAAAATTCGGGGCTTCCCCGTAGTATCGGAGTCGGTGGTTCTCCGTTATAGATAAGGAAATTGCCTCGTTGCACCCGTTGCACTAAATTTTATAATATGAACAATGCATTTTAACTTTCAAGCAGTGCGAGCGTCAAAAAATTAATGTTTTTTTCTTCACTATACAAAGTGTTTTACGTACAAAGTTTAAGTGTAAGCCGTCGTGTCCGTGAAGTATAATTTTCCATGCAAGTATGATGCTTATGTTTTCATTATTGTAAATCTAAGTTTTGTTAATTTTTATTGTAAAAATTTCATTTGGATCAATGGAGAAACAAAAGCACCACAGAAAGGCAATTTCGTTGGAAACGAAAATTATAATTTTAGATTGCTTAGCGAAGGGAGAGGGATCTACAGTGATTGGTACAAAATTTAATTTAGGTGAATCTACTGTCCAGAGCGATTAAAAAAAAATGAAGTCGCCATACGAAAATCAGTGATTTCTGGGACAAAATTAAATGCCAAATTTTCATCGTACGCAAGAGATGTATTGTTGGAAAAAAATGGAACGAGGCCTAGTAATTTGGATAGAGGATTTGTCCCAAAGAGGAATTCCTATAAGTGGACATATAATTACACAAAAAGCTGTTCGACTTTATGAACAGATGAAGCTATCCAACCCGTTGACTTCCGCTTCCCAGTCTGATAAAGCATTTTTGGCTAGCAAAGGATGGTTAACTGGCTTTTTAAAGAGAAATGCATTTCATAGCGTCAAGATCCGAGGCGAGGTTGCATCAGCAGATGCAGAAGCAGAAGCGACCAAAAATTTTCCGGAGCAGTTAGCCAGAATTATTGAAGAAGGTGGATATTCTGCAGACCAAGTCTTCAACGCAGACGAAACTGGATTATTCTGGAAGAAAATGCCTAGTCGCTCTTACATAGCAAAGTCTGAGAAAAGGGCAGGTGGATTTAAAGCAAACAAAGATCGAGTAACATTGTTACTTTGTAGCAATGCATCTGGAGATCGAATGTTGAAACCTCTTCTAGTAAATCGATCTCTAACACCACGAGCGCTGAAAGGCAAAGATCTAAAACAGCTGCCGGTGCATTGGATGGCCAATACAAAGGCATGGGTAACAACTGTTGTATTCACTGAATGGTTTAATAATTTCTTTGTACCAGAAGTGGAAACATATATGAAGCAGAAAGCTTTCGATTTCAAAGTTCTATTAATTGCTGATAATGCACCAGGCCACCCGCATTTAGAACATCCAAATGTACAGTTGGTGTTTCTTCGACCCAATACAACAAGCATTATTCAGCCATTAGATCAAGGCATAATTGCTAATTTAAAAAAATATTACGTTAAGCACACTTTCCAAACTAGAAATAAACTAGAAAATGAACCATTAACAGTAATGGACGTTTGGAAACAATTTTCTATTTTGGATTGTTTAAATCATGTGGCATCTGCTCTTAGGGAAATAAGACCAAACACTTTAAACGCCTGCTGGAAAGCAATTTGGCCTGAATGTGTTACAAAAACTGCTACCAATCAATCATCGACCTTAACAACTGAAATTACGAATTTAGCACATGAAATTGGTGGAGAAGGCTTTGATACTTTTAACGATAATGATATCGACGAATTGCTTGTGGATAAAGGTATAAGTGACGACGATCTAATTTCAGATATAGTCGAAGATCCAGAAAGCGATAGTGAGGTGGAAGTAACACTTCATCCCCTTACTGCAAGTGTAATTCGAGAAGGACTTCAACTTTGTAATAAATTGGAAAATCACTTTCTGGCCAATGACACAAATTTCGAAAGAGCTTTCAAATTCCAAAGGGAGCTCAATAATTGCATTGTTGGATATCACGAATTGCATAAACAATTAGTAAAGCCATCCCAAAGTTTAATCACCGATTATATTATCGTAGGGAAAAAATCCACACAAAACGAACCTGAAGTTAACCCTAATTCAAGTCATGAAAGTGATAACAGTAATTGTTAGAATAATTCTAATGAATGTTTGTAAATAGAATAAATTGTCACTTTTGAAAACAATTAAAAATAAAATTTTAAAGCAAACCTATTTTAAGTTTTATATAGACTTTCTGATTTTCGAACCAATTTTTTTTTAGTCATTGTTATTTTTCTGTTTTTTTTTATGCGATTTTAGTTTATTTTTTAATTTGTTGATTTAGTTTTATGCGGTTTTAGGAAATTATGGAACCTATCCCTATTTTTACCATATAAGCAACGTCTTTTTTTATGCGATTTTTTTTTATGCAGTTTGCTGTGGAACGTATCTACCGCATAAAAAATGACCTTAGTGTAATAATATGCAAGAAGAATTTGTTAAATTTAACAATTATATTTAGTTATTGTTAGTAAAGAAGTTTTGTTATTACTGCCTGTTACTCTGCAATGGCTTAATTTACGCCAAAACGGGTTAGTATGTTGATCCCGGGTCTTTTTTTCAACGTAATTTATATTTATATCGTAAGTCGTTTTTAAAAATTGATTTTTAGCCGTTTCAAATTCTATTAATGACATTCGGAATATTATCTATCTCCATATCATCATAATCAGAATCTTTGTTTTGAAATGTACGCGTTCTTTTAATAACTTTTCAGTTACAATATGCGAACAAACGGATAATGGAATGCAGCTGACTGTGGTTAAAATTTTAGTCAAAATAACCTGTCTGAAGAAAGGTTGTATTGTCGAACGTCATAAAATTTTATTACTTATTCTAGAAAATTCGGTTCAGAACTCGGAACAGATGTTGAATTTCGTATTTGAAAGGACTAATATTTATTAATAAATTAAAACACAATGAGTAAAAGATTAATCCCTTAAGGCACAGTTTATGTTTACAGAAAATTGGACCGCGTTATGCACGACCTGACCAAGCGCTAAATTGATATTTTGGAAATTAGCTTTCCATCTAACGTATAATGATACTATCTACCTACAAAAAAATCAAGTTGTCGTAAAATCTATTTCTTACTAACAAGCCAAAAATTAGATCCCATTAACAATCGTTAACCTTATAGCTTAATTAATTAAAAAATTACAATTTAAGCTTAATTTTTAAATTCAATTTCACATTTTTTTGCCATAACCCTTTTAACGCGCAGTGTTTTTTTTACAGAAAATTGCAGTTTTAGCTTATTATAAGTTATTACCACTACAGCTTATTTTTTTTAATTAACGTCAGATAAAAAAGTCAAACAATTTCTTTGGAAAGAAATTATAATTTAAGCTTATTCTCATTCATTTATTTAAAGGGGTTTTCACGAGCGATTTTTAAAATTAATATGACCTTAGAGTTGAATTTATATCCTATTAAGTTAACGCAGATAATAAAGATTAAAATTGTCCAAAACTAAAAAATAATTTATAGTAAAACAACTTTTTCATGAAAACGACCTTTTATTAAAATGTGTTTTTATTTTTAATCATTTAGGTCAATATCAAAATTAGTTTTAAATTTTTACTACGTTTTAATAAAAACTCGTCTTAAAAAAAAAGTCTTTTTACTATAAATTATTTCAACTACACTGTTTGAAAACGAAACTTGGCTTTAAAAGTATTTCGGATATTATTGCTGTTAAAGTATCCCTGCTGCGACGTTGTAAATCTTTTTGACGTGGCTCGGAAATCGGCAAAAATTAGCTACCTACTTCAATTTCGGTTCTTGATCTAAAAAACATTGAATAAATCAAAAACTATTGCGTTGTTTGAAACAGCAAGGGGTCAGCTAAAGTCTAATCTACGAACCCAAAACAATTTAATACCAAATTTTGATAACTGAAGGCATAAACAGAAATTTCGGAATTTGATGTTTCAATTAATATCATGGTTAATTATGATTATTTAATTATGGTTTGGGTTCAGCTCACAGTAGATTGGTATTCTCTGTAAGATGAAGTATCGACCTCCTTTTCAAAATTAAAAATAAAGATATAAAGGTTTTACATGTATTGAAAATCTTAGGGTGGAACGCCGTTAAGTGTTGAAAATAGATTGTACGTTTAATGCAGGAAAAAAAATAATAATAAAATAAAATTGTATTAATAATTATAATTACAGGGAGGTCCATTTGATGTCGAGCCACACTTATGTCGTCGATAGAGGTTCTTCAGGAGTGAGGGTGGGAATGTCGCAGTTGGTAGCTAATATGTTAGAGTCGCTTCTTCACATGTGGAGGGTTCGGACACCTCCTGAATACGTAAGTGAGAAAATGGAAGTTAATCTGAATTAATATTTGAGTTTTCAGTGCCTCATGCACATTGAAAACCGGTTGCAAGAGTTCTGTTTGCTGTCGAAGGCCTTGTCACAATTGTTATTGGCCACGGAATTTTGTAGCATGGAATTTTTAACTTCCACTTTACAGCTGGAAGTCAACGATGTCCCTCTACTTATGGCTGTTGCTTCTACACATTCACCTCAAGTTACTCAAAAATATGGGCTTAGCTTTCAATAGGTTAAGGATCGAATATTGCTAACAACTCTTTTTGTTGTACATATTTCATACATTATTTATTGTGTAACATTTTATATTTTGCAGACAAGATGTTATTTTTAAGTTTAATATTTTCTATTAAAATCTACAAGAGTTGGAATCGGTTTTTTCTCGTTGTACAGTTTTAAATGCTCTGCAAATACTTCAGCCACAAATTGTGGTCTTGATATGGCAGCAACATGCGGGGTAATCGTCACCTACAAATTTTTATTACCACCTTGTTCAACAAATTTACTACAATACCTGTGGCATGGTCCATAAGGGACTATCGGTTGGGAGAGGTTCCTTGTTGAAAACATCTAAAATTGCTGCTGATAACCATTTATTATTTAAGGCATTAACCAGATCTTCATCACCTATGATGCTTCCTCTGCCAATGTTGACTAAAACTGTCGACTTTTCTGAAATGTTGCAAGAAATTTAATTATTTGGCAACTACAATAGTAGTTCTGTTGACCATAGTGTGTTTTTTATTTCCTGAAATGGTTAGAAGTGTGTGAAAAAATATTTTTTTAACTTTATGTTGGTAGTAGAGTAAAAAAATATGTCTGGAAATAAAAACTACAATTTTTACCTTTACAATTCTTCAAAATCTCCCCATTTAGCAAGCCAGTTGTTTCAGGGGTCGACGGCAAAACATTAACTATATAATCGCACTTTTCCAGCATTTTTGGCAGGGAACTTGCCGTAAAATATTCGGAAATGTGCTCAGTTTCTTCAGATTTTTCCAAAACGGACCTGCGACCGAACGCTAATATATCGGCGCCCAGAGTTTTCAAAATCTGCCCCACTAAAACACCTCAAATAAGTCAATTCGATCAACAGGTAAAAACTCTAACTTATGGTCCCAATTTTTCCGACACCGAGTATCCCAATTGTGAGTTCGCCGATGCTTCTGTAAGAGAAAATGTTGCCTTCCTGGGTCCACAAATTCAATTTTTGATTTTGGTAGATTTGCTTAAAGTTCCTTTCTTGGCTTACGAGGCAGGCGATCATGAATTCCGTCATCATGCGGCCAACATGCCGACCGGAAAATCTGGTGATTATGTACGGCAACGGCTTATTTGGGTCGTAGTATTTCAGTAGGGGCTCCACGCCGGCCCAGGTTCCTTGGTACCACTTCAAATTTGGTAAGTCGTACAAATGGGCGGCCATCAGATCGAAATCGGCGACGATGATTTCAGATTTTTGAAATTGTTCATCTTGCACTGTAATCAAAAATTAATTAATTTTACGTGGCTCGGTTTTTCTGCAGGGTTCACAGCATTTCGGAAAACCTGGAAGTCTTAGGAAATTTAGAGGTAAAAGGGAAAAATCAAGGAAACGATGTATTTGGTCAAAAAATCAGAGAATTTATTTTATGCGCATGAAAAAAGTTTAAGGCACATGGAAAAAAATTTCTTTGCTATTTCTATCATTATTTGTAGGTAAAGTAAAACCTCGTTTTTACGCTTTTGAAGGAAGCGACAAAAAATTTAAATGGTGAGAAAATGTAAATTAAAAGCAATGAAAAATTTTCTTTAAAAAGTCATATACAAATTAGTATGGTGTAAATTTATTTCTTGTATACAGGGTGTTCCGTGTTGCATCAATGAAAATGAAATGTGCGATAGAACTTTAAAGTTTGGAACAAAAAGTTCGTGTAAACATATGTCGAAAAATGCTTCCTAAGGAGTTACGTCCTTTTCAAGGAATTCTTGTAAAATCGAGTTTTAGCTTGGTACGCAACACAAGTTGCATAGACAATCATTTTTGGAGTTTCTGCAAGAAAATCATGTTGAATTCGTGAAAAATGTATCCCTACATGTCAGAAATCACCTCTACTTCCAACTTGATGGGTGCCAGTACATTTTTTTGTCCTGTCTTAAATTGGTTAAATACCAGGTTCTGAACTTTTTTTTTTAATATACATAATACATACTGTATTAGGTATTTGTTATTATTTTAAAAATTAAAAACCAAAAATACCTAATACAATATGTATTATGTATAGATTAAAAAAAGAAAAGTTCAGGACCTGAGAATCGAACTGAAGAGAGCAGAGAACTGAACCCCATATTAAATTGTCACTTACACCATCCTCGTGGATACAAATTTTCACTTAAAGTTCGGCTTAAAAATATTACCAAAACTTTCAAACACGTTTTTCTCGAAAATTTTTGAGCGTGTTACGTCGTCTTATTTTACCATGAGTTAATGGGTGGGAGGGTAGAACTATAATATACCACAGACTCGTCAAAATCTGAGACGACCAAACCTGGTGTTCCCCTTGTAAGATAAATGGAATTTTTAATTTTAATAAATTGAATAACTGCATTTTGAATATTTCCAACGTAAATTGCGAGGAAATAAATGTAAAACCGAGTATTATTTGCATTAAAATGAAATGGGACTGCAAATAACGGGAAAACGTGGAATGTGGGGACGTAAAATCGGGGTTGCACTGTACTTGGAACTGGAATTATTTTCGGGTGTTTCGACTGCATAGAAATAGAAAGATCTCTCAGCGGATTTGGCGTGTGGCGTTTAAGAACTGTAACGAAATAGTTGCATATTAATATGCAATACTCAAAAAAGGGGTCATTACTTTCTTGATCACCTTTTTTATTTATTTCTGGGAATTTCATCATAAAATTATTAAATATTAATAAAAAAAAGTTTTAAAATGGCATTTAAGCTGAAAAACTAACGAGGTGTTGTAAACCACCCACATGCCACGTTTGTAAAAAAGCGCGAACACCCGGCTCCATAAAAAAGCTTACCCGAGGATGCTTGGTAAAAAGTCACATTTGGGACTTGTTTCCGCAACTCTTTAATCAAAGTTGGAAATCTCGTGTACACAGACACCACATTCATTTTACACAAAATTTTTACACAACCGACTCACAGACCATATAATTATTACAGATGGGCAACTTTTGAATAAATTTGGGCCACAAATTTATCGCGCCATATACAAAAGGATCAGGGAACTATCAACAGTAAAATCGATTAAGACGATATCTATAATACAGTCGTTTTAAGGGCGCGAAATTTTAAAATGGGTTCTTTTCTTTTTGGAAATAAAATAAATAAAATAGTAATAACAATTAAATATATTCAATATTCATATATTTATATAGACAACAAATACAATATAAGCAATATACAGGGTGCGGCCTGGAAAACGCCGCAAGCCGTATCTCCGTTATTTATGGCTCGATTTAAATTAAACAAAAACTAAAATAAATCGCTTTAGAAACACTACATGTGCACCATAATGTAATTTTTTTCAAGGTCAAATGATAATCAATTTTATTTTTTCAAATTTGTAGGTATATTTTTCTATTTTTATTCTGAAGGAGATTTTTTTACCGAATCCAACAGTGTATCACATATTAGAATTCATTACATATTTATTACACGTTGTCATTTAAGTTTTTTGTTTTTGCTCGCTTTTTCTTTGGAAAACGAAACTATGAATAACAGTGAGTTAACCGACATGTTGTTAGTCTACTTTCAATGTAATAAAATAGCTATGAAGCTACGAATTTATAATGCTCGATTTCCAAACAGAAAAACCCCAGAAACTCGAAAATTTAGCCATCTCGAAATAAATCTAAGAAAGTACGGATCCTTTAAGAAACCGAAGCGGTAAGCATGCAAATTTAATGAAAATTTGGAATTGAACATTTTGTTACGTGTTCAAGAAAATCCACGAACGTCCACAAGAGAAGTTGCTGATGACCTTGAAACATCGGAAAAAACAGTACGATCGAAAAATTCAAGCTCTAGAAATAAATGATCCTACAAGAAGGCAACAATTTTGCCAATTTTATCTTAATAAGTTGCAAGAAGACCCGATATTTTACCGAAAAATCATTTGGTCTTTAGTAATAATGCAATTTTCAATAGGCACAATCATCGATACTGGAGCCAGGAAAACCCTAGAGTTATTGTAGAGAGTAATAACCAGTGATGTTTCAGTGTCACCGTGTGGTGCGGTATTTTTGGACACCAATTAGTTGCTCCATTTTTCATAGATGGCATGTTAAATAAAGAGAAATATCATCAACTTTTATCAGAAGATTTAGATAATTTTCTGAATAATTTACCGCTAGCGGATCTAAACCGAATTTGCTATCAGCAAGATGGGACTCCCCCACATAACGCGGAAATTAATGTTGATTGGATTAACAGAAAATTTCAATCGAGATGGTTAGGAACATTTGGACCAATTCGGTGGCCGGCACGTTCACCCGACCTTACCCCATTAGATTTTTGGTTCTGGGCCTATTTAGAGGACAAAGCGTATTTGACAACTCCAGAAAATGAAGAGGGATTAAGGGAAAGGACCATCGACGCTTGAAGAGAAACAACTCGTACGTTTATATTAAATGCAAGTCGTGGTGTAGCTAGAATGTGTCAGTTGTGTCTACAACAGGGTGGCGGCCACTTTGAACGATACTTGTAGATAGTTTTTTTCCTTTTGTGTTGTGTAGTTTTTCACTTTAACATTAAAATAATTTCAACTTTTTGATTGTTTTCAATATCACAAAAAATTTAAATGACAATGTGTAATAAATATTGTTTTCCATGGCATACCTGATTTTTTTGGAAGGAGAAATTTTCAAGTATTTTATTTACTTATTTTCGAAGTTACTGTTAAATGAATTCTAATATGTGACACACTGTTGGATTCAGTAAAAAATCTCCTTCGGAATAAAAATAGAAAAATATACCTATGAATTTGAAAAAATAAAATTGATTATCATCTGACCTTGAATTTGACCTTGAAAAATTTAAACTATGGTACACATGTAGTGTTTATAAAACGATTTATTCCAGTTTTTGTTCCATATAAATCGAGCCATAAATAACGGACATACGGCTTGCGGCGTTGTTTAGGCCGCACCCTGTATACCTACAATACAGATAACTACAATATGCGAGCAATATTTAAACAACAATCCGTATTTTTTCGACATCATTTTAACAGGTCTTTTAACTGTTAAAACAACGCTATAAAAATGTCCGTCCCTTACATATGAAAGAAATTGAGAAAAAAATTATTGAAAAAAATCAAACAATAATTCGATAATTCTTAAACTAATGAGTTTAAAAAAAAAAATCAATAACAAGTTAATTTTTAAAGTTAAGTTAAATTTTTTAAGTACAATTTACATGCATATACAAAAATACAATAATCACAACGGTAGACTATTTAAAAAGTAAAATACTAGATTCCAAAGATACAATTAATCCTGAGAATTGCCAATTAAGAGACAGTTTAGGCATAATTGTATATAGATACAGTTATTTGCAAATTTTCCTTAGTCGTTTCTTATATTTTTCTAAAGCCAAAGAACTGATAAAGCCTTCATTTGCACTTTTGAAACTTTTACCATTCAATATTCTGTTAATTATTTTAAGGTAATTAAATAAAATTATATTTACAGAGATTTTAATAAAAATATCAACATGGATATAATGATTTTTAGAAAATAAATTAGCTATGTCATGATAATGAAAATTTTTAACCGTTGTAAATAATTTTCTTTTTATGCCGAAAGTAGTAATAAATCTCGGAATATATTGCAATAAAGTGTCAGATACTTTTCGAAATACAAATGAAAAGTTACTTGAAGGATGTGTTAGTCTGCAACCTTTATATTCCCGTGTCTTTATTAAAATGTTTTCAGACAAATTTTCACTTGAATACATCTTTTCCTTACACAAGGCACAAGAACATACTTTTAAAATTTTTTTGCTACAAATCCAGCAGTATATGCAGCGGTACATAAACCTACAAAAGTTGTTTGAATTGGAACAGTGTCTGGTAAAACAGGGGATCTCACATCAGGTGTTATAAAATTGACATCCTCTTGTTCCACGATAAATGTTCTCAAATTATCAAGGACGTCAACTGATTCATCCACTTCACAATTTGAACCTACAGAATGTTGTGATACCAAGTTATTGATAAGTAAAGCTTTGTGAGATGAAACGAAAGAAGAGCATGTGGGATTTGTATTATGACTCCTAATATAGGAACAATGATTTTCAAGTGGATTTTGGTTGAAGCTACGCGGTACAAAAAATTTGAATCCCTTAGCAAAGATCTTAGGAGTCAAGTAAATTAAATTATGGATCAAGAAAATCCAGCTTTTAATAGAAGGGGTGACAAAACGTTTAGAAGAATTAGAAGCAGTAAAATACATCGAATTTAGAACCGGAAGAGCAGATTGCCAGAATGAAAAAATGAAAATTGCAGTTTTAGCTTATTATAAGTTATTACCATTACAGCTTATTTTTTTTAATTAACGTGAGATAAAAAAGTCAAACAATTTTTTTTAAAAGAAATTATAATTTAAGCTTATTCTCATTCATTTATTTAAAGGGGTTTTCACGAGCGATTTTTAAAATTAATATGACCTTAGAGTTGAATTTATATCCTATTAAGTTAACGTAGATAATAAAAATTAAAATTATCCAAAGACTAAAAAATAATTTATAGTAAAAAAACTTTTTCAAGAAAACAACCTTTTATTAAAATGTGTCTTTTTTGATCATTTAGGTCAATATCAAAATTAGTTTTAAATTTTTACTACGTCTTAATAAAAACTTGTTTTTTAAAAAAAGTCTTTTTACGATTAATTATTTCAAATATACTATTTGAAAACGAAACCTGGCTTTAAAAGTATTTCGGATATTATTGCTGTTAAAGTATCCCTGCTGCGACTTTGTAAATCTTTTTGACGTGGCTCGGAAATCGGCAAAAATTAGCTACCTACTTCAATTTCGGTTCTTGATCTAAAAAACATTGAATAAATCAAAAACTATTGCGGTGTTTGAAACAGCAAGGGGTCAGCTCAAAATAAAAAAGTCTAATCTACGCATTCAAAAAATTTTAATACAAAATTTTGATAACTGAAGGCATAAACAGGAATTTCGGTATTTGATGTTTTAATTAACAACTTGGTTAATTATGATTATTGATTTATGGCTTGGGGTCAGCTCAAAGTAGATTGGTATTCTCTGTAAGATGAAGTATCGACCTCCTTTTCAAAATTAAAAATAAAGGTATAAAGGTTTTACATGTATTGAAAATCTTAGGGTGGAACGCCGTTAAGTGTTGAAAATAGATTGTACGTTTAATGCAGGAAAAAATAATAATAAAAAAAAATTGCATTAATAATTATAATTACAGGGAGGTCCATTTGATGTCGAGCCACACTTATGTCGTCGATAGAGGTTCTTCAGGAGTGAGGGTGGGAATGTCGCAGTTGGTAGCTAATATGTTAGAGTCGCTTCTTCACATGTGGAGGGTTCGGAAACCTCCTGAATACGTAAGTGAGAAGATGGAAGTTAATCTGAATTAATATGTGAGTTTGCAGTGCCTCATGCACATTGAAAACCGGTTGCAAGAGTTGTGTTTGCTGTCGAAGGCCTTGTCACAGTTGTTATTGGCCACGGAATTTTGTAGCATGGAATTTTTAACTTCCACTTTACAGCTGGAAGTCAACGATGTCCCTCTACTTATGGCTGTTGCTTCTACACATTCACCTCAAGTTACTCAAAAATATGGGCTTAGCTTTTAATAGGTTAAGGATCGAATATTGCTAACAACTCTTTTTGTTGTACATATTTCATACATTATTTATTGTGTAACATTTTATATTTTGCAGACAAGATGTTATTTTTAAGTTTAATATTTTCTATTAAAATCTACAAGAGTTGGAATCGGTTTCTTCTCATTGTACAGTTTTAAATGCTCTGCAAATACTTCAGCCACAAATTGTGGTCTTGATATGGCAGCAACATGCGGGGTAATCGTCACCTACAAATTTTTATTACCACCTTGTTCAACAAATTTACTACAATACCTGTGGCATGATCCATAAGGGACTATCGGTTGGGAGAGGTTCCTTGTTGAAAACATCTAAAATTGCTGCTGATAACCATTTATTATTTAAGGCATTAACCAGATCTTCATCACCTATGATGCTTCCTCTGCCAATGTTGACTAAAACTGTCGACTTTTCTGAAATGTTGCAAGAAATTTAATTATTTGGCAACTACAATAGTAGTTCTGTTGCCCATAGTGTGTTTTTTATTTCCTGAAATAGTTAGAAGTGTGTGAAAAAATATTTTTTTTACTTTATGTTGATAGTAGAGTAAAAAAATATTACTGGAAATAAAAACTACAATTTTTACCTTTACAGTTCTTCAAAATCTCCCCATTTAGCAAGCCAGTTGTTTCAGGGGTCGATGGCAAAACATTAACTATATAATCGCATTTTTCCAACATTTTTGGCAGGGAACTTGCGGTAAAATATTCGGAAATGTGTTCAGTTTCTTCAGATTTTTCCAAAACGGACCTGCGACCGAACGCTAATATATCGGCGCCCAGAGTTTTCAAAATCTGCCCCACTAAAACACCTCAAATGAGTAAATTCGATCAACAGGTAAAAATTCTAACTTATGATCCCAATTTTTCCGACACCGAGTATCCCAATTGTGAGTTCGCCGATGCTTCTGTAAGAGAAAATCTTGCCTTCCTGGGTCCACAAATTCAATTTTTGATTTTGGTAGACTTGCTCAAAGTTCCTTTCTTGGCTTACGATGCAGGCGATTGTGAATTCCGTCATCATGCGGCCAAAATGCCGACCGGAAAATCTGGTGATTATGTACGGCAACGGCTTATTTGGGTCGTAGTATTTCAGTAGGGGCTCCACGCCGGCCCAGGTTCCTTGGTACCACTTCAAATTTGGTAGGTCGTACAAATGGGCGGCCATCAGATCGAAATCGGCGACGATGATTTCAGATTTCTGAAATTGTTCATCTTGCACTGTAATCAAAAATTAATTAATTTTACGTGGCTCGGTTTTTCTCCAGGGTTCACAGCATTCCGGAAAACCTGGAAGTCTTAGGAAATTTAGAGTTAAAAGGGGAAAATCAAAGAAATGATGTATTTTATCAAAAAATCAGGGAATTTATTTTATGCGCCTGAAAAAAGTTTAAGGCACATAGAAAGAAATTTCTTTACTATCTCTATCATTATTTGTAGGTACAGTGAAACCTCGTTTTTACGTTTTTGAAGGAACCGACAAAAATCGTAAATGGTGGGAAAATGTAAATTAAGGGTAATGACAAATTTTCTTTAAAGTCATATACAAATTAGTTTGGTGTAAATGTATTTCTTGTATACAGGTGTTCCGTTTTGCATCAATGAAAATGAAATATACGACAGAACTTTAAGTTTTGAAACAAAATGTTCTTGTAAACATATATCGACAAATGCTTCCTAAGGGAGTTACGCCCTTTTCAAGGAATCCTTGTAAAATCGATTTTTAGCTTGGTACGCAACACAAGTTGCATAGACAATCTTTTTTGGAGTTTGGACAATGTATCCCTACATGTGAGAAATCACCTCTAGTTCCAACTTGATGGGTGCCAGTACATTTTTTTATCCTGTCTTAAATTGGTTAAATACCAGGTTCTGAACTTTTTTTTTAAATCTACATAATACATACTGTATTAGGTATTTGTTATTATTTTAAAAATTAAAAACAAGAAATACCTAATACAATATGTATTATCAATAGATTAAAAAAAAGAAAAGTTCAGGACCTGAGAATCGAACCGACGAAGAGCAGAGAACTGATCCTCGTATACTGCGTTGTCACTTAGAGCATCCTCGTGCATACAAATTTTCACAAGTTCGACCTAAAAATATCAGCAAAACTTTCAAACACGTTTTTCTTGAAAATTCTTGAGCATGTTGTGTCGTCTTATTTTACCATGAGTTAATGGGGGGTAGAACTATAATATACCACAGACTCGTCAAAATCTGAGACGATCAAACCTGGTGTTCCCCTTGTAAGATAAATGGAATTTTTAATTTTAATAAATTTAATAACTGCATTTTGAATACTTCCAACGTAAATTGCGGGGAAATAAATGTAAAACCGAGTATTATCTGCATTAAAATGAAACGGGACTGAAAATAACGGGAAAACGTGGAATGAACGAAATAGTTGCATATTAATATGCAATACTCAAAAAAGGGGTCATTACTTTCTTCATAACCTTTTTGATTTATTTCTGGGAATTTCATCATAAAATTATTAAATATTAATAAAAAATGTTTTAAAATGGCATTTAAGCAGAAAAACCAACGAGGTGTTGTGAACCACCCACATGCCACGTTTGTAAAAAAGCGCGAAACACCCGGCTTCATAAAAAACTTACCTGAGGATGATTGGTAAAAAGTTACATTTGGGACTTGTTTCCGCAACTCTTTAATCAAAGTTGGAAACCTTGTGTACACAGACACCACATTCATTTTACACGGAATTTTTACACAACCGACCTTTAACCAATCGAGTTAACGACTGCTATAATCTTCACACTTGATATCAATCTGAAGTAATCGTAGTTTTAAAATGGACTCATTTTATTTTAACAAATAAAATTAAAATTAATTATCTCATGTATTGTTTGCTAAGTAAACAAAAACATGTTTATTTATTTAATGATTCCACTTTTCACATAAATTACACAATTTAAAATTCCCCCCAATTAAAAAAAATTGAAACTAACTAATTTTTTATTTAATATTATGAAACCACTTTCTGTTATTAATAATTTTCAATAATTGGTGATTGTTTTCTAACGTTAATTGACTCTTTTAAGTATTTTTAGGCGTTTTTTCCCTCTTTAAGAAAATTTCGGCAACAGAAGGTTACCATGGGGATTTTATTTTTAGTTTCGTGGCGGCTTGGAGAAAAAAATTGCACAACCTTTGAATTTGTTTCAGGCGAGAAAATGGAAGAAGATAAAATTCCGCAAAATATGCCGCAATCAGAAGCAGTGAAAGATGATTTCATCAAAACCATGCTGGAAGAAGCGAATTTGGCTTACGACCCTCAAGTGGCGGACACCCTTACCGAATGCATGGAAAGTATGTAAATTAAATTCGCCCTTTCCAATTAATTGTCACAGTTTATTTAATGGAGCTAATGTCGAACGCCAAAGTGTTCATGAAACACGCCGATAGGACCCAATTGTCCGTTGCCGACGTTCGAGCCGCTCTAAAACGGAAAAAACCATGCTCCAAGCGAATGTCACACACGGAGTTGTTGTTATTGGCCTACGAGCGCAATAAAGTCACATTGCCATTAGTTCAACAACAAAACGGTTTGCGAATCACCCCAGAAAGTTACAATCTTGCGAAGTCCAATTATGGTCTGAAAAATCCCGTCAGTCAAGTAAGTCGACTAATGAAACAATTTAAAAAAATTATTAATTTTATTGTTAGGCTCCAATTCCGTTGATGAACATAACCAACCGATCCCAAATGATTTCCACTTTCAAGTCGCAGATTGGAATGCCGATGATGCGTACTTCTATGGTTTCACCCATGAATTTCACCTACACCATGACTCCGCAAAGAATTTATTTAAAACCCAACGTGCCGCCGGTGAATAAAAACAGCTGCATTTTGATCAACAAAGGGGAAGATTCTGCCAAAAAACGCATTAAATTTAATAATGAAAATTTACTTTAATTACCTTGAAGTTAAATATTATAAAAGTATGAAAGCGTAGCTGGTTACCTTTTTGAAAAAGTTGAAATTTCACCTTTTTTGGTGTAATGTTTTCGACTTTTAAAAAAAATTGAAATTTCAACTATTCGCTCGAAATTACAATTTTTAAAAAAAGGTGAAATTTTACTTTTAAAAAGGTTGATTTCAACTTTTTAAAAAGTTGAGATTTCAGGTTTCTTTAAAAATAATGTAATTTTGAGAAAAAAGTTGAACATTTCAATTTTTTTAAGTCGAAATTTACACGAAAAAAGTTGAAATTTCAATTTTTATTTTTCACCCACTACGCTTTCGTATAAGTGTAATAACTGTTGATTAAAATAATTAGAATAAAACATGTGCATTATTGGTTAAAAGATCACATTTCCTAAAAAAACAAATCACCAAATCGTTAATCATCATCAGAGTCGTCGTCCTTCTTAACTTCAGCAGCCGGTTGATCCTTGTAATGCCGGTATTCAGGTTTCAGTTCCCACATATTCTTGTGAGGATTCTTCAGATTGTAATTGCACACTTCCTTGAGGATCTCCTTGAGATAAGTGATCGGTTGCTTGGTGATTTTGACGAGATCTTTGATGTTATAATACTGATGTTTCTCAAAAGCCGCGAATAACATCTCCAAAACCGCATCCTTGTCATCACGGGCCTTCTTGCCTTCAGCCTTCTTGCGTTCGGTGTACTCAATCTGAAATTAATTGTTTAAAACAGCCTTCAAATTTCATAGGCCAAGCAACAGAGCAAAATAAATGTCATAATTTAACATAAATACTACCCGGAAATCGACTGTGCGATTACATCAAGGACAGTTAGTAGATGAATTCGGGGGTTTTGTACACATAGAGTACTATCAGCATCAAAAGAATCCGGACTATCCTATTTCTAGAGTAAATATCTGTCTCTTTTTAACTTACCGAATTTTGTAGCGTTTCACTCCCACTCTATGTATGATAGCATTCAGGTCAGGTAAGAATAATTATTATTAAGAGTTATTTTAATTACAACCATCAACTTTAACAAAATTTAAAAATGATCCAGAATTATCAGGGAATTTCCACTGATTTAAAATCATTTAATTTAATTTAATACCATATAAACTCCTGTTGTATATTGTGCAGGTAATACTACAAAATAAATAGTCTTAAAGGTAGAACAATATATTTTTTTTATTCAATATATGAAATTACATCCCTTATCGAGGCTGTTGATTATTGGAAGGAAATTTCTAATTCGTCTTTACTTCCAAAAGAGCTTTCTATTCAAAGAAATTGGGACTTACCTATCTGTGAGAAAATATTTCAAAATTTATTATCTTCCTCAAATATCACACAAAAAGCTATCTTATTAGCTGGATCTGAACTTGAATCTGGAGCTTAGCTTGAAGCTCTTCCATCTTGTAAATTAGGTACTCTTTTAGAAAAAAGCATCTTACAAATTGCAATTTCACTTAAATTGGACATCAATTTCTGTCATCCTCATATCTGCTCGTGCGGTTCTTCTGTAGACTCGTTGGGTCATCATGGTTTATCGTGCATTAAAAGTGCTGGTAGACTCTCTCGTCACAGCTGTATTAATGACATTATTAAACGTGTTTTCTCTTCTGTCAACATCCCTTGTATCCTTTAACCTAATGGTATTCTGAGGGATGATGGCAAACGTCCAGATGGTATTACAGTTATTCCATGGAAAGTAGCTAAATCCTTAGTTTGGGATTTTACTTGTACGGATACACTTGCCCCTTCTCATTTGAGTGATTATTCATTTTCTGCAAGATCTGCTGCCCACTTGGCAGAAAATCTTAAGAAAAAAAAATATAAATCAATTTCTGATGATTATTTTTTTGTCGCCTTTGCTTTGGAAACTTTGGTTCTTGGAGTGCTGATGCCCGTTCTCTCCTTGAAGATTTGGGGAGGCGTATTGTTCAAACAACAGGAATTCCTCAAGCCAAAACATATTTGAAGCAACGAATAAGTTTGGTTATACAGAGAGGCAACGTTGCTAGTGTTCTTGGTACAGCCCCGCTTTCTTCTTCTCTTAATGAGTTATTACTTATGTTGTTATTTTACTTTGTTGTTATATACATGTTACATTTTATTAAGATAATTAATTATTCAACCAAAAAAAAGAAAAAAGAATGCATATTAAATTAGTACCAAAAATGTATCAAACAGAAAGGAAAAGTAATAAGTGATAATATTAATAATTAATAGTAATTTAATATGAAATGTGTATGTTTACATTTTCATTTCGTAGAACATTGACTTTAGCTATGTGGGGGTGGGCTATTCGGTAAAAAAAGTCTGATATAACCACTGAAAGGTCGACTTCGACATATGTTGTTAACATTAAAGTGAACAAAATATTTTCTCACCCAAAACTGTGAACATAACTCTTAATGGCTTGTGTTGTCTCTTAAGGGTGGCATAATTATCTTGTAAATATTTCAATTTCATTTCTAAAACTTGAAAGCAAATTTTGCAAACGACTTATTTGCAGGAAGTTATCAATTTAGGAGGATATCCCACACATTACTAATTTTAATCTTTATTTTGTAATTTTTATATTTTATTGTATTATATTTTCTTTTCCTTTTATTAGTTTTTAATTTTTAATATTATCGTTTATTATTTTCGTTTTTTGTATGATACATTTTCAACACTAATTTAATATGTATTCTCATTTTTGAAATATTGAATGAAAAATATAGGTTGTTCTATACACTGCGCATTTCTGTATTAACAATGGTATTAAAATTAAAGTAAATATTTTTAAATCAGTAGAAATTTGTTCACAAAATTTGCTTTTAAACTTAAGAAATTGAACTAAAATAAAATAAAATATTTACAAGACCCACCCTTAAGAGACAACGCGAGCCATTACAAGGTTATTTTAGAGTTTTGGGTGAGAATTGGTTCATTTTAATGTTAACATATGTCGAAGTTGACCTTCCAGTGGTTATATCTGCCTTTTTTACGGAACAACCCACCCTACATAACTAAAGTTAATGACCTACGAAATGAAAATGTAAACATACACATTTTATATTAAATTATCACTTATTACTTTTTCTTTCTGTTTGATACATTTTTGCTACTAATTTAATATGCATTCTTATTTTTGATATGTTGAATAAAAAAAATATATTGTTCTACCTTTAAGACTATTTATTTTGTAGTATTACCTGCACAATATGCAACAGGAGTTTATATGGTATTAAATTAAATTAAATGATTTTAAATCAGTGGAAATTCCCTGATAATTCTGGATCATTTTTAATAATAATTATTCTTACCTGACCAAAACGCTATCATACATAGAGTGGGAGTTCAGCAAGTTAAAAAAAGACACGCTTAGTTTTTGACCGATATTTACTCCAGAAATAGGATAGTCCGGATTCTTTTGATGCTGATAGTACATATAAATAGCTACTCTTGTACAAAGTTTCAGCTTTTAAAATTAAAAAATGGCAGAATTGTGAATTTTTTAAGAAAACACTGAATTTTCCAGGCTTTCCGGGTTTTCTCCGATTGTAATTATCCGATCGAGTCATTCCACCTCTCATTCTCTTCGTAATTTAATTATCTATAATTCGTCTATTGACATCATTAAGATTGCTTCATTAGTTTCCATTTTACAAGCAAAGAACTAAAAAAAACGCGATTTTTAAAAAAAAATTGTTTATAACAAATTAAAAATTATGATTCTGGAGTTGGAAATTATGCAGAATTCATCTACTAACTGTCCTTGACCTAGTCGCACAGTCGGTTTCCGGGTAGTATTTATGTTATGAAAAAATGCTTTATTGCTTGGCCTATCAGGGAAAACCTTACATTGTGTTTGTGATCAGAAACTGGTTTGTAATTCTGTACGATTTTATCCAGTTGTTTGACCTGCCTGTTGGGAACGGAGGCTTTACGTATGGATTCTAACTTCAATTTCATGTAACAGTTGTCCGCATATGGACGACACTCCAATTTTTGTACTATCCGCCCTTCCATGAACAATTTCTCCGATTCAGGCACAACCGAATCCGTATTTGAAGCTAAATTCACCTAATTTGTACTGAGGCTTCATAAAACAACCAACTTACGAATCATGTGCGAAAAAACGCCCAAAGTTTGTTGCGTTACGGTTGAAACATCCAATCTGTGGTCCTTCGGGATGGGTTCCTGTCCGGCTTCGGTTAAATTTAAAACCGCCGTTGATAGGGTCAGGGAGACTTGGGCCTTTTGCCCCGGCGTTCTACGACTAAAACGTTACTAAAACATTGGCGTGCAGTCGTCGACTTACTTTGTAATCTTCAGTTTTCCTACTTCGATGTCGCCAGGAGCTTTCTCCCATCTGTTGGCTATGTATTTTGGAACTTTTACTAACCACACGCCTCGATTGGCGTTCGAGAGATCCAAATCTCGGTCGATATGCGATGAAGAAGACATTTTACGTATCTTTACTGCCAATTAATAACTACACTTAACTTCCAATCGGGAAAAATTAGGTTATGTGGCACTTGACGTTTGAACATTTCTTATTACGGGCAAAATTCATACTAAGTGTAACTTTTAACCTTCTATTATAATTAACATTAATAACAAAAAAATTAAAAAATAATAGCAATCTATAAGAAATTGTAATCTCTGAGACTTTTTGGTTACAATTTTAATTATGTGACATCTAACGTCACTTTTTAAATTATTTTTAATTTTGAAGACGATGGACGACATATCCCACTTAACTATACTCCATCCCAGAGAGGTCAGTACTAAAGCTTCCCGAATTTCGCTAAATTAATAATATTCCAGTCATCCTTTGCCAACTCCTCTCGTATTACAGCGGAAACGGCCACCAGCACTTTGGTAGGAAAACAAAAATTTAATTTTCATTTAATTTTCCGACTTAGCAATTAGACCGAGAACAGTGGAAAGGGCGCAAGGAATTTTTTTTCACCACTCTGGCCTTTTGTTTGAGCCTCGCCAACTTCTGGAGGTTCCCCAAACAAGCCTTGCTCCATGGACACGGTGACCCATTTAATTTGCCAAAGTGAAGAGTTTCAACAAAAATTTTCAGCCTCGTTTGTGTGGCTTTACATCGTGTTGTCGTTCGTCGTTGGATGTTCGTTGTTGTTTTTTGAAGTGGCGTTGGGACAGTATTCGAATCGGGGATTCGCCAAGGTTTTCGCCATGTGCCCAATTTTTGAAGGTTTCTTTTATGTTTTTATTATTATTATTATTTATTAATTTATTAATAATTAGCATACATATCAATATAAACATAATAAGAATTATAATCAAGAAACCAAAAATTGTACATTGTAATCATCAATCTCATTGACATACTATTTCGCTGCATTTAATGGAAAAACCAAAATATGCATTTTATTGCTGTGAGCGTCTAGTTTAAGATTCTGTTTTTAAAATTTAAATCTAACAATTACAGGAGCATCCAGCCCTCCGCGAAAATATCACAGAAAACAAAATGAAATGGAGATTGTGCAAAAACTGTTATTCCGTCAGAGTTTGGGTTTTGCACACATAAAGTGCATATAAGTAGCTACCTTTGTACAAAGTTTCAGTTTTTAAAACTAAAAAATGACGGAATTGTGAACTTCTTAAGAAAACATTGAATTTTCCGGGTTTTCCGGGTTTTCTCCGGTTCTAATTATCCGATCGGGTCATTCGACCTCTCATTCTCTTCGTAATTTAATTCTCTACAATTAACGTCATTAAGATTGCTTCATTACTTTCCATTTTACAAGCAAGAAATTTAAAAAAACGCGATTTTTTGTTTAAAATTGTTTATAACAAATTAAAAATGATGATTCTCGAGTTGGAACTTATGCAGAATTCATCTACTAACAGTCTTTGACAAAATTGCACAGTCGGTTTCCAAGTAGTATTTATGTTATGGAAAAATGTTTTATTGCTTGACCTATTAAGGGTGCCACTTGAGAAGCAAGATTCACAAGATGGCGCCACCGTAGAAAAAAGTGTCAATTTTGTAAAATGCTTTTTTCATTAACAAGTTTTTTTATATAAAAAACTAGTGGCGGATATAAAAGATAAAAAAATGATTTAGGTATAGACATAAATTTGCCATGGAAAAGTTGAGAAAATTATTTATTCAAAAATGTTAAACTTTCAACAATATTTGAATTTTTTGTTAAAAGTAAAGAAAATCTTGCTGATCACATCCTGGAAGCATTAATCATAAGTATACTCGTACATTATCTAATCACATTTGTCGGTATTTAAGTCAAAAAGCATCGGAAAGTGTGACATTTTTGAATAAATACTATTTCCAAGTTTTTCCATTGCAAGTTTATGTCGAAAACTAGTTCATTTTTTAATCTTTTATATCCACCACTAGTTTTTTATATAAAAAAGCTTGTTAATGAAAAGAGCTTTTACAAAATTGACACTTTTACTACGGTGGCGCCATCTTGTGAATCTTGCTTCTCAAGTGGCTCCCTTAATAAACACTTTTGTTGCTTTAGAAAAGGTTTTAGCACTTTTAATTAGTTTAGTAGTTATAAAATTTGAAATAATTGATTGATTTTTTTCGAAGGAATCAGCTACTCGATGGCCTTTTATTGCGCAGCGGTTTCCACCTTATACAACATGTTGAACGTGTATTCGTTCATTTACTTGTTTGCATCGTTCAACAAAACTGTCACTTACGTGCATTGCAACGTCCCTGCTGAGTTCTGCGAATATGGCTTGCCCAACCACACCACCACTCCAGAATATAATTATTTCGAGTAACAAATTCATTCAACCATCCAAGTTTCACAATTTAAATTTCCAGGCATTCCGTCGTGCAACATTCCGCTGATGAAAGACATATCAATTTTAACGCGACAGCCATAAACTGGAGGAACGTTGGGGTGTTATTCTTCCTGTGGATTTTGATAACCATCGCAATAATAAGAGGGATACGTACCGTTGGATGGGTAAGACTTTTAATCACCAAGGAACGAAAAAACACAACTGTTTTTAGCCCTCGAAATTATATTGCCCCCTTCCCTTCATAGTCCTAATCGTAACGTTTTTGATCACCATGAGGCTCGAAGGGACTTGGAACGGCCTCAAGGCAATGTTCGTCCCAACAATGGAGGGCTTTAAAAACGCGGAGGTTCATTCAAAATTCGCAAAATTGCCTCCTGGGACTTTTATTTTCTGTTTAAGACTTGGAAATACGCGTTGGAGCAAAGCTTGGTAGCCTTGGGATTGGGAATGGGGCCTCTGATAACGTTCGGGTCCCATTCAAAGTTTCAAAGTTCGGCTCATTTGGATTGCTTCATCTTGTGCGTGTTCACAATGATCGGTTCGATTTTGATCGGGACCGTTTTCTTCGGCGGGCTGGGAGCTTTGGCGCACGAGAGGAACGAAACGATGGACACCGTTTTGACGCAGAACGGCCAGTATCCTTTGGGTAATCGAATCGGGACAATAATCGATGATTGCAGCAATTCTTTGCTTCAGATTTGAACGTGCACGTGATCTATTCGCAAATATTCAGCAGACTTCCGTACGGGGCGTCCCAATTCGTTTCTTTCATTTTTTTCCTGATGTTTCTCATTTCCGGCTGGTTTTCTCTGGTATGAAGCATTTACACACAACACAGCGCCAGTAAGGTCCGCAACCCAACTACCACCGACATTTATGTAACCGAGGATAGATTCTAATTCATTTTTTAATTAAGAGGCGTGAAATTGAAAGAACAAATTGCACTGGAATATTTCTAGCAAGCGGAAAATTTGAATTTTAGTATTTTTAACGTTTACATGAGCTGTTCAAATGCACAATTGAATTCATGGAACTTTTACCATCTATACAGGGAGCGCCAGCCAACTGGTATAAATTCATTATCTCAATTATTGTGCATATTGAAAAAAAATCCCGAAACACGTCATTTTTACTCTATCACGTGATATCCTGTAAAGTGAAAATTTCATCCCTCAACCCCTTTCGAATGACAGTTGCAACCCCTAAATTTGTAAATGGGAAGAGGGGGTTTGTGATATCTCATTTGAAAGGTCTCTTCATACTCTATACAAAAATGTTATCGTTTAAAAATTTATTGTAAAAATGAAGAGTAAAAAAAAATCAATCTGTTTAACGAAATTCGTTACGACACACTAAAAAAAATCAAGAATTAATAGCGTTTGGTTCTTGATACTGAGAAGGCAAGTAAAAGCAATTGAAATGTTCAAAAAGTGACATAAAAACTTATCAACATTTTTCGTTAGTTGACAGTGTTAGTTTAGTTTAAAGTGCTGATTGATATATTTTTTATTGTATTACATTACTAAGAACGAAGCGCTATTAATTTTTGATTTTTTTAATGTGTTGTAGCGAATTTCGTTAAACAGATTAATTTTTTTTACTCTTCATTTTTGCAATAATTTTTTAAACCACAGCATTTTTAAATAGAGCGTAAAGAGACCTTTCAAATGAAGTATCACAAGCCCCCCTTCCCATTTAAAAATTTGGAGGTTGCAACTGTCACTCGCAGGGGGTTGAAATTAGGGATGAAATTTTCACTTTACAGGATATCATGTGATAAACTAAAAATGACGTGTTTCGAGATTTTTTTTCAATATGCACAATAATTGAGATAATGAATTTATTCCATTTGGCTGGCGCTCACTGTATAAATGCAATTTTCGAAATTTAGCTGCTATGACAAGCAAATTTAATAAGCTGTTTCGACAATATGGCAACTGCCTATTTTCCACAATTTAATGAGTGTAAAACCGGCTTGATGCCGCCAATCATAATCTACCTTTTGGCGCGAATTTTTGAATTACTCTTTTGAATTAAAAAATGAACTATAGTGAATTTTTTCTTCAGATCGGATACACGGAAACTTTTATAGTGATGCTGTACACGATATTGCCGTACAGCTATAAATGCAAACTCCAAATTAATGTAGCGGTTTGCGTGGGCTGTTTCATGGTGGGATCGGCTTTAGCCAGCAGGGTAAGTTCATCTGAAGTGATCTTCGAAATTGAATATTTCTTGTTAGGCCGGACACAAGTACTTGATGACTCTGGACGCTTATTTCATAGGGACGAGTTTGATCTTCATCGTTTTGTGCGAAATGATCGCTGTTATTTACATATACGGGGTGTTTGAGTTCTGCGACGACATCGAATTCATGTTGTCGACGTATCCGGGCATATATTATCAGTACACCTGGATTACTTGTCCTTTGCTGTTGGCGGTAATATTTTTTAAGGTTTGATTTAGCCAATGAAATTGAAATTACAGGTTACGATGCTGTATTCCGGTTATTTGTTCGTGCAGCGGAAGTTTAATATTTATAGTATAATTACGATGGCGCTTTTGGCGACTTTTATAATACTTCCAGTCGTTTTCTGTATGCTTTACAGATTTTGCAGGGCATGGAAACTAGGGGTGAGTTTGTTGCCTTTTTAAACATCCAATTAAACAAAAAACTGTGTATAAGTTAAAATTTTACTAATTTCCAGATTTTCTTCAAAAATCAACAATTTAAGATTTACCTATCGAATTGTTGCGATATTTCTGCCGGGCATTGTATAATGGAAATCAATAAGTTTTCAGATCATAGTGAGCTGAAAACAGTTATCATTAATACGGTAAATGTCAAAAATTCATATAAAATTCAATAATTCATAATTATAAAGTGCGTGTTAACAAATCAAAACGTTCAATAACTAAAATTATCGAATTTGATATGAATTTTTGATATTTGCCGTATTAATCAAGACCATGCCCACCCTTTCCACAGCTCCCCTGACATAAAAATTTTAACATTTGCATTAGAGACTAAATTACTTGATGTCGTAGAAAACTTTACTATGAAGTTTTGCCTAGATGATTGTAGATGGCGAACGTCTGCAATGTGACACAAAAAAAGTCATAAGAAATAAGTTTTAGATACAGATAAACTGTACAACTATTATTCTTATCAATTTTTTGATATCTCATTTTTAATAACTTAATTAATTAATATCGCCTGAATGAACCTCGAACCAAGTTAAAATGTTGTGATGTTGCTAAAGTAAAGAACCCAAATATTAGTAACGCAAAGTTTAAAAGCGTTGGCCCCACATTAAGCAGGATATCTTTAAATAAACACTAATTTTAAGTATTTTTGGTATTATCTGGAAATCTGTAATCTGTAATTTTCAACGCACAAGTCTTATCTTCCTACGCATTAATAATTTGAAGATAAGGGGCCGTTCATTAATTACCTAAGAGATTTTAGGGGGGGAGGGTGTTGGCCAACATCTTATTTTTTCTTATTTGGGAAATGGAGGGGTCGTGCCAACTAATTACGTAAGATTTTATTTTTTTGCAATAAATTGTATTCTGAGACATTCATCTCCTAGCAGCTCCGTGGGAGTACTTGCTATATCGACGATGCAAAATCTCCTAAGTGACATCTACATGTTTTTTTAATTAAAATCTCCTTAAGTGTAATTAATTAAAAATACACCAAACAATTTCTGGCCTAGTCAATGCATAATATTAATGCATTTATTTACCGAAAATAAACAGTTTTTTGCTTCCCTTGACAAAATTGTATTTTATAAAATTATTGGAACATGTGTCTCTATTTTCTGCTAAAAGAGTAGATTAACAAATTATTGTAACTGAAAATTTACTCTTTAGAAAGTGACATAAAACGAATCTTTTAAGAAATCGAAAAGGTGAAAGATATTTAATTTCTAATAAAAGCTTTGAATTTATGGAATAATACAGTCGAACTCTATAGTGATGTTCGAAAAGCCATGGAAAAACATCACTATAGAGAAACTTCACTATATAGAATTCACGTATAATTTTACAGTTTTGGCAGTCAATTTAAAAACCAATCGATATGCAAAATGAAACAAAAAATTAAGATTTATTATGTTTGAAAAAATATTTGTTTATTTAGAAATATACTGTTATTAATAAACAATAAAGATTTTCATCATATGTAATTGAATACTTACATAATTGATGAAGAAATCTCTCCAAAGTTGATTGCACAGCAGTATTTTTAAAAATGGAAATTCCCATAAGTAAGGAATTTGCAAGAAATTCTTCTAAGAATAATCACTATATAGAGGCTTAATATCATAATATAGAGGTATTTTTATATGCAAAACTTGCAAAAATGCACGTTCTAAACAAAAACATCACTACAGAGAAAAAAACATTATAGAGGAGGTCACTATAGAGCAGTTCGACTGTATAAATAATATGAAGATTCAAAATTAAAGAATAAAACATTGTAAAATATTATTGTTTAAATAAAAATTCTTTTTCTGAATATTAAATTTCATTAATTTCACCTAACATTATTATAGGTGCCGAAATATTTTTATCTTACGTAAGATTTGGGGGGGGGGGTCGATTAAACTTTTTCTTATTTTTTCTTATTATGGGGAAGGAGGGGGTCTAAAAGTAAGAAAAAACGTCTTACGTAATAAATGAATGGCCCCTTGAATGTGTTTATAAATAGATTTTTTCTACTTTGGTGTCATAAGTGAGTCTTTGTGAAACTAAAAGTAGTGTCACAAATCAACTTTTTGTGAAATTGTTTTTGTTTTTTTTTTGATACGTAATACGTTGGTATTGCTGTAATAGCACG
Organism: Dascillus cervinus; assembly: GCA_949768715.1. Lineage (NCBI taxonomy): Eukaryota > Metazoa > Arthropoda > Insecta > Coleoptera > Dascillidae > Dascillus > Dascillus cervinus. The sequence goes on from OX458322.1 coordinate 21,950,334, forward strand.
CTGGCCGACTTCCGGCATCTTTACCGAGTTTCTGTCAAGGGCAAGCCCAGTGTACAACTTAATTCTTTTATGACTGTTTCACAAAAATATCAAACTCGACATTTTAAATTTGAAATTTTAGTTGACATATGACACATGACAAATATCAACACAACCAGTACCTAATTCTAAAAATTCCTAGAATATTTAGAAAGCAGAATTTTCAAATTTTCATAAAACTAAGAGCACCAAAGTAGAAAAAATAGTATATTACACTTGTTTTATAAGACGTATTGTCATACTCGTACGACAATAGATCGTCTTATAAAACTTGTATAATAATATACTATTTTCTACTTTGGTATCATAAGTGAGTCTTTGTGAAACTAAAAGTAGTGTCACAAATCAACTTTTTGTGAAATTGTTTTTGGGTTTTTTCGATACGTAATACGTTGGTATTGCTGTAATAGCACGCTGGCCGGCATGACTGTTTCACAAAAATATCAAACTCGAGATTCTAAATTTGAAATTTGAGTTGACATATGACACATAACAAATACCAACACAAACAGTACCTAATCCTAAAGATCCCTAGAATATTTAGAAAGTAGAATTTTCAAATTTTCATAAAACTAAGAGCTCCAAAGTAGAAAAAATAGTGTATTACACCCGTGTTATAAGACGTATTGTCGTACTCGTACGACAATAGATCGTCTTATAAAACTTGTATAATAATATACTATTGTTACTAATCTTTTATTTGTGTTTTGTGATTACTTCATTGTTTTAGAATGTCAAGTCGGCGATTTTGCCGCGAGAAGTGATCCTGTTGGAACCGGACGGTCAGAGTTCGGTAAATTCCTCGAGTCAGGGGTCTTCGGCGGCTCCGAGCCTCAAAAGCAACAAATTGACTCGCACCGCCACGGTGTTTGACATACACGCAGCCTCCACTTCGAGTAAACGCCACCATTAAATGATTTTGTTTTGTAAAACCGAATAAAGAACGTTTCCACGCAATTTGGCAAATGAATCGGCGCAACGTCTCCAGAAATATTTATTTAGTTCAGCTGCTTTTTATGGAACCATCAATCACGATATGATAAACGATCGTGTTTTGTTGTAATGTGTATCGCTTGAATTCGAAAGGACTTAAAAAACGTTTTGTGTGGGTTCCGTCTTCATGAATCCTCGAGGGTATGACTTGCATGAAAATTTTGATGTAATGTTTGCCAAATCAGCCTCTCGTTTAAAAAAGGAGACGACGGTCTTTTAATAGTCTGCAGCTTCAAGAATGTCCCGGCGCAGTCAATAAGGGAAGCGACCCTCGAAAAATGTTTGACGTGTGCGCACATAATACAACCATTTTCTAAACGTTTTCTGAAAAAAACCGGCGAGGGAGACCGTCGAATAGAGTCGCGTTCCCTGTGCTAAAAATAATGTAAAAAGGGAAGAGCCGTGGGCCGTACCCAGCGCGTGTGCACCACGTTCCTAAAGGGGGATCTTGAATTTAAATAAAAAAAACGCTAGGGAGAGTTCGTTATGTACTTTATATAAGGGGAGTTTTTTGGAGGGTGATCGATATTTTCGTAACTCAAGAACTTAATTTTTTGCACGGGTCGCTTTTTGTGCGATTTTTTCTACCTGACAAGTGGATTTTTTCGGAGATTAAATCCCCAACCCTTTTGCCTGGATGCATTTATTTTCGGCCACCGGTCAAGCTCGGGACATTCTTGGGACGTTAAAAAAGTAATGAGCCACTAGTTGGGTGCACGGGGACAAATGACCCATGGATGTATCACCTGGCGGAGTTTTTATACACATGTGCCTCGCACAATGGCCAGAAATCACGACAGCCCTGCGATTGTCACTGATATTTTATTTATTAGCTAAGGACACGAGCGGACACGACCTTTTTTATTTTAAAAATCGGCTTTAAAACATTTTTAAAATTTAAACTTGATAGCAACGGTATAGGATTATTGTAATACAAGCAAGTAAAAGTATTCATTGTAACACAAGTAGAAAAAATTGATGGCGAATGATTCACATTTTAAAGTGTTTCTATTACTCATCCTCAATTATTTGACAAGCAATTTCAGCTTGCGCATGTATTGTTTACTTACCTTATTATACTTTTTTTTACGACCACTGCCGAAAATGATCAATATTGTCCAAACCGAAATTTAACTGACTAATATGAATTGCAATTGGTGCTTTTTGAATTACCCTTGATGCTTTCCTAAATACAATTGATGCTTTCAGAAGTACAATTGCCAAATCCGAATTACAATAAATGATTTCCGAATTACAATTGATGTCTGAAATTCAACCGACTAATATGAATTGCAATTGGTACTTTCTGAATTACCTTTGATGTTTTCTTCAATACAATTGATGTTTTCAGAAGTACAAATGCCAAATACGAATTACAATAAATGATTTCCGAATTACAATTGATGTCTGAAATTCAACTGACTAATATGAATTGCAATTGGTACTTTCTGAATTACCTTTGATGCTTCCTGAAATACAATTGATGTTTTCGGAAATACAATTGCCAAATCCGAATTACTATTAATGGTTTGATGTCTTAAATTCATTCCTGAATTACCTTTGAGGCTTTCTGAAATACAATTCATGTTTTTAGAAGTACAATTGCCAAATCCGAATTACAATTAATGATTTCCGAATTACAATTGAAGGGGTGAGTGGACAAAAGTGTCATGTACATTAACCTAAGTTACGAGATATAAGCATTTGAATATAATTTCTTGGTACCTTTCCCTATAGAATAACAACTTTAGCATTTGATAATTCGATACCTCAATGAAACTTAGCTTCCAAAAATGTATCAATGAAGGAATATTGCAAAACAAATTGTTTTAAATGAAAAAATCGATTTTTATAAAAATGTTACATGACACCTTTATCCTCTCACCCCTTCAATTGATGTCTGAAATTCAACTGACTAATATGAATTGCAATTGGTACTTTCTGAATTACCTTTGATGCTTTCCGAAATACAATTGATGTTTTCAGAAGTACAATTGCCAAATCCGAATTACAATTAATGATTTCCGAATTGCAATTGATGTCTGAAATTCAAGTAACTAATATGAATTGCAATTGGTATTTTCTGGATTACCTTTGATGCTTTCCAAAATACAATTGATGTTTTCAGAAGTGCAATTGACAAATTCGAATTACAATTAATGATTTCCGAATTACAATTGATGTCTGAAATTCAACTGACTAACATGAATTGCAAGTGACACTTTCTGAAATACAATTGATGTTTTCCGAAGTACAATTGTCAAATCCGCATTACAATTAATGATTTCCTAATTACAATTGATGTCTGAAATTCAACCGAGTAATATGAATTGCAATTGGTACTTTCTGAATTATAATTGATGCTTTCTGAAATACAATTGACATTTTCTATAATACAGTTGGCACTTTCTGAATCACAATTGATATTTTCTGACCTTATAATTGAGAAATTGCCCATTGTTGATTAAGTATAGGTTTAACTGCCATTTTCACGTTAGACATTATAAAAATGTAAGAAAGTGCTCAAAAATTTTTTAGCAAATATAAATATTTAACGACAGATTATTCAATGGCACGTACATAATCTCATGTTTTGCAAATTGATGGATTTCTCGATAAGCCATTCAGCTGTTGCAGATCGCAGATAGGGCTTCCCATTTTTTAAGTTTGTGAAGTTGTTTGTGTAACACAATTTGAAGCAAATTTGAAAATAAAAACAGATGGAATCAGGCAAAAAAAATAAAACCTCGGGAATAAAGAAATTCCAAATGCGAACACTTTCAATGGTCTCAAAAAATGTGCATCGAACTACTTCAGCGGTCGGGCTTGCATTCACGAGTACCTCTTACATATTGTGGGATTAGGGCGCACAATGAAACCAAAATTTAACCCTGAAACTGAATTTTACCTAAAAAAATCTGAAATTAAGTAATGATGTTTTTTTGTGTTCCGATTCGCCTTAATCACCTCCAATAAAAGCGGCCGAAATCTAAGCCGTAATCTCCGGTAAGTACCGTGAAATGTCTATATTATTTAGTTGGAGTCTCCAAAATGCGGGCGAACCGTCGGCCAAAAAATAAAAGGAAGTGGCCGGTTGCACGAAATGATTTCAGTGGCATATGTCGACGGCAGCCGGGGCTGCAGCGGGTGCGAAAAGGAGGTCCGCATTTTTTAAACGGCAACCTGCGGTTGGTAAGCTTCCGCAAAATACGGAATAATAGAGAAAAAACCCGGTATTTGCCGTTTCGCTTAGAATTTATTTTTTTAATTCGCAGTTTTTTGGGGAAAGCTCACAGTCTGGTAGGAAAATTGGGAGGCGGACACTTCTTTGATCGATAGGCTGTCAGTTCACCCAAATTTTTTTCGACTGCATTTTTAAAAAGTGCGTTTTGTAAATATGTCATTTAAACGGAATTTTGAATAAATAACCGGCGGCAGGTTTCAACAACACCCTATTGAAACTTTTTGACAATTTTTTAATCGCTGATTAATCCATCAAGAGGGTCGAGGCTGTGAATAAACAAATCGATTGAGAGTGTGAGCGAACCTAATTGAGAAGATTAGTTAAAGATGTGTTTGCTTTGACAAGTTAAGTAAAATTGATTATGTGGTAGACTTTAAACTTGCAGATTGATGAAACAAAAAAGTTGGAGTTGGAAATAATGAGGAATTACAGCTGAAACTGCGCCGCTCTTAATTTTAATTAGTAACTTATTGTTGAAATGGAGAATTATTTTCAGGACGTGCACAGAAAGAAAAAAAGCGTATTTGCAGCTGATTTATTTATGTTTAAGTATTTAAATTGTCAAAAAGTACACTTTATTAACTACTACCAATTCTTATAAATCAATTTATTTTTTAGAAATAAACTATTTATTACTTTCGACTTTGTTTGAGATCAAAAAACAAATATGTTCTCAATTCATGCAAACAAAAATTTATTAAGTATAACAATGGGTATTTGTTTATAATAATTAATTTTTTTATGTGTAATGCATACTATTTGGCACTAATTCATTGTTAGTGAAAGAAAATACATTTGTACATTTTTATCAAAAATAGATACTCATTTGTTGAAAAGGTAAGTTGTCGAAGATAAAAAAATGCTTATTTTACAATTGAACCGGATGTTTGCATTAACAGCGAAATCATTTCTTTGCGTTATTCGGTAGTGTTGAGAAGTGTATTAAAATAATAATATGGAACACGCCATCATTTTAAAAAAAAGTATAATCGTTCAAGTAAATAGGGACGTATATGGTGAACCAGTTTTTGGAAAGGTTGTTAATGTATTGTACACTGGTGACAAATAAATGTATTTAATATATAAAACAATTGTATGTTATGGTATTGATAAAGATTTTGAAGCATATGAAGTGACTGATGATGATTTTTCCACTTCTAAACAAATTATTGACATTAAAAATATTTGTTGCACTTTTCCCACACATATTCATTTAATTGGTGATGGACGTAAATTTATTTCCTGCATGAACCATGAATATTAATAGGTATCTATAAAGACAGCAACTGTATTAATTAGACATTTTACAAACATTTCTAATACATTTCACATTGAATGATCCTCTAATATTTGTTTTATTATTTATAGGTATAAGTTTTGTTTCATGTATACAGTAGAATACGGTTATAACGGCTTCGGTTATAGCGAACTACCGGTTATAACGAACTTTATTCCAAATCCCGACATTTTCCCCTATGTAACAATGTAAAAATGAATTGGTTATAACGAACTCGGTTATAACGAACTATCGGATATAACGAACCTGAAAAAGCCGACTATAACGAACTTTTCATTGTATATAGCGCGTAATAACCTTTGAATCTGATGATGACTTGTCATTAAATGAGTAGTAGTTACAAAAATTGAAACAAACGAAACGTGAATTTCAGCAATAATTGAAGGGCTCTATGCAAGAAGTACCTAAGTTACTTTTCATATTTCAGATTTCATATTTTAGATTTGATGTTTCAAAGTGACCTGTAAATCACATTGTTTTGACTTTGAATGGTCTTTTTTTTACTAAAGTAAGCCTTCTTTAGTAAAAAAGATCAGTCAAAATTAAAACAATGTGATTTCCAGATCAAACAGAATTATAAATCTCAAATATCACAGAATATGAAAAGTGACTTAGGTACTTTTTGCATAGAGCCCTTCAATTAAAAAATTCAAATTTTTTCGAAAACTTAAATATGAATGACTATTAATGTAAACAATTTATTAGTTACAACATAATATTTGGGTATTTGTGGTAGACAAAAGTGCCCAAGAAGAAGCCAATGAGGAATGAGGATGAGCCGGAAGCACGAGCATTACATATTTTATCTAGTAATAACAAAATTCGTAATTTTTTAGTTTTACGGTGCACCGAACTCAATTATTGAAAATCTTAGTGACTTTGAAACGTGTGTGGACAATTTATACTTTAAAAATGCGACAGTTCAGTCGAAAATAACAAATTTTTCAAATAAAATTACTTGTTGCATTTTGCTTTGTTTCACTTAAGTTTAGTTCTTATATTCTTAATGGTTTTATACATATGCATATTTTATTAGACAATAAAGGTCTCATAAAATCCTCTTGCATTTATTCTTTCAATAACGCTTATAACGAACTTCGGATATAACGAACCGATTTTGACGGTCCCTTGAGGTTCGTTATAACCGGATTCTACTGTATTGTATTTTATTATTTTTAAATATTTTTATTCATTTTAAATAAAAAATTTCAGTTTAATACGAGATTATTATTAAAAATCCAGTTTACAAAATATTTATTAATAAATAATGAAGGGTTTATAGTAAATATTTCCCGCATATTATTTGTTATTATTAATAAGCTAATTTAATTGTTAACTGAAATTCATTAGTAAAAAACAACTTATATTAAAATGATATAAATAATTAATAAATCTTGGTTGTATTATTATTTACTATTATTAAACGTATATTTAATGTTAACAAATATTTATGAGAGAATATTTATTAATAACAAATATTTATTTGAATTGAATATACATTTATTTTTTATTAATAAACAACAATTCCTCCAAAATAAAGCAAATTAAGACTGAATAATACATTTATTTGGTGTAACTAAACGTGTGTTAACTATTACCAAATTCTTTTTTGTTTTTAATAATTGCTTACTTTATTATAAATAACAATGTGTTAGAAGTAAATTAAGGGCCAAATATCAATCAATATTTGTTAATAGTTAACGAAGTTGCCTTGTTATTAATAAATTTTTCACTCCTTTTCTCTCTGTTTGTTGAAGAAAGGTGAAGTTGCTGTATGAAATTTAATTAGCCATTAAACAGTCCAAATTACTGGTCTCAAGGTATCTTTTTACAGCAAAAAATCGCCCTTTGTGTTCGGGGTCAGCGTATGCGAGCACATTGGACACATCTCGTTTACAGTTCTTGGAGGGGTCGTCAATGTATCCATCGACTTCATTTTTCGGTTTCTTGTGCACATTTTAACGGTCCCAGAAACCGTCGCAGCTGCCGCACGAAAAAAATCGACGTCTGCGGTCAATAAAACTAAATCTCTGACAGCCTTCCATATTTCAGTAGTTTCGCTATTTTTGTTTAAAAGAGGGAAAAATCAATGAGCGAACGACGGAATTATGCGCCAGCGACAACACCTTAATGAAGATTGCTCCGACTGGAAATTAAGGGGAGCCTGAATACATTTGAGTCCATAAAAAAGGCGGATCATGGAGCCTTCAGACCCTCGTAATAATTTTTTATTGAAAATAATATCGGCAGGTGGATTGGGCGCTCGGAAGCGTGCTGTAACTCGATGCGATTATTTTTTTATTATCCGATTTTCGCAAACGTTATTACACTGACGAATTGATTTTCCATCGAGGTCGCACTGGTTGGACGTTAAAATTTTATTGGGATTTTTTATTACACAACCCTTTTTTGCGTAACGGGATTTATTGCGCCCGTTTTTGTGCTATCGTAACGGTGAAACGCAGTAAAAGCGTTTTTTGGGCGACTGAAAGGCATTGTACGGTTACGCGACGAATTTTTTTGTGAAAGTTGACATAAAAGATCATCTCGGATAGATTGGATGTGCCTGTCAAAAAAGCGTACATGTTTATATACGAGCCGATTTCTATTCTTGAAAAAAATATGTTTATTTTGGGGAGTATCCGCTATCGCGGATAAACAATCTGACTTTGCTTGCTCTACGACTCATTGATTAATGGCTGTCGTCCGCAATAAATAACAATACAAAATTCCACATGGGGGGAATAAAAAGTAGGCAAATTTGTATTTATGAAAGTTTTGGAAATCCTCAAAAACATTGAAAATAATTCCTGCAGCTTGTAACTCGCTGAAGGTAAAAGAAGAAAATTTTCTTGAAACTTATTTCGAAAGAATATTTAATTCTGAATGAAAAAGTCTCAATGCACTAAAACCACTAAATTACATATCAAAAAGTTACAAGCAATTTAAGTTTTAATTACAGTTAACCAAAAAAATTAAGCAGGCAATGAAACAACGAACGACGAACAACAGTTATTTGCGCGCCTAGGCACTGAAATTAAATTTATTATCACGAATAGGCAATTTAGTGTCCACAACTCACTTGGCCCGTTCTCCTCATCGCTTCACTGCGCATTTTTCATATTTTAATGATGATTTCGACGTTTTGGGCGTAGGAATATCAACTGTCAGGTTTATTCAACTGTCTTCGATGTTTTCACAATTATAATTTTCGATTGTTTCATTGTCTACTTGATTTTTGTAGTAAAACTTAAATTGCTTGCAACTTTTAAGTATTTAATCAAAAAATTTTAATTCATCAACATTAACAAAGTTACCAATGGTGAAAACTTGATGTAAACCATTCTGAATTATGAATTGATGGTTCTTGTCAGCTTGTATGGTACTTCGTTATTTAAATTCAAGCATGTTCCAAGATTTTGTGATTGAAATTCGTTCTGGACTTTTAAACAAATTTCTGAAAAGTTTTTCCTTGTGCGCCTAGGCACTGAAATTAAACAGTGTCCACAACAGTGACGCTCACTTGCCCGCTTTTCACTTTACAAGCGCTCAGATGAATGAATCGCTTCATTGCACATTTTTAATATTTTAATGATGATTTCGACGTTTTGGCGTAAGAATATCAACTGTCAGGTTTATTCAACTGTCTTCGCTGTTTTCACAATTATAATTTTCGATTGTCGATTGTCGATTGTCTACTTGATTTTTGTAGTAACACTTAAATTGCTTGCAACTTTTAAGTATTTAATTATAAATTTCTAATTCAACAATATTAACAAACTTACCAATGGTGAAAACTTGATGTAAATCATTCTGAGTCAGCTTGTCAGCTTGTAATTCGTTCTGCACTTTTAAACGTTGTGTACAGTTTTTCTTTTGATTTTGCACACGTACTATTAAACTTGTAAATCTCTCACACCAAAAGAAAAAACATTTTTTGAACAGAAAACGTTTCCAACCCATTAACTTAAATGTGAAAAATTTACAAGCAATTTAAGTTTTTATTACAGTTCACAAAAAAAACAACCAGTCAATGAAACAACAAAATTAAATTTATTACCATAAATGGGTAATTTAGCGGACGCTTAGCAGTAACTTTTAGGGTTTTTTGGAACTGGGAAAATTACCAAATTTGAAGCTATTGTGTAGTTTTCTGTCAGGTCATTTGTCAACATTCAGCCCTAGGATTGTAAAAGAAAGCCAAAATATTTCGAACGGGTAATTCATTCTGAATTTAAAAGTCTCAATACACTGCCACCATTAAATTAAATGTGGAAATGCCACAAGCAATTTAAATTTTTATTACAGTTAATTAAAAAGATCAAGCAGTTGCTTGTGTGCCTAGGCAACGAAATTAAATTTATTATCACAAATGAGCAATTTGGTGGCCACAACAGTCATTATAGGGAAATTTTACGTTTTTTTTTTTAAATCGAAATATTACAAAATTTGAAACTATTGCGCAGTTTTATTTCCCAACACCCACCCACCCAATTTCTCGTATTTTAATGGCGATTTCGACATTTTTTGTGTTATTGTCAGATTTATTCAACCGTTTTCGACGTTTTGATAATAAAGGTTTCAACTGTTTCATTGCCAATTTGATTTTTCAATGTAATAAAACCTTAAATTGCTTGGTTCTAAAAAACTTGAACAAAGCAAAACCTTCAAAACTAAAATTTGTTTTTTCAGAGTTTTAACAAACAGTGCGATGCGACCATAGCAAAGTGACGAACCTTCGTGTGATGCAGATTATTTTCCGTTCCTACTTACTAAGTGTAGTGGTCGAGGCTTTTAGGACTGGTAGCCACTGGGGGTCTGTAATATTGTTGCAAATTCATTAAGCTTGCAACTCAACGTTAAGTACCGAGTCTAAATTTCAACTTATCTAAAAACGTTTCAAACATTCATCACCTTGATGAAGTTGTCATTTGAAAGTGATTTTTCTAGGAATACTATAAAACGGCTGTAACAAAAGTTGGGTGGCAGAAACCATTTAAAAACGGGGTTAAGAGGGTCAGCAATCTAACTGCGGGAGCAATATTAAAATCGCACAATGAAGTTGGGGTGGACGCCATTATTTCCAACGTTACATTTATCACCGACAATTGAAAATAACCTTCTGACCATTCGGACAGTCGAAGAAAACGCGCGTAAGCCGGGATTACGAATAAAATGCGTTTAATTATTGCAACCTATCGCCAGTGGCATTAAGAACCAATATCCAGCCCCGGCCAGAACCGGACACATATGTAATATTTTCAATTCACGCATTGTGTCGTGTGCGTGGGACGCATCGTTAACCGAATAAAACGGCAGTTGTGCAGATTTGAGCGGCCCTTTAATTACCCCCACAAGAATTTTATTTTAAAACGTGGGAAAACCGCCGAGGGTTTCGCGACCCCGACACGGGCTAATTTTCGTGAGGTAAAAAACTCTACCTGCAAAAAATGGCGCGTGCGACCCCAATTTTTTAAATCGTAAAAAATTAGGGGACCGTTTTTTTCCGGTTAGCGCCGCGAGGGTTGCTTAAGATCGGAGGTTGGCGAAATGAATTGGCCGTGTTGTGGCACTTTTGGGGAGTGACGCATCAATAAAAAATCGTTGAAAGTTGATCGTGGGGTTAAAAACGAAGGGTGTTTTTTATGCGCTTTTTAACCACGCCTCTGGGGATTTGTAAAATGGTGGTGGAGTTTTTTAACGCGCACCCGAGAGGTTGGCGAAGTTCTCCAAATTAAATTTCGGTTTCGGCGGTATTTATTTAATCAATGAAGAACGAAATTAAGTAACTTACAAAGTATACGCGCAGAATAGCAATAGTAAGAACGTTTTATTTTTTTATTAGCTCAAACCCAATACGTCCAGCAAATAACAATACCTAGATAGATTGAATTTCAGAATAATCATTTTTAAATCAGAAAATGTCATTTGCCTTTTAAAAAACGTGAACTGTAATTCAGAAACCATCAATTGTTCTGTAAGCTGCACAATTCTTTTCAGAAGAGTAATTTTAAATCAGAAAATGTCATTTGCCTTTCAAAAAACGTGAACTGTAATTCAGAAACAATCAATTGCTCCTCAGAATAGTCAATTCATTTTGGAATTGTTAATCAGAAAATGCCAATTAAATTTCCGAATAGGTAGTCAATTTTACTTCAGAAAATGGAAATTGTATTTCACAGAAAGTCGATTGTAATTCACAAGCCATCAATTGTTCTTTAAGCTGCACAATTCTTTTCAGAAGAGTAATTTTAAATCAGAAAATGTCATTTGCCTTTCAAAAAACGTGAACTGTGATTCAGAAACAATCAATTGCTTCTCAGAATAGTCAATTCATTTTGGAATTGTTAATCAGAAAACGTCAATTAAATTTCCGAATAGGTAGTCAATTTTACTTCAGAAAATGGAAATTGTATTTCACAGAAAGTCGATTGTAATTCACAAGCCATCAATTGTTCTTTAAACTGCACAACTCTTTTTAGAAGAGTTAATTTTAAATCAGAAAATGTCATTTGCCTTTCAAAAAACGTGAACTGTAATTCAGAAACCATCAATTGTTTCTCAGAATAGTCAATTCATTTCGGAATAGTCGATCAGAAAATGTCAATTGCATTTCGGAATAGGTAGTCAATTTTAATTCAGAAAATTGAAATTGTATTTCACAGAAAGTCGATTGTAATTCACAAGCCATCAATTGTTCTTTAAACTGCACCATTCTTTTCAGAAGAGTTAATTTTAAATCAGAAAATGACAATTACGTTTCGGAATAGTCAATTTTAATCAGAAAATGAAAATTGCATTTCAAGAAACGTCAATTGTATTTCAGAATAGTCAATCTTAAATCGGGAAATGTCAATTGTTTTTCAAAAAAACTAAATTAACATTCAGAAACCATCAATTGTTTCTCAGAATAGTCAATTTTTTTCGAAGTAGTAATTTTAAAATCCGAAAATGACAATTTCATTTCGGAATAGTCAATTTAAATCAGAAAATGACAATTTTATTTCAAAAAATGTCAAATATAATTCAGAAACCACCAATTTAGAAGAATCGGAAGAGTTATTTTTATTTCAGGATAGTCAACTTTAATTCAGAAAATGTCAATTGCAAATGCAAATACCAGCTGCATTTTAAAAAAGCTAAATGTCATTTAAAAACCATGAAATGTTTTTCAGAATAGTCAATTATTTTCGGAGTAGTAATTTTGAAATCAAAAAATGTCAATTGAATTTTGGAATAGTCAATTTTAAATCAGAAAATGCCAATTTCATTTCGAAGTAGTCAATTTTAAATCAGAAAATGCCAGCTGTATTTTAAAAAAGCTAGATGTCATTCAGAAACCATCAATTGTTTTTCAGAATACTCAATTCTTTTCGGAGTAGTAATTTTGAAATCCGAAAATGTCAATTGAATTTTGGAATAATCAATTTTAAATCAGAAAATGTCAATTGCATTTCGAAGTAGTCAATTTTAAATCAGAAAATGACAGCTGTATTTCGAAAAAACTAAATTGTCATTCATAAACCATCAATTGTTTTTCAGAGTAGTTGATTCTTTTCGGAGTAGTAATTTTGAAATCAGAAAATGTCAGTGACATTTCGAAATAGTCAATTTTAAATCAGAAAATGCCAACTGTATTTAAAAAAAAAGTCATTTAAAAACCATCAATTGTTTGTCAGAATAGTTAATTCTTTTCAGAGTAGTAATTTTAACTAATTCTATTTCGGGATAGTCAATTTTGAATGAAATGTCAATTGCATTTCAAAGTAGTCAATTTTAAATCAGAAAATGCCAGCTGTATTTTAAAAAAGCTAAATGTAATTCAGAAACCATCAATTGTTTTTTAGAATAGTCAATTGAATTTCGGAATAGTGAATTTTAAATCAGAAAATGAAAATTGCATTTCGAAATAGCCAATCTTAAATCAGAAAATGCCAACTGTTCTTCAGAATAGTCAATTGTTTTTCAATTTTATTTCAAGGAACGTCAATTATTGTAATTAACAAGCCATCAATTGTTTTCCAGAATAGTCAATTCTGAATTTATAAGTGACATTTCTTGAAATATAATTTTCTGAATTAGAATTTTTGTTTTCTGAAAACAATTGACTATTCTGACTTGCAATTGATTTTGTTTGAACAACAAAGACTATTCTGATTTAAAAAATGTTTTCTGAATTGACCGTTTTTGAAAGACAATATTGACTAACATGAAATTCAATTCGAAGGTGAACTTTTATAAACATTAAATTGTAATCTTAGGCAAAACAAAAACTAAATTCTTGGGGTAATTATCTAACCAATTAGTGTAACGACTAATTTTATTAAATCGAATTTGACTGTAAATTTCTCTTACTTTCTAGTGCGTTGGATATTTTTACAGGACGCCATGTTCGCAATTATATTCCTCCCTTTCCCAATGCGAGGGATTAACACTTTAGTGTAATAAAGAGAATTACGAATGACATTTGTGTACTGGACAATGGTCAATATTCGATCATTTCGCACGCGAACCGCTTGACCAAGACCATCCGTTTTCCTATCGCGTGTCGACTAATCCTCAACGAGTCACCGTCTCAATTCTTCATCAATAACTTATGCGAAAATACCTCCTTATTTCTCGCGCGCTTGGCTCGCGCTTCAGATTAAAAAATCGGGCGATTTTCAAAAATGTAGAAGGTCTTGGTTCAAAATCGCCACCGCACAACAATGACTAAACGCCCAATGTGTCCGAAGGTCTTATAAATTTACCCTCTGTTTCACACCCCCGAATAATCGCTATTTATTTATTGCATCGACCATATTTCTTATTTCACAATTCTATGGAAACAATTTATTTTCTTATTTAGATGACTCACACTGACCATTGGTCAGCGGAGGGTTGATGAGTGCTTGCAAGTAACGTTTTTTCCGGTCCAAATTAGAAATTGAACCCAGAAACAATGCCAGATGTTGGTCATGGTGAAATCTATAATGATACACCGGGCACGCGCTGCAAGATTACCTGGGAAACCATCCATCAAAATGATGTCTCCGGTGCGTTGCAGAGGATTCGAAAATTATAATAAAATTAATTGGCGTTCTAAAGTGTCTAACGGGTCGATCCAAAGTTCAGATAGGAGTCGAGAAATCTCTTAAATTCGTAAATGAAGATATTGTTTGTTTTACATAAATACAATTTTGTCTCATTCATAAACAACCAATGTGAGCTTTAAGGGTGTTCTCGTGCGTGTTGAGGGAACCACTGAAAAACATCCACGTGCTACGAGGGTCAAATGTCACCGTTTTTGTCGCAAGCGGAAGTAACTAAGAGGTTTTGGAGCTCACTTAGAACCGCATTCATCCCGCAAAAGAAAAAAATCGGTACGTTTCAAAATAATTTTATTAAACACAGCATTTTTATACACATACACCTACTTTTAATAAACATTTTTTTCATTTTTTTGTTAGTTATTTACATCAGTCTTGTTGATGGTCCCTGATTAAATACAATATTACTCTTACGTATCAAATTAATTTAAAAAAAATACACATAAAAGGAAGAGGATCTATCTTCTTATCGTACCTTTGGAAAATCAACAAAACAACGAAATCAAAAGACAAAAAATATTTTCCTTTTGGAAAGACATTCTGCTGAAGAACGAAATATGCCTATTTGGCAATTAGAAGTACAAAGTTCTTCACGAAAAGAAAAAGATTTTATGTAACACAAATATCTGCCTTAAACAAAACTACAATTTAAAACGTCGTGCAGACGATTGCACAGCGTTAAATAAAATTTAAATTAAAGTCTTTTAGGACTACTGCGATAGAACTAAATTTTCACCGCAGACTAGAATTTAAAAAGGTAATGAATGCTGTGTTTTAGGACGTTCAGTGCCGAGTGTGCAAAAAGTGCGAATTAAAGCCATATTTGTCGTTGCATTTTTCTCTGCACAACCGGCAGGTGAACGGATCATTACGGTCGTGGTAACTCATGTGGTTTTGGTGCATTACTGGGTCGTTGAAAGAAATTCCACAATACGGGCAGCGACACTTGTCATCTTCGTTCTTAATCAGTCTTTCACTTTCTTCTGGCTGGACAGTCTGGATCGGTTGCACATCCATGTCATTGTCAGAGTCGTCGTCACTATCTTCCATCGCTTGCGGCCGGAAATGAAGCGGTTGGAACGCGTGCATGTTTCTGGGCCTCCCGGATGAAGGTCCGGGTAGGCTCAAATCCAGCGCGCCATCGGCAGCAACAGCAGGTTCCACGCGACGTTGTTTCTCCATTTCCAAGAGTATTAGTTGTAGTTGGACGGCGGCGTTTGTGAAAAAAGCTTGTGGAAAATTTGGAAATGGAAATGGAAAAAGCGACAGTTCAGGATTCTCAACTGCAGGTTCAGGTTCCGATTGAGGAGGAGTTTCAGGTTGAGATGTCGCTGCCGGTTGAGGATCAGGTTGGGAATCTGGTTGGGACCATGGCCGTCCGGACACGGTTTTGACTTTCGGTCCGCGACGAGTTCCGTACACGTCCACGATCGGAAGAGGGTTTGGGTTTCCGTCCGGGTCCAAAACGACGTCTGGTTGGTGGTTGTAACTTCTCAGGTGCTTTTTGAGCGAATGTAAGTATTTCGTAGCGTAGGAGCAGTCCCGGCATCGGTATTGATAGACCGTCGAGTGCGACTTCATGTGCGATGTCAACATGGATTTGTTGATGCACCTGTAACTACATTTTTCGCACTTGAACGGTTTGACCTTCGTGTGCTGACTTATGTGGTACTCGATGTGGTGCTTTAATGTGCTCCCGAACGGGCACAACTGACATGCAAGGATTCTTTCCGGGTCCATGTGCTGCTTTTGGTGCTTCCAAAGGTCCATTTTAATCGGGGTCTCGTACTGACACCCTCGTGCCTTGCACTTGTGGATTTTGACCTTCCCGTGCGAATTAGTCTGCGGATGGCTGATTGAAGCCATGAACTGCTGGTGCGTCTGTTTGAGGATTTCTTCAGTCGATAAGTCCTGCTCTTCAGCGGGTTCTGGCTCGAGATTTACGTCACAGTCCGGATCCACCGGTGATGGTAACGCCGGAGACGAATTCGGGGGCGTCAGGGGGTTGTAGTCTATATTCACCGGCTGGTAAGGGGCGCGTTGCGAATTAGGAGACCCTGCGTTACCGATTTCACTGCCCGGGCTCCGGAGGTCGACGCCGGAATCGTTGTTGTCTTCCTCGCGATGCTGAAATTTCGAATTGTTCTATTTAGCGAGGTTGAGAGAAGAGCGCCGGAAAAGTAATTTACCGTCTGATGAGATAGCCACGCGGGAGCTGGAGAACGAGGTTCCATGATTGCATTTGGAGGGAAAGCCCCCATTGGACGCGATGATCTGCCTCCTACGTCCGGGGAACTATCTTCGTCACTTCCTATCATCTCACGCGAAACAGGCGATCAGAATTTGCGGCACTGGCGATAAAAAATCATAAATTCAATTTAATTTTTTTTTAAAATCAATGAATCGGGGGAAAATCGGATTTAGTACACCCAATCTTCTAAAAAATTTCAAGTAAAGAATTCGGAATTTTCTTTGTATCGCTTTAAGCAACACTGTATAAAAAGTTTATTGAAAAATTGTGAACGCCAAAGAAATTATTGAAGGTCGAAGGTCGCGAAAATTAGTTTTTCTCAAATATCTCGTGAATTTTGAATTTTGGTTATTATAAAATTTGTTTACTATCAAAATCCGCTCTGCAAAATTTACGTGGGACTAATAATTTTCTAGATATGAGACTTAGAAAATTTGATGGTGAATTATACAGACAATATGACGCATTTATATAGTTGTAATATAGTTGTAGTGTTTGATGGTTACAATAACAATAGTAACAATATAAAATATTACTATGTTATCCCCTGAAATAATTGTAAATGATAACAGTAACGAAAATGATGAAAAAGTAGAAGTAGAAGAAGAAGAAGACAGAGGTGAAAGAAAGTGACTCATAATAGGCCTAATGGAAACAGCACGTAAAAAAACTTGCTTTACATTCTACCTCAAAAGTGGTGCGAAAACGAATGCATTGTCCAAGTTTTCTGTCTTATATCTCGAAAATCATTGGTTCTACATAAATTTTGTATAGAACCTTTTTGTGCAGATTTTGAAAATAAACAAATTTTGCAATAACCAAAATTCACGTAAAACAATACTTCACGAGATATTTGAGAAATACTGATTTTTGCGACCTTCAACCATTTATTTTTACATAGTGTTGCTTATAGCGATAGAAAAAAAATTCCGAAGGTAAATCTTCATTTGGAATTTTTTAGAAGATGAATACTAAAATGACCGGACTAATTAATTAATTTTTTCGATTGTTCAGAGTTTGTTATTTGGCAATTTCGGGAGTGAGTTACTAGGGGTAACTTTATTTGTCGTCAAAGTGCCAAGACAATCGGCCAATTCGATTTTTTTCACACGAATTAAATTATCACTTGTTATTGCGCGAGCTTTTTTGCGCTCTCAAAGTACCAAGCCAATCGGCCGAACCGATTTGTTACATACGAATTAAATTGTCACTTGTTATTGCAAGAGATTTTTTTTTGAGATAAATTAGCAGATTTAAAAAAAATTAGTTGCAAGGGGTAACTTTATCGAAGGTCAAATTGCCAAAACAATCCTGGCTGATGGAATTAAAAATAAATAAATAAAAAATGAACGAATAAAAAAATTGAGGGAAAACCGAATTAATGGGCGTGGAGCGAAATTATCCCCGAAATTAGCACTCCTCAAATTTATTCAAAAAAAAAAACACAAAACACGAATTAAGCTAACCTAAAAATTAATAAAAATTACCTATTGGTTGTTAATCCCAGACACCGTTCCAATGTCTTCTTATAATCCAGCTCAAAAAAATAATGCTACTTTTCACGACGAGCTTTACAAACGTTAACCAAGGAAAACTAAAGTAAACTGTCCACTACACAAAATCGTATTGCCCAGTCTGGAGTTCCGCTCCTTACTATATAATTTTACCCCTACTATCATCCCGCCCCACCATCGAGCCCTCATACAACCCCAGCACCAAGCACCGATGCAGCACCGAGTTTGATCACTGAAGTAAAGGAATATTTTTTGCCCATTCGGCGAAAAACTCGAATTATGATTTATAACAAAAATCGTTTGTTGAACTCGCCAAAAAATGAATTTCGTGCAGTTTTTATTCGCGCCGTTAAATCGATACGTGGAGGCGCGCGTTTAGCATTGTCAATTCTCCTCCGCGGAGCGTGTTCTTTATTAATTCCATCTTTCTCGAGCCGCTCTAAAATAAATAGCCGCTCGCCCTATCGCCGTTTTCATTGGCTACTTTCGCCGGACACAGTGAAGCCACCCTCCTGTGCCACCCTTTGCTACATATTTTGCGTTGTTTTCGCCGGGAGGAAAAAATGCTTCATCATCTGCTCGAAACGATTGTCGGGCGGCCTTTGTACCCCTTTTGGGTAAAAAGCAGTTTCGTACCAATCGACGCATTTCGGTCGCCCGTCTGTCACACCGAACAAATACATTTATCTAAAAATAACAACTTTGTTTTTTTCTTTATGTTGCCCTTTGGTTTCGCTGGGCAAATATGGCCGGAGATATCACAATCTTAGGGGTGCGGATGTCCGATAAGTTGTAAATAAAAAATTGTCGTTCTGGGAATTTTTGTCAATCCAAATAAATTTCAATGAAGTAAATAAATAACGACACATAAGGGCACATTTCTAAACGTTTGAGGAATTCCTTGCTTCAAATGCATAAATTCTGCCGTTCTTTCAGTATTTTATAAAACGTTTTTTTTTCAACGCCTTCCAAGAATCGGGAAGTAAAAGTTCCATTGTTGGGGGCACATCATTAAGGGCCACTTTCTAAAACTGCTTGTTTTTTGACGTTTTAAAAAATTGGAAACTTCGAACAATACATTTTTCAGTTGGGAATTCTAAAAAACTTGGGTTCAACGTTCCCTAAAAAACAGGAAATAGATATTGCATTCTTAACCGCGGAGGAGTGATTAAGGGTAGTTTTTTAAACATTGCTTTAACATATATAATACTATTTTGTATCTTATTTCCAAACAATAATTATTTTTTTTTGTGTGAAATAAAATTTGGAACAGGCACCCATGAATGGAATTGGGGGTAATTTTCTGCAAATCGTTTTTACCGTCGTCCTTCTTAGAAATTCCAAACGAAACTTCTATTTTCTAAAAACAATTTGTTTTGTTTCTAAATAAATAAATAAATAAATAAATAAATAAATAAATGCATTTACAGTAGAATCCGGTTATAACGGCTCCGTTTATAGCGAACCACCGGTTATAACGAACTTTATTTCAAGTCCCGACATTTTCCCCTATGTAACAATGTAAAAAACAATTGGTTATAACGAACTCGGATATAACGAACTATTGGATATAGCGAACCTAAAAAGCCGAAATTAATAAAAATTTTAATTGACTATAACGAACTTTGCATTGTATATAATATGTAAAAACCTTTGAATCTGATGATGACTTGTCATTAAATGAGTGGTTACAAAAAGAGAAACAAAAGGAACGTAAATTTCAGCAATTGGAAAATTCAAATTTTTTCGAAAACTTACAACTAGAATATTTGGGTATTTGTGGTAGACAAAAGTGATCACGAAGAAGCCAATAAAGATCAGTCGGAACCATCAGCATTACAGATTTTATGTATACAGAAAGCTGTGAGAAGTATTAACAACATTCGTAATTTTTTACAGAATTATGGTGCGCCGATTATTGACAATGTGTGGACAATTTATAATTTAAAAATGCGACAGTTCAGGCGAAAATAACAATTTTTTAAAATTACTTATTTCATTTTGCTTTCTTTCACTTAAGTTTAGTCCTTATATTTATAATGGTTTTATACATATGCATGTTTATATTAGACAATAACGGTCTCATAAAACACTCTTGCATTTATTCTTTCATTGACGCTTATAAGGAACTTCGGATATAACGAACCGATTTTGACGGTCCCTTAAGGTTCGCTATAACTGGATTCTACTGTATTTACATCAAAAATGGAATAAAAAAACAAAAAAGGAGCGATTTCGTTGAAAATACTTCAAGAACAGCATAAAGTCCACTTATTTGTAAAAAGACACTCTCACATAAGTATACATACGGTTCTTTAACCTTCCGGAGCTAACAATACGGTCTCAGAGACCGACATTTACGATTTTTGCCAAGCATTTTTTCCCCAGTTGAGGCAAATTTCTGCCGTCCTCAGTACCTTTCGATCTCAAATAGAGTCAGTTGCCCTCAAGCTGTCAGAGTTGAGCGTTGAACAGTTCTTAAGTTATAAACGCTTTCGGTCTCACAGACCGATGTTAGTCTATTAGTTATATAATTGGCTAAGTTCGTCTGTAACTCTATATTTACCTTAATCAACGGTGCTTTGCTAGCATTAATATATTATTTTATTCGAGATTATTCTTGGAAATGTTTCTTGCAACTAAACAATATTTTATCAACTCATTGCGTTGCTGCTAGTTTAGTTATAATTATTCAGCTGTTGAAATAAGTTCTATGCTGTTTCGTTAGGTGTAATATTTTCACTTTTCCATCAGAATATAAAAAATGGCTGCCTGCACTGGTGAGGAAGTACAGAAAACACTTTTCGACTCTAATAAATTTACCATACATTTTCGAAACTTTAGGACTGATTATTTCGAAAATTTTCCTCTTCAAGGTCATACGAATTTGACATATTCCTACTCAGAAAAATGTGCTGCTTCCAAATTCGCGATCAAAAGTATGGGGTGCTATGATGATCGTAAAAATTATAAAAAAAAAACTAAAGTTGACCGGTCTGAGGATTTTTTGTGAAAATTCTTCTAAAATGTTTTATCGAATTTATTCCATACTTTACGAAAGCACTGTATATAAACATAATAACCCGGAAGAAAAAATTCTAAGAAGAAAATTTTTAGATCTTCTTGGACACCAGCTAGTTGAGGAGCATATTAAAAATCGAGTTACTAGTACCGGCGTTTCGAAAACTATTAAATTACGTATTCAAGAAATTTATAACATTTCTGATCCTAATCCGAAAACCCCAATCTATGGAAGATGTTATTATTGCTGCAGCAAGACAAATAGAAAATCGAAATACAGTAAAACCCCTCATAGTGGACACCCCTCTAGTACGGACACCCCTCTTAATGGACACTTTTTTATCAGTCCCGGCAATTCTCCATAAGATTACATTATACAAACACCCCTCTAATGTGGACACCCCTCTATTACGGACATTGGACACTAGTTGTCTTCCCGAACTTGGAATTTCCCCTTCTATTGTGGACACTTGATAAGCATTTTGGAGAATTTATATCATGTTTTCAAAAAAATACTGTTGTAACTTGAGGTGAATTGGACACATTAAAAACGTTTATTTTAAATAAACGTGCTCTGTATTAATTATAAAATTTGGAAATACATTTTGAGGAGAAAAATATTCTAATATGTATAAGCATAATACTTCTTTACGTAGGGTCAGTTGTTCAACAGTGAACCAAGCAGGAACAGTGAACCACCCCTCGTTTTCAACGAATTTAAAATGTTACGTTTATGGCGACATATGTCTTAATTTGCTAGATCTTACCTCAAAGTTGTATTGTAGTTACTGATAAACTGTAATGACGCATCGTTGGTAAACCCGCAGAAACGTGGTTTGTGAGTGTGAAAGTAAAAATCAAGCGGTAAGTTCAAATCTTCATATTACCTTTGTTTCTGTAACTATTGTTTATGCTACCGTTTGCTATTATAAATGGATAAGGCTCTATCAGTTTAGTCAGCGAAATGAGTTACTTTATCAAACGGTTTTTTTTCTAAAATTTAGTTTTTGTAAAATTGCCGGGTAGTTCACCGTGAACCATGTTTGTGTGGAACTACCGGTTCACTGTGCATACAGGGTGCGGCAAAACTGGCAAAAGCATGATTGCGATGGATACACCCGAAATGAATGTGATTGAAGAAGCAAGACAGGCAAGCAAGCGCAGAAAGGAAGTGGTTAAGAAGAAAACAGTCGTACGCCAAATTTATTAAGTTTCTCTACGATAGTGGTGGATGTGGTTCAATATTTGTTCTATACTTTTCTAATAAATTTTTTTATTTCCATCTAAAACTCCTATTATCTATCTGGTTCGGTGTGTACACAGTCATGGTTCACTGTATCACACCCGTGTCTCACAGTGAACCAAAGTACATAAAAGAAAAAAACGGCTATTTCTCAAAAACTTGATTTTCCATAGATTTAGCCCACCGCAAACTTAAAGATTATTTATCATATTTAACTGGTAAACAGTTTGCAAAAATAAAATCCCAGTAGATAAGCTACAAACTCGGCCACAAAATTAGATGGTTCACTGTTGAACAACTGACCCTATAATGTTTAATAAACTGCTTAAAATTTGTAGTAGTTTTGTAAATTTTCGACAAAAATAATTAGGACCCCCTCGAATACGGACACCCCTCTATAGTGGACAGTTTTGTCCAGTCCCTTGAGTGTCCACTATGGAGGGGTTTTACTGTACAAATGCCAGAAATGCCCAAAAGTAATTTCTAGTAATCTAGTTAAACGACATCAAATGGACAAACTTTAGATATTTATATCTTCAAAACTAATAGCGATGGAATTTTTTCTATATTTTTCTCATAATACTTACAATTAGATCTTACATCGAGGTGTTTCGCGAATTTTGGGATACGTTGTATAGGTAGCTAAAATGAATGAACGAGAGATTTTCTTTTTTTAAAATTTTTTATACTCCAAATAAACATTTCAAAACGGCAGACATTCATTTTTACTTACAAAAAATGTTTTCCTTTTGGAAAAGGCAGAAGCGAAACGAAACATGCCTATTTGGCAATTAGTCTAGAGGTACGAAGCTCTTCGCGAGCAACAAAAGGAAAACATTTTATGTAACACAAACATCTGCCTTAAAAAAACTCCAATTTAAAATGTCGCGCAGACCGCTTGATTTTCATGTGTTGTTTCTTGTGGAAATACATGTGGTGTTTCAAATTGCTCGCGAACGGGCACAAGTGGCATTCAAGAATTGTTCCCGGCTTCATGTGCTGCCTTTGGTGGGTCCAAAAGTCCACTTTAATTGAGGTCTTGTACTGATGCTCTACACTTTAGGATTTTGATCTTCCCTTGCGAATTAACCTGCGGTTGGGTGATCTGCTCATCATACGATGTGCTCGATACGGGAACCTCTTCATCGCATGAGGTACTCGGTTCGAGCAAAGGGTCGTCCAGTTGCAACTGTCGAAGAGGCTCTTCGATCGATAAGTTTGTCGTTTCAGCAGGTTCTGGACTGGGCTCGCGCTTGAGTTCACATTCCCAATTTACAGAAGGTGGTAACGCTGAAGACGAGTTCGGTGGCGAAAGCGGGGAAGTTGCCGGACCCTGGTACGAGGGTTGTTGGAAATTGGGAGAGAGGTCATTACCGATTTAACTGCCCGAACTCTGGACATCGACAGCGGAGTCGTCGCTCTGAAATTTTGAATTGTTCTATTTAGCTGGGTTGAGAGAAGAAAGCCCTGAAAAGTAATTTACCATCTGAAGAGGTAATAGCCACTGGGTACAATCAAACATGTCCGTGAAATAATCCATGTTAGTTCCAAACATCTTCTACGAAACAGACGATCACAGTTTGCTACACTGACAATAAGAAATCATAAAATTAATCGATTTTTTTTAAGAATAAGAAAAATCAATGAACCAATTTAAAAAATTCGGGCGAAAATCGGATTAATGAAGAGGGCGTGGGACAAGTGATGTAATTTTTTCGGGAAAACTTTTTAATTGCTGAGTGTACGTTACTTGGCAATTTCGGGAGTGACATTTTGCACAAAAATCGTGAGACGTCAGTCGAAAACCGGGTGGTAACTTGGATGAAATAAAGGGATTCCGATAAAACAACGGGTCCGGAGAGGCCTTTTTTGGCAATTAATTAAATCCAGTTAACCGTCAGCGACTAAGTTTGATTTTAAAAATTGTAAATTTATCAGAAATAAAAATAAAAATTAGGAGATTTTAACTAAATTCAGTTGCTAGCGATAACTTTATGAGCTGTCAAAGTACCAACCCAATCGGCCGATTCGATTTTTGCGCACTAATTAAATTATCACTTATTATTGCACGAGCGTTTTTTTGGACATTTGGTTGCTAGGGGTAATTTCAAGCGCTCTCAAAGAACCAAACCAATCGGCCGATTCGATTTTTTACCCACGAATTAAATTATCACTTGTTATTGCACGAGCTTTTTTTTGAAATTTAGTTGCTAGGGATAACTTTAAGAGCTGTCAAAGTACCAATCCAATCGGCCGATTCGATTTTTACGCACGAATTAAATTATCAACAGTAATATCCCAAGTGCATCAAAATAGCAGAATAAATTTTGACGTTTCTGTCAAAATGTTTTGCCTAGAAATATGTTGAGTAAATTTGTCAGGTAACAAAATCTCGAGTGCGAAGCACGCGGGATTTTGGGTGAAGAATTTATGAGAAATATTTCTTTATTGCAAAACGTTGCGACAAAAACGTAAAAATTTAATCAGACTGTTTTCATGCACGTGGGGTATTCGGCATGATTATTTCCTGATTATTAATCTGAATAAATAGATTTAGAACGAATTATTTATTTGCTTGTCGAAGAATCTTGGATAATGATTGCAAAAAAAATTCAGAAGCGATTAAACGTCAAAATTTAATCGGGTAAATTTTGACACCTTTGAAACGTCAAAATTTAATCGGGTAAATTTTGACGCGTTTGAAACGTCAAAATTTAATCGCTATAAAACTGGGACTTTTTATGTGCATGAAGGAAATAATCACTTGTTATTGCACGAGCTTTTTTGCAAATTTAGTTGATAGGGGTAATTTCAAGCGCTCTCAAAGTACCAAGCCAATCGGTCGAACCGATTTATTCCATACGAATTAAATTGCTACTTGCTATTGCATGAGCTCCTTTTTATTCAGATAAATTAACAGATTTAAACAAAATTCAGCTGCTAAGGGTAACTTTATCCGCGATCAAATTAACAAAACAATCCTGGCTGATGGAATTAAAAAAAAATTAAAAAAATTGAGGGAAAACCGGATTTTAATGGAGCGAAATTATCCGCGAAGTCGCACTCCTCAAATTTATTCAAAAGAAAAAAAAAAACAAACGCTAACAGCGCTATTTCACACTTGCCCAAAAACTAATAAAAATTAACCTCGCTTACCTATTGAACCAGCTCAAACGAGCGTCACAAACGACAAATAAAGGGAACTGAAGTTAACTGGGTAACTGTATGCGGTGCCCGCTGTCTTCTAGTTGTCATTCACGACTTTCTTCGAGCTCTAATTAAAACCCCCTACTTTGATTCCCCCACCCTCAAGTTATTATGCCGTACAACACAAATTACCATTTTTAACAAAAACGGTTTATTTGAAAATCGTTTCTTGAGCTCGTCAAAAAATTATTTTCATGCACAGATTTTATTCGCGCCGTTAAAACGATACGTGGAGGCGCGTGTTTAGCATTGCCAATTCTCCTACGCGGAAAGTGCTGTGATACATTTTTGCATTATTTTCGCCGGGAAGACCGGATGACGGATAAGTTGTAAATAGAAAATTGTCGTTCTGGGAATTTTTGTCAATCCGAATAAATTTGAATTAAGTAAATAAATGACGAGAAACAAAAATACAATTAAGGGCACATTTCTAAACGTTTGCTTCAAATGCACAAATTCTGTCGTTCTTTCAGTATTTTATAAAACGTTTTTTTTTTCAACGCCTTCCAAGAATCGGGAAGTAAAAGTTCCATTGTTGGTGGCACATCATTAAGGGCCACTTTCTGAAACTGCTTGTTTTTTGACGTTTTAAAAAATTGGAAGCTTCGAACAATACATTTTTCAGATGGGAATTCTAAAAAACTTGGGTTCAACGTTCTCTAAAAAACAGGAAATATACATTGCATTCTTGACCGCGGAGGAGTGATTAAGGGTAGTTTTCTAAACATTGCTTTAACACATATGATACTATTTTGTATCTTATTTCCAAACTATAATTAATTTTTTTTTGTGTGAAATAAAATTTGGAACAGGCACCCATGAATGGAATTGGGGGTAATTGTCTGCAAATCGTTTTTACCGTCGTCCTTCTAAGAAATTCCAAACGAAACTTCTATTTTTTAAAAACAACATTATGTATAAGCATTAAAAGTGTCACTATTAGCTAGCAAACTTTATGTTTGCGAGACGGAGAGCCGTGAAGCCGAGTGAATACAAAATTGCCAGTCAAGGAAGGTTGAGGTTGACATGGCGTTATATAATAAACGCAAATTAGTAAAATTATTTCCAATACGCTAAATTGTGTGAAAATATTTTACTGTTCGTACATCAAAAAAACCAATAAATTAAACAACTAGTAATTGAGGTTTCATGAAAATTTATGAGAATTGACAAATTATTTTGAAGGGACATTTTGCCACCGGATGTAATACTTGACTCACCCTATATATTTAATAACTGTATTATTTTCCGCGCATAACTATTCTATTCCGAGAGTTCTACGATCACTAGAAGTCACCCAAATTTGAGGACATAAACGAGAAGGTCATATGATTTACACAGACCAATCCGTTAGTTTTTCGCCTCTCCTGAATAGTTGACTTTTTTCCACTTAGGTATATTTTTAAGCAAGACGGATAAAGATAGAGCCTTGAAATTTTTTTGTGTCGTAAAATACAGTCGAACTCCTCTATAGCGATGTTCGAAAAGCCATGAAAAAACATCACTATAGAGAAACTTCACTATATACAATTCAAGTATAATTTTACAATTTTGGCAGTCATTTTAAAAACCAATTGATATTCAAAACAAATAATTAAAATTTATTATATTTGAAAAAATATTTGTTTAAGTGTATAGAAATACACACAGTTAATAATAAACAATACAAATTTTGATCTGAATACTTACATAACATGATGAAAAAATCTGTCCAAAGTTGATTGCATAAGTAAGGATTTTGCAAGAAATTGTTTTAAGGATTTTTCAGGTTTTCTATTACCGAAAATTCCGTTCCTCGAGAATTTTGGTAAACCTTTCGTAAAGAATAATCACTATATAGAGGCTTAACATCATAATATAGAGGTATTTTTATATGGAAAACGTTCAAAAATGCACGTTCCTGACAAAAACATCACTATAGAGAAGAAATCATTATAGAGGAGGTCACTATAGAGGAGTTCGACTGTATATACAACGTATCCCAAAATTCGCGGAACAGCTCCACACTCGTTGGTGCTACGCTTATCCTTCGGTCTATTTGACTGAACGCATTACTACTAGGATGTCTTTTCAGAGGGTACCTGTCGCGATAGACCCAATAGTATAAGAGCTAGCAACGTCACAAAAAAGTTAATTTTAAGACTTCTGATTTTTTTATATTTTCTTGCTTATTGAAGTTAGGTAGGGATGCGTTTAATTGTGCGCATCCCCTTTCTACAGGTGAAAATTGAGGTTTTTCAAGTCATTTTAAGATTTTATTTTTTTTATATAATTTTTTATATTCTTTTAGCAATATAAATTTATAATTGCCAGACAGTTTTGTTGTTGCTAACACCGCGCCAGACACCATTTTAATAATAAAAAAATATATTTTCAAGTCATTTTAATATAGCTGAAATTTTAATTTGATATAGTTCTGTAATCGAAGAATATAATATATATTTGCCAGACAGAAATTCGGTTGTTTAATTAGAAGCCAGACCGATTTAAGTCTCGGAGAGAATATGTGAGTTAAAAGAGTACGGCAACTCATTGGTTGGTTGCGTGAGAGAAATAGCTGCGACAATGGGAGTTATAGTGAAAAAGAAAAATATTTAAATTAATTGAAACTGTTTTTATAGGTTAAAATTTCGTAACAAAATAAAGCAGAATTATAATTAAACTAAAATTAGACGATAAATTAGCTGAATATTTTGTTTTAAATATGTTGACAACAGATAATTAGGTATTTTTATTCAATATTCGTATCAAAATAAAATGATGCATTTTCATAGTCATCGTCACTGCTTTCATCGTTATCAATACTTTTATCATTGCCATTATTTTCTTCAGAATTATCGTCGTTTTCTAGGACTTAATTATCTGTGAAGAAAAATATAATTTATGAAATATTAGTAAGTTGTTACGTGTTTGTTAAGAATTGTTTTTTTATTCAATTAATATTATTTACCTTGAACTACAATATCAGCAACTAATGATGGTAATGGATCCCCGACGAACCAAACAAAATCATATTTATTATTGTTCCTGGTCCAAACACAAGCTTCTGGAGATAATGATGTTGGATATTTTAAATAAGCTTGTGGTTGGACCAGGAACAATAATAAATATGATTTTATATTTTTTCTACGATAAAGTGGTGTAAAAGTAAATTCAAAGCAATGTTGCCGTGTGTTTTTTCAGGTAAAACCGGCGTAAAATGCTTTTCTGGAAATGGTATATTTTGAAAAGTGATCGACTACAAAGTTGGTTATAGTTATTCAAAATTATTATGCAAGTGATTATAAACACCAATCTTTAAAAAATAATTTCCAGTAATCTAGTTAAACGACATCAAATGAACAAACTTTAGATATTTCTATATTCAAAATTAATAGCGATGGATTTTTTTCTATATTTTTCTCATAACACTTAATTTTATTTAAATCAGGTTTCCCTTGTTATGTAAAATTGTTTACTTACAAATTCGTTTTCTTTTTTTCCATAGCAATATTTTAAAAATTATTTTTTCACTTTTTTACAAATTACAACATTTTAAAAAACACACTCTTTAAAACAAACCACTGCTTTAGACTTGTCTGCTTTCGTGACCATTATATTACTGGTTTTTAATTTAATTTTTAAATCTCTTATTACACTTTTGTTGTGATTTACAGTTATTTCCCGAACCATTACTTTTGATATTACTATTATTATTTATTTTTTTAATTTTTTTTTTTGTATAATTCCCGCAATTTTTTTTGGATCAGAGTAGGCGACGAAGCTGAGTGTCAAAAATTGACTAATTACAGTCAAACCTGTATAAGACGGAATCGCTTGGGACCGAAAAAAAGTTCCGGCTTAGCCAGGTTTCCGGCTTATCCAGTAACCTGCCTAAGACGGAAAATGAAACTGTCTAAGCCGGAAAACGTATGTAATTAAAAAACACAAATTACAGGAATTCAAGATATATTTCCCCACAAACTCTGCAGCGTTTTTTGCTTTTTATTAGTACAAGTTGCTTTAACATTCCCTTCAAGTACAGTGCGACATTCTAATAGTTTTTTTTTCATTTCACCACAATTTATACGGTCCAATGCTGTCAGCTTTTTCAATGCTTCTGCAGAGGTAACTATTTTTTCACATTCTTCAACTTCCATAGCTGAAATAATGGAATATAACAACATTAAATAAATAAATGGTTGTAATATTTGTAAATATAAAATAATTATTATAATTTTGCGTCCAGACAATCCATACCTAAACCTGTTCCTTCAGTTTCATCTTCTCTCTGATCGTCCTGCACAGCTTCCATAAGATCTTCTAAACTCTGATATCCTCCTTCAGTTGTAACTTGCTCATCAATCTCTATGTAATCTTCTGGTCTGACTGAGTTTTCGCCGAGTTCTTCCATTAACTCTTGTATCCTTTCCATATCCTGTGCGCAGTTTTCATTCATTTCTTCCTCAATATCGCCCTTAAAATTAAATCCTGCATGCCTGAAGCATTTTATTACACAGTCCTTTTTAATAGATCTGGTACCAGCTGAAATCCAACGAATAGCATCCAAGACAGATATTTTTTTGGAAAGTTCGGTCACAGAAGTGCAGGCTGTCATGTTTACACATAGCGATTGTAGTACAAATTTTCTGTAATGCATTTTCATATTCTGAATCACATCCTGATCCATGGGTTGGGTCAGGCTAGTCGTATTGGGTGGTAAAAAACATAACTTAATATTAGAAAATTGTAAATGAGGGTGGCAGGCTGCGTTATCTAAAAAAAGCAAAATGTTTCTTTTTTGTGCTTGCATTTTTTTATTTAAAGCTTGAAGCCATTCTTCCATTAAGGAACAAGTCATCCAGGCCTTTCGATTGGCCCGCCACGTAACTGGAAGTTCATGAACATTTAAATTTTTGAAGCAACGCGGCTTTAAACTTTTGCCAATAACTAAAGGTTTTTCAACCTCTCCGTCCGCAAAGGCACATAAAAGTACAGTTAACCTTTCCTTAGCTTGCTTTCCACCTACACATTTATCATTCTTGAGAGCTAAAGTCTTACCGGGAATAGCTTTAAAGAATAAGCCTGTTTCGTCACAATTTCCAATATTTTTCGGATCGTAGTCTTTAATAATTTCATTCAACTTTTGTTTCCAATTATTTACGGTGTCTAAATCTACATCTTTTGCTTCACCACAGATCTGTTTGAAAGAAATGTCGTGGCGAGATCTAAAGCTTTCAAGCCATCCGTTTGATGCTTTAAATTCATTTCGTCCTAGTCGTTGGGCAACAATTTTTGCTTGTTCTTGTAGGATAGGTCCGGATATAGGTAAATTACGCGTTCTGGCGTCCAAAAACCATTCATACAAAATTTTATTTATGGTTTCGTTCCCGGTCTTTTTAACTTTTCTTTTGGTTTCTCCGGGAAGATTTCCACTTAACCACTCTAATTTTATTTTCTGTTTGTTCTTTAAAATCTCGTACACTTGTGTCTTCCCGCACTTATATTTTGCCACAAGCTCCTTGACACTCGCATTTTGCTCTTCATATCACTGTAATAACTCTATTTTTTTTGTAAACTTAAAGTGTTCAGCTTTCTATAAGACATTTTGATCACACTTCAATACGATCACAACGTTCACAGAGGCGACCGTAATCAACTGAATTCAGCTGATCAGCAAATCACTATCGCAGACGGTTAAACTAATACTATATATTTTATTGTTTTGTCTCGCAACAGCAAAACATTTAAGTTTTACTTTGACATCGTTTCCGACTTAGCCAGTGCAGTACCGTGCAGGGGACTTAAAAACACTTTCCGTTTCCGCGATGGCCAGTTTCCGGCTTAAGCAGGTAGCTTTACATGGACAAAATTCCGTCATAAACAGGATTCCGGCTTATCCAGTTTCCGGCTTATCCAGGTTTGACTGTATATCTTTTATATCGTCAATTTACGGAGCTTAAAGGAAAGTAAAGCAAAATACATTATATTGCAATGCAAATGTATATAAATAAAATGGTAGATAAATAATAAATAAAATAGATAAATAAAATGCATAAATACACAATAAATACTGTCAGCCCGTTCTAGGGCTGAGGTTTTCTACTAGTATATATATATACAGGGTGTTCACGAAAAAACGCCCCAGCTCCTAGCGCTATTATTAGGAGTCCAATTGTAACAAACGATACGTCAAATTAAATGGTTCAAAAAGTACTACAATGTGTAGCTCAAACATAATTTTTACCTGTTTCTCCATTCAAAGGTCAAAGGTCAACTTCATTTTTTCAAATTACAACCTTATATTTTTCTTTGACAATTTGATAGAGATTTTTTTTCTGAATTCAACGATGTATCACAATCAATATTTCTGATTTATTTTAGGGTAATAAAGAAATTAAAATAATAATTAATATTATTAGCAGTAGGCTTTGAAAAATAACTGAGACGTAGCGGTGGCTATGGAAACGATGTGTCAGTACGGAAACAACGTATTTTAAAGAATTAATTTATGAACAACAACAGATAACATTTAATAACTAAACAATTAAATAAAGAAATGGCAAATTAACAAAAATGTTCAAATTGGGCATCGTTTCTTTCCAGACATTTTCGTCGACATCTAGATCCTACACTTTGTGTAGCATTAATTAAAATTTCTGCTGGTGTTTCCCGACAAGCGTTGACTATTCTCTCTCTCAAAATTTCCTCTGTTTCCGGGCGCGTAGCATAAACAATATCTTGGATGTATCCCCAAAAGAAAAACTCTAGAGGTCACAAGACCGGGCGGGCCATGGTATAGGTCCATATGTTCCAATCCATTTGTCTTCATTATTCTATATTTAAATAGTCCCTAATCATAAGAGCCTTTTGTGTGGCGCAGCGCCATCTTGTTGAAATACTAGTTCATTCCATTCAATGGCAACGGCAAGTCATCTAAAATTTCTTCTAAGTCTTCAGGCAAAATTTGAAGATATTTTTTTGGTTGAGATTTCCATCAATGAAAATTGGTCCTATTAGGTATCCTGGCGCCTAATATTCCGCACCAAACGTTCACCGAAAATTTTATCTGAGGATTTTGTTCGATGGTAATATGTGGGTTTTCTACACTCCAATAGCGGTGATTGAAACGATTAAAATGTCTGTTGTTTGTAAATTGACACTCATCAGACCACAAATTTTTTGTATAAAATGATGGATTTCGCCTTAACTCGCTTAAAAAGAAATTACACAAATTTATTCTACGCCAGTGGATCGTTTAGTTCACTATTTCACTAGTTCACTATTATTCATTTTTATTACAAAAAATAGATAAACAAACTAATAGCCAGTTTCTGACAGCGATGTTAACGTATTTCTCCAGTTAAATGTCCCGGTTACCATGGTTATTACCATTGTTGCAACAATAGTAATAGTAATTTTTATTTGTGAGACGTCGTTTCCATAGCCACCGCTATGTCTCAGTTATTTTTCAAAGCCTACTGCTAATAATATTAGTTATTATTTTAATTTCTTTATTACCCTAAAATAAATCAGAAATACTGATTGTGATACATCGTTGTATTCAGAAAAAAAATCTCTATCAAATGGTCAAAGAAAAATATAAGGTTGTAATTTGAAAAAATGAAGTTGACCTTTGACCTTTGAATGGAAAAAACAGGTAAAAATTATGTTAGAGCTACACATTGTAGTACTTTTTGAACCATTTAATTTGACGTATCGTTTGTTACAATTGGACTTCTAATAATAGCGCTATGAGCTGGGGCGTTTTTTCGTGAACACCCTGTATATAAAACCAAAAAGAACGAGGAAATATTAAATGAACAAATTTATACAAATAATGATGCGATATTTAAGTTGATATATAAAGTTAAAAATAACTAAATGTAAAAAACGGATTCCATAAAAGTTTGGGACAGTGAGATTTAAATTAGTATGCAATGATTACTGACGATGGATGCACGAAACTGGAAAAAATAAATGTTTCAGTTTAATGATTTGTGTTGACTTTTAAAAAAATGTGTTTTTCAAAATGTAATTGTGTATTTGACGTTGTTTTAAAGAGTGTGTTTTTTAAAATGTTGTAATTTGTAAAAAAGTAAAAAAAAATAATTTTTAAAATATTGTTATGGAAAAAAAGGAAACGAATTTGTAAGTAAATCATAACACTTAGATCTTATATAATCATGATCCATCGAGGTGTTTCGCGAATTTTGGGATACGTTGTATAGGTAGCTAAAGTGATTGAACGAGAGATTTTATTTTATTTTTTATTTCCAAATAAACATTTTTCGAAAAAAACACATGCAACGGTTGTCAAAAAAAAAAAAAAAATCAAAACGGCAGACATTCATTTTTACTTACAAAAAAAGTTTTCTTTTTGGAAAACGCAGAAGCGTTCTGCTGAAGAAATAATGAAACGAAACATGCCTTTTGGCAATTAGTCCAGAGGTACGAAGCTCTTCGCGAGCAACAAAAGGAAAACATTTTATGTAACACAAACATCTGCCTTAAAAAACTACAATTTAAAATATTGCAAAGACGATTGCACAGCGTTAGTTAAATAAAAATTAAAGCTACGATGGAATAACATTTTCATCGGAATACAAAATAAATACTGGGTTTTACGAAGTTCAGTGCCGAGTGTGAAAAAAGTGTGAATTAAAGCTATGCTTGTCCCCGCATTTTGTTCCGCACAACCGGCAGGTGAACGGATCGTTGAGGTCGTGGATAATCATGTGCATTTGGTAGATTGCTGCGTCGTCGAAAGAAATTCCACAATGTGGGCAACTACACTTGCCATCTTCATCAATTAGTCTTTCGCTTTCTTTTGGTTGGACAGGCTGGATCGGTTGCACATCCATGTCGTTGTCCGAGTCGTCACTATCTTCCATCGCTTGCGGCCGGAAAAAATGCGATCGGAACGCGGGGCCGGTTCTGGGCCTCCCGGATGAAGGCCCGGGTAGGCTCAAATCCAGCGGGGCATCAGCAGCAACGGCAGGTTCCGAGAAATAATGTTTTTCTATTTCGTTGAGTTGTTGAAAATAATTAAGGTAGACCAAGTTCAGGAAAATAGCTTGTGGCAAGTTATTGAAGTTAAATTGAGGTAAGGGTTCAGGCGGATTTTCAACTGCAGGTACTGTAGCTTCTGGTAGACGTTCAGGTTCAGGTTCGGGGCGGGTTTCGGGTTGGGGTTCAGGTTGGGAGCGTGGCCGTCCGGACACAGTTTTAACTTTCGGTCCGCGACGAGTTCCATACACGTCCAAAATCGGATTAGGGTTTATGGTTCCATCCGGGTGCAAAATGACGCCATGTTGGTGGTTCTTGCTTTTTAGGTGTTTTTTCAGCGCGTGCACGTGCTTGGTGGCGTACTGACAATCCCGGCACCGGTACTGGTATACTGACGAGTGGGATTTCAAATGAGACGTCAGCATTGATTTATTTATGCAGCTATAGCTGCACTTCTCACACTTAAACGGCTTGATTTTCATGTGATGTTTTTTGTGAAAATCCATGTGGTGGTTCAAATTGGTCGCGAACGGGCACAAGTGGCATTCAATAATTTTTTCCGGCTTCATGTGCTGCCTTTGGTGGGTCCAAAACTCCGCTTTAATTGGGGTCTCGTACTGACACCCTTGTGCCTTGCATTTGTGGATTTTGACCTTCCCGTGCGAATTAATCTGCGGTTGGCGGATCTTCTCAGAGTACGATGTGCTCGGTACGGGTACCTCTTCATCGAATGAGGTGCTCGGTCCGGGCAAAGGGTCGTCCAGTTGCAACTGTTGGAAAGGCTCTTCGATCGGTGAGTTTGTCGCTTCAGCAGGTTTTGGACTGGGCTCGCGCTCGACTTCACATTCAGGAGGTGGTAACATTGAAAATGAGTTCGGCGGCGACAGCGGGGGAGTCACCGGAACCTGGTACGAGGGTTGTTGGGAATTGGGAGAGCCGCCATTACCGATTTCACTGCCCGGACCCTGGACATCGACACCGGAGACGTCGCTGTTTTGCGCGCGACTCTGAAATTTTGAATTGTTCTATTTAGCTGGGTTGAGAGAAGAAAGCCTGAAAAGTATTTTACCATCCGAATAGATAATAGCAACGGCAAACCACCAAACATGTCCACGCAGTAATCTTCGTGACTTCTAAACATCTTCTACGAAACAGACGATCAATAAGAAATTATAAAATCAATCGAATTATTTTTTTTTAGGAATGAGAAAAAAATTAACCAATTTAAAAAATTCGGGCGAAAATCGGATTAATGAAGAGGGCGCGGGACAAGTGATGAAATGTTTCCGGGAAAACTTTTAATTGCTGAGTGTTTCTTACTTGGCAATTTCGAGAGTGACATTATGCACAAAAATCGTGCGACGTCAGTCGAAAACCGGGTGGTAACTTGGATGAAATAAAAGGCTTCCGATAAAACAACGGGTCTGGAGAGGCCTTTTTTTGGCAATTAATTTAATCCAGTTAACCGTCAGCGACTAAGTTTGATTTTAAAAATTGTAAATTTATCAGAAGAAAAATAAAAATTAGGGGATTTTAACTAAATTCAGTTAATCGGCCGATTCAATTTTTTACGCACGAATTAAATTATCACTTGTTATTGCACGAGCTTTTTTTTTAAAATTCAGGTACTAGGGATAACTTTAAGAGCTGTCAAAGTACCAACCCAATCGGCCGATTCAATTTTTTACGCACGAATTAAATTATCACTTGTTATTGCACGATTTTTTTTTTAAAATTCAGGTGCTAGGGATAACTTTAAGAGCTGTCAAAGTACCAACCCAATCGGCCGGCCCGATTTTTTACGCACGAATTAAATTATCACTTGTTATTGCACGAGCTTTTTTTTGCACATTCAGTTTCTAGGGGTTGGCTTTGGTTATGAACTGTGATTGACGTGTTTACACATCGCTTCACAAAAATTGTTGAAAAAACCTGATAAGAAGTAGTAGACAATTAGAATAATATTAATTACGTTCAATACTAGTTATTTAGAGATCATTAATCATTTAATTGACCATAAATTGAATAATTTTGAAAATTTTCGACTTACGGTAACTGTCGGTAACATCATCGGCCGATTCAATTTTTTTACGCACGAATTAAATTATCATTTGTTATTGCACAAGCTTTTCTTTGCACATTCAATTGCTAGGGGTAACTTCATGGGCTCTCAAAGTACCAAGCCGATCGGTCGAACCGATTTGTTAAATAGGAATTGCATGAGCTCTTTTTTTATTCAGATAAATTAACAGATTTTAACAAAATTCAGCTGCTAGGGGTAACTTCATCCGCGATCAAATTAAAACAATCCTGGCTGATGGAATTAAAAAAAATTTAAAAAATTTAGGGAAAATCGGATTTTAATGGAGCGAAATTATCCGCGAAATCGCACTCCTCAAATTTATTCAAAAGAAAAAAAAAACAAAACGCTAACAGTGCTATTTCACACTTGAGCAAATACTAATAAAAATTAACGTCGCTTACCTATTGAACCAGCTCAAAGGACAGTCACAAACGACAAATTAAGGAAAATAAAGTTAACTAGCAACTGTGTCCAGTGGACGATGTTTTGTGTTTGAGTTTGGCTATCTTCGAGGTGTAACAACTAGCAACTGTGTCCAGTGGACGATGTTTTGAGTTTGAGTTTGGCTATCTTCGAGGTGCAACAACAGACCCCTACCATCATTCCCCCACCCACAAGTTATTGTGGGGCACAACCAAGTTAAAATTTATAACAAGTACGGTTTATTTGAAAATCGTTTCTTCACCTCGTCAAGAAATTATTTTCATGCACAGATTTTATTCGCGCCGTTAAAATGATACGTGGAGGCGCGCGTTTAGCATTGCCAATTCTCCTCCGCGGGTCCTGCTATGACCCTGCTATGACCCTGCTATGACTGCTATGACCCTGTGATACATTTTTGCATTATTTTCGCCGGGACGACCGGATGACGGATAAGTTGTAAATAAAAAATTGTCATCCTGGGAATTTTTTTTCTTATCAATCAGTAAATAAATGACTAGAAATAGAAACAAAAATACGATTAGGGGCATATTTGTAATAGTTGTTTTGATGACTGAAAAAAAAATTGTGCTTGTTAATGCTAGTGTTGTTGTTAAGTGAAACAACATCAAGGAAAAAGTTTTGGTTAAAAGACTGGCTATTGGAACGACAAAAATTTTCACATATGCGATTAGTACAAAAATTAAGAAAATCTAATTCCGACGATTTAAAAAAATTTCTGCGCATGAATGATAATTGTTTCAAAACTTTACTGAAAACCATATATTACAAAAAAAAATACAAGAATAAGAAACGCAATCAGTGCAGAAGAAAGATGAATAGCAACTCTACAATATCAGGCCACAGGACGTAGTTTTGAAGATTTGAAATATTCAACTATAATTTCACCCCAGGCTTTAGGCGTAATAATACCAGAAACTTGTCGATTGTTTGATATAATTGGCGTAACTTATTTAATCCTTTCTTTTTTAATAATCTGTTTGAATATGATTTCCATTTTATCTTCCAAAGGGCTGGATATTGTCTATATATATTTATAAATACACTCTTTTCGGCCATTTTTGAAATAATTTTTTAAAATATTTTTTCACTTCAACGCGTACAATAACCCTTATGAATTTAAAATTGATGAATCGTAAAAAACTGTATGATACAACATCACGTCTTCTAGGCTAGCAAAATAGCGAAATCATTTTGTAAACATAAAACTAATAGGACGAAAGTAATAATTTAATGCAGTTCAAGATCACGGCAACGCTTCGGTCCGAGCTGCAGCGTCTGTATATCAAGATAATTTTTTTTTATAATAATAATAAGAATAATTGGTAACTAATGAAATTAAACTATAGGCTATTCCTCGATGATTCTGTAAGTAACATTCTCCTTCAGAGCCGGAGTACATTACAATGAACATAAGTTTAATTGTGTTCTTGCCCTAACTGAATAAATTAATATCTATTGCTTCTCTAATTTTTTGTTAATTGGGAAATTTTGTATAGTATACCAATTATTTTAAAAAAAAGATTTTCGAACTATTTTTTAAATTGGTTTTCATTTGGGCTCATTTTAAGTTGTTTTATAAAAAAAAAATTGGCAGTTATTGGGGACTGCCGACGGAAGTGAAGACTTAAAACTATGAAATAACAGTGGAATAATATTTTGATAAGAAAAATTTTGAGTATTTAGTTCATAATGTGTTATTATTGGCTCATGTAATTGTGGAACATAATTAATTTTAATTTGTGAAGGAATATCATTGTGAATTTCGTCATCATAATCTGAATGTGACTCTGGAATGTATGGTTCATTCCGTGTTGATAGGCCCCCAGTGTAAGTTGGTGGAACATATGGCACATTTCTCGTTGATGGGCCTCCAATTTGTAAATCATGAAAATTCTGACATTTAGAAACATGCTTTACAATTGTTTTTGAGGATTGATCTGTCGATAAATTAATCAAATTAGTGGCTCCGTGACGCGGTAACTGCGTGATGTAACTAGGTGCGAACTCGTAACATTTACCCCATCCAAAAATCGTCTAACGCGCCTAAAGAAGTTTTCACTTCAAAAAAACAATGTTTTGCTGACCCAATTTCATTCGAGTCTTAAGTGGCAAAATGTTAAAAATTTACATTTACGTATTATTGTAATGTTATTATCACTAGATAACTATAGAAGTTCATCCATAATAGCAATATTTTAACGTTGGCCTCGCTGAAATTTTTCAATCAAGTTAAATATCTGGCCGGTGGGAAATCGTCAGTCCAGAGCGAAGTTTTGCGCGGACTGAAGACCGCGGACTGACGATAAACTGTAGGTGAGTGGTGAAGATCGGCGAGATTTTGGATAATTGACGTTCGGATAATCGACGTTCTACTGTATTTTAAAAATAAAAATGTGGCAATAGTGACATCGTGGAATAAACTTAATAGATTACAGTAGGTTTTGAGATTCACACAATGACAATAGAAATTTCTTTACAAACAGTCAAATGCGCAAAATTCTTAAAAAATGGATAACTTTCAATCCGACTGAAACATTCTGGTTTTGCTCCAGCCAACAATGCACGGAAGAGTATAAAATAAATAAAAGTAATAATGATATGCAGGATAACTTCCAAGTACCCGCGGTTTGATTTAGTTGTCATTGTTTTTTGGAAAAAAAAAGTATACCTATGCCAGTTAAAGAGATCTGCCACGAATGTGTGTATTTTGTATGAGTAAGGATGGATTGTGAAGAAAAAGCTTTATCTCCTTTAATTATTAGTAAAATTTTCAAATAAAAAATTGAAGAAAATATTTGTAAGTTAAGGATTAAAAAGAAAATGGTGAAATTAAATCTATTTTACCCTGTCAGTGGCACTGCCGGACCGGCCAGCGGAATTTCCAAATCTAGTTTGGTGCCGCCCGGGGTTCACTGGAGGTCCTGTTCACTGGGCATCCTTCGCTGAACTTGTATGGTGTGCCCATAGATATAGTATTTTTTACAACGGCACGCTTTAAATATTTTACAACCGGACCTAAATGGATTAGGTAGATGTAATGGACTGCACGTGCCGAGGCTAGACAACTTCGTTAAGGGGCGTATTACAATATTTTTCGTACATAATATAACAAGTGGTCTAAAGTTTCCGATACAACTTGTCATTTAAAATATTAGTAGCCAACGTTGAAGAACGTAGAAAGCTCTTAACTGCTTAAAATTTTGGTTTAATAATTGTTTAAATGTGAAAATTTCCCTAATACCAACCCTGTGTAGGTTTACATAAAGATCTGCAGGTAAGCAAATTTGAGATTTACAGGCACACGCCGCTCCTTGAATTTTCATTGTGTACTAAGAGCCCGTTGTAAACTATTTAAAGCGTGTAGTTGTAAAAATACTATACCGATGGGCACACTATACATACTACGACTAACACTAGTGGGAAATCCTGACTTGTGTTAAACAAGGACCGACAGGTGTCTTTATAAAGATTTTTATCTCTCTCCCACAAAAACAGTACGAGTGCCCACCCAGATTCTCTTTTTCGTTTTTTTTTTAAATGTACTTTCTCAATGTAATAATTCTGTAGTAATTTTTATAGTCATTAGGACTATTATCGTTAATACAATTCAACAAGTTTGAATGGGAAAATTTTTGTCGTTGTAACGACCACTTTTTAGCCCAGATTTTCCTTTTTTATTTTTTTGCTCTACACACACCACATTCATCTAAAATGATTTATGCTGCCGCAACTTGTAGCGGACTCATTCTGGATACTGAAATGCGCGAGAAAATTTCCTAGGTCTGTCTGTGGCGACCAGCAAAAATGAGCCCCGCTAAAGGGCTGTCTTTTGAGTTCAAACACTTGCTTTGGCCATTTTAATGTTTCACACATAAGACAACAACTGAAACTGATCTGATTAGTTTTTGTAAAGGGTTTTAATCAAGTTCATGCGGTTTACAATTAGGTAAAGATTTTTTCTGCACTTGAATTACATTATTCATACCTAATATGTTTCAATAATGTGAACACAGCCAGGCATGTCAATCACAAGCAGTTAGTAGAAGTTTCTGAGGTAGATTTCTGCTTTCTGCATTGCCCTAAACGCCAAGTAAATCGTTTTGTTTGAAGATAGTTCACAATAAAACATTCAGATGATTTATTTTAAGTCTTATAGTAACCTTTTGTTAGGAACACTCTTGAGCAATTTTCTAGTGCATTATGACGATCGATGTTCATGACAAGCCAGAAAAACCGTTGTTTTGGCTAAAAAACTAAAAGTTCTATTGTTGATGTGTCGCACATTATTAAGGGCCACTTTCTCACAATATGCATGTTTGCTGACGTTTTAAAAAACTGAAATTCTGCAAATTCTAACAAAATAAACATTACATGCTTGACCGTGGAGGAGTGACAAAGGGTAGTTTTCTAAAGATTGCTTAAAAAGTTGGCCATAACGCATTCTCTCCCGAGGTGTACAGATTGACAGAACTAGCTTGGCGAATGACCCAGCGCTAAAAAAGAAGCGAGAGAGTGTCTTAAGATAAGGATATAGCTAGTATTGGCGAGCGACCAGCGATAAAGCACTGAGCTCCGCTAAGTCAGTCTACGTGGGCGCATCCATGACTCATCCGCCAAGTTAGGTTTGTTTGCAAGTATTTCACAAATCAAATATTTTAAAAATTTAAATGTGGCAATAGTGACATCGTGGAATAAACTTAATAGATTACAGTAGGTTTTCAGATTCACACAATGACAATAGAAATTTCTTTACAAACAGTCAAATGCAAAATTCCTAATAAAATTAAAACAGTATCCTCCATTTGAGGGGTTCTTGTAGTTCTTGGATGGCCTCTATCCTGATAAAAAGCACTCGTTGGTGCTACGCTTCCTGTTTCTCTTAACCTTCGGTCTAATCATCTAAAAACATTACTACTAGGATGTCTTCTCAAAGGATACTTGTCGCAATAAACCCTAGCAGCAGCAGCACCATTATTTTTGCATGCTCCCAGCACCAAATGCATATCTGCATATTCGTTGTTTGAAAACATTTTAACATGACAGGACAAATTGACAACGGTTTTTTCTAGTCACGATGACACTTATAAACCATGTTGATTTGATATTTTTTTATGATAAAGTGGTTTAAAAGTAAATTCAGAGCAATGTTGCCGTGTGTTTTTTCAGGAAAAACTGGCGTAAAATGCTTTTCTGGAAATGGTATATTTTGAAAAGTGATCGACTACAAAGTTGGTTATAGTTATTCAAAATTATTATGCAAGTGATTATAAACACCAATCTTTAAAAAATAATTTCCAGTAATCTAGTTAAACGACATCAAATGGACAAACTTTAGATATTTCTATATTCAAAATTAATAGCGATGGATTTTTTTCTATATTTTTCTCATAACACTTAATTTTATTTAAATCAGGTTTCCCTTGTTATGTAAAATTGTTTACTTACAAATTCGTTTCCTTTTTTTCCATAACAATATTTTAAAAATTATTTTTTCACTTTTTTACAAATTACAACATTTTAAAAAACACACTCTTTAAAACAAACCACTGCTTTAGACTTGTCTGCTTTCGTGACCATTATATTACTGGTTTTTAATTTAATTTTTAAGTCTCTAATACACTTTTGTTGTGATTTACAGTTATTTCCCGAACCATTACTTTTGATATTACAGTAAAACCCCTCCATAGTGGACACTCAAGGAACTGGACAAAACTGTCCACTATAGAGGGGTGTCCTAATTATTTTTATCGAAAATTTACAAAACTACTACAAATTTTAAGCAGTTTATTAAACATTATACGTAAACATATATATTGTTTATACATATTAGAACATTTTTCTCCTCAAAATGTATTTCCAAATTTGATAATTAATACAGAGCAGGTTCATTGCCTTCATTTAAAATAAACGTTTTTAATGTATGTCTAATTCACCACAAGTTACAATAGTATTTTTTTGAAAACATGATATAAATTCTCCAAAATGCTCATCAAGTGTCCACAATAGAGGGGGAAATTCCAAGTTCGGGAAAACAACTAGTGTCCAATGTCCGTAATAGAGGGGTGTCCACATTAGAGGGGTGTTTGTATAATGTAATCTTATGGAGGAATGCCGGGACTGATAAAAAAGTGTCCATTAAGAGGGGTGTCCGTATTAGAGGGGTGTCCACTATGAGGGGTTTTA
Source organism: Dascillus cervinus (assembly GCA_949768715.1). Classification (NCBI taxonomy): domain Eukaryota; kingdom Metazoa; phylum Arthropoda; class Insecta; order Coleoptera; family Dascillidae; genus Dascillus; species Dascillus cervinus. The sequence goes on from OX458322.1 coordinate 21,993,930, forward strand.
CTGTACTATTATTATATTTTTTTTTTGTATAATTCCCGCAATTTTTTTTGGATCAGAGTAGGCGACGAAGCTGAGTGTCAAAAATTGACTAATTATATCTTTTTTCTACGACAACATCGAAATATGTTATTTCACGAGCGTAAATTCAATCATAAACAACTACATTTGTACAGAATTTCATTTCGCATCGGTTGCTAGGCAACAAATGCGAAATGAAATATTTTGTGTTCGGTTGCTAGGAAACAAATGCGAAATGAAATATTTCGTGTTCGGTTCACTGTTTTTGGTCACAAATATTAAGGCGGCCTAGAAAATCGAATGTCATCAGTTTGCTTCTGTCAACATTTTTGTACGTTGCAGATAATAATTTCGTAGTTATTTTCGATAACTCTTACAATTAATATGGAAAGTGATAGTGATAATGACTTGGAATTAACACCTCCAAACATAACTGAAGTTGCAAAGTTCACAACATTAAATTTATTACCGGAAACGTCTAAGAAAATGTATCAACGCGCTTATAACCTCTTCTTTTCTTTTTTTGTTTAAATTATGTTAAACGCGTGAGCAGAGGTTATCGCAGAAAAAATTTAGTATGCAACGCGCACAAAATGGCAATTCATACTCGTGCAAAATGAGCATCATTTTGTGCTTGTTGCATAATATACTATTATATCGTCAATTTACGGAGCTTAAAGGAAAGTAAAGCAAAATATATTATATTGCAATGCAAATGTATATAAATAAAATGGTAGATAAATAATAAATAAAATAGATAAATATAATGCATAAATACACAATAAATACTGTCAGCCCGTTCTAGGGCTGAGGTTTTCTACTAGTATATATATAAAACCAAAAAGAATGAGGAAATATTAAACGAACAAATTTATACAAATAATGATGCGATATTTAAGTTGATACTAAATGTAAAAAACGGATTCCATAAAAGTTTGGGACAGTGAGATTTAAATTAGTATGCAATGATTACTGACGATGGATGCACGAAACTGGAAAAAATAAATGTTTCAGTTTAATGATTTGTGTTGACTTTTAAAAAAATGTGTTTTTCAAAATGTAATTGTGTATTTGACGTTTTAAAGAGTGTGTTTTTTAAAATGTTGTAATTTGTAAAAAAGTAAAAAAATAATTTTTAAAATATTGTTATGGAAAAAAAGGAAACGAATTTGTAAGTAAATCATAACACTTAGATCTTATATAATCATGATCCATCGAGGTGTTTCGCGAATTTTGGGATACGTTGTATAGGTAGCTAAAGTGATTGAACGAGAGATTTTATTTTATTTTTTATTTTTTATTCCCAAATAAACATTTTTCGAAAAAAATACATGCAACGGTTGTCAAAAAAAAAAAAAAAATCAAAACGGCAGACATTCATTTTTACTTACAAAAAATGTTTTCCTTTTGGAAAAAGCAGAAGCGTTCTGCTGAAGAAATAATGAAACGAAACATGCCTATTGGCAATTAGTCCAGAGGTACGAAGCTCTTCGCGAGCAACAAAAGGAAAACATTTTATGTAACACAAACATCTGCCTTAAAAAAACTACAATTTAAAATATTGCAAAGACGATTGCACAGCGTTAGTTAAATAAAAATTAAAGCTACGATGGAATAACATTTTCATCGGAATACAAAATAAATACTGGGTTTTACGAAGTTCAGTGCCGAGTGTGAAAAAAGTGTGAATTAAAGCTATACTTGTCCTCGCATTTTGTTCCGCACAACCGGCAGGTGAACGGATCGTTGAGGTCGTGGATAACCATGTGCATTTGGTAGATTGCTGCGTCGTCGAAAGAAATTCCACAATGTGGGCAACTACACTTGCCATCTTCATCAATTAGTCTTTCGCTTTCTGCTGGTTGGACAGGCTGGATCGGTTGCACATCCATGTCGTTGTCCGAGTCGTCACTATCTTCCATCGCTTGCGGACGGAAAAAATGCGATCGGAACGCGGGGCCGGTTCTGGGCCTCCCGGATGAAGGTCCGGGTAGGCTCAAATCCAGCGGGGCATCAGCAGCAACGGCAGGTTCCGAGAAATATTGTTTTTTCATTTCGTTGAGTTGTTGTTGAAAACATTCAAGGTAGAACAAGTTCAGGAACATAGCTTGTGGCAAGTTATTAAAGTAAAATTGAGACGGATTTTCAACTGCAGGTACTGTAGCTTCTGGTAGACGTTCAGGTTCAGGTTCAGGTTCAGGTTCAGGTTCAGGTTCAGGTTCAGGTTCAGGTACAGGTTCGGAGCGGGGTGCGGGTTGGGGTTCGGGTTGGGAGCATGGCCGTCCGGACACAGTTTTAACTTTCGGTCCGCGACGAGTTCCATACACGTCCAAAATCGGATTAGGGTTTATGGTTCCGTCCGGGTGCAAGATGACGCCATGCTGATGGTTCTTATTTTTCAGATGTTTTTTGAAGGCATGTACATATTTCGTAGCGTATGAGCAGTCCCGACACCGGTATTGATATACGGGCGAGTGGGACTTCATATGAGACGTCAGCATTGATTTATTGATGCAGCTATAGCTGCACTTCTCGCACTTAAACGGCTTGATTTTCATGTGCTGCTTGCTGTGGAAATCCATGTGGTGGTTCAAATCGGTCGCGAACGGGCACAAGTGGCATTCAATAATTTTTTCCGGCTTCATGTGCTGCCTTTGGTGGATCCAAAAGTACACTTTAATTGAGGTCTCGTACTGACACCCTGATGCTCTACACTTTAGGATTTTGATCTTCTTGTGCGAATTAACCTGCGGTTGGGTGAGATGCTCATCATACGATGTGCTCGGTACGGGTACCTCTTCATCGAATGAGGCGCTCGGTCCGGGCAAAGGGTCGTCCAGTTGCAACTGTCGGAGAGGCTCTTCGATCGGTAAGTCTGTCGCTTCAGCAGTTTCTGGACTTGGTTCGCGCTTCACTTCGCATTCCGGATTCGCAGGAGGTTGGAAAAGCGGGGAAGTTGCCGGACCCTGGTACGAGGGTTGTTGGGAATTGGGAGAGAGGTCATTACCGATTTCACTGCCCGAACTCTGGATATCGACACCGGAGTCGTCGCTCTGAAATTTTAAATTGTTCTATTTAGCTGGGTTGAGAGAAGAAAACCTGAAAAGTAATTTACCGTCTGAAGAGATAATAGCCACTGGGTATAATCAAACATGTCCGTGAAATAATCTATGTTAGTTCCAAACAGACGATCACCGTTTGCTACATTAACAATAAAAAATCATAAAATCAGTCGATTTATTTTTTTTAAGAATAAGAAAAATCAATGAACCAATTTAAAAAATTCGGGTGAAAATCGGATTAATGAAGAGGGCGTGGGACAAGTGATGTAATTTTTTCGGGAATACTTTTTAATTACTGAGTGTACGTTACTTGGCAATTTCGGGAGTGACATTTTGCACAAAAATCGTGAGACATCAGTCGAAAACCGGGTGGTAACTTGGATGAAATAAAGGGCTTCCGATAAAACAACGGGTCTGGAGAGGCCTTTTTTTGGCAATTAGGTAATTGAATCCAGTTAACCGTCAGCGACTAAGTTGGATTTTAAAAATTGTAAATTTATCAGAAATAAAAATAAAAATTAGGAGATTTTAACTAAATTCAGTTGCTAGCAATAACTTTATGATCTGTCAAAGTACCAACCTAATCGGCAAGCCTGATTTTTTACGCACGAATTAAATTATCACTTGTTATTATTGCACGAGCTTTTTTGCAAATTTAGTTGAAAGGGGTAATTTCAAGCGCTCTCAAAGTACCAAATCAATCGGCCAAACCGATTTGTTACATACAAATTAAATTGCTACTTGCTATTGCATGAGCTCTTTTTTTATTCAGATAAATTAACAGATTTTAATAAAATTCAGCTGCTAGGGGTAACTTTATCCGCGATCAAATTAACAAAACAATCCTGGCTGATGGAATTTAAAAAAATTTAAACAATTGAGGGAAAACCGGATTTTAATGGAGCGAAATTATCCGCGAAATCGCACTCCTCAAATTTATTCAAATGAAGAAAAAAACAAAACGCTAACAGCGCTATTTCAGACTTGAGCCAACACTAATAAAAATTAACATCGCTTACAAATTGCACCAGTTCAAATGAGCGTCACAAACGACAAATAAATGAAACTAAACTTAACTGGTAACTAACTGTATGCACTGACCGATATCTTCTACTTGTCATTCACGACCTTCTTCGAACTCTAATTACAACCCCTACTTTTATTCCCCCATCCTCAAGTTATTATGCCGCACAACACGAATTACCATTTTTAACAAAAACGGTTTATTTGAAAATCGTTTCTTAACCTCGTCAAAAAATTATTTTCATGCACAGATTTTATTCGCGCCGTTAAAACGATACGTGGAGGCGCGTGTTTAGCATTGCCAATTCTCCTTCGCGGTCTCCTCTTGAGCCGTTCTAAAGTAAATACGTGCCGCGCTACTACTATTGCAACTTCGCTTGAAAAGATTAAGTCACCCTGCTATGACACCCTGTGATAATTTTTTGCATTATTTTGCGCCAGGACGACCGGATGACGGATAAGTTGTAAATAAAAAATTGTCGTTCTGGGAATTTTTTTTCTTATCAATCCAAATAAATTAAATTTAAGTAAATAAATGACTGCAAACAAAAATACAATTAGGGGCATATTTGTAATAGTTGTTTTGATGGCTTAATCTGTTTTACATTACGTTTGAGGAATTTCTTGCTCCAAACAGCACCAACTCGTTGCCATTATTTTCAGTATTTTATAAAATACTGGTTTTCTATATCGTTTACAATTAGTTTTTCTACATGAGCAAAATGGTTTTCTGTCAATGTCTTCCAAGAAGCAGGAACTAAAAGTTCTATTGTTGGTGTGTCGCACATTATTAAGGGCCACTTTCTCACAATATGCATGTTTGCTGACGTTTTAAAAAATTCGAATTCTGAAAATTCTAACAAAATAAACATTACATGCTTGACCTTGGAGGAGTGACAAAGGGTAGTTTTCTAAAGGTTGCTTAAAAAGTTGGCCATAACGCATTCTCTCCCGAGGTGTGCAGATTGACAGAACTAGCTTGGCGGATGGCCCAGCGCTGAAAAGGAAGCGAGAGAGTGTCTTAAGATAAGGATATAGCTAGTATTGGCGAGCGACCAGCGATAAAGCTCCGCTAAGTCAGTCTACGTGGGCGCATCCATGACTCATCCGCCAAGTTAGGTTTGTTTGCAAGTTTTTCACAAATCAAATATTTTAAAAATTTAAATGTGGCAATAGTGACATCTTGGAATAAACTTAATAGATTACAGTAGGTTTTGAGATTAACACAATGACAATAGAAATTTCTTTACAAACAGTCAAATGCGCAAAATTCCTAAAAAATGGGTAACTTTCAATCCCACTGAAACATTTTGTTTTTGCTCCAGCCAACAATGCACGGAAAAGTATAAAATAAATAAAAGTAATAATGATATGCAGGATGACTTCCAAGTACCCGCGGTTTGATTTAGTTTTTTTGTTTTTTGGAAAAAAAAGTATACCTATGCCAGTTAAAAAGATCTGTCACGAATGTGTGTATTTTGTATGAGTAAGGATGGATTGTGAAGGAAAAGCTTCATCTCCTTTAATTATTAGTAAAATTTTCAAATAAAAAACTGAAGAAAATATTTGTAAGTCAAGGATTAAAAAGAAAATGGTGAAATTAAATCTATTTTACCATTTGTTACGCACTTCTCCCTGTCAGTGGCACTAGTGGACCGGCCAGAGGAAATTCCAAATCTTGTTTGGTGCCGCCCGGGTACTGTTCACTGGAGGTCCTATTCACTGGGCATCCTTCGCTGAATTTGTACTACAACTACCACTAATGGGAAATTTTGACTTGTACTAAACAAGGACCAACAGGTGTCTTTATGAAGATTTTTATCTCTCTCCCACAAAAACAGTACCAGGGGTACCCAGATTCGCTTTTTCGTTTTTTTTTTTAAATGTACTTTCTCAATCTAATAATTCTGTAGTAATTTTTATAGTCATTAGGACTATTATCGTTAATACAATTCAACAAGTTTAAATGGGAAAATTTTTGTCGTTGTAACAACCACTTTTTAGTCCAGATTTTCCTTTTTTTATTTTTTTGCTCTACACACACCACATTCATCTAAAAGGATTAATGCTGCCACAACTTGTAGCGGACTCATTCCGGATACTGAAATGCGCGAGAAAATTTCCTAGGTCTGTGGCGAAATATACCTCAAGTTCGGTTCGCGAGTAAGACTCGTATGTGAGTACAGTGCTTTAGATTTTCTAAGCTGGAAACAACGTAATTCATAGCTAATGCATTTTAGAAATCTAAAACTTTAATGAAATTCCGCAGCAGAGATGCACAAAATTAATATAAAGACTGTACATAAAGCATCCTGAATAATTTATTGCCAAAATGTAGGTACTATACTTTAACACTTTCACGTGGCTTTTCTATTCATTAAAACAAGTCAAGTTGAATTTTAAAAAATTTCATTCATACAGGCCGACTGAACACAGTAGGTGGTGATGGGAATTGTCGCTCCGGGCCATCCATCAATTACACAATGCCGAAGGGTAGGCGGGGAGGTACGTAGATAGGTAGGTAAAGTTGTACCGATGGATAATTATTTTAGAAAAAATTACATTTTTAATTTATATAAGTAAATGACAATACTTTTATTTTAAAAATCTTATTAAGATAATGATTCATAACGTAATATATCAACGTACCAAAAAGATTTTTAAATTAATTTTAATTTTAATACGGAAAATTATTTTTAACTGAAATGGTGAAATTAAGTTATTATTAGAAATCTCACCCTTGAATGGAATTTGGCAGTAGACCTTGAAGAAAGTGAATGAACAAACTGGAAATCATTTAATTTTAGTGGTTTCTCTATCAATTTTTAAGAAGCTCGTTTTTATTGGATTTTTAAATGACTGAATTTTGGCTTTGGAGGTAGTTCGATGCAAAAATTTATTTTTAACTGAAATTATTACAGTTAATTTTCATTGTTACATTGTAATAACTGTATAACTTATCACCGCGTACTATGTTCACTGTTCTGCCCTCCTAAGAAACATCCCAGTATCTGCAGAAAACAAAAATATTGAAATTTTAGTACTTATTGATTCTGCTCGATTTATGTGACATTTACTTAATAAAAAGACCATAAATGCAAGAAAGCCACATAATATCGTGGAAAATGTATTCACTGTAACTGCAAATTAATACAGAGATGCTTAGTTAAAGCACAGTTTATTTAAAAACAGCTATGAGGTAGATACGGAGGGCAGTGTTGTTCACGTGCTGCCCATGCAATAAAAGAAGTCCTTGAAAACTGTAATTGATGGAATTTGGACGCGTCGTATTTTTTTAGTACAACATTTTCTGTGACATTCTTTTTGTGTATTACACGATAATAATTTTTCGTAACAAATATTGGTGACACAGGGATTAGTGTAATCTTAAAGGTACCCTACCAAAATAATAATAAATCTGATGAAAGGACAGAATAGATTTTGTAGAAACTGATGACGAGGATGAATAAAATAATAGGCACAAATGACCAATACTGGTTTCTCTTACAATATTTTGAAGTGTTTGTTTGCTATGAATTCATAATTTTATTTAATGAAAACATCTTCTACAATTTCCTAATTAGACGAACTTCAGCAAGGTTGCAATAATTAGGACCTTGATGCAAAAAGGGTATAAGTCACAATATGAAAATTGGATTTATCGCCTTCTTGCATCAAAGACGCGTTATGGGATGAGTCAAAAGTAGTTTTAACTTCATTATGACATTATAACTTGTCCCATTCTGACATCAAACGACACCTAATTTACAATACATTCAAATGGCATACATAACTTGATATTGGGACAATAATGACTTCTGCCCTTTTTGCACCAAGGTCCTCAATTGTAAATTATGGGGTTTAATTTAAAACCGACAGGATACCAAAAAATACTTCTTCTTCTTTCAATTTTAAATCGTTTTTTGGCCCCCTGTAATTTCCATTTTAGAGAAACAAGACGCTTGTCATTATGGAGTTTTACCTGGTGTAACAAGGCTCCCATGAAATGAATATCGTCGGGTTACTGCAAAAACAAGATAACTCCATTTTATGCATGGATTAGTTTAGTAGGTCTCTAGGTTTCAAAATTGTCAAGGCAAATGTTCGAAAGTGTTAAACGTGCTATGTTTCACACTTTCAAACACTTATCTTGTCTTGGTTGTGCATTCGATGACAATTTTGAAACCTAGAGATGTACTAAACTAATTCATGCTTAAATGGAGTTATCTGGTTCTTGCAGTAACCCGACAATATACAGACTGGACATAAAACAATCTGAGTTATGCAATTCAAAAATAAAGTGTTTGGGCACTTTTAAAAGTGTCCAAACACTTTTATTCCCAATATTATTTAATTTCAAGTGGTTTTTCTGTTCATGATTTTAAAAGGCTCGTTTCTATTGGATTTTTAAATGACTGAATTGTTGGTTTTGGAAAATTCGACGCAAAAAATAATTTTCAACATAATTTTTCTTACCTTTTAATTCCACAAGTTTGTTTTCGTAATACATTATAAAACAAAATGAAACGTCATTTTGACAATTTCTCAACTGCTAATTTAAGTCACTTAACAATTTATGACAGTTCTGAAATTTCATGGCTTACTCAATCAACATTTTTTTATGCCCACTTTGTATCCCCGATTTTTGTAAATGATTTGATTGCAAAATTTCAGTGAAAACGCGAATTTTGAGCAATTAAAAATGTATTGCAAAATTGAAACTGTTTTCCAAATCGGCCATCTGCGACAGGACAGGAAGTGCTTGTAACCCGACATAATAAGCGAATTTGAGCGTATTTTGACAGGAACGTGAGAACTGACCATCGTCCACATTATGCGCGTGGAGTAGGCGTCTTCATTGAATTTTATATCAACGACCGCTTCGATTATTTCCGAGTTCCCAGTAAATCCAGATACGCTATCGCAAATGATGCAACGGCCTCAAAAATCGCTTCCAGGAACCTGAAAAGTTATTTAAATCTCAGATAACAATAAAACGCAATGAAAAATTGCCCGTTTATGTTTATATACGCTACAATTACAGGGGGTCAAAATTTTTAACCCTCCTCACAAAGGACCGTCGAGCGGCCAACAAAGGAAAGGGCACGAATAAAATTTTGCATGATAAAGTTTACGCCGATACTTTTGTTAAAACTGACCAAGGGTCAGTTTTCGACAAAAATAGATCATATAAATCAAGTATCGCTCTTTTGTATTAGCGCTCATGCGGTTGACTTTTGGCCTACATCTGTTCTTGCCCAGCAATAAATCGGCCATGGTCTTAATCGCCCCGCTGATTTAAATTCGACACTTTCTCACCAGAAAACTAAATCTGAACAAAGAACTAAATTACGGCATATGGGTATCATCGCAAAAATGGCTCTTATCGCCGGGATCTGTTTATTTTTATCGCGGGAACTCAATCTATTCTTGTTGTGATTGGGCCGCCGGTTTTAGCAACCCCTATCGAGATAGGGGTTCGTGGATTTATTTATTTTCGTCGACTTATTTCTAAAATTCGAAATTAATATTATAATTAACCCTCACGAGACGCCAGCACGTGCTACCTGTCTCTCACAATCTCTACTTATTCGGTCGTTTCTAAGGGCGGTTGTCGCCGATTTTCAGTTAAAAATTTAAGTAAACGTGGCGCTCATTAGGCACGCTTAATGCTAACCTGAGATTACCATCCTCCGATCCGGATTATTACAACTTACTTTTGCTTTAGTAAAAAATTGAGATTGGCTGTGAAGATGCGGCGATTTTTACAAATTCTGAATGGCTCCGAATTATTATTAACCTTGGAGTTCATTAAAACGTTTCTGAATTCCGCAAATTCTCGCCTCAAAGAATTTCGACGCTTCCGACACAACCTATCAATGAATACACTAACAAGCCTAAAAAAATTTAGGTAACAAGCTGCAGCCCCGGGAGACCACATTTCCTGCTCCAGGAACTGGACGTCCACCGGACGTTGCAAAAAACCGCCGCAGGGCCGTAATCCACCTGAAGTCGCTTGAACAGGTACCGCACAAAAAACACCCTTAGCTCGGTGTTTTTTATGCAGGTCGACCCATTCAAAATTCCGCTTTAAGGGTGGGAAACCTCAATAAAAAATGACTTCGGAGGGATCACACACCAATAAGTAGGCTACTAAACGATTTACACGGTGCAAAAAAGAACCCTCATAAAAAACTAGGTCGCATTTTTTCCGCCCTTTTCAAAGCGTGCGTTTCACGCTGTGTTGAAAAGAGACGACCTGTCGAATTCTTGTGCAAATTGAAGATAAAATGCGAAAATAGTTGCTGGTGTGAATGATGGCCTGAAAAAAACGTTGCACTTTGAAGAATTGCTGGATTTCTGGGAAAAAAAGTCAATCTGTTTGTTTGGTTATAAAGAGTATTGAGAGGCAGCTGACTGGTTTTGGGTTACTTCTAAAGGGTGACTGACCGAATTATTCTGCCAATTGTAACATTGCTATTTTGAAGGTTACGTAGAATAGTGGCACGAAATCTTAAAGTGACAATTTTAATAGGTACCTATTCTGAATTTATTATCTTCTTGATGGGAACGGTTTGTTCTCATTGCTTCCAAGTATTAACCCGGTCCCAATGCCACTATGCATTTTCTGTTCTGGTATTATTACAAAAAACAATTTTCATTAAAAAGTGTTTGGTATGGTATACAAATTTTTTAATTTTAAGTTAATGGAACCATTCATAATAGCCGCTTATGTAACAAATACTTAATACAGGATTTATAGGTGCTCATAATAGCCATTTATGTACAGGGTGATCCATCATATAGCATTTTCGCAAAAAATTATATTTTGTAATCGCCCTAAAAAATTGAAAATCTGGGTACAATAATCTACAATTAAAGGACTCTATTAAGGAAGTATTTAAGTCACTTTTCACATTCTGTGATATTTGAGATTTGATGTTTCAGCTTGATCTGGAAAACACATTGTACTTACTTTAGTAAAAAGAGATCATTCAAAATCAAAACAATGTGATTTCCAGATCACATTCAAACATCAAATCTGAAAATATGAAAGTGCTTAGGCACTTCTTGCATAGATCTCTTCAAATACCATTTTTTTTTTAATTTAATTATTCCAACGATAATAAATAAGTTAAAATATTTTTTTTTGTGTTTTAGGTCATTACGTTCAAAATTGCTGAATTTTAAAATTTTGAAAGAGCCATCGATTTCAAATTAATAACGGTTGAACCCATTTAGTGCGCACAACGCGTTATGCGTCCGGTATTTCAGTCGAGGGTTAAACCAAAAATTATGGTTACCAACAACCGGTAACCCTAGCTTTCGCTTCCCGTTAACTTTTTTTTAAGGTTATCTTGTATGTAATATAGCATTTTCACAAAAAATTATATTTTGTAATCGCTCTAAAAAATTGAAAATCTGGGTACAATAATCTACAATTAAAGGACTCTATTCAGGAAGTATTTAAGTCACTTTTCACATTCTGTGATATTTGAGATTTGATGTTTCAGCTTGATCTGGAAAACACATTGTACTTACTTTAGTAAAAAGAGATCATTCAAAATCAAAACAATGTGATTTCCAGATCACATTCAAACATCAAATCTGAAAATATGAAAGTGACTTAGGCACTTCTTGCATAGATCTCTTCAATTACATTTTTTTTAAATTTAATTATTCCAACGATAATAAATAAGTTAATTTTTTTTTTGTGTTTTAGGTCATTACGTTCAAAATTGCTGAAATTTAAAATTTTGAAAGAGCCATCGATTTCAAATTAATAACGGTTGAACCCATTTAGTGCGCACAATGCGTTATGCGTCCGGTATTTCAGTCGAGGGTTAAACCAAAAATTATGGTTACCAACAACCGGTAACCCTAGCTTTCGCCTCCCGTTAACTTTTTTTTAAGGTTATCTTGTATGTACATACAATTTTTTAAATTTTAAGTTAATAGAACCATTCATAATAACCGCTTATGTAACAAATACTTAATACAGGATTTATATCATAATAGCTATTTATGTACAGAGTGATCCATCATATAGCATTTTCACAAAAAATTATATTTTGTAATCGCTCTAAAAAATTGAAAATCTGGGTACAATAATCTACAATTAAAGGACTCTATTAAGGAAGTATTTAAGTCACTTTTCACATTCTGTGATATTTGAGATTTGATGTTTCAGCTTGATCTGGAAAACACATTGTACTTACTTTAGTAAAAAGAGATCATTCAAAATCAAAACAATGTGATTTCCAGATCACATTCAAACATCAAATCTGAAAATATGAAAGTGCTTAGGCACTTCTTGCATAGATCTCTTCAAATACCATTTTTTTTTAAATTTAATTATTCCAACGATAATAAATAAGTTAAAATATTTTTTTTTGTGTTTTAGGTCATTACGTTCAAAATTGCTGAATTTTAAAATTTTGAAAGAGCCATCGATTTCAAATTAATAACGGTTGAACCCATTTAGTGCGCACAACGCGTTATGCGTCCGGTATTTCAGTCGAGGGTTAAACCAAAAATTATGGTTACCAACAACCGGTAACCCTAGCTTTCGCTTCCCGTTAACTTTTTTTTAAGGTTATCTTGTATGTAATATAGCATTTTCACAAAAAATTATATTTTGTAATCGCTCTAAAAAATTGAAAATCTGGGTACAATAATCTACAATTAAAGGACTCTATTCAGGAAGTATTTAAGTCACTTTTCACATTCTGTGATATTTGAGATTTGATGTTTCAGCTTGATCTGGAAAACACATTGTACTTACTTTAGTAAAAAGAGATCATTCAAAATCAAAACAATGTGATTTCCAGATCACATTCAAACATCAAATCTGAAAATATGAAAGTGACTTAGGCACTTCTTGCATAGATCTCTTCAATTACATTTTTTTTAAATTTAATTATTCCAACGATAATAAATAAGTTAATTTTTTTTTTGTGTTTTAGGTCATTACGTTCAAAATTGCTGAAATTTAAAATTTTGAAAGAGCCATCGATTTCAAATTAATAACGGTTGAACCCATTTAGTGCGCACAATGCGTTATGCGTCCGGTATTTCAGTCGAGGGTTAAACCAAAAATTATGGTTACCAACAACCGGTAACCCTAGCTTTCGCCTCCCGTTAACTTTTTTTTAAGGTTATCTTGTATGTACATACAATTTTTTAAATTTTAAGTTAATAGAACCATTCATAATAACCGCTTATGTAACAAATACTTAATACAGGATTTATATCATAATAGCTATTTATGTACAGAGTGATCCATCATATAGCATTTTCACAAAAAATTATATTTTGTAATCGCTCTAAAAAATTGAAAATCTGGGTACAATAATCTACAATTAAAGGACTCTATTCAAGAAGTATTTAAGTCACTTTTCACATTCTGTGATATTTGAGATTTGATGTTTCAGCTTGATATGGAAAACACATTGTACTTACTTTAGTAAAAAAAGATCATTCAAAATCAAAATAATGTGATTTCCAGATCACATTAAAACATCAAATCTGAAAATATAAAAGTGACTTAAGTACTTCTTGCATAGGGCCCTTCAATTACCGTTTTTTTTTTTAAATTTAATTATTCCAACGATTATTTTTTAGTGATTTCATTCACCAATCGTTTAGCAGTATTTGGGCACACGTGTTTAATTCTGTCCAATCACAACATTATTATAGTGAGAATTTTCTACTGTAGAAAATTCCCGCAATTTATTCTCACTCTCTTGGGATATTACTTATGATAATAAACAAGTCAAAATATTTTTTTGTGTTTGAGGTCATTACGTTCAAAAATGCCGAAATTTAAAATATTGAAAGAGCCATCGATTTCAAATTAATAACGGTTGAATCCATTTAGTGCCCACAAGGCGTTATACGTCCGGTATTTCAGTCGAGAGTTAAACCAAAAATTATGGTTACCAACAACCGGTAACTCTAGCTTTCGCCTTCCGAACAACAACAACTCGGCAGCAAGCCCACAACAGCCAGGCAAGCTAAGCAAGTGATCAGTAAACTCGGTTTTATTCTTCAAACGATCGTAAATCTTGGTTTAACCTAAGGGCTACTAGTCGAGAATAATGGTTTAAGCTCGACCTGTTTAACCGCCACCACAAATAGCACTAATACACGACAGGCATCTTTCATTTTCAACCCAATATGGCATACACAATTGCAGCGTCGTCGCCTCAAAGCGCATTGAGTTTAGCATAAGGTACCCGGCACATATACCGGCGCCGGCACGGTTTGTGACATTTTTATTATGATTTGTATGAATATTCGGGAGCAGTTTTCTGAAACAGCATTCAAGAGAACAGCCGACCAGCGACAAATCATAATAAAAATGTCACAAACCGTGCCGGCGCCGGTATATGTGCCGGGTACCTAACGGAGCAAGTGAGAACCAACATTTTCTGTTCCAGTCCAAACTACACCAGGGCTAGAGGCGATTTTTTAGTCAGCGAATCTGGCACGCCCTGTTCGGTGCCCGAAAAAAAAGCAAGTGAGAATCTTTGAAATTGCGTCCTAGTTTCAGAATTTTGCGACTAGCGAAAATAGGTTGTACCTGAAAAACGCTATGTGATGGACCACCCTGTACATTAGAAGGGTTTATTACAGTAAAACCCCTCCATAGTGGACACTCAAGGGACTGGGCAAAACTGTCCACTATAGAGGGGTGTCCGGATTCGAGGGGGTTCTAATTATTTTTGTCGAAAATTTACAAAACTACAAATTTTAAGCAGTTTATTAAACATTATACGTAAACATGTATTATGTTTATACATATTAGAACATTTTTCTCATAAGTAATATCACAAGAGAGTGAGAATAAATTGAAAATAATTCGACAGATTTTCGAAAACTTGTTGCCTACGGGCTCTCGTGTCTATTCCCAAATGGCAACAAGTTTGAAAAAATAACTGGAGATTTATTTTCTAATTAATTCGCACTCTGGAGTGGTATTCGGAAGATTATTTTTTAATGTTTGAATCAAAAATGCAGCATAAAAGATACACTTTAACAGTTTAAAATAAAATTGGTGACAGATGTCAGATAATTCTCCCGGGAATTTTCTACAGTAGAAAATTCTCACTATAATAATGTTGTGATTGGACAGAATTAAACACGTGTGCCCAAATACTGCTAAACGATTGGTGAATGAAATCACTAAAAAATAATCCTCAAAATGTATTTTCAAATTTGATTATTAATACAGAGCAGGTTTATTGCCTTTATTTAAAATAAACGTTTTTAATGTGTGTCTAATTCACCACAAGTTACAACAGTATTTTTTTGAAAACATGATATAAATTCTCCAAAATGCTTATCAAGTGTCCACAATAGAGGGGGAAATTCCAAGTTCGGGAAAACAACTAGTGTCCAATGTCCGTAATAGAGGGGTGTCCACATTAGAGAGGTGTTTGTATAATATAATCTCATGGAGGAATGCCGGGACTGATAAAAAAGTGTCCATTAAGAGGGGTGTCCGTATTAGAGGGGTGTCCACTATGAGGGGTTTTACTGTAGCTATTTAGTTGTTCATAATAGCTAAGCATTTGTTTAACGAGGACATAATACAAGCTGCTTTTAGTATCTATTTATATTCATTACATGGGTCTTATAGCTCTTTATAATAGCTAAGTATTTATGTAACCAATGCATAACTATGCATAACTATAGTGTACTATACCACGTTGTTTAATTCCAGAAACGGTTAGAAGGCTGTAAAATATTTTTTTTTTACTTTGTTGATAGTAATGGCATTTTACATCCGTCACTTTAAGGTAATATTAATAATGCAGCTTTAGAATTAATTAATTAATTAATTTTCAAAGAAACTTCCAATGAGGAAAACTTTATCTTCAATATTCTGTAACAGTGATTCTGTAAAAATTGTGTAAATGGTGTATTAAGTACTAACCAACATAAAGTTTAAAAAAATTTCTTTACAGTCTTCTGGAATTAAAAAACACCCTATAGCTAGATTTTTTATTTTTTATTTTGTGAGAATTAGAGACTGAAATTCTTGATTTGGAAATTGAGATTGTTGTTGATATTAATCTGTTATCATTAATTAAATTGAAACCGTTTGTCACTTTAAGGTAATATTAATAATGCAGCTTTAGGATTAATTAATTAATTAATTTTCAAAGAAACTTCCAGTGAGGAAACTTTATCTTCAATATTCTGTAACAGTGATTCTGTCAAAATTGTGTAAATTGTGTATTAAATACTAACCAACATAAAGTTAAACAATGTTTTTTTACAGTCTTCTGGAATTAAAAAACACCCTATAGTTAGATTTGTTTCTTTTTTATTTTGTGAGAATTAGAGGCTGAAATTCTTGATTTGGAAATTGAGATTGTTGTTGATATTAATCTGTTATCATTAATTAAATTGAAACCGTTTGTCACTTTAAGGTAATATTAATAATGCAGCTTTAGGATTAATTAATTAATTAATTTTCAAAGAAACTTCCAGTGAGGAAACTTTATCTTCAATATTCTGTAACAGTGATTCTGTCAAAATTGTGTAAATTGTGTATTAAATACTAACCAACATAAAGTTAAACAATGTTTTTTTACAGTCTTCTGGAATTAAAAAACACCCTATAGTTAGATTTGTTTCTTTTTTATTTTGTGAGAATTAGAGGCTGAAATTCTTGATTTGGAAATTGATATTGTTGTTGATATTAATCTATTATCAATAATTAAATTGAAACCGTTTGTCACTTCAAGGTAATATTAATAATGTAGCTTTAGAATTAATTAATTAATTAATTAATTTTCAAAGAAACTTCCAATGAGGAAAACTTTATCTTCAATATTCTGTCAAAATTGTGTAAATTGTGTATTAAATACTAACCAACATAAAGTTAAACAATTTTTTTTACAGTCTTCTGGAATTAAAAAACACCCTATAGTTAGATTATTTTCGTTTTTATTTTGTGAGAATTAGAGGCTGAAATTCTTGATTTGAAAATTGATATTGTTGTTGATATTAATCTGTTATCAATAATTAAATTGAAACCGTTTGTCACTTTAAGGTAATATTAATATGTAGCTTTAGAATTAATTAATTAATCAATTTTCAAATAAACTTCCAATGAGGAAAACTTTATCTTCAATATTCTGTAACAGTGATTCTGTCAAAAATTATGTAAATTGTGTATTAAGTACTAACCAACATAAAGTTAAACAATTTTTTTTTTACAGTCTTCTGGAATTAAAAAACACCCTATAGTTAGATTTTAAAATTTTTTATTTTGTGAGAATTAGAGGCTGAAATTCTTGATTTGGAAATTGATATTGTTGTTGATATTAATCTATTATCAATAATTAAATTGAAACGTTTGCCACTTTAAGGTAATATTATAATGCAGCTTTAGAATTAATTAATCAATTAATTTTCAAACAAAATTCCAATGAGGAAAACTTTATCTTCAATACTCTGTAACAATGATTCTGTCAAAATTGTTTAAATTGTGTATTAAGTACTAACTAACATAAAGTTAAAAATAAAATTTAGTTTTCTGGAATTAAAAAACACCCTATAGCTAGATTTTTTTCTTTTTTACATTGTGAGAATTAGAGGCTAAAATTTTAGATTTGGAAATTGAGATTATTGTTGTTATTAATCTGTTATCATTAATGAAATTGAAACCGTTTGTTTAGACTTTAACGTTGATTCTTTTTGTATCGCCCGAAAAATTACAACAATTTTTCATATCTGCCTTTTCTCGCGCGCTGCCTGGTCCACAGTCTCTCAATTCTTTACATAAAATATGATATGAGTAATTAACAAACTAATTCAACATTCAAGTCTACAATTTATCACCGAGATTAAAATGAGATCAATATTCTACAATCGGAACAATTTTTTTTTTGTTTTCACCAATTCTGGATGTATCTAAATGGGAGTCACATGTGGCTAAAATAATACATCTGCCAGTTTTCAATCATGCTGACAGTTCGTGAAACGAAATGCAAAAGTTCCGAAAGAGGCCAAAAATAACACAAAAAAAATAAATCGTGCGTTTGTCCTTGCTTTTTTCTGCCTTCCGAGAATACACTTCCTATTTGAAAAATGTGTCCGCACACGTTCTTGTTTTTTTTGTAATTATATTAATGATCTTGTGCAAGGTGACGGTAAAGTTTTCCAATTGGAACCAAAGTGTCTAAACTATTAAAATATTATTAAGCGAGGCTCGTTTGGTTTTTTAAATAATTTATTTTTTACGATATCTCCGCCTGGGATATCATTTTCTGGCTCAGAATTTGTTTTGTGACTTTTCAAATCAAATTTCAATTAACATAATTCATTGTTAACATATTTGTTGCGTTGCTTTTGGGGAAACAAATTTAAATTCGTGAATTAGAAAGCCCCTAATGCGAGAAGTCGTTAAAAAGAAATTTGCCTCAAAAATATGTTAAGAGAAAATTAATTTTTTTATTGCACATAAAAAGACAAGGACTTTCCGACCTTGAAAAAACGAAGCAACGAGTGAATCCTTTCATAACGAAAATAATACAAAAGTAACTTTTAGTCCAAATGAAACATGCTATTTTTTCTCCAGCAAACAATGAACGACAAAGTACAAAAGATACAAATTCTAAAGTACTGATAAGCAGAGTAATATCCAAGTTGCAGTGACATTATTTAATTTATTTTTTACGATTTCTCCGTCTGGGATATCAATTTCTGGCTCAGAATTTGTTTATTCACTGCATTTTTGGATTTTTGCAGTACATTGAAATATTTTTTTTGCGAATTTCAGAAGAAGAAAAAACTCAATGCAAAGTTAATTAAGGCTGGAATAATTGTTTTCTGTCAAAGGCAAAAAAATATCAATTTGTTTTGTGACTTTTCAAATTAAATTTCAATTAACATAATTCATTGTCAACATATTTGTTGCGTTACTTTTGGGGAAACAAATTTAAATTCGTGAATCAGAAAACCCCTAATGCCAGAACTCGTTAAAAAGAAATTTGCCTCAAAAATATGTTAAGTGAAAAAATTAATGTTTTTATTGCACATAAAAAGACAAGGACTTTCCAACCTTGAAAAAACGAAGCAACGAGTGCATTCTTTCATAACTAAAATAATATAAAAGTAACTTTTAATCCGAATGAAAGACGGTATTTTTTCTCCAGCCAACAATAAACGGCAAAGTACAAAATATACAAATTCTAAAGTAGGTAATAATAAGCAGAGTGATATCCAAGTTGTAGTGGCTTTATTTAGTTATATCGTTGTTTTGTAGGAAAAAATTATTCGTCAACTAAAAATATCTACCACGAATGCGCGTATTTTGTGTGAGTAAAGATTAATTGAAGGGCTTGGGGCAACAAGGCTACATGCCACACTTTTAGCAAATTTGAGTTATCTTGATGTTCTACAGATCTCCAATTTTTGTGATAAATACATAGCGTTATTAATTTTGCAAAATATGCAAAAATATTCATACAGAGTGATGAAAAAAAGGTGTCCACGATTGATATTACGCCAATGCTTTCTGTTGAAGCATTGTGGAAATAGCACCAAAAGTGGTCCAAGTAGATTCTGTTTAAAATTTTTTCGATGCGTTATTATCTGTCTATATATCTATATCTATACTCGCCGCGTCCAAAAGATGGAATAGCCACGAGGTGTTCACGTGATAGTTCGTAGCGTAGTCTGATTTACACTACCTCGATAAATTTTAGTTGTTGAAATTTAAGTTTTACTATTTCATGTATTTTATGGAATGAATTTATGCATCAGTCGGGAATAAGCATTTCTTATTTTTTACTTCACTCATTGCTTACGTGGGTATAGTGGGCTTAGCCACGAGAGTATGAAAGTTTAAAATATTCGACTGCATGGATTAGGCCGCATCAAACTTATTACCTCGGGCCGTTAATCAATAGGAAACTGTCCAACCGAAAGTCAAGTGAAGAGCACGTTCGTTTGATAGATATTCACTGAAATTGTATTCCATTTTAAATTTTTTTTTGTACATTTGACTGGTATTGTTCAAATTTGACAAAAGACCTGACATAGGAAAGTGAATTATTGTTGTCATCGTTTGCTAGAAGATTTGCGATGTTACAACATTGATAAATTTTGCTCGGAACCAAAAAACCGTACTTTAACATCGGTAATAAAGTTGGTTTCAATATATTTTTACTTTTTTTTTAAAAGCACCATCAACTGCATCATATTTAGACTATAACTATGCAATTATTACAAAATTGTTAATCGTATAGATTTTTATTGTCTGAATATGAAAGCCTGTAACTTTTCATCACCCTGTATAATAACAGCTCAAGTCACAAGTAAATGCATCATGGCAGCATCGTGGTCACATGTTTCTGCCAAAAGAAAATTAGATTTAAATATTGAAAACAGCAATGAACATTTTGATTTGACTCTGATGAATAACATTTATCAGATGAGTCTGAACAGGTAATTTAAACTTTTTATGTGGCACGTATCGTTTTTCTCAAAATATTTTATTGTAAATTTCATCGGCCATATTGTATGTCTCTATCATCATTGAATGTGTAAGTATAATAATCCGATTTCACTGAATCTAAAAAAATTAGAAAATCTGGCACAACTGATTCTCTACATTCCTTCAGTGTATCACACTTATTATGAAGAAGTAGGGACTGTTACAGCTGTACCACGAAATATCACTTAGGAGGTAATAGATAATAGGGTCTATTCAGTAACTTTTTAATGGACCAATGAAAATTAATGGTACCATTAAAAAAAAATCAATTCTGTAAATCAAAAGTCCATTAAATTTTTACCGGCATTCTTTAAATGTGACCTTTAATTTTAATATTTTAATGGGATGTCAAATAGTAGCCAGTAACATTATTGGCAAGCAAAAAATATGTACTTACACCATTACAATAGCGTTTGATGGTTTATTGCACCTTGTAATTGCTAATCTTGACGAACGTGCAAGACAACAGTAAGTGAACATCATTACAAATTACTTAATGTTTATTTTTTGGCTTTGTTTCTTGTAGGCAAGCAAATAGGATTCTTCAGAGGCATTGAAGAGATGTTAGTAATCCTTTTACTCTACCTGACGAACGCTTTTTAATATTATTTCGTCTTAGCAAAATCTGCTGTAATGAATTCATTCATTTTCATGACGGAACCACGACGCATAACTAAAATACCTGCACATCTTCGAATTTTGTGTTCATTGCATTGCTTTGGGTAAGGATGCCAGCAAGCAGCGATGGGGATAGGGATAGGTTGTTCAAAGTCAGCCGAATGCAGGTGCAAGATATATTTTACAAAAGTACAAAAGTACAACCTTTGCAAAATATACTCACTACTTTCCAACCTATTTCTGTTTTTTTTTTGAACCACCTAAACTGTGCAGGTTTTCATGCCAGAGTTGCCCACGTTAATAGTTGTGCGGTTTGACTTTGCCTTTAGATAATAGCAAAACTTATGTTTTTTACGAAAGTCTACTAAGAATTCTTTTTTTTTTCATTATTCATTTTGCCCAACAAATCACTGCACAGGACACTTTAAACTCCACGGCCTTCAAACATGGAAAATGCATGCATGTATTTGTCAGTAAAATTGACAGAAACCAAGGGATACCGATGGATTGTACCTTGCCAACGGTTCGTTTAGACCACTTTAGACCGAAACATGCGAAGATTTTAATGGGACCATTAAAAAAGTTGCAATTTAATGGAACCTTCTTTTAATAGAATACCAAAATTAAATTTAACAGTTATAATTTTTAATTACACTGGGCCGTTATAATTTAATGCGTTGATTACAGAATAGACCCTAATGAATCTGAAAATTTGGACAACAATTTTTCAGACAATAGTGAAGATGGAAGCTAATTTGTAAAAAAAAACACAATGTTATTTTATTATCAAAAAGGGTACAAGCCACAATTTGTGTAATAAATAAAAGTTGCAAAAACAACCAGTTGATCTGCCAAAAACGGTGAAGAAATGAATATTATTTAATCCATTAAAATTTACAAAAATCAGAAAATCTCCAAAAATGGACTTAATGGTATTTGGCTCAATTAGTACTTTTTGCGATAACAACTTGATGATTTTGATTTGAACTTCTGAAAAACATTGATAAACCGAACGGTCCAAAGTGTGTGTTGACCAAATCCTTTAATAACAAAAGAATTGTGTTATTCCATTGAAATTTATAAAAATTATAACAAGTCATAAAATAAACTTAATCGTATTTGTTTTGTGACTACCTCAATTAGAAGCTCATTAGTACTTCTTGCGATAACAACTTTACGATTTTGTTATCGCTTTTAGACTTTCAAAAAACAATGACGACACCCGGTATGATTAATCACACAGGCCGGAGTGACCCAAGTGCGAAAGCAATCCAAATCAGCGCTGTTGTAGCAGTGTCACTGATATTACAAAAAAATTCACCCCAAACTTAGGGGTCGCGGTCCACATGTCAGATAGGAAGAGGATGTGCCTTTCGTCCAGAAATACGATCCTTGCGGCCGCTTAAAAAAATTAAAAAATCGACGAACCATATGTGAGAATGGCCAGCGGTGCGGTGCGCGTTCCGGATCCACGATTGTCCCTCGAGGAATGTCTTAGCGCGAAATTAACGCAGCACTTTGCGTTTGATTTATAGTTCTCCAAAAAGATTGAATAACACATTTCCTGGCCGATTTTTTATACATAATTAGGTTCCGCCCTTAAAAAAACATATGTTGACCAGAAACTTCATACAATGCCCCCTTTTCGACACAACAAAAGTCGCTTTTCGTCCACCGGTCAGTTAATCGCATTGTGTGCTTCAGATGTAACATTAGGAGTTAAAAAACCTAAAAAGTCCATAAAACCCATAATTACAAAACGACAGTAGCGCAATATATCACCGAACCGACTTTTTGGTGCCATTGTGAGCGACGGTTTTTTTTTATAAAAATCGTCTTTTCACACAATGAGTCCTTTGACTGGCCGTTCTGCCGTTTAGCCATTGCACAAAATTAGGACGTTAAAAAACGACCCAAAAAATCTCTGAAAAGAAACTTTCGCTTGTGGCCGGCTTGGAATTAATAAAGATAAGGACGAAGGCATAAAAAAGGGAGAAAAAACCCTTGGTGATATAACTCAAACCGGGCACCCTCCAATATCGAATGACAGTCTCCGATATGTTTTAGTATCGAACGGTAATAAAATCTAAAATGGCCGCGAGATGCGAGGGTTGCTCGTAGCTTACCCTGTTTTTCCTGCGTATCCCTGCGCCCCTAACTGATCCATGAGTCATTGCGTGGGTGGACTGGCTCCTAGATTTAGAACCCGACAGATGCGGTACTGCGAAATTAACTCACATCCAGGTAAAGCAATAATCGAAACCATCATCAAATTATGGGAAAGGAATCGATTTTAATATTTACCATTCAATGAGTTATTAGTAAAAATTGCAAATAAGATTAAGTGTGATTTTTAATTCCAGAAACAGTTAGAAGGCTCAAAATTTTTTTTTTCTCTTTATGTTCATGTAATGGCATATTGCATCCGTCAGTTTATTTTTTAATTCGAAATAAAAAATAAAAACTGAGATAACTTCAAAAAAAACTTTCAAATTAAACCACTCCTCTTGCAAGCTATAAATAACGTTACGTGTGATCATTGGAAGAACTGCATCCAACATGTTATAAAGAATGTTCTAGTGTAGTTGGTTCTATTTATTTTTTATCTCTAATTAAACATTGAACTATAGAAATGTAGCTATAAGATTAGAAAATATAGCACAAAACGGTTCTGCCGAAGGAAACAATTTTCAAAGAAATTTCGTATTTTTCAACCCTTTTAACCGTTTCTGGAATTAAAAAACACAGCATAGCACCCATCAACAAAGTTTTGTTTTGAGCAAATAAATAAGTTTCCGGTCGAGTATAAAAATAAATGATTATAACTTTTACTATCTTTGTTTATTTACCCAAAAATAGTTCAAAGTATTTATTGTTTATATGTACACATTGTCCTTGTTAAAAATACATCTATCGGAGGTTCGTGTTTGTTTAGGACATTTTTTTGCTGAAATTGGAATATTGTACTTTTGATAAACTGCTCAACGGAAATAAGCGTGTCTTTTAAGGTCCGCGTCAGACCTACCGGTGCGGCCCGGTTTTTGACGATTTTATTATGATTTGCGTGATTATTCGGGAGCAGTTTTCTGAAACAGCGAAATAGTCTCGATAGGAGATAAGCTCGTAATTTATTTTGTAATAAATAAAACTGGCTTTCCTTAATTCTCGTTTTATTCAAAGGATGCACCCAGTATCGACGAGTCTTTTTTTTGAGACAGTAGGAAACTTATCGCAATTAATTCAATGTTGTCCATTTTTAAATGTATTCCACGTCGAAGTCGCACTGTTTGTTTGTTGAACTGTTTGTAGCCAAAAGCAAATTTAATATACAGTCGAACTCCTCTATAGTGATGTTCGAAAAGCCACGAAAAAACATCACTATAGAGAAACTTCACTATATAGAATAGAAGTATAATTTTACAATTTTGGCAGTCACTTTAAAAACCAATTGATATTCAAAACAAAAAATTAAAATTTATTATATTTGAAAAAATATTTGTTTAAGTATATAGAAATACACACAGTTATTAATAAACAATATAAATTTTCATCTGAATACTTACATAACATGTACTTATTGATGAAAAAATCTGTCCAAAGTTGATTGCATAAGTAAGGATTTTGCAAGAAATTCTTTTAAGGATTTTTCAGGTTTTCTATTACCGAAAATTCCGTTCCTCGAGAATTTTGGTAAACCTTTTGTAAAGAATAATCACTATATAGAGGCTTAACATCATAATATAGAGGTATTTTTATATGGAAAATGTTAAAAAATGCACGTTCCTGACAAAAACATCACTATAGAGAAAAAATCATTATAGAGGAGGTCACTATAGAGGAGTTCGACTGTAATTATAATGGAAATATTCGTCGCACATCGGATTCTACCGAAAATAAATGCATCGACCTCTGATTAAAGAATAATGAACTTCTAAACAAGTTGATAAATCAAATTCGAGTCGACTTTGGCATTTTTATTTTTCAAATGCGGTGATAATCGTCCCTCACAAACTATCTCAATCAATTTTAACATTTCAAAGTTGCTTAAATTTTATACCTGTTATAGGCAAAGTGCATAATTCAGTATTCTGTAGAATGCCTAGATATTTTATGTAAACTGGAGAATTATTAGATATTTTATTAAAAAAATACCTTTTATATTGAATTAAACCTTTCCCTTCTAGTTACGACTTTTATGGAAAAGGTTTAACTCAATATAAATTTTTATAAAAAGTTTAATAATTCTTCAGCAGCGAATTACGAACTTTGCCACTAACATATCAATTCTAATCAAAGTATCAAATAACAAGGACGACAATTTATTTGAACCAAAATTGTAACGAAATACACAAATTTAATAATTCTAGGGATTTAGAGGCCGCTGATTACTAATACGTTGTCAAAATAAAGATTGTCAGCAAACAGCAAACACTTATCTTATGATTGGAAATACAAATTAATTCTAATCGTTTAAATAATATAAACAATTAAGTCCACCTGTTGAAATTTTCATGATTGCAAATAATTAAAAGAATTCCGAAGTCGCTAATACGCCTATCGAGACCATTTCGCTGGTCTGCTCTGCTCTCGAACGGTGTTTCAGAAAACTGCTCCTGATTAATCACACAAATCATAATAAAAACGTCAAAAACCGGACCGGACCGGCAAGTCTGACGGGGACCTAAGTGATAGAGGAACATCCAACAGAATTTTTGTTAATCTAGGTCAGCGTTTCTGAGAATTAAAAAAAAAACGATAAAACTCACTATGTCTATTAACATTAGCGATTAGGTTGTTTAAGAAACTAATATCTGGTTATTCCGATTGTTTGAAAACTTTGGACATAAATGCGATTAAGTTCAAAAAGATTTCCGGATGCTGGTTGTAGGGCTTGACGATTTTTCTTTACCTTCAAGGTAAAAACCCCTACGTAGTTTAGATTTATTGGCCACTTATTTACTGCAATTATACATATTCGACACAGTCAAT
The DNA here is from genome assembly GCA_949768715.1 of Dascillus cervinus. Classification (NCBI taxonomy): domain Eukaryota; kingdom Metazoa; phylum Arthropoda; class Insecta; order Coleoptera; family Dascillidae; genus Dascillus; species Dascillus cervinus. The sequence goes on from OX458322.1 coordinate 22,020,156, forward strand.
TTATATGCAAAAAAGGCCCACCCTTGCAGAAAGGTTGGTGAATAAATAACACCAGTTAAACCTTTAACTTTTGTGTAAGCGCAATAAATTTGTTGAACGCTTCCTGTTAAAATTGGCACAAATTTTTCAGAAAACCTTTGAAAACGTCTAATATTCAATGGCCGTTCATGACTCACGCAAAGCGACAACATTGTCATATTGCCAGTTGGTTGAGGAACGAAATTGTATTTTTGATGCCACGCCGTCACAAAAATGTTTATCTGTCGCCTAGAAATTCAACCTTTTTTGCTCCAATAGAAAGCGGCACTTTGTTTACCCCTTTTAAGAGCGCAGGTATCGACATGTTAAAAACTTGCAACCCTCCTTCGCAAAAAACTAGAAACTTATTTTTTTGATCGGGTAAAAAGTGCGTTTGGGATAGTTTTCGACGTTGACCGAAGCGGGCATTATTTATTTAAGTAAAATTTAACCTTTTCTTGCGCTTGACAGCCACCCCGGCGAGTTCGTGTTTTAATATCATAAAAGTTATAAAAACGGGAAAGGTGAAATCAATCACCGGTTACACTCATATGACGTGACATTCAAGAAAACAACAGCAATTCTCAGGGTTGCTAGAATATTTTTTTATTTTATTAAGTAGATAACATCAAAAAATAAATTATGTAATAATACTCCTTTTAAAAATAAAGAGCATTTTAAAGAATATGATATGAGAAAATTTGAAATTTTCAAGAAAACCGAAATATAGGACATTTTGCTCCACTTAAAACGAGGTCTGGCAACCCTAAATTCTCTTTGCACTCACGTAGGCATCCCAACATACACATTTTAACTTTTAATTAATTATTCAGAACTTGATGACTGACTATTAAGTAATAATTAAGTGTTTTATGATATTAATTTAGGAATTAGTTGTGAATGCTTTTGCACAATATCATTTGCTTGCGCATAGTTTGAGGAACGTAAACGCGGCAACGAAAGAAAAAAATTAAAATTTACTAATGTAAATATGTTTTTGAAAAAGTATTAGTGTGAGTTTTACATTTTCAAAATATAATATAAAAGGGCATATAAAAAGAAAAAATAATCAAAAATGTAGCTATCTACAGCTGTTATAGCCCACCTTCAGAAATGTATATTTTAAATGAATTCATAATTTTGTCATGAGTGTATAGATGGCAAAACATGCACTAAATTGAAAGGCTACAAGGAGCTGAGAGTCATAAGAAAAAAATTAGCATAGGTTGACAACCGGATGAGAACCAAGCCGGCACCCAGCGTTCTGTTTTATAACTACAGCTTGGTATATTATTTCCCATGTGCTCCGCTAGTTTTTTATATAATTGAATTTCAATTGAGCAAAATGAGTAATATTTATTGTACTTTTGCCAAATGCACTTTACATTTTAGCAACACAGCTGATAGTTATGTGTTTGCATGCAACACTGTTTTCAGTCCTGCTTGCAAAATAAATGACTTTTGAATTAAGATTGCGCAAATATTTAGCAGTGCTTAAAGACATTCTGAAAACTACAATTAATATTATAGTAAGTTAGGTTACGTTAGGTTAGGGAAACTGTTCAGTAATATTGATCTACGTGTTCAATGGAAAATCTATAAGAATCGAACTTACTGAATAATTATTTCCACAATGTAACCTATAAATAAGTAAAATCACTAAAAAAAATAAACGTACCTTATAAACACTTGATAATGTTAAAAATACAAGCATAAATAATATATCAAACTTTCCATTACCACAGTATATCAAAACCGGAAGTAGTAGTTGCATTCTGATGTCGAATATATATATGTATATATAAAATTTATTTTCCCAGGGAGGGGAACAGTTCCAACATGGCCGAATTCTTCCCAGTCAGCGCTATAATTGTGACAGAAAGTACTAAAATAGCAAAGATTCGAATCCTGGGTTCTTACCTGTGATATTTAAAATGACACGCGCATAGGGTAGTTTTTCAAGGACAGGGATAACTCCATTCATGTGGGAGAAGTAGTTAGAAAAAAATTCTTGTTTAAATTTATTATTCATTTATTTATTTTATTTGGTTATTAAAATTAAATAAGTGAAAACAAGGTTAAAATATTTCTTTCAATTTTGTATTGCAGGTAACCCCCGCTCAACGCGCCCCCGGCGAACGCGAATTCGTTATACTGCGAATTGTTATTATTTTTAAATTTGTTTAACGACTTACGTTTCAATTGTTCCTTTTTCTATTCCATATCTTCTTTTTTCTCTGTTTTTTCGGGATGTTCTTCATTCCTCGTCACTTATTATAAATTTTTAACTTGCAATTATAAAAGTATGCTTACAACATTTAATTTAAATCTACACACAAACATTTTAAAACTGAATGAGTTTATTGTCATTTTTATTATTATTATTGTGCACTTCTTTTATTTCCTAGAACAAAAAATAAATAAATAAATAAATAAAAATTAAAAAATAAAAATTAAAAGAAAATTAAAAAAAAATTAAAATTAAAAAAAAATAATTGGAAGTTGTATATATAGAAAAGAAAAAGGAACAATTGAAACGGAAGTCGTTAAACAAATAATTACTTCCATATCGGGAAAAAGATCATTAAGTAAGTTCGTTTTTAAATTTGTGTAAAAGGCTAATCCCTTTTAACGGTTGGTAGTTCGCCCTAAATTTTTATTTTTATTGCAATATTCTTCGCCTAGAGATTTCGTGCATTTGATTTATGACTTCACGCTTTAAGCAGTGTACACAATGAAAATTTGCTTACCTTGAGATCTTTAAGTAAAACTACACAATAAATTTAGAATTTACAGGTACCCCAAAATACTTCCCGTAAAAAATACTGTGGGATTATATATAAATCTTCGTCAGTGTATGTAATCTTAGCTGCAGCGTCAAATACATGCAAATTAAATTGACTACATATTTTTTATCTCTTCGTGAAAATTGAGTAAGAAAATTCGCAATATAGTGACTTTAGAAAAGAAACTAAAAATGATAGAAAATGTAGAAAGTGGTGGTAAATTTACAGCTGTAGAAAGAGATTTCAAATTGCCAACAAAAAGACAAAATTAAAAAAGCTGCTGGAGTTGTTCGAAGAAAACGACGAAAATTACGAGAGAGTGAGTGCTATAAAACATGGTTGCAAATTTTGCACAATAAATGTAGAGGCCAAACAAGGAAATCTTGATTCATTTTTGCAACGTAGAACAAAATGAATGAATTATAAATAATTATGTTTTGTATGACATTTATTTCTTTTATTTTGTTATGCATGAGATTTATTTTATATTAATAATATTTATTTATTTTATTAAGTGTTTTTTTTTCAGAATTATAATATAATTTTTTATAAATCCCCCGTTGAACGCGAATTTTTGCTTAAGGGGGCCACTTGAGAAGCAAGATTCACAAGATGGCGCCACCGTAGTAAAAATGTCAATTTTGTAAAAGCTCTTTTCATTAACAAGCTTTTTTATATAAAAAACTAGTGGTGGATATAAAAGATAAAAAGATGATCTAGGTATAGACATAAATTTGCCATTGAAAAACTTGAAAAAAGGATTAATTCAAAAATGTCACACTTTCCGATGCTTTTTGACTTAAATACTGACAAATGTGATTAGATAATGTACGAGTATACTTATGATTAATGCTTCCAGGGTGTGATCAGCAAGATTTTCTTTCCTTTTAACAAAAAATTAAAATATTATTGAAAGTTTGACATTTTTGAATAAATACTTTTTTCAAGTTTTTCCATGGCAAATTTATGTCTATACCTAGATCATTTTTTTATCTTTTATATCCACCACTAGTTTTTTGTATAAAAAAGCTTGTTAATGAAAAAAGCATTTTACAAAATTGACACCTTTTTCTACGGTGGCGCCATCTTGTGAATCTTGCTTCTCAAGTGGCCCCCTTAACACGGCCAGGTTCAGAACGTATCCTTCGCGTTGAGCGGGGGTTACCTGTATTTTTAAAATGTTACAGTCGCTTACACCTATTTCGAAATACCGGGTGTGTTATTCCCAATTGCCCTTATATATTTTTTATTAATCCGACAGTTCCAATTAAGAATTTCTTTAGGCTCTTCAGGCTTTTGGTTTCTTACCTGGCGCTCAAGCAGATAATGTAATTTGTGTTGCCTATTCTGACTATGCAAGTCGTTCGTTTTAAAATTGTTAAAAACAGAATCTCAAGTTGGATCTAGTGATTGATAAAGGAAGCTGTAGATGACAGCACATAAATTTCAAAAAACATTAATTTCAAGCTTGAAGCTTTTTTTAAAAAATGGTTCTAAAATTCGAAACATTGAAAATCATAAACAATCTTTAAAATATGACAAAATCAATAGAATAAAAGTTTTAGATATTACCAAGTCACTGAACAAAAACAAATCCTAAATGCAAAAATCTGAAAAAATGCATATTAACCATTTTCTTGCAGCAATTGTGCAAAACCAGTCTAATAATTGAAATGCCTAATTAGCATTGTCGTTTTTACACACTTGTGATCTTCCTAGGTGGTCTGCACGAGCCATTAATTTCTAATTACCAAAATTCCTCGAAAAAGCACTTGATTACAGTTACAGATAAGAACGTCGAGCAAACATTTGAACAAATGTACAGTTAAAGAGAGGAGCAATTGAAGCTTCAGCGTTTAATTTACCAGCAGGTTGAGTCAAGAATCCGCTCAACTATTTGAACGTAAACAATGTCCGCTTCTCAGAACGGCCACTTATTAACACAAATAAATCGAATCAGAGGCCTTTGTGAACGCGAAAATTAATAAAAGGAACCATCTCGCCTCTCATTAAGGATCATTTCGGATTTAATCGAAAAAACAGGCGAACAAACCGACCGAAAAATATTGGCCGTTTTCGAGTCGACTCTGGAAACCTAGTTTAATTTGACACTTGTTATTAGTCAAAAAGGTGAATACTTAATTAGAATTGCGAAGATCCGCTGGTCAGATCCCGGAATTAACTGTAAAACCGTACATACTTAGGTGAGTCACGCAATTTTCGATTATCCACGGAGTTATGCATTTGTGATAATTATATTCAATCGTCGAATTGTCTGCTGTTTTTTTTTTTTTTTTGGCTAAGTTAAAAAACATCCAAAGCGTTGATTACAAACCGACTGAAGAGATTGACCTGTAATTTACAAGCTTGAATTTCAAGCTCTTGCATTTATATGGTTCGCGATGCTGATATTGTAAAACTGGATTGAGTGCATTTATTACCTTGTTGTGCAGAACTGTTTGAATAAAGCATTTTAGTGCCACTCGCTTTATCCAGTTTAGCGCGATTTGATGCGCTTCTTTCTTCGTTTTTTAACGAGATTCTTTGTAGAAAAATTCCGGCCCCAGAAAAAATGCGCGCCATTTGCATGGATTTCGCACAAATTCGACTTTTGAATCAAACTGTTTCGTTTTAGGAATTAAATGATCCAATCGAGTAGAAAGTTAAACCGAATTTTTATGACATCTCCGAGAAACGGAGGCGACCTAAAATTTTTTATTGATTGTTTTGATTAGCGCCTAGTTCCATATCGTTGATACAGATATTGTTCCTCGTCCCACGAAAATTTTAAAATTGATTGTTAAACGGTATATTTATTGCAATACCGAGGCACGCCTAAAACATCCACTTGGAACATTAAATTTTGATTACATTTGAGACATCAAAAAGTCGCAATTGTCGAATTGAAGTCACTCTGTATGTGTTCACAATTAGTAACTGTATCAGCGTTGGTACCATAAAGTCACTTAAATTAGCAAGGAATTAGTATTTTTCATAATTTAATCTGTGTAAAACCGGCCAGCTGGCAGCCAATCATATATCTACCTTTTGGCGCGATTTTTTGAATCATTCCTTTGAATTTATTTGCTTTGTAAGTTTAATGGTAAACACTTAATATAAAACAACCTGTATATAAAAACTTAATTAAATCCACACAAGCAAACATAATTAACACTGCAATTCCCATCACACAATTAAAGATGATAAATGTAGTGCTGCTCCTGTTATCTTTGTATTTTGATAAACCTCCAAATCAGTCAATTTTCCAACAAAGTAATTAAAACAGTAAAGAGTTCAAATTTGCATAAAGAATTACAGAATTTAAATTAGGCTCCTAACGGTTTCATCACACTTAATTTAAATAATCGTAAATCTTCAGCTGCAATTAAAACATGGCCGATGATTCGATCGAGATAACCGAACCGTTGGAGTTCCATCCGTGCGACACTCCCAGAGGACTGCTCTACTACGACCTGGACGTACTCACCGACGAGCAGCAAATCAAAGTGAACAAGCTCAAAAACGACACAGTCAGAAATAATGAAAAATACCTGGCGGCACATCCGGAGGTTACCAATCAAACTGAATCGACTCCAATAACTCAATTCTTGCAGATAAGAGCGATAATTGTTTTAATAACGAGATTGGTCCTGAGTGAACGCCCAAGAAATAACATCCACGAGCTGATCGCCAAATACTTCACTCGCCCTAGTTTCGACATTCGAGAGGATATTAAGGAATACATTAGATCGAGGGTATTTTTCCTACGTTTACAATAAATTTCAATGCGTATTCTAGAATGCGTATTGGTCTAGCTAATTTACACATAAAAGGTCGGTGTATAAAAACTTGGACAATAGGATTAAGACAATTGGCATTCTAGAATGCGCATTGAATTTAACATAACCTTATTTATGATTTTATCTATTATTTTTTTAAATTTTAGGACCCGCATGTCTATGAAGGTGACAGTGCGGTCGACTCGCGAGGAGGATCCATCGCGTCGCACGCGTCCACCATAAGTGGATTTGCTGAAGAACTTACCGAACCTGAAGCGCCCGAAGAGAGCGTCGGAAGTTTTCCGTCGTTCTCCAGCGAGGAAGACGTTCCTCTCGCGGTCCTCAACGAAGTCATCGAAAGGGCCATGAAGGTCCTAAAAATCGACGTCGATGTAACTATCATTGAAACATATTTTTTTATACTTAAAGGGGCACAATACACAAAAAATAAGTTCGTTTAATTTAAAAGTACGTTTAATTCTATTTTGTTTTGTTGTATTTTGTTTCTACTCAGATTATTTAATGAGTTATAATTAATTTAAAATCGGCGCGTGACGTCACTGAGCCGAGCTGTGCGTAGCGGCCGGCCTATCTTATACAGGCAAAAATTGCTCGCTTCACACGATCATTTACCTACCTTTAAACAATGTTTTCGAAATTTTGTTACGAGTATTTAGACTGTTTTTTTTTGTACTGAACACGATAGTGCAACCAAAATTTTAATATAGTTTAGTTTTTTTAAAAATATATTAAATGCGATGACACGGCGCGGTCATTCGTACCATTTTTACGCGGTTCTAAAGGTTATTTCTACCGCCCAGACAGAGCTCATAAAGCAATTATTTTCAAGACGCCTGACCATCGTGGAGTTTTGAATGTTTTGAATGTTTAGGTCGCAATCGTATTCTATTCTATTCTATTCTAGTATTCTAGTCAGTATTTACTGTTAAATTGGTTGGTTGCACTTATAAATTTAATTTTTAATTATGACAACTCCTTATTTATTTGAACCTGAATACACAGATGACGACGAAGTTGATGCTTTTTTGAACCTAGTAGTGTAAACATAAATTACGAAAATCGAAGGGGAATTTGTAATTGGTGTAAATGTGGAAAATGTGTAGCTATGTCAACAGTTGAAGAGTCTATATGTTGTCAAGAATATGATAATATAAAACATTTAATTGGTAATAATACATGCATTATACAAAATAATTTGTTTGAAAAATTGGTTATTGACAAAGATGTTTTAAATATATCACGTCATGAACCCAACTTCCTGTAGCTTTCGAAAAATGTGACCCAATTCATATGTTTTTTTTTTTGAGCCAATAGGTTAATATGTACTGATGGTACAGCACTTTTTTTTAAACAAGGTTCTTTTGAATTTGGTAGAAAATTTTTTCTTAGAACAAACGATTAGTCTAAATCACTTTCTAAAAAATGTTTATTGCAAATTCTTGCATTTTGTCCTGGTTGAAATGATTGCGTTTTACAAAATTTTGACCAAAATGCAAATCGTTTCGGCGATTTTTCTCTATTAGGAAAACGATGTCCCGTTGGTTCACTGCATCCAAAAACTGGTCTGCGATGTTCTTGTGGCTATTGTTGCAAATAACTCGAAGTTATTCTGCATTTACGACTTTAAATCGCAATCAACTTTTACTGATGAAAATGAGGGTTCACTGTAGGATGCAACAAACCTCGTTGCTTTTATGGACGGATCACTTATAGTATTGTAAAAGGCACAGTCATAAACGAAGAACATCTGTAGCCAAACTTTACGCACAATTAGATAAAATAGGAACGGAACGCACAGCCGAGGCGCTGTTCTTATTTAATATTTAAAAAAAGAAGCTAAACACCGTATTGAAATTCTGATTCTTTTATCGTCTTTGGCAAAACCATTCTCACAGTCTCATATAAATTAAGCATTAAAAATATAATTTTTAGGTAGATGGATTGTTGTGCGAAACAAGTAACTTTTGCACGTGAGAGATACGGAGCTTCGGTGAGCTCGGCTCAGTGACGTCACAAGCAATTCTAAATGTCTTAATATCTTCTAAAACAATTTTTTTTACATTGGAGTTTTACCAAATAGTTTTTAATAGTTCTGACTACAATAATTTAACATTAAATAATAATTTTAAAAAAAATTGTTTTGTGTAATGTGCTCCTTTAAATTTAAAATTTAGGAACCCGAAGAGCCAACCACCACTGAAATGGTCGATTCCATCATGAGCGATTTGTTGCACGTCGTCGTTCCTTCCGATTCGGCGTTTCCACTAAAAAAATTGTACCCCTCCGGCGGATTAGTAGCCGGTGGGGAAGGAGATGAACCAGAATTGGGTTTTAGTTTGCCCGAAATTTTGGAGGAAGAATTAAAAACGATCGAATTGGACGAGACGCCTGAAATATTACCAGAAGCGGCTGAATTGCAAATCGAAGAATCTCGAGTTTTTCAACCGCAAGAAGACAAAGAATTAATCGCTGCAGAAGCGCCTCAAGTTGAAAATGTCGAGCCTCAACCTGAAGAATTGAAAATTGAGTCGGAAGGGAACAAAGAAAAAATTCCAGAAGAAAATAAAGAAGAACCCATTCAAGACCAGGCGAAAATAAACGAGGTCGGACCAGAACCAAACCAGGAACCTACTAACTGACCGACTTAAACCTTATTTGTGAATGACTAATATTTTTACAACATTTTAAACCAAGTTTTATATTCTATTTTATGTACCGTACTATTTTTAATTAAACTACTTTTAGAGGACGTGAAGATTCATTTGGGCCAAAATGAATAAGTCGAGCGAAAGTTCCGGTTATAATCGACCGGTTGTGTTAGCAGCTAATTAAACGTGTAAACAAATTTTGTTTTTCCCAAAAGGTGATAAACAATGATTTTACAACACCCATCCTCAAATCCTAATTACGAGCTCTTTTTACGGTTACATGGGAAGCGCAAGAATTGTAATTAAACGCTCCCGGTCAATTAGAAATAAATGCGTTATTATTTCATCTTGATAACGCCATCCAGCAATAAAAAAGTAAACAGCAATTATTAACTCATTTATTTTTAGGTCCGCTTAAACGAATCTCGAGCAACGAAATTATTGCATTGATGTGGCCTTACTCGATTCTTAATTTATTTTCCCTTTCGATGCGGCTGGTTTTTTCAAGTGTACGGTTACTGTGAGCCCATAACGGTATTTATATACCTAGTTAAGTATTGTATGTTTTAAATTGAAAATTGATTTGTGCTAACGTGCGCAATTTACATTCTTGCGTTTTTTCGCCTACAAAAAAGTCAAATTGCCTGCATGGCGAGTTTACAGTTTAAAATTGCACTTTTTTCGAATCATTACATTAGTGGCCACTTTTTAGTTATTTCATATTTTTCCAAAAATAATTTGTTTTCATTTGGCAAAGGAAACTGTATTCAATTCCTTGTCGCAAATCAAACTGGAAGGAAATTGTTTATTTTCGTCACTTGTGAAGAAATGGAACAGTCAATACGTTATCTGGATTTTATAAGTGTGTAATATTGAGAAACGTTCTAAACTGAGTTTAGGTATTGACGCTGGAAAAAAATTGTTTATCTCGTTTTGTAATAAATCTTTTTCTTCACTAGTGTTGCAATGTACTATTACACAATTGAAATTAACTGAAAGCCCATAACGGAAATTGTTTATTTTCGTCACTTGTAAAGAAAAGGAACAATAAATTACTTATCTGGATTTTACAAGTGTGTATAATATTTACAAACGTTCTAAACTGAATTTAGTTACTGACGCTGGAAAAAATTTGATTATTGTCGGTTTGTAATGAATCTCTTTCCTCACTTGTGCTGCAATGTACTTTTACATCATTGAAATTAACTAAAAACTGGTTTTCTGGTCATTTGGTTCATCCTCAATGTTTTCAACGAATTAAACTGTTAAAAGGTGCATTAATCTGCGATTAAATGCGCAACAGCTGGTTATTTCAAACAGTTAGTAACTGTTTTTAGGTAAGATATTGGATTGATTCACCTCATTAACCGCGGGAAGGATTTTTTAATTACCTGAGGTATTAACTTCTTTCAGACTTTAATCACATCCTTGGGAGATTATAATAAACCTTTGTGCGGATTTGCATTTAGCTTCGGGCGCTGAGAAACTCGGCTTGGCAATCCAGAATCCTATTAGCAAATTAATTTGTCGGTGAATAAATATATTAACCGCAAAAATCAGAGTTGGCAACAAAAGCTACAAAGAAAATAAATAGCCGGAGATGTTGTGGTCCAACCAGCAAAATAATCCACGCGATAAGTAAATACTTCTGGGAAATATCAAATTCTCTCTAATGTACTCGCGGACTTGACTATTTGAGATTCCCGGAACGGCCGAGAGCTTTTTTTTAATTCTGTAATTAACTCCTGTTGGAGCAGGAGAATCGGCATGATTCTAATTAGGTTTGGAAGGTTTTCTAAAATGCTGAAACGCGCATGAAATTGACCGTCGAAAAAACCGAGTTCCGAATTAATTACAGAGCAATACAGGCAGATAATCACCCATTATGTGGCCGATACTTTGGCGGCACGAGAAAAAATTCAATCACGTAATCTCCGTTTTTTTGGACACGATCCGCTCGGATATTTTTTAACGCAAAATAAACACAGTGGACGACGACAGTTCGTCAAATATTGAATCAGCATTCTGTTGATTTTGGTGCTTTCGAGACAAAAGATTGATTGCGAATTTAATCGACTGTAAAGCAAATCGCATAGAAACGTTTCAGGAAAGACTTCTTAGGCGGAAACTCCATTCATCCAGAGGATTTGAAAAAAAGTCCAAAACAAACTCTTTACCATTTATTAGGTGACGCGCTTCGTCTCAAAAAAAGCAATGGCACAGCACTTCAAGTCTGATTGAACCAAGAATTAATTCATTTATAGTGTAGAGTAGAGACACCACATTCGGCCACTACACCACTTTTAGCCAATTTATTTGTAAATACGTATTTATAAAGTTTGCAGTAGATAAAGAATCAAGAATGTGCTTGATTACTTTACTTGCCGCTGAATTATAAGCGACGCTGTGCTTAGTGACTTGGTTAACTCTTAAGTACTCGCGTGGGGCCGCGTAGGCCCCACGGCTGTTTAAAAATTTTATACCACTTATCCCATAAGTTCAGGAACTTACCATTACAGGTATTCCTCAATTAGACTACAAGCGACCCTCGACTTTCGCAAATTCTACTTTCGTACAATTCGCTATTTCGCATATTTTTAAAAATTGAACTTTTGAAAGATTTTTGTCAATAATGCAAACATTATTGCGCCCATTCACACGTTGCCGCTTAGATAGGTGACTTGTCGGAATCGTTATGCCATCACATAATAGGCCTACCGCTGACTTACGGCCCTGACAGATTTATTACTGTGCCTTTTAAATAGGTCATTTTCAACTGAAGAACACTTAACTGGTTGTTACGCCTGTCACATTATGCATTACTAAGACCTAAAAACCAAAACTTCCTCCGATTTTAGTTATTCTTGTGCTAAGGCACGTGTTGTTAAGTTGTTTAAATATTTTGCGCTAATAAATTTATGTAACTTCAAAAATTGTTTACAAAAGTCACGGTGTCATCATGGATTGATGATCAACATCGAAACGGTGTGTCCCTCTGAGTTTTCCAATTATTCAAGCTTTTTTTTTTTTTAAGAGGAGGTAACCTGGGTGACTACTAACTTCCTCCCTCATACGTCTTCCTCACCACGGGAACCACATTAACATTACGTCAAGTATTACTTCGAGATGAGTGACTGTTTAGTTCCATTTACACCTTATCATTAGATCACATCTTTTGGTAAGCTTTCACTCACACTTTTTCACCTTTCGTTTTCTTTCCTGTTTACCTATCACTCTCTCCCTCTATCATCAAAAATTGCCTCTTATTAGTTTGCTTTCACACACACTTTTACTCATTTCATCTTCTTCCTCCTTTACCTACAATTCACACTCTCTATCACTCTCTCCCCCTTTGATCATCTTAGATTGAATTGTGAAGAAGGCATCGCTTGACTCCCCTTGGTAATGGACCCTCTGGCTGTCAAGGCTTCAGATGAACTTGCATCTTTAATTGTGATGTTCGTTACAACCTAAATGACTCAATAAGATTGGTTAAATATGATTCAAAAATAATTAAAAGAAATAAATAAATAATTAAAAAGTTTAAACCTAGGAGGCTTAGAATTTTAACTATCAAAATCAAAGTAGTATATTGAATAATTTTTTGACGTTTCTAAAATTTTTACATTTTTCGCCGTAACTTTACAAATAAACCGATGGAATCCGTCTCGCGACTTTACAAAAATTAAATGAAATTTATTTGCTCCTAATAATTACTATAAACGCTTCACGAGTAAAAAATTACAAAAATCTTCAATTGGTAAATTTTGACGTTTCTAAAACAATTATTCAAGCTAAGGCTCTTAGTTTGCATGAAGCTTGGAAGGCTAGATTAACTGAAGATTCTAACACGGTGTTTCAAGCAAGTAATGGCTGGTTCGACAAATTTAAAATGAGGCATTCTTTGCATAATATTAAATTCACTGGAGAATCGGCTGATGCAGATAAAGGTGCTGCAAAAGAATTTATTTCCTCGTTGTCCAAAATTATTGTGGATGGAGAATATTCTTCTAGCCAAATATTTAATGTAGACGAGACATGTTTATTTTGGAAAAAATGCCCAATCGTACATTCTTATCGAAGGAAGAATCAATAGCCCCTAGACATAAACCTTCTAAAAACCGATTGACATTTCTTTTTGGTGGAAACTTATTTGGCGATTTAAAATTAAAGCCAATGTTAGTTTATCAATCAGAAAATCCCAGACCATTGAAAGGAAAAGATAACGAATTTCTTCCAGTCATTTGAAAATTTAATAAAAAAGCTTGGATTACTGCATTCATATTTAAAGATTGGTTCACTTTTCATTTCGTGCCGGCAGTTAAGCAATATTGTAAAGACAAAAATCTTCAATGTAAAGCATTATTAATCTTAGACAATGCTCCAGGACACCCGAAATCTCTGCAGAATTTGTACCCCGAAATCAATGTTGTGTTTCTTCCTCCCAATATTACCTGTCTCATACAGCCCATGGAGCAAACAGTGATAGCTACGTTTAAACCATATTATATGGGGATAATAACGAATCAAGCCATCAAGGCAACTGACAGGGAAGGTGGACCTACATTAAGAGATTTTTGGAAAAACTATAATATATGGATTGCAATAAACAGTATTGGTGACTCGTGGGCTGAAATAAAAGAGTCGACAATGAAAGGGTCGTGGAAACAATTATGCCCACAAATGATGAATGATTTTATAAATTCTGAAGAAACTCCGGAAACTATGAATGAACTAATCTTGGACGTCAGCAACGGAGATGTTAATGAGTTGATTGAATCTCACTCAGTATCTCTGTCAAATGAATACTTAATTGAGCAACAAGAGTTAAATAAAATACACAATGAAAGTGAGGAAGAAGAAGCTGATAAAGTCGTCCAGACTTTAACAATCAAAAATGTGAATGAAGCCTTCATGCATCTTGACAAATTTTTGACTATCATGGAAGAATGTGATCCCAATGGAGAACGTATATTTCAAGTACGTAGGGCGATTGAAAAAGACACAGCATTATATAGAACTCTTTACCAAGAAAAGAAAAAAAGGGTGGTATTCAACTAACCCTTGACAAGTTTGTAAAGAAAAAACCTGAAAACATTTAAACACGCTTTGTTATTATTATATTGATAAATAGTATTGCCAAATACCACTTTTGATGTTTTTCTTTTACATCCCTTTACTTTCGAACATTCAACATTCGCACACATTTTCAGGAACCAATTATGTGCGAAAGTCGAGGGCCGCCTGTATATTATTGTTACATTTAAGAATAAATATTTTTTTACACGAATAATAAAAAAAACTGTCCCAAAGTACAAGGATCTTCCCTAACTAAAAAAATATAAAGACTATAGTGATATAAGTTCAAGATATAAATAGAAGAGTAATGTGCCCATTTGTTAATTTTCTCAATTATAAATTTACTTATGGGAGCAAATTTCAGGGTCCCAAAGGTCACCATGAGGCGATTGTGCGTGCAAATCGAGTTCAGCGAAATTTTCTGTGTTATTGTCCGAAAAATTGTCCTAAATTACGGCGACGCTCTTGAACTTGACAATGAATGGGCATATTGAAGTCATAAGCGAACGTGTACATAAAGATTCTTGATCTCTTCGCCGAAGAGGAGGAGGAATATAAAGGTGCCATCAACACCTGTTATCGAAGAGTCTGCACGAGTAACGCGTATGAGCTACTGTTAGTGCATAGTTTTGTTGCGTACCCAAGAGATGTGAGTATCAAATTTTAATTTCCATTTTAATTAAAATTTAAAAAAATAGTTAATTAGACAATTGTGCGAATCCGGAGATTATCATCTCGAATACGGTAAAACAAGTTCAAGGCTCATTCGCTACTTTACTATGCGACCATTCAACCGCCTCGTCCTAGGCCGATTGAGTTTCCAATCGCAGAAAATTTCTTGCGCTTCGACTTCTGAACGGGTCCGATTTTTTTCCGGCAAAAACCTCGCTCGCACCGTAATATTCAAATCGTCTATTTCGGGGACCCGGAAGACGTTGATTCCAAAACGATGACTGGACAAAAGCGACGAAAAATTCGGCGTCCAGTAATTATTGCTGCAGCCGAGGAGGAAAAAAAACTGTCAGGCGAACATAATATTCGTAACGGGTTTTAAAAGACGACCGATAATGTTTCCCATATATGCGTTCTATTATGCAACATCTCGAAGTAGTTAATTGACGAGGAGTTACCTCCGTTACGTTCATGAACTCCCGTGACCCGATCGGTTCAATTTTAAATAATTTGCGGAATAATTCACCGACTGGCCCACTAATTGAAGGTCGTAATTCATGCAATTGCCATAGCAAGAAAACAGTGTCAGCACAAAATGTAACGGAATTAATTACGTGTCCGCAATTAAACATTGACGAAAAGAACTGATCGGTCGCTTGACGCGCTTACTGTTCCTAATTTGAATAATTATGATTCAGTTTGGAAAGTGGCATTTCGATAATTTGACAGGAAGAGTAATTAATGACGACCCTCCCCTTCGGGTCGGGTTCGTAAAATTCATTCTCGCCAATTAATAGCCATTATCCGCGAGTTGCATACAATATTTTATTATTTGCATTTTAGTTGTGATCTCAGCTATAAATAATCAACTGCTGACGTTGTCATAATTACCAAATAAAATATTGCAATGCCACTGGTCAATTTAGTGGTGTTATAATGAAAATCCGTATCGAAATTATATTTAAAGAATTTGATGATCTTTGAAGTGGCTATTTGAGTTTTTTTAAATTAATATTCATTAGTGTACACTTTTTGAATTATTTTACCTCTAACAGTTTAAAACAACAGAGGCAACATTTTGAGCATCATTTGTAAAATAAACAACGTAATCTTAAGAACTTCTTTTATTTTCGCTTTCAAAGGCAATTCAAGAATACGGTCCTGGTAAAAACCCAAATGCTGGCCCTATTTTTGAAGCCGGTTAACCGCACTTTCAAGTTGTAAATAATAGAAGTATTTGAGCTAACTCAAAAAGTAATAATGTTTTTGCGAATCAAGTTGCAAATATTAACGCTATGAATACTTTGCTACTTTCTCAAATAAAAAACTAAACAACGAAATTTTCCACAAAACTTTATTTTACTTTGTGGCTTCAAGTAAAAACATTTTAGAATTGTTATTGCGCTCATCGAAAGTGTACAATTCAACTGATGTAACATGTAACTTGCATACTTTCCCCTCAATTTTTAATAGGCATTGTGGCCCCGGCGGTAAAACTTATAGCACTTTGTATATCAATGTTTTGCTATTTATTTTGACTTTTAATAATCTTCGAAAATTAATACACCTATCCCCCGATTTACACGGATGATCGGTTCCTCAGAAAACCGTGTAAAAAGGATTTTTAGATTTTTATAGACAAAACCGTGTAAATCGAAAACAACTTAAAATGTGCATAATTCAGTCATTTATTTAACGTAATTTTTCTTTAATAATAAATTTTGAAAAATAAAAATAACAGTTCATTCATAAAATAACAAATATACAGTGCTAACCAGCCAAATGGAATAAATTCAATATCTCAATTATTGTGCATATTTATTAAAAATCCCAAAACACGTAATTTTTAGTTTATGACATGATATTCTACAACGTAAAAATTTATTCCCTAACCTCAACCCCCTTCAAGTAACAGTTGCAACCCTCAAATTTTTAAATAGGAAGTAGGGGCTTGTGATACCTCATTTGAAAGGTCTCTTCATGCTCTATTCAAAATTGGTTTAAAAATTTATTGCACAAATTAACAGCAAAGAAATAAAAAACGACATCTGTTACCCCTTCTCCATTACGATGTAAGATGTTAATTTTCGTTTCTAAAGAAATAACTTTATTTTCATTTCCTTTTTTCAAATTTTTTTGGCGTGATAAAATCCTAAAATTCTAATTAAATTATAAAAATGCTACAAAAAATAATTGTTTATCACTAACCAGTAAATATGAAATTTAAAAAAATTCTGATTAGTAAAAACACAATGATGTACACTTTTCTACTGGCACAAATTTACTGCAGTAATTTACGTGAATACGTAGGAAGTTTTATTGTGCATTCAAAACGGGGAATCGCCAGTATGTATACCAAGCGAACGGAGTTAAAAAATAATTGTAGAAATATGTACTTAGCTGGAATATTAATTTTTGCCAATTTATTTTGAATTCCTTATTTTGAAAACCGTGTAAAAGCGAAATCGTGTAAAAAAAGTACCGTGTAAATCGGAGGATAAGTGTACTTTAAACTGAATTATAACTAAATTTGGCTGTATTGTCAAGATGGTTTGGGGGTTGTAGCCTATCAAAAGGCCCGTGACATGTTCGGTATCGCACATTCATACAGAACTCATTTATTAGTTAAAAAGTTTTATTTACAAAACTTGGAGCTAAGCGAACGAAATGAAATAATAGTAAATAATGAACGATCCGAAGCTGGAAATGCCAAAACAATCTCCAAACTCCCAAAATAGACAGATCTGCAATAAAAAAACAAACTTCCGCAACTTTTATTAAATCCCAGAAGTTCAGAGCGTCCTAAAAATATCGGGAACGAAACGCGCATTTAAAAAACGACAATGCGCCATTGAATGTGACACGCCAATTAAAACCGAAAACAATTAGCCCGCCCCGGTAAGTGTGTTAATTGTGTAGGTGCCCCCGAATTCGGCCGCTCAAAGGAAGCCATTCAAAAAATCAATTTAACATGCGGTTTAGATACTCGATGTGATCAGATTCGCGACGCATTTTTTCGCTAGATTGGCAATAATTTTTTTAACAAGCGGCCGCAACATTGAACTTTCCCACGCGAAAGTGCGTGAAGAAAAAAAACGGCAGGAAACATCTCCTCGGACGCACGCAACCCGCTCGGGAAAAAAAGTGTCCACTCAACTTGATTATTACAAGCGAACGCTTAAGCAAGACTACACACATCCGGTCTATTAAAAAATGTGAATGAAATTGTTTGCAATTATGTCAACCATTCAGTTTTTAATTGCAGAACGAAAATGTTGCGATTATTCTTGATGTCGATGGTGCTGTTCGTCGCAGTGTCCGCGTTCGCCGGGAGCGAAGACCGCTTCATAAAAAAATACGCAATGATGAAGGTAAAACGATTAATCACCGCACGCGCTGGAAAATTAATTGCCCTTTTAGATCTACGAGAGCTGTTTCGGTCCTGAAGTGGTCAAACAAATTCGCAAAGAGATGAAAGCGGCCTGTGCGAAATGCGCCTCTCCGGAGGGCCCGGTTCCACTTCCGGTTCCAACTGCAGCGCCGGCGCCGCTTCGTCCTCCCGTGCGGCCTCCGATGGAAGAACAACCTCAGGATGGAATCGTGGACCCCCAAAATTCAGTATACGCCACCAACAAGCCTACGACCAAATCGATAAGATCCAACAGGCAATTCTGGCCTACAGACCCGTAAGTGCCCGTTTAGGCCAAGCGATAAAGCATTTTTTCATAACATAAATACAAGCGGCCCTCGACTTTCGCACATAATTGGTTCCTGAAAATGTGTGTGAATGTTGAATGTTCGAAAGTAGAGGGATGCAAAAAAAAAACATCAAAAGTGGTATTTGCAAATACTATTTATTTATCAATATAATAATAAGGCGTTTTCAGGTGTTTTCTTTACAAACTTGTCAAGGGTTAGTTGAATACCACCCTTTTTTTTCTTTTCTTGGTAAAGAGTTCTATAACATGCTGTGTCTTTTTCAATCGCCCTACGTACTTGAGATATACGTTCTTCATTGGGATCACATTCTTCCATGATAGTCAAAAATTTGTCAAGATGCATGAAGGCTTCATTCATATTTTTGATTGTCAAAGTCTGGACGACTTTAACAGCTTCTTCGTCCTCACTTTCATTGTGTATTTTATTTAACTTTTGTTGCTCAATTAAGTATTCATTTGACAGAGATACTGAGTGAGATTCAATCAACTCATTAACATCTCCGTTGCTGACGTCCAAGTTTAGTTCATTCATTAGGTTAACTATTTCATTTTTGATAGTTTCCGGAGTTTCTTCAGGATTTATAAAATCATTCATCATTTGTGGTCATAATTGTTTCCAGGAACCTTTCATTGTTGACTCTTTTATTTCAGCCCACGAGTCACCAATATTGTTTATTGCATTCCATATATTATAGTTTTTCCAAAAATCTCTTAATGTAGGTCCACCTTCCCTGTCAGTTGCCTTGATGGCCTGATTCATTATTGTCCTCATATTATAATATCGTTTAAACGTAGCTACATATCACTGTTTGGTTCAAGAGCTGTATGAGACAGGTAATATTGGGAGGAAGAAACACAACATTGATTTCGGGGTACAAATTCTGCAGAGATTTCGGGTGTGCTGAAGCATTGTCTAAGATTAATAATGCTTTACATTGAAGATTTTTGTCTTTACAATATTGCTTAACTGCCGGCACGAAATGAAAAGTGAACCAATCTTTAAATATGAATGCAGTAATCCAAGCTTTTTTATTAAATTTTCAAATGACTGGAAGAAATTCTTTATCTTTCCCTTTCAATGGTCTGGGATTTTCTGATTGATAAACTAACATTGGCTTCAATTTTAAATCGCCAGCTAAGTTTCCACCAAGAAGCAATGTCAATCGGTTTTTAGAAGGGATATGTCCAGGGGTACTGATCTTTCCTTAGACAAGAATGTACGATTGGGCATTTTTTCCAAAATAAACCTGTTTCATCTATATTAAACATTTGACTACAGTAACTTTGGACAACGAGGAAATAAATTCTTTTGCAACACCTTTATCTGCATCAGCCGATTCTCCAGTGAATTTAATATTATGCAAGGAATACATCATTTTAAATTTGTCGAACCAGCCATTACTTGCTTGAAACACCGTGTTAGAATCTTCAGTTAATCTAGTCTTCCAAGCTTTATGCAAACTAAGAGCCTTAGCTTGAATAATTGGAAAACTCAGAGGGACACCGTTTTGATGTTGATCATCATGATGACAAAGATCTTTCCATTCCATCCATCACTATACCGTGTCTTTTGGAAACAATTTTTGAAGATGCATTTCCACGATTCTGAACGTATTCTTTTATTTTGTTCTTGTTCTTCAAAATTGAATAAATCGTAGACCTATTTATGTCGTACGAACGACCGATTGCAGCAAACGATTCACCTCTTTCAGAACGTGTAATAATCTCCACCTGCGTCTCGATCGTTTGAAGTTTATGAGTCCTCAATTCCTTTCTTTCTTTCACATCAACACTACAATTATAAATTTACAAGTGCAAAATATTTAAACAACGTAACAATACGTGCCTTAAAGGTTCACATAAGAATAACTAAAATCGGAGTGAAATTATGGTTTTTTGAAATACAACACGTGTCCGTTAGGGACAATTTTTAGGTCTTAGTAATACATAATTTGACAGGCGTAAATCCGGTTAAGTGGTTTTCAGTTGGAATATGACCTATTTAAAAGACACAGTAATAAATCTGTCAGAGCCGTAAGTCAGCGGTAGGCCTATTATGTGATGGCATAACGATTCCGAGAAGTCTGCTGTCTAGGCGGCAACGTGTGAATGGACGCAACAAATTTTGCATTATTGACAAAAATCTT
Organism: Dascillus cervinus; assembly: GCA_949768715.1. NCBI lineage: Eukaryota > Metazoa > Arthropoda > Insecta > Coleoptera > Dascillidae > Dascillus > Dascillus cervinus. The sequence continues at coordinate 22,041,025 of OX458322.1, forward strand.
TAAAAAGTTAGTCCGTCCGTCAGAGTCGAGGTTTTGGACACATAAAGTACTTACGTCTAGTTTCCAATTCTGTTTTTAAAATTTAAATCGAACAACCACAAGAGCAAGCAGCCCTCCGGGAAAATATCGCAGAAAAAAATTGCAATGGTGATTGTGCAATAACCGTTAGTCCGACAGAATCGGGGTTTTGCACATATAAAATTCATATAATTAGCTATCTGTGTGCAAAGTTTCAGTTCTTAAAATTAAAAAATGTCGGAATTGTGATTTTTTTAAGAAAACACTGATATTTCCGGTTTTTCCGGGTTTTCTCCGGATCTAATTATTCGATCGGGACATTCGACCTTTCATTCTCTTTGTAATTTAATTCTCTACAATTCGTCTATTGACAACATTAAGATTGCTTCATTAGTTTCCATTTTACAAGCAAAGAACTAAAAAAAAAAACATTTTTTCTTCTAAATTGTTCATAACAAATTAAAAATTATGGTCCTCGAGTGGGAAATTATGCCAAATTGATCTACTAACTGTCCTTTATATAATCGCACAGTCGGTTTCCGGGTAGTATTTATGACATGAAAAAATGCTTTATTGCTTGGCCTAGTAGTATTTATGTTAAATTATGACATTTATTTTGCCCTGTTGCTTGGCCTAGTTGCCCAAAATGACTACTTCAATCATTTAAACTTCTTTTAGAATGTCTACCAAACGCCAGCTTATAGGCCTTTCCCGAACGTGAACCAACCTGGTTATTATCCTCAATTTGCAACCCCTCAAGGCGGGTATTATCCGGGATATCCTCAAGCGAACCCGTTCGCTGCGGCCCCTTATGTTCCTTATATGGCTCAACCTTATTATGGAAATTCAAGGATGTCAGTAAGTAGTAACCGGACCCCAATAACCTGAGAAATTTAACCCCTGATTTCTTCAGAGAGACATGGACATCAGAGGCCAATTGGAGGCCCTCACGTCCCGCATGAGCGGCCGCGTTAAAAACGTCACCTGCGTCATGCAAGAACTAGGATATCTGGACGAAAACCTCCAGCCAAACTTCGAAAAGATCAGCGATCGGATCGGAAAGCTCCCAGTGCAAGACGAGCTGAAGCGCGACATGCAAGACGGCGTCACCTTCTGTCAACAATTTTCAGTAATTTTTTCAATGCGTGTTCCAGAATGCGCATTAATTTGTTTTAATTCCAGCAATGCGTTCCGGAAGTGAACAAGTTTAAGAGCCCCCTTTCGCGCGAGCTGATCCGACCGATGTTTTTCTTCAAATGCTACAAGCACAAAAAGTTGGAAGCTTGCATAATGAAAGACGTCAGAGAAAAGTTTTCCGGAGTTTCCGATGAAGAATTGGACGAGCCAGATGTGGAGCTGAGGCGAACCGGAAAGGCGAACAGGATGCAGGAGGGCGAAATTGACGACTTGGCGACCTCCATGTACGAATTCTTGTACGGAAGCGACAGCAACGTTGACCTCGATAGCATTCTTTAATTACATCTAAGTTTTCTATTTAATTAATTTAATTTTGTGCAGGAAAGGAATAGTTTCGTACGTCCTGGACTTGAATTTCAACAAGGAAAATGCGACCGATTGTGAAGCATTTTATTGTTCAAATTTGACTTGTAATTTTACATAAATAAATTTTTTATACAATTATTTGCGTTTCAGTGTAAATAGGAATGTTTGCAGAATTATTGTCACACCACATTTTAAATTACACAGCGGATTGATTATTTTCCCTAATTCCCCTAACATTTAACATTTTATTGTGATATACAGGTAGCCATAAACATCTGTGCTCGCTTGACCTGATAAATGACATTTAATATTCATTAATAGTTATTAATCAACGTACTCTTGCTCGTATCTTGCTGCAGATTTTTCTGGCTATAAATTTAAAGCCACACTCGTGATTTCGTTTATAATAACTTCATTTTTGACAGTAAAAACATATACAAATAAATAAACGATGAGCGTCACAGTACTAATTCCAACGCTTGTGAGTTGTCATTACTGTTAGTGACAGGATTGTAATTTTTAATTTCACTTAAATGAATAACAACTAAACTATTATACAATATACGCTAGGTAACCGTTTTTACCTGGCTAATAATGTAAAATACTACTTCTCGAACGTTTCCCGTTCCAAAGGTAACGCAATCGCAGATGTTTATGGCCACCCAGTATAACAAGCGGCAAAAATAACATTTTGAGTTTTCACAAAAATCTAAAAACAGGTCAATTTTTAAATTAAATTTTACTTTTCAGGACGCAATATTTTTACATACAGGTTGTTTCTAAATCTTTTAAGATCTGTGGTCGATTATGTTTTTTTTTTATTTTCAACAAATTTTTACACACTTTTCTTTTATGTAACAGGCCAACATTTTTATACCGTCCTTTTGACCGTAGTATACAAGTTACGATTTAAAAAAATCGACGATGGCCATATTATTTTGGCGAGAAACAGTCTGTATATAAAAATATGCTGTTAAATAATGTGAAATTGAATTTAAAAATTGATCTGCTTTTGGATTTGTTTAAGATTTATTGAATTATTGCGTTACTTTTGCCGCTCACTGTATATTTTTTATAACAAATTTAAAAAGTCACAACATCTACATTAAAACAATTAAACATAACAATTAGTAACTTCAATTGTGGAAGTTGAAAAAAATGTTTTTAAAATTTTTAATCAACAACTTTGCAGGCAATAAAAAACTACAAAGTTTGTTACCAACTAACGGAATGACTTGCTCCTAACTTTTACAACGTTTTTCTTTTGCAGTAAATCAAAAAGGCAACCAAGTTTTATGTTAAAAAATTGAAACATTAATAATTAACTCTTGATGGAACTTAAAAAATTATTTGGCAATAAATTAAAGACGTAAAAAATCCCATTAAAAAGTTTTTATACAATTTATCTTCATATGAAAAAGCCTGCAAATAACTTCGTATTTTATTTGTTAAAAAACGATTTAAATTACCCACCGATTGCTTACTTATGCAGTTAATTAATTAATGCAGTTTCATTACCACAAATATTTCTCAATGGTTTGTTCCCATCCTATACAAATAAATTAAAAAAAGAACCGTTTTACAATTATTAACCATTTTCAATTTTTTTCATAACGTAAAATATAAGTCTTATTTACTTGTTAAGGAACCTTTGATTACCGCAAATATTTAACTACAAAAGCGACAAAAAAATCAATCCACTTTTCTTACATTATACAAGTGAGAATTATAGCATAATTACACTCTAATTATTGTCATACATTTCAAGTGAACAGTTCCTTCGAACATAAAGCGACCATAATAACACCCATTTGAACAACTGTAGTATTATTCTTCGCGACGAGTTTATAAAAAAAATTGCAAACTTTTTCATCTCGTGCTGATCACGCCGAGATTACCCCGTAATTACCTCAAGCTTCAAGGTTTCTTGCAGCTATCATTAGAATTATTTCATAAACAAAAAATTAAACAACAATCTCAATCAAATCTAAATCTAATTTTGGTTTGTATGCAAGCAATTCGGAATATCCCTGCAACAATTTTTTCCAATAACAGCCAACATCTTTCATTTTCAAATTGTCCCAAATCATTCTGTGCCCATTTTCGGCGATTTCCTTAGCAATATCGTCGTGACTTACCGCAAATTCGATCAAATCTTTGATTTGCTCTTTGTTGGCATGGGCTGGAACTGGAATGTAATGTACCCACGGTTTCAAGGAAGGGTAGAAAAATTCCAGCCATTCGTCACCGACGTGAAAAACGAGCGATTTACACAAAAGTATGTGTTTGAACCGAAAACTAGCAGCGACTCCTCTAAAATTAAACAAATACTTGTATTTGCAGTGGTCACTGAAGGGGACTTCGGGAGCCGGAGGGGCGTGCAAGGTGTCTGCATCAGATTTCCAGGCCTGGTTTTTCGTATATTGGGCATCCACCAGTTGGGGATTTTGCCTGGATAATAGTACCAGAGGGTCCCGTTCCGAACTGGTCCGGGACCCTCTGAAAAACGCTTTTGAGATTTTTTCTTCCCAAGGACTGCTATTACCAGCCGACGATAATTCTAATCTCAGAAGATCCCAACGTCCTAAAAATTGGTAAGTTGGTCGATTGTTAACTTTTATTTTTTGTGGCGATACAGGGTTCACAGCAATTCTGTATTTTCAAATTCCCTAACTTTTCAAGTGACGCTTTTTCTAATAATTTGTGCTTTTAACTAAACCAGTCAAAATTTATGATTTCCCAAAATAAGCAAAACTTTTTGTCAAAAATGATTTTTTGTCGCCAAATAGCAGATAAGAAAGTTTACAAGAGTGAACACACTGTATATTGTAAGAATTAACATAACAAAATTCACTAATGCCAGGTTTTTCAGTGGGGGTTTAAGTAAAAGTTCAGTTGAATCTTAAGCCTGAGTTTAAACCGTGAACCAAAAGCGTCAGTTTTTTAGTACCATTATTGAACCAGTTCAGTTGAGTTTTGTTTTCGTTTTTGCCTCAAAATTGGTATGATCAGATGTTTAAAAAATGCGCCATTTGCTACCTTTCAAATTTTAAATCAATCACGAGTTTGCAAATTAGGTTAGTTTATTGTTTCTATTTCTATGTAGTCTGATAATGCTAGGATGAGAAGGAAACACCCGAAAATAATTCCAGTGGCAACAAATAATGCCAGAGATAGCAAAGAAGGGCACATAAAGTACATTCCCTGATTTTTTGATAAAATACACAATTTCCCTGATTTTTCCCTGACATTTCCAGGTTGCTGTGAACTCTGGGATAGTACCTATTCCTCTAGGATATAAGGTGATCGCAGGGCCACCTTCCCAAAACGCCCAAGCTGGGTACGTAATGTCATGATAATCTTTGGTCTTGCTGAAGGAGAACACCGGCCCAAATGTGTCCAAATGTTTGGGGATTTGTGGCCAATCTCTGGTGTTAATAATTAATTCCGTGTCAGGGAGGTCGGCGATTACTTTTAGAATGAAGTGCTCGATTCCTGAACATCTCGCTGGAAACATGCAACCTTTGTCGCGGTACAATCGATGATTTATGATCTGATATTTGGTTCCTCTGAAATTAATTTTTTGTGGCAATTTACGCAAAAAAATAATTTGGGCCTCCTTGAAAGCTAAGAGCACCAATTTGTGAATAATGCAACAAAAACAGCTAATTGGATGTTATGAATTTAAAAAACTTACTTGGACTTGACATTATCGATCATCTTTTTTGTAATCCCATCTTTAAAAACAGCTAAATCGTCTTCAATAACTTGAGCGTGGCAATTACAATCAGTTTCGTCACAAATTCGACTAGAACTTCTCTCATTTTCAATGAGATTTAAATATTTCAAATGTCTGACATTAGATTCTGTAAAATTAATGTATGCAACCCAAATCTCAAACGATTTTTAAGAATTTCTTACCTTTTGAATATTTATTTTCCACCTTTGCACCTCCGCAATCGCTTTTAATTAAACACTCATCATTTCCACTACAAATTGAAAACAAATAATAAAAAATAAATACTTGCAAACTATGAACTAACATTTTTTTGAGGTTATGTAAATATGGACGTAGAATGCGGGTCAGCCAAAAGGAGCACTTTATTTCGATCGAAAAATTCTAAAAAAAGCTATGTACAAAAAGCACTTAAATTAATCTCTTTATTATCTGTTGTAGGTCCCGGTTGCTACGTGATAGACACCCAATATGCAGTAGAAAAATGGACTGATCGCTGCCATGACCAATCCGGCCCCCAACATAGGTCTGTATAACATCCAAGAGGTCGCAATAACAAGCAGAGACACAGATAACGAAATTGCCATGTTTGCAGATGATGTTACGTTATCAGAGGCCACTCTGTGCAGAACTGGAAGGCGACTACCTACAAAAAATCGTTTAATTCAAATTGTAAAATGAAGGAACTTACAAATAATTCTTAGAAGTTTTGCTAAACAAACAGAAGACGCATAAAGGATGAAAACTCCGGCCCCTCTGAGCTTCCAAGTTTCAAACCGGGCGTCATAATGCTCAGCACTGAACATCTCGGCGATGGTCAGCATTCCATGTCGGAGCAATAAAATCTCTTTTCCTTTGCTGGTTGTGTATGGCATTAGTGCTCCATCTTTTTGCATTCCAATTGCACTCACCTGTGAATTTAAATTGTAATTGCTTGAGAAAGTTTAACATTTAAATTCAGACCGGGTCCCCTCCGACTCCAGCATAGTAGAATTGCACCCGAATGTCCCCAACTTCAGGATTCCACACGTCATCGCAATGATAATAGATTCCCAAGTGCAGTTTGATGTCTTTCCTCTCCGGCCTTTCATCACCGGTGACTTCGACATAATCATTAAATTTTTCTTTCAGTTCAGAACCCAACACCAGTTGGCCCATTCGTACCGATGGGGCGACGTAAGTGTGGGTTTTCAGAGGCATTTCGCTGAAATTTTCACAATTTCATTCAAATAAACTTTCGCCATCTGTGGTAATATCGTGAAACTAACGGTTGACCAATTGAATATCGTTGAGGAAAAAACATAGCCGCGTGAAAAGTATTTGACGTTTGAGTGCGATTCAACTGGCCGATTGTAAATTTGAATTTAACGGCGTTCCACCCTAAGATTCTCAATACATGTAAAACGCAATTCTTTTTTATATCTTTATTTTTAATTTTGAAAAGGAGGTCGATACTTCATCTTACAGAGAATACCAATCTACTTTGAGCTGACCCCAAGCCATAATTAAATAATCATAATTAACCAAGTTATTTTAAAACACCAAATTCCGAAATTCCTGTTTATGCCTTCAGTTATCAAAATTTTGTATTAAATTTTTTTTGGACTCGTAGATTATACTTTTTTATTTTGAGCTGACGCTTAGCTGTTTTAAATAACGCAATAGTTTTTGATTTATTCAATGTTCTTTAGATCAAGAACCGAAATTGAATAGCTAATTTTTGCCGATTTCCGAGCTACGTCAAAAAGATTTACAAGGTCGCAGCAGGTAATTATGGTTTCCAAGCAGGAATACTTTAACAGCAATAATATCCGAAATACCTTTAAAACCAGGTTTCGTTTTCAAACAGATTATTTGATATAATTTATAGTAGACTTTTTTTTAAAAACAAGCTTTTATTAAGACGTAGTAAAAATTTCAAACTAACTTTGATATTGACCTAAATGATTAAAAATAAAGACACATTTTAATAAAAGGTTGTTTTATTGAAAAAGTTTTTTTACTATAAATTATTTTTCAGTCTTGGACAATTTTAATCTTTATTGTATACATTAACTTAATAGGATATAAATTCAACTCTAAGGTCATATTAATTTTAAAAATCGCTCGTGAAGACCCCTTTAAATAAATGAAAGAGAATAAGCTTAAATGATAATTTCTTTCCAAAACAATTGTTTGGCTTTTTTATCCCACATTAATTTAAAAAATAAGCTGTAGTGGTAATAACTTATAATAAGCTAAAACTACAATTTTCTGTAAAAAATCACTACGCATTAAGGGATTGTCAAAAAAATGTGAAATTGAATTTAAAAATTAAGCTTAAATCGTAATTTTTTAATTAATTAAGCTGTAGGGTTAACGACTTATAATGTTATTGTTAATGGGATCTAATTTTTGACTTGTTAGTAAGAAATAGATTTTACGCCAAATTGATTTTTTTGTAGGTAGATAGTATCATTATACGTTAGATGGAAAGCTAATTTCCAAAATATCAATTTGGCGCCTGGTCAAATCGTGCACAACGCGGTCCAATGTTCTGTAAACATAAACTGTGCCTTAAGGGGTTAATCTTTTACTCATTGTGTTTTAATTTATTAATAAATATTAGTCCTTTCGAATACAAAAGTAATAAAATTTTATGACGTTTGACAATACAACCTTTCTTCAGACAGGTTATTTGGCCTAAAATTTTAACTACAGTCAGCTGAATTCCATTATCTATTTGTTTGTATATTGTAACAAATTGACAAAAAATACAGTAACCGCAAAATTATTAAAAGAACGCGTACATTTCAAAATAAAGATTCTGATTATGGTGATATGGAGATAGATGATATTCCGGATATGCTATTAATAGAATTTGAAACGGCTAAAAACCAATTTTTAAAAACGATTTACGATATAAATATAAATTGCGTTGAAAAAAATACCCGGAATCAACATACTAACCCGTTTTGACGTAAATTAAGGCACTGCAGAGTAACAGGTAGTAATAAAAATTTTCTTTACTAACAATAAGTAAATAAAATTGTTAAATTTAACAAATTCTTCTTGCATATTATTATTTTACTTTAAATTATATCGTTCTAAATTTATTGAAGGGCACAAAAATTTTCGCATCTGTTGAACAGGTATATTGGAATGCAACCGCTCGAAAGCCGTTTTCATTGTTACACATAGACCTATTATCCACTGCACTTTACCGTAATTATAGTGACATCTGGATTATAAAAAAGTCTGAGGTGTTGCCTAAAGCAATAGAAGCAAATTGCATTTGTCAACAATCTTTAAGGTGGAGCGCTCTTTATTCAAATAAACTGTCGCCATCTGTGGTAATATCGTGAAAGTAATGGTTGATGACAGTCGACCAATTGAGTATCGTTTAGAAAAAAGCATGGCCGCATGGAGTGCGATTCAACTGGCCGATTGTAAATTTGAATTTAAAGTAACTTACGTGGGATTTTGATGGCCGTATCTTATGTAAAAACTTCCGCTATCGACAAGCCTATCTCTCCATTCGGTCACGTAATAATAATCAACGTCATCCGAATGGGCCGATGTAATGTCGCTGTAATCCCTTTGTCTGCAAGAAAATTAACAATTACAGATCTAAGCAAGTTATGAAAAATTACGTTCTTTCTTCAATCCATTGGTACATCTGCACTCTTCTTTTCAACTTGACGGCTTGAATTGAGACCCCATAATCTGGTTCGGTCAGTGGCTCATCAATTAGCAAAGTTCCGGTGATGTGAATTAATTTCCCGTCGAATTCAGGCCTGATCGGTTCATAAACGTTCACGGCTATCACATTATTGTAAGCTTCGTCGAGGGAATGAGCATGATGCACAGCGCGACCCTGCGAAATTGAATTAAATTTGGTTCAATTCTGGATTATTTTTTACTTCATTCCAAGTCAGGAGCCACGATCCGGACCCGAATAACAGCAGTCCAATGAGGGAAGTCAGCCAGCTGCGTTTGAATTCCTCGATCAATGAGACTTCCATAATTTCGATATCGAAAATACCGATGAATAGGCCACTCAACAAGCACGCATGCTCCCGGCGAATATAAATACTGGGGTCATGTGAATAAATATCAAATTTCCGGTTCAAAAGGCAGAAATGTGAGAATGAAATTTCGTAAGTAATTACTAACTAACTTAATTAACACGAAAAATTACCTGGTAGTGCGGAAAATGTGCGGAAATTCGAGCTGTATTGCACAACTCTTGCTAACCTTAAAATTTGGTCTGTATTGATTAGTTGCGGGGAGAACCATCCCTACTTTTCCGAAACTTTAAGCGGATAATTTAAATTTATCTACCACATTTTTCTAATTTCCGCTGTAAATTGATAAGAAACTTGTTTCTTGTTGATATTGGAAATTGTAGGTTTTTTTAATAACGTGAAAGAATTTTAGCGCCAAATTTATAGTATATTATGCAATGAGCATTTAATGATAGTTATTAAGACACGAGTAAGAAAATTACGACACGAGTCGTAGGTGAGTGTCTTAAAGAATATTAGTTAATTTTATTTTCAATAATTTTTATTAAGATATTATTATTATATCGAGTCATACAACGCGTTCTATGCGATTGTTAAAAGAATCAATCCGAATTTTGAGTTGTGGTCGTTTTCAATTTACTAAAACTAGTGTTGAACAGTTTTAAAACAGCCACGAGCCGGATTTCGGGTTGTGGTCGTTTTTATTTTGCCAGAACTAGTTCTGTGCGATTTCTTCGCTCAGTGGCCGTTGTTGGGCTTTGAGCCTAACATATATACAGCGCCACGACATTTTTAGTCTATCACATGATGTCCTGTAAAGTGAAAATTTCATTCCTAACGCCAACTCCCTGCAAGTGACAGTTGCAACCCCCAAAGCTTTAAATGGGAAGTGGGGGCTTGTGATACCTCATTTGAAAGGTCTCTTCATGCTCTATTCAAAAATGCTATGATTTAAAATTTTATTCCGAAAATGAAGGGTAAAAAAAATACACAAAACTAAAAAATCAAAAATTATTAGCGTTTTGTTCTTAATAATGTATATCAATATGTTAATCGGCGTTTTAAATAAAATTAACACTGTCAACTAACGAAAAATGTTTTTGAATAGAGCATGAGAAGACCTTTCAAATGAGGTATCTATCACAAGCCGCGTTTCTATTTAAAAATTTGGGGGTTCCAACTGTCACTTGAAGGGGGTTGAGGCTAGGAATGCAATTTTCACTTTACAGGATATCATGTGATAAACTAAAAATGACGTGTTTCGGGATTTTTTTTCAATGTACACAATAATTGAGATAATGAATTTATTCCATTTCCCTGGCGCGCACTGTATAGTTCAGGGGTGGCCAAACTCTTATATGTTGGGGGCGACTTTTCTGATGAAAGTGTACCTGAAGGCGACTATTTTTTTTTAGAATATACTTACGAAGTGGTGTTTGATGTTTCACTTCCAGAGGCCCGCGGTCGACGCTTTGGTTACCCCTGGTATAGATAAAGTTGTCATGTTAGATCGGTTGCCTATAAAGATGTAATTATGGTAATGACAGTCAAACTTCTATGAATCATCAGGGAAAATTAGTTTTTTAACTATAATTTGATAACTTTCAAGAATTCTAGCTTAGTAATAATTTTTCATAGAAAATAAACAATTTTTGTTAATTCAAATGACAATAAAATATTTTCAAGCCTAATTTTTTATTACAAATCAGATTAATTTAGAAAATAAAATTGACATGTTACATCGGTTGCCTATAAAGATGTAATTACAGCAACATACCTTCAAAATTTCGTGAATTGTAAGTGAAAATTAGTTTCCTTAAATTATTGTGTCTACTTACAAGAATTTCAGCTTAATAATTATTTTCTATAGTAAATAAACAATTTTTGTTACTTGAAATGGCAATCAAATTATTTCCAAGTTTAATTTTTTACCAAAAATAATTGGCAAGTTAGATGGGTTCCCTATAAAGATGTAATTGCAGGAACATACAGTCAAAAATAAAAGGGAAAATTGATCTTAATTATTTAATTTAATAACTAATAATAATTCGGGGAAGCTGCACCACTATCAGAAGTCATAATGTAAAGATGAAGTTGACAAATGAGATGAAATATAATTAAAGGCCAAACAACAATGTTAACCATCCTCAATGACTGGCAGAAGGTTCAAGACAGTACAAATAAGTTACATCGCGCATTTCTTATAAATAAAACTCACAAGCAACAAAATTATCCGAGCCATCAACCTCACTAATTCCCACACATGATTTTTTTATCTGAAACCCCAGGAAGCATTTTTCGATCCCTTATAATAATTGCGTTCATTGATCATTTATTTGCGTTTATGGAGCAATTTGTTTTCATATCGGTGTGTTATTTGTGTGCACAGCGTATTTATGTTGTGAAAATTTTATCGAGCGGGATTTTTATGAAGCAGGACGATGATCTTTTCCAGCGTTTCTGTTATTTTTTTTGAAATTATCAATTTATGAGAGGGGTTAATGACTTTCCGCATAATGGCCCCATTGATAAATTATAAAAATGCATATTTGCATTTGAGGAGACCCTTGTCTGGATACTGTCCATGCAAACAAGCACGAAAAAATTTGTATGCTGTTGATACGGATTAAATAAAATTGCCATCAAGATCTGAAAAAATTCGTGTAAACAACGAATTAAAATTTTAAATAAGCCAAGATTGTAATCAAGCCGTTTTTTATTTCCAGCAAATTTGCACACTCAGAAAAAATTCTTATAGGTAAGAAAATTTGGGCTTAAATTTAAAATTACGCGTTCTTAATTTTGGCCCAAGAATTGGTCATTCTTGAGTTTTAAGAATGTTTATTCTTGTTGTCAAATTTAAGAGTGGGTCATGCGTGATTTCAAGAATATTTATTCTATTTGTCAAATTTAAGAACGGAATATTCTCAATTTCAAGAACGTTGATTCTTCGTGACAAATTCAAGAAAGGGTCGCTCTAATTTTAAGAACTTTTACATTTTACATTTAAGAATAAGTCATGTTGATTTCAAGAATTTTTATTTAATTTCCTAAGAATGTTTTTAATAATGTGTTTTCTTATTTAAGAGTTGAAGATGGCATTCTTATTGTATTAAATAAGCACTTGTAAATACATTTTTTTAAAAAATTTTTATGAATTGTAGAGTGGAATGCTTGAATTGAAGGAATTTTAGAATACAAAGTTATTTCTCATACATATTTTTATTAGTAGGTGAAAATTTAACATCACATCACATCCTGTTTAAAATGCATTTTTAGTTTAAGAACCACATTATCATTTGGTAACAGATGTACGTATATGAATTTTGACCGCCACACAAATAAATTGTTTTTCTCTCTAGAAATAATTGGCCAAAATCTACATCAATCTAAAAACAGAGAAACAAAATGCTTACATTGTACCATGAATATACTATTATCAAATTTACCAATATAGACCAGTTTGAATGCTTCAATAATGACCATTCCACTTTATGCAGATTTCCTTTCCTTTCCGCGTACTTCAGTCATGCTTGTGTTTTGTTAAATACTTACAAAGAGCTCTACATCCGCTAAAAAGTAAAATTTGTTATAAGATAGATAAATAACACTAAATGTATAAAAGAAAATCAAAATTATTTCTTTACCTTCGTCATTATTATTAATTCAGTTATAGAAGCAACTGGTTTGGATGTCTCTTTTTTATCTCTTGTTACTTTTCGTTCTGACGGAAATAAACTAAAAAACAATTTGTTTAACAGCTGTTACATTGAAAAAACTTGTAGAACTTTTACAAAATTCACTCGGTAAGCTAAAAGTGTGGGAGAAATTATGATTAGAACAAATTTGCTTACATCCGAATTTATCACACACAGAATCAGAAAATCCCCATAATTTCAGTACCATTTTAAAAAATGGTCTTTGAAGCTGATCATTTCGTTGATCGACATTTATTAATATTGCATTAAATTAACATCTTCATCTCGGCACATTAAACCACTTGTAATATTTCCCATTTCTTCACAATTAAACATTCACTAATTATGTAAGTTACTAAAAATTCAGAAAATGCACACCGTAATATGTATTTTCTTACTGCAAGCCGAGTTTGGTGTAACGTTTTACAACTAAATTTGTAAGAAATTCTAAAGTAATTTATCTATTGTCAGTAAACAGGCCTTTGCAGAAAAAATGTCGGTCGTAAAGCAATTTACAACATTCCGTATAATTGCATCCGCCCAGCTGGACCCAGCGCAAGGCTTCTAAACAATTGTATTATATTATTGGACCTAACGTTCATTCCGAACAAAACCTTCAGTGAGGTTACCACAAATTGAGAATCCCCGTGCTTAATTCAAAACGGTGGTTTGCTTGATTTAATATTGTCCGTGGTTATAGCAAGCAGAATCGTGCTAAATACAAGACTTTTATCAGTTCTTAATGTAAGAAGTGGGTTTTTAAAAAAATTTTGGGTAACATTTTTTTCAGTGAACGAATTAAAATTTCAAATATGCCAAGATTGTAATCAAGCCGTTTTTTATTTCCAGCAAATTCGCAAGAATGCGTGCGCTGGTAGTTTCCATTTGGGTGTTCATAAATTTGGTATTTTTTGGCATGTGTGGCTACATGTATTTGTTATGGTCCCAATACTGGATGTACCTGGAACATCAGACCGAATCCACCCCATCGAAGTACGACCGCCAAATTTATTTCTACAACCGCGGCATGCCCCTCCCCAACCTGAACGAATCAGAAGAGAAACCCGCCGGAATCAAAACCAGAAGCAAGCACTCGGCGAAAGACAACCTCGTTTTGAAAAACAGCAAACCCAGATTTCCGAACTTAGACCGGAGCGGATTCGAAACGGACACGGACAAGTACCAATGCCGAAGCAACGACAGTTCAAACGAATGTGATAAAAAGGTTTTAAATTACAAAGAGGCTTTATTAAGAGAATTAAACAGAGTTTTTACGTCCGAAAGTGATATATTCAAAACTGGAGTTAAGAACCAAAATAGGTACAACGTTAAGTTCGCCGGACATAGAAGTAGCAATCAGTCTCCCACTCGACTGTTGTGCGATTTGAAGAGAATCAAGATTAAAACTTTGAAGAAGAGGGACAAGGCTTTGGGGCTGACGCCCCTCAATCGGTACCTACCGAGGAAGGAGCTGTTCGAAAATAAGCAATTCCGATCGTGTGCCATCGTGGCCAGCGCTGGTTCCCTGCAAAATTCCAATCTTGGAAAGACCATAGGTTGCGCAATCTGAAACATTACATTCAAGTTCATTTTTATTTGAAAGAATCTCAGATTTGCACTGACAATGTTTCAAACTAGTTAACTTCAAATGTTAAGTCATTTTCAAACGTCAGTTTCAAAATTTGAGTTATTACTAATCTGAAACATTAAATTCAACCCCATTTTTATTTAAAAAAGTCAGATTTGCAGTGATAATATTTCAAACTAGTTAACATCAAATATTAAGTCATTTTAAAATATCAGTTTAAAAATTTGACTTATGAATCCCAGAGTTGCACTGACAGTGATTCGAACTAATTAACCTCAAATGTTGAGTCATTTTCAAAGATCAGTTTTAAAATTTGAGTTATTACTAATCTGAAACATTACATTCAAGCTCATTTTTATTTGAAAGAATCTCAGATTTGCACTGACAATGTTTCAAACTAGTTAACTTCAAATGTTAAGTCATTTTCAGAAGTCAGTTTCAAAAATTGAGTTATTACTCATCTCAAACTTTAAATTCAATCTCATTATTATTTGAAAGAATTCCAAATTATTAAAAAATCTGTTAACTTCAAATGTTACGTCATTTTCAAAGATCAGATTCAAAATTTGAGTTATTACTAATCTCAATCATTAAATTCAACCTCAATTTTATTTGAAAGAATCTCAGATTTGCACTGACAATGTTTCAAACTAGTTAATCTCAAATGTTGAGTCATTTTCAAGGGTCAGTTTCAAACTTTGACTTGTGAATCTTGGATTTGCACTGACGGGTGATTCAAACTAATTAACCTTAAATGTTGAGCCATTTACGAAGATCAGTTTCAAAATTTGAGTTATTACTAATCTGAAACATTACATTCAAGCTCATTTTTATTTGAAAGAATCTCAGATTTGCACTGACAATGTTTCAAACTAGTTAACTTCAAATGTTAAGTCATTTTCAAACGTCAGTTTCAAAATTTGAGTTATTACTAATCTGAAACATTAAATTCAACCCCATTTTTATTTAAAAAAGTCAGATTTGCAGTGATAATATTTCAAACTAGTTAACATCAAATATTAAGTCATTTTAAAATATCAGTTTCAAAATTTGACTTATGAATCCCAGAGTTGCACTGACAGTGATTCGAACTAATTAACCTCAAATGTTGAGTCATTTTCAAAGATCAGTTTTAAAATTTGAGTTATTACTAATCTGAAACATTACATTCAAGCTCATTTTTATTTGAAAGAATCTCAGATTTGCGCTGACAATGTTTCAAACTAGTTAACTTCAAATGTTAAGTCATTTTCAGAAGTCAGTTTCAAAAATTGAGTTATTACTCATCTCAAACTTTAAATTCAATCTCATTATTATTTGAAAGAATTCCAAATTATTAAAAAATCTGTTAACTTCAAATGTTACGTCATTTTCAAAGATCAGATTCAAAATTTGAGTTATTACTAATCTCAATCATTAAATTCAACCTCAATTTTATTTGAAAGAATCTCAGATTTGCACTGACAATGTTTCAAACTAGTTAATCTCAAATGTTGAGTCATTTTCAAGGGTCAGTTTCAAACTTTGACTTGTGAATCTTGGATTTGCACTGACGGGTGATTCAAACTAATTAACCTTAAACGTTGAGCCATTTACGAAGATCAGTTTCAAAATTTGAGTTATTACTAATCTGAAACATTACATTCAAGCTCATTTTTATTTGAAAGAATCTCAGATTTGCACTGACAATGTTTCGAACTGGTTAACTTCAAATGTGAAGTCATTTTCAGAAGTCAATTTCAAAATTTGAGTTATTACTAATCTGAAACTTTAAATTCAATCTCGTTATTATTTGAAAGAATCCCAGATTGTTAAAAACATGTGTTAACTTCAAATGTTAAGTCATTTTCAAAGATCAGTTTCAAAATTTGACTTGTGAATCCCAGATTTGCACTGACAGTGATTCCAACTAATTAACCTCAAATGTTTCAAGTTGCGCAAGTTGTATTAATCAACTTGTTTTTTAGATTCCCATGAAGTGGTGATGCGTTTCAATCACGCCCCAACGAAAGATTTCGAAACCGACGTCGGGAAAAGAACCACGATGCGCATAGTTAACTCGCAGGTGGTTTCGAAACCTGATTTTTCCTTCCTGCAATCGAATCTGTATCGCAACGTCACCCTGCTGGCCTGGGACCCCAGCAACTACACCGCCAAGCTGGAGGATTGGTACAGGCGACCCGAATTCGACCTCTTTTCCAACTACATTCAATATAAGAAATTTCTGCCACGTTCGAAATTTTTTCTCGTTAATCCGATTTCGTTGTGGGAACTGTGGGATTTTTTGCAAAGAAATTCGCCGAACCGTCTGAGGCGTAATCCACCTTCGTCGGGATTTTTAGGTACAATGATTTTGCCGTTTTGTCAAAGAGCCACCGGTCTTATCTTTGGTGTTAGGAAGTGATGAATTTCTCGGCTGCACTTCTCGGGAAAAATTATTAATGCAGATTGTATCGTAAACAGATGTTTTCTTTATGTTGTTCGTTGAATGATTGTGTTACAAACCGCAAACCGAAGCTCAAAACAAAGAAAACGTTTTATATTTTTTTGGCCGATTAGTTTTAAGTAGGGGAGACTGGGTACTGTATCAAGTATTTTGTCTCAATTTATCTCAAATTATTATTGTTAAGAATCTCAAAATCTTAATTAATAGTATATTATTTAACGAGGACATAATGTAGGCTATTATTAACTAAGATGAAAGTTTGTAAATATGAATGAAAATGAGTGTTTTGTATACAGCTGAGTTCATAACAGCCATTATGTGTGAGAAAAATACGACGTTTCATCTTCGATCAAGCCCTGATTCTTGAAACGCCCTTTGGGCATGCAACCAACATCACACTACGTAAAATGTACCCACGTGACAATTAGTTTATCTGTAACCTCCAAAAAAGTGAAGTAAGTTATTTGCAGTTTTTATTGGCTTTGTTTTATTAGATTTTATTTCGAGTAAAAGTTAAAGGTAAAATTACTAGAATAGTGAAAAAATTTACCACAAAATTTTTGTAGCTTCTGTAGTGTGTAGTGACAGGCACTTATTAGCTGTTCTAAAGTGTTGTGGTTGACAAAGAAAAAATAAATTTAAGTTAAGTTACTTATTGTATATTACAATTCAGTTTGAAAGACACGATATGATTTTTTACGGAAAAACAGTCAGTCAAAATTGTCAATCCCTCGCGTGTGTAAGCAACCAGCATTGCTGCAGCCACTATACAGAGCGCACCAGCAAAATTGAATAAATTCAGGATCTCAATTATTGTGTATATTTATAAAAAAATCTCGGAACACGTTAGTTTTAGTTTATGACATGATATCCAGCAAAGGGAAAATTTCATCCCTAACCTCAATCTCCTTCGAGTGACAGTTGCAACCCCCAAATTTTTAAATAGGAAGTGGGGGTTGTGACACCTTATTTGAAAGGTCTCTTCATACTCTATTCAAAAATGCTGTTTAAAAAATTATTGGAGAAATTAATAGTAAAACAAAAATCGCTACAACAAACTAAAAAATTAAAAACGCGTTTCGTTCTTGGTAATGTAATATAATAAAAAATATATCAATCGGCGTTTTCGTGAGTGCGTTTGTGACAACTTATCCGTGCCGTGCGTCAAACAAGCCCGGTCTTCCCTACCACAAATTTTGGGTGTAAAAAGAATTTTTATTTACCGATTTAATTAGAACTGGATCCAATAAGTTTTCACCGGTTTCTCAACGTTGATGAGTAATACTTGCTACGCATGTTTTTTGTTAATTTTTGCGGTTTTATTTAGCACATCATTTCCCACAGTTGTTTCATCTCGGAATGTTAGCAAATTCTAACAGAAAACAGCTGTTCTAATTAATATATTTTTTTGGTCGAAATAAATGATTGATGGCATTGCTTTATCGGATTACATTGTGGCCAAGTTAAAAAAATTTTTGTGTCCACAATGGTCTTGCGATTGCAACGTAAATCTTTTCCGGTTGACATAATAGGTTTTTAACGCCAACTTCAAATGGATTATCAATCATAACTTTGCTGGAGTTGTTTTCGCTTCATTAATTTTTCACAAGCTAATAAATATAATAAATTTTCCGTCAGGCGGCTTGCATGAATGATGGCACAAATTTTTCGTCAAATTTTACCCCCCCTCTCCCACTTGAGTTACGTCACAGAAGCAAAATTATTTTCAATTATAAATCAACAGTTGACGAATTTTTACTGGTCATTTACTAATACAGTAGAATCCGGTTGTAACGAACCTCAAGGGACCGTCAAAATCGGTTCGTTATATCCGAAGTTCGTTATAAGCGTTATTGTAAGAATACTTGCAAGAGTGTTTTATGAGATCTTTATTGTCTAATATAAATATGCATATGTATAAAACCATTAAGAATATAAGGACTAAACTTAAGTGAAACAAAGCAAAATGCAACAAGTAATTTTATTTGAAAAAATTTGTTATTTTCGACGGAACTGTCGCATTTTTAAAGTATAAATTGTCCACACACGTTTCAAAATCATTAAGATTTTCAATAATTGAGTTCGGCGCACCGTAAAACTGTAAAAAATTACGAATGTTGTTATTACTAGATAAAATCTGTAATGCTGGTGTTTCCAGCTCATCCTCATTCCTCATTGGCTTCTTCTTGGGCACTTTTGTCTACCACAAATACCCAAATATTATGTTGTAACTAATAAATTGTTTACATTAATAGTCATTCATGTTTAAGTTTTCGAAAAAATTTGAATTTTTTAATTGAAGGGCTCTATGCAAGAAGTACCTAAGTCACTTTTCATATTCTGTGATATTTGAGATTTATAATTCTGTTTGATCTGGAAATCACATTGTTATGATTTTGACTGATCATTTTACTAAAGAAAACTTACTTTGGTAAAAAAAGACCATTCAAAGTCAAAACAATGTGATTTACAGGTCACATTGAAACATCAAATCTAAAATGTGAAACATGAAAAGTGACTTAGGTACTTCTTGCATAGACCCCTTCGATTATTGTTGAAATTCACGTTCCCTTTGTTTCAACTTTTGTAGCTACAACTCATTTAATGACAAGTCTTCATCAGATTCAAAGGTTATTACGTGTTATATACAATGTAAAGTTCGTTATTGTCGGCTTTTTCAGGTTCGTTATATCCGATAGTTCGTTATATCCGAGTTCGTTATAACCGATTAATTTCTACATTGTTACATAGGGGAAAATGTCGAAATTTGGAATAAAGTTCGTTATAACCGGTAGTTCGCTATAACCGAAGCCGTTATAACCGGATTCTACTGTAGTTGCTAATTTTTTTTCTTAATGACCCCCTAACCCCCTGTCACTGACTTTCACAATTCCTCCTAAATCGTGGGATTGTTAAAAAATTGTTTTTTTTTGGATTAGTTCAATTCCACGGAAATGCCCGTTGTAGGTGGCGTTATTTCCATTTATTGGTCTGCAAGTAAATCAAACCTACATCAAATGAATAATTCATTTCTATTAATCATCCAGAAATAACTTGATCGGAGATGCGCAGTAATTTCTCCGGTCGCATTTTCCCATTTTTAAGGAGATTTTTTTGCGCTACATTTTCAGTCGGCCGCGAAAGAATGTCACACGTGCGACTGCAGGAAATTTCCTACTACGACACGCGACCGATTCTTACATCACAAATTAATTTGCATAATTTAAACAAATTCCCGCGACGCGTTCGTCTGGCCGAAATCGGTTATCCCCCAATTGCGAGGAATTCACGCGTATTTCGCCGAAACCGCCGAGGAAACGGTTTCACGGCGACCGCACATTTCTGGTGCGTAAATTGGAAATTGTGTGTTTTAGGTTTGGCGGTCTTGCTGCCGGTCTGCGACTACGTCGACATGTTCGAGTACGTCCCTTCCGCGAGGGTGACGAAGAGGTGCCACTACTACGACCCCGAAGACAACCCGGCCTGCACTTTCGGCGTGTGGCATCCTTTAGCCGCGGAAAAATTATTGACCTACGCCATCAACGCAGCTAACGATTCGACCGTTTTTCGAACCGGTTTCGTGAGGATTCCTGGATTCAAAAAAATTCGCTGTTGAATCATCGGCGCTTCGACGACGAATTTTACTGTTTAGCTTTAATTTACTGAATTCGCACTTGAAATTTCGGTGCGGAATTTTCGAATTTTATATGTAAGTTGTATGGTTGAGGTTTAATAAAAACGCTTGGGCGACTGGTGTTTTATGGTTTTACGGTACGATTGACTTTTTAGTTGAAATGAAAGTCGATAAATTGCTTAATACAGGAGTTATGTCGTTAACCTTCCAATGGTCACACTTTTGCCACATGTTTTAATTTTTACATCTGACTATAAAATTATGACAATTACTTTGTGATAACAAATAATTTTATTAATATTATCACTAACTAATTGTAAGACTATCACGCAAGTTCAGAATTTGGCATTTAAAATTTTTTCGCACAAAAAAAAAGTTTCCAAAATCGCTCACATAAGTTGGAAGGTTTATTTTCCCACATTGACGAGTCATTGTACAGGATGTCCCATCACTTGTGGCTACCCCCAAAGTTGAGCTTTCATTGAAAGTTATTTATTTGAAATATGCTGCATGTATGCCTCTGGTATAAGGCTAGAAATTTTCAGTTTTAAATGTTAACCCTTCAGTAGACGCCTGTTATTTTGTTACACGAGTAGGTGCGTGGATTACATATGTAATCCATTTTGATTATTTATTATTGTGTTAACGAAGTATTTTGTTATTATTATTTTTAAGGTAATGATACTTAAATACCTTTTATAACGCGTAAAAAAAAATTTTTGCCTTGAAGTAAATTTATAACCGTTTAACATAAATAAAATTAGAACTCTACAAAATGGCAACGCTAACGTAGCAGTGACGGAAAATATAAATAATAACATACTTACAAAAAATATATGATCACTTTATTTATGACACAAGATTCCTATAACTATTACAAATAAGTTTTCGTACCAAAATTAAAGAACAAAATACCCCTACCTATAAAAAAAAATTGATGAAGTTACAGTAACATTTCAACCTGTATTTTCGACACAACTCGCAAAAATGTCTAACAAATGGTCTTTACACATCCAATTATTACATATTTTACACCATCTTCTTGTAAATTTATTCCTAACTCGATCACATTCATAACAACATCCTAAAGGTCCTCATCGTTCGTGAGGCACCGCCGTTGATCTTGATGGTTGACCTAACAGAATCTTTGCACGTCTGGATTCAATTTCTCTGCCGCTTGTTTCGTAACTTTTCTTTAATTCAAATTTAAAAGTGAACCAAGTTCAAGTTCAGTAGTTCACAAAAAAAACAATTTGCGACCTGTCAGATAAAAATTTAAATGATTCTCGGAAATTTCAGTCTTTTGCGGCGAAAACATCATGTCAAGCGCTAAATCAGAGAAAAATGTTGACAGTGTTATTGCTTGTTAATACAATTTAAAAGAATTCGTATTCGTATTCGTATTCGGCCACCACAAAAAAAGGAATTTTAACGCCATAACAAAAACACATTTTTTATATTTAAGTGCCTGTATTTCAGATACCGTTTAAGTTTCCGAATATGATTGTGTTGACAATGCCGACAATCTGAAATATTGCCAACTTCATTTCGTAACCCCATTTGTTCATGTGTCAATTTAAAGTGTATTAACAACAAAATTGCATTGCTTATTTTTTATCAGTCCTGTCAGCCAATCGTAATGAGAAAAAATTCAAATCAACCAATAGGATCAAAATTATCCTGACTATTTGCTAGTAGCCATGAATTTAAATCGTACTTAACTTTGCGGGTAGCCACTAACGACTCTTTACAGTCATAAATCATTCCTTTTACTCTTAAAATTGCAATATGTATAAAGGAATTTAAGACTAATTACAGCTTTTCGTTTTTTTTTTTAACTTTGGATATCTTTGTCTCAATCATACTGATCCTGAAAAGTGAAATTTGATGAAATTGGGAAATATTATTTTTATAAAATATCAGTTTTTACTTTTTTTCTTTTAAAACTGGAAATTTCCAGCCTTATACCAGAGGCGTGTGTGCACCAAATTTCAAATAAATAACTTTCAATTAAAGCTCAATTTTGAGGGTGGCCACAAGTGATGGAACACCCTATATAACTACTGAATTTGCACATTTACTATAATATACACATTTGCATTTTTATGAATTTATATTTTCTAAATTAGAATTTGATTTTGGAGAAACTCATTTAAATATCAACGATTTAATTACAGGGCAGTTAAAAATAAGTAGTAATAGTAATGATTATCAATTAATGATAAATAATTAATTATGAAACCTAATACATTTGGGACATGAAGCTTTGTTTGTTGGATGGATTAAATGCGACTGAAATCGTTGGTTTTCCACGAATAAGTAAATAAATTTTAATATTGATGTAAATGATTTTTTCTGTCGACGATGGGCGTCTCGGATGCCACCACAATGTCGCATTTCGTTGCGCACTTATATCATATCAATATTAATTAAATCCAATTAATTAAAATTATTTTACGTTTTACCAGCTTATGTCGCAGTTTTACCTTCGAACGCAAGATCCTCTAAGGACGACCTGACGCGCAATTTTCAGCGAAATTTCCTCAACAAAGGGCGAATTTTTCACGGGGCACCGTAACCCACTTTAACCGGGTCAGGGCAATTGCCACACTATCGATTGCCAACGCAACCTTAAACTTGAAATTGTGCCATTATAACCAGCATTTCCTCGGGCGAAATTTTCACGATCCGCTTGTAAACATAAATATTTTTGTTCCGGGGATTCCTGATTTCCTTCCGTCACCGATTTTCGTGCGATCGGAGCACGTGTTATTTGTTCGCTTATTAAGGGGTAGGCGTGCCCTTGCATCCTGTTTCCTAAGGTCGCGTTATGTAAATAATTATTGCTTTTACGGTTTTTCTGAACTTGTGTCAATAAGATTATTAAAATTCGTTGATAACAGTGTTTAAGCCTCGTACAAATTTATCGGAGGAAGGCATCTTGACAGCTGTAATAAAACGTGTCGTCGAACTTTCTTTGTACAGTGGAATCTCAATATTCGCCAGCCTTTAAGTTCTAAACATCCTGTACTTTTTTAGGAGTCGAAAAGTTCTGAAAATTGGAAGCAATATTCTTGAATTATCAAAGTGTGAAAATAATAGGCAAATTGTCATCTAATAGAAACTGAATAAATTGATTTCTAATATCGTAAAACTTATTTGAATGATTTAAAGGCAACTAGAACAAAAACATCTGCAGAAAGACATCTGGCACAAAGTGGGTCTTATCAATAAGCAACAATATCCAGAGCCGTGTGATAGGTGTGACAGCTTTTGATTGTTTCAATTTTTTATAAAAAAAAAAACTATTGGTTCAAATGTTACAAAAAAAATACAGCCAACAGAACATTGCAATTCAAATAAGTGTAGAAAATTTCAAAAAAATCGGTCAGCTCATTTTGAATATAAAAAATGTTATTGAATCCTCGGTAGATTGCTGTCAACAAGGTGCAATTTTTAGTTTATCTATTTATCAAATTATTAAGAATTTGAGTTTAGAATTAAATGTTTGGTACTTAGATGATGGTTCTTTAGGTGGTAAGGCTTTTGAGGTCTTACAAGACTTAGAAACGATAATTTCCGAATTTAAGAAAATTGGTTTGGTTCCTAATTTCTATAAATGCGAACTTTTCTTCCTTAATAATGTTTCGGAATTAGACAAGTCTTCAATTTTGGAGAGATTCGAATTATTAGCTCCTTGTATTCACGTTTGAATGTTGAAGACCTATTTATTCTTGGTTGTCCTATTTTCGATGCAGCAATTCTTCCATTCATTTCTAAAAATCTATGTAAAATTAATCCTCATATTAGTTTATTTTTACCCCGCCATTGTTTTTGGATACCTAATGTCACTTATAATCTTAGATGTTGTCCTTTTTGGAAATTTAAAAATGAGTGTCTTGAATTAGATAATATTGTTATTTTTTCTTTGGAAAAAATTTTGAATATTACATTTACAATAAGATCTTGAACTCAAACCAAATTACCCATCCGTTTTGGTGGATTAGGTATAAGGTCTATAATTGATATTTCCTCGTCTGCCTTTTTGTCTTCTATATTTTCTAATTCTGAACTTATTATGTTATTTTGAAATTACATCCCTTAACGAGGCTGTTGATTATTGGAAGGAAATTTCTAATTTGTCTTTACTTCCAAAAGAGCTTTCTATTCAAAGAAATTGGGACTTACCTATCTGTGAGAAAATATTTCAAAATTTATTATCTTCCTCAAATATCACACAAAAAGCTATCTTATTAGCTGGATCTGAACTTGAATCTGCAGCTTGACTTGAAGCTCTTCCATCTTGTAAATTAGGTACTCTTTTAGAAAAAAACTTTTTACAAATTGAAATTTCACTTAGATTGGGCATCAATTTCTGTTATCCTCATATCTGCTCGTGCGGTTCTTCTGTAGACTCTTTGGGTCATTGTGGTTTATCGTGCATTAAAAGTGCTGGTAGACTCTCTCGTCACAGCTGTATCAATGACATTATTAAACGTGCTTTCTTTTCTGCCAACATCCCTTGTATCCTTGAACCTAATGGTATTCTGAGGGATGATGGCAAACGTCCAGATGGTATTACAGTTATTCCATGGAAAGTAGGTAAATCTTTAGTTTGGGATTTTACTTGTACGGATACACTCGCCCCTTATCACTTGACTGATTCTTCATTTTCTGCAAGATCTGCTGCACACTTGGAAGAAAATCTTAAGAAAAAAATATATAAGGTAATTTTTGATGATTATTTTCTCGTTGCCTTCGCTATGGAAACTTTGGGTCTTTGGAGTGCTGATGGCCTTTCTCTCCTTGAAGATTTGGGGAGGCGTATTGTTCAAACAACGGGAATTCCTCAAGCCAAAACATATTTGAAGCAACGAATAAGTTTGGTTATACAGAGAGGCAACGTTGCTAGTGTTCTTGGTACAGCCCCGCTTTCTTCTTCTCGTAATGAGTTATTTTATTTATTCTAGTTATTACTTATGTTATGTTATTTTATGTTATCGTTAAGCAAATGTACCTATATTACTGTTATTTATTTTATATATACTGAAATATTAATTTAAAAATAAAATGAAACAAAAAAGATGATTTAAGAAAAAATACAATTTCTTGAGAAGATGCATCAATGGCAATTAATCATTTTGATCGCATGATTACATTTTTCTAACTGACTAAATTTCTAGCAGAAGTGATATTCTCGCTTAGCAATGCAGGATATCATCAATGAGTTTAATTCGTACGAAACCGATGGGAAAAAGCTACAAAAATTACTCATTACCGATGTCGATTGTAACGCGTTAAAACAAACGTTGATTTGAGATTGAGGTGCGCCCGAAACAATCGGTTCAAAAAACAATTTGCCACAAATTATTCGAAAAAGGCTCGACGGGACAATACCAAAATGACTAAGCTCCGGACGACACGTTTTCGGAAGAAAAAAAATTTGATGAGTGCACCGGAGACTCATTTATGCATTCGGATCGCCGGAATGCAGGAGGTGAATCAACCCCCGCCCGAAAACACCGAAACGTTTTGATCAAGATTTAAAAAATGGCAAATCATCGATTAAATTGTCGCAGCGAATGCGAAATGAGCTCGCATTGTCTCGACGAAAATTCCTGGCGCTTTTTCCCCAATTGGTGTGTGCATTAAATTTTCGACTTGCTTAAGCGAGTTTCGAAACGAAATTTGCAATTAAGACGCGCTCGAACAGTTTTACTGATCGCTTTATTAAATGTTATGAAAATTGCTTTCTTATTTTACGGTTTGGTGAGATCACAGCGAACCGATTGAGGATGTGGAAAATTGGATTCCTGAAAGCACGTGTGGGTGTTGCGG
Organism: Dascillus cervinus; assembly: GCA_949768715.1. NCBI lineage: Eukaryota > Metazoa > Arthropoda > Insecta > Coleoptera > Dascillidae > Dascillus > Dascillus cervinus. The sequence continues at coordinate 22,067,493 of OX458322.1, forward strand.
GCTGATTTGCTTCTTTTTAATGCATAAGGAAACGGTCTCATTGAAGTGATTTGTTTCAGATTGTGGCACTGGGTTTCAGGGTTTTCAGGGTTCGAGGAAAAATCAAATCATGAAGTCTGGGGCTATTCGAATTTGTTGGTTAATCCATATTTTCCCATTGATTCTCTAAATTAATATGAGAAGTTTGTTACATTCCAAAAGTTGGTGAAATTTACAAAACGTTGGTATCAAATGCGGTGAAGGTGATGGTGGTAGCAACAACTTCGTAAATCAGTGGATGTTGAAATTATTTGAAATAAAATAAGTGAAAAGTGTCAATTTTAGACAAGATGATATGTGATATGTGAAAATCGCTAAAGGTTTGATCAATACTTTACATATCAGTTTCTTTTAAATAATATATATTACAGTCTCGCTAATCCGGACATATTGTTGAAATATTTAAAAAACAGTGCACAAATAAAACAAGAAACATCTAATTAATTTTATAAATCAAAAACAAGTTAATTTGTTAATTAGGAGGAGTAAAATTCAACGAACAAATTACATCGGAATTTTTCTAGCGAGTAGTTTTTGGCTGCAAATTGGAATTTTAATATTGTTAACATTTGCATAATGGGAAAAACACGAGCTAATAGAAACTGTTTGTAATAGGACCAAAAAACAACAAATTCTGATAAGTAGTACTTACATAAAAGCTGCTCAGAGTTCTAATAAGTACTGTTTTTAACATTTATAAAAAAGTACAGTCGAACTCCTCTATAGTGATGTTCGAAAAGCCATGGAAAAACATCACTATAGAGAAACTTCACTATATAGAATTCAAGTATAATTTTACAATTTTGGCAGTCACTTTAAAAACCAATTGATATTCAAAACAAAAAATTAAAATTTATTATATTTGAAAAAATATTTGTTTAAGTATATAGAAATACCCACAGTTATTAATAAACAATACAAATTTTCATCTGAATACTTACATAACATGTACTTATTGATGAAAAAATCTGTCCAAAGTTGATTGCATAAGTAAGGATTTTGCAAGAAATTCTTTTAAGGATTTTTCAGGTTTTCTATTACCGAAAATTTCGTTCCTCGAGAATTTTGGTAAACTTTTCGTAAAGAATAATCACTATATAGAGGCTTAACATCATAATATAGAGGTATTTTTATATGGAAAACGTTCAAAAATGCACGTTCCTGACAAAAACATCACTATAGAGAAAAAATCATTATAGAGGAGGTCACTATAGAGGAGTTCGACTGTAATTTGAGAAAATTGGCTACCATTACATAAATCTGACTTGGCATATGGCGACTGCCCATTTTCCGTAATTTAATCAGTATAAAACGGACTCACTGGCATGGATCTACCTTTTGGCGCGATATTTTTGAATTAGTTCTCTGAATTAAAAAACGAATTTAATTATGCGATTCCCTCAAATTTATTTAAGGTTGAGGGAATGAATTTACACGATTACAATAACGAATCTGACAAAACTGGTCGAATTAACGAAGCTGTACTGTATTATCTCCGAATATTAAAAATTAAATCATTTTACACTTCGTATCAGTCAGACGATTAAAAACCGAGAAACTTTACTTTTTACCATTTGTGAAATCTCACTTTTGGAGCATTTCTTTTCCAATTTCGAAATTGGTTCGAAATTTATTGTACCGATGGTGTTCTTGCCTGCATAACAATGATTTTTCCCGATTTTTGTAATTTTTTATATGAAGTTTTATCAATGACAAATTGCCCATTGTGATAATAATTTTATCGCAGGCAATAACTTTTTAACTTTTAAACCGAGCGGATAAAATATAAATTGGATGATAAAAGATTTTGTTGCCTCGATGGCCATTAATATTAACCCCTTTCATCGACAAGCGTTAACTATTAAAAGCGATTGTTTTAAAAAATTTAAAGGCGCCTTTCACCTGTCCACAAACAAATTGAGAATAGTAAATTTCAAGTTCAGTCATTTGATGAATTAAAACGAGTAAATTTTCCAACAAACATCCTAAAACGATTTTACAAATCACGCCAAGGCTATTCAAAGATTCTATTTTTTGTCGTATTATCTCTTTCAATAAATCAGTGAGTGTCATAAACTAATAATGGACCGTTAAGGTTATATGCGTTTATAATTGCCTACAATTACATGACTTGAGTACGAATGAAACTCGCATCAAAATGATCCTTTTTTTTAAATTCGGTTATTTTGATTTAGTCGGAACAGATGTGACAATGCACTACCGATGCAGTATCTACCAGTTTGCGGTTATTCAATTGCTTAGTCAAATAGTTATAGGGCAATTTTTTTCGCCGGATGAATCACAATCGCTTACAAAGAAATACCGCGAGTAAGCGAGCGCGCGACCCGTGACTCAGATCGCCACCAGCCAATTCGCACTGGCCTCAGCTAATTATGAACCCAAAAACGACACATCCAACTTTATTCACCCGGGTCACGCTAATTTCGAATCGATCAAAACGGCCACTACTCCGATCGACGTCGCGACGTCGGGTAAATTCTTAAGGCAAAAATTATTTTGGAGGTAACTACGGGTATGACGCGCACGTATTTCATTTGCATTTACTACTTGGCTTTTAAACGCGCCGCACATAAATGTGAATTTTAAAGATGCGTTGTTGCTTCCTAGTTCAGTTCCGATTCATTTCGTGTAGTTCTCAATGCGAGATGCTCTTTGAATTATTGTGGATTCTAACGCTTGCACGTTTTCTGAATGCGAAAATAAGTTGTTTTTCGCACTTTTATGGCTTCACGGAGAAACGGTTGTTTTTGAAAATTAATAAACAATCTCGGATGTAAGCAAGGGCATTTAACTTTTTTGTTAGGTGCTATAAAAGGCAGATGTTGATTCACAGAATTCAGATGTTGCTTTCAATTTGTATCAAATTTGTTAAATAATTGCAAACACAAAGAAACTCAATTTTAAACCGACTGATTCAGAACTGCGAGAAAAACGATAAATTTCACAGAAATTACCAAGGAATGCATAAATTATATAATAACCCAACCCACTCTGTTACTTGCTAAAAAGATGTAATATTGCAGATTGGAACATTAATTTTAATGGGTTCAAACGATAACATAGTGTTGGTAGCAGAGTTGACAATTACATGAATGTTTCCAAAAATTAACCCGCTTGAAATATCAAGCTGAAATTTGGTGTACAATCACATAATATATTCATAATTGATCATGAATTTTTTGAAGTAAATACAAAAATCTGAATTTTTACAATTTTGATGTAAAGTTGGAAGATCAGAATGGTTGTCGATCATCAATATATCTTCTGAAAATTATGATTCAGTTGAAATATCAATTTTAAATTTGGTACACAATTACAGCATATATTTATGATTAGCTGAAATTTTTTCAAAGCAATCTATTTGGATTTAATTTATTTAAAGTTTATGAGCGAAAATAGTAACAGTTATTTGGTTAACTTTCGTGCCCCCAAAAATTAATTCAGTTGAGATATCAAGCTGAAATTTAATGCACAATTACAGAATATATTCATAATTACCTATGTTTTTTTTTTAAGTAAATCCAAAAACAAGAATTTTCAAAATTTGGATTTAAAGTTGGAAGATTAGAATGCTTGCCGATTATCAATATGTTTCTTCAAAATTGTGTTCCAGTTGAGGTATCAATCTGAAATTTGGTACACAATCGCAGGATATATTTATGATTAACCATAAATTTTTTCAAAGAAATCCAATAATGCTGATCTTCAAAATTTGGATTGAAAGTTAAAGATTAGAAATGACAGCTTTATTAGTATTTAGTTAACTTCCCTGTCTCCATTTGGAATATCAAGCTGAAATTTCGTACACAATCACAGAATATATTTATAATTATCTATGAATTTTTTCAAGTATATGCAAGAACAAAAATTTTCAAAATTTGGATTTAAAGTTGGAAGATTAGAATGCTTGCCGATTATCAATATGTTTTTTTCAAAATTGTGATCCAGTTGAGGTATCAATCTGAAATTTGGTACACAATCGCAGTATATATTTATGATTAACCATAAATTTTTTCAAAGAAATCCAATAATGCTGATCTTCAAAATTTGGATTGAAAGTTAAAGATTAGAAATGACAGCTTTATTAGTATTTAGTTAACTTCCCTGTCTCCATTTGGAATATCAAGCTGAAATTTCGTACACAATCACAGAATATATTTATAATTATCTATGAATTTTTTCAAGTATATGCAAGAACAAAAATTTTCAAAATTTGGATTTAAAGTTGGAAGATTAGAATGCTTGCCGATTATCAATATGTTTTTTTCAAAATTGTGATCCAGTTGAGGTATCAATCTGAAATTTGGTACACAATCGCAGTATATATTTATGATTAACCATAAATTTTTTCAAAGAAATCCAATAATGCTGATCTTCAAAATTTGGATTGAAAGTTAAAGATTAGAAATGACAGCTTTATTAGTATTTAGTTAACTTCCCTGTCTCCATTTGGAATATCAAGCTGAAATTTCGTACACAATCACAGAATATATTTATAAGTATCTATGAATTTTTTCAAGTATATGCAAAAACAAAAATTTTCAAAATTTGGATTTGAAGTTGAAAGATTAGAATGCGCGCCGATTATCAATATGTTTCTTGAAAATTGTGATCCAGTTGAGGATATATCTGAAATTTGATATACAATCATAAGATATATTCATGACCAACCATACAGTTTTTCAAAGAAATCAAACAATACGGATCTTCACAATTTGGATTGAAAGTTTAAAAATAGAAATGGCAGCAGTTTTTCAGTATTTGGTTAACTTCTGTGTCTTCAAAAATGAATCCATTTGGAATATCAAGCTGAAATTTCGTACACAATCACAGAATATATTCATAATTATCTATGAACTTTTTCAAGTAAATGCAAGAACAGAAATTTTCAAAATTTGGATTTGAAGCTGGAAGATTAGAATGCTTGCCGATTATCAGTATGTTTCTTGAAAATTGTGATCCAGTTGAGGTATCAATCTGAAATTTGATATATAATCACAAGATATATTCTTGATCAACCATACATTTTTCCATAGAAATCAAACAATACGGATCTTCAAAATTGGGAGAAAGTTTAAGAGTGGAAATGACAGCAGTTTTTCAGTATTTGGTTAACTTTCTTGCCTCCAAAAATGAATCCAGTTGGGATATCAAACTAAAATTTCGTACACAATCGCAGAATATATTCATAATTAACTATGATTTTTTTCAAGTAAATACAAAATTAGAAACTTTCAAAAACTTGATGTAAAGTTGGACAATCAGTTGAAATGAGTTCAAAATTAAACATAATCAAACGGTAACAGAGTTAACAATCTTGAACATTAAATAAAATCTAAAATGTAAAAAGGCGATTTTTATAATAAAAAATAATTGATATGAAAATTAAAATGTGTTGTCACAATTTACGGTTCATTGCAATTTATCTTATCATTGATTATCTTATCTGCAATTTTGAAGAAAGGAATCGAGACTTATTTGGGTGTCGTTCTTGAGCTATTTAGTTATGAAAGATGACAGTCAGATTTACTGAAAGTCATTTAGTTAATTTTTTAAATGGTTGAGATTTTTTCAACACATCCGCGCTGCAATGAGTCAAAAGGAAGACAGTGGTGAATTTCCTAAAGGCGCCGATTAAACGCTGCTTCTTCGCAAATATTGCTCGATAATAAAACACACTTGTATATCTCTTTAGATAAATATTTAATCGTTCATTAATCATACAGTAGTTGTGCCAATTATAAATTTTCAATGAAATTCAATTACGAACAGTCTCAAGTGGCAGATAAATAGTTAAAAACCTTTTAACAACCTTAGGCCAAACAAAAATATTGTTTTAGTGCATCGCCGAAAGCGAATAACATTTACACTCCAATTCCGACTCTTCTTTGTGTCACCTCAGCCGAAAAAACTCGCCACATGCTCGACCGAAGCAAACAAAACTGTTTAAAAAATATGTTTATGTCGATCGACCGATTTTTAAAAGTTTAAGGGTTGAGTTCGCCTTGACCGGCGAGGAACCCGCCGTGGAACCCAGTGGTTGGTATCGAGCGCACGTTTCCCCGCGCGTTAAAAAAATCGGAAGCCGCGTAAAAATTTGCAGAAGAATAAGCGTGATTATTGGATGCGTATTGCAGGGATAGGCTGATATAAATGACGGCATCAACTTCTACACGCTCAGTGTAAACTCGAACAGTGCGCGAGTCGCACAGTGGCTACAAAGTACAATAACTGAATCGTTCGTTCATGTAAATCTCTTAACAAGTCAATTACATGATTGATTCGGCTTGGTTTGATTAGAAATCGACTTTCGTGTTGTGCGGAATAATACGCAACGCTGCTGTTACAACTGTGCTTTTTCAAACTTTTGAGGATATTTTAATAAAATGATGGACTTTTGTAGTCTCGTGATTTTTCTCCTTTTTAACGTCGCCAGCGTCGCGCCGGCAGACAGCAACACAGCTTTGGTGAGCTTAAGTTTTTATTACAGGGTGTTTTTTAATTTTTAATGTGAGAAAATATTTTTTTTTGCTTTACGTTGGTAGTAATCAGTTTCTTTGAAAATAGTCATTTTGTGTTATATATTCTAATTTTAAAGCTAATATTCCCCTAAATTGTCAAAAGTAAAATGTCATTATTAACATAGAGTAAATAAATATTTTTTGGGATTAAAAAGCTTTATTTTAATGGATGAATCATAGGCGATTTTGAGCAATTTTTGAGCGATTTCAAACTGCATGCGTCAAGCGCACATTGCAAAATTAAATGATTCATTTCGTGACTTGAAGATAACCCTTTGTCCGGTTCAAAAAAATTACATGATTGGCGAAAATTGGCAATGCCAAGCCCAGACCAAGTGGCGCCTCGACTAAATTAATGCTAATACTTTCTCCGCTGAGTCGGCTCAGGTGATTTCATACCCAGGCAGTACCTGTTGGCCGTGACATAGCTCTTTACCTGGAAATGTGTAACAATATTTGATTTTATTATTCTGGAAATAACTCGGACGTAATTACACGTTGATTGTCACCTTCAGTTAACAGCGACCCTCGGCGCGGGACCTCGAGCGCACATTACATGATGAGATATTATAACGTTTCACAGATAAAAAGCGTTATAAACGATTGCTTTTAAGGCGCCAATCGAAACGATGTGTACTTACCGTTAATTGTGTCGCAACGACCTTAACGAAAATTACCCAATCCAAATTTGGACTCTACAACAGGAAACTCAAATTCGGAATTTCGTTGAGATGAACCACCGAGCAAAAAAGGCCCCAAGGTTGATCATAACGTTCGTAGTGATCACATTTTTTCAAGGATGCAAATTAATTACTGAATTATTGGATTGCCCATCTTCTGCGCGCGTTAAACAGTTGAGGCCATGAATCATATCAGTTAATTCTATTTTAAGATTGACGGGAGTTCAACGCCTTCGCCAACTGTGACAGGTCCCAAACCAGAATTTTTTCCCAATTTTTTTAATCTAATTGAATTGGGTTGGAAAGGTCGCATCAACAAGTTTCGGTAAAAATAAACCGGCGTCATTAAAGCGCATCAATAATTTCACGCAATCAGACAATTTTTTCTGAAACACGTCGATGGAAAACAAGCATAAGGCATGCGACACCACAATTATACAAGGTTTTCACTCAAATACTACCGGAAACGCGTGCAACCTCACTGATCAATTCCCTGAGCCTGGACGGAATTTTACGTCATTTGGTTTTCATATTAGGAAGTTGATTTTTTGGTGTGTGTAACACGTCGGTTTCTATTATCTTAAGTATTTTATCTGCAATTAACGTAAATCACACAGATAACGCCAGACTGATAACGCCAGCGCACGCTTGGTGCGTATTAATTTTCCAGTTTTCTTGTTCTGTTATCGATTCAAATTTTTACTTTGAGCTGCTGGCAATGGAACATTGACATTCCTGTCGTGACCGTAGCGTCTGTTAACGAAACGTAGCTCCCCTGGACACAAGCGGAATATTTGATGAGAGAATTAGGCATTTGGGTTCGTAAAGATGATCTTCCCGGAATTTAAAAAAAAATTCGGTTATTTTCGTGACTCATGGGAGTTTGTTTTGATTTGGAAGAGTTTTTAAATTAAATGTCACTTGAGTTTGGTTGTTGCCATTAAGGTTTCCCGATTGATTTCCTTGAACAACAAATTCACCGAAACCACAATATTTCTTGAAGAAAAAATCTAACCGGCTGCATTTTAAAACGCGCGTTTCTTTGTTATCCCCTGGCGTGTAATAAAGAACGTCCATCAAATACCTCGTATTGTTTTAACTGCTCACTGGAATACCAATTAGCATGTTTTTTTATAAGCCTCACTTTGTTTTATGAAGTCGCCAAGAAAAAAGCGTCGTACGCCTGTTTTTTCTAATAATTTCCGTATGTTTCATCACGAGCGATGGAAATTAATTTCCATATTTTTCCCGGCAAGGTCGCGTTTATTTTAGAGCAAGGCAACGATCGGCCCCAATTAAATAATCAAAATACGAGTGTCACTGCGCCCTGTCGCGCACGTGCGACGTGGAAATGCGCCAAATCTCTGATTTTCTACCGATTTAATAATATCCATTATTCAACTTGTCATGCAGGATGTGCCCCATGCAAGGCTACATCCAAAGGTCAGCTGATTAATAATATCCCTGCACACGCAGGCATATAAAGGGTAGCATTTCAATATAGCCGCCAAAAGGACTTGTGGAATAGGTTAAAATTATAATATTTGCGGCTTCGCAACGGTAACTAATCCGTACTTTACTGCAGGTTGGATTGCGTGATTTGCTCGTCTTTAAGTTTATAGGTCGTCTGCGTTATAATAGGATAGGTCGAGGACTAGCGATAATTTCCTTTTGTTATGAACTTAAGCGAACATTAATTCCAATCAAGGCAACCTTCTAAAATCCGGGGAATTTTTGTTTATCTTATCACTGTTTTGTCACCCAATAATTACAATGAGATATGAATAAATTGTTTTTATTGTTTCGTTAACGAATAAAATCTAAAAATTTCTAATTCCAAAATAAATCTTTCTGAGAATAAAATTTTCCAATAAACTTCGAACGTGCAATTACGAATTCGAGGCGTATTAGCCAGACAAGGTGACAATGTGACTCAAACAACACTTATAAAATTTATGAGAATTCCGAGAACGCCCCGACTTCACCCCTAATTATAATCTTATTGCTGAATCATCGCGCCCCTTTCACATTCTGAGAAACAGCCGAGCACGCCACTTAAATAAAAAACAAACAGAAATTCCTTGCGATCCTGGACATTCAACTGGATCACTCGAAACTTCGACAGTCAATTTTCTCATCCTGAATTAATGTTGTTTTTCGGTTATAGGCAAAAAATCTAAAAACGAGGTCGTTTGCGTTACAATGGCAATGGTAATGAACTGGTGGTTATTATTGCCAATGTCACTGATCATATCAAAAATTTACTGGAGGTCATTGGAGCTTTTGCTGAAAGCTGGGCTTTATTTGTCGAGCTGCAATAATTAGACCGCAAGTGGTTGATTTTATCAAGGATTGAAAACAAACCTTCTTGTGTGTGGTGTCCTTATGAGATGTGATTCATGGTCCGTACAGATGTCTGCAATTATGTTGCAATAATCTCTTATAAAAGAACCCTGTAATTTTTCAATTGCGCTTACACGTGTTTACCAAACAGAATCTTTGTGGCAGTATTTGCTCAATTTTTGCAACAAATATTCGTTACAAAACTTTAATAAATTAAAATAAATGTTAGTTGTTAAGTTGCTAAAATATGAATATGATCTAAGTTGTAGATATTAGTAAACTGTACAATTCTTGTTTCAATTAATTCTTTACATTTTAAATGATTGGAAAGTTACAATCGGTATTTGTCACAAAAATGAAAAATCTTGATAAATTCGCAGAAGCATTAATTGCAAAGTTACAAAAAAATTAATATAAAGAATATTGCTTGTATTAATAAGCTCTACAATTTTTGATTTAATTATTTTTTTATATTTTAAATAGTTGTAAAGTTACAATCAACCGAAGTTACATTACATTAATAAATTTGCAAAAAGTTACAAAAAATGAATATAATGAACATTATTTAAATTAGTAAGGTTTAAAATTTTTGTTTGCACTCACTTTTTATATTTTAAATCGTTGTAGAGTTACAATCAACTGAAGTTACATCGGTTTTGTTGAAGCTCGATATTTGTTACAAAATGTAAATTTTTTTATAAAATCACAAAATGATTAATTGCAAAGTTTAAAAAAATTTATTATAAGAAAAATTGTTTACATTAATAAGCTCAATAATTTTTGTTTTATTAATTTTTTTATATTTCAAATCATTCTAAAGTTACAGTTAACTGAACTTACATCAGTTTTCTGAAGGATCTCTATTTTGGTAAATTCGCAAAGGCATTAATCATAAAGTTACAAAAAAATAGATAGAAAGTAAGTTATAGGCATTAGTATGCTCTACAATTTTTATTTGCATTAATGTTTTACATTTTCAATCGTTGCATAGTTACAATTTAAACTATAAATTCACAAATTCTATTGGTAGTCTAGTCACTCTTCAGCCTTGCTTAATTTCGATAAAAATTAAGTCCTTTTGTCTTAAAATAAAAATCGTGAGATGAGCGAATGTGGCGATAATTTACACACAATAGTGTGTCGCTGAGATGCAAAAATGATGCAGCTGTGAGTCACAGCCAGACGCATCAGTAATGAACTGTCCACTTCTTCGGGTCAGTAATTATGTTCTGCACAATACGCGTCACCCAAGTGGTTATACATTCAAAATATTTCCGCTAAAGCTGTTTTATATTCATCAAATGTGATTGAAATAATTATAACGCCTGTCGACGCAGGCAAGGTTGCAAGTCGTTAGTCACAATATTTCTCTTGTTTGCGAACGCACATTATTTACATATCAGTTTTTTCATCTGTGACATGCAGATATTCGGGCGCAACAAGCCGCCGAAAAACACGAAATTACAACGCGTGGATCAAATGTAAATTTGCCAAAAACAATCTCGTTTAAGGAGTGGCAGGTACATCCTTTCCATCTCACGCATTCCTTCAGCGGAAATTACAATAAAAAATAAGATTTGGTTTAGGGCAAGAACATTCCTTGCATAGAAATGCTGAAAGCTAAAAAATAAATTCACGTCGACGTGAATCATTGTGATAAAGAAATTAAGCAATTGTCTTATCTTTATTATCAGGCACCGATGTGTTAATGCATGTTTTTATGTTTAGTTCAAATATTTGGTTAGCGTTTCGAAGGACTATTTAATTACATTTCGTTATTTCTAGGTTTTAAGTAGTCCCAGTTTTGCCAGTCTTATCGGGACGGTGCCTGGGGCCCTTATCGTTTCTTGCATGACAATTAGGATCGCAGAATTTCCGAGTTTCACCCCGGAGCGGATCGGTGACTAACGCGACCGGATTCGCTCATTCTCCGAGAACGAGATCTCGGAAGTTGAGTAGGTGCGAATACATTCATTCAACTTTGATTCATTCAGTCGCGAGGTTACGCAAGGTGGGCGAGTTACGAGTCTTTCAAGCAAGGTGCGAGTTAATCACTGTTTGCTCTCCTCGAAAAGAAATATAGTTGCAAAGTTTCTCGAGAAAATTACAGCTTGCAAATAACTTTATCAGGCACAAATAAGATAAAGTGGGTCGAGAGTAAAGAGAAGTTTATTTATTGTTGAATAATGGCATTATTAAAATAATTGGTTTGCATAACGTGTTATCTTCGGATTGCTGGCATTCCCGGATGAATTTTGCGAAATTTAAAAACAAGTCGGGATCGGGACAATGCAATTTCCCAACTGGCAGCGTTTGTTGCACATCCTAGGTGCGCCCAATGAAACTCTTTGTGAACTCGTTTAAAAATAACCTAAATAATTTATCGGTCACATATTTACGAATTTGTTAAAATCACTAATAATATGTAAATGTATTAGTCACCGAATTTTATCTAAAAGTCCTTGGCGTAACGTCTAATGATTCACATTCTTAGTGGGCGTTTCGAACTGCTTGGTATTGGGAAATCTGGGAAATTCATTAAGTTTTCTTGGAAAAACAATAAATTGTAACAGGTTATTGTTGAAAATGTTTATTAGCCTTTATATATGGGAAGTGGAAGTAGTTGAAAGGTAAAAATAATATTTAACATTTCCTAAAATGTCAATAAGGTATTTTATTGTCTGAAACATTTGTATTGACTGTGTTGCACTTTTGGGATTCTATCTTCTTTATAAAAGTATTGGAATAACAATATACAGGTAGCCCTCGGTTTACGCCGCAGTTGCGTTCTTACAAAAGCCGGCGCAAATCGAATCGGCGTAAAAAGAACCCATATTTACAGTGATGTATAGGGTTAGGTTCTACATAAGTGAAAAACAAGCAAATCATTTAATTTATTAATACAATATAATGCAAAATGTATATACACCTATCCCCCGATTTACACGAAAGATTGGTTCCTCAAGAAACCGTGTAAAACGGATTTTGAATTTTTATAAACAAAACCGTGTAAATCGAAAACAACGTCATTTATTTAACGTAATTTTTTTTAATAAGATATTTTGAAAAATTAAAATAACAGTTCATTCATAAAATAACAAATATACAGCGCGAACCAATCAAATGGAATAAATTCAGTATCTCAATTATTGTGCATATTTATAAAAAATCCCGTTTATGACATGATATCCTGCAAAGTAAAAATTTCATCCCTAACCTCAACTCCTTCGAGTGACAGTTTCAAACCCCAAATTTTTAAATAGGAAGTAGGGGCTTGTGATGCCTAATTGGAAAGGTTTCTTCATGCTCTACTAAAAACTGCTACGGTTTAAAATTTTATTGCGAAAAAAATTGTAAAAAAGTTACAAAAAATAATTGTTTATCTCTAACCAGTAAATATGAAGTTTAAAAAATTCTGATTAGCAAAAACACAATGATGTACACTTTTCTACTGGCACAAATTTACTGCAGTAATTTATGTGAATACGTAGGAAGTTTTATTGTGCATAAAAAACTGGGAATCACCAATATGTATAACCAAGTGAACGGAGTTAAAAAATGATTGTAGAAATATGTACTCATCTGAAATATTCATTTTTACCATTTTATTTTGAATTCGTTATTTTGAAAACCGTGTAAAAGCGAAATCGTGTAAAAAAGTATCGAGTAAATCGGGGGATAGGTGTATTATATTTTTAATTTTTAACATGTACTTTAAGATAAAATGAAGTGAAATGTTTTTATTAAAAAATATTAAGAAAAACAAATAAAATTTCAAAGTTTCGAATCTCTCACATTTTTTGGGAAAAGAATCCACAACGTCGCCGCTCAACACTGAAACGAAAATCAGTCTAACACAGGAAGAATCGGTGAATTACCCAATTATGTACACGGCGAAACGATGAATTGCACAGCGGCGTTATTGTGAATCGGCGTAAATTGAGCCGCCTTAAAGCGAGGGCTACCTGTACAGTATAGCTAACTCAAACAGTGTCAATTAAGTTCCTCGACCTTAAATAAAGTTTAATAATAAAGTTTGTTGAGGCTGGTGAAACTACACAATTATTTAAAGAAATACAATTTTTCATCCATCATGGAAAACCATAACTGGAAAAAATGGCAAAAGTAGTTGAACCAAAAATTTAAAGTCGAAGAATGAAATTCTTTTGAATCAGTTGAAACAAGCTGACGATTTCGAAGATGCTGTTCAGTCATTTTCTTAGTGCTTTATGGACAGAAGAAAATAACGTTCCAAGATATATTTTTATTGAGAGGATCGAAAACGCAGATTAGAATAAAATTAGAAGTTGATTCTATATAAATTAGTCTTGTTTTTGGTTTATGAAATTAAATAAATCGTTCTTGCCTTATTTGTTTACAAACATTTCTATAAACCTATAAATTAGCAATTGAGATATTTGGCCGGATTAGCGAAGCTGAACTGTATTGGCTTTTTGGTAAATATATTTTTTAAATTTCCCTCATTGACTTTCAGAGAATTATAAGCTTTATAAGTTTATAAAATTATGTAGTGGTCGGAATTGATAAAGTAAATTTTTCTTGCTCTATTTGCTTGCCATTTTATTCACAATTTTATCTGTCCGGATTAGTGTACTTTAGAATGTTTTGCGGTTTTTTTTAAACCAACAAATATCATTGATATATACATACAAACTACAAGATAAAAAATATTTGAAGAACACAACAAATATTATTGAGTGTCGTACAATTCCTAAGAAAATTATGAAAACACAAATTTTAATTAGCGAATACGTCACACCGCACGCCTCATCACAATAAATTTTGAAATACCTTCGAAAGAAAAAATTAGGTGCGAACACTCTCATAACCACATAACCACCGGATGTATATTCTCACTGAATGAAAAGGAAGTAATTTTTATTAATTCGTCCACATTATCACACGGATTTATTCTTTCCAGCTGTACCTGTCGCACTATGGATACCTGGGAGAAAGGAACATATTCAATTCTAGCAATTTAATAGACGGAAGAGTGTACAATCAAGCGATAGCCGATTTTCAGAGCTTCGCTGGACTCAATGTGACAGGTGAGGTCTTTTCAAAACAATCCCATTATTGGGTTGAGGCCACGTGAAATTAACCAATTATGGCTTGTTACAGGTGAATTAGACGACTCGACGTTAGACACCATGAAGCTTCCTCGCTGCGGAGTTAAGGACACGGTCGGATCTGGAAGCAGCTCCCGATCAAAACGCTACGCTTTGCAAGGTAACTAAAACTAAACCTTTTGTTAATTGTGAAATTTATTTTTGCCCTAACGGGAATTAAAAGTGGCCGTACGCACAAATACTGACTCAAAAGGCCAGTTTTCACCGCCGATTAAAGCAATTGGTCCACTGCGTCGGAGCTTTGGTCCATTGCACTTGATGTATGAACGTATTCTTTCATTCAAGTTCAGTGTTCTGTTTACACTTTTTCAGCAATGATTAATAACATCTTGTTTTCTTGTCAAATTTCTGTTAACCGGGTGTTGGGAAACTTCCCTCAAACGTGTTTGGGTGATAATTTGACCGGAAGTTATGAACAATAATAATAATTGCGACCAACCGCATGTTGCAACGTTTGCCCATTCAAATAAACCATGAGAAAGTGACACGATCAATTTCACTTTTGGGTCATTTCATACAAATTTCGTGCTTTCAGGAAGTCGATGGAAGGTGAAAAGTTTGACCTACAGAATCGCCAAGTACCCCAAGAAGTTGAAACAACAAGAAGTCGACGAGGAGATCGCCAACGCGTTCAACGTTTGGTCCGAGTACACTGATCTTACTTTCAGGCCTTCTTCGGGGCAGGTTCACATCGAAATCAGATTCGAAACTGGAGAGCACGGAGATGGAGATCCTTTTGATGGACCTGGAGGCACTTTAGCTCACGCCTACTTTCCGGTAAGTAATTTTCCCCTGAAAATTGATCTAATAACAAATTTTGGTAGGTTTTCGGTGGAGACGCTCACTTCGATGGATCTGAACAATGGTCGATAGGTAGCTATCGTGGAACCAATTTATTTCAAGTGGCCGCTCACGAATTTGGCCATTCACTTGGTCTCAGTCACTCTGATGTTAGATCGGCTTTGATGGCACCATTTTATCGTGGGTACGAGCCTTCATTCAACCTCGATGTTGATGACATCCAAGGCATTCAGGCACTTTACGGCAAAAAGACTCATTCCATGCCAGGTCCTACCGACAAGGACGACGCTGGTGGTAATGCTGGTGGTGGGAAAACCGAAGCACCATCATCGGGAGAAGATCCAACATTGTGCACCAGCTCAAAAGTGGACACCATCTTCAATTCTGCCGAAGGGCACACTTACGTCTTCAAAGGGAATCAGTATTGGAGGCTCACGGCCGAAAGTGTGGAAAGTGGGTATCCAAAATTGATCTCCAAAGGATGGGCCGAACTTCCTGGAAACATTGACGCGGCTTTCACGTACAAGAACGGAAAAACCTACTTCTTCAAGGGAAAACAGTACTGGAGGTACAACGGAAGAAAAATGGACGGAGATTATCCCAAAGACATCAGCGACGGCTTCACTGGCATCCCCGACGACGTCGACGCTGCCATGGTTTGGAGCGGAAACGGAAAAATTTACTTCTACAAAGGTATTATCTCAGATTGTTTTGAATTGTTTGATGGAACGTTGTTTTTAGGGTCTAAATTTTGGCGATTCGACCCTTCGCAAAGGCCCCCGGTGAAGAGCACCTACCCGAAACCGATTTCCAATTGGGAGGGAATTCCCGACAATTTAGACGCTGCCTTCCAGTACACCAACGGCTACACTTATTTCTACAAAGGAGACACTTATTACCGATTTAACGATAGGGCGTTCGCCGTCGATGCAGCCAACCCGGCCTTCCCCAGATCCACTGCCAGTTGGTGGTTCGGGTGCAAATCGGCGCCACGAGGGACAATAGGTACCAGAGACTCGAGGGGATGGCTACTTGAAGAGGGGAGCGATTACAATAACGACAACGGCGTCGCACAGTACGACGTAGGAAGCGTCGGTGACCACAAGAAATTCGATGCAGGTAGGCATTTTCAGATATCAAGCTTCGCAGTTTGATATTTCTAAATTTCGATAAAGCTTTGCATTAACAGTAGAACCATTCAATAATTAATTTAGTCTAACTTGCAGTTATTCATTTAATTAAAAAATTCTTTAACAAACTAATTCAAATCGCTCTCCTCAACAAGTAAGGACTCGTTTCAGTATTTTGTCACATGCATGTTTTGTGATGTACAAACGCACCCAAATAATTGCACGTTTTACTAACATTACAATTTAAGCCACTGACGCTTGAAATTCGACACTTTTGGTAAATTGTCAATTTTTTACTAAACGCAGATCATCGTCATTCACAAGGCACGTTTTATGAAGTTGCACGGCTGTTCAGTTTTCAAACAAAATGATTTTAATTTATTTAGAGCATGCGAGTAGTTTTGCATTTGTCTTAGTTAGTACACAGTGCGTTCTGAAGGAGAGTAGAAAGTGAAAACACTGCAAGCTTAAAATGGGGACGGAAAAGTAATAAATTAATTTGTTAACTGAAATATTAACAGCTCAAAAAATAATTATTGCTTACTCCGGCTCGAAGGACCAATATGAAATGTTTTTTTTCTACTGAAAACTCTTTTCTGGACGCACTGATTTTTTTGTCAAAATTTTGGTTCATTGTGGGTCTCATACCACAGGCCAATTGATAGTTTTGGATTATATTTCGTCGATGTGTCCACTGTTTATTTTACTAGCAATATTTTTTTGGATAGTACGTAGATGGTTTTTTAATTATCGGCACCGCTACGTTCCAGAGCTCTTCCCCAACCGCCATGCCAGATTCTGAAGGCCCGCAGCTAAAAATCACTCATAAGTATGTGTCTCCATTTTCATCCCTTTAAAACGGCCGGGCCGCCCTATTTGTAAATAACTAAAAAGATGATAGGGCGACCCGTCGTTGTGATTAATCTATGTTTATTTCATTGCATTAACATTATGTGAGCTTAAATTTTTTCGTCCGCTTGACTGTTTTGTGAAGTTAATTTTCGGTGTCTTTAATGGTTTTAATTAATAGGTGCACACCAAGAAAGCGATCCCAATGATAAAAGCGCCAGTGAACCTCTAGCGGCAACGGTGGTTTTAATTTTTGTAGGACTATTATCGGCCAGATATCTTACTTCGTCGTAGCCAGTAAATCGCGGGTTAATCAAAACTATCGTTTAAGTTATTTAATCGTTTTATAAACGATTATTACAGTGAAGAGCTTGACTGAGACTTTTAAAACAATTTAGTGTGATGTCCAATTTTTTGTAATCGCTGTCTCAACTGTGCATAAAGATTGCCTTTCCAAATGGACACCGGTTTTTAGTCCGAAATGGTTCTAGAAACTAGTTCGAGGATTCGATGTTGAATAAACAGCTCGTGGGACCAAATGTAGTTGTTAAGTTAATTTAATTGTTAAATTAATGAATCCTATGCAGTTTATATTTTTTGTGTGTTAAATACTGATCTTAGAGCAATAAATCGATTTTGTAAGAGTTATTACAATATGTAACAATAATAAGTCTTATTTTAAAATGCCTTGTTCTGTTCTTATCGCTCCAAAAACCATCTCCCAAAAATGGTTCACTGATCTTCACGAATCTAATTAACCCCTTACCGCCCCCTGTGACAAATATGGGTCACCATGAAAATGTTTTTTTTTTCAAGTTATTGTGAAATTTTTGTTGTTAACACTATCTGTCCCGTATTTGGCACACTCAAATGTTTTATAAGATCATCATAAAAGGTATTACGTGGTTCTGACCGCAATATATGACATATTTGACGCCTAGTAATATTTTGAACTTTTTATAAAAAATTGCGATAAAGAATTTTTTTAGTATTTTTTCAAGTGTTCAATAACGATAATTAATAACATATATTTAATTGAACGGTATAAAAAAAATCGGGCGGTAAGGGGTTAACGGCTGAGAAATTTGAAAAACTTTAAACAACAAAATTATAAAAAATGAAATTGATGACAAATTTTATTAAAACTATTTTTGTATAAATTAAATATTTCCAAAAATTTGCAAAAATTTATTCACCCGACCAAAATTTATCCTGATAAAGATTACTGTATGAATATTCGAAAATTTAAAGAACTCTCAAAGGAAAAACTTATAGAAGATGAAATTAGGTTTAAATTTTATTAAAAGTATTTTGACGCAACTTGGATATTTCCGAAGGTACGATTTTTTGAAAATTAAAAATTTGTCAAAACTTAACAAAAATTTCTTTCGACCGAGATTACTCCATGAGTGGTGGAAGAAGACGAAGTTGGTGACAATGTTTTTTAAAACTATTTTTGAATAAATTCAATATTTCCGAAGATACGATTTTGCAAAAATTTATTCACCACTACCCGACCAAAATTTATACTGTATAAATAACCGAAAATTTAAAGAACTCTTAAAGGAAAAACTTATAGAAGATTAAATTAGGTTTAAATTTTACTAAAAGTATTTTGACGTAACTTTAATATTTTCTAAGATACGATTTTTTGAAAATTAAAAATTTGCCAAAATTTAACAAAAATTTCTTCCGGTCGAGATTACTCCATGAGTGGTGGAAGAAGATACAAGATACAATTGGTGACAAATTTTATTAAAACTGTTTTGGTATAAATTAAATATATCCAAAGATATGATTTTTAAAAAATTCAACAATCACCGAACCGATTCTCCATACCAAGATTAGTTCTGATTGCGATTATTATACAATTGATCGAAAATTTCGAAAACCACCAAAGGAAAAACTCGTGGAAGATAAAATTGGTTACAAATTTTATTAAAAACATTTTTATGTAACTTAATTATTTTAGTAGATGCAATTTTTTCAAATAAAAAATTATAGAGATCCAATTATCCTGACACCATCTATACTAGGTCTAGTTAAATCGCCATTAGATACAGTAATGATGCGGTTTTTTATTCGTAAATTATTGCTGTGATGGGAATAATCGATAGGAACAATGCGATGACATCCCAGATTTCGGTAAGAAGGGATAGTGGAAAAACGGCTTTGTTTTTCGGCGTCGTTGTAACATTAATCAAACTTCGAAAACATCCCACAAGATGCTGAATTAATTTCAACTTTTCGAGGAGAAAATATCATTATTCAGTGGATGCAGACGGAATTCAACGTTGCCCTAACGTCCAACTTTTTTATTGTTTCATTTTCACGATTCCTAATAAATGATTCCAGAAAATATGTCTTACTTTCTTTTTCCAAATGTTCGAAATGTATTGGTTAATTGTTTTGATGATGAATTATGAATTATTTTTCAGCAGTCCCGGTGGTTCAGCGCCATCGACAGAATTCAGAAACAGGTAATCGTCGTGGTTGCACAGGTTTCGCGCTTAACACTTTCACTAAAACCTGATGAGCCTCATCTTCTTCTTCGAAACGTACACTGATACGATTGGGATGGAAGGTGTAAACTGGGGTGATGGTCAAAATTCGGTGGTGTTTTGAAATGTGAGTTGTCTTTGAGTTGGGGCGATCGGCAAAGGTTGTTGCAGGGGTTCATCACCTGGTCGCGCGTGTGTTGTCTAAACGGATTAAGGAGTTGCATGCAAGGTGGCGCGATTGATCGGGGGCGGCGATCGATCGGGTGCACGCTTGCGCCCACGACCGCCGTCGCCGCGCCAGTGTCGAGCAAGAGACGGCCGGCACAGCTCGCGCCCGGGCGGGGAGGACTGTCACCAACATACTTTCTCAAGATGGCGGACATCTCGGAATCGTTTAGTGTGTAGTGTAGCAGTGATGTGATGTGCAACAGCGAGCATGCAGTATGAGCGAGGGCTGTTGGGGGCCCGCACTCGGGCGGCTTAGCGGGCCCTGGCAAACGGCCCTCGGGGGCATTTGGAGCCGCGAGGGGGGGCACTCCGGCCGCCCGCAGCGATGCTCCCGGCTCCCGTAACTGCCGACGACCGTGCTGCCACCGCACCCTTCCCCGCAGAATGCCCCGGGCCCTGCCGGGCCTGTCGCTGCTCCTGATGGCCTGCCTGGCGCTTGCCGTCACTCCACCGCTCGAAGTTGTCAACCCCTGGTTGTCGGCGTGCGACCTGCAGCCCGCCAGCGCGACGGACTTGCAGGGCGCGTGCTCCGCCATGTGGGGCCCCGGGCCCCTCTGTCCGCCGCCCTGCCACGCCAACAGTACTACTCAGTGCCTTTATTATTTAAAAGAATCGCACAAAGACGAGGTGTGCCATGGCTCCACCGAGCACAGGCAGAAAGCGCTGGAATCACTCCATCTGCGCCACTGCTGCGAACACGCGGTCAACGCGTCCCTGCCCGATATCGCGTTCCAGGATGGCGAGACATGCCGCCACCTGCTGGACGCACTGTTGGAGGTGGACGCGCTGGCCTCTCGCATTTCATGCGAGTTTTCAGAAGTGTTAACCCGCTACGACTGCGGCCAGACTTATTCCATCGCTCACCACTGCGAAGATTGCAAGGTAACACCCATTACTATTACGGTCAGCATCACCAGCTAATTGTCCCCCCAGGAACAATGCCCTATCTGCGACAATTCAATTAACACATTGCGTCCGCCTTTACAATACCGCCTTTTCTATAAAACTTCCGACAGCTTCTCTCCCTTGTTTTGTACGAATTTCAATAGCGCCTTTCTTCGCGTTACATTAACATAATTAGGTGGCACACCTAACTAACTTTTCAACCTGAAACTAATCAACTACAACCGAAAGCGCCTTCAATTTCCTGCATCTTCACATTTACAAATTGCCCTCCAAACAAATATTTCTGCAACCTTCTGTAAGATTATACAGGGTGAGTTAAGTTTTACCGCCCTGGCCATAATACCTATTAAAGATTGAGGGGAAAGTATGCAATTTACATGTTACATCAGTTGAAGTTTACGCTTTCGATTAGTGCTACAAATTTTCCAAAATATTTTTATTTGAAGCCAAAAAAGTAAAACAAAGAGTTTTGGGTAAAATTTCTATGTTTGGTTTTTTATTTCAAAATTTGTCAAATTATTCGTAGCATTAATATCTGTGATTTGATTCGTAAAAAAATGATTACTTTTTGAGTTAAATCAAATTTAAGATATAGCACAAAAAATGCTTCTATTTATGACTTTCTAACAATAGATAATGCGGTTTACCATTCTAACAATAGTTTATGATCGACCCATCAAACTGGACGAGACAGCTTGTCAGTGCCGATAGACCTGCATTCTTAAGTTCAGTTTAGTGACCGCCATAAATAATCTTTCAAGCACCCCTACATCAATACCATTGTCTGGTAAATTAGTCTACTTATGTCTTAAATCATTAAAAAAAATACCTTCTAACACGGAAATAGTTTTATTTAATAAACGCAAATTAGTAAAATTATTTCAATTACACTAAATTGTGTGAAAATATTTTACTGTTCGTACATCAAAAAAACTAATAAATTGAACAATTAGTAATTGAAAAAAAGCCAAAATTTTACTTGATTAAAAAAAAAAAGATTTTTTCTTGGTTTCTATGTACCTTAATAATATAAAATTACTCATGCAATTTATGAGAATTGAGAAATTATTTTAAAGGCCTATTTTGCCACGGGCGGTAAAACCTAACTCACCCTGTACACCGGATCGATCCTCACATGGATTTTTAATGTCGCGGTAATTGTAGACGGGGCCCACCTTTTTGCCTGGGAAACAAACAACGTTTTCCTGAGACGCCGTCAATTATTTTCAGTAAAAGGCAATATTCAAATTAATGGATGTAGTTAAGTGCTGCTGCCGCTGGAAATTTACGGGGGAAATGATTTCCGGAAAACGTTAAGCAGTCTCTTAGATGCTTTCCTCGTTAATTTTTTGCTATTAAACGAACTTAGTTTTAATGCGGACTAAATGTAATAATGGGACCGATCGAACTCTGACTTTGTCGCCGTTTGTTCAATGCTGATGGGACGCTTAAGAAGCGATAAAATTTCGCCGCATGTTCAGTACTTTACCGCTGATGTGTTACCGTTGATACATTTTTTTAAATTTGTTCCCAAAATATGGCACGAACTCCTTGGCAAACTGCAACGCAACGTTAAAATTGTTGGTACGATTGGTAGTAGGGTTGTTAACCCTTCAGTAGGCGCTTGTTATTTTGTTACACGAGTAGCCCCCTTGGATTACATATGAAATTCATTTTGATTATTTATTATTGTTTTCACAAAATATTTTGTTATTATTTTTTTTAAGGTAATGATACTTTAATACCATTTATAACGTGTAAAAAAAAAATTTTGCCTTGAAGTAAATTTATAACCGTTTAACATAAATAAAATTAGAACTCTCCAAAATGGCAACACTAACGTAGCAGCGACAGAAAATATAAATAATAACATACAAAAAATATATGATCACTTTATTTATGAAACAAGATTCCTATAACTATTACAAATAAGTTTTCGTACCAAAATTAAAGAACAAAATACCCCTACCTATAAAAAAAAATGATGAAGTTACAGTAACATTTCAACCTATATTTTCGACACAACTCGCAAAAATGTCTAACAAATGGTCTTTACACATTCAATTATTACATATTTTACACCATCTTCTTGCAGATTTATTCCTAACTCGACCACATTCATAACAACGTCCTAAAGGTCCTCGTTGTTCGCGAGACACTGCCGTTGATCTTGATGGTTGACCTAACAGAATCTTTGCACGTCTGGATTCAATTTTTCTGCCGCTTGTTTCGAAATTTTTCTTTAATTTAAATTTAAAAGTGAACCAAGTTCAAGTTCAGTAGTTTTCACAAAAAACAATTTACGACCTGTCAGATAAAAATTAAAATGATTCTGGGAAATTTCAGTCTTTTGCGGCGACAAAATCATATCAAGCGCTAAATCGGAGAAAAGTGTTGACAATTTTGTTACTTGTTAATACAATTTAAAAGAATTCGCATTGGCCACCGCAAAAAAGGAATTTTAACGTCGTAACAAAAACACATTCTTTATATTTAAGGCCTGTTTTTCAGATACCGTTTAAGTTTCCGAATATGATTGTGTTGACAATGTCGACAATCTGAAATATTGCTAACTTCATTTCGTAACCCCATTTGTTCATGTGTCAATTTAAAATGTTAAAAACAATACATTCTTTGACGAGGAAAGTTGTCAATATTTCAAATTTTCGGCATTACCAACAAAATTGCATTGATTATTTTTTAAAGTCATGTTAGCCAATCGCAATGAGAAAAAATTTCAAGTCGACCAATAGCATCAAAATTGCATTGACTATTTGCTACTAGCAAATTTTTAAAATTGTTTTTGTAGAAATGGCAGCTATTTGAAAAAAAAACATTTTTTTTCTAAAATTTTGAGCTTTAAAAAATTATAAAAAATGAAGGCAGCATCCAATCAAAAAAATCCTGTGCTACATTTTAGATAATATTATAAAGAATTTGTGGTATAAGTTTGATCAAAATCGGTTTAGTAATTCTCGAGATATAAAATTGAAAAGACAGAAAGTCCCGAAAGGACTTTAAATTGCTAGAACTCGAAAAATAATTTGAATTTTCATATGTTTAACGCTAAAAATATTCTTCAAAGTATCAACAATAAATCTAGCCAAAGAAGGAAAAATTGATTTTCTGCAACCTTCAAGGTGGTGTAACCCCTAAGTAAAGAAAACGCACCTTGGGCCATAAATGGGTTAACATTAGGTCGTCATCCGAATTTATTTCCATCATCAGACAGATTTCCGCGCTTGAAGAATATTCCAACAAAAGAAACCACTTGGTTTCTGTATAGCTTTTGAAATGGATATCTCACCTACATCATACATCTTCTTCCACTCAGCACGATCCGCGAGAATGTACATCACGCAATACCTACAAACTCAAACGACCAACCCTTTGTCTCGACAGTGAAAAATCTGTAAAACGTAGAAACTAAAACCTCTTTTCTCGTTTTTTTTTGAGGTAATCCAAGCGCAATCAGTCCGGTTGGGCACAATTAAAAAGAGATTTTTCCGGGCTGATCTGTTCATCAATTCTCGGTTCGCTCATCTACTAACCTCGTTTTCGAGCGGAAAATATGGGAGCGAGGCGAGGGGCGAGAGGGCCCTGTTTGGTAAACAGACTGTTACAAGGCTGCGTTGCTAGATTTTCAATTTCAGCCGAAGGGAAAGAACCCCATGAATATTCTGTGTGATTTTCGGATAATGCGAACACGCCCAGGGTTCTCATATATTCGATTTTTCCGGCGTAAATATCGCTTGACACTTTCAGAAAACGATTTAAATTCAGTTAACGTTTTGGAGATTAAAACCGACGATTACAAGTTAATCATCTCGGAGATAATCTAATATTGACTGCGACGACTGTGGGAACAAGCAGATTAACTGGAACGTTAAAAGTCCTTAAATGTTGCCTAAGGCGCCGAGGCTTATGCATTTTATATGAACTTCGGAGTTGGATGTTGCTGAATCTTTTAGGGCCACCTGGAGAACGCATCTACAATCACTAATTTATCGCTTAATTGCCGTTAAAATTCTTGGGGGATGCGCCGGTTAATTGAAAATTGCCACGCGAAAATTTCCAAGGAAAAGGTCAGGCAATGCGAAACCTATCGTCGCCTGTTTACGAAATTATTGATTGCAAATAAGTGTTACGACACAGCAAATTTAACAAGAGATTTATTTAATTGGGCATTTGAGCGCCGCTTATTTATCGAGCGATAAACATAAGGCACGCAAGAATTGAAAAAAAAAGTAATGCCATTAATTGATTGACGCGTTTCATAACCCTTTTTATATAAATTACGTTTGAAGCTTGACGCTTGATGTTCAGACGTAATTTGTTTCGAATTGAACATTAAACGCATTTTCAGGTTGTTTGGGGGATCAAATGTGATTCGGTCAAATCATCCGGTGCGATTATGCAACTTAATTTGTTTTTTTTTTTCAATATCTCAAAATTCAAAACAGATATTTATGTTCTAATTGCCTTTTCACATAAAGAACACTTCCAGGAATCAGAAAAGAATTCTTACTGACTTAAATTCCAGTCAGTTGCTGAAATTTTTCCGTTCGAAATTTAAGATAATCATTTGTATTCTAATGGCCCTTCTTCATAAAGGGCACTTTCAAGAATCAGAAAACGACCTTTACTTCTTTAAATTATAATCGGTTGCTGATTTTTTTCATATCAAAATCGACATTTAAGGTAGACATTTGCATTCTAATCGCCCTTTCTCATAAAGGGCACTTTCAGGAATCAGAAAAGAATTCTTACTGACTTAAATTCCAGTCAGTTGCTGAATTTTTTCCGTTCGAAATTCAAGATACTCATTTGTATTCTAATGGTCCTTCTTCATAAAAGGCACTTTCAATAATCAGAAAACTTCTTTAAATTACAATCGGTTGCTGATTTTTTTCATATCAAAATCGACATTTAAGGTAGACATTTGCATTCTAATCGCTCTTTCTCATAAAGGGCATTTTCAGGTATCAGAAAAATTTTTTTACTAACTTAAATTCCAGTCAGTTGCTGAAATTTTTCCGTTCAAAATTCAAAATACTCATTTGTATTCTAATGGCCCTTCTTCATAAAGGGCACTTTCAAGAATCAGAAAACGACCTCTACTTCTTTAAATTAAAATCGGTTGCTGATTTTTTTCAAATCAAAATCGACATAAGGTAAATGTTCAATCTTTACTTCCTTAAAATCGGTGCTAATTTTTTTCAAATTAAAATCGAAATTCAAGGTAGATATTTACACTCTTATCGCTCATTTTTAAAAGGGCACTTTCAGGAATCAGGAAAGGACCTTTACTTCCTTAAGTTACAATCAGTTGCTGAATTCTTTCAAATTAAAATCTTCATCTCATAAATGTCATTTTAAAGAATCAGAAAAAGACCTTTACTTAAATTACAATTAACTGCTGAATTTTTTAAACTTAAAATATTCGCAACTCAAAATTCAAAATAGTTATTTGCATTCCAATGGCCTTTTCTCATAAAGGGCATTTTCAAGAATCAAAAAAGTGAATAATTCCTTAAATTCCAATTACTTGCTGATTTAAAAAAAAATTAAAATCTTTACATTTGCACCTTGTAGCCAAACAGTATTAACTCACATTGTTAAAACTTTAGAAGAAAGCAGTTTGAAGGTTTTAAGCACTGGTATTTTTCAAACCTACTTCTGTTGTAAATAGGAGAGCAGAATTGAAAAATGACATTGTTCAAAACCTTCTAACTGCTTTCTTGTAAAGTTTTAACAATGTGACTTAATACTGTTTGGTTACAAGGTCCAGTTTTGCATTCTAATGACTCTTTTCATAAAGGGTACTTCCAAGAAACAGAAAAGTATAGACTTGCTTGAATTCCAACCAGTTGCTGATTTTCTTTTTCAAATTAAAATGTCCACATCTCGAAATTCCAAAAACTATTTGCAATGGCCTTTTCTCATAAAGGGGACTTTCAGGAATCAGAAAAGAACTTACTTTCTTAAATTCCAATCAGTTGCTGAAATTTTTCAAATTGAAATCTTCATATCTTGAAACTCCAAATAAATATTTGCATTCCAATGGCCTTTTCTATCAAAGAACGTTTTCCACAATCAGAAAAAGATTCTTATTTCCTTAAATTGCAATCAGTTGCTGAATTTTTTCAAATTAAAGTCTCCACATCTTGAAATTCCAAAAAAATATTTGCAATGGCCTTTTCTCATAAAGGGCACTTTCAGGAATCAGAAAAGACCTTACTTTCTTAAATTCCAATCAGTTGCTGAATTTTTTCAAATTAAAATCTCCACATCTCAAAATTCCAAATAAATATTTGCATTCTAATGGCCTTTTCTCATAGAGGGCACTTTCAGGATCAGAAAAAGATTCTTAATACCTGAATTTTTTTTCAAAGTAAAATCTTCACAATTCGAAATTTAAAATAAATATTTGAATGACGTTTTCTCATAAATGACACTTTAAAGAATCAGAAAGGTTTGAAAAATCGAGTTAAAAATAAAAAAATGCTTTTTTGGGTAATAACTCATCCCCATTAAGCCCTGTTTCGATTTTTTTCGCATCATTATTCACTCCCGGCAGTTGATACAGCGTAACAGACTCTTCGCAGCAGCCAATGTGTTATAATTCATACTTATAACAGTTCCGAGTGCCGGGGTTATAATGTGGCGTGTATTAATTTTCCTGACTGTCACCGATATGCCGGATGATGGGGGCTGACGAGCAGTCGCTAATATTAATTTAGCCCCATTAGCGAATAATTAGTGAACGTCTTTAACGCTTAGCATCTTCTTCCTAGAACGTCTCGTTAACCCGAGGTTTCAAACAATTTGTATCAATATTCGTTAATTTAATATTTACGAATCTGTCGACAAAAAAAAAAATGAATCCGCAGACTTATCCTAGCTAATTGTTTTTAATTAGCAACTGGAGAATAATTCCGGGCAGAGTACACAACGAGGGCTTTTTCGGTCAATAGAAAACCGTAATAATCATTAAAAAAGCAATAACGAAAGTAACAAAAAATTCTCTGCAGTGGAACACAAATATTGGATTTATTGATCGGTTTTTTCATTCGGTGAGAACTTCGCCCTGTCTTGCATCGAATTAACCGAAGGGATCAATGCATCTTTTTATTTAAAAATTCGGTCGTAATTCGCGGCGGGAATTACCATGTTTTGATTAAATCATATCAGGTGGCGGAATTCTGCTTTTTTCCGACAGATATGGAGAACACGCAAGACTGAGAATTTAAAGCAGGGTTGGGGCGAGCAATGGGGTGCGAAGTTATATCTTGTCAACGCGCGTTAGTGTCATCGCCAGTTGTCAGCGTGTACTGTTGAATTCTCTTTTCCCCTTCGGCCCTGGCCAACAAGCAATTATCGCACTGCTGCAATGAAAATGTCAAAACGACCGGATAAAACGTGCACTTGAAGGTGCGAACGAAATTAACTCGGTTAAAATTAAATTTCGGGGAAATGGACCAATAAAATCGATCGATTTCGAATAAATTTCGAGGCTGGTTTATCTGCGGGTGCCAGGCGCGTTGGCTCATTATTACTAATATAATTAAGTGGCAAATACTTCGTCACGTACACCCTTCTTGGTCAACAAACTCGAATCTTATTCGACAGCGTATTTGCGCAGGGTATTTATACACATATTTCGTGTTTACCTACAAAAATCGATCCGACGATAAATCTGTAAGCAGTTCCAAAATCAGATTAATAATTTATATACAGGGTCCGTAGTTTAAAAACGACCGAGAATTCAGGCAACACATTTTGCAACCTAAATAATAATAATTAATAACTTGGTAAACTAGTTTGTTTGTTAGTGATTCAAAAATATCGCGCCAAAAGGTAGATCTATGATTGGTTGCCCGCAGGTCGATTTTACATTCATCAAATTACGGAAAATAGGCTGCCACCATATTATGGCTGATACAGCTGATTAGATTTGGGTGTCGTAGTAGCTAATTTTCGTAAATTACATTTATATTAATAATAAAAATAGTTGCAATGCAATGGCGCAAGACTCTTTTATTTGCTCCAGTATTAACGGAGCTACGGTGTTTTTCTCGTTTTTCAGAATTTTTCTTCTGGGTTTCCTTAACGTTTCTCAGCATTTTCTTTCGTTCTCACCTTCTTCTCGAACTCTCCTGAAGTCATTTTTAACCCGCCAGATGCATTGGCGCAAGAATCATTTGATTTGCTCCAGTATTAACGGAACTGCAGCGTTTTTATCGTTGCCAGAATTTTTCTTCTGTATTTGCTTGACGTTTCTTACCATTTTCCTTCGTTTTCACTTTCCTCTCGGACTCTTCTGAAGTAATTTTTGGCCGCCAGATGCATTGGAGCAAGAATCATTTCATGTGCTCCAGTATTAACGGAGCTACGGTGTTTTTCTCGTTATTCCGAATTTTCCCTCTGGGTTTCCTTGACGTTTCTTACCATTTTTCTTCGTTTTCACTTTCCTCTCGGACTCTTCTGAAGTAATTCTTGCCCGCCAGATGCATTGGAGCAAGAATCATTTGATTTGCTCCAATAATAACGGAGTTTTCTCGTTTCCAGAATTTTTCCTCTGAACTTGCTTGAAGTTTCTCACCATTTTCCTTCGTTTTCACTTTTCTCTCGGACTCTTTTGAAGTAATTTTTGCCCGCATTGGAGCAAGAATCATTTCATTTGCTCCAGTATTAACGGAGCTACGGCGTTTTTCTCGTTTTTCAGAATATTTTTTGGTCTTTTCTTGTTTTCCCCATTGTACCAACGTTAAAAATACTGAAATTCAAATTTGCGGCCGAAAACTACTTGCTAGAAATATTCCAGTGTCACCTGTTCTTTCAATTTCAATGCTTCTGATTAAAAAATAAAAAATGCGTGTATTAGAAGGGTTGGAATTGCAGTAAAATCCATGTGATTAGCGGTCCACGTGCAGGTGGATCACGTGCAGCATCTGGGCGAGCAGGTGATACGATTGCAACGGAACTAACGAAGTTAAATGTTGGTTGCAGTCCTAATCATTCATTCAGAGAAATCCCTTTCGCAAATTTCTCGAAACGTATCGCCCTTCTTCTTAACGCGCCCTTTGAGAACAAACGTGTCGGCATAAATTGCGTGGAGCAATAAACAAGTTGTAACGAAAATCCCCGAGAAGCAGTCGCTCACGCAATTTCTGCTTTGCGCTTATTAAAAATTTATCTGGAAGAAATACGGTTCCGGTCAATCTCACGCACGACGGTAGGAAAAAACTGTGGCTATGGTTGTCACAAGGATAACAAGATTCCTATATGTACTTCCACGTTTTGGTTGGTGTATAATTCATTTTATGCGTTGAAATTATTTTGTAACACATTGTGCTTGGGTTGGGTGTCACACAAATTGCGTTTATTAACACAATCCTTATTCATTTGCAAAACTAACATCTTTATTGTTAATAAACAACCGCTACGAATGCCATAGGTTACTACATGCAATTGTTATTGCTTACATGCAATATGTGTTGCCTAGTGTAACAACCGAAGGCATTCACTGTTAAATTGAAAACCCTGTACATAAAAAAATCGTAATAAGGTTAATTCGATTTAGGAAACGTCGAACGAAATTATTTGAAGTGGATTTAAAGTCTAGTTATAATAAGGGGAAAATTCGTTAACTCTCTCAGTAATGATTCTGTAACTCTTTAACGCTATTATGATGTGTGCACATATTATTGTGTAACGCTATTGTGTTCGCCGAAGAGGGGTTGCGACAAGCTCTCCATTTGACCTATTTTGCAACATCAAGGGAAGATTGCTAGTTAATTTCGAAATATAAATTTTGAGGGGGAAATTCGTTTCCACTAATTTTGTCTTTTTCGGCCGCGGTTCTGATTCGAATCTGCATAGAAATTAATTTTTTCCACGGCCGGAGACGGCATTTATTAAACAGAAATTGCTAATTAATTCTGAATAACCCATCCGAAAGAAAAAGACACACGAATTTAATGCATCGCAAATTTAATTATATTCTAAAACCGCCCCCGACGAGGAAAATATTTTTAATAACGCGTTCGTTCTCATTAACAGCAATTAAGCTGCCGGCCGAACAATCAATAAACTGGGAAAAAACGGGTTAAGTATAACAAGCGTTTTCGTCGAACATTTTAAAGTATCACTAATTAATAAATTAAACATCTCACTTGCGCCCGAAGTTTCTTCCCTTGGAAGTTAATAATTCCGTCGGATGCTCGTTTAAAGACGCGAACAAAATAACCACAATTTCGCAGATAGCTTCTGCATAAAACAAAATCGTTAACAAGAGGTGAGGGCTTAGACAAAGCCCTTCTTGTCTGCAGTTCACACGCGTCCTCCCTGCTCACCTGCTTCAGGTTCACAAACTTACACTCCTTTCATGTTTCGCGGGCTGAAATTTATGTATTAGAAATAATATCGGGGCATTTTGTAATGGAACCAATTTCCTCAGGAAGACTAGGTACAGGCGGCCCTCGACTTTCGCACATAATTGGTTCCTGAAAATGTGTGCGAATGTTGAACGTTCGAAAGTAGAGGGATGTAAAAAACGTCAAACGTTGTATTTTAAATTATTTATTTATCAATAACAATATTATTTCTTTTGCATCATTGGCATTATCTATAAAAATCTTTAACAAATTAAATTTTTTAAATTGTTTGAAATAGCGAATTGTGCGAAAGTCGAGGGCCGCCTGTATATTTTTAGCTAAAAGGGGCTAGTTTCGTTAAAAACAATTATTCACTTGACGTGACTCTTTTATAAATATGGTCGAATTAAAAAGCCTTCATACACTAAAGCTCATTTTTTAATTGAAAGGAGTGATTCAAAAATATCGCGCGAAAAGGTAGATCTACGATTGGCTGCCGGTAGGCCGGTTTTACACCGATTAACTTATGGAAAATCGACAGTCGCCATATTGTCAAAGCAGCTGATTAGATTTACGTGTTGTAGTAGCTAATTTTCTTAAATTAAATTTATGTAAATGATACAAACAGAACACCGTGATTTCAGTTGTGCGTCTGAGCAGCTTTATTTCACTGTATTATATTTATAGAAGTAATAAAAACAGTTCTCAGCAGACTTTTTGTGTTTTGCATTGTGCATCAGCCCACGTTTTTTTGATTCTATTACAGCTCTTATTTTCCCCATTGTACAATGCTAAAACTTAAATTTCCCGCCAAAAACTACTTGCTAGAAATATTCCAGTGTAATTTGTTCCTTCAATTTCACTACACTTAATGAAAACAATTGAAAATTATATTCATTAATACATCAAAGACTGTTGAATAAATCTGACCATCTGACATCATCATCATTTATTTAAAAGTTTGTAAAATGGGGGAGGGGCGACAAGCAAACGTAACGTAATCTAGAAAAACTTTATGCAGTTGTTTCAAATTTCCTAGCTTCATTCTTGTTCGATATAAAAAAACAAAAGTTCCTTTTTGTAGTGACCAACAAATCGCCCATTGGTAATAATATAAGTTCAATTTCAGTGCCTAGGCACTGAAACAATCATTGCTAATTTGTGAATGGTCGGTTGCAATTTAGAAAGAATTAATTATAATGGTATTTCAGAAAGTAGGGGAGAGACCTTGAAAACAAAAGTGTTACATTTGAATTTAAGTATCGAAAAGCTCAATGCCCCGAAGTACAAGCTGTCCCAATGTACAAGGATCTCCCCTATCAATACTAATTTGAAATAATCAATTGTATTTAAAAAAAAATGAATTGTTATTCAGCTTAGACTATTTCTTGTAAA
The DNA here is from genome assembly GCA_949768715.1 of Dascillus cervinus. Lineage (NCBI taxonomy): Eukaryota > Metazoa > Arthropoda > Insecta > Coleoptera > Dascillidae > Dascillus > Dascillus cervinus. The sequence goes on from OX458322.1 coordinate 22,100,436, forward strand.
TTGACTTTGTTTTTAAAATGTGTTTTAATATGTTTAGTTATTGTGTAAATTGACAATGTTTTAAAATGTGTTTTTAAGATGTTTGTGGATTTGTTAAATTTGTAATATTGTATGACGAACTTTTAAAATTTTTCAAATGTTAGTGAAAATTTTGTTATGGAAAAAGGAAAAATTGTAAGTAACAATATTTCTTCCCGTCTTAGAGGACTATTAAATTAAATTTTTGAGGGCCCCCTGGTCGCCTATTTGCGCCGATTATCGAAAATGCCGCGATAATTCGCGAAACGCTCGTCTCTTACGTCGAGTGATAAAAGACGGTTTATTCAAGCCGAGATAAAATCTCAATAAAAAAACGGACCCTTTTATTTCACCTTTGAAATTACCCGATCTCAATTACGCAATAATTGCAGCGCGCCGTAAAAAGGACTTTATTCAATTCGCGTTTGAGGGTGAAAAATTTTTTTCAATAAAATATTAATAACCCCATTTGCAGCCGTTTCGGGGCAGACAAATGCGATTTTTATTTTTTGCCGAACCTTTCCGCAACACCACTCTCCGTGTAAAGACATAAAGGATTTAAGAACGCATAAATTACTCCATTAATCCGCGACGCGGAAAAACGCACGCACATTTTAAAATCGCGCGCGATTAACAGCAAAAGCCAATAAGTGGTCGGAAGTGATTTATCGCCGTACGGTTCTCATTCGCTTTATCATTATTTATTAAGTATAACACTGGGTATTTGTTTATAATAATTAAGGTTCTTTTATGTGTAATGTATACTATTTGGTACTAATTCATTGTTAGTGAGAAAAATACGTTTGTGCATTTTTATCAAAAATAAATACTCATTTGTTGAAAAGGTAAGTTGGCTGAGATAAAAAATGCTTATTTTACAATTGAACCGGATGTTTGCACAGCCAAATCATTTCTTTGCGTATCATTTTTAAAAAAGGTGACAAACAAATGTATTTAATATATAAAACAATTGTTTGTTATGGCATTGATAAAGATTTTGAAGCATATGAAGTGACTGATAATGATTTTTCCACTTCTAAACAAATCACTGACATTAAAAATATTTGTTGCACTTTTCCCACACATATTCATTTAATCGGCGATGGACATAAATTTATTTCCTGCATGAACCAAGAATATTAATAGGTATCTATAACGACAGCAACTGTATTATTTAGACATTTTACAAGCATTTCTAATACATTTCACATTGAATGATCCTCTAATATTTTTTTAATTATTTATAGGTATAAGTTTTGTTTCATGTTTATTTTATTTTATTGTATTTTAAATATTTTTATTCATTTTAAATAAAATTTTTTAGTTTAATATGGGATTATTAATAAAAATCCAATTTATAAAATGTTTTCCGCATATTATTTGTTATTATTAATATGCTAATTTAATTGTTAACTGAAATTCATTAGTAAAAAACGACTTATATTAAAATGATATAAATAATTAATAAATCTTGGTTGTATTATTATTTACTATTATTAAATGTATATTTAATGTTAATAAATATTTATGAGAATATTTATTAATAACAAATATTTATTTAATTTTAATATACATTTATTTTTTATTAATAAACAACAATTCCTCCAAAATAAAGCAAATTAAGACTGAATAATACATTTATTTGGTGTAACTAAACGTGTGTTAACTATTACCAAATTCTTTTTTGTTTTTAATAATTGCTTACTTTATTATAAACTGGCTGAAGTGCCCGGCTTCGCTCGGTGTACAAAATTTGGTGGCTGTAGGATACTTCTTTCTATGCGAAAATCTGTTTACACCCCCCTCCAATACGATTCACTTGTGTACAAAATTTGATAGCTGTAGGACATTTCTTTCTATGCAAGAATATGTTTCGGTGATACCCTCCTACTAAAATGTACTTGTATACAAAATTTTGGTGGCTGGAGGACATCCCATCCTCACTACGTTGCACTTGTGTACAAAATTTGGTGGCTCTACGATATTTCTCTCTGTGCAGAAATCCCCCTCACCCCGCATCAAACTAAGGCCCCCCACTAACATGCACTTGTATATAAATTTTGGTAGCTGTGGGACACTTCTTTCTGTGCGAAATTCTTTTTGGGCTAATCCCCCTCCGACCGGCATCAAACTAAGATCCCCCTACTAAGATGCACTTGTGTACAAAATTTGATGCCTTTAGGACACTTTTTTCTATGCAAAAATTTTGTTTTGCGATAATCCCCACCCCCTCCCGATCGGCACCATACTTAGAATTTTCCTGAAAACCTGGTGGATGTAGGACACTGTTTTCTATGCGAAAATAAGTTTCAGTAAACGCCCCGTGCGATTTTTGTTCCCCCCCTCCCACGATCGGCATCAAACTAAGTCTTCCCTACGAAGATGCACTTGTGTACAAAATTTGTTGGCTGTAGGACACTTCTTTCTATGCGAAAATAAGTTTCAGTGATCCCCCCGTGCGATTTTTGTTTCCCCCCCCACGATCGACATCAAACTAAGTCCCCCCTACTAAGATGCACTTGTGTACAAAATTTGGTGACTTTGGGACACTCCCCCCCACTAACGGCATCAAACTTTAAAAGAACACTCTTCAGGTTATGTTAGAGTATTCCTGAAAATTTCATCAAAATCGGTTCAGCGGTTTCCGAGTCTATAAGCTACATACACACATACATCCAATTTTATATACATAGAAGATAGAAGATAACAATGTCTTCGAAGTAAATTAAGCTAATTGAAATCGTATTAATAAACTGTCAGTTAATCGTAAATAAAAATTTGGTGGGCCAAATATCAATCAATATTTGTTAATAGTTAACGAAATTGCTTTGTTATTAACAAATTTTTCACTTCTTTTCTCTCTGTGTGTCACTGAATTTTTTAAAATTAGGCTGCACCAACCGACCGAAAGTGCAATAAGATTTGAAGTAAAAAGCCCAGTCTGCAATAAAGGAGGGAACATTGGACAGATCGATGCACTATCAGGTGCGCCTCCTTGACATCTGCCTCGGGACATCGCGTTATGAGTTTCTGATTCTTTTCGGTTCGGTCACTCAGTTTTCGATTCGTAATCGATCGGGTGTGAATTCTGAGCATGTGATCTTATCGCGAAGCTCGGTTAACTAATCCATTTGAGAACGAGCGCTTTAGATGTGGGAAGCTATGAAATATTCAAAGCTCCTGTTTGGTTTACCTCCCAAACGGAGGGAGATAAAATCGTTTTGGTTACCTTTGTTACCATCCATTTGCGAATAGTTTCAACCTGTTAGTTGCTTTTAAACCTTCGACGTTTCAATTTAGTTGCATTTTACATTTGGTGGGGCGACCGCATTGCACATTTGCACTTTTTACACCGACTGCTTTAAATTTCAAACTAGCCTCGAAATGGGTCAGAATTAAAGCAAAACTTGCTATACAGGATCGGGCAACATGCGCTGAGGAAACCAATTTACAAGATAACTTCCTGAATTTCGAAACAATATTCAATCAAGCACACATTTTGTGCAAACAATGTACAGGGTGAGTTAAGTTTTACCGCCCGTGGCAAAATAGGTCTTAAAAATAATTTGTCAATTCTCATAAATTGCATGAGCAATTTTATATTATTAAGGTACATACAAACCAAGAAAAAATCCTTTTTTTTAATCAGGTAAAATTTTGGCTTTCTTTGAATTACTAATTGCTCAATTTATTAGTTTTTTTATGTACGAACAGTAAAATATTTTCACACAATTTAGTGTAATTGGAATAATTTTACTAATTTGAGTTCATTAAATAAAGCCATTTCCGTATTAGAGGGTATTTTTTAAAATGGTTTACGACATAAGCTGACCAATTCACCTAACAAAGGTATTGGTTTTGGGTACTTGGCTGATTATTTATGACAGTCATAAAGTTAAGTTAAAAAGTGCAACGTTACATTTTACAGGACCGGAATAAGGGTCTTCGCTATTTCGTTAAAAGTTCACAACATCGTAACTAACAGCTACACGGTAATTATAATCATAATAAAAAATAATTTTTGCAGTATTAGATTTTAAACTTGATAAGAAAATCGCTTACCAGCTTCTAATTTTCGTTAGTATATCTGTCTACAATTTTGTGTTTTAATTTTGCCGTCTGCAAAGTCAATATACTTATCGGTTATTGAACCTTCCCATAAAATACATTGCTTAATTCACCCAAAGTTTAAAAACCCTGCTCACAACCCTAGGTCACTTTGTGAATAAAGAAACATTCACATTTGCAACAAATCTTCCAACACTTAAACATCGTTGGTAAAAAGTGAAAATTAAAACTTTGTTTTGTGGAATAGTGAACATTTGTGTTTAGTTCAGGTATAATCATGCCATTTCAATATTCAGTCGAGGAGAAGCTTGAAATGCTTTTAATTTATGGGTAATGGGGCATCACTTATGGGCATCTTTTATAAAATAAACTTAATATTTACCTATTAAAAACTTATTTTATTTTTCTCACAAATTCTAAAATACGGGTCTGGCAACAACTAAAACGCCGTTCCCTTCAGTTTTATGGGTCGATCATCAGGTATTGTTACGTGGTAGACCGTATTATCAAAGAATAGATACATAAATGAACAAGAAGCGAAACGGGACGTTTTAAAGGTGCTATTATTTGAATGCGCAGGTCTGGCGAACCTTTCAAAGGCACATGGAAGTTTAAATACCGGACTTGTCAGCGGGACTTTAAAATTTGAAAAATTTCAGAGAAATTTAAATAAAATCGGAGAAATTTATTGAAAATTATGGAATTTTAGATTTTACAGTTTGTTTTGTATTGTTTTTAAATGGCTGTTAGAAGTTTGTTGGGAGTGTTTATAAATTATTACGTGTAGGTGGTTAATTACGTAAATAACAGATAAGTACACATTTCAGAAAACCAAAGAACAAAAGAATAAATAAATTAGGAAACAAATTTATGCATGCATTACAAAGACGTGATTGATAATTTTTTTTTGTAGCAGTGTTAATATTTTTCGCGATCTACGTGGTGCGTTAAATTTAATTAGTTCGCGCTTTTTTACACATTTGGTTCTTCGAGAACAAAAAAATTAAGTGAAACTGTGCAGTGTTTTAACATGAAAAAAATGCAAAAACTAATTTCTTATTGTGCAGTTGCAAACTGTGGCACGAGAGACGATGGCAGACTAAGTTTTTATAAATTTCCTCGAGCGGATTTAAACAGGTAAATAAAATAAATAAATAAAGTTTATTAACAAAAACTTTTTCTAATTTTTAAATTTGCTATTATTACAGATGCATTGAATGGTTAAGTCAGTGTGGACGATTAGAACTCCTTAATAAAAACTGTGATTATTTTCAAAAATTAAAAGTATGTGCCAAACACTTTGAAGGAACAATGTTTTTAAATATTCACAGGCGTAGATTACTTCCCCATGCTAAACCGACACTTTATCTCCCCGAAATGTAAGTTAAAAATTAATTGTAATTTTATAATGTTGAAATGTCCTTCATGTTACTTTTTTTAATCTTAGTATTCCTCAACAACAAATTGGTACTGTCCAAGAAACAGTCTCAGTGCCGGCTATTCTTCAATCGTCTCCGAAGTCGTCTTCTTCCGCAACTCAAACACCCCGGGCTTGCACCGCAAATACGCCGCGAAAGAACAAACTGCGGCGAAATATATTAAAATTACAACGAAAGAAGAATATTCTAGAATCCAAAACTTTGACAGTGAAAGAGAATGTAATATCAGTAGAAGAATTCAAAAGGCTATGTGAAATTTTTTTTATTTGTAAATAAATATTCGCGGCGTTGTTTGAAAATAACCTGTATCTTACATTCCTGTTATTGGCCGTGAGCAGATTTTGACACTTTGGCCAGACCTGCGCATTCAAAATCCATGACATCAAATAACAAAGGATTTCCATCTCGTTTCGCTTCTTGTTCATTTATGTATCTATTCTTTGGTATTATCCATTGTTGGAAAGTTATAAATAAAAGTATTTTTCGTGCTTTATGTTAAATTTGATTTAACTCAAAAGGTAATAAGTTTTTAACGAATCAAATTGCAACTAATAATGCTACGAATAATTTGACAAATTTTGAAATAAAAAACCAAACATGGAAATTTTATCCAAAACTTTTTGTTTTACTTTTTTTTGGGTTCAAATAAAAATGATTTGGAAACTTGTAGCACTAATCGAAAGTGTAAACTTCAACTAATGTACATGTAAATTGCATACTTTCCCCTCAATCTTTAATAGGTATTATGGCCGGGGCGGTAAAACTTAACTCACCCTGTATACAATGCTGCGAAATATTGCAGCAGCACATTCGTTGGACAGTTAGAAGAGAAAACGATTCGTTTCCGAAATACAGAGTTTCACAAATAATAAGAATATTTATAACAACTGTTGGAAATGGTCACCTGCGGAAGTTATCAAGGTTGGGTTCATCCTCTACCTATCCAGCGATTTGGATAGTAGTCCAGTAATTTTAGACAAAAAAACGCCCAATCTTCTAAAAAATTCCAAGTGAAGATTTTCCTTCGGAATTTTCTTTGTATCACTATAAGCAACACTGTATAAAAAGTCCATTGAAACATCGTGTCCGCCAAAGAAATTATTGAAGCTCGAAGGTCTCGAAAATCAGTTTCTCTCAAATATCTCGTGTGTTATTTGAATTTTGGTTATTATAAAATTTGTTTACTATTAAAATTTGCACAAAAAATGTGCTATACAAAATTTACGTGGGACCAATAATTTTCGAGATATGAGGCTAAGAAATTTTGATGGTGTATTATACAGAAAATATGACGCATTTATATACAGTAAAACTCCTGCAAAGCGACCACTCGTGGTTCAATGGTCTCTTGGAGGAGTGGTCGCTTTAGATAACTTTTTCTTAAGTTAATATAAAAAACACCATATTAACTTTAAAACGTTTTATTATCAATAATGAAGACACGCGAAGGCTCCTATATTTTCATAAAAATACAAAGCGTCAATTCGGACGCACACAAGACAAATTAATAACATTAAATAATAGAATGTTTAAAATTAATGCAAATAAAAAAAAAATCACGATATAAAAAATAGCCAAGACCAAGAAATAAAGATATACATGCACAAGGCTTACTACCAAAATCTTGTTCTAAAACAGTTTGCTTGCAATTTTTACATTTTTTACTTAGAGACAATTTCTTTTTCGCATTTTTTAAAATCTCCTGAATTTGGATTTTGCCACGTTTGTGTTTAGAAGCTAGCTTTCGTTGCGATAAACCTGTTTCGCTGTCTTTAATAACATTTATTCGAGCTCCCAAATTTAAAATCTTGTGATGGTAACCCCGTTTAGCCATCATTTTCTAAGCTATTTCAGAAGCACAGTGACAATGATTTATCAACGACTGGCATACAACTGATACGAATTTTTTGCCTGCATAGTATGTACCATTTTAAATATCCACACGAGCCCACAAATATCGCATAAAAAAGTTGGAACCGAAGTTGAAGAACTGATTTATAACCGTAACAAATTTATTACCGAAAGATAGGGCATTTGTCAAGCACTTGACGGAGAAAGGTTCTTAATAAATTCTACAGTGATTGTCTCAGTATCATATCCCGAAAACCATTGATTCCACATAAATTTTGTATAGAACCTTTTTTGTGCAGAATTTGATAATAAACAAATTTTGCAATAAACAAAATTCACGTAAACCCAATACTTCACGGGATATTTGAGAAAAACTGATTTTCGCGACCTTCGACCTTCAACAATTTCTTTGGCGGACACGATTTTTCAACGGATTTTTTACACAGTGTGTCTTATACAAAGAAAATCCCGAAGAAAAATCTTCATTTGGAATTTTTTAGAAGATGAATACTAAAATGACTGGACTAAGGGATCTCTGAACTGAAATAATTTCATGTTTACTGAAAATTAATGAAAGTGTTAAAAGTTGCTTTCTTGATTCGGTTAACAGCAAAAGGAAATGGATTTTTAAATGTGAGCCACACCCGTTTATCAATTCGATTTATAAAGTTCAACGTCCCCTGTAAATTCAATTATTCCGGGCCACGTTGTAAGTTATTTCTGAGAAGTTGGGTCGAATATGGTACGGTGCACGTGGTGTCATCATTTAATTTTTATATCTTCTTTAACGATTGGCGAATCTGGCCCAAATTCCGTGCGGAAAAAATCCGCTTGTAAAACCGGGCGATTTGGCTTTGTTCGATCGCGGCCTGAAAAGTAGCACTTACGGGATACATAGACTGACAGCCACTCGGCAGGACCCTTTTGCTTTATATCCTGGAGTATCCCAGGAACAAGAGCGCGAGGGGATCATGATCCTCTGAAGTATCTCAAGAATCAGACGGAAAACGAAACCGGGGCAAATTGCGAAAACGGTCTTAAATGAATCGGTAATTGAATTGCGCGCGGAAGTGCATCGTATTTAAAAGAAAGTTGGAAAAAGTTTCGCGAGATTGCAAACCAACGTATTACAAGGAAGTTCTGATAAAACTTTTATCAGACGGAGTGAATAAGAACATTTAATTATGCGAACAAATAGTAGGGAAAAACTTGCTTTTCTTCTCCTCTTCAAAAGTTGGAAACTGTAAATAGAGCAGCCATATTTCTTTGTTTCAATTAACTTTTTATTGGTTGTGCTCATCTTTCATCGCTTTAATGAAACGGTTTTGTATCGTTTGGGTCGCTTTTTTAAACTCCCGACTCGAATAAATTTCAGTTGTCGCAAAAAGAAAATCGGGGCCAAGTGGGCGACTGATAAACTTCCAGTAATGCGCTCAGGAATTTTAACGAAGTTTATTGTAAGCACATTTTATTAAACACAAAGGTGAACAGACCCCTCGGGACTGTGAAAGCTTCCCGTTTCATGAAGGCAGCAATTGCCACATTTTTCTATGATGCATTTGCATAAGCTTTCTTTTAATGGACTTCTTTAATTGCGCTTTAATGCCGTGATAATGAATTTACATCACAAGCGAGCAAAAACTTTAATTTAAAACAGAACAAGTCAAAATAGTTTTGAAGAATTAAACCATTTACTCAGAAAGTAATCAGAAATGATAAATTGCAGCGATAAGTTTATGCTAAATTTCAATGCGCATTCTAGAATGCTAATCTGTGCACGCGAACCGTGCGTGATTACTCCGCACAATGAATAACTGGAGTTTAAAAAAATTGGTTTAGTTCTCAACTCTAATAAACATTTCCAAATTGATAGGTCTATATTATTAGATAGATTTGAATCCTTAACCACAGGAATACGTATTTGTAATAATGCAAATTTAGTTCTACTCGGTTGTCCCATTCTTGATGAAGCAATCGCTGTTTCTTTTTCTAAAAAAGTGGAGACATTTTCTTTACTTTCCACAAACCTTTATAAAGTTAGCCCGCACATCAGTGTCTTTTTGCTTCGTCATTGTTTTTAGATGCCAAATTTCATCTACCTCCTTAGATGCTGCCCTGTTTGGAAATTTAAAAATTTATGTCAAGAATTGGATTATAATATTCATTCGACTCTGGAAAAAAATTTGAACATAAAATTTACAAACAGGTCATGGGATCAAACCAAGTTACCTGTCCGTTTTGGTGGCCTAGGTATTCGATCTGTTGCAGATATTTCAACTCCAGCCTTCTTATCTTCTATCTTTGCTAATTCTCGGCTCATTAAGTCTATTCTACCTTCTCGTTTTTCCAACTTTGAGACATCTTACTCCAGTGAAGCCATTGAAGAATGGAAAATTATATCTAATTCCTCGTCTTTACCCTCGACATCTTCCTCCATTCAACAAAATTGGGATTTGCCAATTATTGAAAATAACTTTCAAAAGCTATTGTCTTCCTTAAATGTTACTTAAAAAGCTATTTTATTAGTGGTGTCTGAACTCGAATCTGGAGCTTGGCTTGAATCTTTACCTTCTTCTAAATTAGGTACTTTGTTAGAAAAAACCACTTTACAAATTGCTGTTTCTCTAAGATTAGGCATCAGTATTTGTCATCCTCATATATGTAATTGTGGTTCTTCAGTAGACACGTACAGTCATCATGGACTGTCTTGCATAAAAAGTGCAGGAATAATCCCAAGACACAACTGCATTAACGACATCTTAAAACGTGCTTTCTCATCTGCCAACATCCCTTGTTTACTTGAACCCAACGGGGTTCTGAGAGATGACGGCAAACGTCCAGATGGAATCACCATTATTCCCTGGAAGGAAGGCAAATCCCTTGTCTGAGATGTCACCTATACAGATACGCTTGCACCTTCACATTTACCTGAGTCGTCCATATCTGTTAGATCTGCTGCAAACAAAGCAGAAAATCTTAAAAGAAGAAAATACAGTTCGTTAGCAGATCACTACATTTTCGTTGGCTTTGCTGTTGAAACCTTTGGTCCTTGGAGTATGAGCGCTCTATCGTTGTTGGATGCTTTGGAAAGACTTATTATTGACGTCACAGGTATTCCTCAGGCGAAAACATACTTAAAACAACGAATTAGTATTGCCATTCAGAGAGGTAACGCAGCCAGCGTTCTGGGAACAGTGCCTATTTCTTCTTCTCTGGACGAATTATTTAATTTAACGTAATTTTTAGTTTGTATTTTGTAGTTTAATTTATAATATGTTATAATTTTATAACATTTAAGAATACTTAATTGTTAATGTTATACCTTAAAACAATGCAAACTGGAGAATAGTCGTTTTAATAGTCAAATCGATAACGGTAGAGCGTGCAATATAATACATCAAATATTTTGGCAGGTCCTTGGAAAAAGGAAGCTGTCAATGTTTGTAAAAAATCCGCACGTCCCTTTGAGAACCTCCGGATGTTAACCCAGCTCAAATTACACTCAACTTTGGTAATTTTGGTCCAACGAAAACAAGCTTTGCTTTATTTGTTTCATCGGTTTTGATGAGCGTTAATTAATTGACGGTCGATAAGTTGCATCTTACAAAGAACTGCTCAGTTCGACGAACTGAACGCAGCGCGACGTCCACTTAATCCATGCAGCAGGTTATTTCAATCAAGATGCGCTCCATTTCATTTCAGATTAGTCTTTCAGCGACCAAAACCGATGCGAAAATCTAACCCACAAGTTGGGTGTTTTTTGCAATTTGACTAATTGCGGCCGAAATTGAGTGGCCCCCACTATAAACAGCAAAGTTAAAACAGCTATTAATTGACCGTTTCTTGGCGCATCGAATTTATAATTGAATTAGTTAAGTAACCGGCCATTTAACTTCGACTCGAGTGGCCGCGTAATTGCTTTTATAAAAAATTAGTTTCCGAGCACTTTCGACATGATCCCTTTTCGAAATTAAGATTAAGAGAAGTGAGGATTTATTTTCCTCGAGGCTGTTTCATTAGCGTTTACTGTCTTTAATTATTAACTGCATTAAGGGAAAATTGTTTATTTAACGAGGCTCGTTCGCGCCTCGAAAATAACCTTAACGCCATTAAGAGAGTCTTTGTCACCGATTCAAGGATTGCAGCAAATTGCCTTCAATTTTGCCTGTTGCCTTGCAACTTTTAAAATAATGAAACTGTCCCAAGAGACGCAAAGCCCCAAACACCGATCTAACTTCGTAAATGAACACAATCGATCTGCAAATTGGCAATAAATTGATTGTAAGTTGAAAGATTTACAACTTTTGTTACATCACGTTTTTGTAATTTGAAAGATTAAATCGTTGGGTATGAATTTATGTATAACCTTGAACGGTTGCGTCATCTAGGAAGAAATGTGTAATGAACGGCGAGTACGACGTAATTCTACGTCAAAAAATGGCTGGAACGTAAAAAAAATAATTCAAAGCTTTTCTGACGCCTAAAAGATTGAAACACAATCAATTTCATAAACGTTCCGGTTCCAGCACATGCAAATCTTATTGCCGGCGTTTCAATCGATCGGTGCGAGAGTTAAATATGTATACAAGCAGGTAAACTGTTTCCTAATTGGAAGCGAGTCGTCGAAAAAAAATCGCACGCGAGACTGAATTAAAACTGATTCAATTATTGTCGCATTAAAGAACTCGCGATTCAGCAAAAAATTGCTGCCTCCGCTGCAGTGGATGTTTTTGTAAAAGCACTTCAAATATTTCCTTGTTAAGGTCAATGTAAAATCGGAAGTTATGCCACGTCATAAAAACGACGACGCCATCTCTTTAGGAACTCCATCTAGATTTTTATTACCAAGATGTACCTTACGCTCATTTTTAAATCAGAAGGAGCGTTAGAAGCCCCCGAAATTATTGTTTTATTTCATTATAATGGTAGTAATGAGTAGTAATGACAGTACCAATATAAACTAAAAACAACGCTCTTCCTGGTTTAAAAACAGACTACGCACACATTCAGAGGGGTAAAATCGCTTTTCGGATTTACCAGTTTCTGATCCGTGTTCACCTGTTGTAGGGAATTAATTATTATCGAATTGTCCGTTTATAAGGTATTAATGCCACATAATCCGGGGCAATGTCCACCGGTGTACTGTTAATTATTAATTAGCCCCGTAGCTTTGTGCTGTGCTAAATTTAGGTAAGCCACGGTGTGCTAACATTATTGCACGCATCCTTGTGTTCAATTACGATGCATTGATCAACTTTGCAGCCTTCATAAACGTCGTTAATTTAGTTTTCGAAAAAAATTTGTTGTACGGATTCGAACGTTAAGTGAGAAAATATTCATCAATAACTGTCGACAATTTTGTTTCACGATACCACCAACAAACGGAACAGTGAACCAAACGCTTCTTTTGAGCTTCCAGCCGCACCTCGATATCATCAATCAATTACTTTTCACAAAAAGCCTCCCAGAATTAAAGATACAACTGCGATTAAAAGACACCCACGTCCGAAAATCTTTTTATAAAGTTTTTTAGACGACAAAAACCGAGTGTTGCGTCGATAACGCAACCGAAACGCGACAAACCATAAATTTAATTTCTTCACACATTCAACGCGTGTTAATACCTATTTAAGGCTGCCCCACCCTAAAGATTGTTGACAAATGCAATTTTCTTTTATTGCTTTAGCGTACGCCTAAATACAGGCAACACTTCAGACTTTTTTATAATCCAGATATCACCATAATGACGGTAAAGTGCAGTTGATAATAGGTCTATGTGTAACAATAAAAACGGCTTTCGAGGGGTTGCATTCCAATATACCTGTTCAACAGATGCAAAAAATTTTGTATCTTCAATAAATTTAGAACGATATAATTTAAAATAAAATAATAATATGCAAGAAGAATTTGTTAAAATTAACAATTTTATTTACTTATTGTTAGTAAAGTTTTCTTATTACTGCTTGTTACTCTGCAATGTCTTAATTTACGCCAAAACGGGTTAGTATGTTGATTCCCGGTATTTTTTTCAACGTAATTTATATTTATATCGTAAATCGTTTTAAAAATTGATCTTTAGCCTTGTCAAATTCTATTATTGATATCCGGAATATCATCTATCTCCATATCACCATAATCAGAATCTTTATTTTGAAATGTACGCGTTCTTTTAATAATTTTGCGGTTACTGTATTTTTTGTCAATTTGTTACAATATGCGAACAAACAGATAATGGAATGCAGCTGACTGTGGTTAAAATAACCTGTCTGAAGAAAGGTTGTATTGTCGAAAGTCATACAATTTTATTATTTATTCTAGAAAATTCTGTTCAGAACTCGGAACAGATGTTGAATTTCGTATTCGAAAGAACTAATATTTATTAATAAATTAAAACAGAATGAGTAAAAGATTATCCCTTTAAGGCACAGTTTATGTTTACAGAAAATTGAACCGCGTTATGCACGACCTGATCAAGCGCCAATTTGATATTTTGGAAATTAGCTTTCCATCTAACTACAAAAAAATCAAGTTGGAGTAAAATCTATTTTTTACTAACAAGCCAAAAATTAGATCCCATTAACAATAACATTATAAGCCGTTAACCCTACAGCTTAATTAATTAAAAAATTACAATTTAAGCTTAATTTTTAAATTTAATTTCACATTTTTTTGACATAACCTCTTAACGCGCAGTGTTTTTTTTTTACAGAAAATTGTAGTTTTAGCTTATTATAAGATATTACCACTACAGCTTATTTTTTTAATTAACGTGGGATAAAAAAGTCAAACAATTTTTTGGAAAGAAATTATAATTTAAACTTATTCTCATTCATTTATTTAAAGGCGTTTTCAAGAGCGATGTTTAAAATTAATATGACCTTTAAATTTACATCCTATTAAATTAATGTAGATAATAAAGATTAAAATTGTCCAAGACTACTTTTTCAATAAAACAACACTTTATTGAAATGTATGCCTTTATTTTTAATCATTTAGGTCAATATCAAAATTAGTTTTAAATTTTTACCACGTCTTAATAAAAGTTTGTTTTGTAAAAAAGGTCTTTACTATTATCGATTTCAAATATACTGTTTGAAAACGAAACCTGGCATTAAAAGTATTTCGGATATTATTGCCGTTAAAGTATCCCTGCTGGGAAACGATAATTACTTACTGCGAAGTTGTAAATCTTTTTGACGTAGCCCGAAAATCGGCAAAAATTAGCTACTTCAATTTCAGTTCTTGATCTAAAGAACATTGAATAAATCAAAAACTATCGCGTTGTTTAAAACAGCTAGGGGTCAGCTCAAATTAAAAAAGTCTAATCTACAGGTCCAAAAAATTGTAATACAAAATTTTGATAACTAAAAGCATAAATAGGAATTTCGGAATTTGATGTTTTAGTTAATAACATGGTTAATTATGATTATTTAATTATGGCTTGAGATCAGCTCAAAGTAGATTGGTATTCTCTGTAAAATGAAGTACCGACCTCCTTTTCAAAATTACAAATAAAGTTATAAAACGGAATTGCGTTTTACATGTATTGAAAATCTTAGGGTGGAACGCCTTTAACTATTACAAGGAGTTTTAAAAAATGTCAGTTTTCAATAATTCAATTTAAAAACGAACGCCTTACTGTTTCGGAGTGGGCAACACAATTTCTTTTGGATTATGTGCTGCCTATCTTTAAGTAAATTACATGATGTCGATATGTCGCAGCCATATTGCAGAATCCACCGTAATACAAAGCGGCTAGCCGCTTTACAAAGCATATACAGGGCCCGACATAAAGCACCGATCGTTCCAATTTCTAAATAGAAAGCAACTTAAGCAATATTTGCAAATTGTTTATTTAATTTTCTGGAAGGAAATATCCAGTGCAAGGTTAATATCCTTCCGTCTGCGTAAGTACATCCGCGAGTAAGGTTTATCTGGCTGTTGTCAGCTCGAGCACGTATTAAAGCTTATGCATACTTTGTCTGGTTGTAACCGCCGCTGCACTGATACGGCTGCGGGTGAAAGGGTTAATCCCGCGACAAATAATCGGTTAAAAGGCTTGATGTTTTGATGAGCCAACCCCTCACGTGTTATTATTTTTTCGTAAATATTTATCCAACTCCGCCATTGAGCTAAACAGCCGGAATTCCATGCGTTTACGGCATTATCCTTTCCCTTCATGCGACTAAAAGGGATCCTTGTCCGACGATGAATCAAGGTTTATGGATGAATAAACGTCTTACTCGGTTGATCTCCAGATTGATTAGGCCGAGGCCAATGATCTTGTACGCATCCAATTAATACAACCCCGGAATTGAAATTGATTCAGCAAAAAACGCATTTTCAGAACGGGTTGTAAAGAACAGCGCCTAATGACGGCAATTTAACAAAAAATCGGTTAAATTTTCAGCCAATATTGACCCGAACGGAGGTAATGCGTTCGTCGTCCCCGAGTTCCTTTGCAATAACGCAACAAAAGCGCTGCGCCGCCCTGCTCAGTCTCCCGGCTCTTGACAAAACGTAACATCCGTCTAAGTAATTGCATTTCCTTCAATATTATAGAGTTTTTTTAACAAAGGAATCAGTTTTTTATTGTACACAAGAAGATTTAGTCGATATTCTTGGACAAGTAGAGGTTGTTATTAACGGTTTTTCTTTGCACGCCTTTTTTTCTCTTCGGTTTTGTAATTTTGCACTGGGATGAGATAATTGTATTCGACACTATAGAAGACTCGGCAACACCTCATGTAATTGTATTTTGAAAAGTATTAATTGTAATTCAGAATAGTCAACAGTTCTTAGTAATGTTTTTACAGGAATTTACTAGGTTTGTTCTGACATTACTTGAACTGGTGACCTGATTTTTTTAAATCAGCGCGTCCCAACCAACTAAAAACATATTTTTCTGATTGGAAAATGCTTTACAAATTCCAGTTCAGAGATCCTTTGACAACTGTTTTCACCGGAATTTATTATTTATTTAATTCAGCTTGCTCGTCTTAACCAACTAAAAAACACATTCCTGATGGGAGAATACATTCCAAATCTACTGTAAAAATCCAGTTCAGTGATCCTTTGACAACCGATCGTTTTCGCTGAAATTTAATGGGTTTGTTTTGACATTATTTGAAATAGCCATCTAATTTTTTTTAAATCAGACTACACTTTCCAACCAACTAAGAAGATATTTTCTTGATTGGAGAATACATTCTAAATCTGCTGTAAAAATCCCAGTTCAGGAAACGTTTCAGAATTAATGTGTTTCATTAAGTTTGTTCTGACATTACTTGAAAAGTTGCCTGATTTTTTAAAAACAGATTACACGTTCCAATCAACTAAAAACATATTTTCCTGATTGGAAAATACTTTACAATCCTAGTTTTGAGATCTTTTTTTTAAATTAGACTACACTTCCCAACCAACTAAAAGAATATTTTTCTGATTGGAGAATGCATCCCAAATCTACTGTAAAAATCCTAGTTCAGAACTAATGTGTTGACTGGCATTCATTAGGTTTGTTCTGACACTACTTGAACAGTCGCTTGATTTTTTTAAAACAGATTACACTTTCCAACCAACTAAAGACATATTTTCATGATTGGAAAATGCTTGAAAAATCCCAATTTAGATATCCTTTTTTAAAATCAGACAGCACTTTCTATCCAACTAAAAAGATATTTTCCTGATTGAAAAATACTTTAAAATCCCAGTTCTGAGATCCTTTTTTTAAAATTAGACTACACTTCCCAACCAACTAAAAGAATATTTTGCTGATTGGACAATGCATCCCAAATCTACTGTAAAAATCCTAGTTCAGAACTAATGTGTTGATTGGAATTCATTCGGTTTGTTCTGACATTACTTGAAAAGTCGCTTGATTTTTTTAAAACAGATTACACTTTCCAACCAACTAAAAACATATTTTCCTGATTGGAAAATGCTTGAAAAATCCCAATTCAGATATCCTTTTTTTAAATCAGACTGCACTTTCCAACCAACTAAAAAGATATTTTCTTGACTGGAAAATACTTTAAAATCCTAGTTCTGAGATCATTTTTTAAAAATTAGACTACACTTCCCAGCCAACTAAAAGAATATTTTCCTGATTGGAGAATGCATCCCAAATCTACTGTAAAAATCCTAGTTCAGAACTAATGTGTTGACTGGCATTCATTAGGTTTGTTCTGACACTACTTGAACAGTCGCTTGATTTTTTTAAAACAGATTACACTTTCCAACCAACTGAAGACATATTTTCATGATTGGAAAATGCTTGAAAAATCCCAATTTAGATATCCTTTTTTAAAATCAGACAGCACTTTCTACCCAACTAAAAAGATATTTTCCTGATTGGAAAATACTTTAAAATCCCAGTTCTGAGATCCTTTTTTTAAAATTAGACTACACTTCCCAACCAACTAAAAGAATATTTTGCTGATTGGACAATGCATTCCAAATCTACTGTAAAAATCCTAGTTCAGAACTAATGTGTTGATTGGAATTCATTCGGTTTGTTCTGACATTACTTGAAAAGTCGCTTGATTTTTTTAAAACAGATTACACTTTCCAACCAACTAAAAACATATTTTCCTGATTGGAAAATGCTTGAAAAATCCCAATTCAGATATCCTTTTTTTAAATCAGACTGCACTTTCCAACCAACTAAAAAGATACTTTCTTGATTGGAAAATACTTTAAAATCCCAGTTCTGAGATCCTTTCTTTAAATTAGACTACACTTCCCAACCAACTAAATAAATATTTTCCTGATTTGAGAATGCATCCCAATTCTACTGTAAAAATCCTAGTTCAGAACTAATGTGTTGACTGGCATTCATTAGGTTTGTTCTGACATTACTTGAAAAGTTGCCCGATTTTTTTAAAACAGACTACACTGTCCAACTAACTAAAAACATATTTTCCTGTTTGGAAAATGCTTGAAAAATCCCAATTCAGGTATCCTTTTTTTTAAATGAGACTTCACTTTCCAACCAACTAAAAAGATATTTTCTTGATTGGAAAATACTTTAAAATCCTACTTCTGAGATCATTTTTTTAAAATTAGACTACACTTCCCATCCAACTAAAAGAATATTTTCCTGATTGGAGAATACATCCTAAATCTACTGTACAAAACCTAGTTTAAAAAACGCTTTAGAACTTATGTGTTCATTGAAATCCATTACGTTTGTTGTGACGTTACTTCACAAACAATGAATTGTAATTCAGGCTAGTAAATTACATATCAGAAAGCGTCGATTGTGGTTCAAAATTGTCAGTTGTATACCAAAAAGTTTCAATTATAAATCGGAATTGACCAATCGGAATTACAATATTGCAACCTAATAGAATAATCTAATTAATTATTTGATAATGTTGCAACGAAAATAGTAATTGTTTGTTCCGAAAACATTAGAATTAAGTTAAAATTTAAAGGCCATCCCGGTTCACGACATGTGGCACAGGTAACAAAACTAATGAAACCGTCTGCCACCGAACGTCAAATTTTACATTAACAAGATCTCGCCAACATTTGCTTTAATAATTTAAGTACGTTCCATGTTTAACTTCCGTTTTATGCAAATTTTATCACCGTTTCGTGTATATTTCGTTCGAGCTTTTATTTTCCTTTACGGTTATTTATTAGAACGCCCACGAAACCATTCCATTTAATTAATCAAATTTATAATAATCAGTTACGAGCCTCTAGGGTCAAAAATTGCGACCGAAAGAAAGCCGGGCTTCGCTCAAAATGAGAAGTCAACAGTTGGACATTTCCTGGCTGAGGAGCAGATCCCCAGCGAGTACCTTATCGGTAATACAAGGAAACATTTGGTTCCGACACGTACCTGGGGAACTTAATGACTTTCCAGATAAAAACTTTATGCGTTCATATTTCCCGATCGATCGCGCGACTGCCATTTATTAGTTTAACGCAGCGACAGAACCAGAAATAGCCCTCAAAGGTATCGACTGCCATTAATTGAGGCGACCACCGAATTCATTCCGGCGATTTTCGGGGATTTTATTAATTAATAAAAACGCGACTTAAGGGATAGGCCGGCATTAACCGACATTCCTGGACCAGCCGGCAGTGCTGTTAGACATCCTGGGATCGATCTTGTGACCCCAATACTACACGAGCGCCTTGTTGTATTCTCTCCTACATCGAGGAGCGGTAGAGCAAGGTATGTGTGAAGTGTCGAGCAAATTATCACGATTCTCGCGCATAATTTTATTTGCAAAAATTGCAATTTTCCCGGCTTCGCCGGAATTGCCTCGATAGTTTCCAAATTACAGTTCGGAAAGTTTTATTTCAGCTCAACTAATTGCAATTACAGTAGGATCCCGATTATCCGAGTTAATGTGGACCAGCCCCTGCTCGGATAATACGGAGACTTACGGAAAAAATAAATGTTACATGAATACATAAGTCGACATTATTCATGCAACTACATACATACATATGTACATACGTATACGTAAGTTTATTAATTTGACAAATATAATGTTATTTTGGATTGTTTTGTACAATTACACCTCTTTCTTGCTGCAATATTTCGCCATCGCTTAATGAGCAGAACATCAGAAGGAGTAGCTTCTTGTTGTTGTTCAACATATCGTAAAGCAGTCTCTAATGTCATCAGGCCTTCTCCATGAGATACCAGCTGCTCGTTATCTTCATCATTACCTTCATCTTCTTTGCCGGAGTCATTTTCATCATTTTGATTTAATACTAGAGAAACTATTTTTTGATCGTCCAAACTTTCCTTAGGGTCATCAGCTACAATCCATTCTTGCACTTCGGTTGGTGACACTTCCTCGCATCCTCTTAGACGTGTCATCAATTCATATAAACTGATGTCTTCTTTATCATCGTCCTCCTCTTCAAGTGCCCGAGTAGTCAAAATCTTCTACCAAGATTTTACAAGAGTCGATCGTTTCACAGCATTCCAAGCTTCAGCCAACCAATAAACGACATGTTTTAGGTTAATATCCTTCAAAACTTTTATTAGATCTTCAGTTTCGCTCTTTTCCAACGCATGCTGTAGAAGAGAGCGTCTGTAGTTCCTCTTCAGATTTTCCAGAACCCCTTGATACACCGGTTAAATTAAAGCTGTAACATTTGCTGGAAGAAATTTAACCGTAATGTTTCCACTTTTTAGCGTTGCTTCTTCTGGATGTAATGGTGCATTATCTAAAACTAACACTGCTTTAATAGGAAGACCGTTGGATCTCATAAATGTCTTTACACTGGGCACAAACTCATCATAAAACCAAATTTTAAACAGTGTTCTGTCCATTCAGGCAGCTTTCTGGTTTTTATAGTAAACAGGTAAAGCTCCTTGGGCTATGTTTTTGAAAGCTCGTGGCTTTGCAGATTTTATAATGCACATTAAAGAAAGCTTGTGCCTCCCAGATGCATTGCTACAAGCCATTACAGTCAGTCTTTCTTTGCTGCGCTTATACCCAAGGGCCGAAGCTTCTTGTTTAGCAGCCAAAATCTTTGCTGGCATCGATTTAAAATTTACGCCAGGTTCATCGCAATTGTAGGTCTGATCGGTTGAGTAACCTTTTTCTGCTAGCAGTTTGTGGATTTCGTCTTTAAATTTTTGAATGCCTATTGTATCTGAAGAAAGTTTTTCACCACAGATTTTTAGTTGTCGAGTTCAATGGTGTTTCTTCCAGCAATCGAGCCAACCATCACTTGCAGTGAACGTGTCTGTTGTTAAATTTGGAGTAACATAATTAATATGTTTATTAAGCAATAGGGCTTTTTCCTTTAATATAGGGCCAGACACAGAGATTCCCTTGTCTCTCTGTTGTGTGAACCATAAATATAAGCTATCACCAACCTTTTCGTGGTCACCTGTTTTCATACATTTTCGATTACCAGATCCCGAAGCTTGTAGACTGACATTGCTTAATTTTATCTCGTTTTCTTCGCCAATCACCAACTGTGACTTTGCCGACACCATATTCACTAGCAATAACTTTAATTGATTCACCCCTATCTAGACGTTCTAATGCTTCAATTTTTTTTGCTAGAGCAACCTCCACTTTCGTACGCTTCTTTGAAGCTAGCAGTTCAGACATTTCTATGGACATGTATTTGTGATGGTAGTGAACATGTAATTGACTTCATATAGTGCCCTGAATAAAATAAACGGAAGTGAAATTCTAAGTAATGAAAACAATCACGCCAGACGATTTTTTGCCTCATTCAACTTTTTTATTGAATTTCTCCGAATTTTCTCGAATAACTCGGATAAAATTCAGGATCAGCTCGAATAACACCGAACACTTAAAAAACAGGGGTCGCTCGGATAACGCGGAGACTCGGATTACCGAGACTCGGATAATCGGAATTCTACTGTAGTTGCAGCTTTTGTTGAGAATTCCTGCTCCACGTTCCGGTCGCAATTTTGTGAAATTTGTTTTCGGTGATTGGGTCACCTGCGCACGAATAATCCCAAGTCCTGTCCTTCACGCGCCGTTTCGTTTGCTCCCTCGTCGCCTTGGCCCAAATTCGCGCAAATTTTGGTTTCGTTCGTCCGAAATTTAAAAACGCGCCCCGAAATTCAACGCCAGTGTTTTTCCTCCCTCCGTGCGCGTATCACACCTAAGCACACAAAATCCGCGAATGTAAACAAATGTAACATGAGCGATGCATTTGTAGGGCCCTTAAGCTAAATGGCTGTATTGCCTATATGCAGACATCGATGCCAATTGAATTACACTGGAAATAAATTTATAAAAGGGTCCAATCGTAAGTTGTTTATTTAATTAATTTTTCAGTTTTTTTTTTGGAAGGAAGCAACATCATTTTGCACGTAATTATAAGGCACAAAATGGGAGTGTGTAATTAATAAAACTCTGGCCGGTTACATTGCGGCTTTAATTCATAAATCAAAAGTATAAAAAAGTTGCTGCGGTTGCAATTACGTTACCAGCGGCTCCAAATTATTTGGAAATCATACAGATGAAGGGTTTTATTGAGCGCCAGCATTTCGGCTGCAACAGTTACAATGGAAAGCATTTTAGCGGAATATTGCTTGTCTGGTTGCCAATTCTGTCCTCATATTGCATCGCTCTAATATTCATTGATGGATGATAGTTATTTCTCAGCACGATAACAGTATCCATTTTGCAGC
Source organism: Dascillus cervinus (assembly GCA_949768715.1). Classification (NCBI taxonomy): domain Eukaryota; kingdom Metazoa; phylum Arthropoda; class Insecta; order Coleoptera; family Dascillidae; genus Dascillus; species Dascillus cervinus. Next base: position 22,122,966 of record OX458322.1, read on the forward strand.
AGTAGAAAAATTCAAATCACTCACTAGTGCGTAATATGTCCATAACTTAACTCAACACATTATAACATTATTATATCTGTTGTTATCCTCTATAATTCATTGATGGATAATAGTTATTTCAGAAGACTCACTAGTTGGTAATACGCCCAAAACTCAACTAGTGAGTCACTATCATATGACATGGAAACACAAACATATGAACATGCTCATATTTTTTACTACACAAGTGTTGTTATCCTCTAATATTAATTAATGGATAATAGTTAATTCAAATTACTCACTAGTACGTAATACGACTAGTGAATCATCACTGTATGACATAAGGAAACACAAACACATTATAACATTATTATATGTATTAGTACACTAGTGTTGTTATTCTCAAATATTCATTGATGGATAATTGTTATTTAAAATTACTCACTAGCGGGTAATACGCCCAAAACTCAACTAGTGAGTCACTACCATATGACATGAAAACACAATCATATGATAACATTGTCATATTTTTTACTACACAAGTGTTGCTATCCTCTAATATTAATTAATAGATAATTGTTATTTAAGATTACTCACTAGTGGGAAATATGTCCATTACTCAACTAGTGAGTCATTTCCATGTGGCACATGGAAACACAAACACATTGGTACATTATTATATCTATTACTACACAAGTGTTGTTATGCTCTAATATTAACTAATGAATAATAATTATTTTAGATGACCCACTAATAACTAGTGAGTTATTACCACACTATAACATTATTTATCAACTGAAAATAAATATGCATTACTGTACAAGTGTTGTTACGAATATATTACTCACTAAGTGCAGAAATAACAAGTAATTTCGCCTTGTAAACATCAGACGAGTGATTTATTGCAATTTTCGCAGTAAATCGGCTCAATAAATAATTCCGCGCCTCATCAACTGGCCGCGACCGAATAAAATCTCGACCGCTTCTTTGCCATTCATCGAATTGCACGTTTCGACAATGCGTTTACCGAAGTAGTATCCCACGCGTAGCTGCGGCACACCCACATGCGAAAATTACCTCGCGCCCATTCATAAAATTAAAAGCAATTACACCTTCTTTTCCATTAAATGTTTGTTTTTTCCTGGGGCGTTAATTACACAGCGGAAGCAACCCGAAGCGAGACGATACCGAAGGTCTGTCAAACTTTTTAAAAAATTATTTCACCGCAATTCAAACAAAAAACTGAAAGTAATTAACCGTGGACGCTACTCGTTTGAATTAATAAATTCATGAATTATGCACTGTTATTGTTACATCAGGTTTGAATTTGTTGTTTCAAGAATAAATCCATCATTTTTACGCCCGGCAATTAATTAGTTCGGTGTCTGAAAAAGTGCGCCACGATTTGTATCCATTTGAGGAAGGAGTGGAAGTGTGCGGAGGTTATTTGGACTCCTTTTACGAAACGAGATCGAACCTCCGACGTCCCTAATGGCATCTGAAAAGCATCGATCGCACCAGGTAACATATTTACGCAAATTAGAAAAACGTTTCAAACGTGACTTACGTATAATATAGTCCAGTCATTTTAGACAAAAAAACTTTTTTAGGCTCATATCTCAAAAATTATTGGTCCTACGTAAATATTGTATAGCACCTTTTTTATTCAGATTTTGATAATGATGAAGACCTTTTTTTTCTTGGTTGTCCTATTTTCGATGCAGCAATTTCTCCATTCATTTCTAAAAAAATTGATTCATTCTCTTTACTTTCTTCAAATCTATGTAAAATTAATCCTCATATTAGTTTATTTTTACTCCGTCATTGTTTTTGAATACATAATTTGACTTATAATCTTAGATGTTGTCCTTTTTGGAAATTTAAAAATGAGTGTCTTGAATTGGATAATATTGTTATTTCTACTTTGGAAAAAATTTTGAATACTAAATTTACAATAAGATCTTGGACTCGAAGCCAAATTACCAATCCGTTTTAGTGGGTTAGGTATGAGGTCTATAATTGATATTTCCTCGCCTGCCTTTTTGTCTTCTATATTTTCTAATTCTGAACTTATTATGTCCATTCTACCTTCTAGTTTTTCTAATTTTGAAATTACATCCCTTAACGAGGCTGCTGATTATTGGAAGGAAATTTCTAATTCGTCTTTACTTCCAAAAGAGCTTTCTATGCAAAGAAATTGGGACTTACCTATCTGTGAGAAAATATTTCAAAATTTATTATCTTCCTCAAATATCACATATTAGCTGGATCTGAACTTGAATCTGGAGCTTGGCTTGAAGCTCTTCCATCTTGTAATTTAGGTACTCTTTTAGAAAAAAACTTTTTACAAATTGCAATTTCACTTAGATTGGGCATCAATTTCTATCATCCTCATATCTGCTCGTGCTGTTCTTCTGTAGACTCGTTGGGTCATCATGGTTTATCGTGCATTAAACGTTCAGGTAGACTCCCTCATCACAGCTGTATCAATGCCATCATTAAACGTGCTTTCTCTTCTGCTAACATCCCTTGTATCCTTGAGCTTAATGGTATTCTGAGGGATGATGGCAAACGTCCAGATGGTATTACAGTTATTCCATGGAAAGTAGGTAAATCTTTAGTTTGGGTTTTTACTTGTACGGATACACTTGCCCCTTCTCATTTGACTGATTCTTCATTTTCTGCAAGATCTGCTGCACACTTGGCAGAAAATCTCAAGAAAAAAAAAAAGGCAATTTCTGATGATTATTTTTTTGTCGCCTTCGCTGTGGAAACTTTGGGTCCTTGGAGTGCTGATGCCCTTTCTCTCCTTGAAGATTTGGGTATGCGTATTGTTAAAACAACGGGAAATATATTAAATATATTTGAAGCAACGAATAAGTTTGGCTATACAGAGAGGCAACGTTGCTAGTGTTCTTGGTACAGCCCCGCTTTCTTCTTCTCTTAATGAGTTATTTTATTTATTCTAGTTATTACTTATGTTATGTTATTTTATGTTATCGTTAAGCAAATGTACCTAAATCGAACAATACTTTAATAAATTTTATAACGAAAATTCAAATGAAGCCAATACTTCACGAGATATTTGGTACAAAGAAAATCCTGAAAGAAAATCTTCACTTAGAATTTTTTAGAAGATGAATATGTACTAAAATGACTGGACTAATATCCGACTATGGCCGACTATGGACCACGTAAAATTACTGCTCAGAATTATTTTTCTCCCCTCTTTCTTCTCTTCCATTGCTCTTTCATTCTTTCTCCATGTTGTTTTTTCTTTCTTCCCTCCATTTTGTTCCAGTCTTCTTTTTTGCATTTTCTTGACAACCCTTGAATCCTCTGATCTTCTGTTAGAATTCTTCTCTTCTCTTCATCTCTTCTCCATCTACTTTAATTTCTTCCATGTTTTTTCTGACCTCCTTGATCCATGTCATCTGTGTCTTGGGGTTCCTATAGAAGTAATTGAATATTCTCTTCGTCCATCTTTCTTCATTTTAATGTGTCCGTAGAAAGTCACTCTTCTTACCTTCCCCAGCACACAGTTAAAGAGTAGTGGGGAAAGTCCATCTCCCTGACTTACTCAAAGGGTTCTGAGATTTCTCCCATATTATGGTTATTACTTACCAATACATTTTTGACGTTGACGCTTGTGCAAATCAATTTTAATTTTTTCAGGTGAAAGTACGCAAAATGCTGCAATAAATTAGATACTTTCACGCAATTGTGTCGTATCAAAACCGCGGAATTAATTTATGAAATTTACAAGTCTCATTATTCGTTGGGTTTTAAATTCATGAATTAATTCTGTGGTTATGAACCAACGTAATTGCATGAAAATATCTCATTCATTGCAGCATCTTGTGCCCTTTCACACGAAAAAATTTAAATTTATTTACCGACGCAATGACGCCAAAAATGTGTTTGGAAGAAAATAACAATAAGTATTTTTGTTCGAGCGAAATTTACAATAGGAAAAATGATTTTTTCCTTGTAAAGCGAAACCACATTTTCGTTCCAAAAGAATAAATTCGAGGACTTGCGGGTATCTGGAATATGTAGATTGTGCACGTATGCACAGCCTTGTAATTGGCGTCTTAAGGATTCCTTATGTGCATGCATGTACTTAAAGAATGCAAATTAGGGGTTCTCGGATAAATTCAACAGCTGGAAGTAATTTACTTTTTTCACGCTCTTCAGCTGTTCTAAAATTCTCCAACTACAAACATTTTTAAGTGAAGAAAGCAACCATCGACTTTATTGCCTAAATACAGTCAAACATATTGTGCATTCAACGTTTTGGTTGGCGTATTGACTATGATTTTTAACTGTACTTTTCGCCACAATTTTTGTTTAATGTCGATCAGTACTTTTTTGCTCGGAACGATAAAACGTCTCGACATTGATCCCTAGGCATCCGTGGAATTTTGGCAACTACCCCCGGAATTCATTATAAGGGCTATAATGCCGGCAGTTTAATCGTCTTTCGTCAAACTGACGTTGATTGCATTACCCGATACTTCAACAAGTTGCCGTTAATGATATCGAAACTCGGTGCAAGTTATTAATTAATCATTTTCGATTTTTCCTCTTAATTCGAGATTTAATTGCACGCGACATGTAAAACGGAAGGACCTGGCGATTAAGAGGCGACGATGAAGCCCATAAATAAAGATCCAACATAATCCGGAGATAAAGGAATTTTACAAATTCTTCCTGCGAATTCTGTTATTGCTTTTTTAAAAATTATCTAATCGCATTTCGCTTTCGCGAGACGTCTGAAGGAACCGCGCGAAGAAAAACTTGGAGTGGAACGTAAATAAATAAAAGCATGTTTCGGCGAAGACGTGAAGTTGTTTAGAGAACTTACATGTGTTTCTCCCCTTGGAGCGTCCCCGTCGTCGATATCAGAGCTCCATTAGTCCAATTATTGCGAAACGAAGGGCGGGTTGTCTTGAGATTTCTTCCTGCCGTTGTTCGCAATTTACTTGCATTGTTCCATTTACATCGTAATATAATCAATAAAGGAAGTGCTTACATCCACTCAAAGGAATTTCCAGTGTATCTGCAAAAATTGATAAAATGGCAAATATATAATTTGGAGTAACTCGAAAAATTCAAAATCATGAAACTATTAATGGGACAAAGCCTTTGTCACAAAGAAAATGTAAAATAGTTTTTGACCTTCACATTACTTGAAGAGTTTTGGACTAACAAATTTCAAAATCGTCAGATTATAAACGGTACGAAGGAAGGCGACAGTTCCAGTTATATTTAATGAGATGAAATAAGATAAACTGCATTGTCTTTTATTATAAAAATTCATCAGAAATATTTTATTTCCATGAGTAAAATTAAAAAACAAAATGTTTGTTAGTAAATGCAAGTTTTACCGGATGACGGCCGCCAATATACCCAATTGCAGCCCCGTTAAATTGAAATATGTATGAATTTTTTTTAGCAGCTCACTTCTCTTAAGAATTGGAACAAAAAAGAAATCTTTACATTTCTAACTTGATCAATTTTGCCGATGGTTCTAGCAATTTTTATAGACTCAGAGGTCGTTTTTTCAAATTATCACCAAGTCTGCCATGCAGCCTGTCTTGAAAATAGGTCTCGGTACGCCGAAAAGCCTACTGGCTTTGCTAATAAAAACTTGCCTCAAAAGTGCCTCTTTCAGGACTCTTCAGAATAAGTAAATAATTTTCTGTTTGATCCAGTCTTATTTTTTTGCAATTCACTTTGAGCTGCCATGTGAAAATATTGAAAACGAAGAATACTTTAAATAATTGCGATGAAGGAAACATTTAAAATGAATTGGCCGAGAAAAACTTATTTTGGTTTTCTTTAAATTTGCGTGGTTGGCAGTTTAACTGTGTTTGCGTTGGTATGGCTGCAAACTGACCTGCACTTTGGCCATTGAAATCAATATAAAGCAAATAATGTAACTTTAAAGAGGTTCAATAAGTTTAGGCCTCTTCGCAGCCCGGCTGCGAAGGGGCAAGAGAGGGTTTCAGTGCGCCTGTTGCCAGCCCTACACTTTTTTGTTATCAAGCGATAAAGAACCTATCAGAGAACGATGTAACACATTGATTTTCTTAGTCAAGTTCAAAATATTCTTAATAACTCAAGTTGAAAAAGCTGCCCACAGGTTGAAGCTGCGGAATGGGTGCACGGAAAATAAATCTTAGCGTTTTCAGTGCAACAAATTTGATAAATTGAAAAAGGATTTTCCCTGCAAAACGACAAAGCTGCGATTTCGCGCACTTGTACTTTTTCCTACTAGACACATTTTACGACCGCATAAAACGTTCAATAAAAGTAAACGTTACTAAGAGTTTGATTTATGTCTGAAACCAGACCTGGAATGCGTCACCGCGATAAAGGCACAGGTTGTTTTCGCCCCTTCGCAGACCCGCACCTTTTCAATTGCAATACAGCGGTCGTTATCAGCACATTTGGGTCAATTCACCCACTTCCGAGAAGCTACATCGAGTTGTGTTTGGCTTACGTTCAAGCCAAACGAAAATATTTTGTTCACGGAACGGCCGTAAATCCGGGCTGTCACTCGGTGCCCACCAATAAGTAGTCGCGCTTATTGAGTCGCCTGAATAATGGAAAGGTCCTTACAATCGTCGAAAAAGGGGAAAATTGGTACGTTGTAAATAATTGAAAATTTAGTAACCCACCTATAACTGCGAATATATTTTACGGCCGCGAAGAAATGTCGGAGAGTCATAAAAGTTGGAGTTCATGTGGAAGCACGCGTATATATCTTTATGAGGACTACGATAAAATAGAGGTTTTCAGTTTTTATTATATTCCGTTAATCACATTTCAACAGGTTTTACGTTAGACATAAATAAGACAAACAATAAATTTTCCGATCGCGTTTATTTCAGATTTACGACCGGGCTGTAATTAATATTACCTACCTAGATCGGACTGTATCGTCTACATAACTTTTCGCCCTAATTGAACCCAATCTCGCCTGAGTGCGTCAATTAATAACGCGATTTTTTTGTCAAGTTTATTGAGCGCTGTCCTTTCGGGGTCCCATCGCGTCCATTTCCGCACAACCGGCGACGGCAACGGTCGTCTTTCAGTTCATTTCCGTTTAACATTTATTTACAAATTTTTGTGCGAGCTGTGCATTTTCCCGTTAATAAACGGGCTGAAATACGGTGTGAACGGCTCTTCTCGAGGGCAGTATGAATTACTTGAAACGGGGAAGAGAGCTTTTAAAAAATGGGTCCGGAGATACAGGCCGATTTATTTACTGTAATTTTATGCTAAGGCTCCCTAATCTACTCTGCTCTCCACGATTTGCATCGTGTAGTCTGCAACTGATTGACTAGGAGATGAATTGCAAAAAGTTGTAGCGGATGTGAATCGTTTTTTCCCCATTTTTCAATCACACATTCGAATTAATTGAAAATTTTAAAATGTAAATAGTACAACTTTTCTTTATTGGTTAAGGAGGAGGCAATAAAACTAATTTCCCAAATTTTCATTACAAATGTCGATTATTTGAACCTCAATTTGAACAATTTGTCCAACCAAATGCACCTCCGCTCAGTGAATTTGTCCGTGCCATTCTTATCTATTCCTAACCGAAGTTGAGGTGAATCGGTATTTATTCCTGTGGTTTGTTTAATTTTGAAATTCGTTCTAATTTTGTACGTTAATTACTCTAATTTTCACCTAGGAATAGAGATCAAATTTAATTTTGGTTTTTCAATATACAGTAAACTTTGATAATCAGAATGCGCCAATACGAACAGTTTTGTGCGATTCACTTCTATACTGTAAATTAAGTGCTTCGAACTTGAATAAACCATGGCTGAATTAACAACGTTGCACAGTTCGGTAGTTCATTTTCGTCTGTTCTCGCGCATGACGTCACAGTGGAGAAAGAATTTCTCATAGTGCAGTAGAATCATTGTAAATAATCGTTGCTATCGCCTTATTTTTGATGCTATTATACTGCAGGTGGGTAAAATTTATTAGATTAACGACTCGAGAAAGGTTTGTCTAATAACTGTTTGCTGAAATAATCGGTAAAATACAGTTGAAAAGTTGCTGGATAAAATAGTATTTCTGGAGTTCTAATGTGCACTTTAATATGAGTACAATCCAGTAAATTAATAATAACATCAAAATTAAAACATCATAATTTATATTACTATTTACACTACTGTACATAATAATGGATTTTTAAATATCATACATTTATTCTACATACAGTAGAATCCGGTTATAGCGAACTTAAGGGACCGTCAAAATCGGTTCGTTATATCCGAAGTTTGTTATAAGCGTTAATGAAAGAATAAATGCAAGAGTGTTTTATGAGACCGTTATTGTCTAATGTAAATATGCATATGTATGAAACCATTATAAATATAAGGACTAAAGTTAAGTTAAACAAAGCAAAATGCAATAAGTAATTTTATTTGAAAAAAAAAGTTATTTTCGACTGAACTGTTGCATTTTTAAATTATAAATTGTTCACACATTTTCAATAATCAGCGCACCATAATTCTGTAAAAAATTACGAATGTTGTTAATACTTCTCACAGCTTCTTGTGTACATAAAATCTGTAATGCTGGTGGTTCCGGCTCATCCTTACTGGCTTCTTCGTGGTCACTTTTGTCTACCACAAATACCCAAATATTCTAGTTGTAAGTTTTCGGAAAAAATTGAATTTTCCAATTGCTGAAATTCACGTTCCCCTTGTTTATCTTTTTGTGACCACTCATTTAATGACAAGTCATCATCAGATTCAAAGGTTATTACGTGTTATATACAATGCAAAGTTCGTTATAGCCGATTAAAATTTCATTAATTTCGTCTTTTCAGGTTCGCTATATTCGATAGTTCGTTATATCCGAGTTCGTTATAACCAATTGTTTTTTACATTGTTGCATAGGGAAAAATGTCGGGACTTGGAATAAAGTTTGTTATAACCGGTGGTTCGCTATAACCGGAGCCGTTATAACCGGATTCTACTGTATTTAGAAATATCACAGATGTGATACTTTTGGAGGCAAATTTATTATTTGAATTCCTAAATTAGTACATGTTGCGATAGAGGTGTCAATTTTTTGGCACTTACTTTTTATCTTACTAAGATTTCATTACCAAAAAATCAAAACTATACTATAAAGTTCTCATAAAAAGTAATTTCCACATTAATTCCAAGAGTTCTACGGAAATCAGTTTTGTTGCATCAAATCCTGTTTAGACAAAATTTTATGTAGAATATTTTAGTTCTATAGAATTTTTTAGCCTGAGTAACAGTTTAGAAAATAAATAAGCAAAACTCTAAATTTTTTCGCCTTTGGAGACGGCTTTGATTCAAGAGCGCGTGTTTCATCTGTGATAAGATTGGGAATTTTTTTGTTTCTTATTCTTAACCTTACTGGGAATTAATTTTCAAAAAATAAAAACCATTGAATTACTACTTCTATTTATTTTCGTTTTTTTAATTTGCCTAGACTCTAAGGTTCTTCTCCACAACTACGTCATAAAGGGGCGGAGCTAAAGTGCCGGATGCGCATTGACAAACCTTGTTAATTCATCCATGGAATAAACATTAAATGCAATCAGCTTATACTTTCTTTGCTTATCCGGACATGCGCCAATTCAGATACTGCTAAAAGTAGGACAGTCTTGGGCGATTTACCTACTATAATCCAGACACATTTAAGATCGTGTAAATTTAGTGCGCAAACCTTGGATAAACTTGAGAGAATTTTAAAATTTTCTAATAAAAATTAAATGCCATCAGTTTATACTTTCTTTTTGCCTCCATTCAATTTGTCAGCTGGTGAAACTACACATTTCAACACAAAGATTTTTGACAATCACTTTAAAGAACTACAATGTGAAGAACGCTGTTATGAAATTTCATCAATCATGAAAACCATAACTGAAAAAAACATCAAAAATAGTTGAACGCCACTCTGACCAAAAATTAATGGACGAAAAATGAAATTCCCTTGAATCAGTTGAAACAGGCTAATTCGGAGGAAGTTTTAATTAGGCGACCGGGCCAAATGAGGACAAATTTCCCTCAAGATTCAGGAACTTTTCAGAAATATTTTTGATTTTGCAAGAAATGATCCTGTTGGGTCATTCTCTTATTGAGAAGGTTGTAAGAAAGGGGCAGATACACTTTTTGGAAAAACAGAACAGTAAAAATTAGAAATTGGTTCTTCGTTAATAAATTATGTGTGCTTGGAATTCATTAAATAAACCAGATTAGCAAAACTGCACCATATTTATAAAATCACTACTTAAAATTCTTAAAAGGTAAAACAATTTTATTCCATCATACTTTGTTAAAAAATATTTTGATAACAATATGTCACAGTTGATTTCGGTTCTACTCATGTTGTCCATTCGCAGCAATATCAATAAAAGCGTTTAGTCCATTGTGTCACTTTGGGGATAATTGCATTTTGCTAAATTCAAACGGGCGCAAAAACCGTGAAAGGATAAAGCCGGACGCATCAATGAAAAGCAGAAAAATCAAAGGGCATCTAAAACATATCAGAAACGTTGTGGGTTTGTGCGATCCGAGGGTGTTGGGGATCCGAAGGGGAAATGAGGGTTACGGCGGGACTGTTGCGGGGGCGCGCTGCCGGGGGCACCGCCCTAGCGCCAGCTGTGCTCGGGGATCGATCCTGACACGAAACTGGGTCCAGGACCGGGCCATCTCTCCATTCATTCTTCCCGAGCCATGATTTATGGCACATAAGAAGATTAATAACGTATCATTCAAACACTCGTTATGCATTACTTGTAACTGGAGAGTACTAAAGCGACAATTTTTCGCCGGTTAATTTTCTTTAAAATTCATTTACGTCGTCATTAGGGCAAGGACTGCTTCAAGATTGAATCAAACGTTGCGAACAGATGTTGAAGTGGCAAAAGCGTTTAAGTGGTGCTTTTTATTGCGACTCGGTTGTAATGGGGACTTTTTAAAATGAATTCGATTATTCGCGGATGGCAAGTTGATTGAAGATATCGTTAGGAATCAAAATTCGATGGCTTTATCGCGGCTGAGAGAATCCGTTCAATTTTAATGCGATCAAATTTGCTCTTGCATTCATTTAAACTTCTGTCGGATTACAGTCGCACGCGATGCTTTTGTGGAAAGTTCGCAAATAATGATTTTCTCGTTCGCAAGCTTTTAAAAATATCGTATGTTGTAATTAAGCGTAGGTGATGTGGGACGGTCTCTAAATACAGCTCGTTTTCATTGAAAAAAAACTCATCGCCTTTTTAAACGTTTTTCGTGAACATTATCTTCTATTTGTTAATTTTTATCAAATATTGAATTAACAATTTAATAACGAACGCCTTCCAGAAAAAGAATAGGCGACATATTTTGCCTAAATCATTAAGTGTGTTGTGCTTTTTAATTTCAGAAACGGTTAGAAAGTTCTGATTTTTTTTTGCCATGTGCGAGAAAATACAGCCATTTATCTACAATCAACATTTCACTAAACCTTAATCCTAAAAACTTTAAAACGCCAGTTGGGTTTGCAACCAGCATCACGTGACAATTACTTTACTAATCTTCAAAAAATTGACACCGAAATTAAGCCGATTGACAAATGCACCGCTACAAGTGGAGATGGTTAGCTAAAATCTCAACCGATGTTTGTATGTGTGTTGCCTGATTGCAAGATTATAATGTGAAATCCGAAAATGAAACCGATTGAAACTGAAACCCTCATAATTTAAAACAGGGTTGAAAAGAAACAGACATTTATTCGGCCAAACCGGTAAAACAACAAAGCTAACGAGATAAACCGCCACTAATTAGTGCATTGTGTAGCGTAGCTTCTCACTTGCATCGAATTCGCGAATAACTGGGGGAAATATAAAATTCAAATGTTTACAAATTATTTCAGAGATTATCGTCCCAGATTCATCATTTCGAAAGCTTTATAAGTGGGCGATTAGTGCACAATACGAGCCGAGAGAACAAATAGATAAGCAGCTTTGTCCGCATAAATTTGTAAACAATCGTTTAACTGTGTGCTTTCGAATTGCTAAAATCTGAAAAATTTCAGATTTTTCTTTGAACGACGTCGACCTTAATAAAGCTCATTGTGCGATTCCTTTCAATATATCCAAATCGCATAATCGCCGATCAAGCATAATTCTCGTTGTCGCTGGAGGCTATAACTAAAGCCTAGTTCAGACCATCAATATGTCAATACATATATTGTCAATACCGCAGACAAAGTTTGAAGCAAACGATCAATATTTTTATTGACAATACATCCAGCTTCAAGCTGAAAGTGTAAACATGTCTTGTGAAAAAAAAACTTGTTTAGCTTATTTTCGCGCTTACTTTGAATAAACCGAAGAAAAATAGGGCTTGAATCAGGAAGTGGCCTTTAACAAACAATAAACTTTCTTCATATAAATTTTTTGAATGAAGTTGGTTTATCCAATGAGGAATGTGTGTTTTTATGAACGTTCAAATTTTTTTGAGGTTTCCATTTTCCTCAATTCTTTTCGAAAATTAGCCCCCAGAGAATTAATTTTCTCTTTAGATAAAATTTCCTGAATTTCACAGCGAAGTTTAATAATTTGGGTCTGTAAAATTAAGCCAATTTTTTAAAATATTGAAAAATTGACTACTCTTCAATACCAAAAGTATTTCAGTCTTGATTAATATTTTCCAAGTAGTCAATACTTCAATATTTTATGTCACACTTTCAAAAATATAGAAGAGACTGGAATATTGATAGTCTGAACCGCCCACAATAATTTGAGTTAATCAATCATCGTTAAATTGGTAATTAACCCTTTTAAATTTTTTTTAGAATTTTACAACGAGAATGTTCTCCGTTTCGTCCTTCATAAAAATTCTTGTCCCATCTTCCACCCCAGTTTGTGATCCTGTCGAACGCGATTATTTCCGAGCTTTGCCGACGCAATTTTCCCGGTGGCAGGGACACCCCTTATTCGATCAAAAACTGTGATGTAAGTGGCAAAATGATGAAGTAGGAATGAACTTACGAAACAACCCAATTTTCGGCTGAATTTTTAATGGTTTTCGCGTTTGCGGGTTTCAATTAAAAACCTTGACCTGCAGCGCTAATGGGTCAATAAACTTGAGCCCCGAAATGTGAGTAACTCGATAGCACACCAGCGCTAATGATGGCCTGCATTTCACTCGCGATTAATAGGTGGCTAATGTCTTTGGAAGCGGTTAATTAAGATCTTCCAAATTAAATGAGTAATGGAAATGGTGTAACACGAGACCGTAACAGAATTAATCTGCCAATGCGGTTTATGATGGAAATAAGAAATTTCTAAATTACAGCTTTCACAAATTTCACTAAATTGCAATAATAAACCTTGGAAGTTCTTTGCAATTAAACGACCCCGAATGTGTCACGGCCTCCGCTCCAATCCCCCCGTTTCCCGCCTGCGGCCATTCCCAATCGATTTGTTTATTTAAATATTAACCAAAAAGACGCTTGCGGAATGAAAACTTGAGAGGAAAATTAACGACAAGTTCGCCACGACCAGACGTCGACCGAAAGCTCGCGCATTGAAAAATTTAAACTCCTCGAAACTTCCTCAATCGTTCAGCGATCGGTTTCGTGAAAGATTAAAAGATCCCCATGATTTCCAAGCGTATCGAAATTTTTCTCTCCGTTGGAGTGTTGCACCCTTATAAGTAAAAAGAATCGTCCGGGGCCTCCGGATTTGTTTCCTTCCACCGCGACCCGCCGCGAGAGAGACAGGACGAGCATAAAGCGTAAACTTGATGAATGAGAGGAATAAGTTTGATGCACATGATAAATTTTGGACAAAATTGCGTCGTTCCTGATTGTAGTCATTTTTTTAGCCCGAGCTTTTTGTTAATTTTCCGTTATTCCGTTAACGACGCGGTATTATATAAAACCCTTATTAAAGTTTTCGAGGATTAACGCCGGCGACTGCTGAATTCTGCACGTGGGTTCTTGTTCGATTTTTTTATGAGCAATAACGCGCCAGAAGTTGTTAAAGCGAGTGCACAATTTGTAGTAAAGACAGTATTACACACTAGTGAGTTTTGGTTTACTATAACACCACAAGTGGGTTTTATTTTGCAGAAACTTTCACACATATTTTATGTTTTGTTCAGGTAAGCATCGATTATTCGACTACCTTAAGAGAATTTGTACGCAAGGTTACCTTTTCATTTATTATAAAATTTAACAAGAATGGTGATACTATCTTTACCACAAATTCAATGTTCTCAGCGAAAATTCAGAAAGCATTAGTTGTAATTCAAGAAGCGCCAATTGAAATTCCAAGAACATCAATTTTAATTCAGAAAGTATTGTAATTCAGATTAGTCAATTGTATTTTAGAAAGTATGAATTGTAATTCAGAAAACAGCAATTGTAATTCAGAAAATATCTATTGCAAATTCAGAAGGTATTAAGTGTACTTTATAATCTGTTAATTATAATTCAGAGAACATCAATTTCAGAAAGTACAAGTTGTAATTCAGTATGCGTCGATTATAATTCAAAGAACATCAATTTTAGAAAGTATCAGTTGTAATTCTGAATGTGTCAATTGTAATTCAGAGAACACCAAGTGTAATTCAAAAAGTATCAATTGTAATTCAGGGAACATCAATTGTATTTCAGAAAGTATCAATTGCAAAATGTGTCAATTGTAATTTAGAGAACGTTAATTGTAATTCAGAAAGTATCAATTGTAATGCAGAGAACATCAACTGTAGTTCAAAAACTATCAATTGTAATTCAAAATGTGTCAATTGTAATTCAGAGAATGTTAATTGTAATTCAGAAAGTATCAATTGTGTTTCAGAGAACATCAATTGCATTTCAGATAGTATCAATTGCAATTGAAAATGTATCAATTGTAATTCAGATAACGTTAACTGTAATTCACAAGGTATCAATTGTAAATTCATATTACATCAGCTGTATTTCAGAAACTATCAATTGCAATTCAAACTGGATCAACTGTAATTCCGAGAGCGTTAATTGTAACTCAGAAAACATCAATTGTAATTCAGAAAACATCAACTATATTTCAGAAAGTTTCAATTGCAATGCAAACTGAGTAAGCTGGTAATTCAGAGAACATCAATTGTATTTTAGAAGGTTTCAATTGCAATTCAAAATGTGTCAATTGTAATTCAGGGAACGTTAATTTTGTAGTTCCGAAACTATCATAATTGCAATTCTGAATTCTGCACGTGCGTTTTTGTTCGATTGTTTTATGAACAATAACACGCCGGAAGTTGTTAAAGCGAGTGCACAATTTGTAGTAAAGACAGTATTGCACACTAGTGAGTTTTGGTTTACTATAACATCACAAGTGGATTTTATTTCGTAGAAACTTTCACACACATTTTATCTTTTGTTTAGGTAAGCATCAATTATTCGACTACCTACCTGAAGAGAATTTGTACGCAAGGTCACCTCTTCATTTATTATAAAATTTAACAAGAATGATGATACTGTTCTAATTTTTTAAATTAATAATTAAATCATTTTTCTGAATAAAATTATCTGAACGGACAATACCCTAGCTACCTAGGTAACTCACTTCTTGGAAATTCATACACGGCTTGCAAAATGTGTTGCCTATTTCTAGAAAATTGTTAAAAGTTTGTCCGTTATCATCGATGTAATCAATGATGGTCACTTTTTGTTGCATCGTCGAAGGGGCAAGAAATATACTTGGGGGTTTTTCGTCAACGCGTCACGTCTTCAAGTGGTCAGGTGTTGCGCTGTTTCAGAAATAATGTCGGACCGGTTCGGAATACCAAATGTAAAACACGAGTGTTAAGCACGAACTGTATCGACAAAGTTTTAATACCGGTATCAGGAAAATGTTCAACGGTAATTACCAATATCGCCAGATATGAAATGTGTAACGATAAAAAGTGGAAAAGTCGCAAAATGCACTCGCTTTCAGGAATCGAGGGTTTTCAGCGCGACAAGTGTTTTATTAATGGGTTTGAAGTGTTGCCAATTTAGCTACGATATTTACTTTGAAACCTTGCACCACTTTGCCTACTTTAACATACAAATTCTTTTGTCGTTCATTTTAAAAACGAACGCCTTGCAAAGTCAGAATAGGCAACACATCTTGCAGACTTAGATGCAAGATGTGTTACAAGGCTTTATTTTCCACTTGTTTATTTACGATTGAAATGTAAACTGAAATTTACAAACGGCGAACAGCACATTTGTTAAAACAACCCCTCGCATTATTCAGACCGAATAATTAATTTCTGATCATGCCAAAATGCTTCTAGTCATTGAGTAGGGAAGGGTTCTATTATTCATCGACCTGTTACGGCCGTGGTGCGACCATCAAGTGGCAAATTTCGCAGAAATCTTCCTTATCAACTTAAGTGCCGGCACACGTTTAAATTCGCGAAAACGGTCTCGAAAAAATTAACTAAATCATGTTTACAAATGACTGCATTTGAATGGGAAAGCTCGACTGAAAAGGTTTTTTGGGGCGTCCAATTAAATCGTAATGAAGTCTGCATTAAAAAATAAATTGCAAATAAGTTCTTCTCGAGGCGTGTGAAGCGTTGCAGCAGTTTTTTCATATTTTGGTGATTCGCTCGGAAAAATCAGGCCATAAATTAGGAACCGAAGTTGTCCATCTTTTTATTATCATTCAAAAACCAATATTTTCTGCGCCATCGAGAAATCCTGCGGTCTTTTGTCAACCTTAAAATTGTCCAAAAGAATCGTCGCAGTCCGGATTAATTTAATATTCACTTGGCTTGTTACAAGTTGCACTAATTGTAAAAGTTTGTTACAGAAGTTTTAAGAGCTTTAAAATTTTCAGTGCTGACACAGAACCAAAACGCCGCCCCACTAAGAGGCACGAATTTCGAAAAAAACAGTACATTCTATAATGAGGAACCGAAGTTGGTCATTTAATCCCGAGGGGCTAAATTGAATCATTAAAGAACTTATGTAACTTATCTATTTGGAATTTTAACAATCCACTTCAGTCTTCGAGAAACGGGAATAAAATCGCAATATAATCCCGGCTCATAATGCACCAGAATAAACAGATGAAGCTTTAATTGAAACTATCAGAACTGTTAAAATCTTGAACTACCGTAATAAAGTCCTCGCGCAAATATTTGCACCTTTGTTCGCCGCAAAATTATTTCCCTTCGCAATCTTAAAATTAATTAAATTAAACGCTATTCCGTCTCAAAGAGAGCCATCAAAGGAATTTCCATTATGCATAGAATTACACACATTTTTGACATTTATGTAAATTTTTTTCTTTTAATTTTCAAATTTTTAGATTAATATGTTTCCACGCCAAAACCTCGACGCTTCTTATTTTTAATAACATCCGTGCCCGATGAAACGCGAAGCGATTTATAATATTACTGATGTAATAGTTATTTTCAACTAACGAAGATTGAATTACAAATTGAATCAATCGACGGCTGATTTGGATCGATTCTTCCTGTAACCGGAGAGCCGCTAACAAGTAAAAGCTTTTTTCGTTTTTAAAATAAATAATATACAGTCAAACTCTCCTATAACGAATTTCTCTATACCGGGTGGCAAAATAGCTCTTCAAAATAATTTGTCAATTCTCATAAATTGCATGAGTAATTTTATATTATTAAAGAACAAGGAAAAAAAAAAGTTTTTAATCAGGTAAAATTTTGGCTTTGTCTCAATTACTAGTTGTTGAATTTGTTAATTTTTTTGATCTACGAATAGTAAAATATGTTCACACAATTTAGTGTAATTGAAATAATTTTACTAATTTGCGTTTATTAAATAGATCCACTTCCGCATTAGAAGGTACTTTACGACATAAGTAGACCAATTTACCGGACAATGGTATTGCTGTAGAGTACTTGACTTTTTATTTATGACGGTCACTAAACTTAATTTAAGAATGCAGGTCTAACGACTACTCAAAAGCTGTCTGGTGCAGTTTGATGAGTTCATCATAAACTATCGTTAGGGTGGTAAACCGCATTATTCATTGATAGAAAGTCATAAATAGAAGCTTTATCTTAAATTTGATTTAACTCAAAAAGTAATAATTTTTTTACGAATCAAATTCCAAATATTAATGCAACGAATACTTTGCCAAATTTTGAAATAAAAAATCAAACATCGAAATTTTTCCCAAAACTCTTTCTTTTAATTTTTTGGCTTCAAATAAAAATAATTTGAAATATTTGTAGCACTAGGCGAAAGCGTAAACTTCAACTGATGTAACATATAAATTCCATACTTTCCCTTCAATTTTTAATAGGCATCATGGCCGCAGCGATAAAACTTGACTCACATATACCCTGCATAACGAAATAAAAATTTCCGTGAACTAATGTGCTGCTTGGATGTTTTATGAAAAATTAAGAAACTTTTAAAAAATATACATTTATTTGACTGACGGTTGATAGCACTAATGACTTATTCTAATTGCAATACTTATTTATAATTAAACTATTTATTACATTATTTTCTGTTACGTTAGAACTTTGAACTTGGCTTTCAACAATAATTTTTGCTCTACAGCTTGTTCAAAGTGTAACGTTCGTACATTTCTGACCTACAAATAAATTTACATATTTAGCACAGGTTAAAAACTTACTTGCAGTGCACATAGCTGACATAGTTACCATAGCTCAACACTTAATTACATTGCAAAATAATAGACACAATTAAACTAAAAATAAAAATAAAACCGGTTGGATGGTTAACTTATGAAACACCCACCTCTCATTATGTTAGGATTTAGTGATGTTGGTTGCCTACGCAGCAGCTTTTTGTTAAAGAATCGTAAAGAAAACGGTGGGTGGACTCAAACGATTAAAACACTCGCCTTCGAAGTGTAAATACAATATTTTACAGTGCAAACTTGGTTCTTAGGTAGAGAATATTTTCAGCAACTTTTAGTTGTTTTCGTTGGGCCACTTCAAACGTTTTCATAATTAAAATCGTTTGCTGTCTCTGCCCTCTTTAAAAAATGAATGGGCATTAACTTGTTTGCTTGATTGTTCTTCCCTTTTTTCGATGATGAACGCCGAGATGAAAGAAAAACTAATTAAATACTACAACGCAATTAATACAAGGCTAATATTGCTTTTCTTATTTCTTTGCCTAGTTGAAAAAAAAAACTCCCTTGTTCACCGAACCGTTTTAATTAAAATTTGTATTGTGGGCTTTTTTGTGCAACGTAGTTACTTGAAAGATGCAGTTATAAAGCGCTTGTGGGTTTGCTGTTACATCTTACTCGGCAAATGGTTGTTAAGGTCCGGGAACTGGTAAGTAATACACAATTCTTCCGCTCAGGGGGCACCAATTTTGCCCCTTAAAATAAAAAATGTTTAGGCAACCAAAGAGGTATCCTAACTAAAAAGGTTTGAAACTTAAGTATTGAACAGAGAAAGAACAAAAAAAAAGAGTTGCGCGTTTTTCATACGCTCGTAACTTGATAAATATTATTTATATTATTGTCTGTGGCGATAACGGCGGTAAAATCAGTCAATGCGATGGCTGCATTATTTACTTCTTTTTTTTGTAATTTTTTGTGAATAGATGCTTCAAACAATTTTTCCTACGATGCTATTCGAAACTAAATATATTGTACAATTTAGTAGGCTCGAAAATGTTTCATATCCTTACGCGTGCGAACATGGATATTTTGCATTATCAAGTGTGTATTTTTATAAATTTTTAGAGTTTTATATCCTTACGTGTGCGAATATGGTTATATCCTAACAATTTGCACTATATCAAGTGTGCATTTGAATACAAATTATTCTATCCATGCCGTCAATCAAAAAAGTACAGATTTGACAGGACATCTGTGAGTAAAAGGACGAACTATTTGACTAAAATCTTACGAGAAAACAACTTTTCCCCGAAAATGTAAAATTTAGACATTTATCCAATTTGGTTTACGAAAACTATTTCTTAGGTGCTAAAGGAACATTTTTATATAATTTGTTGACGATGTTGTGTTCGGAAAGCAATAAAAAACGCGATCAAATAATGCTGTATTTCGTACCACAACTTTTAGATTTTTTTTCAAAGATATTCACCATGTTACCATAAAAAAAAGCCATATTATACTACTATTATATATAAGTACCCCGAAGGAATTTCTACAATATAACTTCTTGAGCTGAACTGAGTTTACTGGCACACTAAATTTTCAAAAAAATATTGTTGCCAATTTTTTTCTTCTTAAGTTATCAATTTTCTCGTAATAAAAAAAAAATTTCTTACAAGGCAATATATTCTCTATAAGTGCTGCAAAGTGCATTTCAAAATATTTCGTAACTCTAAAGATTTCAGTAAAAAACCCTCACTACTACATTTGTGCTAGAATTGCACTTTCGGAGGTTAATTTTTGAAAACTAGGCACTTCTTCACCAAAGCAAATATATCATTAGATGCGGTAACATTATGTTTACAACTGTTGCTTCGCAAATTATATATAGTACTTTCTAAGCGATACTGAGTTTCTTAAAACTCTGCATTTTTTGAGGTTGGGTTCCCCAGCCTTAACATGGTTTGTGGTTGAGTAAAGTTCTGCAGCGGTGATTAAACCAGTTGACAACGAAAATATCTGTTGTTAGCACTTCCTTGAGGTTGGTGGTTAGCTGAAAAGTATTTTTATTGTGATCAACAAGCTCCTCCCTCAACACGCATGCGGGCCAAGTTGTGCAATAGGAGATTTTAACGTGTGAGATTAATGATAACGTTTTGTTTCAGGAAGTATACAGGCGGTGGGTGTGCAGCTCATTGGTGCCTCATTTTAAAAGCGCGGGCCATCGTGTGCGGCCTTCTCGCAGTATATGTCAAGACGTGGAGCAGCAGTGTCCGTACATGTTACCTGGGGACCGTGCACCAGCATACCCAACACAGTATGCCGGCGAGCCCACCTTCCTCTGTCTTGGTACGGTATCATCCACTCTATGTAGCATTAAGAGCAAAGTCGTGTTCGAATTTCATTACCAAAATTTGCCTGGTTTCGCGTGCGGAATTATTAACGCCAAGATCGAATTCGCTCATTAGCGACCTACAACGAATTGCGTCTAATGTAATAAAACCAGCTGCAGCGAGTTGTTTCACAAATTTGATTTTATTGGCGGTTCCATGTCATAATCGCGTGAAAGGTATGTTAATTCTCTATTCAACATGTTCGCCAACTTTGCGAGAATAACGAAGCGTTTTCCTTGCGAAGATTAAATTCTACACAAACACACATATTTGGAATTAGTTTGAAATGAATATTTACTCGGTCTCCTCTAGTTGTTGTTATTGCCTTAAAACGTTCGGGGGATTATCGGCCGTCGTGTTCGCCTTCTTTTTCACTATTTAGGTCGTTTGTTTCATCCCCTCTTATAAAGTGCCGATCTTGAAAAAGGGGGATTAATGCCCGGGTTCTGCCGCGATTTTAAGCCGCGAGGACGCTCTAATTTGTAACCCATCTTTCAAAATCTCGGTTTTTCTGAAAGGCACATTCGGATTTTTTATTATGGCTGATTCAATCGCGCATGCATGGTTTTCCGCAATTTATTGCACTGAAGAATCGCATAAAAGGAAGTGTAGTGACCTCCTTTCTTATAAAGGAAAACTTGAAAACATTTTATTTTGCCCTTTTTGTGTTTTCTTATTTTATTGCAACTATCTTTACCACAATTTCAATGTTCTCAGCGAAAATTCCGAAAGCATTGAAATTTCAAGAACATCAATTTTAATTCAGAAAGTATTGTAATTCAGATTAGTCAATTGTATTTTAGAAAGTATCAATTGTAATTCAGGAAACAGCAATTGTAATTCAGAAAACATCAATTGTAATTCAGAACGTATTAAGTGTACTTTATAATCTCTTAATTATAATTCAGAGAACATCAATTTCAGAAAGTATCAGTTGTAATTCAGAATGTGTCAATTGTAATTTAGAGACCACCAATTGTAATTCAAAAAGTATCAATTGTAATTCAGAGAACATCAATTGTATTTCAGAAAGTATCAATTATAATTCAGATTAGTCAATTATATTTCGGAATATATATATCAACTGTAATTCAGAAAACCTCAATTGTAATTCAGAAGGTATCAATTTGAGAAAGTATTAGTTGTAATTCTGAATGTGGCAATTGTAATTCAGAGAACACCAAGTGTAATTCAAAAAGTATCAATTGTAATTCAGGGAACGTTAATTGTATTTCAGAAAGTATCAATTTCAATTCAAAATGTGTCAATTGTAATTCAGATAACGTTAACTGTAATTCACAAGGTATCAATTGTAAATTCATATTACATCAGCTGTATTTCAGAAACTATCAATTGCAATTCAAACTGGATCAACTGTAAATCAGGGAACGTTAATTGTATTTCAGAAACTTTCAATTGCAATTCAAACTGAGTCAGCTGATAATTCAGAGAACGTTAATTTTAATTCAGAAGGTATGTATAAATTGTAATTCAGAGAACATCAATTGTATTTTAGGTTTTAATTGCAATTCAAAATGTGTCAATTGTAATTCAGGGAACGTTAATTTTGCAATTCAGAAACTATCAATAATTGTGATTCCGAATTGCTGATATTTTCTCAATTACATTTGATTGTTTCTGAGGTACGATCGGAAGAGATGCAGTCTGGCACTTTAAGAAAATTGTGATCTTATAATCGAATTGAATATTTGATGTGGCTCATACCCATCCATATCTGTATTTGAGAAGGGAAAAGAAACCCCCTATTCTCTAAAGAAACCTGTGGATGAAAATACAAGATAACAGTCTGAGATCTGAAATCTATTACATCTTATTTCGGTTCGTCGAAAACCGACTTCCTGCACGTTCTCAACATCATCAGGTTGCTTTATTATCCGCGGAGCGCCGTAAAACCTCCCTGTCATTTTTAATATAAAATAATTCCCGAATTTGGAAGTGAAAGTTCGGTTTTATTTTTACAGTTGCCTTAAATTAGTTTTTTCTCTAGTTTTGCGGCCGTCTTATTTTTATTTTATAGCCGAACCGCAACATTATCGTAAAAGGCCAAACATAGGGGTTTAAGTTCATAAAATTGTTCTGATTCCAAATCATAAATTTTTAAGATTGCCACTCCACTTTAACTCACTGTTAAATCAGCCGGAAGATGTAAACTTGCAAATTCACAAACCATTTTTTCTGAACTTGGAATTAAGGTGAATTAAGGGTGCCAGCTGCGGAAAGCGTTGCAATCCGATAAAATAAATAGGGCGACTCTCCAGAAATTACAAAATAAAAATTTCCCAACAGAATATTGCGCATAATATTTTCACAAAAGGCGTTAATCGATCGGTAGGAAATTGTTTACTCCGCACGTTCGAATTAATTAAATCTGTTATTCTTATTTCGGAAGGAAGTGAAAAAATTGGTGAGAACGCTTTCATTCTGGTCAAGGCTAATGATTCCGCTCCCAAAAGTTGTCATAGTTCCGGCAGTGATTGATTCAGTTTCTTTTCGATGCAATCCATCATTAAGGTTGACCCTCGCAAAATTGAGGTGCAAGATGTGTTGCCTATTCTGAAATAGGCAACACAAAATTCAATATTTAGGATGATTACGCTCTTTGATTAATTCGAACAAACATTCAAATACCAAGTCAAACAGAAGTCGACTATACAGAGAGAAAAGAAGCGAAAAATTTGTTAATAACAAGGCAACTTCGTTAACTATTAACAAATATTGATTGATATTTGGTCCAGCAAATGTTTATTTACGATTAACTAACAGTTTATTAATACGATTTCAATTAGCTTAATTTACTTCTAACACATTGTTACTTATAATAAAGTAAGCAATTATTAAAAACAAAAAAGAATTTGGTAATAGTTAACACACGTTTAGTTACACCAAATAAATGTATTATTCAGTCTTAATTTGCTTTATTTTGGAGGAATAGTTGTTTATTAATAAAAAATAAATGTATATTAAAATCAAATAAATATTTGTTATTAATAAATATTCTCTCATAAATTTTTGTTAACATTAAATATACGTTTAATAATAGTAAATAATAATACAACCAAGATTTATTAATTATTTATATCATTTTAATACAAGTTGTTTTTTACTAATTAATTTCAGTTAACAATTAAATTAGCTTACTAATAATAACAAATAATATGCGGGAAATATTTACTATAAACCCTTCATTATTTATTAATAAATATTTTATAAATTGGATTTTTAATAATAATCTCGTATTAAACTGAAATTTTTTATTTAAAATGAATAAAAATATTTAAAATACAATAAAATAAAATAAACATGAAACAAAACTTATACCTATAAATAATTAAAAAAATATTAGAGGATCATTCAATGTGAAATGTATTACAAATGTTTGTAAAATGTCTAAATAATTCAGTTGCTGTCGTTATAGATACCTATTAATATACTTGGTTCATGCAGGAAATAAATTTACGTTCATCGCCGATTAAATGAATATGTGTGGAAAAAGTGCAACAAATATTTTTAATATCAATAATTTGTTTAGAAGTGGAAAAATCGTCATCAGTCGCTTCATATGCTTCAAAATCTTTATCAATACCATAACAAACAATTGTTTTATATATTAAATACATTTGTTTGTCACCAGTGTACAATACATTAACAACCTTTCCAAAAACTGGTTCACCATATACGTCCCGGATTTACTTGAACGATTATACCTTTTTTAAAAATGATGGCGTGTTCCATATTACTATTTTAATGCACTTCTCAAAACTACCTAATAACGCAAAGAAATGATTTGGCTGTTAATGCAAACATCCAGTTCAATTGTAAAATAAGCATTTTCTATCTTAAACAACTTACCTTTTCAACAAATGAGTATTTATTTTTGATAAAAATGTACAAATGTATTTTCCTTCACTAACAATGAATTAGTACCAAATAGTATGCATTACACATAAAAAAACTTAATTATTATAAACAAATACCCATTGTCATTCTTAAGGTGAGTTTCGTAGGTCTAGAAGTGAGGTTAGAATTATTGAATTTTCAATCCAAGTTAATTTAAAATGTTCAGTGCAGATAAGCTTCAAAAGGTACAAATCGCAAACCACTGGCATGAAGGTATGATGACATATACTTTTCATAATTTATTATGTTATATTAAAATATTTTCAATCGATTTTACTCATTACCAAAATTTCTCAAGTATGTCTCCTCATTCGGTATTAAGTAGGCTACAGTGTAACGTTGAGTAAATATTTCTTAAAGTTGTAATATTTAAATTAACTTGGATTGAAAATTCAATAATTCTAACCTCACTTCTAGACCTACGAAACCCACTTTAATAAATTTTTGTTTGTATGAATTGAGAACATATTATTGTTTTCAAATAATACGCTATGTTGATCTCAAACAAAGTCGAAAGTAATAAATAGTTGATTTCTAAAAAATAAATTGATAAGAATTGGTAGTAGTTAATAAAATGTACTTTTTGACAATTTAAATACTTAAGGTGGGTTTGGTAGGTCTAGAAGTGAGGTTAGAATTATTGAATTTTCAATCCAAGTTAATTTAAAATGTACAGTGCAGATAAGCTTCAAAAGGTAGAAATCGCAAACCACTGGCATGAAGGTATGATGACATATACTTTTCATAATTTATTATGTTATATTAAAATATTTTCAAGCGATTTTGCTCATTACCAAAATTTCTCAAGTATGTCTCCTCATTCGGTATTAAGTAGGCTACAGTGTAACACTGAGTAAATGTTTCTTAAAATTGTAATATTTAAATTAACTTGGATTGAAAATTCAATAATTCTAACCTCACTTCTAGACCTACCAAACCCACCTTAAACATAAATAAATCAGCTGCAAATACGCGTTTTTTACTATTGGACTGACTATTTCTTTCAGTGCCGATGGCTGTAAAGGTGCAACGCCAAGTAGCGACCAATTCGCCACATTACAGTGATTTTACGTCATCGTAGCTATTCAGAAACCTTGCGTTCAACTTGAATGTTAATAAGGACCCGGTGCAGGTCACGTAGGATGCAATTGATGGCAGCTACAAGCAACGAAAATCGAGGATAGCAGGACGCGTTTAAATTTAAAATTAGCCGAATTGAATTAAATCTGAGCTTTTTGGGTTTTTCTGCTGAGTGAATTCAATATTTTGCACGTTAGAGATCAAATAGGTCAGATATGATCTAATTAAGTTTAAGCTGTTTGAGACGCATACATCAATGGGAAATCACATTAGATTTTATAATTTGATTTCGGTTTAAGGGTGTTCACATGAACAATCAAACAATGGATGTGTCGTCCCGAGTGGCTACTATTAGTTAGAAAATTTGTTTGCATGGAATCTAAATTAGTCGACCAGTTTTACGTTTGAATTATTGAAGACGTTCTGAAACAGGTCCATTTAAAATGCAATTACTGGCAGCTTAACACAACAGTTTGAGAGGGATACCGCTTGCACATGACACGTGTTTAACAAACTGATTATCTAAGTAATTGACGTTATATAAGCTTCCAACTGGAGGGTTATAATTCACTTTAATAATCATTCAATTAGATTAAACACTCGCATTCTATTAACCACGGTTTGCATTAGCAACTGTTGACGATACGTATGCAACCGTTAATTAATTTGCTTCCTCATCTTGTTCAACGTTAATAATAAAATACGAGCTCAAACTTCGAAAACCTGTGCACTGGGAATTTAATAATTAATTAATTTCGGCGGTCAGTTCATGCCATCCCATACCATAATTAAACTTGAAAACAGGCTGCATTTTCTAAACCTGAATTTCTGGTGAATGAGCTGAAATTTCTCTTTGGAGCATTGAAATTAGTGCAGAAATTAAAAAAAAACACAATGCAAAAATCGAAACGCTTCTCAATGCAAAACTTGTGAAAATAGTTCGTGCAAGGGCTCTCTTTCTTTCTAGCGATTTTCCTCCCCACGCAGCCACTCATTATCCGCTGGGTCAAGTGCTGCAGAAAAATGGAAGCCCCTCCGATTTTTTAATTTAAATCCCAGAATCGATTTTGCGCGTCTTGCAGGTCTAGACTAATGGACAATGTTGATAACAGACGAGAACTTTTTCTTTAATGCGTCCATTAAACCCATTCAATTTTTTTGTGAAAGATACAGTGAAATTACACTCAACACACAGCACAATTAGTGAATAAGTGCTGCATTTACGTCTATCTGTGCCCATTTTACATTCATCAGCTCGCTTGTAGTGAATAAGCGTTTTTCAGAAGATAATAATTTGGTTTTGTATTTCCGTCTGCGATGCTTTGGTTCGCCATAATAATCGATCTTGAAATTGATATCGCAAAATTAATTACCTGCTGTCTCGTACAGAGCTTGATTTTTATTGACTTTTTTAGTTTGTTGAACAAGACGCAAGAAACTGTGTTGTGTTGCACTGAGTGATTGACGGGGGTTGCAAAGGGTTGAAATTTTTAATAAATTGCTGCTGAATCTTAAATATGCGAATCGTGAAATGTTCATTGTGCTTCAGATCTGCTCGGGAATAATTTATTTCGCATTGAACGTGAAACACATTTTCATGTCATCTGTGGGCTCAGATGTGATCGCGGTTAAATTATATTCTTGTAGCTGGTAGATTATATTAATTGTGGAGCTTAATTTGAATTTTTAGCCTCTGAGAACTTTAATAACTCACCAAACTCGGTGGTTGTCAAAAACTAGTATGTACATAGGGCCTGTTCCAACATGATAGAGTTGGCAGCCTTGAACAGAATTTCGCGATTGCAGCAACCTTATTAGGCGAACAGTTACATTTAATGAAAATATGAAATAAGATGAATTGAATAATCTTTTAATATAAAAATTCATCAGAAATACCGTATTTATATGTAAACAAAATTGAAATAATGTTTTGTGTTTAAATTCAAGTTTTACGGGATGACGGCCGCCAATATACCCGATCGCGGCCCCCTTTCTTGCTCGGTAAACTTGAATATGTATGGAATTCTTTTAACAAGTCTTTTTAAGCAAGAACAGTCAGAAATAATCGTTTAATTAACATTGATGGTCAAAAATCCTTATGATATATATGATAAACTTAACGAAATTAAAATGCTACTTAAAAATTTGCCCCAAATTCAAAGACACATTTTTGTAACAAAATAGTTTATTAACGATGGGATTTTCAGATTATCCGCGAGGCGAAGGGTTAAATCCGCTGGTTATAAATATCAATAAAAGGGACCATTTGATTTTCAAACTGGAACAAATTCCCAGTCAGTAAAACAATGCCGGTAAGCCTAAAAAGGCCGCATAAATCTTGACTATTTTCATTGAATGTTCCCGAACCGTTGCTCAATTTAGGCGGGTATCGGTCTGCCCTTTGTGCGCGTTAAAAGCTGTTGGACGCCGTCGGCCGGCCGGAGCTTCTGAATTATTGATTGCTCTTCAAGCGATTACAGTTCCTCTGGAAGAGAACCGTGTCCATACGACTAACATGCTGCCAATTACACGAAATTCTTTATTTTTAACCGACACGGCGTTTTTTCGTGCGCGGATTTAATACCCAAGTGCCTTTTTCTGTTATTTAAACTCCGCACTAAGCAGTTTCCGTGCAGGAATTACGAGGAAGTCGGCAAACGCTTTTTCCTCATCCATTTTTAATGTCGTCGATTCCAACGGTAATGTTTCGCCCATGATATACTGCACACGTATTCCTTTAATAGGAACATAATAACATTTCACATAGCGAGAGTTGTAACAAACATATTACGTATGAGTCAAAAAAGTTACGCACGAGGGCGTAATTGTTTTACTTCATTAAAAAAAAAGTTTTATTAGTTTGGCAACATTATGTAGAAATGATGAATTGGACTATTTAACCTAAAATCAAAATGTCCTTGATTCTGTACTTATCAAAATTATTAACCCTTAAGTACTTGCATTATTCTTACGTTCATAGGTACTCGCGTGGGTCCGCACAGGCCCCAGTGCAGTTACGGTTTAATTCATCTAAATTTAAAATCTGGATATTCCTGCACATACAGCCAACTATTCTTTTCAAATATTAAAGTTTAAAATAGTGGTGTATACTTGGTTGCCTACATATTGCAATAAAAACGCGTTGACTCGTTCTATTTAAAAGAAAAGTTCCCGGTATAACACACGGTGTGCGTTCACTCAGACAAAATTCTTATAGGTAAGAAAATTCGGGCTTAAATTTAAAATTATGCGTTCTTAATTTTGGTCCAAGAATCGGTTATTCTTCAGTTTTAAGAATGTTCATTCTTGTTGTCAAATTTAAGAGTGGGTCATGCTTGATTTTAAGAATGTTTATTCTGTTTGTCACATTTAAGAACGGGGCATTTTTAATTTCAAGAACGTTCATTCTTCGTGACAAATTCAGGAAAGGGTTGCTCTAATTTTAAGAACTTTTATAAGTTTTACATTTAAGAATAGGTCATGTTGATTTCAAGAATTTTTATTTAATTACTTAAGAATGTTCTTAATTAATGTGTTTTCTTATTTAAGAATTGAAGATGGCCTTCTTATTATAATAAATAAGCACTTGTAAATACAATACTTTTTTTCTAATTTCTATGAATTGGAGAGTGGAATGCTTGAATTGAAGGAATTTTAGAATATAAAGTTATTTTTCATACATATTTTTATTAGTAGATGAAAATTTAACATCACATCACATCCTGTTTAAAAATACATTTTCAGTTTAAGAACCACATTATAATTTGGTAACAGATGTACGTATATGAAATCGAAGTTCGTCGAAGTCAAGAGCCTTCTCAATTAATTTTGGACGCCACACAAATAAATTGTTTTTCTTTCAAGAAATAATTGGCCAAAATCTACATCAATCTAAAAACAAAGAAACAAAATGCTTACATTGTACCATGGATATATTATTATAAAAATTTACCAATATAGACCAGTTTGAATGCTTCAATAATGACCATTCCACTTTATGCAGATTTTCTTTTCGCACATCCGCGTACTTCAGTCACACCTGTGTTTTGTTAAATTCTTACAAAGAACTCTACATCCGCTAAAAAGTAAAATTTGTTATAAAATAGATAAATAACACTAAATGTTTAAAAGAAAATCAAAATTATTTCTTTACCTTCGTCGTTACTATTAATTCTGTTATAGAAGCAACTGTTTTGCATGTCCCTTTCTTTTTATCTCTTCTTACTTTTCGTTCCGACGGAAATAAACTAAAAAACAATTTGTTTAATAGCTGCTACATCGAAAAAACTTGTAGAACTTTTACAAAATTCGGTAAGCTAAAAGTGTGGGAAAAATATAATTACAACAAATTTACTTATATGCAAATTTATCACACACAGAATCAGAAAATCTCCATAATTTCAGTACTATTTTTAGAAATTGTCTTTGAAGCTGATCGTTTTGTTGATCGACATTTATTAATATTGCATTGAATTAACATCTTCATCTCAGCACATTAAACCACTTGTAATATTTCCCATTTCTTCACAATTAAATATTCACTAATTATGTAAGTTACTAAAAATTCACTTTACAATAAAAATACAGAAAATGCACACCGTAATATGTATTTTCTTACTGCAAGCCGAGTTGGTGTAACGTTTTTCAATTAAATTTGTAAAAACTTCTAAAGTAATTGTCAGTAAACAGAAAAAATGTCGGTCATAAAGCAATTTACAACATTCCATACAATTGTATCCGCCCAGCTGGACCCAGCGCAAGGCTTCTTAACAATGGTATTATAGAACCCTTGAACCTAACGTTCATCTCGAACAAAACCTTCAAGAGGTCACCACAAATTGAGAATCCCGTGCTTACTACAATAATAGCAAGCAAGCAGAATCGTGCTAAATACAAGACTTTTATCAGTTCTTAATGTAAGAAGTGAGTTTTTAAAAAAATCTTAGGTACACTTTTTTCAGTGTAAGGATACTCTTACTGAGTTTATTGTTTATACAAGAATGATCAATTTCAGTAGTGGTCGTAGAGAAAAACATAAAACTGTGTGTTATCGATTTCGCGCAGAAAAATTGTTTTGTATGTAAGAAACGTTCCGTCTCCCTGAAAGGGCTGAAGTTTCCCTTTCGGCTTATTACGGCCGCAAGATATTTCGCGCGAGATGCATTTGATATGCGCAGATGTCGTTCGATAAAAGTTTTCGTGGGTTCAAAGTTGCAGGAAAGTTTATCTTTCAAAACGCGAGAAATAAAAGTCAAACAAAGAAAACCGTATTAAGGGAAGTACAAACACGAACTTCAATGCGAAGGAATTTTAGAATATATTTACACTTTTTATTTCTGTTTGCGCAACGGACTTTATTAAGTACCTAAGAGGATAGTTAGTGGCGAGCGTCCGCGGAACCAGTTTTCGCTGCATTCCCGTAATTAAACAGAATAAATTTCTTCATCTTTTAAGCGCACTCAATTTAACTTTTCGTTATTTCGTGATTTAGTTATGAACTTATAAAAATGCAATTTCGCAAATTAAAAAATAAAAGAACTGGAAAAAACGAAGGCAATTTGAATTGCAATTTCGACAAATCGACAAAGTTCACATATCAACGAAATTATATCGGAAAAATTTATTTTCCGCAATCTTGGCACTGAACATCGGTTCATTTGTAACGCCCTGTTAGATATCGCCCCGCACATAACTCATCGCAAACGGCCGGTTAAAAATTATGTTTCACCGGTTACTATTTCGCCCCCAAAGCGCAAAAACTTGATTAAAGCCCCCGGAGGAGATTTGTCAAGGCCACCGATTATGTGAGCAAGTCGCCTAAGTTTGTTACAAAACTCCGGGGACCTTAGCTTAGGTCGGCTACACCCATTAATTAATTGCCAGCGGCAAACTCGTCGGAGAAGTTTAAATTAATAAAAGAAAAGATAACGCCGATCCGGAAAAATGTTTTCCGAGCGCGGGAATATCAAAAAATGAGAAGAAAATTAAATCAGAACGAATCCCATTTCACTGACTGCACTCTACAAGGGCGAAATGTAAATCCTAACTGTTGCTCGAATTTAAACACAGAAATTCAATTTATTCCCCACACTTTTTTGACGGCATTCGGTCGATATTGAATTAATTTCTAATAAACACTGCAGGATATAAGTAGATGCGAAATGGATATTTCAAGATTTTTCTTTGAAATTTCAAGCTTTTGATCGCATTGATTGTTTACTCGATTTAAATCCGATTCGTAAATGACGCAATTTAATTTTATTAGTTTACTTTAGAGAAATTTTGAAAAAAATGAATAATTTTGACAATTATAAACATTACCCTCAAATTTAGATAACCCATCATATTGTGACATTAGATTGTTACGTACCGTATAATATCTAAAGGGAAATCTCAACAATCTAATGTCAGTTGAATGGGTTGTCTAAATTTAAGGTTTATAATTTTTAAAATTTATAAAACATTTTTCGAAATTTCTGTTTTAAATATTTGCTCACATTGATTGTTTATTCGAAACAAAAGTTGTAAAAGAACTTTAACAAATTTTGAAAATTATGAATATTATCCTCGAATTTAGACAACCCATCATACTATGCCATTAGATTGTTACGTACAGATTAATATCTAAAGGGAAGTCTCAATTTAAGGTTCATAATATTCAAAATTTATAAAAGCAGATGCGAAATGGATGTTTGAAGAATTTTCTTTGAAGTTTTAAGCTTTTCATCGCATTGATTGTTTACTAGATTTGTATCCGATTCACAAATAACAGAATTTATTTTTCATTAGGTTACTTTAGAGAAATTTTGAAAAACATTTAAGAATTTTGAAAGTTATGAATATTATCCTCAAATTTAGATAACCCATCATACTATGACATTAGATTGTTACGTACAGAATAATATCAATAGGGAAATCTCAACAATCTAATGTCAGTTGGATGGGTTGTCTAAATTTAAGGTTTATAATTTTCAACATTCAACTGTATGATATAAATAGACATGTGAAATGAATATTTGAAGATTTTTCTTTGAAATTTTAAATTTTTGCTCACATTGATTGTTTATACGAAACAGAAATTGTAAAGGAGTTTTAATAAATTTTTAAAATTATGAACATTATCCTCAAATTTAGACAACTCATCATACTGTGACATTAGATTGTTACGCACAGATTAATATCTAAAGGGAAGTCTAAATTTAAGGTTTATAATATTCAAAAGTTATAAAAGCAGATGCGAAATGGATGTTTGAAGATTTTTCGTTGAAGTTTTAAGCTTTTCACCGCATTGATTGTTTACTTGATTTGTACCCGATCCACAAATAACAGAATTTATTTTTCATTAGGTTGCTTTAGAGAAATTTTGAAAAACATTCAGTAATTTTGAAAATTTTGAACATTATCCTCAAATTTAGATTGTTCCGTACAGAATAGTATCAAAAGGGAAATCTGAACAATCTAATGTCAGTTGGATGGGTTGTCTAAATTTAAGGTTTATAAGTTTTAACATTATTCAACTGTAGGATATAAATAGAGCTGCGAAATGAATATTTGAAGATTTTTCTTTGAAATTTTAAATTTTTGATCGTATTGATTGTTTATTCGAAACAAAAATTGTAGAAGAACTTTACTAAATTTTGAAAATTATGAACATCATCCTCAAATTTAGACAACTCATCATACTGTGACATTAGATTGTTACGTACAGATTAAGGGGGCCACTTGAGAAGGAAGATCCACAAGATGGCGCCACCGTAGAAAAAGGTGTCAATTTTGTAAAATGCTTTTTTCATTAACAAGCTTTTTTATATAAAAAACTAGTAGCGGATATAAAAGATAAAAAAATGATCTAGGTATAGACATAAATTTGCCATGGAAAAAGTTGAGAAAAGTATTTATTCAAAAATGTCAAATTTTCAATAATATTTGAATTTTTTGTTAAAAGTAAAGAAAATCTTGCTGATCACACCCTGGAAGCATTAATTATAAGTATACTCGTACATTATCTAATCACATTTGTCAGTATTTAAGTCAAAAAGCATCGGAAACTGTGACATTTTTGAATAAATATTTTTTTCAAGTTTTTCCATGGCAAATTTATGTCTATACCTAGATCATTTTTTTATCTTTTATATCCATCACTAGTTTTTTACATAAAAAAGCTTGTTAATGAAAAGAGCTTTTACAAAATTGACAATTTACTATGGTGGCGCCATCTTGTGAATCTTGCTTCTCAAGTGGCCCCCTTAATATCTAAAATATATAAATGATGGGTTGTCTAAATTTAAGGTTTATAATATTCAAAATTTATAAAAGCAGATGCGAAATGGATGTTTGAAGAATTTTCTTTGAAGTTTTAAGCTTTTCATCGCATTGATTGTTTACTATCCGATTCACAAATAACAGAATTTATTTTTGATTAGGTTACTTTAAAGAAATTTTGAAAAACATTTAGTAATTTTGAAAATTTTGAACATTATCCTCAAATTTAGACAACCCATCATACTATGACATTAGATTGTTACGTACAGAATAATATCAAAAGGTAAATCTCAACAATCTAATGTCAGTCTGATGGGTTGTCTAAATTTAAGGTTTATAATTTTCAAAATTTATAAAACATTTTTCTAAATTTCTGTTTTTGCTTTTAAATTGGTTCTGGTAAGGTTTGATGATGATGTTTGTTGCAGACCCCAACATTCCGGAAACGGGCGAACAGAGGATGAGATCCTCGCATGGAGACGAAGACTGTTGTTACACGTACTGCGACACACCTAACTGGGGATTGTGCAGGAACTGCTCTGGGTGGCCTTCTAACGTTACCCCAGTGCCCGTGCGGTGTGCGGCCGGTACCGCCACCAAGCCCTCGGACTGCAGGGCTCTCGCGCCTTCAAGCGCCATAAGGACTTTTAACAAAGTGTATCCTCTGTGGACCGCGTGGATTATATTAACACAAATAAGAACAATTAATAATATATTACAATGTTTGTTAGTTTTGTGCGCGAATTGTGTGCGGACATTGATCAGGCGGATAAAGACTAAGTGGAGATCGTGCTCATAGAATTAGGAGAATTAGGCGATATGTGTTCTGTTCACGTGCACTTCCTGGCCGACCGAAACGATACACCACAACAAGAAAACCGGAATAAACGTTAGTTGTTAAGTTTCTCAATGCACAAATTTCGTGATATTACATAAAAGAGGAATTGGCGGTTTCAAATCGGCCAGGATTGCAGGTGGGCCCTTTTAGTTGACAAAACAAATATCTTCATGCAAATAGAAAAAATATGTTTAGGGACTGCGGTGCGAATGTCCGGCCGGAACGTACCGATCGCGTCAATTATTGTTTCTCAGATCTGATTCGTTGAATGAAGTTTCAGGATCGGTATCGACCGACCGGCATTTTTCAGTGGCTGCGAAAAAGGATTATCGAGAAAAATTTTGAAGCAAAGAGAGATTCACCTTATTTTGATACTCAAAATCGCAATATTTTATTTGTTTAATGCAAATAATTCTGTGATTCGTTCATCCGTCGTTTGATTAATTTAGCGAGCATTAGTCGAGCAGCCAGGGAAGCAGTCATAGTCGCCATTCGTTAAACATTTTTTTTATTGTTAGTTAATACGATGGGAGTTAGACGTAAAACAGGTTGAAAAGGTTTTCTAAAGTCAGCAGGCCGTAGAATTAGCGCAATGAACTGATTCAGTAGAAGCAAAATTCACACAAGAAATAAATCCAGTAGAACACCACACAATTTCTCAGATATGTGCAAAGATGTTTTTTCCAACTGCCAACAGAGTGTTTAGTGATACCAAGAAATAAAAGAAACTAAGTGTTATTTATTTTTAACTCAACGATTATGGCACAACTCTTCATATCAACACTTGAAAAAAAAACAACTTCGGTTTAGCTCAGAGTTCAAAATTAAAATAATCTGCCGCGCGTTTAGACTAATTGGGAAAAAAATTTGGAGTCTAAACAACTCGGCGAATTATTGCGAGCGATTCTTGTGTGACTGTGTATAGCTGGGGCAAAAGGCTAATTATGTAAATACTAAGGGTCACAAATTTTGAATAATAATTTCGATCAGGGTAAAAAAAATTAAGTTTAAAAAAAATGTTGAAGTTTACCTAGGCTAAAACTAAATGTTTTCTCGTGTAATTTGTATACACAGTCATGTGGGTTTCTATCTAACAAAAAACTCCGATTATAACAAACGCTTTTACTCACAGTTTGCATGTTCTCCATTTTATTCTTAGAAAGTGCGACGAATGTTTTATTTCCAAAACGACCAAAAACGAACTAATGACCGGTAAGACTGAATTAAATTGTTTCGGTTCGCGACAATAACAAAATTATTTCAAGATCGGTTTGTTTTTACATTTTTTCTGAAACGTTCGGTGGATCATTTAATCAAAGCTTCGAGAGTCGTTCAAATAAAACATTTGTAGGCATCTTCTTGATGCAATAGTTGCACTAAGAATCTAATTACTAAACTCCATTTAATTAATTATAATAAAGATTTAATAATCATCATTCCAGTTTAAATTACGTCAGGTCCACGTTGTATTAAACTTGTGAAAAATGTTTGTGTGGGTATGTTTTAGTACAGAAATCAAAAATGTATTATAAAGTATATAATTATTATATTGGGAACGATTCTTTGTAGATGAGTTCTAGATTCGTCCTCAAGGCGCGGATGTTACTAGCTGTGTTCGTTAGAAGTTTGCAAAACGCTATAATGTAACACTGGCGAACTTTGTAGCTATAATAACGATCCATTAATAAATAATTATTAATATAAATTATATGATATAGGTATAAATGAAGCTTATCCTTTCGAAGGATAGCGCTGAGCCTTAGGATGCAATACAAGATTGAGTTTATAAGATATAATATATTTTGATAGTACTTTAATAATGGAATTTAAAAAAGAAAATTCTGTCGTTACTTCTCGTCGGGAAATTTATTTAAAAACGTTGGAAGCAAGCTTCGGAAGAGTCGCCTCTTCGAGGGAAAAGAATAAAATTCGGAATTTTCACTCTCTTGAATAATGTAAGATGATCGTTATCATAGCTTGAAGCACGTCTCTGTTTTATAGTTATTTTTAAATTGTAAATTCTACAAACGTTTCCTACAAAAATAAAAATTATATTTAAATATGTTAATAGACGCTGACTTTTTCACACACATCACACAACACACACACACATACGCACATACACAAACACACACACGCACCAACACACACACACACATACACACACCACAAACACACGCAATCATAGTATTTTTTAATAATATATTTTATTACGATTGTGCTGTTACTTTTATTGCAATTGTAGGCTGCTATTGTGCCAAATAGAATAGTGTTATGGTAAAAAAGTGCAAATATCTGACTCGATTGGTACTAAATAATGTAGAAAATGGAATGCTCATTAGTAATTATAGTGTCATTTGTTATAGTATGTATTAATGTTGAACATTCAAAATGCATACAGTGACTACATTTTAAAAACGAACGCCTTACGTGCTCAAAACAAGCAACACACATTGCTTTCGCAAAATCACTGCAGCGTATACCGCTCGGCGCATTAAATCCACACGAGTCTGCGCTTGTGGGGTTGTCTACAAATCTGCACGAAAGTAATAAACGATCAATTTTTTGTTATAAATACATAAAAAATGCACATGTTTAATTAAATTTTGACTGGAAAAGGGTCATGAAAAACCTTGAAAGTCAGGGAATTTAAAAATACAGAACCCTGTATTCCATTAGATTAATTAATTAACAAATTTGAGCTTGTCTTGCTCGAATCTATGCGAACACTTTTCTGATTGTGGACAACCCCTCAAACACGGTTGTAACGCATCATTTAATGTGCCGATCGTTCTATCATTTTTTTGGGAGGCGTTCGTTGTGAAAATGAAGCCTGAGTATATGATGATTTCATTTTACGGTCCACATTTTCATTTGTCTGAAATATAATCTCAAAACAGTTACAACGGCTTTTCTTCAGATTGATTTAAAACGATTAGCTCAATATTAAGTAAATGTGTAATGTTTCCGAATGATGCAAAACAGAAGAGACGTTGGAATGAAAGTATTTTTGCGATTTTTTCTGCGACCGAACCAAAAACCTCTTGTGACAATGCAAGTGGGAAGTGATGGATCGCAAAAAGCGCGGTACGCTTTCTTATCGACCCCATTTTTTCTCCTCCGGGTTATTTCAAGGAGGCATTTGTTCATTTACAGGACTCTGTTAATTATGAACCCTAAATCAAATCCAGCCGGACAGTCCGTGACACGGCGTTGACGTGGCGGTGATTTACGACATTTTGTTGACCTCTTGGCAATTTTCTTTTTCGGTTCAATCGCCGATTTATCGGAGGCTGTTTTGCATCATTGCTCGTTGTTAATGTTCAGAAAATATATACGTATGTTGTTGCTAGTGTTATTGTTGTTGTTGAAGTAACAAAGTTACTATATTTATTAAATGATGACTTCGTTTCCGTCTTTGCGTCAAATTTGCGTCTTGATAAAAATGTGATAGGTGCGCTAGATTATTTTCGCGACTTTTCCCTTCTCACTCTTCATGATCCTGACGGTCCTGGTAATGCGCGGAGCGAGCCAAGCGAGAGAGAATGTTCGTGCGTTTGTACCGTAGTTTTACAAAAAAGGAAAACTGTTATATGTATATATCTTTAGGGGTAATTTGTAGGATTAAGGATTATTAAATGACTGGGCCAACCAGAAATTTTATACCCATGATCATGTCTGTATATAATAAATGTGTTGTTTTATTATTAGAGATGTTTATTGAATATTGAAAAATCACTGCAGCGTTTAACTTTTTTCTTTCGGGATTTTTTGCGGTCTGATCAGTTCGGCTGCAGTGGCTTTTCGGTGCGTCTTCACTGTCATAACACCAAAACGAAAATTAAGAGTCAGATATTTGCGAAAAACGTAAAAAAAATCTCTGTTCGGTTGATTCTGGAAAAATAACCATATTTTAGTGTGAAATTATTTTTGCGGTGGAAACGTTGTGTGTAAATAGATTAAGTTAAAAGTTGCAGGAATTTAAAAATAAATTTATCTATAAGGATTATTGAGTTAAGATTGATAAGTTTTTTATTAGTGAAAAGTATTATAATATTGAAAAACGATTAAATAAAAAATTTAAACTAGCCCTGATTAATGTTGTTGATAGTACAGTTGACAATAAAGAGCATTTCGGGAGAGTTTGTTTGCACGTTCTGAAATTTTTCACCTCCACACAACATTATCGAATTTTTGAAAATCAAATCAAAAACCCCTGACGACTAGACAACCAACAGTTCGCCATGCGCTTGACAAGATAGCCTCAAAAAATTCAATGGCACAGTTTACCGAAGAAGAATTAAATCTAGCTCCACAAAAATTTGAATGCAAGTACAAAATCAATTGAAAATCATTTAATAATTGTGTCGTTTCAGATTTGGATCACACTGCGGACGTACAGTGAGTGAATTTTTTCCTTATTGATTGTTGAATGATTAAATTTCTCCTAGACTTCACGCCTGGGGTGACTCTTTACAAGAAGCGTTTGAACAATGTGGCGTGGCAATGTTTGGCTACATGACGGAATTGCCCTACGTCGAAATAAAAGAAGCCAATGAAATAATTGCGTACGGACACGATTTGGAGAGCCTCCTCTTCCATTTTTTGGACGAGCTGCTGTTTCTGTTCAGTTGCGAGCCTAATCTGATCTGCAGTAAGTTGTCGATAACTGAGTTTTTGGCTGAAGGTGAAGAAATGAGCATTAAATGCAAATGTTACGGCGAGGAGTTTGTGATAGGTAAGCATCCGCAAGGGACTGAAGTTAAGGCCATAACTTATTCTTCAATGCAAATAATTAACGAACCGGAGCAGAAAAACTTTGAGGTGTATGTCATCATTGACATTTGATTGTGATTTTATATTTGCTGAATAGGCTCTTATTTTTAAGATTAACGCCGAGATGTGATAATGAATTTGTAATTTATTTTATTGGCACATTTTTAAATATATCTGCAAAATTGCACATTAATTGAGAATTTTTTGTTCACTTTTATTTCCAAAATGGAATAATAATCAAAATGTCTTGGAACTATGTTTTTGTTTTTGAAATTACCAACTTCAAATTGAAAGATATTTTATTTCCCTAGACACATTTAAAAATAACTATCTATTGTGTGCTTTTTGATTCCAGAAACGGATAGAAAGGCCTAAAAAAATATATATTTTTTTACTTTATGTTAGTAGTAATCAGTACTTAATATTCATTAATATGTTAGAGAGTATTGAAGTTAAAGTTTTCCTCCTCGGGAGTTTCTTTGAAAACAGAGCCACTTTGTGCTATATTTTCTAATTTTAAAGCTACATTACTAATATAACCTTAAATTGAATATTTTTTCACAGCTTTCTATCCCTTTCCTGAAATTAAAAAACACTACAATTCAAAACTCGAATAAATTCACTTTAAATTCTTAAGCCGTGTTCAGACCATCAATATATATTGTCAATACATTGACAAACTAGGTTTGATGCAAACTATCAATATTGACAATACATTCAGTTTTGAGCTTGTGAAAAGAAAGCCGGTTTAGCTATTATTTTAGCGCTTACTTTGAATAAACCAAAGAAAAATAGGGCGTGAAGCAGGAAGTGGCTGTTAAGGAGGAACAAGCTTTCTCATATAAATTTGTTGGATGAAGTTCGCTTATCCACCCCAAAAGATTACTACAATTGTTTCCAAATTGACTAACGGGTGTTTTAATAAACTTTCAAAAATTTTTGAGGTTTCCATTTTCCTCAATTCTTTTCGAAAATTAATCCTCATAGTTAACTCTTTCTTAATTATTTTTAAATGTTTGGTAATTCATCATATGCCCCATTTTTCCTGTTTCTATTTGAATACTCTTTAAGTGGCACATTTCACAGCACAAGTAATTCTTTACATCTTTGTATGAATCAGGTTTTTCATTCCTGGAAGAGTCTAAATTTCCCCCGTTTCGTAAATAAATGGATCGAGTTAAGTTATTACTTTACAATTAGTTTTTTAAATCAGCCAATTGGAACATGTCTCTATTTTTTGCTGAAAGGGCAGTTTACAATTTATTGTCGCTGAAATTTCACTTTTTAGAAACGAACCTTTTTAAATAAGGTGAAAGGGTGAACGTTATTTAATTCTTTTCTTTAATATTTTGTGACGGATCAAAGTCACTTTCTCTAGGTTCCCCAAAAATGGTCGTTTATCAATTGTCGCCGAGATTTCGTTCTTTCGGAAGTTACATTAAGGCTGGGGAACCCAACCTCAAAAAATGCAGAGTTTTAAGAAACTCAGTTCCGCCTAGAAAGTATATACAGTGAGGACGCGTGGGTTGGAATAAATTCATTTAAAATTCATGGGTTTGGTTTTTGGAAAAACGCTCGGACACGTCGATTTTTGTTTTTAATACTGCATCTTTTTTGATATTTATACTTTTACGATCGTCTTTTGTTTTCGCACTATGACGTCATCAATATTTTTTTTAAATTGCACTCTATATTTTTGTTCACGAATTTGGATGCAGCGCATTTTTCTGAGTACAAAAATGTCAAATTCGTATGACCTTGAAGAGGAAAGTTTTTGACATAATCAGTCTTAAAGTTTCAAAAATTTATGATAAAATTGTTAGAGTAGACCACTAATAATATCATCAAGGAAGCGCTGGAAATCGAGCAAAACATTCAATTGTGTGTTTATTTTGTTTTTTTGATTGTTGGCACTTGTCAAGTACAGTTTCAAAGCTTGAAGAATGGCGCGTTTAACTGAGAAACAACGAATAGAAATGTTGATGATGGTAGGATATGACGATAATACTCGAACACAAGCTGAAGTTTGTGAATTTTTCAATGATAAGTACCCGGAGAAGCCTATTACACAATCAGTAGTTAGTAAGATGGAGAAAAAGTTTAGAGACTTTGGCCACGTAAGAGACAATTACAAAACCAACCATGGTACATTTCAAGAAAGCACACAATTGAATGTATCGCTCGATTTACAAGAAAATCGTCACAAATCAAGTCGACAAGTAGCTGCAGAACAGTCACTAACAATAAGTAAATCTTCTGTTCTAAAATATTTACACAAGAACAAATAGCACCCATACAAAGTACATTTTGTTGAGGAACTTATTGAAGATGATCTCGACGGCAGATTAAAATTTTGCGAAATAATGATGGATAGATGCAATGCCAACCCGGAATTTTTACGTAAGATAGTTTTTTCCGACGAGTCAACATTTTGTTTGAATGGTTCGGTAAACGGGCAAAATTTTCGATATTGGGCACAAGAAAACCCACATTGGAGAATAGAAAGTCATACACAATTCCCTCAGAAAGTAAACGTTTGGGCCGGAATTGTGGGTAACTCAATTGTGGGTCCCTTTTTTATTGAGGGAACACTTAATTCTGAAAAATATTTAGACTTACTACAAAATGACATAATACCTAGTGTAAGTGCACTCTATCTGAATAATGAAAACTCAAATATACCGGCAGATTCAATATGATTCCAACAGGATGGAGCTCCCCCACACTATTCGAGAACAATACGAGAATACCTTCATAATATTTTCCCAAACAGATGGATCGGAAGGATAGGTTTTATCGAATGGCCAGCTAGGTCTTCAGATTTAACCCCATTAGATTTTTATCTATGGGGTTATCTGAAATCTAAAGTCTACTTCAATAAACCGGAAAAATAAGCACGCAATTGAATGTTTTGCTCGATTTCCAGCGCTTTCTTGATGATATTATTAGTGGTCTACTCTAATGATTTTTTCATAAATTTTTTAAACTTTAGGACTTATTATTTCGAAAACTTTCCTCTTCAAGGTCATACGAATTTGACATTTCTGTACTCAGAAAAATGTGCTGCATCCAAATTCGTGAACAAAAATATGGGGTGCAATTTAAAAAAATTATTGATGACGCCATAGTGCGAAAACAAAAGACGATCGTAAAATTATAAATATCAAAAAAGATGCAGCTTTAAAAACAAAAATCGACATGTCCGAGCGTTTTTCCAAAAACCAAACCCATGAATTTTAAATGAATTTATTCCAACCCACGCGTCCTCACTGTATAATAAATAATACATACAATATATAATTTGCGAGGCAACAGTTGTAAACATAATGTTACCGCATCTAATGATATATTTGCTTTGGTGAAGAAGTGCCTAGTTTTCAAAAATTAACCTCCGAAAGTGCAATTCTCGCAAAAATGTAGTAGTGAGGGTTTTTTACTGAAATCTTTAGAGTTGCGGAATATTTTGCAATGCACTTTACAGCACTTATAGAGAATATATTGCCTTGTAAGAAAATATTTTTTTTATTGCGAGAAAGTTGATGACTTAAGAAGAAAAAATTGGCAACAATATTTTTTTGAAAATTTGGTGTGCCAGTAAACTCAGTTCAGCTCAAGAAGTAAGTTATACTGTAGAAATTCCTTTGGGGTACTTATACTAAACATATAGTAGTACAATATGACATGTTTTTTTTATAACATGGTGAATATCTTTGAAAAAAAATCTAAAAGTTGTGGTACGAAATGCAGTATTATTTGATCGCGTTTTTTATTGCTTTCCGAACACAACATCGTCAACAAATTACATAAAAATGTTCCTTTAGCACCTAAGAAATAGTTTTCGTAAACCAAATTGGATAAATGTCTAAATTTTACATTTTCGGGGAAAAGTTGTTTTTCTATATGATTTTAGTCAAATAGTTCATCCTTTTACTCACAGATGTTCTGTCAAATCTGTACCTTTTTGATTGACGGCATGGATAGAATAATTTGTATTAAAATGCACACTTGATATAGTGCAAATTGTTAGGATATAACCATATTCGCACACGTAAGGATATAAAACTCTAAAAATTTATAAAAATACACACTTGATAATGCAAAATATTCATGTTCGCACGCGTAAGGATATGAAACATTTTCGAGCCTACTAAATTGTACAATATATATTAGTTTCGAATAGCATCGTAGGAAAAATTGTTTGAAGCATCCAGTCACAAAAAATTACAAAAAAAACCCAGTAAATAATGCAGCAATCGCATTGACTGATTTTACCGCCGTTATCGCCGCATACAATAATATAAATAATATTTATCAAATTATAAGCGTATAAAAATGGGGATAAAGATTACTCTTTTTCTACTTTGGTATCATAAGTGAGTTTTTGTGAAACTCAAAGTAGTGTCACAAAGGAACTTTTTGTGAAACGCCTTTTGGTTTTTCTTTTTGATACTTATTACGTTGGTATTGCTGTAATAGCACGCTGGCCGGCGTCGAGCATCTCTACCGAGCTCCTGTCAAGGTCAATCCAAGTGTACAACTTAATTCTTCCATGACTGTTTCACAAAAATATCAAACTCGAGATTTTAAATTTG
Source organism: Dascillus cervinus (assembly GCA_949768715.1). Classification (NCBI taxonomy): domain Eukaryota; kingdom Metazoa; phylum Arthropoda; class Insecta; order Coleoptera; family Dascillidae; genus Dascillus; species Dascillus cervinus. Next base: position 22,167,426 of record OX458322.1, read on the forward strand.
AAGTTTTAGTTGATATATGACACATGACAAATACCAACACAACCAGTACCTAATCCTAAAAATCTCTAGAATATTTAGAAAGCACAATTTTCAAATTTTCTTGAAACTAAGAACACCAAAGTAGAAAAAATAATATATTACACTCGTTTTATAAGACGTATTGTCGCACTCATGACATTGGAGCACTCCTCGCTTCGCTCGTCGTGCCTCAAACTTATTCGTGCGACAATAGATCGTCTTATAAAACTTGTATAATAATATACTATTTGCACAATTGTTGTGTTTGCAGCCTGTTACGGGATTAATTATAGCAGGTACATCTATGAAAACACAAAATAGGCAAAGAATTAGCAAAAAATTATAGACTAATTTTTTTCCGACTGAGTTTACCGTCGTTATCACCGCAGACCATAATATAAATAATATTTATCAAGTTACGAGCGTATGAAAAACGCGCAACTCTTTTTTTTGTTCTTTCTCTGTTCAATACTTAAGTTTCAAACCTTATTAGTTAGGATACCTCTTTGGTTGCCTAAACATTTTTTACTTTAAGGGGCAAAATTGGTGCCCCCTGAGCGGAAGAATTGTGCATTACTTAGCGGTTCCCGGACCTTAAATGAACAGCGAAAGTTTGGACTGTACGCATTTTTACAATACACGCAAAAAATTGTGGATTGGTCCACCTTCGACAATGCTCATCTAATCGGCGCAAAAGAATGTTTTTTATTCCTTGATTCTATTTAATTTTTAAGACGTAAATTTGTATATTTTCATTTGTATTGGAATGTTAAATTTTTTTGAAGAGCAAATTCACTTTTTGTGTGTCAAAATCACAAAAAAAAATTAATCTGTTTTGTTGTAAATTTAAATTTATTTGTAGCAATTCTTTTAGTTTTTATAAAATTTTAGTGAAATATTGTTTTAGGTAAAATTAACTCAATTTTTTACAGTGTACATTTGATCTCCAGCAGTGCTCTAAAAATAATGAAGTATTGAAGGATTAACAATAATACTCCTCGGGCGATCAATACTAAAAATATTTCAGTCTTCATCAATGTCGTTAATACTTCAATATTTTAGGTCTCACTCAATAATATTGAAGTAACTGGAATATTGTCAATATATATTGATAGTCTGAACCGCACATTACAGAATATTGAAGATAAAGTTTTTCTCGTCACAAATTTCTTTGAAAATTGCTTCCTTCGACAGAACCATTTTGTGCTATATTTTCTAATTTTAAAGTCACATTACTATTATAACCTAAAACCGACAGATATAAAATGCCATTACTATCAACATAAAATTAAAAAACAAAATGCCACGGCCTTCTCCGTTTCTACAATTAAAAAACACTCAATAATTCAAAACTCAAATAAAAACACAGTATGGTCCTAATTTCTAAAACAATATTTGCGCGAATCAAACAATTTTGGAAAATAAAGGGCAAGCACGAAAGGAGGGTTAGCCAGTTTACTTCCTGATTTTAACGCGCACAAGGATTTCCTCAAGAAGTGCCTCCCTGGTCGTTTAGTTCACGTCGAACCGCCGCACCAATCGCCATAAATCTTCTCAAGTCATTTGCGGCATTTCGGTTAAAGCAGTCGCCGATTTTGACCGGACCGACCGCAAGAACCAACCATTTTTACAAAATCATGTAATTAATTCCGAGTTATGGATACGAAACTGTTCCGAAATTTTTTTTGTTTGTTCCTGGTCGTTTTTCCGGACTGCGGACAAACGATCCGCTGGCTGTGAGTACTGTTTGTTTTGAATTTTGTGTTTGGTGAAGGAAATTGTGAAATTGGTAAATAGGGGCCGGCAATTAAACATTACATTTGAGCCTTATCTGGGCTTCAAGAGAGCGCACCTTTTCACGGTAATGCGTAAATTCATCAGAATTTCCATGTAAATTAAATAAGACAATCTAAAGACGTTATCTTAATCCCCATCAATTTGTGCACGCAAATAGATCTATTGTTGATTCAGACACGTTATTTTCGCCGCAAAAGAAATCGTCCGAAATCGCCGTAAAACGAGCTTAAAAATTCTTTATCTTTTAACTGCATATTGTTGTGGTAAATTTCAATTACCCCTGAAAATTATACATCAAAGCGCGTCGCAGTTTCATTGCGGGATTTCGTTTATTAATTGTAAAATTAAGTGACGGTAAAAAGTTATTGGCGCAATTTGCATATCTGCACTCGTCTTGTAACGGTCAACCGCGTACTCGGTTTTACGATGCCATAAACAGTAACCCTTCAAGGGCTTTTAATACCTGTTTACGCCCCAAATTTTATGGGGACTGCATTTCATTTTTCTAACAATTATTAGGATTAAAGACTCAGCCAGAAAAGGATGGCTTTTTCTGCCGATTGCGCCTAAAGTACTGGCAACCTCTCAGACATTTTTGTGACTGCAACGATCACATTGTTTCGAAATTTGCTACATAATAGTAAATTATGCAATGAGCGTTTAATGATAGCTATTAAGACATGAGTATGAGAATTACGACACGAACCGTAGCTGAGTGTTGTAATGAATGTGAGTGGCTTAATAGCCATTAAATGTGAGTTGCATACATTATTTTTTCTGCGACCAGTCATAAAATATTAAAAACGAACCACTTTATTTTCAAAATATATTAAACTTGTAATGAAATTATAAGTTTAAACTAAGAAAGTATTATGAAAACTTTATTACAAAGAAAACACAGAAAACAATTAAGACATTTTCTGAAAAGTATTGAGTCTTATTTTTGTCTTTTCAATTCATAAACTGAGAGTAAAATTTTTCGTATGTTGTAACTAATTTTATGGGCAATAAATTGTTTTCGACTCTTGTAAGCCCTTCCACAATTTCTGAGGGAGTTAAATTCATAATTTTACTATCACCATCGCACATTTTCACCGATTTTATTTGTAAAAAGCGCGAATTTTAGGAATTTTCTAGGTTAACAGTTACTATGAACTGTCAAAATTGATAAATTTTAGATCCGCCCATCCTCATGGCAAGACTTGATATTGACCGAATATTAGTGATGTTGTATTTCCATTGGTTAAAAATTTGTAACTGGTATCATTAAGGTATAAGTAGTATACATCTAATAAATCGATTAAAGTATGGGTGTAGAAAAAAGTAGTTTTTCGACTTTGGTGTCGTAAGTGAGTCTTTGTGAAACTAAAAATAGTGAAGTTGTGAAATTGTTTTTTGTTTTTTTTTTAATATGTATTACGCTGGTCAGCGTCCGGCATCTCTAGCGAGCTCCTAGCAAGGTCAAGCCAAGTGTACAGCTTAATTCTTCCATGACTTATTCACAAAAACATCAAACTCAAGATTTTAAATTTGGAATTTTAGTTGACATATGACACATGACAAATACCAACACAACCAGTACCTAATCCTAAAAAGCAGAATTTTCAAATTTTCATAAAACTAAGAGCATCAATAGAAAAAATAGTATATTACACTCGTTTTATGAGACGTCGTGCCCCGAACTTACTCGTAGGACAATAGATCGTCTTATAAAACTTGTATAATAATATACTATTATAATAACTACCCTAAATAATATTGCACATTTCATTCCTAAATTTTTTGAAACGATTTCACACCAAGTCACAACGGTCAGTCTGTGTGGTTTTATTTATATTCATAATATATCATCGGTTTTTGAATGGTGAATTAAGTCCACCTCTTGTTTATTGTATTTCGTCTGAATTAATTTTGAATGCTAAATTTATTTACAGCTTCATTCCTGGCGATTTATAATTCAATGTTGCAAAATGGTTTTAATTACTCCTTTGTTCAGTTTTAGTTTTTTGTTGAATAAGATGAAATTCTCTTATCGCTCCAAACAATCTTAATTACAAAATCAAGAGTAAAAGTAAAAGAGAAGAACTTCCAAAATACGTTTAAATATTCAGAAAGAAAATACAGTATAGCTTGGATAATCCGAACACATTTTTTTTCTAAAATTTATATATTATATAAAAAGTAAGACAGATTTATTAATGAATTCAAATTAATACATAAAAAGTAAATAAAATTTCTATGTGCAAATTGAATGGAGGCAATAAAAGTGTAAACGAATGGCATTTAATTTTTAATTGAAACTTAGAAAATTCTTTCAAGTTTCTTCAGGTTGCGCACTTAATTTACACAATTTTAAATGTGTCCAGATTATAGCAGGTAGGGTGACCTTGCCAGTGAATGAACACTTTGCATTTCGGTTGTCACATTTGCGTTCACAGAATTATTTTCTCCGTCCCCAATATCACTTTTGTTGCTAATAACTTGTTGTATCGATAGATATTTTGTTAGAGCACAAGATTATTGCATCATTTAGAAGACTCGCTACAAATCAATTTATTAAAAGACATTTAAATACAAGACGTACTAAATACCCAGTGAATGAACACCAAAACCAAAAACCAAAACAGCGACGTCCAGTAAATGAACACCCAATATGGATGACAATACATTAACTTCAAACGTATTTGTAATAAAGAAAAATTTGTTTCTTTGTTATAAATTATAAATTATGTTCAAAGATACCATGAAATAGGACCTGCCTCTACATTTGACTGCAACTCGCAACCAACTGTTGATTTGAGCAATGTCTTTTTTTGGAATAAACTGATAAGAAAAAAACAATAATTGGATCATATCTGTAGAGACCTAATGGAACTATTTCGCACTCAAGATAGTTCGAAAATGCCCCACTGTTCTTAATAATTCAGTTTATTTGAGCAGTGTTCATTCACTGGGTGGTGTTCATTCACTGGACGGTTCACCCTAAATCGCTCAAGAGTGTCCAAATATTAGAAGCGTCCGAGTTGGCGCATGCCCGGATACTATAATTAAATCGAGCAAAATTTTCCACGTCCTCATTTTGTCCAGTTGTCCAATTAAAACTTCCTCCAAATTAACTTGTATCAACTGATTCAAGAGAATTTTATTTTTCGTCCATTAATTTATGGGCAAAGTGGCATTCAACTATTTTTGATGTTTTTTTCAGTTGTAGTTTTCATGATAGTTCTTTTAAGTTCGGACTAGCGAAATTATACTATAATCACAAAAAGAATAAAATAAAATAAATAAAACACAAAAAATTCTTTTATTCGGAAACTTTCTTAATAAAATCATTTTGTACAATAACAATAATAGACTTAGAAGTGTCTGTGTTGGCGCATTGTCCGGATTAGCGTAGCCAGCTGTATCTGGGTATTGCATGCATGTATGCGTGTAACAAATCGCTTGTACAATGCAGGTGAAATTACTATTGTCATTAAATATATTACTGCACTCACGGTTTCCTTATGATTGTCATTAAATTGATTCCTTCCTTTTAACATCACATAACAATCTTGACGCAGAAATTGTTGTTGTTAAAATAAATGTTAGGCGATTTTTCTCAAAAATTTATCGCCACTTTTATTAAGTTGTGTTAATAAAATGTTCTTTATAAAAGTTTCCTTTCTTCGTCGACTTTCTCCTTAACACCTCCGATGTAAAATCGTCTGGGTCGAATGAAAAATCAAAAAATAAAATTTGACATAAAAGCGGCCATAAACCACACAATTATCTCATTCAGACACGAAAAATATGATATATAAAGGTGTAACTGTAATTAAGGCATTGTTACATTGTCACACATTAGGGTGAGGTATCGGAATGTTTATTATACCCGTGCGTTTGTGGACCCGAACCGCCTCTCGTAGGTGTTAATTGCCTGACTTAAAAGTGCGATCAGAAAATTTTCTGGCTGAAAAAAATCGCACGTGGTTACCACCGGCACTGCCGATTCGCGCACGTGCTAAAGCACTCCAAACCGCAATAAATTCTGTTTACGATTAGTTAGTTGTAACTCGCCGAGTTAAATCGCCGATTAATTTGACGGTTAATTAACGCAACGATGTCAGCGTCCATCGCGTGTTAAACCGCTTTTTGTTGGCTCCCATTCTCTGTGATTTAAACGATTGGAACATGCAATTTTTCCTGTCAAATTTGAATCAAATGTGGTGTGAAAATAATTCGGGGTATAATTAATGTTAGATTGATAACCAGATTCAGGTAGGTTAAAGGGGCGCCTGTTAATTACAGGTTTGGCCGAAAACTATTATTATTGGGTGCCAGACTGACGCGGCTATTGTCTATAAAAAACACCATTTGTTATTCTTTATATTTGGCAGAAGATATTTGTGGGTGGATTTGGTTGCCTTAGTATTGAAACACGTGGGAAGTGAAATTTCGTTTTTGTTTGAAGCTTAAATCGTTAGGGTTCACAGCAACCTGGAAAACCTGGCCAAAATGTCAGGGAAAAATCATGGAAATTTTGTATTTTGTCAAAAAATCAGGAAATTTATTTTGAGCCAGCAAAAACAACAATTAAAAAATGTGTTCAAATTGCCTGCCACTAATTGTAAGTCCAATGCAAGTGCAGCATCTTTTCAGAAAAGACCTTTTTATCAGTCTTGGCTTCAGCAATACTTTGTCTCGATTCATTTACGCTATTTATCTGTTTTGCGTAGACCATATCTTTTTTTCCGAAGTAAAACATAGGACATGTTATAACCATTTTAAAAACTGTACTAAATGAGCAATTGTTTAAAATAACTTGACAGTTTAGCTTGGTATATTTTTTTTTAAGTATGAAACGTAGAAGTTAGCTAATAAAAAATGTTAACTCATGAATCGAGCATCAATGTTTTTTTCTTCTTCAAAGGTATTGGGAATTCAAATGAGTTTTACCGCGTATCGATAATATAGGTAACTATCGCATTGTGACGTCATATCCAGGATAGAAATTTTTTACGCCAGTGCACATCGCCGGTTAAAGTGACTTTTTGTAAATATGTGGCATTATAAAAATTGGGAAAATTATGTTACAAATTTGTCATCTGCTAAAATTGGATTTGAAAGATTAAAAACAGCGCAAACGATCTGAAAAATGGGATCACTTTAGGAGACGATGCAAAACCTTTAAAGCTTCTCGACATAAAACTATTTAACAAAAATGTTGCATCATCTTTGTGTAAATGAAATGAAGTAATTTGTTTTACTAGAAGTAGGATTCGTTTTCATTCCATAAACTTATCATCTGCTCGGATTGGGTTTGAAAGATTTACAAGTGCATATACCGTTACAAAAATATAATCTGCCATTGGTACTAGATTCGCGATTTGCCAATATTTTAAACGTTTTTATTCTCTGATTAAACCTCTCAATATGGACCATGGCCGAAGATATTTGAGCAATCTCAATAGGTTCAGCGTAAGAATTTTTTTAGGTTAGTTTCGGATGTATTCATGGTTAATGTTAACATTGGCACTTCAAATTTGGTCTACAACTTGATATCAAACAAACAAATAACAAATTAGTTCGTTTCTTCTTTAGAATTATCGAAAACTAATCATATTACTACAAAACTCGAACAATAACAAACGCACGTGGCACCAAGTGACGTCACAACAAGGAGTTCACTTAGTTGAATTTATTTACGCTAGAGTCGCATGCTTAGCTTGAATTGCCTATACGCCTTTTGATTTTATTTTTGAACTGTATTCAATAGGGTTGTGTAGCAAAAATTAGAATTTTAGAACATGGAATTTTGTAGCTGTGGCACTCGAAAAACTGATTTAAGGTATCGCTTTTTACAAAATTTGCAAAGGTACCAATTTCTCGAAAAGTAACGACATTTACTAATTGTAAGATCATATTTTGATATTCTAGTCAGTCATAAGCTGGTCTATCATCCCTCCAAGGGATGACGTTGACTAACGGGACATCCTATATAACTTGAACTGCAAATTTTCACTGATTTAGTTAAAGGCACAAATTACTAGAAAAAGATCGGTCAAAATACGGGAAAAGGGTCATGGAAAATCTTAAAAAGTGAGGGAATTTGAAAATACAGAATTTATGAATCAAATAAATATTTTGTGAACCTTTTATTGTACACTCTGCCGCTAATTAAATGTCACACGACGTTCGGGCGCTTGCAGGCCATGTTACAAGAATGTTTGCATGGTTGTATACAAATTATCAGGTCTGTATGCTAGATTTGATATTGAGGATCAGTGTTATGAAGTTATGTTATTTTTTGTGCTGTAGTTAAACATTATACTGTTCATATATTTTTTAATTAATTGCATTTGTTTCGTATCAGATTAAATATTTAAGAGTCGGTTTGCCTAGGTGAAGTGTGTTTGTTTAAAAACTGTTAATGATAGAAAATTGAAATAAAAGGAATTTCAAAGAAAAATAATCACTTCTATTCTCGGTTGATGTAGTTCTCCATTTTTTGTTTTCAAATGATTACACCAAAGGTTGAATCTTAAGAGTCGGTTTTCCTAGGTAAAACCATGCAAATTGCAGTGCACATATTCATAAAGTGTGTTCCGGTCAATTTTTTTTTTTTTTTTTGGTCTTATGTTAGAATCCACATTTTCATAAAGTGTACTTAGGTAAAAAATTTTGTTTTCAAATGATTACACCAAGGGTTGAATCTTAAGAGTCGGTTTTCCTAGGTAAGACTATGCAAATTGCAGTGCACATATTCATAAAGTGTGTTCAGGTCAATGTTTTTTTTTCGACTTATGTTAGAATCCACATTTTCATAAAGTGTACTCAGGTAAAAAAATTTGTTTTCAAATGATTACACCAAGGGTTGAATCTTAAGTATCGATTAACGCTGGTAAAAAACAATTGGCGAAAATTTTCTAACTTCTCATAAACGAAGTACCAAGAACATCAATTAAGGTTTTTGATGAACTACAATAATATTTTAATAAATGCGTGTATATTTCTTATCTATTTAATAACAACAAATTAATGATTTATTACTTTCATTAATAATAAATACGGTTTAGTAACAAATTTGAGCTTGTTTTCTTGAAACTGTTCGACTGTTCCACGAACGTATTTTGTATTGTTTCTCTCGATTCACTTACTTATTTTGATTTTTGACTTCATAACACTGATCCTCAATATCAAATCTAGCATACAGACCTGATAATTTGTAGACAGCCATGCAAACATCATTGTAACATGGTCTGCAAGCGCACGAACGTCGTGTGACATTTAATTTGCGCCAGGGTGTACCATTCAACCGAAAGCAAATTTCTAATTATTTATCAGGAAAAAGCTCTAATTGAGAATTTTCGTTTAGTTCCCTCCAACATGCAAACCTCCAGTGGAACGCAAATTCGGTTCCCCAACAGTTGACCAAAGGAATTCGCTCGAATCAGCGCTCGTCTTGCCAAATGGCCAAAAGGCGATTCGGCCTCGCAAGAATCCAAGTCAAACTATGCAGCAACAGCCACGGAATTATGCCTCAGATTCAGCGAGCCGCAACTTTGGCGTCGGAAACTTGTAAAAGCGTTTTCGAACTTCGGAGGTGGAACTGTTCTGCGGCCGATTCGGCGCCCTATCTGACTCCGGATCTCACGAGAGGTGCCAAAATTTTCGATTTAAAGCCAATATTAATTTTCTAATTTCAGGCACTAGAGAACAGGCTTATTTGTACGCGTTAAGCTCGGCGACGTTGACTCATTCCTTGGCGCGAGCTTGTGCAACGGGAAATCTTCACCAGTGCTCTTGTGCCGCGTCCCCCCACGACCAACCCACCTCCAGTTTTAAATGGGGCGGCTGCGGAGACAACGTAAAATGGGCCATGCAATTCGCGAAAAAGTTCACGGACACGCCGGAAAAAATCGCCAATCAACAGTCAAACGAGCTGGAAAAATTCTACAAAATCCAGGACCAATCGTTGGAAAAATACAAGATTAACATTGCGTCCGTAAATCTTCATAACAATCGTTTGGGGCGAAGAGTAAGTCCTTCCTAGTTTCAATTTCACCTGATTTGTATTTTTTTAGTTGATAAATCAAAATTTGGTGACTGAATGCAAGTGCCATGGAGTGTCAGGGTCGTGCAGCATTAAAACATGTTGGCGCGCTTTGCCCACGATTGGGGACGTCGGAAAAAAATTGCTTGGGCACTACACGACCGCCCAGGAAGTGTCCAAGAATTTTGAAAGCCTCAACGTTGATGTTCCTCAAGTTCCGGGCCGAAAATCGCCCTTCCCCGACCAGCTGATCTATTTTTCCAAATCGCCGGATTATTGCACGAAGGATGAACGACTGGGAAGTTTGGGCACGGTTGGAAGGTACGTTTTACATCTCGGCGACTATTTACACGGATTTGCGTATTAGTACTGTAAACACTGTAAATGGAAGATTGCATTTAATTAACGTGTCATGCACACCTGAGCGCTAACTGAACAATAATTTGCCTACAATTTATGCTAACATATTACTGGCGAGTGGTGCGTTTAATTTCAAATTTACGTTCAACTTAAAATTGTTTATGGCATTCATCAGAAAGTAACAGTCTGTCTGTTTCAGAAAGTGCAATGTTTCTTCAAAGGACACAGACAGCTGTCGGCAATTATGTTGTGGAAGGGGCCACAGAACGGTCGTGGAGGAAAAAATCGAGAGATGTTACTGCCAGTATTATTACTGTTGTTATGTGAAATGTAAAACATGTCGCACTTATGCTCAAGTCAATGAGTGCGTTTGAAGAAACGATCATGCCATTTTTCATTATTTTAATTTATTTAGTATTCACATAGCATTGTAATTTCATTGTGACGACTGCTGTAAAATGAAGTACAAATTTCTGTAAATAAGTTATGTCACAATCGCTAATATTTTAGAACACTTTGTACAAAGCCTTATCATAATTCGCTGGCTCATTTTTCTGTAAAAATCAAACATTTCATTGTTAGTTTAGAATAAAATTTTCGAAAAGTCTGGCCGGTCTAAACAATCCCAATCTTCCTATTTTGTTGCAGTTAATACAGCAAAATAATTACATTTTTTAACGGAATTGGATACTTTCGATTAATTTAATTTCAAAACGACAACTAAGACAGCAAAGCTGAGCAATAAATTCATTTATTACAAAAGAATCCAATTACACAATTTTAGTTCAGGGTTTTGTATCTGATTAGATGTTTAAAAACAGTTCAATTATTCGTTGTTCAGTAAGTATAGCCTTTTTTTTTTTTTTTCTTATAGAGGTGTTGAAATTCCTTATTGGAAGACCAGGCCTAATTAATTAATTAATTTACCCGGTACTGTGGGGTTCCCCTGAATGGGTCGCTACCCACTAAACGCACCCCTTCATAGCTCCACACAGCCCAGAACGGCTCACGCATTGCTTCAGGCTGTGCTGCTCTCGATGCCAAGTGCATCCCGCCACACCGTTTTTATAAAACGTTCTCCTTTTTTGTAGACTCTAGCTCTACCTCTATAGCTCTAGCTCACGTACAAATTCGCTAAATTTTCTAAATTTTTGGAAAAAAGGAAAAAAAAGATGAAATTTTCAATCGGCCAGTCATCCTCGAGTTAGTTCCTCACATTCAATCTAGAATTTTTCAAAACAAAAAATAACAAAAAATACAAAAAATACAAAAATACAAAAAACAAATTCACTCACACATAAATTCACACAGCTCCACAAAAAAAAAGCACAAACTGACACAAACAGCCCCCCAATATTCACTATAGTTCATCCGCTTTCTCCAATTCTCTCTCTAACTTTTCCTTCGCTTGTACCACTGCCGTAATGTATCCTGCTGCCGCGTTCCACTTTTCCTCCGTTTCCAACATTTCTCTGATGATGCTTCCGCTCCCTATGACGCATCCCAGCTTGGTTGTGAGAGCAGCCCTCTGTTCCTCCCATGTTTGACACTGGAACAGTGCGTGCTCTACATCATCCACGTCCCCTCCGCAGTGCTGGCAGGCGGGCGTTTCACGCTTTCCGATCCTGTGGAGGTATGATCCGAAGCAGCCGTGTCCCGTCAAAAACTGAGTGATGTGGTAGCTGTTTTCACCGTGGCTTCTTTCTACCCACTCCCGTACATCAGGGATCAGTAACCTCGTCCAGGCTCCCGTACTACTACTCTCCCACCTATCCTGCCATTCCCGCATCCTTTCCTCGTACAGTTCCTTCTCAATCTGCTGTCTTTCTTGTATTAAGCTGACCTTGCATCGTTCATAGTACGTTGCCCTTCCTTTGGCTAGTAAATCTAGAGGTGCCATGCCCGCCAGAACTCCTGCTGCAGCATCCGAGACAGTCCGGTATGCCCGAGTGACTCGCAATAATCCCGGTCTTTGAGCTTTCCTCAACATTTCCCTCACTTTGCCCCACTTCAGTGCTGTGGCCCACGTTGGTGCAGCGTATAACGCCACCGAGTTGGCGACGCTCATCAACAGCCTCCTCCTCGCGTCTCTAGGCCCCCCCGTGTGCGGCATTAGTCTGACTAACGCGTTTGTCATTGCCACCGCACGCGCCGCAGCACTTTCCACGTGTGCTATCATCTTCAGAGCCGGATCCATGATGACGCCCAGATATTTTAATTTTTTCACTACTCTCAATCTAGTTCCTCTCACCTCAATCCTTGGGGGAGCACACTGTCTTCTGCCAGACATTACAATAACTTCCGACTTCTCCGGCGCTATGTCAAGGCTGTGGTCCTGCAGCCAGTTCACTATATCCTCTAATGCACGATTAACATTTCTTTCAATGTTTTCCATGCACCTGCCTGTTCCCACTACCGCCAGGTCATCCGCAAATGCAATAAGGTTTACCCCTGGGGGCATGTTCTGCCTGAGGACTCCATCGTATACCATATTCCACACGGTCGGGCCCAGCACGGATCCCTGTGGCACCCCGCTGCTTAACCACCAGCTTTTTGACGTGCCTCCCACATCCATAATCAGTCTCCTGCGATTAAAGTAGCTCCGAAGGATGTCGACCACGTACTGAGGCATTTTCCAGTCCTCCGCGGCTTTCAGAATCTCGCTCCAGTCCAGCGAGTTAAACGCGTTTCTGATGTCGAGTGTGGCCATCAGAACGTACTCCTGCGTCCTCCACGTGCCACTTCTGGCCACCTCCGCTATCTCCTGGACTCTTGTCACCGCGTCCACCGTGGAGCGCCCCTTCCGGAACCCGTATTGTTCCTTCGCGAGGTCGCCTGCCTCAGCGATGGCTTCCTGCATTCTTCCCAAAAGAATGCGCTCCAGCAGCTTTGCCCAGGTGTTCAGCATGCATAAGGGTCTGTACGACTTCGGATCCTCCAGCGGTTTGTCACCCTTCCTCAGCAGTACCAGTCTGGCCACCTTTCCACAGTCCGGGATCTCCCTCTCTTGAAGGCATCTGTTTAGCAGGTCCCCAATGAGTTCCGGCTTCTTTCGAATGATGATCTTGATCACCTCATTGGGGATACCATCCGGCCCTGGCGCCTTTCCGGAGCTTAAGTTATTCGCAGCTGCCTGCAGCTCTTCCGCTGTTATTTCCAGCGGGGGGAGTTCCTCCGCTCCGATTCCTCTTCTACTGCCTTGTCTCATCAGCGGCCTTTCTGGAAAAAGCGTGGCTACTATTTCATCCACCCTATCCGCAAGGCCTGGGATCTCTTTGCTGAACTGAAGCTTCTTGGTGACTATTTTATACCCCAGTCCCCAGGTGTCATTATCAACGTCCTGACAAAGGTTCGCCCAGCAGCTCTTTTTGCTACGTTTAATGGCCAGAACTAAAGCCTTCTTCTTTGCCGCTGCCTCCTCCCTGAGCTCTACGTCATTCTCGTTAAGTCGTCTTCTCGCTCTCTGGTGTCGCCTTCTGGCTGCGAGGCTCTCCCTTCGCAGTCCCGCGATTTCCTCCGTCCACCAGTACATGGGTTTTCTTCCCTTGAGCCCTTTTCTTTTTGGAAGTACCTGGTCACACGCGCATGTTACCTTGTTTATGAACGCTTCTGCCTGCTCGCTCAACGTCATATCTGGCCCCTTGCCTTGTCCTCCTGACATTTCTAAATCAAGGGCACTCAGAAGCTCTTCCTCAATTTCAGGCGTGATGTTTTTGACAGACCAGCCCGTTTGCTTCGCCGTCTCCATCCGAGCCTTCGTCATTTGCAGCCTAAAACTCACGTAATTGTGGTCACTGAGCGAGTCTTCCTCGACCATGACCCGCCAGTCTTTGACTTTGACTGCCATATTTGGTGAAGCCATAGTCAGGTCAGGGGTTGACCTGTATTGGCCTCTGCGGAAAGTGGCTTCTCCCCCCCTGTTACATACGACAAGGTCTAACCTCCCGATGAGGTCTTCTATTACGCCTCCTCTCCAGTTGACCCCGTAACTGTCCCATGTGCTGGATCTAGCGTTGAAGTCCCCCGTGACGATGACACTCCCCCCCCACCTGGCTATGTCATGTTCTAGATCCGTAACGAAATCAAGATACTCCTCATGACTGGTATTCGGGGACACGTAACAGCTGTACATTCGCGCATTCCCTATTCTAACCCACACGAACCCTTTGTGTTGCGTTCCAACTTCGTCCACACTGATGCCTGCTTTCACCAAGATGGCCGCATTTCCCTCTTGATCTGCGTACCAGCCCCCGGACATTATGCAGTTTTTATTTGGTTCGCTGGCCAGTATCAAGTCCATTTTTGCATCGATCGCCGTCTGAAGCATCACATCATGAGCCGCCCTGCACCTGTTCAGATTTATTTGGAGCATCCTCATTTCCGGTTTCCTAGTGCCGCCTCCATATATGCCTTACACTTGTAACTGCCCACTCTATGCGGTTCCTTGCAAAGCCAGCACTGCGTTTTATTTGGACATTCCTTGTACTTATGTCCCTCTTGCGCGCACTTGTGGCAACAGTTTTGCCTATCCGGACCTATGCACGTCCTGGCGATATGTCCATACCCATAGCACTTAAAGCATCGAGTGACGTTGGGCCTGACTCGAACGCGACAGTTCGTCCAACCAATCTTCAGTTTTCCCAGCTCTACCAGCGGTTTTGCAACTCTAGCAGGCATCAAGACCACTGCCAGCATGACACCCGGTCGAACGGTTTTGAGGGTCCTTACTTTAAAGTGCTCTGGATCCGCTTTTGTCGCCTTTTCGAGAGCCAAAACCACTTCCTTTTCCTCAGTTCCTTCCTCGATGTCCCAAATTTCTACCGAAGCGACAGTGGCCAGCGTCCTTATTTGTACCTCCTCTCCTCCCAGTGCCTTCTCCAATTCTCCTTTGAGAAGCTCGCTTTTGTCACTTCCTCCCTTCACTTCAATTAAAACCTCGCCCGCTCTTGTCCTCCTGACCTTTGTGACCTCGACCCCGATTTTTCCCGGATCCAGCTTGGTCCTGGCGAGCCTCATTATCTCCGCATACGTGACATCCCCATTGCTCTTAACGACCACTGCAGAAGGCTTACTCCTGACCATCGTCCTTTTCGGAGTGGAAACCGCCTTCCTTCCTAACACCTGGGTCCACGGGACATTGTTCACGCACGTTCCAACTTCATCCTCAGTTTGGTCCACCTTCATTAACGGCGAAAACGAAAAAGAGGCTTCAGGCCGCAAGCTAACCTCACTGACTGATTTCACACACGCACTTTCTGTCTGTGAACTCATCTCCACGGTCAGCACCTTGTCTCCAAACCCTCTCATGGATATGCCAGGGGTCTTCACACTTACTTCATTCAAATCTTTTTTAATGGCCCTCCTTGTATTTTCCAGCTCATCCGCCATCTTCACAAGCACCTTCAAAGCCGCCTTAACATTCCTATGAAGATTCTTGGTCTCACGTGCCTCATTTTCAACCTCACGGAGCTTGAGAAAAAACGCTTCAATAGTTATGGGCTCCTTCTTTCCCTCCACCTTGCTGAAGGGCGAACTCCCCTTCGTAGTAGCACCACTGAAAGAAAAACTTGCAGCAGAAACCTTACAACTGCTTGTTTTCATCTTAATCAATTTTCCTTATTATAAATGTCAATGTCAGTGTCACTTCACAAATTTTGCTATAAGTTTGGAAAGTAAACTGATCAAAAAAAACAAAATATTCAAAGCACTCAAACTAGTCCAATGCAAGATGAATTAACAATCAATAATCCATGATCCCAAAAAAGCGGCCCTCCAACTTCAATTGACGAGCAAGGAAGTATTACGAATCACAAAGAAACAGCCATACACCCTTGCAAATGTCAAAACAAAACAAAAAATCAATTTGACAGAAATAACATGTCAAATATTTCAAAAAACACCTAAATCTAGCACAGGAACGAAAACATCCGGCCAAAAACGCTCACAGAATTGAACACAAACACCAACGAACAATCACTGAACACTTCCACCTTTTAAATCTTTAGAAATTTGGCAATTTCAAATTGACAAGCACGGAGCTGTATCAAACACGTCCGCTCTCGAAAACAACTCAGTAAGTATAGCCTAACTTTGCTAATCCGAACGTTTTAGAAAGTTTTTTATTACAGGATTTTTGCCAATTAAAAATCTCTCCGTTTTAACTCCGACCGACAGGATTTAAAGTTAATTCAGCAGCCAATATCAGATTATGTTCTGGAATCGCCGGTAGTACTATGAAACGTCTCAATAATTTTGATAAAATCGATTTTAACGCCAACATGGAAAAGCGCTGCCCTGAAAGGGCAACAAAAATTTAATGGGTCAAATCACTTTGTTCTATTTACCGATGCAATTTCGAGGGCCTGCACTAAACGGTAAGAAACCTTAAGGATGGTCTTCCTCTTCATTTTCAGGTGAGAAGCGTTCCGGATCCAATTTTTCCGGATTTCGATGGATTTTTGGATCTCGATACAATCCGTAGATGAATATCATCGACGCCAAGCCTTTCGGGAGTATTGCACCATCTAAGAAATAATTCCATAATTTGCTGCTCGATTTTGATCTTCTCCGAAAATCGATTTAAGGGGGTATTCTAGTGTAAAAATTTGAAAGAAAAAATCTTTTTTTCCTCATATTTTCAAAGCTTAACCTTTCAAGAATATGTCTGTAAAAGGATTTGTCAAAATTTTAATTATTTCCGGAGATATAGCTATTTTGGTGACACGACATCCAAACCGGCTGGGCCGGAACTTTAAACGTGTTTTTCTCGAAACTACTTTTTTCAAAAAGTTTGTCATTATTTCTCAAGTTCTACTTAACCGACTTACTTGGAATTTGGTGCGAGTCTTCTCTATATATGTCTCTATCGTACTAACTATGATTTATAACAAATTAAATTTTTTTACTATTTTTAAAAAATTCAGAAAAGTTAAAAAAACAGTAAAAAAATTTATTATTTTTTCGGACATCCGCAATTTAACGAAAAATTTTATTTTTTCAGTTTTTTTTAGTTAGTACGATAGCAGCATTTATCCAGATAAATAATCTTTTTTATTTTTTTGTTTCACATCATTTGGAGGGTTGCAATCGTGACAGACTTGGCGGGCTATTTTTTTTCAACCCCCCACTTCAACAGCTTATAACATTTTGAGTTTTCAATTTTTTCACTTTTTTTTATTTTTTATGTATTGTTAAAACATAAATAAATATCTTGTTAAAAAATGGATCGTAAAAATAGTTTTTGTTTTTTATTTATAGCACGCGAAAAAAACGTCTCAAATTCATTCCTCTAGACTAGAATACCCCCTTAAATTCCCCAATCATTTTTCCTTTAATTTTTTTTTTAAACGACTGAAAATTGTTTATTTGTTTGTTTATGATAGCATTAACTGATGAAATCATAATTTACTGTAATTAATTTTTATTGGTTACAATTCGATAATTTACAACTTGTAAAGCGAGTGTTGATTTAAACTATTTAAAAACGTCTGCTCCACTGTAAGGGGACCATCTGAAAAAGCAAATCGTTATTTGGTCCCATTAATTTAAACTGTGTTTACCTATTGGAAACCATTTTTCTGCTGAATGGTCGTTTTCATTCCTGGCCGAAGTCAATGCTTGCCTTATGGCAAACACAACGCTAATCCCAAAACAAAACGGTGGTTCGCCAACAGCTTAAAAATCAAGAATAATTATTTAAATTATAAATGGGGAAAAAGTACCTTTTGAATTTAATACTCCGGGTGTGTTCGGATTGTTTTTAGGAAGTTTGACTCGAAAATTAACGGGAATGTCTTGCGCTCCAGGTGGTTTATACGTCCAAGTTCTGTTGGTCAAAAGTTCCCCTCTGGCATTATAAATTAAATTTTCAGTCGTCCAAAACCCGACGCCCATAATGAACGCCCCTTCCACCTGTCCTATATCAATTCTAGGACTTATGCTATTTCCAGTGTCCTCCAACAAATCCACGCGTGTGATCACATGCTGCCCTGTTAGAATGTCGACTTCCACTTCGGTAACGCACACTCCATAAACTGGATAATTCTGTATATCGCTGGGCTTAAACCTGTGAAATTGAATTGATGAATGAACCATTTAATTAATGGAGTACTGACATGTAAGTTGCGGATAGATCAACGAATTGTTCCCAACATCTCCTCACAAGTTCCTTCCAGGTAGGGTTGGTCATGCTTTGGCGAACGGGCTCCATCCTTGCCATTAACATTTCGCAAGCTCTCAACGTTGCCTGAAATGTAATCATTAAAATGGTGATCTTCTAAAAACGTTTTGAGGTACTACCAGACTGACTGCTTCGCTGGTTATGCTTCCTCCTGAAAAAGCGGCATTCGGCGATATTAAATTGTTTGAGGGCTTTACTGAAACCATGTCCACTGATATGCCCAACGCGTAGGCACAAACTTGCGCCACCTGAATGTACAAAAATACTTTCATCTTTCCATTAATCCATTGTTGCCCTTACTTTGGTGTTGATTCCCTGTCCTGACTCGACTCCTCCATGCGCCAATGCCACCGTTCCATCAACTGCATAAATTGAAACGATCACACTAAAATTTCCGTACATCCGGATTGCGTACGTCATTGGAACTAGCGACAGGCCTTTTTTCCGCCAACGATTTTCCTAAACAGACTAAATAGCAACCTCGCAACAAAGTTTGGTTTTTACCTTATTATAATTTTCAATTTGAACCAAACGGTTGTCGTAATCGGACCACTGTTTGGCTTCGTTGATGAAACCAATAATTTTTGAATTGGCTATTGGATCCATGTTTGCAAGCCTAACTTCCAACGGTGAAACTACTGCGGTGGCTGCAATATGTTCCATAATGGCTTCCATCATTGCGAACGCTTCCGCACTCCCTGCAATTGGATATTTTAACATTACCTTAGTCTGAGATGGACAGTTGTTACCAGGGGCACGACACCATATGTTACCAGGATTATCGGTATAAACCGAATAACCATTTAAAGTAAATGTGTCACTCTTGTACATATCAGTAATCATCTCACTAAGGATAAAGACGATAGCTTCAGACCTTCCCACCCCATAATCCACATAAAAATCGTACACTAAATATTGAATGACATTGTTTTCATCCACCGCAACTTCGTAATTTCCGACCGTTGGATACCTTTTACCTATTACGTCCATATTGTTGGTAAATGGCATTCGGAGTCGCACAGGTTTTCGCAATTTATAAGCGGCCAAAGCCGCTGCGCAACTTGGTAAATTGTTTCGAGTTATTTTACCCCCAAAAGCACCACCAAGCCGACGAATCTTAATATTAATTCTGAAACAACTCAAGTTAGAAAAAATAAAATAATCTCAACAAGTACCTATTTTCAGGAATTACCAAAACATTAGATACTGCCGTTTGGACCAGATCCATCCATTGCGTGCTGGGATAAATATCCAAACTATCTTCTGTTGGTATCACCAAACAATTTTGAGTCTCCATGTGATAATGATACATTCCCTTTGAGTCGAAAGTGCCTTTTAAAATCCTCTTTATATTGGTCCCTTTTGAAAAAATTAATTAACTGAAGTTTCAACCTATTTCACCAGTACCTTTCGATGTTGGTTCAACCGTACTATCTTTAGTTAGCCTATTTGTGGCATTCGCTTTCAGAATTTCTCTAATAGTTAACAAAGGTTTTTGTTGACCAGGGGCGTATTTTACCCTCACTAAATTAGCCCCTTTTTCTGCAATTGTCGCACTTGTGGCCACTATAATCCCGATCGGTTGGTTATAATATTTCACGGTTCCACTGCAAAATACTTCTTCCACTAGCGGTACCGTTGGTACTGGAAGTAGGCCGTTAAGGGGTATGAAGGAATTGTCACCCGGGATATCATCTTTTCCAAAAAAGGCAACCACTCCATCTAATTTCTAATCAAAAATTATTCGATTTTTTGATGGAGTTCTTAAACTCACCAAGGCATCAGAAGTGTCGATGCTGTCTACCGTCGAATATGCCTCTACGTTTGCTGTTACGAAAGCGGCGTGTAAAGTTCGAGGAGTATCCGGGATGTCCATAATATATTCTGCTTCTCCTGATGTTTGTGCCAGGGCTTCGATTTTGCTGATGGGCTGTGTTAATGGGTACAGCGACTCGTTGGTCTGAAAATCTTGTGTGCCGAAGGATATAGGTCGAACTAATCTCGTCCCTCCACTTCTATAACTTGAAGTTATCACAGAATCAGGCGCTATACTCAAAATAAACTACAAGCAAAACAGTTACTACTTGTTACAGGAAATTTCTCAACTTACTTTGTAAAACAAGGAAATGGCTAAACCTCTTCGAAATTCAGGTGATGTGGAAGGGGGAACCCAATCGGGATTAATTTCAATTTCCATGATTTGGAAAAGTGCTGATAAGGTATTATCGTCGAAGATGTTTTTGTTGACTAAATATTGTTCGGCTTCTTTTGAGTGTACGAATGTAGGGTTGATTCCCCCATAAATGATGGTGGCTCCTTGGACTAAGTTGCCATTGGGGGCTAATTTTAATAAGAACCCAGCGTTTACCATAGCTACTGCATTTTGGGCTACCGGCATTATCTAAATATTTGGATAGAATAGTATCCAAATCAAAATATTTCCAAAGATTATTTTACCTTGTAACTATCAAATCTGAACGTTTCGTCTAATGCCGGTAAAATTATACTTCTAATTACTTTTTTATCCATATCCATTGACAAGAATTGGGTCAAACTGACTTGTGATGTTTGTTTGAAAATATTGGCTAAATACAAAAAATTATAAAAATGGCAACAAGAATTAAATAGAACGGACTTATAGATAACGTAGCTCCGACTGTTTCAAAAATCAGGAAAATATCAGAAGGAAATTCTGGATGTTGGTTTTTGGTCGACAAATTTCCAGCCAGTGTTCCAATGTTTCGAACCGCAACATGTGCCACTAATTTTAAGTGTTCGACCATTTTAATCAAATACGAAAAATCACTCCTCGAATTACCAACTTTCTCAAATAGATTCATAGTTTCAGTTAAAGTTAGAGCACCGCCTAATTCAATCGAAGCGTTACGAACTGCATATGTTGTTAATTCCGGCACGTGTGTAACGTCGATGTAAACTTGTGGTGGTTTCAAAATTGGATATACACCTGGAAATGAATAAAAAGTAAATTGAATTTAGAAATCAAGAAATACCTCTTGCAGTATTTCCTGCCACTAACATTGAAGTCTTATTTCCAATTAGTGCAAGCACATCAATAATTTCATTGACGCTTTCTACTTTGTACCATTGAGATTCCTCAGTTTTGAAACAAACAGAATTAAATTTCTGAACGATTTCCTCGCATTTCTTCTTGCAAGCTTTATCACATTTTCTCAAATCTTCGATATCGCACGTTCCCAAAACATGAGAACAAGCATCGATGGCCAATGACTTAAAAGCTGTAAGGATGGGGCGATACCCTGTACATCTGCAGATATTTCCGCCGAAGGAATCTTCGACCATTTGCATGGTCAAATTCGAAGATTCGTAAAGTGGATACATGCTCATTACCATTCCAGGAGAACAGAATCCGCATTGAGTTCCATTAAATTTGGCTAACGTTTTTTGAATCGGATGGTAGCCGATTTCCACGTTTCCGATCCCTTCGATCGTGTGGATGACCCATCCATGACACGAATAGATTGAAACCAGACACTAAAAACTTCATCCAATTTTTTTCCTATTTGTTTTTATTTACTTACTGAATTGACCGCAAACAAGAGGTTCTTTTTTGTTACTGGATGTTGTCGGGTGACGGCCACGATGCAGCTTCCACACCCGCCCTCCAAACACATGAATTTGGTGCCCGTCAGGAAGTTAACGGTCCTCAAAAATTCGACTAGGGTTGTTTCCGGGGTGACATCGGAAACTTTTACCTTGTACTCGGTGTCACCGACCGATAAATTGATTTCGTCTCGTCTAAATTTTTTTTGAGAGAATTTTGTAATTTAAAGAAATAAGCTTACCTTTTGCTTACAGCACTTTCCATTTTTAAAATATAGTGGAGAAGTCACAAAAACTACAAATTTTCGCCAGACGGGATCATGCAGACTGAGAAAAGTTGTAACGGAATTTGAAGTGATGCCTTGAAAAAACGTGTTGTGAATAACAATTAACGGGTCTAGATCAAGTCCAATGTGAAAAGGTAAGAGCGAGGCGACTGGTTTAGATAATAAATAGTTTGGAACTTTGTGTGCATTGCGAAATTATTTCATTGAATAATTAAATTACTTTTTCTCTTGATTGTTTCAATAAAACTTTGTATTTAGATAGAGATTAATTATTATTGTAAAAAGTGAAAAGCGAGAATTCTTATTATCCCATTTGTTCCATTCCATTTAATTTGACATTAAGTAACACACATTTTATTTGTTACAATTTCTTTCTTTACAACTTATAAAATTGATGACGATTTAAGCAATTTATAAATGTCTGCTCGACAGTAAGAGGACCATCTAAAAAGCAAAAAAATCGAAATAAGATCGAATGTTATTTGAAATAGTGTTTACCTATTGGAAACCATTTTTCTGCTGAAGGGTTGCTGGTATTCCTGGCAGAAGCCAAAGCATACCTTATGGCAAAAACAACGCTAATAGCCAAACACAAAGGCGGCTCGGCAACAGCTTAAATTACAATAGTAACAAAAATAAATAATAAATAGGGAAAGCTACCTTTTGAATTCAATACTCCGGGCTGGTTAGGATTGTTTTTAGGAAATTTAACTCTGAAATTAACAGGAATGTCTTGAGCACCAGGAGGTTTATAGGTCCAAGTTCTGTTGGTCAAAAGTTCCCCTCTGGCGTTATAAATTAAATTTTCAGTCGTCCAAAACCCGACACCCATGATGAAAGCCCCTTCCACCTGTCCTATATCAATTTTGGGGCTTATACTATTTCCAGTGTCTTCCAACAGATCCACGCGTGTGATCACATGCTGCCCTGTTAGAATATCGACCTCCACCTCGGTAACACACACTCCATAAACATCATAATTTGCTAAATCGCTAGGCGTAAACCTGTGAAATTGAATTGATGAATTGATCATTTAATTAGTATAGTACTGACATGTAAGTTGCGCTTAGGTCTACAAATTGTTCCCAACACCTCCTCACAAGCTCTTTCCAGGTTGGGTTGGTCATAGTTTGGCGAATGGGTTCAATTCTTGCCAGTAAAATTTCGCAAGCTCTTAACGTCGCCTGAAATACTATAAATGAAATTGTGATCATCCAATAAATGTTTGAAGTATTACAAAACTGAGCGCTTCACTGGTGATGCTTGCTACTGAACTATAGGAATTTGGTGATATTAAATTGTTTGCAGGTTTAATCGCAACCATATCCAATGTTATCCCCAACGCGTAGGCACAAACTTGCGCCACCTGAATGCATAAAAATTGTTCCTTTCTTTTATTAATTGATTGCCGTTCTTACTTTTGTGTTGATCCCTTGTCCCGCTTCGATCCCACCGTGTGATATGGCCACCGTTCCATCGACTGCATAAATTGAAATCATCACACTAAAATTCCCCAGAATGACGATGCCATAAGTCATCGGAACTAACGACAGACCTTTTTTTCGCCAACGATTTTCCTATGAAAATAAATTACAAACCAGCAATCAAGTGCACCTTTTACCTTATTATAATTTTCGATTTGGATCAAACGAGCGTCGTAATCGGACCATAGTCTCGTTTCGTTGATGAACCCAATAATTTTTGAGTTGTTTGTTGGATCCATGTTTGCGAGCCTTACCTCCAACGGTGAAGCGCCTGTTGTGGCTGCAATGTGTTCCATGATGCTTTCCATCATTGTTAACCCTTCCGCAGTCCCTGCAATTGGATATTTTAACATTACTTTAGTCTGAGATGGAACATTATTACCAGGCGCACGACACTTTACGTTGCCTGGATTATCGGTATAAACTGCGTAACCATTAACGGTAAATGTTTCGCTTCTATACATTGCATTAAACATGTCTAAATTCATGGAAACCGTTGGTTCAGAAGTCCCAGCTCCATAATCCATGTAAGAATCGTATGATAAATATTGGATGACGTTATTTTCATCGACTGCAACTTTGTAATTTCCCGCCATTGGAAACCTTTTACCTATTACGTTCATATTGTTGGTAAATGACATTCGGAGTCGCACAGGTTTTCGCAATTTATAAGCGGCCAAAGCCGCTGCGCAACTTGGTAAGGTGTTCCTCGTAATTTTACCCCCAAAAGCACCGCCAAGGCGACGAACTTTAATGTTAATTCTGCAACAAATCAAATAAGTACTAATAAAGTGTTCGCAATAGGTACCTATTTTCGGGAATCTTTAGGACATTAGATACGGCCATTTGAATAATATCCATCCACTGAGTGCTGGGATATATATCCAAGGCATCTTCTGTTGGTATTACTAAACAATTTTGAGTCTCCATGTGATAATGATACATTCCCTTTGAGTCGAAAGTACCTTGAAGGATCGTTTTTATGTTGGTCCCTTTTGAAAAAATTAATTAAAAATAATTGGTTTAAAATTGAAGGAGTACCTTTCGATGTTGGTTCAATTGTACTTTCTAAAGTTAGCCTATTTGTGGCATTAGCTTTCAGTATTTCTCTAATAGTTAACAAGGGTTCTTGCTGGCCAGGGGCGTATGTTACCCTTACCAAATTAGCCCCTTTTTCTGCAATTGTCGCACTTGTGGCCACTACAATTCCTAGCGGTTGGTTGTAATATTTCACGGTTTCGCTACAAAACAATTCTTCAGGTATTGGTGGTGTTGGAATTGAAAGATTTCCATTAACTGGTATGAAGGAATTTTCGCCCGGGATATCGTTTTTTCCCAGGAAGGCAACCACCCCATCTAATTTCTAATTTAAGATTATTTGTTTGTTTGATGGCGTTCTTAAACTCACCAAGGCCTCAGAAGTATCAATCTTTACTATGGTCGAATATGCGACTGCGTTTGCTGTTACGAAAGCCGCATGTAAAGTTCCAGGCATATCTGGGATGTCCATAATATATTCTGCTTCTCCTGATGTTTGTGCCAGGGCTTCGATTTTGCTGATGGGTTGTGTTAATGGATAGAGCGACTCGTTTGTTTGGAAATCCTGTGTGCCAAAGGAAATAGGTCGAACTAATCTGGTCCCTCCACTTCTATAACTTGAAGTTATCACAGAATCAGGCGCTATACTCAAAATAAACTACAAGCAAAACAATTACTATTTGATACAGAAAATTTCTGAGCTTACTTTGTAAAATAAGGAAATGGCCAAACCTCTTCGAAATTCAGGTGATGTGGAAGGGGGAACCCTATCGGGATTAATTTCAATTTCCATGATTTGAAAAAGTGCTGATAAGGAATTATTGTCGAAGATGTTTTTGTTGATTAAGAACCGTTCGGCTTGTTTTGAGTGTACGAATGTAGAGTTGATTCCTCCATAAATGATGGTGGCTCCTTGGACTAAGTTGCCATTGGGGGCTAATTTTAATAAGAAACCAGCGTTCACCATAGCTACTGCATTTTGAGCCACCGGCATTATCTAAGTATATGCAAATAATAATATCCAGAACAAAATATTTCCAAAGATTTATTTTACCTTGTAACTATTAAATCTGAACGTTTCGTCTAAAGCTGGTAAAATTATACTTCTAATTACTTTTTTATCCATATTCATTGACAAGAATTGGGTCAAACTGACTTGTGATGTTTGTTTCAAAATATTGGCTAAATACAAAAAAATTAGAAAAATGGCAACAAGAATTAAGTAGAACGGACTTATAGATAACGTAGCTCCGACTGTTTCAAAAATCAGGTAAATATCAGAAGGAAATTCTGGATGTTGGTTTTTGGTCGACAAATTTCCAGCTAGTGTTCCAATGTTTCTAATCGGAACATCTGCCACTAATTTTAAATGTTCCGCCATTTTAATCAAATACGAAAAATCATTCCTCGAGTTACCAACTCTCTCAAATAGGTTCATGGTTTCAGTTAAAGTTAGAGCACCGCCTAATTCTATCGAAGCGTTGCGAACTTCATATCTTGTTATTTCCGGCACGTGTGTAACGTCGATGTAAACTTGTGGTGGTTTCGAAATTGGATATACACCTGAAATTCAATAAAAATTAAATTGAATTTAAAAGTCAAAAAATACCTCTAGCCGTGTTTCCTGCCACGAGCATTGAAGTCTTATTTCCAATCAGTGCAAGCACATCAATAATTTCATTGACGCTCTCAACTTTGTACCATTGAGATTCCCCAGTCTCGAAATGAACAGAACTAAACTTCTGGTTGACTTTCTCACACTTCTTCTTGCAAACTTTTTCACATCTTTTCAAATCTTCGATATCGCACGTTCCCAAAACATGAGAACAAGCATCGATGGCCAACGACTTAAAAGCAGTAAGGATCGGACGATATCCGGTACATCTGCAGATATTTCCGCCGAAGGAATCATCGACCATTTGCATGGTCAAATTCGAGGATTCGTAAAGTGGATACATGCTCATTACCATTCCAGGAGAACAGAATCCGCATTGCGTTCCATTAAACTTGGCTAAAGTTTTTTGAATCGGATGGTAGCCGATTTCCACGTTTCCAATACCTTCGATCGTGTGAACGACCCATCCATGACACGAATAAATTGAAACCAAACACTAAAAACTTTATCTAATTTTTTTCTATTTTTTTTATGTGCTTACTGAATTGACTGCAAACAAGAGGTTCTTTTTTGTTACTGGATGTTGTCGGGTCACGGCCACGATGCAGCTTCCGCACCCGCCCTCCAAACACATGAATTTGGTGCCCTTCATGTGCTTTACGGTCCTCAAAAATTCGACTAGGGTTGTTTCCGGGGTGACATCGGAAGCTCTGAGCTTGTATTCGGTATCACCAACCGATAGGTTGATTTCGTTTATTCTAAACTTTTTTTGAGGGAATTTTGTAACTTAAAGAAATGATCTTACCTCTTGATTATCGCACTTTCCATTTTTAAATTGTAGCAAGGAAGTCACAAAAACTGCAAACTTTCGCCGGACAAAAGGAGGCAGACGGTGAAGTGATATACTCAAATTTTGACCTATGCCACAGATCAAGAATTCTGAATTTAATAAAATTCTGTTCTTATACCTTGAAGAAACTTGATTTTCTGAATAATAATTAACTGCTCTACTACTTGAACCCGACTGGTTTGTAACTTTGTTGGCAACACGGATCATTTTATAAATATCAATTTTGAAGAATTAAATTATTCTTCCTCTTTATTGTTTGAATACAAATTTATGCTTACATAGAGATAAATTTTGCGAAAACAATTATTTTAAAAAGTGAAAAGGAAAGATTTTTATTATTTTATTTATCCCAGTTCCATTTAATTCTACTTTAAGTAACCCACATTGTATTTGTTACAATTTCTTTCTTTACAACTTATAAAGTTGATGACGGTTTAAGCAATGTAGAAATGTCTGCTCGACAGTAAGAGGACCATCTAAAAAGCAAAAAAATCGCAATAAGATCGAAAGCTATTTGAAATAGTGTTTACCTATTGGAAACCATTTTTCTGCTGAAGGGTCGCTCGCATTCCTGGCAGAAGCTAAAGCGTACCTTATAGCAAACACAACACTAATCGCCAAACACAAAGGTGGTTCGCCTACGGCTGCAATTACAATAATAACAAAATTAAATTAATAAAAGGAAAAAACTACCTTTTGAATTTAATACTCCAGGTGTGTTCGGATTGTTTTTAGGAAATTTAACTCTGAAATTAACGGGAATGTCTTGAGCACCAGGAGGTTTATAGGTCCAAGTTCTATTGGTCAAGAGTTTTCCTCTGGCGTTATAAATTAAATTTTCAGTCGTCCAAAACCCGATACCCATTATGAACGCCCCTTCCACCTGTCCTATATCAATTTTGGGGCTTATACTATTTCCAGTGTCTTCTAACAGATCCACGCGTGTGATCACATGCTGCCCTGTTAGAATATCGACTTCCACTTCGGTAACGCACACTCCATAAACATCATAATTTGTTAAATCGCTGCTTTTATACCTGTTGAATTTAATTCATTATTTAATAATTTAATTGGTTAAGTGCTGACATATAGCTGGCGCTAAGGTCTACGAATTGTTCCCAACACCTCCTCACAAGCTCTTTCCAGGTTGGGTTGGTCATAGTTTGACGAATGGGCTCAATTCTTGCCAGTAAAATTTCGCAAGCTCTTAACGTCGCCTGAAATACTATAAATGAAATTGTGATCGTTGAATAATAGTTTAAAGTATTACAAAACTGACTGCTTCGCTGGTGATGCTAGCTGATGTAGAAAAGGCATTTGGTGATGTTAAATTGTTTGAAGGCTTTATGGCAACCATCTCCAATGATATGCCCAACGCGTAGGCACAAACCTGTGCCACCTGCGCAGCCAAACAAAACTTTCATTTTATAATTACCAATCATTTTTTTGGGAATTGCAGTTACCATAGTTTACTCATAACAAGGATTTACCTTTGTGTTGATCCCTTGTCCCGATTCAACCCCACCGTGTGCTACGGCCACCGTTCCATCGACTGCATAAATTGAAACCATCACACTAAAACTTCCCACAAAGGTAATTATATAAGTCATTGGAACTAACGACAGACCTTTTTTCCGCCAACGATTTTCCTATAACAAATAAATAGCAAACCAACAATCGAACGCACTTTTTACCTTATTATAATTTTTGATTTGGACCAAGCGACCATCGTAATCGGACCATTGTTTCGCTTCGTTGATGAACCCAATAATTTTTGAGTTCTTTGTTGGATCCATGTTTGCAAGTCTTACCTCCAACGGTGAAACGCCTGTTGTGGCTGCAATGTGTTCCATAATGCTTTCCATCATTGCGAACCCTTCCGCGTCCCCTGCAATTGAAATTGTTTTAGTTTAGTTTGAGGTAGGGAATTATTACCAGGAGCACGACACTTAATGTTAGCTGCATTATCGGTTTGAACTGAATAACCATTTACGGTAAATGTTTCGCTTCTGTACATTGCATTAAACATTTGAATGTTGAGCAAAACGCTAACTTCAACATCTCCTACCCCGTAATCCTCATAGAAATCGTACAATAAATATTGGATGACATTGTTTTCATCTATTGCAACTTCGTAATTTCCCACCGTTGGAAACCTTTTACCTATTACGTCCATATTGTTGGTTAATGACATTCGGAGTCGCACGGGTTTTCGCAATTTATAAGCGGCCAAAGCCGCCGCGCAACTTGGTAAGTTGTTTCTCGTAATTTTACCCCCAAAAGCACCGCCAAGGCGACGAACTTTAATGTTAATTCTGCAACAAATCAAATAAGTACTAATAAAGTGTTCGCAACAGGTACCTATTTTCGGGAATCTTTAGGACATTAGATACGGCCATTTGAATAATATCCAACCACTGAGTGCTGGGATATATATCCAAGGCATCTTCTGTTGGTATTACTAAACAATTTTGAGTCTCCATGTGATAATGATACATTCCCTTTGAGTCGAAAGTACCTTGAAGGATCGTTTTTATGTTGGTCCCTTTTGAAAAAATAAATTAAAAATAATTGGTTCAAAATTGAAGGAGTACCTTTCGATGTTGGTTCAATCGTACTATTTAAAGTTAGCCTATTTGTGGCATTAGCTTTCAGTATTTCTCGAATAGTTAACAAGGGTTTTTGCTGGCCAGGGGCGTATGTTACCCTCACCAAATTAGCCCCTTTTTCTGCAATTGTCGCACTTGTTGCAACTACAACCCCGATCGGTTGGTTGTAATATTTCACGGTTCCGCTACAAAACAATTCTTCTGGTAGTGGTGGTGTTGGAATTGAAAGATTTCCATTAATTGGTATGAAGGAATTTTCTCCTGGGATATCATTTTTTCCAAAAAACGCCACAACCCCATCTAATTTCTAATTTAAAATTATTCATCTGTTTGATGGCGTTCTTAAACTCACCAATGCCTCAAATGTATCAATGGTTTGTATGGTGGAATATACCTCTGCTTTTGCTGTTACGAAAAAGGCGTGTAAAGTTCGAGGCGTATCCGGGATGTCCATGATATATTCTGCTTCTCCTGATGTTTGTGCCAGGGCTTCGATTTTGCTGATGGGCTGTGTTAATGGGTAGAGCGATTCATTTGTTTGAAAATCCTGTGCGCCGAACGAAATAGGTCGAACTAATCTCGTCCCTCCACTTCTATAACTTGGATTCATCACAGTGTTAGGTGCTATGCTTAAAATAAACTTCAAACAAAACAATTACTATTTCTTACAGGAAACTCCTGAGCTTACTTTGTAAAATAAGGAAATGGCCAAACCTCTTCGAAATTCAGGTGATGTGGAAGGGGGAACCCTATCGGGATTAATTTCAATTTCCATGATTTGGAAAAGTGCTGATAAGGAATTATTGTCGAAGATGTTTTTGTTGACTAAAAATTGTTCGGCTTCTTTTGAGTGTACGAATGTAGGGTTGATTTTACATTTCCATTTTCGCCTTCAATTCGGGTCGTTCCTTATACAGGGTGATTCCTAAAAAACGTCTCACGCTCTAACTCAGTTATTTATTGCGCGATTTTAGAAAAATATAAATAATTAGTCGGGTAAGTACTACAAGAAGGTATTAATTTTGATTTTTTTCCACATTTTGTGTCTTTGAGCTGTGAGTTGTGAAAAATTGACAATTTTTGGCATTTTTGAAATTGCACCAGCTACAATTATACTGTGTGTTAAATTTTGGTTCTTTGTTCACTTTTATTATCCTTAAACATGGGAAAAGTTAATTTGAAGAGTGAAATCCGTGAAACCATATTGCATTTTCTGTTACAAAATCATAAGAATCACAGATTAAAGAAAGGTGTTATAACTAAGGTAGGAGAGCAATTCGAAATATCACGAGCGACAGTTAAACGAATTTGCTCAAGAGCAAGAGAATGTATGAAAAAGAAAGAGCCGATAAATGTGAAGCCCAAAAGAAAAGGAAACGCACGGAAAAGTTACTAACAATGAGGAATATTGAAGTGAACCGCAGAACTACTTTGCATTCATTAGGACATGCAGTCGATATTTCAATATCATTATGGCGTTTATTAAAACGCGGAAAAAAAAACGTCATTCCAATGCCCTCAAACCTTTATTAAAAATGACAATAAGTCAAAACGTTTGCGACATTTCTTATCGTTTGTGGAAGAGAATGGCCAATTTTAAGACATGTTTGATTACATTCACTTCGATGAAGACTGGTTCTACATTTCCAAAATAAATCAGAAGTTCTATCTACTTCCTGAGGAAACAGAGCCTAGCCGTCATATCAATATAAGTCCAATGTGGTTAAAGTTTTGAGTCAGTTTACGTTTCGCTGTGCTTGTGTAATCATGCCACCAAAAAGAAAACGTTTGTCGCTTAAAGACAAAATTCAAATTATTACAGAAAGTGAAAAATTTAGTACCAGTGCTAGAAAGTTGGCAGAAAAGTTTGGAGTTGGAAGGACACAAATTAAAGAAGATTTTTGAAGAAAATTCCAATTCAGAGCAGAAGAGAAAATTCCCCAAAACCGAAGGATTTGCTATTGACTAAGTAGTTTACAATTGGTTCTGTAAAGCGAGAAATAGAAACATCCCCATACTAAAAGAAAAAGCATTGGAAGCAGCCAAAAATTTAAACATTTTAAATTTTAAAGCTTCAAATGGGTGGCTTAAAAATTTTTGTCAAAGACATGAAATAAGCTTTAAAATAGTTTGCGGTGAGTCAGCTGATGTCGATCTGATCAGTGTTGAAGCCTGTAAAACAAAGCTACAAAATGTACTCTTGAAGGACTACTAACCAAAAGATGTGTATAATGCCGATGAAACTGGACCATTTTACCTTGCAATGCCGAACAAAACGTTTGCTTTCAAGGAAGATAGATGTACAGGTAAAAAAAACCCGAAACAAAGATTGACAATTTTATTCTGTGCAAATATGGAAGGTGACAAGGAAGATCCGTTAGTCATCCGAAAAAGTAAAAATCCTCGGTGCTTTAAAGGGTCGCACATTCACAAACTTCCTTTAGAATGGGAATCTAATAAAAAAGCCTGGATGACAACAGAGATTATGACTTCGTGGCTAAAGAAATTTGATGAAAAGATGAGAAAGCAAAACAGAAAAGTCCTCTTATTTCTGGATAACGCCGCGTCCCATCCCAAAGTGACATTAGAACATGTAAAAATAATCTTTCTACCCCCAAACACCACCTCACATTGTCAGCCATTAGATCAAGGGATCATCCATAGCTTTAAGATAGCTTACAGAAAAATTTTGATTAAGAGGCTTCTAACATTCACAAACAATGAAAGTTCTTTCCAAGAAGAACAAAAAAGCATCAATTTGACCAGCGCTTTAGTTTGGATATTAGCAGCCTGGAAAAGCGTTTCTCGAGCAACTATTTCAAACTGTTTTGCAAAAGCCGGATTTTTAGAAAGTGTTGAGCAAGAAGATGATTTCGATGAAGAAGATAAAATTCCGCTAGCCCAGTTTGTTCCAGTTGTAAAGAATAAGCCCGGCGCAAGTCTGGAAAATTATGCGTCTATTGATTGCAATGCATTGACCGAAAATCCTGTAGTAGGCATCCAAGAAATAATCACTAAATTAATTCATGATGACGGCAATAATTCAAATAGTGAAAGTGATGTGGAAGAATCTGAAATTTATACGTCAAATATCAAGGATATGGCTGAAGTGTGTGAAAAACTAAGATATATACAAAATTTTCTATTTTCTACTGACAAAAGTGAACTAGCTGTAGAAATTATTAACATTTTAACAAAATGTGAATCTCAGGTTTTTCAAACAAAAATTAAGAACCTAAAACAAACTTCTATTGATCAATATTTTAAGAAAATGTAACTTCATTATGTAATTTTGCAGTCAATGATTATATGTAATATTTTTTAATCAACATAACAAAATGAAAATACATAAGTTTATGTGATAATTTTATAAAATTAACATTAAAAATATATCGAAAAGAAAAGGAGTTACTATATACTATAAAATATCAATAAATTGTGTGCCGTCAAAGTGTGTATGTGAAAATTTTTCGGTCCGTGAAGGTTTGACCAAATTGGATTATTTTTTCGAGAAATATTTTGTAGAGTTGTTTTGACGCGTTATATTACTGTTTTGGTTTGGTTATTTGTTGGTTTTCGTCGATCTACAGTGTGGAACTGGGGAGAAATTTGTATTTTTGGGTTTGACGTTTTCCGTTGACATTTTTCTAATTTTTTAAGTGTTCTTGATTTTTTGAACTTTTGTGATTTTTTTTTTTTTTTTTTTTTTGCCTGTGAAGAGAAGATTTGGGACTCTTTGTCTTTGGGTCGTGGACTAAGTGAGGGCACGTTTAGAAATTTGGAAAATCGAGAACTTTGGTACTGACGTTTCCCATTGAAAAATTCTTGCCGATTCTTTTTGGAGAGTAATTGGATACTGGATTGGTCTTTGAGCTTTATCTTGAGCTTATCTTGTGACTACTTTTTGGTTTGGTCCGGTTTTTTTTTTTGACAGTTTATTTATGAAATGTCATATTTGTCCAAATTCAAAATTTTTCAAGAGTTTACATGGTCTCAAAATTCACATTTCTAGATGTCATAAACAGAATGTGCCTGTTCCGGAACTTCCTGTTAAATTTCTCAATTTAACAGAAAAAATTGGTTACCTAAAATCGAATGTCTGTATTCTTAGAAGAATTCCGCGTGGAGCTAGAATATCCGTGGCTAGTAAACTAGCCAAAATTATAAATGAATGTGTTTCCGTTAATTCTTTACCATCCTGGGAAGACCTTTTTCTTTTTGCCTTTCGTGTTCTTCATGTTCCTATTAAAAATGGTTATGAAAAGGAATCTTTAACTTCTAAAGTTAAGAAGAATGCTGACTCTAACGTGGACTCCATACTTTATTCCAAAACCGATTTCTCAAAATTTTCAATTTATAAATCGGTTGAGAACAAAATTGCGGATGGTGATATTAAGGGTGCAGTTCGCTTATTATCTTCTGATGACTCATTTGCCAACAATAATGCTGATACTTTTGAATCGTTGAAATCTAAACATCCAATTCCTTCAAGATTACTCCAGTTTCCTGATCCACCTGAAGAAATGGTAGAACATCTCACTGTCTCTGAAGATCAAGTTTATAAAGCGATTATGTCATTCCCTAATGGTTCTGCTGCTGGAATGGATGGAATAAGACCACAACATCTCAAAGATTTATTAGGTAATGGTACAGGTGACTCTGGTCGTCACTTATTGAAAGCCATCTGTAGTCTCTGCAATCTCATGTTAGCTGGTGAAGTTCTTTCTGATATTAGACCTATTCTTTATGGTGCCTCTCTTTGTGCCCTTTCTAAAAAAGATGGCGGTATCCGTCCTATTGCAATAGGTTCAACTTTTAGACGTTTATCTTCTAAATTATGCAGTTTCCACATTAAGGATTCGTTATCTTCCTTTTTTCATCCTATTCAATTAGGTTTTGGAATTAAGGGTGGTTGTGAGGGAGCTGTTCATTCAATTAGAACTTATATTAATAATCAATCTGATGCTGAGGTTTTCCTTAAAATCGATGTTAAAAATGCTTTCAATTCTATCGAAAGAGACTCCCTTCTTTCTGTTGTCAAGGCTGTTACTCCAGATATATATCCTTATCTCTGGCAATGTTATGCTTATCAATCAAAATTATTCTTTAATGGAAATGTTATTGAATCCTCAGTAGGTTGTCAACAAGGTGACCCTCTCGGTCCTGCAATTTTTAGTTTATCGATTCATCAAATTATTAAGAATTTGATTTCAGAATTGAATGTTTGGTACTTGGATGATGGTTCTTTAGGTGGTAAGGCTTTGGATGTCTTACAAGACTTAGAAACGATAATTTCTGAATTTAAGAAAATTGGTTTAGTTCTTAATTTCAATAAATGCGAACTTTTCTTCCTTAATAATGTTTCGGAATTAGACAAGTCTTCAATTTTGGAAAGATTCGAATTATTAGCTGCTTGTATTCACGTTTGTAATGTTGAAGACCTTTTTATTCTTGGTTGTCCTATTTTCGATGCAGCAATTCCTCCATTCATTTCTAAAAAAATTGATTCATTCTCTTTACTTTCTTCAAATCTATGTAAAATTAATCCTCATATTAGTTTATTTTTACTCCGCCATTGTTTTTGGATACCTAATTTCACTTATAATCTCAGATGTTGTCCTTTTTGGAAATTTAAAGATGAGTGTCTTGAATTGGATAATATTGTTATTTCTTCTTTGGAAAAAATTTTGAATATTAAATTTACAATTCGATCTTGGACTCAAGCCAAATTACCAATCCGTTTTGGTGGATTAGGTATAAGGTCTATAATTGATATTTCCTCGCCTGCCTTTTTGTCTTCTATATTTTCTAATTCTGAACTTATTATGTCCATTCTACCTTCTAGTTTCTCTAATTTTGAAATTACATCCCTTAACGAGGCTGTTGATTATTGGAAGGAAATTTCTAATTCGTCTTTACTTCCAAAAGAACTTTCTATTCAAAGAAATTGGGACTTACCTATCTGTGAGAAAATATTTCAAAATTTATTATCTTCCTCAAATATTACAGAAAAGGCTATCTTATTAGCTGGATCTGAACTTGAATCTGGAGCTTGGCTTGAAGCTCTTCCATCTTGTAAATTAGGTACTCTTTTAGAAAAAAACATCTTACAAATTGCTATTTCACTTAGATTGGGGATCAATTTCTGTCATCCTCATATCTGCTCGTGCGGTTCTTCTGTAGACTCGTTGGGTCATCATGGTTTATCGTGCATTAAAAGTGCTGGTAGACTCTCTCGTCACAGCTGTATTAATGACATTATTAAACGTGCTTTCTCTTCTGCCAACATTCCTTGTATCCTTGAACCTAATGGTATTCTGAGGGATGATGGCAAACGTCCAGATGGTATTACAGTTATTCCATGGAAAGTAGGTAAATCCTTAGTTTGGGATTTTACTTGTACGGATACACTTGCCCCTTCTCATTTAACTGATTCTTCATTTTCTGCAAGATCTGCTGCTCACTTGGCAGAAAATCTTAAGAAAAAGAAATATAAGTCAATTTCTGATGATTATTTTTTTGTCGCCTTCGCTGTGGAAACTTTGGGTCCTTGGAGTGCTGATGCCCTTTCTCTCCTTGAAGATTTGGGGAGGCGTATTGTGCAAACAACGGGAATTCCTCAAGCCAAAACATATTTGAAGCAACGAATAAGTTTGGCTATACAAAGAGGTAACGTTGCTAGTGTTCTTGGCACAGCCCCGCTTTCTTCTTCTCTTAATGAGTTATTTTATTTATTCTAGTTATTACTTATGTTATGTTATTTTACTTTGTTTGTTATATACATGTTACTTTTTACTATTTAATATTAGTTATAAAAATGTAATATTTTACCCTAATAAAAAAAACATAAAAAATTCAACATGTTTTATTTAGATATATTCATCACTCTCAATAACGGTCATCTCCTTATAACGATCATTTTCACAATAAATTTTTGTGGCCGCTATTGAGAGGTTTTACTGTACCTAATTTTAT
Organism: Dascillus cervinus; assembly: GCA_949768715.1. NCBI lineage: Eukaryota > Metazoa > Arthropoda > Insecta > Coleoptera > Dascillidae > Dascillus > Dascillus cervinus. Next base: position 22,204,255 of record OX458322.1, read on the forward strand.
AAATTTTCATAGTTAATAAAGCGTTATTCCCACTTATATGAATGTTAACTTTTTGCAAAAAAAAAAAGTAAATCAAATGGCTCATTTATTTTGGAATTTTTTAAAATAGCTCATGGCTCATTTAATATGGAACAGAGGTAATATATTTTTATTTCTGAAATCGGGCAATAAATAACTGAGTTAGAGTGTGGAACGTTTTTTAGGAATCACCCTGTATGTCACTTGCAATTTTTCAAATTTGTTTGCTAAAGTGATTCTTTCAAATTGGTTGAAAAATTTAAATTCCAAATGCAGACATCCCAAAGAGCGCATTCTTGTAAAACCAGTTGTAAAGTGCTTGAACAAATCAGTGTTTTTATTGGCATCTCATTTAAAACTTTTTGCCTATTTAAAATAAACATGTTTGCTTCTGGGAACATGCGAAGTAATGGGGATAGGATGGAATCGGCGACGCGACGTTTCAAACAAGACCGAGCTGTTTGCCTTGAAACGGTTTTATAAAATCCATCGCATTACCTAATTATTCACAATGTTGCGTGTTCTAGTCGTTTTACAAATCTTCCAAATTGCATATTCCGCAGATTTTGGTGAGTGTCATGGATCGACCAAATTACCAATTAATCAGAGTTCTGCAGTTTCAAGCGTTCAATTGTGCAGGAAATCGGACCCAAATATCGGAAACTGCCTCATCATTGGCATAAAGCAAGCAGTGGATGCCTTGGCAAGCGGTGAGTCTGGCACAGCTAATTACCATTTATATTTATTTTTATCGTTTAGGATGTTCCGCTTTTAACCTCCAACCATTAAATGCTTTCAAACTTGAAGAATTCCTTATTCCAGCGAATACTGGCACCGATCATGCCGATGAACGTTACAAAACCATCTCTGTTTATGGACTAGCCAATGACGTCACAATAACAGACGCCAAGTAATTGTATTTAACTTTAAAACTTGAATTAAATTTGAATTTACAGAATCAATCTCGTCGACCTGTCAATCGATTTTGAGAGCTTTTTCCCTAACATCACCGTGGTTGGGGAAGTTTACAGAGACAACAGAACATTCGTGGAAACTGACGAATTGATTCCCATGAAGCTGGTCCTCGGTAAGGAAAACCTCCTCCAAAATTGTTTTTTCCTCAAAAAACAATGACATAACTAAATAAAAACGCGGTTATTTGGATATCACTGTGTTTATCATTACCTTAGAATTTTTATATGTTAAAAGTTACTTCTTTTGGCTCACAATTTTGTATTCACTCGGCTGCGTTAACGCTCCGCCTCGCAAACACAAAAGAAAATGACAGTTTTACTCCAAATCCTATTGTTAAAATGTTCTTTTAGGCAATACGTTCTTCGTTCACAAAATCCGCGGAGAGAAATATACGAAAGACAACAAGGAATATCTGAGGATTCTTCAGTACAAAATTCACATGACGCCTGTATCCATCAAATTCAATGTTGGAAGCGCCATTAATGTGGAAGTCGATCTTGGTGATCCGATTTGGAAGGCTGCACTGCCTTCATTTAGCTCAGATTTTAATCCAATTTTCATTGAAATCTTGCGAAGCACAGCGAATAAAGTTTTTGAAAATGTTCCCTTCGACTCGATCTTCTTAGATTAACTGTTAAAAATGGAAAATAAAGCAAACTTCAATATGACTTCCAAAATACAGACTGATCGTTAATGAATGAAGGTTGGGCACTTCGCTGTGATCGCAATATCTGGAAACATAATCAAAACTTTCATCTGTCAATTGTCAGTTTTCCGTTTCTGCACTCAGAAAAAAAACATTCTTGTAGGTAAGAAATTTCGGGCTTAAATTTAAAATTTCTCGTTCTCAATTTTGGCCCAATAATTGGTCATTCTGGAGGTTTAAGAATGTTCATTCCTGTTGTCAAATTGATTTCAAAAATGTTTATTTTATTTGTCAAATTTAAGAACGGGATATTCTCAATTTCCAGAACGTTGATTCTTTGTGACAAATTCAAGAATGGGTCGCTCTAATTTTAAGAACTTTTATAAGTTTTACATTTAAGAATAGGTCATGTTGATTTCAAGAACTTTTATTTAATTACTTAAGGTGGGTTTCGTAGGTCTAGAAGTGAGGTTAGAATTATTGAATTTTCAATCCAAGTTAATTTAAATATTACAATTTTAAGAAACATTTACTCAGTGTTACACTGTAGCCTACTTAATACCGAATGAGAAGACATACTTGATAAATTTTGGTAATGAGCAAAATCGCTTGAAAATATTTTAATATAGCATAATAAATTATGAAAAGTATATGTCATCATACGTTCATGCCAGTGGTTTGCGATTTCTACCGTGTGAAGCTTATCTGCACTGTACATTTTAAATTAACTTGGATTGAAAATTCAACAATTCTAACCTCACTTCTAGACCTACGAAACCCACCTTAAGATGTTCTTAATAATGCGGTTTCTTATTCAAGAATTGAGGTTGGTCTTCTTATTATATTAAATAAGCACTTGTAAATACAATGATTTGTTGGCTTACTTTTATGAATATTGTAGAATGTAATGCTCGAATTGAAGAAATTTTAGAATATAAAGTTATTTTTCATACATATTTTTATTAATAGGTGAAAATTTAACATCACATCACATCCTATTTAAACATACATTTTCAGTTTAAGAACCACATTATCATTTGGTAACAGATGTACGTATATGAAATGGAAGTTCGTTGAAGTCATTAGCCTTCTCAATTAATTTTGGCCGCCACACGAATAAATTGTTTTTCTCTCAAGAAATAATTGGCCAAAATCTACATCAATCTAAAAGCAAAGAAACAAAATGCTTACATTGTACCATGAACGTATTATTATAAAAATTTACCAATAAAGACCAGTTTGAATGCTTTAATAATTACCATTCCACTTTATGAAGATTTTCTTTCCGTAAATCCGCGTACTTCAGTCACGGTTGTTTTTTTGTTAAATTCTTACATTTTTCTACATCCGCTAAAAAGTAAAATTTATTATATGATAAATAAATAACACTAAATGTATAAAAGAAAATCAAAATTATATTTTTACCTTAATCGTTACTATTAATTCTGTTATAAAAACAACTGGTTTGCATGTCCCTTTCTTTTTATCTCTTCTTACTTTTTGTTCTGACGGAAATAAACTAAAAAACAATTTGTTTAATAGCTGTTACATTGAAACAACTTGTAGAACTTTTACAAAATTCATTCGGTAAGATAAAAGTGTGGGAAAAATTATAATTACAACAAATTTACTTACATTCGAATTTATCATACACAGAATCAAAAAATCTTCATAATTTCAGTACCATTTTTAGAAATGATCTTTGAAGCTGATCATTTTGTTGATCGACAATCATTAATATTGCATTGAATTAACATCTTTTTCTCGGCACATTAAACTACTTGTAATATTTCCCATTTCTTCACAATTAAATATTCACTAATTATGTAAGTTACTAAAAATTCACTTTACAATAAAAATACAGAAAATGCACACCGTAATATGTATTTTCTTACTGCAAGCCGAAGTTTGGTGTAACGTTTTTCAACTAAATTTGTGAGAAATTCTAAAGTAATTTATTAATTGTCAGTAAACAATCTTTTGCAGAAACAATCTCGGCCATAAAGCAATTTACAACATTCCGTACAATTCCGCTACCTCCAGTGAGGTCACCATAAAATTTAGAATCCCCGTGCTTAATTCAAAACGATGGTTTGCTTGATTTAATATTGTTCGTGCTAAAAGTAAACAGAATCGTTCTAAATACAAGACTTTTATCAGTTCTTAATGTAAGAAGTGGGTTTTTAAAAAAATCTTAGGTGGAATTTTTTTCAGTGTGTTGAAACATTTGACTGCTTGGTAATTAAATGAATTATTCCGTTTTGTTTGAGTTAGACCAATGAGAAATGCCTTGCACGCTACTGAAAATAGTTGGGATTAGTATGTGTAGCAAGCGGCAAGTTCATTCATTAATGATCACATTGTATGATGTGTGATCAATATCTCACAATCAGTTGTATTTACAAACCATAGCAACTGTACTTATTATTTTCTTGTCAAAGTTGAAAGGACCTGGTGTAAATTGTATTTTGTATGTAATTTTTTACATTGATAAATTTAACTTAACAAAAATGGCGCGTTGTCCCGAACTCCCCTTCCTGCCGGGCTTCAGCTTCAACCCGATGGTAAGTTCCGAATAAAAAAAATAAAATAAAACCCAACTGAAAACAGCTCGGCCAAACGAAGTTCAATCGCGACCCCCAATTCGACTTCATCGAAGGAGTGCCGGCCCTGGTCGAAAAAGTCAAGCCCAACATGTTCGGATCCCTGTCGGACCGCTACCCGTCGATCTTTGCGAGAGGAGAGGTTGCCGAGCTGCCGGCTTGGATCGCCTTCGACAAGCAGATCTTGAGATTCGACGCTTACTTCAAGGAAACGCTGCAAGAGGTCCGAAACTCCCCCTTCCAAATGCGCAAGGTCAAAATCTTGTTTTTCTTGGAGGACGGCACGATTCAGGTCATCGAGCCGAAAGTCGAAAACAGCGGGATTCCACAAGGTAGGTTCTTGGTTCTTCCCAAGTTGACAAGACTTATAGGCCAAGCAATAGAGCAAAATGAATGTCATAATTTAACATAAATACTACCTGGAAACCAACTGTGCCATTTTGTCAAAGACAGTTAGTAAATGAATTCTGCATAATTTCTAACTCAAGAATCATAGTTTTTAATTTGTTGTAAACAATTTTTTGCTTGTAAAATAGAAACTAATAAAGCAATCTTAATTATGTCAATAGACGAATTGTAGAAAATTAAATTGCGAAGAGAATGAGCAGTCGAATGGCCCCATCCGATATTTGGAACCGGAGAAAAGCCGGAAAAACAAGAAAATTCAGTGTTTTCTTAAGAAATGCACTACTTTCACATTTTTTAATTTTAAGAACTGCAACTTTGCACAAAGGTAGCTATTTATATGTACTATTGAGAGCAATTGTAAGTTAACGGCTACTTTTGGCTGTGTAAATGCTGATTTTTATTGTTCGTATACATGGATACATAAGTACCATACGTCAAACTGATAAATGTCAAATAGATCATTTAAAATGCCACGTTTAAATGAAGGTCAAAAAATGCGTGCAGTAACTTTACTAGAAAATGGTTGGTCTCTGCAAAGAGTAGCAGATGATCTACAAGTGAGTAAAACTTGCATTTTTAAACTTAAACGGAAATGGATCGAAACGCATACTGTTACCTACAATCATTCTGGTGGCCGTCCAAAGATTTCCAATCAAGAAATGGATGAAGCACTACTAGAAAATCTTAGAAACCATCCATTTAAAAGTGCTGTCAGTGCAATGCAAGAAACTAATTTTCCTGGATCACGATGGACGGCTTATCGTCGTATTAAAGATTCTGATTTACGCAATTTTTGTGCAGCCAGAAAATGTGCTTTAACTGAAGATCACAAAATTAATAGACTAAATTTTGCAAATACCTATATTGATGAAGTCGATATGTGGGATAATGTAATATTTACAGACGAAAAAGTTTTTCAATCGACCCATAATGGATCAGTTCGTGTGTACAGACCACCACGTTCAAGATACTTAGAGCAATATGTAAAACCAACCCATAACAGTGGTCGTTTTTCTGTTGCTGTTTGGGGTTGGATTAGCATACAAGGACAAGGTGAATGCTCGAGACTGGAGCAGCGATTGACCAGCGCAGTCTACCGTGATATTTTACAAGATATTATGCTACCATCTGTCACACAAACTCATGGAAACAATTATATCTTTCAACAGGTGCACTATAGTTAACTTCTTGCTAGAACTTATGTTAATATCTCCATTTTCAGGATAATTCACCAATCCATACTGCTCATGTCATCAGAGACTGGTTTACAGATAATAACATTAATGTGTTGCCCTGGCCTGCGCGAAGTGCAGACTTGAACCCGATTGAAAACGTGTGGGCTGCTCTAGTAAAAACAATTTATCACAATAATTTTAGGCCAAATAACAGGGAGCAACTTTCTCAATCTATAATGGAAGCTTGGAGAAATCTAGATATGAATTACATAAGAACACTTATTTTATCAATGCCCAGGCGTTTACAATATATTATTGACAATAACGGTTCATGGACAAAGTATTAAAACAGTCCCACTTTCTCAGTTTTTTAATTGACTTTTAATTGTTCATTTTTTTGTTTTACTCAAATTTTTGTATGAGTAGCCCAGTTCACTAAGCTAAAATATACAACAAAAATCTGTATTACCGGCCATGTCGTTAACTTTCAATTGCTCGCAATAGTACTTTATGTGTGCATAACCCCGACTCTGTTGAGCTATCAGTTTTTGCATAATCTCTAATTCAATTTTTCCTTGCGATATTTTCGTGGAGGTCTGGATGCTTCTATGATTGTTCGATTTAAATTTTAGAAACAGAATTGGAAAGCTAGCTAGACGTGCACAGCAACAAACGCCAATTTTGGTTTTTCAATCAAATGCAGCGAAATAGCCGAAAAACGGTCATGAATATGAGTAAAACCGGTCGAGCACGCCAAAGTAGTCGAGTAATCGGCGAAGACCAGCCGTTGAGGGGAAGCGCATCCCGGTTCTATTCCTTCCGCTAAACGTCTGGTCTCCCCCCCCCCCCCACTACTCGACCACTTTCACGTGCTCGACCGTTTTTACTCATATTCACGACCGTTTTTCAATTATTTCGCTGCATTTTATGGAAAAACTAAAATACATCTTTTGCTGTGTAGATCTAGTTTCCAATTCTGTTTTTAAAATTTAAATCGGACAATGGATCAAAAGTAAGAGACAGAATCAAGCGCAGTTGAACTGCGCATCGGAGGTGCTGTCAAATTGATGACTTATTTAAATTTTGAAATTATGTGGAACGAATCGTTACAAAAATTTAAAAACTTTAATTTTAGTGTAGTTGAGACATTTGTGACTTCGAAAGGAGTACAGAATACGCAGTTTAAGCGAGCGTATGCTTTTTTTAGTGAAGGTTTTGTTCATGATATTTTATGCTGGGAAGAAGAAAATTTTAGAGCAAAATGCTATAAATCGCAGAAAGGAAACGAAGCTCCACATAAACTTAGCTTTTACTCTGTAATAATGGCGTTAGGTTATACCCTTAATGGTGAAATGCTACGTACTGTCAATACTATACTACGGAATGGAAGCATAGATGTTGAAAAAGACCGATGCAAACAAACGGCAGGCGTTTGAGTTATGGATGTATCGGAGAACGTTGAGAATATTGTGGGTATAGGGAATAACTAATGTGCAAGTGATGCGACGAATGAATAAAGAAAGGGACGTGATATTGACAATGAAAAGATGAAAATTGTTATATATGGGACACATTATGAGAGGAAAAAGGTATCAGCTACTTCAGGTCATTGTTTAGGGAAAAATTAAGGAAAGAAGATCGGTAGGAAGGAGAGGAAACTCATGACTAAACAATCAATTATTTAGATCAGCGGTTTCAAAAATAGAAATCGCCTAATGGCACCTAAAGAAGAAGATATTTCTAATCATTTTGTATTGAAAATAAGGAAATTCCACGAGAACTGACTTGTACAAAACTCCCCAGCAATGGCACAAAGCTCGGGGTGAAGCAATAGAAAATAAAAATATTTTAAATAGTGTCTTTGCAAAACCTGAAAGCAAATTAAAAAGGAAGCGCCCAATTTCTTGTTCACTGTATAATGCTTGCAAACGTCAGCCGGTCACTTGCGGAAATAAAAGAAAGAATTGAATTTTCATACCTTCTATCAAGTTATGAAAAGACCAATAATGAAGAATTTGTGCCTCTGGGTGTAAAGTACTAAAAAACTCGGTTCTCATACCGAATGCAAAGTTTTTCGACAATCAATGAAAATAATCATCTTGTCAGAGGAAATTCTGCCATAAATTATTTAAGGCTGTCAATAAAATCTGATCAAAATATTTTGAAATATTTATTAACTGTAAATGGTCTTTTATTCCACTTGCTTTTGCGTGTGTCTCTTTTTATACTTTTTGAAGTCTCCTGTGTTTAGTGAATGCATATCATTATATTGATTTATCGGAACTTTTGGATTTATAAAAAGGCACGCAACACAAATAGACCATTATTATTATGTGTTTTGCGTATTAGTCTAGTAAGTTAGTGTCAAATTTTAAAATCACAAACTACACTTTAAGTGCGAGAGAGACTTACCCTCCACAAAAATATCGCAAGAAAAATTTAAAATGGTGATTGTGCAAAAACTGATAGTCCAACAGGGTCGGGATTTTGCGCACATAAAGTACATATAAAAAGCTACCTTTATGCAAAGTTTCAGTTCTTAAAATTAAAAAATGGCGGAATTGTGAGTTTTTTAAGAAAACACCGAGTTTTCCGGACTTTCCGGATTTTCTCCGGTTCTAATTATCCGATCGAGTCTTTCGACCTCTCATTCTCTTCGTAATTTAATTCTCTACAATTCATCTGTGGACATCATTACGATTGCTTCATCAGTTTCTATTTACAAGCAAAAAACTTAAAAAAAACAAGATTTTTTGTTGAAAATTGTTTATAACAAATTAAAAATTATGCTTCTCGAGTTAGAAATTATGCAGAATTCATCTACTATAGTTCATTTATTAATTAGAGAATTAAAATAAAAAGAACAAATTACACTGGAACATTTCTGGTAAATATTGTTTGGCGGCAAATTTGAATTTTAGTATTTTTAATTCACAAAATTATATTACATTGTAGATTATATTAAAACAACATTTGTATTTCAAATATAACACATGTTGGTAAAAAGTTAGGAAAATTACATACAAATAATTTATATTCATTGTATTGTTAGTTTTTGCGATTTTACAATCATCTGTTTCGGTAATATGGCGACTGCCGTTTTCCATAATTTCATCAGTGTAAAAAAAGCTTTCCAAGACCCAATCACACATCTACCTTTTGGCGGGATCTATTTGAATCTGCTTCTCGAATTAATAAATGAACTATAACTGTCTTTGATATAATCGCGCAGTTTCCAGGTAGTAATGATGTTATGAAAAAATGCTTTGTTGCTTGGCTTATTACCGAGGGTTTCAGGGACGATGATTGCTCGGGGACGAATCAGATTTCCGGCCCCCATGGACGCCAACTTTTACGATATCATCGACTTCAACGTGGGGCGAGAGGTCGAGTTTTACGCCAAGGTGTTAAAAATCACCGATTGCGACAATTTCACGCGCACCTTTCTGAATCGGTTGGGAATCGCCGTTCCGGACCCGCTGACCAGTCCCGCTGATCCCTACTTGACGGAGCGCGCACGCGCCGGCGACACGCTCCTTCCGAAAAAGCCCAGTCCCAAAGTGGACACTTTAGGAAAATTTTTGGCCAACGATCGCAAGGTTTTGAGGTTCTACGCATATTGGGACGACCAAAACACCCAATACGGCTACATTCACAATCTGCAACTCCATTTTTACCTGGCCGACGACACGGTTGACATAAAGGAAGTCTCTGTAGACAGTAGCGGGAAGGACAACGGGTTCATGTTCATCAAAAGGATGAAATTGCCGAAACTTTTCACGAGCCTCCCGGGACCCGGCGAGACCGCCAACTACACCCTTCTGAACGTTTTGGGCGCCAATTGTCAAACGGGACGTTACATCGGCGATTCGCTCAACTGCGGAAAACAGAACGTCGAGTATTATCAGGAAAACGATTTTGCAATCGGAAGCGTCATCAACGTGTACGGACGGAGGGTCGTGATTACGGAATGCGACCCTTACACCAAAGAATACTACAGGGTGAAGTACGGAATCGACGATTTCACCCCCGTTTCCGTACCTGGTGGCACCCAGGACGAATGCCAGGTTCAAAAATCGGCCAAGAGGCAGTTGCCACCTTGGAACGGTTACGGGTCTTACGAGGACTCGGCGCAGAACTGCGTCACGGTCGAACCGAAAGCTCCCCACAAGGATTTTAAGAAATTTTTGAAATACGACAAAGTCGGGCTGGACACCCACATTTTAAGGTTCGAAGCCAGGATGCTGTCGAAAATTAACGAGAACTGCGACAGGGTGTTTGTGATCAGTTATTTCTTGAGCGACAATACGATCGGGGTTTTTGAGCTGGCGCGGAGGAATTCTGGGTTTGCGTCGAGCCAGTTTCTTGCCAGGTCTGCGATTCAGTTGCCGGGACAGGAGATGTTCCGGAGCGAGCCCCCGGAATGCTACCTGCCGCAGCACATGTACGTTGGGGCCACTGTTATCATTAACGCGTTCACTTTCATTTTGATTGATGCCGACGAGTACGCGTTGAGGTTCATGGAAATTAACGACCACGAGGTAAGTGTCTTCATTTATCTTCTACAGGCTGTTTCCCTCACTTGGTGCATACACGGTTGGGTAGATGGCATTGCACATTTTAAATTTCGCAACTATTAAAGACGACTTGCGCATTAGTTAGTTATGAAATTCTCTACCGAATCTTTTTTTTCACATTAAACAAACGATGTGAATATCCCAATGTTCAATTAACGGCGTTCCACCCTAAGATTTTCAAAACATGTAAAACACAATTTCTTTTTATACCTTTATTTTTAATTTTGAAAAGGTGGCCGATACTTCATCTTACAGAGAATACCAATCTACTTTGAGCTGACCTCAAGCCATAATTAAATTATCATAATTAACCATGTTATTATAATTAAAACATCAAATTCCGAAATTCCTGTTTATGCCTTCAGTTATCAAAATTTTGTATTACAATTTTTTGGACTCGTAGATTAGACTTTTTTATTTTGAGTTGACCCCTAGCTGTTTTAAACAACGTAATAGTTTTTGATTTATTCAATGTTCTTTAGATCAAGAACCGAAATTGAAGTAGCTAATTTTTGCCGATTTCCGAGCTACGTCAAAAAGATTTACAACGTCGCAGTAGGTACTTATCGTTTCCCAACAGGGATACTTTAACAGCAATTATTTCCGAAATACTTTTAAAGCCAGGTTTCGTTTTCAAACAGTATATTTGAAATAACTTATAGTAAAAAGACTATTTTTTAAATTAGCTTTTATTAAGACGTAGTAAAAATGTAAAATTAATTTTGATATTGACCTAAATGATTACAAAAAAGGCGTACATTTTAATAAAAGATTGTTTTATTGAAAAGGTTTTTTTACTATAATTTATTTTTTAGTCTTGGACAATTTTAATCTTTATTATCATATTAACTTAATAGGATATAAATTCAACTCTGAGGTCATATTAATTTTAAAAATCGCTCGTGAAGATCCCTTTAAATAAATGAATGGGAATAAGCTTAAATTATGATTTTTTTCCAAAAAAATTGTTTGGCTTTTTTATCCCACACTAATTTAAAAAAATAAGCTGCAGTGGTAATAACTTATAATAAGCTAAAACTACAATTTTCTGTAAAAAAAACACTGCGCGTTAAGGGGTTATGTCAAAAAATGTGAAATTGAATTTAAAAATTAAGCTTAAATTGTAATTTTTTAATTAGTTAAGCAGTAGGGTTAACAACATAATTATAATATTGTTGTTAATGGGATCTAATTTTTGGCTTGTTAGTAAGAAATCGATTTTTACGCCAACTTGGTTTTTTTGTAGGTAGATAGCTAATTTCCCAAATATTAATTTGGCGCTTGGTCAAGTCGTGCATAACGCGGTCCAATTTTCTGTAAACAAAAACTGTGCCTTAAGCGGTTAATCTTTTACTCATTGTGTTTTAATTTATTAATAAATATTAGTTCTTTCGAATACGAAATTCAACATTTGTTCCGAGTTCTGAACAGAATTTTCTAGAATAAGTAATAAAATTTTATGACGTTCGACAATACAACCTTTCTTCAGACAGGTTATTTGGCCTAAAATTTTAACTACAGTCAGCTGCATTCCATTATCTGTTTGTTCGCATATTGTAACAAATTGACAAAAAATACAGTAACCGCAAAATTATTAAAAGAATGTGTACATTTCAAAATAAAGATTCTGATTATGATGATATGGAGATAGATGATATTTCGGATATGTCATTAATAGAATTTGAAACGGCTAAAAATCAATTTTTAAAAACGATTTACGATGTAAATATAAATTACGTTGAAAAAAATACCCGGGATCAACATACTAACCCGTTTTGGTGTAAATTAAGCCATTGCAGAGTAACAAGCAGTAATAACAAAACTTCTTTACTAAGAATAAGTAAATAAAATTGTTAAATTTAACAAATTCTTCTTGCATCTTATTATTTTACTTTAAATTATATCGTTCTAAATTTATTGAAGATACAAAAATTTTCGCATCTGTTGAACAGGTATATTGGAACGCAATCCCTGGAAAGTCCTTTTCATTGTTACACATAGACCTATTATCCACTGCACTCTACCGTAATTATCTATATAAATAAAAATGAAATGATGTCTGTTGGTGACGCGATAACTTAAGAACGGCTCGACAGATTTGGCCAATTCTTTTAGTAAAATTTTAGTAAGACTTCGAGCCAGGTTATGACGGAAAGATATTTTTTAAAAGTTGCCTTTAAAATTTTAAGAATTTGTAAACATCAAACTGGGACCAAGGTTAATATAGTTCGACATTTGACAACTGTCATTCTCAATTGTAAATAAACCATGCGGTTTTAGTGGAGTAATTCAGTTATTTAATTTCAGTTCAATATTGTGATTCTGTTGTGATATTCGAATTTAAATGCTTGCAGTTTCCAGTGCGGCTTGCATTCGCAATGACAATAAACAAATTACAAGGGCAGTCATTGAGTGTTTGCGGCATTAACCTTCAAAATCCAAAGCTTCGTGCATTGTCAATTGTATGTCGCCTGTTCGAGGGGCGGAAAACCATCAGTTTTGTTTATTTACGCAACTAAAAATGTCGTGTATCAGAAAGCATTACAATAAACAAAATGGTGATTGAAATTTGGACAGGACGTCTGTCGGGTCAGCTAGCTTTACGATATAGTCAGGTCAAACATGATACATGGGCCCTGCGGAACCGTAAATCACAATTGGCCTTGCATGAAAGACGCCAGCTGTAGCAACTGGACAACCGCTGGGTGGTACCACTAATGCAGTTTACAATTACAATTAGTTTATTTGAAACTTCAATTTTTTTTTTTACAAATCCAACATTACTGGATTTAATAGTTTAGTGTTAAACAAAACTAATTTAGGATCACTTCAACAACATCCGATCGCACTGAACAGATTCGAACACCCACCATCGATAAATGGCAACTGAGGCAAGCTGTCGGCGGTTCAGACTAATTTTTCTCAATTCGATAGATATGTGGCGCTTGGGAAACTCGACAATTTATGAAATTCATGATGACATGCGTGCAGATTATTTAAAATAGCTTGAAGAGATGAAACCTCAATTAATATCGTGCGCTATTAGCAACATGAAAGCGGATAGATAAACTACGATTAAAAAGAGGTGCTGTGTCCCACTGAAGTGATTCTCGCAAACAAACGGGAAGAACGCATGTCAATTGTAACAAAAATCGCCATTCAAAATAATTGTAAGGTCGTAGTGTTTCTTTCTTTCTTTTGTTAAGCGTTAGTTATTTTTTGAGAGCCTCATAACATCAATAAGCATCAATCAGTTATTTTAATTGTTTTTATGTTCAGTTGTGTTCAAACTTTTACTTGCGAAATTATAAGTTCGAGAACTTTTTGTTAATTTTCAATTTGGCAATATGTTCGAGGTGTCTGGAAATGGTCAATTTAAGTTTGTTTTCTGAATCCTATATTTTCAGTGACAGTACGTAAATTCAGAACGAGTTATAATCTTTTCGTATTTTGTTCATTTCCAAATTAATTTTTTAAGATTATTAAGTTCCGAGACATTTTCAACTTTTTAAACTTAACATTTGGTTAACGAAATGGCTGGCCCCTCTACGTAAAGCGATGTGTTGCGTCTCTGTAGCGGAAATCATTTTCTAGCATATTATATTGTCTGGCATTGCATTAAACGAGCACAAAACACGATGTTGCTCGGTTAACACAATTTATTATTTACATACCTAAATATTAACGATACTAAAAGTTATTTCAATGGTGGTCACGAGTAATCTATATCAGCGCCGACAACGTTAACTTAAACCAAAAACAAAATGGTGATAAGTAACAGTTGAACTTTGAAAAATAAAACTATTATGTGGAAGAAACGCATTTACACTAGCTACTGATTCACTGGCATGATGTTGATGTTCCAGACCGTATTTGCACGAAAGAAGAAAAATAAGTAATGAGAAAAAACATTTCTTCATGTTCACAAGAACAGAAAACTTGAAAGTAAAAAAAATGAACCACTGCGCTGTACAGTTGGATTTAAAATATTAAAAAAAAAAGAAGTTTTGGTTCCACTATCGTCTTCAGTAAAAAAGAGAAAACACTCGGCTTTTATTTAGATTCATTTGGATGGCGGCTTTTGTTGCAATCGACATGGCGTTCTTGGAGTACAAATTCTTAGCGAGAATCACTTGAGTGGGACACCGCACTTCTTTTTAATCGCAGCATATCTATCTGCTTTGTTGCTAACAGCGCACAATACTCATTGAGGCTACAAAGTTGTCTACACCTCTTCAAGCTCTTCTAAATTATCTACGGGCATTTCATCAAGACTCTCATAACACCGAAGGTGGTCTATGTAATTATTAAATCTATATAAAAGAAAAGTTGACTGACTGATGATCAACGCACAGCTCATACTGTTTAAGCTAGAAACGTTGAATGTACAATTATCTATTTAAATTAAAAAATTGAAAATTTTCGAAAAACTTAAAGTGCTTTTTATTGAAATTTGGACAGGACAATGTCTGTCGGGTCAGCTATAGTTAATAAAGTGTACTTTTCGACAATTTAAATACTTAAACATAAATAAATCAGCTGTAAATACACGTTTTTTTTACTATTAGACTGACTATTTCTTTCTGTGCATATGTATTTATGGATGTAGCTTATAGATTCGGAAACCGCTGAACCGATTTTGATGAAATTTTAAGGAATACTCTAACATAACCTGGAGAGTGTTCCTGTAAAGTTTGGGCCGATCGGTGGGGGGGAGAAGTGTCCCAAAGTCACCAAATTTTGTATATAAGTGCATCTTAGTAGGGGGGACTTAGTTTGATGCGGAACGTGGAGTGGGGGGTCCATACAAAAATCGCACGGGGGGGATCACTGAAACTTATTTTCGCGTAGAAAACAGTGTCCTACAGCCAATAAATTTTGTACACAAGTGCATCTTCGTAGAGAGGACTTAGTTTGATGCCGATCGTGGGGAGGGAAACAAAAATCGCACGGGGCGATTACTGAAACTTATTTTCGCATAGAAAACAGTGTCCTACAGCCACCAAATTTTGTACACAAGTACATCTTATTGTTAGTAGGGGGCTTTCAGGAAAACTCTAAGTTTGGTGCCGATCGGAAGGGGGTGGGGGTTATCGCAAAACAAGATTTTTGCGTAGAAAAAAGTGTCCTAAAGGCATCAAATTTTGTACACAAGTGCATCTTAGTAGGGGGGTCTTAGTTTGATGCCGGTCGGAGGGAGATTACCCCAAAAAGAATTTCGCACAGAAAGAAGTGTCCCACAGCTACCAAATTTTGTGTACAAGTGCATGTTAGTGGGGGGCCTTAGTTTGATGCCGGGGGGGGGGGAAATTCTGCACAGAGAAATATCCTAGAGCCACCAAATTTTGTACACAAGTGCAACGTAGTGGGGATGGGGCTTATCACCCAATCATTTTTTCGCATAGAAAGAAGTGTCCTCCGGCCACCAAATTTTGTATACAAGTATATTTTGGTAGGAGGGTATCACCGAAACAGATTCTCGCATAGAAAGAAATGTCCTACAGCTATCAAATTTTGTACACAAGTTAATCGTATTTGGGGGGGGGGGGGGCAAACAGATTTTCGCGTAGAAAGAAGTGTCCCACAGCCACCAATTTTGTACACAAGTGCATCTTAGTGGGCGGGGGCTATCGCCCAAACAGATTTTCGCATGAAAAGAAGTATCCTACAGCCACCAAATTTTGTACACCGAGCGAAGCCGGGCACTTCAGCTAGTAGTGAATAGAAATAAAAGCAAATTGCATTTGTCAACAATCTTTAGGGTGGCGCGGCCTTCAAACAAAAACGTCAGTCAGTTAATGTATGCAACCAATCGTACTGCACGTCAATTCTTTTCAATTTTAAATTTTTAGTATCCCAAATCAAACCTGAAACTGATTATGAGCAAAGTGCGCGAAGTCCTGCGACCGATCTACAAAGATTTCGTGGCGGAAAATTTACCAACCGAAACTCCGGCCATCACATACGAAAAATTACGGTTCGACTAATTCAACTTGAACGTCGTCTGCTTTGCTAAACGAATTAATTGCAGGCAAAAATTGTGTCGAATCATGCCGACGGACTTCACCGAACAGGAGATGGTCACAATCGCCAGGGCGTTTTCGGCGAACTGCGCCCAAGAAAAATTCAACCGCGAGACCATCAGGTCTTGTCGCAATTTTAGCCGTTGGTTTTTATTTCATTGAAATTATTTCAGGGCGATAATACTGTCCGAACTGAAGCGGTACCTCTGGGACGATTTGGAGCGTTTGAAGGAGTATTTATTGGTCAGAGATGCTGCCAGATGCGGAATAATAACCAAGATAGATTGTTACACCGTTTTGAAGGCTTGTCGTTTGCCGCTTGATTCTGCAAACCTCGACAGGATGATAAATGTGTACGTGCGTTCCAGATAGACATATACGTCATCAACGGGCGTGGCCTAATCGACGCAATGTCTATCTGGTGAATATACGTTTAAAATCTTAATTTTAATAATAACAATTTAGGATTAAGAAGGACCAAAATGGCAATGTGTACTATGAGGATTTGCTGTTATTTTTGGACCGGGCCAAATGTCCCATGGCCGATGTGGTTCCGTTCAACATTAAGGTGAGTTACGATTTTGGTAGTTCAGTTGGTGAATTTTAATTTCAGAGCGACAGATTCTGGGAGACGCAGATGGACGTGCGACCAGGCAGCTTAATCGACTGGTACACTTTCAACAAATATCTGGATTTGGAAAGCACATTCAAAGAAGAACAAATCAAATAAAATTTGCACCAATTAATACATTAATTTTTGAAATTGTTTATTACTATTAATTTCGAAATGTTACAACACAAAAAGCGATCACGAAACTGCACCTATTCTAACTTGAACATCCGGACAAATCAGAGCAAAAAATTTAAATAATTTTCAAAACCTTAGAAGAATAAATTACTGAAAAAGTTGAATTGGAAGGTCAAATTAGGTTAGAGAAGTTTGGTTATTTTGAAATTCGCGCCAAATTAAATTGGAAGGTTAAATTAGGTTTGGTTATGTCAATTTTGGCAACAAATTGAATTGGAAGGTCAAATTAGGATAAGTGCAGCACAACAATTTTACTAATTTTTCTAACTTACGACGATTATTAAATTGAAAAAACGGACTAGTAAGGATGGTTGGTTTGAACACAAACACATGTAGTTCAAGGGATGGTATAAATTGAATGGTTGAACGAAAATGAACTATACAAGTAAAAAAATATCTTCTTGGTAATTTGTTTTCATCTCATTTCCTAAATTAGTAGAAAGCATTAATTGGGTCAAACTTGCACCATTCTTCTAAACATGTTTAGATTCCGAATTGAAGGGGATTGTCTACTGTGTCTACAGGGTAGAAGAATTTATGTGCAAAGGTTTACTTAACTATACGACGTTTTTTAATTCCAGAAACGGTCAGATGTGGCTGAAAAAATATTTGTTTTATTTTATGTTGATAGTAATGGCATTTTGCATCTATCAGTTTGAAATCTATCAGTTAAAATTAGAAAATATAGTACAAAACTATTCTGGCGAAGGAAACAATATGACAATTTTTAAAGAAGTTTTATCTTCAATATTTTGGTTATTGTATTAAATTAAAACAATATATTTTTCACGTCTTCTGACTGTCTCTGGAATTAAAAAACACACTAAAACAACGGTACGACATTTAGTTAAATAGTAAGATTAATAACTGTTACCTACTTGGCTTAAATTAATAAAATAAGGCAAATTAATTAATGAGATAAACGTAAATATTCGTCAGTTCAGAATTGTTTCACACAGCCATTCCGTTTCCTCTGGTTTTTTTTTTGGCGTAAGGCAATTTATGCTAATTGAGACAGTCTCAGACGTGCGTCTCTTCTTCGATATCGTAGTGAGTTCGGTTTTCAGTCCAGTAGTCCTTTTGGTTAAGAATTTTAGACTGCAATTCAGAAAATTAATGTCGGCACGGAAGGAAAAATCGCATGCTTTGAATAGCCAGCCGAGCGTTAGGTGTAATTTTTGTAAAAAGAGCAAAGCACATGCGCAAGAAACTTCAATCTTAATTCAATTAAATAAGTACCAGTTTCCTTTAAATGGGCTCGCTGTGAAATTTCGTTTCGGAAAACTGCAGAAAACAACCACAATTATCTGGCTTGAATTCAATTCGATGGGGTTTGTGTGAGGGACATTTAAAGCAGGCTTTGTGTGGGTCAGCACAAGTTGTGCGTACTTACTGCCGTGTAATGTACAGTGAAGCTTTGTGTAAAGTCGTGTCTAAATGTGAGTGGAGCTATCTGTCACCTTAATAGTAATTCCTTCTTCCTCGTCTTCTTCAGTCATTGTGGACAGTCGTTTTTCCAACTTGTTCTTTTCTTCTCGCTTCTCCTCTTTCTTGGGCGCCTTTTTCTTTTTGAACCGTCTGGAAATTAAAACCATTGCAACGTCATCAAGCCATAAACGGGAACCTACCCGGTATGTTTGGGACTCTTCTTTTTATCTTTACCGCCCGAAATGACGTCATTGACTTGCCTCCACAGCCCAGTTCTGTTCACCTCTTCGGATATGTTTATGGAACTCAAGTTTCCGTTGGTCAAAGGGGTTTTTAAAGTTGCAGACGATTCGAGGTCTCCCTAAAAGCGACCAACACATTCAGTGCGAGCTAGGATAGAGACAAGTGAACAAAAAAATTGAGACAATAATCTTTGTTCACTTTCCCTGCTTTCGAATTTAGTGAATTACTTACTTGCGGTTCCTAATCGATTTGAACACAGCACGGATCGAGTAAGGATCAAATTAAAAAATTTGCTTCAACTGATCGGTTTATTAATTTATGGGGGAAGAACAGGTTGAATAAATTAAATAATTTACAAAGCTTGGAAAGTGTTAAATTATTGTCTCAAGGAATTGCAACACTTTCACTGACACTTGAGTCTATGTGGTTCGGGTTGCACATTTATTACAGCACTTCAGAGGATTTCTAATTCAACCCAGCAAAGATTTGGTTCGTCAATTTAATTCAAAACGAACTGTTTGGTTTCAATACATCTTACAATATAAAAAATATAAAAATTGTAAATACCCTTCACAAAACCTTCGTCGGGTCAAACACAAATCGATTACAACTTTAATTTTTACGATCAGCACATTTTGATGAAAAAGGTCGTCTCATTAAAAATTTCGCTTTCAGTTGCCTTTCGGGTAATACTCGATTTGAAAAATAATTAACTTATCTGACTAATTGGCACATCTATTACAAATAGCACTTGTCGTTTACACTCTAAAAACAATTGTGCTACACAAAGAAATGGAATTCACTAAAATCTACCACGTAACAATAATTCTTATTTCTTTTTGTGCGAACGCGCCCCTAAGAAAACTCTGGAAATCTTAGTTCCCCAGCCCACCTCAACATCCTCCTCTTTGATGAGATTATCGTGAGTGCTTTTGGTAGTCATTTCGGGCATCACATCGTCCAGGATCTTCAATTCCCTCTGGGTGAATATCCAATCCAGGGCCTTTCTAATTCCGATCATGACAACCAACATCAAAGGGAATAAAATCGAAGTTGAGGCGAAAGACTTGATTACCCAAAGGCAAATCAAACAAGCCAATTGAATTATGGTAAACAGGTGGACGCGCTTGATAGGCACCTACAAACCAAGGTTTTTTAATCAATTTTAAACAGGGAATGACTTACCTGGCGTAAGAACATATAATCAGGTTGGTACTTTCCAGGCATAAACATGATTAAGATTCGATCAAAGAACTGCAACCCCTTCAACGAAGCGACTCCCATGTAAAGAAAAACTCCGTAGAGGACGGGCATGGGAATGTGTCCCAACATCGGGGTGAGGAAAACGGAAAGTCCCATGAACAAGAAGATCAAAACGTGAGTGACCCTCTGTTCTCTCACGCCCAAGAACTGTGGTTTTTCACCTGGGGCAGCACATTCCGATTCCAATTTCAACGAGTTGACATGATTTATGGACAAGACGGTCGCAGCTACGAACCAAGGTAGGCCCATGATGGAGCAAACTTGGATCAGGATTGATAAGATGAAGAGGTCTAGATGGTAGCCGCAACCTTTTTTCAATTTGTTTTCCCTCCTGTTGATGATTACGGTTGTAATTTGCTGGTCCATGAATATTAAGATCGTTCCCAAGAGCGCTGGAGGAAGCGCTAGTATGATCGAATACATTGGATTCGTGAATATAGGGACGATCCAACCACGCGTGGGGAGCGTGGGTTTGAATTCATGCGGGACCTCCAGTTTTGGGGTGGGGATTCCCGTCCCGAAGTCTAGACAAGACATGGACAGAATGGCGATTATCACGGCGAAATCGCTCACAAATTGGCGGATCTAAAATGAAGCAATTAATAATTTCAACAGCTCACACTTAATATTACCTTAGTTGGAAAAAACAGCGCGTTTTTGAAGTCCTTCAGGAAAACTGAGGTTATGAAAGTCCCAAAGAATAGAAGAATTGACATTAAAAAAACGTCGGGGATATACCCAGGTGGTTTGCATTGTCCCCATAAAATTCCTTCATCTTCCTTTTTAGAAAAAAAAAACAATCAGTTCGAGTGACAACATCTTCTGGTACTTACAATACAAGTTGAGTTCAAAGCTGTGAGATTATCGATTTCCGGGTATTTATATTTGTAAATGGTCGTCCCGTTCACGAGACATTGGCAATCTTCACTGAAATTCGCATGGCCGGAAGTATTGATGGGGTAATCGTGTCCGATATTCATAACGTTCTCGACGGCTTTGTAGATGAAGATGAAAGCGATTAGGGTTGCGAAATTTTCTTCCGTAAATCTGGTAATGTAACAAACAAGCGCACTAGCATCAACAGCGACCAAAATTAGTAAAATAACAGCGATCCAAGTCCCGATCCAAAATCGAAAGCATAAGTAGTCCCATTGTAACGTACTGCAAAATTCGTAAACAATAGTCTCAAAGACTAAGACGGGTCCAGTTGACCCCAAAATGGTCAAGGGTTGTCCGGAAAAGAACCCATAACCAATCCCACAAACGAACCCTGAAACTAGGGATTCCATAGCTGCCATATTCTTTCCGGTCGCTTGTGCTAACAACCCTCCGAAAGTGATGATCGGAGACAGACAGGCGAAATACAAAAAAATCCAAGAGGCGATGCACTGGGTCGCAAGGGCGTCTTTAAAATCAGACAAGTACCAAGGCTGCTTCCTCTTAATATCATTTATCAGTCCTCCAAACAGTCTTCCAGTGCGGACCAAACCAGATTCTTCCCTCACTCGCAGTTCCTCCTCTTCTTCGTCGACTTTTTCGGTCGGTTTTTCCGGAGGGCGCTTCCTAACTTCTTGAGACGGGATCGCCGCTGGAGGTTCGATTCGAATTGCAGGATCCCATTCGCCCGGAGGTAAGACGGTCACCGCGTCTAGGAACTCATCGATTCCAGCCAGGAGGTGGTTGCGGCTCCGGGCGCGGTAAGCTACTTCGTGGAAAACTTCATCGGACATTAGCGTGGCCATGGCGCGGCCGGTTTCATGGTAGCCCGAAGGCGCGCTAGTAGGGCAGAGGAGGATGAAGATGAAGCGGGTCGGCACTGGGACTTCTGTTAGGTCGCCCAAAACGGCCGCGTTATTTAATCTGATAAATGCTGATAAGGTTTTTTCGATGAAGTCAAGTTCGCCGACTAAAATGTTGCTCGCTTCGGCTCCTGATGGAATTTTTTTCATGAATTGGAGATTGTGGTGTGGGATATCGCCGTTTACACCGCCGAGGTCGAAGGAACTTTGATTGCGGTGCATGGATGCACTGCTGGGGCTTGGTTTTAACACATCTGATTTATCAGAACCTGCGAATTGAATTATTTGTAAGTGGGTGGCTAAAGCTGAGATCAATCAAGCATGCAAGGATGGTACGTCTTCTATTTACTCAAACTTATTTTTTTCATCCGGTTCGAAAGACCAAAATGATTTGCGCGGTGTAAATAAAAAACGTACTGAAGGATACTCGTGCATTTAAGGTTTTTTACTTAATTAAGCTAATCAAGCCATCGATTACCACATGGTCTTTGATGGAAATGCGAAATTAAAACGAAGCAAGAATTTGGACAATGTGCAAATAAAAGTAAAACGTCACGTTTAATTTGCAATTATTACCCTGTCCGGGAATTGTCAGGAATTTCCCAGTTTCAGCCGATTTTCCCATTTGAGCGAAGCCCGGTTCCTCCACTGCAACGACAAAATTCACACCGTTTAACCAACTTTCCACCACCGACACTCAGAACTGTTTGGGTTAGTACAATGCGTTCTAATGGCAAGATCTCATAGGGTTAAAACAGTACAAGAGAAAACAGTTAGAATATAGACAAAAAACAGAGTTGTCAAGCTGGTAATTACAATGCAAAGGGCCACAGAAAGTGCTGAAAAAGATTAGAAGTGGAATTATGACACCGATCACAACACACCCTTAATTCTAACCTTTCGCAGGGTGCCTTAAGGTAAGCCATGTCGTGAAACCCATTACGTGAGCAGTATATTCAGCTGTGAAGACACAAACTAATTTAAAAAAAGAACAAGACATCCACAAAAATAAATATAGTCCATTGCCGAGGCGCGTGTCAGGGATCACCATCACCGGGATAGGTAAAAAAATTTTCCCAATAAAGCGTTCCGTGAAAGTGAAATTGGACGAAGCATTGGTAACTATTCGAAGCTGTGACATTTATCTGAACCTGACCTGGTACTGAAACATAGTCGCCCTTTTTCTGAGCTTTCTTAGTTTCCTGCGAATTTGCCACAATGGACTCCGACTGCGGACTAGTACACACTAACGAATTAATAAGTCCATCTGAAAGTTTCACATTAAAACTCAAGTGTTAAAACCAGTGGTGCCGGAAAATCACACAAAACACAGTTAGTCACGCCAGGTCAACCGACTTACTTTTAGCCGTCGAATGGTTCCTTCCGATGTCGGCGAAAGAACGTATCATCGGGATGACGGAGTGATCTTTGCATTGGTGCTGGTGTCGATGCCTCTTCAGGAGGGCCTCTCTAACCTTCTCCCTCTTATCTGCAGTTAGCGTCGTGGCGTTGATCATGTTGTCGAGGACCAGATCGGCGATTTCTTCCACGGTGTTGGCGTCCATATCTAATAATACTGAACCGTTTAACAAGAGACTACGTAATTCGAATAGTGCGTGCAGGGACAGGGTTGCGACGTGGGGTTTCGACCAGCGGTTGCCGCCTTCTTCGACGACCTCCTCGAATTTGATCCATCGGGCGGTTTCCTTCCACTCCATTTCGTCGCCGTTCCCGACCAACTCCTCCATTTCCGAGAAGAGGGGGTGGCTTTCGTGAAGCGCATCGTCGGCGTCTTCTCCGAGGATGAACTGGACTCTCTGGGCCGGGGGAGTGCCTAAAATTAAATTTCCGAATCAGAGGAAGATATTAACAAGTTGAAGTCGTTTGGATATTATGGAGGCTAACTTGGGATTTTATTTAGTAAATATTTAACAGATTGAACCATCGAAGAAGTATCAGAAAAACGTATTTTTCTTATTTTGCTGTATTATCTATCGGTTTGGGACATTACCCAATGTCTAGGTTTTATCATTTGCGATTTTTCAATTGTGCATTGTGAGATTATGGCCACTCAATTCAGTTTTTTCTTTTTCGTCATTGTCATGGTATTAATTTTGTAGTTTCTTTGGGTAGTTTTCCACATGGCTATTGATCATTTTCAGTAGTTTTCCATGCTGGTCATTGACAAGTCTTTTATCTTCCATTTGTTCAGATTGTTTGATCACTTGTTAAATGATAAATAGCATAATTAAGTTGGATTAACCAACAACTATCTTCTAAAAAGTTTAAAAGTGGAAAATCTTGTAAATTTGATTTGTAAACCTACTTCTGGTGTTTGCGAAATGAGAAATAAAATTTTTCCTGTTGTCGCTACATCCAAACAAAAACTTGGAAACAAACTTTTAATTCGAACGGATTTATGAATTTAATCTCAAATAAATTATGTCAAGAATATTTACAAGTTCGGAGCGATTTTATTTAATAAAAAATGATGACATTCTAATGTAAACCGAAAAAAATTCCATGGAGTCACTGAATTAAATTCCTTGCGACGTTAGTTTCACCTGAACGTTTTTAACTTCCACTCAATTAAGGCATTTAAATGAAGTAATTACCGAGAGACATTTAATGAACTAGTTTGTTTACTCGAATAGTAATGTCAACATGCGATTAGTCTGAGCGATTTGAGTTCAAGTTATCAAAACTGATTAAGGTAATTTCAAAATTCTATTTTTAATCCACTTGAAGTGGAATTGTTTATTGGAGTGCAACAATTATTTGGTTCATCGTTGTGCAAACTTATCATAAATATTGATTGATTTTGGGATTAAAATTGTGATAATGGAAATAAATAATTAAAAATACTTAAGTAAACGCAGATTAAATAATTGCAATTAATTTAAAAAAAAAGGATGTTTCATTACTTTTTTTATTCGCAATTTTGTATTCACTCGGCTTCGCTAAGGCTCCGCCTCGCAGACACAAAATTTACTCGCTAAGAAGTGACACTTTTAATCCCACTGTTGTATTATGAAATCTTAAAAATAGAGTCGGACTTATAATAAATTAGAAAAAATTACCATGCACAATGCAGTTTGGGTGGCTTCGAGCTTGTACTAATTACTGTCGAATTTATCTAAAATAAGATTAACGGGGTCGATGATTCCAATCCGCGAAAAGTAAATAGGAAACAAACAAAAATGCGGAAAGCTTGCCAAACACGAACGAAAAAGTAAACAGTTTTTTCATCATTTCTGCAAACCAGCCACAAACAAAATTCGTACACACAAAATTTATTAAGAAACGCAGCGTTAAAAGCCGCCAAAAAATCAATAGGTCACACTGCGTCAGAATCGCCTCGCTGCAGCAGCAAGCAAACGCACAAAAATCACCAAAACAAGATTTTAGAAAAAACATGCAATTGTAATAAAATTCGCTAATTTCATAAAATTAGAGACAAAAACGACAAGCAAAACAAACAACACTGGTCTTCTTACATATCTCTCCTTCTTCCGAAATACTCAGTCGGGCCTGTCGAGTTCTTATCACTCCTGCAAAGGACACTTTTAGAACGCTCCCAATTTTGACTCGATAAGTGCAAAAAGACGTGTGAAAGTGGTGCGTGGTCTAAAATTGGCCGATTAAAAATAGTTTGGAATGATTTGCATCCGCGCGTACAAACGCGGCCTGAAATTAGTTGCAGCAATTCACATAAATCAAGATGCGTGATTTTTGTATTGTACGCACAATTGGCGATTAGTAATAGAAATTAAATGCGTCGAGTGCGGGGAATTTCAAAATTTCTCCTAATTTTATTTGAGGATGTGAGAAAATTATTAAATGGGACGTGCCTGGTTTTAAGGATTTGTCAGTGGATTTATTTTCCGTATAGAATTTGTACGAACTGTCGCATCAGTTAAACTCACAATCCCTCGATTCTATTTGTAGTTGGAAGTTTATTTTTTTATTCTACGAATGGTCACGATACTGGGCGTCCCAATGTTTTATTAAGTTTTCCTAATTAATTCAATTTATCTTCAACAAACCAAAATGAGGCAACATTATTCAATTCAAAATCTAAAAGTTACAAGCAATTTAAGCTTTTATTGCTACAAAAATCAAGTCGGCAATGAAACAGTTGAAAATTATAATGATAATCTACAATTGAACTTTCTACTTCACTAAATTCTGAAGTTGGTTCTTTAAATACAAGTGACCCCACTTCATTTAGTTAGTGCCTAAGCTCAGTTTTCACTGAATAAATTTACAATGAGTAACAGCTAATAATAATAAAATAACGTTTGCAAGTTGGTATTGCAGACACCATCTTGGCCACAGACGTTTTTAAACACACGTTATCTCCTCTCAAATGCAATAATTTTCCGTTTAAACTCCACAGAAGCGAATTTCGGCGAAATACCTTGAGACTTCAAAGTAGCTCAATATTTGCGCATTAAATTAGTACCGCAGGCATAATTTATTTATTATAAATTCCGTCAATAATTTGTTAGACACACACACGAACTAAATCTGAATTTACTGTGCCTAAATTGGAAATGCAACCGAAATTAATGTTCGAGTTAGTTAACTGGAGCCGCTCCAATTACCTAAATTTGGCAAAGGACGGATTTCCACGATTATGTTCGCGCCACCGATCTGGGTTGAAATTTATTTAACCAACTAATTGTTTTGTAGGAAAATTGTCACTGGGAAATGTTGTTGCTTCTCTTGGTAGCCGAAATTTCGACCCGTTTATTTAAAGGCTTGTTCATGAATAGTTTATGAGGTTTTTCTTGCCTGCAAGGGACAGCTGTTTTCAGGAAGGGTTTGATTTCATTTCTAGGCTTCAATAAAAATAACTGCTATTTCAGATGAGAAGCAATTTATTTTTTTATTGAGAAAAACTGAAAATTGGATATACAGGGTGCGCCGAGTTTTACCTCCACCCGAAAATCGAAACTGCTAATTATACTTAATTGATTAATGAAACTTATTATTTCGGAATCTTATTTATTTTTAATAATTTTTGCGAATTTTATAGGAGCAGCTATAACTTTTGTATATTTATTTCTGGCTATTATTCATTACGCAATTTCGCACGAGGCCATTAAATTTAAATTCAAAAATATATTTTAATTTCTCAAGAAAATCCAGTTTAATCTTTCAACACTGAATATTTGAATTTATGACAATTTCTCGACAATGAAGCGGTTAGCTGTGGTCGAAACCGTTTCCTGTCAGTTATTTATGATGTTCCACAGAACGAACCCATCGCAAATGCAGGCAAATTTCACAGGACCGGATTAGTGTTTTCTTCACATTTTATTAACCATTGTACCATAACTATTCAAATTATTTACAGCGGTAAAATTGGTAAGACTGATTTACCGGATAGTAAAACGGTTAATTATAATTAATTTAAAAGTTTGAAAATATTTAGAATATTATAGAAAATATGCACATCTCCGTCCAAAAGAAATAAGTGATAAAAGATTTTCTCTAAATTACTGTAACCGAAAATCTACTAAGCAAATTGTCGGCGTATACAAATATGGTTCCATGTCACAACAAATAGCAACGTATTTAAATCTTCCAAGTCCCAATGCAGTTCAACAATAGAATAAATTAAGAAAAAAGCGCAAGACATTAATATTCCAGAAACAGGCGCAAATACTTTAAATGATCCGGTCATTTTTAACAACTGTACTAACTGCACGTATTATATCGGTACTACAAAAAATTAATTATTTTTATTGTTAATACTGCATTTTGATTAAAAAACAAAGGTTTTTTAAGTTTTCTAATCATGTATTCACTTGAAAAAGATTACAGAAATTTGATGGCACATATTTCATTTCTCGTCCAGATTTTAGAACCGAGAAACGCCACCTTTAGTTAAAATTGAATAAACATTAATATGTACTCTGGCCGCTGAGGGGAAGCGCATTATATAGGAATAGAACCGGGATGCGCTTCCCCTCAAAGGGTGGCATCCCCCACTACTCGATCACTTTGCATGCTCGACCGTTTTTACTCATATTCACGACCGTTTTTCAGCTATTTTGCTACATTTTCTGGAAAAACCAAAATAGGCATTTCATTGCTGTGCACGTCGAGTTTTCAATTCTGCTTTTAAAATTTAAATCAAACAATCACAGGAGCATCCAGCCCTCCGCGAAAATATCGCAAGAAAATATTGAAATGGTGATTGTGCAAGAACTAATAGGCCGACAATATCGAGGTTTTGCGCACATAAAGTACATATAAATAGCTATGTTTGTGCAAAGCTTCAATTTTTAAAATTTAAAACTGACGGAATTGTGAGTTTTTTAAGAAAACACTGAATTTTCCGGATTTTCCGGCTTTTCTCCGGTTCTAATTATCAAATAGGGCCATTCGACCTCTCATTCTCTTCGTAATTTAATTCTCTATAATTTGTCTATTGATATCATTAAGATTGTTTCATTAGTTTCCATTTTACAAGCAAGAAACTAAAAAAAACGCGATTTTTTGTTGAAAATTGTTCATAACAAATTAAATTTTGCTCTGTTGCTTGGCCTAAAGGCCAAAAAGTGGGGTGGAGGCAAAACTCGGTGCACCCTGTACAAATTTTGCATTTTATTCATATTTAATTAAAATTTGTGGAAAAACGATTAAATGCTATCATTGTGGCATATATCAACGAATGACATGACAATAAAATGTTAATAAATCATCAAAATAAACAAATTTGTATTCGACCTTTAATCAAGAAAAAGTTTTTCGATTCCGAAAGTCAACACCGACATCTTAAAATAACATGGACCGAGAATTGTAAAACTCGGAGAAACGTTTTTTTAATCCGCAAGTCACTGTTTTTATCGCAAATGATAATAATTCAACTGGAATAACTTATCTGCACGGGTGACTTTTTTATTTAACAGCAACACACATTGTTGGAACTAAGAATTGAAAATGATAAGATTTTAAAAAATATTAAATTGCAAATTGGTTTGGTTTATTTTTTTGACCCCAATCAACAAAATTATTTTCACTAATTCAACAATTTGTTGCTTCCTAGAATAACAACAAATTTCATCGCCCGTTTGGAAAAACTGTTTTATAGTCCGATCACACCGAAACACCGTCGAGGAATGACGCAACGCGTTAGCCAAAAAGGAAACGCTATTTTGTTCGTAATTAACGTTGACCTAAAAAGTGCCCATATTTTCGAAACTGAAAATGACCTATAAACCTTCTGATAGATTTGTTGACTCGAGATGACTGTAAACATCGATTTGAATTAAACTAAATCGGTTACTGAACGGTTCTTAAAAAAACAATTCTTACCTCGGACTAAACTGTTTTGGATGCACAAATAACTATCATCATCCATGATTCAAAAAAAAAAAACAAAAATGGACGGACGAAACTGGTTGAATCCAATACACAATCGCAACTGAAGACAATTGATACTTGTGACTTATTTTGTGTGTTATCTTTCAAGTCGACGTTATTTGTTTCTATCGTGGAACTGGAGTAATAACAACGATATGATGATCACAATCTAACGGGGACAAGGCGTCCTTTTTGAAATTGGAAATTCCCCCACAACCGCCAAAAATTGTTGTTGTTGCTGTTTCCGCGTTAGCAATTACCCAAAACAAATAGAAAAGTACGATTTGATAACCGACTGCGCACGACTTTTCCAACAGGTTGCGCGCGATTTTTCCAGATTCCAAAACAAATTACCTGTCTAGAAAACATGTTTGTGGGAAAGTTTGATAATTGTCTTTCCAAATGGTAATTACAGGTAAATTTTAACATTAAAAATTTGATGAAGTTTTAACGACTCCAACTATATTTTCCACAAAATTTGTCGCTCAATTAGTTAGTTCACCTCATCAAAAGTAGGAAGCACAGCAGTCGCACACCATTACGACATGATTCAAGTGTGATAACGACAATCGAAAAGAGATAACAATGTCATTACCTTTGCACTAAATGGGAATAAAGTTTTTTTTTCACTGCTAGTCATATGATTTTGATGTATGTTGGATTGCTGTGAAGTTTAATTTCACTGCCATTTGTTCAGTGACAAGTAAACCATTTTTTATTACTAACCTAAGGTCAGTAATGAACAAAGTTTTCATTTTTGATGATGTTACAGTTTTAGAGAGAAAGACTTCCCATAAGGAGCAGGTACTATTTAAGTTTCTCCTTAAAGGAGCACAATACACAAAAAATAAGTTGGTTTAATTGAAAAGTACGTTTAATTCTAATAAAAATGGTATATGTTTTATGCTTCTATTCAGGCTATTTGATGAGTTATAATAAATTTAAAATAGATGCGTGACGTCACTGGTCCCTGCTCCCTTCACACGATAATTTACCTACCTTTAAACTATATTTTCGAAATTTTATTACGAGTATTTAGACTGTTTTTTTTTTGTACTGAAGACGATAGTGCAACCAAAATTTTAATATAGTGTTTAGTTTTTTTTATTTTTATTTTTATATTCTGTGAGCTACGACCGTTTATACGCACACTTAAATAACATAGGGACGAAACGCTCAGTCGGCGCTGTTCTTGTTTAATATTTAAAAAAATAACTAAACACCGTCCGTATTGAAATTCTGATTCCCTTATCGTCTTTGGCACAAACATTCACACAATCTCATATAAATTAAGCATTAACAATATAATTTTTAGGTAGATAAATCATTGTGCGAAGCGAGTAGCTTTTACAAGTAAAAAATATCCCGGTCACTTGGGTCGGGGCCAGTGACGTCACACGGCAATTATAATAATAATAAAATAAAATAATAAAATAATAGCGGTCGAGTAGTGGGGGGTGACAGCTCGTGAGGGGAAGCGCAGCCCGGTTTTATTCCCATATAAAAAACTTCCCCACAGCGCTCGGTCTTCCCCCACTACTCGCGGGGTCGGCCGTTTTTACTCATATTCACGACCGCTTTTCACCTATTTCGCTGCATTTTATGGAAAATCTAAAATCAACGTTTTGTTGCTGTGTATGTCTAGTTTCCAATTCTGTTTTTAAAATTTAAATCGGACAACCACAGAAGCAAGCAGCCCTCCATGAAAATATCGCAGAACAAAATTGAAATGGTGATTGTGCAATAACTGTTAGTCCGACAGAATCGGGGTTTTGCACACATAAAATACATATAAATAGCTATCTGTGTGCAAAGTTTCAGTTCTTGAAATTAAAAAATGTAGGAATTGCGAATTTTTTAAGGAAACACTGAAATTTCCGGGTTTTCCGGGTTTCCTCCGGTTCTAATTATTAGATCGGGACATTCGACCTCTCATTCTCTTCGTAATTTAATTCTCTATAATTCGTCTATGGGCAACATTAAGATTGCTTTATTAGTTTCCATTTTACAAGCAAAGAACTAAAAAAAAAAACTATTTTTTCTTGTAAATTGTTCATAACAAATTAAAAATTATGGTCCTCGAGTGGGAAATTATGCAGAATTCATCTACTAACTGTCCTTTATGTAATCGCACAGTCGGTTTCAGGGTAGTATTTATGGCAAATTATGACATTTATTTTGCTCTGTTGCTTGGCCTATAGTGGCAGGCAAATGTATTAAGTTTCCCATAAAAAATTTACTTTAGGATCCCGCTTAAACCAACTTCTTAAGTAGGTAAGTTTTACTTAAAATTATTTTTGGGTTTATTTTGTTCCTTGTAACTTAAATTATTTCTTTACGTTGTCTTTTTGCGAAACATCAGACGGAAACAAAAGAAAGCGCAGTGTTGCCATACTTTACTTCCACTTAACTAAATTTGCAGTAAGTGGTAAAATAAGTTTAAAATTAAGGGGAAGTTCATTTTTAAGTAACACCTTGCTGAGAGTCGATTTATTCTGCCATTTGGTAAATTGCCCTTAAGTTTGATACAGCAACACAATATTATTATATCTGCACTAAAACAATCACATCGGCTGAGTTCACTGCACTTCTCATACATGGTGACTTAATTTCATTAATTTAATTAATTGCGAAAACGCACCGTCGTAAACCTATACTTCAAAATCCAATTTAATGGCCTCATAAAATCGGGCATACAGTCTAATTTCTTGTCTTTATTGATAATATGGTTTTATCATCTCCCGCAAGTCTATACAAAGCGACGATGCTTTAACAGAGTCGAGTAATGAAATTATAACTCCGGTAACGTTTATCGGCTGATCAACGTTATCAAAACTTGAAACATTTCGTTACCGATCGACTCCACAACCACATTAGCTTCATTGAAACATTTCGTAGCCAGAGAGACTTGATTACATGAATTGCTTTTGAATACTATTTTTAATTTTGGCTTTGTTTTCTTGTTTCCACGCTTGTGTCTCGAATACTCACTGGCCCTGTCTTCGTCTGATATATTGATGGATTCGGAGTTCTTGTGGTGATGCTTGTGGCGTCGGTGTGAATGTCGACGTTCTCCTGGCACGTGAACCCCCACGTATACAGTGTGCGCCCGATGTCCTAAAACAAAAATAAATCCGATTAGCAGGTCAGATTATTGACACGTTTCATTATTCGCGTTAATTATTTTCGCAAAATTCATATTTGCACGATATTTTTGGAATTTACTACACTCACAGATAATAATCACTTACTTAAACATAATTTAAAATCAATATTTTTTATTTACTTGTTAACAGCTTCCTTGTGATCAAATACTTTATCTTGAATGAGTTGTTGGTCCTTATGAAACGATAAATAGTTGTTGATCTTTATCAGAATTCGATTAACACTATCTAATATTGGAAAGTGATGTTTGGGAACGAGACTGTTTTTTTTTCGGTAATTGTTGTAAATAAATTGATGGTACTTTGTACTGTTTATTTTGAGTCTGATCTAATCAAACATATTTAAGACTTTCCCAAAAATTTCAAAAACAGGTTTTTTTCAGCAAATCAATTTTCCAACCTTTGTACACAGCAACGAAATGAAAGTAATCATTGTAGCCTAATTTTAAAACCGAGATAGATCCCACTGAAACAGGTTTCAGTGAGATCGTTCCTGACTTTATCCCTTATCAGTTGAAATTTTAATCAACTAGTTCAACACACTTTGCAAACTCACAAATAAAATTTTAATCGGGATGATCACGTCAGAGGAATTTTACTGCAATTAACGACTAATTTAGCCAATTCAAGGAAGAACCTGATGATGTTTAAAACGTTCACAAGGCGTAATGTCTTAAATATCAAGAACTCAAGATCTATAATAAATTGCAGGATATTCTAATTAAGATAAACGCGTGGAGGAATAACGAGACCAATTTCTTAATTTCAGGAAACGTTTTGTAATGCTTTCAGTTCTCCCTAATTTTTTTTGCAGTTTAATTTAAGCGGAAGTTTCAGCGAACGCGAAAATGAGTAAGTGACGCAATGGACAATTAGCAGCTTCAATGTGCACACCTCATGGCCGTCATGTGAGACATCAACCAGACTTTTAGTGCTACCTCGCTGAAAAGTTGTACAAACTCCTCTTAATTGCGATAACGACCCGCTTATTTGGCGTGAATTATTTATTGCTTGTTGCCGGGGAATAAAAAATCAATCGAAAAGAACGTATTTGCATCTTGGTGTTTCAATAAAGCAACATCAAACACTGTGTTGAATGGTAAGAACTGGAAATCAATACACGCGAACAAATAAAAAAATAACGAGGATCAAACTATAAAATAAAACATCAAAAATGATGAGACCCTCCGGAGAAATATTAACAAGATCAAAACAAGAAATGTGGAAACACAAGATCAAAGATTCTAGTTTCAGGAATAATTGAAAAACTCACTCACACCTACCGGCTCATTTTTTTAACACTGAACATGCAATGTAATAGTATATATGATTTAACGAACACTCAATGTTGGCTATTATTAACGAAGATGAAAGTTTGTGAGTTCATAATACCCATTATGTGCGAGAAAAATGAGAGTTTTTATCTTTGATCAAATTCTAATTAAAGGGCTCTATACAAGAAGTCCCTAAGTCACTTTCATATTCTGAAATATTTGATACTTTGTTTCAATTTGATCTGGAAATCACATTGTAAGTCTTCTTTAGTAAAAAATGATCAGTTAAAATTAAAACAATGTAATTTCCAGATCAAATTGAAACATAACATGTCCAATATTTCAAAATATGAAAAAGTGACTTAGAAACTTCTTGCACAGAGCCCTACCATTGTTCTTATTTTATTTATATCCCCAAAAACTTTAAAACGCCCATTGGGTGTGCAACCAACAAATAAAGCAGAACGTAAAATATGTGCACCAAATTTGGTTGATTTTGTTCTATTAGAAGTGACCGTAAAACTTGCCCCACCCAGTACATTATTTTTTTGAATTATATGTTTAATTTGCTAAATATACACTTTGCATTTAAAGTGCACAGACCTTGAGGGCGCGATCGATAATGGAATTCATACGATTTCTAGATGAAGATGTTGATTAATCAAAATCAAATGCTTGGAATTTGTTCTTGAACGCCTAACTGCCGGTTATTGTTTTATGATGGCAGAACTTGAATAAAATTCCTCAGGTGCATAAACACCGCTTTAAGTGTTTAGATTTAATTGCTCGTTAATTACAAACAAGGCTTAAGTAAGTGATGAACCAAACGAACTGTAACAAAGGTATCTTGCCCTCTTAAATCTGTAAATGCTAGGAATAACGTAAACATGTTTATAACTTCTGTTGGGGTTATTTTTAAAACATAACGACTTTGTTTTATTTGTGCATAAAATAGTTTCAGATTTGGAAACATTTTTACAAGATCTCACAATCAAACGAAAAAATTTGTTTAGTCTAATTTATAGCGAATCGCAAAAGCTTGAAAGACACGAAAACAAAAATTTCCTCAAAACGATTAAACCAATCCAATTGAGAAAACGCAATTAAAAAATAATCCACGTTTTAATACTCGCGGTATTGATTTTATTGTTTAATTGACGCAACAGTGACGCACCTCCTTTATCCACTTAATGTCACAGAAATGCATTATTTCTAAATCAAATTGCAGGTCGATTTCACTCACCCTCGAAATCCCTCTCGCCGTATGACATGAGTTTCTGCGCGCCGGGGTCCTTGGCGGCCTCGTCGTCCTGATTTGAGTCCATGTCTGAAAAGAACCGAAATTTTCAGTCGCCTCAGTTCACAAATAGGTTGCTTACTCGGACATTTTTAAACTGTCCGGATTTGACCGGAATTAAAGGGCAGAACGAATTAATTATGCACAAATCGGTGCGATTTGTTCTCGACTGAACGCACGGCGCGTTCAGTCGACGGACTCCCACTCCAAACCTCTGTCCAAGAATATTTTTAAAATTTGTCTCAGTAGTTTGAGGGGTGTCTAAATATAAGCCCGCACGAACTTGAACCAAAATCTCGAGTTTCTCACTTGAATTCAAGTCGTACAATTTAACCCTTAACTACTCGCGTGAGGCCACAACTGTTTAAAAAATGTTGTCCATTTATACCATAAGGTTCAGGAAATTGTCATTCCAGATATTCCTCAATTAGACTATTCACTTGACACTGACTAACTTCACTTTGATAATTTTTCACACGGAACCGTACAGTAATTAATTAGTTCCAGCCGAGCACTTTATGGGGCCTGGCAAGCCCCACGCGAGTATTTATGTAGATACGCTAGAATAATGCGAGTACTTAAGGTTTAAATGACGCTTTGATTACGTGTTGGGCTCGTTTGAATAATTGGAAGGTGTCCAAAATTAATTATTTGTTACCATGTGAATTGTAGAAGTTTTCAGTGCTTCCTGAAAAATTCCAAACCACTTGTTTCACTTCCGTGTCCTATTTAATTGATGGCATCATGCGAGTATTACCTAACTAAGTAGACACAACCAGACTAATTAAATTGGCAAAATCGAATGAAGGTTGTTTGCAGATTTAATAGATTTTT
This sequence comes from Dascillus cervinus, assembly GCA_949768715.1. Lineage (NCBI taxonomy): Eukaryota > Metazoa > Arthropoda > Insecta > Coleoptera > Dascillidae > Dascillus > Dascillus cervinus. The sequence goes on from OX458322.1 coordinate 22,240,167, forward strand.
TAAATTTGTTTCACATTAATCAAACCAGTTGAAAGATTGCATGCATTAATTACACTAGCCTGGAAAACATGCAACCCAATTCACACGAGTAGTTAATGTGTGACTGAACAGATTAATTTGTTGAAAAAAATTCAAATAAATTAAATTAATCTAAAGTTATTTTGTAAAATTTTTCCAACATTTTGCAATCGATCCAAACCCATTTTTAACCTATTTCAGTCGTCTTTGATGAGGTACACAGGTGATCAACCCCGCTGCACATCGATCCTGAAAAGTTCAGCGGAATGTAAGCAATTACAGTTATCACATGACCAAGGAACCTTCAGGTCGACCTCTGACATTTGCGAAAAAAAACATTTTAATCAGAAGAAATATAATTTTCTGTTATTTATTCAAACTATTCACATAATTAAGAAAAATATTGTTTGGTCATGAAAAACAGTGTTTACCAAAATACCAGCAAGGTTGGTCCATTTCGTTAACAGCCGGCACGTGTGTTTTATTAGAGAGATTATCCACTTCCTACTTCGGCAAATCGGGAAATACGGCAAAACACTCAGTTTAATTGCATTTAACTTATGCAACAAATTGAAACGAGAAATAAAATTAAAGAGCACGTGCCATCAATGTGACCTTCTCCAGAAGGAATATTTTTGCTGAATTTATGCGAATGAATAGTCATGAGGCACATTGCATCATGTATTCATCGCCGGAAGCGTCTGAAACTTGTGAAAAGCATTAAAGATTCATAATTTCCTCTTCGACAGATCTCTGGATGGAGTAATTATTCCAATGACGTTGTTGTTTTTAATTCCATCGAAATTTTATTTAAAGTAAAATAAAATGGGTAAACAGGATGATTACCAAGAATTTTTTTGACCTTTCCAACTGGTAAATAGTGTGCGACCATCGGGCCAAGGCAAAAATATGCTTAATTATACTCGGTGACATAAAAATTCCAACCCCCCATTTTGTGTTGCAATTTCAAAGTCGCTGAGTATAGTATTTTTTAATAAATGGAATAAAATAAACAAAACTAGGGGTCACGAAGGTTTATGGCAAACAAATTCAAACACAAAGAGGTGATACATTAATAAATGATCCATTAAGTGACTTATCAAAATTTCGTGCGAAAACTTACGAACCTGTCAAATAATACATTTCCCGATAAACAATTTAGAAGCACACACGAGCGAGTTCTTGCACACAACTACACCCACCGAGCTGCGATATGACAACGCTATCAAAGACCGTACAAACGAAGATAATGTTTGAACTTTGTAATTATGTTAATAATCGACATTACAAGGTAGCTATATTTGTTTTGCAATATTTGCAATACAAATTGCGCATTTAATTAGTCATGATTTCCAAACGATTGGAAACAAGAAAAATAGTAACCCAATAAAATCATATACAGTCAAAGGTCGGGTTTTGCTCTTCGAGTAATCGTCGACAGACAAATTCTCTCGAGAAATCAATTTTCTCTGAAGTTTTTGCGCTGGTGTGGCCAGTCTGGGAATCCTGCAGACGCCTTTTTCATGCCAAGAAAAACGGTTTCATGAACTCATCTGACAGCATCAAATCTTTTATCTTCATTCCAGCTGGTCATTTCCTTAGTTAGATTGCATGTTATCATCATTGTAAGTAATATGATATTGATGCTGTGTTTATGTTCTGCAGAAGTTTATTCAAGGATATTAATTTTCCAGATGTTTCTTCAATTATATGGGTATTTAGATACGATTGTTTACGTTGCCCCACGGGTTAACAAACGAAGCTCAAATAATAATATTCACGAGTCTGTTTTAATTTTTAAATACACAGGTGCACTGCTTGCACTTGCACTTGAAACTGCTAATTATGCGAGGGCACCCAAATTTTACATACTTAATTGAATATCAATTTTCTTTATTTATTTTTAATAATTTTTAGTCATTTTTTCGCTTTATAAGAGTAGTTAATATTTTAATAAATTTAGGACATAGAACAAATCCATCGCAAATGCAGGCAAATTTCACAGTGTTTTTTTCACAACTTATTAACCATCATACCATAACTATTCAAATTAATTATAGTGGTAAAATTTGTAATACTGATTTACCGGGTAGCAAAACGGTTAATTATAATTAATGCAATTGTTTAAAGTTAACCCGAGGATATTTCACTATTCGAATTGTAAAAATAACGTTGCGATCCTGGAAACCTTTACCTACTGCAGCACTAGCATCTCTAATTGCGACAAGGTCAGTCATAAAAGCCTCAGTTTTCGCTGTTCGCAGTCTATTGTCCGCATAATTTATGATTGTCCAACCAAAGGGATGTAAATAAAACAATATTTGATACTCGTTGTGTAAAACTGCGATTTACTTGAAATCTAATTATATTTTTCAATACTGATTGCATCTTCAGTTCGAGAAGTTGAATGGACATCATAGCGTGGAGAATAAAATTTGCAAATCTAATGTAAATGAGTTTTTTTTTTAATTTAGGGCCTTCTATGAACAATCTTAAAAAACTAATATGCACTCTAATACTTACGCTGTATAAATTTCGTTTTTCTCCTATACTATTTAAGTACAAACGGATTATGGTATTACACTTTGATTCAAATAAGCGTACCTATCTACGCCTTTTCAGCTATTTATTGTTCAGTCCAATCAATAAAATTTCCAGACTAAAAGGTTCATTTTATTCAGGGATTGTTTGGAAAGCTTGTGTTTGCTGTCGTTCAGACACAAATTGGATCAAAAGAAAAAACTTCCGCCTTGAGCCAATTCCGACCGGTATTGAATTAAGTTGGAAAAGACTAATTCTCTAATTGACCGTTCAGGTTTGCAATAATCACAAGTGATTTAAAAACAACACTAATTAGATTGAATAATTTTGAAACTTGTCACATTGAAGAGTCAGAGATAGACAACACATTAAACATTTTGACGACTATGTATTCTTTTTAATAGGGTAGAGACACCACTTTCGGCCACTTTAAGCAAATTTGTAACAAGTGACTGAAAATGATTGTGCCCTAATTTCTGCATGGTGTGTTTCCTATGCCTGAATCTTCAGGCGTCAGCAGATAAAATTGATAAATTCAAGGTAAGTGCTGAAAACGAGGAATCGATCCGAAACTAAGTAGTAAGTATGAGGTCACCTTTTAGTTTGATGTAATCCACACTTGGGTATCTGGTTCTCGGGACGAGAAATACATATCGAATTTTGTTATTTGGACTGTTCAAGCGTGCAAAATAGTTGACATCGATTTTACGATCGGAAATTTATTTCCTCAAGGTGTGCCCGGTAAAAACTTCAATATCAATTTGTGCAAGGGGCTGAAGTTTCAAAAAATTATGATACAAGTTTGTACCTTTCAGTTTCAATTTAATTGCAGCCATGAAAACCTGTTTGCTAATTTTTTTGAAGGGCTGCGGATTTTAATAAAATTTCGCAGATAAAGTTTTGTAATAATAGAACTTTACTCGCAACTATAGAACGCAGACGATGAGATAAAAAAGATAAAAATAAATTTCACAAACTTCTGATTCTTTAACGAGAAAACTAAATGACTAGTTATAAATCCGGGAAAGAAGTAAACAAGCGCCTTAATAAATTAGTTTTTTTAGGAGCACTGCTGAAAATTATCAATATTCTACAACCAATAAACTAAGTAAGCATATCCTTACGCATGGCGTGTGTTATAAAATAAAATCGCATAATTAGGGGCTTTTATCAACATTGTGTTGGTAGCGTAATTGACACTAACAGCGACAAGAAGTAAATAAAACTTCTAGTAAAATACTATTTACTTACTTCTATGTGCAATTAGCATTAATAATTTTGATAAATAAAGAATCAAAGTCATTTTGATTTTTAAATTAGGTAGTCCGATTTCATCTCTATGTAACTAATAAAATATATAATTTCGTTTTTTTATTCCATGGAATTAATGTGGTCGAAGAAAAAGTACGGTCGTGCGTAACTTTTATAACTCGTGCGTAATAAGTTCCTTACAACTCTCGGTATGTAATAAACTATTGTGAAATATGACGAAATTTTTATATTTTCTCAGGATCATTTCAAATGAATTGCAACAAGAAAACTTACGTTTTAAAAATTCAACAGCCGATGATGAAATTAAAATTTCAACTAATCCTTGGCAATTTAATCTTACGCACACAATTATTCATTTACCAAGCTAATTACGATTACCTTTCATAAAACAATTTCAACGTGATGTGAAGTTTACGACGAACAAACAACAGGCGAAATTATTTTTATTATTTTCGAGCGCACGAATTTCCTCAATCGATTCCTCGGCCCCTAATTTCATTTCCCTTCAACGTGCTAAAGTATTCACTTAATAAAATCCGCAACGGTTCATAAACACATCAAAATGCAACCCAACCCGGAAGATTCATGATAATCATTCAAAGATACGTACCTTCGGTTAATTTGGTTGTCACATAATTTAATTAGTTTAAGAATAAAGTAGATTTTCATTCATCATCTAAGCGTTTTCTTCGCCGGAAACCTCGGTTGGTGGACAAAATGATTCAGTTTCATTCCAATCGAAAAGCAAGAAAAATCGAAAGTTTAGACGCAGATTTTATCTGTGTTAACTGATAAGCTTGGACGCAGATCTTTGCTCGTACTGAAAGTTACCCCCTTTGAATCATCGCGTTAGCGCCGACGTTTTATATTGATCAATCGATTGTCTCCAATGCGCAAAATCGAATGATAACAGCTAAGTCGGAATAATTTAATAAAATTCAAACGCCTGAAACTATACAGCCAGCCTTACGTACACGAATAAACAGTTTCAGATTCTTTACAAATATCACATTTTACATTGAAGCAGCAGTCTTGCCATCTGCACCGGCATAGTTCACTGTATTGAGACTGTTTCATTCAAAATAAAAAAATTCCTTCAAAATATAAAAAATATATAGGTGTTCAATTTCAAAAAATGTTATTTTTGTAAATATCTTGAAAAGTTGACGTTTGACAATAATTATTTCCTAATTAAATCGACTTTCTAGCTCCAATATTAACAAAGTTACCAATGGTGAACACTTAATATGAATCATCCTGTTTTTTTTGTTTAAAATATTCTAACAATGAAAACGGAGTCATTGCTTCAACTATGCGATGACTTGTAATAATACTACAAGTTTGTGATTAGTAAAGATTGCAAAAGAAGAAAGCAATAAAGTTTAAACCATGTTTACGACTGTTTGCAACACTTCAACTTCAATTTTAAATCTCCCTTAAAATCCTAAGTGACACATATCCGTTGCAACAGCTCCTTAAGGAAAACTTAAGTTTCTAAGTGCTAATTAAGTTAAACCGCACTATGTCTGGGCTGTTTCATAAGTGTCAAAAGTAACCTAACCTAAATCATTCGTTTACGGTGTTCCAATTTAATAAGTGTTCGACAAATTATTAGGGAAATTAAAATTCAGTTTGCAAATAATACGAAAACCATTATCTGGGTTTTGTTTAAAAAATTATTCAAATTTTATTGTAAAGTTGCAAAAAATATGGGGACGCACGGTATATTCACTGTTTATTTGTATCAAGTTTCCACTATTGAAATTTAAATTTAAAATCTTTGCTAAAATCCTGTCAGACCAACTTCTTAAGCGAAACTTAAATAGTTAAACCACATTATTTCTGGACTTATTGTGTTCATTTGTAATTTGTTGACAGTGTTGCAATTTAGAGCAATATTGGTTTTATTAGAAATAACAAACTGATGGGTTTTTGTAAAGTAAGGATATGTGTTTGTGATCTTTTTGAGTCAGCTGATGGAAACAAAAAAAGTGCAGTGTTGCCATATTGAATTAAACTTGCAGTAAGTACCAACGGTGCAACAAGTTTAGAATTAAGAATTGAAATTCAACCTCCAAGTAACAGAAAAACAAATTTCTGGGTTTTGTTTAGAAAATTATTCACATTTTCCTGTAAAGTTGCAAAAAAAATAAGCACACACTGTACGTTCGGTTGGTGGACAAAATGATTCAGTTTGATTCCAATCGAAAAGCAAAAAAAAATCGAAAGTTTACTGAAAGTTACCCCCCTTTGAATCATCGCGTTAGCGCCGACGCTTTATATTGATCAATCGATTGTCTCTAATGCGCAAGAACCCCTTTTCGAATGATAACAGCTAAGTCGGAATAATTTAATAAAATTCAAACGCCTGAAACTATACAGCCAGCATTACTTACACGAATAAACAGTTTCAGATTCTTTACAAATATCACATTTTACGTTGAAGCAGCAGTCTTGCCATCTGCACCGGCATTGCCGGTTCACCGTTACGACGTTTTCGTTGTATCCCCGTCCGCAGCACAGCGTGGCGCAGTTTTCTCTGTCTCTGCAACGTCTGGTGGCGGTCCCATGGCAAAAATTGGGACTCTGAGCCAAGTACAAAAGCTTGGAATGATTTCTCGCTTTCGACACGTGTTGCTTGATTTTATTACCAGGATTCAGCTTGATCGCGTTGTGGTAGCGTTCCTTCAGCTTTTCAGCGATTTTAGAAAAGGGTTGGACGCGCTTCCAACAAGTCTTCATCACACAAGAAGCTAAAACATTACGTTTCAGTTTCAGAACCAATAAAATTGTCGTTCTCACCTGAAACCCCGTGACAAGTGCAGACTTTAATTTCATTTTCAGCCACCGTTCCAATCCCAACTTCGCTGTTGTAATTGAGCAACAGGCTGGGACTATCCCCATGCTTCTTCAGATGCAAGAACTTCCTGGCAATTTTCTTCGCCTGTTTGATGTTGTCTCCACAACCGCCCCATCTCCAGTTGTTGCGCGTGCTAGATGGACTTTCATGTTCGGCGCATCCACAATTTTGCAATTTACCTTCGGAACAAGCCCTGGCAGTGGAATAGGTTATGGCCGAAGCCGTAATTGCATACATATAAGCGGTTTCTCGATAGACTTTCTTGAACATCTTCTTCTTGTAAGAACAGTTCCAACGGTCGTAACGAAATTGGTCCTCGCACTGGATGACAGCCAGTTGTCTGGCGTTGACCAAAACCTCGGAGAAGCCTCTCTTCTTCCTGCAGATTTTATTTTGGTGCCTGAACCCGCGCAGCCACCGACACGTCGTCGTCACGTTGGGTTGTCCATTGGAAGCCGTGCTGTTGGAGAAGATGAAGGGAACGATCAATCTCCTGCGGGGGGGTTTCCGATGAATCAGCGAGCTACAAACCAAATCGGAAAATTCTAAACGTTTTCAATCAATCTAATTAATCTTACCTGTTCTCAACCGAAGAATCTGAAGCGTGCGGATCCAACAAAAGCAGCAGAATTATGATAAGCAACATCTTTGAGCTCCTTCATTATCCCGTCTTGACTTGGGAACAATTAGAACTGGAACTGAACGCTCAGGATGTAACTTGACAAATATTAGCTAATTACTCATATCGTTCGTTGGGTATTGGCCTAGTGTCTGCAATAAGATGCGATTGGTGGGCAAACACTCCTTTTCCGTTTCTATTTATTTTTGCAATTTTTCGATTAATTTCGAGCGTTTCCGAAGAAGAATCCACTGCTGTTAACACAATAAATCCTCTCAAATAACACGGTAAGATGACACGGAGAGAAACAAAGCGTAGTCAACTAGACCACTGTCAATATCCTCTTCAAATATGTGCCTTTCGGATAGTTGTATTTTATTCTTGTTTGTTTAATGTCACTTTAACCTGTAAAGAAATTAAACATTCTCAAGTGACACGAGGAGAGAGCTTGTGGGACTTTTGTGTTTGCTTCTTTGTGCTTTATTTTTATACCTTGTTTGAGATATCTATATTAAGGTGCAGTGACGTATCGGAGACCGTTTTTTGTCGCAACCCCTTCACAAAACCTATCGACGATTGAGAATTTTTAAAATAAATCAAAAAAGTCGTTGAACTGTACCATAAATGAAATCGAACTTATTAATTGGTTTATTTAATTAAACCAACTAATACTCCTAACAAAATTAAATCAAGTTCGGGAATTATATAGTTGTACCAAGCGCTTTCGATATAGATATACATAGTCGATTTATAGTTTTATGCAAAATTCTCGTTAAAACAATTTAAAGACTTTTTTGCCCGTTTTTACACAATTTGGGTAAAAGTACATTTTGACGATTATTTTGTCTATTTTATGCAAAAACAAGAGAAAAAGAATTTTTTTCTGTTTTGTATAAAAATCGAGACAATACATTGTAAAATCTACGTCAGAGTTCTTATTAACCATGCATCATGTAAAAAAAACGCGAGGACAAGCAAGTTTATATTTTTTGTATAAATATTGGCTATGTATACTTTCATAAAAAACAATTTAACGCATTGTAAAATTTAGGTACAAGCATTTTGAAACGTTCCCTTTGATACATTTCATGCAAAAAAAGAGAAAAAAAATTACTTTTTGTATACATATTGACCATGTATAATTTTGGAAAACGCTAGTCAATGTATTGTAAACTAGACGTCAACGTTTGTTTAACAATTTCATGTTCCATTTCATGAAAAAAACAAGAGGACTAGTAAGTTTGCATTTTTTTAATACACATTCGCTATGTATACTTTTATATAAAAAACAATAGATTGTATTGTAAAATTCAGATTGAAGCATTTTGCAACGTTCTATTTTATCCATCTCATACAAAAACTAACAAGAGAAAAAATGTCTTTTTCTATACATATTGGCCATGTATACTTTTGTAAAAATAAAGTAAATACACTGTAAAAGTTAACGCTTTCCAATCATTTCTTTGTATGTTTCATGCAAGAGCAAGAGAATAGCCTGTTTCTTTTTGTATACATATTGACCATGTATACTTGTATTAAAAGCAATTGAATGCATTGGAAAATTCAGGTTGAAACATTTTGCAACGTTCTATTTTATCCATTTCATGCAAAAACTAGAAAAAAAATTTCTTTTTGTATACAATTGGCCATGTATACTTTTGTAAAAATAAAGTTAACGCTTTGCAATCATTTTTTTGTATGTTTCATTCAATAGCAAGGCTCTTTCTTTTTGTATACATATTGGTCATGTATACTTGTATTAAAAACAATTGAATGCATTGGAAAATTTAGGTTGAAGCATTTTGCAACGTTCTATTTTTTCCATGTCATGCAAAAACTAGAGAGAGGGGAAAAATTTCTTTTTCTATACATATTGGCCATGTATACTTTTGTAAAAATAAGGTAAATACACTGTAAAAGTTAACGCTTTGCAATCATTTCTTTGTATGTTTCATGCAAGAGCAAGAGAATAGGCTTTTTCTTTTTGTATACATATTGGCCATGTATACTTGTATTAAAAACAATTGAATGCATTGGAAAATTCAGGTTGAAGCATTTTGCAACGTTCTATTTTATCCATTTCATGCAAAAACTAGAGAAAATAAATTTTGTAGACATATTTAGCCATGTATACTTTTGTAAAAATCAAGTAAATGCATTGTAAAATTAACGTTAACATTTTGTAACCATATTTTGTATGTTTCATGCAAAAGCAAGAGGACGGAGAAGCTATTTCTTTTTGTATACATATTGGCCATGTATACTTTTATTGAAAACAATTCAATGCATTGTAAAATTTAGGTTGAAGAATTTTGCTACGTTCTGGTTATCCATTTCATGCGAAAACAAAAGAAAAATAAAACTTTTTTTTTTATACATATACATATTGGCCATGTATACTTTTACAAAAATCAAATCAATGCGTTGTAAAATATACGTCAACATTTTTTAACAATTTGTCCGTGTCATATAAAAACAGGAGGACAAGCAAGCTCTTCTTTTTTGTATACATATTGATAATGTATACTATTATAAAAATCGAGTAAAATTCACATCCAAGTTTATTTAGCCATTTTTTATCCGCTTCATTCAAAAACAAGAGAACAAGTAAGTCATTCCTTTTTTTATACATATTGGCTATGTATATTTTTACAGAAGTGTAGATTTCCGTTAAGTATACTTTGATGAAAAGCGCCCGGTATGTTAATGTGCAAATTATAATGATACTGTCGGCGCGTGCGCGGTAACCAATAAATTGAGTTAGCGGTAGCGTTATCGTTGACACTTAGATAACTCTCAATTAAATGTTGTTAGGATGGTCTCATTAAAAACAAGGAAAGCAAATAATAAATCTGAGACACGATCGCCTGCTGTAAAGAAAATGTTAATATTAATCCTTATCTTTACACCGAAAATGGTAGGCAATAAATAACGAAACTAATAAATAACGAAATAATAAAACCTGCCAACCCATTAATAAATTTCAATCGAAAATTAATATATTTTCGCATTAAATCCGGGAGGGAAATTTTTCTGAAAGCGATCGTTAACGCGAGCAAGCAAAACAGTTCTGAATCGCCAATAAATGTGTTACAATAAATCTTAAAAAGCACACTCAAATTAAAATATACAGCACTTACGGTCGAAGTTGGTACTTAGAGGCGAAGTAAATCATTTTAATTCTCGAGTCGACTTGAAACATCCGCGCTCACCTACGGCGAAGACAATCCGGAGATAACGAATGTCGAATCTCATCAACCAAAATTAATCCTCATAATCTCTTAAATATTTACCCAAAAAAAACACTTTAACGTAAAATTCCACGCGTGAAATTCCGCCGTGCAACGACATAATCGTTGCGTTTCGGTTCGAGGGGCTTTTCGGACGGTGATTTTTGGGTGGTCGGCCCTTGTCCCCATTCTTTCCGTATCACCGTTTAATTAGTGGTAAAATTCCTAAAAAGGAGAGCAGATTAGTTAAGAGAAATTTATGGGGACGAGGCATCTGCGATACTTCGCTTTCCGTAATTGCGTCTAATCATTCCATTAAGCACCGTCCGCTGCACACAAATAAGAAAATAGGCATTTTCGAGTTCAGAATGGAACCAAAAAAAAACTCAACAAAAGACTAACTCCGGCCAATGGTGCAGCTAAGAGGGATCTGTTACTAAAAGGAGGCATAATGCATAATACACTCAGATAGCCATATCATGCCATCTTAATCCAAAGCTGTGAGCAAGGGCTTAGAAAACGTGAACCGACAGAACATTCAATTAGATACATTATATAGTATTGGTAACATACACAACACAGGGACGGACTCGGAAATTACAAATGCACATTCCATCCAAGAAACCAATCTTTAAATATCTAAAAGTTACAAGGTAATTAACTAAAAAAATCCAGTAGGCAATAAAACAACTTTCAACAGTTATTTGCGTGCCTAGGCATTGAAGTTAAACTTGTTATCAGAAATCGGAAATTCAGTGGCCAGTGATAAAATGGAACTTTCAGTTTTTTTTTAAAGAAATTAAAATATTTGAAGCAATTGCTCCACTTTACATACTCTTAGATGAATGAATCACTTCACTGCGCATTTCTCTTATTTCAGTGACGATTTCGACGTTTTTGCGCTATAATGTCTGATTTATTCAACTATTTTCCACGTTTTACTAATTATAATTTTCAACTGTTTCATTGCCCACTTGATTTTTGCGGTTAACTGTAATAAAAACTTAAATTTCTACTAATCTTTAGATATTTGATTTAATAGTTCAGTGTATTGAGACTGTTTCATTTAGAATAAAAAAATTCCTTGGAAATATAAAAAATATATAGGGTGTTCCATTTAAAAAAATGTTATTTTTGTAAATATCGTGAAAAGTTGACGTTTAACAATAATTATTTCCTAATTAAATCGACTTTCTGGCTCTAATATTAACAAAGTTACCAATGGTGAACACTTAATATGAATCAACCTGTTTTTTTTGTTTAAAATATTCTAACAATGAAAACGGAGTCATTGCTTCAACTATGCGATGACTTGTAATAATACTACAAGTTTGTGATTAGTAAAGATTGCAAAAGAAGGAAGCAATAAAGTTTAAACCATGTTTACGACTGTTTGCAACACTTCAACTTAAATGTTAAGTCTCCCTTAAAATCATAAGTGACACATATCCGTTGCAACAGCTCCTTAAGGGAAACTTAAGTTTCTAAGTGCTAATTAAGTTAAACCGCACTATTTCTGTGTTGTTTCATAAGTGTTAGCAGTCCCTAAATCATTTCTTTACAGTGTTTCAATTTAGTGAGTGTTAGTCAAATTATACTAAAACCAATATCTGGGTTTTGTTTAGAAGATTATTCATATTTTGTTGTAAAGTTGACAAAAATATGGAGACACATGGTATATTCACTGTTACTTGTATCAAGTTTCCACTGTTGCAACTTAAATTTTAAATTTCTGCTAAAATCGTGTCTTAAGCGGAACTTAAATAGTTAAACCGGACTATTTCTGGACTTATTGTATTCATAGGCTAAACTAAATCATTTGTGTACAGTGTTGCAATTTAGTGCATATTGGTTTTATTAGAAATAACAAACTGATGGATTTTTGTGAAGTGAGTGTATGTGTTTGTGATCTTTTTAGGTCAGCTGATGGAAACAAAAGAAAGTGCAGTGTTGCCATATTGAACTAAACTTGCAGTAAGTACCAAGGGTGCAACAAGTTTAGAATTAAGAATTGAAATTCAACCTCTAAGTAACAGAAAAACAGATTTCTGGGTTGTGTTTAGAAAATTATTCACATTTTCCTGTAAAGTTGCAAAAACTATAAGCACACACTGTACATTCACTGTTTTGTTTACTTGTATCAAGTTTCCACTATTGAAATTGAAATTTAAAATTTCTGCTAAAATCGTGTCAGAGTAACTTCTTAAGCAAAACTTTAATAGTTAAACCGCACTATTTCTGGACTTATTGTGTTCTGAGGCTAACCTAAATCATTTGTTTACAGTGTTGCAATTTAGTGCATATTAGTTTTATTAGAAATAACAAACTGATAGGTTCTTGTAAAGTGAGGATATCTATTTGTGATCTTTTTGAGAGTCAGCTTATGGGAACAAAAGAATGTGCAGTATTGCCATATTGAGCTAAACTTGCAGTAAGTGTCAATAGTGCAACAAGTTTAGAATTAAGTTAATTTTTAAGTAACAAGGGTTAGAAATTGGTGACATTGAAATTAGGTCAAAAGAAATTGTGTTTTTATGATTGGCGAAGTGATTGAGGTGAATTTGATTGTGTTTGATGGATATTTGAAAACAAATAAAATTTGTAAAAATTATAATAATTATTAGGAGAATTGAAATTCAACCTCCAAGTAATAAATACAAAAGCCAATTTCTGGGTTTTGTTTATTATCATGTAAAGTTGCAAAAAATATGAGGACACGCGGTATATTCACTAAAATTCCTAAAATCGTGTCCCATAAAATTGGGTCCGAATTTTTTCCTTCTGAACAGGGCTTGGATTGCGTCGGATGCGGGCCTGTTGGAACGTATCATGGTCGACTTAGCTGTCGGTATTCAGTCGGCCGTTTTATGATAATCTCTCACATGTATCAGAGTGTGATGCTTGTCTTCTCTTTGTCCGGGTCCTCAGCTGCCGGTTATCTTCCGTTTAAAATGCAACAGAAGTGCCTAAAATTATAAATTCCTCCGGGTCGTCGCGTCGGCCCATCTTCACGCGCAGTTGCAATTTGGCGCAAGGTGACTTTCTCACGAAACTGGACGCAATAAAACGGTATTGTGAGGTACCGATTCGAGAAATTATTTTATTACCGGAAAAGTCCCCTCTCGGCCATAAAATGATTCTTCGAAGCGATATTTCGGGTGCTCTACCTACAGCAAAAATGATAAAATCTCGAAAGTAATTATTTAATTTGTCACGGCCGGTGGGAGTCTCGACGAGAAAATAAAAGTTTATTACGGGCTCATTGCGGCCCTAGTTGTGGGAAAGTCTTTCGACAAATGTGGAGGAACCATTACTCATATATTTCCGAGCGCCGCGGGAACCAAGCTCTCCGAGATATCATCTATCCATGATTGGCATTTTTAATTACAAATCGTTTACAATGGCCACAATTGTTTGTAGTCGTGACGCTCGCGTAACGGTATCGCCCGGATTTTTTTCCGCCGCAATCCGCTGCAATTCGACCACAAAAATGCGCCCGTTCGTTCCCGGACGGCCCTTTGTGATCCTCCGTCGATTACGTGGCAAATAAATAATTTTGCCTTATAATTTCCTGATCGGCGTCTGAGCAGAGCATTGTTTTGACGCTATTGTAGTCGGTAGGCAGGAGCGAGCAAGGCCGGCCCAAATATTAATCAACGTCACAAAAACCGTAGCCGAGTCCGGAATCCAGCAGACCAATATCTTGGAGCGAACGCCGGTCGTCTGTTATTTTTATTAAAGGACAGTTCGACTGTAGCCGCGGGATCGAAGTATGAAAAAGTATTATGAGTAAGTATTAATAACGGCATGGCTTTATTAATGTGTTGGCGTAAACGAGTGTGTGTGGTCCGGGGGCGGCGCACTCACCTGATACAGCTGTTCAACACCCCGGATTCACGGGCCGAATTGCCATTGCTCCAGTTTACCTGAAAATTCCGGATTCTCAACGGCGACTTGTGTGGCGGCCGCGGTGACGTCCTAATTTAATTACAACGGTAAAACAATGCCCCTGACAGGTGAAGAGGGTTGAAATCTATCAAATTATGATTAATTTTGGCCATTGTAAAACACCAACGGCTTGATAGAATGCGTGAAAAATTAACTGTCGTATATATGTTACAACTTGTCAGGATATTTCAGGTATCAGATGCTTACTACACCGAAAGGATTAATATTACCTACCACACACCAATTATCTCTCATAAAATTTACATTTTTTAAGGCCTAGTGACAGTTACGATTGTCTTCTTAACGACAATAAATGGCATTTAAAACTTAATGATATACAGCTCAAATAATATTTTTTTAAACCAACGGACCGAATTATAGAAAATTAAAGCTTCAGATTTACTAGAATTTATTTACTGGTCGAAACTGAATTAATTAGATTTTATTTACTTTCGAGCTAGATTGATCGATTCTACTTTAGATTAGTCAAATGTAAATCAGAAGAATAATTATATAATTCACAATAGGCAATTTTAAATTAGAAGGTGTCATTTGCAATTCATAATAGTCAACTGTACTTGAAATTAGTCAATTATCAATCAAAAGATATCAATTGTAATTGATTATTTTTCAGAGTAGTCGTTTGTAAATAAGATGTCATTTACAATTCATAATAGTAAACTGTACTTCAAATAAGTCATTTGTAAATCAGAAATTTTTTTTTGCAATTCAGAATAGTCTATTGTTTTTCAGAATAATCATTTGCAAATCAGAACATGTTATTTGCAATTTAGTATAGTCAATTATACCTCAATTGAGTAAATTGCCAAACAGAAGATGTCAATTGTAATTGGTTTTTCAGAATAATCATTTATGAATAGTAAATTGCAAATCAGAAAATATTTATAAATCAGAATAGTAAATTGCAAATTTGAAGATGGTAATTGTAATTCAGAACAGTTCACCGTTTTTCTGAATAGTTATTTTTAAATTATTAGTAGCAAATCAGAAGATGTTAATTGTAATTAACAACAATCAATCGAATGTTTTATAAATTAGTAATTTTGATACAGTCAAATGCAAATCAGAAGATCAGGATAGACAATAGCAAATCAGCAGATGTATTTGTAATTTAGAATAGTCACATGCAAATCAGAAGATGTCAATTGTAATTGATTATTTCCTTCATGCACATAAAAAGTCCCAGTCACCATGGTTTTCCTCAGTTTTATAGCGATTAAATTTTGACGTTTCAAACGTGTCAAAATTTATCCGATTAAATTTTGACGTCTCAAAGGTGTCAAAATTTACCCGATTAAATTTTGACGTTTAATAGCTTCTGAATTTTCTTTGCAATCATTATCAAAGATTCCTCGACAAGTAAATAAATAATTCGTTGTAAAATCTATTTATTCAAATTAATAATCTGGAAATAATCATGCCGAATACCCCGCGTGCATGAAAATAGCCTGATTAAATTTTTACGTTTTTGTCGCAACGTTTTGCCATAAAGAAATATTTCTCGTAAATTTTCCACCCAAAATCCCTCGTGCTGCGCACTCGAGATTTTGTTACGTGGAAAATTTGCTCGACATATTTCTAGGCAAAACATTTTCACAGAAACGTCAAAATTTAATCGGCTATTTTGATGCACTTACTTTTTTACTGTTGATTATTTTTTAGAGTAGTCATTTGTAAATAAGATGTCATTTGCAATTCATAATAGTCAACTGTACTTCAAATTAGTCATTTGTAAATCAGAAGATGTTTTTTGCAATTCAGAATAGTATATTATTTTTCAGAATAATCATTAGCAAATCAGAATATGTTATTTGCAATTTAGTATAGGCAATTATACCTCAAATGAGTCAATTGCCAATCAGAAGATGTCAATTATAATTGATTTTTCAGAATAGTCATTTATGAATAGTCAATTACAAATTTGAAGATGGTAATTGTAATTCAAAACAATTCATCATTTTTCAGAATAGTCATTTTTATATTATTAGTAGCAAATCAGAAGATGTTAATTGTAATTAACAACAATCAATCGAATGTTTTATAAACTAGTAATTTTGATACAGTCAAATGCAAATCAGAAGATCAGGATGGACAATGGCAAATCAGAAGATGTAATTGTAATTTAGAATAGTCACATGCAAATCAGAAGATGTCAATTGCAATTGATTATTTTTCAGAGTAGTCATTTGTAAATAAGATGTCATAATATTCATAATTCATAATAGTCAACTGTACTTCAAATTAGCCATTTGTAAATCAGAAGATGTTTTTTGCAATTCAGAATAGTCTATTGTTTTTTCCGAATAATCATTTGCAAATCAGAACATGTTATTTGCAATTTAGGATAGTCAATTATACCTCATATGAGTTAATTGCCAATCAGAAGATGTCAATTGTAATTCGTTTTTCAGAATAGTAATTAATGAATAGTAAATTGCAAATCAGAAGATATTTATACATCAGAATGGTCAATACAAATTTGAAGACGGTAATTGTAATTCAGAACAATTCATCGTTTTTCGGAATATTTATTTTTAAATTATTAGTAGCAAATCAGAAGATGTTAATTGTAATTAACAACAATCAATCGAATGTTTTATAAACTAGTAATTTTGATACAGTCAAATGCAAGTGCACTTGTAATTTAGAATAGTCACATGCAAATCAGAAGAAGTCAATTGTAATTTAGAATAGTCACATGCAAATCAGAAAATGATATTTGCAATTTAGAATAGTCACCTGCAAATCGGAAGAAATCAATTGTAATTTATAACAGTCACTTGCAAATCAAAAAATATCAATTATAATTTAGAATAGTCACATGCAAATCAGAAGATACTATTTGTAATTTAGAACAGTCACTTGCAAATCAAAAGATGTTAATTGTAATTTATAACAGTCACTTGCAAATCAAAAGGTGTCAAGTGTAATTTGGAATAGTCGCTTGCAAATCAGAAAATGTCAATTGTAATTTAGAATAGTCACTTGCAAATCAGAAAATGTCAATTGTAATTTAGAATAGTCACATGCAAACCAGAAGATGTTCCTTGCAATTTAGAATAATCACTTGCAAATCAGAAGGTGTCAAGTGTAATTTGGAATAGTCGCTTGCAAATCAGAAAATGTCAATTGTAATTTAGAATAGTCACATGCAAATCCGAAAATGTGAATTGTAATTTAGAATAGTCACTTGCAAATCAGAAGATGTTATTTGTAATTTAGAATAATCACTTGCAAATCAGAAGATGCCCATTGTAATTTAGAACAGTCACTTGCAAATCGGAAAATGTCAATTGTAATTTAGAACAGTTATTTGCAAATCAGAAGATGACAAGTGTAAGTTAGAATAGTCACATGCAAATCAGAAGATGTTATTTGCAATTTGGAGTAGTCACTTGCAAATCAGAAGATGTCAATTGTAATTTAAACAGTCACTTTACAAATCAAAAGGTATCAAGTGTCATTTAGAATAATCACTTGTAAATAAGAAGATGTCAAATGGTACAAAGTGGTACAAACTTATAAAACATAATGTTCCTGAAAAATTAAATTATTCTTAGGTAAACCTATAAAAATAAAGTAAAGTTTGAAAGAACTTTATTAAAGTTAAAAGTTGCTAGCAATCCATTTGTGATTAAGGCATTAAAACTACAAAGTGGAGATTTCGTGAGAAGTAATAATCGAAAAGGTGGAGAAGCGTAGAAAAAAATAATTAGCTGGCCACCATGAAATGCCGATAAAAAACCGTAGTTATGATTTAATTTGAAATCTGTTAATAGCGCAAAAAAGTTCCCATAAACCCCTATTATCGTCGAAAAAAAGGCGTTTACTGAAAAATGCGAGGCGATGGCATTCCTCGCGGCAATTATACACGAACAATGGTCAAAATGACAGGGCAACCTCTATGATTAGTGCCTGTATAAGTGAGGAATATCACACCGGGGAACCTGTCAGGGAGTTATTATTACTTCACGGCGCGCTTCCCCTTCAACCCACTGACCGCAGGTCCTGGGTGGCCGCCAAGGACTCCCATTTTCCACATTCGCCAAATAAACACAATAAATTAGCTAATTTTCTAAAGAATTACCAGTGGACCGTGCGAGGATGGAGACGTTTAATCGCTTAAATTGAGCTAATCCTGAAAGGGACACAATGAGACTATCGTTCCTTTGCCTTAGCATTATCCGGCCGAGACCTTCAAGTAGGTATCGCTTTTAAGAGCAGGAAGATATTTTTCATTGAGTTGTTCAAGTGCTGCAGCTGTCGACAGTGCCTCATCCGAATTTCACGAGAGTATGCTAATAAGAGATCCATTAAAGGGGCACAATACACAAAAAATAAGTTCGTTTAATTCTAAGAAAATGACATATGTATTTTGTTTCTACTCAGATTATTAAAATCGGCGCGTGACGTCACTGGGCCGAGCTGTGCGTAGCGCCGCATCTTATACATGGAAAAATTGCTCGCTTCACACGATCATTTACCTACCTTTAAACAATGTTTTCGAAATTTTGTTACGAGTATTTAGACTGCTTTTTTGTACTGAAGACGATAGTGCAACCAAAATTTTAATATATTTTCTAGTTTTTTTAAAAATATATTAAATGCGATGACACGGCGCGGTCATTTGTACCATTTTTACGCGCTTCTAAAGGTTATTTCTACCGCCCAGACAGAGCTCATAAAGCAATTATTTTCAAGACGTCTGACCATCGTGGAGTTTTGAATGTTTTGAATGTTTAGGTCGCAATAGTATTCTAGTAGAAAACACGATAATAGCAGTTGCTCCGTATCAGTCAGTATTTACTGTTAAATTGGTTGATTGCACTTATAAATTTAATTTTTAATTATGACAACTCCTTATTTATTTGAACCTGAATACACAGATGACGACAAAGTTGATGCTTTTTTGAACCTAGTAGTATAAACATAAATTACGAAAATCGAAGTGGAATTTGTAATTGGTGTAAATGTGGAAAATGTGTAGCTATGCCAACAGATGAAGAGTCTATATGTTGTCAAGAATATGATAATATAAAACATTTAATTGGTAATAATACATGCATTACACAAAATAATTTGTTTGAAAAATGGGTTATTGACAAAGATGTTTTAAATATATCACGTGATAAATTCAACTTCCTGTAGCTTTCGAAAAATGTGACCCAATTCATATACAGTAGAATCCGGTTATAACGGCTTCGGTTATAGCGAACCACCGGTTATAACGAACTTTATTCCAAATCCCGACATTTTCCCTTATGCAACAATGTAACAATTAGTCGGTTATAACGAATTCGGATATAACGAACTATCGGATATAGCGAACCTGAAAAAGCTGAAATTAATAACATTTCAATCGTCTATAACGAACTTTCCATTGTATATAACGCGTAATAACCATTGAATCTGATGATGACTTGTCATTAAATGAGTAGTAGTTACAAAAATACAATCAAAGGGAACGTGAATTTCAGCAATTGAAGAGCTCTATGCAAGAAGTACCTAAGTCACTTTTCATATTTCATATTTCATATTTTAGATTTGATGTTTCAATGTGACCTGTAAATCACATTGTTTTGACCTTTTTTTTTTTTACTAAAGTAAGTCTTCTTTAGTGAAAAAAGATTAGTCAAAATCAAAACAATGTGATGTCCAGATCAAACAGAAATATAAATCTCAAATATCGCAGAATATGAAAAGTTACTTAGATACTTCTTACATAGAGCCTTTCAATTAGAAAATTCAATTTTTTTCGAAAAATTAAACATGAATGACTATTAATGTAGACAATTTATTAGTTACAACAGAATATTTGAGTATTTGTGGTAGATAAAAGTGGCCAAAAAAAAGTCAATGAGGAATGAGGATGAGCCGGAAGCACCAGCATTACAGATTTTATCTACACAGGAAGTTGTGAGAAGTATTAACAACATTCGTGATTTTTTACAGTTTTACGGTGCGCCGAACTCAATTATTGAAAATCTTAGTGACGTTGAAACGTGAGTGGACAATTTATACTTCAGTCGAAAATTAAAAGAAAATCAAATAAAATTACTTGTTGCATTTTGCTTTGTTTCACTTAAGTTTAGTCCTTATAATCTTAATGGTTTTATAAATGTGCATATTTATAATAGACCATGAA
Source organism: Dascillus cervinus (assembly GCA_949768715.1). Taxonomy (NCBI): domain Eukaryota; kingdom Metazoa; phylum Arthropoda; class Insecta; order Coleoptera; family Dascillidae; genus Dascillus; species Dascillus cervinus. Next base: position 22,260,821 of record OX458322.1, read on the forward strand.
GGTCTCATAAAGCATTCTTGCATTTATTCTTTCAATAACGCTTATAACGAACTTCGGATATAACGAACCGATTTTGACAGTTCCTTGAGGTTCGTTATAACCGGATTCTACTGTATTTTTTTTTTGAGCCAATAGGTTAATATGTACTGATAATACAGCACTTTTTTTTAAACAAGGTTCTTTTGAATTTGGTAGAAAAATTTTTCTTAGAACAAACGATTAGTCTAAATCACTTTCTAAAAAATGTTTATTGCAAATTCTTGCATTTTGTTCTGGTTGAAATGATTGCCTTTTACAAAATTCTGACCAAAATGCAAATCGTTTCGGCGATTTTTCTCTATTAGGAAAATGATGTCCCGTTGGTTCATTGCATCCAAAAACTGGTCGTCGATGTTCTTGTGGCTATTGTTACAAATAACTCGAAGTTATTCTGCATTTACAACTTTAAATCGCAGTCAACTTTTACTGATGATAATGAGGGTTCACTGTAGGATGCAACAAACCTCGTGGCTTTTATGGACGGATCACTTATAGTATTGTAAAAGGCACAGTCATAAACTTAGAATATCTTTAGCCGAACTTTACGCACAATTAGATAAAATAGGAACGAAACGCACAGTCGCTGTTCTTATTTAATATTTAAAAAAAAACTAAACACCGTATTGAAATTCTGATTCTTTTATCGTCTTTGGCAAAACCATTCACACAGTCTCATATAAATTAAGCATTAAAAATATAATTTTTAGGTAGATGGATCGTTGTGCGAAGCGAGTAACTTTTCCACGTGAGAGATACGGAGCTTCGGTAAGCTCGGCTCAGTGACGTCACAAGCAATTCTAAATGTCTTTATATCTTCTAAAACAAATTATTTTTTTACATTGGAGTTTTACCAAATAGTTTTTATAGTTCTGACTACAATAATTTAACATTAAATAATAATTTAAAAAAAACAGTTTTTTGTGTAATGTGCTCCTTTAATTTTCAGCGACTCCGGGGCTACCGTACAATGATCAAGAACAAATTTGAATTCTCGGAACCCGTCAAAAAAACGCGCGTCATAAAGCCACCGGCGCGGACAACAAAACTGGTAAATAACACAATAAACAGTTTTATGAGCCCCAGAACTCCCGGTGGGTTCCCTTGTGTCCGGCATTCAGGCACTCAGGTGTTGACAATAAGGGCGCACGTTTATGAGCGCTTCGGCCGCTGGCGTGTTATGACTTTATTAGTGTCAGAAGGTGCGAACTCAAGGATCGCACACGCGAAGGTCTCTCCACTCGAAAAAAATCGCCCGAAAACGCAAATATTGGCCGAGAGCACACACCGATCGGAAGAGCGCCTCCTTTTTCGGCTTTATTGCGACGTGATTTTTTGTGAGCAAATGTAGTCTCACCTTACTTTGCATTCCTCGGATTCATTGACAGGGGCCGCATTGGTCACAGAGCGCCACCCAAGCAGCGCCCAAGACACCTTTTATCATAAACGTGAATGGGCTCCTTTCGGCGCCAGGGATATTAGCTGAGCCGGCAGCTTTGATCCATCCGGTTAACGCCCGCTCCCGATGCAACCCCCGAGACTGGGCTACGCACGAAATTTGTTTGCAAATTTATTGATTGTAAATAACTGGGTAGGAAGGCCTGAGAACGTTTCCATCGCTTTTAAAATTGACAATCTATTTTTATGTTCTGGAACAATTTGTAACGATTTGCAAAGATCCCTATCGCCTCTTTCAAATTTTTATTGTGGGAATGTAAATATTCTAAATGGTGTCACATTAAGACACCTCGGCGCCCTAATAACTGGCAAGTTATTTTAAAAGCTTCTTAAAATGTGTTTACAGGAATTATCTTGTCAACTTGGAGTAAAACCCCATTTCCATATTTAGACCAAATATTTCAATTTAAATATAAAAAAAAACAGTTTCCAACTTAATTAAAAATAAAATAAAATAATAAGTATAGTATTAGCTGTGCTAATCCAGCAACAAAGATTTATTTTACCTTTTAGTCCTGTCGATAAAACAAATTATTATCTTCATGAAACTCAATCTGCGTATTTTCTTAAGCTTCTGAAATTAAATCTTCAGTCAAACTTGCCACGATCTCATTTTGTCCTGTTCCCCAATTAACATTTCCTCAAAATTAACTTGTTTCAAGTGATTCAATAAAATTTCATTCATTGTCTATTAATTTTTAGTCGGAATGGCGTTCAACTATTTTTCATGATTTTTCAGTTATACTTTCATGATTAATGGAATTTCATAACAGCGTTTCACCAACGTTGAGGTGGAAGCACACTGTAAAAAATACCACATGCTGCAAATGACAAAATACAAATTCTTAAATAAATAAAATTTGCCTTGCCGTTTGCGAAAAAAAAATTAAAAACTATGCTTTTTGTGTAATTTTATTTTTTATATTTAAAATGAGCCAACCGATTTTCTTTAAATTCTCTACACTTGAAATTGCAATTCTCCGTTGGCAGTTTTTTTTGTAATATTTGAATCAACAGTTTTCTTATAAAAAAATTAAAACAAAGCATGTGTTCATAGGAATTTTCTTGTCAACTTGGAGTAAAAGCTCCATTTCCATATTTAGACCAAATATTTCAATTTTAATATAAAAAAATAAAACAGTTTCCAACTTAATTAAAAATAAAATAAAAGAAAGTAATAAGTATAGTATAGCTGTGCTAATCAAGCAACAAAGATGTATTTTACCTTTTAGTCCTGTCGATAAAAAAATTGTTATCTTCATGAAACTCAATCTGCGTATTTTCTTAAGCTTCAGCAATTAAATCTTCAGTCAAACTTGCCACGATCTCATTTTGTCCTGTTGCCCAATTAACATTTCCTCAAAATTAACTTGTTTCAACTGATTCAATGGAATTTCATTCATCGTCTATTAATTTATTGTAGGAATGGCGTTCAACAATTTTTCATGATTTTTCAGTTATATTTTTCATGATTAATGAAATTTCACAACAGCGTTTCACCAACGTTGAAGTGGAATCACACTATAAAAAATACCAAATGTTGCAAATGACAAAATACAAATTCTTAAATAAATAAATAAAATCTGTCTGGCCGTTTGTGAAAAAAAATTAAAAACTATGCTTTTTGTGTAATTTTATTTTTTATATTTAAAATGAGCCAACCGATTTTCTTTAAATTCTCTACCTTTGCAATTGCAATTCTCCGTTGGCAGTTTTTTTTTGTACTATTTGAATCAACAGTTTTCTTATAAAAAAATTAAAACCTTACAGGAATTTTCTTGTCAACTTGGAGTAAAAGCTCCATTTCCATATTTAGACCAAATATTTCAATTTAAATGCAAAAAAAAAATAAAACAGTTTTCAACTTAATTAAAAATAAAATAAAATAATAAGTATAGTATAGCTGTGCTAATCCAGCAACAAAGATGTATTTTACCTTTTAGTCCTGTCGATAAAACAAAATTATTATCTTCCGCCAATGAAACTCAATCTGCGTATTTTCTTGAAGCTTCTGCAATTAAATCTTCAGTCAAATTTGCCACGTTCTCATTTTGTCCTGTCGCCCAATTAAAATTTCCTCAAAATTATCTTGTTTCAACTGATTCAATGGAATTTCATTCATCGTCTATTAATTTTTAGTCGGAGTGGCGTTCAACTATTTTTCATGATTTTTCAGTTATACTTTTCATGATTAATGAAATTTCATAACAGCGTTTCACCAACGTTGAGGTGGAAGCACACTGTAAAAAATACCACATGCTGCAAATGACAAAATAAAAATTCTTAAATAAATAAATAAAATCTGTCTGGACGTTTGTGAAAAAAAAATTAATAATTATGCTTTTTGTGTAATTTTATTTTTATATTTAAAATGAGCCAACCGATTTTCTTTAAATTCTCTACACTTGAAATTGCAATTCTCCGTTGGCGGTTTTTTTTTGGTAATATTTGAATCAAGAGTTTTTTTATAAAAAAATTAAAACAACCAAAAGCTGAAACTTGGTAAATCATGCATGAATTCGGTCAAAAACTAACTGAACGTTATGGAACCAGTCTGGAAACATCATATGAATAACAAATGCACTTTTAAAAAAACGAATTAAATGATTTTCATTTTGAATTCTAAAGGTGTCAGGTGAACGGTGAACGGTAGGTGGGAAGTGTCATCCACAAAGCCAAACGAGAACTAATAGTCTTTCAGCTGTGTTTTATTTTAGAAAACTGAAACGGAGGTGAAATGTATACTTTACAATTTTCAAATTTGTTTTATAATAGTTTGTTATACACTTTTCGTATTGATTTGTCTTCCAACATAGTTTTGTCTCCCAAATGAAAATATGAGAGTTGGAAAGAAAAAAGATTTAGTAGCAAAGATGAGTAGCAAAGATGAACTCCTAAAGAGAGGAAAAATCTTTTTATACTTCCACGTTTTGGTTGGCGTATTGACTATGATTTTTGACTGTACTTTATTCTTAACAAACAAGTCTGCAAGGTTGAAGCGTTTAATTTACACGATTTTAACATGTCCGGATTATAGTAGATAAATCGATCGAAAGTGTTCGAATTCTAGCAGCGTCGGAGTTGACGTATGCCAGGATTAGTGAAGCTAGACTATATTCGCAAAAAGATTGCCATAAAACCTAAAAACTCTTTATTAATAGAACCATTTTATACAATAATTATATGAAAATTGAGTCAAAACAATAATTACTTTGTACATAAAATATTGAAACCTATTCGAACTTACACACTTATTCCAATTTAATTTGTTTGTTTTTATTTGAAACACTCCCAAAAATGATTTATTTAGAAAATAAACATTAAAATAATTCAAACAATTTAATTAAAACTGGATAACTGAAAGCAAAATTAGGTAGGAAATTAAATACAAAAAATTGTGAACCACAACAGAACTGAAAGTAAAAAAATTCGTTTACTTAAAAAGCTATTTAAATAGCACCAAAACAGGTTTGAACAACTCGCGAAAATACCCATTTATTGCCCTTTTGTGCGGCACGACATTCTACAAAAATAATAATCGATGAATCACATGGAGTCGTTCTAGAAAATCGCTCGGTGTCGCAACGATTATGCAGCAACAAAAATGAGCAAAAAAGCTCTCGAGGTGATTTTTTTCAGATTTAAACTCAAGGATTTCCGAATCCCGGATCGAAGTTTTTAATTAAATTAGGTGCAGCGATTTTTAATTCGGCGTTTTGCACTTGAATTAAACGGTCCCGAAGGTCGATTTTGAAACGAGTCCATCGCCGTCGAGTGGCACGTAAAATGCACTTAAACCGAACGGGAGATTTTACACGTATTTTAACTTAAGTCGTTCACATCTGCTCAAAACGTTGACTGCTTTATATCACACGCTCTCGATTTTTTTCCTCTGGATTCGGTGATGAAATCCGGAGGTGTCTGTATTCCCATTATTGAATCGAGCTGCTACCTCCTCACACGGGCAATTATAAATGGATTTATTGACAATATGCACTCACACAGAGTGAGCGCTGAAAGGAACATTAATATATCATCAACAGTTTTACAATTATAAAGTTGCCCGTCACTGAGTGACTCGATGAAAAGATACACTTCACTTGTCCAACGGAATTCGAAGAAACTCGCGCTGGAAATCGTACGGCGGACGGGGTGGCGCTTTTCCCCCCGCAAAAAAGTATATCGAAATGTGACGTGATGTTTTCTATTTATAAAGTAGTCACTGACAGCTCCACGTGTTGAGGGACGATCTTGATTGATCGTAGCTATCACCGAGACGTCACCCGAGCGCACATCTGCCTGCACGAGTTTGGTGACGAATGGCCACTGGGTCTTCTTTGGGGATGGCTGTCCATTCACACGATTTTTCAATGAACGGTCAAAACAGAAATTTGTGGAAACAGAGCTGTAATGAGACACTTATGAAGTTATATTTATGCCTTTTCAGGTCACACCATTTATCCAAGAAAAGGTAGTTCAATGGAATGGAATATTGTACCAATTTTGACACTTTAAATTTAATCCTAGCAAATGATTTAAAACCTTTTTAAAGAAGAAACTCAACCAAACACTAACAAGTAAATAAATATGAATGCCTTTTCAGTTTCACACTATATATAAAAAAGGCTATTTAATGAAATTATTAGGCTAAAGTTACCCACATTGTACCACATTTTAAATAAATAAATAATTTAAAGAATTAATGAAAAGAAACTAAACCAAAAACTAACCACTGAATGAAAAATAAAGCCTTTTTAATCTCACATTAAATATTAAAACGGCAATTTAATGAAATTATTAGGTTAAAGTTGGCTAGCTTGTACCACATTTTACATTTTAGGTAAATAAATTTTAAAAAATTAACGAAAAGAAATTAAACCAAACACTAACAACTAAATAAATATGAATGCCTTTTTAGTTTCACAGTAAATATAAAAAAGGCAATTTCATGAAATTATTAGGATAAAGTTACTCACCTTGTACCACATTTTACATTTTAAATAAATAAATATTTTTAAAAAATGGAAAAGAAATTAAACCAATCACTAACAACTCAATAGGTAAATATGAATGCCTTTTCATTTTCACGCTAAATATAAAAAAGATCATTTAATGAAATTATTAAGGTAAGTTTGCCTCCCTACATTGTACCACATTTTACATTTTAAGTAAATAAATAATTTAAAAAATTAGGGAAAAGAAACTGAACCAAACTGAATCAAAACTTAATGCCTTTTCAGTTTCACACTAAATATAAAAAAGGCAATTTATTGAAATTATTAAATTAAAGTTGGCTGCATTGTACCATATTTTACATTTTAAGTAAATAAGTAATTTAAAACAATTAGGAAAAGAATCTGCAACAAACACTAACAACTAAATAGAAATTAGTGCTTTTTCAGTTTTACACTAAATCTTTAAAAAAAAAAATTTAATGAAATTGTTAGGGTAAAGTTGCCTACCTACATTGTACCACACTTTACATTTTAAGTAAATAAATAATGAAAAAAATTAGGTAAAAGAAACTAAACCAAACATTAACAACTGAATCAAAACTTAACGCCTTTTCAGTTTCACACTAAATATAAAAAAGGCAATTTATTGAAATTATTAAATTAAAGTTGGCTACATTGTACCATATTTTACATTTTAAGTAAATAAGTAATTTAAAACATTCAGGAAAAAAATCTGCAACAAACACTAACAACTAAATAAAAATTAGTGCTTTTTCAGTTTTCCAGTAAATATTTAAAAAAAACATTTAATGAAATTATTAGGGTAAAGTTGCCTACCTACATTGTACTACACTTTACCAAACACTAACAACTTAAATATGAATGCCTTTTCAGTTTCACACTACATATAAAAAAAAAACATGTAATGAAATTATTAGGTTAAACTTGTCTACCTACATTGTAGCATTCTTTACATTTTAAATAAATAAATAATTAAAATAATTAATGAAAAGAAATTAAACCAAGCATTAACAACTAAATCAAAAATTAATGCCTTTTCAGTTTCACAGAAAATATAAAAAAGCAATTTAATGGAATTATGATGTTAAGTTTGGCTACATTGTACCATATTTCACATTTTAAATAAATAAATAATTAAAATAATTAATGAAAAAAAGTAAACCAAACACTAACAACTAAATAAATATGAATGCCTTTTCAGTTTCACTCTAAATATAAAAAAGATCATGTAATGAAATTATTAGGTTAAAGTTGTTTAGTACCTACATTGTAGCATTCTTTACATTTTAAATAAATAAATAATTTAAAAAATTAGGGAAAAGAAACTAAACCAAACACTAACAACTGAATCAAAAATTAATGCCTTTTCAGTTTCACACTAAATATAAAGTTAAAGTTGGCTACATTGTACCATATTTTACATTTTAAGTAAATAAATAATTTTAAAAAATCAGGAAAAGAAACTGTAGGTACCAAACACTAACAACAACTACAAAAGTATGCCTTTTCAGTTCCTGAAAAGATTATTTTTAAATTCGAGCATTAATTGATCACGTATTTTTATTAACAACGTCTTCTTTTTTTCCCTTCACATTATTTTAACATTATTGTCTATTTTCCTTGTAAATTGTTACGCATTCTAGAATACGCATTGAAATTTGATATAACGTAGTAAATGTAAAAAATAAAAAGAATTGTCTGAGGGAGCATTGAATAGAAGGCTAAACTTGTTTCTGGTGCAAATTTGAAAGGCTTCCAGGCGAGATGAAAAGCAAATTTGATGAAATTGTAAATAATAGCTGTGAGCCACGTCAATTAGCTGGTTCGATTGTTGGCCATAATGGAGTCGAACGGGTCTTTCTCATCGATTGGCACTCACTCAGAGAAAATTACGAGATGCTATCATCGCCGGTAATTGATAGTGACTCTATTTATCCTGTCGATGGGTTATTGTGATGCGCTTTGTTATCTCGGTTATCTGCAGAAGGATCGGCTTTTTCTCTTAACAGGGATCATGGGAACTGGAATAATTGTCGCATTTTTTCCTCGACGGCGCAATTAGCTCCGATTTTTCTCACGGCCCCGCTTAAGTGCTCCCTCATGAATGGAACCCCCCGAAAAAAGAATCGGACAATGTTAAAAATCCGATTCATTTCTCGACCATCGGTCATCAGCGTGTTTATCGAGCGATGGCGGGTAATTTAATAGCGAAGGCAAGCCGATGGGCGTCGCATCTGGCTGGCATTGGACGAAAGGAAACGAAGAGGTGGAGTGTAGCTCCACGTGGCAGGACCACACGTGCAGGTACCACGATCCAGAGGCTCAGTGTGACAAAGGATCCAGCTGTGGGTGGTCAGGACGATTTCCATCCTATTTAATTGATCGTCGAGTTTCGGTCATGTTCGCACTGTAATCGCCCCTTCTCTAACCCTTAGTAAATACTGCGTGCCACTGGGTGATAAGTATTGTTTATTTTTTGCGTCTGGTGAGTGTCGGTGCGTGCGCGGGTGGACCATGGAGATTACGGTGGTGATCGTGCCGGTGCTGCTCTTTCTGGTGTTCACATTCGTCCAAGACGCAGAGTGCAAAAGCAAAGGACGAGGCAGGGGCTCCATGTGGTGGTAGGTCAAACTGAAAAATTTCCTGAAAATTCTGCAAAAATCTGTCGATTTTAAGTGACTCACCGATTTGAAATTTTTTACCCATTAAATTTACAATGTATCAACGCAGGTTTAATCCCCCAGTCGTAAATTATTGAAAGTCGACGTGAAAAGCTCGAATTTAAAAGAGTCGAAAACAACTTCTTTGATGAAGAGTCAATGGTCCACTTGTCGACTTACCTTTGTTTGGTTGAAAGCTGAAAATTCACGTTAAGGGATGTTTCGCAAAATTTAAACAAGAAGGGTTAAGAGCTCTTCAAACTTTGAAGAGGCATTGTAATTTTCTTTTGTAATTGAGTCTCCTTAATCCGATTTTCAGGCATCTCTTCTAATTAAAGCATAATCCACCGAAAATTTCAAACTCCTCCGACTGGACCTCACACAGGTAATTCAGGAGGTTCAGTGTCACAAGGGACTAGTTAGCTGCTCCAATTAAACAGAGCTTTGACCCCTTGTAAAAGTACAGTAAACATGTGTTCAATCCAAGTTTAAGTTTCAGGTAATTGTTCACACTTGTCATATTACAAAACATTGGCAATTGAACTTAATTTGGCTATCGACTTCAGCTTAGAGTCTTAAGTCGGACTGTTTTATTGTTGTCAACTGACACCTTGAAAAGCGAAAGCGAAGTAATTCTAAAAAATCATTTAGTAACAGACTGACACGTGCGACTAATGCCTAAAGGATAGTACTTGCCTTAAATACCATACCAGTTTTAAGAAAAAGCTTTGACACCCTAAACATCAATCAATCAATGGTAACTTTGTTAGAATTGTTGAATTAAAAGCTCGTAGTTAAATATCTAACACTTTCAAGCAATTTTTATTACATTTAGCCACAAAAATCAAGTAGGCAATGAAACAGTTGAAAACAATCATTATTAATAATAATACTTACCTTAAATACAATATCAGTTTTAAGGAAAAGTTTTGACACTTCCTAAACATCAATCAATCAATGGTAACTTTGTTAGAATTGTTGAATTAAAAGCTTGTAGTTAAATATCTAACACTTTCAAGCAATTTTTATTACATTTAGCCACAAAAATCAAATAGGCAATGAAACAGTTGAAAACAATAATTATTAAAACATCGAAAACAGTTGAATAAATCTGACATTTGATATTCCCATCTGACATTAACGCAAAAAACGTAGAAATCGTTATTAAAATATGAGAAATGCTTAGTGAAGTGATTCATTCATCTAAGAAGTTATAAAGTGGGAGAAGCGTGACAAATAGTATCAAATTTCTTCATTTAAAAAAAAAATGTAAAAGTGACCACTAAATTTCCCATATGCAATAATAAGTTTAACTTCTGTGCCTAGGCACACAAATAACTGTTGTTGCATTTTTGTTGTTTTTTTAGTTAATTGTACTAAAAACTTAAATACTTAGTTTGTAATTTTTAGATATTTAGTGTGTTAAAAAATTTTCATTTAGAAACGTACAGGACGTTCCTTTTTAAAAACTTATTTTTGCGAATATCTGAAAAAATTGACGTTTAAACTTCAAACGCACATTTCTAATTGATTTTGATTTCCATATTTCGTTAAATTGTAAAATTGTTATTTAAATATGCAAAAGTACAAATTTATATTTTTTCTCGCTGATGAAATGAAATTGGTAATTTGAGATAATAAATTTAACTTCAGTGCCCAGGCACACAAAAAACTGTTGTTTCCTTCTTGTTGTTTCATCGCCTACTAATTTTTTTTAATCAACTGCAATAAAAACCTAAATTGCTAGTAATTTTTACATATTTAATGTATCACCGAAGAATTAAATGTTTGATTTTCATAATTCGTTAAATGACAATTCAATTGAAACACATTATCCAAGCGTTTACAACAAACCATGTAAAGAAAATTGAAAATTTGTGTTATTTTAAATGTGAAATAACAATATATACATGTGGCCATTAAACTGATTTTTAGGTGCCTAGGCACACAAACACCTGTTGTTTCCTCTTCGTTGTTTCATTGCTAACTTGATTTTTAAATTAATTGCGTTAAAAACTTAAATTGCTTGTAACTTTTAGACACCTCATTTAATGGAATTGCTGTATTGAGACTTTTTAGTTCAGAATTCAACATTTTCTCGAAATATGCGAAAATGTATAGGGTGTTCCATGTAAAAAAAAAAATCCTCCAAAAATTGAGCGCATCAGCGCAGCTGAAGTTGAAGCTGCGTCGTTTATTTTACGACAGCTAACTGCACAATCACAACATGTATTTTACTGTAAACACTCGGTTTAACAGCGCCATAATACGCGACAAAGGAAACGTTTTGTGGTTAATTGTATATAATTTGGTGGACACGGCTTCCGCGTCGAAAAATGAGTTAATAAAAAAACTGAGAAGGAAAAGAAGTTAATTAACGTCGAGGCCGCTAATATTGAGAAGAGAGTAATTTTCCCAGGTTCGAACACAGAAGAGAGTAATTTTTATAAACCTGTATCAGCGTTCACAACTGTAGGTATTTACGAAGGTATTTACAACTACTTTGCATATGGTTACAATGTAGATATATGCGCAACTGTCTATTCTGGTACGATGTTAAAACATGGGCACGCATGAACACATACATAAATTATAAATAATTATTCACGCTTGTAAGTTTCAGATTGGATCTAACGACAATTTATATACAATTATAATGACATTTGTAGGTTTGTCCTCGTCTTACGCACGCGGCCGGTTATTAAACAATTTTATCGCATGATTAATGATTGTTCCTTCTCTGGAAGGTGTCGTGCTTAACTAATGAGAAACTAATAAGAGACTGTGCAACCTGTAACAACATCAACACGGGACGTTTGTTTAACCATTATGCGATTTTATTACTCGCTAATCGATCGGTTTATTGATAAACGTTGCGAGAAATCAAACGCGGAAAAATTTACAATTCTAATCGTCCAGGAATTTTGCATTAAAACAACAGTAAATTGCTTTCTGGAAGGAATAATGCTTTAAAACTTGCCTTTTATCACCGTTAAATAAATCAACTTGTACCGAATGAATGCAACTGGAAAGTTATTTTAAACAACATATTAAACGAATCAACATTTAAATCTGCTTGGTACTGCCGAGTATCTACGCTCTCGGCTTGGTTCTATTTCATAGGGAATAAGGTTACTCGTTTCATCTTCGATGCGAGTCTCCGCTGGAATTTCTTCATATCCAACAATTTTCAAACACAAAGAAGCATTTCTGTGCTCATACGAATACCTCGCTGGATTTACTACTTATCTGCAATTTGTATATTTTCCTCGCATATTTAAAATAACATATTTTTCACTACTTTTTTTACTCTTGAGACTCTATTTTTGTTGCAAACGCTTCAACAACTGTTTCAATTGGATTGCCGTTTAATTTAACGAATTCGGAAAATCACAGCAATTTAAAAAACTCAATCAGAAATGTGTTTTTAAAGTTTAAACGTCAACTTTTTGACATCACAAAAATAATATTTTTTTATAAATAAAAAAGTCTTAATTCGCCAAAAACATAGTTACAAGTGGACCAACTTTTAGATGAATGATTCGCTTCACTGCCCATTTCTTCTATTTTTAACGACGATAATATTTTTTCATATGGAACGCCCTGTATTTAATATTTAATTCTAAATAAAAAAGTCTTAATTCGCCAAAAAAATAATTACAAGTGGACCAACTTTTAGATGAATGAATCGCTTCACTGCCCATTTCTTCTATTTTAATGACGATAATATTTTTTCATATGGAACGTCCTGTATTTAATATTTGATTCCAAATAAAAAAAGTCTTAATTCGCCAAAAAAATAGTAACAAGTTGGCCAACTTTTAGAATAAATCGCTTCACTGCCCATTTCTTTTATTTTAATGACGATCATATTTTTTCATATGGAACGTTCTGTATTTAATATTTAATTCTACATAAAAAAGTCTTAATTCGGCAAAAAAATAGTTACAAGTTGACCAACTTTTAGGTGAATGAATCGCTTCACTGCCCATTTCTTCTATTTTAACGACGATAATATTTTTTCATATGGAACGCCCTGTATTTAATATTTGATTCCAAATAAAAAAGTCTTAATTCGCCAAAAAAATAGTTACAAGTTGGCCAACTTTTAGATGAATGAATCGCTTCACTGCCCATTTCTTCTATTTTAACGACGAGTTCGATGGAGATATTAACTGTCAGCTTTAGTAATTATAATTTTCAACTGTTTCATTGTCGACTGGATTGTTGCACTTAACTAGTTTAAATTGGTTGGAACTTTATTTATTTATTTATTTATTTACTTTACATAAAAATTTTAAATAAATAACACTTTCCAACTTACATATCTGTTAATTTTAATTTAATTTGTTTGTCGTTATTTAATATATTCCCAAATAATTATTTATTTATATTATTAGCTGTTTAAACTATAAAAATAATTCCAGTAACTTCAAAAAGAATTTTAATAGGTACTTAATTATAATTTTCAACTATTTCATTTTCTACTTAATTTTTGTAATTAACTGTAATGAAAACTTAAATTACATGTAATTTTTAAAAAACTAAATAAATAGTTTGATGAATTGAGACTTTTTCAGTCAAAATTAAAGTTTCTTTCGAAACTGTATAAAAGTGTTTACAGAATTCCATTTAGAAAAATGTTAAATTTGAAGTTCCTTAAAGTTAGAGAAGCTTTTTATATAAAATATTAGCCTATAAGCAATGGATGTTAGAATTAATTGCATATGCCAGTCTGTTATGATCATGCAGTCAGTCTATAGTGGACGACATTTAACCATTTAACTTAATTTTATTACATTTTTCGATTGTATTCGCTTTCTGTATATCGAAATAATTTGTAAAATATTTTTCAGATGTATTCTTCCGTTATTTTCAAGAAATTATCAGTTAAAAGTCACTGTAGTTCATTTTTTAATTAAAAGGAGTGATTCAAAAATATCGCGCCAAAATCTATGATTGGCTGCCAGCAAGCCTGCTTTAAACTAACTAAATTATGGAAAATACATTAATTAATTTTCATAAATTATATTTATGTAAATAATAAAAACTGTTCTAGTCGAATTTTTGTATTTTCCCTTGTTTTGGTTTTATTACAAACAGTTCTCATTTTCCCCATTGTACAAACGTCAAAAATATTAAAATTCAAATTTGCCAAAAAAACTACTTCCAGTGTAATTTGTTCTTTCAATTTCACTCCTCCTAATTAAAAAATAAACTGTAGAATTTTATTGCAAATCCATCCTTCATTCCGATGAGATACAATCACAACAGTTCCATAAGGCCAAAAAATAACATTCAAGCGTGGTGTGGAAGCATTTATTGCACATTCCACGTTCGCTTCTTGCTCCTTTTTATACATTTTTTCAGTTTAAAATTCGAATCACAAATGAGCGAACGCAAAAACAAACCCAACATATTTGTTGGAGGAGACGTCCCATCAAAATCGACTTAATGTGACGTATGTGCCCCAATTTTTGTAAATTTTGGGAGAAGACTAAGGAGGAAGAAAATTAATCTGTGTGTCCGAATTGTTGACATTTTAACCATAGTGCTGTTGTTTTTATTCGAGTCCGACAGCATTGTGATGGAAATGTCGTCATTTCGAACAGCCTAGCATCTACCTCATTTTTCTGACAGATCTAATCGAACCCTCGAGCCTGGAAAAATCGAGGACACGTTGCATAAATGTGTTTCCAGTCACGTCATTTGTCTGCAAGGCTCGTGTAATATTTCAGCTGTCGCCCCGAAAAAAGGGTTGATCGCCGAACATCGGGTCCGCTTGGGTGGATGATTTATGGGGTTTCCGCGCGTCGCGCGAAAACGGCCTAATTAGCGGTTATTAAAAATCGCGGTGCGCCGCGACCGTCGAAATGCGCCAGAAACGGCCGAAAAAAGTGACGCAATCCACCAAACGGAGAGTTGTGGAGCGTGAGAACGTCTGATCATCCACTTGTTATCTATACTTGCTGTCTCGGCCATACGTTAACCCCTTATCTGGTGGATTCCTCCGCCAAAGGTATGTCACCAGACCGGACAAAAAACTCGGCACTACCGTGTGGACTAATATACACACGCATTTATGTAATTTTGGAACAGCGTTAGAGAAGGAAAGAGACTTATAAGGAATGATGTTTCATTGTGTGCGTTAATAAATCAAGTTTTTGTCGGGACGATTCCTGCTCTTTTTGCAGTAGTCCGGTGTGTTTTCGTACGAAAGTAATTATTTCGATGCTGTTACATGTCATTATTCAAACGTGAGATAAACTCGGTTCGTACTTAAAACGCAATTAACTTTAATGTTGCTGTTTATTACGGCCGGACTGCTGATACACTGTATCTGCTCATTAACGACGTTTATTAACACATGAATAATTATAATTGCTAATTATTATAATTTGTACAAATTATATCTTATCGGGATGGCAACTTGTTTTCATTTGCTCAAACATCCATCAAACAATCAAATTCACCTCATTGTCACCAACTTTTAACAGTGTTACTTAAAAATTAACTTAATTCTAAACTTGTTGCACCATTGACACTTACTGCAAGTTTAGCTCAATATGGCAATACTGCACTTTCTTTTGTTCCCATCAGCTGACTATCAAAAATATCACAAATAGATATCCTCACTTTACAAGAACCAGTTTGTTATTTCTAATAAAACCAATATGCACTAAATTGCAACACTGTAAACAAATGCGCCTAAGAACACAATAAGTCTAGGAATAGTGCGGTTTAACTAGTAAAGTTTCGCTTAAGAAGTTACTCTAACACGATTTTAGCAGAAATTTTAAATTTAAATTTCAATAGTGGAAACTTAATACAAGTAAACAAAACTGTGAATGTACAGTGTGTTCTTATATTTTTTGCAACTTTACAGGAAAATGTGAATAATTTTCTAAACCAAAACCCAGAAATTTGTTTTTCCATTACTTGGAAGTTGAATTTCAATTCTTAATTCTAAACTTGTTGCACCATTGGCACTTACTGTAAGTTTAATTCAATATGGCAACACTGCACTTTTTTTGTTTCCATCAGCTGACTCAAAAAGATCACAAACACATATCCTCACTTCACAAAAACCCATCAGTTTGTTATTTCTAATAAATCGACTATGCACTAAATTGCAACACGGTAAACAAATGATTTAGGTTAGCCTATGAGCAGAATAAGCCCAGAAATGGCGCGGTTTAACTATTAAAGTTTCCCTTTAGAAGTTAGTCTGACACGATTTTAGCAGAAGTTTTAAATTTAAATTTGAATAGTGGAAACTAGATAGAAGTAAACAAAACAGTGAATATGCAGTGTGTTCTTATATTTTTTGCAACTTAACAGGAAAATGTGAATAATTTTCTAAACAAAACCCACAAATCTGTTTTTCTATTACTTGGAGGTTGAATTTCCATTCTTAATTCTAAACTTGTTGCACCATTGGCACTTACTGCAAGTTTAATTCAATATGGCAACACTGCACTTTTTTTGTCCCCATCAGCTGACTCAAAAGGATCACAAACACATATCCTCACTTCACAAAAACCCATCAGTTTGTTATTTCTAGTAAAACCACTATGCACTAAATTGCAACACTGTAAACAAATGATTTAGGTTAGCCTATGAACACAATAAGTATAGAAATAACGCGGTTTAACTATTAAAGTTCCTCTTAAGAAGTTAGTCTGACACGATTTTAGCAGAAATTTTAAATTTAAATTTCAATAGTGGAAACTTGATACAAGTAAACAAAACAGTGTATGTACAGTGTGTTCTTATATTTTTTGCAACTTTACAAGAAAATGTGAATAATTTTCTAAACAAAACCCAGAAATCTGTTTTTCTATTACTTGGAGATTGAATTTCAATTCTTAATTATAAACTTGTTGCGCCATTGGCACTTACTACAAGTTTAATTCAATATGGCAACACTGCACTTCTTTTGTTCCCATCAGCTGACTCAAAAAGATGACAAACACATATCCTCACTTCACAAAAACCCACCAGTTTGTTATTTCTAATAAAACCAATACGTACTAATTTGCAACACTGTAAACAAATGATTTAGGTTAGCCTATGAACACAATAAGTCCAGAGATAGCGCGGTTTAACTATTAAAGTTCCGCTTAAGAAGTTAGTCTGACACGATTTTGGCAGAAATTTAAAATTTAAGTTGCAACAGTGGAAACTTGATACAAGTAAACAGTGAATATACCATGTGTCTCCATATTTTTGGCAACTTTACAACAAAATATGAATAATTTTCTAAAGAAAGCCCATATAATGGTTTTCGTATAATTTGCAGATTAAATTTTAATTTCCCCAATAATTTGCCCAATACTTACTGAATGGGAACACCGTAAACGAATGATTTAGGTTAGATTACTGTTGACACTTATGAAACAGCCCAGAAATAGGGCAGTTTAACTTAATTATCACTTAAAAAATTGATTTTCTGTTAAGAAGCTGTTGCAACGAATATGTGCAATTTATGATTTTAAGGGAGACTTAAAATTTAAGTTGTAGTTTTGCAACCAGTCGTATACATGCTTTAGGCTTTATTGCATTCTTCGCAGTCTTTAGTAATCACAAGCTTGTAGTATTATTACAAATCATCGCATAGTTGAAGCAATGACTCCGTCTTCATTGTTAGAATATTTTAAACAAAAAAAAATACAGGATGATTTATATTAAATGTTCATCATTGGAAACTTTGTTAATATTGGAGCTAAAAATCGATTTAATTAGGAAATAATTATTGTCGAACGTCAACTGTTTAAGATATTAAGAAAAATTACATTTTTTTAAATGGAACATTCTGTATATTTTGTATATTTCGTAGGAATATTTGATTCTGCATGAAACAGTCTTAATACACTGAACTATTAAATTAAATTACTAAAACTTACTAGCAATTTAAGTTTTAAAAAAGGGAAATGCGCAGTTGTTTCAAATTTTTTAATTTCTCTATTTAAAAAAAAAAACTGAAAGTTCCTTTTTATCACTGAAGTGGCCACTGAATTGCCGATTTATGACAACAAGTTTAGCTTTAGTGCCTAGGCACGCAAATAACTGTTGTTTCATAGCCTACTGGATATTTTTAGTTCACTGCGTTAAAAACTTAAATTTCTTGTAACTTTTCAACATTTGGTTTAATCGTAGTGTATTCAGACTTCTTTATTCAGAATTAATTATTCCGACAGCTTTCTCCTTAAAAATATGTATAGCAAGTTGATTTTCGTATTAATTACATTAAAAATATTGTCACATTTCAAAGGAAAATCAACATCTTGTCAACGATAAAAATAAATTAGCCATCAATTAATTAACATTATCGCCGGATACGCAGAGACATTCACAAGCCTGCGGCCGTTAAATAAAACGAAAAGCGCTAATAAATTCTTAATATCTAAAGTGAACCAGTAATTTTCAATCAGGAAATTCGTGATGAATTATAATTTATCGAGCGGAGCCTATAAAGTTTCTCCCGGTTGCATGCGTTACCTCGATTATTATCTCGTAACGTCGTAATAACCTTCCACACTCCGAATTTATTAATTGGTAATAATTTCTTCGACATACAATAATTCCACGTCGGCCGCGAAAAAACTATTTACATTTCCAACAATGATGCGGAAAAATTTATTGCGGCTGTCTGTCGATGTGTACCGGTTTTTTTCTCATTTTGATCCTAAAATGAGTGTAAACGAAATGCAATAAATCAATCAGGCTTGTCTGGGCACCATATATTTCGAACGCAATATTATTTATAGGGCCGAGTTCTTCTTGCGAATTACAATTATGAAGAATTCGTTACATTGTACGGGACATATATTTTCTGATGATTATCATATAAAGGGATTACTTTCAACCAGGCTTTTTGCCCATTTTCACACGTTCAATTACGTGATCGATTTATTCAATCGCGCAAAGAAACATTACAAGCCTCGGAACCCGATTTGCCATTCTTTTTTGCTCCCCCTTTACAATTATTAAAATTGAATTTGGTACAATTCGCCATAACTTAATTATGGTTCGGGATAATGAAAAAATTGTGCCTACAAAAATTATAGAGCCAATTAGCATCTACAACTTTTCTTAAGTCAGTTTTTTTGTAACTCGAAATGTGGCGTCCGAACCCGATTTGCCGTTCTTCTTTTTGCTCCCCCTTTACAATTGTAAAAATTCAACTGAGTAGAATTCGCCATAACTTAATCACAGTTTGAGATAATGAAAAAATTGTGCCTACAAAAATTATACAGACAATCAGCATCTACAACTTTTCTTGAGTAAGTTTTTTTGTAACTAGAAATGTGACGTCCGAACCCGATTTGCCATTCTTTTTTTTTTGCCCCCCTTTACAATTGTAAAAATTCAACTGAGTAGAATTCGCCATAACTTAATTACGGTTTGAGATAATGAAAAACTTGTGCCTACAAAAATTATGGAGCCAATCAGCATCTACAACTTTTCTCACGTCAGTTTTTTTGTAACTCGAAAGATGGCGTCCGAACCCGATTTGCCATTCTTTTTTGTTCCCCCTTTACAATTGTTAAAATTCAATTTGGTACAATTCGCCATAACTTAATTACGGTTTGAGATAATGAAAAAATTGTGCCTACAAAAATTATGGAGCCAATCAGCATCTACAACTTTTCTCACGTCAGTTTTTTTGTAACTCGAAAGATGGCGTCCGAACCCGATTTGCCATTCTTTTTTTTCTCCTCCTTTACAATTGTAAAAATTCAACAGAGTAGAATTCGCCATAACTTGATCGCGGCTTGAGATAATGAAAAAATTGTGCCTACAAAAATTATAGAGCCAATCAGCATCTACAACTTTTCTTAAGTCAGTCTTTTTGTAACTCGAAAGTTGGCGTTCGAACCCAATTTTTTTCTCCTTTTATAATTGTAAAAATTCCACTTACAATTAGTAAAATTCGCCATAACTTAATCACGGTTCGAGATAATGAAAAAATTGTGCATATAAAAATTATAGAGCCAATCTACAACTTTTCTTAAGTCAGTTTTTTTGTAACTCGAAAGATGGCGTCTTTTTAATTTTTTTTTGCGCCATCTATACTGTTTTTACTCAATTTCGGATAGTACAGTTTCCCTTATCACGGATACGTTCCATTCTAACAAAAAATGCAGTTTTTATCAATCGTTTATGTTTATATTGAAACTGTGGCCAGGTGTCCATAAAACTGAACCAAGAGACGTCTCTGTTCCCATCCAAATCCCTGCGTTGACCAAACACGACCGCTTGGTCTGTTTATATTTCTACTTTAAACTTGACATACAGTCAACAAATGTTATTTTTGTATTTACCGACAATTCGCACCCACCTAAGTCAATATTGAATTTAACGATTTCCTTTGTTTTCAAGCGTGAACTTTCCTTGTTCCAGGGGCATAGCGAAAGTGGGTGAACCCAACAACCTGTCGCCTCTATCGCCGGGGCTCACCTTCGTGGACGAATCCGTGTACAGCAAGCTGAGGCGAAAGCAGCGCAGGCTCGCGAAGGAGAACCCGGGCGTCGTGGCGGCGATCGCCAAGGGCGCCAACCTGGCCATCCACGAGTGCCAATACCAATTCCGGAACAGGCGGTGGAACTGCTCGACGAAGAATTTCCTGCGAGGGAAGGACCTCTTTGGGAAAATTGTTGACCGAGGTAGGCTTACGTTTGTAAGTATCAAATAGGTCGCACGAAAGCGAAACTGTGCGCCGTTTATGGAAGAAAAATAAATTTTGAAAGTGTGAGTTGTAAACTGCACGAGATCACGTCTCTCCGGCTCTGCTTTACGGCCGCGAAGATTGACAGTTTTATAGCGTACGCAGATCAGTGATTGATAAAACGTAATGTCCTACTTTCCTGGTTGGTTTATGTCCGCGGCGGCTTTCACTTCTTCTGCGGTGGCTTCACGCTCGAAAAAAGCGTGGAATATCGCCAATTTCACCCCCCCCCCGCGCAATAAATAAACGCGTGTAATTTCATGCTTAATTGGTAATTAGAAGGTCGCGTTTTAATAATCGCCGCTTCCTTGTTGCGGCGAAAGAAATTTATTTTTCCTTGAAACTAACTGCGTTTTAAACTTATGAAGGGGTTCCTGACATTGTCACGAGAGTACACCTTTGTTATGTAAATTTAAATACTGGCAATCGGTCGTTATTTGCAATTTTATTGTGAGGGCCCCTTTGTCAATATTTTATCAACACTTATGGGTCAAAAACGGTTAAAAGGACTACGGAAGGAACTTCATTTTTAAAGATTGTTGTTCATAGATTTTAACAAGCAATTGTGCTGTTTTTGTTGTTGGGAATAGACAAATAGTAGCTAGAATTCAACTGAAGTTTAGTTAATTCTTACTAAATTGTTTAGAAGCCTTTAGTCTAATTTTTCGACGCCGCAGTTGCATTGTTTGGTTGTTATTTGCTGAACTGTGTTTCTAGAGAATTCGGTTAATTTTTTACCAAACGATTTAGGTGTTTTTACTCAGCTGTTTGGTTAGTTCTTATCAAACTGTTCGGTTCATTTTGTTGTTTAGTTACGATTCACTAAAGTGTTCGGTTACTTATTTTTTAACTATTTTGCTTTATTTTAAATTTGGTAGAATTCAACTGAATTTTAGTTATATGTTACCAAACTGTTTAGAAACTATTAGCTAAATTTATCGGTACCGCAGTTGAACTGTTTGGTTATTATTTGTTGAACTGCGTTACTGAAGGGTGTGGTTATTTTTTACTAAACGGTTTAGGTAGTTTGTATTAAACTATTTGGCTAGTTCTTATCAAATCGTTTGACTAATTTTGTTGTTTAGTTACCTTTATTAAAATAGTTAGTTATTTACTTCTAAATTATTTTGCCAAGTCCCCAAAATTTTTATTCATTTCTTATTAATTTCTTATACATTTTATTGTAGTTGCAATAACACAAGTTATGAAATACAAAAATGTTAATTTGATGAATATAATTTTTATTTACATTTTCCAAAAAAATCATCCTGTAGTATAACATAAGACAACAAAAAATTAAATGTTTTTAAGAAAATAATTCAAAGTTAATAATAAAACGCAACTTATAACAATATACCGAGTCTCGACATCAATCATCGATGGTCACAATAATTTTTACATTTTAATTGACCTCTTTGTGTGACATATCTCTTGCCATTTGAAGCATTCTATGATTCGGGACATAAGATATCAAGAATCGTGTAATAGAAACACAGTACTTGCAAATTCTGGTATTTTACAGTCTGGGCGAACAAACACGGTGAAGAAACAACGTGATCTTCGTTAGTTCGGTAATTAATAACCGAATTTTGCGAACATATAGGCAAAGAGTTGTTGACGGTGATCAAACCGGTTTTAAAAGGGCAGCACCGTTCAGTAAGCACCAAAAAATAAATCAGTTTTGTAATTTTAAACAAATTTCGGCTAGTACTAACAAAAATTCGGTTAAAATTGAATTAATAAAATCATTTTGATATATTAGTTTTCTCGGTGATATTTTGTTTTAAAATTAATAAAGTTGAAACGAAGCCAATTGGAATGCAATCCATAGCTTTTAATTAGTTGAAAAGTCTAGACACACACTAAACATTTATTATTGAATTACCAAAACTGGCACTTCAAGGTTTTCATAATTTTTTGTTAATTGAACAGTTTGGTCTTTTGTCTAAGAATACAGAGAAGTTGAAATTTAAATTTTGTCCAGTTTACCCCATTTTTTAAAGAAATCTTTTCTTATAAGAGCATTCGATTATTCTGAATTGAATATTACAATAAAGTAATAACAATAGTTTGGTGTTGTGCAAAACAAAATCATCGGATCTTAATTTTTCATTGAAGATGTGTTGAAAATATTATTTTTCAGTCTCAAACCGGGCAGGTGTCTAAAGAAGTGCTGACCCAAAATAATTTAAATAAAGTATAAAATAAATATATTTTTTTGTTGATTTTGTTGTAGCTTTATTTACAAATTTTTATGCAAATCGAGGACGAGGTATAAATATTCGATAGAAGTCAGTCGTAACGTGTAACCTATTTCTTAATTTTTATTCAAGCTTGACCTAACCAAAAAATGGTCCTTACAAGGTAATAAATACAAAATTCACCTCAGAACCCAGCGATTTGCTCTGGTCTGATTTTCTATAAAACCCCGACCTTTAGGAACCATTATCTCCTAAACGTTTAAAATTTGACAAAATCAGTTTCAATAGCCCATTGAATGCAACAAGTCCCATTCAGATACCAACCAAAAGCAAGAAAAATTTTGTAAAACGATTAGTTTAATAAAGATTTTTTGTTTAGCTAACTCAAGCGGTCGTAAATCACTTTTTGCTGCCTTGAACAAAAACTCGGCCGAAACTATTAGCGAACTGCTGAGAGAATGTCAACCCACCAATTAGGGTGGCATGTCGTCGTTTCTTGCGATCAATTAAATTTCAACGTGCAATTAAAATATTGTTTTATTCCGTTGGACGTATTCCAGCCGCATTGTAAATTAAATATTCTATTTGCGGCCGGTGCATTAAAATTAGCCCTTCTGCAGACGCAGATTACTTCCAAGAGTCAAGCTATTGCCTGACCCCTTTTTGGCCGGCGGATAAGCGGCGGCTCTGGCGCGGGTCTATTTTTGAAAAACGCCGGCGAACACTGATTGAAGAGTCAAATTACCGATCAATTGGGACTAATAGGTCGAGTTTATAGAGATGGCTTATCGGTTCGTAAAATAACAAATAGCGACTGGATCTTCGAGGTGGATAGATCAGCAGATAGCGACTACCCGAAATGCCACTTTATTTTTTCCCGTCGGTTTTTCTGAAACTACTACCTGTGATCTTGTATATCTAAATCGAAACAATTTTGTGCTGTCGTTCGAATTATTTTAATTAAATGGCTGACAAATTGATATTATTAGAGGCAACCTGATTCGGGTATTAATAGGCCATTATGCAAATTAAAATAACGTGTCCGGAATTTTGAAACGGGGACTATTGCGTCAGCCGTGACAGATCGTTGTCATTTGCATGGTTTCGTATAATAGGTAACTACTGTTGCAGACTACCGTACGTGAATACCTCCATAAATCCAGCATGAT
This sequence comes from Dascillus cervinus, assembly GCA_949768715.1. NCBI lineage: Eukaryota > Metazoa > Arthropoda > Insecta > Coleoptera > Dascillidae > Dascillus > Dascillus cervinus. Next base: position 22,285,052 of record OX458322.1, read on the forward strand.
TGATGAGCGCTTATTCAAAAGTCCCAATAAAAACATCATGTCGGATTTAACCATGGCGAAGCTGAATACGTCCCTTTTCACACCATTTCTTAAGAATGGCATTTAATAAGTTATTTAGAAATTGACACCCCGTATCTGCGATCGCGTGGGCCGGTTCGCGACGGGGCGCCGACATTGTGGTTCGAACCGGGTGGCAGGTAGATGTTCGCACACAAAATATACATCTTCATACCCAATCAGATGATTTAGTGCGTCTGCTCGCGTTTTATATGCGACCATTGCGTTAATAAATAATAAGGGCCATTGTTTTATGTGCAAGTGTGGAATTTTAATATAAAACTAGTTGGGCCTGATTTATACCGGATGTCCCATTTATTGCTTTTAATCTAATGAATAAAACATGGCTTGATTATCATGTTAAAAACCCATCGGATCGTGTAATTTGGAGGTTGAATTTCTATTCTTAATTCGAAATTTGTTGCACCCTTGGCACTTACTGCAAGTTTAGTTCAATATGGCAACACTGCACTTTCTTTTGTTCCCGTCAGCTGACTCAAAAAAATCATAAACACATATCCTCGCTTCACAAAAATTCATCAGTTTGTTATTTCTAATAAAACCAATACGTACTAAATTGCAACACTGTAAACAAACGATTTAGGTTAGCCTATGAACACAATAAGTCCAGAAATAGCGCGGTTTAACTATTAAAGTTCCCATTAAGAAGTTAATTTGACACGATTTTAGCAGAAATTTTAAATTTAAATTTCAATAGTGGAAACTAGATACAAGTAAACAAAACAGTGAATGTACAGTGTTTCCTTATATTTTTTGCAACTTTACAGGAAAATGTGACTAATTTTCTAAACAAAACCCAGAAATTAGTTTTCCTATTACTTGAAAGTTAAATTTCTATTCTCAATTTGAAAGTTGTTGCACCCTTGGTACTTACTGCAAGTTTAGTTCAATATGGCAACACTGCACTTTCTTTTGTTCCCATCAGCTGACTCAAAAAAATCATAAACACATAACGTTGCTTCACAAAAATTCATCAGTTTGTTATTTCTAATAAAACCAATACGTACTAAATTGCAACACTGTAAACAAATGATTTAGGTTAGCCTATGAACACTGATTTTAGCAAAAATTTTAAATTTAAATTTCAACAGTGGAAACTAGATACAAGTAAACAAAACAGTAAATGTACAGTGTGTCCTTATATTTTTTGCAACTTTACGGGAAAATGTGAATAATTTTCTAAACAAAACCCAGAAATTAGTTTTCCGATTACTTGAAAGTTGATTTTCTATTCTCAATTTGAAAGTTGTTGCACCCTTGGTACTTACTGCAAGTTTAGTTCAATATGGCAACACTGCAATTTCTTTTGTTCCCATAAGATGACTCAAAAAAATCATAAACACATATCCTCGCTTCACAAAAATCTATCAGTTTCTTATTTCTAATAAAACCAATATGTGCTGAATTGCAACACTGTAAAGAAATTATTTAGGTTAACCTATGAACACAACAAGGCCAGAATTAGTTCGGTTTAACTATGAAAGTTCCGCTTAAGAAGTTAGTCTGACACGATTTTACCGAATCAGATGATTTAGTGCGTCTGCTCGCGTTTTATATGCGACCACTGCGTTAATAAATAATAAGGGCCATTGTTTTATGTGCAAGTGTGGAATTTTGATATAAAACAAGTTGGGCCTGATTTATACCGGATGTCCCATTTATTGCTTTTAATCTAATGAATAAAACATGGCTTGATTATCATGTTAAAAACCCATCGGATCGTGTAATTATCGGCGGGCCGGGTCGGAGGTCGCGCTCGAAAATTGTGGCCGAGCACACCTGTGCGGCGAGATGTAATAAATGTCGATATGCAATCGATGTAATTGCATATCTTGTAGCGCGGCGACAAATTCCATTCCTTAGACGAACAGAAATAAACAACGGGCATCATAGTTGAGCTGTCATAAATGACAGTCGACATATTAAACCAGTGCGTACGTTCTCGGCATTTCCCGTCTTCATCTCTTAAGCACGTCCCAATTAAATTGCGATACTGCAAACAACTTTTCCTTTTTGCTTTGATTTATCATTTATATTTGCTACTCACTTATACTTACTCATAATTTTAAAATTACACTACGGTACGTTACTTTATACAGTGAAACCCGTGGATGTGACCAACTGAGAATTTAATTAATCCCAAAAGTATCAAAAAAGAATGCAACACTACCCTGTAATATTTGCGTTCAACCTGTTAACGTATCTAAATTTAGTTCATGTAAATAATTACATCTAATTTTTATTTAACTAATTGAATGTAACAACAATACATTTTGAACTTGCTAATTAATATACTATTGTAGTTCATATCTTTGCATAGTAACAAATGGTCCTTACAGACAGGTTCCACTATATTTTTATGCGAGATAAATTCAGCTTTAACGTAAGTACAGAATATTCAATGATTACCAGGCCTTTTAGCAAATATCTGAAGTTTTTTTATTTAATTTGTTTTATAATTTTAAAGCTATGGGTTAGAACTTAAATTTATACAGTGAAACCTGTTAATGTGACCAACCGAGAATTTAATTAGTCCCAAAAATGTCAATGAAGAATGCAACAAATAAGAATACGTTATTAAGACTACCTATCTATTGTGTAATGTCACCACCCTGTAATATTTGCGTTTAACTTTTACCTGTTAAAGTGTCTAAATTTTGGTTCATGTAAATAATTACATCTAATTTTTATTTAACTAATTGGATGTAACAATACATTTTCGTTATATAAAAACTTTGTTGTACAGAATCATGTTGGAAAAAAATTCAGTTTAACCCTTTCAGGTCCACAAGAATTTTTGAAGTAATAAAATTTGAGACATTAAAATGACTAGGTTTCTAATTAACATAGAACAACGTACTGTCAAGATTTACGTGGGGACACATATATGTTGCAAACTCGCAAAAAGATTAATATGCAGTTACGTAGTTACTCAATTATTTAATAATATTTACTAAATTTCACGTATTTATTGAATAAATAAGACCACCCCAGTATTATGAAACCATTCTTAAAAGGCAAGGAAAAGTATGGTTAGCAAATAAAAAATTTTTGACGCAATAAAACTTTATCGGTCCTATTTAGCATTGTAAAATTTTTGCACGATTAAATTAGTGCCCCTTCGTCGGATATTACCTCATAAAATGTTGAACCCTGAACACATCTGGCAATATTACTATAGCCAATTCAAGCTAAGCATGCGACTCTAGCGTAAATAAATTCAACTAAGTGAACTTCTTGTTGTGACGTCACGTCGTGCCACGTGCGTTTGTTATTGTTCGAGTTTTGTAATAATTTGATTAGTTTTCGATAATTCTAAAGAAGAAATGAACTAATTTGTAATTTGTTTGTTTGATATCAAGTTGTAGGCCAGATTTAAAGTGTCAGTGTTAACATTAATCATGAATACATCCGAAAGTAACCTAAAAAAAATTCTCACGCTGAAGCTCTTGAGATTGCTTAAATATCTTCGGCTATGTAAAAGGACCATCTTTTCATTTTTAGTTACTTATAAAATTTTGTCTTAGTCCTCAAAGGCTCTATTTTATATGAACTTCGGATAATTGGACCAGCCGCTTAATCGGACCAAAACGTGCTGATTCCGATGTGATCCGATTAAGCGGAATTTACTGTATTGCATTGAAGCAACGAAAGAAAAACGTTTTAAACCTTAAGAATCTGCAAGGTTGAGAAAAAAAATTCGCTTATAGAGATATTCGTTAAATAGAAGTTCGTTTTAGAGGAATTCGGTTTAACTTAACTAGCTCTTAAAATGTTAAAGTTTCCCTTAAATAGTTAGTGCAACTTAGACTGTAAATGTTGTTTATTTCCACAATTTCAATGAAATGAAGAAAGACGCTGGCTGAAAGGGTTAAAATTCCAGTTGAGATTAAAACCCACGCTAATCAATTGTATCGTGTTTCCACAATCAAATGAACAATAAAACCGCGTTCATAAACATTTTTTGAAAGAACGTGTCGGGTAAAAAAATGGGACATACTTAATCTTCGATAAACCATAAACACATCACCGAAAACGATAAAACCACAATCGATCCGACCACAAAACTACTCGTTCACGAGCTGTTAAGCACAAAAGAAAACAAATAAAAACGTTAGCGCAATAATAGAATCGTAACCCGAAAAGTGCGGACCGTTCGGAAAACGTCAACGGGTCGTGACGAATCGAAAAAAATGTCCGCGAGTGGGTCCGCTTTTTAGGCGGTCTAAGATTTTATAAGTCCTCCGTGTGAGTCCGGTGGGCCTGTAAGATATGAGTTATTGTTATTTCGTTAATCTTTGGCTCCCCGGGGGCAGGTCGGGTAATTACGTCATCACTGGACACCCCGCTGGCTGTTCATGATATATAGGTACCCGGGCCGGGAATATGCGTTCAGCATTGTTATCGACCTGTATTTTATCGCTATTTAGATCGACTTAATGAAAGGAAATGGGACGAAAAGTGTAACACACACTGGACACACCTATCGGAAAGCGCTTTTATGCCTCAATAATGGCCTGAATGCGTCTTTGAATCCATTCAGACCGGAAAGAAGGGTACCTACATGCGGAGGTAGTAATTTATCCCCGGGGGTTCATCCTTGTCCACTAAATAATTTTAAGAGAGAACTTTCATCAATTCGGTGCGCGTTCCTTAGAATGGGACGACGAAAAGGAGCGAATTTGTCAAAGGGTTTTGTGCAAGCCACTCGTGTCCAGATGTTTGTCCGCCACTCAATGAAACCTTTGTGCACTGGACATCAAACGGATCCCTCTCCTAATTAGAAATCGCCAAAACCGTTGCACTCAATTCACCAACATCTCATTACCTTATTCCAATTCATTTTAATTAATTACAAAATGTTATTATTTAAATTAATCAAATTTGGATACTTGAACAGGTAAAAGTGAACGCAAATATTATTTGTTGCATTTTTCAATGATATTTTTGGAACTAATTAAAGTCTCGGTTGGTCACATTAGTAGGCTTTACTGTATAAATTAAAGTTCTAACCCATAGCTTTACGATTATAAAAGAAATTAAATAAAACAAACGTCTGATATTTGCTAAAAGGTTTGGAAATCATTCAACCTGAATTTGTTTCACATAAAAGTACAGTGGAAACTGTTTGTTAGGCCTATTTGTTAGTATGTAAAAATTTCAACTACAATAGTATATTATTTATCAAACAGAAAATGTAGTAAGGATTTGCATGAGCCAAATTTGGATACTTACAATTGCTTTCCTTCTTAATAACAATATTTTTTTTTTAATTTTCACTTACTACAAATCACAAACATTTTAAAAAACACATTCTTTAAAACATCGTCAATTACACATATTACATTTTAAAAAACACATTTTAAAAAAGAGAGTCAACACAATGATTAAACTGAAACATTTACTTTTTTCAGTTTCGTGCGTCCATCGTCAGTAATCATTGCATACTACTTTAAATTTCCCTCAGTCCCAAACTTTTATGGAATCTGTTTTTTACATTTATTTATTTTTAACTGTATAATTATATCAACTTGAATATCGCAACATTGTTTGTATAAATTTGTTCATTTAATATTTCCTCATCCTTTGAATACTTGCATAGGCAAAAATGAACACAAATATTATAAGGTGGCCACATTACACAATCGATTGGTAGTCATAATAAAATATTCTTATTTGCTGCATTCTTTATTGATATTTTTGGGACTAATTAAAGTCTCGCTTGGTCACATTAGTAGGTTTCACTGTACAAATTAAAGTTCTAACCCATAGCTTCCAAATTATGAAAAACATTAAATAAAACAAACTTGTTAAAAGCCTTGGAAATCATTAAACCTGAATTTATCTTGCATAAAAGTACAGTGGAACCTGTCTGTTAGGACCATTTGTTACTATGTAAAAATTTCAACTACAATAGTATATTATTTATCAAACAGAAAATGTATTGTTATAATCCAATTAGTGAAATAAACATAAGATGTAATTATTTACATGAATCAAACTTGGACACTTTAACAGGTAAAAGTGAACGCAAATATTACAGGGTGGTCATATTGGTAGTCTTAATAAAATATTCTAATTTGATGCATTCTTCAATGATATTTTCGGAACTAATTAAAGTCTTGGTTGGTCATATTAGTAGGTTTCACTATATAAATTAAAGTTCTAACCCATAGCTTTACAATTATAAAAGAAATTAAATAAAACAAACGTCAGATATTTGTTAAAAGGCTTGGAAATCATTAAACCTGAATTTATCTCGCATAAAAGTACAGTGGAACCTGTCTGTTAGAACCATTTGTTGCTATGTAAAAATTTGAACTACAATAGTATATTATTTATCAAACAGAAAATGTATTGTTATTATCCAATTAGTGAAATAAACATTAGATGTAATTATTTACATGAATCAAATTTGGCCACTTGAATAGGTAAAAGTGAACGCAAATATTACAGAGTGGCCACATTACACAATAATTAGGTGGTTTTAGTAACATAGTCTTATTTGTTCTTCATTGATATTTTTGGGACTAATTAAATTCTCGGTTGGACACGTTAACAGGTTTCACTGTATAAAATAACACATACCTTTCAAATTATGAAAGAAATGAAATAATACAAACGTCAGATATTTGCTAAAAAGTCTGGTAATCATTAGATATTCTGTAATTACGTTGATGCTAAATTTATCTCACATCTCACAGTGGAACCATTTGCAAAGCTCTATGCAAGAAGTATCTAAGTCACTTTTCATATTCTTCGATATTTGAGATTTGATGTGTCAATGTGATCTGCAAATCACATTGTTTTGATTGAATGATCTTTTTTACTAAAGTAAGTAATATTTAGTAAAAACAAATCAGTAAAAATCAAAACAATGTGTTTTTCAGATCAAATTGAAACATCAAATCTCAAATATTACAGAAAATGAAAAGTGACTTAGGTACTTCTTGCATTCATTTCTTATTCATTTGTCACTATAGTTTATTTTTTAATTGAAGATAAAAACAAAAAGAAGAAATTGCACTAGAACATTCTTTGTAACATGCTGGATGTTATTGTAACGTTATTTATAGCTTGCAAGAGGAGTGGGTTAACTTGAGCGAACTTAAAAGCTTTGTTTTTCGAAGCTACCTCATTTTTTAGTTTTTATTTCGAATTAAAAAATGAACTATATGTAAAGATTTGAACTAAAATAGTATGTAGTCGAAGCAAAAAATTGGTATAGACTCGTGTATCTAAAATTTGTTGCAGGATGTCGCGAGACGGCCTTCTTGTACGCGATAACGAGTGCAGCAGTGACCCACGCGATAGCCAGGGCGTGCAGCGAAGGATCCATAGAGACGTGCAATTGTGATTACACTCATCGCAAAGGGCGTCCTCAGTCGAGCGGTGGCCCTTCCGGGACGGGAGTCCGTGAATGGGAATGGGGTGGCTGTTCAGACAACATCGCGTTCGGTTTTAAATTTAGTCGAGAATTTGTTGACACCGGCGAGAGGGGCCGGAACCTGAGGGAGAAAATGAATCTGCACAATAACGAAGCCGGCAGGATGGTGAGTCGATTTTTTTTCTGTAATCAAGCAAAGAAAACGTGCCCATTAAAAATTCGTATGCTTTTTCGTGCGACAGTTTTCACGGGCAAGCGGCCAAATATTAATATATTCACACAATGCCGCCGTTATTAGGAAATTTTCTCACAATTTACAAAAATTTCTTTCAATTTATAATTGGTTTCAGAAAAAGTTCCCGTGAACAGTTAGAAAGTCCGCAAAAAATCGGTTCTTTAGAAAATGATGTAAACATTTCACGGTTATTCGGACAATTTTTATGGCTTTTAATTGGCGGTTGCGTACGAAAGCGTAGTTAGGACATGCAAAAAATAAAAAGTAAACTTGAAATTTCAACATTTTTCTTGCAATTTCACCTTTTTAAAAAAGTTGAAATTTCACCTTTTTTAAAAAAGTTAAATTTCGCCTTTTGTAAAAAAACTTGAAATTTCACCTTTTTTAACCCTAAACCGGTCAACTTTGTCAACCATCCGAGTATTTAGGCGGTATTGTTTAATTAGATAAAGTCTTTGGGTACTGCCGCCTTCAGTACTTTATCTTTAGTTCCTTACTGTCCAGTCAGCATTGGATCTGAGACAGTAAACTCAATAAGTGTGTTAATAGTAATATAAAAGGAGTTAGAAACAGGCTGGTTGAAAAGTCAACCACGCGCCCAGAATTATTTTTTTTCTATTTTATTATTGTTTAATGCATTTTGATAGCTTCTTACTTAGTGCTCATCATTTATTTCCAAAGTTAGTGTTATTTTTTTTACACAAGACTAAATGGAGTTTTATTTTTGTTTTGTTTAATTTTTCTTATGTAAGCGTATACTTGTGATATACAGTAGGATCCCGATTATCCGAGCTAATGTGGACCAGCCCCTGCTCGGATAAGAAAAAACTCGGATAATACGGAGACTTACGGAAAAAATAAATGTTACATGCATACATACATAAGTCGACATTATTCATACAACTTATACGTAAGTTTATTAATTTGACAAATACAATGTTATTTTGGATTGTTTTGCACAATTACACCTCTTTCTTGCTGCAGTATTTCGCCATCGCTTAATGAGCAGAACATCAGAAGGAGTAGCTTCTTGTTGTTGTTCAGCATATCGTAGAACAGTCTCTAATGTCATCAGGCCTTCTCCATGAGATACCAGCTGCTCGTTATCTTCATCATTACCTTTATCTTCTTTGCCGGAGTCATTTTCATCATTTTGTTTTAATACTTGAGAAACTATTTCTTGATCGTCCAAACTTTCCTTAGGATCATCAGCTGCAATACATTCTTGCACTTGGGTTGGTGACACTTCCTCGCATCCTCTTAGACGTGTCATCAATTCATATAAACTGATGTCTTCTTCATCATCGTCCTCTTTTTCAAGTGCCCGAGCAATCAAAATCTTCGACCAAGATTTTACAAGAGTCGATCGTTTCACAGCATTCCAAGCTTCAGCCAACCAATAAACGACATGTTTTAGGTTAATATCCTTCAAAACTTTTATTAGATCTTCAGTTTCGCTCTCTTCCAACGCATGCTGTAGAAGAGAGCGTCTGCAGTTCCTCTTAAGATTTTCCAGAACCCCTTGATCCATCGGTTGAATTAAAGCTGTAACATTTGCTGGAAGAAATTTAACCGTAATGTTTCCACTTTTTAGCGTTGCTTCTTCTGGATGTAATGGTGCATTATCTAAAACTAACACTGCTTTAATAGGAAGACCGTTGGTTCTCATAAATGTCCTTACACTGGGCACAAACTCATCATAAAACCAAATTTTAAACAGTGTTCTGTCCATTTAGGCAGCTTTCTGGTTTTTATAGTAAACAGGTAAAGCTCCTTGGACTATGTTTTTGAAAGCTCGTGGCTTTGCAGATTTTATAATGCATATTAAAGAAAGCTTGTGCCTCTCAGATGCATTGCTACAAGCTATTACAGTCAGTCTTTCTTTGTTGCGCTTGTTTAGCAGCCACAGTCTTTGCTGGCATCAATTTCAAATTTACGCCAGGTTCATCACAATTGTAGATCTGATCGGTTGAGTAACCTTCTTCTGCTAGCAGTTTGTGGATATCGTCTTTAAATTTTTGAATGCTTGTTGTATCTGAAGAAAGTTTTTCACCACAGATTTTTAGTTGTCGAGTTCCATGGCGTTTCTTCAAGCAATCGAGCCAACCATCACTTGCAGTGAACGTGTCTGTTGTTAAATTTGGAGTAACATAATTAATATGTTTATTAAGCAATAGGGCTTTTTCCTTTAATATAGGGCCAGACACAGAGATTCCCTTGCCTCTCTGTTGTGTGAACCATAAATATAAGCTATCACCAACCTTTTCGTAGTCACCTGTTTTCATACATTTTCGATTACCAGATCCCGAAGCTTGTAGACTGACATTGCTTAATTTTATCTCGTTTTCTTCGCCAATCACCAACTTTGACTTTGCCGACACCATATTCACTAGCAATAACTTTAATTGATTCACCCCTATCTAGACGTTCTAATGCTTCAATTTTTTTTGCTAGAGCAACCTCCACTTTCGTGCGCTTCTTTGAAGCTAGCAATTCAGACATTTATATGGACATGGTAGTGTATATGTAACTGACTTCATATAAATAAATAATAAATATAAATAAAATAAACGGAAGTGAAATTCTAAGTAATCAAAACAATCACAACGCCAGACGATTTTTTGCCTCATTCAACTTTTTTATTGAATTTCTCCGAATTTTCTTGAATTACTCGGATAAAATTCAGGATCAGCTCGAATAACACCGAACAATTAAAAAACAGGGGTCGCTCGGATAACGCGGAGACTCGGATAACCGAGACTCGGATAATCGGGATTCTACTGTATTGTTGTATTCGGAATAAGAATCTCTAGCAGAATTACTAAAGAAATGCATATATTTCAATTGGAAAAAAAATGTTGTGACGGTATAGCCTTAACGCCCTTAGGGTAATATATGATTTTGTTATGCTATTTTGTAGTCTACTATCAACCATTTAACTTGGTATATAGATAACTGAAATTTTCCGATAAATAAGGGAGCTATGGACTCGTCTTGTTTTTTGGAGACACTTTATATAAATGCCTTAATATTTCTGATGCAAAACTTGTCCAAAAATCTTTTAATACTCTGAATATAACAAAAAAAAATGAATGAACAGTTTGTTGTTTCATTAAAAGCCAGAAATTCAAATAAAAAGTTGTGGTTGACAAAGTCAACCATTTGTCAACCACGCGACCGAATACGTTCCTCAATTTGATGCGATCGGTCTGGGGTTAAAAAAAGTGAAATTTCAAGTTTTTTTGAAAAAGGTGAAATTTGAACTTTTTTAAAAAGGTGAAATTTCAAGAAAAATGTTGAAATTTCAAGTTTATTTTTTATTTTTTGAATGTCCTAACTACGCTTTCGTAGTTGCGAGTCGTCGCGGAATAAAAACCGTCAGCTAATTTAGTGGCACGTCGCATTAAAAACAAACAGTGCGCACTGTATGAAACTTGTATTAAATAAATGCGTCGTTTAATAAATTCATTAATATCATAAAACGCTTCTACTATTTAGTCTATTACAGGAACATGTCTGTTTAACAAATCGCAATAGCGAGATCATTTCTCAAACTGACAGACTCAGCTCTCACGTTCTTATGTTTATGTTAGTGGTATTACCGATTGCACGAATCTCTCTCTTGGGGATACGGGACAGACTCTTTGAGAACGATAGCGCTAATGAGAGAGCCGATACGGGCGCTATTTTATCCGGCTCAATTAATTTGAGTATAAAAACCGGCGCGGTATTGAGACGCATTTGACATTGTTTTGCGCGTACGCAAGAAAACGGTGCTATATCCATGTACGCGGCCCCCTGCGGCGCGCAGATGTCTCTTGGAGAGGCGTCCCGCCGTGAGACACCGTGTTACACGAGATAATGTCCCGCGGAACATGTGTTCTCGAGGGTACGAGGGATGAATCGCCTATTGAAAATTAAAGCGGTTTTTTCAACCTGCACTTTCAGATTCAGCACAGGCAATTAAAATGTGTGCATTATCCCAGCCTCGGGCCACTATAATTATATTATTGTTAATTACCGACTCGGGGCCAGACAAGGTGAACCGCCTTAAAATTTATATACTTTCAGGCATTTTAAAAGTGTGTGTTGTGTGTGAATGATTATAGTGTATTATCGATTTTTTCACCAGCATTAAATTAATATTTGTACTTTTCGGCGCTGGGAAGGCAGTCACCTGCGTCAATCGGCCCATCGAAGCCGTTGACTTTCTAATCAAATACACTACAACTCCACTAATCCGGACAGATAGTTTTTTTTATAAAAGTATTTTAAAAAAGCAAAAATTATGCAAATTCAAATATTTTAACCCCTTACCGCCCGATTTTTTTTATACCGTTCAATTAAATATATGTTATTAATTGTCGTTATTGAACACTTGAAAAAATACAAAAAAAATTTTTTATCACAATTTTTTATAAAAAAGTTTAAAATATTACTCGCGTCAAATATGTCATATATTGCGGTCAGGGCCACGTAATACCTTTTATGATGATATTATAAAACATTTGAGTGTGCCAAATACGGGACAGATAGTGTTAACAACAAAAATTTCACAATAACTTGAAAAAAAAACCATGACCCATATTTGTCACAGTGGGCGGTAAGGGGTTAACTAAGCAAAACAAATACAGGTGGTCCATCCTGTACCATTTTTGAGATTAAACCTATTTCCACTAGTGAATAAATTCTTAAAATGGAAAGTACTATGCTTCAATTGCCAAACTACAACATGGTTTTTCTTAAAATCGATGTTAAAAATGCTTTCAATTCTATCGAAAGAGACTCCCTTCTTTCTGTTGTTAAGGCTGTTACTCCAGATATATATCCTTATCTCTGGCAATGTTATGGTTATCAATCAAAATTATTCTTTAATGGAAATGTTATTGAATTCTCGGTAGGTTGCCAACAACGTGACCCTCTCGGTCCTGCAATTTGTAGTTTATCCATTCATCAAATTATTAAGAATTTGAATTCAGAATTGGATGTTTGGTAGACACTTAGATGATGGTTCTTTAGGTGGTAAGGCTTTTGATGTCTTACAAGACTTAGAAACGAAAATTTCCGAATTTAAGAAAATTGGCTTGGTTCTTAATTTCAATAAATGCGAACTTTTCTTCCTTAATAATGTTTCGGAATTAGACAAGTCTTCAATTTTGGAGAGATTCGAATTATTAGCTCCTTGTATTCACGTTTGTAATGTTGAAGACCTTTTTATTCTTGGTTCATTTCTAAAAAAAATTATTCATTCTCTTTACTTTCTTCAAATCCATATAAAATTAATCCTCATATTAATTTATTTTTACTCCGCCATTGCTTTTAGATACCTAATTGCATTTATAATCTTAGATGTTGTCCTTTTTGGAAATTTAAAAATGAGTGTCTTGAATTGGATAATATTGTTATTTCTTCTTTGGAAAAAATTTTGAATATTAAATTTACAATAAGATCTTGGACTCAAGCCAAATTACCAATCCGTTTTGGTGGATTAGGTATAAGGTCTATAATTGATATTTCCTCGCCTGCCTTTTTGTCTTCTATATTTTCTAACTCTGAACTTATTATGTCCATTCTACCTTCTAGTTTTTCTAATTTTGAAATTACATCCCTTAACGAGGCTGTTGATTATTGGAAGGAAATTTCTAATTCGTCTTTACTTCCAAAAGAGCTTTCTATTCAAAGAAATTGGGACTTACCTTCTGTGAGAAAATATTTCAAAATTTATTATCTTTCTCAAATATCACACAAAAAGCTATCTTATTAGCTGGATTTGAACTTGTATCTGGAGCTTGGCTTGAAGGTCTTCCATCTTGTAAATTAGGTACTCTTTTAGAAAAAAACTTTTTACAAATTGCAATTTCACTTAGATTGGGCATCAATTTCTGTCATCCTCATATCTGCTCGTGCGGTTCTTCTGTAGACTCGTTGGGTCATCATGGTTTATCGTGCATTAAAAGTGCTGGTAGACTCTCTCGTCACTGCTGTATTAATGACATTATTAAACGTGATTTCTCTTCTGCCAACATCCCTTGTATCCTTGAACCTAATGGTATACTGAGGGATTATGACAAACGTCCAGATGGTATTACAGTTATTCCATGGAAAGTAGGTAAATCTCTAGTTTGGGATTTTACTTGTACAGATACATTTGCCCCCTCACATTTGACTGATTCTTCATTTTCTGCACGATCTGTTGCACAGTTGGTAAAAAATCTTACGAAAAAAAAAAATAAGGCAATTTCTGATGATTATTTTTTTCGTCGCCTTCGCTGTGGAAACTTTGAGCCCTTGGAGTGCTGATGCCCTTTCTCTCCTTGAAGAATTGGGGAGGCGTATTGTTCAAACAACGGGAATTCCTCAAGCCAAAACATATTTGAAGCAACAAATAAGTATGGCTACACAGAGAGGCAATGTTGCTAGTGTTCTTGGTACAGCTCCGCTTTCTTCTTCTCTTAATGAGTTACTGCTCCATGGCTACTAAGCCGTGAAGCAGTAGTCAGATTTCAACAAGATGGGGCAACTGCCCATACAGCAAATGCTGTGATGGAAAATCTATCTCTAAGCATTTGTGACCTTTTTTGCGGGGCTTCCTTAAGGCCAGAGTGTACGCAAACAAACCCCGCTCAATAGAAGAACTGAAAGAGGTCAGAAGCCAAAAAATCGCTACCATATCAAATGAAATGTTGGAAAATGTATTTGACAACTTCAGTGTAAAAGACTGAAAAAATGCATGGCGAAAGATGAACATCATTTGAGAGACGTTATCTTCGAATCCTAAAACATCAACATCAGTTGTTTCTTTCATGTTTGTCATTAATGACATGAATACTTTGCTGTAACAAAAAATAAAAAGTAAGATTTTTGTTCATTTAAAAACTGTCACGAGAGATAAAGCGGTGAGGAAATTTTCTTCTCAAATTTTCCATCACAGTATTTGCTGTATGGGCAGTTGCTCCATCTTGTTGAAATCTGACCACTGCTCCATGGCTACTAAAATGGCGTCACTCACCACCTACTCGCTCATTTGTATAACGACGAAAACCGTCAGATCTTTTTGCCGCTCCCTATAGAAGAACATCTGGTATGAAGTAACAAAGCAACAATATCCAGAAAAAAAATCTTGCTTTGTTTGGATTTATAGCGTCCTAGCGCCATTGGAAAAATAAAACACCCATTTTATAATACGGTAATTTTAGGTTATTGTCCGTGAGCTTTCAATTTTTTGTAGGATTAGAAAGTTTCTTTTTCGCGAAAATGCTATACATTGAACCAGCCTGTACATCATAACAAGGCTGCATTTCAACAGAATAAGGTTTTGTAAAATAATCGCCGATTTTTTGCTGCTTTGTGTAGTCGAATAAATGCGAAGTGGCTCTTTCCTTCAATCTTCGTTATAACAAGACATCCTGCATTGCTGTCATTTTGTTCTTCCTGTAAAATGACTGAACAGCATCTTTCTGCTTAATTTTGTTACACATTCGCATTCGAAATTGGTAATATTCAAGCCATTACCATCCGACTTTGAAGCTTCTGTAATTAAGTTTTCATTTGTAAAATTTGTAGTTACTTCATTTTGGCCGTTATGATGGAACCATGAATTATAGTCCAAACTAGCGAAGTTGTACTGTAATGCCGAAATTTGCATTTTTTCTAATTTCCTGCAATTTCGACTTCCTCTTTCCAAGCGTAATTAAGTTACGTGGAATTACGACGTCGGTAAAAAAGGCCGGTTTTGTTTGTCATCTCGACGTTTATTAATCGATTTTGAACGCTTAATGTAAACAGAATAATGACGGGATATTTGGGTCGACTCTGTAAAAATTTAATTTGAGCTGAAAAAGGAACTGGACAAAGCAATTGAACCGCCTTTGGAAATAATCAAATTACTTTTCGGTAAAAAATACATTTATTATTTTGTCAAGTAACGACATAATTAAATTTTCCGGGAATTTAATAAGTTGCAGTCAATTCCAATTAAAAAATGTTAGTTTGTGCACTTCGACGGTCGATTACAATGCCTTTTTAATTACTCGGTGAAATTCAGTGAAATCACTTTCTAACTCGATTATTGCATAAATTAGCTCGGCAACCTTATAAGGGAGCAAAAAGTAATTGCGGAGCTAAAGGGCGTCAAACAATGCTCGATGAGTGGATGTGCCCAAATTCAATTCAAACCTTAATCTTGATATGGTTGGCTTTATGCAATCAGGCCAACACAAAAGCCAATTGAAAAAATGCACTTCAATTTTAATTATTTAAACAAATCCTTGAATGTGTTTCTTTCCAGTTGAGTTAATAGGAACTGTTCAAATTCAAAAACGAGTTTGGCACGTTTTTTAATTCCAGACACCGTTAGCAGACTATGAAAAATATTTTTCTTGCTTTATGTTGATAGTAATGAGATTTTACATCTGTTAGTTTAAGGTTATATAAGTAATGCAGCTTTAAAGTTAGAAAATATAGCACGGTTCTGTCAAAGGAATAAATTTTCAAAGAAACTTCCGACGAGGAAAACTTTATCTTTAATATTCTGTAATATTTAAGTGGTTCTGTAAAAATTGTATAGGTACTAGATTATTGCCAACATAAAGTAAAAAATATATAATTTTTACAACCTTCTAATCATGCCTGGAATTAAAAAGCACACTATAGGATTAGGGAACTGGTATCCACTAAAAAGCTAAATATTTCAAACAAATTTAAAGGGCCTAATGTGCTTGAACTTTATTATACAATAGTGGCCGCTTAATTGGATCATATTTTATTATGTAAATGGAAAAAAAAATTATATCAGATATATACAAATTCTAGTTTATACCAAATAAAATATACAAAAATGTATTTGCTCATACACATCATTGCTATCTAAGACATAATCTTAATGTTTTTGGCACAATACTTTGACTACACGGCGGTAAGACATCGCATTTTAACAAAATTTAACGTTTTCGTTCAAAAAACAACAGAAACTGATCTACACGCACCGGCTCTACATATTCCAATGTAAGAATTCGAATTGATAAACGATAACGATGGTAGAAATTGATTTAAATGCAAGCCACCTAGTGGTAACATTGACAAAACAAGTTCAAATTTCTGAAATAAATAACTCTCAAAAATCATCTCAAAAATCAATAACATGGAAGGTTTCAAGGTAAATTTTATGAAATGGAATTGATTATTGCACTTTGATTGAAATAAGAGGACCAGCCGACGCATTAACCACCTTCTACTGTACTAAAGTTATAATGGAAATAGTGGTACATTTATTTTATAACAAACGCATTATATACATACTAACCCCGAGATTTTGTATTCTCTTTAAGTGTTGAGTTGAGACTAGCGTTGGTCATTCAATGCACAATTTGGTCCGCATCCCGTTTACAGCGTTGGTGCAAGTCTTGCTGACGCTATAGGTAATTCAAGCTAAGCATGCGAGTCTAGCGTAAATAAATTCAACTAAGTGAATTCCTTATTGTGGCGTCACGTCGTGCCACGTGCGTTTGTTATTGTTCGAGTTTTGTAATAATTTGATTAGTTTTCAATAATTCTAAAGAAGAAATGAACTAATTTGTAATTTGTTTGTTTGATATCAAGTTGTAGGCCAGATTTAAAGTGTCAGTGTTAACATTAACCATGAATACATCCAAAACTAACCTAAAAAAATTCTCACGCTGAAGCTATTGAAATTGCTTAAATATCTTCGGCTATGGTTCATATTGAGAAGTCTAATCAGAGAATAAAAACGTTTAAGATATTGGGAAATCGTTTGCCAGCCAATCTAGTACCAATGGCAGATGATTTTTTTGTAATGGTATGTGCACTTGTAAACCTTTCAAAAACAATCCGAGCAAGATGATAAGTTTATGGAATGAAAACGAATCCTACTTCTAGTAAAAAAATTACTTTATTTCATTTACACAAAGATGATGCAACATTTTTGTTAAATAGTTTTATGTCGAGAAGCTTTAAAGGTTTTGCATCATTTTGCAAAGTGATCCAATTTTTCAGATAGTTTGCGCTGTTGTAAATCTTTCAAATCCAATTTTGGCAGATGATAAATTTGTAACATAATTTTACCAATATTTATAATGTCACATATTTACAAAATACCACTTTAACCGGCGACGCATACTGGCGTTAAAATTTCTATCCTGGATATGACGTCACAATGCGACAGTTACCTATACTATTGATACGCGGTAAAACTAATTTGAATTCCCAATTGGTTTTGTTACTTTCCCCAAATGTTCAAATACTTTAGGGGAACGAAATAACTATTTGATTAAACTTTTGCAATAATTGCAGAAATTATTCAAATTCATTGTTGAACGGTTCAGAAACGATAGTTATACAGTAGAATTCGGTTATAACGAACCTCAAGGGAATGTCAAAATCCGTTCGTTATATCCGAAGTTCGTTATAAGCGTTATTGAAAGAATACATGCAAGAGTGCTTTATGAGACCTTTATTGTCTAATGTAAATATGCATATGTATAAAACCATTAAGAATATAAGGACTAAACTAAAGTGAAACAAAGCAAAATACAACAAGTAATTTTATTTGAAAAGATTTGTTATTTTCGACTGAACTGTCGCATTTTTAAAGTATAAATTGTCCACACGCGTTTCAAAGTCACTAAGATTTTCAATAATTGAGTTCGGCGCACCGTAAAACTGTAAAAAATTACGAATGTTGTTATTACTAGATAAAATATGTAATGCTGGTGCTTCCGGCTCATCCTCATTCCTCATTGGCTTCTTCTTGGCCACTTTTCTCTACCACAAATACCCAAATATTCTGTTGTAACTAATAAATTGTTTACATTAATAGTCACTCATGTTTAAGTTTTCGAAAAAAATTGATTTTTTTAATTGAAGGGCTCTATGCAAGAAGTACCTAAGTCACTTTTCATATTATGTGGTATTTGAGATTTATTCTGTTTAATCCGGAAATCACATTGTTTTGATTTTGACTGATACTTTTTACTAAAGAAAACTTACTTTAGTAAAAAAAGATCATTCAAAGTAAAAACAATGTGATTTACAGGTCGCATTGAAACATCAAATCTAAAATATGAAATATGAAATATGCAAAGTGACTTAGGTACTACTTGCCTAGAGGCCTTCAATTATTGCTGAAATTCACGTTCCCTTTGTTTCTATTTTTGTAACTACTACTCATTTAATGACAAGTCATCATCAAATTCAAAGGTTATTAAGCGTTATATACAATGCAAGGTTCGTTGTAGTCGGTTTTTTCAGGTTCGTTATATCTGATAGTTCGTTATATCCGAGTTCGTTATAACCAATTAATTTTTACATTGTTACATAGGGGAGAATATCAGGATTTGGAATAAAGTTCGTTATAACCGGTAGTTCGCTAAAACCGAAGCCGTCATAACCAGATTCTACTGTATTATTTAGATTTTGGTAATTTTCGTTGTAAAATTTTTCATAACGAAATATTATCGCAGTGTTAACGAAAACGATAACGTTAACGATACCTTCATTTTTTATTATTGGGCACACGCAGAACATACGTATTAATCTAAAATTTACACCATGATACTTCTAACTGAGATTTGGTTTAATGAGTATAGAAGATGATTCTTCTCTGATGATTGATGTTGATCGCCGGTGGTTTGAGAGTGCCGGTAAATGAAGATACGCGCGTGCACCAATAAAAGCTCATTTGCAAGTTTGCGCGCCTTGAGCGAATGTCACTTTATTAGTAACGGGCGGCCTTCTCGGCGTTATAACAAGTTAATGTGCATTTTAATAAGCCTGGATGCGACCACCCGGTTCCGCGCATAAATCAAACCCTTTTCTCGCGCCCGAGTCGCAATTATGAATATATTTTAGCGCAAATCGCGCCCGCCGACCTTGGTGCGCATCTTTTTACCCGAATTTTTTGTTCCAGCACGTGCAATCGCAAATGCGCCAGGAATGCAAGTGCCACGGCATGTCGGGATCCTGCACCGTAAAAACCTGCTGGATGCGCCTTCCACCATTCCGCACGATCGGAGACAACCTGAAAGACCGTTTTGACGGCGCATCGCGCGTGATGGTCAGCAACGCCGGGAATTCGAGGAGCAAAAACAACGCGCACAGCAATCGGTATTCCAACAAGTCGAACAACAACGCGGGGGCCAACAGCATCCACAGCAGGAGAGGCAGAGGGCGCAAGCACAAGTACGGGTTCCGGCTGAAGCCGTACAACCCCGAGCACAAGCCTCCGGGGGCGAAGGACCTGGTGTACTACGAGCCGTCGCCCGGATTCTGCGACCGGAACCCCAAGCTCGAGATCGAAGGCACGCACGGGAGGCAGTGCAACGACAGCTCGATTGGGGTGGACGGGTGCGACCTGATGTGCTGCGGGAGAGGTTATCGCACCTTGGAAGTTGTTGTTCTCGAGAGATGTAACTGTACGTTTCATTGGTGCTGTGAGGTTAAATGCGAGATTTGTAGGCCGAAAAGAATTGTACACTCTTGTCTGTAAGATTTGGGGCCGCCCCGTATAACTTATCAGTATTACCCGAATACATTAGGACAGTGTACAGTGTTTCGTCCTTTTGAGGAAAGAAAGACTGATTTTGCAATTATGGACTTGTAAGTATTTATTGCGTAATTTTATTGTTGATAATTGTAAATACGAGGGTTTTTAAACTTAATGGACGAGATTAATTTCGAGATAAAAGAGAGAGCCAGTGGTAGGTCCTCAAATTAGGGGGATAACGGATATCTTGCTAGTTTCTTGCGGACGTTGAATTCATCTGCAGCCTATTTGCATACCGGTCGAGTACCAGTGAAACCGCTTGAAATGCGTACTTGCTGTGATAAAGTAATTTGCGAGAGGCTCTCATAAATCTCGGAGAAAGAATTTTAAAAATACAGTTAAGGGGGCCACTTGAGAAGCAAGATTCACAAGACGGCGCCACCGTAGTAAAAAGTGTCAATTTTGTAAAATGCTTTTTTCATTAACAAGCTTTTTTATATAAAAAACTAGTGACGGATATAAAAGATTAAAAAATGATCTAGGTATACACATAATTTTGCCATGGAAAAAATTGAGAAAAGTATTGATTCAAAAATGTCAAACTTTCAATAATATTTGAATTTTTTGTTAAAAGTAAAGAAAATCTTGCTGATCACACCCTGGTAGCATTAATCATAAGTATACTCGTACATTATCTAATCACATTTGTCAGTATTTAAGTCAAAAAGCATCGGAAAGTGTGACAAGCTTTTCCATGGCAAATTTATGTCTATACCTACATCATTTTTTTATCTTTTATATCCACCACTAGTCTTTTACATAAAAAAGCTTGTTAATGAAAAGAGCTTTTACAAAATTGACACTTTTACTACGGTGGCGCCATCTTGTGAATCTTGCTTCTCAAGTGGGCCCCTTAAGATAATTCTACAAGGTGTTTACGAACAAACGCCCCAGCTCCTAGCGCTATTATTAGGAGCCCAATTGTAACAAACCATACGTCATAGGCCAAAGGTCAACTTCATTTTTTCAAACTACAACCTTATATTTTCTTCGACAATTTGATAGAGATTTTTTTTCTGAATTCAACGATGTATCACAATCAATATTTCTCATTTATTTTAGGGTAATAAAAAAACTAAAATAATAACTGATAAGTAAGTGTCCGAAATTCAGACATCTTTAGGAATTTTTGTTACACTTTATACAATAAAAGGTATGCCTATACAGTAATCTTCGTCGGGTATTGTCAAAGAAAATTTATAAGGTTGTAATTTAAAAAAACAAAGTTAACCTTTGGCCTTTGAATGGAGAAACAGGTAAAAATTATGTTTGAGCTACACTTTGTAGTACTTTTTAAACCATTTAATTTGACGTATCGTTTGTTACAATTGGGCTCCTAATAATAGCGCTAGGAACTGGGGCGTTTTTTCGTGAACAGCCTGTATATAATTTGACCTAATTAAATAAAATAAGAAATATTTTGACATTAATTAATTAATTGATATTCAATGATTCAAAAATTGAAATGCATTATTGAATGGAGATTACAGATTGCCAATAATATCACTAATTTTAGTGACTTTGAGTGCCAATACATAAATGATTATTTATTTCAAATAAAACTTAAAATGGCTCACTAAAGAAACAAACAAAAATATTTTCAACAAATTAGTAAAGAATTGAATTCACACTATACAGTAAACCCTCTGCTCACTGAAGTGATTCACAAATAACGTCGAAATTCCTTGTAACAATGTTTGACTGTACTTATCAGTATAAGCCATTGGGGGTAGGCTATGTGGGAGGCACCAATTGTGTCCATTAGGCACCAGCATTAATAGCAATTTGTTCTATGTAGACATACAGCTGAACCTGCATATAACAAACTGCCACCGAGACCTTATTAAAATCGTTGATTAGAAAATTCGCTGTTTTCCACAAAAGGGACGTTATTTGTGAATCACCTGGTATACATTTAAATTTTTTGAATTGATTCTGTATAACGGGTACCTTCATTGTGGATGTCATCGCAACTTTTGACAGCCAAACCTCCATATAACGAAATGTCACCGTGAGCTCATTTTCTATTGTTGTACAGAAAACTCGTTATAAACGTGTCAAGATTCTCCAAAAAAATTGAAAACGTTTTACGGAGATTCGTTATATGCAGGTTCAACTATAGTGCGTAGTTATGATGTCTCAATTCATAAAATTGCATTGAGATAATAAAAAAGTTGTGAATAAGTAATTAACACAACTTCGGTGAAACAATAAAGTTGACTTTCAAAAGTCACAGAAATATAACTATTCCTTCGTTATAAAGGTAAAATATGTCGTGGAAAGATGGAATTAAATCCTATGGTGCGTTTTTTAAATCCAGGACAAGTTCGAAGGCTTTGCAAATTATTTTTTGATAATAATGGCAGTTTAAGGTTGTATTAGTAATATGACTTTTCAAATAAATTTCCGATGAGGAAAATTTTATCTCCAATATTTTGTATTCGGAATTAAAAAACGCATATAATTGACTGTACAGTAGAACGCTGATTATCCAAAAAGGATGGAAAATGGGGAAGAACTAAATTAAATTTAATGTAGATATTCCCTATGGTGCGTTTTTTAATTCCAGGACAAGTTCGAAGGCTTTGCAATTTTTTTTTTATAATAATGGTTGTTTTAGTAATATGACTCTTCAAATAAATTTCCGATGAGGAAAATTTTATCTCCAATATTCTGTATTGGGAATTAAGAAACGCACATTATTGACTGTACAGTAGAACCCTGATTATCCAGAAAGGATAGAAAATGGGGAAAAACTAAATTAAATTTGATGTAGATATTCCCTATGGTGCGTTTTTTAAATCCAGGACAAGTTCGAAGGCTTTGCAAATTATTTTTTGATAATAATGGCAGTTTAAGGTTGTATTAGTAATATGACTTTTCAAATAAATTTCCGATGAGGAAAATTTTATCTCCAATATTTTGTATTCGGAATTAAAAAACGCATATAATTGACTGTACAGTAGAACGCTGATTATCCAAAAAGGATGGAAAATGGGGAAGAACTAAATTAAATTTAATGTAGATATTCCCTATGGTGCGTTTTTTAATTCCAGGACAAGTTCGAAGGCTTTGCAATTTTTTTTTTATAATAATGGTTGTTTTAGTAATATGACTCTTCAAATAAATTTCCGATGAGGAAAATTTTATCTCCAATATTCTGTATTGGGAATTAAGAAACGCACATTATTGACTGTACAGTAGAACCCTGATTATCCAGAAAGGATAGAAAATGGGGAAAAACTAAATTAAATTTGATGTAGATATTCCCTATGGTGCGTTTTTTAAATCCAGGACAAGTTCGAAGGCTTTGCAAATTATTTTTTGATAATAATGGCAGTTTAAGGTTGTATTAGTAATATGACTTTTCAAATAAATTTCCGATGAGGAAAATTTTATCTCCAATATTTTGTATTCGGAATTAAAAAACGCATATAATTGACTGTACAGTAGAACGCTGATTATCCAAAAAGGATGGAAAATGGGGAAGAACTAAATTAAATTTAATGTAGATATTCCCTATGGTGCGTTTTTTAATTCCAGGACAAGTTCGAAGGCTTTGCAATTTTTTTTTTATAATAATGGTTGTTTTAGTAATATGACTCTTCAAATAAATTTCCGATGAGGAAAATTTTATCTCCAATATTCTGTATTGGGAATTAAGAAACGCACATTATTGACTGTACAGTAGAACCCTGATTATCCAGAAAGGATAGAAAATGGGGAAAAACTAAATTAAATTTGATGTAGATATTCCCTATGGTGCGTTTTTTAATTCCAAGACAAGTTCGAAGGCTTTGCAAATTTTTTTTGATAATAATGGCAGTTTAAGGTTGTATTAGTAATATGACTTTTCAAATAAATTTTCGATGAGGAAAATTTTATCTCCAATATTCTGTATTCAGAATTAAAAAACGCACATAATTGACTGTACAGTAGAACCCTGATTATCCAAAAAGGATTGAAAATGGGGAAAAACTAAATTAAATTTGATGTAGATATTTTCTGTCCGAAATTGTTAATAAAAATCCCAATTTGTTTGTAATTTTAAGGTTTTAATTTAGTGTAGGAAAGCTTAGACTCGATGGAATTTTATGAAGCATGTTTTATAAGATCTGCGTCATTTACGGTATAATAAAGACATAAACTGGGTTTGCTCACAAATATGATAATTTTTAATTGGAACGATTGTTGCCCCTTCGTTCGAGAGCAAAAATCCCAGTCGTTGTAAAGTTGTGACGCCACTGTTTCGAGCGTTGAAGATAAGCGTTTGCGTGATTTAGAGTACAATAAAAGTTTCTGAATAAAATCGTCTTTTATCTTGAAATTAATTGAATTATAAATTAGGTAGGGTTTAAGGTAGGCGTATTATTAACTGAAAATATAAGTTATTTATCCGTTTTATAAATTGTACATAAAAAAGTATCAGCGTGTGCATCTCAAGGACTTGTATGTACCTACAAACTAGATTTATGAAATTTAATATCTTGTATTAATTTATTGCCGCCGATAAGCGTTGTAAATTAGTGTCTTTTGCTGTGTTTTATTTTTTGTACATATTTATGCAGTCGATTTAGACGTTGTAAGATATAACTTTCTCGTATTTTTTATTTAATGTGTACTTTTGGAATGTCTTAATTATATTGTAAAAATTATGAATAAACGACTTAATAATGGCCAGCTGTTTTTTTTCCTGAGATTATTTTAATGGTGAAATTAATTTTAAGTTAAACGCGATTTATTACCGGGAAGGGTCCCCATGCACGACGGAATGTCACCGGCAATCTCGACCAAAAAAAAACGAAGAAATTATATATAATCACTAATGAGCCGGAGTGTCTGGCGAGCGGCCGGTTCATAAATTACGCATTACAATGACCCATAGAAGTTGACTGAAACTATTTAACTAAAAATCAATTACGCACGGCTTTGTTTAACGTAAATCAGTTTATTTATGTTGTGTGACTGCTACTTTTGACACTTATGTACAACAAACTTTACTATTTACTGGTTGTTAGAGAACATAAAACTAAATGGAGAGTAAAATGTTCACAACTTGGAAGTTATATGCACACTAATCACCGACCAGGAATTTTAATACCGACCTGCCTCGAAAAAAATTCTCGATTAATGAAACTGGAAGCGCACTCGCAGGGAGCTGCTCCTAATTTTATACCTGCCCATGCTACAAATTAATTCCACAAAAAACACCACGAAAATTCGGTACCAATGACCATCTAAACAACAATTCGGACAATGATTAATCGAAATGATGTCATTTTCATTAATGCACAATTTTTTATTTCTTAAAAGCCTCAACAAAATAATGAACTTCCCCTTAATTATAAACGTACTGCAAATTTAGTTATGTGGGAGTATTATATGGCAACACTGGCCCAATCAGCTGATTCCCATAAAAACACAAACACAAACACAACCTCACATAATCCATAAAAATTTTCAAAAATTTCATAAACGTAAATTAAAATAAACAACCATCACTTAAATTTCCATTTTTCTAATAATTTAGCCAATATATCCTAAATTGCAACACCGTAGACAAATTATTTAGGTTAGGTTACTGTTGATCTTAAGGGACGAAAGAAGCACAGAAATAGGACGGTTTCATTTAATTGGCACTTACAATCATAAAGTTTCCTTTAACATGTCGGTGTGACACGATTTTAGAGACTTAAAATTTAAGTTGAAGTCTGAGAATTACAACCTCACTTACTTAAGGAATAGAATAAGTCCAGAAATAACGCGATTTACTTAACTCACACTTCCAGTATTAATGTTTCCCTTAAGAAGTCGACGCAACGATTATGTAACATTTACGATTTTAGAGGACACTTAAAATTTAAATTGAAATTAGAGAATTACAACCTCACTGTTGGTACTTACTTAAGGAACAGAATAAGCCCGAAATAGTACGGTTTTACTTTAAGTACCACTTACAACAGAAGTTTCGTTTAAGAAGTCGGTATAACGATTATGTGACACGATTTTACGGGACACTTAAAATTTAAATTGAGGTTAGAGAATTACAACCATAATATTGGTACTTACTTAAGGGACAGAATAACCCCAGAAATAGTACGGTTTAACTAAACTAGCATCTTCACTACTAAAGTTTCCTTTAAGAAATCATCGCAACGATTATGTAACACTTACGTTTGTAGAGGACGCTTAAAATTTAAGATAAAATTTGAGAATTTTCATCTCACTGTTGGTACTTACTTAAGGGACAGAATAACCCCAGAAATAGTACGGTTTAACTGAACTAGCATTTTCAATACTAAAGTTTCCCTTAAGAAATCATTGCAACGAGTGTGTAACACTTACGTTTGTAGAGGACGCTTAAAATTTAAGATAAAATTTGAGAATTTTGATCTCACTGTTGGAACCTACTTAAGGGACAGAATAACCCCAGAAATAGTACGGCTTAACTGAACTAGCATTTTCACTACTAAAGTTTCCCTTAAGAAATCATCGCAACGATTATGTAACACTTACATTTGTAGAGGACGCTAAAAATTTAAGATAAAGTTTGAGAATTTTGATCTCACTGTTGGTACAGAATGAGTCCAGAAATAGTACGGTTTAACTTAACTAGCATTTGCAATATTAAAGTTTCCTTTAAGAAGTCATCGTAATGATTCTGTAACACTTACAATGTTAGAGGAGACTTAAAATTTAAGTTGAAGTTAGAGAATTACAATCTTACTGTTGGTACTTAAGTAACAGAATAAGCCCATGGTTTTACTTAACTACTACTTACAATATAAAAGTTTTCATTATGTGACACTTATAATTTTAGGGGAGACTTAAAATTTAAGTTGCAGTTAGAGAATTAACCTTACTGTTGGTATTTAGTTAAGGTAGGAAATAAGTCCATAAATACTTACCTAGCGCTTACAAAATTTAAGTTTCGCTTAAGAAGTTGCAATTTTAGGGGAAATTTAAAATTTAAGTTGAAGTAGTGGAAACGTGATACAAGCAAATACAATGAGTATACTCAGTGTGCAACTTTACAGGAAAATAATAAAATCCAGAATCAAGAATTTGACAGAGTAGGTAGTGTTGCACGATATTAAAAAATTCATAACGAAAAAGAAGAAGCTGCTTCAATAAAGATTGCATCCATTTAAATAATTGAATTTTCTCTTAAGTTATATAAAAAAATCTGTACCATGCGTTTTATAAATTGGGTTTTGTTGGCTGAAAATACGCTTGATAAGATCAGTCATCCGTACACGTTTATTTGTTGCAAAAACTCTCTGTCGAAGCTGAGTTGACTTTGATTTATGAAATAGGCTTCTTAATAATTCCTTGTATTTTCGAAAATATTTATTCAATTCCCATCAGACAGCATAGCTTCAGATAAGAATGTTTGTAAACGGATTCTTTTCAGGAATTTCCTGTATTTTGATGAGCGACCAAACCCGTCATAAACATCTAGAAAACCGACTCAACTCACAAAAAATTGAGTGATTCAGATTATTAAAAATCCCGCGAAACTAAATCATCTCGTGATGCATAATGAACTCCAGGCGATCGCCTTTTTGTTGTTGTAACAAGATGACGTGCCATTTACAACAATAATTACATCCTTTATGTGATTGCATTTCTGCAATCGTCGATAATTGGCCACGTATTAATATAACGTTGTAAATGACTCAATCAATACAATGGTTCGTGGAACGCCAAATTATTTAACTGAAGGCAATTTATACAGAGTGTTTTTGCCAAGTTGTAATTATGTTGCCACCCACTTTGTGCGTGCAAAATTGAGGTTTCTCCATGAGAGCGAGTTAGCAATTTAAATGTGGCGTTTTTCAGTCGTCGACTTCCTTTTTGTTCCGGTGATAGTGATGTGTGATGCCTGTCCAAAGTTGCCACATAAAAATTCACTCAGCTTTTTGCGGGTGGCTGCATCGACGACACGAAATTATCATCGAAACGGCTTGTTGAAGAAACGTTATATTTGTTTTCGTTTCGTTCGCACGGCATAAATTTCGTTTTTCTCCAACTGCGAGCGCAAGGCCGATAAACAACTCAAAAACGCAAATAAATCTCGGGAAAATTTTACGACGCCGTAAATGAGACATCATTTATTAAAAACCATTTTCGCCAGTGGCTCGAACGTAATGTAGACCCACTGAATAGAGACAGACCTGTTTCGCTGCATAAGGGCAGACGAGTCGTGATGTCATACATATCGACTCGCGCCTGTCAATCAACCGAAACATTCCCGTATATCGTCCGACCGGTGAATTTAATGGAATAGGTAAAAACGATCGTTTCCCATAAATCAAAACCGGGGGCGCCGCAGCTGCTGAAAAACATCAATCGCCACCATCAATCTCGGTTTGATTATGCCGGTAAGAGGAACCATTAACCCATTAAGTACCAGCGTCATATTTATAGGACAGGCGATGTAACATTTTTTTTAACCATTACAATTTGTTCAAATTGTACACAACTTTTACAGCAATTAGTTATAATACAGGTAGCCCTCGATTTACGCCGGCTCAATTTACGCCGATTCACAACAACGCCGCTGTGGAATTCACTGTTTCGCCGTGTACATAATTGGGTAATTCATCGATTCTTCCTATGTTAGACTGATTTTCGTTTCAGTGTTGAGCCGCGACGTTGTGGATTCTTTTTTCCAAAAAATTTAAGAGATCCGAAACTTTGAAATTTCATTTGTTTTTCTTAATATTTGTTAATCAAAACATTTCACTTCATTTTATCTTAAAATACATTTTAAAAATTAAATTTATAATACACCTATCCCCCGATTTACACGATACTTTTTTACACGATTTCGCTTTTACACGGTTTATAAAATAACGAATTCAAAATAAAATGGTAAAAATGAATATTTCAGACAAGTACATATTTCTACAATCATTTTTTTAACTCCGTTCACTTGGTTATACATATTGGTGATTCACCGTTTTGTATGCACAATAAAACTTCCTACGTATTCACATAAATTACTGCAGTAAATTTGTGCCAGTAGAAAAGTGTACATCATTGTGTTTTTACTAATCAGAATTGTGCAAACTTCATATTTACTGGTTAACGATAAACAATTATTTTTTGTAGCAGTTTTACAATTTTTTTCGCAATAAAATTTTAAACCAGTTTTTAATAGAGCATGAAGGGACCTTTCAAATGAGATATCACAAGCCCCTACTTCCTATTTAAAAATTTGGGGGTTGAAACTGTCACTCGAAGGGAGTTGAGGTTAGGCATGAAATTTTTACTTTGCAGGATATCATGTCATAAACGGGATTTTTTATAAATATGCACAATAATTGAGATATTGAATTTATTCCATTTGACTAGTTCGCACTGTATATTTGTTATTTTATGAATGAACTGTTATTTTAATTTATGTTCAATAAATGACGTTGTTTTCGATTTACACGGTTTTGCTTATAAAAATTCAAAATTCCGTTTTACACAGTTTTTTGAGGAACCAATCTTCCGTGTAAATCGGGGGATAGGTGTATATGTATTTTGCATTATATTGTATTAATAAATAAAATGATTTGCTTCTTTTTCGATTTTTCGATTTGCGCCGGCTTTTGTAAGAACGGAACTGCGGCGTAAACCGAGGGCTACCTATACCGTAGTGTATTTTTTTTCGTGGCAGTTTTGTTATAGTTTATGAACAAAAAAATATTGAACTTAGCTTAATTTTCTTTGATGTGCATCAATGTAATCATTTACGAATATTTGTTGTAAGCGAACAGTGTTTTTTTCAATTTATGGCATTATATTTTTTTTTAAAGTTTATCTCGTCTATTAGTAAAGTGTTTCGAAAATATAACTTCAAAACGTGCGTGTTTGATAGTCATATAAATATGACACTGGGACAAAGCACTATCAAAACTCTCGCACAAGTTCATCGCGGTCTGTATTGCGTTAGTGCTGTTTTACAGCAAAATATTATTACCACTTATTATCGTGTTACAATGGTATATTATTTACGGTAAGAAACTATCTAATTGAAAATTTGTAGTTTCTTTTTCTGTAAATATTTTGGAATATTTGTTACAAGCGGATACTTTTTATTTCAATTTATGACATGATTTTTGTTGAAAAATGTGTGTCTCATCTATTAGTACCATGTTTATACTATAAAAATCTTTTAAATCTGTGTCTTTTAGTACGATTGTATATTATTTACCTAATTTGAACATTACTGCAGTGAAGAGGCGGACCTTGGTGTAGAGATTATTACTGTATGCTAAGAAATGAATATCTAAAAATGAAACGTTTCAAATTTTGACCTTTAATTCAAATGGTCAATAATGAATTTAAGTAATACGGAATTTTTGAAAAATCTTTATCAGTTGATGAAATGATGATCAAATATTTATGGACACCACGGACTAAAGCAATTTATACGTTCAAAACCTATTCGCTCCGTGTATAAATTCTAGGCTCTCTGTGGCAATGGAGGATATTGTTACAATTTTTAATTACACGGGGCGTTTCCTAAACATGCGGCAAAAATCAAGGGAGTTATTTCTTGGATTATTTGAAGATTTTTTTGTCCTTTGATGATTTTCGGAAAAACCCTTTTTGTCAAAGATAGAGGGCGATAAAAGTTTGAATAATTTTAAAATTATTTTTTCCTATGGGGCCATTTGAAGATATTAGTGTACACTACTAAAGTCGAAAATGAGAAGATATGAGAAATTGATGGGGAATGCAATAAGAAACAACCCTGGTGTTTTTGAAAGAGTCAGGGCGACGGTCAATGAGGAGATTGGATGCAAGCATCCTAGCTGTTGGTAGTCATTTGCAGTACTTTTTGTAGTTTAAGAATCTTTATATGTAATATGAAGTCATAAATGATTTTTTGCTGGAAATTTTTTATCGTCCTTTATCTTCGAAAAAGGCGCTTTTTCGAAAATCATCAAAGGACGAAAAAATCTTCAGATAACCCAAGGAATAACCCCCTGAATTTTTGCCGCATGTTTAGGAAACACCCTGCATACT
This sequence comes from Dascillus cervinus, assembly GCA_949768715.1. Classification (NCBI taxonomy): domain Eukaryota; kingdom Metazoa; phylum Arthropoda; class Insecta; order Coleoptera; family Dascillidae; genus Dascillus; species Dascillus cervinus. The sequence continues at coordinate 22,316,336 of OX458322.1, forward strand.
GGCAAGACAATGATCGTGAAGATTTGGTATTAGGGGCAAGGGTAGTACTCGATATATTAGATTGTATTTCTCAACCAGCCAGTCATTGCATCTATTTTGATAATCTGTTTACTAGCAGAGATTTGCTAATTCATTTACAACAATTAGATTTTCGAACGACAGAAACTTTGTATAAAATGTAATGTGACCCTATATCAAAAGTGTTTCGCTACATATCGTACTTTTCAATTTTTTAAAATGAGCTAAATATTATTATTGTTATTTGTTATTGTTATTATTGTTTATTATTAATTTAACATTACTTTGCTTTTCAATTTTTCATTTTTATATAAATATTACGAGAAGCGATTTGTTATTAATTTTATAAATGTTTATACAGTAGAATCCCGTTATAACGGCTTCGGTTATAGTGAACTACCGGTTATAACGAACTTTATTCCAAATCCCGACATTTTCCCCTATGTAACAATGTAAAAATTAATTGGTTATAACGAACTCGGATATAACGGATATAACGGACCTGAAAAAGCCTACTATAGCGAACTTTGCATTGTATATAGCGCGTAATAACCTTTGAATCTGATGATAACTTGTCATTAAATGAGTAGTAGTTACAAAAATTGAAACAAATTGAACGTGAATTTCAGCAATAATTGAAGGGCTCTATGTAAAAAGTACCTAAGTCACTTTTCATATTTCATATTTCATATTTTAGATTTGATGTTACAATGTAACCTGTAAATCACATTGTTTTGACTTTGAATGATCTTTTTTTACCAAAGTAAGTTTTCTTTAGTAAAAAGGATCAGTCAAAATCAAAACAATGTGATTTCCAGATCAAACAGAAATTTAAACCTCAAATATAACAGAATATGAAAAGTGACTTAAGTACTTCTTGCATAGAACCCTTCAATTAAAAAATTGAATTTTTTTTTGAAAATTTAAATATGAATGACTAGTAATGTAAGCAATTTATTAGTTACAACAGAATATTTGGATATTTGTGGTAGACAAAAGTGCTCAAGAAGAAGCCAATGAGGAATGAGGATGAGCCGGAAGCACCAGCATTACAGATTTTATCTAGTAATAACAACATTCGTAATTTTTTACAGTTTTACGGTGCGCCGAACTCAATTATTGAAAATTTTAGTGACTTCGACACGTTTGTGGACAAGTTATACTTTAAAAATGCAACAGTTCAGTCGAAAATAACACATTTTTTCAAATAAAATTACTTGTTGCATTTTGCTTTGTTTCACATAAGTTTAGTCCTTATATTCTTAATGGTTTTATACATATGCATATTTATATTATACAATAAAGATCTCGTAAAACACTTTTGCATATATTCTTTCAAAAACGCTTATAACGAACTTCGGATATAACGAACCGATTTTGACGGTTCCTTGAGGTTCGTTATAACCGAATTCTACTGTATTTGTTATTGTTATTATTGTTTAATATTAGTTTGATATTACTTATTTCATATTATTTATAAACAAATATTGGGACTTAACGGGTTAAGATGGCTGTTTATTTTTTGAGAGGTTAAAACCGTCAAATTATGGTTTAATGTGATTCATTATTGTGGCATTGTGCCAATTGTGCGCTGGTCTATCTGGCGCGCACGGTCACGCAGGTCTTCGCCGCACACACTCATTCAATTGAGTAATTTTTATACGTGGCAGCTTTGAAATTTTATGGTTTAAACCGTGACCGCGTTTCAACGGATATTGCCCAACCAATTTTCCCCATTCAGTCGGAAACTGAAAGCGAGCGGTAATACACTGTGTCTAACTGGCAAGAGGGGATCAGAAATTCTATTCACTGTGATGGAGTTTTCGCAAAATTCATTTGATCAAGCTGGCACGTGCGGTGAATTAAATTTAATGTCGTTTCACATGACCCACATTTTCAAAATACAGAAGTTGCAGTTTGGTGATGAATGGCCGCTTTTTAGTTTAACCGTCGTTGCCAGCACAAACGGGAACAAAGAATCAAGATTCTTTGTACAATGCGTTAACAAAACATGTTTAGTCCCTTGCCATACAACTTTTGTGTAATGAAATAAAAGCAATTATTTTGTGACAATGATTCGGATGGACAAACAATTCCTTAACGTAAAAACCCGAAAAAGTTCCACCAGTATGATACATATTTCTTAAATTAAAAAAAAAATTCAAAACATTGTTTTTTGCATCATTTCATTTTTTATATTCAAAATCAGGAAGCCAATTTTTTTAAAATTTTCTACGCTTACCTGGATTGCAATGCTCTCTTGGCAGTATTTTTTTTTTTAACATTTGAATCAACAGTTTTTTATAAAAAAATTAAAACAACCAACAGCTGGACAATTCGTTGACTTTTTACCAAACAAATTAAAAGATTTTCATTTTGAATTCTGATTCAATCTTCTTGGTAGTTAATTTAATAGTACAGTAGAATCCGGTTATAACGAACCTCAAGAGACCGTCAAAATCGGTTCGTTATATCAGAAGTTCGTTATAAGCGTTATTGAAAGAATATATGCGAGAGTGTTTTAGGAAACTTTTATTGACTAATATAAATATGCATATGTATAAAATCATTAAGAATATAAGGACTAAACTTAAGTGAAACAACGCAAAATGCAACAAGTAATTTTATTTGAAAAATTTGTTATTTTAGACTGAACTGTCGCATATTTAAAGTATAAATTGTCCACACACGTTTCAAAGTCACTAAGATTTTCAATAATCGAGTTCGGCGCACCGTAAAACTGTAAAAAATTACGAATGTTGTTATTACTAGATAAAATCTGTAATTCTGGTGCTTCCGGCTCATCCTCATTCCTCATTGGCTTCTTCTTGAGCACTTTTGTCTACCACAAATACCCAAATATTCTGTTGTAACTAATAAATTGTTTACATTAATAGTCATTCATATTTAAGTTTTCGAAAAACTTTGAATTTTTTAATTGAAGGGCTCTATGCAAGAAGTACCTAAGTCACTTTTCATATTCTGTGATATTCGAGATTTATATTTCTGTTTGATCTGGAAATCACGTTGTTTTGATTTTGACTGATTCTTTTTACCAAAGAAAACTTACTTTCGTAAGAAAAATCATTCAAAGTCAAACAATGTGATTGACAGGTCACATTGAAACATCAAATCTAAAATATGAAATATGAAAAGTGACTTAGGTACTTCTTGCATAGAGCCCTTCAATTATTGATGAAATTCACGTTCCCTTTGTTTCTATTTTTGTAACTACTACTCATTTAATGGTAAGTCATCATCAGATTCAAAGGTTATTACGCGTTATATACAATGCAAAGTTCGTTATAGTCGGATTTTTCGGGTCCGTTATATCCGATAGTTCGTTATATCCGAGTTCGTTATAACCAATTAATTTTTACATTGTTACATAGGGGAAAATGTCGGGATTTGGAATAAAGTTCGTTATAACCGGTAGATCGCTATAACCGAAGCCGTTATAACCGGATTCTACTGTACTAGTGCATTAAGACTTTTTTTTTTCAAAATTAAACATTCCTTCGAAATAGGTAAAAAAGTATAGGGCATTTCATTTAAAAAATATAATTTTTGTGAATATCTCGAGCACTTGACGTTCGATTATTTTTTTGCTTTCATTATAGTAATCAGCGAAGAAAACACTAATTCTTTGCTAATTTAACCAACGTTGTAGCTCCAATAATTACAAAGTTACCAATGGTGGACACTTAATATAATACAGCCTGTAAATTTCTTAAATCAAAAAAAAAAGATTAAAAACTATGTTTTTGCATCATTTTAATTTTTATATTCAAAATCAGCAGGTCAATTTTTTTAAATTTTCTACGTTTATCTGGATTGCAATGCTCTCCTGGCAGTTTTTTTTTATAACATTTGAATCAACAGTTTTTTATAAAAAAATTAAAACAACCAAACGAATTAAAAAAAAATCATTTTGAATTCTGATGGTGTCAGGTGAACGGCGAACATAGATATAGATTGAACGGGGAATTTTACAATTTGACTGAAAATTTTAGGTGTTTTCTAAATCGGTGAATAACTCTCAGTCTTATTATAAAAGGGACATTTTATTAGAAAAACCTTTTATATCCTTATTTTTTTAGTAATTTTTCCAATTACTTTGTTTAGAGTGGCCAAAAGTGGTGTCTCTACCCTAACCGATTTATTGTTCATATTACTTCATATTGAAATATTGCAAACAAATTAAATTGTGACAACTTGGCCGGAACCGTTAAACACATTTTTACCCATCTAATCATCTGTTAAGAAGCTCAAAATTGCCAAGAATGATTAAAGTAAATAAAGTTGTCGTCTATTTAAATTCGTAAAACAATTTCGTATTTACACTCGAGCTGTTATATTTGATGTCTACGAAATAATAATAAATCTCCGGGCAATGAGGATCGTAAATAAACAAATCTCAGCACGTTCCAGCAACGTTGCGTTACATTAAGCGCTTTATTGGTCTGATGTTTAATAAGCGCATACAAAGTTTAATTCATCTGATCGACTTTCCAGTGTCTGGAAGACAAGCGAGTTTGATTTAGTGGAAATTAAATGCGTTTTCGGTAGCGTCGTTATTTTTACAAGAAAGTAATGCTGATTTTAATGCGCAATTGCTGATGTTTAATCAGCAGATTCGAACGTTAATTCATCCGATTCACCTTGCAGTGTCTACAAGTGTAAGTTTTGTTTAATGGAACATGTTTTCGAAAGTGCTGCTATTTTTCACAAGACGGTAATGAATTTTTTAATTTAAATTTGCTGATCTTTAATAAGCAGATTCCATGTTGATTCATACCATTCAATTTGTAACTTGCACAAGTTATAATAAAATTTATAAATTCCATTTGGTTTTAAAAATTATCACTTCAAATTAATATTTGCCACTTGGACTTCATACTCGACACTTGGATTTAATATTTGACAAGTTGTACTTAATATTTGCCACTTGAATTTAATATTTGTCACTTGGACTTAATATTTTCCGGCATAATTCCATGACTGCCACTTGAATTTAATATTTGATATTTGGGTTTAATGTTTGTCATTTGAATTTATCATAAAAATGAAAGAAGATAGTACAGTGAGACATTGAGACCCTTTGGTGCAAGGCCCATCCTATTAAAAAGGCGACTGTAATTGTAAAATATTAAGTGAGAATTCAATAAAAAACCTAAATCATTTTATTTCATATTTTTATTTTTAGTTAATTAACTAAAATTGAATAAAAATAATAACTGCCACTTGGAATGAATATTGGGCGCTTAGATTTAGTTCTTGATTTAATATTTGATATTTGAATTGATCAAAAAGATGAAAGATAATTAATAATAATTTATTTTTAGATTCGTTTAGCGGTTGAATTAAATTGTTGATATTTGGTGAGGAATATGTAGTGGTAAAAAACCAAAAACGTTTTTGGCCACTAAAAAAACTAATCGAGAAAAATTACATAAAGATATTACAAAACCTGTCATAGAAACCAAAACTTTAGTAAATAATTTCAAAATTAAAGAGAACAAATCATTTGCTAAAAGAAACAAATTTGTAACTTGCAGAAGTTATAATAAAAGTTATAGATTCTACTTGGTCTTAAAATTTCTCTTTACACTTCACACTCGACACTTGGATTTAATATTTGCCACTTGAATTTAATATTTGTCACTTGGATTTAATTTTTTCTGGCATGATTCCATGACTGCCACTTGAATTTAATATTTGGTATTTGGATTTAATGTTTGTCATTTGAATTTATCATAAAAATGAAAGAAGATAGTACAATTGAGACATTGAGACCTTTTGGTGCAAGGCCCATCCTATCAAAAAGGCAACTGTAATTGTAAAATATTAAGCGAGAATTCAATAAAAAACCTAAATCATTTTATTTCATATTTTTATTTTTAGTTAATTCACTAAAATTGAATAAAAATAATAACTGTCACTTGGAATGAATATTTGGCACTTGCATTTAGTACTTGATTTAATATTTGAATTGATCAAAAGGATGAAAGATAATTAATAATAATTTACTTTTAGATTCGTTTAACTGTTTAATTAAATTGTTGATATTAGGTGAAGAATATGTGGTGGCAAAAATCCAAAAATGTTTCTGGCCACTTCAAAAATAATCGAGAAAAAATACGTAAAGGTGTTGCAAAACCTGACCTAGAAGCCAAAACTTTAGTAAATAATTACAAAATAAAATAGAACAAATTATTTGCTAAAAGAAGCAAATTTGTAACTTGCACAATTTATAATAAAAATTATCTATTCCATTTGGTTTTGAAAATTATCACTTTAATTTAATATTTGCCACTTAAACTTCACACTCGACACTTGGATTTAATATTTGCCACTTGAATTTAATATTTGTCACTTGGATTTCATATTTTTCGCCATGATTTCACAACAGCCACTTGAATTTAATATTTGATGTTTGAATTTAATATTTTCGTTTCAATTTGCCATAAAGATGAAAGATAATAATAATGAAGTTCAAGTGATGAATGAAACGTCCAGATGGAAGCTTGGACTTCCTTGAAGCAATAATGTAATTTCTGCATTGAAATAAAATCAGGTTTGAGATAAGGTAAAAGTTTTAAGGCGAGTTGTTGCAGGATCGGTTCTGTTGCAGGATGATAAATAATGTTCGCGAGAAGATTGAATCGGTTAATACGGAATTTTCACACACAATTTAAATTCAAGAAAACAACATTTCAGTTGCCCAACGAAACAAATTAACGAAAAAACTGGATTTTAATCGAGTAATTTATACAACTCGTCCAAAAATGTTACTTTATATAACGTTTTTATGTATTTCATGTAAGCTGACACGTTGATTGATGTCCGAATTTCGGGGAAACCTCGAAAAACGTACTCGCATGTGATATATTTATCGCTACTGTACGGAGAATTCCAGATAATATAAACTTTATAGCATTCATCTCGGCTGACCATGCGAGCGTGGGAACGTTCAATATTGTCACAAATATTCCTGCCGTTCAGGAACCATCGGATTCCATCTACGCGCCTGTCATTAACGGAGATTCGTTCGGCCACATTCAGGGCGGCCGGAGATCTCTCCGCTCCTTTTTTTCGGCGGGCCTTCGGATCAAAAAATAACAATTTCTAAATCGAGCGCTAAAATTAATTTCCGAACCAATCCAATAAATTCGCCGACGAATTAAAATATTTCATCGATTCGCAACAAAAATCGAGGATCGGAAAAAAAATCGCGGCTTCGGAATGCGGCCCCTGTGTTTCGGGAAAAATCGCCGCCCTATTTACGCGATCAATTACCGCCGGCGATTATCTCGTCAGCTCTTAATGAATTCATCATTGCCTAATTCCTGGTCAGCGAGGCTTCTTGCCCGGCCGCTCACAGACTTCTCAGGTTTCCACGCGCAGAACCGTACTCCCCTCGATTTCGTTACGATACTCAACTTAAATGGGACTCGAAAATCGAGTTACTTTACCTATTCAGTGTTACAGAAAATGTTTACAACCTAAACTAAATTTTGAGGTGCAAAATTAGGCATTCGCTTTAACAATTGTATTTAAAAACTCGAGTGAGATGCAAAACTTTGTACAGGTGGCCCTCGATTTACGCCGGCTCAATTTACGCCGATTCACAATAACGCCGCTGTGCAATTCACTGTTTCGCCGTGTACATAATTGGGTAATTCACCGATTCTTCCTATGTTAGGTTAGACTGATTTTCGTTTCAGTGTTGAGCCGCGACGTTGTGGATTCTTTTTTCCAAAAAATTTAAGAGATTCAAAACTTTGAAATTTCATTTGTTTTTGTTAACATTTTTTAATAAAAACATTTCACTTCATTTTATCTTAAAATAAATTTTAAAAATTAAATTTATAATACACCTATCCCCCGATTTACACGATACTTTTTTACACGATTTCGCTTTTACACGGTTTTTAAAATAACGAATTCAAAATAAAATGGTAAAAATGAATATTTCAGATGAGTACATATTTCTACAATCATTTTTAAACTCCGTTCACTTGGTTATACATATTGGTGATTGCCCGTTTTGTATGTACAATAAAACTTTCTACGTATTCACGTAAATTACTGCAGTAAATTTGTGCCAGTAGAAAAGTGTACATCATTGTGTTTTTTCTAATCGGAATTTATTTAACTTCGTATTTACTGGTTAGCGATAAACAATTATTTTTTGTAGCATTTTTACAATTTTTTTCGAAATAAAATTTTAAACCATAGCAGTTTTTAATGGAGCATGAAGAGGCCTTTCAAATGAGGTATCACAAGCCCCTACTTCCTATTTAAAATTTTGGTGGTTGAAACTGTCACTCGAAGGGAGTTGCGGGTAGGGATGAAATTTTTACTTTGCAGGATATCATGTCATAAACGGGATTTTGTATAAATATGCACAATAATTGAGATACTGAATTTATTCCATTTGACTGGTTCGCAGTGTTTATTTGTTATATTATCAATGAACTGTTATTTTAATTTTTCAAAATATCTTATTAAAAAAAATTACGTTAAATAAATGACGTTGTTTTCGATTTACACGGTTTTCCTTATAAAAATTCAAAATTCCGTTTTACACAGTTTTTTGAGGAATCAATCTTCCGTGTAAATCCGAGGATAGGTGTATATGTATTTTGTATTTTATTGTATTAATAAATAAAATGGTTTACTTCTTTTTCACTTATGTAGAACCTAACCCTATACATCACTGTAAATATGGGTTCTTTTTACGCCGATTCGATTTGCGCCGGCTTTTGTAAGAACGGAACTGCGGCGTAAACCGAGGGCTACCTGTATTTCATAAATAAAAAACTGTTAGTCTTAAATTACCAACGAATTAAATTTAAGTTGCTTATGTAACAGTGGAAATAAAATACAGGAGTATACAGTGTGTCCTCTTATTTTTTCCAACAATAATAAATTGCAACATCGTAAACAAATGATTTCATTTGTCATCAACTTTTAACAAGTCCTAGTTAACAATTAACTGAATTTTAAACTTGCTGTACCATTAACACTTCCTGCAAATTTAATTCAATATGGCAACACTGCACTTTTTTTGTTCCTATCAATTGACTTCTAACTTTGTTGGTGTTGGAGCTACAAAATCGGTTAAATTAGCAAACAATCGCGATTTTTTTTTGTTAATTGGTTCGAATTCTTCTAAACACAATAAAAAAATCTGTCTCACGGCTCTGGATATTGTTGCTTATCGATGAGAACCACATATCCTTCTGCAGATGTTTTTATTACAGACGTTTTTAAATCACCCTGACAAGTTTTACCACGAGCTTTACGAGATAAGATAATAGTGCAGCCAAAAATCATAGTCAATACACCAACCAAAACGTGGAAGTATAAAAAATGAGGTGTTTTAAGGCGACTGGAGAAAACAGTTATTAAATTTTTTTTTAATTTTTTTTCTTATTTAAGAATATTTATTGTTTTCGGATTTTTTGCATTTAGGATTTTTTTATCCAGTATAGTCCAGTCATTTTATACAAAAAAACACCCAATCTTCTAAAAATTCCAAGTGAAAATTTGTGTCCGCCAAAGAAATCATTGAAGTTTTTCTCAAATATTTCGTGAATTTGAATTTTGTTACTATAAAATTTGTTTATTATCAAAATCTGTATAAAAATGGTGCTACAAAAAAGTTGAATACTAAAATGACTGAACTATACCTACTAATTCAAATTCAATTTGTTTGTCTTTATTCCCAACCAATTATTTATTTATAAAGTAACTAATAGCCGTTTAAACTACAAAAATAATTACAGTAACTTCAGAAAATGTTGTCCATACTTAATTATAATTTCCAATTGTTTCATTGCCTACTTGATTTTTTTACATATACACCTATCCTCCGTGTAAATCATAGGATAGGTGTATATGTGTTTTGCATTGTATTGTATTAATAAATAAAATGATTTGCTTCTTTTTCACTTATGTAGAACCTAACCCTATACATCACTGTAAATATGGGTTCTTTTTACGCCGATTCGATTTGCGCCGGCTTTTGTAAGAGCGGAACTGCCGCGTAAACCGAGGGCTACCTGTACTCCCCTCGATTTCGGCGCTGGAATTTTTTAAAGGGCGGCAAAGCATCGTGGGTCGACGCGGGTCGCGATATCCATCAGGATCAGGAGTAGGCGAGCCGTGAAACACCGCCGAATCACCGCTTTATTCATGGGAAAGCCGCGCGCGCTGCTATCGCGCACACCATCACCAACGGTACGACCAAGTAGCGAATTAGCATTCATGTAACGAATCAGAACGAAATGCGCTTTTGCCCATAGACGTGCGCATTTCCTCGAAAAAAAAACGGCCTCGTCGCGCGGCGAAAAAAGCCGCGCGCGCCACTGCCGCTTTCTGTATCAAAATTAATACCTGACATTCCCGAGTACGTCAGACAGGTGAGATAATTCTGTCATCGTTTAGATTTCTAATTCCATATTTATACAAGTAAGGTTTTATAACTGTGGGAGACACTGCAAGTATGTGTTAAGAGAGAACAAGTTATATAAAAATAGGAGAGATTCTGACCTTTGATTACGAAAAGCTAATTTGAATTTCGAGTTTAAATTTTTATTAACACATCAGCTCTAAAACGCAAGAATAACATTTGTTGACGAAAAAAATGTGGAAATTATTGTTTGCTTTTTTACGTCTCGAAATTATTTTTATGTCTCATTCCGTTTTTGAAATGAAGCGATCAAGGCGGTTTTTACGACCTGTATTAATGGCCCTCGCGGGAAAAATTTTGTTAGGCCGTACTAATTGACGCGCGAACTTTTTTCTCCCAAATTTAATTAATCGCTCGTCGAAAATAAAATAAACGTTTGGTGGGTCTGGCAACCTTTGATGCTTCTAATCAGGCCCAGTCGATGTTTGAATTGTTTCAATCTTGTCCGTCAATTTTTGCGTCTCCATCTGGAAAAATCAACTTGGAAAGTATTTTTTCAAATCGACGAAATCGTCACGAAAACAGTAAAATCGGCGGTGAAGTGCTTCTCTGTTGCACGATTTTTTATGCTAAATGCAAAAAAATTGAAAAAAAAATGAAAAACAATTATGGCTTTTGACTCATTTTATTTTTTATATTCAAAACCAGTGAACCGTTTTTTTTCTAATTTTCTACGCTTATTTGAATTACAACGCTCTCTTGCTAATATTTTTTTTTGTAGCATTTGAATCAACAGTTTTTTATAAAAGAATTAAAACCACCAAAACCTAAAACTTGATAAATCATGCATGAATTCGGTCAAAAACTAACTAAACATTATGGAACCAATCTGGAAACAACTTATAAACTACAAGTACAGGGTGTCCCATCACTTGTCACCCCCAAAATTGCGCTTTAATTGAATGTTATTTTTCAACTTTTTCATTTTTCTTTTCCTTTATGTGGACATATAATATAGTTAAGTAAACTTACTTTTTATTTCCTCAGATTTCCACATAATTTTGTATTTTAACACTTGAATTAATCAAGATATGTCCATTTTTCAGTTATTACACTTTAAAATTTTTAAAAACGCACTTCACTACATTTAACATTTTAAAATTGTTTTGTATCGATAATTAATGTTATTTGTGTAATGTAAAAATCTGTGACGTACGTTTTAAAAAAGTTTCAAAACAATTTTAAAATGTTAAATGTAGTGAAGTGCGTTTTTAAAAAAATTTTAAAGTGTAATAACTGAAAAATGGACATATCTTGATTAATTCAAGTGTTAAAATACAAATTATGTGGAAATCTGAGGAAATAAAAAGTAAGTTTACTTAACTATATGAATGTTATTTCTTTGAAATTTGGTGCACGCACGCCTCTGGTAGAAATGTTCATTTTTGAATATTAATTGTCGGCAAGAACAAATAAAAACTGTTTTCTTTTTTTAAAAATAATATCTCCCAATTTTGCCAAATTTCACTTTTTAGGATCAGTATGATTGAGACAAAGATATCCAAAGTAAAAAAATCCAAAAGCTGTAATTAGCCTAAAATTCCCTTATATTGGAATCTTAAGAGTAAAAATACTGATTTATGACTGTAAAAAATCGTTAAAACCAAATGGAATCTATAATTTGTGCAAGTTACAAATTTGTTTCTTTTAGCAAATGATTTGTTCTCTTTAATTTTGTTATTATTTACTAAAGTTTTGGCTTCTAGGTCAGGTTTTGCAACATCTTTATGTAATTTTTCTCGATTAGTTTTTTAAGTGGCCAGAAACGTTTTTGAATTTTTGCCACTACATATTCTTCATTAAATATCAACAATTTAATTCAACCGCTAAACAAATCGAAAAGTAAATTATTATTAATTATCTTTAATCTTTTTGATCATTTCAAATATCAAATATTAAATCAAGTACTAAATCCAAGGGCCAAATATCAATTTCAAGTGGCAGTTATTGTTTCTTATTCGCTTTTAGTTAATTAACTAAAAATAAAAATATTAAATAAAATGATTTAGTTTTTTTATTGAATTCTCGTTTAATATTTTACAATTACTGTCGTCTTTTTGATAGGATGGGCCTTGCACCAAAAGGTCTCAATGTCTCAATTCTACTATCATCTTCATCTTTTATTTTTATGATAAATTCAAATGACAAGTATTAAATTCAAATATCAAATATTTAATTCAAGTGGCAAATATTAAATCCAAGTGACAAATATTCAATTCGAGTGACAATTATTAAATCCAATTGTCAAATATAAAATCCAAGTGTCGAGTATGAAGTCCAAGTGGAAAAATATTAATTGGAAGTGAAAATTTTTAAAACCAAATTGGATCTATAATTTTTATTACTTGTGCAAGTTACAAATTTGTTTTTTTTTTGAGCAAATGAATTGTTCTCTTTAATTTTGTAATCATTTACTAAATAGATGAGAATAGGTACGTCCCTGGAATAATGCATTGAAAGCTTACCTTGTGAATAGCGGATTTTTATGTTTCCATTTACATGCCCGATGACACAAGCAAACACAGAGTTATTGTGACTGCAGCGATATTAATTTGTCAGTAAATCAGAGATACGCAGAGAATAATCGCTTTCCTTCATCGTTAATAAATCCCGGGACGTTTCGCAACGGTTTTGATTCATCTGCTAATTTCCCGATCCGCATAATTAATTCCGAAGAAGGGTCGGCATAAATTTCCCCGGCATTGAATTAAATTAAACGTTATCTGCGCCAAGAGGAATAAATAAAAAAGAAATCTGTGTCTAATCGACACACACACACCACTTTAAAGGACGCATACATCGCCGGATTATGTACAAATTAGCTGATCAAGAGCATCGGAATCTTATACCTGCTTCTCTAATTAGAGGCCTATTAGTCGATATTAGTGGTTTTGAAATTTTAAATGAGTCAGGGACATTGGCGTGTGTGGCATCTCGGCCGGCGAGGGAGTTCTCGTTCCCTGGACGGACGCACCTGAAGGTCGTACAGGTGTCGATGTATCCTGCAGCAGCCAATTATCAACGTTGGTGTTCTAATTGGGTTCGCAAAAACAAAGGAGATAATTTTTGCATATGTATTTTAATGGGTTCCGAACACCTGTTAGGCGACCGCGAAATTTTAATAAAAACCCCGGAGAGCGTCGTAATAAATCAATTAATGTTTTTATCTCCGAAATATGAATTCCTTTGTTGGACGGGCCAAAGTTGTAAGTTAATTAGACAAATATGCATGTTATGAGCCATGGCAGCTAATAAAAAAGGATCGCTTATATTGTGCCAGTCACCGAAGCATTGTTCTTGTGCGTCCGGCATTGTATGCCTGTCACGAGCAACGGCGATAACATTACCTACAATGATTTTCATGTTTTCTTTCGGTCAGTTCGATTTGACCGGTGGTGTGGCATTTTTTTCTTTTCTGAAATATGCTGCGTGCATTTTATGCACGGACGGGTCGCGAGGGAAATGAGCCACAAGGTGTGAGAGATAGAGATGTTTGGTGTTCAGGCGGGCAATTAGAACGCCTTTCGCAATAGCCTAATGATGGGTCACGCTGTCGGCTCGAGGCGTCACGCGTGGACCACCCAAGCCCCGGCGAGGTAACATCGCTCCTGCCCCCGTGTGGTGCAAGAGCACCTTCTTTATTATGTTATTATACAGATATCATTGATGGTTTGATTCCGTATCAACCACCTGGAGTCGCTCACTGACTTGCACTTGTACCACCTTCATCACTCATTGTACTTATCCTTCGCGGACCCATCTCATTTCACCGACCAACTCCATTATCTCATTCTGCCACGCACAACAATAACTTAATAACCGCATTATACAGGGACCGACAATATTCACTCATTTTTTTATCCTCACAAAACTGGTTATTCTCGCATAATTAGCAGTTTCGATTTTCAGGGTGGAGGCAAAACTCGGCGCACCCTGTGGACACACTGAAAAAAATGGTACCTAAGAATTTTTTAAAAACTCACTTGTATGATTCTGCTTGACATTAGCACGAACAATATTAACTCAAGCAAATCACTGTTTTGGATTTAACACGGGGATTCTCACTTTGTGGTGACCTCACTGAAGGTTTTGTTCGAGATGAACGTTACGCCCAAGGGTTCTATAATACAATTGTTTAGAAGCCTTGCACTGGGTCCAGCTGAGCGAATGCAATTGTACGGAATTTTGTAAATTGCTTTATAACTGACATTTTTTTTGCAAGGGACTGTTTACTGACAATAGATAAATTACTTTAGAATTTCTTACAAATATAGTTGAAAAACGTTACACCAAACTCGGCTTGCAGTAAGAAAATACATATTACGGTGTGCATTTTCTGTATTTTTATTGTAAAGTGAATTTTCAGTAACTTACATAATTAGTGAATATTTAGTTGTGAAGGAATGGAAAATATTACAAGTGATTTAATGTGCCGAGATGAAGATGTTAATTCAATGCAATATTAATAAATGTCGATCAACAAAATGATCAGCTTAAGATCCGGGAACTGCTAAGTAATGCACAATTCTTCCGCTCAGGGGGCACCAATTTTGCCCCTTAAAATAAAAAATGTTTAGGCAACCAAAGAGGTATCCTAACTAATAAGGTTTGAAACTTAAGTATTGAACAGAGAAAAAACAACAACAAAAAAAATTGCGCGTTTTTCATACGCTCGTAACTTGATAAATATTATTTATATTAAACCCAATCGGAAAAAAAATTAGTCTATAATTTGTTGCTAATTCTTTGCCAATTTTGTGTTTTCATAGATGTACCTGCTATAATTAAATCCGTAACAGGCTGCAAACACATTTTCAATTATGCAAAGAGTAATCTTTATCCCCATTTTTATACGCTCATAATTTGATAAATATTATTTATATTATTGTCTGCGGCGATAACGGCGGTAAAATCAGTCAATGCGATTGTTGCATTATTTACTGTTTTTTTTTTGTAATTTTTTGTGAATAGATGCTTCAAACAATTTTTCCTACGATGCTATTCGAAACTAATATATATTGTACAATTTAGTAGGCTCGAAAATGTTTCATATCCTTACGCGTGCAAACACGGATATTTTGCATTATCAAGTGTGTATTTTTATAAATTTTTAGAGTTTTATATCCTTACGTGTGCGAATATGGTTATATCCTAACAATTTGCATTATATCAAGTGTGCATTTTAATACAAATTATTCTATCCATGCCGTCAATCAAAAAGGTACAGATTTGACAGGACATCTGTGAGTAAAAGGACGAACTATTTGACTAAAATAATCATGGGAAAACAACTTTTCCCCGAAAATGTAAAATTTAGACAATTTATCCAATTTGGTTTTCGGAAACTATTTCTTAGGTGCTAAAAGAACATTTTTATGTAATTTGTTGACGATGTTGTGTTCGGAAAGCAATAAAAAACGCGATCAAATAATAATGTATTTCGTGCCACAACTTTTAGATTTTTTTTCAAAGATATTCACCATGTTATCATAAAAAAACATGTCATATTAAACTACTATATGTTTAGTATAAGTACCTCGAAGGAATTTCTACAATATAACTTACTTATTGAGCTATACTGTTTTTACTGACACACTACATTTAAAAAAAATATTGTTGCCAATTTTTTTCTTCTTAAGTTATCAACTTTCTCGCAATAAAAAAAATATTTTCTTACAAGGCAATATATTCTCTATAAGTGCTGTAAAGTGCATTGCAAAATATTTCATTTAAAGAGTTTTACACGAATTGCACTTTCGGAGGTTAATTTTTGAAAACTAGGCACTTCTTCACCAAAGCAAATATATCATTAGATGCGGTAACATTATGTTTACAACTGTTGCTTCGCAAATTATATATTGTTAAGTACTTTCTAAGCGATGCCGAGTTTCTTAAAACTCTGCATTTCTCGAGGTTGGGTTCCCCAGCCTTAAAAGACTATTTCTAAAAGTGGTACTGAAATTATGGGGATTTTCTGATTCTGTGTGTGATAAATTCGCATGTAAGTAAATTTGTTGTAATTATAATTTTTCCTACATTTTTAGCTTACCGAATGAATTTTGTAAAAGTTTTACAAGTTTTTTCAATGTAACAACTATTAAACAAATTGTTTTTTAGTTTCTTTCCTTGGGAACGAAAAGTAAGAAGAGATAAAGAGAAAGGGACATGCAAACCAGTTGCTTCTATAACAGAATTACTAGTAACAACGAAGGTAAAGAAATAATTTTGATTTTCTTTTATACATTTAGTGTTATTTATCTATCTTATAACAAATTTTACTTTTTAGCGGATGTAGAGCTCTTTGTAAGAATTTAACAAACAATCGTGACTGAAGTACGCGGATTTGCGGAAAGGAAATCTGCATAAATTGAAATGGTCATTATTGAAGCATTCAAACTGGTCTATATTGGTAAATTTTTATAATAATATATCCATAGTACAATGTAAGCATTTTGTTTCTTTGTTTTTAGATTGATGTAGATTTTGGCCAATTATTGCTTGAGAGAAAAACAATTTATTTGTGTGGCGACCAAAATTCATTGAGAACCCTAACGACTTTGACGAGCTTCCATTTCATATACGTACATCTGTTACCAAATGATAATGTGGTTCTTAAACTGAAAATGTATTTTTAAACAGGATGTGATGTGCTGTTCAATTTTCACCTACTAATAATAATATGTTTGAGAAATAACTTTATATTCTAAAATTCCTTCAATTCAAGCATTCCACTCCACAATTCATAAAAATTTGAAAAAAATTATTGTATTTACAAGTGCTTATTTAATATAATAAGAAGGCCATCTTCAATTCTTAAATAAGAAAACGCATTAATTAAGGACATTCTTAAGTAATTAAATAAAAGTTCTTGAAATCAACATGATCTATTCTTAAATGTAAAACTTATAAAAGTTCTTAAAATCAGAGCAACCCTTTCTTGAATTTGTCACGAAGAATCAACGTTCTTCAAATTGAGAATGTCCCGTTCTTAAATTTGTCAAATAGAATAAACATTCTTAAAACTCAAGAATGACTAATTCTTTGGCCAAAATTAAGAACGGGCAATTTTAAATTTAAGCCCGAATTTTCTTAACTATAAGAATTTTTTTCTGAGTGCAGATTGAATTATATTTGTTGTTTCCGTTGATTGCTATGGCGAAAATACCTTTTCTTTTAAATAGAATGCCCTAAAAAATTTTAGGTAATTTGAAGGAATATTTAATTTTGAATTAAAAAGTCTTGAAACATAAATGTCAGTAATTTAAGTATCTGGAAGTTACAAGCAATTAAAATTTTTATTACAGTCAAATGTAAAAATCAAGTCGGCAATGAAACAGTTAAAAATTATAATTATTAAAATCATTGAGAAACCTAAAAAAAACTAGAAAAACTTAGACCAGTAACTCAAATGTATTAATCTCATAATATACTAAATAATAATATTTATAACAATAATATACTAAATTACCTAAATCGACCTGTTGTATTCAGCGAGTTTTGCCGGGCTTTGCAAATCGGTTTAACTTGAATATTTTTTAAACAATTTTCCGCTTTTAAATTAAAAAATCTAAAATGAGGGCCCTTGTCGTTAAATTGGCCGGTGACCGTTCTGTGTAATGGTGTTTATAGGTAGCAACGCCGTTTTTAATTTGACGTGCAAGTGGCTTTAACATAGTCAAAATAGGAAGAAAAACAAACACGATTTCAAACACAAACCGTAACAAGCAACTTGTGCAGTAATTTCTTCGAAACCGACAAGAAATAAATCTCATTTTTAGATCACCGGTTTGCTAATATTTATTCCCCAGTTTTTAATATTCGTTTGAGGATTGCAATTCTTTGAACGCGGTTCTAATTTCCAGCTTGGTTTCCAACTTCAAACAACGTTATTTGTGTACCGTATAGTACTTTCCTTTAATCCAGAAATTATGTTGGCAAAATTCACTCAATACGACAAGCAAAAAATCCAAAAACGTTTCTGGCCACTTAATAAGCACATTCAATGTTGATTCATACGATTCAATTTGTAACTTGCACAAGTTATAGTAAAATTTATAAATTCCATTTGGTTTTAAAAATTCACTTCAAATTAATATTTGCCACTCGACACTTGGATTTAAAATTTGACAGTTATATTTAATATTTGCCACTTGAATTTAATATTTGTCACTTGGATTTAATATTTTCCGGCTTGATTCCATGACTGCCACTTGAATTTAATATTTTATATTTGGATTTAATGTTTGTCATTTGAATTTATCATAAAAATGAAAGAAGATAATACAATTGAGACATTGAGACCTTTTGATGCAAGGCCCATCCTATCAAAAAGGCGACTGTAATTGTAAAATATTAAGCGAGAATTCAATAAAAAACCTAAATCATTTTATTTCATATTTTTATTTTTAGTTAATTAACTAAAATTGAATAAAAATAATAACTGCCACTTGGAATGAATATTTGGTGCTTGGATTTAGTACTTGATTTAATATTTGATATTGGAATTGATCAAAAAGATGAAAGATTAATAATAATAATTTATTTTTAGATTCGTTTAGCGGTTGAATTAAATTGTTGATATTTGATGAAGAATATGTAGTGGCAAAAATCCAAAAACGTTTGTGGCTACTTAAAAAACTAATCGAGAAAAATTACTAAAGATGTTGTAAAACCTGACCTAGAAGCCAAAACTTTAGTAAATAATTCCAAAATTAAAGAAAACAAAGTATTTGCCAAAAGAAACAAATTTGGAACTTGTACAAGTTATAATAAAAATTATAAATTTCACTTGGTTTTAAAAATATCATTTCAAACTATATTTGCCACTTGGAGTTCATAATCGACACTTGGATTTTATATATGACAATTGTATTTAATATTTTTCACTTGAATTTAATATTTTCCGCTGTGATTTCATAACCGCCACTTGAATTTAATCATTGATATTTGGAATTAATACTTGTCAACCAAAATTGAGTAGTTTTGGTGTTAGTTTTAGGTTTATTTAGCGTTAGCATAAAATTGTTAATATTTGAAGAAGAATATGAAGTGGCGAATTGAGAAAAATTACATAAAGATATCGCCACTTGAACTTCACACTAGACACTTGACTTTAATATTCGCCACTTGAATTTAATATTTGATATTCGAATTTATCTTTAGCTTTGTGAAATATTTAACAATAAATCCAAATGGAAACATTTCTTAATGTTTATATCTCAGCTTTATTTTAATTTAATTTAATGTTCTTTTTATGGCAAAAATAATACTTTTTACGGCAAACCGATTAATTATGAGTGACACTCTCGGATGCATTTGCGTTTATTTTAATAGCATTTTAATAGGAGCCAATTTAAATCTTGACCATTGGCTCAGAAACCAAATAAAAGAAACGGTGCCCAATCCAAAATATTTGCGGTGTGCAACAAAAAAACCTTGTCCAATCCTAAATTCCAACAAAGTGTGGGTTTGCAGCCTTCCAATCCAATTTCCGCTGCGATTCTTTCCTTCTTATCATTTAATTGCCCGATTGGAAATTAATCACAATTAGTGTAATGGTCGCTTCGAATGTCAGGCCGGAATCTGTTTTCTAGCCATAAATCATTCATTTTATTTAAATATTATCTGCGCACATCTAGAAGTTTATTTATGTACGCGTCAATTTTTCACTTAAACAAAGTCGAAATCTGAAGATAAAATTAATTGCGCAACATCGCTCAATCTGGAGTGCTTTAACTAATATTGTGAATCGCTCTTCAATGCGGTTTTCAGTTCGCGATAATAGCTGATTTCTAGAAGCAATTAGAGCTATTTATCTGATGCGCATTTGTGCTCAAGTGTGGACGTATTCGATCGTGATACGTTCGAGAGTGATATACAGGGAGCGTTCACTTTATTGGGTAACAATGTCGTTTAACACCACTCAAGAATTCAACTTTTTCTGCCTCATTGGGACATTATGTGCAATTAGTATTTCACTGCACGCTTCATTAAATTGAAGGAAGAAATCAAATTAGGTCTTGAGATTTTAGTTCAATTTCAGAACAAAGACAAAATTTTCCGAATTGTCGCAGGTTCCTGGTTCATGTCCAATGACACCATGGAACGACTTGCAAAAAACCAACAATCAGATTCCACAACAACATCATCAGCTACCCAAGTGCGGAGTACTAAAAACTCGGCCGCAAAAACGTCCACATAAGGATTGAACGACAACTACCGAGAAACCCATAAATTCAGTTTGGAGATAGTGAAAGTGACCCAATATAATTAATTAAACCTTGTTTTGATTGGTTTTTAAAATATTGTTCGATTTAGGTACATTTACTTAACGATAACATAAAATAACATAACATAAGTAATAACTAGAATAAATAAAATAACTCGTTAAGTGAAGAAGAAAGTGGTACCAAGTACATTAGCAACGTTGCCTCTCTGTATAGCCAAACTTATTCGTTGCTTCAAATATGTTTTGGCTTGAGGAATTCCCGTTGTGTGAACAATACGCCTCCCCAAATCTTCAAGGAGAGAAAGGGCACCAGCACTCCAATGACCCAAAGTTTCCACAGCGAAGGCGAAGAAAAAATAATCATCAGAAATTGCCTTTTTTTTTTCTTAAGATTTTCTGCCAAGTGTGCAGCAGATCTTGCAGAAAATGAAGAATCAGTCATTTGAGAAGGGGCAAGTGTATCTCAAACTAAAGCTTTACCTACTTTCCATGGAATAACTGTAATACCATCTGGATGTTTGACATTATCCCTCAGAATACCATTAGGTTCAAGGATACTAGGAATGTTGGCAGAAGAGAAAGCACGTTTAATAATGTCATTAATACAGCTGTGACGACAGAGTCTACCAGCACTTTTAATGCACGATAAACCATGATGAGCCAAGGAGTCTACAGAAGAACCGCACGAGCAGATATGAGGATGACAGAAATTGATGCCCAATCTAAGTGAAATTCCAATTTATAAAAAGTTTTTTCTAAAAGGGTGCCTAATTTAGAAGATGGAAGAGCTTCAAGCCAAGCTCCAGATTCAAGTTCAGATCCAGCTAATAAGACAGCTTTTTGTGTGATATTTGAGGAAGATAATAAATTTTTAAATATTTTCTCACAGATAGGTAAGTCCCGATTTCTTTGAATAGAAAGCTCTTTTGGAAGTAAAGACGAATTAGAAATTTCCTTCCAATAATCAACAGCATCGTTAAGGGATGCAATTTCAAAATTAGAAAAACTAGAAGGTAGAATGGACATACAGTAGAATCCCGATTATCCGAGTCTCGGTTATCCGAGTCTCCGCGTTATTCGAGCGACCCCCGTTATTTAATTGTTCCGTGTTATTCGAACTGGTCCTGAATTTTATCCGAGTTATTCGAGAAAATTCGGAGAAATTCAATAAAAAAGTTGAATGAGGCAAAAAATCGTCTGGCGTTGTGATTGTTTTGATTACTTAGAATTTCACTTCCGTTTATTTTATTCAGGGCACTATGAAGTCAGTTACATATACACTACCATCATAGCTACATGTCCATAGAAATGTCTGAACTGCTAGCTTCAAAGAAGCGTACGAAAGTGGAGGTTGCCCTAGCAAAAAAAATTGAAGCATTAGAACGTCTAGATAGAATCAATTAAAGTTATTGCTAGTGAATATGGTGTCGGCAAAGTCACAGTTGATGATTGGCGAAGAAAACGAGATAAAATTAAGCAATGTCAGTCTACAAGCTTCGGGATCTGGTAATCGAAAATGTATGAAATCAGGTGACTACGAAAAGGTTGGTGATAGCTTATATTTATGGTTCACACAACAGAGAGGCAAGGGAATCTCTGTGTCTGGCCCTATATTAAAGGAAAAAGCCCTATTGCTTAATTAACATATTAATTATGTTACTCCAAATTTAACAACAGACACGTTCACTGCAAGTGATGGTTGGCTCGATTGCTTGAAGAAACGTCATGGAACTCAACAACTAAAAATCTGTGGTGAAAAACTTTCTTCAGATACAACAGGCATTCAAAAATTTAAAGACGATATCCACAAACTGCTAGTAGAAGAAGGTTACTCAACCGATCAGATCTACAATTCTGATGAACCTGGCGTAAATTTTAAATTGATGCCAGCAAAGACTGGGGCTGTTAAACAAGCGCAGCAAAGAAAGACTGACTGTAATGGCTTGTAGCAATGCATCTGGGAGACACAAGCTTTCTTTAATGTGTATTATAAAATCTGCAAAGCCACGAGCTTTCAAAAACATAGCCCAAGGAGCTTTTACTATAAAAACCAGAAAGCTGCCTGAATGGACAGAACACTGTTTAAAATTTGGTTTTATGATGAGTTTGTGCCCAGTGTAAAGATATTTATGAGAACCAACGGTCTTCCTATTAAAACAGTGTTAGTTTTAGATAATGCACCATTACATCCAGAAGAAGCAACGCTAAAAAGTAGAAACATTACGGTTAAATTTCTTCCAGCAAATGTTACAGCTTTAATTCAACCGATGGATCAAGGGGCTCTGGAAAATCTGAAGAGGAACTACAGACGCTCTCTTCTACAGCATGCGTTGGAAAAGAGCGAAACTGAAGATCTAATAAAAGTGTTGAAAGATATTAACCTAAAACATGTCGTTTATTGGTTGGCTGAAGCTTGGAATGCTGTGAAACGATCGACTCTTGTAAAATCTTGGTCGAAGATTTTGACTACTCGGGCACTTGAAGAGGAGGACGATGATAAAGAAGACATCAGTTTATATGAATTGATGACACGTCTAAGAGGATGCGAGGAAGTGTCACCAACCGAAGTGCAAGAATGGATTGTAGCTGATGACCCTAAGAAAAGTTTGGACGATCAAGAAATAGTTTCTCAAGTATTAAATCAAAATGGTGAAAATGACTCCGGCAAAGAAGATGAAGGTAATGATGAAGATAACGGGCAGCTGGTATCTCATGGAGAAGGCCTGATGACATTAGAGACTGCTTTACGATATGTTGAACAACAACAAGAAGCTACTCCTTTTGATGTTCTGCTCATTAAGCGATGGCGAAATATTGCAGCAAGAAAGAGGTGTAATTGTGCAAAACAATCTAAAATAACATTGTATTTGTCAAATTAATAAACTTACGTATAAGTTGTATGAATAATGTCGACTTATGTATGTATTCATGTAACATTTATTTTTTCTGTAAGTCTCCGTATTATCCGAGTTTTTTCTTATTCGAGCAGGGGCTGGTCCACATTAGCTCGGATAATCGGGATCCTACTGTAATAAGTTCAGAATTGGAAAATATAGAAGACAAAAAGGCAGGCGAGGAAATATCAATTATAGACCTTATACCTAATCCACCAAAACGGATTGGTAATTTGGCTTCGAGTCCAAGATCTTATTGTAAATTTAATATTCAAAAAATTTTCCAAAATTAAAATTAAATTAAATTATATCATTTTGGCTTTTTCATTTAATAATGCGACTCACTGTATATATTTCGATCTGCTGCATTAAGTTATGTTCGGCTGTTGAAATCGAAACCCATAAAATAAAATGAGCACTGAAGTTCGAAAATGAATCTATCGACAAGTCGGTAACATAATGAACGATTTTCGCAGGGCCGTATCGAAGCCGTTGGTGCGTGGGGAGCGGATTAGTTTTTTTCGGCTGAAATTGTGTTATGATTGTTGACAGCAGTAAACTTGTACAAAGAAGGCGAGACACACTTTTTACGATCAACTAAAAATGTAACCAATTAATGATTATTAATGATTCGGAATAGCGCCGCAATAAATTAGTGGTGTTGCCACTTTATCAGATGTGTTTCTTTCGTAAAGCTCGTAAAATCGGATATTAACTGCGGGACTTTTCTTGTCGCTCGCAAGTTTTCATCTAAAATGGTAACTTTTTATTGCGTTTTCAAGTTATCGGTTTCGAGCCAATTTTGGGCCGATCGACCGCATTAAAATACCAATATGATAAGCTTGTGAAGCAGAATTCCAGCCTCGATAAAATACATTATACCATAAACGCGCACAATTAACAAGGAAAAAATGCGCGGACATTTACGACCGCCTTAAAGGCTATCAGCTTCTGCTTCAGATTTAAATCACCAGCTCGATTAATGAACTGAAGAAACTTCATCCACCTAACCTAACCTCCAGTTCAGTTCTTAAGTTCTCCTAAAATCGTAAGCGTCACATCGTCTTCTTAAGGGGCAACTTTAATATTGTAAGTGCTAGTTAACTTAAACCTCGCTATTTCTGGACTTATTCTATTACAAGTAAGTGCCAAGTGTCAATTGTTTACGGTGTTGCAATTTACTTAGTGTAAAGTGGTGAAATTGAAGTGATAGCCGGTACTAATATAAAAATTCAATCTCCATGTAACACAAGAGCGTTTATTTTAATTTATGTTAATGGAATTTCTACAACTTTTTATGGATTATGTGAGGTTGCGTTTGGGAATCAGCTGATTGGGCCAGAAGATAGTGCAGTGTTGCCATATATTACTTCCACTTAACTAAACTCGTAGTAAGTGCCAATGCTGCAATAAGTTTACAATCAAAATAAAGTTTATTATTTTGTTGAGATATTTAAGAAATCAAAACTTTCTAAATTAAAAATTAAGTTAATGAAAATTGGCATTCATATAAAAATTCAGTTTCCAGGTAATACATATGTGGTTTTATTTTTATTTATTTATTTATTAATGTGAAAGCACAAGTGGAATATTTAACCCTAGAAATATTAATAAGTCGTTGTGGTTAGAAAGCGCTTATTTTTAGTCCTGACCTGATAACCCTAGGTTACAGTGGGGTCTGATTTCCAACGCTCCACATAAATATTATTCGGTCATAATTTGCGGTCGGGTAAATTTACCACTCTAAGCTATTTAAAATCGTAAATCTTTGTTGTAAGTTGTGTTGATTTATTATTAATCGATTTTTAGGTTAAAACGTGTTAAAAAATTAAACAAAAATATTTTTGTGACTTGAAAAACGAAAGTAAACGGTGTAGGCAAATTTCATGAAAATTTTCAACCTTCATTTTGCAATAATTATGTATACTTCTTGGCCTTTTTACGACGTTTTTGGTCATACATTAATCCAAGAAATAAACAAAATATTGGAGAGGCCTGTATACCGTGTGTCTCCATTTGAAAAATGATAGTCTTT
Organism: Dascillus cervinus; assembly: GCA_949768715.1. Lineage (NCBI taxonomy): Eukaryota > Metazoa > Arthropoda > Insecta > Coleoptera > Dascillidae > Dascillus > Dascillus cervinus. The sequence goes on from OX458322.1 coordinate 22,341,991, forward strand.
GTAAAGTTTATCAGTTATAAAATAACCAGGTCGTTATACACAAATGAGAAGTCCAATTTCAGTTGTTGTACTGTGCACGAAACATTAAAAACGCAAAACAAAATTATAGCAATAAAGCGCGTTTAACAAATTGAATACAAATTATTTTTGTGAATTGAAGGATAAAATTGAACGCTGTATGAAAATTTCACGAAAATTTTCAACCTTGATTTTGCAATAATTATACTTTTAGGGCCTTTTACGACAAAATTTTAGAGAAGCCTATATACAGTGTGTCTCCAAATGAAAAATGATAGTCTTTGTAAAGTTTATCACAGTTACAAAATAACCAGGCCGTTATTCATGGATGATAAGGTCAAATTCAGTTGTTGTACTGTGCGTGAAACATTAAAAAACGCAAAACAAAAATATAACAATAAAACGCTGTTGGTAAATTTCAAGAAAATTTTTAGCCTTGATTTGCAATAATTACAATTGTTGGCCTTTTTACGACGTTTGTGGTCATAAATCAATACAAGAAATAAACAAAATATTGGAGAGCCCCGTATACCGTGTGTCTCCAGATGAAAAATTATAGTCTCTGTAAATTTTATCAGTTATAAAATAACCAGGCCGTTATACACGAATGAGAAGGTCAATTTCAGTTGTTGTACCGTGCATGAAACATTAAAAAATGCAAAACAAGGATATAACAATAAAACGTGTTTAAAAAATTAAATACAAATTATTTTTGTGACTTGAAAGATGAAATTAAACGCTGTAGGTAAATTTTAAGAAAATTTTCCGCCTTAATTTTGCAACAATTAAAATTTTTGGCTTTTTTACGACGTTTGTGGTCATAAATTAATTCAAAAAATAAACAAAATATTGGAGAGCCCTGTATACCGTGCGTCTCCAGATGAAAAATTATAGTCTCTGTAGATTTTATCAGTTACAAAATAACCAGGCCGTTATACACGAATGAGGTCAATTTCAGCTGTTGTACCGTACATGAAACATTAAAAAATGCAAAACAAAAATGTAACAATAAAACGCGTTTAAAAAATGTAAAGAAATAATTTTTGTGACTTAAAGGATGAAATTAAACGCTGTAGGTAAATTTCAAGAAAATTTCCACCTTGATTTTGCAATAATTAAAATTTTTGGCTTTTTTACGACGTTTGTGGTCATAAATTAATCCAAGAAATAAACAAAATATTGGAGAGCCCTGCATACCGTGTGTCTCCAGATGAAAAATTATAGTCTCTGCAAAGTTTATCAGTTACAAAATAACCAGGCCGTTACACACGAATGAGAAGGTCAATTTCAGTTGTTGTACTGTGCATGAAACATTAAAAAACACGAAACAAAGATATAACAATAAAAAAATGCGATGCCTTACCGTCGTGTTGATACAGCCTTTTGTGTACATTTTTTCGGAATAAAATCCTGAAAAGCAGCGACCGTATTGTCGATAATTTCGGGGCGGCCCAGGTATTAAGATAATACGGTGGGATTGAATTACCTTTCTAATAAAAGCGAGTCGGTAAAAAAGCCGTTTCACTTTCTACACGAGATGAGCCGCGGCGAGAGGCAACAACCAAAGCCCATAATAGCCATTAATAACATACCGCCAACGCGGTTCCGTGCGAGACCTCTTAATAACCGATCCGTCTTCCCCTCCCTGCCTCGTCCGTGAACTAGACTTGTTGCATCAGCAGCACTGTATGATTTACTTTATAACACTAACACACATACGCGAGCTTTGTTCGACAGTCGCCTAATTAACGAGATTTTATCGCGCATTTATGCGATTTTATTGGCACTTATAAATTTCGTCGGAGATCCGCGAGGGGACCACCCAAACGCGGCCGCTTCCTGGGGGGCACTTAAGACATCTTCATGGGTCCGGGACATAAATTTGCCGCCCGGATCACGCAACCTGAATGGGCCGATTGATAGAGAAGTAAATTTTCGGTCATGCTGCTTATGTTTGGCTCATAATGAGTCCTCTGATTATTATAAACAAGTTCGGCGAGCCAATTAAACGGAATTTATTACAGTAGACGCCCGATTATCCGAAATGTACGGGACCGGACCTGTTTCGGGTAACCGAAATTTCAAAAACTGGAAAAAGTTACATAATTTTCTATTAACAATAATTGTACATATACAGGTTGAGTTAAGTTTTACCGCCCCGGCCATAATACCTATTAAAGATTGAGAGGAAAGTATGCAATTTACATGTACATCAGTTGAAGTTTACACTTTCGATTAGTGCTGCAAGTTTCCCAAATCATTTTTATTTGAAGCCAAAAAAGTAAAACAAAGAGTTTCGGGTAAAATTTCCATGTTTGGTTTTTTATTTCAAAATTGGCCAAATTATTCGTAGCGTTGTTAATTGCAATTTGATTCGTTAAAAAATTATTACTCTTTGAGTTAAATCAAATTTAACATAAAGCACGAAAAATACTTTTATTTATGACTTTACAACAATGGATAATACGGCCTACCACGTAACAATACCCGATGATCGACCCATAAAACTGAAGGGAACGGCGTTTTAGTTGTTCCCAGACCCGGTATTTTGGAATTTGTGAGAATAGTAAAACCAGTTTTTAATAGGTAAATATTAAGTTTATTTTATAAAAGATGCTCAAAGTAATGCCCCATTATCCATAAATTAAAAGCATTTCAAGCTTCTCCTCGACTGAGTATTGAAATGGCATGATTATACCTGAACACAAACGTTCACTATTCCACAAAACAAAGTTTGAATTTTCACTTTTTACCAACGATGTTTAAGTGTTGGAAGATTTGTTGCGAATGTGAATGTTTCTTTATTCACAAAGTGACCTAGGGTTGTGACCAGGGTTTTTAAACTTTGGGTAAATTATGCAATTTATTTTATGGAAAGGTTCAATAACCGATAGGTATATTGACTTTGCAGACGGCAAAATTAAAACACAAAATTGTAGACAGATATACTAACGAAAATTAGAAGCTGGTAAACGATTTTCTTATCAAGTTTAAAATCTAATATTGCAAAAATTATTTTTTATTACGATTATAATTACCGTGTAGCTGTTAGTTACGATGTTGTGAACTTTTAAAGAAATAGCGAAGACCCTTATTCCAGTCCTGTAAAATATAACGTTGCACTTTTTAACTTAACTTTATAACTGTCATAAATAATCAGCCAAGTTTCCAAAACCAATACCATTGTTAGGTGAATTGGTCAGCTTATGTCGTAAATCATTTAAAAAAATACCCTCTAATACGGAAATGGCTTTATTTAATGAACCCAAATTAGTAAAATTATTTCAATTACACTAAATTGTGTGAAAACATTTTACTGTTCGTTCATAAAAAAAACTAATAAATTGAGCAATTAGTAATTTGAAAGAATGCCAAAATTTTACCTGATTAAAAAAAAAGATTTTTTCTTGGTTTCTATGTACCTTAATAATATAAAATTACTCATACAATTTATGAGAATTGACAAATTACTTTAAAGGCCTATTTTGCCACGGGCGGTAAAACTTAACTGTATACAAAAATTTCACCTGCAAATTTCAAGCGATTTCTAAGAACCGATACCTAGACGTTGTTCCGGATAACGCGGAGAAATTAATTTCGTCTTTTGTTTCGGATAACCCGAATTTCGGATGATCCGGTTTCGGATAATCGGGCGTCTACTGTATTTTGCGACCTGCCCGGTGGCTGGCGAGCGTCTGCCATCGCCCGGAAACAAGGAATGTAACTAAAAATCACACCGGGAAAAACAGAAGGCTAATAAAAATAAAATTTATGATACGAAAGGATTACATCTGTACATAATTTATTAGTATACAAATAATTACGTTTCGATAAGTTCGGTTATAAATAAACTCGTGTGAAACAACTATTTACACTTTGAAGAAAAGAATTGATAAATCCGCCAGTCTGTAGGTCTTTAGAACAAAGCTGGTATCACACACAAGTACTTACAGTGCGATTGACTTCGCAAGTTTCACACTTAACCTCACAACACCAATGAAACTTGCAGTAACAGTTCTTTTTTTCCGTGATTAGCTTGGTGTTGAAGCCGCGGCCGCAGCAGAGGATGTCGCAGCCCTCCTCCCCCAGGGAGGTGGCGTTGCACTGCCGCCCCTGAGTGCCCAGCGAGCCGAGGGTGCTGTTCGGCGTGCAGAACTTGGGCGATTCCTCCGAGTAGACCAGGTCGACCTTCCCCGGCGGCTTGATGGTTTCGCCCTCCGGGATGAAGCTGTGGCCGTCGTTGCCGGCGATGACTTTGGCCGCCCCGTCGAACCGCTCCTTGAGCCGGTTGCCGACTTCGCGGAACGGCGGCATTTTTCGCCAGCAGGTTCTTAAAGTGCAGGAGCCGGAGAGGCCGTGACATTTGCATTCTGTCCGCATGTGATTTTTGATTGCCTGAAAGGGTCGTTTATTTAATGCGGCGTGTGTTATTAAAGTTTTAAAGGCATAGAGAATTATTGTAATGAGTCAATATTGAGATCTTACCAGCCGTCCGGCGGCGTAGTTGTGGAGCTTGACCTTAGTTTTCATGTCGCTCCTTCGGCGGTATCGTGTGTCCATGAAATCTTTCGATTTTTTTAAGCCGAAATTTATGTTATCGCCGCAACCGCCCCACTCCCAGTCTCCCTCAGGAACTGTAAGACCTTTTAGCTTTTTATTTAGGTTTTTGTTATTTTTTTTTAAATTTTTCATATGTTTATCACAAGAACATTCTAATAAATCGCCCATTGTACAGGCTCTAGTTACCGAAAATGTCACTCCCGCCGCCGTAATTGCGTTTACGAACCCCGTCTCGCGAGTGTCTGAAACAGAAAAACATTTTTAGACGATCGTTAAAATCTCAACCGCCTCAACCAGGCTAATAGAGTTGCAACCTTTTTTTAAATCAATAAAAACGCAGATTCTTATCTTTGCCAAACCTTATGAGTCTTCACATTTAAATTAACTTATTACTTTCTTGCATCGAACCTATCTCAAAACTTTTATCACAGACATAGTCCAAAAAATTAATTCATAAATACAGTAAAACTCCTGTAAAGCGACCACCCTTAAAAAATGGTCTCTTGGAGGAGTGGTCGCTTTAGTTCTCTAAATTAATATACAGTAGAATCCGGTTATAACGGCTTCGGTTATAGCGAACTACCGGTTATAACGAACTTTATTCCAAATCCCGACATTTTCCCCTATGCAACAATGTAAAAATTAATTGGTTATAACGAACTCGGATATAACGAACTATCGGATATAACGAACCTGAAAAAGCCAACTATAACGAACTTTGCATTGTATACAACGCGTAATAACCTTTGAATCTGATGATGACTTGTCATTAAATGAGTAGTAGTTACAAAAATTGAAACAAAGGGAACGTGATTTTCAGCAATAATTGAAGAGGTCTATGCAAGAAGTACCTAAGTCACTTTTCATATTTCATATTTCATATTTTAGATTTGATGTTTCAATGTGACTTGTAAATCACTTTGTTTTGACTTTGAATGATCTTTTTTACCAAAGTAAGTCTTCTTTAGTAAAAAAGATCAGTCAAAATCAAAACAATGTGATTTCCAGATCAAACAGAAATATAAATCTCAAATATCACAGAATATGAAAGTGTCTTAGGTACTTCTTGCATAAAGCCCTTTAATTAAAAAATTCAAATTTTTTCGAAAACTTAAATATGAATGACTATTAATGTAAACAATTTATTAGTTACAACATAATATTTGGGTATTAGTGGTAGACAAAAGTGGCCAAGAAGAAGCCAATGAGGAATGAGGATGAGCCGGAAGCACCAGCATTAGACTTTATCTAGTAATAACAACATTCGTAATTTTTTACAGTTTTACGGTGCGCCGAACTCAATTATTGGAAATCTTAGTGACTTTGAAACGTGTGTGGACAATTTATGCTTTAAAAATGCGACAGTTCAGTCGAAAATAACAAATGTTTTCAAATAAAATTACTTGTTGCATTTTGCGTTGTTTCACTTAAGTTTAGTCCTTATAGTCTTAATGGTTTTATACATATGCATATTTATATTAGACAATAAAAGTTTCATAAAACACTCTTGCATGTATTCTTTCAATAACGCTTATTACGAACTTCGGATATAACGAACCGATTTTGACGGTCCCTTGAGGTTCATTATAACCGGATTCTACTGTAAAATAAACACCATATTAACTTTAAAACGTTTTATTATCAATAATGAAGACACGCGAAGGCTCCTATATTTTCATAAAAATACAAAGCGTCAATTTAGACGCGCACAAGACAAATTAATAATATTGAATAATAGAATGTTTAAAAATTAATGCGAACAAAAAAAAATCACGATATAAAAAATAGCCAAGACCAAGAAATAAAGATATACATGTTTTAGGCTTACTACTACTACCAAAATATTGTTCTAAAACAGGTTGCTCACAATTTTAAAATTTTTTAGTTAGAGACAATTTCTTTTTCGCAACAATCCAAAAACTAATCAATTTGTAGATTTAATTTCACATCTTTTAATGTAACATTTTTATATACAGGGTGTTTCTTGTCAGGGGAATGACGTCATCGCCGATTTTTTTAAATAACAACCTAAATGTTTTTAGTCACGATTTCGATTGGTTTCGTAATTGTTAACATGACGGTATAAAAATTATAGAACGTTACATGAGAAAAAAGTCGAGGTAAAATTTATTGAAAAGTGAGCGGCAAAAACAGCGCAAAATTTGCTAAATCTGAAACTGTTTAGTTTGATGAAAAATCCAAAAACAGCTCAATTTGTAGTTTTAATTTCACAACTTTTTTCATAATGCTTTTATATACAGCCTGTTCCTTGTCAAAGTGATGACGTTATCACCGATTTTTTTAAAATGGCAATCTACATTTTTTGTCACGATTTTGATAGATCTCGTAATTGTATAAAACAGTATACCGGTATAAAAATACATAAGAAAAAAATTGGGTAAAAATTTGTTGAAAAGTGAGCGGCAAAAGCAGCGCAAGAATTCAATAAATCTGAAATCGGCCAATTTTCAAAAAAATTCAGAAGCAAGTCAATTTGCAGATTTAAGTGCAATCTTTTGACATAATACAGAGTGTTCTTTGTCAAAGTAATGACGTCATCTTTTAAAGAGCAACCTAATTATTTTTTCACGATTTAGATAAATCTCTAACTGTATAAAATGGTAGGATGATACAAAATAGAAAACCCTTCCGTAAAAAAATTGGGAAAAAATTTGTTAAAAAATGAGCGACAAAAGCAGCGCAAAAATTCAATAAATCTGAAACCGGCCAATTTTCTGAAAAATTCAAAAAACAAGTCAATTTATACATTTCAGTGCAATCTTTTGACATCATACTTTTATATACAAAGTAATGATGTCATCACCGATTTTTTTAAAGAGCAGCCTAAATTCTTTGGTTACAACTTTGACAAATCTCATAATTGTATAAAAGGGTAGGATGGTATAAAAAAATTGGAGACTCTTCCATAAAAAAAAAATGAGAAAAAAATGGTTGGAAAATGAGCGGCAAAAGCAGTGCAAGAATTCAATAAGTCTAAAACTGTACAGTTTGTCGGAAAAATTGAAAGACAAATCAATTTGCAGATTTAAGTGCACATCTTTAATATAATACTTTTATATGCAGGCTGTTCCTTGTCAAAAATAATGACGTCAACCTAAATTTTGTCACGATTTCGATAAATCTCTTAACTATGAGAAAAAATTGGGAAAAAATTTGTTGAAAAATGAGCGGCAAAAGCAGCTCAAAAATTCAATGAATCTGAACCGGCAAATTTTCCGAAAAATTTAAAAAAACAAGTCAATTTGTAGATTTCAGTGCACATCTTTTGACATAATACTGTATATACCTTGTCAAAGTAATTACGTAAACCGTTGATTTTTTTAAATAGCAACCAATCATTTTCTCCATGATTTTGGTAGGTCTTTTGACCGTCAAAGATTGACCAATTCTTGAACTGAATTTGCTTTCTTCGTTTAAAGTATTGAAATGTTTTCCTTTTTCCTTTCAGATAATTATTTGATAGCAAACAGTATTTTCCATAATTAAACTGAAGAATCTAAACGTGGCAGAATTGCACATAAATTCTGGCCCGTTCCCAAATTTCGAGAATGATTATTTCCGCATGAAATATTCGCAATAAATTGGAGGAGGAGATGGCCCGTAATTTTCCCCGACGCCTACGGCCCGAGTCAATAAGTGACGCACCAGAACAACAAAATTTAATTTACAATTCGCCGTAAAGTGTCTCTCATTGTGAAAAGCGACCGATCCATTACCGGGCGAGTTAATTAAAACGTAGCGAGGAGTAGGTACCTCACGATGAAGAACTGTAGGTGCACCAAATTTATGTTTCCAGCCGATATGAAATACGATCGGTCACGACCGGATGGTTTATTAGAACAAATATGCACCTGGGTGAGCTCCAATCTAAATGAGCGATCTAACCGGATTTATTAGCATCGCAGTTGATGCATCATGTGTGCCAGCCAGTCATCAATCGCACTTATCCGATCACATCTCTCAGTGTCTCAATCAGATTCCCGGCCGGAGATACCGGAGGGCGATTGTCACTCGCCGATCGCGATTTGATTTATCTCGATAGCGACCGGGGGGAGAAAACCCCGCGCGCGCCGTATTTATCTGAATCGCAGAATGCACGAGAAACGCGGGTTATAAAACGGCCCGGCGTCGACATAAATTTGCCACCGGCCTGACAGACGGAATGCTCCGGGCCGAGGTTACGCAAGCGAGTAAATAGGCCTGAAATGGCACGTAATTATTAACAATCTTCGCAGGCACGTCGGACGGTTTTTTTTGCTTCGACTTGTTTCCCTTGACGTCCGATTTGGTCGGGTCGCCCGGTTCGATCGGTTGCGTCACAGGTCGTTTTGTCTGTGAGTTGATCAATATTTGGTTATCGTAGGTTGGTGTTTGAAAGGTTCCCTCACAGCCATAACAATTTCGCATAAATAAATCGTGGAGGTGTTGACTGGCGAATTCCAAAATTTCCGATCGACTTCATTGATTGACGCGCCTCACAACCAAACAAATATTACGCTTTTTAATCATCAATTAGGCCACTTTTAAAATTTCAGGGTCTTGAAAGGGACAAAATGTATAAATTCCGAACACTGATGTTCCATAATACAAATATTATGCTTCTTAATCATCAATTAGGCCACTCTTAAAATTTCAGGGTCTTTAAAGGGACAAAATGTATAAATTCGGAACACTGATGTTCCATAATACAAATATTATGCTTCTAAATCATCAATTATGCTTCTTAATCATCAATTAGGCCACTTTTAAAATTTCAGGATCTTGAAAGGGACAAAATGTATAAATTCGGAACACTGATGTTCCAGAATACAAATATTATGCTTCTTAATCATCAATTAGGCCACTCTTAAAATTTCAGGGTCTTGAAGGAGACAAAATGTATAAATTCGGAACACTGACGTTCCAGAATACAAATATTATGCTTCTTAATCATCAATTAGGCCACTTTTAACATTTCAGGGTCTTGAAAGGAACAAAATGTATAAATTCGGAACACTGATGTTCCGTAATACAAATATTATGCTTCTTAATCATCAATTAGGCCACTTTTAAAATTTCAGGGTCTTGAAGGAGACAAAATGTATAAATTCGGAACACTGACGTTCCAGAATACAAATATTATGCTTCTTAATCATCAATTAGGCCACTCTTAAAATTTCAGGGTCTTGAAGGAAACAAAATGTATAAATTCGGAACACTGACGTTCCAGAATACAAATATTATGCTTCTTAATCATCAATTAGGCCACTTTTAACATTTCAGGGTCTTGAAAGGAACAAAATGTATAAATTCGGAACACTGATGTTCCGTAATACAAATATTATGCTTCTTAATCATCAATTAGGCCACTTTTAAAATTTCAGGGTCTTGAAGGAGACAAAATGTATAAATTCGGAACACTGACGTTCCAGAATACAAATATTATGCTTCTTAATCATCAATTAGGCCACTTTTAACATTTCAGGGTCTTGAAAGGAACAAAATGTATAAATTCGGAACACTGATGTTGCATAATACAATTATTATGCTTCTTAATCATCAATTAGGCCACTCTTAAAATTTCAGGGTCTTGAAAGGGACAAAATGTATAAATTTGGAACACTGATTTTCCATAATACAGGATGGTCCTTGGTGTAGCAATTTCGAGATAAAAATTGCCAAATTATAAAATGGTCAAATTATTTTTTTACGGTGGAAGTAAGTACTGGATAAAAAAAATCCTAAATGCAAAAAATCCGAAAATAAATATTCTTAAATAAGAAAAATATTGAAAACAAAAATTCTTAAATAGAAAAAAAAGTGAAAACTGTTTTCTCCAGTCGCCTTAAAACACCTCATTTTTTATACTTCCACGTTTTGGTTAGAGTATTGACGATGATTTTTGGCTTATCTCGTAAAGCTCGTGGTAAAACTTGTCAGGGTGATTTAAAAACGTCTGTAATAAAAACATCTGCAGAAGGATATGTGGTTCTCATCGATAAGCAACAATATCCAGAGCCGTATGCTAAGTATTCTATGGAATTTAAAACCAGTACTTTTAATTTTTTTGGTTAGGCCTGCAATACAAGAGAACATGAGGAAAACGATTGTTGCGTCCATGATTCAAGCTAATTTTATTTATTTACAAAAAGGTCACCATTTGGAACATCTCATGAAATTTCAAAATAATTAGGAAGATTTTCATTGTGTTTAGAAGATCCAATTACCAAAAAAAAATCGCGATGATTTGCTAATTTAACTGATTTTGTAGCTCCAATACCAACAAAGTTAGTAATGTACTTAGTATACAGGGTGATATAAGAAAAATTGATAACTAGTTTGTTGCAGCTCGCCGTTTTATCAAGAAATTAAAATAATTAAAAGATTGAATGTTTTTTGTATAAAATGACTGGACTATACTTTGTAAATAAATAATCGTTTGGGAATATTTTAAATAAAGTAAAGCAATTACCAAAAAAAAAATCGCAATACCAATACCAACAAAGTTAGTAATGTACTTAGTATACAGGGTAATATAAGAAAAATTAATAACTAGTTTGTTGCAGTTCGCCGTTTTATCAAGAAATTAAAATAATTAAAAGATTGGGTGTTTTCTGTATAAAATGACTGGACTATACTTTGTAAATAAATAATCGTTTGGGAATATTTTAAATAAAGTCAAGCAATTACCAAAAAAAAATCGTTATACCAATACTAACAAAGTTAGTAATGTACTTACTATACAGGGTGATATAAGAAAAATTGATAACTAGTTTGTTGCAGCTCGCCGTTTTATCAAGAAATTAAAATAATTAAAAGATTGAATGTTTTTTGTATAAAATGACTGGACTATACTTTGTAAATAAATAATCGTTTGGGAATATTTTAAATAAAGTCAAGCAATTACCAAAAAAAAATCGTAATACCAATACCAACAAAGTTAGTAATGTACTTTGTATACAGGGTAATATAAGAAAAATTAATAACTAGTTTGTTGCAGTTCGCCGTTTTATCAAGAAATTAAAATAATTAAAAGATTGGGTGTTTTCTGTATAAAATGACTGGACTATACTTTGTAAATAAATAATCGTTTGGGAATATTTTAAATAAAGTCAAGCAATTACCAAAAAAAAATCGTAATACCAATACCAACAAAGTTAGTAATGTACTTAGTATACAGGGTAATATAAGAAAAATTAATAACTAGTTTGTTGCAGTTCGCCGTTTTATCAAGAAATTAAAATAATTAAAAGATTGGGTGTTTTCTGTATAAAATGACTGGACTATACTTTGTAAATAAATAATCGTTTGGGAATATTTTAAATAAAGTCAAGCAATTACCAAAAAAAATCGTAATACCAATACCAACAAAGTTAGTAATGTACTTACTATACAGGGTGATATAAGAAAAATTGATAACTAGTTTGTTGCAGCTCGCCGTTTTATCAAGAAATTAAAATAATTAAAAGATTGAATGTTTTTTGTATAAAATGACTGGACTATACTTTGTAAATAAATAATCGTTTGGGAATATTTTAAATAAAGTCAAGCAATTACCAAAAAAAAATCGTAATACCAATACCAACAAAGTTAGTAATGTACTTAGTATACAGGGTAATATAAGAAAAATTAATAACTAGTTTGTTGCAGTTCGCCGTTTTATCAAGAAATTAAAATAATTAAAAGATTGGGTGTTTTCTGTATAAAATGACTGGACTATACTTTGTAAATAAATAATCGTTTGGGAATATTTTAAATAAAGTCAAGCAATTACCAAAAAAAATCGTAATACCAATACCAACAAAGTTAGTAATGTACTTAGTATACAGGGTAATATAAGAAAAATTAATAACTAGTTTGTTGCAGTTCGCCGTTTTATCAAGAAATTAAAATAATTAAAAGATTGGGTGTTTTCTGTATAAAATGACTGGACTATACTTTGTAAATAAATAATCGTTTGGGAATATTTTAAATAAAGTCAAGCAATTACCAAAAAAAAATCGTAATACCAATACCAACAAAGTTAGTAATGTACTTAGTATACAGGGTAATATAAGAAAAATTAATAACTAGTTTGTTGCAGTTCGCCGTTTTATCAAGAAATTAAAATAATTAAAAGATTGGGTGTTTTCTGTATAAAATGACTGGACTATACTTTGTAAATAAATAATCGTTTGGGAATATTTTAAATAAAGTCAAGCAATTACCAAAAAAAATCGTAATACCAATACCAACAAAGTTAGTAATGTACTTAGTATACAGGGTAATATAAGAAAAATTAATAACTAGTTTGTTGCAGTTCGCCGTTTTATCAAGAAATTAAAATAATTAAAAGATTGGGTGTTTTCTGTATAAAATGACTGGACTATACTTTGTAAATAAATAATCGTTTGGGAATATTTTAAATAAAGTCAAGCAATTACCAAAAAAAAATCGTTATACCAATACTAACAAAGTTAGTAATGTACTTACTATACAGGGTGATATAAGAAAAATTGATAACTAGTTTGTTGCAGCTCGCCGTTTTATCAAGAAATTAAAATAATTAAAAGATTGAATGTTTTTTGTATAAAATGACTGGACTATACTTTGTAAATAAATAATCGTTTGGGAATATTTTAAATAAAGTCAAGCAATTACCAAAAAAAAATCGTAATACCAATACCAACAAAGTTAGTAATGTACTTAGTATACAGGGTAATATAAGAAAAATTAATAACTAGTTTGTTGCAGTTCGCCGTTTTATCAAGAAATTAAAATAATTAAAAGATTGGGTGTTTTCTGTATAAAATGACTGGACTATACTTTGTAAATAAATAATCGTTTGGGAATATTTTAAATAAAGTCAAGCAATTACCAAAAAAAATCGTAATACCAATACCAACAAAGTTAGTAATGTACTTAGTATACAGGGTAATATAAGAAAAATTAATAACTAGTTTGTTGCAGTTCGCCGTTTTATCAAGAAATTAAAATAATTAAAAGATTGGGTGTTTTCTGTATAAAATGACTGGACTATACTTTGTAAATAAATAATCGTTTGGGAATATTTTAAATAAAGTCAAGCAATTACCAAAAAAAAATCGTAATACCAATACCAACAAAGTTAGTAATGTACTTAGTATACAGGGTAATATAAGAAAAATTAATAACTAGTTTGTTGCAGTTCGCCGTTTTATCAAGAAATTAAAATAATTAAAAGATTGGGTGTTTTCTGTATAAAATGACTGGACTATACTTTGTAAATAAATAATCGTTTGGGAATATTTTAAATAAAGTCAAGCAATTACCAAAAAAAAATCGCAATACCAATACCAACAAAGTTAGTAATGTACTTAGTATACAGGGTAATATAAGAAAAATTAATAACTAGTTTGTTGCAGTTCGCCGTTTTATCAAGAAATTAAAATAATTAAAAGATTGGGTGTTTTCTGTATAAAATGACTGGACTATACTTTGTAAATAAATAATCGTTTGGGAATATTTTAAATAAAGTCAAGCAATTACCAAAAAATAATCGTAATACCAATACCAACAAAGTTAGTAATGTACTTAGTATACAGGGTAATATAAGAAAAATTAATAACTAGTTTGTTGCAGTTCGCCGTTTTATCAAGAAATTAAAATAATTAAAAGATTGGGTGTTTTTTTTGTATAAAATGACTGGACTATAGTTTGTAAATAAATAATCGTTTGGGAATATTTTAAATAGTCAAGCAATTACAAAAAAAAAAATCGCAATACCAATACCAACAAAGTTAGTAATGTACTTAGTATACAGGGTGATATAACAAAAATTTTATCAAGAAATTAAAATAATCCACGTATTGTATTGTTTCCTAATTAAAATGTAATTTTTAGATCTACAGCGAGGCTCAATTGCAGAATTCTGAGACGATGCGTTCCGGTGTAAATGAATAGGCTATGAGCGTAGATGGGAAAGGCGATAAGCGCGGATCTCAGGTAACACATAAGTCAGAGATAAATTTGAGGATTCCTGTCAGTAAGCTTTTAAATCTGTCCGGCAATTTAGATAAAGATAAAGCTTCTGAAGAGTTAAATTGTGCGGTGGAAGTTTCAATATTTCGTGTAAACTTCGGTCACAACATAATTCCGGCGCGCGCAATAGAAATAAAAGTTGCGTCCGTTACGAAAAAAGCCACTCGGATTCCGATCTTAAGGGCGAACGTCTACTGATTTGGAAATGGCCTGATTCAGGTATGCGACTGCTCGCTATAAATCTACTCGGTCCATTGTCCTCTCTCGGACCTTGCTGGCCTGTCAGCACTCTTGTCGTCGTTCAAGAGCATTACTGCTAAGTGATCACAGATAATGACTCTTATTACGACCTTTTTCATTCTTACCTCGAAGAAGGACTTTTCGCATGCTTCTTCTCGACGCCGTGCAATTCCACCTGCGGTATCTGAACTGATACTGGCATTCGCGCTGGCCCAGGCCGACGCCGTTGGCGATCTGCTTCAGCAGCGCCGGTTCGTTTCTGCAGATGTCGACCAGCTTGCCCCGCAGCCGGCGGGTTTTCCTGCAGATTTGGAAAGGATCCATCACTACTAAACTACCAGCAGCCCTGCGAACCAAAAAATCAATAAAACCTCAAATAAGCAAACAAAAAATTCCAACACTAACGACGCAGGCAATAATACGAAAGCGTAGTTAGGACATGCAAAAAATTTAAAAAAAACTTGAAATTTCAACATTTTTCTTGAAATTTCATCTTTTTAAAAAAGTTGAAATTTCACCTTTTTTTAAAAAGTTGAAATTTTAAGTTTTTTTTTTTTTCATCATTTAACCTTGATGGGAAGTCACTCTGGAAAGCCGTCGGTGTTTCTGCAAAATTTGCAGATTTATAACATGCAGCTATATTCTAAAACAGGTATTACATTATGCGAGTTCTCGTATGAGAAGTCGTACGAGTTCTGTCCGTATCGATATGAAATTATTTACACTGCAAGATTTCTCGTTGGTTTTGAGAGTTCTTTTGAGATTTTTGCTATTAGAACTGGATCTATTTTCTGTACGAATTTCGATGCGATTTTTGTATTGCACCTGCGTACTTGACTTATTTCACAGCTGTTCTTGCGTTGTTGGTGTTTATGTGAAACGAGAATTAATAATTGATAATTTTTTGGCATTCCCTGGCTCCGCTGGACATTTGATTATACCAACCAGTATATAGAACTAAATGTTTTAAATATTTTACCACTTTATCAACATTTTCTAAAGACTCTTTACTTACAGTAATAAATTATATTTTAACATTTATATTAATAATGTTTCTTAATTTTTTCTAAGGGTTATTAGAGTGAACATGGCGTTGTTAAGATTTTTTAACCGAATCTGCATTCGAATGATAATTAATTAATACCAATAATTTTTTTAATGAGAAAAGATTCTTGTTCTAATGAGATTGTCTGTTCATAAATAATTTACCACTAACCAATTGAGCTTATTATCAGAAAGTCCAACATTATTAAACAGTTTTTATTTGAATAGTAAATAATAAAAAAGAGTTATTGGGAATTGGAAATTATTTAACAATGCTAAATGAAGTGCTTTAAGTCGCTTCAAATAAGCCACCACACTAATTTCACTATCCTACAGATATTGAATAATGAACATTTGCCACCAAAAATTGTATGATTTCCTTAAATGCATAGAACATTGTCATAAAACAGGACCGTTTTAAAATATACCTGAGTTGAATTTATATTTTAATATTTTTCACAGTTCAGATTTCTCTCTTGCAGTGTAAATTAAAACCTATATGCTTTACGAGATTCCAGCCAAGAGTTACTTGTAAGAGCGCTCGAATTGTAAACTCGTACGAGAACTCGCACAATGTAATAGCTGCTATATTGTCTATATTGTCTATATTGTAGAAATCGAGTAGGAAATGGTTTGAAATTATTTTAGCAGTGTGTAAACGATTCATGTTATGAACTTCTTTAGAAAGATTACTTATTGTGACATTAAATATCACACTACACCTACAATAATAAAAACATTAAACCAAGTTTTTTAAAAAAAAAAGAAAAAAAAAAGTATTTTACAAAAGGTGAAATTTCAAGTTTTTTTAAAGAAGGTGAAATTTCAACTTTTTTACAAAGGGTGAAATTTCAAGTTTTTTTAAAAAAGGTGAAATTTTAACTTTTTTAAAAGGTGAAATTTCAAGAAAAATTTTGAAATTTCAAGTTTTTTAAAAATTTTTGCATGTCCTAACTACGCTTTCGTACAATAAAACGGATTGATTGAGAAAAATTCGATTTTAATATGCCGAGTGAATACAAATGATGATCGGATTAAGTTTATTTGAGCTTCTTTCACCGGCGCAGGTGATGCCGTGAAAAATGTTGTCCAGGCTTCTTATGCTCGAAAGTTGAGTTTATAAACATCGGTTTTAATACTCGAGCGCTGTGATTAGTTAATGGGCTCATTAATGCCAATTTTAGAACCGGTGTTACGATAGGAGATTCAATGGGAGCTATTAATAGCCGGCGACGGGACATGGGGGTGCATAATTTATTTTTATCCCGATTCGTTTTTCGATGCGACGCTCAATTAAAAAGTGCTTTATTTGTGGCCGGATCGAAGGACGTAAATTGAGCCTGGCTTGGTTTAAGCCAATCCGTGAAATTTAATGGCGCAATTAAGTCACACGCGACATAAAGTTCGGTGCAGGATTTATTTTTCGCGAAATTGGCCGAAGCACATAAAAATGGTTTTAAATTGCCAACGAGGTGTTATTTATGAAATTGGAAAAATTATGATTATTTGTTTTTCGAATTAGTTTCTTATTATTTTTGTAATTATAAAAATATATGTTACGAGTAAATTTATTAAGATTGTTGACTCTTTGTTTCATTGAAACAAGATATTTATGAAATTATTATTAATATTATTGAACCAGCTACCTTTACAAGTAAAGCTTTTAATATTGTAGGCTCTTTTGTTTCATTGAAACAAGGGGACATGATATTTGAAATTAAAAACGCGTACGAAAAATATTTATAAAACTGTTATTAATATTAATTAATATTTTTTTAATTAAATCTTCTATTATTTTTCACTCTTTGTTTCATTGAAACAATAATCACATATATTACCTATATTTTAAATTATAAAATGCTTAGTTAGCTAATAATAAAAAATATTTATCTAATTATTGTTTATATTAATGTCTCAAACTACTTATTAATTTTGGCTTTGTATCAGTAAAACAAGATGTACACATATTATATTTTAAATTATAAAACGTTTGGTTAGGTTATATTATAAAAATATTTATAAAATTATTATTAAGTTTCAAACTGTTTTTCGAACTAAATCTTTATTTTTCACTGTTTCATTAAAAAAGGTGCATATTATATTTTAAATCATAAATTGCTTTGATAACAGAAAAAATATTTGTGAAATTATTATTAATTATTAAGTTCAATGCAATTTTCTATTATTTTCACTCTTTGTCTCATCGAAACAACGTACTACTTATACAGCATATTTTGATTTATAAAATACTTTCTCAGTCAATTATAAAATTATTATTAATAATAATGAACCGATTATCTTGTTTCAAACTATTTTTCGAATTGTTTCATTGCAGCAAGACACACTTATTATATTTTAAATTATAAAATGTTTGACGCATTGTTTCATTGAAACAAGACAGAATATATTTGAATACAATTTTTTTACATGTTCAAAAAATTAGTAATAATATTAATTATATAAAACTAATATTCCAATTGTTATTTTTGACTCTTTGTTTCATTGAAACAAGATAGCTACGCATTATATTTTAATTTATATAATGTTTAGTTAGGACATCATAAATATAATAATTATTAATATTAATGTGCCGACTAACTGTTATGCCAATTATATATTTTGTTGTTTTTAACTTTGTTTCATTGAATGTTATTATATTACCTATTTATAAAATTATTATTAATATTGACGAACCGCCTATCTTGCTTCAAGCTATTTTTCGAATTAAATCTTTTGTTTTTTTGTGACTCTGTTTCAATGAAAAAAGGTACATATTATATTTTATATAAAATGCTCGGCTAAATAGTGGTAAAAAATATTTATAAAATTATTATTAATACCTACTAATCAACCATTTGTTAATTCCAATGAATTCATTATTTTGACTCTTTGTCTCATTGAAACAAGATACCTACACAGTATATTTTCATTTATAAAATGCATTCTCAGTCAGTTGTAAGGAAAAATGTTTATAAAATTATTATTAATAATAATGAACCGATTATATTGTTTCAAGTAATTTTTCGAATTGTTTCATTGCACAAGACATAATTATATTTTAAATTATAAAATGCTTAGTTAAGGAATTTTAAAAAAGAATTATAAAGTTATTGTTAATATTAATATCATCTTGAATCTTTGTTTCATTGAAAGGTACAGTTTCAATACAAATTAATTTTTTTTTTAAAGTTATTAATAATAGGTATTAATTGTTTGAAATTAATGTTCCAATTATATATTTTGTTATTTTTGACTCTTTGTTTCATTGAAACAAGCCCCAGACAAATTATATTTTAAATTATAAAATGCTTAGTTAAGGAAAAAAAATTATAAAGTTATTGTTAATATTAATATCTTGAATCTTTGTTTCATTAAAAGGTAGTACACTTTCAATACAATTCAAAAAATGTTTAAAAAATTATTAATAATATTAATTGTTTGCAACTAATGTTCCAATTAAATATTTCGTTATTTTTGACTCTTTGTTTCATTGAAACAAGTCCCAGACAAATTATATTGAAATTATAAACTGCTTGGTTGGGAAATCATAAAAATAATTATTATTAATATTAACTTTTGTGTTTTTGACTCTTTGTTTCATTGAAACAAAGCACATATGATATTTAGCGAGGAAAGATATTTATTATTATTGCTAAATATTGTTTCAAATAATTTTTCAAAGTTAATTAGCCACTTTTAAATTGTCGAAAATAAAGATAAAGATAAAAGACCGTTTAGAAATTTTTATGCCTGGCATGTTGGCCTCTCAAATTATTTTCTAATTTTTTGGCCGCATTTCGAGACGCCGCGCAGAAGGGCGAAAAAACCGGCAGTCGGATTCCCACACGGTATCGAGATTAATCATCGCACACCGAAATCCGTAGGCAGACAAAAACCTTGTAACACAGTCGGTCCTTGAATCAGGATAATGCCGTTCTAATGCGACTTGATCGGACCAAATGCCGAAGGTCGCGGCGCATGCAAAATCGTTTCCCCGGAACCGCCAAAAAGCGCTCGATCGCGAAAAAATAACGCCGGCGTGGGCTGGCGAATCTGGTGAAATACCCGTATCAAGTGGGTACCTGCATACATGAGCTCACTCGGACAATCAGGTTCCGGCGACCAATGGTTACCCAGGGGACGGCCCCAAGTGTCTGATTGGAGAGGACAACTATCCGATATCAATTCCGACACCTCGAACTTATCGCCGGTGATAACGCGAGCGATTTGTCTGCGTCGGGGAAAAGCGAGGAAAATAAATTGATGACGGGTGCCGGGTACGTCTTAAATCTTTCCATCATCGCTGCATTTCTTAAACTTGTCTGAAAAGATGAGCCTGTTTAACGTAGCTTACATTATTCTAGGTTCGGTATTTAACACATTTCAACCGTTTAGTTTACAAACGTTAATTGCGCGTTTACGCGCTCTCCCAGAAGTTACATGTAAACGCCGGTTGCTACGAGGCGAAATGGCTCAATTAGCGGCTTAATTGCGCCTTTAGGGCCGCATCGGCGATTGGCGGAAAAACGCGACTTTTTCGGTTTAGAAAAACGTGTAGGAAGTGAAAGCGCGACTGTTTATTTACCTTGGATTCGCAATTTTCCCAAAATAAATTACCCGGAATTCTTGTCTAACTGTTGCAATTATTTATACCAAAATTTCTAAATAAAACCGTTTTCCTGCAAATAATATTCCTGCAAATATTATTCCTGCAAATAATATTCCTGCAAATATTATTCCTGCAAATATATTTTTCTAATTGGTACTTCAAAAAGGCTCATTCGAAACGTTGAACATTTGATGCAATAAAACTGGAAAATTCATATGAAAAACTAAATCACTGAAATTTTTTGAAACAACGTTTTATTTACTCTGATGATGTTTCAAAAGGTCGTTCGAAACGTTTGAATTAAAAAAAATAATAATGTCTCAAGCAAAATTACCGAAACAAAAAATTTTTGTTCCCAATCACAACTTCATAATTGAAAACGAACATTATTTTTCTAAACAATGTTTCATTAAAGATTGAAAAAATTAATTCCAACATTTTTAAGCTGAAAAACTAAAATCACAAGTGAAATCACTGAAGTTCTGACTGAAATCAAAACGAATAATCAAATAATTTTTGTTTTCAATCATAGCTTCAAAATTAAAAACAAAACTTATTTTTTGAAACATTTCATTAACTTCGATTAAGATCAAAAAGTTCGTTCGAAACATTGAACATCTTTTACAGTAATTTTGAGTTGAAAACTAAGATCAAAAGCTAATTCACCGAAGTTCTGATTGAAAACAAAACATAGTTTTTGAAACATTTTATTCACTCTAATGATGGTCGATAGTTCGAAACGTTTCAAATGAAAAAAATTACAATCACAACTTCTTAATTCAAAACAAAAATAATCTTTTGAAAAAAACTTTGTGAAAAATGCAAATAAGGTTCATTCCGAACATTTTTTGCAATAATTTTGAGCTGAAAAATTAAAATCAAAAGCCAAATTGATAAGATTGAAACAAAATTGCTCTGATGATGGTTCAATAGGTTTAATCTGAAACGTTTCAATTCTAAAACAAAATTACCAAAATACAATGATGTTTTTTTTTTCAATTATAACTTTTTACAACATTTCATTGACTCCGATTAAGATCAAAAAGGTTCGTTGGAAACATTGAACATTTTTTTCAGTAATTTTGAGCCAAATTACTGAAGTTCTAATTGAAAACAAAACAAGTTTTTGAAACATTTTATTAAATCTGATGATGGTTCCAAAGATTCATTCGAAACATTTCAGGTGAAAAAAATATCTAAAGCAAAAAACCAAAAATACTTTTTTAAAACAACATTTCATTAAAAAATTAATTCCAAACATTTCTTGCAATAATTTTGAGCTGAAAAATTAAAATCGAATTGATGGTTCTGATGATGATTCAAAAGGTTAATTTGAGACGTGTCAATTCTAAAACAAAATTACCAAAATAAAATAATGTTTCCTTTCAGTTGTAACTTTTTACAACATTTCATTGACACTGATGAAGATTCAAAAATGTCGGTGTGAAACATTGAACGTTTCTTATGGTAATTGACTGAAACAACATTTTATTCACTCTGATGATGGTTGAAACGGTCGATTCGAAACGTTTTAAGCGAAAAACTGATTTTCAGAACAAAAACGTAACAACACAAACAAATCGATCCGAAACGTTGCAACTCATCCGGATTAAATTGCATCGAAAACTTTCGATTTCTGTTGCGATACAGAATAACATATTTAAACATATTCAATTTATGTCAGTAAAAAGCTTGTAACTGTGCACCTTTTTGTGAAACAAAGCAAACGATGCGCATTCCGAGCGTCTACTTTTTTGTGGCATATATCCAAATGGTTCCAGAAGTTATTTTATTCCTTCCTGCGAGGAGCATCGCGTCTAGTTAATTTTCGACTGAAACTGCAAACGCTCCAGAGGTGAATTTTACAAATTATACGACCGAGTTGTGCGAGTTGTTGTCTCGCTTCCTCAAGAGACGCGGCCATAAACCTGTCGCGACGAAACTAGTTGCAGCTAGTTGCAACACACTCTGTTTAGTTAAATCTAGTTAAACATTACAAAATTTTAATTAGATCTGTTTACATCGATGATTTCTTAAAGGCGACAAACTCTTTATCAAAAAAGGGTTTGATAACGCGCGGGTAAATACCATAAATCAAAACCGAAATTTTTGGGCATTTCGGTGTTTACCCAGGCACTAACTAGATATGAGGGAACACAAATATTTGAAACCGTTTCCAGGTTTGTGTGTGGCTCGTGCGGCTCGAAAATTTGAGGTGAAAACGGGAAAATGCGCTAATTAAGAAATTTAACACCGGAGTGTAAGCTAACAGCTGTTATACTCTCCGTGAATGAGTACAGTAAATTAGAAAACACAACAACACATGTCCCGCTAAATGTTTCGTTTGAAAACGCGTAAAACTTGTTGACTAGGCACCAGGTGTGCGTCGGCAGGATTTGGAAACGCACCAAAATCGCTGAAGGGGTGCGACACGATTTACCGAGTGCGGTGGTCAGTGCGGCCGCGTGGGTCATTACACGGTCCGTTACGACCCGGAAAATTCGGTCTGATTGCGATGCGTGCGTAATTGAGTCGTTATGTCGCGGCGGGCGAGCAAATAAAATAAGCAAAAATGAGGCGCATTTCGCGCAAAAAGGCTTACCACCAGGAACCGGTGATGGGGGTGACCAGGAGGAGACAGACAGGCACGAGCACGGCGTGCATGACCGCGCACTCACTTCACCTAGGCGAGCCCCATGACTGGCGAGTCCGTCGTGGCCCGCTCACCTGGTCGCGGGGCTACGTGCGCCTGCGCCCGACCCGTCAACCCAAGACATACCCAAGCCCGTACCTATTGACCCCAAGCCGCGAAAATAACAAAAATCGCAGGATCGCACTCAAAAGGGCAGATACAGAGTGATGAAATAAAGGCGCCCGTGAGTAGCTACATGTTATAGACGATTTCCAACGAAACACAAATTTGAAAGCCAAAATAAAATTTGTTGTCTCTTCACCAAGTTATAAGCTTTCCTATTCAGACAATAAAAAACTATACAATTAACAATTTTGTAATACAGTAGAATCCGGTTATAACGAATCTCAAGGGACCATCAAAATCGGTTCGTTACATCCGAAGTTCGTTATAAGCGTTATTGAAAGAATACATGCAAGAGTGTTTTATGAGACCTTTATTGTCTCATATGAATATGCATATGTATAAAACCATTAAGAATATAAGGACTAAACTTAAGTGAAACAAAGCAAAATGCAACAAGTAACTTTATTTGAAAAATTTGTTATTTTCGACTGAACTATCGCATTCTTAAAGTATAAATTGTCTACACAAGTTCCAAAGTCACTAAGATTTTCAATAATTGAGTTCGGCGCACAGTAAAAATGTAAAAAATGACGAATGTTGTTATTACTAGATAAAATCTGTAATGCTGGTGCTTCCGGCTCATCCTCATTCCTCATTGGCTTCTTCTTGGCCACTTTTGTCTACCACAAATACCCAAATATTATGTTGTAACTAATAAATTGTTTACATTAATAGTCATTCATATTTAAGTTTCCGAAAAAATTTGAATTTTTTAATTGAGGGGCTCTATGCAAGAAGTACCTAAGTCACTTTTCATGTTCTATGATATTTGAGATTTATAATTCTGTTTCATCTGGAAATCACATTTTACTAAAGAAAACTTACTTTGGTAAAAAAAGATCATTCAAAGTCAAAACAATGTGATTTACAGGTCACATTAAAACATCAAATCTAAAATATGAAATATGAAATATGAAAAGTGACTTAGGTACTTCTTGCATAGAGCCATTCAATTATTGCTGAAATTCACGTTCACTTTGTTTCTATTTTTGTAACTACTACTCATTTAATGACAAGTCATCATCAGTTTCAAAGGTTATTACGCGTTATATACAATGCAAAGTTCGTTATAGTCGGCTTTTTCAGGTTCGTTATATCCGATAGTTCGTTATATCCGAGTTCGTTATAACCAATTAATTTTTATATTGCTACATAGGGGAAGATGTCGGGATTTGGAATAAAGTTCGTTATAACCGGATTCTACTGTATAAGCTTTCCTATTCAGACAATAAAAATATATACGATTAACAATTTTGTAATAATTTCATTGTTAGGGTCTAAATTGGATGCAGTTGGTGGAGCTTTTTTAAAAAAAAGTGTAAAAAATCTATTGAAACCTACTTTATTACCGATGTCAAAAGTACGGTTTCTTGGCTCCGAGGAAAATTTATCAATGTCGCAACATCGCAAATCTCCTAGGAAACGTTGGCAACAATAATTCACTTATCAATGTCAGTTCTCTTGTCAAATTTGAACGATACAAGTCAAATGTCCTAAAAAGTTTTAAAATGGAATACAATTTCAGTGAATATCTAGACATGTTGCTCCGCTTGGGCGAGACAGATAATAACGCATCAGAAGCTGCTAGAAAATATGCTAGAGTGTATCCACATCGACGTCATCCAGATGCTAACGTAATTAGAAAAGTGGAGCAAAAATTAAGAGAAAATGGCCAAATAGTGCCGATTTCTGTAAACGGTAGACGACCTCGTGAAGTTCGTACAGCACCGTTGGAGGAAGCTGTTGTGGAAGCGATTGTAACTGGATCAGGACGAAGCATACAAGGATTAGCGCGACAGTCACTCTAAATCACTTTTTCCTATTCTGAGATATTTCAGATTTTATGTTTCAATTTGATCTGGAAATTACATTATTTCGTTTTTGACTGATCTGTTTTTACTAAATAACATGGTTAGGGGCCTTTTAAACGGGAATCAGTAAGTGCGACCGAAAGTTCATCCATTCTTATCAGAAATAGCGCAAATAGTAAAAAATCTCTACGTCACTTAGGGACTTTTTGCATACAGCCCTTCAATTACCTGTTTGTTGTGTATTCTTGTTTAATTACATTAAATTCTTTTGAAGTAAAAAAAGTTATGTCAACGTTACAGTTGTTTGTCTTGCACAAGTGACAGTATCTGTCAGTGTTGGTTGTTTAGATACAAGAAGTAGGCCTACCTGAAAGTAATTCTTTAGAAAAAGAAATATGTGCAGTATTGCCACGTTGTTTATTTATTGACAAATTGTTTTAATTTTAAACAGAATCTATTTGGACCATTTTTGTTGCGATTTCCACAATGCTTCAACAGAAAGCATTGTCCTAATATCAATCATGGGCACCTTTTTTTCATCACCCTGTATAAATCGGAGACGCGACTAATGGCGCGTTGTCTTCGAAACGTCCTTTAAATCAGTCCGGCTGCCCCATTAAGATGCTGATATCGTGATAGATTATCAGCGACTCTGCGATATGTAAATCCGGCGCACGTATTGATGTATCTGTCGTAATATGTCTCGCAAATTTGTCAACTCTTTGCCTGAGTTGAATGCTGAGCTGACAGTCGGTACTCATTAGTACTGAATTTACGCACACGATTCTAAACCAAACTGGAGACACCTGGATCGAGAGATCCGGATGTTTTACCTCCCATTAAAACCCGACGAACAAGTACCTAAACGTTACACTTATCCGGGTATTATTGCCCGGATTATCAATGAATAAAGAGCCCTTGTAACTGTGACAAGTTAAGAATACAACGGCTCGGCTTACACGGACCATCACAATGTTTGAAACTGTATTCTAACAGGTATTTCAAGCATCCAACGTGGATTTCTAGATCATGAGAAACTGCCTCTTTCAAAAATACATGGAAACCACACAATGAAGATTAGTAACTTCCCTAAAAATTTTGTAAATAAAATTATTCCTAATTATTATAAAGAAGTTTGAAAATGGTGTCTGGAGGAGTTAACTGAGTTCATTTGTTGTTTTCTTTTTGACAATGGATGGAGTGAACTGTCCAAACTTAGTCATTACTCTTCCACATTGTATTTAAGAGACATTTCTGGCCTTTGGGTTATTAGAATACAACGAGACGCTCCGGTTGGTGAGATTGGGGACAATTAGGCAGATTAAGTTGTTTAAAAATGGCGAAAATCAGGATGTTAACAACAACAGAAATTACAAAATGAAATTTTACAAATTGGACACAAGTAGGCCCTTTGGTACAAGGCCCATCCTTAGAAAAAGGCGACTGTTATTATAAAATACTAAGAGAGAATTCAATAAAAAACCTAAATAATTTTATTTTATATTTTTATTTTTAGTTGAATAAAAAATAATAACCGCCACTTGGAATGAATATTTGGCGCTTGGATTTAGTACTTGATTTAATATTTGATATTTCAATTGATCAAAAAGATGAAAGATAATTAATAATAAATTATTTTTAGATTCGTTTAGCGGTTGAATTAAATTGTTGATATTTGGTGAAGAATATGTAGTGACAATAATTCAAAAATGTTTCTGGCCACTTTAAAAACTAATCGAGAAAAATTGTATAAAAATATTTTAAAACCTGACCTAGGAACCAAAAGTTTAGTAAATAATTCGAAAATTAAAGAGAACAAATTATTTGCTAAAAGAAACAAATTTGTAACTTGTACAAGTGATAATAAAAATTATAGATTCCACTTGGTTTTAAAAATTGTCACTTCAAATTAATATTTGCCACTTGAACTTCACACTCGACACTTGGATTTAATATTTGACAGTAGCATTTAATATTTGTCACTTGAATTTAATATTTTCCCCTATGATTTCATAACTGCCATTTGAATTTAATACTTGATATTTGAATTTAATACTTCCCATTTGAATTTATCATAAAAAGGAAAGATGATGGCACAATTGAGATATTGAGGCCCTTTGGTGCAAGGCCAATCCTATCAGAAAGGCGACTGTAATTGTAAAATATTAATTGAGAATTCAATAAAAAACTAAATCATTTTATTTTATATTTTTATTTCTAGTTAATTAACTAAAATTGAATAAAAAATAATAACCGCCACTTGGAATGAATATTTGGCGCTTGGATTTAGTACTTGATTTAATATTTGATATTTGAACTGATCCAAAAGATGAAAGATAATTAATAATAATTTACTTTTAGATTCGTTTAGCAGGTTGATTTATATTGTTGATATTTGGTGAAGAATATGTAGTGGCAAA
Source organism: Dascillus cervinus (assembly GCA_949768715.1). NCBI lineage: Eukaryota > Metazoa > Arthropoda > Insecta > Coleoptera > Dascillidae > Dascillus > Dascillus cervinus. The sequence goes on from OX458322.1 coordinate 22,369,510, forward strand.
AATCCAAAAATGTTTCTGGCCACTTAAAAAACTAATCGAGAAAAATTACATAAAGATATTATAAAACCTGACCTAGAAACCAAAACTTTAGTAAATAATTCCAAAATTAAAGAGAACAAATCATTTACTAAAAAAAAGCGAATTGGTAACTTGTACAAGTTATAATAAAAATTCCATTTGGTTTTAAAAATTGTCACTTCAAATTAATATTTGCCACTTGGGCTGCCTCCTCGACACTTGGATTTAATATTCGACAGTTGCCTTTAATATTCACGACTTGAATTTAATACTTGTCACTTGGATTTATTATTTTCCGCTATAATTTCATAACTCCCACTTGAATTTAATATTTTGATTTAACACTTGTCATTTGAATTTTTTTAGTTGAATTAAATTGTTGATATTTGGTGAAAAATCGATTTTGAACAATGTTTCTGGCCTAAATAATTACAAAATTAAAGAGAATAACTCAATAATTGAAAAAAAAATTTATAAATTCTGCTTGGTACTAAAAATTATCACTTCATTTAATATTTTCCACTGGACACTTACATTTAATATTCGCCACTTGCATTTAGTACTTGCCACTTGAAGACGAAAGATACTAACAAATCAGAAATTTCTTCAATTAATTACTAAAAATATTATTCATCCTAATTAACAGTTTTTTTTTAATTTTGAGCGTTCGAATTCCCCGAGACCCATAACTCGAGAATCAAAAATTAATTTCGAATCGCGGATGAGTTTCGGGCGCCCCATTTCTTCGGGCGCCCCGAGCGACGATCACCTTTTCTCCTCTCGCGGAGGAGCGCTCACGCGATCGCCATAAACCATGATCGCATCGGGAAAAAAAACAATTTTCATAATAATTTAATTCACCATTAACCGTCTCAATTTACCGAAGGGCGTTCCGAGCGCGGCCAGAAAAACCGGCGTAAATAAATGAATCGGTGAGTTGAAAAACAGTACAAGTCCAAAAATCTTATTTTGAGATAATTAACAATAAAAGTGTTAAGACAAGTGCTTTGCCTCATTGGGCGGCTAGACTTGCTGCAACACTAATTCAATTTCACCAAATTGTACTGCTCTTAGTCTCAACTTATTCTTCTTCATATTTACAGCAATTTTATGACATAAAATCAAAATGGACTTGTACTGTTTTTCAACTCACCGATTCAAATATGATGCGCGTTTTAATGCGTTACGGAGAGGCAGTTTCCACACACGCCGAAAAGAAGCAGAGAACATTGCTGGGAACAAGACAAGTATTCATTGATTGTGAATTCCTCGGTAGCGAATCCTGACGTTCAGACAGTCGCATTTTGCTGTCAGTCGACAAAAAAACGACCCGGGTATTTTATTTTCCTGCCAAGGTTAATTCAGAGCATCTCCAAGTAAAATAATAGTGTATCTTACATTCTATCTGGTTTCCGATGCAGTTTTAAGAGGGATTTAATGCTGGCGTGCAATTGACAGAGAGAATGCGCGACGTCTCAGCGTCCACCACGGCCGGCTGACGAAGATATTGAGTTAGAGGCGCAAATTCGGAATCACTCATAAATCGGTGGGAACCGGCCGGCCTTAAATCGCGCACAATTCAACGCGAAACAGTAAAGCGTGCTGTCAATTATTTTACAATATAATCAGCACTAAAGTACGAAACACAATCGGCAGGAATTATATACGGGCGTATCTTTGCCTACCGTAATTTCTGATAAGGCAACATTTTTAAAATAACCGAAACGAGTTCTCGAACAGAGATTCTCGGTCGACTGAGATATTTATGATTACATTTGTAGCCGTTCACTTGTTTCACTATGTGAGGAGAATCGAGAATGCGGTATTGTCAGTCACATCTGCGGAACTTTCTGTGTTTTAAATATCATCCCGGGTTTATTTGATGGTTGGATTTCGTCATAATTCTCGCAGAGTTCGAAACGCGCTTTTTCAACGTCCAAGAAATCGGTGCGAAATACAGGGTGATGAAAAAAAAGTGCCCGTGATTGATATTGGGACAATGCTTTCTGTTGAAGCATTGTGGAAATCGCTACAAAAGTGGTCCAAATAGATTCTGTTTAAAATTAAAACAGTTTGTCTAAGTGCACAACGTGGCAATACTGCACATATTTCTTTTTCTAAAGAATTATTTTCAGGTAGGCCTACTTCTTGTATCTAAGCAACCAACACTGACAGATACTGTCACTTGCTTAAGACAAACAACTGTCACGTTGACATAACTTTTTTTATTTCAAAAAAATTTAATGTAATTAAACAAGAATACACAACAAACAGGTAATTGAAGGGCTGTATGCAAAAAGTCCCTAAGTGACGTAAAGATTTTCTACTATTTGCGTTATTTCTGATAAGAATGGATGAACTTTCGGTCGCACTTACTGATTTTCGTTTAAAAGGCCCCTAACCATGTTATTTAGTAAAAACAGATCGGTCAAAAACGAAATAATGTAATTTCCAGATCAAATTGAAACAAAATCTCAAATATCTCAGAATAGGAAAAAGTGACAGAGTGACTGTCGCGCTAATCCTTGTATGCTTCGTCCTGATCCAGTTCCACTTCACGATGTCGTCTACCGTTTACAGAAATCGGCTATATTTGGCCATTTTCCTTAAAGTTTTGCTCCACTTTTCTAATTACGTTAGTATCTGGATGACGTCGATGTGGATACACTCTAGCATATTCTCTAGCAGCTTCCGATGCGTTATTATCTGTCTCACCCAAGCGGAGCAACATGTCTAGATATTCACTGAAATTGTATTCCATTTTAAAACTTTTTAGGACATTTGACTTGTATCGATCAAATTTGACAAGAGAACTGACATTGAAAAGTGAATTATTGTTGCCAACGTTTCCTAGGAGATTTGCGATGTTGCGACATTGATAAATTTTCCTCGGAGCCAAGAAACCGTGCTTTTGACATCGGTAATAAAGTAGGTTTCAATAGTTTCTTTACACTTTTAAAAAAAAAAGTACCATCAACTGCATCAAATTTAGACCCTAACAATGAAATTGTTACAAAATTGTTAATCGTATAGATTTTTATTGTCTGAATAGGAAAGCTTATGTCTTGGTGAAGAGACAACAAATTTTATTTTGGCTTTCAAAATCGTGTTTTGTTAGAAATCGTCTATAACATGTAGCTACTCACGGGCACCTTTATTTCATCACCCTGTATTGCCGCTATTGTCTCAATTTTTATGAACGCACCTTCTGCATTTTTCTCACCATTCATCTCATATCGAAGAACTACAGAGAAAAAACTCAAGTTCAGTTAATTATTACCAAACAGTGTTTGGAAACTAGTAACCAACTGAACTGTTTGGTTTTTCTCAACCGTTTGGCTGGTTGCTATCAAATTGTTTAGTTAATTTTGTTGTTTAGTTAGGTTTTACCAATTATTTTGGTGGAATTCAATTGAAGTTTAGTTAAGTGTTACCAAACCGTTTAGAAACTATTAACCGAATTTTTCATTGTTACTGAATTGTATGGTTATTATTTGTTGAACTGTTTTCCTGCGTTACTGACGAGTTTGGTTATTTTTTACTAAATGGTTTAGGTATTTCTTACTCAACTGTTTGGTTAGGTCTTATCAAATATTCAGTTAATTCTGTCGTTTAGTTACGTTTTACTAAAGTCGTCGGTTATTTATTTCTAAACTATTTTACTTTATTTTAAATTTGGTAGAATTTAACTGAATTTTAGTTAAACGTTACCAAACCGTTTAGAAACTATTAACCGAATTTTTCATTGTTACTGAATTGTATGGTTATTATTTGTTGAACTGTTTTCCTGCGTTACTGACGAGTTTGGTTATTTTTTGCTAAATGGTTTAGGTATTTCTTACTCAACTGTTTGGCTAGGTCTTATCAAATATTCAGTTAATTCTGTCGTTTAATTACGTTTTACTAAAGTCGTCAGTTATTTATTTCTAAACTATTTTACTTTATTTTAAATTTGGTAGAATTTAACTGAATTTTAGTTGAACGTTACCAAACCGTTTAGAAACTATTAACCGAATTTTTCATTGTTGCTGAATTGTATGGTTATTATTTGTTGAAGTGTTTTCCTGCGTTACCGACGAGTTTGGTTATTTTTTACTAAATGGTTTAGGTATTTCTTACTCAACTGTTTGGCTTGGTCTTATCAAATGTTCAGTTAATTCTGTTGTTTAGTTACGTTTTACTAAAGTCGTCAGTTATTTAGTTCTAAACTATTTTACTTTATTTTAAATTTGGTAGAATTTAACTGAATTTTAGTTAAACGTTACCAAACCGTTTAGAAACTATTAACCGAATTTTTCATTGTTGTTGAATTGTATGGTTATTATTTGTTGAAGTGTTTTCCTGCGTTACTGACGAGTTTGGTTATTTTTTACTAAATGGTTTAGGTATTTCTTACTCAACTGTTTGGCTTGGTCTTATCAAATGTTCAGTTAATTCTGTTGTTTAGTTACGTTTTACTAAAGTCGTCAGTTATTTATTTCTAAACTATTTTACTTTATTTTAAATTTGGTAGAATTTAACTGAATTTTAGTTAAACGTTACCAAACCGTTTAGAAACTATTAACCGAATTTTTCATTGTTGTTGAATTGTATGGTTATTATTTGTTGAAGTGTTTTCCTGCGTTACTGACGAGTTTGGTTATTTTTTACTAAATGGTTTAGGTATTTCTTACTCAACTGTTTGGCTTGGTCTTATCAAATGTTCAGTTAATTCTGTTGTTTAGTTACGTTTTACTAAAGTCGTCGGTTATTTATTTCTAAACAATTTTACTTTATTTTAAATTTGGTAGAATTTAACTGAATTTTAGTTAAATGTTACCAAACCGTTTAGAAACTATTAGCTAAATTTTTTGGTACCACAGCTGAACTGTTTGGTTATTATTTGCTGAAATGTGTTACTGAAGAATCTGGTTATTTTTTACTAAACGGTTTAGGTACTTTTTACTGAACTATTTGACTAGTTCTTATCAAATCGTTTGGTTAATTTTGTTGTGTAGTTACCTTTATCAGAATGGTTAGTTATTTACTTCTAAATTGTTTTGCCAAGTCCCCAAAATGTTTATTTATTTCTTATTAATTTCTTATACATTTTATTGTAGTTGTTAATTTGATGAATACAATTTTTATTTACATTTTCCAAAAAATACATTCTGTAGTATTAACATAAAACCACAAAAAATGGAATGTTTTTAAGAAAATAACTCAAAATTAATAATAAAACAACTTATAACAATATACCGGGTCTCGACATTAACCATCGATGTCCACAATAATTTTTACATCGTAACTGACTTCTTTGATAATTCTATGATTCGGGACATGAGATATCCAAGAATCGTGCAATAGAAACACAGAATTTTCAGATTCTGGTATCTGGTATCAACATTATAGACAATAATATCTTTGATAAGCATAAAATTAACTAATCATCAATTGATTTCAGTCACATCACACACAAAATCAAATTATAAAAAATTATTATCGACCTATTTATAACACACCGGAAAGCGATGCGAATATCACAACGTAGCGTGTTCTTACACAATGGAATTACAAGATAAAAAAATTGTTTTGTCTTCTGTAGTCGGGGCGAACAAACACGGTGAAGAAACGACGTAATCTTCATTAGCTCGGTAATTAATAACCGAAATTTGCGAACATATAGGCAAAGAGTTGTTGACGGTAACCAAACCGTTTTTACAAGGGCTGCATTGTTAAGTAAGCACCAAGAATATATCAGTTTTGTAATTTTTAAACAAATTTCGGCTAGTAGTAACAAAACTTCGGTCAAAATTGAATGAATAAAACCAGTTTATCATATTATTTTTCTCGGTGATGGTTTGTTTTAAAATTAATAAATTGGAAACGAAGCCAATAATTAAATAGTGCAATTTGAACTGATAATGGAAGATCCGGGAATAGGTTGCAGGCAATTGGGATGAGATCTGAAGAAAACCAAATATATTACAATTATTTGAAAAATTTTAGTGAATTCCCAAAATCCAACGCTTGAAGGTTTTTATAATATTTTGTTAATTGAACAGTTTGGTCCTCTGTCTTCGTAAGATTACAGAGAAGGTTGAAATTTATGATTTTATTTAGTTTGCCCTATTTTTTAAGGAAACATTTTCAGTTTATTTTAAGTTTAAGTAACTTATTGACTTGTTTGGACTCAAAATTCTTATAAGAACTTTTTTTTATCATTTTACATTTAAAACAAATTGAACAAATTTCAAGATTACAGAGTCAGTATTACAATAAAGTAATAACAATAGTTTTGTATTGTAGAAAACAAAATCATCGGATCTTAAGTTTTCATTGAAGATGAGTTAAAAATATTTGATTCGGGACTTGAGACATCAAAAAATCGTGAAATAGACACACAGTATTTTCAAATTCTGGTATTTTTTATTCAAAATACGAAAAAAAAAATATTTTGTCTTCTGTAATCGAGGCGAGCAAACACGACGAAAAAACGATGTCAACCAAATCGTAACCAAGCAGTTTTGCAACAACACATAGTTTTGGCAATATAAGTAGCTCTACAGGCTTCTACTTCTATCTATCTTGTTCTTTTTAGTCCTCATTAGTCGAAGTATGTGCTAGTCATGAAATAGACAACTTGGCCCGCATGAGGGAGTTGTGTAAACCTTGCTGGAGCTGGTGGTGATGTGTGCAGAACTTCTTTCTTCTTCCAAAAACGTCCAGATATTTTACCGGAAGCGTTATCAATTGTACCTCAATGACAAAGGTGACTTGACTTAGTACCAGTTTCGAATTTATCAGAAAAAATCAGAAAAAACTCGGGTTGTTTGTGCGTTCCTCTTTTTGTTAATTCTGGTTATAGTTGTTAAGACTTTGTAATAAAACAAGCTTTGTGGTTCCTAATAAATCAGTTTTTGCACGTTAAAGAAATTTTGGTCAGCAATAACAAAAGCCAATTTAATCATTTATCTTGAATTGTTTTCGTCTTAAGGAACCATGGTTTTTAAAACTCATAAAAGTAAAGAAAAATAGAGTTGATTTGATTGAATACTTACTGAGACAGGAGGCAGTACTAAAGACCACAAAAATGGCAATTTAACAAATCACCGAGTATTGTATTTTGGCATAAACAATCATTAAATTTATGTGACAACTAATGGCTCCCAAGTGGCCTGTGAAAGCTTGAGAAGACCCTTTAAATATGTTCTCATCTTCATTAATAAGATACAAATAAACAGGAAGCTTTCGGTTAGAAAGAACTATCATCAATAGATGCACTAAGAAGTGGTTGAAATGAAACCTAACCTAAACCTAAGGAAAAACCTAGCCCTAAAGATTGGTCGCGCGACTTTGAAAGGAATGAAGTAGCGAGACTAATTATAAACGGAAGTTTACCTGATTTTTTAATGGATGACAGGTCTTTGTTATCTAGAAGAAATGACTTATGGTAGAATAGGAAGAATAAGGGAATATTTCAGACCTCGCCGAAAGGCAGAATTAACGAGATCGGAGACAACCAATAGAAAAAAAGGGCCCTACAGAATGCCCTCAAAGGGTTAGGCGCTTCAAAACGAAGGACAAGAAACAAACCGTGGGAAATAGTAACACCATTCAGAAAGGACTCTAGGAAAATTGGCAAATTATGCCCAAGGGTGTTCCAAGACAGGCTCTTCCGTTTCTACTTAAAAATGTGTACTTTCTGGAACACTACATTAATTGAGTACGTTAAACGCAGAACTCTGTAGTTGCATTAGAGATGGTTTTGAGTTAGAAGCAAAAAACTAATATTTTCTATAATTGATCTTATAGACATTTGATATTTTTTTAGTAGATAAATATGGTTATCTAAATAAATCATAAATTCATGCATTGCTTATAAATTTAAATTGAATTGTAGCCAACAAAAAATAAATAAATTTGTAAATACCAAGTTTTGCAACCAACTTAGAAAACCAACTGGTTGCTAGTAGAAAATTGTTTAATAACAACAGCAATAAAATGAAAGTTTATTAACCTTGCAAAAAAACAATTAAACTTAAGTCACATTTTGTAAATAAAAATATTAAGTTAAAATGACAAAATGTTTAATAAATTCTTTTAATTTTGTTTACATTAAACTTCTACTTAATCTAAATTCTCTCTCTCCACAAATTCGTCATATTCTTCATTATCTTGATTGATGGGATTATCAATTATCTTAAAATATTCCAAGTCTTGATTTTGTCGCCAATCAGCCCCATAATGTTAATGTATCTATTGAAGATTTATCTCCCTTAGACAATTGCCAATTTTAATAACTTGTGGATTTAGCTCTGAAAGTCGTTTACCGCGTTTCGATACACTTTCAGAGAAAACTTGTAAAATATTTCACCACTTAATCCCAAGAATGCTTTTTTTACTAACTCTCAATAAAGTTCCAGACAAATTTGGTATAAAATATTTAATAGAAATTCCACGAAGATTTGGTGTACCTCTTTTTGATTCTAATCCTTCCATACATTTTAAAATAAACATGTCTTGCCTAATCTTATTGTTAGCAGAAAATAGCATCTGATGAAAATGTCCCTCATCGCTAATTGTTTGTATGAATTCAATATTCGTTGTTTATGATTGCAGTTAGGGCGTTCTGGCAAAGCTTTAGGTTTGTGTCTAGAAAAATAATGTAATAACCACTTTCTTGACACGTATTTTTTTTTTTTTAAGTTGCTTAATTTTAATATAAGAAGTCTTAAATAATTAATTTTGCAATATTCCTCTACCACTTTGTAGCTTGAACTAATCGTTTTCTTCCTTTACCTTTTTCACAAGAAGTTACAAAAGCTTCTAAATCCATTTTTAACACGGCGAAAACTTAAAGAGAGCTGTGAAATGTCACGCTTGAAACATAAACATAACCTCTAAAATGTTTGTCACATGGTGCACAAACACTTGTTCTGATTGGCTAATGCAAATACAGTAGAGTCCGTCAAGGGACCGTCATAATCGATTCGTTATATCCGAAGTTCGTTATAAGCATTAATGAGAGAATCAATGCAAGAGTATTTTGTGAAACCTTTATTATATAATGCATATGTATAAAAAAATTATAAATATAAGGACTAAACTTAAGTGAAACAAAGCAAAATGTAATAAATAAGTAATTTTATTTGAAATTTTTTTTTATTTTTGACTGAACTGTCGCATTTTTAAAGTATAAATTGTCCACATACGTTTCAACGTCACTAAAATTTTCAATAATTGAGTACCATAAAAGAGTACAAAATTACGAATGTTGTTAATACTTCTCACACAACTTCCTGTGTAGATAAAATCTGTAATAATTTTAAAATCAAAGTGAAACTCTGTTTTTTTGTAATAATTCACATGTGCTCAAGGGGTTTATGTGATACGGTCACTTCTTAAAAGGTCTTAGCGATAATTTGAAAACCGTAATATCCGGTCAACTGCGCTTTTCTGTTGAAATATGTTCTATTTAAAAGGCATAGTAATAAATTTGTCAGAGTCGTAAACTGACGCAGTGGCGATGCTCTCACAAGTAATGCAATACGAAACACAAAACGTACAACGGGGAATTACCGACCAAGATTATTGCGTGTTATACAGGGTGCGGCCAAAAAACGCCGCAAGCCGTATCTCCGTTATTTATGGCTCGATTGAAATGAAACAAAAACTGGAATAAATCGTTTTATAAGCACTACATGTGCACCATAATTTAAATTTCTTCAACGTCAATTTCAAGGTCGGATGATAATCAATTTAATTTTTTCAAATCAATAGGTATATTTTTCTATTTTTATTCTGAAGGAGATTTTTTTACTGAATCCAAAGTGTGTCACATATTACAATTTATTTAACAGTAATTTCGAAAATAAGTAAATAAAATATTTGTAACTTTCTCCTTCCAAAAAAATCTGGTATGCTATGGAAAACAATTACACGTTGTCATTGAAGTTTTTTGTGATATGGAAAACAATCAGAATGCTGAAATTATTTTAATGTTAAAGTGAAAAACTACACAACGCAAAAGGAAAAAACAATCTACAAACATTGTTCAAAGTGACGGTTTTTTAGGCCGCACCCTGTATACACTGAAAAATTTGTTATAGCGGATTGAAATTTGATTAATTTCGCCCTTTTCAAGTTCGCTATATCCGACAATTCGTTATATCCGAGTTCGTTATAACCGATTGATTTTTACATTGTTATATAGGGGAAAATGTCGGGACTTGGAATAAAGTTCGTTATAACCAAAGCCGTTATAACTGGATTCTACTGTACATAGTTTTGCTACTCAAATGCAATTACAAATACAAGGTTTTGCATCTCACTCGAGTTTTTAAATACTATTGATAAAGCGAATGCCCAATTTTGCACCTCAAAACCTGGTTTAGGTTGTAAACATTTACTGTAACACTGAATAGGCAAAGTAACTCGATTTTTCTTGTTTTTGATAAATACATACAAGTTTTGCATTTAGCGTACTCATTTCTCCAGTAATCTACCTACAGAAATCGACGACTCGTGGTTTAGCAAACTTGCCTGGAACAAGAAACGAAATAGTATATTATGCAACAAGCACAAAATGATGCTCATTTTGCACGAGTATGAATTGCCATTTTGTACGCGTTGCATACTATACTTTTTCTACGACAATCTACTGCTCACGCGTTTAACATACTTTAAACAATTGATACAAAAAATATAAAAATATTTCTTTTATTGCTTTAAACACATGAAAATAAAGAATTACTTATTCCAACAAATCATATAAGTTCGAGTGCCTGTACAATAGTGCTCAACCAGCTAAGAAAAAAAATAAACAATGAAATAACTTTATTTAAAGTTAATTGTACAATTATTGAAAATCATTTTTGGAGAGCTTGTGGAATGTTGGGTACTGATATTCTCTTGATAATGGCAATTTTCTGTCGTTGAAGTCGACGACCTTTCACGGTTTCCCATTCCTGAAATCGATGGTAAGTTTGAATTGTCCTGTATTGCATTTGCAATTTTATTAGCTATGTCGAGCTTATTTTTCTTCGATTCATCGATATATCCCTCAGCCACTGCCGTGGACTTCCAGCCACCGTGACGTTTTAATGTGGTTATGCCACCACCAACATCAACAAGAATTGTTGCGGCAGATCGGCGAAAGCAGTGCCCGGTATATAATTCGTGATTTGGCAATTTTAAATACTTGGCAATGCTTTTGCTCATGGCTCCAAGCTTATTCAGGCCTATTCTTTGAACGGTACATTTTCCTTTTTGATAGTTAATGAAAAACCACAGACCATTAACATTTGGAGGGCGAAGAATTCCGTTTTTTTTGGAAATTTCGTAGTAAGGACTGGTTACAGTAAAATTTCGTACAATTTTGGTTTTAGTGTCTGGTATTGTTACAACAGCTGAACCCAAATCATTGAAATCAGTAACTTTCATTTGATGTAATTCGGGTCTTCTACATGCACATAACTAATGCAACGTGCAATATAAATTATTAAGAATTTGAATTCAGAATTGAATGTTTGGTACTTGGATGATGGTTCTTTAGGTGGTAAGGCTTTGGATGTCTTACAAGACTTAGAAACGATAATTTCCGAAATTAAGAAAATTGATTTGGTTCTTAATTTCAATAAATGAGAACTTTTCTTCCTTAATAATGTTTCGGAATTAAACAAGTCTTCAATTTTGGAGAGATTCGAATTATTAGCTCCTTGTATTCACGTTTGTAATGTTGAAGACCTTTTTATTCTTGGTTGTCCTATTTTCGATGCAGCAATTCCTCCATTCATTTCTAAAAAAATTGATTCATTCTCTTTACTTTCTTCAAATCTATGTAAAATTAATCCTCATATTAGTTTATTTTTACTCCACCATTGCTTTTGGATACCTAATTTCACTTATAATCTCAGATGTTGTCCTTTTTGGAAATTTCAAAATGAGTGTCTTAAATAAGACAATATTGTTATTACTTCTTTGGAAAAACTTTTGAATATTAAATTTACAATAAGATCTTGAACTGAAGACAAATTACCAATCCGTTTTGGTGGATTAGGTATAAGGTCTATAATTGATATTTCATCGCCTGTCTTTTTGTTTTATATATTTTCTAATTGTGAACTTATTATGTCCATTCTAGTTTTGCTAATTTTGAAATTACATCCCTTAACGAGGCTGTTGATTATGGGAAGGAAATTTCTAATTCGTCTACTTTCAAAACAGCTTTCTATTCAAAGAAATTGGGACTTACCTATCTGTGAGAAAATATTTCAAAATTTATTATCTTCCTCAAATATCACACAAAAAGCTATCTTATTAGCTGGATCTGAACTTGAATCTGGAGCTTGGCTTGAAGCTCTTCCATCTTGTAAATTAGGTACCCTTTTAGAAAAAAACATCTTACAAATTGCTATTTCACTTAGATTGGGCATCAATTTCTGCCATCCTCATATCTGCTCGTGCGGTTCTTCTGTAGACTCGTTGGGTCATCATGGTTTATCCTTCATTAAAAATGCTGGTAGACTCTCTTCTCTAAGCTGTATCAATGACATTATTAAACGTGCTTTCTCTTCTGCCAACATCCCTTGTATCCTTGAGCCTAATGGTATTCTGAGGGATGATGGCAAACGTCCAAATGGTATTACAGTTATTCCATGGAAAGTAGATAAATCTTTAGTTTGGGATTTTACTTGTACGGATACACTTGCCCCTTATCATTTGACTGATTCTTCATTTTCTGCAAGATCTGCTGCCCACTTGGCAGAAAATCTTAAGAAAAAAAAATATAAGTCAATTTCTGATGATAATTTTTTTGTCGCCTTCGCCGTGGAAACTTTGGGTCCTTGGAGTGATGATCCCTTTCTCTTCTTGAAGATTTGGGGAGGCGTATTGTACAAACAACGGGAATTCCTCAAGCCAAAACATATTTAAAGCATCAAATAAGTTCGGCTATACAGAGAGGCAACGTTGCTAGTGTTCTTGGTACAGCCCCGCTTTCTTCTTCTCTTAATGAGTTACTTTATTTATTCTAGTTATTACTTATGTTATGTTATTTTACTTTGTTGTTATATACATGTTACTTTTTATTAAAGAAATATTATTATTTCAAAAAAAAAAAAAAAAATTAGTACAACTAAATTATTTATTATTATATAGCTTTATAAAACTTACTTTTGTGACTAAGTATATTTCATCTGGGGCTTCAGAAATAAATTTTTTGATGTCATTTGATGTAAAGATCTTTGACCTTTTCGGCCTGTAACCGGCGGACTGTTGCTTGAGGAATGCTTTCAGTTTTAAATATTTGGCAAGATCTATATTGTCATAGATACTAAGAGTCGTTCTCAGCATGGAATATTCTGTTCATAAAAAATAAAATTTGAGTCCCATTTAAGTTGAGCATCGTAACGATTTGGTGTCGTTGGCGCATTGTCAATAAGGATTCATGCCCGTCTCTAGGAAATACAGCGTTTCTTAGAAAGTGCTTTGAACCGTCGAGTTAAATGATCGTAATGATGAGCAAACAGCGAGATTTGTTTAAATTTGCCTACTTTCAACTTTCCGGTTCGTTGAAACAGTCAGTTTAAACAAAAATAAATTTCCTAGAGGGAACAACCGTCCGACCGTTATGCTAATTGCAATGACTTTTTCCACGTTCCGCCGCCCCGCGGCCGCTTCAAATTTAAAAATTCTGCTCATTGTGCCGCATTAAATCGCGGCCGGATATTTATCTCCTTTCGAGTGCGCTCGCAGTTAAAACTGTAGCGTTGAAATCCGCATGTGTACTCTCTGAATACATAATTGCACAATTCATATGTACTGTCACATAAGTCTGCCGTGAATAGGTAATTATTGCCGTACTTTACGGCCCCAGATGCAAATCTGATTAGACCTCTTATTTGCGATCCGCAACAAAACACATTTTTATCAGCGACGCAATTAAATTAGGACGAGATTAAGAGATCGAGGTCGAGGCGATGCTCTATCAAAACAACCCTTGCTTCAGCCCATAAAGTGGAGAACGTCAATTCCAAGGTTATCCTGGTATTGAATTAAAACAGTGCAACGTTATTTCTTGCATTTTTTATTGTGAATCATTTTCTTTGTCGTTCGTAACAAAGTGTCCAGACAGGCATGAATCGCGCCATTCCGCTGACAATAAGTGATTTTCGGAATTTTTTATTTTGACGGGGAAGTACAGTTACTGTAAATCCTTCACAAAGTTGAATAAAATTTGATGATTTTATTCTGCTCGAATACAGTAGAAGCTGGTAAATTGGTTCATTAATTAAGGAAATTGGCTGCTTATGGTAAAATTCTCTTTTTTGGGTTCGGATTTATGCATTGAAATATTGAGCCGGCGCGTGTAGGTCGGTTTCGGTTGCTTTATGTATTAATCATTAAAACAAGTGATATTTAACCAAATTGTGATGCTTAGCGTCGTGTAATCAAAGTATTATGCCAAAGACATTGGGATGATAAATGTACATTTTTCTATACCTAGGCAATGAACCAATTAAAACTGCACAACTGTAATTTGTGTGCATAGACACTGAAGTTAAACTTGTTATCACAAATGAGCAATTTAGTGGCCACCAGTGATAAAAGGGAACTTTTAGCTTTTTTTAAATCGAGAAATTAAAAAATTTGAAGCACTTGCTCCATTTCACACAATCTTAGATGAATGAATCACTTCACTGCGCATTTCTCTTATTTTAGTGACGCTTTTGACGTTTTTGCGCGGTAATGTTAGATGGGGGTATTAACTGTCAGATTTATTCAACTGTTTTCCATGTTTTACTAATTATAATTTTCAACTGTTTTATTGCCCACTTGATTTTTGCGGTTAACTGTAATAAAAACTTAAATTGCTAGTAAGCTTTAGTAATTTAATTTAATAGTTCAGTGTATTAAGACTTTTTTACTGAGAATCAAATATTCCTACGAAACATACAAAATATACAGCGTGGTCCATTTCAAAAAATGCAATTTTTGTAAATATCTTAAAATGTTGACGTTTGACAATAATTATTTCCTAATTAAATCGACTTTGTAGCTCCAATATTAAAAAGTTACCAATGATGAACATTTAATATGAATCATCTTGTTTTTTTTTTGTTTAAAATATTCTAACAATGCATACGGAGTCATTGCTTCAACTATGCGATGACTTGTAATTATACTACAAGCTTGTGATTACTAAAGACTTCAGAAGGAGAATGGAATAAAGCCTAAAATATGTTTACGACTGTTTGCAAAACTTCAACTTAAATTTTATGGCTCTCTTAAAATCATAAGTGACGCATATCCGTTGCAACAGCTCCTTAAGGGAAACTTATTTTTCTAAGTGCTAATTAAGTTAAACCAAACTGTTTCTGGGTTGTTTCATAAGTGCCAACAGTAACCTAACCTAAAGCATTTGTTTACGATGTTCCAATTTAATGAGTGTTGGTCAAATTATTAGGAAAATTAAAATTCAATCTCCAAGTATATAACCACGAAAACCATTATTTGGGTTTTGTTTAGAAAATTATTCATATTTTGTTATAAAGTTGCAAAAAATATAAAGACACACGCTATATGCACTGTTTTCTTTACTTGTATCAAGTTTCCACTATTGCAACTTAAATTTTAAATTTCTGCTAAAATCGTGTCAGACCAAACTCTTAAGCGGAACTTAAATAGTTAAACCGGACTATTTCTGGACTTATTGTATTCATAGGCTAACCTAAATCATTTGTTTACAGTGTTGCAATTTAGTACGTATTGGTTTCATTAGAAATAACAAACTGATGGGTTTTTGTAAAGTGAGGATATCTATTTGTGATCTTTTTGAGAGTCAGTTGATGGGAACAAAAGAAAATGCAGTGTTGCCATATTGAACTAAACTTGCAGTAAGTGCCAAGTTTTAAATTAAGAATAGAAATTCAACCTCAAAATAATAGAAAAACCAATTTCTGGGTTTTGTTTAGAAAATTATTCATTTTTTCCTGTAAAGTTGCAAAAAATATGAGGACACACGGTATATTCACTGCGTTTTGTTTACTTGTATCAAGTTTCCACTATTGCAACTTAAACTTTAAATTTCTCCTAAAAACGTATCAGACTAACTTCTTAAGCGGAACTTTAATAATTAAACCGTACTATTTCTGGACTTACTGTGGTCATTTCATTTGTTTACAATGTTGCAATTTAGTGCACATTGGTGAAATTATTATAAATAACTAACTGATAGATTTTTGTAAAGTGAGGGTGAGTGTTTATGATCTTAGTAATGTACTTAGTATACATAACAAAAATGGAGAACTAGTTCGTTACAGCTCGCCGTTTTATCAAGAAATTAAAATAATTAAAAGATTGGGTGTATTTTTGTATAAAATGAATGGACTATACTTTGTAAATAAATAATCGTTTGGAAATATTTTAAATAAAGCCAAACCAATTAAATTAGAATTAGTAGGTATGTAAGTTGGAAAGTATTATTTCCTTTTTATGTACCTACAAAGTAATTTTTGGTTCTAACTTGCTTTTTGAGTCGAAAAAGCTATTTTATATTATTATAGCATTTAGAAATAAATTTTAAATTAAAAGCCAATCACAGATCTACCTTTTGGCGCGATTTTTCGAATCACTCCTCTGAATTAAAAAATGAACGTATTTTCGGAACGAAATATTTCTTCGACGTTCCAAAATGAATTCTTTGATTACGAAATGCAAAAATGGACAAATTGCGGCGTTGATATTATTTTGAGTTGAGATTAATGGGCTAATTAGGCGCCGTTAATTGAAGGATGCGTGGAAGAGGCGCCCGTAAAGAATGAATGAGAAACGATTTGGAAGCTTATTTTTAGAACCAAAATATTGGAGGTTCTGAAAATTCCGTTCGGAAATAGTTACATAAAAGTGTTTGTTTTGACGGTAAATATAAATATACGAGGATACGATGGTTGTTACTAGGGCCGTAAATTAATTTTATTAGGATTTAAGTTGTGCGCCAAAATGAAGTAATAATACACAAACCGGCAATGATAAAAATAAATCGACGATTTTATTATGACAGGCGGGCGAAAATCCGCTTTTATTTTGGACGTGTGACGGAACGGAAAATGATTCACATCATAAAAATTGGGCCATTTTTCTCGCGCGAAATTAAAATAAGCTTTCAAGAAAATGTTATGATGAAATAAAGATGGCAAGTGTTCGGGCGTTTCAATAGACAATTATTTATAACGGATTTTGTTTCATAAAATCGGTCGTATCTGAGACAAATGGCCTGCGGTACTGAACCAATGTAAACACGTCGCAACATGATGTATGAACTATTACACGGGATAGAATCGGTCCCCGGCCCCCGATCACTTGAACGCGATTTTTTCGCCGGAATGTGCGAAGAGACGCTTTATTTGTATAAAAAAGTTTATAAACGCGACCAGACATCCGCCAGCAGTCACTCTTTCATCGGGCCTTGTTTTTACAGTGCAAGGCCGCTCCGCCGCGCTATTTCATCAGTAAACGGCGATCGGTATACATCACTCGGGTGTTTGGTTCTTATGACACGACGAGTTACACATCTTTTGCGCATACCTTATGCTAATACTCCAAAAAAGCAACCTGTAATTTCCCGGTCTATTAGCCGACGAGAATATATCATAATAACAGGGACGATCCGCCGTGTTTTGGCACATTTGCAGAAATGCCCGACTTTCGGGGGTATATTGGTGGACTGGTGCCGTGATTACAGACCGGCTGATAGCTTCATTACGGACCTCACTCACGCTGAACGGCCTCCAGTGCCGCCCTGCTGATGAATGTGTTTGATGCTCTCCGGCCTTTTTTTTCAACTTTCGCTCCCGCACGCTAATAGAAATAATACACCGAGAAAAGTCCAGATTAATGCACAAACTCATTTTTTTTCTAAATAAAGCAATTGCGTAGTTCGGGAGTCAAGTGATTGCCGTAAAACTTAATGCTCACTTACCTATTTTCGCAAACAAAATTTTATCTTAAACACTCTTTAGCCACCAGCAAATAAAATAATCATTTTATGAACTGTTTTTAACATTTGAAGTATTTCATAAATAAAAAACTGCTATTCTTAAATTACCAACGAATTTACAAGCAATTTAAGTTCCTTATGAAACAGAGGAAATAGAATACAGTGAGTATACAGTGTGTCCTCTTATTTTTTTCAACAATAATAAATTGCAACACCGTAAACAAATAATCTAGGTAACAATTAACTGAATTTTAAACTTGCTGTACCATTAACACTTACTGCAAATTTAATTCAATATGGCAACACTGCACTTCTTTTGTTCCTATCAGTTGACTTCTAACTTTGTTGGTGTTGGAGCTACAAAATCAGTTAAATTAGCAAACAATCGCGATTTTTTTTTTGGTAATTGGATCGAATTTTTCTAAACACAATAAAAATCTTCCTCGCGGCTCTGGATATTGTCGCTTATCGATGAGAACCACATATCCTTCTGCAGATGTTTTTATTACAGACGTTTTTAAATCACCCTGACAAGTTCTACCACGAGCTTTACGAGATAAGATAATAGTGCAGCCAAAAACCATAGTCAATAAGCCAACCAAAACGTGGAAGTATAAAAAAGAAGGTGTTTCAAGGCGACTGGAGAAAACAGTTTTTAGTTTTTTGTCAATTTTTTCTTTTTTAAGAATATTTATTGTTTTCAGATTTTTTGCATTTAGGATTTTTTTATCCAGTATAGTCCAGTCATTTTATACAAAAAAAGACACCCAATCTTCTAAAAATTCCAAGTGACAATTTTTTTTCTGGATTTTATTTGTATCGCTATAAGCAATACTGTATAAAAAGTCCATTGAAAAATCGTGTCCGCCATCGAAATCATTGAAGTTCGAAGGCCGATTTTTTCTCAAATATTCCGTGAATTTGAATTTTGTTATTATAAAATTTGTTTATTATCAAAATCTGTATAAAAATGGTGCTACAAAAAAGATGAATACTAAAATGACTGAACTATACCTACTAATTCTAATTCTATTTAAAATATTCCCAACCAATTATTTATTTATAAAGTAACCAATAGCCGTTTAAACTACAAAAATAATTACAGTAACTTTAGAAAATGTTTTCCATACTTAATTATAATTTTCAACTGTTTCATTGCCTACTTGATTTTTTTAGTTAACTGCAATAAAAACATAATTTTAAATTAGAAAACTGAAGTGTTACATTTTTTTAAATTTAAACCAACATACAAATTGTAAAAAGGAACCGGTATTTCTAACGGTTTTGCCGATTTTGCTTCTTCCGGTTTGTGCGACCGGTTCATTTGCAGGAATTGGAAAGGTTTCAAGTGTCCCGTAAAATAGTTTCGCGGCTCGTTAAGCCTTGCGATTCAGATTCTAATTCGATCGACGAAAGATGGTAGTAGGAGAGTCGGCCCCATCTTTCTCTGTCAAGAAGATCGTGAACCCAACTAATGAGGTCAATTGCGTGGTTTGCCGGTCACCTCGGGCAAAAGCATTTCTCCTGTAACTAATTACGTTTCAGTGCAAACCTCTAAACAACACTTTTGTGCGGTCGGGCGTCTGGTAATTCATTTGCGTTTCCACGCACATAAACTCGATTGACTGACGTTGTGCGGCGAATCCGGCCCAAAACGGCGCAAATGCTCTTTATATTTCTATTAGCGATGCGACGTTTTCAAAATAAAACTTTTCCGACGTTGTCCCACGCTTTTTGTAATTAAATTAAGGACAAGAAAGATGTTAATTGAAAATAATAAAGTCATCTAAAAAAGAAACTATCGAACAGGCCTTTATAGTAGTTCTGTGAGAACCCAAAATTAATGTAAGTAGACAGCAGTAGGTCCAAACATGATATAGACGCTAAATAACATAAATAGTGCATCAAGAAAGGTGGCCTTTCGGTGTGAGAAACCGCATAATGCGAGGATATTACGTTAAAAATTACCTACTCTCTGCGGTCAGAAGAGTTAATTAACAGTGCGAAGCGCTCCCAGTGGCGCGCCGACCTTTTCAACTCAATTTCACTAAATTATTTTGTGTAAAAAGACAGTCGCAGATTTTAGTCAGTAGTTAAGCCAACACTTTTGACACCAATTTAATCGACGTTTTGATTCGTGGTTTCTTGGAATAATCCGCGAAAAAATCCGCGGGTTAAATTGATCGGCGGAATAATCCGCGAAATTGATATCAACAGTGTTCGCGGAACCCCATAGCTTAACTACTTAAATCAGATCGACAATTTTTATGTAAATTTTGTTGAATTAGCTCAAACCGTTTTCAAGTTACGGCCAATTATTCATATTTTGTTGTAAAGTTGCAAAAAATATAATGACACACGGTATATTAATTGTGTTTTGTTTACTTGTATCAAGTTTCCACTATTGCAACTTAAATTTCTGCTAAAATCGTGTCAGACTAATTTCTTAAGCGGAACTTTAATAGTTAATAGTTTAATAGTTTAATAGTTAAGCGAAAAAATCCGCGGGTTAAATTGATCGGCGGAATTTTTCGCGAAATTGATATCAACAGTGTTTGCGGAACCCCATAGCTTAACTACTTAAATCAGATCGACAATTTTTATGTAAATTTTGTTGAATTAGCTCAAACCGTTTTCAAGTTATTGCCAATTATTCATATTTTGTTGTAAAGTTGAAAAAAATATGATGACACACGGTATATTCATTGTGTTTTGTTTACTTGTATCAAGTTTCCACTATTGCAACTTAAATTTCTGCTAAAATCGTGTCAGACTAATTTCTTAAGCGGAACTTTAATAGTTAATAGTTTAATAGTTTAATAGTTAAGCGAAAAAATCCGCGGGTTAAATTGATCGGCGGAATTTTTCGCGAAATTGATATCAACAGTGTTTGCGGAACCCCATAGCTTAACTACTTAAATCAGATCGACAATTTTTATGTAAATTTTGTTGAATTAGCTCAAACCGTTTTCAAGTTATGGCCAATTGAAGCTAGTCGGAGATATTCGCTTTCAACAAGAAAGCTATCAGGTAACAATTATAAATTATGTTGTAATTATGTGCAATAACGACGCTTTTTACCGAGATAATTGACGTACAGCTGCATTGAAACAATGATTAATTAAATATTATGTAAATGCCAACACCTGTTGCCGCTTTCGAATAAGACTTGTTTTTTTTCGAAGGACTGTTTGAATTCAGCGGCGGGGAGGTGCGGGTGGATTGTGAAATTTGGCCAGACGCTTCCGTGATATGTCTTCGCGGCCGTTTTGGCACTGACTTCCTCATGCGAAGGCGAATTCTTGGCTCAAGAACAGAAAATTTGTCATTCACGAAATTGCTGCAATTAGCATCTTTACAAATCAGTACTTCCTTCCCACAGGCTCTTAATTAAGTTACCCAAAATTTAGAAATTACCCCAAATTGCCCCAATAACTAGAAACTGTCCAAATCTTGGGATAAACTTCACATACACCCATTCTGCAGCCGCAACCTGTTGGCAGCCTTTTGAGGTAGTATTTGATTTATTGAGAATATTTTTTCAATTAACTAAGAAGATCAATGCATTAAATCGTTGTCTGATTGATAACAAATTTGAAACCTTGCATTCGGAAATAGTAAGTATATTATTTAATCTTCATTTAAATGTTATATTTTACTCGTTTAAATATCGAAAGACCTTTTTTTTTCAAAAAAAGTGCTGGGGCTGTCAACAGGTACACTAAAACTCTCACAGACCTTTTCGCAGCCTGAGTAAGTGCTTAAAGTCTAGGTCAGCTTGCAAACAAGTTAAAATACCACCCAAATAAATTTAAAAAACATCATAATGCCCATAAACAAGTTATTCTTCGTTTTCAATATTTTCAGATAGCAGCTCAAGTTGAATTACAAAAAAAATGAGGCTGTATCAAAAAGAAAATTATTTCTTATTCTGAAGAGTCCTTGAAGCTTCATTTTGGAGTACCAAAGCCTACTTCTCAAGACAGACTGCGTGGCAGACATGGCGATAATGTGAAAAAACCGAGCCCTGAACCTAACATAACCGTAGAAGGTGAAAAGCGGATTGTTGATTGGGCAATACAGATGACAAACTGGAGTTTTCCGATTAAGAAAAAAAATTTGATCGACACAATTACAAAGATGGCTAGAGCTACCGGCAAAATTTATCAATACATATTCAAGTTTACTATATGTTAGAAACGGGGCCGCGATTAGGTATATAGGCGGCCGTCATCTGGTAAAAAGAGAATTTACTGACAATTTTTTGTTTTTAAATGTTGTACATGAAAATATGGCATTTCGGATTAATTTTTATTTTAAAAGACTATTCAATTTATCTTACTTCATACCAGATAACTGTTCGCCTGATATAATTGCTGTAATTTCGAAATTCTTTTAAGAGGCTTCCAACAGATGCTTTCACTCTACTATACTTTAAACAATCATAACGTATCAGATCATAAACTGCAATAAGAAGTTCGTTAAAGAATCAAACTAAGTTGAAGTTATTTTTTCTGTTCCATCATAGTTGGATATAATGAAGGCGTGTTGCTTCCCCACCCAATATCGAACGTTGACTTTTCCGTTGACAAAAAAGGCAAAATTTATCAATACATATTCAAGTTTACCATATGTTAGAAACGGGGCTGCGATTAGGTATATAGGCGGCCGTCATCTGGTAAAAAGTGAATTTAGTTACAAATTTTTTTTTTTTAAATTTTGTACATGAAAATATGATATTTCTGATTAATTTTTATATTAAAAAGCTATTCAATTTATCTTACTTCATACCAAATATAATTGCTGTAATTTCGAAATCCTTTTAATAGGTTTCCAACAAATGCATTCTCCCTGTTATACTTTAAACAAACATAACGTATCAGATCATGAACCACAATAATAAGTTCGCTAAATAATCAAACTAAGTTGAAATTATTTTTTCTGTTCCATCATAGTTGGATATAATGAAGACGTGTTGTTTCTCCACCCAATATCGAACTTTGATTTTTCTGTTGACAAAAAAGGCAAAATTTATCAATACATATTCAAGTTTACCATATGTGTCTTGGATAGTTAAAAGGGACCTATCGTCCGAAAACAAGATTTCGAGAAAACTCTTGTGTTCTCTTTTAAAGTGCATTAGTAAAATAAATAATACAAATAAAAATCTGCAGTTTGTTTCATTAAAAAGAGTGTACTTTTTTCTATCAGAATCGCCAAAAAAGTAAAAATCGATTATTTCGGACGATAGGTTCCTTTTAATTGTCCAATGCACATATGTTAGAAACGGGGCTGCGATTAGGTATATGGGCGGCCGTCATTTGGTAAAAAGTGTATTTACTTACAAAATATTATTTTTATTTTTGTACATGAAATATTGTATTTCTGGTTAATTTTTATAATAAAAGACTTCAATTTATCTTACTTCATACCAGATAACTGTTCGCCTGATATAATAATATCGTATCAGATCATGAACCACAATAATAAGTTCGTTAAAGAATCAAACTAAGTTGAAGTTTTTTTTTCTGTTCCATCATAGTTGGATATAATGAAGGCGTGTTGCTTCCCCACCCAATATCGAACTTTGATTTTTCTGTTGACAAAAAAGGACCTTGAGACAGTCGAAACGAGTCAACACTGGCCAACTTCTTCCATCATACGTTCATCAGCTCTTCGCGTGCACAGAAAGCATGAAATTAAATTGACAGTCGTTTTCTTCAATTTGCCACTTTTTCCCGATTAATGAATCTTCGGTTAATTAAAAAATACAAAATACTTGGTAGGTGTTTTCGTGATTCGTACTGTAACCATAGGTGTCGAGGGCGGGTCCATCGCATCTGGAATCCCGAGACCGCACACGGAGCAACCGTAAATTAACTTTTTTAATACTTTTAAGACCGGCCTCGGGCCCCACAAAAATTATCATTTATTGGAAACTTATTGGACGAGGCCTTCACGCTAACAAACGGCTTAACGTCCGAGATTATCACACACATGGACACGTGAGAAAAAAAATCGTTTCAATCATTCAAACCTGTTTCAGCGCGATTGTATTAATTATAACAGACAGCGTCAATCAAACTTAATTAACAGTCCTATCCTCAACTATTCAAGGTTTAGAGTAATATTCCGTAATCACGTTGTAAGTGTCATTACCGGCGCGAAACAAAAGGGCTTAAAAATGGACGGTTCCCCGCCTGAAAGGAAGAGATTCCCACGCAATTTTCATTTAAGTTTAAAAAACTGCAAGTAATTTATTAATAGGCTCGGGTATCGTATGGCACGATCTGCTAATGGAGCGATTGAGTCTTCGGGCGTGGATGTGTCAAAAGCTCCCTATTGTTCCGGAGGACCCGTTTCGAACCCGCCCGGTCCGTGGGAACGCAGCTCCGGATTTTTCCCCCGTCATCGACCGCATTTTCAGGAAAATCAAACCAATTTCATGACGCCTTACGCAACCCAAACAGCGCCGCAACGCAACAGGTTTTCTACTTAATTTTTCGTCCGGCATTTTTAGCGCGGTAATGATTCAAATCCGGGCGAATTTTTCAGGCGACGACTGTGTTCTAATTAAGCGAGTTTCCCGGACAGATGCTGACAAGATAATGGACTGACGTGTTGATTTCCTATCTTCATTGGAACGACGTTTTATTTCATCTTTGCGAAAAGAGTTGCTGGTTTCAATTAAAGTCGATTTTTTGTCGGCGGGAATGTAAATGGATGTAATCCGTACAAGAGCTCACAAATTCCTTTATCTAAAAAATGCATCGCGGGCTTAATTTAATTTGATTAATTTAAGCCTTAAATATGTGATGGGCAGCAGGTAGGCTTATAAATCTTGTTGTTTCAACTGATTATGAAGGCTATTTTTAGAATCCACTAATGAAAGTGAGACCTTCCGAATATTTAATTTTTAATTCAAGGTTCGTTCGGTTGAAAATCGTAAAATTGGTCGATGTAAGCAAGTCATTATTTTTTATTGAATAATGCATCCAACTAATTATTATTTTGTAGCTCAGAATAGTCATTTTTATTTTCCAAGACGTCAATTATATTTCAAAATAGCCGATAGGAATCAGAAGTGTCAATTGGAATACAGAATAGTCGTTTCTATTTCACAAAATATCAAATGGATTTCAGAATTGTCAATTGTAAATCAAAAGTT
The DNA here is from genome assembly GCA_949768715.1 of Dascillus cervinus. NCBI lineage: Eukaryota > Metazoa > Arthropoda > Insecta > Coleoptera > Dascillidae > Dascillus > Dascillus cervinus. Next base: position 22,394,676 of record OX458322.1, read on the forward strand.
GACAGTTATAATTTAAAATAGTCAATTATAAATCAGAAGTTGTCAACTGTAATCTGGAACAGCCATTTCTAAATCAAAAGTAGTCAATTGTCATTCAGAACAGTTAATTGTAAATCGGAAGTTGCCAGTAATAGTTCAGAATAGTCAATTACAATTCAGAAGTTGGAGCAGTCATTTCTAAATTAGAAGTTGTCAATTGTAATTTAAACCCGTTAGTTGTAAATCAGTAGTTGTCAATTATAGTTCTAAATAGTCTATTATAAATCAAATGTTGTAAATTGTAATTTAGAATAGTCAATTCTCAATCAGTAGTTGCCAATTGAAATTTAAAATGGTCAATTACAAATTAGAAATTGTCAATTGTGATCTAGAACAGTCATTTCTAAATCAAAAGTAGTTGTAATTCGGAACAGTCAATTCTAAATCAGAAGTTATAAATTGCAATTCAGAATAATAATAAATAAGTTGGCTGTTTTAATTCAGAATAGTGAATTAGAAATCGGAAGTTATTAATTGTAGTTAAGAATAGTCAATTACAAATGAGAAGTTGTTAATTGTAATCTGGAGCAGTCATTTCTAAATCAGATGTTGCCAATTGTAATTAAGAATAGTCAATTGTATTTCACAAGACATCAAATGTATTTTAGAATTGTTAGCTGTAAATCAGAAGTTATTAACTATAATTCAAAAAGACAATCAATTGTAAATTAGAAGTTGTAAATTTTAAATCAGAAGTTGTCAGTTGTAGTTCAGAATTTATCAACGGCAGTTAAGAATATTCAATTATAAATCAGAAGTAGTTAATTGTAATCTGGAGCAGTCATTTCTAAATCAGAAATTGTCAGTTGTAATTCAGAACAGTAAGTGTAAACCATTATTGTTCGAAATAGTCTACTATAAATAAGAAGTAGTAAATTGTAATTTAGAACAGTCATTTAAAATCAGAAATTGTCAATTATAGTTCAGAATAGTCAATTGTGTTTCACCAGACATCAAATGTATTTCAAAATAATTAATTATAAATCAAAAGTCAATTATAATTCACAATAGTCAATTGTAAATCGGACGATGTCAACTGTATTTCAGAGTTGTAATTGTAGTTCAGAATAGTCAAATATAAATCAGAACGTGACAATTATATTTCAAAATAGTCATCCGTGAGTCAGAAGATATCAATTGTAATTCAGAATAGTCAATTGTAAATCGGAACTTGTCAATTGTAGTTCAGAACAGTTAATTGTAAATTAGAAGTTGCCAATTATAATTGAAAATAGTCAGAATAGTAAAATGAAAATGATCCAGGGATAAAATAAGTACAAAAATGAGTCCCCGTTTAACTTAGTCGATGCAACAGATTTTAGGGGAAATTTAAAATTTAATCTTCTACTGCACGAGGAATAAATTCCCTTTTAATGTTCGTGAAAGGGTTAAGCGTAAAATAGATTATTCACTTCCAACAATTTCAAGGTTTGTTTGAGTAAAAATTACAATTCCGGCTGATGTAGGAAACTTACAATTTCCACTCAACGAAAATAAAACAAATAATTGTGAGAAATATTTAAGTAACGACTTGTGAATAACTACGGCAAACACTAATCCTAAATGACCACTTCGATACTATCAATAGTGTCTAATTGTGGATTCCTCGTGGCGACGTTTGCCTTGTTTATTTTTCCAATGAAGCGAATTAACCAAGGTAACAACAAAACCGTGTCAACACAGACTTTATTGACGTTTAAAAGCGTTAATGTCATCACAATTCCGTGTGAAAACGACGATTTCTGGTAAGGAACAAACAAACCTTCCCGGAGATTAATCCGGCCGCTTTCAGAAAAATGACGAAACTAAAACCAAGTCTTAATTGGTTGAAGACGACTTTGAGCAAATTTCCAGAACGTTCCCACGATTGGATCTTGAGAGGAATTTTCGCGATAATTTTGATAGCCTATTTTTGCCTCACGGTCCATTTGGGGCCGATTGCAATCATGTCGTCTACTTTGGCCATTCAGGTGAAGTGCTTCCAGGAGATCATCAACATTGGTTACAATGTCTACCGAGTCCCCATCCCATGGTTTAGGTCTGTTTCGTGGTTTTTTCTAATTGCAACCAATTATTTTTTTTATGGGGAAACCATCGTCGAGTACTTCATGGTGTATGTGACCAAGTACGAAGTACTAAGGACCTTGACCATTTACCATCGGTTTATATCCTTCTGCCTGTACTTCTTGGGGCTGCTTTGGTTTATCTTGAGTTTGGTGAGGAAGTACGACATGGAGCAGTTCTCACTTTTGGCTTGGACCCATGTGGCCCTGCTGATAATAGTCACCCAATCGTACCTGACTGTGAAAAACATCTTCCAAGGGCTAATCTGGCTCATAATGCCAGTCACGTTGGTGATTTGCAACGACATTTTTGCGTACATCTTCGGAAAGTTTTTTGGAAAAACTCCCCTCATCCAACTGTCGCCGAAAAAAACTTGGGAAGGCTTCATCGGTGGAGGAATCTCAACCGTAGTTTATGGTTGCATAATTTCTTATATCCTCTGCCAATATCCTTACTTTGTGTGTCCAATTAATTACAATACTGATGGGAATGGGTATATTAAGATGAAATCCGATTGCCAACCTGGAGAGCTCTTCCAACTGAAGAATTACACCACCAGTTTTGAAATGGGTTGGTTGGACTTTGAAGCCAATCTGCAAACTTATCCCTTCATCTTCCATTCGTTCTTCTTATCTTCGTTTAGCAGTGTCATTGGTCCTTTTGGAGGGTTTTTCGCTTCTGGTTTTAAGCGTGCGTTTAAAGTGAAGGATTTTGGAGACGCCATCCCAGGCCATGGAGGAATCGTCGACCGATTTGATTGTCAATTCCTGATGGGCACTTTCGTGAACGTTTACATCGGCACTTTCATAAAAGACGTCAGTCCTGAGAGAATCGCGTCGAAAGTGCTGTATTTGAGGGACGAGGAGCAGAAAGAATTCTTCTTCCTTCTGGAGCGGTCTCTGAGCGACAGGAACTTATTGAATTTTACTGTTTAGATTGCTTGCGATAATAAAATGATTTAATCCGAACGTAAAAGGAAGAATGTTATATGCCTGGGTGGTATGAGATAACAAAAGGAACGAAAACTTTTATGATATTAGAGGAATTTTTTGATTAAATATTTTAATTACGCGGAGCTTCCTTTCTGGAACAACTTAATTAGATTTTTCAGTGCGCCCCCCGGAATTCCACGGCGCTACGGAGGGCATCATTTTGAGAATCGATTTTTGCGTGAAGCGAGGTAATGGAAGATAAAAAAATTCGTCCCGCTCGAGATTCGTGGTTTTTGTTTGTTTACCGATTAAGCTCGGCACGTTGTTTGCGCGTAAACACCGAATGTAAATCAATCAAGAGTTGATAGGTCTTCCGGTTCAGAAGATTATCCGGGGTGTCGTGGGAGTTAGGCCACGCCTCGGACGCCTCTGAACACGCCTTCCATTCTATCAACGGGGATCCGGGACGACGGTTCTGCGATTGGAAATTGCGAATCTGAATATAATTCGTACAAATTGTCGCTTAACAGCATATTCAATTATTCGAGAAATAACTCTTATTTAAGGTGAAGTTCTTGAGTGGAGCCACTTTTTAATTGCAAATTTTGTTGTTCCTTAAAATTATTTTTTTGAAAATCTGTTGAAACTGGTTATGCAAAAATAGAAGTAGTAAAGTTGGCTTACAATGTGCCAAATAAATATTTCATTCTTCATTTGATTCAAATTTAAATAAAATTCTAGAAAACAAAGCAATTTCACACTGACACTTAACTTCAACTTTAATTTTAAGTCTGCCCTTAAATCGTAAGTGTCACTTAATCGTTGTACTGACTTTTTAAGGGAAACTTGAATATTGCAAGTATTAGTTAAGTTAAACCGCACTATTTTTGGCAAAGCAATTTCACACTGACACTTAACTTCAACTTAATTTCAACTTGAATTTTAAGTCTCCCCTAAAACTGTAAGTGTCAGTTAATCGTTACACTGACTTTTTAAAGGAAACTTGAATATTGCAAGTGTTACTTAAGTTAAACCGCACTATTTTTGGGTTTATTCTGTTCCTTACGTAAGTGTCGACAGTAATCTAACCTAAATCGTTTGTTTTCGTTGTAAATTGGTTAAAATTTGTAAGCACGTGCTTTTGAGAAGTAAGGTTATGTGTTTGTGATTTTAGTTAAAATCTGCTGATGGAATCAAATAAAAGTGCAGTGTTGACATATGTTACTCCCACTTAATTAAAATTACAGTAAGTGCGAATAATGGTAATGGGCGTAAATGGCGGTCGTCACAGAAATTAATTTCAACATCCACTGAACATAAAACAATATTGCAACCTTGTAATTCTGAATGGATTATTTGAGATTCAGTTCAGGAACTAAATATTATTTTTCGATGTTTTGTTTTCTGAATTACAATTGAAAACTCTCTTGATTAATTTGAAGTAGAATTGACTACATATTCTGAATTTTGATTTACAAATGATTATTCTGAGAAATAATTGACTATTCTGAATTACAAATAAGATCTTCTGATTTACAAATTACTATTCTGAAAAGCAATCCACTATTCTCAATTGCAATTGACTTCTTTTGAATGATTATTGATACATTTGAAGTACAATTGACTATTCTGAATTACAAACGATTATTTCGGAAAATAATTGACTATTCTGTATTACAAATGGTATCTTCTGATTTACAACTGACTATTCTAAAAAACAATCGACTATTTTCAATTGCAATTGACTTCTTTTGATTGATTATTGATTAATTTGAAGAATTGACTATTCTGAACTACGAATGATTATTTTGGAAAATAATTGACTATTCTGAATTACAAATGGCATCTTCTGATTTACCAATGACTACTCTGAAAAACAATCAATTATAATGACATCTTTTGATTAATTATTGATTAATTTGAAGTACAACCGACTATTCTGAGTTATAAATAATTGTTTTGGGAAATAATTGACTATTCTGAATTACAAATGGCATATTCTGATTTACAAATGACTATTCGAAAAAACAATCGATTATTTTCAATTGCAATTAACTTCTCTTGATTAATTCTTGATTAATATGAAGTACAACTGACTGAATTATTTATAATTGTTTTGGGAAATAATTGACTATTCTGAATTACAAGTGGCATCTTCTGATTTAAAAATGACGATTCTAAAAAACAATCGACTATTTTCAATTGCAATTGACTTCTTTTGATTGATTATTGATTAATTTGAAATACAATTTACTATTCTGAACTACAAATGATTATTTTGGAAAATAATTGACTATTTTGAATTACAAATGGCTTCTTCTGATTTACAAATGACTACTCTGAAAAGCAATCAACTACAATTGACATCTTTTGATTGATTATTGATTAATTTGACGTACAACTGACTATTCTGAATAACAAATAATTATTTTGAAAAACAATTGACTATTTTGGATTCCAAATGGCTTCTTCTGATTTATAAATAATTATTCTGAGAAACAATTGACTATTCTCAATTGCAATTGACTTCTCTTGATTGATTACTGGTTAATTTGAAATACAATTGACTATTCTGAATTACAAATGGCATCTTCTGATTTACAAATGACTATTCTGAAAAACAATAGACTATTCTCAATTACAATAAATTGGCATCGCTTAATTGATTATTGACTAACCTAAAGTAGAATTTACTAACCTGAATTACAATCAATACTCTGTGAAATACAATTGGAAAAGGGTACAACAAACATTGAAAGATTTTCATTTCATTTCACATATTGGTCGATGAAATGAATTAAAACAAATCGCTTTGATGTGCCAATAAAATTAACTTCTGCAACCTAATTGCGCCAATTTGTAAACACAAAGCGCAACATTGTTTACATTGTTTCGTCTTCACGACCATGAAGACGGTAGATAATAACATGATTCGCCATTGAGCTAATTACGGTCATAAACACCTACCGTGTTTTACTTAAATGTCGATGATAATAGTTCTTAAAGAGCTTTTTCCAAGGGAAAAATTGGCTATTTGTCACAGAAATTAACGCGAGCGTTTCGACACCGATAAGTTTAAACGTTGGGCAAACAATCGATAACAATATTTGCCGAAAAATTCCTTGTCTTAAACAAAGAGCTTTTTTGTGACGAACAAATATTTGTTTGCTGTTATTATCCCCACTAAACACCCTCCAGTTTACAGAGATGATTCGAGTTCAGCGCGAAAACAGCACTGACAACAAAAGGTGCGTCCAATAGAAAAACTAGGTTTTCGGTGCTATTTGTTAGCTCATAAAACCACGAATATTAGACCCGCGTTAGGCACGGTTTTTATAAGCAGTGTACGGGAGTCGCCATGAAAAGCTCAGTGAACAGTTTTGGACCCCACACAATATATTCATTAGAGCTAGCCTGTTGAATTTCGCAACGGTCCAGCGAGCCTCTTTTACCTCTCACACCTTAGAGAGCTTGTGGAGAATCCAGCATTTACAAACCAATTTCGTAATTACATCAAAAAATGCCACACAAACTTTTCGATCAAGGTTTTTATTGGGACAGGCGTCGAGAGATCGACGTCAAAACATCTTGATCGATCCCTTCCGCATCAATCGCATTTCCCGACTGAAATCTTCGACGGTAAGTAGGAGAGAGTGTCAGCAGCGTAATCTACGGTCTCGGTAATTAACCAGCCCCCACTCGCCTCGACGGCGGTATCCCCTCCCCCGTAAATCGCCCCCAATCCCTCCCCGAGGCACCCTACAGCCGCGTGTGTACCACCCCATCTATCTCTTCATTCTAACACTCTTCCGACTCGATTCCGCCGCTTGATCTTGTCGCGTCCGTGCGAAGAACGACTTCCGGGTGGCGCGATTTTTTTCGGGGAATGTCCCGTTTTTAATAACTCCATTTCCGGTGCGATGCCCAAACGATGGTGGCGTCTTTCCAATTGTCGCTGATTATAACGTGCCTCGTCACTTTTTGGTGAGTAATTGACAATTTTTTCTTATAATAACAAAGTCCGGAACTTACAAATTCCTTTCCTTTTTTCATAACAATATTTTAAAAATTTTTTCACTTATTACAAATCACATTTAAAAAAAAAAAAAAAATTAAAGTCCGGAAATTGAGTTTATTATCGTTTTCTTCTCGGAATTAAAATTCGAATTCAAATCGATAATTCCCGGTCTTGGCAGGAATTTTAAAGAACCGGCGCGGCGATGGGAAATTTCAGTCACGTAAGTTGGCATTAAAAAGAAAATTCCGGGCTCATTACTTAATCTGGTTCTAGCAAAGTAATTGAATTTAATTTGTCAGTTGTCAGTTTGTGTGTTTTTTTTTTCTTCTGGAAGATAACGATGTGACATGGTTGATGAATGTGATATGGAGCTTTCGATGTCCTGTAGGAATGCGCTATCAGTGTTCCTATCTAGCCCCTTTATATAGGGTGATTTAATTAAAGCCGGCTGAAGGTAACAACATTTTTTTCTATTGTCAAAAGCAGGAAATTAGTTTCTGATAAATAAAGTCAATACAAAAAGTTGAATTTAATCGGAAAAGTAAAAAATAAAATTAGTATTAAATTGTGTAAATAATTTGAAAGTTGAATTAATTAGAAACTTGAGAAGCTGAAGAAAATAAAAAACTTATTCTTCGATGAAACATAAATTTAGTTAAAATTATTAAAATAATACCTACAGTAGATTCCGCTTACTCGGTTGACCGGTTAATTAAATCAGCCGCTTACTAGAATCAAGAAGTTATGACCAAAACCGTTTGTTAATTGCTTTCTGATTTTAATTAAATATTTAAACAGTCTTTCGCCGATTTTTTTGAGATTATGATTTTTAACAGTTTATTTAAGAAATTTGAGCCCGTCTCGCTGATATTATCGCTTGGCAGATTAATAAAAACTTATGTTTGTTCCTATCACGTTTTTATTCATTAGTACAGATTCTTACATTGTAAAACCAGTGCTTGTAGGTCAGTGTCAGGTGTTTTATACATAAACCATTAAAAAAACTGAAGTTTTATTAAAACTACATTGGAATTATGTCGTAGGTAGAGATGATTTGCTTAAGGATGTATCACCAACAACATTTTTTTCTATTGTCAAAAGCAGGAAATAAGTTTCTGATAAATAAAGTCAATACGAATTGTTGAATTTAATCAGAAAAGTGAAAAATAAAATTAGTATTAAATTGTGTAAATAATTTGAAAGTTGAATTAATTAGAAACTTGAAAAGCTGAAGAAAATAAAAGACTTATTCTTTGATGAAACATAAATTTAGTTAAAATTATTAAAATAATACCTACAGTAAATTCCGCTTACTCGGTTGACCGGTTAATTAAATCAGCCGCTTATTAGAATCAAGAAGTTATGACCAAAACTGTTTGTTAATTGCTTTCTCCTTTTAATTAAATATTTAAACAGTCTTTCGTCGATTTTTTTTTGAGATTAAGATTTTTAACAGTTTATCTCGCTGATATTATCGCTTGGTAGCTTAATAAAGACTTATGTTTGTTCCTATCACCGTTTTTGTTCATTAGTACAGATTCTTACATTGTAAAACCAGTGCTTGTAGGTCAGTGTCAGGTGTTTTATACATAAACCATTAAAAAAACTGAAGTTTTATTAAAACTATATTGGAATTATGTCGTAGGTAGAGATGATTTGCTTAAGGATGTATCACCTATACAATCACAGCCAAAAGTGATGCAAAAGTGCAAAATATTGAATATTTATTTGTTTCTTTAGTTTAATTATGCATATACTCATGTACATTATAGACGAAACCGAAATATATCATAGAAACATGTTCTTCAGCGTCCATAAGTTGTAATTTATTATATATATATTATTATAATTTATAAAAAATTGTCACTGCGAAAGCCAATTTTTGGATTTGAAGTTTACCTGAATTCAACTTCTAAATGTGAAAAATACGAGAATTGCTATAACGTGATAGGTACGTTTTCCAATAGTTTTGAATTAACATCTTTAAAACTAGTCACACAAGCGTAATGAAACTTTAGCTTAGCTTTTGTTGCAACTTCACCTATTTGTTCAGAAAATTTCAAACCTATGTCATCATTTATTCTTAACTAATTAACTAAATATTTGCCTAGCAGAGACACATCTCCATAAGAACCCATGTTAAATTTAAAATTTAATTACTCTTTAATGAAACCCCAAAAATTCTGAAATTTAGTAAGTGCGTTCAGAAGGGATTTAACTTTAACTGGTATAAATTTAATATTTTTTTCATTTTACACATAGTGATACATTCTTAAGTAAGTCCACTTGTATTGAATTTGTATGTATATGTTGCAATTTTTGATAAAATCTATGAATTAATTAATATTTATGAACAGTTTTTTTCAAAGCTGATGAAAAAATGGCTTTTATATAACCGCCGCTTAATGGAATCAAAGATTTCGCCGAGATGAAGAAAATTTAATTTGAATTGTTAATGAGTTGGAGTGGTATTGGAGATCAATCACCCTGTATAGGGAGCCAATGTTAATATTAATTAGTGAAACAAAGGGAATCCAGTGTGATTTGTTAGTATGAAATGAATTTTATCCGCTTCGGGTATTTTCCCACGCGTGTCCACACATTTTACATGTTGGCATTCCTTCGTTGGAATGTTGGTAAGCTCCAGATACAGCGGCCACCGAGATGCGACTCGCCGCTGAGACGCTCCCTCATCATAATCACATATTTGCAATTGCGACACTGAAATCTAATTAGCGGTCTTAATGCGATCGTTTTTCAGGGTGCACGCTAAAATATCGCCGTTGAAAAATCACATTGCCTTGCAATCGACATTCGCACTGTTAATGGACACTACTTTCTGCAGAACTATACCGGGTCTGACCAAATGGCAGCTGGAGCTGTGCCACAAAAAGCCGGACGTCACTGAAGCGGCGTTGCAGGGCCTCCAGCTCGCCGTCCGCGAGTGCCAACATCAATTCGTGGGACATAGGTGGAACTGCTCGTCATTGGACACGAAGGCCAGAAACCCATATACGAGTGCTATTTTTCAAAAAGGTGAGTGGCACAATGCGTTAAAATCAAGCGTGGATTTTCACTTCCTGACCTGAAAGGAATCGGGCGAGGGTGGAATCGTTAATCGATTTGTTATGGATACTTAGTAAACGTTGATTGATGTCGAGTGTAAGGATGAAGCTGTCATAGGTGCCACCTACCTTGATGACAACTCTTCACCAGCTGCTTCATTGTTTGCAAAATATTTCTGTTGGATTATTCTTGCGAATTTATCGATCGTATAATTTTTGTCCCGTGTCAGATGTTCATGAAATTTGGCACTAATTTTGGCCACAGTTGGGCACTTAATTTCCCCAAATTTCAGATCTTTATCTCCGGCGGTTTCTAAGAAATTATTTTTCTAATTTTTGCAAAATTAAATTTTTTGTTTTGCTTGAACACAGTTTGTGTTGGAGAGTTGAAATTTAGTTTTCAAAAACTGTATTCGATTTTTGCTGTGAGTCTTCTTTCAGTGTGGAACAATGTGCCCCAATTTTACTTCTCGTAGGCCCGTTAATTTTGGAGATCAGTGGTGAAATTGAACGAATTTTGTGTCATTTTTGTGTCATGAGCTTTTGTTTACAAAGCTGTAAAAATATTGGTATTTTATTGAGATTAAAAATGTCAGTTTTCAGCAAGCAAATTTTGTGTTTGCGAGGCGGGGCGTCGCGAAGCCGAGCGAATACAAAATTCCGAGTCAGAAAAGTAACTTTTAATTCTAATAATCCTCCAGTCAACAATATACAGCAAAGTACAAAATATGCAAATTCTTAAGTACTGAAAGCGTAGAGTGATAATCAAGTAGCCATTACTTTATTTAGTTATGTCACTGTTTCTGGGAAAAAAATGTATCAGTCAACTAAAAAGATTTTGCTTGAACACAGTTTGTGTTGGAGAGTTGAAATTTACAGTTTTGGAAAACTGTATTCGATTATTGCTGTGTCTTCTTTCAGTGTGGAACAATGTGCCCCAACTTTACTTCTTGTAGGTCCGTTAGTTTTCGAGATCAGTGGTGAAATTGAACGAATTTTGTGTCATTTTTGTGTCATGAGTTTTACAAAGCTGTAAAAATATTCGTGTTTGCGAGGCGAGGCGTCGCGAAGCCGAGCAAATATAAAATTGCGAGCCAAAAAAGTAACTTTTAATTCTAATAATCCTCCAGCCAACAATACACAGCAAAGTCAAAATATGCAAATTCTTAAGTACCTACTGAAAGCGTAGAGTGATATCCAAGTAGCCATTTATTTATTTAGTTATGTCACTGTTTCTGGGAAAAAAAATGTATCAGTCAACGAAAAAGATTTTGCTTGAACACAGTTTGTGTTGGAGAGTTGAAATTTACAGTTTTCAAAAACTGTATTAAATTTTTGCTGTGAGTCTTCTTTCAGTGTGGAACAATGTACCCCAATTTTACTTCTTGTAGGCCTGTTAGTTTTGGAGATCAGTGGTGAAATTGAACGAACTCTGTGTCATGTTTGTGTCATGAGTTTTTGTTTACAAAGCTGTAAACATATTCGTGTTTTATTAAGATTAAATTGTCAGTTTTCAGCGAGCAAATTTTGTGTTTGCGAGGCGGGGCGTCGCGAAGCCGAGCGAATACAAAATTCCGAGTCAGAAAAGTAACTTTTAATTCTAATAATCCTCCAGTCAACAATATACAGCAAAGTACAAAATATGCAAATTCTTAAGTACTGAAAGCGTAGAGTGATAATCAAGTAGCCATTACTTTATTTAGTTATGTCACTGTTTCTGGGAAAAAAATATATCAGTCAACTAAAAAGATTTTGCTTGAACACAGTTTGTGTTGGAGAGTTGAAATTTACAGTTTTCAAAAACTGTATTAAATTTTTGCTGTGTCTTCTTTCAGTGTGGAACAATGTGCCCCAACTTTACTTCTTGTAGGTCCGTTAGTTTTCGAGATCAGTGGTGAAATTGAACGAATTTTGTGTCATTTTTGTGTCATGAGTTTTACAAAGCTGTAAAAATATTCGTGTTTGCGAGGCGAGGCGTCGCGAAGCCGAGCAAATATAAAATTGCGAGCCAAAAAAGTAACTTTTAATTCTAATAATCCTCCAGCCAACAATACACAGCAAAGTCAAAATATGCAAATTCTTAAGTACCTACTGAAAGCGTAGAGTGATATCCAAGTAGCCATTACTTTATTTAGTTATGTCACTGTTTCTGGGAAAAAAAATGTATCAGTCAACGAAAAAGATTTTGCTTGAACACAGTTTGTGTTGGAGAGTTGAAATTTACAGTTTTCAAAAACTGTATTAAATTTTTGCTGTGAGTCTTCTTTCAGTGTGGAACAATATACCCCAATTTTACTTCTTGTAGGCCTGTTAGTTTTGGAGATCAGTGGTGAAATTGAACGAACTCTGTGTCATGTTTGTGTCATGAGTTTTTGTTTACAAAGCTGTAAACATATTCGTGTTTTATTAAGATTAAATTGTCAGTTTTCAGCGAGCAAATTTTGTGTTTGCGAGGCGAGGCGTCGCGAAGCCGAGCGAATATAAAATTGTGAGCCAAAAAAGTAACTTTTAATTATAATAATCCTCCAGCCAACAATTCACAGCAAAGTACAAAATATGCAAATTCTTAAGTACTGAAAGCGTAGAGTGATATCCAAGTAGCCATTACTTTATTTAGTTATGTCACTGTTTCTGGGAAAAAAATGTATCAGTCAACTAAAAAGATTTTGCTTGAACACAGTTTGTGTTGGAGAGTTGAAATTTACAGTTTTCAAAAACTGTATTAAATTTTTGCTGTGTCTTCTTTCAGTGTGGAACAATGTACCCCAATTTTACTTCTTGTAGGTCCGTTAGTTTTGGAGATCAGTCGTGAAATTGAACGAATTTTGTGTCATTTTTGTGTCATGAGCTTTTGTTCACAAAGCTGTAAAAATATTGGTATTTTATTGAGATTAAAAATGTCAGTTTTCAGCAAGCAAATTTTGTGTTTGCGAGGCGGGGCGTCGCGAAGCCGAGCGAATACAAAATTCCGAGTCAGAAAAGTAACTTTTAATTCTAATAATCCTCCAGTCAACAATATACAGCAAAGTACAAAATATGCAAATTCTTAAGTACTGAAAGCGTAGAGTGATATCCAAGTAGCCATTACTTTATTTAGTTATGTCACTGTTTCTGGGAAAAAAATGTATCAGTCAACGAAAAAGATTTTGCTTGAACACAGTTTGTGTTGGAGAGTTGAAATTTACAGTTTTCAAAAACTGTATTAAATTTTTGCTGTGAGTCTTCTTTCAGTGTGGAACAATATACCGCAATTTTACTTCTTGTAGGCCCGTTAGTTTTGGAGATCAGTGGTGAAATTGAACGAATTTTGTGTCATTTTTGTGTCATGAGCTTTTGTTCACAAAGCTGTAAAAATATTGGTATTTTATTGAGATTAAAAATGTCAGTTTTCAGCAAGCAAATTTTGTGTTTGCGAGGCGGGGCGTCGCGAAGCCGAGCGAATACAAAATTCCGAGTCAGAAAAGTAACTTTTAATTCTAATAATCCTCCAGTCAACAATATACAGCAAAGTACAAAATATGCAAATTCTTAAGTACTGAAAGCGTAGAGTGATAATCAAGTAGCCATTACTTTATTTAGTTATGTCACTGTTTCTGGGAAAAAAATGTATCAGTCAACTAAAAAGATTTTGCTTGAACACAGTTTGTGTTGGAGAGTTGAAATTTACAGTTTTCAAAAACTGTATTAAATTTTTGCTGTGTCTTCTTTCAGTGTGGAACAATGTGCCCCAATTTTACTTCTTGTAGGTCCGTTAGTTTTGGAGATCAGTCGTGAAATTGAACGAATTTTGTGTCATTTTTGTGTCATGAGCTTTTGTTCACAAAGCTGTAAAAATATTGGTATTTTATTGAGATTAAAAATGTCAGTTTTCAGCAAGCAAATTTTGTGTTTGCGAGGCGGGGCGTCGCGAAGCCGAGCGAATACAAAATTCCGAGTCAGAAAAGTAACTTTTAATTCTAATAATCCTCCAGTCAACAATATACAGCAAAGTACAAAATATGCAAATTCTTAAGTACTGAAAGCGTAGAGTGATATCCAAGTAGCCATTACTTTATTTAGTTATGTCACTGTTTCTGGGAAAAAAATGTATCAGTCAACGAAAAAGATTTTGCTTGAACACAGTTTGTGTTGGAGAGTTGAAATTTACAGTTTTCAAAAACTGTATTAAATTTTTGCTGTGAGTCTTCTTTCAGTGTGGAACAATATACCGCAATTTTACTTCTTGTAGGCCCGTTAGTTTTGGAGATCAGTGGTGAAATTGAACGAATTTTGTGTCATTTTTGTGTCATGAGCTTTTGTTCACAAAGCTGTAAAAATATTGGTATTTTATTGAGATTAAAAATGTCAGTTTTCAGCAAGCAAATTTTGTGTTTGCGAGGCGGGGCGTCGCGAAGCCGAGCGAATACAAAATTCCGAGTCAGAAAAGTAACTTTTAATTCTAATAATCCTCCAGTCAACAATATACAGCAAAGTACAAAATATGCAAATTCTTAAGTACTGAAAGCGTAGAGTGATAATCAAGTAGCCATTACTTTATTTAGTTATGTCACTGTTTCTGGGAAAAAAATGTATCAGTCAACTAAAAAGATTTTGCTTGAACACAGTTTGTGTTGGAGAGTTGAAATTTACAGTTTTCAAAAACTGTATTAAATTTTTGCTGTGTCTTCTTTCAGTGTGGAACAATGTGCCCCAACTTTACTTCTTGTAGGTCCGTTAGTTTTCGAGATCAGTGGTGAAATTGAACGAATTTTGTGTCATTTTTGTGTCATGAGTTTTACAAAGCTGTAAAAATATTCGTGTTTGCGAGGCGAGGCGTCGCGAAGCCGAGCAAATATAAAATTGCGAGCCAAAAAAGTAACTTTTAATTCTAATAATCCTCCAGCCAACAATACACAGCAAAGTCAAAATATGCAAATTCTTAAGTACCTACTGAAAGCGTAGAGTGATATCCAAGTAGCCATTACTTTATTTAGTTATGTCACTGTTTCTGGGAAAAAAAATGTATCAGTCAACGAAAAAGATTTTGCTTGAACACAGTTTGTGTTGGAGAGTTGAAATTTACAGTTTTCAAAAACTGTATTAAATTTTTGCTGTGAGTCTTCTTTCAGTGTGGAACAATATACCCCAATTTTACTTCTTGTAGGCCTGTTAGTTTTGGAGATCAGTGGTGAAATTGAACGAACTCTGTGTCATGTTTGTGTCATGAGTTTTTGTTTACAAAGCTGTAAACATATTCGTGTTTTATTAAGATTAAATTGTCAGTTTTCAGCGAGCAAATTTTGTGTTTGCGAGGCGAGGCGTCGCGAAGCCGAGCGAATATAAAATTGTGAGCCAAAAAAGTAACTTTTAATTATAATAATCCTCCAGCCAACAATTCACAGCAAAGTACAAAATATGCAAATTCTTAAGTACTGAAAGCGTAGAGTGATATCCAAGTAGCCATTACTTTATTTAGTTATGTCACTGTTTCTGGGGACAAAAATGTATCAGTCAACGAAAAAGATTTTGCTTGAACACAGTTTGTGTTGGAGAGTTGAAATTTACAGTTTTCAAAAACTGTATTAAATTTTTGCTGTGAGTCTTCTTTCAGTGTGGAACAATGTACCCCAATTTTACTTCTTGTAGGTCCGTTAGTTTTGGAGATCAGTGGTGAAATTGAACGAATTTTGTGTCATTTTTGTGTCATGAGCTTTTGTTTACAAAGCTGTAAAAATATTCGTGTCTTATTAAGATTAAAAATGTCAGTTTTCAGCGAGCAAATTTTGTGTTTGCGAGGCGGTTCGTCGCGAAGCCGAGCGAATATAAAATTGCGAGCCAAAAAAGTAACTTTTAATTCTAATAATCCTCCAGCCAACAATACACTGCAAAGTACAAAAAATACAAATTTTTAAGTACTGAAAGCGTAGAGTGATATCCAAGTAGCCATTACTTTATTTAGTTAGGTCACTGTTTTTGGGGAAAAAATGTATCAGTCAACTAAAAAAAATTTTCGGAGATCTCTCAAAAATGGAGTTAAAAATGAGGTGTTTTAGGAAGGCTGAAGAAAAAATAATTGCAGAAATTAATTTCTCAGAAACTGCTGAAGATAATCGTTCGAAATTTGGTGCGACCAATGCTTTCACCATCGCCGAAACGTGGGCGAAATTTCGCGCAATTTGAAGCTGGGCAGACGAGGTTTTCCCCATTTTTTAATGTAAATTTTTCGACGATATTCCACTCCCTGCACTATAAAAGCTGAAACGAATTTGGTGCACAAAGTGTCGAAATCGCAATAAAACAAATATTAAAAGCACTCCGAGAGGGACTAATACGGCACATGAGTTACTGTACAGTAATTAACAAGTTAACGTGCGAGTTAAAAGCGTAGGTCGACGTTTTAACGCTGAATAACTTTACATAAATTAATTTTTCCCGTTTTACAGTTATCGCGGGGGAAATTCACTCCCTAATCACCGACAAATCGGGGCAAAAAGAAATCATTGTGTTTATGCGCTAATTATCGTACTAGGCTCGCAAAATTGAGCGTAATTATTGTCAATTACTCATCACTAATGTATGCATAATGATATGAAAATAGGTGCACTTGCTACGAGTTTTTAAGTGCGTCCTCGGTTATTAAAAATGATTTAATGTTTCCGTTGGTAATCGCATGTTCGCTTTTTGAAAATCCGCTTTCTAAAAACGTCGAACGACAATCCTAAAAATTCAGCGATTTTTATTCAGCGCAGGAAACGTGTGCAGATTAATTTAATTAGCTGCGTATGTTTCTTGATGGGGTATTTTATCAAGAACATAATTGTTCATTAAATCAAGGCAATGAGGCAAGTAGCTGCTCGGAGCAAATTAGCTTATAATAAGATGTATTAGAGCCGTATCTGTGACCACTTCACTCCGAGTACGTTTCAATCAGATCGCATTAAATTAGATGTTAATTAATGTTTACAGCAGCACGGTCGTGATGGGTTCTTTAAACGTTAAATCACTCCTTGAAACAATTCACCTTGCAACCAAACAGTTGTGGGTTTCAATTATTTATTCATTCATTATTAAATCCATCAATTTCAATGTTAACAAATTTACTTTAGTCGTTTTACAATTATTTTCTGACAATTTGTGACACAAAATAACACTTTAATTTAATAAATATTTATTACTTCGATTTAGAAAATTATTACAACTGCCACCAAAAATGCAATGTTAAAATGAACCAAATAACGTTATCTTTGTGATTTTTAATTTTGCTGATATACAGACACGTTCACAAATTTTGTGACCTGAAATTGCCCAAAAGAGTGTTCGTCAAGTTGTCGCCGATGGAATGCTTTAATATGATAAATTATTACTTCAATTGTAAGAATTATTTAAAATTTAAATAAAAGATTTGCAACTGATATTAAATTTTTTTTAATATTTGACATTTGGATGTAATTATCATTTGAATTTTTCATAAAGTGAGTAGTTTCAGGTTTGTTTAACGTTAGCATTCAATTTTTGATATTAGGTGAAAAATATGAAGTGTAAAATATAATGTTTATATAATAATATTGCAGAGACCAAAAATTAAAGAAAACAAATCATTTGCTAAAAAAAAAACTTGTGACTTCCACAAATTCTATTGGGTTTTAAAAATTATCACTACAAATTAATATTGCCACTTGAACTTCATACTCGACACTTGGATTTAATATTTCACAATAGCATTTAATATTTGCCACTTGAATTTAATACTTGTCATTTGGATTTAATAGTTTCCGCCATGATTTCACAACTGTCACTTGAATTTAATATTTGATATTTGAATTTAATACTTGTCATTTGAATTTATCATAACAATGAAAGATGATAGGGCAATTGAGACATTAAGGCCATTTGGTGCAAGGCCCATCCTACCAAAGAGGCAACTGTATAATAATTGTAAGATATTAATCGAGAATTCAATAAAAAACTTCAATCATTTTATTTAATATTTATATTTTCAGTTAATTAACTAAAATTGAATAAAAAATAATAACTGCCACTTGGAATGAATATTTAACGCTTGGATTTAGTACTTAATTTAATATTTGATATTTGAATTGATCAAAAAGATGAAAGATAATTAATAATAATTTACTTTTAGATTCGTTTAGCGGTTGAATTAAATTGTTGATATTTTGTGACGAATATGTAGTGACAAAAATTCAAAAACGTTTCTGAGCACTTAAAAAACTAATATAGAAAAATTACATAAAGATATTACAAAACCTCATATAGAAACCACAACTTTAGTAAATAATTACAAAATTAAGGAGAACAAATCATTTGCTAAAAGAAACAAATTTGTAACTTGCATATGTTATAATGAAAATCATAGATTCCATTTGGTTTTAAATATTATCACTTCAAATTAATATTGCCACTTAAAATTCATACTGGACACTTGGATTTAATATTTGACAGTAGCATTTAATGTTTACCACTTGAATTTAATACTTGTCATTTGGATTTAATATTTTCCACTATGATTTCATAACTACCACTTGAATTTAATATTTGATATTTGAATTTAATACTTGTCATTTGAATTTATCAAAAAAATGAAAAATGATTTAAAAATTGTCACTTCAAATTAATATTTGCCACTGGAACCTCACATTTGACACTTGGGTTTAATATTTGACAGTTGCATTTAATATTTGCCATTTGAATTTAATACTTGTCACTTGGATTTATTATATTTTGCTATGATCTCATAACTACCGCTTGAATTTAATATTTGATATTTGTTTTTCTTTAGTTTTAGCTTTTATTTTACGCGTTAACATGAAATTGTTGGTATTTGGTGAAGTTTTTCTGATCACTTAAAAGTCCAATAGAGAAAAATTCCAAAAAGATATTGTAAATCTGACCTTGAGAACAAACCATTTGGTGGAAAAGAACAAGTTTGTAACTTGCACAAATTATAATAAAATTTACCGCTTGAACTTGAAACTTAGATTTAATATTTGCTATTTGGATTGGTTTTTGTTTGAATTGACGATAAAGATAAAAGATAATTCCGCAATGATGATTCTGAAGTGACAAATCCAAGTGACAAATGAGAAATCCATGTGGAAGATTTCTTAACGGCCAGAAAAAATCTTTAAACGACAATTTTAAGTGAAATATGAATCTGTTGGAAAATAAGCGAAATCGCATTGTCCGGCTGGAGATTCGTTCCATTAATTGCGATTTGGAGCACAGAAGGGCGCCCGCTGAGATTTACGAGCGCCGGTTGTTCGATGTCGCATTATAAAACGGTAGCCTTTATATGGAGTACTTGTCCTCAAAATTTTTATCTCTCCCTCAATGCCTTGTTTGTAGCTGCCTTGCGTGCGTCTCTCCAGATTTATTACACGTAACCGTTCGGTTATTTGTGAATGCACTATTGGCTCGGATCCGATTTTAAACGTCCTCTCACGTACGCGCCTTGTTATACTTCGTATGAACAACCCGACAAAGTATGTTGTAATTGCCGTTTCGTGAGTAATTATCCTATTGATGGTGCGACTCTCTCGAAAGCATTTTGATTGAGAAACCTTTCGTTGTTTGGAGAAATGCCTGGAATCGCTCGAACCACCTTGATGGCTCAATGAGACGACTGGGGAAAGCGAATTTTTATCACAAAACCAGATGTCCGCGAGATTTAATC
Source organism: Dascillus cervinus (assembly GCA_949768715.1). Taxonomy (NCBI): domain Eukaryota; kingdom Metazoa; phylum Arthropoda; class Insecta; order Coleoptera; family Dascillidae; genus Dascillus; species Dascillus cervinus. Next base: position 22,414,464 of record OX458322.1, read on the forward strand.
GGTTAATCTGTAATAACAGGCTTAGCGTTCATAATGGCCGGCTGAAACATCCTGAAACAACTCGATATGCATCGTTTTCGCCACGCATTGTCACCGAGAGAAATCGTTCTAATTAATTTCTTGCGCGGTTATTAAATTTAATAAGTCGACTTATCGAAACGGAAATCAGCGAATGAGAAAGTCGAATAATGACAGTGTGCACTGAACGAAAAGCCTACGTTAATGCAACAAAAATGTGCGTTGTGGCAATGTATTTTACACCAAAATTGGTCCAAAGTAGGCATACATTGGTACAATGTAAATTTTTTATTGATATTACAAAGAATGCTTATCAAACGAATGTACATTTTTCGTCAAGTTAACGAACGTGTTTATCAGTTCAAGGTATACATTTTATTGACGCGATGAAAAAGCTTCATTGAATTTTTCGTAATTTTTAATTGAATTAATTAGGTAATTAGTAATTAATGATATAATTAATTAAAAATTTTATTTATTGGATTCAAATAAAAAGCATAGGTTATGAATTCATAAATATTTATATTTTGAGAACTTATTTTTTACAAAATTTACAATATCTCAACCCTTCCACATAATTAAATAATTACATAACTTACTTGATTTTTCTCATTAAAAGTGCACACGAAAAATGAGGAAAATGAAGCAAGTTAAATAGTGATTTATACATAAATTAATATACAGTCGAACTCCTCTATAGTGATGTTCGAAAAGCCATGAAAAAACACACTATAGAGAAACTTCACTATACACTATATAGAATTCAAGTATAAGTTTACAATTTTGGCAGTCACTTTAAAAACCAATTGCTATTCAAAACAAAAAATTTAAATTTATTATATTTGAAAAAATATTTGTTTAAGTATATAGAAATACACACAGTTATTAATAAACAATACAAATTTTCATCTGAATACTTACATAGCATGTACTTATTGATGAAAAATCTGTACAAAGTTGATTGCATAAGTAAGGATTTTGCAAGAAATTCTTTTAAAGATTTTTCAGGTTCCGTTCCTCGAGAATTTTGGTAAACCTTTCGTAAAGAATAATCACTATATAGAGGCTTAACATCATAATATAGAGGTATTTTTATATGGAAAACGTTCAAAAATGCACGTTCCTGACAAAAACATCACTATAGAGAAAAAAACATTATAGAGGAGGTCACTATAGAGGAGTTCGACTGTATTTCAATTACTGCAAAGAAAAAACTTAAAAATAACAAAAAAATGCAAGTTGTTAAAATGAATCGCAATGGTTGCTCTAATTATTTGAGAGTAGGGTTTCTAATAATATATGCACCTTTGAAAAAGATTTCGCACTTTTCATTTAAAAAAAAAAATTCTATAAAACTCCAAAACATAATACTTTCCTTCGGAAAGTCTAAATCAAACACATATATTATTTTAAAACATACACCAAAAGCCCTTAAAAAAATTTCTTCTTGCGAATCTTTAATGGGAAATTTGATAACATTCTTTTTTCCAGTTTCATCGGTTTTTACTATCCTGTCAGTAGGTGTAAAATATCCATGCAGTAAGTAAAATATTGCTGCATCGCGACTATCTGAAATAGAAATAAATATAAATAAAAATTAGAAGTTATTTACTTAAAAAACTTACTGTTACTGCAATTATTTATTTGAATATTTTCTAAGAGGCCTCGAATTGGTTTATCTTTGATGTTATTTTCCGTGGAAAGAAATTTTTGCAGCCTGTCAATGTGATTTGGCCATGTTGCCATCAGACCACCGGCATTGTTGAATAGGAAAGTAACATTTTTTTATTGCTTTGTTCGTAAATATTTATATTTATCTTACCAAACGAAAACCTGTCGAGAGTTTGTAAAACGGCCACTTTTGTAAGTTTTTGCTGAAAAAGAAGTTGTATTGTAATATCACTAACCTTATTTGACTATATGGATTATTTTTCACACTACTGTCACAGATTGTAGAGTAAAGCCGGACTGTAAGCGACTGGTCGGTTAAACTCGCAACAACCTCATTAAAAGTTGCATGTGGTGTTTGCACACTTGATACTCTCAAAAAATAGGAAGCTATAAATTTAAAATTAACAAGAAAGGCGCCTTTGTTACAAAGAAGGTAAACAAATACTGCATTTTGCATTTTGTGCTTATGAGGATGTAGGTACATATTTTTTCCGTAAGTCACAAGGGTGCAAAATAAGTTTTTTGTCTTTATTTTGTTATATCGTGGGGAATAAGGAAATATGACAGAGGTATTTAACGGTTTTAAGGGTATCATAGTTACTTTCTTACGCCTAAACCCGATTTGCGATGATGCATTTGTTAAGGTGGGTTTCGTAGGTCTAGAAGTGAGGTTAGAATTATTGAATTTTCAATCCAAGTTAATTTAAAATGTACAGTGCAGATAAGCTTCACACAGTAGAAATCGCAAACCACTGGCATGAAGGTATGATGACATGTACTTTTCATAATTTATTATGTTATATTAAAATATTTTCAAGCGATTTTGCTCATTACCAAAATTTCTCAAGTATGTCTCGTCATTCGGTATTAAGTAGGCTACAGTGTAACACTGAGTAAATGTTTCTTAAAATTGTAATATTTAAATTAACTTGGATTGAAAATTCAATAATTCTAACCTCACTTCTAGACCTACCAAACCCACCTTAAGCAATTTGATGTACTCGATGTATAATATTTTACAAATATTTATCAATTTATATATATTGTAGTTAACAAATCCTTACATTGAAACAATGTAAATGTTGTTAAGGTGATACACGAATGTAAGGTGTTTCATATTATCAATGTATTATGTCATCGACACATATAACTATGTTGAAGAATTTTTCGTACCATTGATGTATTTTTCGTTGAACCAATGTATGTGCAGTTGATGAACTGTCTTCATTGATATTATGTACAATATTTTTTTCAGTGGTGTGCCATTAAGTGGTTTTTAATTCGTCGCAAATTAATTGAATCCGCAGCGAGCGTGACTTAAGCAAAACAATAATCAATTAGCCAGTTGTGGCACTTGCCGGCGCGAAGAGGCGCTGAAAAACGATATTAAACGACGGCATTCCTCCGGTTAAACGGTCCAAAGCTGCGGAATTTATAGAGACGTCATAAAAATGGTAAAAAACCGAATATAGTTTTATTCAATTTTAAATCACGGTCCCGTAATGAGCAATTCGCAGGCCGGCGAGTCCACCAGCCACGGTCCGTTCGCTCCATAAGCGGTCTCATTTTTTTTTATTGCGGCAATCTGTTCGAGCTCGTGACACGAGAACAAATTGGAGCTAAATTACAAACCTACATATATCGAATATGTGATGCCTTATAGGAGGACGATGCGCTCGAAAGGACGGTAACGTCTCGACCACCGGCACTCCGATTGTCTCTACTTTATGCCCGGAATGGAATAATTGTCGGCACGTAAGTCGTCCACTACTTTCCATATAAATTAAATCGCGACAATGCGGATGGTCTCGGCTGCTTGATGGACTTTTGTGGCGAGAGTTACACCGTTCGCTAAATTATGCTGCGTCCGCTGACAGAATGTTGCGCCGAGATGACTTGTCAACGTACAAACGATACGACACATACGGGGCTGCGCTGCTTCTTCGTTGGCGGTCGCTTCGCAATACATGATTTAAAATTACCGAGATTTTTCTTAAAAATTTAAACCTGTATTGTGTTTTCTTTCGAAATATTCGCTTCCTAAGCGGGAATATCGTAAGCTCACTCCTGGGACTCGTATCGCAGATTGCAAAACTAGTCTCTGCATTTATAGAATAAAAATTTTTAGGCGCGTTCGCGAAGAATTGAATTTTTTCCAGATGGCTTGTAAGACCTTACGCTTAACTGTCTTCATTCCTTAATTACGCAACTCAAAACATTTATTGAAGAACCTTTATGGTAAACTATTTGCGCGATCCTTGAAAGAAGTTATTAATTTGTTTCTCCTTTTAGTTACAAGTCAATTCGTTACGATTCGTTAGAATAAAAATAAAAGCTAAAACTACTCAATTGTTCCATTAACTTTTATCTTTATGATAAATTGATATAACAAGTATCGAATCCAAATGTCAAATATTAAATTCAAGTGGCAGTTATGAGATCATGGCGGAAAATATTAAATTCAAGTGGCAAATATTAAATACAACTATGAAATATTAAATCCAAGTGTCAAGTGTGAGGTTCCAGTGGCAAATATTAATTTGAAGTGACAATTTATAAAACTAAACAAAATCTATAATTTTTATTATAACTTGTGCAAGTTACAAATTTGTTTTGTTTTAGCAAATGATTTGTTCTCTTTAATTTTGTAATTATTTACGAAAGTTTTGGTTTCTAGGTCAGGTTTTCTAATATCTTTATGTAATTTTTCTCGATTAGTTTTTTAAGTGGCCAGAAATGTTTATAGAATTTTGCCACTACATATTCTTCACCAAATATCAACAATTTAATTCAACCGCTAAACGAATCTAAAAGTAAATTTTTATTAATTTTTTTTCATCTTTCTGATCAATTCTAGGAACAAATATTAAATGAAGTACTAAATCCAAGCGTCAAATATTCAGTCCAAGTGGCAGTTATTAGTTTTTATTGAATTCTAGTTAATTAACTAAAAATATAAATATTAAATAAAACGATTTAAATTTTTTATCGAATTTTCGATTAATATTTTACAATTACAGTCGCCTTTTTTTTGGTAGGATGGCCCTTGCACCAAAGGGCCTCAATGTTTCAATTGCACTATCATCTTTCATTTTTATGAAAAATTCAAATGACAAGTATTAAATTCAATTGGTAAATATTAAATGCTACTGTCAAATATTAAATCCAAGTGTCCAGTATGAATTTCAAGTGGCAATATTAATTTAAAGTGATAATTTTTAAAACCAAATGGAATCTATAATTTTCATTATAACATATGCAAGTTACAAATTTGTTTCTTTTAGCAAATGATTTGTTCTCCTTAATTTTGTAATTATTTACTAAAGTTGTGGTTTCTAGGTCAGGTTTTGTAATATCTTTATGTAATTTTTCTTGATTAGTTTTTTAAGTGGCCAGAAACGTTTTTAAATTTTTGTCACTACATATTCGTCACCAAATATCAACCAATATTCAACCGCTAAACGAAAATTATTATTAAGTATCTTTCATCTTTTTGATCAATTCCAATATCAAATATTGAATCAAGTACTAAATCCAAGCGCCAAATATTCATTCCAAGTGGCAGTTATTATTTTTTATTCAATTTTAGTTAATTAACTAAAGATATAAATAAAATAATTTTAATTTTTTATTTAATTTTCGATTAATATGTTACAATTATTTACAGTCGCCTTTTTCGGTAGGATGGGCCTTGCACCAAAGGGCCTCATTTTTATGATAAATTCAAATGCCAAGTATTAAATCCAAATATCAAATATTAAATTCAAGTGGCAAATATTAAATGCAACTGTCAAATATTAAATCCAAGTGTTGAGTGTGAAGTCCAAGTGGCAAATATTAACTTGAAGTGATAAGTTTTAAAACCAAATAGAATTTATAACTTTTATTATCATCAAATACCATTTTTTTCATTTAATTTACTGAAACGTCCTACTTAGCGACTTAAATAGTACAAATTTAACACTTGCCCAATTTCAGCAATTTATGTTGTAATGTAATTTGAAATTATTCAATAAATTCAAAGATCTTATGGTATTGCTATATGCAATTTCTGTTCTGATTCTCTTGCACTTTTATAATTTCCAGGATACAAGGAAGCAGCGTTCGCTTATGCAATAGCATCAGCAGGAGTGGTGATATCGATAGCGAAAGCCTGCAGCCAGGGCCACTTATTAAATTGCGGCTGCGACGTCCAAACCTACAAATCGCACGCTCTCCGTCCGGCGACGTCCAAATGGCAGTGGAGCGGCTGCTCCCACAACATCCATTACGGGGTACGATTCGCGAAAAAATTCCTGGATTCTCGCGAAGAGGCCGGCGACATCCACTCGAAGCTGAATTTGCACAACAATCGCGTCGGCCGCATGGTAAGGAATCTCGGTAGCCGGCCGAACAACCCTAATGACTCCAGGAGGGTCCGGGGCCCCGCCTCGAAATTTCGGACAAAGGCCCCGCCATCACGGCTCTCGTGTTATTATGATTATTATGGACCACACGCGCCGATATTCTCATTAACGGTTTTGTTGGGCCGCAGGTGACTTAATATACGAGCGGGTGTTTATAACTTCATCTGCGCGCATTCTTCGGGGCGACCGTGCGAGATGGGAAACGCAAAAAGTTATTTAGGAAATTGCACAATTCCCTCATTTCGTTGAGTGGATGGTGCTTGCAATTTCACGAGCCGCAGATGATCAAACGAGCCGGGTTCTATGGGAGAGGAGTTTCTGTGAGGAACACTCATTTACCGATTAAAATCGGAATCTTTGACGTATTTAAGTGAATCGTTCTACCGTTTAATCTTTTAATGCGAAAAACTACCCTCGGTAATCCCTATTCTTGAGGAACTACTCCGCGCGTCATTTCAACATTTTCTAGTTTTTAATGGAAATACAGTAGATGTCGCTTCATTATTTGAATCGATCGCTTATTGGAATCAACCAAGTTCATTTGTTTTTTTAAAATTATTACCAAAGTGACAGTAAAAATACAATCAAACCTTTTTTGAAATATTTCCAAAAATAACATTTTTTTAAATGAGTCACTCTGTATATTTTTACATATTTCTATATATTGGAATCAACCAAGTTCATTTATTCTTTTTTTATTATTACGAAAGTGACAGTAAAAAAACAATCAAACTTTTTGAGATATTTCCAAAAATAACATTTTTTTAAATGAGTCACTCTGTACATTTTTACATAATTCTATATATTGGAATCAACCAAGTTCATATGTTTTTTTAAAATTATTATTACCAAAGTGACAGTAAAAAAACAATCAAACTTTTTGAGATATTTACAAAAATAACATTTTTTTAAATGAGTCACCCTGTATATTTTTACATATTTCTATATATTGGAATCAATCAAGTTCATATGTTTTTTTTAAAATTATTATTACCAAAGTGACAGTAAAAAAGCAATCAAACTTTTTGAGATATTTACAAAAATAACATTTTTTTAATTGAGTCACCCTGTATTTTTTACATATTGCTATATATTGGAATCAACCAAGTTCATATGTTTTTTTTTATTATTACCAAAGTGACAGTAAAAAAACAATCAAACTTTTTGAGATATTTACAAAAATAATATTTTTTTAATTGAATCACCCTGTATTTTTTACATAATTCTATATATTGGAATCAACCAAGTTCATATGTTTTTTTAAAATTATTATTACCAAAGTGACAGTAAAAAAACAATCAAACTTTTTGAGATATTTACAAAAATAACATTTTTTTAAATGAGTCACCCTGTATATTTTTACATATTTCTATATATTGGAATCAACCAAGTTCATATGTTTTTTTAAAATTATTATTACCAAAGTGACAGTAAAAAAACAATCAAACTTTTTGAGATATTTACAAAAATAACATTTTTTTAAATGAGTCACCCTGTATATTTTTACATATTTCTATATATTGGAATCAATCAAGTTCATATGTTTTTTTTAAAATTATTATTACCAAAGTGACAGTAAAAAAGCAATCAAACTTTTTGAGATATTTACAAAAATAACATTTTTTTAATTGAGTCACCCTGTATTTTTTACATATTGCTATATATTGGAATCAACCAAGTTCATATGTTTTTTTTTATTATTACCAAAGTGACAGTAAAAAAACAATCAAACTTTTTGAGATATTTACAAAAATAATATTTTTTTAATTGAATCACCCTGTAGTTTTTTACATAATTCTATATATTGGAATCAACCAAGTTCATATGTTTTTTTAAAATTATTATTACCAAAGTGACAGTAAAAAAACAATCAAACTTTTTGAGATATTTACAAAAATAACATTTTTTTAAATGAGTCACCCTGTATATTTTTACATATTTCTATATATTGGAATCAACCAAGTTCATATGTTTTTTTAAAATTATTATTACCAAAGTGACAGTAAAAAAACAATCAAACTTTTTGAGATATTTACAAAAATAACATTTTTTTAAATGAGTCACCCTGTATATTTTTACATATTTCTATATATTGGAATCAATCAAGTTCATATGTTTTTTTTAAAATTATTATTACCAAAGTGACAGTAAAAAAGCAATCAAACTTTTTGAGATATTTACAAAAATAACATTTTTTTAATTGAGTCACCCTGTATTTTTTACATATTGCTATATATTGGAATCAACCAAGTTCATATGTTTTTTTTTATTATTACCAAAGTGACAGTAAAAAAACAATCAAACTTTTTGAGATATTTACAAAAATAATATTTTTTTAATTGAATCACCCTGTATTTTTTACATAATTCTATATATTGGAATCAACCAAGTTCATATGTTTTTTTAAAATTATTATTACCAAAGTGACAGTAAAAAAACAATCAAACTTTTTGAGATATTTACAAAAATAACATTTTTTTAAATGAGTCACCCTGTATATTTTTACATATTTCTATATATTGGAATCAACCAAGTTCATATGTTTTTTTAAAATTATTATTACCAAAGTGACAGTAAAAAAACAATCAAACTTTTTGAGATATTTACAAAAATAACATTTTTTTAAATGAGTCACCCTGTATATTTTTACATATTTCTATATATTGGAATCAATCAAGTTCATATGTTTTTTTTAAAATTATTATTACCAAAGTGACAGTAAAAAAGCAATCAAACTTTTTGAGATATTTACAAAAATAACATTTTTTTAATTGAGTCACCCTGTATTTTTTACATATTGCTATATATTGGAATCAACCAAGTTCATATGTTTTTTTTTATTATTACCAAAGTGACAGTAAAAAAACAATCAAACTTTTTGAGATATTTCCAAAAATAACATTTTTTTAAATGAGTCACCCTGTACATTTTTACATAATTCTATATATTGGAATCAACCAAGTTCATATGTTTTTTTAAAATTATTATTACCAAAGTGACAGTAAAAAAACAATCAAACTTTTTGAGAAATTTACAAAAATAACATTTTTTTAAATGAGTCACCCTGTATATTTTTACATATTTCTATATATTGGAATCAATCAAGTTCATATGTTTTTTTTAAAATTATTATTACCAAAGTGACAGTAAAAAAGCAATCAAACTTTTTGAGATATTTACAAAAATAACATTTTTTTAATTGAGTCACCCTGTATTTTTTACATATTGCTATATATTGGAATCAACCAAGTTCATATGTTTTTTTTTATTATTACCAAAGTGACAGTAAAAAAACAATCAAACTTTTTGAGATATTTACAAAAATTATATTTTTTTAATTGAATCACCCTGTATTTTTTTACGTATTGCTATATATTGGAATCAACCAAGTTCATATGTTTTTTTTATTATTACCAAAGTGACAGTAAAAAAACAATCAAACTTTCTGAGATATTTACAAAAATAACATTTTTTTAATTGAGTCACCCTGTATTTTTTTACATATTGCTATATATTGGAATCAACCAAGTTCATTTGTTTTTTTTTTTATTATTACCAAAGTGGCAGTAAAAAAACAATCAAACTTTTTGAGATATTTACAAAAATAACATTTTTTTAAATGAGTCACCCTGTATATTTTTACATATTTCGAAAGAATATTTAATTGTGGACTAAAAAGGTTTAATTCATCAATACTATTAAATTAAATATCCAAAAGTTAAAAACAGTTTAACCTTTTATTGCAGTTGAATCAAAAAATTAAGTAGGCAATGAAACAGTTGAAAATTATAATTATTAAAAGATACCAAAAATCTGACAGTTCATATCCCCATCTGACATTAACATTCAAAATCGTCGAAATCGTTACTAAAATGCGCAGGGAAGAGATTCAACCATTTAAGAGTTTATAAAGTGGGAGAGGAGTTACAAATAAACGTCACGTAACCGAGAAAACCTTTGCACAGTTGCTTTAAATTTTATAATTTCATAAGAAACAACATTTTTGTCACTGATGTGTCTACTAAATTGCCCATTCGCAATATTAAGTTTAACTTCGGTGCCTAGGCACACAGATAACTGTTGTTTATCTTTTATTGTTCCACGGCTTACTAGCATTAAGTGTATTAGTACTTTTTTTTCTACGACAACTACTGAAAATGATCAATATTGCACAAACAATAAACTATGCAAGCGTAATCTTACGCACGCCGTGTATTATTGAGTAAAATCACAGTTAGGAACTAACATTACATTGTGTTGGTAGTATAATTAACAGTGGCAGTGACTGTTCAGCGTAGACCAGTGAAATGATATCTGTTTCGATTGTTGAGGTAAACTATTAAGAGTTTTAAGAAATATGCATTTATTTCTGACCTAGTTCACCTACTTAGATCTCACTACCACTAATGAATTGTTCTAATTATAATACAATAAATTTACATAGTTAGCATAGGTTAAAAACTTACTTGCATTGCAAATAACTGACAATTAAAAATAGGAGAAAAAAAAACCGTGTTTGTAGATCAAACAGTGACAGTTTTGTTTAATTCGGAGACTCCCCTAACATCCAATATTTATTAAATATTTATAAAATATTTAAAAAATATTCGAATCTTTTCGAATATTTCTAATATTTTTAAAATATTTTTAAAATATATTTAAAAAATATTAGATTTACATAATAAAAAAAATATTTATTTTTCTACATTCAAAAAATATTAGATTTATATAAAAAAAATTATTTTTCCATATTCAAAAAATATTAGATTTACGTAACGAAAAAAATATTTATTTTTGTACATTTAAGAAATATTAGATTTATATCAAGAAAAAAATATTTATTCTTACATATTCAAAAAATATTAGATTTACGTAAATAAAATAATATTTATTTTTGTACATTCAAGAAACATTAGACCCTAGTAGCAAAGAAATATTTTTTAAATATTTTTTTTGAATATTTAACAAATATTTTTAAGACATATTTGTTTATATTTTAGAAATATTTAAAAAAAATATTTAAAAAATATTACTTCAAATCATTCAAAAAATATATCTTAAAAAGATTAAAAAAATATTTTTATGACGCTTTTGTTAATATTTTAGAAACATTTCTAAAAAACATTTAAAAAACATTTCTTAAAAATATTTTTTTAATCTTATTAAGAAATATTTTTAAAATACTTTTCAAAAATATTTTTAAAATATAAACAAATATGTCATTATAATATTTTTTAAATATTCAAAAAAAATATTTTAAAAATATTTTTTTGCTACTAGGGTCCACTCAAAAAGTAAACAAAATTTCTAAGAGATTAATAAAATACTTAATTGTCGATTTACTTTCAATGTTTCGCGGCGCCGTGCGTAATTTATTTGACTCGTGCGTAATATGTTTCTTACAAGTCTCGACTAATCTTAGTCATTTGTTAATGTTTTCGATTACAAATTTACTTGAAGTGGCTTAAAAGTGGTTTTTCTGCTTTATTCCTTCGAAACATACAAAATAATACAGGGCGTTTCTTTAAAAAAAGTAAATTGTAAATATGTCAAAAAGTTGTTTGATTGTTTCTTTACTTTCACTACCCGTATCAACACGGTATAATTAAGAGGCAACTAATGTATTTTGTGTGGGGTACACAAACAGCCCCTTAGTTAAGGGTTAATGACCCTTCAAATAAAACTTCTTGAGGTACGAATGTCAAGTCGCAAACCGGTACGTTTTAATTGGGGTAATCGCCGTTTCCAGCGCGCTACTTCCGCCAGTGATTCGATTATAATGTCGTGTAATGACCCACCATTATCCGGGCTGCCAGTTGCACAATGGCGTGATTAATGACAGTGCAATTCAACAGGTCATGATAGTTACTCTTTCTTCCAGACCGTATCCCGCAACACCGAAACAAAATGCAAGTGCCACGGAATGTCAGGAAGCTGCGAACTGAAAACCTGCTGGAAAACCGCCCCGGATTTTCGCCAAATCGGAAAAATCCTCAAGGAGCGTTTTCGCTCCTCGGTCCTCGTCGACCTGACGAACCACAAGTAATCCCTCCGAACCTACCGCGTCTAAAATAGTAATTCCTCTTTAGAATTGCAGCCAAGAAGAGGAGGTACAACTCGAAGCTGAGGCAGTGGATGTTCAGGAAGAACTCGAAGAGGACGGATTTTTCCACGACTCTTTTTTATTACGAGAAGTCGCCGACGTTTTGCGACAGGAGTTCGCAGTTGGACGTCGAGGGGACGCTGGAACGTCAATGCAATCGGACGAGTTTCGGGCCGGACAGTTGTGCGTCGTTGTGCTGCGGGAGGGGGTACAATCATATAAAGAGGAAGAGGACCGAAAGGTGCAATTGTAAATTTTTGTGGTGTTGCTCGGTCAATTGCGACACTTGCGTCATCGAGGAATGGATCACCGTCTGTAAATAATGAGTCTGAATTTTTCATACGAGAACGGGTATTTTAGCTTGTATTTATTTATTTATTTTAAGCTGATTGTAACATATTAGGAAAAACGCGTCGTCCGGATTTAACCAAAATTTATTAATTGTGTGCTCTATCACTGTTTAAAAACGTGTACCAAATTTGGTTGATTTTGTTCAATTAGAAGTCGCGATTTTGGGAGCGACCGTAAAACTTGCCCCACCCAGTATATTATAATATGACCGAAAGCTATCATAGAAGGCTGTAGAAGAGTACAGATAAGTACATGAACCGCAGAAAAAGAGAAAATTTTACAATTATTATTAGCATTGTCAAATTGGCTGAACTGGTCACAATTAAAAGTGGGTTTACATCATAAGATTTGTCGCAAGATTAATCCAACGACCAGTCGAATTGCAAGTTTTGGTGCTTTTACACTGTAAGATTAATCGCGCTACTTCTGACTTTCGACAAGTCGTACGATTTTCGACTCGGCGCATGCGCATATGGGTCTGGTTGCCAATGTGATCGCTTGTAACTCGTAATTTGTTTTAATAATTGAGGTTATGGTAAGAGTTCTCGGCTTTCGCAATGACGAATACGGAAGATAAGATAAGTTAAAAGCAACAGAAACTAATCCTTGGATGGATTTTTCAGACATTGCCCGTATGTAAAGCGTGGTTTTGGTAATTGAAATTATACTTTGGCATTTGTCAGTTACGACTTGACTTATTATTTGTCGCATAATGTAAACGGCTCAACTCATGTAAAAATATACTAGAAATCTTAGGATTTGCCTTTGTAATTTGTCTTAATACCAGTCCTGCGACAAATCTTACAATGTAAAGGCACTTTAAGGTAAACGCACTAGTAGTTGACATTATAATGGAGGAAAGAAAAGTTTTTTTGCTTTTATATCTATATTTTAATTTTTTTAAAGATAATGTAGTATAGTTCTGTACTTTATTTCCTTGCAAATGATATAAAATGAAGTATTTTAAAAATGGAAATACAGTTTTTTAAAGGAATTTTTTTTAAATCTTTAAAATTTGTTAATATTTGTCACTCAAAAATTTTAAAAATCTTGTAGTTGACATATAATGACTATTAGTAATTGATATTGAAATGAAACAATTTTTTATGCTAATTAGAAAGAATTTTAATCCACAACATACAAAAAACTAAATATAATCATGATAAGAGGGAATATTATTTTCAACCAACTTCAATGGGTGTCAGAAATTGGTATTTAAGTCTCTCTCCAGCAATAGTAATTTTAGGGTTTGGCAATTTCCTCAATATTGGGTTCAATTTTATAAAATTTATATCTTTAGACTGCCGGGGAATTTGACTAATATATATTCAGGCTCTTCATCATTCTGTTCTTCAGAAGGTAAGTGATCTATACTACTTCCAGATTCAACCCACTACTCATCATCAGTACTTGAGGAATATTTTCGTTTCCTAGTAGATGGCTTTAGTTTCTTCTCAATAATCTTCTGTTTCTTGCGTTGCTCCAGCTTTTCCTTTTTCAAAATATCATTCTCCTGTTTTTTCTTCTGCCTCTCTTCAGCTCTTTTCTTTTTTTTCTAGTAAACGTAGCTTTTTATTCTCTTTATTTTCATGGTAGCCTTGCCATTCTTTTGATGTTACAACTGCTGGTATCTTCTCTACTTTTCGTTTTTTTTTGAGGTTGCGGGCTTAGGAAAATACAGCTTTCGCTACGTCTATGATTCATTTTACAAGTATGTACGGTTGGGAACCCATTTTCCTTTTTCGTGGTGTTTTGCCTCTTGATTTGTACAATAAGGTCACTTTGAGAATATTGTATTTTTTCGCTGTTGTGGAAACTGCTTGTCCTCGTAGGACTTCTTCAAGTGCCTTCTCCATATCCTCTTCACTGTACTTAAACATTTGTCCCTTTACAGGCGGCATACTTAATCTAAAATTTCATGCTTCAGTAGATGACATCCCAAAATTCTAGTAAATGACATTAGTGTCCAATAAACCTAGAGCAATATTATTGATAGAGAAAATATTTTTTTTTAAATAATGAAAAAGTGCAGTAGAAAAAGTATTATCATTCATTTCTCCTATATATGCACATCAAAATAGTACAACTACAATCACAATCATGCAAAGTTTAATTTAGAAAAAAAATTTTTTATAAACTTACCTTCTTATCACTTATATTAAGTAAATTCACGACAAATAAACTGGATGCGACCATGCAACACAAAAATGGCGTCAAACTGCGGTTGTGAGCCAGAATAATTCCAAAATTGGACAGTTGCCTCACAGATGTCGCTAGTGTCAAGTACTAGTGCGTTTACCTTATTATTATTTATAGTTTAATATAGAGTGAGTGGCAAGTGTACCGCATTAATTCAATAAATCTTAAACGGTTGAGTTTTCAAAGGAAAATCTAAAAACACATCAATTTTTAATTGAAATTTTTAATCTTTTCCACAATATGTTTTTATACAGGGTGGTTCTTATCAACGTCAACGTCGATTTTTTGCGCTCACTATATAATTTGATGAATTTTATTGTTTAAATTTTGTTTAATTGAGAAAATTCCAACAAATTGCAGGAAGGTGAGCGATTATCGGGGGAATATAAATGATTGTGTCGGAGGAAGGTGATAATTATTTTTCCTCGTAAAAAATTCCACGGTATTTATCATCTAAGTTAAAATTCTTCGAGCATTTACGCAGACTTGCGTTGCGTGCCGGCACGCACGCATTGTTCCTATTAATAACTCAATTCCGAGTTATCTCGATCAAAATTAACCAAATGATAGATGACAGCGTGTCGTCCATATTAATGCCGAACACGTGTAAATTAAAACCGCCCCCGGGCGCTGCACACATTCCACTCTGTATCTTAGTTCCACGAATTTCGTCAGTATTAGGCCTACAGTTTTCAAGCCGTTATCGACTGATTGTATTTATTAATCGATTAAATTATTCTAATAAAAAAGGTTCGACTTTTTCTTCTTTTCCTGTTCGCAATTAGCTACGACAATTAAAACGAGTCGGTGCATCGCAACGGACTTAATTTATTAAAAGCCATTCACCGGTACATCTTGAGACGACAAACAGCGAAATTACAATAACACTGAAAGGCCGACAAAAGCTCGGAAAAAAGCTCTTCGGACGCAACATACAAATGCTTGTAAATTACACAGGTTTATATCCAGTTTTCAAATCTAATAAACAAGCCGAGCGCAGTGGCGTACCAAAGGGGCCGAATGAAAAAAAAATGAGACACCCCGTATACTTATCGGCGACTTATTGGGTCGAGGTCGAATTAGCGAAGCCTTTTCAGACTGGCTTAAACGGATTCATCGATAACCAGGCGATTTTCAGTGACATCTGATCGTTGGTCGAGGTGAGTTTTCAAGAATTTTTTCCCTAGTAGCATACAATATTTATTAAAAAATATTCGAATTTTTTCGAATATTTCTAATGTTTTTAAAATATTTTTAAAATATATTTAAAAAATATTTATTTATGCATATTTGAAAAATATTAGATTTACATAATAAAAAAATATTTATTTTTGTACATTCAAAAAATATTAGATTTATGTAACGAAAAAAATATTTTTTTTTCTACATTCAAGAAATCTTAGATTTTTATCAAGAAAAAAATATTCATTTTTGCATATTCAAAAAATATTAGATTTACGTAAAGGAAATAATATTTATTTTTGTATATTCAAGAAACATTAGATTTATCCCTAGTAGCAAAGAAATATTTTTTAAATGTTTTTTTTTTAATATTTATAAAATATATTTTATGACATATTTGTTTATATTTTAGAAATATTTTTAAAAAACATTTAAAACATATTATTTCGAATGATTTAAAAAATATTTCTTAAAAAGATTAAAAAGAGATTTTTAAGAAATATTCTTTAAATATATTTTAAAACTATTTTAAAAATATTAGAAATATTCGAAAAGATTCGAATATTTTTTAAATATTTTATAAATATTAAACATGCAACACTTTTGTTAATATTTTAGAAATATTTCTAAAAAAGATTAAAAAAGTATTTTTAAGGAATGTTTTTTAAATGTTTTAAAAAAATATTTTTAAAATAAAAACACATGTCATAATAATATTTTTTAAATATTCAAATAAAATATTTTAAAAATATTTCTTTGCCACTAGGGAATCGTTCAATTTATTTCGTAATTAACCGATCAGTGATGAGAGTTTTAATTGCCCCGGTTTGTTATGTTAAACTGACGAGTTGCGAGCATTTCTTAATTGGTTGCAAAAAATGCGTTTTTTTCAGAACCGATGGCGGCGGATTTCGAGAAGTTCCCACACCCGGATGGCCGGTATTCCTTGCGGGATTTGTTGGGGCGCGGCGCTTACGGAAAGTGTTACTGCGCCTCCGACGCCCAAGCGGAGAATAAATCGGTCGCGATTAAAATCCAAAAATTGGAAGATCGGAAATTCATTGAAAACGAATATGAGATTTTGAGCAATCGGTCGGCCCATGCGAATTTGATCGATTTTTATGGGGTGTTCAAAAAGGAAGATGAAATCTGGTTCGTTTTGGAGGTAAGTAAAAATTTGTATACCGGGAGTCCCAGAATTTTTTTTGTAATAGGTTGACTTTCAAAGAAATGATTGTAGGCAAGTTTGCAAAACACAGTTATTAGATGGAAATGAAAATACAGCGCTCGAAGGTTTAATTAATGAGTTTTGCGTTCGATCATTTCCTCTGTAATTTTCACATGGGTCAGCTATCGCAAATTACACGGTGTTTAGTGCGGTTTGTTATTAAATTTTCTAAAGTTACGGTTGGTAAAAAAATTTCTAAATGCAAATGGCATATAATACATAAAAAAAATCTAAAAAAAGCTGAAAATTGGTAAATCATGCATAAATTAGGTCAAAAACTAACTAAACGTTACGGAACCAGTCTGAAAAAAACGTATGAACCAAAACTACAACCTATCAGTGGGTGTGAGGTTCAAATTTGTTTCTAATAGCTTGTTGTGCAGTACTCGTTTTGATTTGTTTTCCAAAAATTACATGGTGCAACGACAGTGAAAATATGTAAGTTGGAAAGAAAAGATTTACTGCCATCTAGTGGCAGATTAATGGCAAAAAAAGAGATGAAAATCTTCTCGTACTTTCATGTTTTGGTTGGCGTATTGACTATGATTTTTGACTATACAAGGTGCGCCGAGTTTTGCCTCCACCTTACTTGAACTTAAATATTATACGAAACAACCGAAACTTATGCAGAATACGAATTAGATATTTGCTCTTAGAAAATGCGTATTGGTTTTTTAAGATTGTTCATAGAAGGCCCTAAAATTTAAAAAAATCATTTACATTAGATTTGCAAATTTTATTCTCCACGTTACGATGTCTATTTCAACTTCTAGAACTGAAGACTCAAATCAGAATTGAAAAATGTTGTTTAACCATATCAGCCATATCACCAGTAACCCTCTAATAATAATTAGTTATAATAAATGTTAGACATTTTGGCAAAGGTACGAATTATTTTACCTGTATTAAAGCGTTAGCATAAAATCGTAATGGTCATATAATTTCATTATTAACAGCACTGGTCAACCACGCTGAATAATTAATTAATTAATTAATTCGTTAGCGTTATATTCTTCGAGAGGATTCCCCATGTCTCTTATAAAATTTCTATAAAAAAATATTTATAACCATATTTATTCAAAAATACAGGGTGATGAAATAAATGTGCCCGTGAGTAGCTACATGTTATAGACGATTTCTAACGAAACACAAATTTGAAAGCCAAAATAAAATTTGTTTTGTTGTCTCTTCACCAAGATATAAGCTTTCCTATTCAGACAATAAAAATCTATACGATTAACAATTTTGTAATAATTTCATTGTTAGGGTCTAAATTTGATGCAGTTGATGGTGCTTTTTTTAAAAAAAGTGTAAAAAATCTATTGAAACCAACTTTATTACCGATGTGAAAAGTACGGTTTCTTGGCTCCGAGGAAAATTTATCAATGTCGCAACATCGCAAATCTCCTAGGAAACGTTGGCAACAATAATTCACTTTTCAATGTCAGTTCTCTTGTCAAATTTGAACGATACAAGTCAAATGTCCTAAAAAGTCTTAAAATGGAATACAATTTAAGTGAATATCTAGACATGTTGCTCCGCTTGGGTGAGACAGATAATAACGCATCGGAAGCTACTAGAGAATATGCTAGAGTGTATCCACATCGACGTCATCCAGATGCTAACGTAATTAGAAAAGTGGAGCAAAACTTAAGAGAAAATGGCCAAATAGTGCCGATTTCTGTAAACGGTAGACGACCTCGTGAAGATCGTACACCACCGTTGGAGGAAGCAGTTGTGGAAGCGATTGAAACTGGAGCAGGACGAAGCATACAAGAATTAGCGCAACAGTGATTCTAAGTCACCTTTTCCTATTCTGAGATATTTGAGATTTTGTTTCAATTTGATCTGGAAATTACATTATTTTGTTTTTGACTGATCTGTTTTTACTAAATAACATGGTTAGGGGCCTTTTAAACGGGAATCAGTTCCTCCATTCTTATCAGAAATAGCGCAAATAGTAGAAAATCTCTACGTCACTTAAGGACTTTTTGCATACAGCCCTTCAATTACCTGTTTGTTGTGTATTCTTGTTTAATTACATTAAATTCTTTTGAAATAAAAAAAGTTACGTCAACGTGACAGTTGTTTGTGTTACGCAAGTGACAGTATCTGTCAGTGTTGGCTGTTTAGATACAAGAAGTAGGCCTACCTGAATGTAATTCTTTAGAAAAAGTAGTAGGCCTACCACTTTAGGAAAAGAAATATGTGCAGTATTGCCACGTTGTGCTCTTAGACAAACTGTTCTAATTTTAAACAGAATCTAGTTGGACCACTTTTGTTGCGATTTCCACAATGCTTCAACAGAAAGCATTGCCCCAATATCAATCATGGGTACCTTTTTTTCATCACCCTGTATTAATGTAGTGTTATTACCGTGGTACACGCAAATACGGTTCGTCTTTACTCTATAAATTCAAAAAAATCGTCGACCATACTGAAAACTATTTATTTTAAAGAAAACGATAGCTAAAAGCAGTTGAGTGACAGATGAGGAAGAGATGAGGTAGTACCAATCGCACCTCAGTAGAATCTTATGAGGAAGAGATGACGTTGGTGAAAAGGAGACACCCGGTATGTTGGAAGACACGCTTATTTATTATTGAAATGCACTAACTTCAAGAACATGCAGAATTAAGCACGATACGCGTTATTTAATGCCATCGTTTCGTCTGTATATGCAAGCTCATGAACCGTAACGTATAAATCTTTGTTAGCAAACGCACATAAATGCAATATGTCTGTTTAATATTGCGGTACTTAATCACAATCGGCATTTTTAAAGCGCGGCTCGTACCACGTCAGCCGAGGGAAAGTTCGCCCTGCATATAATTTCCAGAATGTGGAAAAAGCGAGCGCGAATAAATAAGCGAAAGCTCGTGTACGACGGCGTGCACGTTTGTACGTGCAAACATGTTTTTGTCAAATAAATGTTCCCTTCGACATGCTCCGATGCGATTCTGAAATATGCGTCCGTACATGTTACATATCC
Organism: Dascillus cervinus; assembly: GCA_949768715.1. Lineage (NCBI taxonomy): Eukaryota > Metazoa > Arthropoda > Insecta > Coleoptera > Dascillidae > Dascillus > Dascillus cervinus. The sequence goes on from OX458322.1 coordinate 22,434,614, forward strand.
TGTCGTACGAGTCTTGCAAACATTTCGATATGAAGAAGTTGCGCTGCGAGAGGAATTTTAAAAAGATTTTTTTCAGTTGTGCGAAGGCGGAACCGTCCTCGATTTGGTCAACGGGCTGCTGGCGAGGAATCGGCGGATGGCCGAGGAGCACATCGCTTGCGTCCTGAAGGAGACCGTAAAAGTGAGTGCGATTTTTTGTGCGCACCCCGTAGATGTAAATTTATTTCTCGAGGCAGGATCGAGTGTGTACAAAATAAGTCGTAACCAGTACCCACGTATTTATCTGAAACCGCTGGTTAGTAAATTATAAGCTGAAGAAATAATATAATGATTCAATTTAGCTCTGGTTTATCGTAACCGCTACGGTCGAGGTCCATTAGAATTTTTTTGTTAATCCATCATCCAAATTCGTTTGTGAGGAAATTAGTCATTTTCAGCTTATTAAAGTAAAGGTCGTGAGGAGTTAATTTTTTTAAATTGAATTTGTAATTTGACAATAAAAGATCTAACATTTTTTCTCAATCCGTAATCTGACCATTTGACATTTTACTAAATGCAAAAAAATCGAAGAAATACCACATGTCGCAAAATTTAAAAAAAAATTGGCAGTTATTGGGGACTGCCGACAGAAGTGAAGACTTAAAACTATGAAATAACAGTGGAATAATATTTTGATAAGGAAAATTTTGAGTATTTAGTTCATAATGTGTTATTATTAGCTCATGTAATTGTGGAACATAATTAATTTCAATTTGTGAAGGAATATCATTGTGAATTTCGTCATCATAATCTGAATGTGACTCTGGAATGTATGGTTCATTCCGTGTTGATAGGCCCCCAGTACGAGTATGGGCCTCCAATTTGTAAATTATGAAAATTCTGACATTTAGAAACATGCTTTACAATTGTTTTTGAGGATTGATCTGTCGATACATTAATCAAATTAGTGACTCCGTGACGCGGTAACTGCGTGACGTAACTAAGTGCGAACTCGTAAGATTTACCCCATCCAAAAATCGTCTAACGCGAATAAAGAAGTTTTCACTTCAAAAATAAATTCTGCTGGAGTAATAGGAAAAAGAAGTTAGGACACGCAAAAAATAAAAGCTGAACTTAAACTTTTTTCTTGAAATTTCACCCTTTTAAAAAAGTTGAAATTTCAAGGAAAAGGCTAAAATTTCAAATTTTTTAAAAAGGTGAAATTTTAAGGAAAAAGCTGAAATTTCAACTTTTTTCTTGAAATTTCACTTTTAAAAGTTGAAAATTCACCCTTTTAAAAAAAGTTGAAATTTCAAGAAAAAAGGTAAATTTAAACTTTTTTAGAAAGGTGAAATTTCAATTTTTTTAAATAGGTGGAATTTTAAGGAAAAAGCTGAAATTTTAACTTTTTAAAAAAGGCGAAATTTTAAGGAAAGAGCTGAAATTTCAACTATTTTTGTTTTTTACACGTCCTAGCCCAAAACAAAAACTGAACATACCTCAATAGTATAACTATATATTAATTATGTATATACACATCTAAAAAAATACATTGCAAGAAAAAATATTATCTTAAATCGATATAATCGTTGAATCTAGATTGAATCAGGTCGAATTTCTATTGTCATTGAAAGCAGTAATAAATTAATTAACAACTTGATGATTCCGTCTTCCTGATCGGCGATGCAGCACTCGCAATCGCGCACTTGCCTCTTCACAGCGTCCCGTTCGACCTCAACCCCTTTCGCCCTTTCGACTTGAGTCCTCAACATGTCGCATTCGCATTCCAATCCCAACAGCTTTTCGTACTTGGCCTTGTACATTTCCCTTTCGCACTTGATGATTTTCAAACCTTTCGTCTTATCGAGCAGTTGCATAAATTCGGAACCAATCACCGCCAGTTCAACGACGCACACTTTCAAACCGTCCCTTTCGATCCTCAACACTTCAGACTCCTTGGCCATGTCACGAACCAATTCCTGTTCGACCGTGGCCAAATCGGCAACGTTCATTCGTAACATGTTGGGTTCCGCGATTATGTTTTCGAGGTCTTTGCAGATCTTCTTCGACGGTTGCTTGAGACCTTCGAGCTGTCCGTCAGAATCTCTCTGGTTTCTGCTCATGCCGTCCAACATCCGTTCCAACTCGTCCACTCGATCGGCTTTTTTCTTAAGTTCAACTAGCTGATCTTCCATTCCCCTCATGCGATTCAGCCGGCCCTGAAGTTCGTCGCGTTCCTCCAAAACGTCGTCCAGTACTTTAGATCGTTGCCTGAAGATTTCAACATCTTCGGGGAGATCTCCATATGTGGCTAATTGGGCTTCTAATTGGTCAACTCTGGCTTTTAATTTGTCCCTCTCTGCGGTCACGGCTTGAAGTTTGGCCACTGCTTCTCCAACGTCTCCACCAGTTGGAGTTCCTCCCGCCTGATAAGTTTCAAGTTCCTTTCGAAGTTGATTGTTTTCTGGTTGGATGTTAGCTACTTTGGCGCAATATTTCCTCAGCAGGTCGACTTCTTTTCGGATAACTTCCTCTTCTTGTTGGGGGGTTAATTCGCCTCTATTTCGCAAGGTTTCAATTTCTTTTTTGAGAACTGCTATTTCATCCAAACCACAAGGATCGCATCCGCTCGTGGTCGCAACAGTTGAAGACACAGCACTTACCGCACCGCTGGCAACTTGGCTCTGCAAATACTCACAAATGGAAGCAATGTAAACAAAAATTGGAGTTAACCTTTAACGTTTGTAGCTCGTGCTCCGAATCTTGGAGCTTCTTCCTCAAGACATCACGTTCTTCCATTATACCTTTCAGATTTTCCAGTTGCTCGATGGCGCTCGTCGCGATTTTGCGTTGTTGGTCGCACTCGGCTTCTTTGGCCTAAAATACACTTTTAAATTCGTGAAGGATGAGTAGAAAATGTTTTACGGCAACGGCGTTCTTCAGGGCGTTCTTCAGGCGCGGAAATAATACCATTATTTCCGCGTCCTTGTTGATGATCTGAAAGTCATCAGCTTCATCTGCGACTCCACCGTAAAGATTCGTTTCTCTTCGATCTTCCGAAGGTGCTTCTTGTGCGGACATGGTTGACTTGGCCGCGGCTGAACAAGTGGAACGGGTTGCAGCCGAACAAGTGGAAGCAGCGTCGTGTTTAACATCTCCATCAGTTGATGACGGTGAGGCTCCAGGAGTCACCGATGCTGATTTGCTGGTGGTGCTTTCGCCGATGTCTTCATCGGTATCGGTTAGATCTCCTGTTCTAGCGGTTCCGGCTCCTCCAGCGCCTTCACTTCCAGCAGCTCCCGCTGCCCCACCTGTTGAGGCCCCTTTACTACTGCCAGGGCCCGTGACCATCGACACCAAACCGTCGCCGGCCCCAGTCGTTTCTCTTTGCTAAAATCAACACTAATTACACAAATCAAACTGCGATTGAGCTTATACCATTCCTTCCAGTTGACGTTTCTGATCTTCGGTGAGGTCCAATTTAGAGTACATGTCGATCAAACGCTGCAGATATTCGATAGCCTTCATTCTTAGAGGTTTTTCGAATGTTACGTGTTGTGTCAAAAAAAGCAATTTTTTTGATTTAATAGCCATCTATTTGGAATATAGTTAAGTAAACTTACTTTTTATTTCCTCAGATTTCCACATAATTTTGTATTTTAACACTTGAATTAATCAAGATATGTCCATTTTTCAGTTATTACACTTTAAAATTTTTTTAAAAACGCACTTCACTACATTTAACATTTTAAAATTGTTTTGAAACTTTTTTTAAAACGTACGTCACAGATTTTTACATTACACAAATAACATTAATTATCGATACTAACTATAACTATACTATATGTCCACATAAAGGAAAAGAAAAATGAAAAAGTTGAATCTATTTGGAAATTTTTGGAGGGAAATCAGACAGCACTCAATCTTTTTGATTTTATTAACTTATATATCTGTACAAGAGAAGCAGATCTCATACTGATTTAATTTAACCTTCTATGTTACAAGTTTTTGTTAGTCTAAAATACAGAATTTGTTTTTAATTGACTGTACAGTAACCATGCGGAAAAACTACCTGAAATCTAAATAAGACTTAACAAATCAACAATAAATAGTTGACATCAACAGTTCACGTTAGTGAGAAATGAATACTCTGTTCACTCTATCACAGTACACCGCCCTTATCCTTACAAGTCCAGTATCTAAAAAAAATTTAAAAAATTGGTAATACTGAAATTGGCATACTAGACAATGCTCAACCAAAACTGTTTCTTCAACTAAAGGGCGTGTTTGAGCACGACCGCCGTTTTATCGTTAGGAAGTGTCGAAGCTCGTTTTGTATTGCTGGATAATAAAAACAATCTGAATTTTGTTAACTTATTTATTTTAGTTCGAGCGGTTTCTTATGAACTGCGTCCTCGAACGGTTTTATGGGAACTGCCCTTTTTCGCCCCTGGTCGGGACTACCGGGCTTGAGCTTCGTTGTGCGCCCTTGGGTCAACGCAAGGACGCAACAGGGTGCGTAGCACTAGTTTCTACACTAGTCATCCAAACAACTCATTTTTTTCAACCATAACATTTTGTAACATTACAAATCATTGGGGGAACTGTGATGTTAAAGGGCAGTTCATAAACAAAAAATAAATTCTGCTGGAATAATACGAAAAAGAAGTTAGGACATGCAAAAAAAATAAAAGCTGAATTTTAACTTTTTTCTTGGAATTTCACCTATTTAAAAGTTGAAATTTCACCCTTTTAAAAAAAGTTGAAATTTCAAAGAAAAGGCTAAAATTTCAACTTTTTAAAAAGGCGAAATTTCAACTTTTTTAAATAGATGGAATTTTAAGGAAAAAGCTGAAATTTTAACTTTTTAAAAAAGGCAACATTTTAAGGAAAGAGCTGAAATTTCAAGGAAAACACTGAAATTTCAACTATTTTTGTTTTTTTGCACGTCCTAGCTGCGTTTTCATAGAAAAGAACACAAATAGCCCAAAACAAAAACTGAACATACCTCAATAGTATAACTGTTTACGACTTTTTTATTTATCAAGTAACTATTTTATTTCTTTTTTACACTATTTTTTATTTCCTTGTAACCAAAGTGATATTAGTGTTTTTTTGATATAAATATACATTACATTTTTCATAGTCATGAAATGCAGTCAATGTTCAATTTGAACTCTTTATTTTCGATTGATACAGTCCACTATATTTCTATTTTCTTCTTCCTGCGACGGCATCATATCAATTGGGGCAACGAAGAAGAAACAATAACTATATAATAATTAAAAATAAAAACAAGAACCTTTAATCACAAAAAAATTTTATATAAAATAATATAAAATTACTCACATAGACGCGTTTCGGTGGCTATGCCACCATCTTCAGTACATCTACTAAATCTAATTTTACAAACTAAGCCTTATATACTATTATTTACGCATCCGTGAATTTAACACTTGAGTGAGTTTCACGGATGGTTAGTCAAATCTAGTAATCTATACAATGGGGTATTGGGAATGGGGCCCATATCACTATTTAATAATTTTTTTTCCTATTCTTATATGTAATCAAACTTTCCCTACTATTTAAATTCCTATAATCTGATTCTGCCCTAACCAATTTTAAATTGTCTATACCTATTGTATGGTTGCATTCTAGTACATGCAGGGCAACACTAGATTTCTCTGGTCTATTGTATTTGATATGAGCCATATGCTCTTTGAATCTGGTAATGATAGAACGTCTAGTTTGCCCAATATATACCAAATCACAATCACTACAACTAATCTGGTAAATACCTGACATATCCCTATCACTATTTTTGTCCTTCGGATTACCCAACAAACTACTTAATGATCTATTGTTATTGCCAACGATCTGGAGAAAACGGTGGTCAAAGAATACATGTCATTAACGGAGTTGTGTATGCTGCAGAGTCAGTTTAAAATCGGGGGCAAATTCTATGAACAGACAAGTGGTACTTCCATGGGTAACTCGTTATCACCATTCTTCGCGGAAATTTTCATGGGCCGATTCGAAACTGATTTTAAATCCAACTCGGTTTCCATTCCATTCCTCTCATGCGATTCAGCCGGCCCTGAAGATCGTCGCGTTCCTCCATAACGTCGTTGAAACTTGGAAAATCATGCATGAATTAGGTCAACAAAAGTAATTGAACTTTATGGAACCAGTCTGAAAACAACGAGTCAACAACAAGTAGGTACAACATAACATCATAGAAATGATTGAAAATTTAGAAACCGATTTTACGTCAAATCTATGTAAAATTAATCCTCATATTAGTTTATTTTTACTCCGCCATTGTTTTTGGATACCTAATTTAACTTATAATCTTAGATATTGTCCTTTTTGGAAATTTAAAAATGAGTGTCTTGAATTGGATAATATTTTTATTTCTTCTTTGGAAAAAATATTGAATATTCAATTTACAATAAGATCTTGGACTCAAACCAAATTACCAATCCGTTTTGGTGGATTAAGTATGAGGTCTATAATTGATATTTCCTCGCCTGCCTTCTTGTCTTCTATATTTTCCAATTCTGAACTTATTATGCCCATTCTACTTTCTAGTTTTTCTAATTTTGAAATTACATCCCTTAACGAGGCTGTTGATTATTGGAAGGGCATTTCTAATTCGTCTTTACTTTAAAAAAAGCTTTCCATTCAAAAAAATTGTGACTTATCTATCTGTAAGAAAATATTTCAAAATTTATTATCTTCCTCAAATATCACACCAAAAGCTATCTTATTAGCTGGATATGAACTTAAATCTGGAGCTTGGCTTGAAGAACTTCCATCTTGTAAATTAGGTACTCTTCTAGAAAAAAACTTTTTACAAATTGCAATTTCACTTAGATTGGGGATCAATTTCTGTCATCCTCATATCTGCTCGTGCGGTTCTTCTGTAGACTCGTTGGGTCATCATGGTTTATCATGCATTAAAAGTGCTGGTAGACTCTTTCGTCACAGCTGTATTAATGACATTATTAAACGTGCTTTCTCTTCTGCCAACATCCCTTGTATCCTTGAACCTAATGGTATTCTGAGCGATGATGGCAAACGTCCAGATGGTATTACAGTTATTCCATGGAAAGTAGGTAAATCTTTAGTTTGGAATTTTACTTGTACAGATACACTTGCCCCTTCTCATTTGACTGATTCTTCATTTTCTGCAAGATCTGCTACACACTTGGCAGAAAATCTTAAGAAAAAAAATATAAGGCAATTTCTGATGATTATTTTTTCGTCGCCTTCGCTGTGGAAACTTTGGGTCCTTTGAGTGCTAGTGCCCTTTCTCTCCTTGAAGATTTGGGGAGGCGTATTGTGCAAACAACGGGAATTCCTCAAGCCAAAACATATTTGAAGCAACGAATATGTTTGGTTATACAGAGAGGCAACGTTGCTAGTGTTCTTGGTACAGCCCAGCTTTCTTCTTCTCTTAATGAGTTAATTTATTTATTCTAGTTATTACTTATGTTATGTTATTTTATGTTATCGTTAAGCAAATGTACCTTAATCGAACAATACTTTTATTTTATATTATAATTTGTTGTACATTAATCGCATTGATTTAATTTTCCAAAATTACATGTCACCCCCATGAAAATATGTAAGTTGGGAAGAGAAAAGATTTAGTGGCATCAGGTGGCAGATAAAAATGACAATGATTCCACGTTTTGGTTGGAGTATTGATTATGATTTCGACTGTAGGTACTTTTACCTTAAATAAATTTAAATTTACCTCAAATTACTCCAAAAATGATAGAAAATTTAGAAACCGATTTCCAGTCAGAATTGGTTTCCATGACGTATCTATAGGAATTTCCAATGGATCACATCCTAATTCAACTTGAAACAGGATGTTCCAGTTGTTTGTTATGCGTCATTCCCATGGTAACCAATTTGCACCGTCGCAACTCCGACTCGAAACTATTAATTTTTTATTCAATTTCTGATTTCACACGGCCCAAATAATTGTGGAGTAGATTTTCAGTGGCGCACGAGCGCCGAGCCGCAATTTCACAGAAAGCATTCCAAAAACTTCCAATTTTTATGTACAAATTACAGTTTTTATTATCGAAATTATCTTTGCGCCATTAAAATCCAAATAATTCCAACGATTTCAGCGCATTCCTCGCGTCGTCGATTGAAATCAAAAAATCTCCAACAATTCCGATTGCTCCATTATTCTGCAATAATCACCACTTATTGAGAACAATCAGCGGGCAGTTCCACGAACGGCCGCACAATAGCGTCAACAACACGCGAAAGCAAAACGGCCGTGATTTCGCCTTCTAAGTAATTCAAACGATTCGAAAAAATAATTTCGCTGCGGAGCTGGAGCGTTCACGGAATGCCCAATTAAATATAATCGAAACGGGTCTATTCATTACCGGAAAAAACGCTCCCGAGTCATAAATTACTCAAAATACTCGGACTTTAATGCTATAATTACGGGCAATTGATGAAAATAAAGCAGCGCATTAAAACCGGTGTAACGAGAGCCACTGCGAAATTAATGGTGATGTACGATTCGAGCTCTTCTCGGAGCTTTTTTGAGCGGAAAAAATCGCGTAACGGGCCCGGATAATTTATCGTTTTCGAGATATGCGAGCCCATTGTGAAAACGCACTTAACTGCGCACATAACACGCTTAATTGATAATAAGAAGATACATTCACTAAAACGTATTATGTTATTATTTACCAATAAACAACGCGCCTTGAAATTTATCGCCTATTATTTGTGTGCTAACATTGTTTCTCGGATGCGCTTTACACTCAAATAAAATATCGGTAATTCCACCTCTGGAAAAATCACAATGGCGTATAAATCACGACGATAACTCAATAATTAGCCACCCTGTACTTTCCCAACTTATGCAACACATTTCACAGGCGTTGATGCATCTCCACCAAAACCACGCCATTCACCGAGACGTGCGAGCCAGCAATATTTTATTGACCAAAGATGGAGAAATTAAATTGGCCGATTTTAATTTCTCTTCCACGACAGACAAGGCCACCCTCTGTTTAGGGTCCCCAAGCTGGATGGCTCCGGAAATGATTTCAGGGGGTGAATATGACAACAAGATTGACGTTTGGGCGCTGGGAATCACCGCCATTGAATTGGGGGACGGAAAAGCGCCGTATCAAAATATGCATCCGACAAGAATCAAGTTCCAAATTGGAAGGAATCCTCCACCTACTTTATACAGACCCCAGAATTGGACCGAACTGTACAACGACTTTGTTGACGAGTAAGATTTATTTCAAAAACGAATACCAGCATCGAAAATAGGCAACACATATTACACTAAACAACACTGAGATGATCAATGTGTTGCCTATGCGGATTCTGATAGGCGTTTTTAAGCCAGTGCTTAAATTTAATGGCGGTTTCAGAGCCTCAATATAATTGTCAATACCCTCGAAAAACTAGGTTTGATGCAAACGATCAATAGTTATTGACAATATTTACAGATATTTGCCCTGCAACTAAATTAGTAACTTATGCTAACTATGTAAGTTTATTGTATGTCAGGAATGTATGAACGTTGCAATTTTGAACAAACTGAATAGCAGAATTTAGTGTTTAATAGGCAAGTTTAAAATACTAACCTAACGGCGAACAATGTATCTAGTCATCAATAGTTTAGGTATAAACAAGCATTATAATTAGAATAATTCATTAGTGGTAATCAGACCTAAATAGGTCAACTAGGTCAATGTGAGCATAAACAGTGTAATGACCCAAACTTGCCGCCGAATTAATTTAAATATTTGAAATATCCCGAACGATCGAGAATTAACCCGCGAAATTCAAATTGGCCAAAAATTTGTGATCGTCTAGAATGTCGGTAGGACCCCTCGTTGCGTTTACACAATGCGGCAAGCGTTCTGGATGCAACGGTGAGACTTTTAGGGGAAGAGGTGTCTTCAATAAAACAATATCATAGTGGAGGATGCCTTTTTAATTATATTTAATGACCTCTAATGGTACAAAACACACAAAATAATGAGAATAGTGAAACCTCCACACAAACTATTCTCTCAGGCATGTTATTAAGTCGTACACAAACAATGCAGAAAATTAACGTCAACACCTACATGTATAACATTGAGAAATCGTTCATTTTACCAAAAAAAACATACAAACAACATAAACGAGATGTGGTTATGTGATCAATAAAAAAACACATGTTAAATATTTAGGTTGCAATGTCGAATCATCTGAAACATATTGGAGATCACACCGAAGACCTGGATGAATTTTGATTGGCAAGGCAGTACGAATGATGGACATGATTTCATCATTATTATCACTTGAGGCATGAAATAACAAGAACTATTTGTTATGATTAATTACCCGGGCTACGAACTGTTGCCTTTCCAGGCACACGATATGTACAGTGCGCCGTAGAGGGCGGTCCGTAACTCTACCTTAATGCCCCTTTTCGAACGGTGGAAAGAACGACACAGCAATTAGACACAAATAATGACAACAATCTCGGCCTATAAATGATAGTCTCCCGTTATTGGTTGAATGCTACCACCGAGTACAAAAACATACACAGTTATAAATAGCACAATACACAGCATAATAAACATACAAGACCTTTTAGCGTATACTCACAACCGAGGAAATGGAACACAAAAATCTTGCTCGCCGCCACTGGTAAGAGCTGCAACCGGTGTCCCGTGGTGGTAACCAAATGCCCACATTACTCGTAGATGATAATTTAAATGACAGAAATGGACAATTTCTCATGTTTACAATAATAACAAGAAAGACAACTATTTAAACACTAAACGCGAATGCTACGAATAGGCCTAACATTCTGTACGACCGGTCGTTACTAAGGAGGTCTTCTTGTGGAATCGGCGCCCCCGCAGATTGCTTGAATTCTTGCGTCATCCCAAATCTGGTTTAAGCTCGCCCGGGTGCGTACTTAAGTAACGCGTACACCCGGTACTACTCCACTGATCGGCACGCCCGAACGTAACGGCTGCATGACGTCACGCTCCTGAGTTAGACACGAATCGAAAGGACGCAACCGCGCTGTATCCGTAAAAAGGGAAACCCCACGTTTGTCTCGCCCCCGCGACACGAAATCGCGTGCCAATCCTACCCAAAGAAAAAAACAGCTCGAAACCCACGCGCACTTTGGCCGATTCGTTATTTAATTACCGTAACTACGCCTCAATACCCAATCGGCCCTAAACCACACAAAAAAACAATACCTTAATACAACGTCAACCGTACTCGAACCACAATCCTCCTAGCACAAGCCACACACACAAAAAAACAGGGAATAGACAAATAACAATTTATTAAACTCAAAAACAATTAACGACGCCCGTACTCTTTGGCTTTTCACCATCCAGTGCCGCTCCCCTCTCCCCTCCCTTGCGCCGTTGCTATCCTGACCTACTCCAAAAACCGTTGGCCCTCTGTCCCGGTTGCTTTCCGAGACGATCATTCCGGTATCGCCGCTGCGCTGCTATCGCGGGTGTGGTGGGTTGCCTACGACGCTGGACCAGATTCAAATATGCCTACTACAACAGAAATAAATGTATATTTCTTAAAACTCTTAATTGTTCACCTCAACAATCCAAACAACACATCAATTCACTGGTCTACGCTGAACAGTCACTGTCACTGTCAATTACACTACCAACACAATGTTGATAAAAGTCCCTAACTGTGATTTTACTCAATAACACACAGTGTGCGTAAGAATACGCTTGCTTAGTTTATTGTTTGTACAATATTGATCATTTTCAGTAGTTGTTGTAGAAAAAAGGTACTAATACACTTAATGCTAGTAAGCCATGAAACAAGAAAAGATAAACAACAGTTATTTGTGTGTCTAGGCACCGAAATTAAACTTAATATTGCAAATGGGCAATTTAGTAGTCACATCAGTGACAAAAATGAACGTTTACGTTGTTTTTTATGAAATTATAAAATTTAAATGAACTGCGCAAAGGTTTTCTCGGTTACCTGACGTTTATTTGTAACTCCTCCCCCACTTTACAAACTCTTAAATTGTTGAATCTCTTCCCTGCGCATTTTAATAACGATTTCGACGTTTTTGAATGTTAATGTCAGATGGAGATATGAACTGTCAGATTTATTCAACTGTTTAGGATCTTTTAATAATTATTATAATTTTTAACTGTTTCATTGCCTGCTTAATTTTTTGATTGAACTGCAATAAAAGTTTAAATTGTTTGTAACTTTTAGGTATTTAATTTAATAGCATTGATGAAGTAAATAATTTTAATTTAGAATTAAATATTTTTTCGAAACAGGGTGACTCATTTAAAAAAATGGTATTTTTGTAAATATCTCAAAAAGTTTGATTGTTTCTTTACTGTCACTTTGGTAATAATAAAAAAAACATATGAACTTGGTTGATTCCAATATATAGAAATATGTAAAAATATACAGGGTGACTCATTTAAAAAAATGTTATTTTTGTAAATATCTCAAAAAGTTTGATTGTTTTTTTAATATCACTTTGGTAATAATAAAAAAGAACATATGAACTTGGTTGATTCAAATATATAGAAATATGTAAAAATATACAGGGTGACTCATTTAAAAAAATGTTATTTTTGTAAATATCTCAAACAGTTTGATACATACGTTGCAATTTTGAACAAGCTGAATAGCAGAATTTAATGTTTTGCTCGTCTGAACCAGATTTTATTTTGTTCTCACACAAATGTCATTACAGATGCCTGATAAAAAATCCGGAGCATAGGCCGTTTGCGGAGGAACTGTTGGAACATCCCTTCCTTGCAGAACTACCGGCGAACAATAACCACGTAAATTTAAATCCTTGTTTTTTTAACTTACAAGTTTAATTTCCAGTTGGCCCAAGAAATAAAATCGCTTTTCCGGGAAGTAAACCAAACCGAAAAAAATTCCCGCCCGGAGGAAATAGCCGTTATTTCAAATTTCATCAAAAAACGTGACGAATCTCTAGAGTGGATGTATGTAGAGGACCTGGCGGCCCTTGAAGTAATCGACGAGAAAATTATTTTGCAGACCCTAGAAATGAGAATGGAGAAGGGCCAATTTCATCATTACTTAGGCGACGTTTTGCTCGTTTTGAATCCAAATGAGCACAAAAATATTTATGGATCAGAAGTAAATTGATCAATACGAATAGACTTAATGTGTTGCCTATATTGATTCGGTTTTTACAATTTCATTCTAGGTACACCAACGCTACAATTTGAAATCCCGTTCTGATAACTCTCCTCATATTTACGCAGTCGCTGATAACGCTTATCAAACCGCGATTCATCACGAATCGACTCAATACATTTTATTGGCAGGAGAAAGCGGTTCTGGAAAAACCACCAATTATTTGCATGCAATTGACCATTTATTATTTTTGGGACACAATCAAAACATTAACATGGCGAGGATTAAAAACGGAGTCGCAATTGTTCAAGCTTTGATAGAAGCTGGAACTCCAATTAATAGTCAATCTACAAGGGCAGTTTTATCGGCTGAATTTGCTTTTGGTAGTTCAGGAAAAATTTCAGGTGCCATTTTTTCAGTCATGCAATTGGAAAAATGGAGAATATCTTCCGGCGATCCGTAAGCATCTTACAGAGGAAGTTCAAATAAAAATTACAGTTTTGTAGGACCCAATTAAATTTTCGGTTTGTTTACAATTTTTATAGAGGAATGGAAGCTTCTGAAAAGCTTGAAAAATATAATTTAAAGTACGGAGCTGATTATGCCTATCTAAGAAGGCCCGACAATGATTCAGCTAGTCCTGACCAGCTCAAAAAGATGATGGAAATTTTTGAAGAATTTGAGTTTGGCGAAGAAGAACGTGAAACAGTTTGGAAAGTTCTAGCTGCTGTTTTAAACCTCGGTAATATTCGATTTTACGAAGGAGAAGATGGAAAAGCCGCCGTCAAAAACAGCGATTCCATTGGCAAAATCGCTGAATTGTTGGACGTTAACGACCAGAAATTGAAATGGGCTTTGACCAACTATTGCCTGGTGAAGCAATCAAGTGCCGTGCGGAAAAAATACAATTTGGAGCAGGCCCGAACTGCTAGAGACGTTTTGGCCAACACCCTTTACACCAGGATGGTCGATTACATAGTCGCCCACTTGAATCACAAATTGTCTTATGGAAGAGCGATTTTGTGAGTCAATTGCTTGGGGTCTTCCCTTAGTCGTCTTGTTCTGTTTGTTTCAGTGGGCAAAAGTACACAATCAAACTTTTGGACATCCCAGGTTTTGAATGCTTCAAAACCAACGGCCTTTCCCAAGTTTTTGTGAATTGCCTCAACGAGCAACTGTACTACCATTACGTCCAACGAATTTTCGCGTTGGAATCTCTGGAACTAGAAGAAATGGTCAACGATTTTAACTATTATAACAACATGGCGGTTTTGGACCAAGTGTTTACAAAGCCAGGCCTGTTGTCTTTGATCGATGAAGCCTCGAGGACGCACCAGAACGGAAATTACATCAATGGTAATGTAAAATTTAATCAAAATTTGTTGACATGAAGAAAATTCTAGAATACCTATCCGAACAACAAAAGAGTCACGTTAGTGTTTTGGGCAGCTCAGAATTTTCAATTGCCCATTACACTGGAACAGTAACGTATTCCTCCGAGGATTTGCCGAAATTGAATCGCGATTTCTTGCCTCCCGATCTGATCGAAACCATGCGGCAATCCTCCAATTCAACCATCAAAAATTTTTTCAGCAATAAGTTGAACCAAGTGGGAACCTTATGTTTGGACGAAGGGAAAAAGCTGAACAAAAGTTATTCCCAAATTAAAAAGATGCGCACTTTGACCTCCGTTTATAAATCTTCAAGTTTGGCTCTTCTGAAAGAATTGGGAGTTATGACCAACGGAATTCATTTCGTGCGTTGCATTCGAACTGATCTTCGGGGGCAACCTGGCGGGTTCAATAAAGAGTTGATCAGGCAACAGTTGCGATCTCTGGCCGTTTTGGAGACGGCCAAAATCCAACAGGAAGGATTCCCGTGTCGTATCGAATTTTCAGAATTTTTGAGGAGGTAAGATGGGAGAAAAATTGGCCAATTGTAAGTTCCAATTCCAGGTACAAATTTTTGGCGTTCGACTTTAATGAATACATCGAAATTAGTAAAGATAACTGTCGGTTGTTGTTGATTCGTCTTAAGATGGAAGGATGGTCAATCGGAAAAACGAAAGTTTTTTTAAAATATTACAACGAGGAATACCTAGCAAGGTTCGGCCCAATTGGTAATCGATTTTTTATTGACGAATCGTTTTAGATTGTATGAAACTCAAGTCAAAAAGATTATAAAAATGCAATGCATGATTCGTTCCTATTTGGTCAGGCGTAAAATTGCAAGAGAAATGAAGAAGACAGCTGATGGTAAAGTATGTTTTTGAGGTGTTGTAATTAATTTGGACGTTTTCCAGCCCCGAAAATTCAAGAAATGACCGAAGAAGAAGCTGCTGTCACTATACAAAAAGCTTACAGGGGCTTTCAGGTCCGCAAAACAACCCAACCATCACAACAAAATGAGCAATTGGACGAAAGAACTGTTAAAATAATGGAAACTTATTTCAAAAAGTGGAGGAATAAAACCATATTTCAGACTTTACTTCTGTACCGTGCGGCTCGGTATCAAGACTTATTTAATCTCTCCCAACAGGTGCATCTGTTCAACCAAAATGCCCTGAACACTCTTCTGCAGTTTAATGATAGGGTTGGAGATGAATCGATCGATTTGAGCGCCCAAGCGAATGTTTCGATAGGTGAAGCCAAACCGGTCATATTAAAGCTTCCATTTAGATTGGACGAAATTCCTTATTACGACACCTCTCACATGTGTGACATCACCACTGGGTCTGTGACGGACGACGAAGAATCTTGGAACGCTATGTTCCAAAAAAAATTAATTTTGTCCAATGAATCTTCCTTCACAGATCAGATAAACTCCGCATATAGTCGAGATCCTTCCCAACCAATAATAATATCATCAGAATATGATGAAACACCAGAAGATGATGAACCACCAGAAGATGGTGGAAAAACACCAGAAGATGATGGCGACAATGTGGAATTGCCTCTGAGTAAGTCGGATTCCAGAAAGGACAGCTTGAATTCAGAAAACGAGACCATACAATCGGCCAACCAAGATTTCGAGTTCATAAAACCGACCAGAATGTATCAAAAAAAACTTCCCAATGAAGTTAATCCAATCGCTGAATTGGAAAGGCTTGGACGGAGGAACAGTTTGAAGTCTGAAGATGATCCTCCTTATAATTTTCAGGCCATGTTGAGAAAAACCAATTACAATAGAGATTTGCCTAAAGTTGTCGAAAGGCCATCGATTTATGTTAAAAATAAGCAGGTTCCCAAAAGGTCTTCAAGTGCTGATGTCAGCTTAGATTCTGAAGATAACAACGAATTGAAGAGGAGTAAGTCGACGAGTGCTATTGGTGGAGAATTAATTTCGACTGAACTTCTGCCAGGAGTTTTTATTGAAGGTGTAATCGTTGATTTATAAATAAAGTATAATTTAACTGTTGTAAGTAGGGTTTGTAAATGTTGTGGTGGCCCCTTTGAACAGGGGGTTGTCGCCGCTCTGCCATTTCGCATTGGCTCGTTCGTGTTCGAATTTGGAGAACTCTCGACGGTCGTGAATGGTCGTAAAAAGCTTCCAAACGGCCAGTAACACAATGCCGGCCAAAACTACACTAGCAACGACCCACAGCACCAAAGCTTTAAATAAAATCATTTTTAATTTATCTATTCGTAACTGCAAACATACCTAGCACGTCGACGCTTTCAGGACAAATCTTCGTCCTTTGGGCCTTGATAATTGAGTCCGAATATGCAAATATAATTGTGCAAGTGGTCTTATCAGGCGTCCGGCATGTGTTCATATCTTCCGATTCTTCGATTTTTTCCACGATTTCCACAGTTAAATTCGAGCATTTAATATTACATTCCTGTTCGTTGTAAATTCCAAATTGATAGACTTTACACTGGATACAAGGACGCAATGCTTCACACCTGCAATGATCGAACAAAATAATACCAACTTGATTGGAATATTTAAATACCTTTCCATAGGGCAAGAAGGACATTCTTGGCAATATGTCCCGGTATAATGTTCCTTGTCTCCAACTAAGCATTGGCATTGTCCACAAACGCATTTTCCATGCCCCGAACAAATCTGATCGCTTCCAGGCGCCATGCAACCAGCATTGCTATTGTCGCAGTCGCACATGTCCCCAGTCCAACCGGCAAAGCATTTGCACTTACCGCAATGACATTCGCCCCTATCCTTCCCTCCGCAAATTTGGTCATCGACCTTCATACAACTCCGATTATCGCATTCGCAAAACTTCCCAGTAATTGGTGGCTCACATTCGCATCTGTTGCATTTGCACGCTCCAACCCCCGAACAAAGTTCCGTATCGCCAGGACTTGCCTTGCACTCATCCAAATTGGTGCTCGAAATGGAACCATCACATTCGCAATTTTTGCCAAAACGACCATCATAACAAGAACAAATTCCGCATTGTAAAATTCCATGATTTTCACAAGTTGGTGAATTGGGGATGAAATTAATATCCCCCGGTTGGTCACAGGAACAATCGCAGATCGTTTCCAAATCGACAATAATGCCTTCTTCCAAACCCTCCGGTTTGATTTTGAATATCTGATTGGAGATGCATTGTAAAGGGCGAATTTTGGCCTCAAAATTTATCTGCTCCCCAACATGAACGTTGGAGCAAACGTGCGATCGTTGCGGCGAACAGTCGGAAGAATATGCAATATAAATTCGGTTGGTTGAATTGTCGGTGATAGTTACCGTATCAACGATTTTCTAAAATGGAAACAAATACTCAGTCTTGTGGAAGACCAAACTAACTGTGTTGCAGCCGTAGTTAATACTTACATTGTAATTATCCAACACCAAGTCCACGACGTTGTTGGAACTTTCATCCAAGCCCCCCAAGCGCATATTTGCAAAGTCATTTTCCAACGTGTCGTACATCTTATAAGCAGCAGAGTTGCTCACAATGGCAAAAATGAAGTTGATGTTATTTTGTTGGGAAATGTATTTGATATGAGAAATTGAGGGATAATCGTATCTTAACCCTTCCACATAAGAGTTGTTTTCCATGTGGCAAAGCCCATCGTTAGGTTCGACCACCCCTGCCAGCCTTCCATCTCCAGCAATGTGAAATTCGGCGTCGGTGGAGAAGACAATAATTCGTCTAGCACCTCCCCTCCAACCAATTTGCTTTTTGCACACAATTGCCTGCATTAAGGCGTCAAAACCTCCTTCGGGGGCGTCTAAATTTCCAGATACCTGAGCATAAAATATATATAGTGGACCCTGTGATGTCGATAATGAAAATAAAATTAAAACAAGAACCTTATAATCACAAAAAAAATTTATATAAAATAAAATTACTTACATAGACGCGTTTCGGTGGCTATGCCACCATCTTCAGTACATCTACTAAATCTAATTTTACAAACTAAGCCTTATATACGCATCCGTGAATTTAACACTTGATGAGTTTCACGGATGGTTAGTCAAATCTAGTAATCTATACAGTGGGATATTGGGAATGAGGCCCATATCACTATTTAATAATTTTTTCCTATTCTTATATATAATCAAACTTTCCCTACTATTTAAATTCCTATAATCTGATTCTGCTCTAACCAATTTTAAATTGTCTATACCTATTGTATGGTTGCATTCTAGTACATGCAGGGCAACACTAGATTTCTTTGGTCTATTGTATTTGATAAGAGCCATATGCTCTTTGAATCTGGTAATGATAGAACGTCTAGTTTGCCCAACATATACCAAATCACAATCACTACAACTAATCTGGTAAATACCTGAGCGTTGTGAACTTCGGCGGAAAATAATTTGTAGTTATCCGTCAACGACATGTGATTTTTGTAACCGTAAGGTGGACTGCAGTTGTCACAAGGCGCCTCCAATCTAAAATTAAAACCAATTATTAAGGGCAACCAAATCAACTGACACACTTTTCCGGAATGGTGCTGACGAACGGCATTTCCACTTTGTCCACGAAGCTCCCAAAACCCAGTCGAAAGTTGCTGGTGATGTTCTTCATGACGTCAGCTAATTTCCCCCCCAAAGAAGCTAATTTATTTTTGTGCGGCTGCATCGATGCTGAAAGATCCATGATGTAATAGAGGTCGATGGGGTAGTTTCTAGCTTGGGCGTATTGGAATTTTAAAACGTACTCTTCTCCTTTTCTTAATTTCAATTTAATTTTTTGGGGGCGGATTTGCACCGCCCCCGAATTGCTGTCTGGCTGCAAGGGTTTGTCAGTGATCAGTTGAGATGATCCTTTTGGGTTAATTGCACCATTTGGACACCAGTTTGTGCGGTTTTCGGGGGCGCAGTGTATTGAATCATCGATCTGAAATAAAAAACAGGTTTTTCCTGATTTTTTTAACTCAAATAAGATAAACAAATTAAGTCAATTCACACCCAAGTTTGCAGCTTACCGGCTTAATGCACCAAGCACAACCGAATTCTTGAATGCACTGGCCACAAGTTTCTTTCCCGGAGCAAATTTCTTGGCAATTAATTAACGCGATCAAATAAAACAACGAAATTAATTGCAAATGAACTAATTTTAACTCAGAAAACATTGTAACTTGTCAAACTTTACTGTTTTTTTCTATTTTCTGTGTCATGTCGATTTTGCACTTCTACAGTGAAGTATCATATCAAGACTAACAATTTTCTGTTTACATACAGCGCGATAAGTGATTGAGTCAACTGAGTTCCTGCTTTAATCTACCGCAAAAGAATTAAATTAAGGCGATTCTCGCTGAGAGAAATTAAGCATAATTGGACGGTTCGTGATTGAGGATATATGACTAAAATAACAAATAAATTTTGCCAAAAAAAATATATTATGATAAAACTAGTTTAGTTTGAGGGCGTGTGACATTCAAAATTTTCGGCACGCCCTTGAATCTTTCTTAAAAAATTCAGGAAATCACGAAATTATTTGCTCTACTTTATGACGCTATTCTGACTTTAATTTTTTTTATTTAAAGACAAGAGTTCTCAAGAGAGTTTCTTCAACATAACACGTTGCTAAAATTTGAAATTTTTTGGTTCGCTAGAACTGCCATAATTTCATGACAACTTTCTTGTAAAAACGAATTGCAACCAAGAAATGTACGTAATATGTAGCTCTATCCTTCTAGTCATGGCTCTGTCTTGTGAACCGATCGTCTTCTCTATCGAGTATTTATTTTTTCCTTATCGTTTCTAGGAATTTGCATTTTCCTTATTGTTTCAAGGAATTTGCATGGCCAGCAAATGTGCTAACTAGTCCAAATTTTGCATTGCTTTAACCCTTTGCACTTGTAATGTTGAAGACCTTTTTATTCTTGGTTGTCCTATTTTCGATGCAGCAATTCCTCCATTCATTTCTAAAAAACTTGATTCATTCTCTTTACTTTCTTCAAATCTATGTAAAATTAATCCTCATATTAGTTTATTTTTACTCCGCCATTGTTTTTGGATACCTAATTTCACTTATAATCTTAGATGTTGTCCTTTTTGGAAATTTAAAAATGAGTGTCTTGAATTGGATAATATTGTTAATTTTTCTTTGGAAAAATTTTTGAATATTAAATTTACAATAAGATCTTGGACTCGAAGCCAAATTACCAATCCATTTTGGTGGATTAGGTATAAGGTCTATAATTGATATTTCCTCGCCTGCATTTTTGTCTTCTATATTTTCTAATTCTGAACTTATTATGTCCATTCTACCTTCTAGTTTTTCTAATTTTGAAATTACATCCCTTAACAAGGCTGTTGATTATTGGAAGAACATTTCTAATTCGTCTTTACTTCCAAAAGAGCTTTCTATTCAAAGAAATTGGGACTTACCTATCTGTGAGAAAATATTTCAAAATTTATTATCTTCCTCAAATATCACACAAAAAGCTATCTTATTAGCTGGATCTGAACTTGAATCTGGAGCTTGGCTTGAAGCTCTTCCATCTTGTAAATTAGGTACTCATTTAGAAAAAAAACTTCTTACAAATTGCAATTTCACTTAGATTGAGCATCAATTTCTGTCATCTTCATATCTGCTCGGGCGGTTCTTCTGTAGACTCATTGGGTCATCATGGTTTATTGTGCATTAAAAGTGCTGGTAGACTTTCTCGTCACAGCTGTATTAATGACATTATTAAACGTGCCTTCTCTTCTGCCAACACCCCTTGTATCCTTGAACCTAATGGTATTCTGAGGGATGATGGCAAACGTCCAGATGGTATTACAGTAATTCCATGGAAAGTAGGTAAATCTTTAGTTTGGGATTTTACTTGTACGGATACACTTGCCCCTTCTCATTTGACTGATTGTTCATTTTCTGCAAGATCTGCTGCACACTTGGTAGAAAATCTTAAGAAAAAAAATATAAGGCAATTTCTGATGATTATTTTTTCGTCGCTTTGGCTGTGGAAACTTTGGGTCCTTGGAGTGCTGATGTCCTTTCTCCCTTTGAAGATTTGGGGAGGCGTATTGTTCAAATAACGGGAATTCCTCAAGCCAAAACATATTTAAAGCAACGAATAAGTTTGGCTATACAAAGAGGCAACGTTGCTAGTGTTCTTGGTACAGCCCCGCTTTCTTCTTCTCTTAATGAGTTATTTTATTTATTCTAGTTACTACTTATGTTATGTTATTTTATTTTCCACTTGTGTATAATTGATTGTTTTCGTCTGTGATACGCGCTATATAAACGTGTTCATTACGCCTTAGGGCCATAATAAGCGGGCATAATGATAACGCCCGCAAATTTGTACTACCAATAACAAGTTTGTTTGAAATTTTGTGAATTGTCATAGTTACAAAACAAAGTACATATGCACAGCAGCCTTGTTTGGTTCATATGAACTTTTTTCAGGCTTTTTATCAATTAATATTCATATTTCAAGTGGAAAATAAAACGTTATATGAACCACGGGCATAAAGGATGTTTATAAATCTCGGGCAAATTACAAAACCTCGGGCCGGAGGCCCTCGGTTTTGTAAACTATTGCCCTCGAATATAAACACCTTCATTATGCCCTTGATACATAAAATACTATTATGTTATCATTATCTATATTATATAAAAATATTTATTATGTTATTAAATGAAATAAAGAATCTGTATTGTAAATGGCACATAATATTCATATCATAATAAAATTACTAAAAAGCGGAGAGGTTTTGTGGATTCCAGAACAACGTAAAAAAAACCACAGCCTCAGTTTTTGGAACGATGTGAAGTTGTTGAGTTTTGACCAAAATACCAAAACAAGTTCATTTTTAAATTTAATTTCACATCTTCCAACTTAACATTTTTGTATACATACATATCTACACTCAACCTTAGGAATGAAATCAGTTCTTGTTAATGGAAAGTAGGTGGCAAAATTATTATGATCCGAAACTAAAACAATAATCCCCGTATTAAATTTTAAATTTCCTTCAAGCTAAAAATAACTCAAAAAAATAATTTCACTTACACGATTGCAACAGATCCATATTATCCACGCTCAAAGGATCGTGCAATGTGAATTCTTCAGGCTCTATGTTTAAAACTTCCACCTGTTCCTGTTTTATTTCCGTAATCAAACTAAAATCTGTCTCCATTTTTGCTTCTTGCTTATATCTTCTTCTGACGTGGTGGCATCATCATATCTTCTATCCACACGCGTTTCTGCCCTTTCTTGTGTTTTTTCTGCATGTCTTTTTAACAGGGTCTTGTGTGATGTGACAACTCAGTTTTACTGTGAGGTTCCCCACTTTTAGTGTCTGTAATGCGATTGTGCCCGTCAGTTAAACCGCCTATGTGCAATAATTCTGCAGTTTTTAAAAAGGAATCTAATCTTCAGTCGGCACAATTACTTCTCCGCTGTGCATAAAAGCCAAAAGGTACACTAAATTTTGGAACTGAACGTCTCTTAATATAACAATTGGATGCTGACAGGGGTTATCTCTAAACAAATCGTGGAAATATGTGCTGAAAGTCGATAACAACACTTTATGGGCACTAATTTTCTTGCCTTCACAACTCAAAGTCACATCAACAAATTCGTTTGCTGCTAGTAAAGAATCGAACCCCTTTTTAAGGTGCGAAGTATGGTTGCTCCAATTTAAGGCATATTGATGATCATTTGCACTCATTTTTATGTAATTAATTATGTTTTCAGCTTTTGACAGTCTCGCGCAATTTAGGTTATCTACCATGGGTTTTGGTAACTTGGGAACTTTTAGCTCGATGTTGGTCGGCCCGTAACCACCAAACAATTCAAATTTTTGATGAAAATATTTACCGAATTTATGTAATAAATAACATTTGTTAATTCTTTTGTAACACTAAGAGAACATTGAAATTTGATATGCATATTGCTGACATTCATAAGAAAAAATAATTATATAACTACTCTCAGAAGTGTGGTAGAGAAATTTTAAAAATTCAGGAAGCATTTAAGTTCCACGCTTTTATAAAATCATGAATAATTTGGAAAAAAATCAAAAGTTCGTAAACACCTAAACAAAACACATCATAATCTAAATTGGTGTGAACCTGTCAGAAGTTTTTTCGATAACCTGGGCGAAATTTTTAAACCTTCTACATTGTGGGCGAGGTACCCCATGTTAAGAACAATCCTGAATGCTTTCGAACAGGTGGATATAACGAGGTTAGTGGCACTATTTTTGTCTACACTCGGGTATGTTTTTATGCAGTAGAAAAGCGTATAGATAAAATTCACATAAAAAAGACATTGCTTATATGGTAAAAATAGGAATAGGTCCCATAATTTTCTAAAATCGCATAAAATCAAAGTAACAAATTAAAAATAAACCAAAATCGGATTAAAAAAAATCAGAAAAATAACAATGATTAAAGTTGGTTCAAAAATCTGAAAGTTTATAAAACAATTAAGTTTATCAAGATCAGTTAAGTATTACCTAATTTGTCGTACTTTATTGAGTTAAGGAAATATGTCTCCCCCGCCCCTAAATTGACGAGATGGAGAAAAATGTTACTAACAACAATAGCAGAAAATTTTTCGTAGATAAAGAAAATGTTGTTCCATTGAATTTAACGAGAAAATTGAGTTTTTGGCTTTTATTTTTCTACTACGCCCCCTTGGGGTGGAAATTCGAAGCTAAAAATATTTTTAATGCACTTCTTTGGACAAGTTTTTTTTTCAAAATTTTAGAGCCAACGGTTTCCAATATACAGCCTGTGTCCAGCCTTATTAGAGATTATTGATCGCAGGTTTTTAATTTTTAAGAAGGACTAGAAAGATACGTTTGCGCGAAAATGCTATAAATGTATTTTAATATTTATCGAAGAATTATATTTTTGTTTATATATTTTATTATCCAAAAAATAGGAGAATTGTTAGAACACATTAATTTGTACATGATATATTTCGATAATTAAAATATTGAATCATTGTTGCTTTACGTTGTTAATTGTGAAAGTATTATTTAGAACAATTTAAGAAGTATATTCCAAATTTTGCTTTTATAAGAAATGCGTTGATCAATTTTAATACTTCAATTGGCACAGAACCTAGGAAGACTCAGATATACAGGGTAATTCCTAAAAAACGTCCCACGCTGTAACTCAGTTATTTATTGCCCGATTTCAGAAAAAAAAGTATAAATGATTAGTCGGCTAAGTACTACAAGAACGTATTAATTTAGATTTTTCCCACATTAATTTCAATGTGAAGCGACAGTCAACTTATTTTTTTTCAATGATATCTAATAACTAGATCTTGAATTTTCAGCTATTTTATGATTCGAATTTATAATTTTTGTCTGAAATAGTACAGTGATCATGTATAATAATAAATTAATTGACATGCTGCAAGTGTATTTCGAATGTAATAAAAATCGCAATCAAGCAGTGTGCCTTTTTTAGAAAACAATCTACCACAATAAATTAAAAATGCATACATTGTCATTTGAAAAAGTTGATTGTTGCTTCACATTGAAATTAATGTGGGAAGAAATCCAAATTAATACGTTCTTGTGGTACTCACTCGAGTAATCATTTATATTATTTTTCTTCCGAAATCGGACAATAAATAACAGAGTTAGAGTGTGGGACTTTTTTTAGGAAGC
Organism: Dascillus cervinus; assembly: GCA_949768715.1. Taxonomy (NCBI): domain Eukaryota; kingdom Metazoa; phylum Arthropoda; class Insecta; order Coleoptera; family Dascillidae; genus Dascillus; species Dascillus cervinus. Next base: position 22,459,835 of record OX458322.1, read on the forward strand.
ACCCTGCATACTTAAAAAGAAATTAATTTTTTAAATTGGTTTTAGATTGTATTCAAATTAGGTAATTTATCTTGTTTTCAATAGAAACTGGAAATTAATTTTTTTTTTGTTTTCTTAAAATAAAGGCAGGACAATTCGTACATCTTGGGATTGGACCCGTAATACTTCAGTATGACCTTCGTGTAATACCGGCAAAGCATGCACAACCTCGGGCGATCTACGGTCACAATCAGGGCCCCTTTGTCTTCCGCATGTTGGTGGGAATCGACCAAAGTGATAGTATCCGACATGTTTTGGATCACAAAAAGCACAGTTCTGTTGTCACAGATTAAAGTAACGTACAAATCGGGGTGTTGGTTGTAATGGACCGAATGGACCCATTCGGTCCACTGATCTCTTATGTTTTTAAAAAGACTGTGTTCGAGAGAGTCCATTGACAGTAAACTTTTCTAAAAAACAATTTTATTTAAAACGAAAGGAACTAGTTTGGGACTTACCCATTCTACTAAATGGTCAACAAGGGGACTTGCGAATTTGATTGCTTCAGGGACAGTTAAATTAATGTTTTTCAAGACTCCATTGGTTTTTAACGTGTCGTGCAAGTGATTCCCCATCAGCATCGATTGTGCTAGTGCCACTATTAGACTTTCAGGGATGGTTTGTTTCAAGGCACTAATCTGAATTGGATTTTAATTTAATTTTTTATTCTTTTGTGAAACTCACCTTAATTTTATTGTGATAACAGTGAGCTGCCATCAATATGGCAATTAGTGTACAAGCATTGCTTGCCCTCGTTTTCATATTTCTGTTATAATGGCATTGGGAGAATTTGCTTTCGAACCATATCCTCAACATTTTAATACCGCCGTACTCAGTGTCGTAATCAGGAAAGAATGGTAGTTCCTCGCATTTTAACTTGAATTTGGACCCAACTTTATTTGACATCTTTACATTTCACTGAAATTTAGAAATGTGGCATCACACAATTCACAATTAGAAAAAAAAACAAAAAATCCAGTAAATATTTTATTTGAATTGTTTGACAGTTCGGGCTGACCACTTTGATCCTCAATATCTCCAAAAATTAATGTACCTTCTGAATTAATAAACATTAAACATTAAACCTGCTTATCATTTTTAAGTTGATTAAAATAAAATATGCGTTTATTTTCCTTATTTGGCATGGCCTTATTTACTGTCATTTCGTATCCACCATCTGTGTTGTGCCGTATTTTTAATTTGAGAAGAAGATTCAAAAACAGATCGCGCCAAAAGGTAGATCTATAATTGGTTGCCTGCGAACTGCTGGCAGCCACTCATAGATCTGTTTGAATCTTTCTTTCTTTCTTTCTCAAATGAAAAAATGCGGTATAGCTCTAATTATTATTATTATGTGAGGTCGATTGCACACGATTGTGTTGTTCAAATGGCCACTGGTTTTCATAAGATCATAAACCTCTCAACTTATTAAGAGGTGTTTGGATAAAATGTTGCCTGCAAGCGGCATCATCGGTCAAACCCTTTAATTTATTTGTATTAGTGTTAGTTTATCGGTCTTAGTTATAAAAATTAATCTTAAAAAAATTAAAAATCATTTCACTAAACACGAATCACCTTGCATGAAAATAATTTAAAAGAAAAATGAAATAAACTCACCATTTAACAAATCCTGAACCTCTGCGAACTCCTGTGACCCAGCTGTAAAAATTTAATTTATTACCTAATCATAAAAGCTACTAATTAGATTATTCCTCAGTATTTTAATAAATTTGTAAACTGTAAAGGGTGCACTAATACTTTAAAATAGAACATCAAAGATAAAATTTTTAGAAGTAATTACAATAGCAAATACATTCTAAATTATCATCTAAGCAAACCTTACATAATAATAAGTTTGCACAAAGGTAAAAACTATTTTTCTTGTGGCATTTTGGTTGCTTTTATGAAACCTAAAAATCATGATTTTCATATCAGCTTAAGGGGTTACACCACCTAGAAATTTTCAGAAAATCAATTTTTCTTTTTTTTCGAAACTACTTGTATCAAACTGGTGGGCAAGATATCTCGAGATTTACTAAACCGATTTTGATAAAACTTATACCACATATTCTTTATAATAATATCTAATAATTTTTAAAGCTCAAAATTTTGGTAAAAAATTGTGGTGTAACGCCTTAATTTGAGATGTTTTTTATATTCTTTCTTTGGATGAAACGGAATAAGGTACAATATAAAGAAGAAGCTGCAATAAAATAGCAGCGAAACGTTGGAATAATCTTTATTTTTATTACTCCTGTCCACATCCTGATAAATAATTAATATTATAATTAAGTTTGGACGTTAATCAAATAAATAAGTAGAATATAAAATATACACAGTGTCCCATTTCTAAAACTGCACATTATTTAAGTGTTTAAAAATCATTACAATCAGTGGAAGACAAAACTGGTTGTTAGAGCCACAAAAACAACTCTCTAAACTTATTAATTAAAGAAACTGGCGTTACAGCTCAAGAACACCTTGTGCAAACTCCGTCTATTTACAGGAAAGGTGCACTTATCCATTAAAACATTTACTACACAAAGGAGTGTAATGGCTTTCACAAACTGCCTCTTTACATCTATAACTGTGAACAGAGCATTTCCTATTTAACCGCGCAGGGTATACGCAACACCTTGTTCTGTTGATATACATATAGGCTGTTTCTTGTCAAAATAATGACATCTTTTTTGTCATGAGATTTTTTAATTGTCCAAATGATAGTAAAAAAAATTTAACCCGTTACTTGCAATAATTATGCTGACTAAACAATCATTTTTTCTTGAAATTATTCACAACAATATTTTACATATTTATTTATTTCAGCTCCCTGCAAGATGATTTTTAATTATTTCTAATCTTTTGATGGATAAATAGACAATTTTTACAAATTAAGAATTGTCAAAACAATTGTTTTTATTTAAATTTTGTTTCAAAGAATTAACATGTTTCGATTAAATAAATGAATTACTGTATCAACTCTTTGTGTTCATTTATGTTATTTTAGTTGCCAATCAGTAAAAATAAACCATATACTTCAGCCTTTGACGGTTTACAGTTGGCCACTACAAATGTATTACCCTTCGAAGCAAAATCAATGTGAGTAACAAATCGGTTACTTATTCAACGTTATGTTGCATACAAATTACCATAGACTGAATAAAATATAGACAGATTATAATTAGATGTACTAAAATCGCGGTAACTCGAAAATGTATGAACCGCCTAATAATTACTATCATAAATGAATTTTATTATTTTCCTTAGTGGAAGGCCTAATTTCGCGTGTAATCGAATATAAAACATAAAAAAACAAAAGATAAGTTATAGCTTTCCCACATTATAATCCAACTCAGACAACTACCAGAGCCTTCGACGTTTAGAAAACACCACATTCGAAGACTGTAGAGTTAAATAGGTGAAATCGCCTTTATTATTTTTATTATTACAAAATGTTTCACAATGAGATTCAAAGAAAGGATATTTTTGGACGATTAACCGTCGAAAGTGGGATTTTTAAAAACTGAGGTCGGTGCCTTATATAAAGGATTGTCTCCACGCTCCCAATTTGCCTTGGCACGTTCATTTTCAAATTTGGCATACTCCCGCTGATCGTGAACAGATGTTAACACCTTCCAACAAACCAACGTTATAATTCCGACCAAAACTATGCTTCCAATAACCCACAGAACCACCACTAAAAAATTAACTCATTAGATTTTGCACACTCGCCATCGACCACTCACTTAGGACATCAACAACGACCGGACAGATTTTATCCTTTAGGACCTTGATACCAATCAGATTATTAGAGTCGTACTCGAACACAAACGTGCAGCCTGTTTTATCCGGCGCTCTGCAGATTTTAATATTTTGATCTATAGGATTCTCATCTATTGTGTCTACAATTTCAATGTTCCTGTGCTTACAGTGCAATAAACAATCGCCTTCGTTGTAAATTCCAGTTTTGTAGGCGGTGCATTCCACACAATGGCGCAGTTCTTCGCATCTGGAAAAGAAAATCACTAAGAATGCTGTTTGAACTAATTAGTGTTGCCATTAACACAACGGGAATATCGAGAACTAAATGAGCAAAAAAACTTGCCCTCAAACCCCGGTCTCGCGTTTCTGCGATAGTTACATAAGTAATTTTTTCTACCTTGGTGTCATAAGTGAGTCTTTGTGAAACTAAAGGTAGTGTCACAAAGCAACTTTTTGTGAAATTGTTTTTGAGTGTTTTTTTGATACGTATTACGTTGGTATTGCCGTAATAGCACGCTGGCCGGCGTCCGGCATGACTGTTTCACAAAAATATCAAACTCGAGATTATAAATTTGAAATTTTAGTTGACATATGACACATGACAAATATCAACACAACCAGTACCTAAACCTAAAAATCCCTAGAATATTTAGAAAACAGAATTTTCAAATTTTCATAAAACTAAGAGCACCAAAGTAGAAAAAATAGTATATTACACTCGTTTTATAAGACGTATTGTCGTATTTGTAACATTGGAGCACTCCTCGTGCCCCAAACTTACTCGTCTTATAAAACTTGGATAATAATATTTTATTTTCTACTTTGGTGTCCTAAGTGAGTCTTTGTGAAACTAAAAGTAGTGTCACAAAGCAACTTTTTATTAAATTGTTTTTTTTTTTATACATACAGTAGAACTCTTCTATAATGAGTCCCGCTTATAACGAAAAATCGGCTATAACGAGTAAATCGTCTGGTCCCTTGTTGTTTTGTATACTATTCCTTGTAAATTCCCCCCTTTATAGCGAGTACATTTCTGGTATTGAGTTGGATATAACGAGATATTTGTTTCGTCTCAAATCGGTAATAGCGAGAAATTCCGAGAAATTTCGAATGTAGATCGGATATTACGAGAGTTCTTGGAAGAAATAAAAATACGTACTGGTATCAATAACTAGAATTTTATCGCTAATTAATTTTGCTCACTAACTATCGTGAACCGTCCAGTGAATGAACACTGCTCAAATAAACTGAATTATTAAGAACAGTGGAGGATTTTCGAACTAATTATCTTGAGCGCTAAATAGTTCCATTAGGTCTCTACAGATATGATCCAATTATTGTTTTTTTCTTATCAGTCCATTCCAAAAAAAGACTTTGCTCAAATCAACAGTTGGTTGCGAGTTGTAGTCAAATGTAGAGGCAGGTCCTATTTCATGGTATCTTTGAACATAATTTTGGAGTACTTTTATTAACTCAATTTTGCGTTTTTTATATTTTTATGTTAGTAAAGTGTTCCTGGAGTAGAAAATACTAAAATACGTTAAGATAACATTGTGAATTTCTGTTATTTCGAAGTGTTCATATACTGGATGCCAAAATTGATAATTCCAGTGAATGAACAGATGTTCATTCACTGGTTCTTACCTTACCAGTTCTTAACCAGTGAATGAACTACTGTTGTTCAGTATACATTATTCGATTGTCGAACTTCCCTTAATCCTAGCTGACTACGGTTTGAAGATAAGAGCTGGGAGTTTCTGCTAATTTTGAATTTATTTATATTATAAATCCGAAATAGTAGTAGTAAACATTCCTAACATTACATTTAATTATTAGAGTTACATTTGTCGATGTTGATAGATATATTTGAACGTACAGATGTTTGAGTTTGGTTTCAAACCTTTTTGACAAAAATTCAGACCATTTCTTAAAGATAGGTGACTATTGAAGGAAGTACAAAATTGTTTGATGCTTACTGATTTCCAGCGAGTTAACAGCTTTTTATCTCAATAACATTAAAAATATATCAACTAAAATCGCTGATTGTCCATATTAACCATAGAGTACTAACGATCGCCAATTTGACGATTTGCTTACATACACTAAGCGACTTTAGTTTTTATGTTTTGAATCGTATTGAATTACAGATAAGAAGCTATTAACTCGCTGTAAACCAGTGACCATCAAACAATTTTTTACTTGCTTCAATAAAGTCACCTATCTTCAGTAAATGGTCTGAATTTTTGTCGAAAAGCTTTGAAGCGATATTTATTTCAACAAAATTAAACATCTGCACGTTCAAATTTAGGTATCAGCATCGACGAACTTAACTAACTATATTAAATGCGACGTTTGGAATTTTTACTACCACTGTTTAGGATTTATAATTTTAATTAATTAAATCAAAATGAGCAGGAACTCCTAGCTCTTATCTGTAAACCGTAATATCAGCAATATCGGCTATAGTCGAATTTTGCTTGACAGTAAACTATTAATTCCAGTAACGTTAGTATTCTACGGTTAAAAATAGAATTTGAAGTTTTGAGTGTGAGTAGTCAGGGAAGTAGGAAGTAGGATGGAGGTGTGTGAATATAGAAGACTTAATATTTTTTTGTAATCAACAACTATTTCGGCTTATTTCCTACATTTTTCAATGATTTTCAATAAAGTTTAATTTTGTAATCTATAGTCGCTCCACAATTTACCTATACCAAGACTTTTCTCGGTTCAATTTCTATTCAAATGAAGTTTTATTCTGGTTTTTAGTTCAAAAAGAGTTTTATCCAATTCTATTTTGCCAGAAGACCGCCATTGGTAATTTCCAATTTCTGTTAAAATCACTATTATCTCCTGAAATTCAATGGAGTGGTTCCTTGCATGTATTTGTTTTTTATGATTTTCAGAATTGCTGCTATTGAAAAATCTTTGCTTTCTCCAATAAGTTAAAAATGGATATTATTCTTTTGAAATTTAAGCTCCTCATATATTTGCGCCAATTGTTGCTAGGTAGACGGTTCAGCTTTTATTACTTTTTGTTTTATATAATAATTATGTATAATGTGTATATTGTTTTATAATAGGGAAAAATATTTTTTACTATAAATACGTTTAAAGTTAATTGATTGTCATCTACATTGGGTATGTTAATTTACTAGCTAAATAAGGGAGTTATGGACTCGTGTTTCTTTTTGGAGACGGTCTGTATAATATACACAATATATGTATATTATTTTATAACAAAGAAACAAAATTTTCTTTACTACAAATACGTTTGAAGTTAATTTATTGTCATCCATATTGGGTGTTCATTTACTGGACGTCGGCTGTTCATTCACTTGGTTTTGGTGTTCATTCACTAGGTATTTTGTACATCTTGTATTCAAATGTCTTTTAATAAATTGATTTGTACCGAGTCTTCCAAATGATGCAATAATCTTGTGCTCTAACAAAATATCTGTCGATACAACAAGTGATTAGCGGCAAAAGTGATATTGGGGACGGAGAAAATAATTCTCTGAACGCAAATATAACAGCCTAAATGCAAAGTGTTCATTCACTGGCAAGGTCACCCTATGGCGTCTGCATATTTTTTTTCAGTCTTTGACAACTTTCTAAGCAGGGAACACTTCGTGTAATATCCTATGCAATTATGTCGTCCTCTAAAATAAGAAAATCATTTTCTATCAACGAAAAAATATCAATAATGAAAGAGTTTGATAATGGTAAAAAGCAAGCTATAATCTGCAAAGAAAGACATTTGGCGAGTTCTACATTGGCAACAATTTTGAAAAACAGAGACAAGATTATGAGTGCAACTAGTGAATTTTCGTCGAAAGTGAAGAAATTACTTTGTTCAAAAAATGTTAAACTAGATAAAGCCGTTCTTACATGGTTTAAAGTGAATCGTGAATCCAATGTGCCTATAAGTGGGACCATGTTAAGAGAAAAAGCTGAACAGTTTTCGGAAAAAATTGGAAATTCTCCACAGTTAAAATGGCTGAATCGTTTTAAAAGTAGACAAATCAAAAAGTGTTCCCCAAGAAAGTGTAGCAAACTGGTTATCAATTGTTTGGCCGAAATTGTGTGAAAAATATCCAGATGAAAATATTTTTAATACCGACAAATTTGGTTTGTTTTACAAACTTACTCCAGACAAAACCCTCAAATTTAAAAACGAGACTTGTAAAGGCGGCAAGCTTTCCAAAGAACGAATTATTGTACTCGTAGGTGCAAATAAGACGGGTTCTGAAAAATGTAAATTGTTGGTGATTGGAAAGTCAACCAAGCCTAGATGCTTTAAAGGAATAAAAAACTTGCCAGTGGATTACCAATCAAACAGAAGGGCTTGGATGGCCAGTGATATTTTTGAAGAAGTGTTACGAGGATGGGATAGAAAATTAAATCGGAAAATCCTATTGCTCATAGACAACTGCAGTGCACAAATAAAAAATTTACAGAATATTCAACTGGAATTTTTGCCTTCTAATGCTACTTCAGTTTTACAGCCAATGGACCAAGGCATTATAAGATCGTTAAAATTGCAATATAGAAAATTTCTAGTGAAACGATTAGTACAGGACTTACAAGAAAAAAAAACAAGTACAATTAGTCTTCTGGATGCTGTAAACTACACACAAAAAGCATGGTCACTTGTGGAGACAAAAACAATTAAGATGCCAAGTGGCGGCAAGATGATTTAGATGAAGATGATCTTCCATTGACCGAATGGATTAATTTACAAACAGATAGTGAAGCTAACGCATTTCTCAACTTCGATGAAAACATTGCCACTTGCCATTATTTAACGGATGAGGAAATTATTGAAGAAATCTGCGATGAAAATAAAAATAGCAGCGATAACGAAAAAGAAGAAGAAGAAGATCATGAACAAGTTTCAACAACTTTGCCAAATATACATAATGTTGAACAATCTTTGAAAACGATTAAGGAGTTTTTGTTAATGGGTGCTTCCACACCTCACCACGATGCTATTTTTAATAACTTAGCATACTTAGAAAGTGCAATTGATAAAATTAAGTTACTTCATTATCACAAACAAACCAAAATTACAAATTTCTTTCACTAAATCTTGTCCCTATATGTGTGTAACTTTCGTATTAAATAAATCTATTTTATAATACCTACATGTGTATAAACTTTTATTGTCCACGATTGTTTATAGCGAAAATCGGTTATAACGAGTAAATATGTTGGTCCCTTGAATTCTCGTTATAGAGAGGTTCTATTGTATTACGTTGGTAAGCCAAGTGTACATACAACTTAATTCTTCCATGACCGTTTCATAAAAATATCAAACTCGAGATTATAAATTTGAACTTTTAGTTGATATATGACACATGGCAAAGTTCAACAGAACCAGTACCTAATCCTAAAAATACTTAGAATATTTATAAAGCAGAATTTTCAAATTTTCATAAAACTAAGAGCACCAAAGTAGAAAAAATAGTATATTACACTCGTTTTACAAGACGTATTGTCGTACTCGTACTCGTACGACAATAGATCGTCTTATAAAACTTGTATAATAATATACTATAAACTTAAAGAAAAAGTTATCGCACCTTTGGCCAGGACATTCTGGACACTCTTCGCAATATTGGCCCGAATAACGTTCCGTCCCTTCGGTATTACATTGGCATTTACCGCAAGAACAGCTTCCACGTCCGTTACACACAAGATCGCTGCCACGTGCCATGCAAGTCGTATTTAAAGCTGGGCAATCGCACGCATCTCCGGTCCATCCAGCTAGACACTTACAGATCCCACAAACGCAGTCGCCTCGATCCCTCCCGGAACAGACCAACCCGTTGGATCTCATGCAGCTGAAGTTGTCACATTCGCAAAACTTCCCGGAAATCTCATTAGGAGGCATCTTCTTATCGCACACGCATTTTCCGCACTTGCATGTGCCCAATCCGGAGCAAATCTCCGATTCGTTTTTCATTTTGCAACTGTTCAAGTCGACATTGTTCGACGTTTGACTGTCGCATTCGCAATTTTGGCCGAAACGACCTTCGTAACAAGAACACACCCCGCACTTGAGGTCTCCTTGATTTTCACATTTCGATGAATTTGAGTGGTAATTGACATCTTCTGGTTTTTCGCAAGGACAGTCGCACGTTACTTCCAAGTCGATGGTCAAGCTGTCTTGGAGTCCTTCCGGTTTTATTTGGATCAACTGATTGGAAAGGCATTGTAATGGGCGGATGGTTGCCGTGAAGTTTATTTGGTCTCCGACGTGTACGTTGGTGCAACCGTTGGATTTCGGCGATGGGCAAGTTGAGGAATATTTAATTTCAACCCCGCTGATGGAATTGTCGGTGATTACCACCGAATCGACGATTTTCTTGTTGGGAAAAACGAACGCCTTATTATTTCAGAACAGGCAACACATCTTGCATGTAAACACTTACATTGTAATTATCTAATACCAAGTCCACGACGTTCCCAGAAGAACCATCTAAGCCTCCCACGCGTGAATTCTCGATGTGATGCTGTAACAGATCATACACTTTAAAGACTAAATTGTTAGATTTAACTATGGCGAAAATTAGATTGATGTTGTTCTTCTTCGCAATGTAATTTATGTGAGAAATCGATGGGTAGTCATAAATTAAATCAGCGACGTATTTGTCATTCACCATGTGACATTGGCCATCGTTGGGTTCGACCACCCCCGTCAATTTTCCATCACCAGCGACATGAAAATAAGCATCCGTTGAAAACACCACAAGACGCCTAGCACCGCTTCTCCATCCGATTTCATTTTGGCAAACGATCGCTTGCATCAAAGCGTCGAAACCACCTTCAGGCGCGTCCAGGTTCCCCGAAACTCTCGCCTTCTTGACTTCATCAGAAAACTTTTGGTAATTGTCGCTCAAAGACATGTGATTCTTGAAGCTGTAAGGAGGCACGCAAGCGACCTTCTTCCTACCAGGCAACGTGCAAGGTTCCTGCAATCTAAAACCAACCGCCAAAAAAATGATTTAAACAATTCAAATCGACCCACTTTGAAGGTACGGTGCTGACGAAGGGCATCTCGACTTTGTCCACGAAACTGCCAAAACCCAAATGAAAATTGCTGGTGATGTTGCGCATGACCTCGGTTAATTTTCCTCCCAGCGAGGCCAGTTTTTCCCGATGCGGCTCCATCGATGCCGAGAGGTCCATTATGTAATAAAGGTCGATCGGGTAGTTCCTGGCTTGGGCGTACTGAAACGTCACTGCGATTTCTTCGCCTTTTCTCATTTTTAATTTGATGTGTTGAGGCTGAATTTGGACGGCTCCTCCATCACTGTTCGAATCTGATTCTAGAGGCTTGTCTGTTATTATATCATACAACTGTTCAGGACGAAGTATCTCTCCGTCGCACCAATTTCGAGATGTATGGTTGGAGTATTCTGGTGCACAGTGCATTGTGCTCGTCTGTAATGTTGCAAAAAAAATAGTAGTTGTTTTTAGCGAGGCGAAGCGTTAGCGAAGCCTTGCAAATACAAAATTGCGTGTCAAAAAACGTACAAAATATACAAATTCTGAAGTATTGATAAGCAGAGTGACTTTATTTAGTTATGTAATTGTTTTTTTTTTTGGAAGAAAAAGCATATTATTCAACTAAAAATATCTGCCAGGAATGTGTGTGTTTTGTGTGAGTTAACAAGAAGTTGTGAAGAAGAAAACTGTTCTTCAAAAGCGGCAGCAGTTATACGTTTAAATTTTAAATTTTAAACAAAAAATTGAAGACCATAGAATTAACAAAGAATGTTGCCTCAATTACGAAATACTTGTTTTTCTTAGTTACAAAAATAACCAGTTTATCTCCCAAAAATAAGGTGTTTTGAGACGGCTGGAGAAAAACATTTTTTTGGATCGAAAATTCACTTTTCAACGAAATCTCGTGAAGACAAATAAACCTAACCGCATGATTACTAACGGAACCGGAAATGAGTAATAAGTGAAGTTACAGAAAAAATAATGCTGTGACGTTAAATTGTCTGTTTGATTCAAGAAGATATTCAAACAAACTGGCACGTATACTGCAAGCCAGTAAAAAACAGAAGCAATTGGGTACTTTGCAGTCTGTTTGACAATGTGCGTAAAAGGGTTGCCTAATATAAAAAGTACATTGAAAATTTGATAATGCGAATGAAAACCAAACAAATCAATAAATTAATTATGAATGTTTATTCGGTTTTTGACTGTTGAATGCATCGCCAAAATGTGCGCAACCCAATGAACATCGTTGTAAAATTAAAGTTCTGTTTACTTTTGCCCTTTTGTGTACAATTTTAATTTACGTGAATTGATTTCCATCTTAGATAAAATATTCATTTATACTGGGTGGGGCAAGTTTTACGGTCACCCCAAAATTGCGACTCCTAAATTGAACAAAATCAACCAAATTTGGTAAAACTTGCCCCACCCAGTATTATAATCTTATGTCGCAAGTTTGTGATGTCCTTACAAATGATAATTACCGGGCGTAAACTGTTAAATTAAAAAGTACTCACCGAATTAACGCACCAAACGCAACCATATTCTTGAAAACATTCACTGCAGGTCTGTTTACTGTGACACAGCGACGTTTCTTTGCCGTAAACATTTAAAAACACATAAACCAAAACAATTAATCTCAGTTTCAACATTTTGATGATAATGACTTGAAGAGAGAAACATTGAATGCGCGATATGAATATCGTAACGGAAGTTGTGTATAACCATAACTCCACTTTTTCCTGAACAGACAACATTTTTTAAAAAGTAACTTTTTCATTAAAAAATTTAATAGTTTTCGCACGAGGGTCTATAAGTCACCCGAGAGGTAGTTTCGAATAAAATAGTTAATTTAATTGTTTGCAGTTAACTAGAAATTAGATCACGTAAATACCAGGTAGATGGCGCGGTGTATCCTCAATTAAACGATTAAGGCTGTTTGCTCACTACCTCAATCAGTTTTTACCAAATTCTGACTTTATTTTTTAAAATTTTTAAACAATTTTTTTTTTTAATTCTTAAAAAAATACAAGACAGGGTAGTGCGTATTTTTTGTTTCGAAAATATGTGTAGCAAAAGAATAAAAAATGAAATTAGAGTAATATCAAAAAATTAACAACAGTGGCTTATTCTATCACGTATTCTAATTACGTCCTTGAAAGAATTAAAAAAATATTTTCAAAATTAAGCCTATAAAGTCGTAAATAAGATCAACCTGTAACAAAAATTTTCGTGGAAAATTTAAAGTGAAACATGGTACAGTTGCGGCTACAGGCGGTGCTTCGATTATCTGTGATGTTTCGCGTACTACGAAATTTATCAGTTCCGAGAACTAAACATAAATAAAGGATAAGTATTTTAAGATACCGATGCAATTACTATTCAGATCAGATTTTGTCAGTGTCTGTTTAGTGCATACTGCAAATAATACTGTATTACTGTTCTGTATACTGTATAATATTGTAATAGACAATGTGTGATAAACAAAAAAAACCTTATAGACAAAGAAGTATTCGACAGAAAATGAAACGGTAAGTATAAATTTTAATAAATATAAAGTTTCGAAATTCATATATGTACGGTTAACTTACAAACATGAGCTAAGCTTACTTATTATAACGATCCTTGGTTGCCCTCATGTCTTGCTTTTTAAAAAAATTACGAATAAATTTAAACACATTTTAAAAATCTATTAAAAAAACACACATACACACACATACAATTAAAACAATTTTTTTTAGATAATTATAGTTATTTTAAACACACATCATTTAATTTTATTTAATACTTATCCTCAGCTTGCTGCGGATGTTTTTTGAAACACGTATAATTTTATGTGTATGTGTGTTTTTTGACATATTTTTAAAATGATTTTTAAAATTTGTTTAAATTTATTGTGACTTGGGACTAAGTGTTTCGTAATTTTTTTAAAAAACACGACGTGATGATACACAAGGATCGTTATAATATCGACGGATTTACGCTAAAACGACATAAACACGATTTGGTAAACTTTACAGGAGGTAGGAAAAACCGATTAGTTTCTTTGACATTTTTTGTATCTTAATCAGTCAAACTTCTTGTTGTTGTATTTTTGTTTTAAATTTTCTATCCCTTTAAAGGCCTATTATTGATAACGATTTTCTTCTATTTTGAGGAATTAATGAAAATTTGTCGCAATTTTTATTTGTCGGTTATGTCTATTCGATAGTGGCATTTGTGTCATCATCCCTAGCCATTTTTATACAGTTCTGGCGTTTATGACCCATTATGCCAATTTGATTATAACTTAACCTTTATTAATTATTTAGGCGTTTGTGTCGTATAATTATGATTATTTTTTAATGATTTCATTCACCAATCTTTTAGCAGTATTTGGGCACACGTGTTTAATTCTGTCCAATCACAACATTATTATAGTGAGAATTTTCTACTGTACATTATTCCCGCGAGCATAATTTCTAGTATTTTGTTTACATATGTTACTTGACAGCACATTTTCTAGTTTTGACATCTGTCGCCAGTTTGATTTTAGTTTATAATGAATTAAACTGTATTTTTATGCTGTATTTTTTATTCAAACGTTAAAAAATAATCTTCCGAATACCACTCGAGAGTGCGAATTAATTAGAAAATAATTCTCCAGTTATTTTTTCAAACTTGTTGCCATTTGAGAATAGCCACTCGAGCCCTACGGGCTCTCGTGTCTATTCCCTGGCAACAAGTTTTCGAAAATCTATCGAATTATTTTCAATTTATTCCCACTCTCTTGTGATATTACTTATGAAAATTTGCGTTGCAAAACTTAAATAGTTATGGTGTAATAATTTCTATAATAATTTTAAAAAAGAGCAACAAATTGAACACAAATTATAATTTTCTTAAAAAGTACAAAAAGAAAAATAACAAGTAGGTATAATTAAAATAACCAAAATGATAATAATAATAATAATAATCTTTGTTGACCAATGTTGAGGGTCCAGCAATACAGGATGCGCAAAGCAATGAAAAATACAACTGATGTTCCGTTAGAAACTAATGCATTACCCGAAAGCTCAGCATCTTATGATGACGCCGGCAATTCGCAGAAAACGGAAGAAAATGCACGTGTTGAAGATATCAGCATGACATCAGCGATTAGGTAAAACTAAAACATGAAGTGTTTAGAAAATCCATATAATTACGCTGCCACTTAAATTTGCAGAAACTTAAGAAAAATTAAATGCAAGAAAAATGAGTTTGCACTAAACAGCATGAATGATCAAGTAGCAGGACCATCAATGTCGATAAAAGAAAATTGTTTTTTGCCGACTTTATTAGTATCTTCACGTACCACAAGTACTGTGTATGTATTCGAATTCGCAATATTTGCTGTTTTTTTAAATACATGTTTTTTTATAAGGGCACAATCTAACATACTTCAGGTAACCTCCCAAGAACCAGAACCATCATGTTCTAGTACAGAAAATCGTACTTTGTCGGGTTCACTTGCACTTTTACATCGTAGTGATGAGTATGTGTTCAAATTTATAAATTTGTTGTGTTTTTTAAACTTCGCTGTTTTTGAAAGGTCATTATCAGCAGAAGAATACCAGAACACTTTTGTAGTTGAGAAAATGGAAATGGAAAAGGAAAAGGAGGAAATATTGTGCGGCAGGAGACTAGTTGATATTGCACATTTTATAAAGGAAATTCAAAATTTAAAAAATCACGAACCTTTCCAGTGTAATTTTTCAGACATGAAATTTATTCGTGAAAAGAGAGATGGTTTGATTAGTTTCTTCACCTTCAAATGTTCTATGTGTAACATACAGAAAACTATTTCTACTGAGATTAAAAAAACGTCTTCAGAAATAAATGTAAATGCCGCAACAGTGTTAGCCACAATTTCAACAGGATCAGGTCATTCGCAATTGGTAGAACGTCAGGCGATATTGAATATGCCTCAGCTGTCCTACAGGCAGTATTCCAAACACAACGAAATTGTTTCCGAAAAAATTTTTGATTCTATGTGGAATGCAATGGCTGAAGCAGGGAAAGAAGAGTTGGCTCTGTCAAAAGAAATCGGAGAAACTGATTCTGACGGCAACGGACTAATAACAGTTATCGCGGATGACGCGTGGTCCAAACGCTCATACAAAGTAAATTATGACGCTTCATCGGGTGTTGTAAGTGTACATTATCTTTGAAAGATGTGTGTTGTAAAATTTCTTGTAGGGATGCATTGTTGGAGCCAAAACTGGAAAAGTTTTGTTTGTGGCTTGTCGCAATAAATACTGTCCTATGTGTGCAAAAGGACAGACAAAAAATGTTCCTGTTGGTGAACATAAATGTTTTAAAAATTGGACCGGTACTTCCACTTCCATGGAAACTGATATAATTTTAGAAGGTTTCAAGAATAGCGTAAAAATGCACCAGCTAAAGTACGTACGGTTAGTTGGAGATGGTGACAGTAGTGTCCACAAAAAACTTTGTACAGAAAGACCCTACGGTGCCAAAAATTTAATACAAAAAGTGGAATGCACTAACCATCTTTTTAGAAATTACTGTTCTAGACTACGGGAATTGGCAGTTAAACGCCTCAGTAATAAAGGAATAGTGGTTAAGATACAACTTCGTAAAATAATTAAAACCTCTATTTTGAGACTGAGGACTGGTATCAAAAGTGCCGTCACTTACAGAAAAAAGCAAGCAATAGCTCTTGAGAAGCAAGTTGAACTGTTGAGGAAAGATGTACATAATTGTCCGTACCACGTGTTTGGGGACCATTCTAGTTGCAGCTCTTACTTTTGTCAAGGTGTCAAAGAAGGTGAAACTAATTATGTTCCCGAAATGAAACAATCCGGATTATTTGATGAAATCTTGTCTTGCGGTAACAGGTTATCCCAAAATGCACACAGCCTACTGCTAAATATGAACAATAATGCTGCTGAAACATATAATTCTGTAATTTCAAAATTTACAGGCGGAAAGAGAATTCATTTTTCAATAAAAAATAGTTACCAAACAAGATGTCAAGCAGCTGCACTTTCCTTCAATAAAAAAGAACAGTATCTCGCAGCAGTTCATAAAGAGATCATTGGCAAAAGTCCTGGAAAACATGCTAAGGTTTATATTCAAAAATTAAAGCGCCGACGAGAGTACCGACAATCTAAAAAAGAATTGTTTCCACAAAAGAAACTTAAAAAAACACCCCTGCCGATAAAGACTACGGTCTTTTAGAAGATGAGTGTAGTGAATTAGAGCCGGCTGATTTCGAACATAAAAAAGAAGATTTTTTAAGTTTATTAAAATTGACGCGTGAACAAATTTGTAAATTGGAGATGGATACACGAGGGCAATCGCTGAATGTCGTTTGGCATGAAGAAAGGCAAAACAGACTAACTGCTTCTAATTTCGGAACAGTTTGTAAAAGAAGAAATGCAACCAACAAAAGAAAACTTGCACTACGCCTAATAAATTCAAATTTTAAAGGTTCCGTGGCAACCAGGTGGGGAAACAAACATGAAGTCATAGCTAAGAACGAGTTTCAACAACTACATGACACAACGGTCCAAGACTGTGGATTTTTTGTTTCTGAAGAATATTATTATTTGGGTGCTTCTCCAGATGGATTACTTGATGAGGACTCCATAGTTGAAATTAAATGTCCATATTCCGCGGCAGAAATGACAGTTGAAAAGGCCGTAGATGAGAAAAAGATCAAATATCTCATTTTGGAAAATGGAGAGTACCATTTAAAAAAAAAAGATAATTACTATTATCAGGTGCAAGGCCAACTTGAAATTTGTAAGAAAAAATATTGTTATTTCATAGTATGGACTCCACACAGCATAGTGGTGCAAAAAGTGAGTATATAGGTATACTTACAAACAGTGCTCTTTTTGTAAAAAAAGGTGGTGGAACGATAAACGCGATTTTATTTATACCAACAGCTATTAAAAAATTTAAAAAATCGTCGAAAATAGGTGGTGGAACGCCGTTCCCAATCGTTCCATGACAAAAAGAGCACTGGTTACAAATAATATTACGTACTTATGAGACAATAAATAAATTAAGGCTGGGACATTTATGGATTTTGGTATTCGAATAGTTACTTAAAAATTTACTCGATTTTGATTTATTGGAATAGCCGAATAGCATATAATTATTCGAATAAATGAACAAAATTTTTGTGATAATTGTGCCCATTATTATGAATGTGGTCTAAGTGAAAAAAAAGATTATCAGCTATTTCACATCACACATGTAATGTGAGGTGAAATAACTAATAAAAAAATGTTTTATTTTTGACTTCACCACTTTCATAATAATGGGCACAATTATATAACTTGTAAAGCATTTTATTTATTCCAATAATTAATAATTATAGTTACTGAATGTATACCTATTCAAATTTTACTAGGTTAATATACAGGAGCGCCAGCCAACTGGAATAAATTCATTATCTCAATTATTGTGCATATTGAAAAAAAAATCCCGAAACACGTCATTTTTAGTCTATCACATGATATCCTGTAAAGTGAAAATTTCATCCCTAACCTCAACCCCCTTCAAGTGACAGTTGTAACCCCCAAATTTTTAAATAGGAAGAGGGGGCTTGTGATACCTCATTCATGCTCTATTCAAAAATGATGTTTTAAAAATTTATTGCAAAAATGAGGAGTGACAAAAAAATTAATCTGTTTAACGAAATTCGTTACGACGCACTAAAAAAATCAAAAACAAATAGCGTTTGGTTCTTGATGCTGAGAAGGCAAGCAAAAACAATTGAAATGTTCAGAAAGTGACATAAAAACTTAACATTTTTCGTTAGTGGACAGTGTTAGTTAAGTTTAAAGCGCTGATTGATGTATTTTTTATTATATTACATTACTAAGAACGGAACGGTATTAATTTTTGATTTTTTAATGTGTTGTAGCGAATTTCGTTAAACAGATTAATGTTTTTTTTTTTCATTTTTGCAAGAAAATTTTAAATCATAGCATTTTTGAATAGAGCATGAAGAGACCTTTCAAATGAGGTATCACAAGGCCCACCTTCCCATTTAAAAATTTGGGGGTTGCAACTGTCACTCGAAGGGGGTTGAGGTTAGGGATAAAATTTTCTCTTTTCAGGATATGTGATAGACTACAAATGACTTGTTTCGGGATTTTTTTTTTCAATATGCACAATAATTGAGATAATGAATTTATTCCAGTTGGCTGGCGCTCACTGTATGTCATTCCCGGCCCGACCTTATTGGATTAATTTGCATATATCTTTTAGATAGAAAAAGATGACGAATTTTGTAAAACAATGATGAAGAAGTTAGAAGAATTTTATCTGGAAGCTATGGTACCCGTTCTATTGAAAAATTACTGATTATAAACAGCGTTTAAATGGGGCCGTGATATCGTCGAAAATGTTAAAAAGCAATTCTAAGCAGAAACGCATCTCAGAAGAAAAGATTGTGGAGGTATTATAGATAAGGAAAATTGGTGTTATTTCCAAGAAATTATTTGTGTACATTCCGTCCGCAACGACTTGAGTGGCAGATGTCAACAATTGATTCAACCAATAGCGCACAAAGAGTATTCATAAATTAGACTACGTAAATGGTACAACATAGCGTCAATATTGTATCTTTTTCTTAATGCGTGCGGTGTGTAGCAATGGGCTTCCAAAACGTATGTCTGTGAATAAAAATCTTAAGAATAAGCGACATGCCCACTGCAAATATTTGTTTCGGCAAATTGCGAAAACAGCCTTAAGCTAGACTGCAAATTCATTACTATTTTATCGAAAATAATAATTGAAATAAAATATGATTTTATATAAATAATTGTACCCAATTTAATAATAATGCATGTCAATGACTAAATTACTTGGTATCCCATAATAATTGAAAGGATTAGAATAAAAAGGGTACAAGTAAAATTTACATTTTTTGAATATATTGGAGTTTGAAGTTATGTAACTATAAAACAGTCCAGACTTTTTTGTTTAATAAAATCTCATTTTATATTAGTTAATTAAAAGAGAATAGTATTTAAATTATAAGGTTGTGTTTGGTGCAATAAATAGGCCACCTTTAACAAAACGCACTTATACCATAATTTTCAAAAATGCACTTATTCCCTTTTTATTCTGACCCCTTCAATTCATGCATTCATTCAATTAGAATTAGTAGATGTACTGAAGATGGTGGCATAGCCACCGAAACGCGTCTATGTGAGTAATTTTATATTATTTTATATAAAATTTTTTTGTGATTAAAGGTTCTTGTTTTTATTTTCATTATCGACATCACAGGGTCCACTATATATATTTTATCAATGATTGACAACAAAGGTTTGTTTGATAGTAAATTTCTTTAATTATGTATCTATTCACAAAATTTCAATTATAATTGAAAAATAATTCTTTGAAGAACATGAACAAGAAAGGAAGAATTTACTAAAGTGTCTAAGTATGCAACAAGCAATAAGCAATTTCTTTTTCCCACAATTACTTCACATAAAGATTCACTTCAAAGGTAAAGCTCCAGGTACTTACTGACATAGGGGCAGATATGAAGGTCAAATTTTATTTCTTTGTGTGAAATAGCCAAGCTGTAAAAATTTCGTAAATTTAACTTCAGGTACTGTTTATGTAATGTTTTCGAGAATTGAGAGCTATTAAAATTCACCTTCTTACTTACATATTTTCAGAAAATGTCACTTAACCCCTTCATATATCTGCCCCTTCAATTATTCAAGAACCAAAAAACGCAAACAAACGACAGACTAAATTCTTCAAATAAATTTTATGGTGATTCTAGAAATAGTGATTTAAGTGCATGTACAGATTGCAATGAATTGAGTTCAATAATAATTAAAAAAAATATATCTTCTGTTTAAAGTTATCAACAGTTGCAAGCCCCGAACCGTTTCCACCTGTTTCTAAATTCTTAGGAGGGTCATTTATTTTTCGTTTACCTGCATTCGAATTTTTTCGTGGGAATCGTTGTAATCGAGGAATTTTTGCAAAAACGTCACTAGTCTAAATTTGGCAAAATTGAGATTATAACGCCACTTTAGAGTAAAACTTCGCATCTATCCAAGTGAACAACAATTAATTGAAAGCAAAAACGTCACATATGCGAAGTTATAAGAATTTATAAAACCATCAAAGCTTCCCTGTTTCCAGTAAGAAATCCGAGGGAAATTTATACTTTCTTTATATTTTCATTGTTAGAGAACGACCCCCGTTGTCAACGCTCCTACCGTAATGACGTTTGAAATGATGATAATAAAAAAGTTTTAGGTGATGCCTGTATTTAGGCGTAAATTATTTTAGAGAACAGATAAGCAACCTTAACATTGGATTTGTGAAAGTGGTGGGTTTATGCTTACAACCAAGTGCAGTATTAATTGCCTACCACCCAATGCTCATTCAAAATAAAAATCTTGCCGACAAGAGCTGAACACTTATGATCTTACTGTGGAAAAGTTCTACAAACATGAAATGATTTTTTCCAGTGATCGTTAAAATGCTCGATTAATAATCGCTCTCATGAAATCTGTATCGTTGTATTTATAAATAAAATAATATTTTGTCATACACAATGGAAACTTTTTTTAAACGAATCTTTTAATCATATCTATTACGATTCTTTAAAATTTATCATCACCTAAAATTGAAGATCACACATTAACAATATCACAGTAATTGTTAAAATATCGTCCATATGAGGCAGCATACTCCAAGTTTAAAACAGAATTGCAAATATTAAATTACTTAATTCTTTAATTAACACGTTCTATAATGGACACGTGCCCTAGACACTGAAACATTTGTTACTGTCTCGGATTCTAAAAACTGTTTCTTGTGTTTTAAAAAGTATAATTATTTTAATAAATTGTCTGCACAAATTGTATCAACCAAAAAACCTTCATCTACAATGATACTGTCAATATGAGGTATTAAATTATCATCGATACCACTCTGTTCAAAGATTGCATTGTCTGTACTTCGTCCACCATAACAATTTGACAAGAATCTTATCACTCTATCTGGACTTACACACCTATCATAACTAAGCAGGGATTTTTCGAAATTCAATCCTTGGAGTAAAACCGAAGTTAAAACTTTATAAAGTGTAATTAAATAGCAAAATAATGATTAATAGCAAACAACAACGCAACAACCTATAAACGAACACAAGTGAATACCCGACTTCTAGAATTAAAAAACTACCACTTCCAGTTTTGTAGGCGGTGTATTCCACACAATGGCGCAGTTATTCGCACCTGGAAAAGAAAATCACTAAGAACGCTGTTTGAACTAATTAGTGTTGCCATTAACCCAACGGGAACATCGAGAAACAAATGAGCAAAAAAACTTGCCGTCAAACCCCGGTCCCGCGTTCCTGCGATAGTTATATACATAACTTTTTCTACTTTGGTGTGAGTTTTTCTGAAACTAAAAGTAGCGTCACAACGTAACTTTTTGTGAAATTGTTTTTGAGTTTTTCTTTGATACGTATTACGTTGGTATTGCTGTAATAACACGCTGGCCGGCGTCCGGCATCTCTAGCGAGCTCCTGTCAACTTAATTCTCCCATGACTGTTTCACAAAAACATCAAACTCGAGATTTGAAATTTGAAATTTTAGTTGACATAATTATGATACATGACAAATACCAACACAACAAGTACCTAATCCTAAAAATCCCTAGAATATTTAGAAAGCTGAATTTTCAAATTTTCATAGAACTAAGAACACCAATGTAGAAAAAATAGTATATTAGACTCGTTTTATAAGACGTATTGTCGTGCTTGTAACATTGGAGTACTCCTCGCTTCGGTCGTCGTGTCCCAAACTTACTGGTCTTATAAAATTTGTATAATATTATATTATTTTCTATTTTGGTGTCATAAGTGAGTCTTTGTGAAACTAAAAGTAGTGTCACAAAGCAACTTTTTGTAAAATTGTTTTTGAGGTTTTTTAATACGTATTACGTTGGTATTGCTTCCAATATGCTTCCAATAACCCACTGAACCAACACTAAAAAATTAACTCATTACATTTTGCACACTCGCCATCGACAACTCACTTAGGGCATCAACAACGACCGGACAGATTTTATCCTTTAGGACCTTGATACCAATTAGATTATTAGAGTCGTATTCGAACACAACCGTGCAACCTGTTTCATCCGGCGCTCTGCAGATTTTAATATTTTGATCTTCAGGATTCTCATCTATTTTGTCTACAATTTCAATGTTCCTGTGCTTACAGCGCCATAAACAATCGCCTTCGTTGTAAATTCCAGTTTTGTAGGCGGCGCATTCCACACAATGACGCAGTTCTTCGCACCTGGAAAAGAAAATCACTAAGAATGCTATTTGAACTAATTAGTGTTGCCATTAACCCAACGGGAACATCGAGAACTAAGTGAGCAAAATAATTTGCCGTCAAACCCCGGTCCCGCGTTTCTGCGATAGTTACATAAATAACTTTTTCTACTTTGGTGTCATAAGTGAGTCTTTGTGAAACTAAAAGTAGTGTCACAAAGCAACTTTTTGTGAAATTTTTTTTTTTTTTTTTGATACTTATTACGTTGGTATTGCTGTAATAGCACGCTGGCCGGCGTCGGGCATCTCTACCGAGCTCCTGTCAAGGTCAAGCCAAGTGTACAGCTTAATTCTTCCATGACTTTTTCACAAAAATATCAAACTCGAGATTTTAAATTTGAAGTTTTAGTTGGCATAGACACATGACAAATACCAACACAACAAGTACTTAATCCTAAAAATCCCGAGAATATTTAGAAAGCAGAGTTTTCAAATTTTCATAAAAGTAAGAGCACTAAAGTAGAAAAAATAGTATATTGCACTCGTTTTATAAGACGTATTGTCGTACTCGTACGACAATAGATCGTCTTATAAAACTTGTATAGTAATATACTATAAACCTAAAGAAAAAGTTATCGCACCTTTGGCCAGGACATTCCGGACCCTCTTCGCAATATTGGCCCGAATAACGTTCCGTCCCTTCGGTATTACATTGGCATTTACCGCAAGAACAGCTTCCACGTATTCCAAGTCGTATTTAAAGCTGGACAATCGCACGCATCTCGGGTCCATCCAGCTAGACACTTACAGATCCCACAAACGCAGTCGCCTCGATCCCTTCCGCCACAGACCAACCCGCTGGATCTCATGCAGCTGAAGTTGTCACATTCGCAAAACTGCCCGGAAATCTCATTAGGAGGCATCTTCTTATCGCACACGCATTTTCCGCACTTGCATGTGTGTCCAATCCGGAGGAAATTTCCGAATCGTTTTTCATTTTGCAACTGTTCGACGTTTGGCTGCCGCATTCGCAATTTTGGCCGAAACGACCCTCGTAACAAGAACACACCCCGCACTTGAGGTCTCCTTGATTCTCACATTTCGATGAGTTTGGGTGGTAATGGACATCTTCTGGTTTTTCGCAGGGACAGTCGCACGTTACTTCCAAGTC
Organism: Dascillus cervinus; assembly: GCA_949768715.1. Classification (NCBI taxonomy): domain Eukaryota; kingdom Metazoa; phylum Arthropoda; class Insecta; order Coleoptera; family Dascillidae; genus Dascillus; species Dascillus cervinus. The sequence continues at coordinate 22,484,138 of OX458322.1, forward strand.
GATGGTCAAGCTGTCTTGGAGTCCTTCCGGTTTTATTTGGATCAACTGATTGGAAATGCATTGTAATGGGCGGATGGTTGCCGTGAATTTTATTTGTTCTGCGGCGTGTACGTTGGTGCAACCGTTTAATTTCGGCCATGGGCAAGTTGAGGAATATTTAATTTCAACCCCGCTGGTGGAATTGTCGGTGATTACCACCGAATCGACGATTTTCTATTGGAAAAAACAAACGCATTATTATTTCAGAACAGAACACATCTTGTATTTAACTCGTTAAGTCCCAAATTATTATTTTTTGAAAATTTTTAAACTTTTTCATAAATTTGTTTTAAACATACCGGGAGCTTATCTTAAAAGTAAACATATCCTATGTATACTTTTAGATAAAAAAAACGAGTCAACGCATTGCTTTATTGCGATCTGTAGGCAACCAAGTATACACCAAAATTCTCAACATTTGAAAAGTTGGCTCTTTCAACAAAAGTCAATTAATTTTTCAGTGTCACTTTAACATAAAATTGCAATTTCTGTAATAATCATGTACAGCAAAGACGAAAAAATTGAATTGTTAATGTGGTACCAGCAAGGTAATAGTTTGCGGACCGTGAGAGATTTATTTTCCATAAAATATCCTGAAAGACCAATTCCTTGCATCAGAACTCTGCACAATATCGTTAAAAAATTTAATTCACAAGGCTGCATAGTGAATGGTCATACAAAGAAGATTAAAACCAACCATGTGTTGACCGAAGAATTAAAATTAAATATTTTATGCTACGTTGAGCAATATCCGATGGTATCCTTGCGAGAAGTAGCTGAATATTTCGTTGTATCAAAAACGTCAATATTTAAAACACTAAAAGAATTTAAGTACAAATCTTATAAATTTTCCAATCATCAAGAGTTATTTGAGGAGGATAAAACAAAAAGAACAAATTTTTGTGAAACTTTATTTAATTTGTTAAACGAACATGATGAAATTTTAGCGAAGATAGTTTTCACCGATGAAGCAACGTTCACATTAAATGGAGAGGTCAATTCCCAAAATTTCCGGTGTGCATCATAATTTCTTATTTATCCAATTTATTCTGTTAACCTTGTTCCTTCGTTTTCCTTAGATATTGGTCCCGCACTAATCACCATATTCAAAATTTGACCCACACTCAGTACCAGCAGAAGGTGAATGTGTGGTTAGGGATAGTTAATGCTACACTTATCGGGCCTTTTTTTATTGATGGAAACCTTAATTCGGCCAAATTTTTAGATCTGTTGGTAAACAACATCATTCCGGCAATAGAAAATTTAAACATTAACGAACCATGGTTTCAAATGGATGGAGCCCCTCCGCATTCCACAAATGTTATAAGAAATTGTTTAAACGAAAGGTTTCCCGGACACTGGATAGGACAGTACGGGGCCCCATACCATGGGCACCACGATCTCCAGATTTATCACCCAATGACTATTTCCTTTGGGGTTACCTAAAATCAAAAATTTACCGCAATATCCAAATTTTAAATCTAGATGAATTAAAAGATCGTATACGAACTGAATGTAACGAACTGAATCCTGACATTCTCAGAAATGCCGTGCGTGCGTTCCAAGATCGGCTAGGATATTGTTTAGAAGTAGAAGGTGGACATTTTGAACACTTGCTATGACGCTATTTGTTTATTTTTTTCTGTTATGTACTTTCTGTTAATAACTTCTCAAATTTTGGGAAGTTATCCCATTTAATAGTTTTATTAAAATTGTTATTATTTTGATATTCAAATGATTTTAGATTCTATTCATAATACTATTCATGATACTTGAACATAACCTTTCACAATGAAAAATAATAACCTTTTGATTTGTGGTGTAATGTTGGTTGCCTATAGTTATCAATACGTTGACGCGTTTTTTTTAAAAGTAAACATAGGAGATATGTATACCTGTAAGATAATCTCCCGGTATATAGTTGAGTGTAAAAATGTAAAAAACAACTTTTTTTTTTTTTTAATTCATGAGTTATAACCCGTCATATAAATAGGATACTGGCACCTTACGGTATCAAATAGACGTATAATTTAGTAAACTGGTATTTACCCATAAATATCAAAAAGAAATAATATTTGTTTACAAATAATAATGAAATAATATCAAACTAATATTAAACAATAATAACAATAACAAATATAAACATTTATAAAACTAATAACAAATAGCTTCTCGTAATATTTATATAAAAGTGAAAAATTGAAAAACAATCAAAATAATACGAAAAACGTAATGTGAAATTAATAATAAACAATAATAACAATAACAAATACAATAAAAATAATAACAAATAACAATAATAATATTTATTTCATTTTAAAAAATTGAAAAGCAATCATAAATGGTACGTTTATTTAGTATGAAATGTATCAAAACACTTTACACTTTACATTTTATACATCGAAAACATAATCGTTGTAATTGAATTAGCAAAGTATCCGTTTACAACAAATATTCGAAAATATTTACAGAAAAAAAACAGTGCAAATTTTAAATTAGATAGTTACTTACCGTAAATAATATACCATTGTAAAAAAATAATACCTGGTAATAATATTTTGCTGTAAAACTCCACTAATGCAATACAGACCGCTATAAACTTGAGCGAGTGTTTTGATAGTGCTTTGACCCAGTGTCATATTTATATGACGATCATCTTAGATCAACAATAACACAGGCGTTTTTGAAGATGTATAGTCTAAACACTTTACTAATAGCTGAGATAAACCTTTTTCAACAAATATAATGTCATAAATTCAAAAAAATCTGTCCGCTTGCAACAAATATTCGTAAATAATTACATTGATGCATATCAAAGAAAATTAAGCTAAGTTCAATATTTTTTTGTACATAAACTATAACAAAACTGACACGAAAACAAAATACACTACAGTATAGTGATGTATTAACTAATTACTGTAAAAGTTGTGTAAAATTTGAACAAATTTTAATGGTTTAAAAAGATGTTACATCGCCTGTCCTATAAATATGACGCTGGTATTTAAGGGTTAAAAATCGTGTAGATTGAGAATGCAAAATGTGTTGCCTATTGTAAAAACTTACATTGTAATTATCCAATACCAAATCCACGACGTTCCCAGAAGAACAATCTAAGCCTCCCACGCGTGAATTTTCAATGTAGTACTGCAACCGATCAAACACTTTAAAGACTAAATTATTAGATTTAACTATGGCGAAAATTAGATTGATGTTGTTCTTCTTCGCAATGTAATTTATGTGAGAAATCGATGGGTAGTCATAAGTTAAATCAGCGACGTATTTGTCATTCACCATGTGACATTGGCCATCCTTGGGTTCGACCACCCCCAACAATTTTCCATCACCAGCGACATGAAAATAAGCATCTGTTGAAAACACCACAAGACGCCTAGCACCGCTTCTCCAACCGATTTCATTTTGGCAAACGATCGCTTGCATCAAAGCGTCGAAACCACCTTCAGGCGCGTCCAGGTTCCCCGAAACTCTCGCCTTCTTGACTTCATCAGAAAACTTTTGGTAATTGTCGCTCAAAGACATGTGATTCTTGAAGCTGTAAGGAGGCACGCAAGCAACCTTCTTCCTACCAGGCAACGTGCAAGGTTCCTGCAATCTAAAACCAACCGCCAAAAAAATAATTTACACAATTCAAATCGACCCACTTTGAAGGTACTGTGCTGACGAAAGGCATCTCGACTTTGTCCACGAAACTGCCAAAACCCAAATGAAAATTGTTGGTGATGTTGCGCATAACTTCGGTTAATTTTCCTCCCAGCGAGGCCAGTTTTTCCCGATGCGGCTCCATCGATGAAGAGAGGTCCATTATGTAATAAAGGTCGATCGGGTAGTTCCTGGCTTGGGCGTACTGAAACGTCACTGCGATTTCTTCGCCTTTTCTTATTTTTAATTTGATGTGTTGAGGCTGAATTTGGACGGCTCCTCCATCACTGTTCGAATCTGATTCTAGAGGCTTGTCTGTTGTTATATTATACAACTGTTCAGGACGAAGTATCTCTCCGTCGCACCAATATCGAAATATATGGTCGGAATATTCTGGCGCACAGTGTATTGAGATCCTCTACAATGTTGCAAAAAAAAATAGTTGTATTTAGCGAGGTGAAGCGTTAGCGAAGCCGAGCGAATACAAAATTGCAAGTCAAAAAAAGTACAAAATATACAAATTCTAAAGTATAAGCAGAGTGACTTTATTTAGTTGTCAGTTTTTTAAAAAAAAAAATATCTTTCAACTAAAAATATCTGCCACGAATGTGTGTATTTTGTGTGAGTTAAGGTGAATTGTGAAGAAGAAAACTGTTGTTCAAATGCGGCAGTAGTTGTACGTTTAACTTTAATTATTAATAAAAATTTTAAACCAAAAATTGAATATCATAGAATTAAAAAAGTGCCGAAACACTTGTTTTTCTTAGTTACAAAAACAACCAGTTTATATCCCAAAAATGGTGTTAAAAATGAGGTGTTTTGAGACGGCTGGAGAAAAAACATTTTTTTGTTCGAAAATTCACTTTGCAGCAAATTCTCGTGAAGGCAAATAAACCGTATGATTACTAACGGAACAGGAAAGGAGTAATAAGTGAAGTTACAGAAAAAATAATGCTGTGACGTTAAATTGTCTGATATTCAAACAAACTGGCACGTATACTGCAAGCCAGTAAAAAACTTTGCAGTCTGTTTGACAATGTGCGTAAAAGGGTTGCCTAATATAAAAAGTACATTGAAAATTTGATAATGCGAATGAAAACCAAACAAATCAATAAATTAATTATGAATGTTTATTCGGTTTTTGACTGTTGAATGCAGCGCCAAAACTGTCTGTTTGATTCAAGGATATATTCAAACAAACTGACACATACACTGCAAGACAGTAAAAAACAGAAGCAATTGGATACTTTGCAGTCTGTTTGACAAGGTGCTTAACCCTAAACCGGTCGCGTTGGTTGACTTTGTCAACCATCCGAGTATTTAGGCGGTATTGTTTGATTAGATAAAGTCTTAGGGTACTGTCGCCTTCAGTACCTTATCTTTAGTTCCTTCCTGTCTAGTCAGCATTGTATCCGAGACAGTAAACTTAATAAGTGTGTTAATAGTAATATAAAAGGAGTTAGAAACAGGCTGGTTGAAAAGTCAACCACGCGTCCAGAATTTTTTTTTCTCTTTTATTATTGTTTAATACATTTTGATAGCTTCTTACTTAGTGCTCATCATTTGTTTCCAAAGCTAGTGTTATTTTTTTTATACAGGACTAAATGGTGTTTTTAATTTTTGTTTTGTTTAATTTTTCTTATGTAAGCCTATGCTTGTGATATATTGTTGTATTCGGAATAAAAATCTCTAGCAGAATTAGTAAAGAAATGCATATATTCCAATTTGAAAAAAACTGTTGTGACGGTATAGCCTTAATGCCCTTAGGGTAATATGTGATTTTGTTATGCTATTTTGTAGTCTACTCTCAACCATTTAACTTGGTATATAGATAACTGAAATTTTCCGATAAATAAGAGAGCTATGGACTCGTCTTGTTTTTTGGAGACACTCTATATAAATGCCTTGATAGCGTTTAATATTACTGATGCAAAACTTGTCCAAAAGTAGCAGAATCAGCGGGAAAACTACGAAAAAATGTTAATATTTACCAGCGTGAACTCAGAAAAATAAATATGGAAATAAACATAGAAAAAACCAAGACTATGATTATTGCAAGGACGGACTCGCATCACAATATCAATATTGAAGGGCAGGTATTAGAACAGGTAACAAATTTCAAGTATTTGGGTACAACATTGGATAACAAGGGGAAAATAGACAGTGAAATAAGGGAAAGAATAGGAAAGGCGGGACAAATATATAATATACTTAAAAATTCGTTCCTTGGGAAAAGAGAAATCCCGATTTAAATAAAATCGGAAGTATACAAAAAAAGTGGTGCGACCTTCTTTAATGTATGGCAGCGAATCTTGGACGATCAACAGTAGAAATGAGAGCAAAATCACAGCAATGGAGATGAGATTCCTAAGAAAAATCAAAGGAATTACAAGGTTGGACAGAGTGAGGAACGAAACTATAACGGAACATCTGAAGGTAAAACCCATAAAAGCACTAATAGAAGAGAGGCAGCTTGGTTGGTTGGGACACCTTCTGAGAATGGATAGAAATAGGACGCCGAAGAGAGTGTATGTGGCAAGAACAGAGGGGAAGAATAAAGTAGGAAGACCGGGAAGGAAATGGGAAGATCAAGTGCGGGTGGCAACGGAAAGAAGGAATTTACAGTGGTGTGATTTGAACAGCCTGGCAAGTGACAGAAAAGTGTGGAAAAACCTAATTAAGAACATATCCGACACCTAACGGTATTAAGGATTAATGATTAAATAAATAAATATAGATAACTAAAATTTTCCGATAAATAAGAGAGCTATGGACTCGTCTTGTTTTTTGGAGACACTCTATATAAATGCCTTGATAGCGTTTAATATTACTGATGCAAAACTTGTCCAAAAATCTTTTAATACTCTAAATATAACAAAAAAATTGAATGAATAGTTTGTTGTTTGATTAAAAGCCAGAAATTCAAATAAAAAGTTGTGGTTGACAAAGTCAACCACGCGACCGGATACGTTCCTCAATTTGATGCGACCGGTCTAGGGTTAAAAGTGTTGCCTACTAATAGAAAAAGTACATTGAAAATTTGATAATGCAAATAAAAACCAACTCAATAAATTAATTTTGAATGTTTATTCGGTTTTTAACTGTTGAATGCATCGCAAAAACGTGGGCAACCCAATGATCATCGTTGTTTTGGGTACAATTTTAATTTACACGAATTGATTTCCATCTTAGATAAAATATTCATTTATACTGGGTGGGGCAAGTTTTACGGTCACCCCAAAATTGCGACTCCTAAATTGAACAAAATCAACCAAATTTGGTAAAACTTGTCCCATCCAGTATTATAATCTTATGTCGCAAGTTGTGATGCCCTTACAAATGATAATTACCGGGCTTAAACTGTTAAATTAAAAAGTACTCACCGAATTAACGCACCAAACGCAACCATATTCTTGAAAACATTCACTGCAGGTCTTTTTACTGTAACACAGCGACGTTTCTTCGCCGTAAACATTTAAAAACACATAAACCAAAACAATTAATCTCAGTTTCAACATTTTGATGATAATGATTGGAAAAGAGGAATAACTAATTCGCGATATGAATATCGTATCGGAAGTTGCGTATAACCACAACTCGACTTCTCCCGGAACAGACAAAAAATTTTTAAAAAGTAATGTTTTCATTAAAAAATTTAATAGTTTTCGCACGAGGGTCTATAAGTCACCCGAGAGGTAGTTTCGAATAAAACTAGTTAATTTAATAGTGTTTACAGTCGACTAGAAATTAGATCACGAAAATATTAGATAGATGGCGCGATGTATCCTCAATTAAACGATTCAGTTCGACTTGCGTTTTAGTGCCCGATTTTAAGTCAGAGTTGCGACGCGTCGCGACGGTGCAAATCGGTTACCATGGCGCACTACAATTTCCAACAATATCAAGCTGAATTAACCTTCAAATTCAGCTTGACATTAGGTTGCACCGACGCAACTTAGGCTTGAAATCAGGCCCTGAGTTTGGATCTATTTGAATGATGAAATTTCTCACACGTTAAAATGTTAATTTAATAATAATGAGTTTTACAACTTCTACCAAAGGTTACAATTTACATTATCCACTAAAACAGTACGCGACAAGACATCCACAAATTAGACCTTTTCATGCCACACATCTCAGGACTCGTCTATCCCCGGTGAACCGGGCGGCCGTCCCGATTGACTCCTCCGTTTTTTGCAGTGGCAAGAGTGGTGCGCTTTTTTCCTCGGGTCCTGCACCGTCAGCTCGGTGTAAAAGGAAGCGTTCTGCGACCGAGGCTGCCTTTGTTGGGCGGGAACCATCTCGAGCTGGTGGGGCGAACAACCGCAGCTACCCTCTTCGGAAGGATTTCGCCTCTCGTCCATCTGCATCTTCAGCACCATTTCGCTGTTCATCGCTTTTTCCATCTGGCACCTCATCACCTCCATCGCGCTCGAATCTTTCCTCTTCGACTGTTTGGATCTGTCCTTTTCGCCGTCGAGAAGATTTTTTAGGTGTTTGACGTTGTGCCGTTCCTTGTCCAGTTCGTCTTCCAATCGCTTCACCTTGGCCCTTTCCGATTCCACGGAAACGCTGAAAAAGTACCTAACTCATAAATTTAATTCAATTAATTCAATTTGGTGATCTACATGAATTGTTGAACTTTTTCCTCGTGATAGCTGCTCTGTCGCCTCATGAGGTCGCGTTCGACCTGCAGATTTGCGACGGCTTTCGTCTGCATGCCGATTCTTCCGGCCAGGTCGCTGTTCCGCTGCTTTTCTTTCTCCAGGGTGCGTCTGAGCTCGTCCAAACGTTGCTTCTCCAAACGCACGGCGATTTGTAACGCACAAACTAAACAAGAAGTGTCGGATGAAATATTGTATCTACTGAACTGGGCCAAGCAATAAAGCATTTTTTCTTAACATGAATAAATACTACCTGGAAACCGACTGTGTGATTTTGTCAAAGACAGTTAGTAGATGAATTCTGCATAATTTCCAACTCGAGAATCATAATTTTTAATTTGTTATAAACAATTTTCGACAAAAAATCGCGTTTTTTTAGTTTTTTCCTTGTAAAATGGAAACTAATGAAGCAATCTTAATGATGTCAATAGACGAATTGTAGAGAATTAAATTACGAAATGACCCGATCGGATAATTAGAACCGGAGAAAAGCCGGAAAACTCAGAAAATTCAGTATTTCTTAAAAAAATCACAATTCCACTATTTTGTAGTTTTAAGAACTGAAACTTTGCACAAAGGTATACCTTATACACGATCAGTTGGGGCGATGTTGTTAGAGATAAGAAATAAATGACTTTACGTAACAAAAGATTTTCGAGAATCCAAATTTTTACCTGAATACGTCTGGTAAGAATTCACACCTAAATAACAGCTTTATTACTTTAAGCCGTGATAAGTACTTTAACGACATCGCCCCAACTGATACTATATAAGGTTTAGCTATTTATATGTACACTTGGCCAAGATGAAAATGTCCCTGTTGTAAAAGGACCCCTCGGTCGGTGATTATTACTTGAATAGTCCTGCCATAAACCAGTGGCATTGTAGAATTTGTATCGATCCTAAAGAAAACAGGTGCATTGCTTTGTTGTCATTTTTGCTAAACGAATATTTATCTACAAGAAGTTTTGAATGATGTCTGACTAAACAAATGTTACTCGCCTGAGCGAAATACTATACCATATGAATTAATAGATTTATATCGTTATTAGGCGTAGTCATTGTTGTTGGCATATAATAATTTTTCAAATATTTAATTTGATTTTACGTTTCTGCTTAATTAACGATCAAACCATTATACAGGGTGTAACAAAACTATTAAATAAGAATGGTTGTAACTTTTTAGTAAGAAAAAGTTGTCTAGGTTAATTACTGTGCATATTTTGATCTTTTTAGTCTGTTCATACCATCTTTGTTTACGATTTCGTGACGTAATATTTACGACTTTCCGAGGATATCGAAGCTGCAAAACAGCACGTCTTGGAAATCCATTTTTAGAGCGACCTTGAGCTCGTAAAACGATTAAATCTTCGAATTTAAACCATGAGACAGTTTTTGGTTTCGCAACGCTTCCAGCCCCACTCGTTTTTAAAGTTTATTAAAAATCCCCGTCTCTTTAGTTGTCTGAAACAGTATTTGAAAGCATTTCGTTGGTTTCAAAATTGTTCGTTTTTTTGGTAATTAAATTTGTGTTTTCATCAATATGCCGAGATTACCGGGACAGAGAGAAGTTCTTTAAGATTCTGATGAAGAAGAAGAGATTAAATATGGCTTCAATCTATTTTTCTCAATATTTTTATAAATTTTGATCGTACTAAAACATTTTTCACTTCATGTTTTAAGATTGTTTTAGGGCCACTTTTCTTTTTGTTCCAAGAATTATATTTTTTACATCAGTTTCTCAACTACTTTTATGTATCGATACCTCATTTCTATAGTGTAACAAGTCAAAAAAAAGTCATTTTTGTATTAAGCGCAATATTGAACAGTAAAAAGTGTATTTTATTCAATTCAAAAGAATTTTCCAAATTCGTCAAACCACAAAACGAAATTTTGGGCAAAGTTCAATAGTATAACAACTCAATTTTTTTTTGGAAATTTTCAAAAGTGTAAGGACCAGTTGCAAAAACGAAGTTAAGGCTCTGTTAGCTGACACCTTTGTTAACTTCGTTTCTGCAACTGGCCCTAAGTGTTGTTACGTCAATCATAAATTAATAATTGAGTATGCAAATTATTATTCTCAAATTCTTTAGCACAAAGGACGCAGCAGGAATTAACCAGGCATGTTCACAAAGTGTGGAGGTCGTTTCGATTTTCAAACATCTGTCAAATAGCATGCCAGGGTGATTGGCAGATTGTATTGAAAATAACGGATATTATAGAAAACATTAAGAATAATCAATTTATATTAACCAGAAATATGAGTTTAATGTGTTTCTTTACCGGCTGGTGATTACCGCAGAAATAATATGCAAGTTTGTTATCCTCTTTAAAAAAATGACGTTGATGTCTCAAATTATAAAGAAGACTAGAAATATTTAAATTTTATAAATTTAAATCTATTATTTTATATCAAACATTTTAAATGACACGCCAAGGTTTGTTTTCTTTCGTCTAGAAATGATATTTTTACGAACAGCTCAAGTTCTCTACAATTCTATTGATTTATGACAGGACCATTTAGCTAATAATCACCGACTGAGGGGACATTTTCATCTTGGACGAGTGTACCTTTGTGCAAAGTTTCATCAAATTAAAAAATAGCGGAATTGTGAATTTCTTAAGAAAACACTGAATTTTCCGGGTTTCTCGGCTTTTCTTCGGCTCTAATTATCCGATCGGGTCATTCGACCTCTCATTCTCTTCGTAATTAAATTCTCTACATCTATTGATATCATTAAGGTTGCTTCATTAGTTTCCATTTTACAAGGAAAAAACTACAAAAAACGCGATTTTTTGTTGAAAATTGTTTATAACAATTAAAAATTATGATTTTCGAGTTGTATGCAGTATTCATCTACTAACTGTCTTTGACATAATCGCATAGTAGGTTTCCCGGTAGTATTTATATTAAATTATGGCATTTACTTTGCTATGTTGATTGGCCTAAACACGTAACGTTACTTTACCTTTATGTTGCGCATGTTTCTGCTTGCGCATCAGATCGTTCTCGAGAGCGGCGATTCGGCGCATCAGCGACAATTTGTCGGGAACTTTCGGCTCGGGCGGCTCGCGTTCGCTCCTGTCGTCGCTCCTGTCGTCCCTCTTGTCGAGCATATTCGCGGTGGCATCGCACGTTTTCGTGTGCAAAAATTGCAGCTCCTCAAACGTCAACGACTACAACAAACCCCGAGAGCATTGAAAACAAGAAGAAACGATGCGATCGAGTGTGGCAATTTATTGTTTTCAAACAGACGAACCTGTATTCCGTTCTTCAATATTTTGTTCAGGATATTTTCGAAGCTGGAACCGCACGGACAGACTCCTTTCCGGCCAAAGTGTTCCAATTCTTTGCCGGACAGCGGCTGCGTCAAAGTGTCCGCCGACTGCTTGGACGACGGTCTTATGCTCACATTCTCCACCGTTTTCATAGTCAGCGACTTCCTATCGGTCTGAAACGCAACAATTAACCCCGCGCTCTTTACCTCCCCCACCGAAATTATTAACCTCCGTTCCTTCGGACGACGTCTTCCGTCCTGCCTGCACCTTCAATTTTTGCTCCATGGTCAGCAACGCTTCCTTGCTGCTCTGCAGCGCGCCGCGCAAACTGTCGACTTCCCTCTCGTGGTCTTTGCTCAGGTCGCCGATCATTTCCTCGTGAGACCCTTGCAACTTGACGATGCTGTCGTTGTGTTTCGTGTGCACGTTCTTGATGTCGCGGTCCATCTGAGATTTCAGGGAAGCTATCGTGTCCGAACACTCTTTCTTCTGGCGGGCCAGCGCGTCCTGCAGCTCTTTTATTTGATCTTCGTAATTGGCTTTCATTTGGTCGAGGATAGCTTGATCTTCGGGCGAAAGGTGCATCGATTCTTCGAGCTTCTTCAGCGAATCGCCCTGCTGCTTCAGCTTATTTTCATAGTCGTCAGAAAGACGCTTAACCGCAGCGGCGTGATCGTCTTCCATTCCTGTAAGCACAAACTTAACCCATTAAGTACCAGCGTCATATTTATAGGACAGGCGATGTAACTTTTTTTTTAACCATTAAAATTTGTTCAAATTTTACACAACTTTTACAGTAATTAGTTAATACATCACTATACTGTAGTGTATTTTGTTTTCGTGTCAGTTTTGTTATAGTTTATGAACAAAAAAATATTGAACTTAGCTTAATTTTCTTTGATGTGCATCAATGTAATCATTAACGAATATTTGTTGCAAGCGGACAGATTTTTTCAATTTATGGCATCATATTTGTTGAAAAAGGTTTATCTCATCTATTAGTAAAGTGTTTACACTATACATCTTCAAAACGCGTTTATTATTGTTGATCTAAGATGATCGTCATATAAGTATGACACTGGGACAAAGCACTATCAAAACGCTCGCCCAAGTTCATCGCGGTCTGTATTGTATTAGTGCTGTTTTAGAGCAAAATGTTATTATTAATATTATTTTGTTACAATGGTATATTATTTACGGTAAGTAACTATCTAATTTAAAATTTGCACTGTTTTTTTTTCTGTAAATATTTTGGAATATTTGTTGCAAGTGGATACTTTTTATTTCAATTTATGACATGATTTTTGTTGAAAAATGTGTCTCATCTATTAGTATCATATTTATACTATAAAAATCTTTAAAAACTGTGTCTTTTGCTAGGATTGTATATTATTTCACTAATTTTAACATTACTGGAGTGAAGAGGCGAACCTTGGTGTAGATATTATTACTGTATGCTAAGAAATGAATATCTAAAAATAAAACGTTTCAAATTTTGACCTTTAATTCAAATGGCCAATAATGAATTTAAATAATACGAAATTTTTGAAAAATCTTTAGCAAATATTTGTAGACACCACGTTCTCAGGCAATTTATACGTTCAAAACCTATTCGTTTGGTGTATAAATTCTAGACTCTCTGTGGCAATGGAGGATATTGCTACAATTTTTAATTACACAGGGTGTTTCCTAAACATACGGCAAAAATTAAAGGAGTTATTTCTTGGATTATTTGAAGATTTTTTTATCTTTTGGTGATTTTCAGAAAAACCCTTTTTGTTAAAGATAGAGGGCGACAAAAGTTTGAATAATTTTAAAATTATTTTTCCTATGGGGCCATTTGAAGATATTAGTGTACACTATTAAAGTCCAAAATGAAGAAGATATGAGAAATTGATGGGGGAATGCAATAAGAAACAACCCTGGTGTTTTTGAAAGAGTCAGGACGACGGTCAATGAGGAGATTGGATGCATGCATCCTAGCTGTTGGTAGTCATTTTCAGTAGTTTTTATAGTTTAAGTAATATGAAGTCATAAATGATTTTTTACTGGAAATTTTTTATCGTCCTTTATCTTCGAAAAAATGCGCTCCTTCAAAAATCATCAAAACCAAAAAATCTTCAGATAACCCAAGGAATAACCCCCCCGCATGTTTAGGAAACACCTTGCATATTGGCAAGACAATGATCGTGAAGATTTGGCATTAGGGGCAAGGGTAGTACTGGATATATTGGATTGTATTTCTCAATCAGCCAGTCATTGCATCTATTTTAATAATCTGTTTACTAGCAGAGATTTGCTAATTCATTTACAACAATTAGGTTTCGAACGACAGGAACTTTGTATAAAATGTAATGTGACCCTATATCAAAAGTGTTTCAGTACATATCATACTTTTCAATTTTTTAAAATGAGCTAAATATTATTATTGTTATTTGTTTTATTGTTTATTATTAATTTAACATTACTTTACTTTTCAATTTTTCACTTTTATATAAATATTTGTAATTAATTTTATAAATGTTTATATTTGTTATTGTTATTATTGTTTAATATTAGTTTGATATTACTTATTTCATATTATTTATAAACAAATATTATTTCTTTTTTATATTTATGCGTATATCCCAGTTTACTGAGTTATACGTCTATTTGAAATCGTAAGGTGCCAGTATCCTATTTATATGACGAGTCATAAATTTAAAAAAAGCAAAAATTTGTTTTTGACATTTTTAGCTTCAACTATATGCGTTTAAAACAAATTTATGAAAAAATTTCAAAATTTTCAAAAAAATTAATTTGGGACTTAACGAGTTTTTTAACAAACAAGAACTGTACACCGATTTTTACCTTTGGAAAGTCGACGCAGCTCGTCCGTCTCGCCGCCCAACTTCATGACCTGATCCCTCAATCGGGCGTTTTCATTTTCGAGCTCTTTAATTCGTTCCTTCAATTTGGCGATTTCTGATCCTTGGTTTATGATGGCGTCGGCGTCGTCGGAAGCCGCACCGGGCATCGCCGCTTTCAACCTGTTGAGCGCTTCTTCGGCTTCCCTCGCTTTTCTTTGTTCCTCTTCCAACTGAGCTGCGAGTGCCGACGCCGTTCTACCCGCAACCAGTCCTGCCGCACCCGACGTCGTTTTATCGAGTCCCGGCGCAGCAGCCTCGCCTTTGGCCATTCCAGCAACGTCGCCCTGCAATTTGTTGAGCATGTCTTGAAGAGCTTGCTTTTCGGCCCGTTCCTTGTCCAAATCGGCTTGGCTCACGCCGCCGACAGCGGCCGGACCTTGCAGGCCTCCCAACTGCCTCTTAAGGTCCTCGAGTTGTTGCCTCAAACTGGCGTTTTCACTTTCGCTGTTTTTGAGGTCGTTCTGTATCGCGTCCCGTTCGGCTCGCGATTTTCTCAGTTCCGCGTCCATTTCCGTCTCCACGATCGAAGACCTTCTGGTTTTCTCCTGTATCTTGTCGGTCAAACCGTTGAGTTCGTTGTTCAGACCGCCGACGCGCTCTTCCGCGCCTTGGCGCAACTTGATCTCCTTCTGCAGTTGGGCCTCGAGAGCCGCGTAATCGGCGGCCGAAGGGCCTCCGCTTCCTTGCAGCTGTTGGATCACGCCCTCGAGTTTGCTCTTCTCGTCTTGTATGCTGGCCAACTGTCGCCTGAGTTCCTCGCAACTGGCGGAATCGGCCATGCCTTTGGCTCCTACGCCGCGCAAACGCTCGTTTTCGGCTTCCAATTCCGCGATTCTGTCTTTTGCCTTCTTGAGGTGATCGACCAACTCTTGAATCTGATCTTTGGCGACGTCCTGGACTTCGGTCGAGTGTCTCCTCAACGCGGCATTTTCGGCAGATAGTCTTTCGACTCCGCTGACTCCGCTCTTCAGCTTGGCGATCATGTCGTTAGCGTTGGCCAATTCCGCCTCCAGTTGCCTGACCCTGTCTTGAAGGTCTTGGACATTGTTCGACAACTTGAGGGAGTTTCGTTTTTCTTTCGAATATTGCGCGAGGAGATCGGCTTTTTCCTGGTCGCCACGATTGTCGCTTGTGCCCTTATCGGCGGAGGTGCGTCGCTCGCCGGTGGCCCTGTCCGCGGAAGTGCGCCGCTCGCCGGTGGCCCTGTCCACGGATGAGCGCTGTTCCCCTGTCGCTTTATCAACGGACTTGCGCTGGCCAACCCCACTGGACCTGTCGACGGATCTGGTTTCGGTCCACGAAGCCCTATCGGCCGATTTACGTTTGGAAACCGCGCCCTTCTTGCAATCCCAATCCTCGTACTGTTTGGTCAGTTCCTCGGCGACCTTCTTCACGGCGCACTTGGAGGTCTTCAAAACCTGCTCGAGATGTTCATCGCCGCTGGCCAAACCGCCCATCTTATCGGCTATGTCTTTCATCTTGTCATTCTCAGATTTGGCCGTTTCCAATTCCTTCCTCATCCTTTCGATAAGGGAATCTTTATCGGTGACTTGACCTTCGAGATTTTGAGACGCCCTTCGCGTGGCTTCCCCTTCGCCTCTCAAATCGGCGATGATTTTCTCCAATTCTTCGATTTTCGCCCTCAAACAGGACGTTTCGCACGACACGCCAGTGGTGGTGGTTTTCAACTGCTCTTGCACCCCGGCTAGCTGCTCTTCAGACGCCCTTCGCGTGGCTCCCCCTTTGCCTCTCAAATCGGCGATTATTTTCTCCAATTCTTCGATTCGCGCCCTCAAACACGACGTTTCGCACGACACGCCAGTGATGGTGGTTTTCAACTGCTCCTGCACCCCGGCTAGCTGCTCTTCAGACGCCACCAGCAGGCTGTTCTTCTGTTCGATTTCCGTTCTCATATCTCCAAGAGCTTGTTTCATGCGATCCTGAATTTATAATTAGCACAAATAACAAGAAAAATGAGGAAAAATTGCCACACTCTTATAAAATAATTCGTCGAGTTTTACCTGTTGCTGGTTACATCCGGTGGTCATGCGATCGATATGATTGACCAATCTCTTGATTTCGTCTTCCTGATCGGCGATGCAGCACTCGCAATCGCGCACTTGCCTCTTCACAGCGTCCCGTTCGACCTCAACCCCCTTCGCCCTTTCGACTTGAGCCCTCAACATGTCGCATTCGCATTCCAATCCCAACAGCTCTTCGTACTTGGCCTTGTACATTTCCCTTTCGCACTTGATGGTTTCCAAACCTTTCGTCTTATCGAGCAGTTGCATAAATTCGCATTCAATCGCAGCCAGTTCATCGACGCGCACTTTCAAACGGTCCCTTTCGATCCTCAACACTTCAGACTCTTTGGCCCTGTAACGAAGCCGTTCCATTTCCTGTTCGACCGTGGCCAAATCGGCAACCTTCATTCGTAACATGTCGCGTTCCGCGATTATGTTTTCGAGGTCTTTGCAGGTTTCCTTCGACTGTTGCTTGAGACCTTCGAGCTGTCCGTCGGAATCTCTCTGGTTTCTGTTCATACCGTCCAACATCCGTTCCAACTCGTCCACTCGATCGGCTTTTTTCTTAAGTTCAACTAGCTGATCTTCCATTCCCCTCATGCGATTCAGCCGGCCCTGAAGATCGTCGCGTTCCTCCAAAACGTCGTCCAGCACTTTAGATCGTTGCCTGAAGATTTCAACTTCTTCTGGGAGATCTCCGTATGTGGCTAATTGAGCTTCTAATTGGTCGACTCTGGCTTTTAATTTGTCCCTCTCTGCGGTCATGGCTTGAAGTTTGGCCACTGCTTCTCCAACGTCTCCACCAGTTGGAGCACCTCCCGCCTGATAAGCTTCAAGTTCCTTTCGAAGTTGATTGTTTTCTTGTTGGATGTTGGCTAGTTTGGCGCAGTATTTCTTCAGCACGTCGACTTCTTTTCGGATAACTTCCGCTTCTTGTTGGGGGGTTAATTCGCCTCTATTCCGCAAGGTTTCAATTTCTTTTTCGAGAACTGCTATTTCATCCAAACCACAAGGATCGCATCCGCTCGTGGTCGCAACAGTTGAAGACACAGCACTGACCGCACCGCTGGCAACTTGGCTCTGCAAATACTCACAAATGGAAGCAATGTAAACAAAAATTGGAGTTAACCTTTAACGTTTGTAGCTCGTGCTCCGAATCTTGGAGCTTCTTCCTCAAGACATCACGTTCTTCCATTATACCTTTCAGATTTTCCAGTTGCTCGATGGCGCTCGTCGCGATTTTGCGTTGTTGGTCGCACTCGGCTTCTTTGGCCTAAAATACACTTTTAAATTCGTGAAGGATGAGTAGAAAATGTTTTACGGCAAGGGCGTTCTTCAGGGATATTATTTCCGCGTCCTTGTTGATGATCTGAAAGTCATCAGCTTCATCTGCGACTCCACCGTAAAGATTCGTTTCTCTTCGATCTTCCGAAGGTGCTTCTTGTGCGGACACGGTTGACTTGGCCGCAGCCGAACAAGTGGAACGGGTTGCAGCCGAACAAGTGGAAGCAGCGTCGTGTTTAACATCTCCATCAGTTGATGACGGTGAGGCTCCAGGAGTCGCCGATGCTGATTTGCTGGTGGTGCTTTCGCCGATGTCTTCATCGGTATCGGTTAGATCTCCTGTTCTAGCGGTTCCGGCTCCTCCAACGCCTTCACTTCCAGCAGCTCCCGCTGCCCCACCTGTTGAGGCCCCTTTACTACTGCCAGGGCCCGTGACCATCGACTCCAAACCGTCGCCAGCCCTATTCATTTCCCTTTTCTAAAATCGACAATAATTACACAAATCAAACTGCGATTGAGCTTATACCATTCCTTCCAGTTGACGTTTCTGATCTTCGGTGAGGTCCAAACTAGAGTACATGTCGAGCAAACGCTGCAGATCTTCGACCTGTTCCCGCAATTTCGCAATGTCTGCATTTTTATTCGCGAGGAGAGTGTCAATCAAGACTTCGATGGGCACGTAACGCCCCAATGACGAGCCCTGCAATAAAAAACTGAACAAGTTTTTGACAAGTTTTTTAGGGTACCTTTGCAGCATCGCCACTGATTAGGTCTAGGATGTGTTGCCTGCGATCTTCGTTATCAAAACACCAGGCTCTTGCGTCGGTAGCAGAATGGTATGCTTTCATGCGCCCTTCTGATCGTTTACGGGCGACCGCGGGGGCGTCCCCGGCATCGCGGAAGACACGTGTCTTGTTTTCAATGTATGAAGACATTGCCGCGATGTGTCTGCTAACTCACTAGAATTTGTTAGTTAGCCACCCCTCTTACCTGGACCTCTTCAAGCGATAAACTTCATTCTTAGAGGTTTTTCGAATGCTACATGTTGTGTCAACAAAAACAATTTTTTTGATTTAATAGCCATCTATTTGGAAATTTTTGGAGGGAAATCAGACAGCACTCAATCTTTTTGATTTTATTAACTTATATATCTGTACAAGAGAAGCAGATCTCATACTGATTTAATTTAACCTTCTATGTTACAAGTTTTTATTAGTCTAAAATACAGAATTTGTTTTTAATTGACTGTACAGTAACCATGCGGAAAAACTAACTGAAATCTAAATAAGACTTAACAAATCAACAATAAATAGTTGACATCAACAGTTCACGTTAGTGAGAAATGAATACTCTGTTCACTCTATCACAGTACACCGCCCTTATCCTTACAAGTCCAGTATCTAAAAAAATTTTAAAAACTGGTAATACTGAAATTGGCATACTAGACAATGCTCAACCAAAACTGTTCCTTCAACTAAAGGGTGCGTAGCACTAATTTCTACACTAGTCATCCAAACAACTCATTTCTTTCAACCATTACATTTTGTAACATTACAAATCATTGGGGGAACTGTGATGCTAAACGGCAGTTCATAAACAAAAAATAAATTCTTAGAATAATACGAAAAAGAAGTTAGGACATGCAAAAAAAAACAAAAGCTGAATTTCAACTTTTTTCTTGGAATTTCACCTATTTAAAAGTTGAAATTTCACCCTTTTAAAAAAAGTTGAAATTTCAAGGAAAAAGCTAAAATTTCAACTTTTTTAAAAAGGTGAAATTTCAAGCAAAAAGTACAAATTTTAACTATTTTAATAAAAGGTGAAATTTCAACATTATAAAAGGAAATTTCAACTTTTTTAAAAAGGTGGAATTTCAAGGAAAATACTGAAATTTCGACTTTTCAAATAAGGTGAAATTTCAAGGAAAACGCCGAAATTTCAACTTTTTTAAAAAGATGAAATTTAAGGAAAAAGCTGAAATTTCAACTTTTTCAAATAAGGTAAAATTTCAAGAAAAACGCCGAAATTTCAACTTTTTTGAAAAGATGAAATTTGAAGGAAAAAGCTGAAATTTCAACTTTTCTTGTTTCTTTGCACGTCCTAGCTGCGTTTTCATAGAAAAGAACACAAGTAGCCCAAAACAAAAACTGAACATACCTCAATAGTATAACTGTTTACGACATCTGGGCGGAAGAAAATCCACATACTCTATTTCCAAAAGTATTTCAAGAAAGATTGTCCATAAATTTGTGGGCTGGTCTATTAGGGAATCGTGTGATATGTCTGCAATAGAAATTAGTTTACATGTCATCGAACTTCCCTCTTTAGGTAGGACCTTTTGAATTTCCTGCACGGTTAACGGGAGCCATTTATGTAGATTTTTTGGACACATTCAGAAAGCTTTTGCTACAATTACTCCTGAAATGGCTACAAATTCTAAACGGAGTCTGTTGTGGCGGGCACGGTTATACTTGCAAATGAATGGGGGCCACTTTGAGCACTTGCTCTGATTGTATTTATTTTTCGTTTTGTGATTCCTCTTAGCTATGTTGTTTCTGTTGTTATTATTATGTTATACCATTTCTCCTGTTTTTTAACATAAGTTCACGCGTTATAATAAACAAGGGTCTTTTCAGAACCGCCATTTGTTGTTTTATTTAACAAACCTAAACTTGATTAAGATGATGGCGAGTGTGACATCTTGAATGACATCTGCCTTAACCTAACATGTTGATGTTGACACTTTAGCGGGCATGTCATTCTGACATTATTTAATTGTGCCAATTTATAACCTTAGCAACCGATTTTATTCACATTAACACCTGAGAGTTCCCTTTCTGGAATTGGTGGAACTTAGATGTCTCACAACTCTCTTATGCAAGCCATTAATTGTTTTTCGTTTGCATTTTTAGAATCGTAATTGTCGTCGGCATTTGCCCGTTTTCTCTGGGGCGCGAGTTCTGGGACACCCTGTATATATTTACATCATTCTATCAATCCTGCGTCCTTTCACCGAGCACCCTATGTTGCGTCCACCAGAAGGAGTCATATATATTTAACGTTGAAAACAGAGACAGCTCTATTTTGCGGCAGAGAATGCGAAAATCACCTTAATATTCAGATATCTTAAGAAATGAAGGAATTTCAACCATTGGTATGATAGGACGTCCTTTCATTATAAGCATAATGTTGCGTCCGCGTATATTGTCTTTTATCTTCCGCATTATGTTGCGTCCACCATGTATATTCACATTCATTTTACGACATCTACTGCGTCCGCAACGTTGCCATGTCAGTAGCTAACTATTTCAGAGGGAACAACTACTTTTAAAATTGAGAATATAACTTGTTTATGATTACCACAAGAAATTAATGTTAACTTGTCATTCCTATTATTCTCTTTCCAAATGTACATAATTCGTGCTATGAGTACCTAGTAATCAATAATTTCTTAGGTACTCGTTAAAATTGAACCACAAATTAAGTTTCAGTTTTAACTCGGAAAAAATTATCGATAATAATCATAGCACTATTGGAATGAAACTCGGAATACAGCATTTGAATCATTTGAAATATGGATGGATCAGTGGAGAATAAAAGTTAACCAAGGCAAATCAGTGCAGTTCACATTTACAACAAGACGTCCAACATGTCCACCTGTCACTATTAACAAAACACCCGTACCACAATCATAGGTAGTTAAGTACTTGGAACTTCAACTCGATAGGCGTTTAACTTGGAAAACTCATATAAGCAAAAAGCGTCAAGAAATGGATATTAAGTTAAAAAACTATATTGGCTTATCGGGAAAAAATCTCCCATAACGCTAGAGAATAAAACTACTATATAAAAGTATAACCCGCCCAATTCAGACATATGGATGCCAACTATGGGGATGCACCAGAAATTCCAATCTCGATAATTATCATAAAACGCTATCAGGTAAGGACCCTACAAAATAGTATGTCAAACCGTCGCTTACATCTCGACCTAAATATTCCATTTGTGAGAGACATCATCAAACAGTACGCCGCAAAGCGCAGCAAAACACACTCTAAAACTACCCAAATGAAACTATGAAACCGCTGATAGTAGATGCAGTGAATAGGCGACTTCAGAGGAAATGACCAAAGGATCTGACGAATTGAAGGCGGAAGGACGCCGATGGAGATGCTCTCCAATATAGACCTAAGTTATAATAAATAAATGCATACTACTAGCTCAAAGAATTTATTTACTGTGATTCGTTGTTAAAATTAAATTTAAAAAACTGATTACTGATTATTATTTGTGATGACGAAAATAATAAGTTGTCAAACTCGGTTTATCATTATACTCACTTTCCAAATATAATTCATGCTATTATTAATAATCGTTCAATTCTCATAAACACATTATATCCAATGTGCGTATTCAACCAATCTAAAATGTTTATGGTTTGGACTTTTGATGTAACAATCAACCTAAGTTACGAATAAGGTAAAAGTAAATGAGAGAAAAGTAAAAAGTTTACTACAACAATTTTGAACCATTTATAAAAACCAAAGTTCCAATAAAATGTTACAATTGTATAACATGTAATTAAGTAGTAAAAAAGAAAAATATTGATATTAATTTTGTGATATACATAAATTAATAGTTTTTGTGTAAATATTTTGTAGAAATACTTTAATCTGTGTCCAAGATTTATTATCAAAATGTCCGGGGTTTTTCGAACGGTTATTCTACTTCTAACATTTTAGGTGGATTTTTATTTTTTAAATGGCCACTGAAGAGTGATCCTGCTACTTATTTTTTCTTTTTGGCCACGGCAGTAACTTAGGGTTTTTTTGTGTTCTTTGAACAATCTGGTTCATTCTTAACGTTTATTTATATTAGGCAGTGAAGACAAATTAGTTTCTAGTTCAGTTGGTAGTTCAATTTCATCTGTTTCAACTTCTTCATTCTGATCAATTTCTTTATTAACGTTTTTAACTTTAAATACTGCTGCTTGTCCCTTTTCCCATAAAAGGAATAGTTTTGAAATTTTTGTTGTTTGGCAAACATCATCTGGAATTTTATAGATTTGTTTTCGTATATCGCACATCTAGTTCAATAGTGCCATAACTGCAAACGCCTAAAATGTTGACCCTTCACTAAAACAGTTTATGCTAGATCGAATTTGTTGCCACATTGTACCCAAAAATCTATTCATTGTTATAAGGATGTATCTAAGTAACTGGTTAAACTAATTTAGACACAGTTATGGCTTTATTGCAGTCTATGGGTGTATTTATATTCATATAACTAACAATTAATTTTTTCTGCAATTGTGGCCGTATTGAACTAGATGTGTGATATCTTGAATATAACCCATAAATGTTGCGAGTTGTTCAATTTCTTTATTTTTCATACTAAATAGCTGTGACAATGTAGCTATATGTTCTTTTAACCTAGTAGATGTTAAAGCGTTAGGATTTTTCGCTCCACATGTTTTGACATCTTTTTGCATTAACTTGTCGTATAGGATTAAAGGTATTTTTATGGGAAAATAACAAATTATAGATTTTCACAAAATTATTTCTTAGCTTAATCAGTATGTTTCTGAGGTTTTAAACTAAAGAGACCTGGTACATCTCTTCCACGTTTTCCTCTAATAACCACTCTTTTCAATTTTGGAAGCAATATTTTCTCCGTTGGAGTTTTTAATTCATTAGATGTGTATAAATGCAATGGCGTTCTTTGAATTCTTTAAATTAGTTTTCTAATTAGCAACAATAACCGTCAAAACATTGTTCTACCAGGTAACCATTTGTAAATTTGGAAATGTAGATGTCATATATTCAGAAACATACGGACTGATCGGTTCTTCTATACTTTCGCTGATGTATGAACTTATTCTGATAATTTATGGTTTTTTAATACAACACTTTAATCAATAATCACTTTGTAATTTTTTTAGGAGGAAATCGTTATGACTGTTTGTAGAAAGAACGTCTCCCCCCAAAGCACATTTAAGAAACCGTACCAATAACAAATCTATATGATAGGTATGACATTTGTTCTTGCTGTTTTACTAAAAACTGTTTGTTGATTGTATTCGCAATTCTGAAATTAACACGGCGCCTGTTTGGACACATGTTCACAGGAACGTTTGTTACACCTTTGTTCCACATATTAACTTGGTAAAGTTTGGTAAAGCAATTCAGATAGTTACATGTTGCATTGCTTATCTTTTTTAGCTTTGTTGATTCAAATCATCGAATCGGAGAATACCAGACCCCGGTCAAAATTTTCCCGCCGGAATAAATGGGTAACAACTAAGAAGCAAAATGTCAAACACATGTGAAGGGTATACGGTATATTATTTGGTAGATAAATTTGTAAGCTTTCGAAATATGAGTCGCTGAAAGCCAAAGTGGTATAAGTCCCATATTTTATTTTTTTTTTAAGGGAAGTTTTGCGTTTCATTTTGTCATAAATTACGAGGTTTTGACTCCGCACTAACGATCGATGCTCTCATTTGAAAAATAGTCAAATCACTTGGTCAGTTAATAGTTGTCAACTTAAAGAATTGGAAAGGTGATATAACTCAAAATCGACAATTTCTGACTTACACCACTTTTGCTCTTATCGGATCATATGCTCGTGGATTTTATGAGAATGCTGCAAGTCCACTAAAACAACAAGTAAAGTTTTGAAACTTACCAGAATATAGAGTATTTGAAATAAAATGTGACTTACTTATATCGTTTTTCCCGTGTACCCTTCATATGATATTTAACTATTAGGCGAAGAATTACTAGATAAAATCATATTTCTTATTGCAAAACAAAGAAATATGACTTTCAGAGCATATTGATCTTGACTATTTATAAAAACAATAATTCGTAAGTATTTACTTTTTACTGCTGTCATTTTGTCCTACTGCTCCGAACCTTTTGTGGATTTCCATTTGGGAAATAATAACATTTGCCCTTTACATAAATCTAATATTTTGTTTTGATATTGTGTGGCATCCAGTGCGATCAAGCGACTTAACAGCTTTAAGATAGTTATCTAAACTGCACTTGCGCAAATGTAAATCAATGTTGCCAGATTGAAGGACGCAGCAAGATGAAATCGATGTAAGTCAATATACGGCAAGGACGCAGCATAATCGAAAGAATGTAAGCGACATATACAAAAAAATATATTAAAAAAATCCGCAGCGCCTCCTAGACCTCTATACGGCGAACTAAAATATTCAGTGAATTTTTATGATTAGCATGATCGAGCGTCCCTCTAAAAATTTGATTTTAAACCCCTCTTACCCTCCAGAATCGAATTATATGGGTTAGACTTGCTGCGTCCGTATACGGACGCAGTATGGTCTAGGACGCAGTATTGTATGTAATTTGGCAATGTACGGACGCGGTATCATACCAATGGAAAAAATATATATATATTAATTATGTATATAAACATCTAAAAAAATACATTGCAAGAAAAAATATTATCTTAAATCGATATAATGATTGAATCTAGATATACGTATATACAACTATCCCACGGGACATTGGCAACAACAATTACAATACATCAAGATTAAAGATCGTCCACTGGACCGGCTTTTTTCTTAAGTTCAACCTGCTGATCTTTCATTTCCCTCATGCGATTCAGCCGGCCCTGAAGATTGTCGTGTTCCTGCAAAAAGTCGTTCAGTACTTTAATTCGTGGCCTGTAGAATTCAACCTCTTCGGTGAGATCTCCATATGTGTCTAATTGGGCTTTTAATTTGTCCCTCTCTGCGGTCATGGCTAGAAGTTTAGCCACTGCTTCTCCAACGTCGCCACCAGTCGGAGCACCTCCCGCCTGATAAGCTTCAAGTTCCCTTCGAAGTTGATTGTTTTCTTGTTGAATGTCGGCTACTAAGGCGTAATATTTCCTAATCACGTCGACTTCATTTCGGACAACTTCCGCTTGTTGGGGAGTTAATTCGCCTCTATTTCGGCAGGTTTCAATTTCTTTTTCGAAAACTGCTATTTCATCCAAATTCCAAGGATCGCATCCGCTCGTGGTCGCAACAGTTGAAGACACAGCACTTACCGCACCGCTGGCAACTTGGCTCTGCAAATACTCACAAATGGAAGCAATGTAAACAAAAATTGGAGTTAACCTTTAACGTTTGTAGCTCGTGCTCCGAATCTTGGAGCTCCTTCCTCAAGATTTTCTCCAGATTTTCCAGTTGCTCGATGGTGCTCGTCTCGCTTTTGCGCTGTTGCTCGCACTCGGCTTGTGTGGCCTAAAAGACACTTTTAAATTCGTGGAGGATGAGTAGAAAATGTTTTACGGCAAGGGCGTTCTTCAGGGATACTATTACCGCGTCCTTGTTGATGATCTGAAAGTCATCAGCTTCATCTGCGACTCCACCGTAAAGATTCGTTTCTCTTCGATCTTCCGAAGATGCTTCTTGTGCGGACACCGTTGACTTAGCCGCGGCCGAACAAGTGGAACGAGTTGCAGCCGAACAAGTGGAAGCAGCGTCGGGTTTAACATCTCCATCAGTTGATGACGGTGGGGCTCCAGGAGTCGCCGATGCTGATTTGCTGGTGGTGCTTTCGCCGATGTCTTCATCGGTATCGGTTAGATCTCCTGTTCTAGCGATTCCGGCTCCTCCAGCGCCTTCACTTCCAGCCGCTCCCGCTGCCCCACCTGTTGAGGCCCCTTTACTACTGCCAGGGCCCGTCACCATCGACTCCAAACCGTCGCCGGCCCCAGTCGTTTCTCTTTTCTAAAATCAACACTAATTACACAAATCAAACTGCAATTGAGCTTATACCATTCCTTCCAGTTGACGTTTCTGATCTTCGGTGAGATCCAATTTAGAGTACATATCGAGCAAACGCTGAATATCTTCGATAAACTTCATTCTTAATAATAGCGAAGGAAGGGGCTGCGAAATTGAATTACGTCGCTGACCGTTCCCACTCTTGTTTTGTTGCGAAAAAAAAATACGTTCTAAAGTTTTACGATCTGTAATTAAAGAGGGTATTGTAAGATGGAGTGCTTAAATTTTAAGTAGTTCAAAGGGTTGTTGCAGCTCTGAATAGAAATTTAATGCCAGTCATTCGCTTTTATGTTTGTATAATGGCAGTTTTCGGTTTATGACGGCGTCCTGTCGTCTCTTTTAGTTAATACGAGACATCTCCCATCAAATTGATTTTTTTGCTCTTTTTAGGGCCCGTTGAGAGTGCAGCGGATAATTGGATCCTTTCATAAGACGAGCAAAAATTATTTTCTTCGTTTTTGCTTTACTTTTTTAAGTTGTTTGAAAGTAATTTTTAGCTTTGGGGCAACTTGGATGTTGGAATTTGCGACAATGGCCGGTCATTATCGGCAATGCCTAAAATCACTGGGCAATGTCGACATTACCCACTAAATAACTGTATTCAAGCGACTAATACAAAAACAGTCAAATGTTGATTAAAAACATTCCATTCAGAACGTCGGAAACGTTATCACAGAGAATTATTAATATAAGTGTTGCAATTACTGAAAATGGCGTTCCTTTGTGCGAAACAGCAAAAATTTCACATCACAGAAGAAAGTGCAGCAGTTGATTCGTTGTCGTTTTTAACTTTATTTATTCAGCATTAGCGTTCGCTTGCAAAAATGGGAATAAACGTTTATTTGAGTTTCAGGTTTCTTTGCAGACTGCATCTGTTCTTCGTGGATGCTGACTGGCTCTTACAACTTCATGAAATTTCTTTCGAAACATTTTAATGTTTTCCAAATATTGTATTTAATTTCAGCATTACATGTCGACGTTACAACACTATTCGATTGTTGGAAACGGCATTTTCCTGAACAGAAGAAAAATTATATCTAAATTCCCAAAAAAAAACACATTTTTGAAATTACCAAAAAAGGTTTTAAATGAAAGTTGTGTATATAAGGCGCGCAAGAAATATTATTCTTATTATTTCTGGGTGGGGCCATTTAGGAAGCCCAATTAACCAAAAAACTAAAAAGATTAAATACATTGAAAAAAATGCTACCTAAGAATTTTTTAAAAGCTCACTTGTTACATTAAGAACTGATAAAAGTCTTGTATGTATCAAGGTTTTGTTCGAGATAAACTTTAGGGCCAAGGGTTCTATAATACAATTGTTTAGAAGCTTTGCGCTGTGTTCAGCTGGGCGGAATGTTGTAAGTTGCTTTATGACCTTTTGCAAGGGACTGTTTACTGACGATATAAAAATTAATTTAGAATTTCTTACAAATTTAGTTGAAAAACGTTACACCAAACTCGGCTTGCAGTAAGAGAATACATATTACGGTGTACATTTTCTGTATTTTTATTGTAAAGTGAATTTTTAGTAACTTTCATAATTAGTGAATGTTTAGTTGTGAAGAAATGGGAAATATTACAAGTGGTTTAATGTGCCGAGATGAAGATGTTAATTGAATGCAATATTAATAAATGTCGATCAACAAAATGATCAGCGTCAAAGTCAATTTCTAAAAATGGTACTGAAATTATCGGGATTTTCTGATTCTGTGTGTGATAAATTCGCATGTAAGTAAATTTGTTGTAATTATAATTTTTCCCACACTTTTAGCTTACCGAATGAATTTTGTAAAAGTTCCACAAGTTTTTTTTAATGCAACAGCTATTAAACAAATTGTTTTTTAGTTTATTTCCATCGGAACGAAAAGTAAGAAGAGATAAAAAGAAAGAGACATGCAAACCAGTTGCTTCTATAACAGAATTAATAGTAATGACAAAGGTTTTTGATTTTCTTTTATACATTTAGTGTTATTTATCTATCTTATAACAAATTTTACTTTTTGGCGGATGTAGAGCTTTTTTAAGAATTTAACAAAACAGAAGCGTGACTGAAGTACGCGGATTTGCGAAAAGGAAATCTGGTCTATATTGATAAGTTTTTATAATAATATGTCAATGGTACGATGTAAGCATTTTGTTTCTTTGTTTTTAGATTGATGTAGATTTTGGCTAATTATTTCTTGAGAGAAAAACAATTTATTTGTGTGGCGGCCAAAATTCATTGAGAAGGCTAATAGCTTCGACGAACTTCCATTTCATATACGTACATCTGTTACCAAATGATAATGTGGTTCTTAAACTGAAAATGTATTTTTAAACAGGATGTGATGTAATGTTAAATTTTCACCCACTAATAAAAATATGTATGAGAAATAATGTAATACTCTAAAATTCCTTCAATTCAAGCAATTACAAATTCCACTTCGATTTTCCTAATTTATCTTTACACTACTAGGTTCAAAAAAAGCATCAACTTCGTCGTCATCTGTGTATTCAGGTTCAAATAAATAAGGAGTTGTCATAATTAAAAATTAAATTTATAAGTGCAACCAATCAATTTAACAGTAAATACTGACTGATACGAACTAACTGCTAGCATCGTGTTTTTTACTAGAATAATATTGCGACCTAAACATTCAAAACATTCAAAACTCCACGATGGTCAGGCGTCTTGAAAATAATTGCTTTATGAGCTCTGTCTGGGCGGTAGAAATAACCTTTAGAAGGGCGTAAAAATGGTACGAATGACCGCGTCGTGCCATCGCAATTAATATATTTTTTAAAAAAACTAGACACTATATTAAAATTTTGGTTGCACTATTGTCTTCAGTACAAAAAAAAACAGTCTAAATACTCGTAACAAAATTTCGAAAACATTGTTTAAAGGTAGGTAAATGATCGTGTGAAGCGAGCAATTTTTCCATGTATAAGATAGGGCGCTACGCACAGCTCGGCCCAGTGACGTCACGCGCCGATTTTAAATTTATTATAACTCATTAAATAACCTGAGTAGAAGCAAAATACATATACCATTTTTCTTAAAATTAAACGTACTTTTAAATTAAACGACTTATTTTTTGTGTATTGTGCTCCTTTAAATTTGACAAATAGAATAAACATTCTTGAAATCACTCTTAAATTTGACAACAAGAATGAACATTCTTAAAACTCAAGAATGACCAATTCTTGGGCCAAAATTAAGAAATTTAAACCCGAATTTTCTTACCTATAAGAATTTTTTTTTTAGTGTATAACCATCAAAACCACGCCGGAAAGTGAGACAGGCCGACAATTTATTCTCATTGCATGGTAAGCTAATGCACCGCTCAAAGTGGGGATTAGGTCTGGAAGACTGCGCGCCTCAAGGGTTAAACGCGAAATAACCGTTTCCGCTAATTCATTTCGCCTGGGAAAATAGTAAATGATGGGCACTTCGTGCAACTCTTGCAAGTTAATCATCTTGACTGTTTGATATCAAAATTTCACACTTGAACCCTGACGGAGATAAACGACGCCAACAAACGTAAAGTTTGTATCCCTAACGCAGATGTGAAGCGTCACGAGTGTCACATTTCACAACTTATCTCTCACTTTAATGCACCGGCAATTAATTTTTTTGCAAGCATGCAATATATTCAGATTATCCCGGTAATCCCGGATTATTGCAGGAATACAGTCTGAAGTTAGATCGAGTTGCAAGGGGTGGGAGGGGGGGGGGTTGAGTATTTACATTAAAGTGTCACGGAGTCGGGTAAAGTTTCTTTCGCCTTTACTTCATTTATTACGTTCTGATGAAAAGTGGCGCTCGTTAAATAATGTAACAAAGTTGTCAAAATATAAGAAAGCTCTTTCTTCCCTGACATGTTTACGTTGTTCTCGGCGAAAGTCGACCGACGCAAACTTCTCCAAATTAATTCATCGAAAAATGTCACGTGATCCGATAAGAAGGCGCGGCAGGGAACGAAACGGACTCGTTATATTAAAACGGCATTTACTCGAGTTTCTTTTAACTTTTATCGGTCCTCTCCTCACATTTTAAAAGATATCGTACTTCCATTCGCCATCCAATACTGTCTTTATTGTCGGATGCGGTCGTAATCTTAGCCCCCTTTCATTTCTCTGCAACTTTGCCTGTTTAGGTAAAATGAATCCGATTACGCAAAGCTCCAGCGATATACAGGGTGGAGGCTTTGCGTCACGTCCGATTTAACATCGGAAATACAAACGACTCGAGTTTTTAAAAATAATTGCTGATGTCGATCACGTCGCGCACGATTGGAAATTTTGTTTCATGCTAAGAATAATCTCCCGGATTTGTTGATTGTGTTTATTTTGTTCTTTTTATTAAGCGAGTTGGTGGGTTATTGGATTTACCAATTCTTAACGAATTTGGGAGTTGTTTTGCAAAGTGCGCCGAGATCGATTACACTGAATTAAATTTAACAGTTTGCGGTTCGGTTGAAATTAAAACTCTATCTAAAAATTAGATTAAGGTGGAATTCTAGCACAAAATATTAAAGGGAGATTCGCTGAAAGAACATTGTAACTGACAATTTGTCGATTTTCACTGTTTTCCACATTTGATATCTCGGGTGTGATTTACATGATTTAGTAAACTCAAATTATTTTTTATTTTTTGTTCTGTTATAAAAAAAATTAATTTTTATCTCATTGTATCTGCAATAACGTACTTACCAACAGATAAAACATGGTAAAGAATTTTACTGAAATTTAATGCGTGACCTAAAAATTGAAACATACTTTACCTTTCCACGAACTAACAAATTTACTTAAATAAAATTGTACCAAAGCTTACAATGTTGTTGCCGGGATAATACGTTCCTTTACGCTCTTTCATAGGAATGTTAATGATTCTTACAATGTTTTTCTTCGGATTCCTTTAAGATTTATTGACTTACAATGTTCTTGCATCAATGGTTAGCGGACTAAACGACGACTACACACACTTACAATGTTGTTTCCCGCTTAAAATTCGGTAACATCGAAACACGGTAGTTTGATTTTATTAGTATTTTGTGAATACGAGTGAATTGTATTGTTAGTAAACCAATATTGTCATGTCTTCACGTGGAAGGAAAATTTTGGAGTTGCTACAAAATCAAGACGGTAAGTAAGACTTGTTAATTATTGCATTGGTTCAAGCTAATCTCGTTATTTTAACTCAGACGACCGCCTAAGGCCCACCTTGGCGCTCGGAAAAATGAGTATAAATATAATTTTTTTTGACGCAGCTATTAAAATCATAAAAGTCCTATGCTACAGTTTAGATAATATAAAGAATACGTGGTAAAAGTTTTATTAAAATCGGTTGAGTAATTTCCAGATATCTTGAACACCAGTTTGAACAAAGTACCCGAGATGCGGCCGTACTTTGCTGCGCTCACTTCAAATTGCTAGAACTCCGAAAATAATTTGAACTTTCAAATGGTTAAACGCTTAAAATATCCTGCAAAGTATAAACAATAAATCTAGCCGAAAGGAAAAATTGATTTTCTGAAAATCTCAAGGTGGTGTAACTAATAAGATTTTGTTGTTCTTCAGATATTTCCGAAGATTCGAATATTAATAAAAATGATTCCCCATTATCAGTAATACTACTACAATATTATATCGTATTTTACTATAATTATTGTTATAAGCAGTCTAAAAAGTTGCAATGTATTGGAGCTTACAATATTATTACAACAACTTTCAAAGAGTATATATGAGTTGTAAAACACTTTATAATCTTATTCAATAAAAATTCTGGGTGCAAAATACATGTAAGAGAAGTTACAATGGTATAACTGCAAACATTACTTCTATGAACAATGGTAAACGCTGGTAAATCCGTTAAATCAATAAATTTTCTCAAAATAAATTATACAGTGATGTTATATGAGTTAACATAAATGATTATCCATCAATTTCAAACCCAAAAAAGAATTATCTCCTCAAGAAAAAGGAAAAGAAACGATGTAGAATCTTTAAAACGCTCTCCTGAAAAATTACGTTTTGCTAGTTACAATGTTGTTCATTGCGGCTACCGAGATGCATTGATGAAGATGCCAAAATATGAGGAAAGACAGTTGACAGCATGAGGTCCTCGACTGAAAGTGAAAATATACTTATAATACTTATAACGTGTAATATGACGAATCAAGGAAAGTGAAACGATGTCTGAACAGTAAAAGTGAACAAAAAATAACTTAAACCAGAAACATATTGTCTCTGTTTGTTTTAATTGAACATACAATGTAAATATTCCCATGGTCAATTTAAAAAAAGAATAATGTTAATCAGTAGTGGCATGTCAGCAATCCTCACATTTATATCAATTTAGAAATTAATAATTTTATTGTTGAAGTTCAAGTTTGGAATTTAATTATTAAAATGATTTCAAAAGAAGAAAAGATTAATGTTGTAAATTCATATAAAAATAACAATAGCTTTAGACAAGTCAGAGATTTATACTTTTACGATTTTTAATGTTTTACGTTATTCCAAAACTTACAATTACAATAATTTTCTCTATCCATTTCAAATGCTCTTCAAGCAAGACGATGGTTAATATTATTTAATCAGCACGTAATGTAGGCTATTATTAACCAAGATGAAAATTCGTAATGTGCAAGAAAAATACCGCTGTTTATCTACAATCAACATTTTAATCGTTAATCCTTAAAACTTTAAAACGCCCTCTGAAAACTTGAATTAAATCAGAATATTATCCAACAGGAAATCGAGCTATCGAGTTGAAAATGAAGTATTTCAACAACTAATAAAAACTAGTAAAATTGCAGCTTGTTTAAATGATACCATTAGGAGAAATAAATACCTGGATATAAAAAGAAAGTCAAAAATTTATGACCTACACGGCTGAAAACAAAACAAAGCGATCATTAGAAACAGTAGAAAAAACGGAACCCTTATAAGGTCACTCCCGTTGTATACTAATACTTAAGTAACGTAGAAACTTGAAGTTTGGCATAATGATATATCTTCATGACGCGTACATATACCCTTCGTCAATAACTAGATAAAAATGTATTTTTAAATTAATATATTGTGTGGGGTACCATTTGAAAGAGCTAATTGTAAGGATTCCAAAAATATTTTTCTTGCAATTTTAAGTTCAGTGGCCTTGATGATATAAAAATGTGCAAAAATGACCGTCCCTACCTGTTCTCCTAGGTTTCTAAAGCTAAATTTTGATTTTAATTTCGTTAGTAGATATTATAATTTGACATATCGACTACTTTTTGTTGTTTTTGTACGGAACCCCAATTGTGCGAGCCTCTTGACCAATTTTTTACTTTTCATCTTTTATTTTTACTTCATTTTTTAAATGCAGAAATTAAATCATACTGTTTAGAGACTGTTTAGTAATGTTTCTTTTCGTGCTGCTAACTTGTCGAAATATTTTCTGTAACTCGAGATTACACGTTGAACATCATTTACCTTCAGCTGCGCTTTTAAGGAGCTTTCCGCGTTTCCAGATGATCCCAAACACAAAGGGGATAAGGCTGCGTGCGGCGGGTTGTCTTTTTGCCCAATTGGCGATAAACTCTGAAACCCAGGTATTGAGTGAATCGGCGAAAAGAACAGCGGAACTAAAATAAGTGTATTACTGCAACACAGTAATAATAAATTGTAATTCATTTTTTATTGCAATAACCTGCAACGTTTTGGGTTTTATTGAATCATTGAATTACAACTTGCATTTCTTCGCTTCAATTTTCGCTCTTCTAGTTTTTTATTTAAATCTGAAACGTCGAAGTTAAATGAAACAGATTTTAGTTTATAAATTCATTTGTATTCAATGCAAATTTCGAACCGTCTGCAAGAAAGATTAAAGTGAGCAAGTTCTTGAAATTGTGCATTAATTTTATCGATCGCTGCAGATTAGCTAAACTTGCGCTTAAACTGGCGAAATGTGGAATTTATCCAAATCAGCGTTTACACGTAAATCAAACAGTCTGTATAAATATTTAAAATGCGACAAAGGTTTATCATTAGCGCTTTCGGATGCAACATGAAAACCGACGTTGTTGTACATCAGCGGTGATTGATTGTCATTTCAGCCATGCAGATTGATCAGAATTTTAATGTCTCGCTGTACGTTTTGTTTACCTATTTAACTTTTTCATTTTATTTTCCTTATGTGGACATATAATTATATACATAAGTAAACTTACTTTTTTGTGTCCTTTGTTTTCCACATACTTATTTAATTATTTAACATAAATGAATTTAAATGATGTCATATTTTAACACTTTAAAAAACGTTTCATTATTATTTAACATTTTAAAAAAATTTTGTCACACATTATTAAACACAAATACATTTAATACAAACAACAATTATTTTAAAAAACATCGATACTACAACTGTTTAATTATCGAAACAGTTTTCGCGTTATTGCTTCATCAGTAGTAATCGATTCACTGCCCATGTTTCTTCATATTTTGACTTATATCTTTTCCCCTTCCAATTTCGACTTATCTGTTCATTTTTATTTATTTTATTTTTGTTTTTATTTTTACACTATTTTATACTTTAACCTTATTAGCTTTAGTAATATATCGTCTTTAACACTTAATTATTCGTTTATAAGTTGTATTTTATTTTTATTTTTGTAAATATGTATGTTTTCTGCTATGTTCATTCTAACACCTTTCTGCATTATTTTTTCAATCTTCATTGTTCCTTCAATTATTCCATATTGGTGTTTTTCTTGGTACAAATGCTTTGTGTAGTTAGATGTTGTATTATTTTTATTGATGTGTTCTTTATAACGTGTGTAGAAGCTTCTGCCCGTCTGGCCAACATATTTTTTGTTACATGTATTACATTTAATCGAGTATATCCCATTCAACGCATATTTATCGTCTGTTTCAATTTTTGGTTTGAAAAATTTATCCAATTTATTATTAGTTGTTAATCCTATTTTTAAATTATGCTTTTTGAAAATTTTTGTTAATTTATTCGTTTCGTGTCCATAATAATTGAATTTTACCCATTTACTATTTTGTTCGCTATTATTTATTAGTTCTTGGTTGTTTTCTTAATACTTGTTATTATATTTACTTCTATTAAATTTGAATTTGTTTATTAATTTATATATGACTTTAATATTATATCCATTATTGATGGCTATTTGTTTAATGGTTTTTAATTCGTTTTCAAAATTATCTTTATTAAGTGGTACATTATATTTTGTTTACCGTTCAATTATCTCATAGGCGAATTGCCGGCAATAAAAAAACCGCCCCGGTCCGCTGCCATTTCGCGATATTGACGTCGTGCTTCGGGGGATGAAAACGCGCTGTATCGTAATGGCGGTTTTTTCGCTCTCAAACGCCCAAAATGGCTTTTCGCGTTTTTTCCGATTTGTTTCCTTTTTGTTCGGTTTGATGTCCGCATCAAACTTTTAAATTACACCAACTTTATTCATTCCCGGAAAAAAACCGCGCGCGCGCCAAAAAAATTGACCAACAGGAAAAGTTGTAACTTTCTACTGCGGGAATTTTTCTTCTTCTTTTGAAACGCGTAGTTATTTATCATTTTGGTCAGCGGCAATTTTAATGTCCAAACGTTTGTGCAACAAATATTAATATTTGCTCCGGCCCAGCAAAATGTTTGTTAACTCATTTTCTTATACATTGTGGATTAACTTATTATTGCTAAACATCATTCAAATATATGTAATTTACAACAGTTTTTTAAAGAAAGCGCTTCTGCATACGAACAGCATTAAGCCGTACAATTACCTATTACAATAGAAATGTACTCCTATTTCATTGGTGTGTATCGTTCAGACGATGAATATTTATTTTTAATATCAAAAATATTTTAGTTTTCTTCAAGAATCGTGTAACTGAAATATAAAAAATGCAGAATCTAGGCTATTATATTTTTACACCAAAGAAATTTAAAATTTATAAAAAAATAATGTTAAATGCTTAAAAATTTGAAACACGGATAACTAATGCAATGATTCGGGACAGTTAGTTGCTACTTTGTGATTTAGGTAAATTAAAGAACATTAATTCTATTTACACTTATATTTACAAAGCAAAGGGAATATTAAATATAAATAGAATAGAATTATTTTTATTTTTCTGGTTATTGACGAATTGTTTCATTATGTCAAACTAAACATTAAATAAACACAATAATCCAAACAAATTTTAAGATTTTGGAACTCAAAGAGAAAGGCCTTCGTTACTATCGAAATTAGATGGTTGAAAACAGCCCCTAAACGAGTTTTTGAATAGTCACCGTAAAATTTCACATTATATAGAACAGTTAAAAGTATGTCCATCTCTTCTTGTTTTCTATAACATTCTAAAGTAGGTCAAGAATTTGGTTTTACTAGAATTTCTTACAACTGTTCGCAATTTTTACAGTTGGAAGTAATAATTTCGTGTATTTCACTTTTTCATAACAGAATTGTTGAGCTAAATATTGTAAAATGGATTTAACTTTAAGCCATTGATAGAAAATTTATTTTTTAAAATAGTTAGACCCACGTATTTAAAGAAATATTATAAAAGTAATATTGTGGTAAAAGAATTTCCCATATTTCTTTTTCGACAAAAGGAAAAAGCATTTGACATAAAGTGAAATTGGATACGTGGTGAAAATTAATCCGAAAACCTTGTAATGATCTGTGTACAAAAATTCCCGCCAGAAAATAAAAACACTGAACCATATGTCATATCGGCGTGGAACTCAATATAATTGCAAAGGTCTGACCTTTTCTGAAAAAATTCTACCTGCCTCCACTGTACGTACAACATTTTTGCAGTTCAAATGGGTGAATGATTTCCTTTAGGAAAGTTTAGTAAAATATCTTTAGTGTATGCCTAAAATTATTTTAAAACTAATATAAAATTGATTTAGCTACAGATTAATCGATGGATATGGGAAAGCAATTCTTAGTATCGTTAGAATTTGCAAATTTGGGAGTAAGACAACGACGCCAAGATTAAAGTTTCCTATAAATATGAACACATAGTTTTGTCAAATTAAGTACAAATAGGACTACAGTTTCTGGTGTGAGGTTGCATTTATATTCATGTAATTGATTTGTCATAATAAAATTAAATTAGTATTGGTAGTATATGCTCTTTGAAATAATGATAATTCCCATTGTAGGTCTCACAATTACAGAGAAAATTAAAAACATTCAATTATATACATTTCTTACATCAGATTTCATAATTGCTGCACTATACTGATTTAAAATTGTTAAAATCAGAAATTCAAAAGTTGGAACTTATAAAATTATTTTATTTTGTTTTCGTAATGTTTTGCGATCGTAGCCCCGTTATATTAATGGACATTTGTATGCAATTTGAAAGAAATATGTGCATTTATAATAAATTAAAGAAAATTAAAGGCTGTCCTGTATAACAAAATTATAGTAATCTTAAAATGTATATTTCTAATTTTCAAAATTGATTCCAGAAACCACACTGACAACGTTTAATGAAATAAACTGCCACTACTCCTTATTTCAGCGAAATCAGGTATCTAAATAATCAAAATTTTTATTTAAGTCTACTTACTTCTAAAAATTTTTACAATTTGTTTAAAGTAACGTAGGATATATTTGTCAATAATCATTGTAAAATTATGTAGAAAATATATTATGAAAGTCTAAATAAATAAATTGTGTTATAAATATTTGTATCATTTACCTACAGTTGACTATATAACATAATTGTAACAAAAATGTGTTAAATATACATTGCAACGTTATGTAAATGCAATATTTCAACATACTGGGTGGGGCAAGTTTTACGGCCACCCTCAAAATCGCGACTTCTAATTAAACAATTCTAACCAAATTTAGTACACGTAATTGTCTTGTGACAGAGCACACAATTAATTTTTTTTTAATTTTTCGTTGATAATTAAAGCTGTAAATTGAAAAAATACGATTTTGAACCAAATTTTCAACTTCTAATTTTTACACTAATGCATCAGGCTTCACTTCTAAAATTTATTTACGAAAGTAGCGAGAAAAAAAAAAGATTAGATTTTGGATAAAACGCACTTTCATCTTGGAAATCCAAAAATTGATGTTATTTATGATCTCCGTATTTGGACAGTTGCAAATTAAAGCGACAATAGGGTCTGGAAATGCGGTAACAATTTACAAGCGTTAAGATTTACAAGCTTCACCCTAATTTGAGCGTGAACATTTAAGATTCCTCGTACTTTTTCCAGGCCCGGAACAGGTTTTTTTAAATAAAATAATCGGTTTCAATAGTAAATCTATTTTATAGCAAATGTTCAAAATGATGTCCTTCCCTTTCTATGCAGATTCGTAAACGTCTCTGGAAATTGGCTTGGACAGTAGCTGCAAGATTTTGCCTGTTAATTTCGGCAAAAGCATTTCGAATTCGATCTCGCATATTTTCTATGGTAGTTGGCTCTTCCTGATACACCATACCTTTTACCGTGCCCCACAGAAAGAAATCAGGTGCTGTTAAATCAGGAGACCTGGGGGGCCACAAAACAGGGCCACCTCGACTAATCCACCTTTCGCCAAATTGATGTTCCAACTCGGCTCTGGCAATTTGGTTAAAATGAGGGGGAGCGCCGTCTTGTTGAAACCACATATCTGTTGTTAACAGAAAATTATGTTAATCTTAATATTTATACCTTTTTTTGTGAAGAAATGCATACCTTGTCTTGGAATAAGCGGGACATCATCCATCAATCCTTGCAAATGTTCTTGTAAAAAATGTGTGTACATTTCTCCATTTAAATATCCCTCAAAGAAAAATGGTCCCACTACTTTATCATGGATCACGCCCCCCCAAACATTCAACGACCAAACATTTTGGGTTACACGCTGACGCATCCAGTGCGGATTTTCAACTGCCCAGTAATGTAAATTATGCTTGTTTACGTGGCCGTTGTTTTTGAAATTGCATTCATCCGTAAACAGAACTCTGTCAAAAAATTGATATTTTGCATAATTTTTTCTTCAGCCCAGCGACAAAAAATTATTCGATTTTCATAATCTTTCAATGTGGAACGGATGATACTTATGATTATTTAAAATCCTTCTAACACTACGGCTACTAATGTTAGTATGTTGGACCAACTTCCGAGTGCTAATGTGAGGATCATTCTCCACAAAATTTAACACAACGGCCGTATTTAATTGGTGAGTAACCGGAGGATTTGTGTAAGTTTTTTTTTGGCATGGAAATTTCCAGTTTCGGCTAATTGTTGAACCAATTTGGTGAAAATTTTCCGATTGGGATGTTGACGCTCTGGAAACCTTTCTGCATAAACTGTTGCAGCTTGAACAGAATTTCTACCCACTTCGCCGAATATCAAAATCATATCAAGTTTTTCAGCAAAAGAGTATTGAAAAGGCATT
Source organism: Dascillus cervinus (assembly GCA_949768715.1). Classification (NCBI taxonomy): domain Eukaryota; kingdom Metazoa; phylum Arthropoda; class Insecta; order Coleoptera; family Dascillidae; genus Dascillus; species Dascillus cervinus. Next base: position 22,524,215 of record OX458322.1, read on the forward strand.
ACTTTAATCGCAGTTATAACCAAATTTAATAAAAATTGTAAAAATTGTTTATAAACGAACTAACACTCGAAGCACAAGAACCTAACTGTTCGAAATAACTTATGAAACGAAGGTTTAAACTTTTCGTACCTAAAAATTGGAAAGTTTTCAACCCCAAAATAAACCCGTTTCCCATTAAACAACGGGAAGTAAATTCTAGGCAAGGAAAGCAGCACATTTTTAGAATATCTGTATTTACAAGAATGGACTCTGATAACTTGCTGTTATTGTTTAGTCAGGTCCTGTAACATTTGGTTTCAACACGTGTATTCGGTAGGTTCGACACATATTTATGACCATGGTTGTAAATAAGAGACGTCAAACGGCTGTTAGAGTTTTCTTTGTTGGTAAATGCCACAAATCACCCAAACAATTTCCATTGCAATATAAAAATGCAATTATTTAACAAACTAAGTCAATATGCATAATTCTGATTGCAGAATTAGATACACCGCTAAATGAACGTTGATCTAGATTAAAATTTAATACGTAAATTAATAGTTACTACTAGATAAATCACAAAAACTGCCCCGGTCATATGCATTAACAAAAAATTTAAAAAAAATTAATTGTGTAACTCTATCACTATCTAAATACGTGCACCAAAATTGGTTGCTCTTGTTCAATTAGAAGTCGCGATTTTGGGGGTGGCCGTAAAACTTGCCCCACCTGGTATATGTCGCCAAGATACCTTCATCGTTACATGGATGTAACATAAATAGAACAAAAGTTATATCTTTGGTACGTACCAGATCTGTTCACAACGTAGCACGACGACGTTACATTTATAGCGCGTACTACATAACATGCATATATCACAGTTACATAGATGTTACATCAATATTTTTACATTTATATAACTGGACGGGACATTGTATGGTACATGGAACTTACATGTATGTTATATATATATATTGAATGCTTTCCATCCTTATTACGCATGGCTTATTAAGGATGCTACATTTTTAAAATTATATAAGAAACAATATAACATAAATACATAAACTTAATAAATACCAAATTAACATAACTTAAAATTTAATTTGAATTAACATTTAACTTAAAACTATACACAACATAACTATAAGAACATTTGATAATAAATTATAATTTTAATTTTATTTCATAATATCGTGACAAAAGATTTGGAAGGCTTCAAAATTATCGCTATTCATTAATTTATAATAAACCCCATCAAATTTTAACTTATTTTGAGGTTCTCTATATTTAACACAATTGTTAATCATATGATGAATGTCATCAGTTACACTACAAATTTCACAAAGAGGAGTTGGTTTTATTTTAAATCGAAAGAGATATGCATTTTATTTCCCATGACCCGTTATGAATTGTGTTATATAAAAATCTGGTTGAAATGTAATATTTTGTGTTCTGTGATTAACTGTAGGAAAAAATAATTTTGCGATAGCTTTGTTTGTATTTATCCAAATTGTGTTCCACTCTTCATTCATTATTTTTTTCAAATTTTGTTTTATTGTATATAGTGTACATTTATCAAATGAAATGATACGATGAGAATTGATTATTAAAAATGATAAATTTAACAAATTCATTTTAATTTCATCATTTATTTTTTGAACATGAAATTTTAAAGTGATTGATGAAGAATTTTTTATAATATGAAGGGATTGCTTGATGTTTTGAATTTGTTGGTTTCTTGAGTATATCTTTTTTTGGTTTTTTAATCGTTCCAAAGTAATTTAATATAATTGTAAATGAATGATTATTGTATTGTTTAATGTGGAGTATTACGTATGTTAAAATTTCATTTAGTATGAATGTTACTTGTTACATAACTGTATACAAATCTACGTTAATGTTATCAGTTGTTGTTTGCTGGGGAGGTCATAAACATAAAGCGGCCCCAAATCCCAAATCAAATTTACAAACATTTTTCAGTATTTTAATCGATTGGCATTGGTAGACCGCTCCTCGCGTTTGCAATCAACTTCCTCGGCCCAAATTTGGATTTTTGGTGACCGTCTAAGTCCTGTCACCTTTGACCCCTCGCTCCCAATTCGGGCTCTTGCATAACAAAGCGCTGTGAAATGTCCTGAATCCTTCGAGATAAATGAATTATATTCCGGTTATCCACCGTTTATCATCGCGCCCAGAATATCAACGTTTCGTCCGTTGCCTAATATGAATTGCTTAATCTTGCAATCGAAAGAGACATGTGTTTTACCGCAGGGCGAAATTTAAAGTGTGTTGGGGTTGAATCGCTTGTATCGGCGACATAAGAGAGGATTGGTTATGAAAAGTTGTTGAAATTGTGAATTTGCGAATCGAGGAAAGGGATGAAAACACTAATTTCGCATAAATTTCGTTTCCACATGGTTTGGAAATGACTGTTGGGGCCGTAGTTGCGCCCAGAAATTTATTATCTTCCATTTCGAATTTAATTTAATGAAATGTCTTTATTGGCTAATTAATTGGGTTTTAATTAGAGGCGGCATTTTTTAATTAAGTGAAGTGAATTCAGGAGCGAAAATGGTAAGCTCTATTAAATGATGGCGCCAATTAGTGACATCGTTTTGACAAAAAAATTGACATAAGAAATTATAAGTCCCACGGATATTCTAATTATTCTGGCATAATAAATTGTAAAAATTTTCAATATTTTAAGTTGTCCAAAAACTTCAATAAGCTTGAAAGTAACTTACAATAACTTAAAAGAAAAATAATACTTCGATTCAGACGCAAAAACGAGGAAAATAATGGAACTTTTTCAATTAACATTTGACCGTTTTTATGCCTAACATCACTGGGCAACGTCGACATTGCCCAGTGATCTTAGGCATTATCGAAAATGACTGGCCAATGTCGCAAATTCCATTATCCATAATAGAAATATTAATACTTTTTTGTGAAACATATTACCTCAAATTGTCCCAACAACTTCTCAGAAGCTCTTCAAACTAGATGATGGTCAAAATTTATTATGTAATGTCTTCGTACAGTCAATTCTGGCATTTCTCAACAGTAATTATCATCTTGAATATTCAAAGTTCCCTCAAAGCTTGAAATTAACTTACAGTAATTTAAAAGAAAAATAATACTTCGAGTCAAACGCAAAAACGAGGAAAATAGTGAAACTTTTTCAATTAACATTTGATCGTTTTTATGCCTAAGATCACTGGGCAACGTCGACATTGCCCAGTGATCTTAGGCATTATCGAAAATGACTGGCCAATGTCGCAAATTCCATTATTCATAATAGAAATATTAATAATTTTTTGTGAAACATATTACCTCAAATTGTCCCAACAACTTCTCAGAAGCTCTTCAACTAGATGATGGTCAAAATTTATTATGTAATGTCTTCGAACAGTCAATTCTGGCATTTCCCAACAGTAATTACCATTTTGAATATTCAAAGTTATCAAAAAGCTTGAAATTAACTTACAGTAACTTAAAAGAAAAATAATACTTCGAGTCAGACGCAAAAACGAGGAAAATAATGGAACTTTTTCAATTAACATTTGACCGTTTTTATGCCTAAGATCAATGGGCGATGTCAAAAATCCCATTATCCATAATAGAAATATTAATAATTTTTTGTGAAATATATTACTTCAAATTTTCAATTAACATTTGACCGTTTTTATGCCTAAGATCACTGGGCAACGTCGACATTGCCCAGTGATCTTAGGCATTATTGAAAATGACTGGCCAATGTCGCAAATCCCATTATCCATAATAGAAATATTAATAATTTTTTGTGAAATATATTACTTCAAATTTTCAATTAACATTTGACCGTTTTTATGCCTAAGATCACTGGGCAACGTCGACATTGCCCAGTGATCTTAGGCATTATCGAAAATGACTGGCCAATGTCGCAAATCCCATTATCCATAATAGAAATATTAATAATTTTTTGTGAAACATATTACCTCAAATTGTCCCAACAACTTCTCAGAAGCTCTTCAACTAGATGATGGTCAAAATTTATTATGTAATGTCTTCGAACAGTCAATTCTGGCATTTCCCAACAGTAATTACCATTTTGAATATTCAAAGTTATCAAAAAGCTTGAAATTAACTTACAGTAACTTAAAAGAAAAATAAAACTTCGAGTCAGACGCAAAAACGAGGAAAATAATGGAACCTTTTAAATTAACATTTGACCGTTTTTATGCCTAAGATCAATGGGCAATGTCGAAAATCCCATTATCCATAATAGAAATATTAATAATTTTTTGTGAAATATATTACTTCAAATTTTCAATTAACATTTGACCGTTTTTATGCCTAAGATCACTGGGCAACGTCGACATTGCCCAGTGATCTTAGGCATTATCGAAAATGACTGGCCAATGTCGCAAATCCCATTATCCATAATAGAAATATTAATAATTTTTTGTGAAACATATTACCTCAAATTGTCCCAACAACTTCTCAGAAGCTCTTCAAACTAGATGATGGTCAAAATTTATTATGTAATGTCTTCGAACAGTCCATTCTGGCATTTCCCAACAGTAATTATCATCTTGAATATTCTAAGTTACCCCAAAGCTTGAAATTAATTTACAGTAACTTAAAAGAAAAATAATACTTCGAGTCAGACGCAAAAACGAGGAAAATAATGGAACTTTTTCAATTAACATTTGACCATTTTTATGTCTAAGATCACTGGGCAATATCGACATTGCCCAGTGATCTTAGGCATTATCGAAAATGACTGGCCAATGTCGCAAATGTCATCATGACGTGATGAAAAAATGAAGTGTGTCGAGGGGCCAGCACGTCGATATCCACTTCCCGTGAAGTGTCATTCCGGTTACATTTTTCACGTTTCAATTTATTTGAACAATCTCCGAAATTAATTACGGAAAATGGCATAGTTGTTAAACTAACTGCAAATAATTAACGCAATTTCGCGCCGAAGCTCCACCGAATCGGTTTGTATTTCGTAGTCGCTTCAGCGAAATAGTTTCGTTCTAATCCTTACGTAACACTGGTCCGGAGAATTAATCCGGTTTGATGCGGTTTTTCATCGAAAGTTCATTTGAGTTAACAAACCAACTCTGATTCTAAGCCAGTCGCGGAATGAAGTTTTACACAATGATCTCAACGCAAAGAAGACAGTAAATGCATAGCAGCTACGTGCCCGGATTAACGATTGCTCCATTTTTTCTCCGGTTTAATCAACTTTTGCGCTCTCGCCGGAGACCTGCCGGAATTTTCGTCTCCTTGCGATAATCAAGCTCCGGACACTTTGACTGCGCGCACCGGCCATCGGTAACCCGATTTTTACTTCCTCTCGATCGGCCCAGTTAATTTCTAATAGTTCACTTTTCAACGGGTTCAATCAGCGTTCGCCGCGCACCGTTTACTTCAAGGGTGGCACTTAAAGCCGAAAAGCGATATTAAGGCGACGCAATTTTGCACTCGATTATGGTGCAAAGATTAGTGCCAGAAGAGGTGGCTGAACCCTAGTAGAAAAGAAATATTTTTAAAATATTTTTTTTTGAATATTTAAAAAATATTATTATGACATATTTGTTTTTACATAATAGCATTGACTATTGATTAGTGCATAAAACAATATTTAATAAAACTGACTGATATAAAATACAACTACAATATCATACTATAATATAATAATATATAGTAAAAAGTAACATGAAAACATATTTGTTTATATTTTAAAAATATTTTTAAAAAACATTTAAAAAATATTTCTTAAAAAGATTAAAAAAATATTTTTAAGAAATGTTTTTTAAATGTTTTTTAGAAATATTTCTAAAATGTTTTTAAAAATATTTTTAAAATGTAAAGAAATTTGTCGTAATAATATTTTTTAAATGTTCTGAAGAAATATTGTTGAAATGTTTTAAAAAGGTATGTTTTAAATTTTTTTAGAAATATTATTTAAATGTTTTAAAATGATATTTCTTAAATGTTTTTTAGAAATATTTCTAAAATATTAACAAAAGTGTCATAAAAATATTTTTTTAATATTTTTAAGAAATATGTCGGTAGCCGCAATGAACAACATTGTAACTAACAAAACGTAATTTTTCAGGAAAGCGTTTTAAAGATCCTACAGCTTTTCTTTTCCTTTTTCTTGATGAGATAATTCTTTTTTGGATTTAAAATTGATGGATACTCATTTATTTTAACTCGTATCACATCACTGTATATTTATTTTGAGAAAATTATTGATTTAACGGATTTACCAGCGTTTACCATTGTTCATAGAAATAATGTTTCCAGTTATACCATTGTAACTTCGCTTACAATTATTTTGCACCCAGAATTCTTATTGAATAAGATTATAAAGTGTTTTACAAATCATTTACTTTTTGAAATTTGTTGTAATAATATTGTAAGCTCCAATACATTGCAACTTTTTAGGCTGCTTATAACAATAATTATAATAAAATACGATATAATATTGTAGTAGTATTACTGATAACGGGGAATCATTTTTATTAATATTCGAATCTTCGGAAATATCTGAAGAACAACAAAATCTTATTAGTTACACCACCTTGAGATTTTCAGAAAATCAATTTTTCCTTTTCGGCTAGATGTATTGTTTATACTTTGCAGGATATTTTAAGCGTTTAACTACAGTCGAACTTCTCTATAGTGAACTCCTCTATAATGATTTTTTCTCTATAATGATGTTTTTGTCAGGAACGTGCATTTTTGCACGTTTTGCATATAAAAATACCTCCGTATTAAGATGTTAAGCCTCTATATAGTGATTATTCTTTGAGAAATATTTACTAACATTCTCGGGGAACGAAATTTTCGGTAATAAAAAATACAATGGATGTATTGAACATCTATTTTTTTTCTCAAATTCCGACAACCTACCTGAAAAATTCTTAGAACAATTTATTGCAAATCCCTTATTTATCGAAATTTCTACCCTCACCAAATGCATTGGCTACATTTGCATTTATACTTTTGCACTTTAGTTTCGCTTCAATTTTTGTACCACACGCATTTTAGAACGTGAAATGGCGAAACGAAAGTGTTTGAGTATCCAAGACAAATTAAAGGTGTTGGAAGACGTTGATAATGGTGTAAAGCAAAAAGACGTTGCCGCAAAATTTGGTATTGCTGCAAATAGCGTATCCGTAATTGTGAAAAATCGCGAAAAACTTAGAAAAGAAGTTAATTCGGGACGAAAAAAAATGAGGCTGTGTACATATGAAGATTTAGATGAAGCGATGTTAAAGTGGCTACAGGTGATTCGCGCCCAAAATGTTCCGGTGTCCGGGCCATTAGTAAAAGAAAAGCGTTGGTTTACGCAGAAGCCTTGGGATACTCAAATTTTCAAGCAAGTAACGGATGGTTAGACAAGTTTAAACAGAGACATAAAATTTCCGAAAAAGTAATTAGCGGCGAAAGTGCTATAATTAGTGACCATACCTGTAACCAATGGTTAAAGTCGGTTTTAAAAAAAATTTTGGACACATATCATCCTAAAGACGTCTTTAATGCTGACGAAACTGGGTTATTTTTTAAGTGTACGCCAAATAGAACTTTAACGTTTAAAAACGATAAGTGCTTTGGAGGTAAAAACAGCAAGGAGCGAATAACTGTCATGATTGGTGCCAATATGACTGGAAGTGAAAAAATGAAGCTTCTTGTAATATGTCGCAGTAGAAATCCACGTTGTTTTAAGGGCGTCAAATCGTTAGAAGTGGATTATGACTTCAATAAAAAGGCGTGGATGACCAGTCAGATTTTTGAAAAGTGGTTGCTAAAATTTGACAATCAAATGGGCAGAGAAAAACGAAAAGTTGCGTTAATTCTAGATAACTGCCCAGCCCATCCTGCGCTTATAAAATCAAAATGTAAAAACGTCGAATTGATTTTCTTACCACCAAATCTAACGTCAAAATTGCAACCGATGGATCAAGCAATCATAAAAAATTTTAAATTCCATTATCGGAAAAGGATATTAAAGAAAATTATGACCGCCATTGAAGAAAATCAAACCTACACATAGTATCATAAATCTTCCGACGTCCATATCTGAAATAGCAAAAGTATGGCAATTTGAAGTGACGGAGATTACAATAAAAAATTGTTTTGGCAAGGCAGGGTTTATTAATTTAAATTTGACTAATTGGGAGGAAGAAGATAACCTTCAATTGTCAGAATTGAAGAAATCTTGGGAACAGCTAAAAGCGTTGGACATTATTTGTGATGAAGTGGAATTTCAGGGTTTTTTAAACATTGATAAAGATGTGTTAATTACTGAATATCCTGATGACATCGAGATTTTGGAAAGTGTCAGAAAAGACAACTAATTGTCTAATTTGGAAGAAGAGGATGAAGAAGATTCTATCGAAAATCCTTCCAAAGACGAGATGGTCATGGCATTTGAGACTATTCGCGGAGGTTTGCAATGCCAAGAAAATGTTTCAGAAAGAATATTCAACGCATTAAACAAGTGTGAAACGTTCTACGAAAATAAAATAATTTTTAAGAGTACTGTGCAATCAACTTTAGACGGATTTTTTCTTCAATAAGTACATGTTGTGTAATATAAATCTGTATGTATTTCTAAATACGGAAATATCATTTCAAACAATAAATAAAATTTAACTTTCATTTTTTGTTTCATTTTGAATATCGATTGTTTTTTAAAGTGACTGCCAAAACTGTAAAATTATATGTGAATTCTCTATAGTGAAGTTTCTCTATAGTGATGTCACTATATAGAAGTTCGACTGTATTTGAAAGTTCAAATTATTTTCGGAGTTCTAGCAATTTGAAGTGAGCGCAGCAAAGTACGGCCGCATCTCGGGTTCAAACTGGTGTTCAAGATATCTGGAAATTTACTCAACCGATTTTGATAAAACTTATACCACGTATTCTTTATATTATTTAAAATGTAGCATAGGACTTTTATGATTTTAATAGCTGCATCAAAAAAAAAAATTATATTTATACTCATTTTCCGAGCGCCAAGATGGTGCCTTATTCGGTTGTCTGAGCTAAAATAACGAGGTTAGGTTGAACCAATGCAATAATTAACAAGTCTTAGTTACCATGTTGATTTTGTAGTAACTCCAAAATTTTCCTTCCACGTGAAGACATGACAATATTGTTTTAGTAACAATAGAATTCACTCGTATTCACAAAATACTAATAAAATCAAACTACCGAGTTTCGATGTTATGAAATTTTAAGCGGGAAACAACATTGTAAGTGTGCGTAGTCGTCGTGTAGTCCGATAACCATTGATGCAAGAACATTGTAAGTCAATAAATCTTAAAGGAATCAGAAGAATAACATTGTAAGAATAATTAACATTCCTATGAAAGAGCGTAAAAGAATGTATTATCCCGGCAACAACATTGTAAACTTTGGTACAATTTTATTTAAGTAAATTTGTTAGTTCTTGGAAAGGTAAAGTATGTTACAATTTTTAGGTCACGCATTAAATTTCAGTAAAATTCTTTACCATGTTTTATCTGTTGGTAAGTACGTTATTGCAGATACAATGAGATAAAAATTATTTTTTTTTTAATAAAACAACAAATAAAAAATAATTTGAGTTTACTAAATCATGTAAATCACACCAAAGATATCAAACGTGAAAAAAAGTGAAAATCGAAAAATTGCCAATTACAATGTTGTTATTCTACTTTACCGTTTTAAATATAAATCAAATCGAATTATTGTTATCGTCTTCTTTTGGTTATTGACAAATTGTTTCATTGTGTCAAATTTATCATTAAATAAACACAACAAACAATCTAATATTTTTTGAATATGGGAAAATAAATATTTTTTCTTGATCTAAATCTAATATTTCTTGAATATACAAAAATAAATATTTTTTTCGATATGTAAATCTAATAATTTTTGAATATGCAAAAATAAATATGTTTTTCTTGATATTAATCTAATATTTTTTGAATGTTCAAAAATAAATGTTTTTTCTTTACGTAAATCTAATATTTCTTGAATGTACAAAAATAAATGTTATTATTATTATTATTATGTAAATATAATATTTTTTAAATATATTTTAAAAATATTTTAAAAACATTAGAAATATTCGAAAAGATTTGAATATTTTTTAAATATTTTATAAATATTTAATAAATATTATATGCTACTAGGGAAGTTGCTGAATTTTTCTTTCATCTCCTTTTTGAATGACTTCATTTCAGTGCGTCAGCCGTCCCATTTGTTGAAAAAGAAACAATTCCCGGAATGTATCCCATTCACAATTAGAGTTGGATGGGTCCGGGAGGTTGGCGAAAACTGAAAGCTTTTCGTTTGTTTAACGTTTGTACCATTTTGCGTCCCGGAAACTAATAGAGTAAAAAAGTGCCCGTGATGGATATTTTTAATTAAAAATACGTCGCATAAAATTCTTTTACAAAGGGAACTTCTTGAATTTTGGTAATTAAAATTGCTCTCCGCTTGATTAGATTTCGCGAAATGAAATGAAGGGAAAAAATACAATAAAAACTTCCCGGAGTTTATAATTAATACAATGCGAGTTTAGTTCCGAGTGGACTTTCTGAAAGGTAGCTTTTAATTGTTGGCCTTTTTTCTTAAATCATTTGGGGTTAATTAAAATGTGCGGATATTAGATGTAATGTAAACTCGTTTCGGTTGCGCTGCAAGTTAATAAATTATCAAAAATTGGACTCTTTCAGTTGGAGATGTTAATCAATTATTTATGGATTGCTAACAGTTAATTTAACTCGGAAGTTAAAATGTTGAAATAATTACAATCTCATTCGAAATGATTTATTTATTAATGAAATTAGTGGCTAGATGAGGTTGTTTTAGTCAAATTTGACTGATGCAACCCTGAAACACCTGTGGTCGACAACTTCCTAATTGGTCTCAGTTTATCTGCTTTAGTTCTGGCCATTTGGGAATTGCGAGCGGTTAGATGCACATCTGACTAGGTGTCACGGATTCAGGTCAATGGGAAACAAGCATCATTGTAATAATGAGACATTTTGAGATTCATGAGTTTCCACAAAACAGTTTAGAAAACAGTCTGGCACTGTCATACAAACTTCAAGAAATAAACTGAATTTAATTTTATATAAAATAACCCTTCTAAATCAATGGTTTCAGCTTAAGCTAAAAGAGCAGTCAAAAATCACAGTCAATACGCCAACCAAAACGTGGAAGTAAGAAAAGGTTTTCATCTCTTTACTACTGCCGCTAGATGTCACGAAATCTTTTCTCTTTCCAACTTAAATATTTTCATTTCATTCATTTCATTTTTGAAAAATAAATCAATACGAGTAGTGCACGACAAAATTATAAAACAAATTTGAAAATTGTGAAGTCCATTTCACCACCGTTACCGTTTTGTAAAATAAAACACAGCTGAAAGACTTTTAGCTCTGGTTTCGATTTCCAGGTGGCACTTTCCAGTTACCGAAAAATCCACTTTCCCCTGACACCAGAATTCAAATTGAAAATCTTTTTTAAAAATTCAACCAACTGTTAGATTGTATTTGTTGTTCATACATTGCTTCCAGACTGGTTCAATAACATTCAGTTAGTTCTTGACCTAATTCATGCATGATTTACCAAGTTTCAGCTTTTGGCCCTTTTATTTTTTTTATAGAATAACTGTCGACTCAAATGTTACAAAAAAAATACTGCCAACAGAGCATTTAAATTCAAATGAGTGTACAAAATTTCAAAAAAATCGGTTGGCTCATTTTGAGCATAAAAAATACAATGACAGATGTCTTATACACAGTGTTTCATGTAACTTTCCGAGGCCTACAGTCAATGCACGCAACCCAATATTTAAAAATCACAACATGCTATATACAAAAAACATATAAGTACTTAAGTTTCATATCTTTGGAAACTCCTGATAAAAATAATCTACGAGCGTCACAAAAATGCAGTTGTTTCAGCCAGATTATACAGGCATCGTTACCCTGAGCAATCGGTCGTTCGTACGACATAAACAGGTCTACGATTTGTTCAATTTTGAAGAACAAGAACAAAATAAAATAATACGTTCAGAATTGTGGAAATGAATCTTCAAAAATTGTTTCCAACAGACACGGTATAGTGATGGATAAAATGGAACGATCTTTGTCGTCATGGATTGATGATCAACATCAAAACGGTGTCTCTCTGAGTTTTCCAATTATTCAAGCTAAGGCTCTTAGTTTGCATGAAGCTTGGAAGACTTGATTAACTGAAGATTCTAACACTGTGTTTCAAGCAAGTAATGGCTGGTTCGACAAATTTAAAATGAGGTATTCTTTGCATAATATTAAATTCACTGAAGAATCGGCTGATGTACATAAAGGTGCTGCAAAAGAATTTATTTCCTCGTTGTCCAAAATTATTGTAGATGGAGAATATTCTCCTAGCCAAGTATTTAATGTAGACCAGACAGGTTTACTTTGGAAAAATGCCCAATCGTACATTCTTATCGAAGAAAGAATCAGTAGCCCCTGGACATAAACCTACTAAAAACCGATTGACATTGCTTCTTGCTGGAAACTTAGCTGGCGATTTAAAATTGAAGCCAATGTTAGTTTATCAATCAGAAAATCCCAGACCATTGAAAGGGAAATATAAAGAATTTCTTCCAGTCATTTGGAAATCTAATAAAAAGCCTGGATTACTGCATTAATATTTAAACATTGGTTCACTTCTCATTTCGTGCCGGCAGTAAAGACAAAAAATCTTCAATTTAAAGCATTATTAATCTTAGGCAATGCTTCAGGACACCCGAAATCTCTGCAGAATTTGTACACCGAAATCAATGTTGTGTTTCTTCCTCCCAATACTACCTGTCTCATACAGCCCATGGACCAAACAGTCATAGCTACGTTTAAACGATATTATATGAGGACAATAATGAATCAGGCCATCAAGGCAACTGACAGGGAAGCTGGGCCTACATTAAGTGATTTTTGGAAAAATTATAATATATGGAATGCAATAAACAGTATTGGTGACTCGTGCGCTGAAATAAAAGAGTCAACAATGAAAGGTTCCTGGAAACAATTATGCCCACAAATGATGAATGATTTTATAAATCCTGAAGAAACTCCGGAAACTATCAAAAATGAAATAGTTAACCTAATGAATGAACTAAACTTGGACGTCAGCAACGGAGATGTTAATGAGTTGATTGAATCTCACTCAGTATCTCTGTCAAATGAATACTTAATTGAGCAACAAGAGTTAAAGAAAATACACAATGAAAGTGAGGAAGAAGAAGCTGATAAAGTCGTCCAGACTTTGACAATCAAAAATATGAATGAAGCCTTCATGCATTTTGACAAATGTTTGACTATCATGGAAGAATGTGATCCCAATGGAGAACGTATAGCTCAAGTACGTAGGGCGATTGAAAAAGACACAGCATGTTATACAGGGTGATGAAATAAAGGTGCCCGTGCGTAGCGACATGTTATAGACGATTTCTAACGAAACACGAATTTGAAAGCCAAAACAAAATTTGTTGTCTCTTCACCAAGATATAAGCTTTCCTATTCAGACAATAAAAATCTATACGATTAACAATTTTGTAATAATTTCATTATTAGGGTCTAAATTTGATGCAGTTGATGGTGCTTTAAAAAAAAAAATGGTAAAAAATCTGTTGAAACCAACTTTATTACCGATGTCAAAAGTATGGTTTCTTGGCTCTGAGGAGAATTTATCAATGTCGCAACATCGTACATCTCCTAGGAAACGTTGGCAACAATAATTCACTTTTCAATGTCAGTTCTCTTGTCAAATTTGAACGATACAAGTTAAGTCCTCTAAAGTCTTAAAATGGAATACAATTTCAGCGAATATTTAGACATGTTGTTCAGCTTGGGTGCATCCGATAATAACGCTTCAGAAGCTGCTAGGGAATATGCTAGATTGTATTCATATCGACGACATCCAGATGTTAAAGTAATTAGAAGAGTGGAACAAAGATTAAGGGAAAATGGACAAGTATTGCCGATTTCTGTAAATCGTGGACGACCTCATGAAGTTCGTACACCAGCGTTGGAAGAAGCAGTTGTGGAAGCGGTAGAGAATGAACCAGGACAAAGTATACGAGGATTAGCGCGACAGTTTCAAGTAGATTATCGAACAATACAAAGTATACTCGTCGATGAACATTATCATCCTTATCACTACATTAAGGTGCAAGCTCTTCGTCCAGGCGACTATCTTTCTAGAGTGCAATTTTGCCAATGGTTACTTGAGCGTCACGGTAACAACCCTAGGTTTATAGAGAACATTTTATGGACAGATGAGTGCTATTTCTCTCAAGACGGCATATTCAATCAGCATAATAATCACATATGCGCAACCGAAAATCCCTTCGCATTGCATCCTCGTGCACATCAGCAACGCTATGGAGTAAATTTGTGGGGTGGCATCATTAATAGTAACCTCCTAGGACCATTTACGTTACCTGCAAGATTAAATGCAGAAAATTTTCTACAATTTTTGCAAAATGATTTTCAAATTTTGCTTGAGGATTTGCCCCTTGCTATTTTCAGACAAATGTGGTTACAAATGGATGGCGCACCTCCTGGTGTGATGAGGCTTATCCAAATAGATGGATTGTTCTGATCTTAATCCTTGCGATTTCTTTCTCTGGGGTCACCTCAAAAATTTTGTATATGCCACTCCGATAAGCAACATAGAAGAGTTAAGATTAAGGATTAACGCAGCGGTTGGTACAATAAATGCCCCTATGCTTCAAAGAGTAAAGGAAAACTTAATTCGAAGAGCAATACTGTGCATTGAAGTTGAAGGGAGACATTTCGAGCAGTTGCTATAAAATTTAATCCAAACGATGGGCTCTATGCAAGAAGTCTCTTAAGCCACTTTTTCGTATTTTGAGATATTTAAATTTTTTTTCAATTTGATTTGGAAATTATATTATTTCGATTTTGATTGATATTTTTGTACTAAATAACATGGTTAGGGGTCTTTTAAACGGAAATCAGTAAGTGCGATCAAAAGTTCATCCATTCTTGTCAGAAATAGCGCAAATAGTAGAAAATTTCTACGTCACTTAAGGACTTTTTGCATAGAGCCCTTCAATTACCTGTTTGTTGTGCATTATTGTTTAATTACATTAAATTCTTTTGAAATAAAAAAAGTTACGTCAACGTGACAGTTGTTTATCTTACGCAAGTGACAGTATCGGTCAGTGTTGGTTGCTTAGATACAAGAAGTGGGCCTACCTGAAAGTAATACTTTAGAAAAAGAAATATGTGCAGTATTGCCACGTTGTGCTCTTAAAGTGCCTTTACATTATAGGATTTGTCGCAAGATTAGTCCTAGGACTAGTCCAATAGCAAGTTTTGACGCCTTTACATTGTAGGATTTTTCGCGCGACTCCTGACTTTCGACAAGTCTTGGGATTTTTATGAAAGTAGCGCGTCCCTACTTTGTTTCGACTAGTCGTAGGATTTTCGACTCGACGCATGCGCATATGAGTCTGGTCGCCAATGTGATCGCTTGCAACTCGCAATTTGTTTTGATAATTGAGGTTATGGTAAAAGTTCCCGGTTTTTAAAATGACAAGTACGGAAGAAAAAGTAAGTTTAAAAGCAACTGTAAGTAATCGTTGGATGATTTTTCAAACTTTATTTTCTTAAAGGGGACAACAACACAAAATACAAATTTCGGTTAAATGATAGATTGGAGTAAAATATGACCACTTTACATATTCTCAGAAGTTCAGGTATCAAGTTGAAAGCGCTGGGCGCTTAAGAAAGGGAGCTCTGACGTCATCGGGGCAAACAAGTTGCACTGGGACAGTGAGTTCAGTGGGGTTTTAACGGAACTTGATGCACTTTACGATTTGTTTTGTTCAGTTTTAATATCCGCAACGTTTTTGTTTAGCCAGAAAAATGCCTAGTTGTTGTGCCTATGGTTGTAATAATTCAACTTACCGGAAAAATAACCGCGAAAATGGCATCTTTTTTCACCGATTTCCCAATCGTGATCGATCTCCGAAAAGGTTCTCTGCGTGGGTCACTTACTGTAAGAGGAAGAACTTTAAACCTAGTGCTGAATCGCGTTTGTGTACCAAACATTTTAAAAAGGTTGATATAGACGAATCGCAATTACTGAAGTTAAAGTTAGTGGGCAATGGGCAATTACGAGGACCAACATTAAAACCGGGTGCAATACCTTGCGTAAAATTGGATGGCATTAATGGCAATGTTTTGCAAAAAAGAAATATCGCCGAATTACCGTCGACATCTTCAAGTGAAGAAATCAAAATTACTTCCCGCCAGTTTAGATATGAAAAGAAAAGACGTCAACAAATTGTAACCGATTTATTATCCGTTGACAATAATTTTTCAACAGAAGTTAACAGCATACTAAAAGCACCTGAATCATCATTTACTTTTCATACCGACTCTGAAGATTTAAACAAAAATATACAGTGTGAATTAGGCACTGAAGTACTCAGAAATTTTATACCATCGCTTGACAGAAATGAAAATCCAAATGACACCAGTTTTGAATATAATGAATCAGAAGAAAGTGATGACGATAGCGACGTGGAGCAAATGTTAGAGAAAGAGTTTGAAAATCAGACGACAAATCATGGGTACTATTTTGTTGCTTGGACCTGTTTACTTCAACTTTTTAGCATATGTAGTGTATGTAGTGAGCAAATAAAAAATGTGACCCATTACACTAAGGGCACGATGTTGTGTGTTAAAACTGTATGTGAGTGTGGTAAACAATGTGTTTGGTATTCTCAGCCTATGGTAGGAAAAACATTTGATGTAAATAAATTGATGTAAGTAGTTTAAATATTTTTTACTTTTTGATGACTTACAAAAATAATACAAAGATAATATAAAGATAAATAAAAATACTAAATACTAAGCGGGTAGTATCGAGAAGGGCTTAAAACCTATATAAATTCCATTTTCATCGGGAAATGTTTTGCGGATTTTGGCAACGACACATGACGGAATGATCACTCTATTTCCATGACCTATTGCCGTCCAAGAGTTTACCCAATATATAAATTGCTTGTAAGCTAAATATCTCCATGTTTTATTAGGAACAACATCCACGGACAATAAACGTCTTTTATATCCACTTTTCGTTTTTAAACATGTTGTGACGACATATATTTAAAATTTCCGTATCGAGGATCAATTTTTCAAAAGAACGATTTAAAATAATGCACGACACTGTTTCAGTTTTAACACTTGCCACATTTTTTTGTTCAGTACAACACACACTTTCTTCATTTGTCACCATTTGTTGACACTTTGTGCACTTACACCATGTAATAGTTCCGACCCGATTCGTGGCGTCCAGATACTCATTATCTGAATCTTCACTTATTATACCGTCTCCAAAAATTTCTTTTTCAGGTTCGTATTGATACGGCTGCATTGTTTTACACGCCAGCGTTACTTGTAAATATTTTAAAACAGCCGCATTGGCTAAATGTTTCAGAATAATAGAATTTTTCAATTCTATTTCATGCATATTGCTAACACGTGTCCGGCGCGCTTGCCCCGATGACGTCACACGAAATATTTCAAAGAGCTGTAGCAGCCAGATGGCTCAACATAGCGATTTCGGATTTTCTCCTTATTGTTTGCAATTAAGTATACTATACATTAATTACATTTTTGTTTTTACAATTTCTGTGTTGTGATCTCCTTTAAGCCGAATATTACCTGGACCAAATCAATGTTGGTTCATTTTTTGGAACAAGTTGAACAACATCCATGCCTCTACGACAATAAACATGCATTGCACGCAAATAAACATGCAAGAAGGAATGCATTATTTGAACTTGTGGAGACACTGAAGCAGTTTGATTCGAAGATCTCTCAAGAACATGTTAAGGGAAAATTATCAAATATCCGTTCCCAGCTGTCACGAGAAATAAACAGAGGGAAAAGAAAACGTTCAGGTGCTGGAACAGATGAATATGAAGAGGAACACGTTTGGTGGTATGAAAGAGCACAGTTCTTGATTCCTTGTATCCTACCAAGGAAGAGCAAAGATTCTATGCATAATGACATTGTAAGTACCTAAAGAATATTAATTGTTGAAAAAGGACGTAATGAAAATATCTATTTCTCAGAGTACTACAGAAAGTCAGATCGAAACAGAACTGTACAATAACCTAGATGATACCTCAGACATGGAATTATCGGAAAACAATTCGATGTTGCAAGCATGTTCACGGCCAACCAAAAAATGCAAGAGGCAGGAGGTTGAGGAAGATCCAGTGCTCAAAAAAACAGTAGACGCATTAGAGGTTTTGAACAGTCAGCTGTTGTTTTCAAGTAACGAGGTATCCGATAATGGTACAACTGCTTTTGGGAAATATGTGGGTTCTGAATTGTCACATATAAAGGACGCAGTACTTCTTAATGAAGCGAAGTTTGAAATTAGTGGAATCTTATACAAATACAAAAAAAGTTTTCTGACAAAAAACATTCCAAACGAAGATTGTTAAAAAAATACATTTGAGTTATAATTATATAGATTTAATTGCAATTTTTTTACACTTCAAAATTAAAGATAAAACAATTTTTTAAAATTCAAGTTTTTAACAGCTTCCCATTGCCATGGTACAAATCCTATTCCATTAAAATATTCTGTAAACTTTCTCCGTATTTCAATGGGTTCATTTGCAGGTCTAGGAGTAGATCTTTTTTCTAGACCAGTAATAAATGTATTTTGTCTCCATCGTCCAGGTGTTAGAGTCGTTAAGTCTGTATTTTCAAAATCACCTCCGTGAAGGTACGACTTTCCATCTTGACTTTTAATAAAATTATGTAGAACGCAACATGTCAAAGTAATACTTTGTACTTTTTCCACTGACAAATTTATGTCCGTCTGGAGTACCTGGAAACGATTGGCTAAGATTCCGAAGGCATTTTCGACAATTCTTCTCGCACGACTCAACCGATAGTTAAATATTCTTTCCTGGTTTGAAATTCGTAGACCCCAGGGCTTCATCATACGATTTGTTAGACGAAATGCATCATCAGCTACTATGACATAGGGTAAACAGACATTTGTATTTGGTAAAGTTCTGGCTTCGGGGAAGTTCAATAAATTTCTCTCTACTGCATCACATAAAACCGAGTTGTTGTAGACTCCCCCATCACTAATTCGCCCATTACACCCTACATCTACGAAAATAAAATTATATTCTGCATCAACCAGGGCGAGTAGTACGATGCTATTGAACCCTTTATAGTTATAATAATAGGAACCATCCGATTTTTTAGCTCTGAAAGCAATATGTTTACCATCTACAAAATCTCAAATTATTTAATCACTTTAGACAGTAACTTGTAGCAGTACCTAAGGCACCCAGGCAGTTTGGAAAATTCCACAATTGTTCAAATCCTTTTGAGATTGTTTCCCATTCTTCTGGTGTCCTTGGCGTCTATAAAAAAAAAAGAATTTAGTTAAGTACCACAAGTTCAGAGGCCTTAATATTTGAACTCACCTTTAGATATTCATTATGCAAAACAGCATAAATTGCTTTTACTGTTTCTGGAATTAATATCGAAAGGGATGGTACAGAAATTCTAAAATCATAATGGAGACTGGTAAATGTTTCACCAGTTGCGAGGTAGCGAAGAGTAACTAAAAGCCTGTAAAATGACATTTGTTTTGTAAATGTATACATATACATGGTATCAAATAACTTGCCTTGTTTTGCTTGAAATACATTCACGTAACACCGTATTACGTCTCCCAATAATAGGTTTCACTTTTTCCAATAGCATATAAAATGTTTTAACCGTCATCCGCGTAAAATTTTTAAAACTGCGCTCATCTTCTATTTGTAATTTCCCAAAAATTAAATTCGAAAGCCCTAGTCCCTCATCTCGTCGAAGTAGCCACTGTCGAGCCCATATTTTTCTGGAACGAATGCCTTTGGACCTTTTCCTTTTACGATTTATCAATGTTCTTTGCAATAACAGCAAAAGAACAGAAATCAGTCAGCCCGGAATGCACTGATAATACGGCGCATGTTTATTTATTTATTTCACTTTAGTAAAACACAGTGCTCGTCTGCAAGCGTGATTTTGACAATTTGACATTTGACATTTAAGTCGAAATATTTGTCCCACAGTGTGAACGGCTCAAAACATATAAATTTATATTTTCAATCCTAGGACTTGTCCTGGCTATTTGTCTTAATACAAGTCCTAGGAAAAATCTTATAATGTAAAGGCACAAACTGTTTTAATTTTAAACAGAAATTTCTTGGACCACTTTTGTTGCGATTTCCACAATGCTTCAACAGGAAGCATTGTCCCGATATCAATCACGGGCACCTTTTTTTCATCACGCTGTATACACATCTAAAAAAATACATTGCAAGAAAAAATATTATCTTAAATCGATATAATGATTGAATCTAGATATACG
This sequence comes from Dascillus cervinus, assembly GCA_949768715.1. Taxonomy (NCBI): domain Eukaryota; kingdom Metazoa; phylum Arthropoda; class Insecta; order Coleoptera; family Dascillidae; genus Dascillus; species Dascillus cervinus. The sequence goes on from OX458322.1 coordinate 22,544,672, forward strand.
TATATACAACTATCCCACGGGACATTCGCAACAACAATTACAATACATCACACAGTGGCGAGATTAAAAGATTAAAGATCGTCCACTCGATCGGCTTTTTTCTTAAGTTCAACCTGCTGATCTTCCATTCCCCTCGCGCGATTCAGCCGGCCCTGAAGATCGACGTGTTTCTCCAAAAAATCCCCCACTCGAACGGCTTCTTTATGAAGTTCAACCAGCTCATCTTTCATTCCCCTCATGCGATTCTGCCGGCCCTGAAGATAGTCATGTTCCTCCAAACGATCGTCCACTCGAACGGCTTCTTTATGAAGTTCAACCAGCTTATCTTTCATTCCCCTCACGCGATTCAGCTGGCCCTGAATGTCGATCAGTATTTTAATTAGTGACCTGTCGATTTCAACCTCTGCGGTGAGATCTCCATATGTGTCTAATTGGGCTGCTAATTGGTCAACTCTGGCTTTTAATTTGTCCATCTCTGCAGTCATGGCTTGAGGTTTGGCCACTGCTTCTCCAACGTTGCCACCAGTCGGAGCACCTCCCGCCTGATAAGCTTCAAGTTCCCTTCGAAGTTGATTGGTTTCTTGTTGGATGTTGGCTAGTTTGGCGGAATATTTCCTGTGCACGTCGACTGTATTTAGCAAGGATTCAATTTCTTTTTCGAAAACTGATATTTCATCCAATCCACAAGGATCGCATCCGCTCGTGGTCGCAACAGTTGAAGACACAGCACTTACCGCACCGCTGGCAACTTGGCTCTGCAAATACTCACAAATGGAAGCAATGTAAACAAAAATTGGAGTTAACCTTTAACGTTTGTAGCTCCGAATCTTGGAGCTCCTTCCTCAAGACATCACCTTCTTTCAGTATTCCTTTCTGATTTTCCAGTAGCTCGATGATGCTCATCAAGATTTTGCGGTGTTGCTCGCACTCGGCTTCTTTGGCCTAAAAGACACTTTTAAATTCGTGGAGGATGAGTAGAAAATGTTTTACGGCAAGGGCGTTCTTCAGGGATATTATTTCCGCGTCCTTGTTGATGATCTGAAAGTCATCACCTTCATCTGCGACTCCACCGTAAAGATTCGTTTCTCTTCGATCTTTCGAAGATGCTTCTTGTGCGCACACCGTTGACTTGGCCGCGGCCGAACAAGTGGAAGCAGCGTCGGGTTTAACATCTCCATCAGTTGATGACGGTGGGGCTCCAGGAGTTGCCGATGCTGATTTGCTGGTGGTGCTTTCGCCGATGTCTTCATCGGTATCGGTTAGATCTCCTGATCTAGCGGTTCCGGCTCCTCCAGCGCCTTCACTTCCAGCAGCTCCCGCTGCCCCACCTGTTGAGGCCCCTTTACTACTGCCAGGGCCCGTGACCATCGACTCCAAACCGTCGATAGCCCTATTCATGTCCCTTTTCTAAAATCGACAATAATTACACAAATCAAACTGCGATTGAGCTTATACCATTCCTTCCAGTTGACGTTTCTGATCTTCGGTGAGGTCATATTTAGAGTACATGTCGATCAAACGCTGCAGATATTCGATACTCTTCATTCTTAGAGGTTTCTCGAATGTTACGTGTTGTGTCAACAAAAACAATTTTTTTGATTTAATAGCCATCTATTTGGAAATTTTTGGAGGGAAATCAGACAGCACTCAATCTTTTTAATTTTATTAACTTATATATCTGTACAAGAGAAGCAGATCTCATACTGATTTAATTTAACCTTCTATGTTACAAGTTTTTGTTAGTCTAAAATACAGAATTTGTTTTTAATTGACTGTACAGTAACCATGCGGAAAAACTACCTGAAATCTAAATAAGACTTAACAAATCAACAATAAATAGTTGACATCAACAGTTCACGTTAGTGAGAAATGAATACTCTGTTCACTCTATCACAGTACACCGCCCTTATCCTTAAAAGTCCAGTATCTAAAAAAATTTAAAAAATCGGTAATACTGAAATTGGCATACTAGACAATGCTCAACCAAAACTGTTCCTTCAACTAAAGGGTGCGTAGCACTAATTTCTACACTAGTCATCCAAACAACTCATTTTTTTCAACCATTACATTTTGTAACATTACAAATCATTGGGGGAACTGCGATGCTAAAGGGCAGTTCATAAACAAAAAATAAATTGTGCTGGAATAATACGAAAAAGAAGTTACGACATGCAAAAAATAAAAGCTGAATTTCAACTTTTTTTTTGAAATTTCACCTATTTAAGTTAAAATTTCACCCTTTTCAAAAAAGTTTAAATTTCAAGGAAAAAGCTAAAATTTCAACTTTTTAAAAAAGGTGAAATTTTAACTTTTTTAAAAAAGGTGAAATTTTAAGGAAAGAGCTGAAATTAAAAGGAAAACGCTGAAATTTCAACTTTTTTAAAAAGGTGACATTTTAAGGAAAGAGCTGAAATTACAAGGAAAACGTTGAAATTTCAACTTTTTAAAAAAGATGAAATTTGAAGGAGAAAGCTGAAATTTCAACTTTTTAAAAAAAATGAAATTTGAAGGAAAAAGTTGAAATTTCAACTTTTTTAAAAAAGGTGAAATTTTAAGGAGAGCTGAAATTACAAGGAAAACGCTGAAATTTCAACTTTTTAAAAAAGATGAAATTTGAAGGAAAAAGCTGAAATTTTAACTTTTTGTTGTTTTTTTGCACGTCCTAGCTGCGGTTTCATAGAAAAGAACACAAAAACTGAACATACCTCAATAGTATAACTATATATTAATTATGTATATACACATCTAAAAAAATACATTGCAAGAAAAAATATTATCTTAAATCGATATAATGATTGAATCTAGATATACATATATACAACTATCCCACGGGACATTGGCAACAACAATTACAATACATCACACAGTGGCGAGATTAAAACCCCGACCTAAAACGCGAGTGGAACAGACTGTAGAAACTCCTTAATCTAGTGCTATGTAATAAGCTCAAGAGATAAAATATTGTCATGTAATCAGTAACTATGTAACTTATCGAGCAGTTTCAAGTTACACTAACGAACATTATTAAACTGTGATCCATATTTCTACATCTTCAATGCCCTCTCATTCCTTGCTCCGTCTAGGAAGCATCCCTGAAAACAACAGTTAAATCTCCACCGATCCGATTGTTCCGCTCTCACCTTGTAGCTTTGTCCATAACCGTTTTGAGTCTCTGTTCCGTTACAGATGGCACTAACTTCTGCACCATTTCGCAAATAAAAGCTTCACTAATCCCCGGGCTCGCCTTCTCGGCCAATTCAAAAGCGTTCTTCAACTCCTCGATGGCATCGTTCGCTTTGTGGGACGTTTCGGCTCCGCGGCCATTATAATGATGTTTTCTCTGCAACTGAAACAGAAAATCAAATAAGAACCGGCCCCGAGAACATCCCGACGTGCGGGCCAAGTTGTGCAACTTACTTCCGAAATTAGGGGATAAATAAGTCCGGAAAGACAGGGAGTGCGAATTTCTTTTTTGTTTCCGGCATTCGAATGTTCCCTGGACACCGGCCTTCTGTTGATTTTTTTCTCCACTTCCGGTTCTCCTCTGTGATCCAACGGACTTAAATCTCTCGATATCCTCTTTTCGCGCTCTTTGACGTCCCTGTCGCGGTCCCTCTCTTTCCTGTTTTCCTGTTGTGGTTGCGGCGTGCTGGCGGTCCTCGACTGTCGAAAAAGTCACAATCAATTTAAAAATCAACAAACCGTTTCGATGTACCAACCGGAGCTGCTTTATCAGGTCGGTAATGATTAAGATTGGAATCTTTGGGCGGCGATTTTGCTATTGTCGGACCGGATCCGTTCTGAACTTTATGGGTGATTTTATGGTTGGGCGCTATTTCATCAGGGAGGGGTTTAATCAAATGGTTTCCTTTAACAGTCATATTCCAAGGATCATCTAAGTCATTTTCCTGCTTGGGTTCCTCACTAAAATTTCAATCTCAATTAAGTCCGCCGAATTTTCGGCCCACTTACGAATCAGAATTTTCCGATTCAGTCTCGCTCTCTTCGTTTCGCGTGCACTTCCACTTCTTGTACCTATCGATAAGATCAATCAAATAGGAATTTTTCTTAGCTTTCCTAATGAAAGCGAATTTGAGCAGTTCTTTGGCCGTCGGTCTCTGCAAGAGGAAACAATACCATCATCAATCACACGAATTATTTTTTTTCTACGCCCATAATTTAATCGATTTATTTGACAGTTACAAGTCGTACCTTAATGATGCCCATTAAGATACAAATTTTTCATTAAGTTACAAATTTATAACCAATGGAAATGCAACATTACTAATATTCGCTCAATATCAAGAGTATTGCCATGAGGATGGGCGGATCTAAAACTTATCAATTTTGACAGTTCTGGTTCCTAGTTACTGTTAGTCTATTAAATTTTATCAATTAAATCGTTGAAAATGTGCGATAGTGACGATGAAATCAAAAATTCAACTCTACCAGAAATTGTGGAACAAGCTACAAGAGTTGAAAATAACTGATTGCCCGTAAAATTGGCAAAAACCTACGGAAAATTTTACTTCCAATTTATGAATTGGAGGGAGAAAAGTAAAGTTAAGAGTTTTTCGGGGAATGTGTTAATTGTTTATTTTGATGAGTTGTCTATAAAATTGAAATCCACAAGTTTATGGACATATTATTTAATTTTAAAATCTACGTTGTGTATTAAACATAAGGTGGGCATATCCAAATATCTCAAATTACAAGCCCTATTGAAAATCAGAAGGGTATACACCCAAAAAATCTAAAACGTTTTCTACAAATGAAATCAAATTATTTATTGGAAAAGTCCCAGATGTTAAATATTTATTGTCGAAAGTAAGTAAATTTTAGTTTTCAATGTAATATAGTACCTATATGAAAAACTGTTTTTTCATAGGTGGCATGTATCTTTGGTATTATGGGCGCTTGTAGAAGGCATGAGCTACACAAGTTGGAATTTAAAGATGTCAATGATTTTATATCAACCTTTTTAGTGACAATTAAAGATACAAAAACAAAAACTACACGAAAATTCACAGTTACGGGAAAGTATTATGAAATATGCAAGCAGTACATGAATCTTCGTCCAAAAAAATGTATTACCCCATCCTTTTTTATTAATTACATAAACGGAAAATGCACCATACAAAACGTAGGAATAAATAAATTTGGGAACATGGGAAAAGAAATTGCCGCTTACTTAAATCTTCAGGATCCCAATTTATATACCGGACACTGTTTTCGTCGTAGTTCTGCTACAATATTGGTTGATGCTGCTGATGATATTACCTCACTAAAACGTCACGGTGGGTGGAAATCCACGACAGTGGCCGAAAGTTATAATGACGAATCAATTCAAAATAAAATCAACGTAGCGGATCAAATTTTGAATTCAATTGAATGCAGCCAAACCAACAATTTACTAAAAATTGCTGCATCAACATCAACAATAACATCCACCAATATTAACACAAAAGTGCCGCAGCTGTATTTTAATAATTGCACCATCAATAATATAAATCAAAAAGAATAATTATGAAATTTCCTTTTTTTGTTAATTATTTAATTTTCAGATATCGATACCTCAGTTCTATGTTGTAACAACTAAAAAAACTCATTTTTGTGTTAAGCACATCATTCAAAAGGAAAAGTGTAGGGTCAGTTGTTCAACAGTGAACCATCTAATTTTGTGGCCGAGTTTGTAGCTTATCTATTGGGATTTCATTTTTGCAAACTGTTTACCAGTTAAATATGATAAATAATCTTAAAGTTTGCGGTGGGCTAAATCTATGGAAAATCAAGTTTTTGAGATATAGCCGTTTTTTTCTTTTTTGTACTTTGGTTCACTGTGAGACACGGGTGTGATACAGTGAACCAGATAAATAATAGGAGTTTTAGATGGAAATAAAAAAATTTATTAGAAAAGTATAGAACAAATATTGAACCACACCCACCACTATCGTAGAGAAACTTAATAAATTTAGCGTACGACTGTTTTCTTCTTAACCACTTCCTTTCTACGCTTGCTTGCCTGTCTTGCTTCTTCAATCACATTCATTTCGGGTGTATCCGTCGCAATCATGCTTTTGCCAGTTTTGCCGCACCCTGTATGCACAGTGAACCGGTAGTTCCACAGTGAACCAGTGGTTCACTGCTGGACACACAAACATGGTTCACTGTGAACTACCCGGCAATTTTACAAAAACTAAATTCTAAAAAAAAAACCGTTTGATAAAGTAACTCATTTTGCTAACTAAACTGATAGAGCCTTATCCATTTATAATAGCAAACGGTAGCATAAACAATAGCTACAGAAACAAAGCTAATATGAAAATTTCAACTTAGCGTTTGATTTTTACTTCCGCACTCAGAAAACACGTTGCTGCGGGTTTACCAACGATGCGTCATTACAGTTTATCAGTAACTACAATACAACTTTGAAGTAAGATCTAGCAAATTACAACAGATGTCGCCATAAACGTAACATTTTGAATTCGTTGAAAACGAGGAGTGGTTCACTGTTCCTGCTTGGTTCACTGTTGAACAACTGACCCTACTTTATTCAATTCGAAAGAGTTACAAGTCAATTTTCAAAATTCGTTTGTAGATGACCCACAAAACGAAATTTTGTGCAAAGTTCATTAGTGTAACAACTCTTTTTTTTTTGTAAATTTTCAGAAGTGTAAGTGTAAATGAATAATTATTAAGTATTCCAATTATTATCCGTAAATTCCTTAGCACAAAAAAGTTATAGTAAAGTCAAGAAAATTATTATTTTTTTTAAAATACGATTATCTCAAAACTTGAATTTTTGACTTCTTACATTATAGAAATGAGGTATCGATATGTTTGTGTTTTTTAATACATTTAATACATTTTGAAAATGAAGCGTTTGTTTTTTAAAATTATGACTGGTCGTAGAAAAAATAGTGTATGCAACTCACATTTAATGGCTATTAAGATACTCATATTCATTACGACACTCGTGTCTTAATAGTTACCATTAAATGCTCATTGCATAATATACTATTTTTGGCAGTACAATTTCATTAATTCAATCATTATTTTCACTCGGATAATTACAACACTCGCTTGCGGCGCGTGCGAAAATTTCGCCCTCGTACATTTTTACAAAATTGAAAGCTTACATTTTCCGGGTCCTTATTGAGGCAGGCTTCGACGAAATCTTTGAACTGTTTGGTGTAATTTCCGGTCAATTGCGGGGGATTATTTTTGGGTATCAGAAACAGCACCCGCATGGGATGCATTTCCGAATTGGGCGGTTCTCCCTTGGCCAGTTCGATGGCGGTGATTCCCAAACTCCAGATGTCGGCTTTCGAATCGTAAGCCGACTGTTTGATGACTTCGGGCGCCATCCAGAACGGCGTGCCGACGAAAGTGTTCCGTTTGCTGGTGGTGTTGGTCAGTTGTCCCGCAACGCCGAAATCGGCCAATTTGACGTCGCCCATTTCGCTCAGGAGAACGTTCGCCGCCTTGATGTCTCGATGCAGTTTGCGTTCGCTGTGCAAATAATCGAGGCCCTTGAGGACCTCGCGAAGAATTATGGCGATGTGCATCTCCTCGAAATTTCCGGCTTTCATCAGGTCTAAGGCGGATCCGCCGCCGAGGTACTCCATAATGATCCATAATTTCGTTCCCTGCAACGAAATTTACATGAAAGTATCGGCTGTTAGATTAAACGCAACCTACGCTCTCTCTCAAGTTACAATTGCGGCAATAACCGATGAAGCAAGACCATTGTTATTTTACGGCCCCTGAAGGCTTGGCCATAATGTCACCGACGAATCCAACTGTTAAATAGGATGCGATCGTTCGATTTTTCAAACCAAGCAACCGCATTTCAAGTACGTACGTACACTGTCGGTCAACTAAAACGGAACTTGATTCTCGAATATTTTTTTGCTGAAGATTTCTCGTGTATTTATTTACACTCAAATATGGCACGCCGTTTTGCTTTTTAATGACATAATAGAAATTCGTCCAGAGAAAAAAGTTTCAAGAAAAAATTGTTCAAAATAAATTGGAAGTCGGTGAAATAAATTAAAATTATATTAGAGTATATAATTCTTGAATTCAAATTACGTCAAAACATAATAATAATTGCATGAATCCTTATTATATCTATAAATAATAAAAATTCGAAGAATTATTTTTATGTTTTTAAAGAAATAAACCGCTGGTATACATTGGGGCTGTTTTCAAATTTTTAATATGTCCAAATTTAATATTAATATTTTTTTCCGGTGATCGTTGATTTACGGGTCGAAGTAATGAATAGGAAATCATGCATTTATGACCCCTATTAATGAATGATTTCTTATAAATGCATGATTTCGGTATATAGGTAATAAAATATACCATTAAATTGAAATGGCACTTTATTTAAATGTAAGATGACAAAATGAATGCAAAATATACCAATGAGAAATACAAATTTAATTAATTACTTACGTTATGTTTATAGTAATACTATTTATATAGAAGTTAGCAACCGTACAGCCAGTAAAATTGATAAAAAGTGCAGATGGATTGTCAAACTTTTGACACTTTTTGTAAGTCATGGCACCATTGGTTTGAATATCTATTAGATTTAAAATGCATGGAATGCTTGATTCGAATATCTATTGGAATTTTTGTCACGGAAGGAAATTACATTTTCTTCAATTTCGTAAGATTCGATCAACGGAAAAATATTGTAACCAACTTTTGCGTTAATCGGCGATTAACGTACATGTTGGTTAAATAACTATAAATTAATTCATATTATGTTCAAGTGTAGTAATAATTCAAATAATAATTTTAAATGTTGGAATTAAAATTAAAAGCATAATTTTAATTGGTGTCGTAAAAATTGAGACGTAATTTTAATTCAACTAATAAAATTAATTGGCGCCATCTTAACTGTAAAGGACATTATTAAGAATATAAGCATGTATGGAAGTTTTAAAGCGACGACACAGAAATCTTCTGTATAGCGTAAACCATCAGGGGATTTCCCGTCTCGTTTTTGAAGCTTTGGTTGCGTTTTATTTTGCTAGATCAGAAGTGATCACTAATAGATGTTTAAATAATAAATGCTTAACGTTGTTGAAAGCGATTACCAAAATAAAACGTATCAAAAACTCCCAAAACAAGACGGGGAATCCCCTGATAGTTTACATCAGGGTTTACGCGGTACAGAAGATATCTGTGTTGTCGCTTTAAAACTTTCATACAACCTTATATTGTTAAAAATGTCCTCTACGATCAGATGGCGCCAATTAATTTTATTACTTGAATTAAAATTACATCTGATTTTTTTTTGACACCTTTTAATTTTAATTCCAACATTTAAAATCATGATTTGAATTATTATTACACTTGAACATAATATGAATTCATTTAAAATTATTAATATTATGCTTTCAATTAAAATTATGGTTTGAATTTTTATTACACTTGAATATAATATATCATTTAAATATCATTTAAAATTATTAATATTAAACTTGGACATATTAAAAATTTGAAAACAGTCCCAATAATGTATACCAGCAGTTTATTTCTTTTAAAACATAAAAATAATTCCTTAAATTTTTATTATGTATAGATATAATAAGGATTCATGCAATTATTATTATGTTTTGACGTAATTTGAATTCAAGAATTATTATTATACTCTAATATAATTTTAATTTATTTCACAGACTTCCAATTTATGTTGAACAATTTTTTCTTGATTTTTTTTTCTCTGGACGAATTTCTATTATGTCATTGAAAAGCAAAACGGTGTGCCATACTCATCTAACCAATTCAGTAATAATTTAATGAACTAGTCCGTTCTGATTGACTCGCAGTGTACAAAATTCGATCGTGACCCGACCCAAAGTCGATCGTTCAACTTTCACTTTCTAGCGCCAGACCAGCCAGACATTCTTATCCGACCTCCACGTCGGTAAAAGAAAAAACCGCAGGTCGCCGACATGAAACACTGCCGTATTTTACTTCGCCCGTCCGATGGGGAAGATTTCAAGAACTCGAACGAAACAATAATAATAAAACGCGATTTACAAAAAGGATCCGCGGGATAAACCAGATTTGAAGAGACGTGCAAATCCAACGGACCGGAAAAGAAAACGACGCTTTTTACAAGATTATTTTCAGTCGGATTCGAAAATAAATTTTTATGAATATGAGAAAGTTCGATTAGTGAGTTATTGTCGGTTAAATCTTGCAAATGTAATCGCTGGCGTAGCGCAGCGGCATTTATTTGGGTCAGAATTAGCAAACAATTTTGCATTTATAAAGAATTGTGGCGACCTTCCTTAAAGTGGAGGAAGTACGCTGTATAAAAAAAATTCCTAAATGCAAAAAAATCCTAAAAAAGTACCACATGTTTCATTTTTAAAGTGTAAAATGAGCCAACCGATTTTTTAAAATTTTGTACATTTTTTTGAAGTGCAATGCTTTTTTGTTGTTGTTACATTTGAATCGACAGTTTTTTTATAAAAACAATTAAAGCAACCAAAAGTTGAAACTTGGCATATCATGCATGAATTAGGTCAAAAACTTACTGAACATTATGTAACCAGTCTGGAAACAACATATGAACAAGTACAACCTAACAGTTTGTCGACTTTTTAAAAAACGAATTAAAAGATTTTCATTTTGAATTCTGATGGCGTCAGGTGAACGGTGTTTTTTTCGGTAACTAGGAAGTGCCATCTAGAAGGCGTAATCAGAACTAAAAGTTTTTCAGTTGTGTTTTATTTTACAAAACTGCAACGGTGGTGAACTAGACTTCATAATTTTCAAACTTGTTTTTTCTACTTTGGTATCATAAGTGAATTTTTGTGAAACTAAAAGTAGTGTTACAAAGGAACTTTTTGTGAAACGGCTTGTTTTTTTTAAAAAAATACTTATTACGTTGGTATTGCCGTAATAGCACGCTGGCCGGCGTCGGGCATCTCTACCGAGCTCCTGTCAAGGTCAAGCCAAGTGTACAGCTTAATTCTTCCATGACTTATTCACAAAAATATTAAACTCGAGATTTTAAATTTGAAGTTTTAGTTGACATATGATACATGACAAATAACAACACAAAAAAAATCTCTAAAATATTTAGAAAGCACAATTTTCAAATTTTCATGAAACTAAGAGCACCAAAGTAGAAAAAATAGTATATTACACTCGTTTTATAAGACGTATTCTCGCACTCATGACATTGGAGCACTCCTCGCTTCGCTCGTCGTGCCCCAAACTTATTCGTGCGACAATAGATCGTTTTATAAAACTTGTATAATAATATACTATTATAACAGTTTGTTGTACAGTCAAGTTTTACCGCCGCGGTTATACCTATTAAAAATTGAGGGAAAACTATGCAATTTACATGTTACATCAGTTGAAGTTTACACTTTCGATTAGTGCTACAAATTTTCCAAATTATTTTTAATTGAAACCAAAAAAGTAAAACAAACAGTTTTGGGTAAAATTTCGATGTTTCGTTTTTTATTTCAAAATGTCAAATTATTTGTAGCATTAATATTTGCAATTTGATTCATAAAAAAATTATTAACCAAATTTAAGATAAAGCACAAAAAATGCTTTTATGACTTTCCAATAATTGATAATGCGGTTTACCACCCTAACAATAGTTTATGATCGATCCATCAAACTGGACGAGGCAGCTTTTCAATTGCTGTCATAAATAATACCATTGTTCGGTAAATTGGTTTGCTTATGTCGTAAATCATTTTAAAAAAAACTTTCTAATACGGAAATGGCTTTATTTAACAAACGCAAATTAGTAAAATTATTTCAATTACACTAAATTGTGTGCAAATATTTTACTGTTCATATATCAAAAAAACCAATAAATTGAACAACTAATAATTGAGATCAAGCCAAAATTTTACCTGATTTATGAGAATTGATAAATTATTTTTAAGGGTTATTTTACGATCGGCGGTAAAACTTGACTCACCCTGTATATGGTAAGAATTAACATAACAAAATCCGCCAAGTGATCTTTCTATTTCCATGTAGGCTGATAATGCTCTCTATCGCGTCTAACTTTTTCCAGACATATAAAATGAATTTCCTGATCTTTTGATAAAATACATCATTTCCCTGATTTTTCCCTAACATTTTGGCTTACTTCTAAATTCTCTAACATTTCCAGGTTTTCCAAAAATTACATGGTGCAACGACGGTTTTGTCTCCCAAATGAAAATATATAAGTTGGAAAGAGAAAAGATTTAGTCATCTAGTGGCAATGATTGAAAATCTTTTCGTACTTCCACGTTTTGGTTGGCGTATTGACTATAATTTTTGAATATAACTTTTTACAGCGATTTGTCTAATTTTATTTCTCGATACTGCGATAAATCTCTCAAAAAAAATTCCGAAAGCACGACTTATTTTCATTAAACGAGGCGATAATTGAATAACCGAGGAGGATTCCTGGAAAATATTTGCACAAATAGTAAACGAGCGAAAAAAATCGTAGTAAATCGCTCGCTTACGCAAACAAACGCGGCTGATCCTCCAGTTAACAAACAATTAAACGATTTAATATAACCGACAGCTGAGATCGTGATGAATCCTGGCGGCCGTTTAAAATCGTAAAATGAGGAAGTAAACGATAACATTTTATTGCGGTAATCAGGAAATTAAATGACTAATGCCGCGCATAATAACGCGCCACAATTAATTCGGTCACGAATTGTTTAATTACGAAACGAAAAAATTCGCAAAGACAATGCGGCAGTAAAAGTGTTACAATAAAACCGATTGTAACCAATGAACCTCTCAAACCCGCATCGCAAAAATTCTTAAAGGTACAATAACGGTAAAAGACCGTCGACGGTACAATAAATACCGTTGCGTTTACACGGCACACATAAACGTCCGTTTTTCATCAATCGAATTTAAATCAGGAACCATTTTTCAAGACGCGTCCATTAGGTCGCACTAATAAATGTCGCCGAGCACTTAAACTGCCCGAGGAGCGGCGCAACTTCATCATCAATCAAAATCACGAAAAATAAAATTAATATAAAAAAATATTACCTTGAGATAGGATCCGAAATATTTGGTGACGAAAGGGCTGTCGCATTGCGATAGCACCATAATCTCCTGTTGGATGTCTTCGATCTCATCTTCGGCCTCTTCCAAATCTATAATTTTTATTGCCACCACTTGCGTCGTGCGATTATCGATCCCTTTGAACACCTCGCCGAAGGAACCCTTACCGATACGTTCTTGTTTCGTGAAAATTAATTCCGGGTCGACCTTCTGCAACGATAAAAGAAAAATAATAATAATAAAAGATCCTGTGTGTGTCATACCCAGGCAAAAAGACACGTCTCAGAAATTCGTCGGGCAAGACAAAAAAAAAAGGTAAATGAAAAGGTTTTTCGTGCTGCGTTTGTTTTTCAGACTTGTTTTTGTGTATGAATTAATTTCGCTACCGGTTTAGAAACGCGGTCAGGTCAGTGTGAAGGTTGTAGTTTTAAAATTCCGTGTTAACAACGCAAAATCTTCGATTATGTGGTATCACAGGTGAAATAAAATCGTTCAATCGGTGTAGACGAATCGATCGTGGGAAACGCTAGAAATTTAATCTTTTAACACACACAGACCAAACATAAATTTTGCGTTATTCCCTTACTGTTTCATACATATTTCCTGGAACTGCCAAGAAAATGCTCATTTTCATATTTTTTATCGTGAAAATGTCACTTTATAGGACTAGGCATGTAAAGACTTTAAACGACAGCCGTGTAAAAACATTACAAGCCTAGTTCTGTAAAGTGACATTTTGTCATAGAACCACTAACAAATTTTAAAACAAAACAGATTTAAAAATATAATTGTCACTTTATAGGACAGGCATGTAAAAACAGCAACTATTTTACACGTCTAGTCCTATAAAGTGACATTAACACAAAACTATTAATAAACTTTATAACAAACGCAATGCAGATTTCAGAAAATAAGATTGTTACCGTTTTCTCACTTAAATAGTTGGACAAACTATTACATTTACAGGACTCGCCGACTCCGAATTCGTCCTGTAAAGTGGTGTCACATTTCTGACTGGCGGAAATAAGTAAATTTAAATTACATAAATAACAATTTCCGAAAATTTCATTTTCTTACTTTTAAGTTCTCTTTCTTGCGCATTGAAACATTGAATAATTTTTCGCCTGGAAAAAACACGGCGATCATAAAACGATATAGTCGGAAAAGCCGTGTCGATTAAATTAGCATAAAAAAATCAGATAAGAAAAATTGCTTCAGCATTACTCACTTTTTTTCAGGCACTATTTCTTAGAATTTTTTATTTTATTCAAGTCGACGTTACAAATGCACTCTTTGAACCATACAACATAAAATAGTAGGGTATTGTAATACAAGTGAGGAAAGGGATTCATTACAAAACTTCTTCTGTAGCCAAAAAGTTTTGCTTTAGAGCGTTTGTAAACATTCTAATTCGTTTGGCAATTTACAGTTTATTTTCATCACAGGTGACGAAACTAAACATTTTTATTACTAGTGGGGAAAAGTGCTACTTTCTTCTTTAAATTAATGTTTGACGTTGAAAAAAATAATTTTCTTGTTAAAACGAATGAGACTTTCTGTTGGAACTCAATTTATTGCCCATGAGAAATGTGAAAACTCGCTGCAAATTATCGCTGACAAACAATTTTCGTTCCTTCCAATTAAAACTGAGATTACTATTAATTTACGACGGTGCAATCAAATCTGGGAGCATTGAAAAACCACGAGCTGAGAGGAACACAAAAAACTGTCATGCACATTTCCAAGGCTCCTTTCTAAAGTGCGAAAGTTTTAGGTCATTATGTGATCGACAAGAAAAAAAAACGGTCGACATTTAATTCGATAATTTTTACATAACCGCCGAGACTTTCTAAGCCCGCGCGATGTTACATCAACGTAATTCTCATTTTAAATCGCGTTAGTTCGGTTTAATTTTCTTGAAAGTCTTCCACGAACGGGCAAAACTGAATACACATACATATGCGACCGGAAATTTTTATCGCCTGATAAAAATAATTCAACCGACATCCTGTATGAAATAATTGCTACTGCAACGAAGGTAAAAAAAAAAAACGCGGTCTTAAAAATTAGATAGGAACATAATCTAATCAAAATCGGCTTGAAATACCAAGGATACAAAAATGTAATGTACGCACGCCCTGAATCATTATCTGCAATCAAGTCGCAGATAAAATTTGTGAATCAGAAAATTGTTTTGAAAATTCCTCGATAAAATACACAACGCAACAAACAGACGAATCCGTTGCAGAGCCTCGACAAAAAAATGTGCCGAGTAAATAAGGTTTTGACGCAGTTGTGTTACTTTATTACACACATCTTCCTGATAAGGATAGTACAATCTCGGAGATTTTAATTTGTATGAAATTAGAAATTAGGATAGTCGGGAAAAAAACGCACAAAAGAGCGTGGGCACAAACGCCTAGGATGATTAATCCGAGCAATAAAAATCGTTCGTCATATCAAATAACGACAAAAGCAGGTGCCACCTAAAATAGCAAATAAAGTTTTTATTTTCTTTATGAAGTACTATGGTGTTTTTTAATTCCAGAAACAGATTAGTTTATGTTGGTAGTAATTGACAGAATCAATTAAATGTTACAGAATACTGCGTCCTTCGACAGAACCGTTATGTGCGATATTTTCTAATTTTAAAGCTACATTATTAATATAACTTTAAATTGACAGAAGTATGATGCCATCACTATCAACATAAAGGGGAAAAAAATTCAATCTTCTAGCCGTTTCTGGAATTAAAAAACGCACTATAGGACACGTGACACATCGAAATATTTACAGATTAGATACTAAAGCCAGTTTCTTAATGCCTCTTACAATTATAAATACCTATCTCTTATCGTACGCACGTGCGCAAAAAAAATACGAAGCCTTTTCCAGTTTGGGTCAGTGAATTTTTTCAAACAAGATGAAATATAAGGACGATCCGACACCTGGCGGCCTGATCCACTTTAAATGAAAAGTTATCGACTGGAATAATCTCGACGGCAAAAAATTGGCGCATCAATAAAGCATGAAAAGGACAGCGCAGCCCCTTTTTAGCAGTCAAGTTCATCGGTCGTTGCGATAAAGCTTTTTCAGCGAATAGGTCCGACCCTGAACCGATTTTTTTGGTACAATTCAAACACAACAGAAAACATTTTGCAGAAGTTTTATTTGCAACAGATTCAAGTTTGGTGCAGAAGTTTTATTTGTAACAGATTCAAGTTGATGCAAAATTTCGTAGTTTTGAAATTAATTTTAAAAAAAAAAACGACCGGGAAGGTGGCATCAAGCGATTACATTAACCCCTAAGGAGGCGCGTACCTTTTCATACCGTAAGTAGGCGCGTCGTTGTATTTTATACAACACGTAGTTTTTGTACATTTTTCTTACTTTCCTATATAAAATTTAAGATTTGTTTTTTTTTTCTCGTGAATAATTATTAGTTTACCAAACCACGTCTTTTTGAAATGTCAATTGTGACGTCATAAAGGGGAAGATTAATAAAAAAAAATACTTAATTATTGAAAATTTTACAATTCCATTGGGTGGTGGGGATGACATGGAAGAATAGAAAGGAGATTTGAACAAATAACTACCAACAGGTGCAACAGGAACCAGAACAATAAAAGTGTTGTACTTTATACAACAACGCGCCACCTTAAGGGTTAAAAAAGTGGCTATTCAATTCTCTTGATCTTGCCCAATCAGATTTTCATCTTACCCATCCTCTATCTAATTAATTAATTTAATGGAAACACTACGAATTGGCGCATCGGCTCATTTTATAACTTTTGTGCGATTTCAGATTGAGCAAACTTACGGACTCGAGGGTTCTGCTTTTCGGCACGTACTGGGGGGGTAAATAAGGGGCGCCATTAGGAGGTGCGGCCCAGGAAGCGGGCCTCAAGTTCCATTTCTTGTTGCCGTCGAGGAAGCCCCTCTGTCCCGCGGCCGAAGGATACCTGGCGATCGGATGAAACAGGGAATCCTTTTTCGTCGCAGGCCACATCCCAAAAAACGATTGCTCACATTTCACTCGAATTGTCACCGTTTTAATACGTCGTAGTGTACACTTCAACTGTTGTATTCTTATCACTGTCCGTATCAAAGGTGTTCAGCGACCTCGTCACATCCACTCGTTTAAGTTCGTTTAATTACACTCTGATGATTAATAAACGTTTAATTAATCACTTTTGCGATTCGAAACACGTAACGGCCAGGGAAATCGCTATTGCATTCTTGCCAAAACGATCGAAAGCGACATTCAACGCGAAAAAGTACACCTACAAGCTTCTTATCAGTGATAGGGGGTTACATCATCATTACTGACGTCATATAATTCATATCAATTTCAGCCATTATCTCAGGTATGTAACCACGAGTGCATAACCACTTATCCTGCAATTGTTATGACCACTTTGCGATCGGCATGACAGGATTCAAACGTTCAAACTGCTTCAATTTGCTGCAAAAACGTCCCTTATTAATTGGCTCCAGAAACCGTGATTTATGAAAAACATTGTGAACGCTTACGCCATCTATCGAGTAAATATCTTACAGAAAAATTATCATCTACAGATTTCTTCACCGAATACTAGTTTTTTTTACTCTTTGTATATCATGAAAAGTGAAAATTGTGCCATAATTTTGTAAATCGATTAATTTTGTGACTATGAATTCGGTTTGAAAAAGGGGATCAAGTTCATTTGAATGACCCCTGAACAAACGAAACGAACCAATTAAATTAGTCACATCCGATGGAATGAAATGGAAGACCTCGTTTAAAATTGGAATCGAACGCAATATTATATATGTTTGTTTACTTTAAATACAAATGAGTCAATCTGAAAGCCGATTCGCAAAAAAATAACGTTCGACGTTCTCAGAAACAGTTTGTTGACGTCTGGCAATCGGCGAGATTGTCCAAATTCGTCTTTGAGAAACTCTGCGCTTCTGCGATGGCGTCATTGATTTAATTTGAAAATTAATTTTTTATCAAGATCGAACGAGATTAAAACTCGCAATTCAAAAGATTAATGTAACTCCTGTCCGCGCCGCGATACAAAAGTCCAACCAATTTCCGCAAGTGACATTTATTGTCTAGATTTTCTAAATTGTTCAGTGTGAAACCAGTGAACGGGTATAAAAACGAAAATTGAACTTGACGTCTGTCAACACTTGATGCACGCATGCATCCCATATCAAGCGATAAGTACGCTCCAATCGTTTTGATTCGCTACGAAATTACTCAAAAACAATTTAAAGATTGAACAATCAAAAAGTCGAAAGCGCACTTTTTTCCGTACTTTCAATTTGTGGCGAGTTGTGTTTTATTTTGTGTCGTGCAACAGCCGAGATATCCCCTCGACCTTAAAATTCCGGTCACACTGTATAGCTTCTAAACTGGCACTCCACCAAGCTTCATTAATTGCCGGCGATTTTTAATTACCGCACGATACGTGTGGAAATTTTTTTCATTGCCGTTCAACTCGTAAATAATTTTAGAGATTGATTTTCTTGCAACACAGAAAATCAATCGAGCGTTCGTAGGTGTTGCTAATACACTGCGACCGCAATCTTAATTGCAAAAATTTCCCGAAACTCGAAAATTTACTGAAACTTTTATTAATAGTGCAAGGTTGTCGCCAAAACCGGCTTCCGGTTACTGATTTATTATGTAAAACCTCCTGATTATTTACACCTTTTCCAATTGTAATACAGAAGGTATCAATTGTGACTCACAACAATCAATTGTATTAAAAAAAAACATCAATTTTAATTCAGAATGCATCGATTTGTTATTCACGAAAATCAATTGTAATTCAGAACAGTCAAAACACGTTCATTTTAATTCAGAAAACATCAATTGTAATTCAGAAAGCATCAATTGTTGTTCAGGAAAATCAATTGTAATTCAAAACAGTCAATTGTATTTCAAAGAACATCAATTTTAATTCGGAAAACATCATTGTAATTCAGAACAGTAAATTGTATTTAAAAAAACATCAATTTTAATTCAGAAAACATCAATTGTAATTCAGAAAACATCAATTGTAATTCAGAAAGCATAAATTGTTGTTCAGGAAAATCAATTGAAATTCAAAACAGTCAATTGTATTTCAAAGAACATCAATTTTAACTCTGAAAACATCATTGTAATTCAGAACAGTCAATTTTTATTTCAGAAAACATCAATTGTAACTCATAACAGTCAATTGTATTACAAAAAACCGTAATTTTAACTCAGAAACTGTCAATTGTAATTCAAATTAGTCAATTGTATTTCAGAGAAAGTGTTTGTAATTCAGAAAACATCAATTATACTTCGAATGCATCAATTGTATTTCAGAACAGTCAAATGCATTTCAGAACACATCAATTATTGTAATTCAGAGAACTTCAATCGTAAATTTGAAAATTGTATTTCAGGAAACGTTAATTGTAATTCAGAAAGTATGAAATAAGTTCTGAAAACTTAAATTGTAATTCAGGAAGCATTTATATTTTATAGTACAGAAAATAAATTCAGCAAAATCATATTCAGAAAGTGTCGATTGTAATTTAGAATTTTGTGAAAAATTGTAAGATATTTTCTGAAACACAATAGGAAAAGTTATAAATCATATTGTTGAAATTTTAAAAACGCTTAGGCAACAACCATCGACTATTAGTAAAAAGATAACACATCAAGGTACTCACTAAGATTATGATTCACAAAAAATAAAATGTCTAGCCACTTACATGAAATCGTGACACTTTCATTTTCTAAACCGGCCATTTAATTTCAAATCGACCAAAATTAATCTTATTAGTTACAACAGAAATTAAGTACGCCACTGACACCCACACTGCATATTAACACAATATTCCGCTTGAGGTAAAACAAAGCGTGTCCTTTGAAGGCACTCCAGTTTTTTTCCTGAAAGTGCAACACAAACACAATCGCACTAATTATTCACAATTTAATCTCACTTTTAATTGTAATTAAAGGAAAACACATGAACCGCATTCGGTCCGGACATTTTCTAAACGCCTTTCACCTCGGGCACACAACGTTTTCATCTGCAGCCTGTTGTGTTTTTACAGCCGAACTGTGCGCCCGATGAACGTGCGGAAACTGCAACCGCGCGCTATTACACAAACGCTTTGTATCTGATTGCGACGGCGATTTCTTGCAATCGCAACTAATTTCGCCTCGCAATCAGAGACAGATTTTTTTCTTTTTAATTACGCCAAGTCCATGGCTAATTGGAAAGGAAATGCCAACAATGAACTTTCTGCATTCGCGAAACAGACTCCCAATAAAAAATTCAACTCGCAGCAATCTCGCCACATTGTTACTAAATACGCACACAACAACTTCATATCTCTTTACAAATGTTTATTTGAGAAGAGATGGCTATTTTTAAAATTTTAATTTTGCACTTTAAAATTTTAATTTCGCACATTAAAAAAAACACGGAAAAACACTTTGATCTCAAATTGTAAGTAAATGTTTTTTTTTTTGCAAATGTACTTTAAAATGATTCGAACTGACCACATTACAGTTTTAAATTCCCTGCATTTTTTTTGTGCGGATTGTACCTGACAAACGAAAGTAGTGCCAAATCTCTCCACCCGAAATGGTTTTGTGGTTGGTAGGTCTGTATGTGTTTTTATATGGTAAACTTAATTTCGTACCGAAATTGTAAATAGTTTTAATGTTTCAAATAGTATTCCATGAAAAAACTAATTTACACTTGCCCCATCAAAAGGTGGTTAATGTAAATTTGTATACCTTACAACAAATGAACAATTCTAAAAATGCTGAATCTTAGTTTCTTATACAGATTAGACTAATTGAAATTGTAAGCATTCTAAATTACTGAAATAAATAAGTAAAATTTGAAGTTAACATAAATATTGATCTCAAAGAAAATTAACGCAAACACAAAATCATGAATCTCATTTTGTATGGCAATACACAAAATTTGGATATCTCAACGCGAATACACTCTTTCAGGGTGGTTACCAATATTCATTTTCCAAATTCCCTGACTTTTCCAGGTTTTCCAGATCAAAAATTGAAAAATTCCAAAAAGGTCCAAATTAAGAAAAACAACTTGCACATAGAGAACATTTTCGTAAACAATAACTGGAGGACAGATTTATTACACAAAATACAGGTAGCCCTCGGTTTACGCCCCAGTTCCGTTACAAAAGCCGACGCAAATCGAATCGGCGTAAAAAGAACCCATATTTACAGTGGTGTATAGGGTTAGGTTCTACATAAATGAAAAACAAGCAAATCATTTTAATTATTAATACAATATAATGCAAAATTCATATACACCTATCCCCCGATTTACACGGAAGATTGTTTCCTCAAGAAACCGTGTAAAACGGAATTTTGAATTTTTATAGGCAAAACCGTGTAAATCGAAAACAACGTCATTTATTTAACGTAATTTTTTTTAATAAGATATTTTGAAAAATTAAAATAACAGTTCTTTCATAAAATAACAAATATACAGCGCGAACCAGTCAAATGGAATAAATTCAGTATCTCAATTACTGTGCATATTTATAAAAAATCCCGTTTATGACATGATATCTGCAAAGTAAAAATTTCATCCCTAACCTCAACTCCCTTCGAGTGACAGTTTCAACCCCCAAATATTTAAATAGGAAGTAGGGGGTTGTGATACCTCATTTCAAAGGTCTCTTCATGCTCTATTAAAAACTGCTATGGTTTAAAAATAATTGTTTATCGCTAACCAGTAAATATGAAGTTTAAAAAATTCTGATTAGTAAAAACACAATGATGTACACTTTTCTACTGGCACAAATTTACTGCAGTAATTTACGTGAATACGTAGGAAGTTTTATTGTGCATACAAAACGGGGAATCACCAATATGTATAACCAAGTGAACGGAGTTAAAAAATGATTGTAGAAATATGTACTCATCTGAAATATTCATTTTTACCATTTTATTTTGAATTCGTTATTTTGAAAACCGTGTAAAAAGTATCGTGTAAATCGGTGGATAGGTGTATTATAAATTTAATTTTTCAAATGTATTTTAAGATAAAATGAAGTGAAATGTTTTTATTAAAAAATATTAAGAAAAACAAATGAAATTTCAAAGTTTCGGATCTCTTACATTTTTTGGAAAAAAGAATCCACAACGCGGCTCAACACTGAAACGAAAATCACTTTAACATAGGAAGAATCGGTGAATTACCCAATTATGTACACGGTGAAACGGTGAATTGCACAGCGGCGTTATTGTGAATCGGCGTAAATTGAGCCGGCGTAAATCGAGGGCTACCTGTATAAAAATGTATTGATTGATTTATTAAATTAATTAATTAAATTAATAATAAACGAATATAACTATAAAGTTAAATAAAATCTTTTTCACATCGTTGTAACAATAATAACTCATCTATAGAAGAGCGGAATAAATGAACATTAAACTTTTAGTAAATATAACAAAAAATAAAAAACAATTCTATACACTCGGGTCTTTTTTTATGCGATAGATACCTTCCACAGAAAATCGCTTTGACATATTTATGAAACAATCGCTCCAACTCTCGAACGCGTAAAGAGCGGTAAATTTAAAATTTTATGTAGTTTTCTGAAGGAATATGTTTTGTCTTGTAATCAAAGTAAATGGCTCAAAAAATTCCCTAATTTTTTCGGTTTTTTTACAAAATTCCCTGACTTTTCCCCGACTTTCCAGACCAAACCAAATTCCCTGACTTTTACAGGTTTTCCAGAAAGTAACCACCCTGCTCTTTATGTGTCACAGAACGTTCTTTTGTTTAGAAGCGCCTGTGTAAATTGGCGGGAATTTTAAATATTCTGTTAAAGTTATTTCGGTATTAGATAGTCTTGTGGGGGGTTTTATTGCCATTTATTCGTAATGTAAACAAATAAATCACTTTTGAAAAAAAAGCCTTATCAGCTAGTATTTATTTACTCTAGTTAATAGTGTTTTGTTGTGTGCATAGTTGTATTTCTTGTTAAATTATATTGCTGTGTAAGGCTGCACGTCATGTTACAATTAGATAGTCCCGTTTTTAAAAGGAAGGAAACGTGCGCGAACCGCTAAGCTATTCCCGTAGTGCAAGGTCGCAATTTGTCGACAACCTGAGGACAGATCGACTATCATATTTCTTTTAGAATGGCAATTTTTTGCGAGGTCCATTAATTTCTCGGGTCTTGCGTCGAATTAATGCGGACAATTTCTCAAAGTCGACTTTTACGAGTTGAAAACGCCGCAAACAAACTGCACGGAGAAAAGCAATTGGCTCGCGTTAGAGAGTATCGCAAGCGTTCTGAATTTCTCATTACGGGACTTCGTTTTCTGCTTTCCAAGTCGAAGTACACATAAAAAAAAATAAAAACTATTGTAATGCTCTGTTGGCATCATTTTTTCCCCTAACATTTGAATCAACAGTTTCTTTTATAAAAAAAATTAAAACAGCCAAAAGCTGAAAGTCGATAAATCGTGCATGAATTAGGTCAGAAACTAACGTAGGGAAATTACACAGCCTCGGACTTGCTGCATGATACAATCGGCGCAACTTGTCGAATCTGAGATTAATTTGAAATTGGGGATTTTTCTCGCTGAGACGTGCCCAAGGTTGCTCATGCATTAAAACGTGACTCATTATTCTCTCTCAAATTAGTACATGTTGCAAGTGAATGACAAGCTTTCGATCTGCAGCTTATATGGAATCGCGACGACAAACCTCGAATAAATTCAGATCTGGACACAATCGCAGCAGGAAAATTTCGTCCGTTTGTTCGCTGCGGTTTAATAAACGAAGCCCGGTCTTCCGCTTCCGCGTTCAACAAAATCTCATTCAAACCATAAATATTGCAGCGCCCCATCTTTTAAATCGCGAGACTCTGCGCACAATAAGTAATAGGTAAAAGTTCATGAATCATTAAACTTTTGCATTTCTTTATTTTCAGCGGACCTTGGCATTCCTGCTACACCTACTTTTTTCCGGTTAACTTATGGTTCTCGCATACACGTTCTAGATCAATAGGAAAAAAGAATGGAAATTTATACCGGAGATACTCTTGTTTGGTTTTTTTCTCGAACCAGGGACGACGTAAACCATTGCGAGATTTATTGTTCTCCGGCAACTGAAACAGCGACACCAGACCGGCGGCCGCGGTGGGAGGCGGCCCTGCAATTTCCAGGAAATCAACCGGACAAATGGCGACTTTGATGCACTTCTGCACTTCTTGCCATCGACTGCGGAAGTTTTGAGCGGCTCGAAGTGTGAAAGTAAACCGATTCCGTAATGATGTGTCTGCACTTTTTGCCGATGGCGCAATATTGCAGTCTTTTTTGCAGCGGTTATGAATTATGCAGTGGCAATTATGAACGTAGGAATTGTTCACCTCTTGGGGTACGGTGGAGTGGGGACAACGGCATCTGAGGGCTCGCCCCCTCTCCACCTCCAAAACTACTAGATTAGTCTTGCAAATGTAGCGAACTCAATAAGTCAATAAAAATAACGCTAACATTTTGGTCCTTCGATCCACAAGCATAATCAACCGAACCACGATTCATTCAAAGCAACATTCATAATCGTCGAAATTACCCGTGTGTAAGAAAATCATCAAAGCATCACAAATCGTGCGAAATCATCGGAAGCGAGCCATCATCGCGAGGGAATCATCAAACTCAAGGGTGTTAAAGGTCAGACCTATATTATCCATTCATTACCTAACTTCGTCAATTTCCTTTAATTAATTCACTTTAAGAACCATGCCGAAAAGGGATGATCTTGTTGATTTGAAGCTGGATAGACGTAACATAAAAAGTGCTATCACGCGGCTTCAAAACGGTTTAGATAGTTCGAAAGCGAATAATTTTCAATTGCAAACGAACCTAGAAACGGTAACGGACTTATTTAAACAATTTAACAAAATTCAGACAGACATTGAACGGTTTCAGTTGAACGATACATCGGCCGACGAGACGGCCTTGGAGGCCGAAGCCGACAAAGAACGCGGCAAAATAGAAACGCAATATCGGGCGATTGTAAGCAAAATAAAAACATTCTTGAGCGAAAATTTGCCAGCTGCTTCCGCTTCTAAAGAAGCAGACACTGCAGGTACTATAATTAATATTACAAATAACGGGCACGACAGAGAACCGTCAAATAGCGTAATATTAAAACCCTTACCTTTAGCAACGTTCTCCGGTAAACACAGCGATTGGTTTACGTTTTACGAGTCATTTTATTGTTTGGTAGGAAAGGATACGAGCATATCTAACATTCGCAAATTTCACTACCTTAAGGGTTGCTTAAAAGATGAAGCTCTTAGGGCGATAGAATCACTATCGGTGTCGAGTGATAATTATGACAACGCAATCGCATTATTAAAAAAGAGATTTGAAAATAAACGGCTAATTGTACAAGATCACGTCTCCAATATCTTGAATTTTGCTCCAATCTTAAAATCGTCACACACACAGCTACGCGAATTAATTGATAACGTAAATAACAACATCGCAGCATTAAAAGCATTAAAAATCGAAGTCCAATACTGGGACGCATTGTTAATACCAATTATTTTAGAGAAATTGGATTATTCTTCAAAAAAAGAGTGGCAGGCCACTTTGGAAAAAGAAGTTCCCACATATACAAAATTTGATGAATTTTTAGAAAAACGATATCAGGTATTGGAAGCATTGAGCAATATAAGGCCCAATGATAGTCCAGCAAATAATCAGTCAAAAGACAGTAAATTTCATTCAAAAAACGGAAATAATTATTCAAAACCAAATACCTTTGCGAAACCTAATAAATTCACTTCAAATGTTATTTCATCAAACAAGTGCTTTATATGTAAAAAAGAGCATAATGTCTTTCAGTGCGAAGAATTTCTAGCATTAAGTATAGCCGAAAGAATTCAACATGTAAATTCATTAAAACTGTGTAGAAATTGTTTGCGGAACAATCACGAAGCGAACAAATGCAGGTCAGCCAGTGTATGCAAAGAGTGTGGCAGAAGACATCACACTTTATTGCACGTGTTTGAATTTGTACCTAACGCCAACCCTGGAACGTCCTCTAGTACTTTATTAGTAGCTCAAACCAATCAGGTACTTTTTTCAACGGTTGTACTTCTAATCAGAGATTATCAAGGAAATTATTGCAAATGTCGAGCGGTACTTGACCAATGTTCTGAGGTTTCGTTAATAACTGAAAAAATGTGTAGAAATTTGAAACTAGGCACATATTGTACTAGTACTTCAATTACGGGTGTTAATGTAACAGAGAGTCTGACAAATCAGGGTTGTAAAATCAATATCAAATCAAGAGTAGGTGAATTTGAGACTAAACTAGAATGCTTTGTTTTGTCAAAAATTACGCGGCCGACTCCTGCTATATCATTCGATAAAAGTCCGATCGAGATACCTTCGGGTGTTGTATTGGCGGATCCAAATTTTAACATCTCTGCAGATATCGATCTGTTAATAGGAGCGCGATTATATTGGCAATTATTAATTGAAGCTCCAGTTCAGATACAAAAGAATCAACCATACCTACAACAAACGCAACTAGGTTGGATTGTAAGCGGAAACTTTGATTTTAAAAATTCTATTTCAAAATTTAGTTGCAATTTGATTCGTAATCCCGAAACTTATTTGGAAAACCAGGTAGCAAAATTTTGGCAAATGGAAGATTTAGGCGAAGAAAACAATGTAGAGAAGGCAGAGGAACAAGCATGCGAAGAGCATTTTCGAAAAAACACGGTTAGAGCGGTATCGGGTAAATTCATTGTAAAACTACCTTTCCGAGAAACTGTCGATTTGGGAAAGTCCCGTGCATCAGCACTAAGCCGTTTTATCTTCCAGGAAAAAAGGTTCGAAAAGGACAATAAATTGAGAAATGAGTACAAAGACTTTATGGCGGAGTACCTGAAGCTCGGCCATATGCAGCTCGTTCCTCAATCGCAGTTAAATAACCAAAAATCATTTTACGTGCCCCATCTGGCTGTTTTTAAGCGAACGGCCGAAGGGCCTCAAATTCGTATTGTTTTCGACTGTGCAGCAAAATCCTCTAACGGATTAAGTCTAAACGATAATTTGTTAACGGGTAACAACCTTCAAAATGGGTTGTTTGACATACTTTGTAGATTCAGAACTTACAAATACGCTATTTCTGCGGATATAAAAAAAATGTACAGAATGATAGAAATCCATTCTGACGATACCGACTATTTGCGTATTTTATGGAGAGAATCTAAAAATGCTCCTATCCAAACTTATAAACTAAAAACGCTAACCTACGGGCTCACGTGTGCTCCCTTTTGTGCAATACGTTGTTTAAAGCAATTATCAATAGAAACGCGAGAAAGACATCCTACAGCGAGTCAGATTATAAATCGAGATTTTTATATGGACGATTTGCTAACCGGAAGCAACTCTTTTAACGAAGCTTCATCGATTAAAAGCCAGGTTACAAACATTCTAGCGACCGCAGGTTTTAATTTATGCAAATGGAGCTCCAATAATTCTTTATTATTGAGCGACAATTCTAATTCAAACTCTACAATCGAATTATCAAAAGGCGAAGATGTCAAAGTACTGGGTTTTTTCTGGAATTGCAATAATGATGAGCTTAAGTATAAAGTCGAATTTCCGTCAGACTTGAAAACTATCACAAAACGTAATATCCTGGCAACAGTAGCAAAAATTTTTGATCCGTTAGGATTAATTAATCCAGTTGTCGTTAAAGCAAAGATTCTCATACAGCAAATGTGGATACTGAAACTAGGTTGGGATCAACGCGTACCCGATGAAATCGAAATCGTTTGGAAAAAATTATTAAATGAATTATCGTATTTGAACGAATTAAGTATTCCACGAAAGTTACTATTATCAAATCATTTGAAGTCCGTCGAGTTGCATGGCTTTGCGGACTCGTCATTAAAAGCGTACGGTGCAGCCCTGTACGTCAAAGCTAACTACGATTCTGGGACGTCTTCAGTAACGTTACTATGTGCCAAAAGTAAAATTACACCAATCAAAAATATTACGCTACCGCGATTAGAACTTAATGCGTGTTTATTACTTTGCAAATTAATGTCAAAGGTTGATGAGGTTTTCAAGTCAAGTCTAAAGGTTGAATCGAATTTCTTTTGGACTGATTCTACCGTAGTTCTGTGCTGGTTGTCTGAGGCACCGGAAACTTGGTCTCAATATGTAGCAAATAGGGTTAGACAGATTCAAGCGGCTAGTGACATATCTAAATGGCGTCATGTTAGATCACACGATAACGCTGCCGACATTGTTTCTAGGGGCATGCTCCCAAATCAATTAAAAAATTCAGAGCTCTGGTGGCATGGACCGCACTGGTTAAAACTAAACTCAGCCGAATGGCCGCCGATCTGGTGCAATTCTCAAAAAACCGAGAAAATATTAGAGGATAGGAGGCCAAATGCAATTAATGTTATACAAGCAGAACCTGAGTTATCGGTATTTTCGAAATTCTCGTCTTATATGAAATTACGAAGAGTCATCGCATATTGCTTGCGTATTGTTAACAAGAATAAAAGTAAAAATTTATCATCTACAGAACTCGAATACGCCGATTTAGTTATAATTAAACATATCCAAAGGCAATCCTTTGAAAACGAAATTCGGACTATTGGTAATAATGAAAAATGTAAATCCAACAAACTGTTACGTTTAGATCCATTTATTGACAAAAATGGAGTACTACGGGTAGGCGGACGGTTAAAGAACGCCCAAATCAATTTTGATAATAAATTTCCGATTTTATTACCTCAGAAACATCACGTAACTAAATTAATTATTCGTCAATTTCATGAGAATGAACTTCATGCGGGAAACGAAGCAACATTAGCTGCGATTAGAGAACGATTTTGGCCAATATCGGGCAGAAGTATGATACGAAAAATCATTCATTCGTGTGTGAAGTGTATGCGGGCTAATCCAAAACCTGTAATTCAAAAAATGGGTGATCTCCCTAAAGAGCGGTTGCAACCTTTACGACCGTTTTTAATTTGCGGTGTAGACTATGCCGGACCATTCCTTATAAAAACAAACAAATTGCGTAACGCAAAGAAAGTCAAAGCTTATATCGCTCTCTTTGTCTGTTTCTCGACTAAGGCCGTTCATGTTGAGTTAGTAGGAGATCTAACTACTGACAGTTTTTTAGGAGCTTTCAAACGGCTAATATCGCGTAGAGGACATGTAGTAGAAATGTTTTCCGACAACGGTTCCAATTTTGTAGGAGCTGAGCGCGAATTTTTCAAATCGGAAAAATTTCAAGACAAATTATTAACGCATTTTTCAAACGTAAACACTAAATTCAGCTTCATACCAGCAAGATCACCGCATTTTGGCGGACTTTGGGAACGTTCAATTCAAAGCGTTAAGCATCATCTAAAAAGAATATTAGGCGATGCTTACCTTACATACGAGGAATTTAATACTTTGATCATTCGGATTGAAGCTTGTTTAAATTCACGACCCTTAACCCCCTTGTCCCAAGATCCTAACGACCTTCAAGCATTGACACCTGGACATTTTATCATTGGAGCCTCTCTTACTGCACCTGTTGAAAGCGACGTTACCGGCATCCAGTTGAATCGCTTGTCTAGATGGCAACGAGTTCAGCAGCTCCAGCAGCATTTCTGGAAACGATGGCAACGGGAATACCTAACCCAACTACAGACACGTCCTCGAGGTCAACAATCGGCTCAACCCAACGTCACAGTTGGAACATTGGTGGTCTTGGTTGAGGAAAATACCTCACCTCTGCATTGGCGTCTCGGGCGAGTCATCGAGGTGCACCCTGGCAGTGATGGTCTCGTGCGGGTAGTGTCCGTTAAAACAGATACTGGTGTTTTTAAGCGCGCAGTTAGAAAGATTTGTATAATTCCAACAGAAAAGGAGTAACTGCACTTTAATTTTTTTTTTTTTTTTCTCTTCTTTTCGTCCTTTGTATTTCTTAGTTATTTTTTGTTGTGTATATGCCTAAACTTTAGAATCATTATGTTTTGAAGTACACTGTGTACATTGACTTCAAGGGGGGAGAATGTTCACCTCTTGGGGTACGGTGGAGTGGGGACAACGGCATCTGAGGGCTCGCCCCCTCTCCACCTCCAAAACTACTAGATTAGTCTTGCAAATGTAGCGAACTCAATAAGTCAATAAAAATAACGCTAACAGGAATTTAATTACATATTCCGGTGTCAGTGGTACACACATAATTCCAACTTTTCCTTAATTTCTACGTTTTTCGTTTATGCAATACGGTTTCGAACATTTAAACAACGTTTTTCTACGACCACCACTGAAAATGATCAATATTGCACAAGCAATAAATTAAGTAAGCGTATCCTTACGCACGCCGTGTGTTACAAAGTAAAATCACAGTTAGGGACTTTAATCAAAGTCAATAAAATTTCTAATACATTAATAAAATATTTGTTTACATGCAATTAATAATTTTGATAAAGAAAGAATCAAAAACATTTTGATTTTTAGGTTAGGTAATCCGATTCATCATCTCTTCACAGCGTTACTAAACTAATAAAACACTTAATTTTTTTAATTCACAGGAATTAATGTGGCGGAGTGCGTAACTTTTCTGATATGTTTCTTACAACTCTCGGTTTGTAATATACAGTAAAACTCCTGTAAAGCGACAACTCGTAGTTCCCTTAAAAAATGGTCTCTTGGAGGAGTGGTGGCTTTAGAGAACTTTTTCTTAAATTAATATAAAATAAACACCATATTAACTTTAAAACGTTTTATTATCAATAATGAAGACACGCGAAGGCGCTCCTATATTTTCATAAAAATACAAAGCGTCCATTTAGACGCACACAAAACAAATTAATAATATTAAATAATAGAATGTTTAAAAACTAATGCAAATAAAAAGAGTTCACGATATAAAAAATAGCCAAGATATATTGTTCTAAAACAGTTTGCTTACAATTTTTAAATTTTTTAACTATAGACAATTTCTTTTTCGCATTTTTTAAAATCTCCTGAATTTGGGTTTTGCAACATTTGTATTTAGAAGCTAGCTTTCGTTGCGATAAACCTCTTTCGCTGTCTTTAATAACATTTATGCGAGCCTCCAAATTTAAAATCTCCTGATGGTAACCCAGTTTAGCCATCATTTTCTAAGCTATTCCAGAAGCACAGTGACAACGATTTCTCAACGACTGGCATACAACTGATACGAATTTTTTGCCTTCATAGTATGTACCATTTTAAACATCGACACGAGCTCACAAATATTGCATAAAAAAGTTGGAACCGAAATTGAAGAACTGATTTATAACCGTAATAAATTTATTACCGAAAGATAGGGCATGTGTCAAGCACTTGACGGAGAAAGGTTCTTAATAAATTCGACAGTGTATAATTGACATTTTGAGTTTTACAAATCCGATCTCATAGTGAGACAACTCATAAATCAACAAAGACAAAAATTAAAAAGATTTTCTCAAAGTGAGAAGTGGTCGCTTTAACCGTAAATTGCTGGTCCCGGTCGCGTTAGAGGAGGGTTGCTTTAAAGCAGTAACAATGTATTACTGATACCGTATAAATCTGTCGTTCCTAGAAATTACGGTCAGATACAGAAGTGGTCGTTTAGGACGAGTGGTCGGTTGGAGGAATTTTACTGTACTATTATTACCTAAATCATTTGATAACATAGCAGCACTTTATATTTCATGGATTCAAGCAATCAAGAATGCTAAATTTTAATATCAAAACCCTATTATGACGCTTTGGACTCTGGGCTACCCGTTCTTAAACATTTACCACTACATTTTCTCCTAAAATTTTCAAACGTTTTTAACATTTGTTAGTAATAATCTTAATTTTTTAGAGCTCTCCTTGAAATCAACTCACCGGTATAAATCCATCATGATCATTAATTTATTAACGAAGAAACCCTGTATATCGAACCGAAAATAATTTTTAAAATGGTCCATTGTTTCGTTATAATGTAAAACCTTGGGACAAGAATGAGTGAACTGGTTCGCATGCAAACACAGATCGCATTAAATTTTCATTTTATTTTCTCGGCTCCTTTATTTTCTTTTACGGAATTCTTATGACATTTCCTGTTATTTATGTTGTTCCATCTTCAACATTTTAATATAAAACTTTTCTAAAACGTCAACAATAATTAAAAAGGTTGCAATTGGTCTTTTAAGGCGGTTATAGTCCATATTTAAACCAGGAGGAGAGCCACAAGGCTATGAATTTATCGTTTTACTTGTTGTTGGCGAAAGCTTCGTAGCAATGGTCATATTACTTCCATTTTGAAGAGATTACTAATAACTAATAAAATCTTAAACTGTCAGATGTACAATGTCAGTATCGATGAATTACCGGAAAAAAATTATTTTAGTCTTCTAACTCCCTTCTGGGTTTTAAAACGGACTATAGTTCGCTACTGATTGAATAACTGAACCGAATTTCTGGATAAACAAAAAGGACGCAACTGTCAAAATTTAAAAAGATAAAGTAGCTGCATAAGTAATGTTTCGCCATTTCAAAACCTGTTAGCCATAGATGCGGCTCGAACAAGCTATGCCTGGCGAATTTTATTTTATCCCTGGATGTATGCAATAAAAGGTAATAATGTAAATAAGTTACCTTCTATGGTGACAGGGAAAATCTGTACAAACAACAAATATCCGAATAGAATTTCATTAGTCATGAACGTGAAAACAGTCGATGATTGTCCTTTCTGTTTGCAGAAAAATTCCGGATAGACTGTCGAGTTGATCCTCCGGGGTTATTGCATGGCATTGCTGCAGGCCAACACACCGCAAATGACATCATAACTCAATATTAAATGAAAATTCGGTTGTAACAGTTACGTCGAGATTACAATGGCTCTACGAAACAATGGAACTTTTAAACATTGTATTTCTGGGAATTACACCGACCGCCGCAGTAAATGATACAACGCGACCAACGAATTAAAATAACTAACATTTTGGACGAATCTTAACCGCATTTTAAAATGCTTGAATCGAGTCTGAAAGATTTAGAACAAAATTTACATAACTATTTGAAATTCCTGAGGTTCTGAATTTTAATTCTGCAATTTGTTAAATCGCGAATTTTATGCACTCATGTGCCTCAATACCAACAGGAAGTGTCAAAGTAATTTTTTATGTGAAGGTTACTGTCCACGCTATTATATAAATATTTCCACACAACAATTATTTTTGTTGGTGATGTTGTGAACAAAGAAAAATGGGGTACGACACACCCCGCCACACCGTCGTTAATAATAATTGTGGGAACATTAGAAAATATTAATGATCAACGTTTTCTTAAAAAAAAAAACAATTCCGAGTTCAAAAATCCTTCCACAATTCATTTTTTTCATCGAAATTTAGCAAATTTGTTGTTGATATCGCTTGGAAGAGACGTCAAACTTTTTTTTCTTCAAAAATTCCATGTCCCAATTATTTTCGTTGCAACTTTCAAAAGTGTGCGTGGGTGGATTTTGTGCAAACGAGTCGAGCGAAATGCAGACGAGTAAGCAAAATTCACACGAGCTTCGATATAACACGATCAGATTGAAAAAGGTAAGCCAAAAATGAAAACACTATTTTCTGAAACGTTGTCTTAAATATTTTTATTTAACACATTTCTAAAACGTTAAATTCCACTAAAAAAAAAATTAATTAACATAAATAACGAATACCGGTGAAACCTCGCGCAATAAAATCGAGCCAGACAATATGCAACTGCAAGATTTGTGTGAAATTGCCGTTTTTCCGTACAACAGCAGACGGTGAATGACAGAATGGCGCGGCATCCTATTTAGGTTGATGCAAATTACTCAGATTAATTACTGTGACATTAATTAGACGTCCGGATCGATTCCGTTATGCAAAAACTGATAAATGTTAATGAACCGCCGGTGAAACTTTACGCCATCGAACCGAAATAAAATCAATTTCGAACTCGAAAATAAAACGAAACAACGGATTTCAAAATGCAATACGTTAAATGCACGACAATTAGCGGTAATTGCCTTGCGAGTCTTCTTGGTGCAGTTAACAACGTTAATTTGTGCAAACTTTCTTTCGAGCGATTTTCGCCGTCGCGTCGAAAATATTGCGCCAATTAGCAGCCTCCCCTTTCAATTTCGAACGTGCAAACCGAGAACTGTTACGTATAAATCCAGTTAGTCGCAATGAATGCAATTCAAAAGGGAAAAATCGGCTCAAATTTAATTTTAACAATTACACAATGCGAATAATGCCGAAACACGTTTCGACCTTTTGCGACGTTATTAAAAAGTCGCCGGTTGCGTCACTGCACATTTTATTTCACGCCAAATCAATAAACATCCTTTCGGAGATCGACAGCCAGTTTCGCGCTGATCGGATGTATGTCCGAAGGCGATTAGATAAAAATAGTTGCCGCCAATTTTACTGGTTAGGGTCGATTCGAATCACGTTTTACAGCTCAAAAAAACCGATTGGGCGAGGGATGTATGCTATTTTTTCGATGAGCACAAAATTTCAATAACCCGAAATTTCGACAAAAGAAAGCTTTATATCCATATTTTAGCGAGAAATGTTTACGTTGCATATTCCTATCGATCATTGGAATGTTAAATTGGCCAAATCGCTCTCAATTTGACATTGCATTCTATTTAAGTGGAGGAATTTTTCTCATTAACAACCTGGTATGACACACAGCCGTAATTGCAGCCCTAAAAAAGCAATGTGCGTGCGTGTAGAAAAAGAACAATGTTTTGTTTTTCGATGCAATCTATACGGCCTGAAAGAAATGGATCAAGAGCCAATTGTATGATAAGTAGGAGGCCGAGTGAACTTCCGTTAGGCCTGTTAAAACCAACGCTTTACGGAATAATTTTCCCATTATGTCAGTGATTCACAAACACAAAAAAAAAATACACGCACAACAATGAAATGCCAGAAAAAAAATAAATAGAAACTGTACGCGAACGGGACATTGATACAACAGATGCCGAGGACAAATTGTTAACCGAGTGTAACTGTTTTTTCTGCAAAATCGCCGAGGGAAAAAAAATGTTCTGTTTAATTGAGGTGTATATTGAGGAGCGTTTCCGGAAGTAGGAAGCCGGCATCCGACAGGTGTTATCTTTAAAATACAGCCTTGACTGTGCATGAATGCACTTTACTGCTGCGTTAAAACCTGCTCGCACTAAATCAAATTCGTTTTAACTTTATGGCGAACGCAGCTTGCAAAGGGCATCTCCCATCGTAAACCAATTAATTTCGATCAGCACGCGAACATGAAATTACATATTGCGCCAAGCAAAAAATTTAATACAGCAAGACCCCATTATCCCAGCTAACTAACTCAGATTACACTAATTTACAATTCACATTTATCCCCAGTGCCTCCTTCAAGCAGGTTAATTGCAAACGCGCCAAATTACTGAAGTTAAGTAAAATTTTAATCAATTTGGTGAAGATGTCTCAAAAAGAGCGTTCTTTTGTGCAGAAGCGCGGCTGTAAATTGGCGGGAATTTTAAACATTTAATTGATGCATTTTATTCAACTAAAACATTATTTTTTTCAGTTCAAAATCATTGGAGCTGTGGCATCCACCTTACAGTCCTGATTTAGCTCTCAAGACCTTCGAGCAGTTTATTTCGACGATTATTAACGTTTAATGACCGCAAGTCGACACTGAACAACGGTGGAATTGTGATAAAAAGGCGAAATAAAAGCAACAGTAAAATAATTACGACTTTGAAGGCTCATCAAATATTTAACAGTTTAGGCACATCGCAGCCGATACGAAAGGCGATTTACCGCCATTATTCGAGCAATAAACAAAGAACAACGTGTAACTGTTCCCGCATATACTAAAGACCCGTTTTGGAAACAGTGGTGTAAGTGAAATGTGGGCTGCTAAGTATACAATTAATAAACAACAATCGCTCATTTCAAAGAACATGAAAAAAAAATTACAAGGAAAATAAATAAAAATTGATTAATT
Source organism: Dascillus cervinus (assembly GCA_949768715.1). Classification (NCBI taxonomy): domain Eukaryota; kingdom Metazoa; phylum Arthropoda; class Insecta; order Coleoptera; family Dascillidae; genus Dascillus; species Dascillus cervinus. The sequence goes on from OX458322.1 coordinate 22,580,796, forward strand.
TTAACGTCCTTTGTACAATCGGAGATAGCGATACGATTAAACTTTTGATTTCACGATTTAAAAATAAAATCGTGTCATCGAATCATTAAAATAAAATAAATTACCCACAAACCGAGATAACGATCGAAGTCACGCAAAATTCGCATCGACGACGAAAATGTTGCAATTTATCGCTGAAATTCAAAGAAAAGCGACTCCCGGCAATATTTTTATTTTGTGCATAGTTCGACAAAATCATTCTACATAAAGTACAGTAAAACTCCTCCAACCGACCACTCCTGTATCCGACCATAATTTCTAGGAACGAAAGATTTATACGGTATCAGTAATATATTGTTACTCCTTTAAAGCGACCCTCCTCTCACGCGACCGTGACCGGCAATTTACGGTTAAAGCGACCACTTCTCACTTTGTGAAAATTCTTTTAATTTTGGTTTTTGTTGATTTATGAGTTGTCTCACTATGAGATCGGGTTTGTAAAACTTAAAATGTCAATTATACACTGTAGAATTTATTAAGAACCTTTCTCCGTCAAGTGCTTGACGCCCTATCTTTCGGTAATAAATTTGTTACGGTTATAAATCAGTTCCTCAACTTCGGTTCCAACTTTTTATGCGATATTTGTAGGCTCGTGCGGACATTTAAAATGGTACATACTACGAAGGCAAAAAATTCGTATCAATTGTATGCCGGTCATTGAGAAATCGTTGCCACTGTGCTTCTGAAATAGCTTAGAAAATGATGGCTAAACGGGGTTATCATCACGAGATTTTAAATTTGGAAGTTCGCATAAATGTTATTAAAGACAGCGAAAGAGGTTTATCGCAACGAAAACTAGCTTCTAAAGACAAATGTGGCAAAACCCAAATTCAGGAGATTTTTAAAAACGCGAAAAAGAAATTGTCTCTAATTAAAAAATTAAAAATTGTAAGCAAACTGTTTTAGAACAATATTTTCATAGTAATCCTTAAGCATGTATATCTTTATTTCTTGGTCTTGGGTATTTTCTATATCGTAAATTTTTTTTTATTTTATTTTATTTTATTTTATTTTTAAACATTCTATTAATTAATATTGTTAATTTGTCTTGTGTGCGTCTAAATTGGCGCTTTGTATTTTTATGAAAATATAGGAACCTTCGCGTGTTTCCATTGTTGATAAGAAAACGTTTTAAAGTTAACAAGGTATTTATTTTATATTAATTGAAGAAAAAGTTCTCTAATGCAACCACTCCTCTAAGAGACCATTTTTTAAGGAAACCACGATTGGTCTCGTTTTATAGGAGTTTTACCGTTTTTCACGCAGAAGTGCGGGTTTGGTCGTTCGCATTTATGCGGATTCGGTTGGCGAGGGACTAATAGTTATAAATCTTTATAAGAACAGGCGATTGACAAGACGCAATCCAGTTTTAAGCCATTTTTTAAACATACGGGCGAAACCGGTAATAAAAATCGACGATTTACAGTTAAAAAAATCTGGGGAAATAACGTCGGCGTCTAAATTTGGCCAAGTTCAAGGCCGATTTATTTTATCCGCTTGTGATTTGCAAAAGCGAAAAAAATCTGTAATTACACGTCGAAAGCCAGACGTGCATATGATGATGCAGGTGAATGACATCCAGGAAAAAAGGGAATGCAACAAGCGGCACATGCTAAGTTTTTTCTAAACAATCCTCACCGAAACGTCGTCGATAATGAGGTGAGATGAAGGTAAACACCGTATCAGCACGAAAGTGCTCCATTTCAGAAGCTCTTATAATTGTAAGTGAGAGATTTTACTTTTTTGTTTCACCTCCAGCGTTATTTGCACACATGTTTGTTTACATAAATAAACGATTTTTTGTGAAACCCTCGGAAGCAAACAGTGCGCGTCACTCCGTGTTGACATAACTAATGTGAGTAAAATGTTAGATCATTGATAAAAAAAAACAAGGTACTCTGTAACGAAAATAAACATTCCGTCCATATCGGGGAAGAATATTAAGCAGATTCGCGTCGCACTCACCCGTATCAAGGGACTTTGAAACGTTGGCTCCATTTTAAAAAATGTTGCCGCACTAATTAAACAAAATGCACGAAACATTGCGCGAAGAAACGAAACCTTGCAATCTCGCCGACCACTCATAAACTATTTAACCAAATCCTCCTAAACTTGCTGCTAATCAACCGAGATTTAGCGACTAAAGGCCGCCATACACCATCAAATTTAACCGATCAACTGCAACGATTTCCTGAAAGTGTACGACACTTATCGTTCAGTAATCCAATGTTACATTGTTAATTTAGAGATTTGTTGGTGGCTAAATTTCAAAATAGCAACCTCTTGGAGTTACAATTTAGCACAAGGACTTTGTGTCCATTCAAAATTGTGCCTTTGAGGAGAACTTCTGTGAACAACAATAAATAATGATCTAGAAAATGAAACCTTACATTTTCGGCGACCACTCATCAAGTATTTAGCCAAATCCTTCTAAACTTACTGCTAATAATCCGAGATTTGGCGACTAAAGGCCACCATACACCATCAAATTTAACCGATCAATTGCAATGATTTCCTGAAGGTGTATGGCACTTATCGTTCAGTAATTCAATGTTATATTGTTAATTTAGAGTTTTGTTGGTGGCTTCATTTCAAAATAGCAACCTCTTGGAGTTATAGAACAACCATAGATATAGTGTTTTTACAACTACACGCTTTAAATAGTTTACAACGGCCCTTAGTACACAATGAAAATTCAAGGAGCGGCGTGTGCCTGTAAATCGTAAATTTGCTTACCCTTAGATCTTTATGTAAACCTACAAAGGGTTCGTATTAGGGAAATTTTCACATATAAACAATAATTTAATTGTTTGTTGTTTAAATGTAATTATATTATTTAGAATTGTCCACACATGAGATAACTATGCAATTATCTTAAAAATTGTCCTAGTTATACTTATGGTCTTTTTTCGTCATAATTTAAAATGAAAACATTTTAAAGAACACATATACGCACAACTTTAATTTGTCTTTACACATTACAATGTTTAGTCATTTGCACAATAAATTAAAATTCGGAGATATTTTTTAAATTTAACTTACGAATTAAGTGCTTTATTGTGCTTGCTGGGCTTGTATTGACGTTTATTTGAAAAATTTTACCAAAATTTGAAACAGTTAAGAGCTTTCTACGTTCTCCAACTTTGGCTACTCATATTTTAAATTACAAATTGTATCGGAAACTTTAGACCACTTGTTATATTATGTACGAAAAATATTGTAATACGCCCCTTAACGGAGTTATCTAGCCTCGGCACGTGCAGTCCATTACATTTACCTAATCCATTTAGGTCCGGTTGTAAAATATTTAAAGCGTGTCGTTGTAAACACACTATATCTATGGTTGTTCTATACATTTTAGAACAAGGACTTTGTATCCATTCAAAATTCTGCCTTTGAGGACAACTTCTGTGAACAACAATAAATAATGATCGAGAAAATGTAACCCTACATTCTCGGCGACCACTCATCAACTATTTAGCCAAATCCTCCTAAACTTGCTGCTAATTTGGCGACTAAAGGCTGCCATACACCATCAAATTTAACCGATCAAACTGCAACGATTTCCTGAAGGTGTATGGCACTTATCGTTCAATAATCAATGTTATATTGTTAATTTAGAGATTTGTTGGTAGCTTCACTTCAAAATAGCAACCTCTTGCAGTCACAATTTCGTGTCCACTCAAAATTGAGCCTTTATCCATTCTGACAATGAGAATAACTTCGATGAACAACAATATTGATCGAGAAAATGAAACCCTACAATCTCGCCGACCACTCATAATTTATTTAGCCAAATCCTTTTGAACCAAGATCTGGTTTTAACTGATCAATTTTAACTGCAACGATTTTCTGAAGATGTATGGCACTTTCGTTTAATTATCCAATAATCGTTGTACGTTGAACTGTTAATTTCGAGATTTGCTGGAAGCTTCATTTCAAAATAGCAAGGACTTTGTGCCCACTCAAAAATGTCGCAACGAGGATAACTGACAGTGTATGAAAGGCTTAATACCCAATAGCTTTCAAATGGAAATAAAGTGCAATATTACTTAAATTCATACATTTCCGCCCAGTGATGTCAGCTTATTGTTAAGGCCTGCAAGCAACATTCACTTGAACTTTAAAGTGGTCATGATTAAAAAAATTTAAACGTATTCAAATTATTGTTATTAGAGCATGTCAGGAGAGCGAAAAGTTTTGCATACCTGTTAGAAGCGGGCAAATTTGGGCCACCATCAGGGCCCCAAACAAGCAACAATATTAAAAAGGCACCGGTGTGACCTATGACTAACGCATACTTAATGGTATCATCAAAAATGCATAAATTTACGGCCGTAGCATTCCACCTTTCTCCAGAAAACCAGTTCTTTTCAGTCGATACTCGGCGGAAGAAAAGCGTACGTGAAAATTGTAATTTTACCTCATTGAAGGCCATTTCCGAAGGTAGTTCGATGGCCTGCTGTCCACCTGCAGTGATGTCAACAAATCTTTTATTTCTTATTCACCACTTGTCGTTTTGCTCTGTGAACCAAGAGTAGTCGCTTCATTGATGCACTTAAAACACATTCACAATAAATATAGTTACTTATGAGTTGAGTTCACGCATTTTTAACACCCGATACAACACCTGATCTCGAGCAATAAATTCCACAAGAACACAACATTCCTCAGGTGGGATATGTGCAATTAAAATGATTACAAAATATGGCGTCAAAACGAGTAAAATTTATCCTTTACGTTAAACTGTACCTTTCTGGACAAGTTTAAAACCGATATAAACGAAATTCGGCGTCAGTTTATTCGATAACTCGGTACATTTTCGAGCACATCTGACGCACCAGCAAAGTGCTCGGCGCCATATTGCATCGATGTCAAATTCCCCGGCGAGCGCAGACGATCCGCTCCGAAACCGCACGAACCGTCAAAAATTTAACCAAATTATTGAATTACCTAATCTTTAATTGCTAATTGATATAAAATAATTCACTCGTTATCGCCTTTGTTATTAAATCGTTCAATGCGTTGGGGGATTTTTAGATTTGATTTCTTGACTAATGGATTAAAATTGAAGGGCGCATGCGTCAATTAAGGCGGCTAATTAAATTTAAATTTGCAACTAATTTAATTAATATCATTTAATCGATTTTAAATCTAAAATTAATTTTCTACAGGTTCACAGCAATTCTGTATTGTCAAATTCCCTGACTTCAAGGTTTACCATGACCCTTTTCCAGACCCTTTTCTAATAATTTGTGCTGTTAACTAAACCTGTCAAAATGTTCAGTTTAAATTATAGTAGGCATAAGATATACAGTGTGTCCACGGATGGGGTGGCGCACTTTTGTAAACTTTCTTATCTGCCATTTGGCGAGAAAAAATCATTCTTGATAAAAAGTTTGGCTTATCTTGGGAAATCATGAACAGTTGTCAAATTTCTAATGAAATAAATAAAGTACGAGATCGATCTTAAGCAAAGTACTCCTATTTTTAATTTTTGTGAAAAATGTTAATTTATAAAGTTGTTTCAAAATGTAACAAAAGCTTAAATACAAATTTTGGGTTAACAAATAACAAAACTGCATTTGGACTAAAAATGGCATTTTATTTATGTCAACAATAAGTCAAAAACAGCATGCCATGGAAATTGTTTTAAGGAAAACATCAAGAAACTTATACAGTGAGTGCCAACTAAATGGAATAAATTCATTATCTCAATTATTTTGCATATTGAAAAAAAATCCAGAAACACGTCATTCTTAGTATATCACATGATATCTTGTAAAATGAAAATTTCATCCCTAACCTCAACCCCCTTCGAGTGACAGTTGTAACCCCCAAATTTTTAAACAGAAAGGGGGACTTGTGATACTTCATTTGAAAGGTCTCATCATGCTCTATTCAAAAGTGCAGTTTTAAAAGTTGATTGCAAAAATGAAGAGTAAAAAAAAATTAACCTGTTTAACGAAATTCTCTATAACACACTAAAAAATCAAAAATTAATAACGTTTCGTTCTTATAGTAATGTAATACAATAAAAAATATATTAATCGGCGTTTTAAACAAAATAACGAAAAATGTTGATAAGTTTTTGTCACTTTATGAACATTTGCATTTGTTTTTGCTTGCCTTCTCAGTATCAAGAACCAAAAGCTATTAGTTTTTGATTTTTTTGTAGTGTATTGTAACGAATTTTGTTAATTGATTAATTTTTTGACCCTTCATTTTTGGAATAAGTTTTTAAGCCATAGCATTTTTTAATAGAGCATGAGGAGACCTTTCAAATGAGGTATTACAGCCCCCCTTCCTATTTAAAAATTTGGGAGTTGTAACTGTCACTCGAAGGGGGTTGAGGCTAGGAATGAAATTTTCACTTTACAGGATATCATGTGACTAAAAATAACGTGTTTCGGTTTTTTTTCAATATGCACAATAATTGAGATAATGAATTTATTCCATTTGGCTGGCGCTCTCTGTATATTATCAACAATAAATTAATTTCTTATCTAAGATCTACAAAGTTACATAAAACCCAAACAATTAAACACAGCAATTTGGCAATGTAAAAAAACAAGGGTGAAGTGCTGTTTAGGTTTATTATGAGCAATCACGAATTCAGGCGTCACGACGCATGACGTCATTGGTACCATCACCGAGTGCATTTCCTTGGTGTCTTGTGGTGCCACGCACAGCAGCCCTCAATTGCGAAAACTAGGTCAAACTTTAAACGGGACGTTGCATTAAGCCGATTCCTTTTAATCAGTTGAGAAATGAACGCGGTACCATCACCATCGTTGCTTGATTTTTTTTTAGTAATGTCGGCCAACAAGGTCAAAAATTTACCCAGCGACCGACTAAATAATATTTTGACAGCGCATTAAAAAAAAGTGTCAAAATATGGAGCCCCAGTGTGATGGCGGTCCTGAAGCCGCTCAGGTTAAGCTTGGAGGTGCAACAGAGGTACCTCCTCCACTGGAGGCGAATGCACCATCTCATAGCGTCGTCCCAGCAGACAATCAACCAACCGTTAACACTTCCTCCCGTCGAACCAGTAGCTCAACCGATAGCAACCCGAGCAAACCAACCGTCCGTTACAATACTACCGCCGAAAGAATCACCCAACTTCGGAAAGTCGTGGATGATGCCATCCGCGAAAGGAAGACGTACACAATCAGAGGTAGTTTCCTAATTATTAGGCCAAAATGTATGCATTGCTAACTTATCTTTGTTTGAGGTGGTTGGAATACGATCAGAACAGCCCTCTTGCACCGAGGCTGGGTCGAAAAATACGAAAATGCGAAGCAAAAGGTCGGCATCATGGACATCAACGAACTCTGCAACAACCTTCCGGCCAAGCAAAGTTGGGAAACTCCGGCCGCTTACACGGAAAAATGTGAAAAGATGATCATGTCTCGCCTGATGCACCTCCACGAGGTGGATTTTTACTGGAACATGAGGCGAGACCAGAGCGAATGGCACCACAGGGTCAACACCTATCAGATCATGAACCGATTCAGCCGTTCGTTCTTCACTTCGAAAGAAGGTTTATGTCTCCTGCTCCAGCAAATGCACTGGTTTAACGAACCTGGTGTGGCGCACGTTAATTTTCCCAGATGCTACGTGCTGGGCTTTCCAGACCACTACCAAAACTTCATCGAAGATTTCAGACTGACCGCCTGCGCCAATTTGCTAAAATGGCTCGTTCTAAAGTACGAATGCGAAGACGAATTTGCGATTAAGTCTCCAGAAGGCGTCGTGCCCTTCAGCGCGTTACAGTTTGCGCTCGATCGGAGCAATGAGTACGTGGCTTGCCAGAAGCACTTGGACATCGACAGGGAATTTTCCAAAGTCTGGGACCACGAGTGGGAACAGTTCTTGCAATACACCTACCTGATCGTCCACAAAAACGCGCTGTTCCTGGAAACGAAAGAATGGTCTCTGAGCATATTAAACGCGGCTGCCAAAACCTTGCTGGCAGAGATGGCCAAATTTTGGCCGCAAGTCACATTGGACGGCACGAAAAACATTTGGATAATAAAGCCGGGCAACAAGTGCAGAGGACGCGGAATACAACTCATCAGGACCATCGAGGACGTCACCAAAATCATGAATCTAAAACTGAAATATGTCGTTCAGAAATACATAGGTGTGAGTCCTCGTTTGATGGTTTGCAAAATCTAACGTTTACATTCTTTTAGAGCGGCCTTTGATTATTTATGAGACCAAATTTGATATCAGGCAGTGGTTCATGGTCACGGGTGCTCAGCCATTAACAATTTGGATGTACAAGTAATTATATTTCTTAATTAAGTTCTTCGAAAATCAATTTTTTGAATAAAACAATATTTTCATGTAGTGTTGTACTAAACTCGCGGATTACCAAATTGATTTTCGTTGCTTACCACAATTAATTTGTCCATTAAACACATAATTTTAATTATCCAGGGATAGTTACTTGCGCTTCAGCTCTCAAATATTCAGTCTCGATAATTTTCATGAATCTTTGCATTTAACAAATCACGCCGTTCAATGCAAATACTCCAACGTGAAGAATCGAGATAAAAATCTTCCTCCTGATAATATGTGGGACAATCACACTTTCAAAAACTATTTAAAGCAAATCGGACAAGGCACCAAATGGGAGGAAATCATCTATCCAGGTATTTGACCGTTCGATTTGGCTGTAGGCAATTAATTCAGTCGATTTTAGGAATGAGGGAAAATATCGTTGGGTCGATGCTCGCCTGCCAGGACACCATGGACCGCAGGCCAAACACTTTTGAGCTTTATGGTGCCGATTTCGTTATCGGCGAAGATTTTATCCCATGGCTGTTGGAGATTAATTCCAGTCCCGATTTGTCATGTTCCACGAGCGTGACGTCCAGGATGTGCCCGCATTGCCTTGAGGACATGGTGAAAGGTGACTCCAAGGCCAAAAAAGGAATCAAATGGTTTTTAAAAATGTTTCAGTGACTGTTGACAAACGCCGCAACCCAAGCGCCGACACCGGACTGTTCGAATGCATCTACAAGCAGAATCTCCCTAGGGCCCCCGCTTATCTCGGAATGAGTCTGTCGATTCGGGGGCGCAAAATTTTCAAGAAGAGGAGCAAAGAGTTCAACAAAGAGTCCAGCAAGAAGGAACCGACGCTTCCTTATAAGGAATCAAGCGAGAGCACCACCAAGAAGCCTCATCCTTTCGCCGCTGCTTATCTGCAGTCGAGCGAGCTCTTCAGCAAATTCATCCCGAAAATGCTAAACACCAACATTTACAAAGGGCCGGTCATCGGCGATCTGATCGAGGAGCTGCACAAATCTTATTATCTGCACAAAGGGAGCGGTTGTGAGTTTGTTCCTGCAGTCGTGCCGGCTGCAGGTTCAAAAAAGAAAGCGGAAAAGGTTAAAAACGAAAGGGTACCAAAGAGCGACAGCGTTTCGGCCAAATCTAATAAAAATGCTTTTGTTAACAGAAAACTAAAAGAAAGAAAAAACATTAAGACGGCGGATGCTAACGGAGTAAAACAAAAAAATAGAAAAATAGTTAAAAGCGCTTATTTCGGCTTGTTTCACGAATGGAAATTTAAAAATGACACTGCACAGCAAAAAGACGCCGACGTTTGGGAAAAGGAAACAATCAGCATATTAAAAGATAAAGCAATCTTGTCAAAATTTAGCAATTTCAGTCAAAATGTCGACGACGCTGTTTTTGAAACGATCAATAAAAATTCTGCAAAAAATTCGAACTCATTTCCGTGCGTGAATCAGGATCAAATGAATCTGTATACTGTAGGTAAGAAAATCAATCAGTTCAAACCTCTTTCACTGCCCAACATGCAAAACTGTCCGGGTAAAAATTTGCCAAATGCGAAAAATTAATGTTTTGTGATATACAATCTATTCACTGTTATTTGATGTTCGAATAAAACTTATTTTCTGTCGACTTGTCTATTATTATTACAAATTAATTCAGTCTCTTTATTGCGCACGCGCAATAAAACTAACCGCTGATTTACAATTAATTATAATTTGCACCAAAAGATGGAGCTATTTTAACGTCAAAATTTAAAAAACACCGTGTCAAATTGGAGAATCCAATTTGAAGCATCAAAATTCCAGTTAATAAATTTTAGTTTATCTTAACAAAATGTCCGCCACAAAAGAAAATGCGTCCACCGATGAATTAGAACAGGTTTTTCCGAAAATTTCCCCAACAATTTTTAACTTCAATCCTCTAGGTCGCAATGGAAATGGGCAAGTTCTTAGTCGATTTCCAAAGCAATCTGCAAGGCTTCTTGTTCTCTGATGCAGAAGATGCCAGCGGTATTTCAGTACAATCGCCGAAACAAATCAGGCCAAGCTCCGCACCACAACCCCTACGTATTAAATGGAAGAACAGAAATAAGCCGGCAACAGTAAAGAATACAGAACCGGAGGTTAACGTAACCCCTAAAGTGATCTGCAAAACTCCAACTCCACCATCGGTGTTCTTCCCACCAAGCAATAATCACTCGAAAAGAACTCAAAAACCTCAACCCACGACTCAAAGGTCACGAAGTGTTTCACCTCAAAAAACACCGCTTGAACCGCTGGATCATCTGAAAATAATAAAGGACACTGTGGACACTGCCATGAGAAACAAGAAGACCTTTACAGTTAGTGGAAACTACCAAACCATAAGACGCGCGTTACAAGCGAGGGGTTGGATAGAAAAAATGCGACTTTCATATCACGTCAATGATCGAGACAATTTGAGGCAACTACACGCGCAAACAAACAACGATCTTGCCCGAAGCGTGAATGACCGCCGTCTGGGGCTTTTGTACAAACGCGTGATAATGTCCAAAATGTTGTCAAACCACCAAGTCGATTTCTATTGGGACAGTATCGGAGACGCGTTCAAAGTCAATCCAGATGGCATCAAGCACACGTTAATCAACAGGTTTCGTAGAGGCATCTTCAGTTACACCTCCAAACAGGGGCTATGCGAATCCACGAAGAAGTCCCATTGGTACAACAAGCCAGGAGTTTATTATCTCAGGCATCCCAGGACTTACAACCTCACAAACAACGGGGATCCTTCGGACTTCATCGAAGATTTTCGATTAACAGCGGCAATGTCGGTTTTGAAATGGGTTGTGCGAACCGACGAGGAAAAAACCACTAAAATAGTATCGACAAGTGGAAAAGTGCCACTGACAATATTTAAATTTGCGATGGATGAATGCGTCAAATACATTAGGAAATGTAGGCACGAAGACGTTGACGAAGACATAGAGGACGCGTTGGATTTTGACTGGAAACAATTCTTGGACGATTTTTACAAACTGGTGCACATTAATAACCACTTCAAGAGCGACTCCAAAGAAACTGAAGGTTCTCTCACCCACAAGGCTAAATTTATTCTGAAGAAATTGAGTCGTTACTACCCTTATGTCGAAATGGACGGCATGATGAACGTTTGGATTTTAAAGCCGACCAACGGAAGTCAAGGACACGGCATCCACATGTGCAGAACGCTGCAATACATCTTAAAAGTCGTTAAAGACAACAAGAACACCAGATACATTATACAAAAGTACATTGGTAAATCAACTTTATGAATTCTCTAGTTGTTTCCTTTACATCCAAAAAAGTTGCGTGTCCCAGACCACAAAAAAAAACTTTCGATTGTAATCACCCATTTCCGACCAAAACCGGAAGTTAAAAATACTACCATTCGATAGAACGTGTCCAATTTATAAAATAGATACTTTTTTATTTTTTAAATGGATGGTGAGGGTGGTTTGGGACACCCGTTATATATTAAAAGGTGCAAACATTTAAAAAAACTAATTATTATGGATGTAAAGGAACTAAACAAACATAACAATTTAATATCAGTGAGGAAAGGCATTTGTTGCATCACGAACGAAATCACTTTCCTCACTAGTGAGGAAGAGGGTCATTTTTGTGAAATAATTGCTTTCAGAGCGTCCTCTGCTTATACACGCGACCAAATTTGACATAAGGCAATGGTTTTTGATAAGTAGCACCACCCCACTAACGATTTGGATGTACAAGTAAAACTTGAAATAACTCAGCAAATGAATTTTTTTAATTTTCCCAATTTTAGAGAATGCTATGTGAGATTCAGTTCCCAAACTTACAATCTTAGGAAGCTTCACGAATCGATACATCTAACAAATAATGCCGTGCAAACTAAATATCAGAATTGCGCTCGCGATTCAGCCCTCCCCGAAAAGAACATGTGGGACTCGACCCAGTTCCAACAGTATTTAGCCACGATCGGATATCCGAATGTGTACAGCGATGTTATCTATCCGGGAATGAAGGAGAGCATTTTGGCGGCTGTGCTATTAAATTATGAATATTTGGACACAAGGCGCAATTCTTTTGAATTGTACGGAAGCGACTTCATGGTGACGGAAGACTTCAAACCTTGGCTGATTGAGATTAATTCGAGGCCCGCTTTGTACGCTTCCACCCCTGTTACTTCGAGGATGTGTCCGCAAGTGCTAGATGACCTAATTAAAGGTATCGACATTTTTTTCTTAAATTTATGTAGGTAGTAAGTGACAGTTTAAGGTAATATTAGTAAAGTTACTGCAAGTTACTCATTTCTGCCAACATAAATTCAAGAAAAAACATTGTAACTTCCTAGATAGAACTTTTCGACTGTACAATATCTTATAATTTAATTTTTAGTTGTAATTGATCATTCGAAAGCTCCCAAGTCGAATACAGGCAGGTTCGAATTGCTTTACAAAGCAACTCCGAACAAGCTGCCTCCTTTATTGAAAGAATTATCCTTGGAGGGTAAGGCGGTACCTAAAAAATATTTTTACACACTGCCAGAAGTTAAAGGAACGAACGAGCCACGGTCGGCTGATATCATGCACCTCAACGATTCGCAATTTTATTTAAAACACGTCGGAAACGAAATGAAGCACACATTAGAAAATCTGTTAAGCATCATCCAGAAAGAACGAATTCGAAGAAGAAAATTATACGCAGAAAGCGCAGAAAATAACGGTTTAAGGTACCAACCGGTCAAGCTAAACACCGATTTTGGGGAACCCAAACCGGGTCCAAATAAACGTGAATATCGAAAGAAAAATATGGATTTTAAAGTTACCCAATTGTTTAAAAAGCCAAGTGAAATTCTGAAACCTTCTGACGTTTTACTGAAAAGTAGCAGCACTCACGGCCGGTTTACTGACCCCTGTGACAAAGACGAGTCCTATCATGAACTCGTTGATTTGGGGAACGTGCAGCAATTAGAAAACGAAATCAAGAAAGGTAAGGTGGACATTGATGGCGTGATAAAGCAGCTTGATCAACCGAAATGTTCTGAAAAAAGCATTTTCAGAGATTTGATGAATATTATGAGAAATTTCCGATTCCATTCAAAAATGAAACAAAACGCAAATAATTAAAGTATATGTTGCTGAAAAATAAGTTGTACACGAAAGTTCATTTATATACTTAAAACCTGTACAGTCAGTGAGTCAATTAAAGTTCACGCTATCAATCACTATTCAACTTTCTATAGTTAATTAATTAAAATAGAAAATTCTAACTGTAAGAATAAGGACTAACGATAGAATGTAAAAGCTAGAGTAAAAATATAAACTGCATTCAACGATTGCGGCACTTTTTGCACGAAAATGAACACTAGTCTGTGAAATGTTGCAAGTCTCACTAGAACACTTACACTATAGCACTGGTTTTAACGAGAACGACAATTTAGGCCTTGAATTGTTTTTCCCTAAGATTTTTTTCTGCTCTTCCTTTACGCGTTTCTCTTGTTCTTTCTTGAGCTTTTGCCTATCTTCGTCCATTCTCCTCTGTTTCTCCACCATTGCCAGTCTCTCTTCTGCCTAAAAAACAAACCACAAGTTGAACAAATGGACATTTCAAAAGTTGGATTTTTGCTGTGCAGAAAGTACATATTAAAGATTATTAGCCATTATGTGCGAGAAAAATACGACTTTTTATCTTAGATCAAGCGCTATTATTGAAATTCGTAAAACTTTCAAACGCCCGTTGGATAAGCAAAACATCACGCTACGTAAAATGTACCCACGTGACAATAAGTTTATCTCTAACATTAAAAAAATGCATAATTTGGAAAGTTTTTGTTTGCTTCGTGGAACCACAAAATGCTTTGTTTTATTTCGAGTAAAAATTAAAGGTAAAATTACTAGAACAGTGAAAAAATTCACCACAAAATTATTATTTTGCCCGGGATCCGGATCCGCTTGAACAGTTCCCGCCCGCGACAGTATTTGTACCGGCGTGCAGTGACAGGTATTTATTAGCTGTTCTAAATGTTAAGGATAACAAAGAAATAATAAATGTAAGTTAAGTTACTTATCACATGACAATTCAATCTGAATTTTAAAGACGTGTTTTTTTACAATCTGTCAAAACTGTCATTTTATCGCGTGCGTATGCAACCAACATTATGGGGAACTGTTTAATAATCAAAATAAAAACAAAAAAACTGAAAGTGCGTGTCGTATGAATCGTATGGCTAGCATATGAAACGAACGTATTAAAAAACTGCTGACATTGCTTGCGAATACGAGTTTCTTATTTGTCTCTATTTGAACCCAAAGTATTAATGACTAATAAAAATTTTAATTACCTAGCAATTTTCTCTGTGCCTCTTCGATTTTTCGGCTATTTTAGTTTGATGTATACTGTGGAGAGAGTAAATTATTCCTTGCCCAATAATTAATTACTAATTATAACGTTTCATCCGACACTTGTTAATTCAAAACAAATTTTAAACGCAAAAGAAACAAAAAAAACTGCTGATGTTGCTTGTGGATTCAAGTTTATTTGTCTTCCGCTGGACAAGTACGAAAGCGTAGTTAGGACATGCAAAAAATAAAAATAAAAGTTGAAATTTCAACTTTTTTCTTGAAATTTCGCTATTTAAAAAAAGTTGAAATTTCACTTTTATTAAAAAAACTGAAACTTTAAAAAAGGTGAAATTTGAACATTTTCAAAAAGGTGAAATTTCAAGAAAAAGTTGAAATTTCAACTTAAAAAAAAGTGATGAAATTTCAACATTTTTAAAAAGTTGAAATTTCAACTTTTATTTTTATTTTTTGCATGTCCTAACTACGCTTTAGTAGATAATGATAATTAATAAAAAATTTAATTACCTACCAATTTTCTCTGTGCCTCTTCGACTTTTCGGCTATTTTCTTCCAGGATTCGTTCCAAGTCCTCCCGTTTCCGTCTTTCCTCCTCCTATAAAACAGTCACTAGTTGAATACACGATCAAGACTTTATTGCGCCCGGCCCCTAGCTTTTTACATTCCATCAGACACATTCAACCAAAGTTAGAGCAGAACCGCAAAAGGCCGAGTTCTCTTCTAAACAATGCCCACTCACACAATTTCATATCGTGGCCAACAAAATGTAAACATTTCGTTGCAGTCCTCTTTAATCGCCAGAAACAGCTTAAAAATGAGGTGTGAAACTGTTCGAGACGATTAAAAAAATTCAATAAAATCCATTCAGTGCTAGGTCAAGGGCCAGCAAAAATTACAACTAGACATAGATATAATCAATCATATTAAGGTATTTAAAAGGTACAGAAAATATAAAAAAGATAATACCTGAGGTACCCGTGTCTTCTGTTGATCTCTGACCACCACTAACAAGAGTCTGGGTGCTTCACCTGCTAACTCTGGAGGCCCCTTAGCTTAAATGCTAGTAGCCAAGTGGCAAATGTATGTTAATTATAATACTTTACGGGACAACGCAGACACACGAGTCTACATCTATTTTTTTTTACGCTACAGCCTATGTCCTTACGTTCGAAGAGAAAAATGTTCAATATTGGTTGTGTCTTACAAATTGCTTCGGCAATCATAAATTAGAATTTTTTTATATGTAGAAAGTTTAGATGAAATAATTTCTGTTCTAGTAAAAATCTAAAGGATAAAAAATTTGTGAGCCATTTATTTTATTAGATAAAGAAAATAAATTAAAGCTAATTTTCTTCAAACAAAATTTGCATAACAATGCAAGCAGGGATCAAAACCAAACATACAAATTACAATACATTTTAAGTGCACATTACAAAAATAACTTTGTTATCTTCAGACCATATAAATTATCTATAATTACCAATAAAGTATTGCATGAAAATTAAATTATTCTTAAGTAATTTGTGAAATAATTTTTATAGTTTGAAAATAAATATTTTTTACAATTCAGTAACACCAACTTCTATTAGTTACAAAAAAATTGATTTGGATAAATTTACTTTGGCTTGGTTTAAATCGCTGCTTACATCTGGGATAAATATTTACTAAAACATCTGAAATTTAATCTTAAAAAATAAATTCGAATTTAGAGATGAATGACAAAAAGAAAGATCTGGATGTTCTCAAAAATGGACCGGCGATATACCAACATTAACAGAAAAAAAAAATGTTTATAACTAACACACCAATATTCAAAAAACATAAATCTATTTACTTGAAAAAAACATATACAACAGATATATTACACTTTTAATGATAAATTAGAAATTGGCCGGTGGGCGTAACTTTGACCTTACCTCTCTTTGTTTTTCTTCAAGAATCTGTTTCTCTCTCCGCCTTTCCATCTCCTCCATCATTTGTTTCTCCATAATCATTTTAGCCTCCTCGACTCTTTTAGCGACTTCTCGCTCGATTTCGTCCTTCCTCTTCTCCAACTCCTCCTGGACGCGCTTATTGACTAATTCTTCGATCCTTTTGGCAGTCTCTTCTTCGACCAATCGTTGCTCTGTTTCTCGTTGCCTCCGCTGCCTCTCCATCTCGGCCAGGCGCTCCACCTCGTCCATTTTTCTTGAATGAGACGATTTTTTATGTTTGTTGTGCTTTTCTAACTTCGCCAGGTCAATCGAGACCTCACTGCTCGAAGTTGAAGACACCGAATGAGATCTTTTCCTGCACAAGAATTTGACTGTCAAACCACTGTGCTGGTAACCCCTTGAATACCTTAAACCGACATGCGTCCGCTATTTATAGTTTACGACACATTTAATGGCAAAAGCTGAGTGAAATTGCGATCTGGGCATTCAAAAGGTTAAAAACGAGACAAGCTAACGTACCTAGACTTTGAGTTTCGTTCTTTGGGTTTTTCGACATTTTTGAAACTTTTACTGCGCGAACTAGAGCTCCGTTCCGACCGATCTCTAGATTTGCTACGTTTGTGGTGTTTGGTTTTATGGTGTTTTCTAGGAGATTTACTGCGAGAACGTGACCTACCCATTGTCCTTAATCACTTAAATCAGTCTAAAATTCACAAACTCACACGACGTCACCTCGTTCAACGAAAAACCAACGCCATTTTGAAAGTTTGACGTTTTGTGGTGGATTATGGGAAACCGTAATGTTGCCAACTGTCTGTGGCCAACTGTTGATCTCAAAGTTGTTGACTTTCTTAACCTTAAAAATGATTTTTCGCTGTAATTTCTTAATTTACAAATTGAAATGCCGTAGAGGCATGTGTTCTTATGTTCAAGGGCAAGAACCAGAACCGAAAGTGAGGGAATATTTTTATTACATCGATCATCAAGGAATGGTACTTTTACAAAATTAATAATAAATTGCTTATTAAAAAATAGTTGTTTTTAGACGATTCGCGAATGAAAAACTTCACTTCTTGTTTTAAAGACAAAAAATTCTTGAGATTTTTCTTCAGCCAGTTGAAGATAAACAACACCGATCGGTATCGAGAATTTCCTTACATTTCGCTCTGTGGCAAGGAACGAAATTTTATTAGATGCGATGATTACCCTTTCGTGTTCACGCATGTCATTAGTGACAGTGAAGGAGATCTTTTAGGTTACAATCACGCCGGTGATCTGTTAACACACAAGTTTGTTCCGGAAAAGATATTTATGTTGCCTGAAACTGGGAGAGTTTACCATCCGGCACCGGAAAAAGTCGGCTCAATTGGATTAGTACGGTCAAAATTGGCGAATGAATTCAGCAAGCACTTCAAGTTTGCAAATGGGGAGACAAATCCACCGACTCAATTCACTTGGAACGGTAAGTTACGACATTTAGATTTAGAGTGGTATCAACAGGCAATTGCCAATGATCCCTCAAAAGAATTGAAAATGTTAAAATGAAAGACAGGCGATTACTTTGTAAATATATTAGAAAATATTTTCTTTAAATAAGTAAACTATGTACAGTTTATTTTTTAATAAATTTGTTCTAAAATATTGCACTTAATTGACGTGAAATGGTGGCGTGCCCAAATTCATTTCCGGTGTTAAGTAAGTACTTCTTCTAAACCAACAGTGAATTTGAGGACATTCATAAAGCGTTTTGAAAGAGATACAATGTCATGTTTAAAAATATTGCCGGGGCTTATTAAAACTATTCAAAATTTGTGCCTTTGATTAACGATAATAAATCTTACACAAACAACATTGTCCATTTGACAGCTTAAAATAAAAGCAAAAATACTGCAAATCGAACATTAAAATGTACCAACAAATACTGGTAACTTGAAGAATGGTATAAACAGAGTTCACAGTAACCTGGAAATGTCAGGGAATTTTAGAAGTAAGCCAAAATGTCAGGGAAAAATGAGGGAATTTATTTTATGTCCGTGGAAAAAGAAAAAAAAAAATTTTTAATCACGTGAAATTTTGGTTTTATCTCAATTACTAGTTGTTCAATTTATTAGTTTATTAGTAAAATATTTTTACACAATTTAGTGTAAATGAAATAATTTTACTAATTTGCGTTTATTAAATAAAGCCCTTTCCATATTAGAGGGTATTTTTTTAAATGATTTACGACATAAGTAGACCAATTTACCGGACAATGGTATTGATGTAGGGCACTTGACTTTTTATTTATGACGGTCACTAAACTTAACTTAAAAATGCAGGCCTGCCGACAACTGAAAAGCTGTCTCGCCCAGTTTGATGGATCGATCATAAACTATTGTTAGGGTGGTAAACCGCATTATCCATTGTTGGAAAGTCATAAATAAAAGCATTTTTCGTGCTTTATCTTAAATTTGATTTAACTCAATAAGTAATAATTTTTTTACGAATCAAATTGCAAATATTAATGCTACGAATAATTTGTCAAATTTTGAAATAAGAAACCAAACATCGAAATTTTACCCAAAGCTCTTTATTTTACTTTTTTGGCTTCGAATAAAAATAATTTGGAAAATTTGTAGCACTAATGGAAAGTGTAAACTTCAACTGATGTAACATGTAAATTGCATGCTTTCCCCTCAATTTTTAATAGGTATTATGGCCGCGGTGGTAAAACTTTTGACTCACCCTGTATGTTTACTTGAACAGCACTAGAATAACTGAAACAATCCTATTTAACTTGAATTGAAAATTGTGACTAGTTTAGTTAAAGGCACAAATTACTAATAAATGGTCAGGGAAAATACTGGAAGAATCGTGAAAAACCTTGAAGTCAGGAAATTTAAAAATACAAAATTGCTGTGAACCCTGGTAAAAGTTTAGAAACATCAAGATTCATCTTCTGAATCCGATTGGGCCCTGCTCAAAGGTTTAAAAGATCCAGGTGCCACCCATGACAAACCTTTTTTCGCCAGGCGTTCTTCGGAAGGTTTTGTCAGCATTTTTTCACGCACACCATCATGAATGTCAGAAACGTACTTTTCGAAAGTTATATAATGCTTGTCGTCCGTTTCTGGAGGGTCATACAAGCGCTCTTGGCTGGTTTTCACGCATAATGCCACTTTTTCTTTAAATTCGTCCGTGTTGGTTTTATACAATTGGACTGCTTCCTTGTCGATGCCGTGCGCAAGGCTGGCGTTAAAATTATAGAATATCCACTGTAAATATTTTAGGATTTGCCACACGTGATTTTCTCTCCGTTTCCACACCGGAAAACCGTCAAATAGGTGAACTTCATTGGTTTCTGAATTTATCACAGGATGGTATATGTCTGATTGAAATATCACTTTCTAACAAAAATAAATAACTCAATTTTCTGTTGTAATGCGTAAAAATCACTTACAGGATGATCAGAATTCGGGAAGTCGTCTGGTAACGTTACATTAAATCTAAATACGCCATTTTCATAAAGGCCACTTCTTATAAAAATTACACCGAACCAAACTACAAAAATAAGCATTAAAATGAGCTCCACAATTAAGTTCCACTCACCAAAAGGATTCTGTCTGGACGGAATCGCATATACACCTTTTAACTTCTCAGATATAACCATTTCACTAAAACAATTGGCTAGTAATTGTAAAAATTAAACGAAAACTTACTATTCGGCAAGTATTATGTATTCTTGATGGATGAGCTTGTAAAATTTGTTGATATCTTCGTTCTGTCGGGCGAATATTTCTTTGTTGGTTTCTTTTGGAAGGACCCGCCGCAGCGAGCCTTGCCTGGTGAAATTCTCGTTATCATCGCTCTAAAAATAAAAATAAATCATAAACGAAATTTAGTCAGTTAATTTACCTTGCTGGCCCTTACTGCTGACTGCAACATTGTTATCTGTATCTCATTTGGAAATGTGACTAAAAGCTCGTTATCAGGAACATGCAATCATCTGTGTAATTAAAATATGTTCGATAATATTATCTAAATCAACCACATTATAAAATGTAACGTCAAAGTGACAGACGTCAATTAAATTTTGTGCTGCCATCTAACAATTTTGTGTGTCATTATAGGCCAAGCAACAGCAAAATAAATGTTATAATGGAGATTGTGCAAAAACTGTTAGTTCGTCAGACTCGGCGTTTTGCACACATAAAGTGCATATAAATAGCTACCTTTGTGCAAAGTTTCAGTTTTTAGAATTAAAAAATGGGGGAATTGTGAATTTTTTAAGAAAACACAGAATAGCTTTTCTCAGTTTCTAATTATCCGATCAGGCCATTCGACCTCTCATTCTCTTCATAATTTAATTCTCTACAATTCGTCAATTGACATCATTAAGATTGCTTCATTAGTTTCCATTTTACAAGCAAGAAACTAAAAAAAACGCGATTTTTGTTGAAATTTGTTTATAACAAATTAAAAATTATGATTCTCGAGTTGGAAATTATGCAGAATTCATCTATTAACTGTCTTTGACAAAATCGCACACAGTCGGTTTCCAGGTAGTTTTTATGTTACGAAAAAATGCTTCATTGCCTATTAACGAATTTTCATCAAATAAAACAAACAACGTAACTTAATATTTAAAATTTATTGACAACTAATCTTTTTACAATTTTAAGCCTATTCGACCGCTTTTACAATCGCTTCGGCTACTTCCAAGGCGATGGTAGCTTCAGCCCGTTTCTGAAATCACAAGCATAAATTTCAAATTTGTGAGCTTTCACACATACCAATTCATCTCCTGCAGTTGCGAGTTCACTTTGACATTTGTTGAGCACTTCTCGGGCGGCTGCTATGTCAATTTGATCGATGGTGGCCGCTTCTTCAGCTAAAACCTACACAAGTCAAAAGACAAATGTGCACTTAAGGTTATATTTACTTGTACTGAGGAATCTTCATTGATTGTGACCGTACCACTTGAAACAAATACTTTTACAATTTTTCCGTCATTTTCATAGACGGTTACAACGCCCGGTTTTAATACGGCTAAAGTGGGAACATGGTTCGGTAAAATACCAAAACTGCCTGAAAACGATGGTACATCGACCTGTTTCACTGCATCCTCATCGTAATAAACCTACGAAATAAGTGATAAGACCATAATAAGCCAATAATTATACTTACTTGATTTGCAGCGGCGAAAGTAAAGCTCATTTCGGCGTCGGCATAACCTCGAGATTTGAGGGTATTTAATGAACGCCGGGTTAATAATCTGGAGAACGATCGGATCGCAGCCATGGTAAAACTATAAGTAAATTCAGGGTTACATAACGTTTTGAGGTTATAATTTAATTTTTCGCTGCAAACAAGCTAATTTTTTACCGAAAGTTATGATTGTAACTTATATTTACCGTTTATTTTAGGAAATCGACGATTTCACCAATTAACTGTATGGATTGAAGTAAATGAGGTGAACGTCAAAAACTGGTGACTTTTCGTTTGTCACTGAGGCCATCCTGGTTATTCCGTCCTTGTTTGCGAAAATCGGTGGAAATAACGAACTTTTTCAATTTGAATCTCAACGGTAAGTCTTCTTTACTTTCAACGAATTTTCTCACATTTTATGTTTGTAGAGGAAATGGGTACCGCCGTAACTAAGTTGGAAGAGCCCGATAGCAGCAGCGATTCATCTGAAGGGAACGTGCCTTCAACGCCGATTCTAACCCCAAAAGTAAAAAATTTGAATTGGGACCCTCGATCGCCAAGTGCTAGCATTGTAAGAACCCCGATCGAAGCTGTTTTAAGTGAACAATACGAAGAACAAGCTACGACTATTGAAACAGCAGTCGCAACGATGGGGATTTGCAGCGATTTGGATCCAAGATCACCAAGTGTTGAATTTACGCGCACTCCGATTGTCATTGAAGGCCCCCCACCGGCTAAATTTGTCAATAAAAATCTGGAAATAGTCCGTAAGCAACTTGCAGGCGAAACTTTGAAAATTCAGTCGACGGAAGAGACCATGTTTGAGCAGGTGCCTCCAAAGTTGTTGGAGAGCAGCCCGATTACGACGAAAATTCCCACTCTGAAGCGCCGCACGACAGGTTTGCTCGAAACGAATTTTGATTTTGTGGAGACTGATTTGGACGAAGTGATCCAAAATAAATCGAGGGTGGAAATTGAATCGAGCCAAAGGGGCGAATTGCAAACTGCGAATGTTTCCGTGCCGGATAGCAAAGTTGCTGTAAAGGATTTCGATAAAAAGTTGAGCAACTTAATTTACGAGGATACGAACTGTGATGTGGTTTCGCCGATTAGTAAAGTTAAGGAAGGCAACAGGACCCCGTTGGGCGATCGTAATGCGAGGGACCACGTCTTGAAATTGAAAGTTAATAGTCAACCGACGAAATTGGATTTTGCCACTAGCAAGATTCCGGTTATTAGAGCCAAAGTTCATAAAAATAAAGGTCAGTGTGAGAACGCTTGTTTACCAAATAACAGAACCATCAAAGCTAGAAGATCACAATGGGACGCTGATAAGAGCATTGTCATCTGAAAGTTCACAATTTAAGTTGGTGATTTTATTTATTTTTATTATTATATTTCGTATGTAAATTTGAGTGTGTGATATCGGTTTTACTTCAATTAATTTTGCACTTTTCATTCCAATGACTTTTTCAGAAGCACAAATGTTTTTAGCAATTATTTCGTTGGTTTATAATTCTGTTATATGTGATTTGCCTGGAAAGATGAAATTGTGCAGTCAAATTATTTCATTAGTTTATAATTCTATTATATTTGATTTGCCTGGAAAGATGGAATTGTGCAGTCAAATGCGATTGTCTCCCTGTTTTTCCAGTTTGTGTAATGTGTGTATGAAATGAAGCCCCTAGGGTTCACCATAAGTTAATCTTTAATAAAAAATTTGCAGATTTATTTTATATCTCAAAATAATTGAAAATTTGGTTAGTTCATTTCCAAGCAATCCTTTGTCCAAGAAAATTCATTTTTATTTAAAATTGAGAGAAATTCGGCACTTCACGAGCTGTGTTACAAATCTATTCGCACGGTTGTCTACAAATATCATTTATTTAATATCTTGCGAAAATGATTACACTGCAAGTTCGCAGGATACGTGGCGTCATTTTTTTATTAAGAGGACAGCTTCAAAATTATTGCGCCAAACGGTAGATCTCTGATTGGCTGATTAAATTATGAAAAAAGCAGTCGCCATATTGTGGAAATAGTTGTTTAAATTTGTTTGTTGTAATTATACAGGGTTGAGATAAAGTATGGAACCAAGCAAATATCTTGAAAATGGATGAGACGATATTGATGAAACCTTGCAGGTTAGTGTAGTAACTCATAACGCATCTTATCGTCGCTGTATTTCCGGCTTAACTGAAAATATTCTCAACTTTTTTATTCAATTGAAACACTGTATATTTGTGCAGATTATAATAGATGTGAATTCGTAAATAAAAACAAATTGTAAAAGCATGTTATCAGAACTCTGTGATTTCAATTGTGCATCTGCACAACTTTATTCCAATGTATTAGATTTATTTAAGTAATAAAAACAGTTCCTATTAGATTTTTTCTGTTTTTACATTGTGGATCGGCACACTTTTTTTAGTCAATCTTAGAGCAAATCCTAAAATTCTTGCAGAATCCAGTTACCCGGACCCAAATTAGTCTACAGCACTATACATGGTCTTGCCTAGGTCCTGTTAGTTAAAAATAAAAATTCTCGTGTACTCAAATTTAATTATTTTTTTCAATTTTGTTTTCTGCTGCTAATAGTTCTAATCAGCTCGTGTTTTTCCCATTGTACAAATTAAAAATACTAACTTTCAAATTTTCTGCCAAAAACGACTTGCTAGAAATATTCCAGTGTAAGTTGTTCTTTCAAGTTCACTCCTTCTAATTAAAAAATGAACCGTAGTGCATAAATAAAGAAAATTTGGCGACAACAATTTTCAAAAATATAAAAAAATAATCTCGGCACTTTATTTATTTCAAATTATCTACACATATTGTTATACAATAAAACAAATAACACCGTACCGTAATAAAAATTATTAAGTTAATTACTATAATGTCTATTTACAAATATAGTAATTAATTATGCGTTGCATTGGGGGCCTATCATTATTGTTGTTTGCTTGTGCGTACTGCCAGTAGAGATGAGAATGTATCGACAAAGTAAGTTACAACAAGCAATTTTCTCCAAATTAATTTAAAAAAATTACTTCAGTTTTACTTGTTTCCATCCTTTTGATTATTTTCGCTCCAAGTTCATCACCCAAAGGTATGATCAGAAGAACCACCGACGCAGACACCTTATTCAAAAATGTTTTATACCGGGAGCTCAGCAAACAACATGGAAACCTTATATTCTTGCCATTGAGCATTCATACAATTATAGCGCTGCTTTATCAGGGCAGCGCCGGAGGAACTGCGAGGACTTTAAAACATATTCTGAACTCACCCGGAAAATATTACACAGCTAACGAGTACAAACACACAGCCGCATTACTCAACAAGTTTAAAGATGTGACGATTCTAATGGCAAACAAAATGTACGTGGAAAGAACCAAAACTGTATCGCGCCGCTTCAAAAACATTGCTCACAATTTTTTCCAGTGCGAAGTGGAAAGCGTTAATTTTGGCGACCCCGAACTAACCGCAAAGAAAATCAACAAATGGGTCGAAACCAAGACCAGAAAGACGATCAAAGACTTTGTAAAGGCGGAGAATTTGGAAGGCGACATGTCACTTTTTTTAACCAACGCCATTTATTTCAAAGGCAGATGGGGGAGGCCCTTTTCGCCACACACTTACACCACACAATTTCGCGTTAATTCAAAACGTAGCGTTAGTTGCAAAATGATGACGCGAACATACAATTTTGGGCACAAAAGAATTCCCGCATTGGACGCGAAAATTTTGCAACTACCGTATCTTGATTCGCAGTTTAACTGCCTTTTAATAATCCCGAATACGGTTGGCGATATTCATAAATTGGAAAAGAAACTGGCGACGTTTGATTTGAGCACTTTGAGCCAAAATTTGAGGCACGAATTGATTCGGGTCCACATTCCAAAATTTAAAATCGAAAGTTCGATTTCTTTGAAGTCGGTTTTTGCAAAGGTATTCATTTTTTGTTGAATTTTGTTTCTCAATAAACACAAAAACGTCGCAGCGATGTTACAGTCAGTTGCAACGTCGCTGCAATGCTAAAAAACGTCCCAGCGATGTTACATGAAGTTGCAACGTCGCTGCGATGTTGAAAACGACCCAGCGATGTTGCTAATTTATATTTTTGGCGCAGATTGGTTTGAAGGGTTTATTCAGCGCACGTGCCAATTTTTCAGTCTTGAGTGAAGATGCAGATTTGTGGTTGGGTGACGTGATTCACAAAGTTGCCATTAGCGTTAATGAAGAGGGTGCTGAAGCGGCTGCAGCTTCTGATGAACGAACCGTCGCGTCGTTAGTAGTTTTGCGTTTTTAAATATTTTGTTTTAGGGGGAGGATTCCACCAAATAAGAACGTCTGCATTTCTCGAGTACGTGTTCGATCATCCCTTTGTAGTGATTGTTGAAGTTCTCATTGAGACCAGTCGCCAAGTGTTGTTTATGGGCAGAGTTCAAGAACCCAAACTGTAAACTTGTAAATCAATAAATTGGAAAACATTTAGCTGCTAATTTTAAGTAGTTTTACTTATTGTTTAAATTGTTTTTTCTTAAAATTGCTACGAGTTTGCAATTATTTTAAGGGACAAAATTTAAAAGACATTTAAATGAAAATCACCTTCCTGATGACCAGTTCTCACCCATATCACATTGTCACTGTGGGTTATTATTATCAAGGATTTTTTCGTCGTTTTCTTGGACATCCCAGTCTTTGTTTTCCTTGTGACTCAATATAGTATAAATACAAAAGCCAAACGACAGTCCAATTTATTGATTTAACTAATAAAATGATTTAATACTTGAAAGTTAAATTGGGATATCTTTGCCCCAATACCTCTTTCGTTCGAGACCATATCATCCTTTTCTTACTTATCAAATTAATTCCTCTTTCGCTTAAGCTATCTTCGAACGCCGTTCTTATCAAAATTCCATTAACATTTAAGTTAAGTGACTTGAAACAATCTAAAATAATACTTTCTTGTTCTTTCTCAGTCAAGCTCTCCCAGTTAATTTCTGATTTGACCACCCTTTTAACCACTTGCCTTCCACTTCTTAATACGGTGACTTCATCATCTAATAAAATTGGATTTACCACCGCTGGTTGAGTCATCTTAGCAGTTTTTGCCAATGAATTGACGAAATTAACTTGCTTCTCAAGATCACCAGCTATCATCTCTATCAATTCTTTTAAGGAATTGTAATGAATCCGATACATTTCTCTACCTAGTTCCAGTTTGAAGCTACTGAGGTACGTGGAAACTAGTTTTTCAATTATGCGATAGTCGTTGCATTTTTTGTAGTAACAGTAGAAGTAACGGTCATCGTTTGGCCTACCAACGTTGTATTGGGCCAATCTGCCTTTAAGTCCAGAATGGGTTGTGCCACCTACTTTAAAATCATTTTGTTTTGCATAAGAATCTGTGGTTGCAATGTAGATTACGTTATCCATTTCTAATGTGGTATTACTATGTCGTCCATTATGAAATCGATTAGATAAAATTTGATCGTTGGTTTCCTGTGGATTTTTGAATTTGGCTAAAATAATATTGTTAAGCTTTTATAAACGCTTACTATAACATGGCTGACCTTGTAGTGTTCCAAAAAATGAATTCTCATAAATATTACCCATCTTGTTGTAATTCAATTTGTAGAGTTCCACTACGTGGTACGGTATACAATTAATGTTGCTAAATACTGGCGACGATATCATTCTCAAGGTTTGGTGATTAAAGTGATTGCACCGTCGTCCAATCAAAACAATATAATTATATATGTAGGAAAAAGTATTCACATTTTAATTCAAATTTGTAAAAATATTGTTATCATTGCGCGAGTTACAATTAAAGTTCATTAACGTTATTTATAAGTCGCGCAATGATAACCTTACTTTCTTGCACATCTTTGAATTTTTATGAATAAAGTTGAAATGCCATTATTGCCACTAATTTGACGAAACAGTTAAAAAACCGCTTGAACATTATCAATAATGTTACAAGAAAAACGGTTCGACCCCTCACAAGCTCACAATAATAAAACTTTAGATGTTTTGTAATTTTTTATGTAAACACTAGCTGAAGTACCTGACTTCGCTCGGTGTACAAAATTTGGTGGCTGTAGGACACTTCTTTTTATGCGAAAATCTTCTTATCTTCTATCTTTGCTAATTCTCGGCTCATTAAGTCTATTCTATCTTCTCGTTTTTCCAACTTCGAGACATCTTACTCCAGTGAAGCCATTGAAGAATGGAAAATTATATCTAATTCCTCGTCTTTACCCTCGAAATCTCCCTCCATTCAACGAAATTGGAATTTGCCAATTATTGAAAATAACTTTCAAAAGCTATTGTCTTCCTCAAATGTTACTCAAAAAGCTATTTTATTAGCAGTGTCTGAATCCGAATCTCGAGCTTGGCTTGAATCTTTACCTTCTTCTAAATTATGCACTTTGTTAGAAAAAACCACTTTACAAATTGCTGTTTCCCTAAGATTAGAAATCAGTATTTGTCATCCTCATATCTGTAATCGTGGTTCTTCAGTAGACACGTACAGTCATCATGGACTGTCTCGCATAAAAAGTGCAGGAAGAATCCCAAGACACAACTGCATTAACGACATCTTAAAACGTGCTTTCTCATCTGCTAACATCCCTTGTTTACTTGAACCCAACAAGGTTCTGAGAGATGACGGCAAACGTCCGGATGGAATCACCATTATTTCCTGGAAGGAATGCAAATCCCTTGTCTGGGATGTCACTTGTACAGATACGCTTGCACCTTCACATTTACCTGAGTCGTCCATATCTGTTAGATCTGCTGCAAACAACGCAGAAAATCTTAAAAGAAGAAAATATAGTTCGTTAGCAGATCACTACATTTTGGTTGGATTTGCTGTTGAAACCTTTGGCCCTTGGAGTATGAGCGCTCTATCGTTGTTGGATGCTTTAGGAAGACTTATTATTGACGTCACAGGTATTCCTCAGGTGAAAACATACTTAAAACAACGAGTTAGCATTACCATTTAGAGGGGTTACGCAGCCAGCGTTCTGGGAACTGTGCCTATTTCTTCTTCTCTGGACGAATTATTTAATTTAACGTAATTTTTAGTTTGTATTTTGTAATTGAATTTATGATCGGTAGCCGCAACTAACAACATTGTAACTAGCAACACAAGATTTTTGGATAAAAGGTTTTAAACGAACTATATCTTTTCTTTTTCTTTCTCTTGAGTAATATTATGTCAGTTAAAATAGGTGGATTTTTATCAATTTCAATCCCAAAAAGGAATTACGCCCTCAAGAAGAAGAAAATAAAAAATATAGATCGTTTAAAACGCTCTGCTCAATGATCATGTTTTGCTAGTTATAATGTTGTTAATTGCGGCTACCGATATGTTATAATTTTATAATACTAAATAATAGGAAATATGTGTACGTTTTATGTAAATAAGGCGACTGCAATAAATGGTCATAACTTTTTCATAACAAGGTTCAGTTCATCGACTCAAAATGTTGCTCGTGTTTGCGCTAACTGCGACCACAATACTTTCGTTAATAGCTTGGTGGTACTTTGAGTTTTTCAAATATGATAGATACTTTAAAAAAATTCCGGGCCCGAAGCCGATTCTAATTTTAGGAAACATCTTGGACATACCGCGAACCACAGGTAAATAAACAATAAACGCACAATTTATTCTGATTATTTCCTTCATGCACATAAGAAGTCCCAGTCGCCATGGTTTTCCTCAGTTTTATAGCGATTAAATTTTGACGTTTCAAACGTGTCAAAATTTACCCGATTAAATTTTGACGTCTCAAAGGTGTCAAAATTTACCCGATTAAATTTTGACGTTTAATAGCTTCTGAATTTTTTTTGCAATCATTATCAAAGATTCCTCGACAAGTAAATAAATAATTCGTTGTAATAGTTATTTATGTACCAAGTCAGTAAAGTGATTCTTTATCGAACTAGTCTGAGATTATGAGCCGAGCGAGCGAAGCGAGCTAGGCGAGTAACAGACGAGTTCGATAAAGGCACTTTACTGCAGTGGTGCATACAAAATTTTATCGCCAACCGTAAAAATTTATAATTAAAAAAAATGGAGTTACACATTTTATTATGACAAAGTAAACAGCGAATACAAAACAAATCTACTTATTAGTTATATTAAACGTGAACGTACACCCTGACGCATTATAAAAATTAATTCCTGAAGTCGAAGGGGTTTGAATTGAAAATGTTTGAGGATTATTATCTATGTTAATAATTTGTAAATCTTTATTTGAATTGTCATTGGTAACAACTATGTTGTCAGTTTGATTTTCACCTAAAATCGTCTTTGCGATTTTTGTTTTATTGAGCACAGATTCCTCAACATAGGACTCTGCAATCGTGTCGCTTTTCCACCCTCCATGGCGTTTTAAATTTTCCTTACTACCGCCTGCGTTGGCAAAGAGAGTGGCAGACGTTCGGCGAAAACAATGTCCCGTATAAAGTGATGGTTCTGGCAAATGCAGATAGTTGGCAATTTTGCTTGGTACACTTCCAAAAGTATGGATTCCAACTGGCTGGACTGAGCATTTGCCATTTCTATAAGTTAGGAAAAATCGGTCGTGGGGCGTCTGCTTAGGACGCAGAGTTAAATATTTGTTAAATAATTCTATGGATTTTACTTTTCCTTCAAACTCTGAAGTGATTACAAATAGTCGAGGCCTGTTGGTCTTTGTTTGAGGTATATGAACAACCAGAATTGTTTCTTTATGCTCTATGTCACTTACTTTTAAATTTAAAAGTTCTTCATTACGTAAAGCCCCAGCAATGCCAAACACAACACAAATCTAAAATAATTACAACATTTATATCAAATTGGTTTTTCAAAAGTTGGCATTAATTACCTTCATCATTAAGTACATTTCATCCGGTGCATTTAGTAAAAATTCAAGTATTTCTTCTTGTGAAAGGGTTTTGGACTTTTTTGGAATATGATTTCTTCCTTTTTGTTTTAAAAAAGCCGTAAGCTTTTTGTATTTACTAATATCAACGTCATTTTTTGCTGAAAGGGTTGCTTTTACCATGGAATAATATGACCACATCGAAGAAGGAGAATACTCTTTCGATAAATCGAAAAAATACGCCAGTATAACGTTTTCACTATATTTTTTAATTTCGTGTTTCTTGCACCACTCCATGAATATGTCATACTGGCGATTGTATTTTTCGAGTGATTTTTGAGGCAGAATTTCCAAAGACGTCTCTAACGACTTCTTCTGAATTTCAGGCGGCGTGCACTGAAGGTCTTCTTCCATTATTTTCTACAAATAATTCGCCACAAAACTTTTACTGCTGGAGCTGTCACAGTGACAAACGATTTCTGTTTAATGTCAAACAGTTATGGCTATTTTGATAAATATTTGCGGCAGGTAAAATGCTTGATTTGTACAGTAGGATAAAGTGTTTGTTTACTTCCGAAAAACGCTATGGTAATGCATGGCTCTATTGACGGTTGGCGATAAAATCTATTTATTCAAATTAATAATAATAATACCCCGCGTGCATGAAAATAGCCTGATTAAATTTTTACGTTTTTGTCGCAACGTTTTGCCATAAAGAAATATTTCTCGTAAATTTTCCACCCAAAATCCCTCGTGCTGCGCACTCGAGATTTTGTTACGTGGCAAATTTGCTCGACATATTTCTAGGCAAAACATTTTGACATAAACGTCAAAATTTAATCGGCTATTTTGATGCACTTGTGATATTACTGTTGATTATTTTCTTCATGCACATAAAAAGTCCCAGTCGCCATAGTTTTCCTCAGTTTTATAGCGATTAAATTTTGACGTTTCAAACGTGTCAAAATTTACCCGATTAAATTTTGATGTCTCAAATGTGTTAAAATTTACCCGATTAAATTTTGACGTTTAATAGCTTCTGAATTTTTTTTTTGCAATCATTATCAAAGATTCCTCGACAAGTAAATAAATAATTCGTTGTAAAATCTGTTTATTCAAATTAATAATCAGGAAATAATCATGCCGAATACCCCGCGTGCATGAAAATAGCCTGATTAAATTTTTACGTTTTAGTCGCAACGTTTTGCCATAAAGACATATTTCTCGTAGATTTTCCACCCAAAATCCCTCGTGCTGCGCACTCGAGATTTTGTTACGTGGTCAAATTTGCTCGACATATTTCTAGGCAAAACATTTTGACAGAACCGTCAAAATTTAATCGGCTATTTTGATGCACTTGTGATATTACTGTTGATTATTTCCTTCATGCACATAAAAAGTCCCAGTCACCATGGTTTTCCTCAGTTTTATAGCGATTATTTCCTTCATGCACATAAAAAGTCCCAGTCGCCATGGTTTTCCTCAGTTTTATAGCGATTAAATTTTGACGTCTCAAAGGTGTCAAAATTTACCCGATTAAATTTTGACGTTTAATAGCTTCTGAATTTTTTTTGCAATCACTATCAAAGATTCCTCGACGTAAATAAATAATTCGTTGTAAAATCTATTTATTCAAATTAATAATCAGGAAATAATCATGCCGAATACCCCGCGTGCATAAAAATAGCCTGATTAAATTTTTACGTTTTTGTCGCAACGTTTTGCCATAAAGAAATATTTCTCTTGAATTTTCCACCCAAAACCCCTCGTGCTGCGCACTCGAGATTTTGTTACGTGGCAAATTTGCTCGACATATTTCTAGGCAAAACATTTTGACAGAAACGTCAAAATTTAATCGGTTATTTTGATGCACTTGTGATATTACTGTTGATTAAATTTTGACGTTTCAAATGTGTCAAAATTTACCCGATTAAATTTTGACGCTTCTGAATTTTCTTTGCAATCATTATAGAAGATTCTTCGACAAACAAATAAATAATTCGTTTTAAAATCCATTTATTCAGATTTAGGTCAAGCAATAGAGCATTTTTTCGTGACATAAATACTATCCGGAAACCGACTGTGCGATTACATAAAGGACAGTTAGTAGATGAATTCTGCATAATTTCCCACTCGAGGACCATAATTTTTAATTTGTTATAAACAATTTACAAGAAAAAATCGTGTTTTTTTTTAGTTCCGTGCTTGTAAAATGGAAACTAATGAAGCAATCTTAATGTTGTCAATAGACAAATTGTAGAGAATTAAATTATGAATAAATGGCCATAACTTTTTCATCACCCCCATGTCACAACGTGTCACACTGTGCCAATCACCCTCCCCCATGTGAGTCACGCCACAGAAGCAAATTATTTTCAATTATAAAGGAAAGGCCCTCTGTCACGGACTGTCACAATTCCGTTGAAAACCCCCTCCTCACAAAGCCCGCGACATCATTTATGGAAGACGCCTAATATCAATCACATCAAGAAATGTTTTTATTTCAATAGAATTTCTGGACTTCTCCATTCTACAATTTACGGTAGGCCACTTTCCAAAGAAGAAATTAGAGTACAAGTGGAGAAACGTTTATGTTTGAGGCAAAAAACTATTTCCTGTACACAAAACTCCTAAGTAATGTCCCCAGAATAGGGAATATGCATAAAATTTAAATTTGGTTCAAATATTTTTATTCCGAATCTTTATTGGCCGGACATTTGAACTAAACCATTATTTTAGTAATTAATATCTTTTTAATTACTTAAAATTAATAAATAAAAGTGCAAATTAATTCAAATTTCTAAAACGCAACACCATTGGCTAAACGAAACGTGACGTCATATACTATGTCAACAAGTCGTACTGCGTACTGTTTACATTTGTACGGCACTGCAGGCTTTTGATTAGTGTATGTGATTAGTGTGTTGTGAATTCATTTATTATTTAAGTGTAATTTTAGCATCCTAGTGATATTATAAATCATTTAAGACAATGACTGAAAGTGGTTTTGTAAAAGCACAATCGGATAATCTGCCGAGAATAGATCCATTCATGATGTCTTATTTTCTTTCAAATCCAAATTTTACGTCCGCTGAAGTAAAAGGAGTGAAAGCTCCAAGGTAATTAATTAATAACTCATAATTATTCTATAATAACATTATGTACGTTATTTCAGAAATAAATACAATCCTAAATATGATGAGCAGTAAACATAACCTATAATTTTTGATTATTGTTAAACGAAGCTGCATACATATACTTTATTTTATTGCTAAATGATTATTACTATTTGATACAGAACCGAACGTGAATCTTATGGAGATTCAGCAATAGGATATGTACAAGTGAAATGAGACGGGGATGGGATTTGTGTGGTTAAGGCTCGAATAACACCTGAGCATATTTCGATTTTGGCGGCAAAACTCGTTTATTTAATCGTAGTGTCACATTTACACCTTCTTGTTTCATTATGTTGTATTGAACATAATTTTCTGTATCCCCCTCTATCTAGGTATGGAAATACCTAATTACATTTCATTTTTAAATGAGCATTCATTTTTTTTATTATGTACCATTTAAATGCATTGTAATAATGGCCTTTAGGGAGCTTAAGCTCTAAGGTCAAAAAAATTAATAAATAAATAAATAAATACGTCATACTTACATTAAAGTCATCTCCACAACAATGTAAACAAGTTGTTGTAGATATTTCATCTCTTCTGATAACCTCACACCATTTCTTACGTATTTTTGCACCCATCGGGACTTGAAAAAACACTTTATCAGGTGCACTTCTGATAATGTTTTTGCATAAAGGCACAATGCAATACTTAAAAACTGGCTTTTGAGCTTTTTTCATGGTGAAATAAGTTAAGAACGAAAACACCTGCAGTAAACAGTGGGCTGGACTGTTGTTGACATAGTATGTGACGTCATCAACAGAGCGCGCGAAAATGACGGCGTTTAAACAGCTCAAAATAATTATTCTCTATTTTAAACATTTTTTAACACTTGATTACAGCATTTTTAAACAGTATTTATATTTTTTACTATGTTATAACGGTGTAAACAGTGAATTAAAAAAATTAAAAAAATGCATGCATATACCCTATTGAAGGCGATTCTTGGGGACGAGTTTTCTAAACCAACTAATTCATTTCATTTTGCTTAGCCATGACATGTTTTCTCGAGTGATTTATTTTAATGTATTTTTTTGGATAGTAACTGAAAGTCATTTTAATCGATGTAATCGATCTTGATCTTTTATCAGATCAATTGTGGCAAGTGGCTTTATCAAATTTCGAGAAGGTCCAATTAGCCTTATAATTTCAGTTGATCGCCTCAAAATGTTGCTCGTGTTTGCGCTAGCTGCGGCCACAATACTTTCGTTAATAGCTTGGTGGTACATTGAGTTTTTCAAATATGATAGATACTTAAAAAAATTTCCCGGCCCGAAGCCGATTCCAATTTTTGGAAACGTCTTGGAAATACCGCAAAGCACAGGTAAATAAACAATAAACGCACGATTTATTCTGATTATTTTTAGACATTTTGCCGGTCATGCTGCAATACCAGCAAACTTATGGAGATGTCGTCAGATTAACCCTGGGAAGCCGTCCTTTCCTTGTGATCACCGGCCACAAATTTTTGAAATTTTTGCTGAGCTCAAACAAACTGTTGAGCAAATCGAAAGACTACGGCCACCTGTTCTCTTGGTTGGGGAACGGATTGTTAATTAGCACTGGCGAAAAATGGAAAAAGCACAGAAAAATGCTGACCCCAGCCTTCCATTTCCAAATCTTGGAGCAATTCGTGGAGATATTCAATTCCGCCAGTGACCTGTTGGTCCAGAAATTGGGCAAAGAAGTCGGAAAGTCGTCCACCGACATCTACCCTTACATCACACTGTGCGCTCTTGACATAATTTGCGGTGAGATTTGCACCTCCGATTTCGTTGTCGCTAATAGATAGTTTCAGAAAGTGCCATGGGGACGAAGGTCAACGCGCAAGAAAATTCAGAATCTGCGTATGTGAAGAGTGTCAGAGAGATGTGCAGAATACTGATTGCCAGATCTGTCTCGCCGATTAAAATGCACGATTTCGGTTATCAATTTTCGATGGATTATCAAAAAGAAAAAAAAGCTCTCGAAGTGCTCCAAACTTACACGAGTTCGGTGATAAAAAGGCGAAGGCAACAATTGCATAATAATGTTAATAATAAAGGGGTGGAAAGTGTCGACGATTTTGGAAAAAGGAGGCGTTTGGCGTTTTTAGATTTGATGCTGCAATCGACCATCGATGGCGAACCTCTCGCGGACAATGATATCAGAAACGAAGTCAACACTTTTATGTTTGAGGCAAGGTTTAGAATTTTTATTTAATTTCGATTAATTTGTGATTTTAGGGCCATGACACGACAGCTTCGGCGATGAGCTTCACGTTATTAAGTCTAGCCAATCAACCCAACGTTCAGGTAAACACCAAACGATCGGATTGCACAAAAGGTGGCTGCGTAAGAGTCTAGAAATTTCGGATTGCGTGAAAGTCTAGAAATTTCGGATTGCATGAGAGTCTAGAAATTTTGATTTGCATGAGAGTCTAGAAATTTCGGATTGCACAAAAGCTGGCTTCATGAGAGTCTAGAAATTTCGGATTGCATAAGAGCCTAGAAATTTTGGATTAAATGAGAGTCTAGAAATTTCGGATTGCATGAAAGTCTAGAAATATCGGATTGAATGAGACTCTAGAAATTTCGGATTGCACACCAGCTGTCTGTGTAAGAGTCTAGAAATTTCAGATTGCGTGAGAGTCTAGATATTTCGGATTGCATGAAAGCTGGCTGCGTGAGAGTATATAAATTTCGGATTGCATGAGAGTCTAGAAATTTCGGATTGCGTGAAAGTCTAGAAATTTCGGATTGTATGAGAGTCTTGAAATTTCTTATTGCATGGGACTCTAGAAATTTCGGATTGCATGAGTCTAGAAATTTTGGATTGCACAAAAGCTGGCTGCGTGAGAATATAGAAATTTCTGATTGTATGAGAGTCTAGAAATTTCGGATTGCGTGAAAATCTGGAAATTTCGGATTGCATGAGGCACTAGAAATTTCGCATTGCACAAAAGCTGGCCGCGTGAAAGTATATAAATTTCGGATTGCATGAAAGTCTAGAAATATTGGATTGA
The DNA here is from genome assembly GCA_949768715.1 of Dascillus cervinus. Lineage (NCBI taxonomy): Eukaryota > Metazoa > Arthropoda > Insecta > Coleoptera > Dascillidae > Dascillus > Dascillus cervinus. Next base: position 22,617,683 of record OX458322.1, read on the forward strand.
ATGAGATTCTAGAAATTTCGGATTGCGTGAGAGTAGAAATATCGGATTGCACACAAGCTGGCTGCGTAAGAGTATAAAAATTTCACATTGCATGAGAGTCTAGAAATTTCGGATTGCATGAGACTCTCGAAATTTCGGATTGCACACAAGCTGGCTGCGTAAGAGCCCAGAAATTTCAGATTGCATGAGAGTCTAGAAATTTCGGATTGCATAAAAGCTGGCTGCGTGAGAGTATATAAATTTCGGATTGCATGAGAGTCTAGAAATTTTGGTTTGCATGAGAGTCTAGAAATTTTGGTTTGCTTGAGAGTCTAGAAATTTCGGATTGCATGAGAGTCTAGAAATTTTGGTTTGAATGAGAGTCTAGAAATTTTGGTTTGCTTGAGGGTCTAGAAATTTCGGATTGCATGACAGTCTAGAAATATGGGATTGAATGAGATTCTAGAAGTTTCAGATTGCGTGAGAGTCTAGAAATTTCGCATTGCACAAAAGCTGGCTGCGTGAGAGTATATAAAGTTCGAATTGCATGAGAGTCTAAAAATTTCGGATTGCATGAAAGTCTAGAAATATTGGATTGAATGAGATTCTAGAAATTTCGGATTGCGTGAGAGTAGAAATTTCGGATTGCACACAAGCTGGCTGCGTAAGAGTATAAAAATTTCAGATTGCATGAGAGTCTAAAAATTTCGGTTTGCATGAGACGCTCGAAATTTCGGATTGCACACAAGCTGTCTGCGCGCGAGACTAGAAATTTCAGATTGCGTGAAAATCTAGAAATTTCGGATTGACATACATCACCAGCGATTAGGTCACGCCTACCGATGACGTACGCTTCCATCTTCAAACACATTTTTCACGATAAAAATTACAGGCCAAAGTGATGGAAGAAATTAAAACGATTTTCGGAGACGATATCAACAGACCAACCACTTTCAAGGATCTTCAAGAAATGAAATACCTGGAAATGGTTATAAAGGAGGCCTTAAGGCTCTATCCAAGCGTCCCATTTTAGGGCAGAGGTCTGAGCGAAGACATTGAATACGGTTTGTGATGAAAATTAAATCGCCCAAATTAATTTCGTTATTTCAGAAGGGAACATTATTCCCAAAGGTGTCACTTTACTGATCGTTCCTTACGTAATTGGACGAAATCCGGAGTTGTTCCCGGATCCTGAAACCTTCGATCCTGAAAGGTTCAATCCAGGCAGCACTTTTGGGCGCAATCCTTACAGCTATTTGCCGTTTAGTGCAGGGCCTCGAAACTGCATCGGTAATTTTTTTGGCGTTCTTGTGATTTTGATCATTTGATGTATTTTCAGGCCAAAGGTTTGCCATGCTGGAGATGAAGTGCACCGTTGCTAAAGTGTTGAGGAAGTTTGAACTTGGACCAACTGAACCGATGCACAAAGTTCAGGTGGCGTCTGAAACCGTTTTGAAATCTGCAAATGGCTTGCGTTTGAGATTGAGGAAAAGATGCTTTTAATCGGCATTGATAATGAAACGCAATAATCAAAACAAATAAAAAAGTAATTAAATAATGTTCGTTATTTATTTATATTTGCGACAATTACAGTACATGTCATCAAAATAAGACTTAAGCGAGGGGAATAGCCATGGGAGTTGTGACGTCCGAACCGCGACCAAACGGATACTGGGAATTCGTCTTCAGATAATATTTTCCCTCTTCTTGATCTTCTGGAGCTTCCTCTCCCATGAGTCCTAAATTGGCCTCGCATTTCTTCTGCATATATTCACCGTAAGAGTTGCACCTTCTCGCAACGAAGTAATCTGACGTTTCAATCGATTCAGTCCAAAGCTCGATGGCTCGGAGATGGCTGCAAAGCACTAAAAAAATTGAATTAGCACCAAAATCACTGATTTCAATTAAAAACAACTTACCCCAAATTGCACCGCTGATGTTGCTCTTCTTCTTCAAAGTCCTTGGTTCTGGATCGGTTGGGTTGGGGTTGGGGCAGCCTGGTTGAACTGATCCACCATTTGGGTAGTAGTCGATTTTGGCCAGAGGTTCGGTGAAACCAATGCCGAAACCTTGGTGCCTACCATCGGTGTGGATGTTTTCGACGAGTTGGGCATCATCAGCGCTGAGACGTTGGTGTTCAGGTTTGCTTTCGAATATGGGTCCGGAAGCGTCCAGAGCGGTGATTCTGTAAACTTTTTTGGTGGTTTGTTTTTCGTAATGTTGACCGGCGGTTCCTGCGACATGTCCTCCCATTCCGAACCCGATCACGTGCATTGCTCCAAGAAGAGTTTTTACGTTGTCTGCCTCGTCCAGTTTGGAGTTAACTATGTCCACCATAAATTGACCAAGGACGTCGCCAACCTTTGGTACATCGATTGCGGCTTGGGGGTAGGATCTTTGGGAAGCAATCGTCCAATCGACAATGATCACATTTACATTTTGTTTGCGCAAATACGTCTCCTTCATTTTTAAGACGTAGCCGTTGGTGGGTGTTTGGCCCCAATCGTGCACGAGGAATTTCATTTCGAGGTATTTGGGAATCTCATCGATGTTGGTTGAGTTAACTTCAAAACCTTCTGGAGTGTTTCGATTGAACACTCGGAATTGGATGTGCTGTCGCTGAACGGTTGAACTTCCGGTCTGTGCGGTCAACGGTTTTCCTTCGGCCAATTTGTCTAAATCGGCGCGAACTTGGGAAGAGAATTCTGAGCCTGGGTAGGCCAGGGCTGAAATAATTTCAAGTAAGGGACGGCAATTTGAAATTGAAAGAGAACTTACCGAGCCCCAGAAAGGCCAAACTGATAAACCTGAACATTTCGGAGACCAAATGGAATTCAGCGAGAAACTGAATGTGCCGAAGCGGCTGCCATTATTTATAGCGATTTTATTTCAAAGTGGGGCAAAATTTCTGGCAATGCTGCATTAATGATTTCCTTTTAATGATAACCTTTTTGTTTCTGCAAGTGCGGTCGTTTTTCTTATTTACTGATTATTTAGCACGGCACGAGTTGCTTACTTGGCGAGTAGTGTCAAGTTTGGTGAACTGCTGTTAGATGACCTGAAAGTTTGTAAAAATTTCATAATAAACGACTATTTGTTTTTATTTTCTAATAGTAAATAATGTGCATTTCTGTGATTATAATGGCTTTTCAATGTAATTAACAACAACATAGTAACTAATCGCATCCCGATAACATCACAGTACCACAGTACGATATAAATAACTTGATCCTTACATTTTCTGATTACGTTTTATTATCATGATAACTTCAGAGTTGTTTTTACGTTTTGTATTAATTTTAGTATTCATCTTCTAAAAAATTCCAATTCAAGATTGTCCTTCGCAATTTTCTTTGTATTGCTATAAAAACACTGCGTAAAAAGTCCGTCGAAAAATCATGTCCGCCAAAGAAATTGTTGAAGGTCGAAGGTCGCGAAAATCAGTTTTTCCCAAATATCTCGTGAAGTATTGGTTTCACATGAATTTTGGTTATTACAAAATTTGTTCATTATCAAGATCCGCATAAAAAAGGTTCTATACAAAATTTATGTGGAACCAATGGTTTTCGAGATATAAAACTGAGAAAACTTGGGCACTGCGATGCATTTGCTTCCGCACCACCTTTGAGGTAGAATGTAACGCGCGTTTTTTTACGTGGTGGCCTATAATGAGTCGTTTTCTTCTATTTCTTCGCCTCTGTCTTTTTCTTCTTCTTCTTCTACTTCTTCTTCATCATTTTCGTTACTGTTATCATCTACAATTATTTCAGGGGATAACATAGTAATAAGGTCCATTTCGTCGTCGTTTATTTCAGATTCCACTGCCGCATCATCGAACGTAGTATTTAACCCTTCAGTAAGCGCCTGTAATCCATTTTGATTATTTATTATTGTGTTAACAAAATATTTTGTTATTATTTTTTTTAAGGTAATGATACTTTAATACCTTTTTTAACGTGTAAAAAAATTTTGCCTTGAAGTAAATTTATAACCGTTTAACATAAATAAAATTAGAATTCCAAAATGGCAACGCTAACGTAGTAGCGACGGAAAATCTAAATAATAACATACAAAAAATATATGATCACTTTATTTATGAAGCAAAATTCCTATAACTATTACAAATGAGTTTTTGTACCAAAATTAAAGAACATAATACCCCTACCTATTAAAAAAAATTGATGAAGTTACAGTAACATTTCAACCTGTATTTTCAACACAACTCACACAAATGTCTAATAAATGGTTTTTACACATCCAATTATTACATATTTTACACCATCTTCTTGTAGATTTATTCATAACTCGACCACATTCATAACAACGCCCTAAAGGTTCTCGTCGTTCGTGAGGCACCGTCGTTGATCTTGATGGTTGACCTAACAGAATTTTTGCACGTCTGGATTCAATTTCTCTGCCACTTGTTTCGTAATTTTTCTTTAAATTAAATTTAAAAGGGAACCAAATTCAAGTTCATTAGTTTTCAAAAAAAAACAATTTACGACCTGGCAGATAAAAATTAAAATGATTCTCTGAAATTTCAGTCTTTTGTGGCGCAAAAATTATGTCAAGCGCTAAATCAGAGAAAAGTGTTAACAGTTTGATTACCTGTTAATACAATTTAAAAGCATTCGCATTATTTACGACCACCGCAAAAAAAAAGGAATTTTAACGCCATAACAAAAACACATTCTTTATATTTAAGGGCCTGTTTTTCAGATACCGTTTAAGTTTCCGAATATGATTGTGTTGGCAATGCCGACAATCTGAAATATTGCCAACTTAATTTCGTAACCCCATTTTTTCATGTGTCAATTTAAAATGTAAAAAACAATACATTCTTTGACGAGGAAAGTTGGCAATATTTCAAATTATCGGCATTACCAACAAAATTGCATTGATTCTTTTTTAAACAGTCCTGTCAGCCAATCGTAATGAGAACAAATAAAATAAACACGCCGAATTACATTCGTGGTGATATTTAAAAAAAATAATTTTAACTAGATTAGCACTCATCTTTATTGCTATATAAATCTCACGAGTGGACGATGCTAAATTAATTAAAATCTTAACTCAAGAACACCATTAAAAGTTTCAACAATAAATTCACAAACAAAAAAATTCTCCCAACTCGGCCCTACGAACAACGATTTTTTCTATTGAGTTACTATACCGTAATCCATGTGCTCTGTACAACGGTTTATTTAACACTTGTTTAAATAAATCTAAATCGTGCGTTTCTAATCACAGGCTATTTTTATATACAATGAAGTGCTCGATAAATGAGATTTATTTAACGGTTGCGCTCGAGATTTAATTAAGACCATGAGATACAGTACATCCAACGTGATTTTCATCTAATCAGTAGATTGCAAAAATATATAAAAAACTTGGTGATTTTAAATAAGTTTGATGTATAAGTTCGACGTGTTTTATTAAATTAAAAAAATATTTTTTTAAGGTACAGCCAAAAATCATGGGCAATACGCCAACCAAAACGTGGAAGTACGAAAAAATTTCTTTCCTTTAGGAGTCCGTCATTTATGCTGATTAACAGAGCATTGTAATTCAAATGAGTGTAGAAAATTTTTAAAAACCGGTCGACGCATTTTAAATATAAAAAATAAAATGGTTTAATAATTAAAATTTGATTTTTGTAGTTATCTGTATTAATAACTTAAAACTTGTACATATTTAATTTATTAGTATTTTGATTCATTTTTAATTAGGAGGAGTGAAAGTAAAAAAACAAATTACAGTCGAACTCCTCTATAGTGATGTTCGAAAAGCCATGAAAAAACATCACTATAGAGAAACTTCACTAAATAGAATTCAAGTATAATTTTACAATTTTGGCAGTCACTTTAGAAACCAATTGATATTCAAAACAAAAAATTAAAATTTATTATACTTGAAAAAATATTTGTTTAAGTACATAGAAATACACACAGTTATTAATAAACAATACAAATTTTCATCTGAATACTTACATAACATGTACTTATTGATGAAAAAATCTGTCCAAAGTTGATTGCATAAGTAAGGATTTTGCAAGAAATTCTTTTAAGGATTTTTTAGGTTTTCTATGACCGAAAATTCCGTTCCTCGAGAATTTTGGTAAACCTTTCGTAAAGAATAATCACTATATAGAGGCTTAACATCATAATATAGAGGTATTTTTATATGGAAAACGTTAAAAAATGCACGTTCCTGACAAAAACATCACTATAGAGAAAAAATCATTATAGAGGAGGTCACTATAGAGGAGTTCGACTGTACATTGGAATATTTCTAGAAATTAATTTCTAGTATTTTTAGCTTTTGTACAATGGCGAAAACACGAGCTGGTAAAAACTATTTGTAATAGAACCAAAGCTAAGTGCGCTGATGCACAATGCCAAACCCAAAGGTCTTCTTGATGGCATTTTATTTGTTATGTAAAAATTTATAGTTGTAAAGTTAAAGGTAAGTAAGGTAACAAAATTGAATGATCAGAATTTATTTAGCTAATTGAGAAAAGCACATTATCAAAATTTGGCACATCAGTAAGTTACATCGGAACCACGGCCGTAGGGTTCTACATTGTTGGTGCGCAAGTACTGTTTTCCGTGAGCGGTTTTCGGAGTGTCGTCACCCATAACAGACCCGAATGTGGCTTTTCCTTCCAGGAAGTCTTTGTACGTTTCGGCTACTTTAGCTGAAAAATAGTAGGTATTGGGGCGGGTAATGGTTTCGTTCCAGTATTGAACGCTGCGGAAGTGGCTGCAGTGAACTGAAAATTTCCTCAATTAATTTAAAAACTGGCCGTCCTGAAAATAACATACTTTCTTCTTCCTGTCCAGGGGTGCCTGGTCGCGGGCATAAAGGCTGATTCATGCCACCGTTGGGGTAAAAGTCGACCGTTCCGTAGGGGTCGCTGTAACCGATGCCGAAACCGTCTTTGCCGTCGGTGTGGACGCCGTCGACGAATTGGGCGTCGTCTTCGCTGAGGCGATCTCCGGGGCCGAATTCGTTGAATACGAGTCCGGAAGCGTCCAATCCCGTAATTCTGTCGATTTTGGCGTGCAGTTCACCTTGGTACTTTTGGCCGGCGGCTCCTGCGACATGGGCGCCCATTCCGAACCCGATGGCGTGCATGGGTCCGAGGACTTTAAAAGGCAACGAAATTTTGATCATCAACTCGCCGACTATGGTTCCGACCGCTGGTACCAGAGCTGCGGCTTGGACGTACTCTTTGTTGGCGTATTCTGACCAATCGACAACGATCACGTTTTGGTCTTCTTTTTCTAAATATTTCTGGGTCAGATCGGCCAAATACTCGACGTGGCTGTTTTCCGACCAGTCGTGGATGAGGAACTTCATCGGGTTCTGAGACTGAATCGTGGGACCGGATGGGTCAATCTCGACTCCGTCTGGGTTTTCACGGGTGAACAAGCGGAAGTTGACTTTGTCTGGTTCGGCGGGCAGTTTTTCACGAAGAGGCACGAAGCGTAGTCGCTGGTATATTTTTTGTATGTCCGCCTGGATCACCGACGGCAGATGTTTGGCCGCGACTGTCGCGAATCAAAAAAATTAGATGACCATTTAAAATTAACTGATAAACTTACCGAGGCCAAAAATGGCCAAAAAGAACACACCCTTGAACATCGTGGAGCGTTGTAACTTTCAATTGATTGTGGTCGGCGATTGACGATATTTATATAGAATTTACCGGTGGCACAGCATTATTTTTGGTGGCAGTGCCATCGTTTTAAATGGGGGAAAGATAACCTTTTTGGATTTTTTGGATTTATTGATTATTTAGCATCGCACGAGTCGCTGATCGAAATCGACATTAATTGCAGATAAGTGCAATTTTAATTTAATTTTTAGTATCATTTTTTTCGTGTGTAATCAGTTTCTATTTTTATTGTGTCAACTAAAGTTGCTGATTTATTTATTTATTATTTTTTTGATAAATTTGCAATTTCTGAAAGGTCTCAAAATTAATTGTGAGTTTCCAACCATTGTCATCAAAATTTATTGCCGGTGTTGCCAGCGAGAATACAATAATTTAAAATTATTTATGAAGCACAATATAAAATATTTCTTATGCCTCTGCAATCGTTTTTGTTTAATTCGCTTACAGCCAAAATATGTTGAATTAAGTAAACCAAATATTTTGTTCTTCAGTAAGATTAGTCACAAAAATATACAGAGGATTTAATTTAAGAAAAAGCCCCTTATTGTTTCGGCAACACAACTTGCAGTGTAAATATTACCTAAGTCACAATATGCAGTGTTTTTTTTTCGGAACGTGAAGTGTGCAGTGGGGTTATAGTGACCCCAAGAAATAATATTATATCAAAATTAATATTTATTTAAACCAAACGTACGCAATGTAAATATAAACATATTACATTTATTGTAATTAAAACATAACGATACGGGGCGACCTCAAGTGAATTTGATAGTAAATGTCTTTGGTACAAATAACAATAAAAATCGCCTTAAGGGTAAATATTTGAAATAAGATTAGTTAAATCTTTAGTAAAATTATTAGCAGCGAAAAGAGAGTGGGTTGCCTGTACTAAGACAAGTAAATCTCATCATAAGGTGGTCTGTAATAATAAAGAACCCTTGAATTATTATTTATACGCCTTCTTTTTATTTCTTTAAAAAATAATAAATTAAGGGGTCACATCACCTTGAGATTTTCAGAAAAAAAATTTTTCTTCTTTTGGCTGGATTTATTGTTTATACTTTGCAGAATATTTTAAGCGTTTATGAAAATTCAAATTATTTTCGCAGTTCTAGCAATTTCAAGCGCATCTTGGTACTTTCTTTCTTTTCAATTTTTCTCAACACTTTATTTTCAAACTGGTGAGCAAAATATCTCAAGATTTACTCAATCGACTTTGATAAAACTTATACCACATATTCTTTATAATGTTATCTAAAATGTTGTATAGGTTTTTTGTGATTGGATGCCGGTTTCATTTTTTATTATTTTTTAAAGCTCGAAATTTTGGTAAAAAATTGATTTTTTTCCAAACAGAGGCCATTTCTACAAAAAATGTTAAATTTTTTCCCTGTGCTACATCGAACTATTACAATAAGTAAAAAAAATTTCAAAATTTTCAAACGATACCTAACAGAGAAAAAAATCCACCATCGGTAGGGATTTTCAAAAGAGCGCCTTATTTGACGGCTCATATCTACGCCATTTAATTTTTTTATTGTTTTTTAAAAATTTATTTAGTATCTGCGTCAAAAAAAAAAAAATTATCCATTTTTCCCTCAATAGCTTCTTTTCAACCACTAAGCTCGTAGCGAAAAACCAGGTACAGCTGCTAGGTGCGAAGAGGTAATATGACTTCCCCCTAATGTCTATTATTAGACCAATCTCAGAAAAGTCACATTATCTTTTAAGGAATCTTAAATACTTTGGGAACAAACTTTACGATAAAATTTACTGAATGCTTTATTCTACTGTTATCACAATTTTGAACATTTATTCCTGTTGGGCCATAATCGGAGTGGTATCAGAACCCCGTGCAAAAGGTCGTAAGCTGTTGGTATTCAAATAATAAGTGCCTCTCATCGTATGCGAAGCACTTTCTCCCATAACTCCACTTGCGCTCCATTTTTTATTCAAAAAGTCCTCCCATGAATCGCTCTTTCTAGCTACGAAGTTAGTAGCGCATGTCATGGATTCCAAGTAATAATCAGTGGCACGGTAGTGGTTGCACGCTCCTACAATAAAAATCAGATTGAATTTAGATTAACCAACGTTAATACTAACCTAAAGGAACCGGCTTAGTTTTGGCGTTGGTTTCTTCACTCGAGTCATCATTTGAGTCATCCTTTGAGTCATTATTTGAGTCATCATTTGAGTCTGGATGTCTAGGAGTGGGGCATCCTGGTTGTATTTTTCCGCCGTTAGGGAAAAAATCTACTGAACCAAGAGGTTCAGCGAAACCATAACCGCCAAACTGGGTATTGTCATTACTGTGAATTACGTCAACGAAAAAGGCGTCATCTTCGCTAAGACGTTGATCTCTTGGTTTGCCCATAAACGAACGTGCAGCAACATCAAGACCAGTGATTCTCATCAGCTTTCCATTTACAACAGATTGCACTTTCTGTCCTGCTAACCCAGATGCGTGTGCTCCCAATCCTTGACCTATCATGTACATTTGGTCTGGGACCATTTTTCGCTCCTTGATCATAGCGACGATTAGGTCTCCAACTACTTTACCAACCCAGTTTACTGATCCTGCAGCACTGTTGTAATCAACTCCAGTAGAGAAAACAGACCAATCAACTACGACTACGTTTACATCAGCTTTGATCAAAAACAGTTCCACCATCTTTATTATATAGGCTTCCTGGCGATTTTGCTGCCAATCGTGAACAAGGAATTTAACATTTTTGCTAGCCTTGACCAATTCCAAATTGCCTTGATTTAATACAACCCCATGTGGTCGTTCGCGGGTGTGCAAGTAAAAAGTGGGCACAAGCACTTGAGTGTCTCGAGTGTTGATCGAAACCGCCAGATCGTCTCCTTCGGCGAGCTCTTGGAAGGCGGGATTGATGTGGTGCGCAGACGGCCAGCCCATAACTGCAACGAATTATTAAACCCACAAATTTAGAAGAAGGAACACTTACCAACGCCGAAAATGGCGAGCAGGCACGAAATCTTCAACATTTTGTTGGCTTGATGAGAATACGATTGGTACTGGCTTGTTCGATGAAACTGCGGTGCTACTTATATCAAAATTAATGCATTTGCGGTAAAATTTTTGAGAACGTGTGTTGATGATAACCTTTTCACATTGTCCATGTGGTTTGGCTCAGCAAAATTTACTAAGCCACGAGTCAATTTTTTAACTTTAATGAACACAACATTTTGCAGATTAAGAAAATGCTGATCTCATCACGTGGCAGCTATTGGTTTTGGAAATCGTGTGTTTGGGTCAAGGAAATCACCACCACCGGCTCCAAACACCTTAGGAACCATGGCCGATCATAAAGCTCGCCCTAATGGTATCTTATATGATCCAACTGGTCTTTTAATTTCTTCAACCCTCGGGACAAATAAAGTTGATTCTAATGGACCTCGACTTTCATTTTTTACAATAATCCTGTCGTTGTGTTTGTGTAAGTTTTCCTTGAAGGTATTATGCAGATTCATCAGAATAAAATTGGAGTTTTTTTAGTATCAACAGAATCATCGTTATATCAACTTATCATTCAGTCCACTTCCCCAAAATGCCTCCATACAACTCTATCAAATGTAGATCAATAAATAACTATAAATGGCTGTTGTATCATAATTATATTATATTATTCAGGTTTTATTAAGAGAAGAAACATTTTGGTGTTTAGAATTATTGTAAAAAACCAAAAATACAAGGTGGTTCCTTTAAACCCTGTCATCCGAAGATTAAAAAATAACAAATAGCTTCTTAAGACCACAAGCGATTTGAGAGACAGTTTGACATTTTCATGGGAAGTAGTAAGGATGGGACTATTATTTTCTCTTATTCGAGTTAACCACCAAGAGCATAATTATTAGAAAAATCATCCAACTTGGTAGCTAATGATTGTACTCATTGAATCAACAAACTTTTAAGATAAAATTTATTTCATTTATTAATTGTTACAATTTTAGAAAGTTTATTCCTGTTGGTTCCTAATAGGGATGGTATCGGAACCCTTCGCGAAAGGTGTCTCGCCGTTTGTGCTCAAATAATATTTTCCTCTCAAGGTGCGTGACGCCTTTTCTCCCATAACTCCACTTGCGTCCCATTTTCTATTCAAAAAGTCCTCCCAGGAATCGCTTTGTTTAGCAACGAAACTATAACCGCATGTCATGGATTCTATATAGTATTCCGTCGCGCGGTAGTGATTGCACCGTGCTAAAATAACAAATAGATTTAGATTAGTTCAACAAACTTCAATACTTACCCAACTGAACATCTGCTTGGTTTTTGGTTTCCCCGGTTGAGCCGACACTAACAAAGCAACCTACTTGCACATTTCCTCCGTTGGGATAAAAATCAACCGTACCAAGAGGTGCAGGATAACCATAACCGCCTGATTGGGTGATGTCATACGTGTGGATTACATCAACGTAAACCGCGTCGTCATCGCTAAGTCGTTGGTGTTTAGGTTTGTCCATAAACAATTTTCCGGCAACGTCAAGACCAGTGATTCTGTTCAATTTTTCATTTTTAACAGACTGCACTTGCTGTCCTGCGAATCCTGCAACGTGTCCTCCCATTCCGTGACCCAAAATGTGCATTTGGTCCGGAACCATTTGCCGTTCCCTCATCATGGCAATGATAAGGTCTCCTAGCGTTTTACCAACCCATTGCGTTGATCCAGCGGCGATGTTGTAATGTTCCGAAGAGAAATCAGTCCAATTGACCACGACGACATTCACATCAGCTTTTTTCAAATACAGTTGAGTCATGGTTTGAATGTATTCTTCTTGGGGAGTTTGTTTCCAACCGTGAACAATGAATTTAACTTGGTGATCGGCCTTTAGCAAGTTCAAATTGCTGAGATTCAACGAAATGCCTTGGGGGTATTGGCGTGTGAACAAAGAAAAAGTCGGTAGAAGCAGAGGAGTGCTTCGAGGGATGAGAGAAATTGACAGAGGCTGACCTTCTGTAAAGTCCTGGAAGTCATGATTACCGACGGGTGCCCAGCCCAAAGCTGAAATGAACCATTAAAACCACAAAGTTAGGAGAAGGAAAACTCACCAAGGCCTAAAATGGCGAGAAGGCACGAAAGCTTCAACATCTTGTTGATTTAATGCGGCGTGTATAAAATTGCGGCACTACTTATATTGAATTTCTGGTAAAATTTGTGACAACGTGTGGTGGTGATAACCTTTGTGCATTGGCTAATCGCGTTTGTTTAATAGCTGAAGATGCAACTTTCAAATTAATGCTCTATTAGTGGTTTTATCATTTTTCTCAATTATCTTCTGAACATCAATAGCTCTATCATCAAACAATTTTTCAACTCATCCAGACCTTGGCATATAATATATTATTATTATACAGGGCGGCCATTTAGTACGTGGACGGTCCATATCTCTGTTGTTAAAAGAAACATGGAAAAATATTATATCCAAAAGTTATAGGATCCGTGGAGATGCACATTCGTAAAATATTTTATAGTATACAGAGTGTCCCAAAAAAGCGGGGCGCCAGAGAGATACTTTTTTTTAAATGGCAACCCCCATTTTTTTTACATAATAGAATTCAGCATAAAATTCTACGTATAGTACAGTATTTTAATGTACGGTTCGTTGCGATGTTGCCAAGTTATATGTAATTTACAAAAAAATGGGGAAAAAACAACCTATCCAAAAAGTCGTTAAAAAAATCACTGGTTTAAATGTAATAATGCGGTGTTACGCTTTTATAAACTTCAGAAATGTCGGAATAATTCTGCAAAAGAAAACTGGTTATAACTTATACAGGGCATTTTTTACGGTGGCGCCAATATTGAAATTTTTAAAGTAGCAAAACTTAATTTTTTTAAGTGGATCACTATGTATTTTAATAATAATGATAAATTTGCAATTACAACTAATGTTCTGAAATGGGCCGATTTACCACAATTTTAGGTTTTTTTTGAAAATGCACTAAAATATCGCGGTTTTTTGTTGTTTTATTCTCGTGGTATGCCATGACTTGAGTAAAAACGGCCATTATCAGACGTTAAAAGTGTGTTTATAATATTATTAAAATATTTCCTCCTAAAAAACAGACTAACGGAAATAGAGAACTTGCTGATTGTGTTGAATATGGTACGGGTGAAACTTATTCTTCTTGATCATTTTTTGTACTGATGTCAGACAGATTTCTAAAGTTTTGCTTAAATCACGACTACCAATATGAGGATTTTCAACAATTACTGTCATCACACGGTACTCATTTTCTTCATTGGTTATGGTTTTTGTTCTTTCATGTTTTTCATATGAAACGTTTCCAGTTCTTTCCAACCGTTCTAAAAGATTTCTGAATGCCCCTTCTCTAGGATGTCTTTCCTTATTGGGATATCTTGTTTTATAAACTCTGCTAGCTAGCAAACAATTTTTATTACACTCTCCCAAAATAAAAACCATATCTACTAACTCTTCTCTTGGAAATTGTATTTTAAATAAAAAAATAGCTAAACTCACTAAATTATAAGTCGCAATAGTAACAGTAAAACTGACAAGTACATATTTATTTTTGTTTTGTTTCCCTTATAGCATTGTTTCAAAAAAGTTTTGATTATTTCCAGTTTATTATTATTTCTTTCTTACTACGACTGACTGTTGCTCTTACAAAAAACTAAACATTTTTATTTAGACGTAAAATTTTTATACCTTTTCTTCAAAAATTCTTTATACGTAAAAAGTTAACGTATCGTATTTATTTCTAGTTTGTAACACGAAGTCTTGTTCATTCTTCTATAAGCAAGTTTTCCATTTCCGTTAGTCCGTTTTTTAGGAAGAAATTTTTTAATAATATTATAAACACGAAGTAATAGAAATGCAATTAAAAGCACACTTTTAACGTCTGATAATGGCCGTTTTTGCTCAAGTCATGGCATACCACGAAAATAAAACAACAAAAAACAGCGATATTTTAGTGCATTTTCAAATAAAACCTAAAATTGTGGTAAATCGGCTCATTTCAGAACATTAGTTGTAATTGCAAATTTATAGAGCATAACATACTGCATAACATTCCGAATTAAAATACATAGTGATCCACTTAAAAAATTACGTTTTGCTACTTTAAAAATTTCAATATTGGCACCGCCGTGAAAATGCCCTGTATAAGTTATAACCAGTTTTCTTTCGCAGAATTATTCCGACATTTCTGATGTTTATAAAAGCGTAACACCGTATTATTACATTTAAACTAGTAATTTTTTTAACGACTTTTTGGATAGGTCGTGTTTTCTACATTTTTTTGTTAATTACACATAACTTGGCAACACCGCAACGAACCTTACATTGAAATACTGTACTATACGTAGAATTTTATGTTAAATTCTATTCTGTAAAAAAAAAATGGGGTTGCTATTTTAAAAAAAGTGCCTCTCTGGCGCCCCGCTTTTTTGGGACACTCTGCATACTAGAAAATATTTTAAGAATGTGTAACTCCACGGATCCTATAACTTTTGTATATAATATTTTTCCATGTTTCTTTTAACAACAGAGATATGGACCGTTCACGTACTAAGTGGCCAGCCTGTATTATAAGAACGTCTTTTAACTTTAATCAAAGACAGCCAGGCCATTGTAAATCATTTAATTGACTAGTAATTGGTTACAACACAAATTATAAGATTTTTACCCTCCGCGTCATCGGCGTGTTATACAAAACATTTAAAAACGCATCCCTAAAATGTTCCAGCATTCGTACAAAATTTGCAACTTTCTCATTCATATAATCAGGGAAAAAATAAGGCAACATTGCATGCAACAACGATTCGTCACTTTCCATCCTTCTGGAATCGTCCTCATTGAGGTCTTCCTTGGTCCCGTTGATGTACGTATACATATAGCAAGAAGGTTTCGTACCGATGGTGTGAATCTTATGGAAGGTGTCGCTCGTGATGGGATGACTGTGACTTTTGGGCAATTTAAGCCCAAACGACATCGAATTTCCAACGGCCGGTTCGTAATAAACTTCACCTTCCAGCACAGTTAAAGTTATGTTTCTCAAATCGCCGGTGACGTAATTTTCCAAGTGAAGTCCTAAAACAATTTTTGCTTTATTTTGATTTGGCATGTTTCCGCGTCACCTGGAAAATCGGCTATGAACAGCACATCGCTGTAATTGGACCACGAATAAATCTCTTCCTGAATTTTGGTCATTTTGTCCCTGAACTCGTTGTAGTCGGTCAGAAGTGGAAGGAGCCATTCCACGGGGCGCCAAGGCGACCAATTGGCTTTTAATAAGTCGTAATTTGGGTCGAACATCCTCTGCTGGAAGCGTCCATTCAAGGAAGTCCAAACATCAACGTAAATTGAGATGTTTTCGGAAGTTATGTATTCGGAAATTGCAGATTTTTTGGGCGCGCTGATTTGGTCTACAATGGACACAATTACAAACCTCATTAAGTTGTTGGTTTAGTTACATTTCAGATCCAACAGTAAATTTTCTTTTACACATTGCGCGTATTGGACGCACATATCTCCATGCTTGCTCCAGCGGTCGTTTTGGGTCCAGGCGCCCGGATCCAGAAAATGTTCTCTTCCAGTTCCGTTATCGACAACTTTAACAACGACCAAAATCGTGTCCCAAGCGTGAATCATCATATCCCATGAATACCCATAGAGCCCATTGGTCCAATTATTATACCCCTACAGGAAATTCTCAATTCAAAGCCACCAAAGAAATAACACCTACTTTAGTTACGAAGTGCGAATAAGGCAAAAAACATTGGAGGCCACAATGTGTGACCAACAGTCCAGCAACCAGCCGATGTTTCCAAGTAATGGGGTCTTTTGGGTAAACGCAACTTTTACTGGGAGAAGCTTCTTCAATTTTGAACCATTTCGACAGGAGATCTTTCGGCCAAGTGTTGTGGTAAAAGAGTGAAATCGTGGCTATGCAAACGTACGGAAAGACCCCTATGTCAAAGAGTTTCGAATTCATGTAATGAAACGCAAGACATGAGATCACCGCGAAACGCCTTGTTAAATCAGCAAACAAGCAAAAACCCATGGAAATGTCTAAGATAAACCCAAACCAATGAACGACGAAATAATCGATTTGCTCCGTAGTTAGCAACAATCTGTAAAACAACAAAAAATTATTTAGCAACGCTGGACGTTGGAATTACTCGAATGGCATGAATATCCAATGGGTTCCCAAATTGGTCATCGAATATCCGTCCAACCATTCCATATCCATTTTTTTCAGCCCTGCGTAAAAGTAGAGAAGAAAGAATTGGAATTGCAAGATAAAGTAATTCCAGTAAGGGACGTGCGCGTTGGTTTTCGATTGATCCGTCAACGAATCGACCGAACTGCAATAGTTTTCTGTACTCGATTTTCTCCAATTAGCGCGATTTTTTACCAGAAGTGATTGGCGCAAGAACCAATCAATAAAATGGCGACCAGGCCGAACAAGTAGCTGTGATTGTTCCAGTACGACTTGTCCAAGAGGAGGATGTACCAATAGGGGATGCAGAAAGTCAGAACGCTCAGTCGAAATTTGTAGCCTAAAGTTATCCCCAACGCTCCTTTAACATTAAAATGGTTAGTTGTCAATATTAATTAATGGAGATAATTACCGAAGAACATCAAGCCGTAAACTAGAGACATGTGGGGGTATGCTAGCGGTTGTAGGGCTGGAAATAATGGAAAGTGACAATCGCGGGGTTCACCCCATCTCAAGTCGATGTCGGAACCGCCTCGCTCTTCTATTACGTCCTGCATCATCAGCAGACCTGAAGAAAATTAACGCACTTCATCGAATAATCTAAATTGGGCTCAAAAACACAAATTTCGACAAAACACTTAACTAAGTTTTACTTAAGTATAAGTACAGGTAGCCCTTGGTTTACGCCGGCGCAAATCGAATCGGCGTATGTAAGTGAAAAAGAAGCAAATCATTTTATTTATTAATACAATATAATACAAAAATAACATATACACCTATCCCCCGATTTACACGGAAGATTGGTTCGTCAAGAAACCGTGTAAAGCGGAAATTTGAATTTTTATAGGCAAAACCGTGTAAATCGAAAACAACGTCATTTATTTAACATAATTTTTTTTAATAAGATATTTTGAAAAATTAAAATAACAGTTCATTCATAAAATAACAAATATACAGTGCGAACCAGTCAAATGGAATAAATTCAGTATTTCAATTATTGTGCATATTTATAAAAAATCCCGTTTATGACATGATATCCTGCAAAGTAAAAATTTCATCCTTAACCTCAACTCCCTTTGAGTGATAGTTTCAACCCCCAAATGTTTAAATATGAAGTAGGGGCTTGTGATACCTCATTTAAAAAGTCTCTTCATGGTCTATTAAAAACTGATATGGTTTAAAATTTTTTCTCCAAACGTCATAAAAGTGGCATTTAAATGACAGAATGTTGCTAGTAGAAGTTTCATTTATATGCTTAAGCATATAAAGTCCATGTTACTTGATTGAATAAACGAATACATTTTTTTCCAAACACCATGTAATGAATTTCTTGAACGCTGCTTCATAAACACCGCTTGACTTTGTAGGAAGAAGATTTTCAATCTCGGCTCTTGCTATTTCGGCTATTTCAGGTGGAGTTAATTGAATTTCGTGTGAATTAGACATTGCCACAAAATTAACTGACTTTTCTCAAACAATAATTTGTTGTTTGGCGGTTGCTACGGTAATATCTAGAAAGTGTCTATCAGGCAATGCTATTTTTGTACAAGTGTAATGTTTCCCGAAATAACCTTGTTAATTAGATGCTTATTTTTGTATTATAATTTTACGTTTGGAGAAAAAATAACATATATTATTCGGAGTATAAGCGCTTTATGTGCTTCGGCTGATTTGGCTGCCTCACTACGATCGGCAGTCAACCTATCAGCCACAGCACATAAAGCTTTGCTTATACTCCTAATAATATAAATAACTATTATTGCAAAAAAATTGTAAAAATGCTACAAAAAATAATTGTTTATCGCTAACCAGTAAATATGAAGTTTAAAAAATTCTGATTAGTAAAAACACAATGATGTACATTTTTCTATTGGCACAAATTTACTGCAGTAATTTACGTGAATACGTAGGAAGTTTTATTGTGCATACAAAACGGGGAATCACCAATATGTATAACCAAGTGAACGGAGTTAAAAAATGATTGTAGAAATATGTACTCATCTGAAATATTCATTTTTACCATTTTATTTTGAATTCGTTATTTTAAAAACCATGTAAAAGCCAAATCGTGTAAAAAAGTATAGTGTAAATCAGGGGATAGGTGTATTATAAATTCCATTTTTAAAATGTGTTTTAAGATAAAATGAAGTGAAATGCTTTTATTAAAAAATATTAAGAAAAACAAATGAAATTTCAAAGTTTCGGATCTCTTACATTTTTTGGAAAAAAGAATCCACAACGTCGCGGCTCAACACTGAAACGAAAATCAGTCTAACATAGGAAGAATCGGTGAATTACCCAATTATGTACACGGCGAAACGGTGAATTGCACAACGGCGTTATTGTGAATCGGCGTAAATTGAGCCGACGTAAATCGAGGGCTACCTGTATAAGTCCAACTTAACAAGTGGCAGTTTCACAAAATTTAATTAAGAAGTTTTGAGCAAGGAATTTTGGAGAAATGAACGTTCTTACCGAAAAGGATTCTTGTTACCGCCAAACTGGAAGGGTCCCTCGGTTCGTACATTTTTCTGACTAATTTTTCGAAATTTCCCAAACCCCAAAATCGCATTTTCTTTTCAGTGGTTTCGTTTTCCTCATTTGTGGACGCCGCTCGATCTTCATCGCCTGATTTTTCATTTTCGGCCATAATCAACTGAAAAAATCCATAATTTCCACGCAAATCGATCACGTCACGATCTTGAACTGTACAATTTTTAAAGTTTCACCAATTATCACAACTGAATACTTTTTAATGGCTCTTTAGCACTTTATGAGAATAAATAAGTCACGGGTTGTGCACACGGTCACGCAATAAATAAATTAAGATACTTACGTCTTCGAATCTGCTGTGATTGAAACGTCACTGTTGTTGAACTACAATTTTAATAGATAATCGACTGGAGCCGGGAGCGACCCGTGTTCAAGAGATCGTCTCTATAGCAACGATTTGTAATACGGTGCTAATCGATGGAACATTCAGGTTGGAAATTTTGAAGATTTATTCAAGCCACGATTATTTGATTCCATTGAATAACGTATGAATTGTTGAATTAAATTAATTCGAATTGGCTTGTTCATGGAGAAAGTGTAAATTATTTTTAAAATATACTAAGATAACCTTATTAACATTTTTTGTGGTCCTCAAACTTATCGGTTTATTTCTTTCCTTTATCCAATTTAAAAAAATTAGAAATAAATCATTTGAAATTAAAATGACAGTTCTATTGATTTGCGCATGCGCCATGCTGGTAATGTACGGTTCAGACTGTCTTATATTGACAATATTGCAGTTTCTTTAATATTATTGAAAGTGTCACCTAAAATATTGAGGTATTGACATCGAAAATATTGATGAAGACTGAAATATTTTTGGTGTTGACAATAACACTATTGATCGTCTGAATAGTCAATACTTCAATATTTCATTATTTCTAGAGCACTGCTAGAGATCACATGTACACCGTAAAAAATTGGGTTAATTTTACAGGACCAAATTATTAGAATTCACTGTGAAATTCAGGTAATCACACCTAAAATATTTCACTACAAATTTTGGGTAATTTTACAAAAATTAAAAGAATCTTACAAATTAATAGAAATTTGCAACAAAATACATTGATGGTACACAAGACATTTTGGGGTTTTGACAGACAAATGGCGAATTTCCTGTTCAAAGAAAAATTGTTGTTCCAATATAAATGAAACTATACAAATACCGCAGCTGAGACTTTCGTTTTCTTGTAAGCGTTCATTTAATGCAATTTTCGAGAAAACGAAATCTCGGTGACAACTGATTTTTAGGGAAAACTAGAGAAAGTGACTTTGGCCTGTCATAAAATATTAAAGAAAAGAATTAAATAACGTTCATACTTTCGATTTATTTAAAAAGGTTCGTTTCTAAAAAGCGAAAGTTCAGTGACAACAAATTGTAAACCGCCCTTTCAGCAAAAAATTGGCTGGCTTAAAAAACGAATTGTAAAGTAATAACTTAACTGGATCGTTTTATTTACGAGACGGGCGAAATCTATTCTTTCAGGAATCAAAAAAATTTCTCGCATGTATTGTTCCTCCTTAAAACTCACTTCCTGGTCCACGCCCTATTTTTCTTTGGTTTATTCAAAGCGCTAAAATAATAGCTAAACAAACTTTCTTTTTACAAGAGATGTTTACACTCTTGCTGCTAGCTCGAAACTAAATGTATTGTCAATAAATATTGATCGTTTGCATCATACTTTTTCGGCGGTCTTGACAATATACATATTGAGGATCTGAACCCGGCATAACATTTTTGCATAATTGCAAATTTTTCAGTGCATATTTAGTCCGATACAGGAAGAATCAAAGAAGGCTCCTTTATATACTTACACATTTAATCACATTAAAAATACATTTTCTGAATTTAAGATAAACATTTAAAATATACATCCTATCACTCTAATCCTAATGTTCACGAGGTTTTTTTACAAAGCGCATAATCAGTCAATCTTAAATACCATTAGAGCAATGGAATGAAAACTAATTAAAATAATGCACGAAAATAAGCATTTTTGTTAAAGCTCCGGGGATTTTACAATAGTTACATCAATGACCGATACTTAATATAACAATAATAAATGATATCTATCCATATTCACAATAAATAACGTTTAAATATAAACATTTCTGACCCTGTAACACTTTAAACAAATTGAAACAGGCTCAATTATTCGATTTGGTAAATATTGCTATAAATAATAAAACAATACTCCTGCTCCGTGAGGTATTACAAATACAGTTAAAAGTTAATCATCTAATTGGAACATAACACTTGATAAAATTCCTATTCGTGACTTTAACATTACTAAATTACATCCACCATTGTACTTAAATTTCTTTTTAATGCCCTGTCAATGGGCCTCATTTGATCAATTGACTTAATTAAAAAGGGCCTCATTAAGCAAACAAAAACAATATTTACATTGCCCTGCAAAGGCAGTAAAAACAAAAATTATGAAATTTTTGGCAAGAGACTTTATTTTTCAAAATATAACAAATGAAACAGTTTCTTCCACACAGAAATCTCACTACTTTTTGGTGCAATTGGTCACAGACTAAACATTTAATAAGCGAATTGTGGAAAAAAGTGCTTTCACATTCATCAATTTAATAGAAGCAGACCTTTGCAAGGGACCTACTTATGGCACAATCTTAATTAATCGGTTCTAATATATTCCTGTTCTCCAAGGTTTCTTTCAGCATATAATAAAGTTGCAGTTGTTGTTCCTCCTTCAAATAAAGTACTTGAGAGAGCAATTTCTGGGGACTATCTGTCTGAATGAAACTGGTAATGTAAACGTTTACAAATGTAGCCATCAAAAATTGACAGTCAAAACGGTCCATAATACCTCCGTGGCCAGGAATCACATCACCGAAATCCTAACAAATCAATTAAGAACGATTCTCAAAAATTCGGCGATTTTATACGAGGCGCCGTTTGGGCCACGATGCGAAATTTGTTTTTATACCTGGAAACTCTTTTAATACAAAAGTTTCGGCCCCAATAAAAGTCAGCAGTAATAAAAAAAGTTACTGTCCAAAATGAAAGTCTGCAGAAATAAAAGAGTACAAAACAAACTTTCTTTCTGTCTGAAATAAAAGAGTACAAAACAAAGTTTCTGTCCAAAATAAAAGAGTACAAAACAAAAGTTTCTGCCCAAAATAAAAGAGCCCGTAGTATTAAAGAGTACAACACGGCCTCCTCGATAGTACGAAACTAATGTCTGTTGTATATGGCCTGTCAAGTTGTGGTAGTTCGGTAGGCATATTTCCATATTAATAGAGACAGCACTTAACGGAGTGACTTAACGTGTGTTATAGTTCGTTTTTTAATTCGAGATAAAAAATAAAAAGAACAAACTACACTAATGTAACGTTATTTATAGCTTGCAAGAGGAGTGGTTTAACTTGAGCTAACTGAAAATTTTTGTTTTTCGAAGTTACCTCATTTTTTATTTCTTATCTCGAATTAAAAAATGAACTATAGTAAGTTATGTGTTATTGATCAAACTTTCCCTCTAAAATATTGCCTTGCGCCCAGATAAAACTTCTCAAAATTGTTATAAAACGTGACAAATAATGTAAACAAATACTTTGCAGTTCAAATGTGATCTTATGGTGCCCGAAATACCTACCAAATATTATCGAGGAGGCCGTGCAGACTCCTTTATTTTGGACAGAAACTTTGTTTTGTACTCTTTTATTTCTGCAGACTCTTTTATTTTGGACAATAACTTTTTTATATTTGCGGATTCTTATATTAGGACCAAAACATTTGTATTAAAAGAGTTTCCAGGCATAAAAACAAATTTTAAGTCGTGGGCCAAACGGCGCGTTATAATTTTACCTTGATTTTAAAGGCTCTCTTAAAACCTGACGCGAAAAATCCACCAAACGGACCGATAACACTGCTAAAAACGGACAGCGACAGCGAATGGAATACGAATGGATACATTGTAATGGTATTGCGCAGCCCCAGCTACAAAATAATTTATTAAAACCGATTTTTAAAGAAGCACAAAAAAAAAATTCGTAAAAATCTAATGTAAAAAAAAAATATTTTAGGAGAATAATCTGAGTAGAAACATGATACCTGTACCATTTTTCTTAAAATTAAACATAGTTTTAAACCAACTTATTTTTTGTGTTTTGTGCCACTTTAAGAGTTGAGTAACTCACAAATTGCAATGTTCCTGCAAGGAATGAAGGAAGAACGTATTCAGTGGGTCGAAACAAAATGCTGGGTTCACAATCCATTGTCATACGGCCCAGATCTTCATTGTACTCGATCGGACAAACGAAATACGGAAACTGGCACAAAACGTACGAAAACTAAAAGCAAAGATTCAGTTTCCATTGGCAAATTTGTGGAGATTTACCAGGCACCCGAACACGACTGTGGAGAATCCGCCGCCGATGAATCCTTCCCAGGTTTTCTTCGGCGACAGTTTAATAAGCGGAGTCTTGCCGAAAAAGAACCCGAAAACGTATGCCATGATGTCATTGCAGATTATCATCGAAACGGGCACTATGAACCAGATGAGCCCTTGGAAAATGTTTTTTATGATCAGATACGATTGGGTCACGACGATCAAGAGAGCAACGTGCGTCCAGGCGAACAGAGAGAATTGTTTCATGTAATATTTCTTGACTAGACTTAACACAAACCAGACGAATCCGCAGCAATACAGGCAGAATGAGATGAACCGGTGATATGTGACTAGTACGCGTAAGAAATCCTGCAAAAACAAAGTTTATCTATAGTGCGTGTTTTAATTCCAGTAGTGGTTGTGAGAATATATTTTTTTTAACTTTATGTTGATAGTAATGGCATTTTAAATGTCATATTAACCTTTAACCGCGCGGGTATGTTATATTTGGACCGCATAAACTCTTATTTATTATATTTGCCACAAAAAATGCTATCAAATGAGGTATCACAAAGTTGGGGTTGCTAACGCGTAAGGGTTGAGGGATGGGGAGTTGATAATTACATCTTTAAATGACAATTACAAAATAAAAATCGCCTTTTCCGAGTATTTTTCTAAAACATTTTTCTCAATCATTTTATTCAATTAATCCGTTACTTTCGGGAAACACTGTATATACAGGTTGTTTGCATTAAGGGTGCAGCACTGGTAACTTAGTTATTATTGGAGCTACAAAGTCGGTTAAATTAGGAAAAAATTGGTACTTTTTTGCTGATTACCATAATGAAAGCAAAAAAACAACCGAAATTCAACTGTTCGAGATATTCACAAAAATAACATTGCTTATACTTTTTTACATATTTTGAAGGAATGTTTAATTCTGAGTGAAAAAGTCTTAATACAATTAAATTAAATACCCAGAAGTTACAAACAATTGAAGTTTTGATTTCAATTAATTACAAAAATCACGTAGGCAATGAAACAATTGAACATTGTAATTAATAAAACGTCAAAAACAATTGAATAAATTTGTCAGTTAATATTTTTATCGAACATTAACTAACTTTATCTACAATCATGACGTAATATGTTCATTTCATATGCTAGCCATGGATACATAAGAAGGCTCCTTATCCACAGGTCACACCCCTTCAGTTTCATTTTCATTATTAAACGGTGCGTATTGTTGGTTGCCTATTTATTTTCATTATTAAACGGTGCGTATTGTTGGTTGCCTATTTATTTTCATTATTAAACGGAGCGTAATGTTGGTTGCCTACGCGCGCGGTAGAATGATTGGTTTTTACGAGGCTACCTAAGCAAATGTCCCGGGTTCAATTCTGGGCGACAGTAACCTCGTATTAAAATCAGAACCGTGTCTCCTCGCGAGGCAATGGTAAAACACCGAGATATTCTGCCTAATCTCTTCTTCTTCTTCCTTCTTCTATTACTGAGGGAATATTTGCACTTAATTGTTACGGGACGGAACAATTATCGGACGGTGCCAATGCACGACGCCCTTGCGGGAAAAAGAAAATTAGGAACGAATAAAACACTATTATCCATTAAGGAGACCTCGGCTACCGCGAGAATCGGAGAAGCGTCACTACTTGAGGGTGGTTAAGTTGTCACTTTCAAAATATAATATAAGGAAAAGAAAAACACGTTCGTATTTTTCTTGCTAACTGACAAATCCTTGTTATTTTTTTCGCGCCCATGACAACTGGAAGCAAAGGTTTCTCGATGAAAATCACGTTTTGGTTTCGGTTTAATTTCGGTGTCAATTTTGCTTCGGAACTTATCAGCATTTTAAAGTTTTATCGAATGAAATTTTGATTGTAGATAAACAGCTGTATTTTTCTCGCACATAATGGCTATTATGAACTCCGATGTTTGTAAATACTCGTCTTCGACTCGTATTTACAAACTTTCATCTTCGTTAATAATAGCCTACATTATGTGCTCGTTAAATAATATACTATTATCTACAATCATGACGTAATACGTTCATTTCATATGCTAGCCATGGATACATAACAAGGCACCTTATCCACAGGTCACGCCCCTTCAGTTTCATTTTCATTAATAGACGGAGCGTATTGTTGGTTGCCTATTTATTTTCATTAATGAACGGAGAGTAATGTTGGTTGCCTATGCGCACGGTAGAATGATTAGTTTTGGTACCTTAGTTTTTACGAGGCTACCTAAACAAATGTCTCGGGTTCAATTCTGGGCGACAGTAACACCGTATTAAAATCCGAACCATGTCTCCTCGCGAGGGAATGGTAAAACACCGAGGTATTCTGCCTAATCTCTTCTTCTTCTTCCTTCTTCCATTACTGAGGGAATATTTGCACTTAACTGTTACGGGACGGAACAATTATCGGACGGTGCCAATGCACGACGCCCTTGCGGGAAAAAGAAAATTAGGAACGAGTAAAACACTATTATCCATTAGGGAGACCTCGGCTATCGCGAGAATCGGAGAAGTGTCACAACTTGAGGCTGGTTAAGTCGTCACTTTCAAAATATAATATAAGGAAAAGAAAAACACGTTCGTATTTTTCTTGCTAACTGACAAATCCTTGTTATTTTTTTCGCGCCCATGACAACTGGAAGCAAAGGCTTCTCGATAAAAATCACGTTTTGGTTTCGGTTTAATTTCGGTGTCAATTTTGCTTCGGAACTTATCAGCATTTCAAAGTTTTATCGAATAAAATTTTGATTGTAGATAAACAGCTGTATTTTTCTCGCACATAATGGCTATTATGAACTCAGATGTTTGTAAATACTCGTCTTCGACTCGTATTTACAAACTTTCATCTTCGTTAATAATAGCCTACATTATGTGCTCGTTAAATAATATACTATTTTGCTACTGGTATTTAAATTACTACCAACAACACTTTAATGGGAAGTTTCATTTTCTGTGAACCGATGAATCGAATTTTTCAAATTGCACAATGTACAAAAGAAAAACAAATCATTTTTTAAAATACATTGCAAGTATATCCCAGAAAGCCACAAATACGATTCAGTCTAAATATGTGGTGTGGAATTGTAGGCTCTCAAATTATTGGATCATTTCTTTACCATGGTAATTTGATTGGAGTGAGATATGTAAAATTTATGAACACTATCTTGCAGAACTGTTTGAATGAAATGAATTTAATTTCAAGGCAACACATCCATTTCCAACAGGATGGAGACCGGCCCATAATTATCAAAGACAACCAATTTGTAAAACAGATTATTCATTATCTATCAATAGGAACTAATGGGCCCGTGCGTTGGCCTCCATGTTCCTATGGATTTTTATCTGTGGGGGTATGTGAAAAATATTGTTTATAAGAAGCAATATGGAACAGTTAATGGATTGGAGAATAAAATTTTAACAATAATTAATGCATTGGATGGTAAAAACATTTTGAAAGTAGTATTCAAAAAAGTCTAAAAATGTGTTAAACAAGAGAGTGGCATTTTCAAACATCTATTATAATGTCTTGGTCACAAACTATGTTTCTCGAAACTTCCATTCTTAGTTTTTCGTGCAAAAAATGTTTCAATAAATACAATTTTCCACTGTTGCCTACTTGATTTTTGGAGTTAATTCAAATAAAAACTTAAATTACTAGTGTTGCATTTAACCGAGTTTGTAGCTCAAATAACAACAAAGTTACCAGTGGTGGACACTTAATATAATACAACCTGTATAGTGACTTTTTTTTTTTTACTTTATGTTGATAGTAATGGCATTTTATATCTTTCAGTTTAAGGTTATATTAGTAATGCAGCTTTCAAGTTACAAAATATAGCACAAAATGGTTCTGTCGAAGGAAGCAATATGTCTATTTCCAATGAGGAAAGTTTTATCTTCAATATTCTGTCAAAATTGTATAGTTTATGGTAATAACTACTGATTACTACCAACATAAAGTTAAAAGAAAATATTTTTCACATCCTTCTAACCATTTTTGGAATTAAAAACACACAATAATTAAGTTGAGATTAAATAATCAATGAACGTAAATTCCAAAGTTCCAAACAATAATTTTTAATAAGATTAGAGTTGGCTGTGGAAAAACGGCCATCTTTTAAATTAATGGGACAAATGTCAGATTCCAATCAAATTAAAGAATTTGTGGGTGTTATTTGAATTCAATTCTTATAAATTAGTCAATGATCTGCAAATGCAGTTTGAAATGATTAAATTTGAATTGAATTTTGTCATTTTCCCCATTAATAAAAAAACATGGCCACTTTTTCATAGCTCACTCTGATCTGAAAACTAATCGCAATCAGTTGGTTTAAATAAAACTTACAGTACGGTTGATGACCACCCCAAAGTAGTCAACTAAGTTCTCTCCATAGAAGAAGTAATTGGAAGTAAGCAGGAAATACCAGGACAGTGATCTGAACCAAGGAAGCCCATGAATACGATACACCGCATAGCCTATGTTAATAATCTCCTCGAAACACTTGACTTGCACGACCAGGGTCTAAAAAATCCATTGTAATCACAATTCTCACCCCTGAATTGATTTTACCGTGACCATCAGCGCCAGAGGTCCCCCGTAAATAACAATACCAAAAAAAGAGATCATAATAATGCTGAAAATGCCCCTAATAATCCAGTTCCTCCACCGGTCGGGAAAATTCCCGAGGAACCTTTCCAGCGCGGACAGACCCTTGCTCGCTGCACTACGAACGGTACTCGATGAATCGGACGCGGTCTTCTTGCCTGCGAACTTGTCATCCTCGCTATCAATCTACAAAAATTTAAAGTGTGAGTCAATTTGATTATCACTAACTTACGTGATAAGAGGCTTTTGCCCGTTTTCTACTATTTCGGTATTTGATCTTTTTCAACTGATTCGTGAAGGCCATAGCTGCTAAATTTCAATAGTCATTGTCGTAGGTATTGAAACATAAATTAATTAAAATGATTTGTTTTCGTGGTGGCCTAAGGTGCACAACAACAAGCACTACTCCCGAACTGGCGTTATCTTATCAGTGAAGTGTCAAACTGCTAGTAATCAAATAAAAACCGTGTAATTAACGAATTGTACGTAATTGATTGATAGTCTTCCTTCCTAGTAAGAACTTACGTGATCGCTTTCGGCCGATTCTGGGGCCTTATCTTCGCCTTCGCGTCGCTTGCGTACCTCCGACATAATTACTGCCTTAATTGCTCAACAGGATCACATTACTTTTTGTATTTAATATCCAATTTCAATCGCATTTGTCACAACACATGTAAATTGGGAATAAATCAATACACAGGTTAAAACGCGCGCGCCATCTGTTAACTGACAGTTTAGTTGCGTTTTTTTGTTGTGACAGTTGGGGTTATGGAAGGGTTTTAAGGGTGTAAATATATTTTTAATTTTTGTGTTATGTTTCGTTAATTATGGCTTATGTTAATGTTAAAGACTGGTCTGTCGACCAAGTGACCGATTGGCTGAAAGGTAACCCTTGGGCGCGTTATTCTTGGAATTTAATTATTTTTTCGGCAGGTTTAGACAATGTGATTTTGCCTTACACTAAATCGTTCTTGAATAACGAAGTCAAAGGTCAACAGCTGCTTAATTTGAGATCTGATGATTTAGAACATTTAGGAGTTTTTACCCTCGGCCATCAAGAGATTATTTTGGAAGCGGTCGAACACTTACGGAATTTTGTGAGTCCTTGCAATGATTTGAGCGAAATTTCACAATCTTATTTCAGCATTATGAACTCGACAAAGAGAATTTACAAATGTTGGCACTTCGGTTATCGTGTGCGGCAAATTCCCTTTACAAGGAGTTGTTACTGGCTGATGACAATTGCACAATGGTTCCGACTCAAACCATGTCCAATGTGCACAATATCATAGCCACAATTAAACCGTTAGTGTGCTGGTTAGATCGGTAATTTCTTTTAATTTCTCCAGAACTCCTGACTACAATTAAAACTTTAGATCGCCGTTTCGTGGAGATAAAGATTACATGGACACTAAAATTCAATTATTGCAGTTGAGTTTTGAAATGGCCACAAGTGCCCATCGTGATATATTCTCAGAAAAACCTGTGAGAACGATCAGAGACATTGGTGAAACATTGGCGAGATTGGCTGATCACATAATTCAGGTATATTTTCCTGAATTAAAGTTAATTGCTGATCATTGTAATTTTAGGAAATAACTGACCCAATGATCTTGCAACCTGCATCTTTAGACTTGGCAACTTTAAAGAAAAAGGAGCAGGAGCTGGGGTTTTCCCTTTTGCCCAGTAATCATGCCATTCACCAAATTGCCGAAATTAAGTATGGATCGCCTGCTCATAACAGTACTAAGATCGAGGAAGGGGATGAAATTGTGCAGGTTTGTTGATTATATTTTACCGGATTTAATTTGGAAAAAAGTTGAATTTTTGTTTTTGGGAAAATTGGAACGTAAATATGTCACGTTTTTTGGGGGGACAAAATAATTTGCAGACTGACAATACGTAAATTAATGCTACCAGAGTAAACAATAAAGTTTAATTCATCAAATTTAGTGTATAAGAATATTGTAGTTTTGGCAAAATATTATCACGGAAAACCCTTCAACCCTATTCAATTTGAAAATTTTAAGTTAAAATGTGCTACCAGGAAAATTACTTGAATTGAATACTTCAAATTGGGTGTACGCCAATAATACATCAACCACTAAAAACCACCCTTAAACCATTTTTATAAGGGCTGTTCTCTTGTAAATTTTGATTTAGAATGTGGTACCAGAGAAATTAATTGGGTTTAATACTTCATATTGGTGTATGAGATGAATACATCATGACCTAACTGATACCACTGAAAACCACCCTTAAACCCTTTTTATAAGGTTCTCTCTTGTAAATTTTAATTTAGAATGTGCTACCTGAGACATTACTTGGGTTTAATACTTCAAATTGGATGTATGAGATAAATACATCATAAAGTAACTGCTACCACTAAAAACCGCCCTTCAACTCTCTTCATAAGGGCTGTTCTCTCTTGTAAATATTTATTAAAAATGTGCTACCAGAGAAATTACTTGAGTTTAATCGTTCAATTTGGGTGTATGAGATTAATGTATCATAAGCTAACTGTTATCACAGAAAACCGCCATTCAACCCTCTTCATAAGGGCTGTTTTCTCTTGTAAACTTTAATTACTTGGGTTTAATAGTTAAAATTGGGTGCATGAGATTAATATATCATGACCTAACTGGTACCACTGAAAACCACCCTTAAACCCTTTTTATAAGGGCTATTCTCTTGTAAATTTGAATTAAAAATGTGTTATTTAATATAATTTCCGTCCCTAGGTCAATTATCAAACTGTGGTCGGTTGGCAACGTAAAAAGGTCGTTTTGCTGCTGCAAGATGCTCCCCCAGAAATCGTACTTACCCTAAAAAAGCGTCCCAGACACACCAAAGTGTACGGACAGATCTACATGAAACCATACCGTCTCCCAAGCAGGAAACGAGCTTCGCCATACTCTCGTTGGAACGATGACTTGCCCTCCCCGCAACTCTTAGCCATGCCTGACATGCCGCAAATTTGGTAATTCAATCAAAGTCGCCGTAAAGTTTTTCTGTTAAAATTGTTTCACAGTTATAAACCAAAACCGGTCATTGTGGCACCGGAAATTGAAACGAGCAGCAGCGACAGCGAACCCCCGGACAGTCCACTGGACGTCGGGGGTCGTGTGTACCCCCTCAAACCGCAACCAGTTTTACAAAGGCGAAATACAATCACAGGGGCCAGTCCCACCAGCAAGAGGCCTCACCAAGCGATCGAACAAGTAGGCGGCGCTATTTTTAGTTTTATCAGAGGAAGTTGATTACAAATTTCGTTTTAGTATTGGCAGTTGTTGAAGAATCAAGCGGCGTCAAAACACGCGAGCTCTTATAACATTCAGACTGATAAATTTCCTGAAGAATCGATGGTTTTGAGAGATAAAAGTGTTTCGTGCGGGCACGGGCTGGAATTGGTTCCCAGACCCTCGACTGTCATTGGAATCACCCAGACAAGAAACTTCGATTTTCAGAATAAATCTAAGAAAAAAGTTAATTTTGAAGAAAAAGTGTTAAAGCCTGAACCGGATTTAAACGAAGAAAAAAGTGTCAGTGTGAACAGCTTGACCAGTTTGCACTTAACCAACGAAACAATCAATTTTATTGATGAGGGTGAAGACCTGATGGACCGCAGCAATATGAGCATCCACTGGCAACAGGAAATTATCGAAGAGATCATCGACAATATCAGGCCAAAGAAAGACGTCGCCGTTTTATCGGAAGTCGATGTGCAGGGGATCATCAAAAAATTCGATGCAAACGCTCCGAAACTGTTTCAAAAAAACAGCAGCACGGATTTCAAAAAGCCCGTCGTGCCGCCCCGAACCATCACCAAGCTTCGAGGAAAACTCGACAAGAGCCACAGCACCCCGGCTTACGACACGACGCCCGAAAATGATTTCGAAACCGAACCGGTCCAATTCGAATTAGGCATTCCGATCGTCGAAACGTCAAATTTGGCCGTTAATTTAAACTTGTCGAAACACCAAGAGATCGACGTGCCCCCGAAGCCTCCTCCGCGATCCGTGCCGGATTCCCCCAAACCGAGGTACCCTTTCGACTCACCCAAGCCGGTCGAGTACACGAAAAGAATTCCCAGCATAACAGAAACTGAATTGCCGAAAGGTACTGCGAGAAATGTTGAGATGTCGTTTGAGTCTCCGAAAATGAAAAGTTTTGAGCCGAAATGCACTTCGACGCCCGAAGTGGAGCCGCCTTTGATTAAAATTACTCCGAGTGACGGGCCAACGACGAAGGTGTCGCCGACGAATTCGGTCGTCAGGGCTGTGATTTATTCAAGCAGGACCAAAACTGGAAAGAAGAAGAGCAGTTTGATTGCCAGTGAGTTTTTGTTTTTTTTTTTTTTTTTAAGTGGTGGGTTTATCGGTGAGTTTTTAGAACGGAGGAAGGTTGGAGTTAAGGATGTCACTCCGGGGGAACTGCAAGGTTACTTGTATTTACGATTGAGGTCAAAACGTGACCAGATGGTTCACTGGGAGAAGCGATGGGTTGTTTTAACCGGCAGCTGTTTGTACGGGTTCAAAACTAAAGAGGCTTCCAAAGCTGATAGTTTTATCTATTTGGCAGGGTTTACAGTCTCTCTGGCAACTGAGGTAAGCTTTATTGATCC
The DNA here is from genome assembly GCA_949768715.1 of Dascillus cervinus. Taxonomy (NCBI): domain Eukaryota; kingdom Metazoa; phylum Arthropoda; class Insecta; order Coleoptera; family Dascillidae; genus Dascillus; species Dascillus cervinus. The sequence continues at coordinate 22,650,726 of OX458322.1, forward strand.
TTTTTCTTTTCATTAATTTATCTCTACTTATTTCAATTTAAAAAATGATAATACAAAGTGGCCATAAATGATGAATCCAACTAACTATCCTAAAAGTAAAATGTCTTGCATCATAACGAAAATTCTTATTTATTAAATGATACAAATTACTGTATGGAGTTAGAACAGAAGAGTTTTGTAAGTCATAAATAAATGGGTATATCATTATGAACTAACAAGGGCGAGGGTCAAATTTGATAAAAAATCTGCGACATCATTTATGGAAACTGTCTTTTTGAAAAAAGACGAAATAAAATTACTTCATTGAATAAAACGTAATTAACCAATTTCATTAAAATCTGGTTAAAGTGTTTCCCAATTTTTAGAAACTCTAATGCTACTTTGCCATTGTTTTCCTTTAATCATATTAAAGCACACAAATTGCGGCAGAAAAAGATTATTTAATTATGGAATAAAAAGGTTTAACAAATTGCCTTACACATTATTATTAACAATATTTTTTTGTGATTGAAAAAGTCTAAAAACTTGCTTTGAACTTTACAAATTTAAAGTCTTCTTGATACTTTCTTTGGCATATACAGAGTGATTTTTTCAATTTCTAGGCACCTCTGACTTTGCTTACAAAACTAATTCAAGCGAAACGTCCCATTTTTTTTTAAAATTGATTACTCATAATATGAAATTGATTAATCGCAGTTTGAAATTATTTTATAAATTGGTGGAAATTAAATTTAATTTTTTGGAATTTTTTTTGGCAATAAGAACATTGTCGAATTTAATCAGTTTTGGCAATAATCTCCTAATCCACAGCTTTTCTTAATACCACCTTTCCTTTGCATAATACAAAGTGATTTTTTAAATTTCACGTCTAGGCAACTTTAACTTTGTTTACAAACAAATTCAAGCGAATCGCCCCACTTTTCAATTGATTACTCCAAATTTTAAATGACCATTCGCATTGTGTAATTAATTAGTCTCATTTTGAAGTTGGTTATTCCCAAATTGAATTTGATTTTCTCAATTTGATCGGATTATTCCCAATTTGAAATTCATTATTCTGAATTTGACGTTGATTTTCTCAATTTGAAGTAATTATTCCCAATTTGAAATTGACTATCCCAAATTGAAGTTGATTTTCTCAATTTGAACTGATTATTCCTAATTTGAAATTGATTATCCTAAATTGAAGTTGATTTTTACAATTTGAACAGATTATTTCCAATTTGAAATTGATTATTCTGAATTTGACGTTGATTTTCTCAATTTGAAGTAATTATTCCCAATTTGAAATGATTATCCTAAATTGAAGTTGATTTTCTCAATTTGCACAGATTATTCCTAATTTGAAATTCATTACTCCCAATTTGAACTAATTTTTCCCAATTTGAAATAGATTACTCCCAATTTGAAATTGATTATTCCCCATATGAAATTTATTAGTCGCGTTTTTAAATTATTTTATAAATTGTTTATTGGTGGAAATTTCATTTGATTTTTTAGAATTATTTTTTGGCGATAAGAACTCTGTCGAATTTAATCGTTTTTGCCAGTAATCTCATGATCCACAGATTTTCTAAATACTTTTCCCTGGCATATACAGAGTAATTGGATTTGCAATAGAATTGCTCCCAATATGAAGTTGATTTTCTCAATTTGAACTGATTATTCCCAATTTGAAATTGATTATCTCCAATTTAAAGTTGATTATTCTCAATTTGAAATTGATTTTCTCAATTTGAGCTTACTCAGTCTCATTTTCAATTGAATACTCCCAATTTGAAATTGATTGTTTCTAATATGAAATTGATTATTCCCAATTTGAAATTATTTGGTAAATTGTTTGTTTGCGGAAATTAAATTTGATTTTTTAGAATTATTTTCGGCAATAGAACTCTGCCGAATTCAGTCAGTTTTGGCAATAATCTCATGATCCACAGGTGAAATCAAGAGCCAACGCTTTTAAAGTTTACCATACGGGAACGGTGTTTTACTTTTCCGCCGAAGATTTCGAATCGTTAAATTCGTGGATGGAAATGATAACGGCGGCGACCTTACATTGCGACACGTCGAAAGGATCCGATTCGATTCTGTATTCGGAAACGGACGACTCGGACAGCGAAATGCAAAAAAATAGTAGCGTCGACAAGGGCATGGAGTCGATAAAAAAATTCGGTTCGCTGAAAAAATTCACGTCAAAGAAAAGCGGCGAGTCGAACCAGAGCGGCAGCACGAGCCTCGATCGGAAATGGTTCTTCAACAAGCCAAACTCGGGCTCTAAAAACTACCTTCCGGTGCCGACGGCGCAATTTCGCTCCTACAGGAAGATACCTTCGTCGGGCATCAACATGGAAAGCGTTTCGACCGGGAATTTCACGTCGCACATACCGAATTTCGCGTCGCGTCTCGAGATCCAAACGATATCTCAATCGCAGAACATCAGCGTGCCGAATTTGACGGTCGACTCGCTGAAACCGCAGGAGTTCGAAAAACCCACTGTCACTCCGAGCAAAAAGCCGAAACCGTTGAATTACATGCACGCGAGCAACCCGAGCCTCTGCGATTTCACCGATTTTCACGGGATGGGGAATTTCCCGAAGATGAGGCCGTTCCAGCACTGCAACGAGACGCTGATCGGCTTCGTCACGCTGGAAGAGCTGATGAACAAGCAGACCGAAGAGCAGAAACTGAATCCCTACCTAAAAGACGAAGAAGTGCCAATAAATCCGAACCTGATCAGGCCTGACGTGGTTTACGGCGAGGTTCCGATCAGACCGAGCGAATCGCACCAAAAAACGAAGCATTCGCGAACGCATTCGGAAACGTCCGAGTCGGCGTGCTCGGGGCGGCGAAAATCGAGCACCGTTTCCGAAGACATCCGAACCGAGCGGCTGCAAGAGGCGACGAGTTCGTGTTTCGGCCGTCGGTCGAGCTCGTTCAAGAACCAGAAGGGCGACGCGTATGGGGGCGCGACCGGAACTTATCCTAAGCCGCCGAGATTGGCCGACGACAATCGTAACAGGTCGCTGCCGAGACGAACCAAAGACACCAAAACCGAGCCCTGCAAGGTGCAATCTTATGAGACTGTTTACTCGCCGCCGATGACCAATTATGTTCAGTACGCTCAAAACCGGACTCTGGAGGGAAAATCGTCGCTGAAGAAGAGCCAGAAATTGGAGCGCAAGTTCAGTTTCAATTCGAAAGAGCCGAAGGTCTTCAATGCGGGCGAGTGCACCGAAAAATTCTGGTTGGATTCGTTGCGGCGGAACGACAAGGTGTCGCCGCCCAAACAGAAGATGAAGTTGAAGCCGGCCGTTCAGTACACCCCGATGTCGCTGCCGCTGGCTTCCGAGGGGAAACTGAATCCGAAATTCGCTTTCGAACTGAATTTGGACGAGAAGTCGGGCAGAACCGGAAAGTTCAAGAATTTGTTCGGAAAACCCAACGAGAACAGGAAGGAGAAGACTTTTTTGGGGTCTCCGAAGTTGCACCGGGCGATCTTTCGAAAACACAGTGCGGCGAATTCCGAACTGGATTTTGACGCCTCTCCTCAGGTAAGGCCTGATGGGTGGGTGGGGAATGCCGTTTTATGTTTCAATACCTAAATAATGAGTATGCTAGTTTGATGAACTAAAGTATAAATTATTTAGACAACGAAACTGCCGTTTTAAGTTGGTTTTCAAAATATGAAAAGAGATCTCTTTAATTTAAATAAATCACACTGAAAATGTAGTCAAATTTGGCCACTACGAAATCAAAATTCATGACGCTAGACTATAGTGTGTTTTTTAATTCAAGACACGGCTAGATGAAGGATGTGAAAAAACTTTTTTTACTTTGTTGGTAGTAATCAGTTCTTAATACCACAATAACTTAAACGTTACAGCATATTGGAGGTGCAGTTTTCCTCATCGGAAGTTTTTTTGAAAATGGTCATCTTTCTTTGACAGAACCATCTTGTGCTATATTTTCTAATTTTATAGCTACATTACTAATGGCGAGTTTATACATGCACTGAGTTGGCGACGTCAGTAGCAATATCTCCACTTATTACCACCATGGTTACCCATTGTTGCAACAATCGAACCGTGGTACTACTGCCCTAGTAGCACACAATATTTACTTAATATTTAAAAAATATTCGAATGTTTTCGAATATTTTTAAAATATTTTTAAAAGATTTAAAAAATATTTATTTTTGCAAATTTAGAAAATATTAGATTTACAAAAAGAAAAAAATATTTGTTTCTGTGCATTCAAGAAATATTAGATTTATACAACGTATCTCAAAATTCGCGGAACAGCTCCACACTACGGTTTTAAGTAACGATAAAGGAACGCGGAATAAATATTAAAAAAATTCCAGGTTGTTTATTCCAGAAGATATCGGTCTTTTTCTAAAGTTAAATGTGTCACCGAGATGAAATGAAAATAATAATTTCATAATAAATGTTCAAAGTTTTGTCCGTGCTGATCTCTACACATTTCCACTCTCCTAATTATATTTCCCTGCGCTCTTTCTAGCATTTCCTCATCTATCGAACGAGCTGCTTCAAATATTCGGTTAACTAAATCTGCTTCATTTAAAACTGTTGTTCTGTACACCAAATACTTAATGTGACCCCAGAAGAAAAAGTCCAAAGGGGTGAGGTCCGGAGATCTAGCTGGCCAACGGTACGGTCCACCTCGTCCTATCCACCTTTCAGGAAATTGTTCATTTAACCAGTTTCTCACTGGTGCTGCATGATGAGCGGGAGCACCATCCATTTGCAGCCACATATTATTGATTACCGCTAGTGGAAGTTCATCGACTAAATTTTGGGAACCATTTGTCAAGAATTCTAAAAAATTGGCCCCAGCCAGTCTATTAGGTATAATGACTGGCCCGATTAACCGATTTCCGATAATGCCTCCCCAAACATTTACACTGAATCTATGCTGGTAGTTAGCTGGTCTGAATACGTGAGGATTTTCCAAAGCATAAAAATGTGAATTTCTTTGATTGCAAAATCCATCCCGTGAAAAATTAACTTCGTCAGTCCACAAGATTTTTCTATGAAACAGAGGATCTCTTTGCATTTGTGTTAAAAACCAGTTACAAAAATTTTCACGACGTGGAAAGTCTTCAGGTACTAAAGCTTGAACTTTTCTGTAATAATAGGGGTGAAACCGCTCATCCTTAATTATTCGGCCAACTGAACTGTGTGATATGTCCAGCATATTAGCGATTTCACGTGTTGATGTTGGATTGTCTTCTAATAAATTTAAAACAGCATCCTCTATTTGAGGGGTTCTTGTAGTTCTTGGACGACCTCTATCCCGATAAAAAGCACCCGTTGGTGCTACGCTTCCTGTTTTTCTTATCCTTCGGTCTAATCGTCTAAAGACATTGCCACTAGGATGTCTTCTCAGAAGATACCTGTCGCGATAGACCCTAGCAGCGGCAGCAGCAGCAGCAGCAGCAGCATTATTTTTGCATGCTTCCAGCACCAAATGCATGTCTGCATATTCGTTGTTTGAAAACATTTTAACATGACAGGACAAATTGACAACGGTTTTTTCTAGTCACGATGACATTTATAAGCCATTTTGATTTGATTTTTTTATGATAAAATGGTTTAAAAGTAAATTCAGAGCAATGTTGCCGTATGTTTTTTCAGATAAAACTGGCGTCAAATGCTTTTCTGGAAATGGTATATTTTGAAGGGTGATCGACTACAAACTTGGTTATAGTTATTCAAAATTATTATGCAAGTGATTATAAACACCAATCTTTAAAAAATATTTTCCAGTATTTTCTAGTTAAACGACATCAAATGTACAAACTTTAGATATTTATATCTTCAAAATTAATAGCGATGGAATTTTTTCTATATTTTTCTCATAATACTTAGATCTTATATATAATCATGATCCATCGAGGTGTTCCGCGAATTTTGGGATACGTTGTATAAAAAAAAAATATTTATTTTCCCATATTCCAAAAATATTAGATTTACATAAAGAAAAAAATATTTTTCTACATTCAAGAAATATTAGATTTAAATCAAGAATAAATATTTGTTTCTGCATATTCATAAAATATTAGGTTTACATAAAAAAAAATATCAAAAAATAAAAATCTGAAATAATGTTTTTTTAATTTTTTTAAGAAATATTTTTTAAACTTTTTGAAGAAATATTTCTTAAATGTTTTTTAGAATTTTTTAAAAAATATTAGCAAACGTCATAAAAATATTTTTTAAATATTGAAGGAAAATATTTAAAAAATATTTCTTTGCTACTAGAGCGGCGCCACCAACTCAGTGCATGTATAAACTCGCCATAATACAATTGTTTATGACTATCCAAGACGAGCAAATTTTTTTATAAAAAATAACTTTTTGGCGTAAAGTTGAAAATCAATTTTTTGTCCTTCTTGTCAACCCCATTCGTGTACACACTGTATAACCTTAAACTAACATGTAAAATGTCATTACTACCAACATAAAGTAAAAAAATATTTTTTCACAGCCTTCTAACCGTGTCTGGAATTAAAACTCGTGGCGTAATTAATGTTCTTTATTCCAAAACTGACAGTTGTGTTTAATGGATTAAAAAAAGAACGAATGTGACTGTTTTTGATCGGCAAACGCTTTATTTCAACAAATTGACATGAAAAGCGAATAATATTGGAAATTAAAAAATATTTCAGTTTTCAATACCAATTGAAGGCCGCCTGTAAATTTATTGTCTTCCTACCTTTGTATTTCCTAACTTTACCGTTTGATGTAAAATTTGTTACAAAAATGCTCCAAGTTTGGTCGATTGTATGACTTAAAGCACTTTATTGTGTTCACGTTCTGTGTGTTAGATGGCTGTAATTCTTTGTTGTTTACTCAATTAAATTGTCGTTAATGGTCATTTATTTTATCAATGTATGTTGAAATAAAATCAAAACTTTTGTTCAGGACAGTTTTTAATATCGCCCAAAATAATAATAGGTATTCAAGTGTAAAACGGCGTTTCGTAAATGTGTGCGTCCGATGACTCATTTTCGTTTAGGTGCAGAGTACTAGAGGAGTTTCTGATAGCGATTTGTCTCAAGAAGTCTCGAATCAGGTGCTGTCTTGTTCGCCCCCTCTGTCAGCCGATTATCCAGGCCTGGAGTATCCTCCGGTTTTCGAGCCCGAAACTTATTCCCTGGCAGATCCTCAATCTAGCCTTACGTTGTTGCGCAAGCAGAGCAAAAATAATTAAAAAACTCAGTATTAATGCTTTAAGATTGCAGTGCCGTTTTAGCACTGCATCAGTTTTAGTTTTCACTTAAGATTTTTAGTATGTTAAGATGTAATCGCCAGTTTTTTATTGAAACGTTTTATTGAAGATTTTATTACCTCTTGATATGTTTAATTAGTGAGTTGTTGAACTATTGGACGCAGGGTGATCTGATTGATATTGTTGTATGCGTGAGAGTGCACGGGAAATAATAATAATTATTATGTAACGAATGGCACACTCTGTAGATTTAATCTTATGCTTCATATTACTGAAAGTTATATTATTTTTTGAATAAATGTTTTAAGTTGAGTTTGTTTTATTTGCTAACGGAATTTTCGCAACTCGTCAAGTGTTTGCATAATATTTGCTCTCGTACGTTGCAAATTTTTTCGCAATGTTTGCACACCTGTCTCCTGGATCACTTGTTTGGGTTGTGCGGGCCTCACGTCCAAAATGATGGAGAAACCGCCGACGTGCGCTGCTTGGAACGCCGAGAACGGTTACTTTTTCTTTACTTTACAGTTTATAGTTTTAACATAATTATTCCCTTTTGTAATGTTAGCAGTTCTGAAAAATCTCTTGATGCCGCCTTCCCGGTCGTTTTTCTCGAATTTGGCAATAAATGTGTACATTGTGGTTTTATTTTAAATTTCTGATCCCTTAATTAAAGTTCTAATGACATTTTTACTGATGATCATAAAAATAGTATATTATTTAACGAGCACATAATGTAGGCTATTATTAACGAAGATAAAAGTTTGTAAATACGAGTCGAAGACGAGTATTTACAAACATCTGAGTTCATAATAGCCATTATGTGCGAGAAAAATACAGCTGTTTATCTACAATCAAAATTTCATTCGATAAAACTTTAAAATGCTGAAAAGTTCCGAAGCAAAATTGACACCGAAATTAAACCGAAACCAAAACGTGATTTTCATCGAGAAACCTTTGCTTCCAGTTGTCATGGGCGCGAAAAAAATAACAAGGATTTGTCAGTTAGCACGAAAAATACGAACGTGTTTTTCTTTTGCTTATATTATATTTTGAAAGTGACGACTTAACCACCCTCAAGTTGTGACGCTTCTCCGATTCTCGCGGTAGCCGAGGTCTCCCTAATGGATAATAGTTTTTTATTCGTTCCTAATTTTCTTTTTCTCGCAAAGGCGTCGTGCATTGGCACCGTCCGATAATTGTTCCGTCCCGTAACAATTAAGTGCAAATATTCCCTCAGAAGAAGGAAGAAGAAGAAGAGATTAGGCAGAATACCTCGGTGTTTTACCATTGCCTCGCGAGGAGACACAGTTCTGATTTTAATACGGTGTTACTGTCGCCCAGAATTGAACCCGGGACATTTGCTTAGGTAGCCTCGTAAAAACTAATCATTCTACCGCGCGCATAGGCAACCAACATTACGCTCCGTTTAATAATGAAAATAAATAGGCAACCAACAATACGCACCGTTTAATAATGAAAATGAAACTGAAGGGGCGTGACCTGTGGATAAGGAGCCTTGTTATGTATCCATGGCTAGCATATGAAATGAACGTATTACGTCATGATTGTAGATAAAAGTAATTATGTAACAGCGTTGTCATAATGATACATAATAATAAGTAATAGATTTGTACAACCTATTATTGCATTTTGAGTATGTAATCATTTTCAATTATTTTCATTAAGTGGACCTTCTTTCTACTGTTGATTCAGCATTTGAATGAAAATATAAATGTAAATTTTTGTGTTTACCAAAATTTATTAACACTTTGCGCTTTTGGATTTGGCTTCTGGGCGTAGATTGTTAGAAGCGGTGAATAACTTAAAAGAAATTTTCCTTTTACTCATTAAATATTGCTCAATAGTTTTGCCTGGAATTTAAATTTTGAGTGGTTAAATTAGCAATATTGCAGTTAACTAAAAAAACATCAAGTAGGCAACGAAACAACGAGCACATAATGTAGGCTATTATTAACGAAGATGAATACGAGTCGAGGACGAGTATTTTGCAAACATGTGGGTTCATAATAGCCATTATGTGCGAGAAAAATACGACTTTATCTAATTGTTCTTATTTTATTAAAATTCTTAAAACTTTAAAACCTCCGTTGGGTATGCAACCAACATTGCGGCGACCTGTTTAATAATCAAAATAAAACTGAAGCCTTGTTATGAGCCTAACATATGAAACGAACGTATTATGTCATGATCGAAGGTAAATAATCGTCATTTGTATGCCTAAGCACCGAAATTAAACTTATTATTACAAATGATCAATTTAGTGCCCACTTTACAAACTGTTTGACCTTTAAACATAGTTTTTTTTTTAAATTTTAACTGTGTCAGTTATCACCCTATTATAACTATGTTAAGTTATTATTGTATGTCAGGAATTTATGAACGTTGCAACTTTGAACAGCTGAACAGCAGAATTTAATGCTAAATGAGTAAGTTCAAAATCCTAACATAACCGCAAACAACGTATCTAGTCATCAATAGTTTAAACAGGGTTCGGAAATGGTACATGTTTTATGTACTAGTACATAATATCGGCTTTGGTACATAAACGTACATATTTGCCGTAAATGGTGCATAAAAGTACATATTTATATATTAATTTTAAAATCTCAAATCTCAAAGAATCGTCAATAAATTTGTTCTGCTTGCCGAATCATTCACATCTGATCTTGAATATCTCTCTTCGCATACGTCCAGACAACAATATCAGAAAGATTACGATTGTTGGAAGTTTTTAAATGTGTAGGTGAAACGTGGATATTCTGTCTCTGCAAGAGTTTTAACAGAAGATCGTACAAATATGTCCGAGACCACACTGAATGCAATAATGTTGACTAAATCAGGGTTAAAGAATTTTTTAAATAATGATATCACAAGTGCCGTTTGTCCAAAATTGCTAAAGTGGGCTTCAACTGCACACAAAAACTATGACAATTATTTAAAATAAAAGGGACAAACAGAATTTAAGAAGCAACAAATTCAAAAAAGAGGAAGATGAAAAGAAAATGCTAGAAAAAAAGATTAAGGAAGTATCTAGTAGAAAAGCATCCTTACAGCTTGAAACAAAGGAAAATGAAGAAGTATCTGACCGACTTTTACTGGAGGCAAAGAAAAACTATCAATAGCTATAAGACAAATGATATGATTGGGCTGAATATTACTAAAAGTATCTTAGAAGTAGTACAAACATCAAGATGCGAAGAAAGGAAGATGAAGGAAGAGTGTGAAAAATTATTGCCAAATGTTAATAAGAGGAGATCAAATTTAATAGATGATCTACTAAAAAAAAGTTTTGTTAGAATGTTAGTTTAAGTTTTCAAATTATTTACCAGTCGTTTGCAGTGTTTTTTTTTTTGTTAAAAATTTGGTTGAATTGTTTAATGGCTTTATTTATTAAATTTTTTTTAAACAAAATGTTTCTTTACGCCCACACTTTAGTGTCAATTTTTTTCGGTATAAGCCCATAATGTATTTATTAAGGATAATTATATAAAATAAATAACAGTAATATAGGTACATTTGCTTAACGATAACATAAAATAACATAACATAAGTAATTACTAGAATAAATAAAATAACTCATTAAGAGAAGAACACTAGCAACGTCGCCTCTCTGTATAGCCAAACTTATTCGTTGTTTCAAATATGTTTTGACTCGAGGAATTCTCGTTGTTTGAACAATACGCCTCCCCAAATCTTCAAGGAGAGAAAGGGCATTAGCACTCCAAGGACCCAAAGTTTCCACAGCGAAGGCGACGAAAAAATAATCATCAAAAATTGCCATATATTTTTTTTTCTTAACATTTTCTGCCAAGTGTGCAGCAGATCTTGCAGAAAATGAAGAATCAGTCAAATGTGAATGGGGTAAGTGTATCCGTACAAGTAAAATCCCAAACTAAAGATTTACCTACTTTCCATGGAATAACTGTAATACCATATGAACGTTTGCCATCATCCCTCAAAATACCATTAGGTTCAAGGATACAAGGGATGTTGGCAGAAGAGAAAGCACGTTTAATAATGTCATTAATACAGCTGTGACGAGAGAGTCTACCAGCACTTTTAATGCACGATAAACCATGATGAACCAACGAGTCTATAGAAGAACCGCACGAGCAGATATGAGGATGTCAGAAATTGATGCCCAATCTAAGTGAAATTGCAATTTGTAAAAAGTTTTTTCTAAAAGAGTACCTATTTTACAAGATGGAAGACCTTCAAGCCAAGCTCCAGATTCAAGTTCAGATCCAGGTAATAAAATAACTTTTTGTATGATATTTGAGGAAGACAATAAATTTTGAAATATTTTCTCACAGATAGGTAAGTCCCAATTTCTTTGAATAGAAAGCTCTTTTGGAAGTAAAGACGAATTAGAAACTTCCTTCCAATAATCAACAGTCTCGTTAAGGGATGTAATTTCAAAATTAGAAAAACTAGAAGGTAGAATGGACATAATAAGTTCAGAATTAGAAAATATAGAAGACATAAAGGCAGGCGAGGAAATATCAATTATACACCTTATACCTAATCCACCAAAACGGATTGGTAATTTGGCTTCGAGTCCAAGATCTTATTCTAAATTGAATATTCAAAATTTTTTCCAAAGAAGAAATAACAATATTATTCAGTTCAAGACACTCATTTTTAAATTTTCAAAAAGGACAACATCTAAGATTATAATTATTATACATAAAAGTACATATTTGTATGACGAAAAGTACATAAAGGGCGTATGTATTTTTCTCTTTTTTGTTCCGAGCCCTATTTAAGTATAAATAAGGTTTACAATTAGAATAATTTGTTATAACTATTAACAGTAGTGGTAATCAGACCTAAGTAGGTCAAGTGTTTTATTGACAATTCAACGTTTTGTCAGATGAGAATATGAACTGTCAGTTTTATTCAACTGTTTTCGATACTTTAATAATTATAATTTTCAACTGTTTCATTGCCTACTTCATTTTTGTAGTTGCCTGTAATAAAAACTTAAATTTCTTGTAATTTTTAGATATTTAATTTAATAGTATTGGTGTACTAAGACTTCAGAATTAACTATAGTATATATATATATAAAAATTTGTAGGGCATTCTATTGAAAAAGAACTTTTTTCGGGAATATCTCAAAAAGTCAACATTTGATTGTTTTTTTTTTGCTTTCACCATGGTAACCAGCGGAGAAAGCAACAATTCCTTGCTAATTTAACACAAGTCAACCTGTAAATAGAATCCCGAACCGATTTCGATCAAAGTCACACAGGTTAAATCACACCATCCGCTAGAAAGTTGCTTTTCGCACATTAAAAAACGTTATAAGCCGCATTTAAATAATTCATTAGCGACAGTGGCAGCAGCACAATTTAAATTAGAATCTCCAACGCGCCAACAACAGTGTGATCCACATTTTTTCGAAATTATGAACAAGAGCACTGACCTCTAAAACATTAGGAATTTACAAATGGTAATCTCTCTGTATTGACAAAGTGAAAGTCGTAGTTCCCCTTTATTCAAGTGCTAATGTGAGAATTATTCAAAGAGGAAAATTATCCAACAAAAACGGTCGTAAACGCGCCGATCTTTCAATAAAGTAATCGAAATCATTTCGTCACGCCAAATTAAGAGCTGTTTAACATCAATTTTTTTACACCACTCGAGACTAATCCGAAAAATAGTAGGTCGTGGGTTCCCATTCAGAAAAAAAACCTTCAGACAAAAAAGATGCGCACATTTTGATGAAAGTCATGCCGGAGTGAAAGTTTATAATCGCGGCTCGTTATTCAACGCGCCAGTGGAGGATTTTCTTCTTTCACCGGCCCCAATTTCGGCGGGGCTTTGTGGTTCCCCGATTTTTCACGGGGATCAGGAGACGCGCCTGATTGGATCAGCCTCGCGGAGGCGCTTCCGAGAAGTCCCTGAATTCCCCGGGACGTGGTGCACGCCTGCAGAAAAATTTCACGGGCCTTGCGCACGTCTTGCGCATCCTAGTTGACAGGCGTGCATTCGCAGTAACGGTCGCTCGCCCTTGGGCGATTTTTTTGTCGGTGATACTATCTGAACCCGACAAAGGTTTGAATTAAAATCTAATCTGACAAGAGGAATGTTCGAGTTAATTTAGCAATAATTCTCAGTTCACCGGTTCACAAATTGTAAACAACGAGTTCCGCAAATCGCTACAACCTTATCAATCATGGTACAAACCAGGCGCGACTGTCAGCAGCGATCAGGTGGGTGAGATTGGTAACGACATGGGCGCGGTTTGTGTTGATTACGAATTAGTTAAGGCTGGGGAACCCAATCTCAAAAAATGCAGAGTTTTAAGAAACTCAGTATCGCTTAGAAAGTACTTATCAATATATAATTTGCGAAGCAACAGTTGTAAACATAATGTTACCGCATCTAATGATATATTTGCTTTGGTGAAGAAGTGCCTAGTTTTCAAAAATTAACCTCCGAAAGTGCAATTATCGCAAAAAAGTAGTAGTGAGGGTTTTTTACTGAAATCTTTAGAGTTACGAAATATTTTGCAATGCACTTTACAGCTCTTATAGAGAATATATTGCCTTGTAAGAAAATATTTTTTTATTGCGAGAAAGTTGATAACTTAAGAAGAAAAAAATTGGCAACAATATTTTTTTGAAAATTTAGCGTGCCAGTAAACCCAGTTCAGCTCAAGAAGTAAGTTATATTGTAGAAATTCCTTCGGGGTACTTATACTAAACATATAGTAGTATAATATGACATGTTTTTTTTTCATGATAACATGGTGAATATCTTTGAAAAAAAATCTAAAAGTTGTGGTACGAAATACAGTATTATTTGATCGCGTTTTGTTTTGCTTTCCGAACACAACATCGTCAACAAATTACATAAAAATGTTCCTTTAGCACCTAAGAAATAGTTTCCGTAAACCAAATTGGATAAATGTCTAAATTTTACATTTTCGGGGAAAAATTGTTTTCCCATAAGATTTTAGTCAAATAGTTCCTTTTACACTCACAGATGTCCTGTCAAATCTGTACCTTTTTGATTGACGGCATGGATAGAATAATTTGTATTAAAATGCACACTTGATATAGTGCAAATTGTTAGGATATAACTATATTCGCACAGGTAAGGATATAAAACTCTAAAAATTTATAAAAATACACACTTGTTAATGCAAAATATCGATGTTCGAACGCGTAAGGATATGAAACATTTTCGAGCCTACTAAATTGTACAATATACATATATTAGTTTCGAATAGCATCGTAGGAAAATTTGTTTGAAGCATCTATTCACAAAAAATTTAAAAAAATAATGCAGCAATCACATTGATTGATTTTACCGCCGTTATCGCCGCAGACAATAATATAAATAATATTTATCAAATTTTGAGCTTATAGAAATGGGGATAAAGATTACTCTTTGCATAATTGAAAATGTGTTTGCAGCCTGTTACGGGATTAATTATAGCATGTACATCTATGAAAACACAAAATTGGCAAAGAATTAGCAAGAAATTATAGACTAATTATTTTTCCGACTGATTTTACCGTCGTTATCGCCGCAGACCATAATATAAATAATATTTATCAAGTTACGAGCGTATGAAAAACGCGCAACTCTTTTTTTTGTTCTTTCTCTGTTCAATACTTAAGTTTCAAACCTTATTAGTTAGGATACCTCTTGGGTTGCCTAAACATTTTTTATTTGAAGGGTCAAAATTGGTGCCCCCTATGCGGAAGAATTGTGCATTACTTAGCAGTTCCCGAGCCTTAAGTAAGGTTTTTTGCGAGTTTATTACTCCGAAATGTTTTTGAGGAAGTGCCGAAGGACGGTGGGCAGGAGAAATTTCGCCTTTTCTGGGGTTTCACGTGAAACCTTCGGTTAATACAATTCTTCGTTCGCGGAATAACTGTAAGGTCGCGGGTTCGACTGTGCTCACCACATTCACCTCTTTTTCGGATGCTGTAATGACAAACTGTACGGTGTTTAGTATTACGATGACTGGCGCCCATTCACCTGTCACTGTCAGTGGGTCGACACCTAAAGCCGTGTCTTTAAATCCCCACTCGAAAATCAGTAACTGGGCTATGTTACACATACGGCACATTACCAATTAACAATAGAGTGACTCTTAAGGACCGAAGAATCGATCAGACGATTTTAATTGTCGCGGCGCGTTATCGGGAAGTCATCCAGTGTATATATGTGCCCAACATGATACACGAGTTGTGACTTAAAAAGTGCAAGTGACTTTTAAACTCTCGTTTTAATTTAATTTTTTATTTTAATTCATTCTGAAATGCTGACTCTGGCCGTAAGTATAATGCGAATTATTTTCAACCATTTATTAATTTTTTTATTATTTTTAATTGTCCTGTCACTAATTAACTTTTTTCTTTCGGTTGTTTGCGGTTTTATGAATGGATTTTTTGTTGATAATTAATTTCGCACTTCGAATGTTGCGATAATGATACGTTGTATTTAATGAGATTTTCAGTTTTTAGTTAGTGTGACGAAGAAAATTTTCCAAAAATCCTTACTAGTTAAAAACCTGTAAATTCCTTTTCAATTACATCAAGAATACTTAAGCTGAAAACGACCTTCACAATTTAATTTACTAATTAACGAAATCAGATTAAAATAAAGTCTCGATTTTGTTCAACCTGGAGAATTATTTATTTTATTTTTTGATGGTGTAATTAAGTGAAAAACGTCCATCCCACTTGTCATACTTAGCACCTACGGCTACTGAACGCTTGAAAATTCGTGACTAGTTGGGCCGCCCCCGTAATTACAATATTTTATTATTTAACTTCGAAATAAACTATGCAAAAAACCTCAAATTGAACAATTGCTCGTTAAACTCACCGAGGCAACATTCCTAGCGAAAAAAACACAATAAATCTACCAACTGAAGAGTTTTTGCTGCGATTTTTTTCCTAAATCGTCTCAAACAAGGAACTGACAAAATTTTATTATCTCATTATTGACTGTGGTTGTGCAAACGCCTGTTTGCCCACTTTCCTCTTGTAATTTTCGTTTGCCCGGGTTAAAAATTACCGAGTCAACAATTATGAAACTAATTAATGCGAGTTATTCGCTGTTTGCTTTGGACTTTGTTTGCGGTTGATGGCAAGGGCTTAGAAAGTGCACCGCTAATGCCAAAAAAAGTGAACGTGGCCGAAATTGCCTTTTTTTGTTCACCTTGTATGGTTTTCGGCTGCACTTTCACTGCAATTTGCGTTTTTTCCCCTTTAATTGAATTTCTGCGCGGAATCTGCGACGAACGCGGCGCATACAAATTTTGGCAGACATAAAAGAAATTTTTTGCTTTCTATAGGAACCAGGAAAACGTCGTTTTTGAGTTATGTAACCGCACTCAAAAACATGAGAGTGCTCAATGAGCAATTTCAATAATATTGAGGCGAAAGTATCGCAGAGGCCTCGAAAATTTAAATGAGGCCCTGAATTCGTGGATTATCATACAGGGTGCGGAGGAAAATTGGTCCACTTGCGACAACGATTTATGGCCGTGCGGAATTATGACACGAAAAGTTGCAGTTATTATTGAGTAGATCGCCTCCGATTAACTGTGCGAATAACTCATGAGGTTAATTTGCATGAAACCATAAGTACTCCCCGTAGCGTCCAACCTTATTTTCGACGGCCCTAACTGTGTTACTTTCAAAATTAATGTGACTGTTTCGATTTCGTGCCGCATTCATATTTCAAAAATTTAATTCTCCCAGTAAACGTACAAACAGCAGTTTTTGAAGGAAACAGCAGTTAACGTTGGACATGTAATTAATTTTGTTTATAAGTTAGCTACCAAGAACTGGTCGTATTGAAGATTTACATCAGTTTAGAACACCTTAATAATTAAAACCTAATTATTAGGTATTTGGGCCATTAATGAAATTGTTTGGAATAACAATTATCTTGCCTAAAAATGTTACTTCAACTGCATTTGCTGATAATAGATAATAATTGCTATAATTGCTGTGAACTTTTTGAACTGTTAATTGCATTTGCAGAATACTGCAAAAAATCTAGAAAATTATGAGCTACAAACTTTCAACAACCAGGAATATAATTAACACAACATATTTACAATCTCAATTATTTTCAGTAAAAAATGTTGCTTGCGGTTATTTTCACTTCAAACATAATTATGATGTTATTAAGAATGACAAGTGTTATTTATTTACAAAAAATCATCGTTTGGTTTGTCAAATTTAACTAAATTTCCATTTCGACCAAAAAAATCATATAATGACAATTTTGCGGCTATAAAATACCGTTTTACGGTATTAGTTACTTTATTTTAAATGCTGTCAGACAACACTGAATAAACAATTTGGTAATCGCGCAACAAAAAAAGGAAGTTGCAGAATTTATAAACTCTTACAATGATCGGCACGTTAAATGACGTCTGATCGTGTTTGCGCGGTTATTTTCACTTCAAACATAATTACGATGTTATGAAAAATGACCAGTGTTATCCATATTAAAAAAAAATCATCGCTTGGTTGGTAAAATTTAACTAAACATTCATTTCGACCAAAACAATCACATAATGACAATTTTGCGGCTATAAAATACCGCTTTACGGTACTAGTTACTTTATTTTAAATACTGTCAGACAACACTGAATAAACAATTTAGTAATCGGGCAACAGAAAAAACAAGTTACAGAATTTATAAACTCTTACAATGATCGGCACGTTAAATAACGTCTGATCGTGTTTGCGGGGTTATTTTCACTTCAAACATAATTACAATGTTATTAAAAATGACCAGTGTTGTCCATATTACAAAAATCATCGCTTGGTTTGTCAAATTTAACTAAATTTCCATTTCGACAAAAAATCACATAATGGCAATTTTGCGGCCTTAAAATACCGCTTTACGGTATTAGTTATTTTATTTTAAATACTGCCAGACAACAATGAAAAAGCAATTTGGTAATCGAGCAACAGAAAAAAGAAGTTACAGAATTAATAAACTGATTTGTTTTATGAACTCTTCAATGATCGACACATTAAATGACGCCTGATCGTGTTTGCGGGGTTATCTGCAAGTGAAAGTCGAACAATCGCAACAATACAAGTTCAAATCTTAGTTAACGACAGTGAAAGTAATAAACAATCGGTTTTTTGTTATTAAACACATAAAAAAGTAATAAAACGTTATAATAAATCATTAAAAACTTAATTAACAACTTTGACGTTCTTTCTTAAGTTGTTTTCATGACATTGTTAATGGAATGGTTAAATTTGATTAATTAATTGATTAACCGACTTGTTGAATTAATTAAATACAATTATTATTCTTCTGAAACCGTAAAATTATGTGGTTTTGAGCAAATTTATTAACTTCAATTAAATTAATTATTTAATTCAGTTCAAAAATATAATATTGCATTCCTTGCGCATTATTTGATAAAGGAATTCATCATTTTATTAGAAAAACTTAAGATTGCTTTGCATCAACAAGTAAAAAACGTCTAAGATGATAATTAAGGACGTGTTTCCGTTTTTAAAATATTTGATATAAAACTTGGACTTGTCTTGTACTTTTAAATTGTTTCTTCCGTTGTAGTTGCTTGTTCAAAAAAATATTTTTGGGCAACCCTTCAAACGCCCTTGTAACACGGATGAAAGGGATCAGGCGTTATGTGACATTTACTGTCCCAACCACTATACCTCGAGTTTTGCTTCCACCTCACTTTGTAGCCTTAAATATTATATTAAAAAAACGAAATGCGTATTAGTTTCCTACGATTGTTCATAGAAGGTTCTAAAATTAAAAAAACCTCATTTACTCGTAATGTCCCTAAAAATTATTAAAAATAAATAAAATTTCGAAATAATAGCCTCATTAAATTTCAATTAAGTATATACAATTTGCGTACATAAGTAGCCATCCTAATAAACTTAAAATTAATTTCGTCAAACTTGGATGAAGATCTGTGGCATTTTAAATAAATAAACTTGGTTTGATTAAAAGTTATATTGGATGATTATTAAAATTTTCTAGATCTACCAAACAGTAGCTAAATATTAAAGGTTTGTCCAGCTTAATTAAAACCATAAATTTTGCTGCAAAATTTATTTTAAAAGTTGCCACCATTTATCAAAAATTCGCACACATCACATAAATTGCAAGCTGGAATAAGGAAACTATTAATTTTTACCAACTTGTAATTCTTATGAAATTTTATGACACCTCTACAGCAATTAATTTTCAATTTTTTTTTTAGTGACTGGTTAGCCTTAAAATCGTTGATGTTATAATTCACTTTATTGAAAATATGCAAAACTAAGCTTGAAAAAAAAATTCTGGGTTACAGTTAAAAATCCTATTAACACCACCTTTCCAATTCAGAACCGAATCCTGGTTAGTTTTAGTTCCTAATTACAACGAATTTTTTGCTGGTAAAGCCTTGTTAAAAGTTGTCAAAACGCACACATCGCAGGCGATTAATAGATAATCTACGCTCTAATTGTTAATTAATAACTTTCATGACAATAAATATTTAAATAACCTTCGCCGGCATGTAATACATGTTTAAAAAAAATCGCTGGAATATGTGAAAAAATGGGCGTTACGCTTGTGTCATAACTTGCGTCGTATCCGGTTGTTATCGCTGATGAATAGACCAGTTTTGATGTAATTACTCCATTACTTCATTTTACAAACAACAACAAAGACACCATTTATCGTTTCGAGATCGCAATTAGATGGAAGAATTTTACTGCATAAATTGAATTTCAGGTTTATGAACCAATTCCATGAACAATTCAATGAGACAATTAGCGGTTACAAATAACTGAAAATTTGTTATTCGAAAATATAAATTAAGGTGTGGCGTTTGATGGATCGACTCGATGAGTATTCAATACAAACATGACAATAAATATGACAATCGGAGACACAACGCTTACCGCAATTTAAAAAAAAACTCTGCGAATGCGAATACGGGGTGCGGCAAAAGTTGAGTCGGTGCAGCATTGAGATTTGTGTCGAAATCTGCCATTGTCTTGCTAATTGGCGAGTGGGCTCTAAATAAGGGTTAAGTTCAGGGGCCTGGTCGTTTTCGATTTTACCGGATTCTTCGAATCCGAGTCAAATATGTGCACTGGAATGTCGGCGTCAATCAGTGGATTGGAATTCGGCATTCAAGTTCATTGCAACCCATGCGAAAAAAAGCTTTCCAAACAGTTTAATTTCAAAAGTTGTCACGTTATGACAAATGTTTATTTTTCTTTATTTGTGTTGACCAACAAAAATTATCTGATTCAATTTTTTTCAATAAAAACCGTTAATTGGTGGAAGTTGCACAAACTGTTTTCGCCAGTCGCCAATTATAAAATTTGTCAATTGTAGTTATTAACACATTTTCGGGACATGTGAATGTTGTATTGTGTGGCTTCAAATAAATCGGAACAATGCTGTTAAGAAAGAAATTAATGATAGATAGGTTGTGCCAAGGTGCATCTGGCTGTGCCTTGAAAGATTCCTGATTACACCTTGAAATACAAAATTAATTCTTCTTGTCGTGCAATCTAAAAATTCTGTGCGCGATTCCATCAACGTAATAACATCTTCCGGATGTTCAATGTAAAGTGGAACTCAGTTCTTGTTAGAGAATGATTTGTGAATGAAGGGTTTCATACGAAAGCAGACACGATCTCAATTCGTATTTATGTGTAGGTGCGTCCCAAGGTGTACAGTAATGCACTGCACCACATTCATGCAAATGGCATTTATACTTTTAGATACAGATACGAAAAATTGTTGGAAACCTTGTACCTTATTTCGCAACTCGTGTAACAGCGTAGATTTATTATAAATCCCACGTACGGATTGATCAATATCAATAAATCTGAAACGCTCATTTACAATTTTTCAAAAAGTTTCAGTGGGAAATCATAAATTCAGCAAGAGAGGATTTTGTATTGTTAGCAGCACTTGATGCCGCCTTTCCGGTCGTTTTTGTTTCATTTTCGGCCTCAAAACTAGGGAGAATAAGAAATGTCATGCAACAAAGTACAGCACGACTGGTAGTTTTGCTTCTAGAATTTATATACAGGGTGATGAAAAAAAGGCGCCCAGGATTGATATTGAAACAATGCTTTCTGTCGAAGCATCGTGGAAATCGCCACAAAAGTGGTCTAAGTAATACATTTTAAAAAATGTTCTTTATTTTAACAGACAAAGTACAATTAAAATGATTTAAAAATAGGCAATTATTTTATAACCATTTCATGTATCATTAGTGTCGCTTTTTTGTATTACTTTTCAACGAGTCAGAATTTTACAGCGATGTATGACGCCATTGATTGTAAGATGCACCCCGAATTCAGAGACAGTAAAATAGGAAAAAAATCATTTTCAAGCTGTTTAAATATTTTGGCGGTTAGGTGCATACGCTCAGGGTAACGATACCTGTATAATCTGGCTGCAACAACTACATTTTTGTGACACTCGCCGTAGATTATGATGATATTCACTCGTTCATCGTTTCAATACATTTTGCAAATTTAAATTATCAGTTTGAAAGTTGTTTCCGTCACGGGTTTTTAAAAATATAGAATTTAAATATATGTTTTCTGTATCTAGCATGTTGTGATTTGTGAATATTGGGTTACGTGCATTAGGCGTTTGCCTCGGAA
This sequence comes from Dascillus cervinus, assembly GCA_949768715.1. Classification (NCBI taxonomy): domain Eukaryota; kingdom Metazoa; phylum Arthropoda; class Insecta; order Coleoptera; family Dascillidae; genus Dascillus; species Dascillus cervinus. The sequence continues at coordinate 22,672,661 of OX458322.1, forward strand.
ACTTACGTGAATCACGGTGTATATTAGTAAAGAGACAACAAATTTAATTTTGGCTTCAAATTCATATTTCGTGAGAAATCGTCTATAACATAACTAAGCATATGTACCTATTTTTCATCACCCTGTATTGGAATTCAATTTTTAAACCAGGAAGAGCGTTAGGAGGCAGTGATGAGTGCTTAATAACATAACCTATACAATTTTGATGGAATCACTAAAATGTTACAGAATATTTAATATTGGAGACGAAGCTACTACTAGAAAAACCTCAAACTATGAGATGTAAAATGCCAATATCGGTGTTTTCCTACCAACATAAACTAAAAACAACTTATTTTGCAGTCTTCTAACGTGCTTAGTTTAAAAATGCACCATCTCAAAGGTTGATTTATAGTGCAGTTAATTTTTTAATTAGGAGGAGTAAAATTGAAAGAACAAATTACACTGGAATATTTCTAGTAAGTAGTTTTTGGCGGCAAATTTGAATTTCAGTGGGGTGAGGGCAAAACTCGGCGCACTTTATACAAACAATAAACTAGGCAAGCGTATTGTTACGCACGCCGTATGTTATAGAGTAAAATCGCACAGTTAGGGACTTTTATCAACACAATATTGGTAGCGTAATTGACACTGACAGCTCGGTTTAATTCTGAGACCCCGGTCAAAAAGTAAATAAAATTTCTATGTGCAATTATTAATAATTTGGATAAATAAAGAATCAAAGACATTTTGATATTTAGGTTATGTAGTCCGATTCATCATGACGTTACTACACTAATAAAACGTTCAATTTTTATTCTCCATCTCTGCATAGAGTTGCTAAACTAATAAAATGTTTCATTTCATTTCGTGCATAACTTTTTTGGTTCATGCGTAAGATGTTTCTTACAACTCTTGGTATGTAATATACTATTACTTTACTGTAACTAGGCAACTATAGGCAATTCAAGCTAAGCATGCGACTCTAGCGTAAATAAATTCAACTAAGTGAACTCCTTGTTGTGACGTCACGTCGTGTCACGTGCGTTTGTTATTGTCCGAGTTTTGTAATAATTTGATTAGTTTTCGATAATCCTAAAGAAGAAATGAACTAATTTGTAATTTGTGAAATATTGGTTACCTAAAAATTTTAGGTAAAATTACCTGAAATTCACAGTAATTTCTACTAATTTGGGTCTGTAAAATTAACCCAATTTTTTACAGTGCTCTAGAGGTAATGAAATATCGAAATATTGGCAATAATACTCTTCAGACGATCAATTGTTATTGTCAATACCAAAAATATTTCAGTCTTCATCAATATTTTCAATGTCGTCAATAGGCAATTCAAGCTAAGCATGCGACTCTAGCGTAAATAAATTCAACTAAGCGAACTCCTTGTTGTGACGTCACGTCGTTCCACGTGCGTTTGTTATTGTTCGAGTTTTGTAATAATTTGATTAGTTTTCGATAATTCTAAAGAAGAAATGAACTAATTGTTTGTATTTCTATCAAGTTGTAGGCCAGATTTAAAGTGTCAGTGTTAACATTAATACATCCGAAACTAACCTAAAAAAATTCTCACGCTGAAGCTATTGAGATTGTTCAAATATCTTCCGTTATGGTTCAGATTGAGAGGTCTAATCAGAGAATAAAAACGTTTAAAATATTGGCAAATCGCTTGTCAGCCAATCTAGTACCAATGGCAGATGATATTTTTGTAATTGTATGCGCACTTGTAAACCGAACCGAATCCGAGCAGATGATAAATTTATTGAATGAAAACGAATCCTACTTCAGTAAAAAAAAAAATACTTTATTTCATTTACACAAAGATGATGCAATATTTTTGTTAAATAGTTTTATGTCGAGAAGCTTTAAAGGTTTTGCATCGTCTCCTAAAGCGATCCCATTTTTCAGATGGTTTGCGCTGTTGTTAATTTTTCAAATCCAATTTTGGCAGATGACAAATTTGTAACATAATTTTCCCATAATTTTCCCAATTTTTATAATGCCACATATTTACAAAAAGTCACTTTAACCAGCGACGTACACTGGCGTTAAAAATTTCTATCCTGGATATGACGTCACAATGCGACAGTTACCTATATTATCGATACGCGGTAAAACTAATTTGAATTCTCAATAGCAGCGCTAACTTTCCACTAAAAAAAACTCTTTGGATTTTAAATAATAAAATTTTTTGGATTTTCTGTTATTAAATTAAATAATTCGGTTTAAAGGGCCGTTGGAAAACGAGCGTGCAACGAACGCATGATGAAAGAGATTAAAGATTAAACTGAGGCCGCAAAAAGTTGTTGGAATATTGCAAAAGTGCGAGACACGTTTATTTCAAAATACCCATAAAATACAAAGAAACATTATAAAAAAGTTGCTGAATTGTTCTCGTACATAATTTATAAATCCCGCGGGTTAGTTAGCATACGAGTGAAAGTTATTATGCAGGAATGAAAGTAGACTGTGTCCACCTAAATTTCGACGTCACACATTCGGTCGGTGCATGCAGATCCAAAACGTTGCCAATTCCGCGCAAATCTCGACGTCACGCTCCATTACGCGAGCGGAAGTCGCCGCTCGGGAAACGACGTGCTTTTTTAAAATTTTCCAAAAATGATATAACGAAACTTTCGGCGAATCGCCATTTTTCCTCCGGCTTTCTTTTTCTCGCGTGTCGTCTTCCAAGTAATAATTGAACGGGGAATTAATGAGATTAAACTGCGTCCAACACGTTTCTATTTTTTTATGAGTCTGAGTCCCCCGATGGAGTTCATCGTCGTACTTTTACTTGTCAAGTATTGATGTGCAATTAATTTGGAAACGTGAGCTTTTTCAAATCTCGGCCCCCGGCTGTTATCTTAACCGAGTTTCGCATTACACACACAAAAAACCGTCCGATTTATTACAACGTTATTAATAATAACAATTGGCACAAGGTTAACCTCTGCAAACCTGGCCTTGTCTGGTGAACTTGATTTTTGCGACTTTTCGAAAAGGGCCCCAACTACGTTAAAGATGACTCAATAAGCGTACCAGATTCAGTTACTTACACACTCTTCCGTAACTTTATATCGGTTAATGTTACAAGGCCGTGAAGAGGTACGGTATTGACGATTTCGCAGAATTTTATTTTTTAATCTCATTCCGATCCAGCTTTGTCAAGCTCGCGGTGCCTGAACTTTGGTATATTACGGAGATTCGCTTAAAGTTTAGAGATAGTTGTTGTATCGAGAAATTTCGATTCATCTCAACAGATAACGAAACATGATAGGTTAAAAGTTGACAGGAAATGTTTCATGAATTCCAAACACGAGATTTTGTGGCTTCAAATTATCAACAGTAATACTCCAAGTCAGTGGCGGCTCTTACATAAGTGCTGTAGAGCTGCAGAGCTGCCAAAAAATTAACTTTGTTTGTATTTCATTTATAAAACGTAATACTGAAAAAATTTAATTTCGTCACAAAATTTTATTTACTTAAGGCTCGGGAACTGCTAAGTAATGCACAATTCTTCCGCATAGGGGGCACCAATTTTGACCCTTCAAATAAAAAATGTTTAGGCAACCCAAGAGGTATCCTAACTAATAAGGTTTGAAACTTAAGTATTGAACAGAGAAAGAACAAAAAAAAAGAGTTGCGCGTTTTTCATACGCTCGTAACTTGATAAATATTATTTATATTATGGTCTGCGGCGATAACGACGGTAAACTCATTCCGAAAAAAAATTAGTCTATAATTTTTTGTTAATTCTTTGCCAATTTTGTGTTTTCATAGATGTACCTGCTATAATTAATCCCGTAACAGGCTGCAAACACATTTTCAATTATACGCTCATAATTTGATAAATATTATTTATATTATTGTCTGCGGCGATAACGGCGGTAAAATTAGTCAATGCGATTGCTGCATTATTTATGTTGTTTTTTTTTGTAATTTTTTGTGAATAGATGCTTCAAACAATTTTTCCTACGATGCTAATTTAGTAGGTTCGAAAATGTTTCATATCCTTTTGCGTGCGAACATGGATATTTTGCATTATCAAGTGTGTATTTTTATAAATTTTTAGAGTTTTATATCCTTACGTGTGCGAATATGGTTATATCCTAACAATTTGCACTATATCAAGTGTGCATTTTAATACAAATTATTATATCCATGCCGTCAATCAAAAAGGTACAGATTTGACAGGACATCTGTGAGTAAAAAGACGAACTATTTGACTAAAATAATCATGGCTGCGAATACATTTCCATTGAGTCTTATGGGAAAACAACTTTTTCCCGAAAATGTAAAATTTGGACATTTATCCAATTTGGTTTACGGAAACTATTTCTTAGGTGCTAAAGGAACATTTTTATGTAATTTGTTGACGATGTTATGTTCGGAAAGCAATAAAAAACGCGATCAAATAATACTGTATTTCGTACCACAACTTTTAGATTTTTTTTCAAAGATATTCACCATGTTATTATAAAAAAACATGTCATATTAAACTACTATATGTTTTGTATAAGTACCCCGAAGGAATTTTTACAATATGACTTACTTCTTGAGCTATACTGAGTTTACTGGCACACTACATTAAAAAAAATATTGTTGCCAATTTTTTTCTTCTTAAGTTATCAACTTTCTCGCAATAAAAAAAATATTTCCTTACAAGGCAATATATTCTCTATAAGAGCTGTAAAGTGCATTGCAAAATATTTCGTAACTCTAAAGATTTCAGTAAAAAACCCTCACTACTACTTTTTTGCGATAATTGCACTTTCGGAGGTTAATTTTTGAAAACTAGGCACTTCTTCACCAAAGCAAATATATCATTAGATGCGGTAACATTATGTTTACAACTGTTGCTTCGCAAGTTATATATTGATAAGTACTTTCTAAGCGATGGTGAGTTTCTTAAAACTCTGCATTTTTTGAGGTTGGGTTTCCCAGCCTTAATCGCAACAACTCGCACCATTGTTTTTATACTGGGCCATTCGAGGCAGTGCACAGAACTGGTTGAGACACCCCCACTATCCCCCTCGCGTCCTGCACATACCCAAACTCTTTCGCTAGTTTAATGCTCTTCATGTGCTGCATTTCACGCAGTTCTGTCATACCCTAGTCACTCAAATATAATGTCTTTGATTAAATGTATTGTAAGCAACAATTTGTATGATGGCGCTTTCAACGGTCCCGAAAACAATCGAGAATTCCCGTATTTCGAACTTCCGCAGAAAATTTGCAAGGCTCGCAGAAACTTATCTTAAGTGCGTGGATTTTAATTTTTGTCAGTTATTATTTTATGTTTTATTATCTGTGCAGTTCTATTCCAGATTTCGGATGTTATGTTACGTGCGGTTTTTCGCTTTGTGGCTTTGTCATTGTAAACTTTGATTTTATACTTTCGTGTTTGTGTATTGTATTAGTGTTTTTTTAAGCGATTTGTGAAGTATAGTTACGAAGAAAAAATAGATTTGAAAAATAAAGGTCGACCGCTGCCGGACATTATTATTGAAATAAGCGGTATTAGTCGTGGAAAACCATATAAACGTCAGTTCAATAAAGAAATTTATGCAAGGAATAACTGGATTTGTGGCTGCAACAAGAAAAATGCTCTTTTTTGCTTTCCATGTTTGCTTTTTGGTGGAGATCATGAACACAGGTAGGAGTGACTGATTTAGCACACTTGAGTGAAAAAATAAAAGAGCATGAAAACTCCAAAAGTCATCTTCACAATTCAATGGATTTAGCAATATTAAGAACAATCAATATCCAATCTCAGTTAAATTCTACATATTGGAAACACATGCATACGTTCTATCAAAAATTATAAACTGTATACAATTTTGTGGAGCCCTTGAGTGGGCATTGCGCGGACATGATGAAACCGAGGGGTATTCGGCATGATTATTTCCTGATTATTAATCTAAAGAAATAGATTTTAGAACGAATTATTTATTTGCAGAAAAAACTTTAGAAGCGATTTAACGTCAAAATTTAATCGGGTAAATTTTGACACATTTGAAACGTCAAAATTTAATCGCTATAAAACTGAGGAAAACCATGGTGACTGCGATTTTTTATGTGCACGAAGGAAATAATCAACAAATTGATCCCAAAACAACAATCGAAAACATCTTTTTGAATTAAAAAATCTTATTACAGTTTTCAAAAATATCGCGCCAAAAGGTAGATCGATGATTGTCTGCCACCAAGTCGGTTTTACACTGACGAAATTATGGAAAATAGGCAGTCGAAACAGCTAATTGGATTTGTGTGTCATTGTAACTAATTTACATTATATAAATGATAAAAACAGTTCTTATCAAAACTCCGTGATTTCAATTGTACGTCAAAGTAGCTTCATTTCGTTTATAATAAGCATACCTAATTAGGACATAATTAGCAGTTTCGATTTTTCGGGTAAAGGCAAAACTCGGCGCACCCTGTACAATTTTGGTCATTTTCAGCAGTGGTCGTAGAAAAAAAGGTAAACAATTGAGTGCACGTATTTCAAAACGGATAAGCAAAAAGAACAATTATGCAATCGGTACGCAGACGCAGGTCAACACAACTGTCATTTCAGTTGTCAAATAATATAAAATGAGTGAATTGAGAAGTCCAAATATACTAATACTATCTCGAAGTTCCAACCAATTGAAGCTTTTATTGCAGTTAACTAAAAAATCAAGTAGGCAATGAAACAACGAAAGATGAACAACAGTTATTTGTATGTCTAGGCACCGAAGTTAAACTAATTATCACGGATGAGCAATTAAAAAGAACTTTTATGTCTTTTTTTTTAAAAGAGAAATTATGAAATTGAAAAGTGACTGTTATTTGTCACCCCTCTCCCACTTTACTAACTATTTTCTATTGTTTCTTTGCTTTCACCAAGGCAATCAGCTGAAAAGGTAATAATTCTATGCTGATTTAATCCACTTGACAAAGCTTTAATATTAACAAAGTTACCAATGGTAAACATTTAACATAAATCAACCTGTACGTTGAAATAAACTCTTTTTATATTAATCTCACAGAACGGCATTTTCATCCTGATTGGTAACTTATCTCAACATCAACATTTTTCATAATTAAAAATCGGGCGCTAATTAACAGCATTTATTTATTTTTTTATCTACGTTGATCACAATGCGAATAAATTGCAAGGTAGTCTTGCCTTTTTTATCTTTTGTGATTAACATTCCTAGAAAACAGATAAAATCTCAGAGTTGTAGGTTCTTTTTCATTTGTCGGCGTTTCCTAGTAAAGACTGAATCATAATCTTTCAGGAAATTTGTTTTTTCAGGAGTTGTTTAATAAATCTAGAAAGTTTAGCTCAAAACAATTGCCGTGGACACGTAGTACGGCTCTTTACTCATAGGACACACATCCTCAGTTTTTTTTTCGGTTTTATTTTCATTACTAGCTGAAGTACTCGGCTTCGCTCGGTGTACAAAATTTGATGGCTGTAGGGCACTTCTTTCTATGCGAAAATCTTTTTGGACGATACCCCCCCCCCCAACCATTCTCTAAACACTTTCTGTGAAAACTGAAATTTTCAGCAGAATCGTTCGAATTTTGAGCCTATAGCGGGCAAGGACAAACAGACATATTCATTTTTATATACATATATGTAGAGCGATACCCGTAGACATATGTGTCTTGCCTCTCGCCACCCGCTGACACCAAAAATACAGGGTGATTCCTAAAAAACGGCCTACGCTCTAACTCAGTTATTTATTGCCCGATTTCAGAAAAGAAAAATATAATTAATTAGTCCTGCTTCAGGAAGACTACCAAAAACATCTTTTCTGAACTTCTCGGCGCGACATGAACAGAATATATGCTGGCTAAGAATATAATATCTGGTTTTTAAAATACTGGCATATACCCTGTTAATTCAATCATGTTTCCCGAAGAAGATTTTTCCATTAAAGATTTGAAAAGTACAGAACTTCTTTACAAAATTAACCAAAAAAGCAAAGTAGAAATGAAGCGGTAACTGTTAATGTTTTGCCTAACATATCGACCTCTAGGTGCGATGCTGAACAGAGTTTATCATTTCCAATTGCTTAAACAAATTTAAGTAAAACTATGGATGAAGTCCAGCCGTCGACATCGTTTCAAGTTGCAGAGGATCCTCAGCCGCCAACGTCATCTGCAACTACTACTCTATCTAGTATTTTTATTCCTGATCAAGTCAAGTCTTTAAAACCTGCTGATAAATGAGAGATTGATAATTTCTAGATTGAAACAACAAACATATGGAGACGTTTTAACTTCAAGCGAAGTGCTGAAACGTTTAGAGAAGCAGAAGAGAGAAGAAAGCCAAAACCGAAGCGTAAACAAAAAATAATCATAGAAAAAAATACATTGAAAACAGAGACAAAACCGAAGAAACCCAGAAATGAAAAAGAAGAATCGTCGGATGATGAAAGTGAGATAAGTCTCCTTGAGAGCGACGAAGATCCCTGGGAAGAAACATTTCATGAAGATATAGACATTGAAAAAGTAGAGAATATTTCACAACTATCAAAAAGAAAATTTGTGTTGATTTGTTTCAAAGGAGGAAAAAGAAACGTCACCCTATGTTACGGTTCTTTGAATATAAAACACAATTAACTTCAAATTAATTTATTAACGACAAACTTGTGCGTCTCGATATTCGATACGCGTCTGACAGATACTTGTTATTATTTTTCTCCCTTGGTAACCCCCGGTTGTTACAGAAACACGACTGATATCTGCTTGGGCGGTAACATTCGCCCTCCCTATAGCGACGCGAAGAAACAGACCATCCTCGACCAAGTCCAGGAGATGCTGTCGACTGGAGTTATCAAACCCTCCACGTCTGCATATTGCTCCCCCGTCGTATTAATCGGAAAGAAGGATGGGACTACGCGCTTCTGCGTCGACTATCGCCGCCTAAACGCCGTCACGGTCAACGAGACTGGGGCATTGCCCATCATCCAGGAGACGCTACGAGATCTAGGTCAAGCTAAAATGTTTAGCGTCCTAGATCTGAAGAGCGGGTACTGGCAGATTCCGGTTGCATCACGATGCCGTCACCTGACAGCGTTTGCAACACCCCAGGGGTCCCCAAGTACCAGTTCAGGGTGATGCCCTTCGGCCTGAAAAACACTCCGACCACCTTCCAGCGTTTTATGGCCCAAGAAGTTTTGGCAGGCTACCTCCAACGATTCGTGATGGTCTACCTAGATGACATTATTATCTACTCGGCCAATCACGAAGAGCACTTACAACACCTCGGCCTAGTTTTTGAACGTCTCGGTATCCACGGCCTACGGTGCGCTCCCCAGAAGTGTCATCTCGGAGCTAATAGGATCGAATACCTCGGGCATGTCATCAGTGGCACTGGAAACGAACCGCAACAACAACACTGACTTGCTGTCACCCAAACGGAAGTGGCAATGGGGACCTTTAGAAGAGGCTGCGTTCACCGCCGTGAAAGATGCGGTAGCAACTCCTCTCCGTCTTTCCCGTCCAGATCCATCCAGACCATACGTACTGCAAACCGATGCCAGCGGAATCGGCATGGCCGCTGTTCTCTACCAGGTAGGGCCGGAAGGTCGCAAGGATATCGTGTCATACGGCAGCGCTCGCTTCAACGACGCAGAGCGCCGATACCACATCAACGAACAGGAGTGCCTTGCTATCGTGTGGGGCGTGAAGCGTTATCGTCCATACCTCGAAGATCGTCACTTCACCCTGATTACGAATAATCGAGCCCTGCTATGGTTAGCTAAAAACCGCGACAATGCGAAACTGACGCGTTGGTCGTTGCTACTTCAACCATACGCTTTCACTATTGTCCACACGCCAGGGAAGGACAACGAGCTAGCAGACGTCCTGTACCGAGATCCGCTAACACAACCTGCAAATGTAGACGCACGAGATGAGGAGCAACTCGTTCCACCGAGCTCTAACGTACACCCGGACCTGGATGCCGAAGTGTTGAACGCCATCATGTTCACCACGCTCAACTCAACGATCCAAGTTGCTGCCGCCTCATCGAAGGCTGCAAACCGTCTCCGTGGCGACCGTGTTTTTAAAAATCTTTACCACGTCGAACGGAACCTCCTGTACCGCGTCCAACTCCACGGCCACCGATTGGTCGTACCACGGCCATTACAAGAGCAGGTAACATACTACTACCATGACTCCATTTTGACGGGATGGCACCATAAGTGTTGTTCCCCACTTGAAGTCGCACTCGGCGAAGTCCCTGGTGTCCGCATATGGTGTTGATGGTAACCAATGGATGCTCTAATGCGACGACACGCGGTTGGACGTCGAAGCTCGATCGTTTTCCTGAGCCGAAGTAGTTCTGTTCGCGCAGTCACGATGGAAGTGGTTTCCTCCACAGTGGCGGCACGCGGGTGTTGCACGTAATGGAACGGTTGGAACGGGTACAATGCGGAATTGCCCGATGCACGCTTCGTAGCGCCTGGCGTCATTTGTACGTCGTGGTGCAACTGCTGCATGAGAATACTCACCAGGATATCGTCCGATAATTTAATTCTGAATTTGAATTAAATTTAAACATAAAACATCAAATTTATCTTGGCACAGAAAATATCACAATTAAAATTAACGAAGAATAAAAGTTACACAGCAGAAATCTATTTATAAAAATTCATTCAATAATACTGAAAATTTAAATCTAAAACTTAATTAAAGAAAAAATAATTAAGATCTACTTTTAAAGTAAATTTCAATCAGATCCCAAATCCAACCCGAATCTTGATTCTTAGCTAGCTCCTTTCGTAGCATTTCCTTTTCTATCATTAATCGTTTGTTCTCTTCCTCCGAAAAATAGACGTGCAACTCCAAAATCAATTTTTTTTGGCGTAACTTTGACAGCCGTTCTTCATACTCCTGAACTAACCGTCCGCCTCCGCCCGGCGACCGCATATCCATCGTACTTGCAACAAAGCAATTAATTAAATTGAGACTATCGAGCCACCAGATTCTTGAGTTTATGCAATTTCGATTATATTTTATCTTGTCGCGATGAAATAAGTTTTTTCCCGTTTGAGGAATGATTATCGGTCTTACCTAGGTATTGTTTCAGTTGAATCAGGATGATAGTCAATTGGTATGAAATTACTGTTATTAATTTAACAGATTGTATCGAAGTCCTAAAATATTGTTACCTAAACGGTCTTATGCAGCCACGGCGGCTGCTTGACTGAGCACGGACGTTGTAGCTGGCCATGTTTTACTGTTGCCACGGGCAAATAAAATAAATAGAAACGTCACCTTTTTTTTACAAAAGGAATGACGAGACGTCTTTTCACAAGCTCGGTATTTTATTTATATTTTGTGCAGTGAGTTTTCTTATTTTACGTTCAACAAGTTTGTAACATTTGACGGCCCAACGTGGGGCACAAGGAAAAGGGCTTTTTCACCGAACTTTCACCAACGACTCCGATGCTGCGATGCCGCGACGCCCTTCTGGAGGGGGATCAAATCCTAACATCAGGAACCTCCAGTGGCGCCCGCAACCGATGATCGCTACACGATTCAGCGCTAACAGCTGCAACAGGCGACTCCACTTCCCGGAGCTCCGACGCACAGCGTCGAACTACAAGGGGATCGTCAGCGACCGAACAGCGCCGCGAAGAGCTGCATTCCGCCGCCTTCCCCGCTTTCGGCATGACACGAAAGATGCCTGCGTACTAGACCCGCGTCACTCCATGGGACTATGGATGCCTGCAGCAAAGTATGAACAAGTAGCAAGCAACCACGCAACCGACCACCGCTGTACCGACCCGGTAACAGAGTGCAACTACGCACCACTGCAAGAACCATTATGTTGAGTAGAAACCGGAAATTACGAATATAGGTTGATTTTGCGATGTCGCCAGGTCGCCAAGACCCGCTTTGAGAAACTACGTTCTGACGTTTTGGTCAAACTGGAATTAGTACTCGAAAACAAACACGTGCAATCTCTCGGTGGGCATTTATCCAAATTGATAAAAGGCCTCGCAGAATTGCACAAAAACACTCTTGGACTACTGTCAGTACCTCCGCTATTTCCGATAGAAGTCGATTTGTCAAACAGTGCTTTGCAGTACAAATCGACAACTCCAGTGGTTCAAGATAATGATGAAGAGCATGAAATAGAAAATGGGGAAGTGCAAGAAGTGCCTGAACCGAATTTAATTTGTAACCTGTATGTTTTGGATGACGCCGAACCAGTTGAACTGAGTCATCGATGCCCGATTTCGGAACTATCCAATTAGAATCTGATTATAGTGTTATGGAAAATCTTACTCTTTTGATGACCCTGCTTCCCGGAGTCCCAACGCACAGCGTCGAACTACAACGGGATCGTCAGCGACCGAACAGCGCCGCGAAGAGCCGCATTTCGCCGCCTTCCCCGCTTTCGGCATGACATGAAAGATGCCGGCGTACGAGACCCGCGTCACTTCGAGGAACCTGCAGCTAATAGCTAACCATAAACTATTTTCTTTATAATATAAATAATCCAAGGCAACAGCTACTTCCAACACCGTGCTCAGCCTTTAGGGAGGGGCGTGTTACCTAAACGGTCTTATGCAGCCACGGCGGCTGCTTGACTGAGCACGGACGTTGTAGCTGGCCATGTTTTACTGTTGCCACGGGTAAATAAAATAAATAGAAACGTCACCTTTTTTTACAAAGGGAATGACCAGACGTGTTTTACATTTTATTCCGTATTTTATTTGTGTTTACATGTGAGTTATTATTTAATGTTTCAATGAGTTTGTAACAATATGTTCACGAGGTTTGAAGCCAGTCTTTACGTTTAAAATAATTAATTAATTGTTGATGAGGTGTATATTGTCCTCGTGCAACACAAAATTTCAAGTAAAGTTTCTGAGAGAAAATAAAATTTAATTCTGTCAGAAATTTTATTTTCTCGATTTTCACAGTGACTCTGATTAACTTGCACCAAAAGAATTTCTCAAGTATGCCTTGAAAAATTTAGGTAATGAGCAAAATCGCCATTTTTTAATTTTAAGAACTGAAACTTTGCACAATAGTATATTAAAATACAAGTAGCAGAAGGCATCTATTCAAGCACGAATTTGAAATTCCGAAACGAGCCGCAAGGCGAGTGGAGGAACAAATGAGTGCTTGAAGGACCTTCTGCTACGAGTGTTTTATACTGTTTTTTCTATTTTGTAGCTTTATATCATTTTATAAACTATAAAATAAAAATTTTAAATCTAGGGAATTTCGTGGTGATTGCTGACATTTTTGTGGCGTAATTATAGGCGGTTGTGAAAAAATTTAATTTCAAAAGGTATTTGTATGTACTTTATGTATGCAAAGCCCCGATTCTGTCAGACTAACGGTTATTGCACAATCACCATTTCATTTTTTTCTTTCGATATTTTCGCGGAGGGCTGGATGCTCCTGTAGTTGTCCGATTTAAATTTTAAAAGCAGAATTGGAAACTAGACGTGCACAGCAACAAAACGTTTATTTTGGTTTTTCCATAAAATGCAGCGAAATAGGTGAAAAACGGTCGTGAGGGGAAGAGCATCCCGGTTCTTTTCCTATACAGTGAGCGCCAGCCAAATGGAATAAATTCATTATCTCCCGCCACTACTCATAGTCACGACCATTTTTCAGCTATTCTGCTGCATTCCATGGAAAACCAAAATACACGTTTTGTTGCTGTACACGTCTAGTTTCCAATTCTTTCTTAAAACTGAAATCAGACAATTACAGGAGCATCCAGTCCTCCGCGAAAATATCGCAAGAAGAAAATGAAAAAACTGTTGGTCCGACAGAGTCGGGGTTTTGCACACATAAAGTGCATATAAATAGCTATCTTTGTGCAAAGTTTCAGATCTTAAAATTAAAAAATGACGGAATTGTGATTTTTTTAAGAAAATGCTGAATTTTCCGGGCTTTCCGGGTTTTCTCCGATTCTAATTATCCGATCGGGTAATTCGACCTCTCATTCGCTTCGTAATTTAATTCTCTACAATTCGTCTATCGTATCATTAAGATTGCTTCATTAGTTTCCATTTTACAAGCAAAGAACTAACAAAAACGCAATTTTTTCTTGTAAATTGTTTATAACAAATTAAACATTATGATTCTGGAGTTGAAAATTATGCAGAATTCATCTGCTAACTGTCCTTTATGTAATCGCACGGTCGGTTTCCGGGTAGTATTTATGTATTATGTATTATTATATTATTTAACATGACATATCCACTCAACTTTTTATTTTAGTATGTTAGCACCAAATTTTTGAATGAAAGAATTTACATATTAAAAACTATTTGAGACAGAAACTTCAACTTTGGAATTTTGTTCTATACATAAAATAACATACAATTTTAACCAAAGGAAATAAGCCAAATAATTTAGGTAGTAAATGTAAGGATACATTTTTGGACCATTCTGTGTATGATGTCTATTTCAATGTAATAAAAATGTAAATTTTGCATGTCCGCGATGGAATAAAATAACCAATTTATCTGATTAATTGCATGGCGTTTGTGAGATTGTGTTGGTCACCTTTTCAGAGAACGCTTTCTTGTGTTGCAAAACGAGGGGATTCCCTCGACAAAAAAATATTTTGCAACGCGAACAGTGCACAACAGAGCCGCACATGTACCGACCGAAAAATAATCGCATGTTTCCCATTACTTAATATGAAGGGATGTATGGGTGTTATTAATATCGATTAACTCTGATACGGTATTGTTTTATTTGGAAGGTATTGTTAAATTTCATGGTCGACTTTTTATTTTATAAATTTTGACCTTTTCCTTTATACCTTTCCTTCCGGCTTTCATGCTTTAATAAAAAGACTGCGTAAAGGCCAATTGCGGTTGGAACGATTACCGCGCGACTTGTCGCTTAATGCGTTTTCGCCGGTGGATTCTTTCATTGTCTAATTAAAAATCCTTGAAAGGTTAATCAACTGATTGCAGCCAGATTCGTCATCTCGACTCGCATTACCTTCCAGTTTGTGCGGAGTCATCCGCTAATCGGCCAAAAAATTGGGGTACTTTGGAAATCGCCGATTGCGTCACCGCGCCGAAATTTATGTTTCTCGCGCGACAATTAAATCCGCGTCTTCCTTTCGCGCTTGTTAGCGTCGAAATTACACGCAAATTATTGTCGATATTGTTCGCTGAACGGACTCATAAAGGAGCGATTAAGCAATTCGTCAGGCGGCTTTTCTTTACGCGCTTATTTAATAAAATCGTAAATGTTTGTTTAGTTTCTTTCCGCTACACAAAAGCGAATTTCGACAACCGCCAAAATGGGTCAAGGTTGCCAGAATTTTATTGAATTCAATTTTGGGACCGTCGATCGTTTGTTATACAACAATGACTGCGCAAGAACAGATGCACTTTAACATTTTTTTCTCTCTTTTGATTGCAGGTCTTCATTTTTTTGAACGCAGTGAGGAGCAATTCGGCTATTTGTTCGCCGGTGTACGGCGGGGAACCCTGCTCCTTCCTGCCGGCTCCTCCGGGACACACGCCGCCTTGCGCCAGACCTGGACTCACATACTGCGAACATCCTCCGCATTATCCAGGGTAATGTCACAGCCATTTTTTTAATTAAATTTTTTAATGTTTCCCTTAGTTAAGTACCACTTTAAGGTGGACCTTAAACGCAAGACGAACTGTCACTTACACTAAAAAAAAAAATTCTTGTACGTAAGAAAATTCGGGTTTCAATTTAAAATTGCACGTTCTTAATTATGGCCCAAAAATTGGTCATTCTTGAGTTTTAAGAATGTTCATTCTTGTTGTTGATTTCAATTCTCAATTTCGAGAACGTTGATTTTTCGTGACAAATTCAAGAAAGGGTCGCTCTAATTTTAAGAACTTTTATAAGTTTTACATTTAAGAATAGGTCATGTTGATTTTAAGAACTTTTATTTAATTACTTAAGAATGTTCGTAATTAATGTGTTTTCTTATTTAAGAATTGAAGATACCCTTCTTATTATATTAAATAAGCACTTGTAAATAATAAGTTTTTTCTAATTTTTATGAATTGTAGAGTGGAATGCTTGAATTGAAGGAATTTTAGAATATAAAATTATTTGTCATACATATTTTTATTAGTAGGTGAAAATTTAACATCACATCACATCCTGTTTAAAAATACATTTTCAGTTTAAGAACCACATTATCATTTGGTAACAGATGTACGTATATGAAATGGAAGTTCGTCGAAGTCATTAGTCTTCTCAATGAATTTTGACCGCCACACAAATAAATTGTTTTTCTCTCAAGAAATAATTGGCCACAATCTACATCAATCTAAAAACAAAGAAACAAAATGCTTACATTGTACCATGGATATTATATTATTATAAAAATTTACCAATACAGACCAGTTTGAATGCTTCAATAATGACCATTCCACTTTATGCAGATTTCCTTTCCGCAAATCCGCGTACTTCAGTCACATTTGTGTTTTGTTAAATTCTTACAAAGTAAAAAAGTAAAATTTGTTATAAGATAGATAAATAACACTAAATGTATAAAAGAAAATCAAAATTATTTCTTTACCTTCGTCATTACTATTAATTCTGTTATAGAAACAACTGGTTTGCATGTCCCTTTCGTTTTATCTCTTCTTACTTTTCGTTCCGATGGAAATAAACTAAAAAACTATTTGTTTAATAGCTGTTTCATTGAAAAAACTTGTAGAACTTTTACAAAATTAATTCGGTACGCTAAAAGTGTGGGAAAAATTATAATTACAACAAATTTACTGACATGCGAATTTATCACACACAATCAGAAAATCCCCATAATTTCAGTATCATTTTTAGAAATTGTCTTTGAAGCTGATCAGTTTGTTGATCGACATATTAATATTGCATTGAATTAACATCTTCATCTCGGCACATTCAACCACGTGTAATATTTCCCATTTCTTTACAATTAAACATTCACTAATTATGTAAGTTACTAAAAATTCACTTTACAATAAAAATACAGAAAATGTATTTTATCATTGCAAGTCGAATCAGGTATGCTGTTTTTCAACTAAATATGTAAGAAACTCTAAAGTAATTTATCTTCTATCAGCAAACGGTCCTTCTCTGTAAAAATGTCGGTCATAAAGCAATTTACAACATTCTGTACAATTGTATCCCCTCAGCTGCACCTAGTGCTACCTCCAGTGAGGTCACTATATAATTTACAATCCCCGTGCTTATTTCTACACGGTGGTTTGCTTGATTTAATATTGTTCGTGTTACAAGTAAACAGACTCGTGCTAAATATAAGACTTTTATCAGTTCTTAATGTAAGAAGTGGATTTTTTAAAAATTCTTAGGTGGCATTTTTTTCAGTGTAAGTAAGGTTAATATTATCGCTTAAGGTTAACCTTAGTGGATTTAAGTGAAACTTAACAAGAAGAATTAGTTTAAGTACAGTCATTTTTGTATTAATCTTCTAAAAAATTCCAAATGAAGATTTGTCTTCTTTTTTCTTTGTATCGCTATTAAAAACACTGTGTAAAAGTCCGTTGAAAAACTGTGTCCGCCAAAGAAGTTGTTGAAGGTCGAAGGTCGCGAAAATCAGGTTTTCTGAAATATCTAATGAAGTATTGATTTTACGGAAATTTTGGTTATTATAAAATTTGTTTATTATCAAAATCTGCACCATAAAGGTTCTATATAAAATTGATGTGGAACCAATAGTTTTCGATGGTTTGTTCAATGGACTTTTTATACAGTTTGCTTATAGCGATACAAAAAAAATCCAGAAGGAAAATCTTCACTTTTAATTTTTCCGAAGATTGACTGTTTTTTTGTATAAAATGACTGGACTATTAGTGCAATTTTAAATGTTTTTTTCAGACAAGTCATCGAGTATTTGGTGCAGAAATGGCGATTCGACCACAAGACCCTCCTGGTAGATGAAACGCGCGAGGAATTCAACAGCTACTTCATCCCTGTCCATGACAAATACGGCCCTAAGCCCTTTCCCACGTACGGCCCTCCCAACTCCATCCAACACGACAACCACCTTCCGGATCCGATTTACATCCCCAAACCTGGTTTCGCCTCGTTTCCAACCCCAAGCAACACTTACATACCGGTGACGACACATTTTCAAAATTTCACCGACGGTTTCGCCGGATATCCAGACAGGAGGCCGCAATACCATCCGTTCGAGCAATCTTTGCCCAGCAACCAATTGTATAATTTCAAGCATCCCCGCAACGTACCCGGGACCTACTCTCAACCGGAAGCGTCTCCTTACAGGAACATTTACGCGGCAATTACCCAACCTCAAATAACGCATTACAACGACGAATGGTTGAAAAGGTAAACGACAATTTTTTTTGTTTTTGCTGTTGGTACCTCAATAAAAAGGTAATAAAAACGTAGTTTTCTGGAAAAACTCACTACAGGCGGCCCTCGACTTTCGCACATAATTGGTTCCTGAAAATGTGTGCGAATGTTGAATGTTTGAAAGTAGAGGGATGTAAAAAAAAACATCAAAAGTGGTATTTGCAAATACTATTTATTTATCAATATAATAATAACAAGGCGTGTTTAAATGTTTTCAGGTGTTTTCTTTACAAACTTGTCAAGGGTTAGTTGAATACCAGCCCTTTTTTTCTTTTCTTGGTAAAGAGTTCTATAATATGCTGTGTCTTTTTCAATCGCCCTACGTAATTGAGATATACGTTCTCCATTGGGATCACATTCCTCCATGATAGTCAAAAATTTGTCAAGATGCATGAAGGCTTCATTCATAATTTTGATTGTCAAAGTCTGGACGACTTTATCAGCTTCTTCTTCCTCACTTTCATTGTGTATTTTCTTTAACTCTTGTTGCTCAATTAAGTATTCATTTGACAGAAATACTGAGTGAGATTCAATCAACTCATTAACATCTCTGTTGCTGACGTCCAAGTTTAGTTCATTCATTAGGTTAACTATTTCATTTGTGATAGTTTCCTGAGTTTCTTCAGGATTTATAAAATCATTCATCATTTGTGGGCATAATTGTTTCCAGGAACCTTTCATTGTTGACTCTTTTATTTCAGCCCACGAGTCACCAATACTGTTTATTTCATTCCATATATTATAGTTTTTCCAAAAATCTCTTAATGTAGGCCCATCTTCCCTGTCAGTTGTCTTGATGGCCTGATTCATTATTGTCCTCATATAATATCGTTTAAACGTAGCTATGACTGTTTGGTCCATGGGCTGTATGAGATAGGTAGTATTGGGAGGAAGAAACACAACATTGATTTCGGGGTACAAATTCTGCAGAGACTTCGGGTGTCCTGGAGCATTGTCTAAGATTAATAATGCTTTAAATTGAAGATTTTTGTCTTTACAATATTGCTTAACTGCCGGCACGAAATGAAAAGTGAACCAATCTTTAAATATTAACGCAGTAATCCAGGCTTTTTTTGTTGGATTTCCAAATGACTGGAAGAAATTATTTATCTTTCCCTTTTAATGGTCTGGGATTTTCTGATTGATAAACTAACATTGGCTTCAATTTTAAATCGCCAGCTAAGTTTCCACCAAGAAGCAATGTCAATCAGTCTTTAGACGGTTTATGTCCAGGGGCTACTGATTCTTCCTTCGATAAGAATGTACGATTGGGCATTTTTTCCAAAATAAACCTGTCTCGTCTACATTAAATATTTGGCTAGGAGAATATTCACCATCTACAATAATTTTGGACAACGAGGAAATAAATTCTTTTGCAGCACCTTTATCTGCATCAGCCGATTCTCCAGTGAATTTAAAGTCGAGGGTCGCCTGTAGTTGAATTATGAGAATCAAAAAGTCACTAGTTGGGTAAAATTTTTTCTTTTTTAGATACACCCGAGACATTTCTACCATTTTGCGCAATGAGAGGTCGAAAAGGACAAAACGTTACTTGAGGATGTTGAACACCATCGACGAGGCGAATAACGGCACTCATTCTCGCACGAAGCGCCAGAGCGGAATCACAGGACAGGTTTTGTGCCAGGCCAGGAGTCAATATATTATGCCGAGGGCCGCTCTCAATAATAAAGGGAACTGGATGTATGTGGTGAATATGCCGGAATTGGACAATCGATTAACTCAGTTGGTTAAAAGTGAAACCTGCGTGTAAGTATCGAGGGCCAATGTGACCTACATGTTCTTGAAATTGGCGTTTTCTGTAAAACGGTTCGTTATGGTGATTTACCCGGAACGGCGCCATTAGAATTGACCTTAAGCCGAATTTGGTGTTTTTAACTTTCTGTAATCCTTCCATAATTAACAATTCGCCAATATTTAGTTCATTTTGTGTACCAAATTTAATTGAAGGTTGTTTAATTTAAGCGAAACGTTGGGCGGAGCTTGACGCAATCGGTTGAAAAGTTAGGTTATGTTTACAAATGAAAATTCTGCTTTTGAGTCGAAAACACTTCCTGTTCATTTTTTAATTCAGAGGAGTGATCAAAAAAATCGCGCCAAAAGTAGCTGTGTGATTGGCTGCTGGCAGGCCGGTTTTACACCGCTTAAATTGTGTAAAACAGCTGATTAGATTTGGGTACCACAGTAAATAATTTTCTTAAATTACATTTACATAAATGATACAAAAAAATGAAATTTGACGTAATTGAGAGATTATTTTTATAAAAATTAGTTTTTATTATTTTTCTCAAAAACTAACGCGGACAATTAACATTTAAAACTGGAAATTTCTAGCCTTAAATTTCCTGTATTTCCTGTATTTCAAACAGTTTTAATTTTCTCAGTTGTATAGGGTGTGCCATCACTTGTGGCCACCGCCAAAATTGAGCTTTAATTGAAAGCTATGTATTTGAAATTTGGTGCACGTATGACTGGTATAAGGCTAGAAATTTCCGGTTTTAAATGTTAATTGTCGGCGTTGGTTTTCAAGAAAAAAAATTAAAACTGATTTTTTACAAAAATACTATCTCCCAATTTCGTCAAATTTCACTTTTCAGGATCAGTATTATTGAGACAAAGATGTTCAAAGTAAAAAAAAATCTAAAAGCTGTAATTAGCCCAAAATTCCCTTATATTCGAATCTTAACAGCAAATGTAATGATTTATGACTCTAAAGATCGTCAATACTATCCGCAAAGTTAAGTACGATTTAAATTTATGGCATTGTAATAATTTTCAAGTGAACATCAGGAGCGTACTTAAATCGAACCTTTTTACATTCTTGTAGATTTCTAAAATTTTAGTAAGTCCTCTAATAAATTACGATTATGAGAACGAACATGATTTAAAGTATGGATGTTGAATTATTTTTTTTAAGTTGAAGAGGACTTATTACATTTTGAATTAATGTTTGAGTTCAAAGATGAATGCGAAAGATTTTGAATAACTGGCTGATAATGAGTATCGAACTGAATGATTTCGGAACTCGTTCGAGACTAAAATTTACGCGGCTTTTGAAATCTCGATCATGCAGTTGCTGATGTAACTCTATGCGGTAAGGATGATATTTGTGCTTTTTTAATATCCCCCCTACTGAAGATCGACTAATTCCCGTGTCTTGACTGATTTCCCTAATTCTCAATTGGGGATTATTATCGGCGAGATTTAAAATTGCAGCTTGATTCACTTCATGCGTGATCGTGGGATTTACTGTCGTTTTTTCTTTTCCCTTTAAATTTCCGTTTTGTTTCAAGGAATCAACAAGTCTTTGAAATATTTTTCTTTCTGGCGGAATTCTTCGCGGAAAACGTTGGGCGTAAATTTGAGCAGCTTGAACAGAATTTAGCCGTGCTTCTCCATAAATTAATATCATATCAGTCTTTTCTTCGAAGGTAAAGATAACCGGCATTATAAACGAAAACTAATTAAAACAAACACAAATAAAACACAGATAAAAACTTTTTGGACGAAGTTATTCTTCAAAAGCTGACTTTGAACTGATAATAAAAGTAATACACCCACCCTACGTTTATAACTGACAGTCGATTTTTACAATACGTTTACTATTGAAAAATGTAATTCTGAAGCAACTTTAGCAATAAAGTCATTAAATATTTATGGATGAGACACGCTTTTGAACAGGTTCTCACGAAAACTCGACCAGTACCCTACGACAACAATAATCCGTGAAACTAATTTCCAAATTTACGGGGACTACAAAGTTAGTCTCGAACGAATTCCGAAATCATTCAGTTCGATACTCATTATCAGCCCGTTATTCAAAATCTTTCGTATTCATCTTTGAACTCAAACATTAATTCAAAATGTAATAAGTCCTCTTCAACTTAAAAAAAATAATTCAACATCCATACTTTAAATCATGTTCGTTCTCATAATCGTAATTTATTAGAGGACTTACAAAAACTTTAGAAATCTACAAGAATGCAAAAAGGTTCGATTTAGGTACGCTCCTGATGTTCACTTGGACTGGATTCCACTCGGCAGTGACAAATTTTTACAATGCCATAAATTTAAATCGTACTTAACTTTGCGGAGAGCCTTTACGATCTTTAGGGTCATAAATCATTACATTTACTGTTAAGATTCGAATATAAGGGAATTTTGCTAATTACAGCTTTTGGATATTTTTTTTACTTTGGACATCTTTGTCTCACTAATACTGATCCTGAAAAGTAAAATTTGACGAAATTGGGAGATAGTATTTTTATAAAAAATCAGTTTCTACTTTTTTTTCTCGAAAACTAACGCCGACACTTAACATTTAAAACCCGAAATTTCTAGCCTTATACCAGAGTCATACGTGCACCAAATTGCAAATACATAGCTTTCAATTAAAGCTCAATTTTGTACAAACTGAAATTCAAATTTTTCGCCAAAAACTACTTGCTAGAAATATTCCAGTGTAATTCGTTCTTCCAATTTCGCTCCTCCTAATTAAAAAATGAACTATAGAGAGCGACCTTACGCAACACATTGAACGCGGGAGCTTTTATTATCATTTTCGTTTCAGGTCGCAGCAATGTAGCGGACTGTGCAGCTTGCCGACCGGTTACACCTCAAGATGCGAACAAAAGTACGTCCAGAAGCGTTTAGTCGCTCTAGAAGGAAGCGGCAATCAGCTGTACACCGACGTGTTTTGGTTCCCTAGCTGTTGCGTCTGCACCCTCTCGAATAATTAAATTATAAGAAAAATATTTATCTAAATAGGAGAATGTGCTGAGTGTACATATGTATTTAGGCGTAGTTACGTGTTATAAATAAAGTAAAATCTCGAAAAGGTACAAAACGAGCCTTGTGATTATGCAACCAGTTGACCGCGCATGTCGAACAAGGCCAACCACAATCAGTTCACATTTCCTGTAATCAATTTCGTCGATACCCCAAAAAAAAACGTTAAAATTCGACAAGGAGCCAAACCGATGGTCGATTAAGCGACGAACCAGATTGGAAAAAAAATTGACACAACATTTAACTTTCATTTGACTTGCGTAATTGTTCGTAAAACCACACGTTTGTAATCGCGTCAACTGCGAAAATCCACCTAAAATATTGAAAAGCGACAGATTCACCCGGCGATGCGACGAAATCTTCAGCTGACAACGCTGTAACTGGAGCCTTTGTCAAAATGTTTGTGTTGAGGTTTGACAGACAGTTGTTGAGGTGCCTTTAAAGTGATGTAAAAAGATCAGTTCAGAATGGCATTTTTGTGCCCCGTGCGGATTCGACGTGGTAAAAAGAAAAAGCGTGAGTATTTTGACTTTATTTCATTCATGGAGGCCTCGTTCCTTAAATTGGGGAAAAAAACAATGTCGAGTACATTGCCCTCGCCGCAGTGTCACAGACTCACTTATAATAACTTGCGACCGGTGCACTTGGCGATTTTAATTATTTTTTGTTAGCTCCTGGAACGGACGGAGACAATGACCTTATTAGGTCAGGGTCTGGATTGGCCCCTGGAATGGGCCGGATAACAGGTTCGGCCAGCATTGAAACGCTCGTCAGAGTGGGCATCGAAAAAGAACATGGACTGTCGCCGGACAGTAAAATGGTCGTATTGCACGACTTCACCCCTTGTGTTGATGACGAACTCGAAGTTAAAAGAGGACAGGTATGAGGAATCGCTGTTGGTTTGCGAAAACTAACCTCACTCTTTTAGATCGTTAATATTTTGTATCGCGAAAATGACTGGGTTTACGTCATTGCGATGGATTCGCGGCAGGAGGGTTTCATCCCCCATTCGTATTGCGCCCCGTACAATACTCACTTGGCTGAATTGGCTACGAAGAAGAAATTGCCCCGCAATTGTCAACCAGCGTCAATAGATCAAACAGAATCTAGTCACGAGGGGTAAGTGTACAAATACATTTGAAGCTAAGTGTCACTTAAATCCACTAAGGGCCGAGTGAACCACTTCTGAATGTGTAAATGTGTTGCTTATGCTCGGTTTCTGAAAACGAAGTTTACTTATATCTCCTACTGCATTTATGTGATACTTAAAATGTGGTGGTTGTAAGAAGTTTTTGAAAATCTAACTACCAACTTTAAATCCTTGTATTTAGAAGTCACTTTCATAAATTCGCCCAGTACAATAAATGAAACATGACTTTTAAAGAGGTGTCGAAGGGTTACTTAATTTTTTTTTCGAATACTTAACTTTAGGAACCGGTTTAAAAATCTGTGCACACTAACATTCATGTCACTTAGTGGATTTAAGTAACACTTAAAATGTGGTGGTTATAATAAGTTTTTGAAAAGCTACCGCTTTCGACAAATCCCTCGTTTTGCATTTTATTTTCGGAAAATTGGCTCTAACCACCAACAATAAATTTAAAGACGCGCTTAATATTTAAAGGTTACTTAAGTACGTGGAAAATTTTCAATACTTAACTTTAAGGGCTGGTTTGACGTTTACAGTTAATCTTAGTGTACTTAAGTGACACTTTACATGTGGTAGTTGTAAGAAGTTTTTGAAAATCTAACTGCCTACCTTTAATTTCTGTATGTAGACATCACCTTCACAAATTCGCCCAGAACATTAAGTGACACATGACTTTTGAAGATGTGTCGATGGTTTAAGGGTCACATAAAAAAAAAGTTTCAAATACTTAACTTTTAGAATTGGTTTAAAAATCTGTGCACACTAACATTCATGCCACCTAGTGAATTTAAGTGGTTATAATAAGTTTTTGAAAAGTTACCACTTTCGAGAAATCTCTCGGTTTCCATTTCATTTCCGCAAATTGTCTCCAACCACTAACAATAAATTCCAAATTACCTCTAAAAACGCGCTTATTATTTAAGAGCCACTTAAGTATGTGGAAGATTTCCAATACTTAACTTTAAGGACAGGTTTGACGTTTACGGTTAATCTAAAAATCGAACCACATCTGTCACTTAGTGTATTTAAGTGGCACTTAACATAAATTTACACAATTTTTAGGGATTTTGCGGGAGCGGACGCGAGCGACTGCGATTCCTTAGGGAAGAAACAAAAAGCGGTCGCCAGTTCACCGGTGAGCCTTCATTCAGAGCCCGACATTTTGCCATTTTCCAAAGATCCATCTGGTCGTTACATCGTGCTCTACACGTTCATTGCAAGGGATGAAAATGACGTTTCCGTCGAGAGAGGAGAATTTGTGACTGGTAACTCGCGTCCGATTTGCTTAAAATTGGTAACAAAATTTTTTCTGCAGTGTTAAACCGGGAAGACCCTGACTGGTACTGGATCGTAAGGAGCGACGGCCAGGAGGGCTTCATCCCTTCGGGTTTCGTATACCCCGCCGACAACGTGATACAAGGTCAGTAATTGAAATCAGCAGGGATCATAGTGAGGTCACTATTTAGTGATTTGTCACTATTTTAGCTTTTAGGTCACTATTTTGACGCGAAATTTTTCGACCGTCGCACAGTGTGATATTTTCGCAATCTAGAGGGACAATATTATTTTTTTCCAACTTTTAAACGTAAAATGTACTATTTAGAGTTATGGCTTAAGCATAAGAGTCCCATTAAGGTTTTATACATAGGGGAGAGTATCCTGAGTTGGGACACTTTCAGTTTAATATTTTTTGGTAGGAACAAATATATAATGAAATTAATAAATAGTTCGAATTATAAAAACAAGTTAACAATAAAATCACAATTAATCAAAATTGCCGTCAGATTCTTCAATATCACTTTCAGGAAGGAAAGTAGATCACTGTGTACTGTTTTCTGCAAAATAGTCTTTTCATCATTCATTTCTTTAGGCTAGGCACCGCACAAGTAACAAGTCTGTGTGGATGCACAATGGCATTACAAATTTTTCCATCGATTATGCAGAAAATTAACGTTGGTTTTACTAATACTTCCATATCATTTATAATAATTTTAGTTGGTAGCAATGATGATGCTTGTTCTTTGACCCTCTCAACCTCTGTCATGATAACATCCACAGTTTCTTTGGCAAAGATAAACTTGATAGGGCGACAATACCTTGTAGAAGACGGGGAGAGCTTTCGCCATACAATAGATTTTTTTTTTTAGAATTCTTTGAGTACATCTGGATAGGCACTATAGATATTCTGAATAAACTTTCATCAGTGCTATTTTCATTAGAAAATCTCTGCTTATATCTAGTCTGTTCGGCTCCGTCTCAACCCCACTTTACAATTATGTCTAAAGTTTTCAGGCCTTTTAAAGATTTCAGGACCTCTTCTTGCACTTTGCACAGCCGCGTTATAGTGTGATCCATTATAGACTGCAATTTAATTTCTGCGAATGTTTCTGTTACATTGACGTCAGTCGGATAGCACAATTTTTTTTGCGATTTTAATCTTATTATACGATGGATACATGTTCTTATGTATTTTGTTTGATTGCTAACAAATTAAGTGACACTGATGTGTTGAAAGATTTGCGTCAACCATCAAAGCTTGCGCTTGATCTTCAGAAATACTACTGTCTTTTGGACTTAAAAAACGATTTCTTGCTTTTTTAATAACAGTACCTCTTCTGGTAGAAGCATTGTACAGTTCGTTCATAATTTTAGCTGAATCTCTTTTGCCGTCTTTGCGAAGCTGTACTACAGCTGTCATCGATATTTTCTCCTGACTGGATGTTTCCAATATTTGTTGGATTCGACGTCTTTTTGTCTTGGTGAATCTTTTTGTGGTCTATCAGCTCTTCTACTAGGTCCAGACTGAAAAATTGTTTCTGTACTGTCTATATTTATACTAGGAAATGATAAATATTCTCCTAACCACAAAGAATTTATTGTTAGAAATCGGTCCTTATGTCTGCTCGACTTAGCCCATTTTTGTTCAATTTTTTGGTTAAAACTTTGAAGAATTGCTTTCAAAATATTTAATATGTCTTCTGTAAGACATGGACAACCAAATTCTTGCAATATGTAACCTAACAAAGCGTCTATTCTCGATTTCTTGGCATTGGCAAACCAAATGTCGAAAAGTTTTTGGCGCGTAATTTGTGGAGCCATTTTGTAATTAAGAAAAACTTGTATGAGTGCGCAAATATGCGCAATCAAATTTTTATCTTCCTTAGAGGTTACAAGAAAATGTAGTCGCACACCAGTATAATGAGATATAACATACTAAAACACTACTTGAAATTAACTTCTTTTTTTTTATTCTGGAAAAAGTGATTAGTTCTTAAGGTGCTTGTGAATAACTTATAACAATTATTTAAGCAAAATATTTTAATTAACTTACCTTGATAAGTTTACAAAAATAATAACAACACTACTAGCACAGAAAAACACAACAAAATCATCGAGCAAACTCAAACGAATAACGCGATCGCTTAGAACATTTATGTTTAGTAGTCGATCATACCGAGATTATTTTTAATATTTGACGCGGTCTTTTTGGAGTATAAACCTTAGTTTCAGTTAATATGGTTTGTTGAGTTTTTAAACAAACAATAGTTTGACTGATCTACGGAAGTACGAAAATTGACTTTTGCCCTTATAGATTACGTAAATATCACACTGTGCATCGGCGTCGTCTCGAAATAAAAAACCTGCAATATTCACATTGTTCACAATTCCTTTTTAAAAGGATTACAAAAGTTTTCAAGTGAAGTAAGTGATTTTAGTATCATTTCCTTGATGGTTGGCCATTATGATTAGAAAACTGAGAAAATTCAGAGTGATCTGAAGTTATCTTCACACAAATTTATAAAACATGTTGGTGCCAGGTGGCTAACATTGTGTCCAGCTATCAGACGTGTTTTAGAACAGTATTCAGCAATAAAGAAATATTTTCTGGAGTTTATTCCAAAGCACAGAGGTTCTTTAATCAAAACTAAATCTTATAAAGATATTATTATATTTTAAAAAAATACTTCTATAGTGGATCTTTATTTTATAGAATATGTTTCGCACATTTTTACAAAATTTATTTAGTATTATATTCAGAATTAAAAGAGTTAACTAAGATTATATTACTCAAATTTTTGAAAACAGAAGCAGCTGTTGATTTTGATAATGTGCTTGCGAATATTAAAGATGTTTGTATCGTCACGAATTCTTTGTGCCATTGAAGGCATTAAATTATGGAGTAAAAACTCAACAAGAACTTGGGAAGCTACCTGAGAAGGAACAATTCATTTTTTTTAAATATTGCCAACATTTTTATATTAATAAATAAGTTTGCCTTGAAATTAGTGTCGTTGAAATATTTTTTATGGTTTTGCCCAAATAATGTTACTAAAGTGCCTGATAGTTACGTGATTAAGGTTTGTAACACTCTTCCCATAGACATTGCTGTGGATAAAGTATGTGATGAATTCAAATTACTGCAGTTGGTCTTATTATAGGAGAAGAGAAATTTTGTTGGAAACCTAAGAGTAGACGAATTCTGGTTATATTTCAAACACTATAAAAACTTATTTCAAATTGTTAAAATGTGCCTATCTTTGGCACATGGAAGTGTATCAGTTGAAAGGGGATTTTCCCTTTCTGGGCAAATTTTAACTTCAGACAAGTCAAACATGAGTCTACGAACACTGAATAACAAGTTACGTATTCGTACTGGTTTAATAAAATATAATAATCAAATAGAGTTGGTTTCAATAATACAAGAACTTCTAAATATGGGTCGTAGGGCTTATAATTCATATAAAAGTTATTTAGAGCTTGAAAAATCGAAAAAACAACTATCAGAAGTTGAAGAAAATCAAAGAAAGCAAGAACTTGAAGAAGAGAAACAAAAATGGAAGAGTTTGGAAAACAAAAAAAATTGATGGTTTGGAAAAACAGTTGGAAGACAAAATTAAAGAGAAATCATATGAACTAGTGGTAGCGAAACTACTGGATGAAAGCCATAGAAAATTGAAACAAGCATTAGAAATAAATAATATTACGAAGCAGGTGTTGCTCAAGTCTTACTTGAAGGGTTGGTGACGAGGAGAAAAAAAGAAGAAGAGAAAACCAAAGAAGTTGATTTATTAAATAAAGATATTCTTTAAAGAAAGACTGTCATATTAGATAATTTTGTTGCAAAAAGAAATGTAAAAAGTAATTTAATTATCATAGTCATTTCATTTTGTTTTTTTTTAATCTTTGTTAAGAATATTTAATTTTATTTTGGAGTTTATTATAAATTATTTTTCAATGTAAATGTTTATAGTATTAAAAATGTGTTACATTTATTTTCTATATTTCAAAAAAGTTACTATTTAGTCACTTTTTTTTTCTGGTAAAACAGGTATTACATTAAGCAAGTTCTCGTATGAGAAGTCATATGAGTTCTGTCCGTATCGATATAAAATTATTTACACTGCAAAATTTTTCGTGCGTCCTATTGGTTTCGAGAACTCTTACGAGATTTTTGCTATTAGAACTGCATCTATTTTCTGTACGAATTTCGATGCGATTTTTGTATTGCACGTGCATACTTGACTTATTTCACAGCTGTTCTTGCGTTGTTGGTGTTTATGTGAAACAAGAATTAATAATTGATAATTTTTTGGCATTCCCTGGCTCCGCTGGACATTTGATTATACCAACCAGTATATAGAACTAAATGTTTTAAATATTTTACCACTTTATCAACATTTTCTAAATACTCTTTACTTACAATAATAAATTATATTTTAACATTTATATTAATAATGTTTCTTAATTTTTTCTAAGGGTTATTAGAGTGAACATGGCGTTGTTAAGATTTTTTAACCGAATCTGCATTCGAATGATAATTAATTAATACCAATAATTTTTTTAATGAGAAAAAAAGTTACAGGAAAAGATTCTTGTTCTAATGAGATTGTCTGTTCATAACTAATTTACCACTAACCAATTAAGTTTATTATCAGAAAGTCCAACATTATTAAACAGTTTTTATTTGAATAGTAAATAATAAAAAAGAGTTATTGGGAATTGGAAATTATTTAACAATGCTAAATGAACTGCTTTAAGTCGCTTCAAATAAGCCACATCACTGATTTCACTATCCTACAGATATTGAATAATGAACATTTGCCACCAAAAATTGTATGATTTCCTTAAATGCATCGAACATTGTCATAAAATAGGACCGTTTTAAAATATACTCGAGTTGAATTTATATTTTAATATTTTTGACGGTTCAGATTTCTCTCTTGCAGTGTAAATTAAAACCTATATGCTTTACGAGATTCCAGACAAGAGTTACTTGTAAGAGCACTCGAATTGTAAACTCGTACGAGAACTCGCACAATGTAATAGCTGCTTAAGTCACTAAAGTCACTATTTTTTGGCATTAAAAGTGCTATGATCCCTGAATCGGTAAAAAGGCGACTCATGCAATTTTTTTCAGGACACCTGAACGGGACGGCGAACCAGAACACCAGCGGGACCTTCGCGAACCAGAACAGCAACCACCACCTGAACTCAAACAACGCCGACGATCTGAGATATCACGGCACGGAGTTGGTGATGCTGTACGATTATAAGGCGCAAGCACCGGATGATTTGTCGGTGAGACGGGGCGACTGGATTTACGCAGATCTTACCAACCAGACCGTTGACGGCTGGTTGTGGGCTTACGCTCCCAAAACGCGGAAGTACGGCTTCATCCCGAAGGCGTACGCCAGACCGCCCGCCATGACGAGCCTTTGATTTTTTTTATTGCAATTTCGAGAGCTTTATTAAATTTTATTTTATGGGACAGTGCTTGAAAGTGTCTAAAATTATTTATTATTAATGGACTAAACGTTGCGAAAATTCGATGTGAAAGTGTAATTATAATGTATTTATGAGTTTTTCTATTAATAAGGTTTTTATGACTAAATTTGTTTTTGTGTGAACTTTACGACTTAATCCACTCGATGTTATTGATGTTTCAATTATTTAGCTTTTATTTACAATATATTTTTTTATTAATATTGTTTTATAACAGTCTCCCAATATAAGATTTCAGGTAACTGTTTTTATTTCCACTCCTGACACCTGAAGTCGCCGAATCTACAAGAAGCAACAAGAGATTTGATTCAAAATTCACAAACCGCTTGAAATTTTGGTCGGATTTAGTTCGCAGCCGCAATCTAAGAATTTTGTTGGATTGGATGGAGTGAAGCGGATCGAAGAATGCAGTTAACCATTTAGTGTTTTTACGGATTGAATTGATCCAATCGGATCGAAACATATACTGATTGGCTTAAGTGTTTTCATTGGTAATTTTGTTAGTATTTGTGCGGGGAACACGATGGTGCTATTTAAAATCGATTTGCTCTAAGATTGAAGGAAATAGAAAATTGATAATCGACAAAAACGTCGTAGCTCCGTTAATACTGGACCTTAAAAAGATCTTAAAGGGGTTCGGGAGGGCAGCTAAACCGAAGGAACATGCTAAGAAACCTCGGGTTGTGAAAAGGCCTAAGACACCTTGGGTTTTGATAAGTCTAAGAAACCTTGGGTTTCGATAAGTCTAGAAACCTTGGGTTGCGGATAAGTATAGAAATCTTTGGTTGCAAAAAAGTTTAAGAAACCTTGGGTTGCGAAAAAGTCTAAGAAACCTTGGGTAGCGAAAAGTCTAAGAAATCTTGAGTTGCGAAAAAGTCTAGAAACTTTGGCTTGCGAAAAAATCTAGGAACCTCGGGTTGCAAAAAGTCTAGAAACCTTGGGTTGCGGATAAGTATAGAAATCTTGGGTTGCGAAAAAGTCTAAGAAACCATGGGTTGCGAAGAAGTCTAAGAAACCTCGGATTGCGAAAGGGGCGAAGAACCCTGGGGTTTCGAAAAAGTCTAAAAACTTTGCGTTGCGAAAAAGTCTAAGAAACCTTGGGTTGCAAAAAAGTCTAGAAACTGTGGGTTGCGAAAAAATCAAAGAAATCGTGGATTGCGAAAAGTCTAAGAAACCTTGGGTTGCGAAAAAGTCTAGAAACTTTAGGTTGCGAAAAAGTCTAGGAATCTCGGGTTGCAAAAAGTCGAAGAAAGCTTGGATTTCGAAAGGGGCTAAGAAACCTTGGGTTGCGCATAAGTATAGAAATCTTGGGTTGCAAAAAAGTTTAAGAAACCTCGAGTTGCGAAAAGGTCTATAAACTTCGGGTTGCAAAAAAAGTTTAGGAAACCTCGGATTGCAAATAGTCTAAGAAACCTCGGATTGCGAAGGGGGCTAAGAAACCTTGGGTTGCGAAAAAATGTACGAAATCTTGGGTTGCGAAAAGTCTAAAAAACCTGGGGTTGCGAAAAGGTCCGTAAACTTCGGGTTGCAAAAAAGTCTAAGAAACCTCAGGTTGCAAAAAAGTCTAAAAAACCTCGGATTGCGAAAGGGGCTAAGAAACTTTGGGTTGCGAAAAGTCTAAGAAACCTGAGGTTGCGAAAAGGTCTATAAACTTCGGGTTGCAAAAATGTCTAAGAAACCTCGGATTGCAAAAAAGTCTAAGAAACCTCGGATTGCGAAAAGGGCTAAGAAACCTTGGATTGCGAAAAAGTCTAGAAAGCCAGCTGAGAAAGCCAGAAAGCGAGAAAAACAAATGAAAATTCTCAATGAAACGAGGCTCCTGGAAATTTTATACAGAAAGTACCTATACTTTTAAAAGTGGAACTAGTTAATTAGACGCTAGAGATTCGAATGATGAACAGCAGTTATTTGTGTGTCCAGACACCAAAGTTAAACTTACTATCGCAAATGAGCAATTTAGGGGCCACATCAACGATAAAATGGAACTTTTACGATTTTTTTGAAACGGAGAAATTTAAAGCAACTGCGCAAAGTTTTTCTAGGTTACTTAACTTAACAAACTTTTTTCGCCCACTTGATTTTTGTAGTTAACTGTTACCAATGAACACTTATTTTAAATAAATGACGTTTCGATCCGATTGGATGAATTCAATTCACAAAAAACAGAGCCGTATAAAAGCACTCAGGGTCAGAATAACTTCCACCTTCAATTTGCTTACTAGAAAAATGGTTTATTTTATTAATTTATTTACAAAATCACTCATTTCCAATGAAATATTAAAATTGAATAGCAACAGTAAAACTTAATCGTCATCAAGGTAATAGTGATAAATCACAGGATTCAACCCTTTTAATTTTCCTAGCAGTACATTGGGTTGCCTAACGTTAACTGTTCCATCACTAGAACTGATTAAAAAAATCTTTCTCAACGAAAAACGAGAGGATAGCGATTAGTTTAATAAATCTAAACAGTTAAACACAACGTTCTTTAAAATCCTTACGAGATAATGTTAGTTTACACAAATTCCAATTGGTAGTCTCCGATTTGGACATAGTCAAAATGAATTTACACATCTACAATGATCCTACATTTTGATTCCTTGTTTAACAGTACGAAAATTACATAAAATACTTATTCCTAAAAAACGTGACACGAAATCGTCATAATTGGACACAAACAATATCACTGTCGTTAATTTCGAGCACTTCATGTTCCGGCGTCACATCAGGTCTTTTCGAGCGACACCCGTTCCTCGAATGCTATACCGATATCTCCTGAATTTGAACTCTCTTCTTCACAGTGCCGGCTGATAAATTACTCGAAGTTCGCACAGGGGGTTGGGGTCGTTCCTTCCTCCCCTTCCCGTCCTGCTTCAGCGAGTAGCTCGACGACCCTTTCGGCAAGCTCGCGTAGCAAGGCGGAAGGTCCTGCTTGGTCCGGGTGGGAGAACCGGACGAATCCCCGGGCGTGGGCCGCTGGGACATGGGGACGCTTTCGGAGGACGTGGAGGAGCTCAAGCGCGACGATCGATTCTGTTTCTGTTTTCGGCGGTCCCTGTCCCGTTGGTAGTAGATCCCGGCGAAAATCAGCATGTTCAGGACCAGGAGGAGGCAGCCGACCCCCACGGTGACCCCCAAGGCGGTCGTGTAGCTGTAATAGTGCCGGGTCGCTAATCGCTGGAGGAGCTCCGCCTCGTCTTCGTCCCCGATTGCCACGTCGTCCATTTCGTCGGACGAGGTTGCGTTCGGCACGCATTCAGTCACTGCCCCCGCCGCGAGGTGAGTGTTTGTGATCGACGCCGGGTGCAAGGGGGGCGGCAGGCGCGTGAAGGATTCCGGGCGCACTGGACCTGCAAAAGATATTAAAGGAGCACATTACACAAAAAACTTTTTTTTTAAAATTATTATTTAATGTTAAATTATTGTAGTCAGAACTATTAAAAACTATTTGGTAAAACTCCAATGTAAAAAAATTGTTTTAGAAGATATTAAGACATTTAGAATTGCTTGTGACGTCACTGGGCCAAACTCACCGACGCTCCGTATCTCTCACGTGCAAAAGTTACTCGCTTCGCACAACGATCCATCTACCTAAAAATTATATTTTTAATGCTTCATTTATATGAGACTGTGTGAATGGTTTTGCCAAAGACGATAAAAGAATCAGAA
Organism: Dascillus cervinus; assembly: GCA_949768715.1. NCBI lineage: Eukaryota > Metazoa > Arthropoda > Insecta > Coleoptera > Dascillidae > Dascillus > Dascillus cervinus. The sequence goes on from OX458322.1 coordinate 22,707,423, forward strand.
TTTCAATACGGTGTTTAGTTTTTCTTTTTAATATTAAATAAGACTGTGCGTTCCGTTTCTATTTTATCTAATTGTGCGTAAAGTTGGCTAAAGATATTCTAAGTTTATGACTGTGCCTTTTACAATACTATAAGTGACCCGTCCATAAAAGCAACGAGGTTTGTTGCGCCCTGCAGTGAACCCTCATTATCATCAGTAAAAGTTGATTGCGATTTAAAGTCGTAAATGCAGAATAACTCCGAGTTATTTGCAACAGTAGCGACAAGAACATCGCCGACCAGTTTTTGGATGCAGTGAACCAACGGGACATCGTTTTCCTAATAGAGAAAAATCGCCGAAACGATTTGCATTTTGGTCAGAATTTTGTGAAAGGCAATCATTTCAACCAGGACAAAATGCAAGAATTTGCAATAAACATTTTTTAGAAAGTGATTTAAACTAATCGTTTGTTCTAAGAAAAAAATTTCTACCAAATTCAAAAGAACCTTGTTTAAAAAAAGTGCTGTACCATCAGTACATATTAACCTATTGGCTCAAAAAAAAACATATGAATTGGGTCACATTTTTCCAAAGCTACAGGAAGTTGAGTTTATGACGTGATGTATTTAAAACATCTTTGTCAATAACCAATTTTTCAAACAAATTATTTTGTGTAATGCATGTATTATTACCAATTAAATGTTTTATATTATCATATTCTTGACAACATATAGACTCTTCATCTGTTGGCATAGCTACACATTTTCCACATTTACACCAATTACAAATTCCACTTCGATTTTCGTAATTTATGTTTACACTACTAGGTTCAAAAAAAGCATCAACTTCGTCGTCATCTGTGTATTCAGGTTCAAATAAATAAGGAGTTGTAATAATTAAAAATTAAATTAATAAGTGCAACCAACCAATTTAACAGTAAATACTGACTGATACGGACTAACTGCTATCATCGTGTTTTCTACTAGAATACTATTGCGACCTAAACATTCAAAACATTCAAAACTCCACGATGGTCAGACGTCTTGAAAATAATTGCTTTATGAGCTCTGTCTGGGCGGTAGAAATAACCTTTAGAAGCGCGTAAAAATGGTACGAATAACCGCGCCGTGTCATCGTATTTAATATATTTTTTTAAAACTAGACACTATATTAAAATTTTGGTTGCACTATCGTCTTCAGTACAAAAAAACAGTCTAAATACTCGTAACAAAATTTCGAAAACATTGTTTAAAGGTAAGTAAATGATCGTGTGATGCGAGCAATTTTTCCATATATAAGATAGGGCGCTACGCATAGCTCGGCCCAGTGACGTCACGCGCCGATTTTAAATTTATTATAATTCATTAAATAACCTGAGTAGAAACAAAATACACATACCATTGTTCTTAGAATTGAACGTACTTTTAAATTAAACGAACTTATTTTTTTTGTTATTGTGCCCTTTAATTTCAGACCTTTTTGTACGTTGTTCTTCTGTCGGGAATTACCTGCATAATAATGGGGCTCCCTCTCGTGGAAATGGTGGTGGCGCATGCTGACGTCGTCGTCGCCCGGTTGGTGCAGTTGGGGGATGAGGTTCAACCAAACGGCCATTTTGTGGCCTCTGTAGTGGCTCTTCATCTTGGGTTTTAATGCTGCAATAAAATTAACTCGTTAACTCGAAATTAATGTTGCTCCTCCAGACGGAGGCGTGAATTCTTTTTTGAGTCGCTTGATGAATTGTTCACTTTATTTTTCCTGTTGCGAAATTGACGTCGTTATGTTTACTTCATTTTAACATTACTCTGTTTAATTTATAATTACGAGTCGGCTGGTAATAAAACCGTAACTTGGGAAATGTTAGAAGAGGCCCGCGAGACCAATCGCAAGTTACAAGAAAATGTAAAACCTTCATTTCACAAATAATTTAATAAGTACATTTTATCAAATTAACTTCATTATGAAATTAAGCCGTTTGTGGTTAACAATAATAAGAAATAAATAATTGATTGTATACAGGACATAAATGCAACCGCCTGATCGCTTAGTGGTTGTAAGAAGTGTTGCCTATTCTTATAAATTAGTTCGACTGTATACAGTCTCCTTTTCTAACATTGAACATACAAGATACAGGGCGTCTCACCCAAATATTTTATTTGATACTGACTGTCTCCAAAAAACAAAACGAGTCCATAGCTCTCTTATTTATCGGAACATTTTTGTTATCTATATACCAAGTTAAATGGTTGCAAATAGGCTACAAAATGACCTAACAAAATTATGTATATATAGGTACATTTGCTTAAGGAGAGAAAGGGCATCAGCACTCCAAGAACCCAAAGTTTCCACAGCGAAGGCGACGAAAAAATAATCATCAGAAATTGACTTATATTTTTTTTTCTTAAGATTTTCTGCCAAGTGTGCAGCATATCTTGCAGAAAATTAAGAATTAGTGAAATGAAAAGGGGCAAGTGTATCCGTACAAGTAAAATCCGAAACTAAAGATTTACCCACTTTCCATGAAATAACTGTAATACCATCTGGACGTTTGTCATCATCCCTCAGAATACCATTAGGTTCAAGGATACAAAGGATGTTGGCAGAAGAGAAAGCACGTTTAATAATGTCATTAATACAGTTGTGACGAGAGAGTCTACCAGCACTTTTAATGCACAACAAACCATGATGACCCAACGAGTCTACAGAAGAACCGAACGAGCAGATATGAGGATGACAGAAATTGATGCCCAATCTAAGTGAAATTGCAATTTGTAAAAAGTTTTTTTCTAAAAGAGTACCTAATTTACAAGATGGAAGAGCTTCAAGGCAAGCTCCAGATGCAAGTTCAGATCCAGCTAATAAGATAGCTTTTTGTGTGATATTTGAGGAAGATAATAAATTTTGAAATATTTTCTCACAGATAGGTAAGTCCCAATTTCTTTGAATAGAAAGCTCTTTTGGAAGTAAAGACGAATTAGAAATTTCCTTCCAATAATCAACAGCCTCGTTAAGAGATGTAATTTCAAAATTAGAAAAACTAGAAGGTAGAATGGACATAATAAGTTCACAATTAGAAAATATAGAAGACAAAAAGGCACGCGAGGAAATATCATTTATAGACCTTATACCTAATCCACCAACACGGATTGGTAATTTGGCTTCTAGTCCAAGATCTTACAATTAGTGTAAATGTAATATTCAAATTTTTTTCCAAAGAAGAAATAACAATATTATCCAATTCAAGACACTCATTTTTAAATTTCCAAAAAGGACAACATCTAAGATTATAAGTGAAATTAGGTATCCAAAAACAGTGGCGGAGTAAAAATAAACTAATATGAGGATTAATTTTACACAGATTTGAAGAAAGTAAAGAGAATAAATTAATTTTTTAGAAATAAATGGAGGAATTGCTGCATCGAAAATAGGACAACCAAGAATAAAAAGGTCTTCAACATTACAAACGTGAATACAAGGAGCTAATAATTCGAATCTATCCAAAATTGAAGACTTGTCTAATTCCGAAACATTATTAAGGAAGAAAAGTTCGCATTTATTGAAATTAAGAACCAAACTAATTTCCTTAAATTCGGAAATTATCGTTTCTAAGTCTTGTAAGACATTCAAAGCCTTACCAGCTAAAGAACCATCATCTAAGTACCAAACATTCAATTCTGAATTCAAATTATTAATAATTTGATGAATAGATAAACTAAAAATTGCAGGACCGAGAGGGTCACCTTGTTGACAACCTAAAACGACCTTATATGCAACGTGTCCCGGAAATAATGTCACTAATTTTAACCCGTAGTAGAACTCCTCAAAACAAACATTTTTTCTATGTACCATTTTTTCGAAATCGCAATTTTGTTTTGGCATTTTACCCTCCCTGAAATTGACGAGCCGCCCTGATTTGATAAATCACTGACGGTGATCGTGAATATTAGTTTTTGCTGACTGCATAAAAAATTATTTTTCATTGGATATTCAAGGTATGTGCGTTTTATAATAAATAATATTGTTACTCACTTATTTAAACCACCCGCCGCACATCTAGTCTTTGTTATTGTGACTTGTAAATGCTTGTAACACTTATTTTGAACATACCATTTTTGGTAGTAAAACTTTGACAAGGACTCAAATTATTTCATTTATTTATTAACATAGCATTTTTCAATTTGCATTCCAGAACTTTACAATAACAGCAACGGTCAAATTAATGAGTTGCTGCGTCGACATAACTAAAAAGCAGGGAATGTTTTCTTGCATTGGTTTTTTGTTCTACGCTTATCGGTGTTTAACATTCAGCATTATTATCCATAGGCGGGTAACGAAATAAGAGTCAAATCTGTCAACAATTTTAACTTATTAATCAAAACGTTTACACCAAAAAGTTATTTAAAAAAGTTCTTGGATTTGACGAGTTCTATCACTGGTTAAAATTAATGACATTATTTCTGGGACACGTTGTAAATAATTTCTCTAATTATACCCCTCACTAAATTGTACTTTTAGGGTATGTTACTTTGATTTAAAACAAACAGCAAAATTGAAGAAGTCCTATTAGGAATTTTTTATCAAAAAATCCTGTCAATAAATCCGAAATTTCATTAAAAACAAAAAATGAGTAATTTTTCTTTTAAATAAGTCGTTCTACTGTTCCAACGTCTTGCCATTACAATTAAAATACGTAACCTAAAATAAATTGACGTGAGAGTGCGATTGGTTGCGTACATTCTCTGATTGGCTTTATTATTTTTTTAAATTGAACTAATGGATATTTAATGTTAATATTGAATGTTAAAAAAGACCCGATATAATGAAAACGGAGAAAGAAATATGTACTTCAAATTACTGTTAAGCCGTTGGGAAATTTTCTTGATAAACATGTGGTGGCCCAAATGTTCGATGCGTGTTCTTTCAGGCTGTGCTGATCGAAATTGCCGCATTAAAGTTTCGGTTATACTTTCGCCGGAAAATTGAAATTTTAATTGCATTAATTACTTCGCAACGTCTTGAAATGCATTGTAAACATCAGCAAAAAAAGCAATTTACTCCGGATTTATTGTTTTAATTAGAGGAATCTGAAGTTGGGGCCGCGCCATCGCAAAAGTGAATCTCGCGTAAAATTGAATTTTATAAATTGTGCCAACGTTTATGTATGTACACATAAGTGCCTGCTTTTTCCTATTTTCACGTCGGGCGTGTGTTTACTCGTCAAACAATATTCGAAAGGATTCCAGAAATACCGAAAGCACTTTTATACAAAGGACTGTCACGTATCATGCAACTACACATATTCATTGTGCGATATTCTAAATTTTTCTGGCAGCAGAAAAAACGACTTGCATGCAGTCTAAATAATAAATTCAAATTCAGGCAACATATGGAAATATTTCATTTCGTTCGCTGCTCTTTGTGCGATAGTTTTTTAAATTTATTTCTCGTTGCACTGCAATGGGCTGAAATCGTATTATTTTATCGCTCAAACTTGACGAGTAAAAAACAAAGTTGCGTTTCATTTGATAACCGCACGTAAACTGCGTTCCCTGAATCATTTTACATTCAAAACGTTGAATAAAATTAACAATTAAAACTAGTTTGAAAAAAACTTGTATTATACAGGTTGATTTATACTGAGTGCCCTATATAATTTCACATACTGCGAAGGAGCGTTTAATTCTGAATTAAAAGTCTCAATACATTAAAAAGATTACATTAAATTGCTAGAAGTTATAAGCAATTTAAGTTTCTATTGCAGTTAACTCAAAAAATCAAGTAGGCAACGAAACAACGACTGATAAACAACAGTTTTTTGTGTGCCTAGGCTGGCATGTGCAATTTAGTGGCCACATCAGTGATAAAAAGGAACTTTATTTTATAAAATCAAGAAATTTTAAAATTAAAAAATGTGAGACGCGTATTGGATGAATGAATTACTTCACTGTCTATTTCAAGGTTTTTGTGCGTTAATATTAATTTGGAACATTAATTGTTAGATTTCTTCAACTGTTTTTGACGTATTAATGATTCTAATTTCCAACTGTTTCATTGCTCACTTGATTTTTGTGGTTAACTGTAATAAAAACGTAAAATGTTTATACCTTTTAGATATTTCATTTAGTTAATTAAGACTTTTTTAATTAGAATTAAATATTCCTTCGAATTAAGTTAAGGCTGCGTTATAGTGAAAACCGGCGTCTGAATTAACCCGTTCAAAAATATTAATTGTATGGTAGCCGAAACTTACGTCAGTGTCAAAAATTTAAAGTTGTCTTTTTTAGTTTATTTCTATTTCCCTTCGTCATATTTATTGAACTACCAACGTCTTGCACTTATGCTCAAAAATTTAGTAAACAATAACAATATTTGTTTGTAATTTCAAGTATTCACAAAAGTCTAATTCCCCATTCAGAGAGAATATTATGACAGCCAACACCGCCTTTGCGATGTTGTGTCCTCAGAATCCGTAAAAATTGAACGGTTGTCAGTTTTTCGGTAGTATGCAAATATCTTTTTTGTTCAACTAATTCTTCAAAACTATGAAACTATAAAATTATAAAACTATGAAGCATAGTGCTGAAATTACCGCTGTTCTAAATTATAATAAGTTCACCCATTTTAGCGTAAGTTAGTGGAATATTCCATAAACCGCACCCTCTTTAAATAACTACAGTTCTTACAAAAATTGCGATTTTGTAAATTTGAAAAATCACCACTCTAGACAAATGCTGTACCTAGATAATACAGAAAATATAACTCAGTGCAGTACATCATAAAAAAAGTATTTGAAATCATAAAAGGTAACATATTCATGCAGTTTTTGTTACTATAACACAGCCTTAAGGAAAAAGTACAGTCAAAAATTATAGTCAATTCACCAAGCAAAACATGGAAGTACGAAAAGATCTTCCCCTCTTTAGGAGTGCGTTATTGCTACTATTTTCTGATAGTCTTTTAGCTCTGATTTCGCTTTGTAGATGGCACTTCCCAGTTACCGAAAAATCCACTGAGGCGCCACGTTCACCGTTCACCTGACACCATCAGAATTCAAAATGAAAAAAGTCAACAAACTGTTAGGTTGTTTATACGTTGTTTCCAGACTGGTTCGATAACGTTCAGTTATTTTTTGACCTAATTCAAGTTTCAGCTTTTGGTTGTTTTAAGTTTTTTATAAAAAAACTGTTGATTCAGATGTTTCCAAAAAATACTGCTAATTTAATTAAGTGTAGAAAAAACTAACAGTAACATCTGCCTTCCCCTACCTCCCTCTCTCTCCCCCTGACAGCGCTGCGGCATCCCACTCTGATCCCTGCCTTCTCTCTCTCTCTCTATGTACCGCGGATTGGGGCGCACGTTATACATAGTCGTCTAATGACAATTTAGCGTCTCACACCGAAGCGTCTTATTACACTTTTTGCCGGTTTGCTATCGCCGTAGAATGGCGAAAGAAAAAGTTTTTAATTGTTTTTTTTCTTCAAAAACGGCATAACAGATTTTGGTTTTTTATTTAAGAATTATCTATAATATGTCATTTGCCACATGTGGTATCTAGGAATTTGTTTTCCAGTTATTGGGCATTTGAAAAAGTTATGTTGGTGAATGGTACAAAAATTGCCATTGTAGCTCAAATATTAACAAACTTACCAATAGTGAACACTTAATATACGTCAACCTGTATTCTGCAAAGTTGCCACAATGTGATACTATTTGATAAATTTTCCAGTGAGGGTCGGATAGATCCCTTGGAGGTCGATGTTTCGTCATAATTCTAAAAACTTACAACTTAATAACATAAAATATTGTCGTACAATGTTAGGCACTTTAAATGTCAACCACTAAATTGGACAAATACCAATCAGTTAATTAACTGTTCGATTTTACAATACGATTATTTGATTAGTTAAAAGGTTCATTTTTATTCAACCCAAGCTCACGCTTTAACCAGCAAATTAATCGGCCGTTAAATGTCGTCATGTTCTGCAGTGAAATGTCACCAGCGCAGATATTATCAAAAGGAAGTGGAGTGACAAGTATCGGAAAAGTTTTCCAACAAGACCAACTAAAACGCCGGAAATATCTTTCACCTTTTATCAGAAGGAAGTTTGCCCTATTACGTTACTTTGCAGTCGCTCTGTACGCTACAAGGCGTTTTTTCTATTTTCTACGTAACAAAGCCAGACGGAACGCGCCCCGATTGATCCGAACAATTTGTCATTGATCTGACAGGGCGCTATAATTCGGCCGGCTAATGGGCCGACCGGGATTCGTTTTTCTCAGCAATATTAATCAACGTTTTTTCCTCTCCGGAATTTGTTAAACGCCAAATGTTTGCGGCTTCCTCGGGCTTTGCGTTTTAATTCTTACACCTCTTCCCTTAATTCGCGAAGACATAAATTATTTAGAGAGCACTCCGTGGGCGGCGTTCGTACAAATTGCGCCCCAAATAACATCCGCGAAATTTTTCCTCGCACACAATTAAATCGCCTCTTAAATACAGTTTATCCGGCTCGAATTTCTGTTTGCCTTCCAACTTACCTATGCTCAAGTATAATTGAGTTCCGGTCTCGTAGGGTTCCCAAGTGAGTCCTCTGTATCTCGTCTTCTCTTTGAACGTGCCGTAATCTTGTATTTCTTTATGCGCACGGGGTCCGTTCGGGTCGCCGCTCTTGGCGAAGTTGCTGAAGAAATTCAGCACCGCCTCGGCAACACCCATGTCTTGTCTGCTGAAGTTCTGCGGGAAAAAAGACATACCGCCGACTAGCGGCATCCCTAATATGTACGCCATATCTTCGCCTCGAACGCTGCCTAATCGCTGTCGGAAACAAAAATTGAAAATTGATGAGCTTTTTATATTACACAGAGAGAAAAGAAGTGAAAATTTTGTTAATAACAAGGCAACTTCGTTAACTATTAACAAATATTGATTGATATTTGGCTCACCAAATGTTTATTTACGATTAACTGACAGTTTATAAATACGATTTTAATTCGCTTATTTTACTTCTAACACATTGTTATTTATAATAAAGTAAGCAATTATTAAAAACAAAACAGAATTTGGTAATAGTTAACACACGTTTAGTGACAACAAATAAATGTATTATTCAGTCTTAATTTTGCTTTATTTTGGAGGAATAGTTGTTTATTAATAAAAAATAATGTATATTAAAATCAAATAAATATTTGTTATTAATAAATATTCTCTCATAAATATTTGTTAACATTAAATATACGTTTAATAATAGGAAATAATAATACAACCAAGATTTATTAATTATTTAAATCATTTTAATATAAGTTGTTTTTTACTTATGAATTTCAGTTAACAATTAAATTAGCATATTAATAATAACAAATAATATGCGGGAAATATTTACTATAAACCCTTCATTATTTATTAGTAAATATTTTATAAATTGGATTTTTAATAATAATCTCATATTAAACTGAAAGTTTTTATTTAAAATGAATAAAAATATTTAAAATATAATAAAATAAAATAAACATGAAACAAAACTTATTCCTATAAATAATTTAAAAAATATTAGAGGATCATTCAATGTGAAATGTATTAGAAATGTTTGTAAAATGTCTAAATAATACAGTTGTTGTCGTTATAGATACCTATTAATATTCTTGGTTCATGCAGGAAATAAATTTACGTCCATCACCGATTAAATGAATATGTGTGAGAAAAGTGCAACAAATATATTTAAAGTCAATAATTTATTTAGAAGTGGAAAAACCATCATCAGTCACTTCATATGCTTCAAAATCTTTATCAATACGATTACAAACAATTGTTTTATATATTAAATAGATTTGTTTGTCACCAGTGTACAATACATTAACAACCTTTCCAAAAACTGGTTCACCATATACGTCTCGATTTACTTGAACGATTATACCTTTTTTAAAAATGATGGCGTGTTCCATATTATTATTTTAATGCACTTCTCAACACTACAGAATATCGCAAAGAAATGATCTGGCTGTTAATGCAAACATCCGGTTCAATTGTAAAATTAGCATTTTTATCTTAGACAACTTACCTTTTCAACAAATGAGTATTTATTTTTGATAAAAATGTACAAATGTATTTTCTTTCACGAACGACCGTTTTTCAGCTATTTCGCTGCATTTTATGGAAAAATTAAAATAGACATTTTGTTGCTGTGAGCGTCTAGTTTTCAATTCTGTTTTTAAAATTTAAATTAGACAATCACAAGAGTATCCAGCCCTCCGCGAAAATATCGCAAAAAATATTGAAATGGTGATTGTGCAAAAACTGATAGTCCGACAGGGTCGAGGTTTTGCACACATATATACATATAAGAGTCTATTTTCGTGCAAAGTTTCAATTTTTAAAATTAAAAAATTACGAAATTGTGAATTTTTTAAGAAAACACCGAATTTTCCGTATTTTCCGGCTTTTCTCCGGTTATAATTATCAAATTGGGCCATTCTAACTTTCATTCTCTTTATAATTTAATTCTCTCTAATTGTTGTATTAACATCATTAACATTGCTTCATTAGTTTCCATTTTACAAGCAAGAAACTAAAAAAACGCAATTTTTTGTTGAAAATTGTTTATAACAAATTAAAAATTATGATTCTCGAAATATATATAGTGGACCCTGTGATGTCGATAATGAAAATAAAAACAAGAACCTTATAATCACAAAAAATTTTATATAAAATAAAATTACTTACATAGACGCGTTTCGGTGGCTATGCCACCATCTTCAGTACATCATTAGTACATCAGTAGATGTACTGAAGATGGTGGCATAGCCACCGAAACGCGTCTATGGAAGTAATTTTATTTTATATAAAATTTTTTGTGATTATAAGGTTCTTGTTTTTATTTTTATGATTCTCGAGTTGGAAATTATGCAGAATTCATCTATTAACTGTCTTTGACAAAATCGCACAGTCGGTTTCCAGGTAGTATTTATGTTAAATTATGACATTTATTTTGCTCTGTTGCTTGGCCTATATAAAGCCTTATCAGTGACTATTGTAAGTTTTCCAGTACATTACAATCTTAATAAGTAATGACTGAAAGGTGTAAATACAGTAGAAGCCGCTTAATTGGTTGGTGTACTTGCGCCATCTATTCATATTTTTGGAGTAAAGCCTAATAATATGACATTAACAATCTGAAAGTTACAAGAAATTCAACTTTTTATTACAGTTAATGAAAAAAATCAAGTGGGCAACGAAACAGTTGAAAATTATACTCTAAAACAGTTGTTAAATTGCCCATTCGTAACCTCGGTGCCTAGGCACACAAATAACTGTTGTTCATCATTCGTTGTTTCATTGCCTTCTTCATTTTTTGGTTAACTGCAATAAAAATTTAAATGGCTTGTATCTAATTATTTAATTTAATAATTTAATAATACAGTAAAACCTCGATAGAACGGACCTCTATTTAACGGACTTCGGATATAACGGACAAAAAATCCGGTCAAATGTAAAAAAATTAAAAACGTCCTGTTAATATTATTTATGCTTAAATTCAAGTGTCGCCGCATGTAAACAATTTTTAGTGGCCATGATAATCACGTCATACGTCTAGCACTAGAATTTGAGACATAATGCTCGTAGACTGCAGCAACGTCACTTCACGACGAGTGTCCGAAGACAATTAAATAGACTTTTGTTTGTGTTTTGTATTTTTTATTTATATCTAAATAGTGTATTTTAAAAAAAAGATTTTTGATTTATTTTAAACCTATTTTTATATAACGGACTTTTGGCTTTAACGGACACCCTCTCCCCCCAATTAGTCCGTTATATCGAGGTTTCGCTGTATTGTTGTCTCTCATCGAATCATCTAAAAATATATGAGCAATTTCATTTAAATTTTTTTTTGTGAATTTCTCAAAAAGTTCACGTTCAATTGTTTTTTTGCTTTAACCGAGGCGATCAGCTGAAAAAGCAACAATTCTTTTTCAATTTAATCGATTTTGTAACTCCAATACTAACCCAGTACAATTAAGCAGCATCTACTGCACTGTAAAATGGTACTTTACAGCCGCACAATTTTGACACAAACGCTATTTTACAATAAATACAGATGTTTTCATAAATGTTATGTTGCATTACACGAATAAGACTAGTTTCAGGTTAATTAAGTAACGACATGTTTGTTTGTTATTTGAATTTTAACTTCTGAAAGATAGTACCAAATAATATTACCAAAAAGAATATAATTGAGATAGCACGTTTGGGGCGGTAAAATTTAATTAAACTTTCACCTTTCACAAAATTTGTGCCACGAATATAAATACTCAGATTCTTCAGTTAATTAAGGGACGTCTTGCGAAATTTAATTGAAGTTTAACCGAACGTAAAAATGTTTGATAAGTGTAAAATGATAATGTGAACCCCAATAAAGAAATATAATTTATGAATTTAACGTTACGTTGGCCTAGAATTTTATTTTTTATAAACTGTCAGTTTAGTGCATAAAAATAATTGAAACGTAGTGCAGAGACCTAATAGCCTAAGGGCCGGTTGTTCAGTGGCCGTTTAAACACAAAATAAACTTAAGGAAGAAAGGAGAACTTAGCAATTGCGTTGGCAATGCCAAAAATTCGAATTAATCTCAACTTCACTTATGTTTTAAATTGACACATGCTTAAGTGGGGTTATGATAGTTGGTAATAATCGAAATTTTCGGCATTGCCAACACATTTTCCCTAAGTATACAGTGCACGCCAGATAAATGGAATAAATTCATTATCTCAATTATTGTGCAAATTGAAAAAAAATCCCGAAACACGTCATTTTACATTTGACAGCTATATACCGTGTCTTTATTGTAAAATTGAACATACAACGTAAATATCCCTGTTCAATTTAAAAAAAATATATTTGTCACTCGGTCAATGTTTCGCAACCAACATGTCAACTTAGGTTATGTATTATTAAATTGTAATGGTCAGACGTTAAAACAGTAAAACGATTTATTCAAAAGAAAATAATGGAAAATAGAAATGGAAATGGTAAATGGTAAATGGAAAATGGAAATGGTAAATGGATATGGAAAATGGAAATGGAAAATTGAAAATGGAAATGGCAATGGTAAATGCATATGAAAAATGAACATGAAATATTGAAAATGGAAAATCGAAGATGAAAAATGGAAAACGTAAATGGAAGTGGTAAATGGATATGGAAATGGAAAATTGAAAATGGAAAACGGAAATGGTAAATCGAAAATGGAAATGGTAAATGGATATGGAAAATGAAAATGGAAAATTGAAAATGGAACTGGAAAATGTAAATGGTAAATAGATATGGAAAATGGAAAACGGAGATTGGAAATGGCACATCGAAAATGAAAATGGTAAATGGATATGGAAATGAAAAATTGAAAATTGAAGATGGAAAACTTAAATGGAAATGGTAAATGGATATGGAAAATGGAAATGGACAACTGAAAATGGAGAACGGAAATGGCAAATGGAAATGGTAAATGGATATGAAGAATGGAAAATGAAAATTGAAAATTTTAAATTTTCCATTTCCATTTTCATTTATTTATTTTAAATGAATCGTTTTACTATTTTAACGTCTGGCCATTACAATTTAATAACACATAACCTAAAGTAAATTGACGTGATTGCAAAACATTGATTGAGTGACAAAAATTTCAAATGAAGTATCACAAGTTTCTACTTCCTATTTAAAAATTTGCGGGTTGCAACTGACACTTAAAGAGGGTTGAGGTTGGGGATGAAATTTTCACTTTACAGGATACCGTGCGATAGACTAAAAGTGCACAATAATTGAGATAATAAATTTATCTACGATCATTATATAATATAACTATTATTGATGTGAAACCTCTACTCAAAATTGCCATTTTATCCATCGATAAATTAAAGAGAGCTTCTTATTGGTTCCCAGCCATGGGTAAAATTGACAGAAATTTTATCCATTGGGACTTCGACCAATGAAAATTAAAAATATTGTGATTTCTATTTTACAACATTGCCACGTTGGTAACAGTTTACATTAATTGCAACAACATAACCAAACAAAACTAAAGTAATTGACAGGAAAACGTACCAAAGTATATTAATAGTGAAATTCGTGATTTCCTTTTCTGAAAATATTGTATTAAGTTAATTTGTGATGCTTGCAGAAAAATATTCATGTTTTTCTTTTTGGACAATGTAAACTAACTGTCGTAGTGTCATGTTCAAAAATTAAAAATATTGAATTATTTTATTATTTTGTATGGATGATCGTAGATAAAGTATAGTATTATACTCGCAAGTAAAGGTTTTTATCCACGAAATCGTGGATAAAAACCTTCTTTACTTGCTCATGTAATAATATACTATTATCTACGATCATTATATAATATAAACATTATTGATGTAAAACCTCTACTATAAATTGTCATTTTATCCATGGATAAATTAAAGAGAGCTTCTTATTGGTTCCCAGCCATGGGTAAAATTGACAGACTTTTTATCCATCGAGATTTCAACCAATGAAAATTAAAAATATTGGGATTTTTATTTTACAACATTGCCACGTTGGTAACAGTTTGCATTAATTGCAACAACATAACCAAACAAAACTAAAGCAATTGACAGCAAAACGTACCAAAGTATATTAATAGTGAAATTCGTGATTTGTGAAGCAGTTTTTCGTGACCAAAAAATTTAAAATGTTGGAAGAAGAAAATGAAATGTTTTATACGCAATATCGCAACGACTGCAATAGAAAATCTACCACAAAAATCACGGCACAAATTTATTGGACAAGCTACCTTTTTATTTCAGAAATAAGGTTTCTGTAAAGGTTAAACTTTTTTGCTACCCTTCAAAGCGACATCTATGCTATACCTATTCAATATTTTAATACTCGGTGAATATTTTACAGGTTTACAGGTGTGTCCAATAACTGGCCTTTTGTGTAATAATTGTTTAAAAACATTATAATTTTGTACATAAATAAATCCTATAAAAATTAATCATACCATTCTTTGGCTAATTCTTTAAGGATTACATCTTGTTAATTTAATTCTCTGGAATGACCTCTTATGTCAAATAAAATAATATCAAAGATAGTTATTCTCTTAAGTGTCCAATAACTATCGGGTTTACCCTACTACTTCTTTTTCTGAAAATATTTTATTAAGTTATTGTGTGATGCTTGCAGAAAAATATTTATCTTCTTCTCTTTGAGCAATGTAACCCAACTGTCGTAGTGTCATGTTCAAAAATTAAAAATATTGAACTAAGAATTTGTTTTATTATTTTGTATGGATGATCGTAGATAAAGTATTGTATTATACTATTATTCCATTTGGCTGGCGCGCACTGTATATTATATTCTGATACTTGAAGAACTAATGACAACGTCATTAATTAATATAACCTTAAACTGTCAGATGTAAAATGCGGATGTCACCATTAGTGCCAACTTAAATTAAAATGACACCAATTATTTCAGATGCTTTAGATGATAGAACTTTTACACGGGAATAATCCTGCAACGGTTGAGAAAATTTTGAATTCGTTTAAGTCAAAGCTGGTTGCGAAAAGCTCCCGCATTACTTACCTGCGGATAATCGCTATCTCTCGTCTGATAGCCGAAGTGAAAAAAGTAAGTTTTTGCGCCTCGCCTGGCGTGAAGGTATCCGACACGCACTAAAGGAGATACCGTGTGACCGTCACTAAGAGCTTCCATTGTGGAATCCCTGATATTAATAGGATGCTGTATGGGCTTATCCCAGTCCGTATACTCGTTCCTAACGGCGGAAAAAATCTCATTCAAGTGGTACACATACGCGTTCCGGATATAAGTCCGCAGCACTCGGCTTCTCTCCTCCTCCTCGAAACCGTACTGGATATCGTTCGCACTGAAATCGTTGTAACTTTCCGTCGTCGTGGTTCCCAGCAGCACTTCGCACGTGATGAAGTTCTCGCTGGCGTGCTCCATCGCGAACGCGGGGTCCGGCGTCTGGGCGTCGAGTGGGAGCGACGGCGCTATCCGCGGCATGAACCGCGCCGTTTCGAGCTGGGCGTCCAACAGCGCCTGGACAGGCCTTTTAAAAAAAGCATAAAAACGGGCAATTTTTTTTATGGGGAGGAATTACCTCGAGCGCAGACAGGGAGCGATATCTTCGTTCTCACCGTCAGCCGAAGATAGACAGCCTGTCTGCTGACCCACGCTAATGCGGATGCTGTCAGGATGGTGAATGGTTGCCCAGGGACTCAAGGCGGTACCACTCAGCAGAACCACGCGATGGAAAAGACCTAACGTCAATAAAAATGCACCTCAGTTTACACGAACGCATCGGGCGAGTAATGGATGTACAGGGTGAGTTAAGTTTTACCGCCCCGGCCATAATACCTATTAAAGATTGAAGGGAAGTATGCAATTTACATGTTACATCAGTTGAAGTTTACACTTTCGATTAGTGCTACAAGTTTTCCAAATCATTTTTATTTGAAGCCAAAAAAGTAAAACAATGAGTTTCGGGTAAAATTTCCATGTTTGGTATTTTATTTCAAAATTTGTCAAATTATTCGTAGCATTGTTAATTGCAATTTGATTAGTTAAAAAATTATTACTTTTTGAGTTAAATCAAATTTAACATAATGCACGGAAAATACTTTTATTTATGACTTTCCAACAATGGATAATACGGTCTACCACGTAACAATACCTGATGATCGACCCATAAAACTGAAGGGAACGGCGTTTTAGTTGTTGCCAGACCCGTATTCTGGAATTTGTGAGAAAAATAAAATAAGTTTTTAAAAGGTAAATATTAAATTTATTTTATAAAAGATGCTCATAGTGATGCCGCATTACCCATAAATTAAAAGCATTTCAAGCTTCTCAGCGACTGAGTATTGAAATGGCATGATTATACCTGAACTAAACACAAATGTTCACTATTCCACAAAACAAAGTTTTAATTTTCACTTTTTACCAACGATGTTTAAGTGTTGGAAGATTTGTTGCAAATGTGAATGTTTCTTTATTCACAAAGTGACCTAGGGTTGTGACCAGAGTTTTTAAACTTTGGGTGAATTAAGCAATTTATTTTATGGGAAGGTTCAATAACCGATAGGTATATTGACTTTGCAGACGGCCAAATTAAAACACAAAATTGTAGACAGATATACTAACGAAAATTAGAAGCTGGTAAACGATTTTCTTATCAAGTTTAAAGTCTAATATTCCAAAAAATAGTTTTTATTATGATTATAATTACCGTGTAGCTGTTAGTTACGATGTTGTGAACTTTTAAAGAAATAGCGAATACCCTTATTCCGGTCCTGTAAAATGTAACGTTGCACTTTTTAGCTTAACTTTATCACTGTCATAAATAATCAGCCAAGTACCCAAAACCAATACCATTGTTAGGTGAACTGGTCAGCTTATGTCGTAAATCATTTAAAAAAATACCCTCTAATACGGAAATGGCTTTATTTAATGAACCCAAATTAGTAAATTTATTTCAATTACACTAAATTGTGTGAAAATATTTTACTGTTCATACATAAAAAGAACTAATAAATTGAGCAATTAGTAATTGAAAGAAAGCCAAAATTTTACCTGATTAAAAAAAAAGATTTTTTCTTGGTTTCTATGTACCTTAATAATATAAAATTACTCATGCAATTTATGAGAATTGAGAAATTATTTTAAAGGCCTATTTTGCCACGGGCGGTAAAACTTAACTCACCCTGTATATCAAATAATAAAAAACAATTTCAGCAGTTTCTTAAAAGTTTTTGCTCTAAGCGTTTCTTGGCCACTTTGAAAATTTTAGGAAGGGAATCATTTTGCTGATGACATTAAGTGTTTCGAAAACCGTTTAAGCTTTGCTTAAAGAATTTTTGCAATATTACTGGAATGCAAAAAATAATTAAGATTGAAGGATAATCCTTGTTTGTCGCAGTGCGGATAAAGTCACGTAGCACTTTTAAAAAGTTTAATAAAATTAGTTACCACATCACAATCAATTGAGTCTTTTTATGTAAAAAACAAATCTTTGGACTTTTTTAACTCGATTCACTTTGAATGCTCAGCTTAAAGTATTTGTAACAAAGTGGAGTATTATGTAATATGGCAAGAGTCGACGCTTTAATCTCTAAGGGTTGGTATTACAATTGAAAAATTTTAGTTAAGAAAATCTTTTTTACTTCAAAATTGGCCCAACATCGACTTACATTGTCACAGTGTATTCAACAACTCTTTCATTTATTGAAATAAATGAATTCACACATTGAATCACCGATGTAAGGAGATACATAAACCCCTTTCAATCTTGTCTTCAGCATTTGTCATTCTCCTGGCATAAGTGAGGAGCTCACATGCAAAATCGACTATATCCAATTGCAATAAGGGCAATAATCAACAAAGTGAGTTCTGTAGTATTGCACTTTAAAATTACAAACAAACCTATGGGAAGTATTATTTATGTCAATTTTCTTTATATTCTGTTCGCTGATTAAAATTAGTCTAACGTCGACTCTTAGTCATAAAAATAAACGAATCCATACATTGAATTAATGTAAAAGATTGTTGAGTCGATAAACAATGGATTTTTACATCAAATGTTTTAAAAGAGTTTTAATGCAAGGATATACATATTCCCCTTTCAATCTTGTCACCAGCACTGCAGTCATTCTCCTGGCATAAGCATTTCGATTAAAATTTTGACGAATCAAAAAGTTACGAACGTTGTTGTGATTGTTATCGATTTTAGTACTAATTTTATGGCAAGTTTGAAAATTATGAATCATTTTTTAACTGATCACTCTACTGGCATACTTAATAATTGCTACAAACAAATATAGTTTTCGAAGGTTATTTTAATTTGTGGCTCTCATAGTTTTCTACAAATACAAAAAAAAATCCAAAGCTACAAAATTTTAAAAATACAAACAACCCAACAGGAAAGCTTCTAAAATAATCATTCTCTTGGTTTATACTAAATATGTTATTCATAAATAAGGACGTCCAAATCGAAACACATTATTATATATACCGGGAGATTATGTTATTTAAAAAAAAAAAACGCTATTACTATTGATAACTATACTGCCCTGCTTAGGAAGAAGGCAGTAACTACAAAAATATGAAATTTGAGATATGGGTATTATTTGATTCGTACGTAATTTATAAGGCAAAAGCAGTTACTGCTTTCTAGCCAGCGTAGTACTCGATAAGTTCGTGCAATTACTGCCTGTGATGGTTACTGCTTTATTATTAATAATATTTCAGTAAATGTATTTAAAGGGGTCGGATATGAAAAAATTGAAAAAACGCAATTTTTTTTATTTTTGTATATTTAATAACTGCATTGTTTTCTGACCAAAACTATCTAATCCGAGAGTTCTACGATTACTAAAAGCGCTCCAAATTTGGGGACACAGATAACAGAGTCGTGTAATTTACATGGAGCGTCAGTTAGTTTTTCGTTTCTCCTGAAAAGTAGACTTTTTTCCACTTAGGTACATTTTTCTACAAAACGGATAAAGCTAGAGCCTTGAAACTTTTTTGTGTCATAAAACATGTATATCTGAAGCGATGGAATAGAGGAATTTTAAAAATTATTTCTGAAACTTGCTTAAAAAAATGCTTCAGTGTAATTTTTTCTTTTTTTTTGAATAACGACTTTTGAGTATAAAAAGTAAAAAAAAATGAGAATCCTTTATTCAATAGGTCGGAAAGACGTGCAATGCAATGTGCAAATGTGTGCAATGTGTGCAAAATCTGGTTGAAATCTGTTGAACGGTTCTCGAGAAAAGTATACTTATGTAATACACTGATCCTTATGGAAGCTACGTAGTGTACCCGACCCCCTTAAATAATTTTAAAATGATTAAAAAAGGTTTTTATCTTATAAATAGATTAACTAGTTGGTTTTATACCAGACAGAAACAAAATCGAAGATATTTAGGCTGAACACGTAGTTCATCTAAAGAATTTTATTAAACTACGATTTTCTCGGATTTCATGTTTTTGTAGTTACTGCATTCTTCCTAAGCAGGACAGTATTTATAATTATAGGCAACTAACATTACAGGTCGCCAGGTAATTCGATAGCCGCAATTAACAACATTGTAACTGACAATTTGTCGATTTTCGCTTTTTTTCACATTTGATATCTTGGGTGTGATTTACATGATTTAGTAAACTCATTATTTTTTATTTTTTGTTTTATTATAAAAAAAATCAATTATTATCTCATTGTATCTGCAATAACGTACTTACCAACAGACAAAACATGGTAAAGAATTTTACTGAAATTTAATGCGTGACCTAAAAATTGTAACAAACTGTACCTTTCTAAGAACTAACAAATTTACTTAAGGGCGGCCCAAAAATGGTGGGGGTTTGACAATTTTATTCCACAGTCCAAATGTTTCTAAGCTAAGAAAGTGTAATAATTTTTCTGCTTCATAGATGGCCCGACAATATCAAAAGAAACATCAAATCTATTTTTAGAATTTCTGGGATGGGAGACGGGGTATTTGCGTCCTTGTTGCACAGTGACGTTACTCGTAGAACAAATCCAAATACCCATTGAACTGAATTACACATAAAATTGAATTAAATTTGAATGGTTGAATTTTTTTTAGAAAAAAATGTATTCCTCTAATCAAAAAAGAATAATCGCTAGTAATACCATAAGAAGACACCAATTTAGACACACAAATTAAACATTTTAACCCTTTAAGGACGGAATTTATTTTCGGTTACAGATCCCATGGGATGTAGTTAGATTTGTGTCGCGAATGTGCGACATTCGGGAAAACTGCTTCTTTTCTAGTGTGACGCGTATGGGCGACATACGTCTTTAAAGGATTAAAAAACAAACACAAGCTCAACATTATAAAAGGCTGAAATTTAAGAAAATTGAACAGGAAAATTTTAAAATTGTCATTGTTTAAGCAGGTCAGTGGTCCCTAGCAACCAGAATTGACGTACAAATCGTCCCTAGAGCGACGGGCTCCAGCCTTGAATATCGCAAATTTTCTAATTCTTTTGTGCTGTGACAAATTTTATGATGGTTATAAATTTCTTATTTTAAAAGCTTTTAACTGCGTCTTTAGGAACTACATATTTGACAGTTTAGTTTGAAAATCGTTTTACATATTTTGTCCCACTTCGTTGATTAAAAATTCAAAACCGGCGCTTGGTATTCTGGCAAAATTTTTAAAATTTCCGTCACACCGCAATTCATCATTAACCCTTTGAGTGACAAGGAGCGCAATCGCGCTCGTCAATACAGTCCGAAAATGCCAGGAGCGCGATCGCGTTTTTGCTTCCACACTAACTAATACGATCGATCTCTCTTTCATACTTATCGATTCTTGTTTATTGTTTTTGGAATTGGCAATTTTAGCTAATTCTCTAAAAATCACTTTGGCACTCAAAGGGTTAATTACAAAACGTAACAATGTCGTCGGCTTTTAAATCGTTGATAATGTCGCTGCCCATTACCACTGTATCGCTTTCGAGACCTTAATAATGGGCAAATCCAAAATCTTTTCTTTTCTTTTTTCTGTGCACCACTTAAAATTACATATCCTGCAGCCGCGAGAAGAAAGTCTTTCTGATTTACCATTGCTTTGACTAAATTTTTTTTGTATCAACCGATTATGCAAAACACAGTTTTCCCAGAAGCTTCATGATTTAAGTACTTTATTACCTCCCATAAATAAATGCATTCGAACTTACCTACCTGCGAAAGTTGTATGCCAGATGTTTCAAATATCGTTCAACGAAATAAGATTCATCATATTATTTATGGCGTTGAGTGACGTTTATAGATAATATGTCAATATATAAATTAAATTGCAAAAAGGTGCAAAATTTTCTTACCGAATACCACTGGACGTTAAATTAAAATCCGAAAATTTTTTCTCGGATATGAATATTTTAAGAAAATTATCCCTCGCCTGGGGCTCGGAATAATTTTCAAAATATTCATACCTTCGAAAAAAATTCCGGAAAAAATTTAACCTCTAGTGGCATTACTAGTAGGCCAAGCAATAAAGCATTTTTTCATGCCATAAATACTACCCAGAAACCGACTGTGCGATTACATAAAGGACAGTTAGTAGATCAATTTGGCATAATTTTAGACTCGAGGACCATAATTTTTAATTTGCTATGAACAATTTAGAAGAAAAAATCGTTTTTGTTTTAGTGTTTTGCTTGTAAAATGGAAAGTAATGAAGCAATCTTAATGTTGTCAATAGACGAATTGTAGAGAATTAAATTACGAAGAGAATGAGAGGTCGAATGTCCCGATCCAATAATTAGAACCGGAGAGAACCCGGAAAATCCGGAAATTTCAGTGTTTTTTAAAAAAATTCACAATTCCCACATTTTTTTATTTTAAGAACTGACAACGCATTTTGCTAAGTTTATAATGAGAAACTGTTCAATTAAAAGAAATAATATTAAAAAGCTGTATTTTTTATTTAAACATTATAAAATAACCTTTTGAATACCACTTGAGAGTGCGAATTAATTAGGAAATAATTTTACAGTATTTTCTCTAACTTGTTGCCATTCTCGAGCCCTACGGGCTCTCGTATCTATTCTCTGGCAACAAGTTCTCGAAAATCTGTCAAATTATTTTCAATTTATTCTCACTCTCTTGTGATATTACTGATGAAAATAAGAACACTGGATTACATATGTAAATTCACGCGCCTACTCTAGGGTTAAATATCCGGGAAAGACGTCGAACTGCTAGTAAATTTATAATCGTACCCTCTGGTGGATGGTATCCAAACTTTCTCAGCTAATGCGTCGGCCATGTTTTCACGGAACTGTAAACTTGAATCGAAAAATGTACTTCGAATCGAAAATATTAGGAATTGAACTGGAATATTGAGTAAACTCCGTTGGCGGCAATTTTTTCTATGACCTAACACCTCTATCATTGAATTTGAAGATAACATATAACTGGTTTTTGGTTGTGTTAAAACATCAAATAAACTACTACACGGCCAATGAATTATAATATGAATACCATTCTGACCAAGTTTGACGCATTAATTTACTAATAATATTTCTTTATAAACGATATGTTTGATAAAACGAGTGTAATTTACATTATACGAGGGGTATGCATTTGAACCGTGGTGACATCTATTATTCACTTTAGTGTAATGGCCGGTCTTAAATAAAATTGTACCAAAGCTTACAATGTTGTTGCAGGGGTAATATATTCTTTTACGCTCTTTCATAGGAATGTTAATGATTCTTACAATGTTATTCTTTGGATTCCTTTAAGATTTATTAACTTACAATGTTCTTGCATCAATGGTTATCGGACTAAACGACGACTACGCACAATTACAATGTTGTTTCCCACTTAAAATTCGGTAACATCGAAACACGGTAGTTTGATTTTATTAGTATTTTGTGAATACGAGTGAATTGTATTGTTAGTAAAACAATATTGTCATGTTTTCGCGTGGAAGGAAAATTTTGGAGTTGCTACAAAATCAACACGGTAAGCAAGACTTATTAATTATTGCATTGGTTTAACCTAACCTCGTTATTTTAAATCAGACAACCGCCTAAGGCAACACCTTGGCGCTTGGAAAAATGAGTATAAATATAATTTTTTTTGACGCAGTTATTAAAATCATAAAAGTCCTACGCTACATTTTAGATAATATAAAGAATACGTGGTACAAGTTTTATCAAAATCGGTTGAGTAAATTTCCAGATATCTTGAACACCAGTTTGAACAAAGTACCCGAGATGCGGCCGTACTTTGCTGCGCTCACTTCAAATTGCTAGAACTCCGAAAATAATTTGAACTTTCAAATGGTTAAGCACTTAAAATATCCTGCAAAGTATAAACAATAAATCTAGCCGAAAAGGAAAAATTGATTTTCTGAAAATCTCAAGGTGGTGTAACTAATAAGATTTTGTTCTTCTTCAGATATTTCCGAAGATTCGAATATTAATAAAAATGATTCCCCGTTATCAGTAATACTACTACAATATTATATCGTATTTTATTATAATTATTGTTATAAGCAGCCTAAAAAGTTGCAATGTATTGGAGCTTACAATATTATTACAACAAATTTCAAAAAGTAAATGGGTTGTAAAACATTTTATAATCTTATTCGATAAAAATTTTGGGTGTAAAATAATTGTAAGCGAAGTTATAATGTTATAACTGCAAACATTACTTCTATGAACAATGGTAAACGTTGGTAAATCCGTTAAATCAATAATTTTCTCAAAATAAATTATACAGTGATATTATATGAGTTAAAATAAATGAGTATCCATCAATTTTAAACCCAAAAAAGAATTATCTCCTCAAGAAAAAGGAAAATAAAAGATGTAGAATCTTTAAAACGCTCTCCTGAAAAATTACGTTTTGCTAGTTACAATGTTGTTCATTGCGGCTACCGAATTATTCTTCATTGCGAAATATTGGCGTTTAAAATAATAGCGGTGTATAATTGGTTGCCTACAAGTTGCAATAAAGCGACGCGTTGACTCGTTCTTTTAAAAGTATACATAGGGGATACCGGGTATATTAATTAAAATGATTTATGTAACTAAATAAAAGTAAAAAATAAATTGTCAGATCAGTGCAAAGTTGTAATTGAAATTGCATCGGTGGGGTTGACGCGATTGATGCAAAGTCGGTGACCCCTAAATTCGTCGTATTAATCCGCGAAATTGATTGACACGCGGCCTGATTTCCAAATGGAGCCCCAACGACTCATTGACTAGCGAAATGAATTTTTAGGGTCCTTTGTGCCCGCGCGACGAACGAATTATTACCTTTAGAATTGGGTGAAAGTAAAAGTAAATTAACTAATGCGGCCCCTGTATCGTGTCCGGCGAGGGTCACACGTGCGGGATCCCCCCCGAACGCGGCCACGTTGGTTTTAATCCACCTCAACGCGGCGGCTATATCCTTGATCCCCAAGTTGCCTCCGGATGAATCGGACTGCTCCGACGTCGGACGTGTACGTAGAAATCCTGCGAACAGACAATTCGTGTTATTGGAAAGGCGCTCATGGAATGCGGTAATGCAAAATCGATAGCGCGAGCATTCGCCGAAATTAAGTTGCATGCATGCGACACTTCACCACCTAATGCCCCGTTTTTTTAATATGTCGCCGGCGAGTGTACTTTATTTACGTCGGCGCTTCGTGAACGAGGCAAGATTTTTTTAATCTTCCCCTTTTTCGTTTAAATTTAAATTTCTTTGTGAGCCGGGTAGTTATATTATTGACTTTCTACACTGAAAGAAATAGTCAGTCCAATAGTAAAAAAACACGTATTTGCAGCTGATTTATTTATGTTTAAGTACTTAAATTGTCAAATTGTAACTACTACCAATTCTTATAAATCAATTTATTTTTTAGAAATACACTATTTATTACTTTCGACTTTGTTTGAGATCAACCGTATTATTTGAAAACAAATATGTTCTCAATTCATGCAAACAAAAATTTAATAAGTATAACAATGGGTATTTGCTTATAATAATTAAGGTTTTTTATGTGAAATGTATACTATTTGGTACTAATTAATTATTAGTGAAAAAAAATACATTTGTACATTTTTATCAAAAATAAATACTCATTTGTTGAAAAGGTAAGTTGTCTAAGATAAAAAAATGCTTATTTTACAATTGAACCGGATGTTTGCATTAACAGCCAAATCATTTCTTTGCGTTATTCAGTAGTGTTGAGAAGTGCATTAAAATAATAATATGGAACATCCCATCATTTTTAAAAAGGGTATAATCGTTCAAGTAAATCGGGACGTATATGGTGAACCAGTTTTTGGAAAGGTTGTTAATTGTACACTGGTAACAAACAAATGTATTTAATATATAAAACCATTGTTTGTTATGGTATTGATAAAGATTTTGAAGCATATGAAGTGACTGATGATGGTTTTTCCACTTCTAAACAAATTATTGACATTAAAAATATTTGTTGCACTCTTCCCACACATATTCATTTAAGGCTAGGGAACCCAACCTCAAAAAATGCAGAGTTTTAAGAAACTCAGTATCGCTTAGAAAGTACTTATCAATATATAATTTGCGAGGCAACAGTTGTAAACATAATGTTGCCGCATCTAATGATATATTTGCTTTGGCGAAGAAGCGCCTAGTTTTCAAAAATTAACCTCCGAAAGTGCAATTATCGCAAAAATGTAGTAGTGAGGGTTTTTTGCTGAAATCTTTAGAGTTACGAAATATTTTGCAATGCACTTTACAGCACTTATAGAGAATATATTGCCTTTTAGGAAAATATTTTTTTATTGCGAGAAAGTTGATAACTTAAGAAGAAAAAAATTGACAACAATATTTTTTTAAAATGTAGTGTGCCAGTAAAAATAGTATAACTCAAGAAGTAAGTTATATTGTAGAAATTCCTTCGGGATACTTATACTAAACATATAGTAGTTTAATATGACATGTTTTTTTTTTATGATATCATGGTGAATATCTTTGAAAAAAAATCTAAAAGTTGTGGTACGAAATACAGTATGATTTGATCGCATTTTTTATTGCTTTCCGAACACAACATCGTCAACAAATTACATAAGAATGTTCTTTTAGCACCTAAGAAATAGTTTCCGTAAACCAAATTGGACAAATGTCTAAATTTTACATTTTCGGGGAAAAGTTGTTTTCCCATAAGATTTTAGTCAAATAGTTCGTCCTTTTACTCACAGATGTCCTGTCAAATCTGTACCTTTTTGATTGACGGCATGGATAGAATAATTTGTATTAAAATGCACACTTGATATAGTGCAAAATGTTAGGATATAACCATATTCGCACACGTAAGGATATAAAACTCTAAAAATTTATAAAAATACACACTTGATAATGCAAAATATCCATGTTCGCACGCGTAAGGATATGAAACATTTTTGAGCCTACTAAATTGTACAATATATATTAATTTCGAATAGCATCGTAGGAAAAATTGTTTGAAGCATCTATTCACAAAAAATTACAAAAAGAAACAGTAACTAATGCAGCAATCGCATTGACTGATTTTACCGCCGTTATCGCCGCAGACAATAATATAAATAATATTTATCAAATTATGAGCGTATAAAAATTGGGATAAAGATTACTCTTTGCATAATTGAAAATGTGTTTGCAGCCTGTTACGGGATTAATTATAGCAGGTACATCTATGAAAACACAAAATTGGCAAAGAATTAGCAAAAAATTATAGACTAATTTTTTTTCCGACTGAGTTTACCGTCGGTATCGCCGCAGACCATAATATAAATAATATTTATCAAGTTACGAGCGTATGAAAAACGCGCAACTCTTTTTTTTTGTTCTTTCTCTGTTCAATACTTAAATTTCAAACCTTATTAGTTAGGATACCTCTTTGGTTGCCTAAACATTTTTTATTTTAAGGGGCAAAATTGGTGCCCCTTGAGCGGAAGAATTGTGTATTACTTAGCAGTTCCCGGACCTTAATCGGCGATGGACGTAAATTTATTTCCTGCATGAACCAAGAATATTAATAGCAACAGCAACTGTATTATTTATACATTTTCTAAACATTTCTAATACATTTCACATTGAATGATTATTTATAGGTATAAGTTTTGTTTCATGTTTATTTTATTTTATTGTATTTTAAATATTTTTATTCATTTTAAATAAAAAATTTCAGTTTGATATGAGATTATTATTAAAAATCCAATTTATAAAATATTTATTAATAAATAATGAAGGGTTTATAGTAAATATTTCCAGCATATTATTTGTTATTATTAATATGCTAATTTAATTGTTAACTGAAATTCATTAGTAAAAAACAACTTATATTAAAATGATATAAATAATTAATAAATCTTGATTGTATTATTATTTACTATTATTAAACGTATATTTAATGTTAACAAATATTTATGAGAGAATATTTATTAATAACAAATATTTATTTGATTTTAATATACATTTATTTTTGATTAATAAACAACTATTCCTCCAAAATAAAGCAAATTAAGACTGAATAATACATTTATTTGGTGTAACAAAACGTGTTTTTAATAATTGCTTACTTTATTATAAATAACGATGTGTTAGAAGTAAATGAAGCTAATTGAAATCGTATTAATAAACTGTCAGTTAATCGTAAATAAACATTTGATGGGCCAAATATCAATAAATATTTGTTAATAGTTGACGAAGTTGCCTTGTTATTAACAAATTTTGCACTTCTTTTCTCTCTGTGTACTTTATTTACGTCGGCGCTTTGCGAACGAGGCAAGATTTTTTTAATCTTCCCCTTTCTCGTTTAAATTTAAAATTCTTTGTGAGCCGGGTAGTTATATTATTGACTTTCTAGTCTTTTGTTGAAGCATCCCGTTCGGCACTTTTCGCCGAGCTTTCTCGCGTTTTCTCATAATTAGCGGTTCATGAAACAGTCGAGACGGTGCGACCCGCCATCCAGTCGGAAATGGCCCGCGGCTGATTTTTTCCATTGACGGAAACGAGCGGCGTTTTCCCGATTTCCCCCGGGTGCGCTATTTTAAATCTCATTTGTGTTTGTTTGTGCAAATGATCGCTGCATTTTTGATTCGTCCGAAATTAATCTCGTTTCACTTTAATCGAATGAAATTTAAATTCGGCAATTAAATCCGATCGGCCTTTTTTCGCCATTTGATGTCGCAAGTCGGATCAATAAAATCACAGTTAAAAACTAATTATCGCAACGTTCGCCATCTGAAATTGATTGCAGTAACGAGGGATCAAAGCCTTCAAATTGTGGACGATCTGATTATTAGCAATTTGTGTAGAAAGCAGTAACGTAATATCATTTTTAAATTACGCTTCAATTAATCGAAGGATTTCAGCATCAAATTCGCGACTCTCACATCGAAAGCTGCCTCTCGGGATAATTGATGCGAAAAATGTTGCAAATTTAACGAATTTCGACCTTAAGTTTTCACCGAATTCCGCGCCACATTTAAATTATTATTTTGAACAGTTGCCAAATAATTGCTTTCTAAGGCAATTCAACGGCTGGAAAACATTGCAATTATTATACAGGGTGCGCCGAGTTTTGCACGCACCTCACTTTTTGGCCTTAAATATTATAGGAAAAAAACGAAACTTATACAGCGTACGTATTAAGCGCACCCTACACTTTCAGTAATGCTGTCAATATTTTTTTAATTTTCCAACAGTATTTATCAACCTTACACTGTCAGGCCAAATCGTCAGTATTTTCTTTAGTATCGTTGTAGCAGTCGACAAGTGCACTACTAGTACTGTGAACGTACTGTGAAACGCAAGCGATGGACAAAACATGGACTTTTTGTTTTTTTTTTTTGAATACTCTCACCTTATCCTTCTTAAGGAAATTAACAATACCGATGAAGAGGATTATAAGAATAATTTTCGCATGAGTGACAGTTCATATAATAAGTTGTTGTCAATGATACTGCTAAGAATACTGACAGCATTACTGATAGTGTAGGGCGTCCTTTAGATATTAGTCTTCAGAGAGAACAACTTGGTTTCTTAAGATTGTTCATAGAAGGCCCTAAAATTAAAAAGCAAGTCATATTAGATTTGAAATTTTATTCTCCACGCTGTGATGTTCACTTCAACTTCTAGAACTGAAGACTCAAATCAGAATTGAAAAATATTAATTAGATTAAAAGTAAATCAGAGTTTTTCATAACTAGTATCAAATATCGTTTTATTTACAAGCTCTTGGTTTGACAATCATAAATTATGCGAACAATAGACGGCAGACAACAAAACCGAGGCTTTTATGACTGACCTTCTTACAATTGGAGCGTCTAGTGCTGAAGTAGGTAAAGGTTTCCAGGACCGCAACGTTATTTTTACAATTTGAATAGTGAAATATCTACTGGTTAACTTCAAACAATTTTATTAATCATAACACAGGCCTACAACCAAAAAGTGTTTAGAAACCATAAGCAGATTCTGATAGATTTTTCAATGTTGATTTCAGGAAAAATAGTAAGTTCCATCACGTACCATTTCTTCAGAAATTGAAAATTTTGATTTTAGTAGCCAAAAAGTTGAAAAAACAATTCTTAGTATTACACACAATTTTGTTACTACCACTACCAAACTTTGTATTTAAGTCTTTCATAAGTTTTCAAACAACTTTCTGAAATAACATTGTTTACGAAAATAAAAAATAAGACTACTTTACTTAAGGTCAATTTCATGTTTTGTAATTTTTGGAACAACCTATACACTTTTTTTAATTTTTTTATACCAAACAATTGCTTTATTAGTTGTACCTACGTAACATATTTAATAACACTTTGGCAATTGTTTATGACTATCCAAGACAAGCAAAACTTTTTATAAAGAATAACTTTTTGGCGTAAAGTTGAAAATAAAATTTGTTTCCCTTTTCTTCTGTGGACGCACAGGATTCAAACCCATTTTCCGAAAAATCCTTACGTGACTGAGAAAAATGCAGACCATATTTGGAATCAGTGTACCAAACAATATACAAACACTTTTTCGTGACTCAAATTTTGCAGAGCTGTGTATTAATCATTTTAATTTAATTTACCGAAAATGCTTGCCATTTTTTTAATCAGTGAAAAGGGAACCTTGCTTGCAAGCTTTCTTCAGTTAGTCGAATAATTGGTACTCGTTAGCGGTGTTATTGTAAACAAAAACTGCAGTTATTAGAGAAAGAAGTTCTTTCTCTTTCTTTGCATATCCGGAGACACACTGTATAAGAGTGGAGAGTAAGTAATTGGGTAAAAAAATGTTTTTCTGCTTCATAATGGCAAGATAGATTACAAAATAATTTCCCCTCGCATTACCTAATTTTAATTCATAATTTTTATAAGCCACTTTTCGTTTTAAATTTCCTTTTGCAGGTAAAATATCTTTTTTTTTCGTCGCTGGATCCATTTCAATTAATGAACAAGCTTTGCGCATATTAAATTGGTTTTAATGCAAATTGCAACAAAAAATTTTTGATTAAAAAATTGCCGGTAACGAACATTATTAAATTAAATTTTTCGTGGTTGCATTCTGCATTGTACATTCGTCGATGATATAAAATATCGGTTTTATGTAAAATTTATGGGATTAAAAGCATTCAAATTCCATTAAAAATATTTGCTGCTTAAAATGCTCCAAAAAATCTAATTCCACATTAAACAATATTCTGCGTTGCTGTAAATCTGTTTTCATTCCCTTTGCGACCATTCGCAGGTGTTAACTAAAATTCGGAATGACATTTAAGGCACGACACAATAAAATGATCGAATGTTGGGAAAGTACAGACGGATTCCGCCTTTTGTGCGTTATTTTGTGATAAATAAATTGTATGCGCGTTTGTGGCAGGTACATTTTCATTGTGATTTATCTAACACAGCCTCTCCTTTGTGCCGGTTTAGAATTTTCTTCGAAAAAAGAACGCGAGACGTCGCAGGCCGAAACACACGAGATTACTGCACACATCCCGGCGAGGATCTCTATAAAAGGCCTTCCCTTCATCCACTTCATTACTTCCTTTCATTTACACGTTTTATTAATTAATTACCGCGATTCCATCCTTTCCGGTCGCGCATATATTTAATTAATTGCTCCTCTCTTGTCGGGGTTGTGTGCGCTTTTACCTTTGCGGCCTGATTTTTCCAGTCGATTTTTCGCGCGCGATTAAAACAGGAAGGAATGCGCGCGATGCCGGTATTTTTTCCGGGGAAAAACCGCGCACATTTGACAGCGAAATAATTGCTTAATTAGTGGAAGATTGAAGCGACGAGCGGAAAATAGCGCAGGAGTTGAACCGTACCGACGTCAAGTTTTGCAATAAAAGAAAAGTTATGTCCACAAATACAGGCGCACGGTTTCGGGCTCACATGTGTGTGGATGTGTGCGTGCCTACTGATTCAAAATTAAAAATAATAATTCATTCGGTTTGCGGAAAAGGTGTCCCCGGACAGGCCCGGATTTAGTACCATTATTTTGGAAAAGTAAATTACATAATTTGGCTTTTTGATGCATTAAAATGGAACAAATGGAATAAATAATAACGGTAACCAATGGGTTAAATTTAACTACATTGGACATGAGACTTATAGACTTGCAAAGATTTTTCAGAAAGAAAATATTAAGGTTGCATATGAAACAAATAATAAAATAGAAACGGCCCTAAAAACTAGCTTAGAGCAAAATAGTATATTATGCAACAAGCACAAAATGATGCTCATTTTGCACGAGTATGAATTGCAGTACGAGTCGAAGACTCGTACTGCACCAATTCATACGAGTGTAAAATTGCCATTTTGTGCGCGTTGCATACTGCACTTTTTCTACGATAACCTCTGCTAACGCGTTTAACATACTTTGCGTTTTGATCTCCTTTCCACTCCAAAAAGAGGTTATAAGCGCGTTGATACATTTTCTTAGACGTTTCCGGTACTAAATTTAATGTTGTGAACTTTGCAACTTCAGTTATGTTTGGAGGTGTTAATTCCAAGTCATTATCACTATCACCTTCCATATTAATTGTAAGAGTTATCGAAAATAACTACGAAATTATTATCTGCAACGTACAAAAATGTTGACAGAAGCAAACTGATGACATTCGATTTTCTAGGCCGCCTTAATATTTGTGACCAAAAACAGTGAACCGAACACGAAATATTTCATTTCGCACTTGTTGCCTAGCAACCGAACACGAAATATTTCATTTCGCATTTGTTGCCTAGCAACCGATGCGAAATGAAGTTCTGTACAAAATGTAGTTGTTTATGATTGAATTTACGCTCGTGAAATAACATATTTCGATGTTGTCGTAGAAAAAGATGTATACAGTTTAATGGTATTTACTCATTAAAATGTGATACATGTAAACGGAAATACGTGGGACAAACTGGCAGAAGCTCTCATACAATATATAAAGAACATATAAACAAGAGGAATGAAACATCTAATTATGCTAAACATCTAATTACGGAAGGACATATGCATGGTCCTATACAAAACGTTATGAAAGTTGAGAAAGTAATACCAAAAGGAACCAAAATGAATATCGCTGAAACACTATATATAATATATAAAACCAAAAAGGATGAGGAAATATTAAATGAACAAATTTATACAAATAATGATGCGATATTCAAGTTGATATACAGGGTGATGAATAAAAGGTGCCCGTGATTGATATTGGGACAATGCTTTCTGTTGAAGCATTGTGGAAATCACAACAAAAGTGGTCCAAATAGATTCTGTTTAAAATTAAAACAGTTTGTCTAAGAGCACAACGTGGCAATACTGCACATATTTCTTTTTCTAAAGAATTACTTTCAGGTAGGCCTACTTCTTGAATCTAAGCAAAAAACACTGACAGATACTGTCACTTGCGTAAGACAAACAACTGTCACGTTGACATAACTTTTTTTATTTCAAAAGAATTTAATGTAATTAAACAAGAATATACAACAAACAGGTAATTGAAGGGATGGATGCAAAAAGTCCCTAGGTGACGTAGAGATTTTCTACTACTTGCGCTATTTCCGATAAGAATGGATGAACTTTCGGTCGCACTTACTGATTCCCGTTTAAAAGGCCCCTAGCCATGTTATTTAGTAAAAGCAGATCGGTCAAAAACGAAATAATGTAATTTCCAGATCAAATTGAAACATCAAATCTCAAATATCTCAGGATAGGAAAAAGTGACTTAGAGTGACTGTCGCGCTAATCTTTGTATGCTTCGTCCTGATCCAGTTTCAATCGCTTCCACAACTGCTTCCTCCAACGGTGGTATACGAACTTCACGAGGTCGTCTACCGTTTACAGAAATCGGCACTATTTGGCCATTTTCTCTTAATTTTTGCTCCACTTTTCTAATTACGTTAACATCTGGATGACATCGATGTGGATACACTCTAGCATACTCTCTAGCAGCTTCCGATGCGTTATTATCTGCCTCACCCAAGCGGAGCAACATATCTAGATATTCACTGAAATTGTATTCCATTTTAAGACTTTTTAGGACATTTGACTTGTACCGTTCAAATTTGACAAGAGAACTGACATAGAAATGTAAATTATTGTTACCAACGTTTCCTAGGAGATTTGCGATGCTGCGACATTGATAAATTTTCCTCGGAACCAAGAAACCGTAACTTTGACATCGGTAATAAAGTTGGTTTCAATAGATTCTTTACACTTTTTTTAAAAAAAGCACCATCAACTGCATCAAATTTAGACCCTAACAATGAAATTATTACAAAATTGTTAATCGTATAGATTTTTATTGTCCGAATAGGAAAGCTTATATCTTGGTGAAGAGACAACAAATTTTATTTTGGCTTTCAAATTCGTGTTTTGTTAGAAATCGTCTATACCATGTAGCTACTCACGGGCACCTTTAATTCATCACCCTGTATAAGGTTAAAAATAACTAAATGTAAAAAACGGATTCCATAAAAATTTGGGACAGTGAGATTTAAATTAGTATGCAATGATTACTGACGATGGATGCACGAAACTGAAAAAAATAAATGTTTCAGTTTAATCATTGTGTTGACTTTTTGAAAAATGTGTTTTTTAAAATGTAATTGTGTATTTGACGTTGTTTTAAAAAGTGTGTTTTTTAAAATGTTGCGATTTGTAAAAAAGTGAAAAAATAATTTTAAAATATTGTTATGGAAAAAAGGAAACGAATTTGTAAGTAAAAATAACTCTATAATACGCAAAAAACAGTTTTTCTACTACTAGCCATACAGCGTATAATTTTGATGTACGCCAAGTTTTGCCTTCACTCCGAAAATCGAAACTGTCAATTATGGCAGAGTACACAAATTTTACATACTTAATTGAATATTCATGAGGCTTCTTATTTCGAAATGTTATTTATTTGCAATAATTTTTAGGGTCATTGCGAGTTTTTCTCGCTTTATAGGACCAGTTATCATTATGCAAGTTGTATTATATTAAGTGTCCACCATTCGTAACTTTGTTATTATTGGAACTACAAAGTCGGTTAAATTAGCAAAGAATTGGTGTTTCTTTCATTGATTACTATAATGAAAGCAAAAAAGTAATCGAACGTCAACTGTTCGAGATATACACGAAAATAACATTTTTTTAAATGGAATGCCCTATTTTTTTGCATATTTCGAAAGGATGTTTAATTTTGAGTAAAAAAGTCTTAATACACTAGTCCTATTAAATTAATTGCTGTGAAGTTACAAGCAATTGCAGTTTTTATTTCAATTAACTACAAAAATCACGTCGGTTAACTTTTCAGTTCCAATAATAACAAAGTTACCAATGGTGGACACTTAATATAATACAACCTGTATAATATAAATATTATTGATGTGAAAGCTCTACTCTAAATTGTCATTTTATCCATCGATAAATTAAAGAGAGCTTCTTATTGATTCCTAGCCATGGGTAAAATTGACAGAATTTACACACATTGGGACTTCGACCAAATATTGGGATTTTTGTTTTACAACATTGTCATGTTAGTTACAATTTGGATTATTTGCAACAACATAACCAAACAAAACTTAGAACTTATAAGATTGCGTGTTTTTTTTATATAAAATGACTGGACTACTTTTGATTTTTGTTTAAATTTTTTTTAAAAACAGTTGATTGAAATGTTACGAAAAAAATACTACCAACAGTGCATTGCAATTGAAATAAGTGTAGAAAAGTTTTAAAAAATTGGTCAGCTTATTTTGAATATAAAAAATTAAATGATGCAAAAACCAAAGTTTTTAATTTTTTTTTCAAAAACGGCACGACAGGTTTTTAATTTAATTAAGAGTTATGTATTATGCCACTTGCGACATGTGGTATTTTTGTAGGTTTTTTACATTTAGGATTGTTTTATTCAGTGTACCTTCCACCGTAACAAGGTTTATTATAAATAATAAAATGGGGAAATTTTGGTTGTTTAAATTAATTTAAAAAACATGAATTCATGTTTGTTTGGGCAAACAAAAGCACACATTGGTCCTTGTTTATTCAGCAACAAATTGGTTTTAATTTTCCTGCAAAAATAAATGCATGTGTAAAGGGTGGCCGCAATAATTTACTGTGTTTATGGTTGTGACAAGAATTGTACGTTATGATCTCGCGGATCTTTTAATTGCGAGCAACCTTTTACAGAGCAATTAATTTTGAAGAGTGCCTCGAAGCGGTAAATTTATAAGTAGACGAAAAATCGTTGCCTCGGGATTTCCCGGTTATAATCATTTGAAAAACGGCAGATTTAAATAAATACAGAACGCGAAAATGAACCAACACGCTGAACAAACATGCGTATTAATGAAAGGGTAACAAGTGAAGCGTTCGTATTGGAGTTAATTATATCATTTCGGTTCGACTGTTTGGCGGTAACAAACCCACACGAAATAAGTTACATCAACTCATTAATTATACGCAGATCTAAGACATTAACATCAACACACGTAAGCTCATCCCCATAGCGACACGTTAGAACTGAAACGCACAAACAATGCGAAAATCAATCCGGCCAAAATCTCATTAAGCAACATCTTTGTTTGCTCGCGTCCCCGTTTACTTATTAATTATTTAATTAATTCTTAACGTCAGGTAAGCTCGTTCTGGCAATGCAAAACAAGGGAGTGACAATTAATACATCCGGGGGTTGATGAGTTCCAACCGCAAAACCGGAACCAATATCAGTTGTGAAACTGGGTTGGATTTACATCTCAGGTGAACCTGCACGCGACCGAAAAGCTGTAAAGATGCGTGATTTGCATCCGAATTTACCTGTAATGCGTTCGGAATTTAATGAAGTTTTTTCTTCCGGTGAAAGTTTCGCAGTATGACGTAATCAATAACGCAACTTGCGTCGTTTCGGTGGTATCGTGCATGCTAAACCGCTTCTTTTCGCGGTTTTATGGTAAAAGTCGCGCGAGGCAGATAATGGAGTCAGAAAGTGCACGAATCGACTTTTCGTGAAAACTTTGTGAACACGAAAGATAATGAAACTTGTAATGTGTTTCTGTTCCCACGTAACACATGTACGTCCAATTTGAGACTAAATTGGACGTACATCTGGACGTCAGTTTGTGGACGTTTTTGGGACTACATTTGGGATCTTTTCGAACGTTCAATGTACATATCCTGCCGGTTCCTGGACGTCCATCGACAAACGCTTATTGGACGTCTTTGGGATTGTAAACGGATTCGTTTTGGACGTTCACTGGACGTCTTATGTATGTCCATTTGGACCCGAATTATGGACATTAATGGACGTACTTATAAACGTTGTGGGATTAAAAAATAAATAAATAAAAAATGGAAAAAAGCATATATTCGAAAATAAATAACCTTAAAAAAATTAATGTATTCAAAAATTGTTACAATAACGAACTTTAATAATTAAAACTAACCATTAACAACTAGAAACATTGAAAAAAAATCATTTCAAAGCAACACCGGTCCTTATCCACCATTTTCGAATTAATTTACTTAGCTTGACACTTTCTAAAAAAAGAAAATATTACACAACTTCTTTAAAATCATTTTAACTTACCAATATAATCAGCTGCAATTACACTTTTTCTCTCGGTACTTGAATAATACGATTTAGGTACATTATTCTCAAGTACTAGCTGAAATACGCGGCTTCGCTCGGTGTACAAAATTTGGTGGCTGTAGGACACTTCTATCTATGCGAAAATCTGTTTGGGCGATAGCCCCACCCCCTACTACTAAAATGCCGTTGTGTACAAAATTTGGTGGCTGTAAAACACTTCTTTCTACGCAAAACTCTGTTTGGACGATCCCCCCCTCCATAAGATTCACTTGTGTACAAAATTTAGTAGCTGCAGGACACGTCTTTCTATGCGAAAATATGTTTCGGTAATATCCCCCCCCCACTAAGGTGCACTTGGACACTTAGGACACTTGTTTCTATGCGAATAAGTTTCAGTGATCACCCCGTGCGATTTTTGTTTGCCCCCCCCCAATCGGCATTAAATTAAGTCCCCCTTACTAAGATGCACTTGTGTACAAAATTTCGTAGCTGTAGGACACGTCTTTCTATGCGAAAATATGTTTCCGTGATATCCCCCCCCACTAAGGTGCACTTGGGTACAAAATTTGGTGTCTTTAGGACACTTGTTTCTATGCGAATAAGTTTCAGTGATCACCCCGTGCGATTTTTGTTTGCCCCCCCCACGATCGGCATCAAACTAAGACCTCCTTACGAAGATGCACATGTGTACAAAATTTGTTGGCTATAGGACACTTCTTTCTATGCGAAAATATGTTTCCGTGGTCACCCCGTGCGATTTTTGTTTGCCCCTCCCCAATCGGCATTAAATTAAGTCCCCCTTACTAAGATGCACTTGTGTACAAAATTTCGTAGCTGTAGGACACGTCTTTCTATGCGAAAATATGTTTCCGTGATATCCCCCCCCCACTAAGGTGCACTTGGGTACAAAATTTGGTGTCTTTAGGACACTTGTTTCTATGCGAATAAGTTTCAGTGATCACCCCGTGCGATTTTTGTTTGCCCCCCCCACGATCGGCATCAAACTAAGACCTCCTTACGAAGATGCACATGTGTACAAAATTTGTTGGCTATAGGACACTTCTTTCTATGCGAAAATATGTTTCCGTGGTCACCCCGTGCGATTTTTGTTTGCCCCTCCCCAATCGGCATTAAATTAAGTCCCCCTTACTAAGATGCACTTGTGTACAAAATTTCGTAGCTTTAGGACACGTCTTTCTATGCGAAAATATGTTTCGGTGATTCCCCCCCCCCAACTAAGGTGCACTTTGGTACAAAATTTGGTGGCTTTAGGACACTTGTTTCTATGCGAATAAGTTTCAGTGACCCCCCCGTGCGATTTTCGTTTGGACCCCCCCCCGATCGGCATCAAACTAAGTTTCCCCTACGAAGATGCACTTGTGTACAAAATTTGTTGGCTGTAGTACACTTCTTTCTATTCGAAAATAAGTTTCAGTGATCACACAGTGCCATTTTTGTTTGCCCCCCCCCAACCGGCATTAAATTAAGTCCCCCCTACTAAGATGCACTTGTGTACAAAATTTGGTGACTTTATGACACTTCGCCCCCCCCCGATCAGCACCAAACTTCACAGGAACACTCTCCAGGTTATGTTAGAGTATTCCTGAAAATTTCATCAAAATCGGTTCAGCGGTTTCCGAGTCTATAAGCTACACACATACACACATACATACATCCAATTTTATATATATAGATAGATATAAAGCGGACTTGGGATTTGTTTTGTAAATTAAATTATTTCTCCTAATCGGGTCAAAGTGAGTTACTTAAAACACGTAAAAAATAGTAAAAAAAATAACTTAAATACATTGTCATTTTTACTTACGGCAGTCGTAAAACTTGCATGTTGTAAGTACATCAAAATTCGTGTCGATGAAATTCAACTACACACATTTGTAACAAACAAAACAATTCACATGAAAAATTGGTTACTCGTAACGCCCGACGGTCGAATTGAATCTCTGGTGTTTGCAAGAAACTGCAAGAAAAGGTTCGAGGCCCTTACCCAAACCCAGGTAAAACCGGATGCGCAAATGTCCTTGACTAACTACAACACAAAGCAAAATTGGAAAGTTGTATCTCGCATTTAAGATTTAACAGATTTAACATATTTAACACTTTGTCACATATATTAAACACATTAAAAATTGTCAAAAAATGGTTAAAAGTTGTTAAAAATTACATAACACAGAGACCGTGTTTGTCATTTATTTCTCAAATTAAAAATTGAAAATATAAATTATTAAAGTTAATTGAGGTATTTTAAACGCACCTATTTTATTTTAATGTTACATGCGTTTCGTTTCCATCATCAGTAAAATACCTGAGTTTAATAATGCTTTTAGTTAAAATTTCAAATTTTTTGATACATTTAGATTCGTTTATGGACCGATCAAATCACGTACACGAATGTACGTCCAATGGACATTCATGCTGATCCGTTTATGTACTGCCCGTTTATGTCCATAAATGTACATCCAGTGGACGTCCATTTATATGCATTACTGTAATGTACATTTATGGATGAGCTTGGACGTCCATTGGACGTCCATTATAGATCCGCTTGTGGATCGTCCATAAATGGATAAGAAATGGACGTCCAATTGGACGTCCTGTGTTACAAGTTGTTCCATTAGTGGCCAGCTTGTCGCTAAAAGTGGGAAAAGTGAGTAATTTTTGTCGACTCCGCTTATAAAAATGAATTTAAGGAATTTAAGCACAGAAATATGATCCGTCGTTAAAATAATTAAAGAAACTTATAACCAAAAAATATTTCACCTTAATTAGTCCTACCTTACTTTTTAACCAAATCACTACGACAACATCACTATCGTCTCTTTTTTTAATTGAGCATACAATACAAGTATCCCTACGTTCAATTAAAAAAAATAAAGTTAATCAGTAGTGTACAGGGTGCACAAGTTTTGCCTCCACTTTTTACCATTTCTGCACTTTTTGAAATTTTTTAGACCGGAGTAAAGCTGAAACTTGGTAAATCATGCATGAATTAGGTCAAAAAATAACTGTATGTTATGGAATCAGTCTGGAAACAACGTATGAATAACAATAACAACCTAACAATTTGTTGACTTTTTAAAACACGAATTAAAATATTTATATTTTGAATTCTTATGGTGTCAAGGAAGCGACCCTAAATGTGTCACGAGCCTCTCGGCATGCTACAATCTCCGAAATCAAAAAAGACAAAAATTTATTAAAATTTATTAACGGCCATTAAACATCGCATTACCAACGATTTTCGCCCATTTCGCAGAATAACTTAATTGAGTCGACTCGACCCGAATCCCCCAAAATTAACTTAAATCATAATTCATTTGAAGATACAAACGTTGTACAAAAAGAGGACCGACTCGCCCGCTTAATGACTGTCTAAATCGTTTACTCAAACAATTGCGATTTTCTCCGGAAAAGAGGAAAAATTTAAAAATCTCCAACGCGACAGGTCAGATACCGATAACTGTTGAATCATTTATCTTTATGTGTGTGCTCTTAGGGGTCGTTTCCAACGTTACACAAAAAGGCAGATACCGACTTGTTAAAGAAAACAAAAAAAAAAAACAGATTTCACGCCGCAGCGTTAATAATATATTCCCTTGTGCGAGGTAATGTAACAGAACTGGACAAGTTAGCAATAATATGAGTTTACGCGCGGTTTGTGAACTTTTTTTACGACCCCTGCAAAATAAAACGGCGAATCGACTCAACATAAATATTTATGAGCGACAAGGCCCAACTAATTGTGGTTCCGATTTTGGCCCAGACAATCGAACATGCCGGCTCAAATGTGGCACAACTGACCCCTAATCGAAACTATTTTATTTGTTTGCTTTATAGCATTATTTATTTCCGAATATTTAATTCTGAATTAAAATAGTATATTATGCAATGAGCAATGCAATGGTAGCTATTAAGACACGGCTCGTGTCATAATGGAACATGAGTGTCTTAATAGCCATTAAATGTGAGTTGCATACACTATTTTTTCTACGACCAGTCGTAATTTTAAAAAACAAGCGCTTTATTATCAAAATGTATTAAATGTATTAAAATTGTAAAAAAAAAACACAAATATATCGATACCTCAGTTCTATAATGTAACAAATCAAAAATTCAAGTTTTGAGATAATCGCATTTAAAAAAAAAATAATAGTTTTCTTGACTTTACTATACCTTTTTTGTGCTAAGGAATTTACGGATAATAATTGGCATACTTAATAATTATTCATTTATATTGCCTTAATAACACTTACACTTCTGAAAATTTACAAAAAAAATTGAGTTGTTACACTATTGAACTTTGCACAAAATTTCGTTTTGTGAGTCATTTACAAACGAAATTTGAAAATTGACTTGTAGCTCTTTTGAATTGAATAAAATACACTTTTCCTTTTGAATGATGTGCT
Source organism: Dascillus cervinus (assembly GCA_949768715.1). NCBI lineage: Eukaryota > Metazoa > Arthropoda > Insecta > Coleoptera > Dascillidae > Dascillus > Dascillus cervinus. The sequence continues at coordinate 22,749,419 of OX458322.1, forward strand.
TAACTAAAATGAGTTATTTTTAGTTGTTACAACATAGAATTGAGGTATCGATATCTGAAAATTAATTAATTAACAAAAAAAGGAAATTTCACAATTATTCTTTTTGATTTATAGTTATATTATTGATGGTGCAATTATTAAAATGCAGCTGCGGCACTTTTGCATTAATATTGGTGGATGTTATTGTTGATGTTGATGCAGCAATATTTAGTAAATTGTTGGTTTGGCTGCATTCAATTGAATTCAAAATTTGATCGGCAACGTTGATTTTATTTTGAATTGATTAGTCAAAATAACTTTCGGTTACTGCCGTGGATTTCCACCCTTCCTCATGGCAATACTTGAAATTGACCGAATATTAGTAATGTGGCATTTCCATTGGTTATAAATTTGTAACTTAATGAAAATTTTGTATCTTAATGGGTATCATTACGGTACGAGTTGTAACTGTCTAATAAATAGAATAAAGTATGGGCGTAGAAAAAGTCTTAAAATGATTAAGTTGAATTTATAAAAGTTACAAGCAAAATTTAAGTTTTTATTCCAGTTGACTGAAAAAAAAACAAGTAGGTAATGAAACAACGAATCATAACAACAGTTGTTTATGTGCCTAGGCACCGAATTGAAACTTATTATCACGATTGGGTGTTTAAGTAATTATAATTTTCAACTGTTTCATTGCCCACTTGATTTCTGTAGTTAATTAACATTTAAATTGCTTGTAACTTTTAGATATTTAATTTAATAGTATTGTGCTTTATGACATTATTTATTTCCTAATATGCACAATCGAAGGTCAACTTTTTGAGATATTTCAAATGAATATTTAATTCTGAATTAAAAAATCTTAACGCCCTAAAAGGATTAAGTTAAATTTATAAAAGTTACAAGCAAAACAAGAAGACAATGAAACAACGAATGATAACAACAGTTGTTTATGTGCCTAGGCACCGAATTGAAACTTATTGTCACGATTGGGTGTTTAAGTAATTATAATTTTCAACTGTTTCATTGCCCACTTGATTTCTGTAGTTAACCAACATTTAAATTGCTTAAAACTTTTAGATATTTAATTTAATAGTATTGTGCTTGATGACATTATTTATTTCCTAATATGCACAATCGAAGGTCGACTATTTGAGATATTTCGAATGAATATTTAATTCTGAATTAAAAAATCTTAACGCCCTAAAAGGATTAAGTTAAATTTATAAAAGTTACAAGCAAAATAAGAAGGCAATGAAACAACGAATTATAACAACAGTTGTTTATGTGCCTAGGCACGGAATTGAAACTTATTATCACGATTGGGTGTTTAAGTAATTATAATTTTCAACTGTTTCATTGCCCACTTGATTTTTGTAGTTAATTGTTACACTTAAATAAAATTACACTTAAATTCTTTCAGATATTTTTTTTATTCAAAATTAAATATTTCCTCACGGAAGGGCCAATTTAAGTGCACCGTCAGCCTTTCGCTGCACCGCCGTTTGTTTACAGCGATTATCATATTTTCAACAAATTTAGCTAAACCCTCGCGAAAGCACTTTATCCGCGAGGGTGCAAAAACGACGAAATTATCTTAATGGGCGAAAAGCCTTCGATAACGGCCCTCGATGCACTCTCGCGCGCAAATACAGAAAAAAGCTATTTTGAGTGTTTGCCACATTGGAGCCGAGTGGCCCTTGCGTCTGGCGGCAAGTGCAACCATGCAATCGGAGGACGACTCGAAACTAAATATCGTTAAATCGCAATGCCGGCGACATATCACCGTCGACAAGTGGAACGACCCAGGTCGAGAGAATATAAAATCCCCACTCGACATTTATATCGGGACACCGCACCCAACCGTTTGTCCCGCAGGACAGCAAGGAATCGAGGCAATACCTTAACCTTACGATACCGCCCTGAAAGCTTTTAAACCTGTTTTGGCTGCGCCAACTCTTAAATCGCGCGCTTTAATTAATTTACGAGCAGGTATTTTATTGGAGCAAAAATGATATCGACAAATAATGCAAGAGTACCTGTGTCGGCGTAGATATGGGATTTGGAGCAGATCTGAAGCGTCGGTGAGCAACCGGTCGGATCAATGCGAGCTTTGTGAGGCACGCCCTGACAGACGTTCTGACAAGTGACCCTGTCAGTACTTTTAACGTTTGTAATAAAAATTCTTGGTCTAGCATTCCCATTCAATTACCATACACTTTACGGTATTTGTACTTTTAAATTCAGGCCGCGCACCCAAAGCGGTCGATTTTTTCTGATTGGACGCGAACCACTTCACGAATAGAGTTTCAAGTCTAATTTTTTAACTGCCGAAAGTATTTGATACAAAATTTGTTGGGAGTATATTAGTTTTGCGATTAATTAAATTTAATAGTATATTTCAATTTGAATAAAATAGGTGCATTTGCTTAACGATAACATAAAATAACATAAGTAAGGTCAACATTGTATAATAATATACAGTGAGGACGCGTGGGTTGGAATAAATTCATTTAAAATTCATGGGTTTGGTTTTTGGAAAAACGCTCGGACACGTCGATTTTTGTTTTTAATACTGCATCTTTTTTGATATTTATACTTTTACGATCGTCTTTTGTTTTCGCACTATGACGTCATCAATATTTTTTTTAAATTGCACTCTATATTTTTGTTCACGAATTTGGATGCAGCGCATTTTTCTGAGTACAAAAATGTCAAATTCGTATGACCTTGAAGAGGAAAGTTTTTGACATAATCAGTCTTAAAGTTTCAAAAATTTATGATAAAATTGTTAGAGTAGACCACTAATAATATCATCAAGGAAGCGCTGGAAATCGAGCAAAACATTCAATTGTGTGTTTATTTTGTTTTTTTGATTGTTGGCACTTGTCAAGTACAGTTTCAAAGCTTGAAGAATGGCGCGTTTAACTGAGAAACAACGAATAGAATTGTTGATGATGGTAGGATATGACGATAATACTCGAACACAAGCTGAAGTTTGCGAATTTTTCAATGATAAATACCCGGAGAAGCCTATTACACAATCAGTAGTTAGTAAGATGGAGAAAAAGTTTAGAGACTTTGGCCACGTAAGAGACAATTACAAAACCAACCATGGTACATTTCAAGAAAGCACACAATTGAATGTATCGCTCGATTTACAAGAAAATCGTCACAAATCAAGTCGACAAGTAGCTGCAGAACAGTCACTAACAATAAGTAAATCTTCTGTTCTAAAATATTTACACAAGAACAAATAGCACCCATACAAAGTACATTTTGTTGAGGAACTTATTGAAGACGATCTCGACGGCAGATTAGAATTTTGCGAAATAATGATGGATAGATGCAATGCCAACCCGGAATTTTTACGTAAGATAGTTTTTTCCGACGAGTCAACATTTTGTTTGAATGGTTCGGTAAACAGGCAAAATTTTCGATATTGGGCACAAGAAAACCCACATTGGAGAATGGAAAGTCATACACAATTCCCTCAGAAAGTAAACGTTTGGGCCGGAATTGTGGGTAACTCAATTGTGATTCCTTTTTTTATTGAGGGAACACTTAATTCTGAAAAATATTTAGACTTACTACAAAATGACATAATACCTAGTGTAAGTGCACTCTATCTGAATAATGAAAACCCAAATATACCGGCAGATTCAATATGGTTCCAACAGGATGGAGCTCCCCCACACTATTCGAGAACAATACGAGAATACCTTCATAATATTTTCCCAAACAGATGGATCGGAAGGATAGGTTTTATCGAATGGCCAGCTAGGTCTTCAGATTTAACCCCATTAGATTTTTATCTATGGGGTTATCTGAAATTTAAAGTCTACTTCAATAAGCCGGAAAAATAAGCACGCAATTGAATGTTTTGCTCGATTTCCAGCGCTTTCTTGATGATATTATTAGTGGTCTACTCTAATGATTTTTTCATAAATTTTTGAAACTTTAGGACTTATTATTTCGAAAACTTTCCTCTTCAAGGTCATACGAATTTGACATTTCTGTACTCAGAAAAATGTGCGGCATCCAAATTCGTGAACAAAAATATGGGGTGCAATTTAAAAAAATTATTGATGACGCCATAGTGCGAAAACAAAAGACGATCGTAAAATTATAAATATCAAAAAAGATGCAGTTTTAAAAACAAAAATCGACGTGTCCGAGCGTTTTTCCAAAAACCAAACCCATGAATTTTAAATGAATTTATTCCAACCCACGCGTCCTCACTGTATAGTAAAAAGTAACATGTATATAACAAACAAAGTAAAATAACATAACATAAGTAATAACTAGAATAAATAAAATAACTCATTAAGAGAAGAAGAAAGCGGGGCTGTGCCAAGAACACTAGCAACGTTGCCTCTTTGTATAGCCAAACTTATTCGTTGCTTCAAATATGTTTTGGCTTGAGGAATTCCCGTTGTTTGAACAATATGCCTCCTCAAATCTTCAAGGAGAGAAAGGGCATCAGCACTCCAAGGACCCAAAGTTTCCACAGCGAAGACGATGAAAAAATAATCTCCAGAAATTGCCATATATTTTTTTTTCTTAAGATTTTCTGCCAAGTATGCAGCAGATCTTGCAGAAAAAAAGAATCAGTCAAATGAGAAGGGGCAAGTGTATCCGTACAAGTAAAATCCCAAACTAAAGATTTACCTACTTTCCATGGAATAACTGTAATACCATCTGGACGTTTGCCATCGTCCCTCAGAATACCATTAGGTTCAAGGATATAAGGGATGTTGGCAGAAGAGAAAGCACGTTTAATAATGTCATTAATACAGCTGTGATGAGGGAGTCTACCAGCACTTTTAATACACGATAAACCATGATGACCCAACGAGTCTACAGAAGAACCGCACGAGCAGATATGGGGATGACAGAAATTGATGCCCAATTTAAGTGAAATTGCAATTTGTAAAAAGTTTTTTTCTAAAAGAGTACCTAATTTACAAGAAGGAAGAGCTTCAAGCCAAGCCCCAGATGCAAGTTCAGATCCAGCTAATAAGATAGCTTTTTGTGTGATATTTGACGAAGATAATAAATTTTGAAATATTTTCTCACAGATAGGTAAGTCCCAATTTCTTTGAATAGAAAGCTCTTTTGGAAGTAAAGACGAATTAGAAATTTCCTTCCAACAATCAACAGCCTCGTTAAGGAATGTAATTTTAAAATTAGAAAAACTAGAAGGTAGAATGGACATAATAAGTTCAGAATTAGAAAATATAGAAGACAAAAAGGTAGGCGAGGAAATATCAATTATAGACCTTATACCTAATCCATCAAAACGGATTGGTAATTTGGCTTGAATCCAAGATCTTATTGTAAATTTAATATTCAAATTTTTTCCAAAGAAGAAATAACAATATTATCTAATTCAAGACACTCATTTTTAAATTTCCAAAAAGGACAACATCTAAGATTAAAAGTGAAATTAGGTATCCAAAAATAATGACCGAGTAAAAATAAACTAATATGAGGAATAATTTTACATAGATTTGAAGAAAGTAAAGAGAATGAATAAATTTTTTTAGAAATCAATGGAGGAATTGCTGCATCGAAAATTGGTAGAACAAAGAATAAAAAGGTCTTCAACATTACAAACGTGAATACAAGGATCTAATAATTCGAATCTCTCCAAAATTGAAGACTTGTCTAATTCTGAAACATCATTAAGAAAGAAAAGTTCGCATTTATTGAAATTAATTAATTGATTCGGAAATTATCGTTTCTAAGTCTTGTAGGACATCAAGAGCCTTACCACCTAAAGAACCATCATCTAACTACTAAACATTTAATTCTGAATTAAAATTCTTAATAATTTGATGAATAGATAAACTAAAAATTGCAGGACCGATGGGGTCACCTTGTTGGTAATCTACCGAGGATTCAATAACATTTCCATTAAAGAATAAATTTGATTGATAAGCATAACATTGCCAGAGATAAGGATATACATCTGGAGTAACAGCCTTAACAACAGAGAGAAGGGAGTCTCTTTCGATAAAATTGAATTAAATTAGAATAATGTATCACCCTGTATAGTGTAGCGATGAAAGTTACACGATGAAGTCAACTTCAGTTGTTTCATGCATGAATTATTAAGAAAATGAAAATTTACCAAAATGGTATGTCTTATCACCGTGCAGACAAAGTATTGTGGCAATAACATTGAGATTTGCATGTGAAAGTAAATTAAAATTTTTATTAATTAATTAACTATCAACTAATTTACAGTTTCATTGAAAGACGCAACAAAAGCGTTTTTATATAACCATCGTTTAATGGAATCAAACACGGCGAGTGGCAACTTGATCCAATTAAGCGACTGTATTAATGTGCCTCGCAGATGTGCACTGTAAATTAGTAAAAACTTGTGTCTAAGGGATTATTTCCAGATTCGATTTTGTGAGAAATCTTTAATAAAGTAATAAAAAGTTGCGAACAAATTTCCTCTAAAGAAGTTTTTAATTTTGTAAATAAACAACTTGAAGCGTTTTAAATTAATTCCTGCAAAAAACGGATGAATTGATTTGCAAACACTTTTCTCGTGAAACTTTTCCGTTCTTGATAAGCTTCCTATTAATTAATTGAGGCATTAAAACGAAACGAGCGAAATCACTGGAAAAACGGTTTGAGTCTTTCCGTGATGGCTTGGCTTCAGATCCGCCCACTCTCTGAGCGCTGTGCATGTCCTGTGCTTGGAGACAGGAAAACCTAACCGTCCTCCTGTGGTGTAACAACCTTTTAAAACACTTTGAACCTCTACCACTTGAACTGGAGAATTTTATTTTTATTACCGAGGGCTGTGTTTAGATACTGAGGCGCGTGGTGTATATATAATTTTTCTGAAACAACAGTTATTTGCAAATAAATAAGCTTTCCAAAAATGATGAGTGAAGGTATAAATTGTATTTACACCGACAACAATTAAAAAAATTACCTAAAAGGAAAGTGACGTTTACTAAAATAAGAATTGCCTCGAAGGTGAAATACTTGCAGATGGTGTATCGTATGATTAAACATGTAAAATCTTACCTTTCGTACTTTTGCTTACTTTTTTACGAATCAAATTGCAAAAATTAATATTACGAATAATTTGACAAATTTTGAAATAATAAACCAAACCGAAATTTTACCCAAAACTCTTTATTTTACTTTTTTAGCTTCAAATAAAAATACCTTGGAAAATTTGCAGCACTAATCGTAAATGTAAACTTCTGCTGATGTAACGTGTAAATTACATACTTTCCCCTCAATTTTTAATAGGTATTATGACCGCCGCGGTAAAACTTGACTCACTCTGTACATCAAAATGATTTAATTCGATTATCATAAATAATACAACGAGTGGAATGGTGACTATCGATAATCGCACGAGTTGGGACGCGAAACAAATTGTCAAAAATTAATTCCACGAGTCTGAAAGACGAGTGGAATTATTATTTGATGTGCTGAGTGCATCAACCCACACGATTATTATTGTATTCGTCAGATTATATCACGAATGAACAATTTAGTACTTTTGCAAGTAGAAATTTATTTACTATTATAAAACTCGGTAAATTGGTCCCAAATAAACTTTTGAGACCTTACAGTATTAGATGGTTTATGGTTTTGGACGTTTTTTTCAATACCTGTTAAGAAGTTGCCGGCGGTATATCGATGGAAAATCAATCTGCACTTAATTTTGTAATTAAAGTGGAAGTACACCATAAAAAATTCCTAAATGCACGAAAAACGAAAGCAATACCACATGTCACAAATAACATGTAATACATAATTCTTAAATAAAATTAAAAAATTTTGAAAAAAAAAACTGTTTTCTTGTAACCGGCCGATTTGTTAAAATTTTCTTCACTTATTCGGATTGCAATGTTCTGTTGACAGTATTTTTTTTGTAATTTTTGAATCGATAGTTTTTTTATAAAAAAAATAAAACAACCAAAAGGTGAAATTTGGTAAATCATGCATGCATTAGGTCAAAAACTAACTGAACGTTAATGGAACCGGTATGGAAACAACGTATGAACGACAAGTATAGCCTAACAATTTGTTGACTTTAAAAAACAAATTAAATGATTTTTATTTTGAATTCTGATTTTGTCAGGTGAACGATTGATTTTTCAGTAACTGGAAAGTGCCATCTATAAAGCGAAGCCAGAGCTAAAAATCTGTTAGTTTTTCAAGAGTTTTGCTCGATGAATTTTAAATATTAATGAATTTCCTGTTGTAACACAAACTTGAGTAACTTCGGATTACGACGTGACCTACTTATAAGATCACGAATGCTCATCCCATCATACAAAATGTAACATTTACTTGTAATTTCGATGAATTTTAAGGAAGGGAATTGTACTTATTGTATTATTACAAGACTTTATATAATGCGTCCCAAGCGAATAAGAAACGACATTGTGCCTTAGTTCTGTAGAATAGAATTATAAATTAGTTTCCACTTTCCAAGAACATGCAAGATAACTTGTATAAGCCCTCAAGTATACACAACTCGCATTAATAACAAGTCGTTCCTACTTAACAAACAGCACGTAAATTTCATTTTTTACCCCTAAATTGCGCGGCTAAAGTGAATTCCGGAAACAACCTTCAGCCCGCAAAATTAAGATAAAAATTGAAAATCCATAATACCCCGTTCTACGTTTAGGTAATCTCGGTTCGCTTCCCCCGCCGAATCGGAACTATTGCTCTCAGACTTATCTTAAGTTCTGTTTGTTTTCTCGCTCATCCAATTAAACGGGAGATAAATCACATTAACAAACTTAATTCTCGGAACACAGTTCAAATGTTTAAAGCATACAGAATTGCGCAAATCCCTATCAGAAATTCATCCCTTATTTGCAGAGACGGTTAGATGGCGTTTTAATTCGTTTTAAGGCTGGGGAACCCAACCTCAAAAAATGCAGAGTTTTAAGAAACTCGATATCGCTTAGAAAGTGCTTATCAATATATAATTTGCGAAGCAACAGTTGTAAACATAATGTTACCGCATCTAATGATATATTTGCTTTGGTGAAGAAGTGCCCAGTTTTCAAAAATTAACCTCCGAAAGTGCAATTCTCTCAGAAATGTAGTAGTGAGGGTTTTTTACTGAAATCTTTAGAGTTACGAAATATTTTGCAATGTACTTTACAGCACTTATAGAGAATATATTGCCTTGTGAGAAAATATTTTTTTTATTGCGAGAAAGTTGATAACTTAAGAAGAAAAACATTGGCAACAATATTTTTTTAAAATGTAGTGTGCCAGTAAAAACAGTATAGCTCAAGAAGTAAGTTATATTGTAGAAATTCTTTCGGGGTACTTATACTAAACATATAGTAGTTTAATATGACATGTTTATTTTATGATAACATGGTGAATATCTTTGAAAAAAAATCTAACAGTTGTGGTACGAAATACAGTATTATTTGATCGCGTTTTTTATTGCTTTCCGAGCACAACATCGTCAACAAATTACATAAAAATGTTCTTTTAGCACCTAAGAAATAGTTTCCGTAAACCAAATTGGATAACTGTCTAAATTTTACATTTTCGGGGAAAAGTTGTTTTCCCATAAGATTTTTGTCAAATAGTTCGTCCTTTAACTCACAGATGTCCTATCAAATCTGTACCTTTTTGATTGACGGCATGGATAGAATAATTTGTATTAAAATGCACACTTGATATAGTGCAAATTGTTAGGATATAACCATATTCGCACAGGTAAGGATATAAAACTCTAAAAATTTATAAAAATACACACTTGTTAATGCAAAATATCGATGTTCGCACGCGTAAGGATATGAAACATTTTCGAGCCTACTAAATTGTACAATATATATTAGTTTCGAATAGCATCGTAGGAAAAATTGTTTGAATCATCTATTCAAAAAAATTACAAAAAAAAACAGTAAATAATGCAGCAATCGCATTGACTGATTTTACCGCCGTTATCGCCGCAGGCAATAATATAAATAATATTTATAAAATTATGAGCGTATGAAAAACGTTCAACTCTATTTTTTGTTCTTTCTCTGTTCAATACTTAAGTTTCAAACCTTATTAGTTAGGATACCTCTTTGGTTGCCTAAACATTTTTTATTTTAAGGGGCAAAATTGGTGCCCCCTGAGCGGAAGAATTGTGCATTACTTAGCAGTTCCCGGACCTTAATGCCAACAACTACAAAGAAACGTTTTGCATACCGAGGATTCCCAGGCGGAAGTTGAACGTAACCACAATGACGTGTCCGTAGGAGGCCAACACGCTTCCGTCGTAGGGGTTGCCGGAGCCCCACTCGAAGCTCTCCCCGTGCGTGAAGACCAGCACCGCGTAGGGGGCCTCCAGCCCGCGGTTACCTGCAACAAAAAACGCAAATCAATCGATCGCTAATTTCGCCAGCAATTCGGCGAATTCTGAATATTCAGAATCGCAAACTTTCCGGACTTCGAACCGGAAATTTCGCGAAATTAATAAACACCGAATAACAAGCTCCCCGTCGAAAAGTTGGGCGAAATAATTGCTCGTTTTTGTTGATTTTTCGTCGCTTCGGCGCTAAAAAAATCCGGGCCGACGATTTTTAATTTCGATGTTGCTATTGTAGTTTTAAATCGTCGAGAATTAAAAAAGGTTGCTAATTGGCGGCTGTAAAAAGTTGAGCTTTTTTTAACCTTGTTGTAAATTTTATGTTAGCGACTGTTTTTTAACGGCAATGAATTAAAAATTTCCGGGCTCCAAAGAGGCATTAATTATCAAGTTAAGGAAGTTTTACGGCCTAATTTTTAAATGATAATGAATTTTACGTCATGAATTTAATTTTGAAGCTGCAAAAACTTGATGCGTTGTATTCGTCGGTAATGTGTACACCGGTCGGCACATTAAATGACAAACGACGGCTGATCGCTTCGCGACCCGCGTTACAATGGCGTTTGGGTGGTTATCCACAAATATCAGATGTTCCTAGTAATAGTATAATATGCAATGAGCATTTAATGATAGCTATTAAGGCACAAGTATGAGAATTACGACACCACCGTAGGTGAGTGTCGTAATGATTACGAGTGTCTTAATAGGTGAGTTGCATACACTATTTTTTCTACGACTAGTCATAATATTAAAAGCCAAGCACTTCATTTTCAATATGTATTAAACTTGGAATGAAATTATAAGTTATAATTAAAGGAATAATATGAAAACTTTATTACAAAGAAAACACAGAAAACAATTAAAACATTTTCTGAAAAGTTTCAGAAACTGAGAGTAAATTCTTTCGTACGTCATTGCTGATTTTACGGACAATAAATTGTTTTCGACTCTTGTAACTCATTCCACAATTTCTCGTGGAGTTGAATTCACAATCTCACTATCACTATCGCACATTTTCACCCATTTTATTTGTAAAGAGCACAAATTTTAGGAATGTACTAGGTTAACAGGTAACTATGAACTTTCCAAATTGATAATTGACCGAATATTAGTGATGTTGCATTTCCATTGGTTAAAATTTAGTAAATTAATGAAAATTTTGTATCTTAATGGGTATCATTAAGGTACAAGTAGTAAATGTCTAATAAATCGTAGAAAAAAGCTATTATAAAACTAATTTTTAACAATGGAGGATTTATTAAGTTTTTTTGTGGCATTGTGAATGGAATTCAATTCGATCCTCTGAAACATAAAGTTATGTGTTTCCACTAGTTTCTGTGCATATTTGTTAATTTTTCACCTACTGACTATTCCATTAAATTAATTAAGTAATTCAATTCCAAAACGCAGAATTACATTCGTTGCACATCACAGAGTCAATATTTAACCGTTCCATTAACAACGTCAGTGAAACTTAAGACAACTTTAATTGTTTGGTATAAATTAGTAAAAAAATATGAATTAAGGTTTGTATGACTTTTAATTAAAGGTGTTTGCGTTTTGTAGTGCATTTAATAACAACAATTACGATTTTAATTACTGATTTAAATTTTTCCCTACATTAAACACGAAACATTGAAAGCAGATCTAATATTTGTAGACAACCCAACAAGCACTTTTGCAACACAAGCCGCGAAACGATCATTTAATCGTTTAATGTGTCGACTGCTGTACATACAGAGTGTCCCCAGATGAACTAAATATGAAATGACATTACCTTCCACAATAAGTTTTAAATTGTTTAGAAAACTATAATGTAGTTTTGTAAAATAAAAATTCTTTTATACAGGGTGAGTCAAGTTTTACCGCCGCGGTCATAATACTTATTAAAAATTTAGGACAAAGTATGCAATTTACTTGTTATATTAGTTGAAGTTTACACTTACCAAATTGTTTTTATTTGAAGCCAAAACAGTAAAACAATGAGTTTTGGGTAAAATTTCGATACTTGGATTATTATTTCAAAATTTGTCAAATTACTCGTAGCATTAATATTTGCAATTTGATTTGTAAAAAAAATATTACTTTTTGAGTTAAATTAAATTTAAGATAAAGCACGAAAAATGCATTTATCTATGACTTTCCAATAATGGATAATGCAGTTTACCACCCTAACAATAGATTATGATCGACTCATCAAACTGGACGACACAGCTTTTCAGTTGTCGTCAGAACTGCCTTTTTAAGTTAAGTTTCGTGACCGCCATAAATAAGGAGTCAAGTACCCTACATCAATACCATTGTCCGGTAAATTGGTCTACTTGTGTCGGAAATCATTAAAAAATATACCTTCTAATACGAAAATGGCTTTATTTAATAAACGCAAATTACTAAAATTATTTCAATTACACTATTGTGTGACAATATGTTACTGTTCGTACATCAAAAAAACTAATAAATTGAACTAGTAATTGAGATAAAGTCAAAATTTTACCTGATTAAATAAAATTTTTTTTTCTTGCTTCTATGCTCCTTAAGAGGGATCCTTACATAAACTTCTTATGGAAACTCAATATATTTGCCTGCCACTATAACTTCGAGTAAAAGACAAATATCATAAAAAGTGGTGTATCATCTGAATCTGCATTCAATTTTCTACTTAACGATTTAGTTAAAGTTGCAAATTTCTATTTGATAATAGGAGAAATGGAACAATTAGTTTTGCACTGCAATGCCAATTTCATGCATCTTCAATTATAATATATAACAATAGTTAAATCTCGATTTTTGTTTAAAACAAAATGGAGATATTACATTTTTATTGCTATAACTTAAAAGATTTCGAAAAAATTTCAATAAATGTGATAATTATAATGGCAGAACTACTTTTTCCTTGAGATGGAAATGGCGATGGAAGATTTACAACAGGCCATTATTTTATTATTGTATTTTATTATTATTTTATGATGAGACCATCAACCCTGGTAATTTTTTTATTGATAGATGAAGTGTGTAACAGCTATGAGAGTTTATAAAATTCTCAAGGTGGAGGTTCGTGAGGATCCCTCTTAATAATAGAAAATTACTCTTGCAATTTATGAGAATTCACAAATTATTTTGAAGGGCTATTTTGCCACCGGCTGCGTCAAAAAGGAATTATATTTATACTCATTTTTCCAAGTTGAAAGTACAAGACGAAAATTTTCATTTATAATTTTAGTTATTTTTCCGATTTACTTAAAAAAACAAGGGCTGAATTTTGGTTAGAAAATTATTTTGTAAAGTTGAAAATAAAAATGTTCAAATTGTTCTGTCGATCTGGGGACACCCTATATAAAGCTTCCACGTTTTTATATGTTTGTTATAATTAATTAACCAAAAATTAAATTATAAAATACAATAATCCCCAACTTAAATATTAAATGAGCAATAAAAGCTATTTTCATACTAAAATTTAAATATTTTTGAAATAACAACTTGGTCCATTTGCACGAATTAAATTAAAAATGCGTCCGTTCAAAACCAACATTAAAGTTAGCCGCCTTTATTGTTAAATTTGCGTTCATTAATGATAATTCCGGAACCCTTCGATAAAGGACTAAATAATGTTTAATTTGGAGTAAGCTCGCGGCGACTTGTTGTAAAAAAGGTCTGGCTTACGTCGAGGACATTCCGAATAATTAGTCACATTCAGGAATAACGTATGTAAATTAGGACGAGGCGCGAAAGTAATTTTGTATACCGTTTAATAATAATAAAGCCGGTTTTCATCACGAATATGAATTTCAAAGCTGCAGGAAACGCAAAACGGCCCAAGGACGCTCCGTCAAGGATTACTCTCGGGATCCATTAATTAGCAAGAAGTAAGCGGCAAAATTTCAGCCCCCGGCGGTTGATTTTACGTCCGACTTCGCATTATTTTTAATACAGTCGAATCGCCAGACCGAAAACGACTCTTTCATGACGACCAGCAATCCAATTTACACAATTGAGTCGAGTACGATTTCGATCGCCTGCACCAGTAATCAATTCCTCTCAATCCTTTTACAAAAGAAGTTCAGTTAATTCATTTACTCCGCACTTGGGTCCACTTTAAAATTAGAGCGGCTTTGTGCGGGAATTTTAATTTTCACGCAAAAAATACACTTACTCTGAAAGAAATAGTCAGTCTAATAGTAAAAAAATGCTAATTTATTTATGTTTAAGTATTTAAATTGTCAAAAAGTACACTTTATTAACTACTACCAATTCTTATAAATCAATTTATTTTTTAGAAATAAACTATTTATTAAGTATAACAATGGGTATTTGTTTATAATAATTAAGTTTTTTTATGTGTAATGCATACTATTTGGTACTAATTCATTGTTGGTGAAAGAAAATACATTTGTACATTTTTATCAAAAATAAATACAGGTAGCCCTCGATTTACGCCGGCTCAATTTACGCCGATTCACAATAACGCCGCTGTGGAATTCACTGTTTCGCCGTATACATAATTGGGTAATTCACCGATTCTTCCTATGTTAGACTGATTTTCGTTTCAGTGTTGAGCCGCGAAGTTGTGAACTCTTTTTTCCAAAAAATGTCAGAGATCCGAAACTTTGAAATTTCATTTGGTTTTGTTAATATTTTTAATAAAAACATTTCAGTTCATTTTATCTTAAAATACATTTTAAAAATTAAATTTACAATACACCTATCCTCCGATTGACACGATACTTTTTTACACGATTTCGCTTTTACACGGTTTTTAAAATAACGAATTCAAAATAAAATGGTAAAAATGAATATTTCAGATAAGTACATATTTCTACAATCATTTTTAAACTCCGTTCACTTAGTTATACATATTGGTGATTCCCCGTTTTGTATGCACAATAAAACTTCCTACGTATTCACGTAAATTACTGCAGTAAAGTTGTGCCAGTAGAAAAGTGTACATCATTGTGTTTTTACTAAGCAGAATTTTTTAAACTTCATATTTACTGGTTAGCGATAAACAATTTTTTTTTGTGGCATTTTTACAATTTTTTTCGCAATAAAAATTTAATCCATAGCAGTTTTTAATGGTGCATGAAGAGACCTTTCAAATGAGGTATCACAAGCCCCTACTTCCTATTTAAAAATTTGGGGGTTGAAACTGTCACTCGAAGGGAGTTGAGGTTAGGGATGAAATTTTTGCTTTGCAGGATATCATGTCATAAACGAGATTTTTTATAAATATGCACAATAATTGAGATACTGAATTTATTCCATTTGACTGGTTCGCACTGTATATTTGTTATCTTATGAATGAACTGTTATTTTAATTTTTTTAAATATCTTATTAAAAAAAATTAGGTTAAATAAATGACGTTGTTTTCGATTTACACGGTTTTGCATATAAAAAACCAATCTTCCGTGTAAATCGTGGGATAGGTGGATATGTATTTTGCATTATACTGTATTAATAAATAAAATGATTTGCTTCTTTTTCGCTTATGTAGAACCTAACCCTACACATCACTGTAAATATGGGTTATTTTTACGCCGATACGGTTTGCGCCGGCTTTTGTAAGAACTGAACTGCGGCGTAAACCGAGGGCTACCTGTACTCATTTGTTGAAAAGATAAGTTGTCTAAGATAAAAAAATGTTTATTTTACAATTGAACCGGATGTTTGCATTAACAGGCAAATCATTTCTTTGCCTTATTCGGTAGTGTTGAGAAGTGCATTAAAATAATAATATGGAACACGCTATCATTTAAAAAAAAGGTATAATCGTTCAAGTAAATCGGAACGTATATGGTGAACCAGTTTTTGAAAAGGTTGTTAATGTATTGTACACTGGTGATAAACAAATGTATTTAATATATAAAACAATTGTTTGTTATGGTATTGATAAAGGTTTTCCACTTCTAAACAAATTATTAACATTAAAAATATTTGTTGCACTTTTCCCACACACATTCATTTAATCGGCGATGGACGTACATTTATTTCCTGCATGAATCAAGAATATTAATAGGTATCTATAACGGCAGCAACTGTATTATTTAGACATTTTACAAACATTTCTAATACATTTCACATTGAATGATCCTCTAATTTTTTAAATTATTATTTATAGGTATAAGTTTTGTTTCATGTTTATTTTATTTTATTGTATTTTAAATATTTTTATTCATTTTAAATAAAAAATTGCAGTTTAATATGAGATTATTATTAAAAATCTAATTTATAAAATATTTATTAATAAATAATGAAGGGTTTAGAGTAAATATTTCACGCATATTATTTGTTACTATTAATATGATAATTTAATTGTTAACTGAAATTCATCAGTAAAAACAACTTATATTAAAATGACATAAATAATTAATAAATCTTGGTTGTATTATTATTTATTATTATTAAACATATATTTAACAAATATTTATGAGAGAATATTTATTAATAACAAATATTTATTTGATTTTAATATACATTTATTTTTTATTAATAAACAACTATTCCTCCAAAATAAAGCAAATTAAGACTGAATAATACATTTATTTGGTGTAACTAAACGTGTGTTAACTATTACCAAATTCTTTTTTGTTTTTAATAATTGCTTACTTTATTATAAATAACAATGTGTTAGAAGCAAATTAAGCTAATTGAAATGGTATTAATAAACTGTCAGTTAATCGTAAATAAACATTTGGTGGGCCAAATATCAATCAATATTAGTTAATAGTTAACGAAGTTGCCTTGTTATTAACAAATTTTTCACTTCTTTTCTCTCTGTGTGGGAACGCTCCGCAAGAACCGTCGCTTTTTAGCAAGTTTAGAACTATCAGATTCGCACGAATGCCTCTTGTCTTCACCAAATTATGCCTCCCTCAAGACAACGTCAAGTCCGATTTGGTCGATTTAGATGCCAATGGATTGGTTTGAACAGCGATACGTAACGCTCTTATTTCGCGAAACGCTGTTCGTTCTTATTTTGATGTAGTAAACGAGCGGCCTGAGTTATTGGGATGACACCAATTAATAAAGCGTGTTTCTTCCTAATCATCTTTCATCTCTCTGAGAATTCGAAAAAAACAGCACCGGCACTCCGTAACTTGCAGAAAATTATGATGAAAACGCGATAGGGAGAAACTTCGCTGCGCATTCGGCAATATTCGACTTAAATAAAAATATTCAGCTGCTAGAATTGTAGGTTTAAAGTATGTATTTTGAAGTATTGGCAGAAGTTATAATTTCAGCCTTACCTAGTTATAAAGTATTAAATCTACGTAGTTATAATAATTATGAATAATATTTTGAAACTTTCTCATTTTAGTCACATTCGCACTTAAATATTCTCTCACAGATTGACACATTTATGAGTAACGTTAAAGAGAACATATCTTGATTCTAAAAAACACATTTTATTCTTAGAAATTATTCGCGATATAACAAACATTCAAAGACATACCAAGTATTTCCATAATTTGATTTTTCTTTTAAATGCGAAACAATTGTTTTTGGTGATGTTCATAAAAAATATGGTTAATTTCGATATGAATTTAGGTCATTCAACCCAAAGTGAAGTATGTCGCATTGTAAACCTATTTCATCATTCAAGTAAAAATTACACTGTAAGGTTCAAAGAATATAAGAAACGAACCGCAATAATCCCAGTGGGTGGTAAACGTAATAAAGGTGTTTGACAAATGTACATTTACACGCTTCTTAAATAATATTCTTGTTCAATATGTTCATACATAAACATATTTAAGCCAATTTTGCAATAAAAAAATAAATATCTGTTAATATGATTATTTAGTTGAATTGCCATAAGAAAACGTTCGACGTGACATACACGCCGCTGTGGGTTAAGGGGTTAAGAAGGTTACGAAAGTTTCACTTTTACTACCGAATAGATGTTATCAGAAAATGGGTAAGAACTTCCAATACTGAAGAATAATAAAAAAATAAATCTTCGACTGTACCGTCTCTAACAATAACAATATTGTACAACTACCAGCTGCAGTAATAAAATAAACTATAATCGTTACAGGTAGCTATTCCTACTGGCAGTCACTTCATTGTACGATTCACTGACTTGACGTCTACTTCATACTTTTTTATTATTAGCGTTAATTTTGCAGTTTGCGTTTGGTTTTGGACCAAAATCAATTCTTTTGAGAATTCATTTTGGCTAGTAATTTGTTTCATTGAGGTGATATAATAACATCAAGTGTAAATTTTTTATTAATACCGTTGGTTTTGTGATCTTTTAACACTTCATGAATGCAATATCTGGTTATTATATCAATTTGGAGGAAGATATGCAACGTAAAGCTGAACTAAAAATTGAAAGACGTTTGTTAAGAAATAGATGTGAACCTTCAAATTTGCCGGGTTGCGAGCTTAAAAGAATGTGTCAGTCTCATATAAATGAGCATTTGCAACAATTGGAATGTATGTCATTGTACACAAGTTTTCCACATTTGTTAAAAATTAATAAATAATAAAACTAAATAAATGGATGTATTACTACAACAAGAATTAAGGTAAGTGTTCCAAATTCAGACACTGACCCAAATTCAGACATGTTTCTAGTTATTTGTTCAAAATAAGAGCACTACAATATTAAAAAAAATGTTGAGACATTTTTTGATTCAAGGCAACATTATATTTTTAATTTCAAAATTGTTTCCTGTTTTACATTTAGTGGTGCAGGTTTGGTATAACTTAGAAGTTAGCCATGTCTTGTGAATGGTATATTGTGTTTAAATGCAATAGTTTTCTTATAAGGTAAGCAGATTTGGACTACTTTTTGCTTTGCTGTGAGATTCAAATAATTAAAACATACGAATAATTTTTATTTAGACCCAATGAACAAACTTTAAATTTTCATTTTAATATACTGTATTGTCATTTTTCCCACCAAATTATTAAAATTTATATGTCGGAATTAGGTACACGTTAACCTAGTGTTCCCCAATTCAGACATTGGATGTCGGAATTGGGTACATTATAAAAATCAACAGATATGGTTTCTTCTCTTTCTTTCCACCTAATATAACATCATTTGCCTATATCTGTATACGTCGGTTGATTTTTGACTTCGCATCCCAACTCAAACAGGAGTGTCGGAATTGCGGACATGAAATGTCTAAATTATGTACAACTAAATTAACGGACTTTATATTGATTTTCAACTACTTTAACTTATGATTTTTATGTAGTATTTATGATGATGTACGGACGTAAGGATGACGTAGGGTGTACTTTGAATGCCATAGAAGGAGAAGTCGCTTCTTTTGGTGATTTACAAATCGGTGATTACATAATCGTAAATTATTTGGACGAATATTATCCGGCAAAAATTATCAATAAAAATAATAAAAAGATTTAGTCAAAGAAATGGCCTAAGCTGGTATAAGTAGATGGAACTGGTCAAATCCTTTAGATGAAATTTAGTATGACTATCACGAAATTGTGAAAAAGATTGAACCTCCCATGAAAATAAGTAAAAGAAAATGTTTTTCTGTTAAAGGAGCGATTCGGGTTTGTTTTAAGTTTTAATTAATTTTTATATTTCACTGTTCTATTTTACACTGTATATTTAATAAAAAAAATTAAAAGGCATTCTTTTGATTTGTCGGAATAATGTTCTCCAAATGTCCGACGGAAGACCACTGTCGGAATTAGGTTCACTAACCTGTCTGAGCTTGGAACAAATTTTATTTCTTATGTCGGAGTTAGGTGATATTGACCACATTTGACAAAACTATTAATCATATTCAAAATTATTGTTGTTACAAGCATACATTGTAACCTAACTACAAACCGTTGTTATGAAAAAATGAATATCTCTTAATTGATAAAATAGAAATTTTCATCTTTGGCTAAACCGTTAAGTAGAAAATTGAATGCAGATTCAGATGATACCGAACTTTTTATGATATTTGTTTTTTACTCGAAATATATTGAGTTTCCGATAACAACTTTACCTGAGGATCTCTCTTAATAATAGCCTACATCATGTGATCGTTAAATAATATACTATTATCATTTTGTTACAACCGGGATTTTATTTTCGACATTTATTAAGTCAATTTCAATCCAGTTTTAATAATTTGATAATCAATGCCTGGACGAGCAGTTAAAATACGTCGCATCGAAACGGTGCGATCGCATTGAAATCTCATTTCTATTAAATTCTTTCATCGGTCACAATTCATATCGAAGGTATCGACATACATCCCGATTCCGTCAGGAAAAAAACATTAAACACGTCAAAGTCCGTGATTTATAGCATTTATGTTTAATCCGTTTCTTTCGCTCCGATGATTTATTTCGATCATAAAGGGATACGATTCTGCAGACATTTAATTTGACGGCCAATATTTTCAAAGATAAACATAATCGTCGCCGAACTTGTCAACTCTTTCCCTTTTTTTTGTGCTTCCATAAAGGCACTCGCCGAAGAGTTTCCGTCGGTTTAGCGCGATAAGTGGGAGGGGGGATAAGTTAATTACGAGCCTGCGAACAAGTTTCTTGATAGTGCTAAACTCGAGATGATTACAAATAGGTGTCTGCGATTAATTTATATTCAGAACCGGTCGGGTAAAATATTCACGTATTTCTAAAGAACGGCGGCCGGGGGAGGGGGCGGCCTAATTCATATGAAAATGTTTTGTGAATAATATTTGCGAATTTTGACAAAAGCAGAGCGAAAATAATTTCACCGTCGAGTTGTTTATCAGATTTCTTATTAGGAACGAATTTAACAGTCGTCTGGAAGTCATAAAACTTTCAAAATCGAAAAAGTTCTCCACTTAAGGAGTACAAATTAATGTTAAATGCAGCAGAAAATATCTCAGAATGGAAAAACAAACACAAATTTGGAATCTTAATGGCGCGAAATTTAAATAAGGCGCCCAATTTATTTATTTCCTTGACGATGGCGGCCATCATTAATTTAAACTTGTCAAGTGGCGCCGCGTATTTTTTGTTTATGGCAACGTAACCGGATTCGCTAACTTGATTCTAACATTCATAAACAGTCAGCGTTGTTCTCTCTTATACTTTCGGCATAATTCATCTTTATTTTGGATGCCAGTTTTCAAACAAATACATTATGTCTGACGCGCAGGGCTTTTATAATGTATGCAAAAAGTTGGGTGCAAACATTTATCTTGTTTTTGGTGCTCGTTCCCATTAAACGGGGCGGGGGGATCGTTTTCATTATTTATGAATTCAATGCTTTACTAATAATTGTTTCCGGACAATGCAAATAACGAAAGTAAACATTTGTATTTGTGTCATGAATTAATTTTATTGTCGCTTTATGTTTTGGCATGGATTCGTTAGGGTCGGATGGAATTTAGTAGATTTTTCAAACGTTTGACATTCGATTTCACTTCCCGCTGCGATTGTATTACAGCGGAAACCGGTCGGAAATGGATGCTTCTCCACAAGATACAGTGAATGCCGCCTTTCCCATCATTTTGTGACTCAAATTTGTATCAACTCTTTTTAATGAATTCCTACTTGTTAACCTGTCTTCGCAGACAGATGCAACGAACTGACGAAATTTTATATATTTAGATTAAAAATCCTCCAAAATAAGAAACTAACTTAAATCGTCGATGTGGGGTTCAGACAATCAATATATCTGGCTCAAAATCACCAAGGTGGAAAATTTCGAGATTAGTTTTATGACGAAAAGTATTACAAGCTATAATGATTGCAATTACTTTATAATGTCACTAAATTTGTGTTTCAACAATATTTTGATAGGGCAGCGCATATAATTCATTACTGTTTTTGTAATATTGCCTTGAAACAGAGCCTTCTCTAAAAACGGTCATTTCGGGAACGTTTTTGTAAAGTTAATGAAATGCCCAAAAATTACAAGTGTGTTTTTTTGCTTTATTCAATCAACGTTATCTAAAAACATAATAACAATACAAAAAAACTACATCAAATACACCAATACATAAAAAACAAGGTTAGTTGCTATTTCATGATCACAATTTAAGAAATATAAACATATCAGTAACTTTTATAATTAAATTTACATTACATACACAGAATTAAGGCTTTTTAATATAACTACAATATTCTTTTGGGAGAATAACTAAAATTTTATGTGTTTTATTTAATTTTTGTAACGTTCTCGGAAATGATCAGGCGTTCTCGAAATGATATTATAGGGTATAGTAAAGGTATATATAATTCATGAACGTCAATTTCAGAAATCAAAGCTACTTATTTATATTGTCATAAAGTTTGAACTTAACATAAAATTAACTATTCTTAGTTTTAATCAGTTCTTGCAATGCAGTCTTTTAATTAAAGGTCACAATCAAGTGTAATTCCTACAATCATAGAAAGAAAAGTTATGTAAGTTATGTACGTAAGTTAACTTTGTAATGATTTATTTATAAAACAAATCAAAAAATAAATCTTAATTTTTTTCGTCGTCATCGTCATCGACATTATGTCTGGCAGGTAGCAACATATCTACAAGGTGGGGAAAACTATGGAAACCCCTAGAAATCTCGGGGGATTAGTGAAAAAAAAATAACCAAAGTCCATGCCTTAAGTAATTTTCAACGAGGAATCCAAAGGTGACCTTGGATTTGACTTTGAACCTCATTTTCAAGGTCATTTAGAGGTCAGCTTTGTTTGGTTGATCAGGATGGTCGGATTAACTTTTAATTATTAATGTTGAAGTAAACTTTAAAGGTCAATTCAACTGAGTTACACTGTGTTAGCTTTGCGTTTCATCGAAAACAGTTTGAGCCGCCAAAATTACCTAATAAGTCAAAACGAAATAAAAGGTAGATTCGACTGTAAATCATGTTCAACATTAATTTATTGTCGCTTATTAAATTATTGTGTGAGGGATAAAAGGGGACGCATTGCGAGTTTTATTCCGTTTCCGTCCTTGCAACGTATTTCAGAAATAATAAAAGAGTCGATATACACAATTGGCGTAGTAGTAAAGCTTATTACGACAAAGAACCGGACTCCAATTAGGACCGAGCCATTTCGCAACTACATTGTCCTCCCAAAGAAAAAATCACTTTGATCACGACAGCTTTTCAGCCGAGAACACAGGGAACATCGCAATAAAATTAAAATATCGGAAAAGTTTCTTCGGATCTTCGAAGGTCGATATTATAATTCGTAAATTTATCTGCAAAAAATATAGGAAAGGTGAAGTCCCGAAAATACGGCTTAAAATCCGGTCTAATCATTGTGAAACTTTTTCTTACTTTTACGCCCAAGTTTTTAGACAGAAGAAATATGTGAAAACACCAGCTCGATATGACACTCCAGGGAAAAGCAGCTTTCGAACAAAAATTCAAAAGTTTTTGTTCAGCACGAAGACCGTGCAGTTTATTATGTATTTTCATACAAAGGCGCACTTAAGTACTTAGGCAAGCGCACTTGGAACCGTCGATGATGTTACCATGGCGTTTGGAACCTTAAAGGAGCACATTACACAAAAAACTTTTTTTTAAAATTATTATTTAATGATAAATTATTGTAGTCAGAACTATTAAAAACTATTTGGTAAAACTCCAATGTAAAAAAATTGTTTTAGAAGATATTAAGACATTTAGAATTGCTTGTGACGTCACTGAGCCGAGCTCACCGAAGCTCCGTATCGCTCACGTACAAAAGTTACTCGCTTCGCACAGCGATCCATCTACCTAAAAATTATATTTTTAATGCTTAATTTATATGAGACTGTGTGAATGGTTTTGCCAAAGACGATAAAAGAATCAGAATTTCAATACGGCGTTTAGTTTTTTTTTTAAATATTAAATAAGAACAGCGCCCCGACTGTGCATTCCGTTCCTATTTTATCTAATTGTGCGTAAAGTTCGGTTAAAGATATTCTAAGTTTATGACTGTGCCTTTTACAATACTATAAAAGCAACGAGGTTTGTTGCACCCTGCAGTGAACTCTCATTATCATCAGTAAAAGTTGATTGCGATTTAAAGTCGTAAATGCAGAATAACTTCGAATTATTTGCAACAATAGCCACAAGAACATCGCCGACCAATTTTTGGATGCAGTGAACCAACGGGACATCGTTTTCCTAATAGAGAAAAATCGCCGAAACGATTTGCATTTTGGTCAGAATTTTGTAAAAGGCAATCATTTCAACCAGGACAAAATGCAAGAATTTGCAATAAACATTTTTTAGAAAGTGATTTAGACTAATCGTTTGTTCTAAGAAAAAATTTTCTACCAAATTCAAAAGAACCTTGTTTAAAAAAAGTGCTGTACCATCAGTACATATTAACCTATTGGCTCAGAAAAAACAACATATGAATTGAGTCACATTTTTCGAAAGCTACAGGAAGTTGAATTTATCACGTGATATATTTAAAACATCTTTGTCAATAACCAATTTTTCAAACAAATTATTTTGTGTAATGCATGTATTATTACCAATTAAATGTTTTATATTATCATATTCTTGACAACATAATACTAGACTCATCTGTTGGCATAGCTACACATTTTCCACATTTACACCAATTACAAATATTCTCTTCGATTTTCGTAATTTATGTTTACACTACTAGGTTCAAAAAAAGCATCAACTTCGTCGTCATCTGTGTATTCACGTTCAAATAAATAAGGAGTTGTCGTAATTAAAAATTAAATTTATAAGTGCTACCAACCAATTTAACAGTAAATACTGACTGATACGGAGTAACTGCTATTATCGGGTTTCCTACTAGAATACTATTGCAACCTAAACATTCAAAACATTCAAAATTTCACGATGGTCAGGCGTCTTGAAAATAATTGCTTTATGAGCTCTGTCTGGGCGGTAGAAATAACCTTTAGAAGCGCGTAAAAATGGTATAAGTGACCGCGCCGTATCATCGCATTTAAAATATTTAAAAAAAAACTAGAAACTATATTAAAATTTTCGTTGCACTATCGTCTTCAGTACAAAAAAACAGTCTAAATACTCGTAACAAAATTTCGAAAACATTGTTTAAAGGTAAGTAAATGATCGTGTAAAGAGAGCAATTTTTCCATGTATAAGATAGGGCGCTACGCACAGCTCGGCCCAGTGACGTCACGCGCCGATTTTAAATTTATTATAACTCATTAAATAACCTGAGTAGAAACAAAATACATATGCCATTTTTCTTAGAATTAAACGTACTTTTAAATTAAACCAACTTATTTTTTGTGTATTGTGCCCCTTTAATAACAATAATTAGAATCGTCGCTAAGGAAACGGGAACCAATCCCAATGGAACCAACAGGTTGTCATGGTAATGAATAGCCTAAGGGGTGAAGTTGGCCGCAAAAAATTGCATCCATAAAGTGTCGTCGTTTTGAGTTTGGCTTTTTTTTAAAGCTGCAAACTTTCGTTCTGTTATATTTTTATGGGGTAAATCCTAAAGTTTTTAATCGAATTTAACTTTCTTTTTGTGGGGCAACGCTAAAATGTGGTCGTGCCTATTCGCAAACTTTTTATTTGCCGAAATTAGGGGCTTATCTGCGGGAAAAAGCGAGCGTCAATATATTACCGAGTGAATCGGAAATTATTCCCGCCCCTTGGTTAATCAGTTAAGAATCCTCCCGACTTCAAGCGCGATTTGATTCCATTTTTTGTGGAATATATTATTCCGGTCGTGTTTTAACACGGCGCACGTATTACATGCAGGTCTTGGTGTTTTCTGGAGTAAACTTCTTTTTACGATGTTCCAGTTTAGACGTGAATACGCCAGAATACACCCCTATCCACGCCGAAGGTTCAGGTATATTTTCTTTTCCCGCAGCACGTTCTGCACTCAAGTCGTAGCAAATTTAAACGTGATTTCCTGGTTTTTGTGCTCGCACGGTTATATAAGTTTATTTATCCTTGTCCGGGCACGAGGAACCCGGATGACGATCCCCCCAATCTGTGCGATTCAAAAAAACTACGAGCAAGACTGGCTCACACACCGACTTTCTCAATTCGAGAAATTTAAACCGAGCGTTTTACTTTATTACGCAAAAACATTGGTTTTCTAATGTCAAATCTGCAAATGTCATTTTCGTCACTTAGTTTAAAGAGAAAAGTAGCCGTTTTTCCCACTAGTGAAGAAAATGATTTACTTTCCTTACTAGTGAGCAAAGTGTTATCATCAAAAGTTGCCATAATCGTTTCATTCCTCTTCCATTCCTAATACTTGAACTTTATGGTAATTTTTTTTAGTTAGTAAGTTAGTTAGTTGTTTTAGTTAAGTTTAGTTTTTCATAGTTAAGTTAATTTTTTTAATTGTTTAGTTAGGTTTTTGGTTAAGTTATTAATTAGGTTTTTAGTTAGTTAGTTTTAGTTAGTGTAGTTCATTGTTATAGTTACTTACAATTTTTTCCTTTTTTGTCCATAACAACACTTTTTAAAACCGTTTCACATATTACAAATTTAACTTCACAAACATTTTAAAAACACATTTTAAAACATTTAAAAAAAGTCCATTTACAATGATTAGACTGAAACATTTATTTCTTTCAGTTTCGTACTACACTTCATCAGTAATCATTGCATACTACTTCAAAATTTCCCTCGGTCATCCAAACTTTTATGAAATCCGTTTTTTGCATTTAGTTATTTTTAACCTTATATATAAACTTGAATATCGCATCGTTATATGGCACAAGAAATGGAGGAATTATATTGCAAATCAAAACTTCGAATGCACACTAACAAGGCCAAAATATGGTTTAATAAACAGTGTTTAAAGTATAAAATTGTACCCAAATACGTGACTGTTAAATATAATACGGAAGATAATTTTATTAAAGGTATTTTACAAAAAGCGGAAATGGAAATCGTTAGATATAATATCAACAACATGTACACTCTGCCGCAAATTAAATGTCACACGACGTTCGGGCGCTTGCAGGCCATGTTACAAGAATGTTTGCATGGTTGTATACAGATTATCAGGTCCGTATGCTAGATTTGATATTGAGGATCAGTGTTATTTTTTGTACTGTAGTTAAACATTATACTGTTCATATAATTATTCATATAATTATATAATGTTCATAATTGCATTTGTTTCGTATCAGATTAAATATTTAAGAGTCGGTTTGCCTAGGTGAAGGCATGCAACTTGCAATGTGTTTGTTTAAAAACTGTTAATGATAGAAGATTGAAATAAAAAGTATTTCAAAGAAAAATAATCACTTCTATTCTCGGTTGATGCAGTTTTCCATTTTTTGTTTTCAAATGATTACACCAAGGGTTGAATCTTAAGAGTCGGTTCTCGTAGGTAAAACCATGCAAATTGCAGTGCACATATTCATAAAGTGTGCTCAGGTCAATTTTTTTTCTCTTATGTTAGAATCCATAAATTCATAAAGTGTGCTCAGGTAAAAAATTTTGTTTTCAAATTATTACAACAAGAGTTGAATCTTAAGAGTCGGTTTTCCTAGGTAAAACCATGCAAATTGCAGTGCACATATTCATAAAGTGTGCTCAGTTCAATTTTTTTTTTTTAACTTATGTTAGAATCCACATTTTCATAAAGTGTACTAAGGTAAAAAATTTTGTTTTGCAATGATTACACCAAGGGTTGAATCTTAAGTATCGATTAACGCTGGTAAAAAAAAATTGGCGAAAATTTTCTATCTTCTCATAAATAAAGCACCAAGAACATCAATTAACGTTCTTGATGAGCTACAACAATATTTTATTAAATGCGTGTATACTTCTTATCTATTTAATAACAACAAATTAATGATTTATTACTTTCATTAATAATAAATACGGTTTAGTAACAAATTTGAGCTTGTTTTCTTGAAACTGTTCGACTGTTACACGAACGTATTTTATTCGTTGTTTCTCTCGATTCACTTACTTATTTTGATTTCTGACTTTATAACACTGATCCTCAATATCAAATCTAGCATACGGGCCTGATAACTTGTATACAACCATGCAAATATCCTTGTAACATGGCCTGCAAGCGCCCGAACGTCGTATGACATTTAATTTGCAGCAGAGTGTACAAGCAAAAACTGGAAACAAATTTGGAGCTATATAAAATGCATCTCAAAACATCTAATGAGTTAAGTAGGACCGAATGGGATTTGTTGTTTGACAAATGTGATTAGGAAATAAATAAAATATTGGGCAAGAAATATGCAACTCTTAATAACAAAATTCATACTTTAATAGAAAATCAACACAAAAAGCCGAACTATAATGAAACAAATAATCATAAGTTTCATACAAAGGTAGTTAATTTAACAACTGCGGCATTTAACGAGGATGAAAATGCAATTTTAAATTTAGGTTTTAAATATAATTTATATAACCATAATAAAACAAAAAATTGTGAGAATTTAATAATAGATTGTGAATCAGCTATTAATAAAGTAAAATTGGAAAATCAAGATGTGATTAGATCTCATTGTATGAGTACTATTGACAACATAATTAAATGATATAATAGTAATAGTAATAGTAACATCAAAAGGTTAAAAATAACTAAATGCAAAAAACGGATTCCATAAAAGTTTGGATGACTAAGGGAAAATGTGCATTAGTATGCAATGATTACTGATGAAGTGTAGTACGACACTGAAAGAAATAAATGTTTCAGTCTAATCATTGTAAATTGAATTTTTTAAAATGTTTTTTAATTAATGTGTAAATTGACAATGTTTTAAAATGTGTTTTTAAAATGTTTGTGGAATTAAAGTTGTAATATGTGAAAAGGTTTTAAAAAGTGTTGTTATGGGAAAAAAGGAAAAATTTGTAACTAACTATAACAATTAATTACATAACAAGGGAAACTCGATTTAAACTAAATTAATTTAATTCAGTTTAGTTTTAGTACTGTTTTAGTTAGTTGGTTTTTTAAAGTTAAGTTAGTTTTAGTTAGTTACTTTTAGTTTAGCTTTTTTAGTTATAACATTCAGGTTATTGGGTCTTGGTAGAGCAAGACACAATAAAGAATGTTATATCCAAGAGCAATGTCAGCGGTTTTTTTATTTGTTTATCGTTATCGGCCAGGATAAGACAAAGAATTATTTTGTTTCACTAAGAGTCGAATAAAACGTTGTACTATACACGTAACAACACATGTTTAGTAAATTATTATTATTATTATTATTACTATTATAAAGTGCTGCTTGTGACATAGTTTTGTGTCTGTAAAATACCATGTGTTATTCTGAGAAAAATAACTGTTTTTGAGTTAAACGAACAAATTAAAATGGTTAAAGCGAAATTGAGCAAGAATAAGACGCTATCGCGTGGGTATCCAGTTTACGCAAGTAATTTTTGTTCTCGCCGAAATTATCAGTGCAGAAAATTCGATTACTTTAAAATAGGGAAATCGCGAGAGACGTTTCGCACTTAAAACTTTTAAGAGGATCTTTTCACCTGTTAAAGGTCGCATGTCGGTTTTCCCGGGTAAATATTTTTTTAGCCGAAACACTCTCCTAAATTAAGACATTGTGTGTAAGGGGTTTTACGCGGTCATGCGTTTGTCTTTTACGTCGTGCATTATATTAATGCATATACATTAATAATCCTTTGCAAATGTGGTAGGTTCCTGGGTGCGGTTCACTTCAAATGAACAGGGCTCTACATTAGATATTCTAATAGGAGCCTCGTAATCTGTAGATACATAATTATAAATTCATTATTTATGAATCGTCCATTTGTATTAGTTCCTATTGTTCGCGGTGGTGTAATCACAACCGCATAACCGTATCCATTGTAATGAGCACTAAAACTATCCGCAATAAATGCGTTCGGATTTTGAAGGGGCGAGCAAATCTATGCCTACAATCACCGCAACCGAGTGATGTAATTTCATATTTCCAAAACCAGGTACGTGGATTAATAAATTGAATGGATTGGTGAAACCAAACACAACACAATTTAGCATTACTGAAATATTTTCGATAATGCCAAATTTACTACTTCACTCATAATATTCCATACAACACTCAATAACAACTGGATGTCTAATTCATGGCTAGGCTATGTATGTATAGCTAGGACGTAGAATAGCCATCCAGTAGATATCCAGAAAATATTTTTGAAAGATTTTCAGTGTATATCCGAAACAGACATCAGGTGGATATTCTGTAAATACATATATCTATATCCAGGAAATATGTTTTGAAATAACTTCCAAATTAATATATTTATATTTATTTCTACGAAAAGTTAAAAATTTTATAACTACAACATTTGAATTAAATGTTTAAAATATACGATATTTGTATTTTGCGTGAATTAAAAATATAATTAAATTAATTAAATTTTATACAGGGTGATGAAAAAAAGGTGCCCATGATTGATATTGGGACAATGCTTTCTGTTCAAGCAACCAACACTGACATGATACTGTCACTTACGTAAGACAAACAACTGTCACGTTGACATAACTTTTTTTATTTCAAAAGAATTTAATGTAATTAAACAAGAATACATAACAAACAGGTAATTGAAGGGCTCTATGCAAAAAGTCCCTAAGTGACGTAGAGATTTTCTACTATTTGGGCTTTTTCCGATAAGAATGGATGAACTTTCGGTCGCACTTACTGATTCCCGTTTAAAAGATCCCTAACCATGTTATTTAGTAAAAACAGATCAGTCAAGAACGAAATAATGTAATTTCCAGATCAAATTGAAACATCAAATCTCAAATATCTCAGAATAGGAAAAAGTGATTTAGAGTGACTGTCGCGCTAATCCTTGTATGCTTCCTCCTGATTCAGTTTCAATCGCTTCCACAACTGCTTCCTCCAACGGTGGTGTGCGACCTTCACGAGATCGTCTACCGTTTACAGAAATCGGCACTATTTGGCCATTTTCTCTTAATTTTTGCTCCACTTTTCTAATTACGTTAGCATCTGGATGACGTCGATGTGGATACACTCTAGCATATTCTCTAGCAGCTTCCGATGCGTTATTATCTGTCTCACCCAAGCGGAGCAACATGTCTAGATATTCACTTAAATTGTATTCCATTTTAAGACTTTTAGGACATTTGACTTGTATCGTTCAAATTTGACAAGAGAACTGACATTGAAAAGTAAATTATTGCTTCCAACGTTTCCTAGGAGATTTGCGATGTTGCGACATTGATAAATTTTCCTCGGAGCGAAGAAACCGTACTTTTGACATCGGTAATAAAGTTGGTTTCAATAGATTTTTTTACACTTTTTTTTAAAAAAGCACCATCAACTGCATGAACTTTAGGCCCTAACAATGAAATTATTACAAAATTGTTAATCGTATAGATTTTTATTGTCTGAATAGGAAAGCTTATAACTTGGTGAAGAGACAACAAATTTTATTTTGGCTTTCAAATTCGTGTTTCGTTAGAAATCGTCTATAACATGTAGCTACTCACGGGCACCTTTATTTCATCACCCTGTATTGTAATAGTATGTAATAGTTAAATTGTTCCCTTTTAATCACAAATTAAAAAAAAGTTTGGTCATATTTACACTAAATATGATCAAACATGTTTTAAATGTGTTTGTGCAGTTCGATGTTTGCAGATTTTAACACGTGTCGTTGATATTAATTTTTAAAAAATATTGTGAAACAATTTAAATATTACGCAAATAATAACGTTGGTTATGGTTTTAGTATAATAATGAATTTATTGGTTTTCCTGAGATTGCTGATTCGAATAAATACGTTCTTGTGGTAATATAATTTTAAATATTAATAAATTAAGATTAAAGAATTTTTACCAATTAATTTGTAAAGTAATAAAATGTACTTATTCCATAAGCGTTCATAAAGCGTAATTCGTTAAAGAAAGTTTAAATAAATTTTAAATTTAGTTAATAAATAATAAGCAATTATATTTTGGCATTCTTTAAAAATTCCTTAAATATTTGTATTGTATTGAATCCTTTGTTTTGAGTTTCGCACAGGTGAGTTACCTGTACTTGTACCTGCACAGGTAGATAGAAATATTTGCATTTTCTGCCCATTTTGTCTGTATTTTCCGAGAATGACTTCCAATAGATCTCCTGCACTCTTTGTTGTAGCAGGTAAATAGCACGCCTGTTTCACAAAAATGCTTCGAACCAGCTAGAAATATTTGCCTGTTTCTTGGTTTTCAAGTTTGTGATAAAGTGAGGTATCGAAAGATTTAGTTTTACACATTTCGTTCGTGGATAATGTACTCTTCATAGAAGCATCAATTAAAGCGGTAGGTACATTTCCAATAAAATATATTAAGAACTAAAATACATCTTTATTTTCAGAAAATTGAAGTATCAATAATTGTGGGAAATGATCTCGGTGATTTCATTAGAAGCACTATGCTTCAACTAATGAACGATGCATTTTAAAACAATACAACTCAGAGGAAAAAAGCAAGAGTTATTATCCGAATATTGTTCTTAAATAAAAATTAATAAATTAATGATATTATCTTTAAGTTTTAATTTCAGGGTCCCTTGAAATTTGAATTTTCTGAAAAACGCCACAGAGCGTTTAAAACAGAAAATTAATAAAATATGAGATTGTCTAAATATCAATCTGTATACTTAATGTGTATATAAGATAATTATTATTGGAACAAATAAAATTAATTAATATGATACATTGTTTAATTTTTCTTAAAATAAATTTTAAAAAAACCCTAGAAATCCTCAAGATAATGAATAAACATTTTAATGAATATCCACTGTACAGAAAAAAATAATATCTAATACAGATATACAAAAGATATCTATAAGATAACGAATTACTATAAATACTGATATCTTCTGGATAGACAAAATGTATATCTAATAGAAATCTAACCGGGATATACCCTGGATATCCGAGTTTGTGACAAATGGATGTCTAGTGGATGGTTAAAGTATATCGTCGCCCGGCATTAGACATCCTATAGATATCTTAACATCTGGCGAAGATATTCTCTAGACATCCTGTACACGAACTTGTGTTATGTGGGATTATTTCTATCAAACAGTTATCTCCAGTTATGGCAGTATTTTTTTTAAACATCTGAATCAACAGTTTGACCTTAACAAAGTTTATTTATAATACGTAAGATTCATTTTAAAAAAATCGCCTGGTAGAATCAGAATAGGCAACACATTCTCCATTGATATGATTGGTTAACTGGATCTAGCAGATCTGTTGTCATAAAACAACGTGACAAATGTACAAAGCCGTAAGAACAATTGCAAACATTGACGTTACATTGAACTGGATTGCGATCAAGGAGTTAGAAAAATATTTGCGCGAAAATGGAAACTACCTCATTGACCTAATTTGTGATGAATGGTTTGTAAACAAAACTGCAAGAATGCGTTCCACTTCTCCAGTCTGCGAAATTTATAATTATTTATTGAATGGAGGAGGACATCTCCACGTTTTTACTGCAGAAGAAATTCAATACAACACCCCTTAATAAAATGTTCGAACGCCAGGAGTGTAATTTTCTTATAGCATATTGAACATTTGGTTTCGATTGCTTCAACGGTTACTATTATCAAGAGCCGCAAAACACCGATACAGCGGCTGTGTTTTATCGAACCGAAAGTCAAAATCGCAGATCGACGTCTTTGTTTTGGACGGTCGAGACATTTCGCCCGGATTTACAGCGCTAATTTGCGACAA
The DNA here is from genome assembly GCA_949768715.1 of Dascillus cervinus. NCBI lineage: Eukaryota > Metazoa > Arthropoda > Insecta > Coleoptera > Dascillidae > Dascillus > Dascillus cervinus. The sequence continues at coordinate 22,783,407 of OX458322.1, forward strand.
TTCGTTTTGAATTGCGTCTGATCTAAATGGAGTATTCAAATTAAAAATTTAAATTTGCGATAAGGCGACGTCGTAAATCAGACGTAAACAATTCACAAGCTGCAAAGTAAAACAGCGACAGAAAAATTTGAAATTATTAATCCCAAGCGGCGCTGAAAAATAAAGCAGACTGCCAGGTATAAATATGACGTTACTATCTGCGGAGAAAACAATCAGGGAATGGTTTCGTCCATTTGTACAAGTGTTTTTGCGAGGCGTTCCGATGCTGCTCTTTTTACTCGGCTGCTTTTATTGAAACAGTTCTGAATTAAATCCGGTCGGGTAAAAAAAGACCGTGAAAAATAGCCCGATTTAACCGACTGTAACCAGATAGTTGTGCATTTTTCACGCACACAATCAGATACTTAAAAACAGATAAAAGCAGAAAAAGACGAACGGTTTTAGTTACAGCGGATTGCATATTACGAAAATTGTAAATGTAAATTGTGTAAGGCAAATGTTGCTCGCGGCTCACCGAGGAATGTTTGCTTTTTATTACACATTGTTGTTGATACCAAGGGGCAGCTTTGAACTTTTCTCGAAATTTGTTTTTTTTCTGAAAGTAGTACTTGCGATTTGTGATTAATGAAAAATTGTATTGCTTTCTCACAAGAAAAATGCGGTAATCGTACAAATTTCCGCACTGAAAAAATGCTACCTAAGAATTTTTTAAAACCCCACTTCTTACATTAGGAACTGATAAAAGTCTTGTATTTAGCACGATTCTGCTTGATATTAGCACGAACAATATTAAATCGATAATTCTCAATTTGTGACCTCACTGAAGGTTTTGTTCGAGATGAACGTTAGGTCCAAGGGTTCTATAATACAATTGTACGGAATGTTGTAAATTGCTTTCCGACCAACTTTTTTTTTTGAAAAGGACTGTTTACTGACAATAGATAAATTACTTTAGAATTTCTTACAAATTTAGTTGAAAAACGTTACACCAAACTCGGCTTGCAGTAAGAAAATACATATTACGGTGTGCATTTTCTGTATTTTTATTGTAAAGTGCATTTTTAGTAACTAACATAATTAGTGAATGTTTAATTGTGAAGAAATTGGAAATATTACAAGTGGTTTAATGCGCCGAGATGAAGATGATAATTCAATGCAATATTAATAAATGTCGATCAACAAAATGATCAGCTTGAAAGGCCATTTCTAAAAATGGTACTGAAATTATGGGGATTTTCTGATTCTGTGTGTGATAAATTCGCATGTAAGTAAATTTGTTGTAATTATAATTTTTACCGAATGAATTTTGTAAAAGTTCTACAAGTTTTTTCAATGTAACAGCTATTAAAGAAATTGTTTTTTAGTTTATTTCCGTCGGAACGAAAAGTAAGAAGAGATAAAAAGAAAGGGACAAGCAAACCAGTTGCTTCTATAACAGAATTAATAGTAACGACGAAGATAAAGAAATAATTTTGATTTTCTTTTATACATTTAGTGTTATTTATCTATCTTATAACAAATTTTACTTTTTAGCGGATGTGGAGCTCTTTGTAAGAATTTAACAAAACACAAGTGTGACTGAAGTACGCGGATTTGCGGAAAGGAAATCTGCATAAAGTGGAATGGTCATTATTGAAGCATTCAAACTGGTCTATATTGGTAAATTTGTATAATAATATATCCATGGTACAATGTAAACATTTTGTTTCTTTGTTTTTAGATTGATGTAGATTTTGACCAATTATTTCTTGAGAGAAAAACAATTTATTTGTGTGGCGGCCAAAATTCATTGAGAAGACTAACGACTTCGACGAACTTCCATTTCATATACGTACATCTGTTACCAAATGATAATGTGGTTCTTAAACTGAAAATGTATTTTTAAACAGGATGTGATGTGATGTTAAATTTTCACCTAATAATAAAAATATGTATGAGAAATAACTTTATATTCTAAAATTCCTTCTATTCAAACATTTCACTCTACAATTCATAAAAATTAGAAAAAATTTGTTGTATTTACAAGTGCTTATTTAATATAATAAGGCCATCTTCAATTCTTAAATAAGAAAACACATTAATTAAGAACATTCTTAAGTAATTAAATAAAAGTTCTTGAAATCAACATGATCTATTCTTAAATGTAAAACTTATAAAAGTTCTTAAAATTAGAGCAACCCTTTCTTGAATTTGTCACGAAGAATCAACGTTCTTGAAATTGAGAATGTCCCGTTCTTAAATTTGACAAATAGACTAAACATTCTTGAAATCAAGCTTGACCCACTCTTTAATTTGACAACAAGAATGAGCATTCTTAAAACTGAAGAATCATCAATTCTTGGGCCAAAATTAAATTTAAATTTAAGACCGAATTTTCTTACCTATAAAATTTTTTTTTTCTGATTGCGTGTCAGCATTTTAGGAGAGCAATAAGACGAAGGTCTAAAAAAAATTAAGGGTATAACAAACGCCTATTTCATCGTATTAGGCGACATTGGTTTTACATGCAAATTACACAGAAAATTCTAAACGTTTCTTACAAACATATTTTCGCCGTTATCACGCGCCTGAATCAGTTTTAATTTTCATATGAAAAAGTACACAAAAAGTTGTAGTAACTAAGATATTTTCATGAAATTGCGTCGTTTCATAACTACAGAATTAAATAATGAAGTTTACAAGTCTCCAAATTTTTCAATTTCATAAATAAATTCCGCTGTTATGCGACCACATAATTTCATCAAAATATCTTGTTTATTCCAGCATTTCGTGTAATAAAGTAATAACGTTAAAAATTGTTCAGCAGGGAGGGAAAGCACTAAAAATTCGCGACCATCTCAAGACGCCACTAGATAACGTTTTTGTGAAGGTCAGTGCGCAGAAATATGCACGAAACCGCGGCTGTAAATTCGGGCGAATTTAGAAATCGAATAAAAAAGCACCGAACGATATTGCACTCGATATCTCGGGGCGTATTCGGAGATCATTTTTAAACCGAATGCATGAATGTGAGAGGAGCGAAGCTGCGCATTTTGAACACTTATTACCGATTTCAGGTTCGTCGTTTTTTAAATGTAAATTGTTTTATTTCAGAATCGATTCGCTTGTGGATTACTACTTATTATTATTTTGGCGCAGTTTCGTAAGCAATGCTGAAATTGAAATCAAGCAATTTCAGTCTGACTGTGCAATTTAATTAATTTTTTATCGTTCGGATAGATAATTCAAGGCGCGAGCGAAACGAGCGCGATAATTGTCTATACAGTATACACAGTGTTTCACGTAACTTTCAGAGGCCTACGCCCAATGCACGCAACCCAATATTCACAATATTCGTAGTCAGTTACGCACGGGATTACAAAATAATTCATATCTCTTAATTGATAAAAAAATACGCATTAATATTGGGGGAATTCCTAGAGAACATGTTTCCTAATAGAATGGTGAAAACTAAATATTTTTTTTTAAAGAATAAAAGGGTAAATTATGGGAGAAAATTACTAAATCTAATTATTAGTAATAACTATTTTTTTTTATCTACAATTAAGCGAAATAGTTTCTCATAACATATTCCATGCATCTCTTTCTTTCATTTATTGCTAAGAAGCCAAATTTTAGATTTAAACATATCAACGTTCTGTGGGTACTATACGCCCTTAACCGTCGCAACTGCCATTATTATGCCTTGGAAAATCCTCACTGGATACGACACAGTTATGTTTTGTCGGTTGGGTGTATAATCTGGCTGCAACAACTGCATTTTTGTGACACTCGCCGTAGATTATGATCATATTGAAATTGTCAGTTTGACAGTTATTTTTATTAGGAGTTTCCACAAATATGAAACTTATTTATATCTATTGTATCTAGACAACATTTTACGATACAAATTTCCATTCTGAATTAATATTCAATTATTTCCTTTATTACAGATCCCATTGATTAATGAGGAATAGAACGTTTATAATTTGTCAACGATTGTGGACATTGACGATATTACAATGCAATCAAAATGTGTTAGTCGCCACACCCTGTATTTGAGTACTACATAGTCAGATGTGGACGAAATACCTATTAATATAAAAGCATATTTCCAGCTAAGAAACGGAAGTCGATTGCATTTCTGAAAAACAAAAAATTCGTTTCATGAAATATTGACTATAATTTTTTACCTTAAGGGTTGGTTAACATCGTCACTCGGTCATTATACAACGTGTCCCAGAAATAATGTCATTAATTTTAACCAGTGATAGAACTCGTCAAATCCAAGAACTTTTTTAAATAACTTTTTGGTGTAAACGTTTTGATTAACAAGTTAAAATTGTTGACAGATTTGACTCTTATTTCGTTACCCATCTATGGATAATAATGCTGAATGTTAAACACCAATAAGCGTAGAACAAAAAAACAATGCAAGAAAACATTCCCTGCTTTTTAGTTCTGTCGACGCAGCAACTCATTCATTTGACTGTTGCTGTTATTGTAAAGTTCTGGAATGCAAATTGAAAAATGCTATGGTAATACATAAATGAAATAATTTGAGTCCTTGTCAAAGTTTAACTACAAAAAATGGTATGTTCAAAATAATTGTTACAAGCATTTATAAGTCACAATAACAAAGACTATATGTGGCTTAAATAAGTGAGTAACAAAATTATTTATTATAAAACGCACATACCTTGAATATCCAATGAAAGATAATTTTTTATGCATTCAGCAAAAACTAATATTCACGATCACCGTCTGTGATTTATCAAATCAAGGCGGCTCGTCAATTTCAGGAAGGGTAAAATGCCAAAACAAAATTGAGATTTCGAAAAAATGATACATAGAAAAAATGTTTGTTTTGAGGAGTTCTACTACGGGTTAAAATTAATGACATTATTTCCGGGATACGTTGTATTTCAAATTAATTTAATTCCGTTATACATTTTGGACTGATATTATTAATCTCCTTTTAAAAAGATCAGCCCAATGATCGATAAGTTTGATTTGTCTCAGAAATATTCAGTTACAGTTTCTTTTTTGGTAAAAAGTTAACTCCGCCTACTGTCTGAACACTGTACATGTCCTACGTTTGCAAATAGGAAATTCTGATTATTGGTTTGGTAATGGTGTGTACGTTTATCCAGAAACGTTGCTACATTTGTGATAACGTATTTGGTCCCGTGTTTCACCGCAATCCAAGTCAACACTGAGTCTGGCATTTATTCATCGCTAATCTGGCTGCTATCTAAAGGAGGGGACAGTTCTAACATATATTTTTACAGGTAGCCCTCGGTTTCAGCCGCAGTTCCGTTCTTACAAAAGCCGGCGCAAATCGAATCGGCGTAAAGTGAACCCATATTTACAGTGATGTATAGGGTTAAGTTCTACATAAGTGAAGAAGAATCAAATAATTTTGTTTATTAATACAATATAATGCAAAATACATATACAGTCGAACTTCCATATAACGAAGCGTTACGTTGACCTTAAAAAAATTTGTTATAGAGAAACTTCATTATATTGAAATTCATCTTGGGAAAAAATTTTCAGTTTAACCCTTTCAGGTTTACAAGAATTTTTGAAGTAATACTATTTTAGGCATTAAAATGACAGGGTATCTATTTAACATAAAACAACGTACTTTCAAAATTTACGTTGGGACACATTATGTCGCAAGGTCACAAAAGGATTAATATGCAGTTACGTAGTTATTTAATTAATTGAATAAATAAGACCACCCCAATATTATGAAACAATTTTTAAAAGACAAGGTAAAGTATGGTAATAAAATAAAAAAAATTGATGTAGTAAAACTTTGTCGATTTCATTTAATATTGTAAAATTTTTGCACGTTTAAATTAGTGCCACTTACTTCGTCGGCTCATAAAATGTGGAACCCTGGATACATCTAGAAATATTACTTCAACCGAGCTTTTTCCGAAGTTACAGTGAAATAACAAAAAAAAAACAGTTTTAAACCTCGAAAATTTGTAAATTTGGGGGAAAAATTTGTTGTACGGAAACTTTTACTACGTTATAAGGGGTATAAAATGCATTATAGGGAAGTTTGACTGTATTATAAACTTCATTTTTAAAATGTGTTTTATGATGAAGTAAAGTGAAATGTTTTTATTAAAAAATATTAAGAAAAACAAATGTAATTTCAAAGTTTCGAATCTCTTGCATTTTTTGGAAAAAAAAAATCCCCACCGTCGCGGCTCAGTAAATACTTTAACACTGAAACGAAAATCAGTCTAGCATAGGGAGAATCGGTGAATAACCCAATTATGTACATGGTGAAACGGTGAATTGCACAGCGGCGTTATTGTGAATCGGCGTAAATTGAGCCGGCGTAAACCGAGGGCTACCTGTACTTGTATTGGCCGAACAAATTCCCCAATTTTAGTTTGTGTTTGTGTTTCTGACTAGAAATATCTGTTAATTTAAGCTTAGAAATTTATACCTCAGCAGTGTATGGAGGATATTAATAATCACAGTTATGTATCCACTTATTAAAAATATGTGCAGTACAATAAGAAAACAGCATGTTCCGACGCTAATTCAAACAAAGTGAGGATTGTAGGAGCGAAATTGCAGTCTCGAAACTTCCGCGGTAATTCTCCCCAGATTGCAACAGTAGGACGATTGCTTGGGGATTAGCAACGATGCTATTCAAATAGACTGTGCAAACGCAAATATAATCTTGAGTATCGACGACACACCCATTATAAATTAAGTTTAGTAATGAAAGCATAACTCACCGCTCGCCGGGACGTAGATGTTCAGGAACAAGCAATCTTCCGACTGATTGACCAGCAGCGGAATCAGCTTCTTCAAATAGTGGAACCGGCCTTTTGGCATCTGCAGCAAAGCAGCGGTCCGATTAGTCACGTCGGGAGACCTCTGCGGACAGACCGCCCCGAAAGCGTCGGCCAATCTCGTCCCCGGCCACGTCAGCGGCGGCTCGGGGTCGCGGAACCTCAGCGGCCCCACCGGCGGCGCGGCGTACGGCACGCCGCGAAACACCTCAACCGGCTCCAAGTGCCGCGAATTCAGCTCCAAGATGATGCCGCGAATCGAACCGCTCTGGATCTCGACGATCCTCGAGCTGTACCTGGGCCCCGCGGAGGCTTTCGTCAGAAAAATGAAGAGCAGGAAAGTAGCACGCCAACAATTTTTGCCGCATCTACAAAGCATGGTCCGCGATACCGCCAAGACCTCAGCATTACTTTCTCGGTCACCTTTCTGTGACTCCGAAGCGCGGCCCGATTTTCATCGCTTAAATAAAAGAAAAATAAAACGCGTCGGTCCTCACATGGTTGGGGCGCTTTCGGCGAAAGTAAGCGGCGATTTGGCTAGTTGGGAAAAGTTTTAGGATCTATAAAAGCTCGCGATTCTGTTCAGTATTCACGGTGAAAACATCCTCAAACTTCCGCTGACATCTGTTGTTGCTGGTGAATGGATCGGTTGGGGCGGAGGCGACGCACCTTAGAGATTGTAAAGCTGAAACTTCTCCAAACAATATTCTCCGAATGCCGCTACTAATATTCATGCTAGCATTCAGCATTATATGTATATAAAATCTTTTGGAGATATGAACTGGTTTATGAACCGCAGATTACTTCCGCAAAAGGCGGGCTCGGCATTTTCCTCTACATTCCGCTCCTTGTAACAACGTACAACCTGAAACAATAAAAACAACGATTAAGCAGAATCCAACGTTTGCCTCCCTTTATATAGGGTAGTTTAATATACTTTGTCAATGCTCTTGAGTAATTTTATTATTATTTTCAATGCTATTTTTGTTTTGCTTATGAAACATCAACAATCTTTTCAGTGCACAGAGAGAGAAGGAGTAAAAAATTTATTAATAACAAGGCAACTTCGTTAACTATTAACAAATATTGATTGATATTTGGCCCACCAAATGTTTATTTACGATTAACTGACAGTTTATTAATACGATTTCAATTAGCTTAATTTAATTCGAACACATTGTTATTTATAATAAAGTAAGCAATTATTAAAAGTAAAAAAGAATTTCGTAATAGTTAACACACGTTTAGTTACACCAACTAAATGTATTATTCAGTATTAATTTGCTTTATTTTGGAGGAATATTTGTTTATTAATAAAAAATAAATGTATATTAAAATCAAATAAATATTTATTATTAATAAATATTCTCTCATAAATATTTGTTAACATTAAATATACGTTTAATAATAGTAAATAATAATACAACCAAGATTTATTAATTATTTATATCATTTTAATATAAGTTGTTTTTTACTAATGAATTTCAGTTAACAATTAAATTAGCATATTAATAATAACAAATAATATCCGGGAAATATTTACTATAAACCCTTCATTATTTATTAATAAATATTTTATAAGTTGGATTTTTAATAATAATTTCATATTAAACTGAAATTTTTTATTTAAAATGAATAAAAATATTTAAAATGCAATAAAATAAAATAAACATGAAACGAAACTTATACCTATAAATAATTAAAAAAATATTAGAGGATCATTCAATGTGAAACGTATTAGAAATGTTTGTAAAATGTCTAAATAATACAGTTGCTATCGTTATAGATACCTATTAATATTCTTGGTTCATGCAGGAAATAAATTTACCTCCATCACCGATTAAATGAATATGTGTGGGAAAAGTGCAACAAATATTTTTAATGTCAATAATTTGTTTAGAAGTGGAAAAATCATCATCAGTCACTTCATATGCTTCAAAATCTTTATCAATACCATAACAAACAATAAGTTTTATGTATTAAATACATTTGTTTGTCACCAGTGTACAATACATTAATAACCTTTCCAAAAACTGGTTCACCATATACGTCCCGATTTACTTGAACGATTTTATACCTTTTTTAAAAATGATGGCATGTTCCATATTATTATTTTAATGCACTTTTCAACACTACCGAATAACGCAAAGAAATGATTTGGTTGTTACTGCAAACATCCGGTTCAATTGTAAAATAAGCATTTTTTTATTTTCGAGAATTTACCTTTTCAACAAATGAGTATTATTTTTAATAAAAATGTACGAATTTATTTTCTTTCACTAGCAATGAATTAGTACCAAATAGTATGCATTACACATAAAAAACCTTAATTATTATACCCATTGTTATACTTAATAAATTTTTGTTTGCATAAATTAAGAACATATTTGTTTTAAAATAATACGCTATATTGATCTCAAACAAAGTCGAAAGTAATAAATAATTTATTTCTCAACAATAAATTGATTTATAAGAATTGATAATAGTTAACAAAGTGTACTTTTTGACAATTTAAATTCTTAAACATAAACAAATCAGTTGCAAATACGCGTTTTTTTACTATTAGACTGACTATTTCTTCAGTGCATACCTTCCTAAAAGAGACTATTCTACAGGATGATTTCGTCAAGCAATTTTTTTCTTATCACCTAGGTGGCGACAAAAATATTTTATCCAACTGGATTACAATATGTAATCCACGCGCCTAACCGCATGATTATTTCAGTTTGTTTGAGATTTCATTGAAGTATTAACTATTGACATCTACACACTTATTTTAAGCTTAGCGGCGTTTCCACCCTAAGATCTTCAATACATGTAAAACGCGATTCGATTTTAAACCTTCATTTTTAATTTTGAAAAGGAGGTCGATACTTCATCTTACACTCTTACAGATAATACCAATCTACTTGGGGATGACCCCAAGCCTTAATTAAATAATCATAATTAGCCAAGTTATTAAATTCCGAAATTCGTTTTTTGCCTTCAATTATCAAAATTTTGTATTAAAATTTTTTGGACTCGTCTAATGACTTTTTTTAATTATTGTATTATTAATTTTAATATTCAGTCTAGCAGGAACACTATCACTGTAACTACTAACATTTAAAGACAATTTATTTAAAGCTAACCATCTGTTAATCTTGTTCAAAAACTTATTCATATTATCCTGAGCTAAGTTCCAACTATCGCCCGTGGGAATTACTGCAGTATCATCAGCATATGATAGTATAGACTCCAGAGGGATTACACTCAGCAAATCATTGATATACAGTATAAAAAGCAGCGGTCCTAGAATCGTACCTTGAGGTACTTCCGTCTTTAGTAACAAGTCATCACCAACAGTTCCATTTATTAAAACTGCTTGATACCTGTTACTTAGATAGCTCGAAAGCAAATCCAAAGCATGTCCTCTGATGGCTAGACAATATAATTTATCCAGAAAAATTGTATAATCAACTGTATCAAAAGCTTAAGCTGAATCTATGGAAGTTATAAGGATTGGTATACTTTTATCTAAATTCTTGTACAAAATATTTGATATAGAGTTAAGAACATTTTTTGTACCAATATTCCTCAAAAAAAACAAATTGATGTTTGGAAATTATATTATTTTTTTGTACGAAGTCATAGATTCTGTTATAAATAAGTCTCTCAAAAATTTTCAGCAACATTCGATATAAGCAAAATTGGTCTGTAGTTGGACATAACGTGTTTATCCCCTGACTTAAAACGAGGTATAACTTCAGCTATTTTTAGCGCATCAGGCCAAATGGCTTTATCAATGCATAAATTAAAAATATTAGCAAGTGGTTCAGCAATACAAGAAATAATTTTTAACGATTTAGCATTAATTGTTATTGTTTTATAAGATTTGCTGTGTAAACGTTCTCTCGACTTTTATAAAACATTTGTTACTTGGGTTCTCTTCCTTCAGCAAACGGTCGTCCATCATTTCGATCGGTCCGCGCTTAAGTTCCGCCGATTAAAAAAATATCCGGCGCTATTGACAATAACTTAGCGTTAACGACAAGAAAATTCCATTATGTAATCATAATGCGGCGATAAAGTTTCAGCGAGTTTCATTATTACGGGTTACATATGCTCGAATGGGGCCTTCCAGCCTCTGATAAAGTGAGACTGTATTTTATGACATGCCAAGACAAAGGTAACGAAAATTGCATCAGCCCAGACGCGACGTTGCATCGGAGAGCACGACCTGCACTCGCTACCCTTCATCGGAATTTAATAACGTTTTCAGAGCAATCCACTTGTGTGTGTTTCGAAAAATAAACTTGGCGCGCACAATGTCTGCGAAACACTTGAAATCCTGGCGATAAGAGTGTCGTACGTTAATAAGATTTTAAACAATGCACAAAGCTCGCTCTCCGCTCAGTTTCTCAAACATAGTTTCCCTCGTGTACTTGACCGTTTCATTGAATAAAAGCCGACTATTGTTGAGCTTAAAATCAAGCATCATTGTTATTCCTCTCATCATTTTCGCTCTGCGTATATTCAGAGCGGGAACGTCGCGAGAAGACACCCTCTAGTTAAATACATCTTTTGTATTGAATTTTAATAAGGATTTTACAGCCCCATTGTGCCGACCTTATTATATTCAAAATTCGCTGTTTGTTTTTTTTTTGGTAAAACCTCAAAAGAGTTTAAGGTCCGGGAACTGCTAAGTAATGCACAATTCTTCCGCTCAGGGGGCACCGATTTTGCCCCTTAAAATAAAAAATGTTTAGGCAACCAAAGAGGTATCCTAACTAATAAGGTTTGAAACTTAAGTATTGAACGGAGAAAGAACAAAAAAAAGAGTCGCTCGTTTTTCATACGCTTATAACTTGATAAGTATTATTTATATTATGGTCTGCGGCGATAACGACGGTAAACTCAGACGGAAAAAAATTAGTCTATAATTTTTTGCTAATTCTTTGCCAATTTTGTGTTTTCATAGATGTACCTGCTATAATTAATCCCGTAACAGGCTGCAAACACATTTTCAGTTATGCAAAGAGTAATCTTTATCCCCATTTTTATACGCTCATAATTTGATAAATATTATTTATATTATTGTCTGCGGCGATAACGGCGGTAAAATCAGTCAATGGGATTGCTGCATTATTTACTGTTTTTTTTTTGTAATTTTTTGTGTATAGATGCTTCAAATAATTTTTGCTACGATGCTATTCGAAACTAATATATATTGTACAATTTAATAGGCTCGAAAATGTTTCATATCCTCACGCGTGCGAACATGGATATTTTGCATTATCAAGTGTGTATTTCTATAAATTTTTAGAGTTTTATATCCTTACGTGTGCGAATATGGTTATATCCTAACAATTTGCACTATATCAAGTGTGCATTTTAATACAAATTATTCTATCCATGCCGTCAATCAAAAAAGTACAGATTTGACAGGACATCTGTGAGTAAAAGGACGAACTATTTGACTAAAATAATCAACAGTAATATCACAAGTGCATCAAAATAGCCGATTAAATTTTGACGTTTCTGTCAAAATGTTTTGCCTAGAAATATGTCGAGCAAATTTACCACGTAACAAGATCTCGAGTGCGCAGCACGAGGGATTTTGGGTGGAAAATTTACGAGAAATATTTCTTTATGGCAAAACGTTGCGACAAAAACGTAAAAATTTAATCAGGCTATTTTCATGCACGCGGGGTATTCGGCATGATTATTTCCTGATTATTAATTTGAATAAATAGATTTTACAGCGAATTATTTATTTACTTGTCGAGGAATCTTTGATAATGATTGCAAAAAAAAATTCAGAAGCTATTAAACGTCAAAATTTAATCGGGTAAATTTTGACACGTTAATTTAATCGCTATAAAACTGAGGAAAACCATGGTGACTGTGACGTTTTACGTGCATGAAGGAAATAATCAACAGTAATATCACAAGTGCATCAAAATAGCCGATTAAATTTTGACGTTTCTGTCAAAATGTTTTGTCTGGAAATATGTCGAGCAAATTTGCCACGTAACAAAATCTCGAGTGCGAAGCACGAGGGATTTTGGGTGGAAAATTTACGAGAAATATTTCTTTATGGCAAAACGTTGCGACAAAAACGTAAAAATTTAATCGGGTAAATTTTGACACCTTTGAGACGTCAAAATTTAATCGCTATAAAACTGAGGAAAACCATGGCGACTGGGACTTTTTATGTGCATGAAGGAAATAATCATGGGAAAACAACTTCTTCCCGCAAATATAAAATTTAAACATTTATCCAATTTGGTTCACGGAAACTATTTCTTAGGTGCTAAAGGAACATTTTTATGTAATTTGTTGACGATGTTGTGTTCGGAAAGCAATAAAAAACGCGATCAAATAATACTGTATTTCGTGCCACAACTTTTAGATTTTTTTTCAAAGATATTCACCATGTTATCATAAAAAAAACATGTCATATTAAACTACTATATGTTCAGTTTAAGTACCCCGAAGGAATTTTTACAATATAACTTACTTCTTGAGCTATACTGTTTTTACTGGCACACTACATTTAAAAAAAATATTGTTGCCAATTTTTTTCTTCTTAAGTTATCAACTTTCTCGCAATAAAAAAATATTTTCTTACAAGCCAATATATTCTCTATAAGTGCTGTAAAGTGCATTGCAAAATATTTCGTAACTCTAAAGATTTCAGTAAAAAACCCTCACTACTACATTTTTGCGAGAATTGCACTTTCGGAGGTTAATTTTTGAAAACTAGGGACTTCTTCGCCAAAGCAAATATATCATTAGATGCGGTATGATTATTTTTACAACTGTTGCTTCGCAAATTATATATTGATAAGTACTTTCTAAGCGATACCGAGTTTCTTAAAACTGCATTTTTTGAGGTTGGGTTCCCCAGCCTTAATTGCCGGAGACATTTTCTTCGGTCAGTTGAGAGAAGATGAATGTTGCATGTTGCATGCACTTGCGGGTTTATTTCAAGATAAATTAGATGGTTCCTAACGGCGGTTTGCTGTCCTCTCGAGCGTGAGCTGCACTTTAGTAAGCAGCCTGTCAACGACAGATTCGATTCGACGTGATGCATGCACGACTTTATGCATTCTAACAGCGAATGTGAAACCGAGCGGCTAAATTTGTGTGGACCTGAAATGTCGCCAATTTAAACCTTGAACTCAAGACGAGAATCGGTTGATGAAAATTAAACAATTTTAATGAATTGGAGTAACTTTCGCGAATACAACATTTCGTAACAAAGGACACACTACATATATTTGAAACAGAAGGCGAAGCTAAATGGCTCGACTTTTGTTTATGAGTGGAGGACTAAATTGCGGCAATAAAAACTTTTCTAAATACAGTTTTTGGACGAAGCCATTTTTTCTGGGGCGATTATTCGGTATTTTTGTGCTTACAGGAATTTCAGTAAACGGAAACGTTATAACCGACTTAATTTCGTTCTTAATTAAGCTGTAAAATGTTATTGATTAACGTTGACACAAAATTCCATCGCTTTTAATCTTCAACAACTTTTCTAATTGCATTTCAGAAAGTATCAATTGTATTTCAGAAACCGTCAGTTACAATTTAACTAAGAAAATTGTATACCAGAAAAACGTCGGTTGTTTTTAAATTAAAAAATTGTATTTCAGAAAACTAGAATTGTAATTCAGAAGCATAAATTGTATTTTAGAAAACGTTAATAATTTAGATTAGAAAATTGTAATTCAGAAAACGTCAGTTACAACATTTACATAAAACATTGTATATCAGAAAACGTTGGTTCTAACTGAAACTAAAAAATTGTATTTCACAAAACAAGAATTGTAATTTGAAAACATAATTGTAATTTAAAACACTTTAGTAGTAATTTACATTAGAAAATTGTATGGAAGAAAACGTTGGTTGTAATTTAAATTAATAAATTGTATTTCACAAGGCAAGAATTGTAATTCGGAAGCATAATTGTGTTTTAGAACACTTTAGTTGTAATTTACATCAGAAAGTTGTATGTCAGGAAACGTTGGTTGTAACTTAAACTAACAAATTATATTTCAGAAAACGTCAGTTGTTGTTTAGATGGAAAAATTGTATTTCAGAGAACGTCAGTTACAATTTAGCTAAGAAAATTGTATACCAGAAAAACGTTGGTTGTAATTTAAATTAAAAAATTATATTTCCGGAAACGTTAGTTGCAATTTAGAATAGAAAATTGCATTTCAGAAAACGTCAGTTGTTATTTAAATAGCAAAATTGTATTTCATAAACGTTGGCTTTAATTTAACTTAAAACATGTTATTTCAGAAAAAGAAAATTGTAATTCAGAATCATAAATGGTATTTTAGAACACTTTAGTTGTAATTTAGATTAGAAAATTGTGTTTCAGAAAAGAGCAGTTGTTATTTCGATGACAAAATTGTATCTCAGAAAACGTCAATTGTAATTTGGATTAGAAAATTGTATATCAGGAAAGCGTTGGTTGTAATTTATATTAAAAAATTGTATTTCAGGAAACAAGAATTGTAAGTCAGATGCATAAATTGTATTTTAGAAAACGTTAGTTGCAATTTAAAGTAGAAAATTGTATTTCAGAAAACAGTGTTTGTTTCGATGACAAAATTGTATCTCAGAAAACATAAATTGCAATTTAGATAAGAAAATTGTTGTGGTTGTAATTTAAATTAAAAATTGTATCGTATTGTATTGTATATTAGAAAACGTTAGTTGTAATTTGGATTAGGAAATTGTGTTTTAGGAAACTTCAGTTGTTATTTAGATGGCAGAATTGTATTTCATAAAACCTTAATTGTAATTTAAATTAAAAAATTGTGTTTCAAAAGATCTGAATTGTATTCCAAAATTGTATTTCAAAGAACGTTAATTGTAATTTAGATTAAAAATTGTATTTAAGTAAGTAACAATTATTGTAATTCAGCAATCAATTCAGATAATTAATGCTTGATCATTTTATTTTCATAAAAAGTTCTGAATTATAATTGGTGTTTCTAAATTAAAATTAACGTTTTCTAAAATACAATTGATTAACATAAATCACTATTGGTGATTTCTGATATACGATTCACTAATTGGAATAACTATCAATACTTTCTGAAAGGTGGAGTCATTTATAACGATGAAACGTTAACCAAGACCATTATGGTAAAGATTTCCGCTTGAAAAGCTGTTCTGAAATCTCCGAGAAAAAAAACTTAACTTTCAGAACGTAGCTGTCATAGTTCTAAGTTCTAAGCATAATCAAAGCAATTTTCTGAGAACTACCAAGCAATTGATTTAAAAAATATTGTAATTGGACGCAATATGTGTTGCCTATCGCGACTCAGCAAGGCGTTCGCTTCAAAATTGAAGTAAATGGAAGTTATCCAGTCATTTCAGGTTTGCACCCTTAATCACGAGGACTTCAGCAGCGATTCACTTATAAACAAATTTCAAGTTGAAAAAGTCGTTCGGCATTCCAGCGACGCTTATCCCGTTAGGTCGCAGGGGTTAAGTGCGCCCTTTTTCCTATAAATTGAATTAGGATGGCACTCGGGGCATCGAAAATTTATGTCGTAAACAGCCGCGCGCTAGCCGCTGCGACTGTTGTCTCATTTACAAACGAAACACTGCAGCCAGCCGAAACTTTGACACTGAAATATCGCTCGGCGGCGGGGAAAACACCCGGAACTATGATAATCCGAAACCTGAGCTGTAAACAAGCGTCTGCGTGTAAACACGAAGTGGCCCCAGTTTCATTAAAGTTTTCCCCTCGATTTTTTCCCGCTTCTTTAAGCGGCATTTAACCGCAATAACATCAAAACGGGTCAAGTGATCCGGTTGTCTGGAGTGCCACGTCATTTGTCAAATCCAGAACCGACAGTCTCCCGTTTGCGAATTCGAGACACGCTCATCGGTCACTTGTATCCCGACACTTTAATTCACTTCAATTCGAGCGATTCTTGTCCCTCGCGAAAACTGACGACCAATTTGAAACTCGATATAAATAACGCTCGCACGCACTGAAAAAATGCTACCTAAGAATTTTTTGAGAACATTAAGAACTGATAAAAGTCTTGTATTTAGAACGATTCTGCTTGCTTGCTATTATTGGGGATTCTCAATTTGTGGTGACCTCACTGAAGGTTTTGTTGCAAGGGTTCTATAATACAATTGTTTAGAAACCTTGCGCTGGGTTCGGCTAGGCGGATACAATTGTACGGAATGTTGTAAATTGCTTTATCACCGACATTTTTTCGGCGAAGGACTGTTTACTGACAATAGATAAATTACTTTAGAATTTCTTACAAATTTAGTTGAAAAACGTTACACCAAACTCGGCTTGCAGTAAGAAAATACATATTACGGTGTGCATTTTCGGTATTTTTATTGTAAAGTGAATTTTTAGTAACTTACATAATTAGTGAATGTTTAATTGTGAAGAAATGGGAAATATTACAAGTGGTTTAATTTACCGAGATGAATATGTTAATTCAATGCAATATTAATAAATGTCGATCAACAAGATGATCAGCTACAAAGACTATTTCTAAAAATGGTACTGAAATTATGGGAATTTTCTCATTCTGTGTGTGATAAATTCGCATGTAAGTAAATTTGTTGTAATTATAATTTTTTCCACACTTTTAGCTTACTGAAATAATTTTATAAAAGTTCTACAAGTTTTTTCAATGAATCAGCTATTAAACAAATTGTTGTTTAGTTTATTTCCTTGGGAACGAAAAGTAAGAAGAGATAAAACGAAAGGGACATGCAAACCAGTTGCTTCTATAACAGAATTAATAGTAACGACGAAGGTAAAGAAATAATTTTGATTTTCTTTTACATATTTAGCGTTATTTATCTATCTTATAATAAATTTTACTTTTTGACGGATGTAGAGCTCTTTGTAAGAATTTAATAAAACACAAGTGTGACTGAAGTATGCGGATTTGCGGAAGGGATATCTGTATAAAGTGGAATGGTCATTATTGAAGCTTTCAAACTGGTCTATATTGGTAAATTTTTATAATAATATATCCATGGTACAATGTAAGCATCTTGTTTCGTTGTTTTTAGATTGATGTAGATTTTTGCCAATTATTTCTTGAGAGAAAAACAATTTATTTATGTGGCGGCCAAAATTCATTGAGAACCCTAACGACTTTGTCGAGCTTCCATTTCATATACGTACATCTGTTACCAAATGATAATGTGGTTCTAAAACTGAAAATGTATTTTTAAACAGGATGTGATGTGATGTTAAATTTTCACCCACTAATAAAAATATGTATGCGAAATAACTTGATATTCTAAAATTCCTTCAATTCAAGCATTCCACTCTACAATTCATAAAAATTAGAAAAAAATTATTGTACAGGGTGAGTTCAGTTTTACCGCCCCGGGGAAAGTATGAAATTTACATGTTACATCAGTTGAAGTTTACACTTTCGATTAGTGCTACAAGTTTTCCAAATCATTTTTATTTGAAGCCAAAAAAGTAAAACAAAGAATTTCGGGTAAAATTTCCATGTTTGGTTTTTTATTTCAAAATTTGTCAAATTATTCGTAGCATTCTTAATTGCAATTTGATTCGTTAAGAAATTATTACTTTTTGAGTTAAATCAAATTTAACATAAAGCACGAAAAATACTTTTATTTATGACTTTCGAACAATGGATAATACGGTCTACCACGTAACAATACCTGATGATCGACCCATAAAACTGAAAGACACGGCGTTTTAGTTGTTGCCAGACGCGTATTCTGGAATTTGCGAGAAAAATAAAATAAGTTTTTAATAGGTAAATATTAAGTTTATTTTATAAAAGACGCTCAAAGTGATGCCCCATTACCCATAAATTAAAAGCATTTCAAGCTTCTCCTCGACTGAGTATTGAAATGGCATGATTATACCTGAACTAAACACAAATGTTCACTATTCCACAAAACAAAGTTTTAATTTTCACTTTTTACCAACGATGTTTAAGTGTTGGAAGATTTGTTGCGAATGTGAATGTTTCTTATATTTACAAAGTGACCTAGGGTTGTGACCAGGGTTTTTAAACTTTCGGTGAATTAAGCAATTTATTTTATGGGAAGGTTCAATAACCGATAGGTATATTGACTTTGCAGACGGCAAAATTAAAACACAAAATTGTAGAAGCTGGTAAGCAATTTTGTTATGAAGTTTAAAATCTAATATTGCAAAAAATATTTTTTATTATGATTATAATTACCGTGTAGCTGTTAGTTACGTTGTTGTAAACTTTTAAAGAAATAGCGAAGACCCTTATTCCGGTCCTGTAAAATGTAACGTTGTACTTTTTAACTTAAGTTTGTGACTGTCATAAATAATCAGCCAAGTACCCAAAACCAATACCATTGTTAGGTGAATTGGTCAGCTTATGTCGTAAATCATTTAAAAAAATACCCTCTAATACGGAATTGGCTTTATTTAATGAACCCAAATTAGTAAAATTATTTCAATTACACTAAATTGTGTGAAAATATTTTACTGTTCGTACATAAACGAAACTAATAAATTGAACAATTAGTAATTGAAAGAAAGCCAAAATTTTACCTGATTAAAAAAAAAAGATTTTTTCTTGGTTTCTATGTACCTTAGTAATATAAAATTACTCATGCAATTTATGGGAATTAACAAATTATTTTAAAGGCCTATTTTGCCACGGGCAGTAAAACTTATCTCATCCTGTATACACAAGTGCTTATTTAATATAATAAGAAGGCCATCTTCAATTCTTAAATAAGAAAACACATTAATTAAGAACATTCTTAAGTAATTAAATAAAAGTTCTTGAAACCAACATGACTTATTCTTAAATGTAAAACTTATAAAAGTTCTTAAAATTAGAGCGACCCTTTCTTGATTTGTCACGAAGAATCAACGTTCTTGAAATTGAGAATGTCAAGTTCTTAAATTTAAAATAGAATAAACATTCTTGAAATCAAGCACGACTCGCTCTTAAATTTGACAATAAGAATGAACATTTTTAAAACTCAAGAATGACAAATTCTTGGGCCAAAATTAAGAACGCGCAATTTTAAATTTAAGCCCGAATTTTCTTAACTATAAGAGTTTTTTTCTGTGTGTTCGGCTAACAAATTCATCCGCAGTTCAGATTTATCAGCATAACATGACGTTAAAGACGCGCCAGCGTCTTATCCTCAAAATGCGTCGGTGCTCGAATCATTATCCCCCCGTTTTTCTTCCTCCTTGTCTTTTCGCCGATATCTCCATCTCGCGGCGCGGGGGGATCCACCCGCAGTTATTGGCACTACATCAAAACCGAACAGGTGCCAATAACTGCATCCACCGTTTTAAAACGTCTCCGCCGACCTGGGAAGTCTGCTGTTTCAATTTAAGCGACTTTTAATGAGTTTCGGAGTTTTTAGCGCTGTTGAAAGAGAAATGGCGAAAAAATAAACAAACAGGGACTCGTTAAAATAAGGCGGTGCGCGTCTAGACTCCCCTTTGTATTAGTGATTTCTTTCCTTAATGGCGACTACGTGTTCGAATTTTTTGTTTCTGATAAAATTTCGACTTATTGTTGCGCGTAATTAACGAAGTTGTTCGGTCAAAGTGAGCTGGCTAATAAATGCATTTTTAATTAACAACATTTAATTCCGAATTAAAATGGCTAAATGGTTCGTTTTTTAATTCAGAAGAGCGATTCAAAAATATCGCGCCAAAACGTTGATCTATAATTGGCTACCAGTAGGCCGGTTTTACATTGATGAAATTATGCCAGTAGTCACATATGATTATATTTAGGTGTTATATTAGCTAATTTTTGTAAATTGCATTTATACAGTGTATCCACGGATGGGGTTAACAAGAGGAAAAAAAATTTATCTTCAACTTTACGCCAAAAAGTTATTCTTTATAAAAAAATTTAATTGTCTTGAATAGTCATAAATAATTGCCAAAGTTTTATTAAAAAAATTGACCTTAAGCAAAGTTTTGTAGTTTTGTAAAAAATGTTATTTCAGAAAGTTGTTTCAAAACTGACATCAAAACACACAATAACCTTAGTGGTGAATAACAATGTCTTCCATCACTTAATAATTTTTTCTTCGCCCATATTTTAATCGATTTATTAAACATTTACTACTTGTATTTTAATGATATCCATTAAGATACAAATTTTTCAGGAAAATACAAATTTTTAACCAATGGAAATGCAACATTATTATTATTCGGTCAATATCAAGTGTTGCCATGAGCATGGCGGATCTAAAATTTATCAATTTTGGCAGTTGATAGTTACTGTTAACCTAGTAAATTCCTAAAATTTGTACTTTTTACAAATAACATCGGTGATGTTGAAATTGTGAATTTAACTCCACCAGAAATTGTGGAACGGCTTACAAGAGTCGAAAACAATTTACTGTCGGTAAAATCAGCAATGACATACGGAAAATTTTAATCTTCGTTTATGAATTGGAAGAACTAAAATAAGCTTCAAAATTTTTCAGAAAATGTTTTAATTGTTTTCTGTGTTTTCTTTGTAATAAAGTGTTCATAATATTCCTTTAAATATAATTTCATTATAAGTTTTCAAAATATAGTGCTTGGGTTTTAATATTATGACTAGTCGTAGAAAAAATAGTGTATGTAACTCACATTTAACGGCTATTAAGACACTCATATTCATTACGACACGAGCAGCACTCATACTCGTGCTTTAATAGCTATCATTAAATTGCTGATTGCATAATATAATATTAGAGTAATTAATGATTTTTGGGATGCCAGATGTGTTGCCTATTCTGAACCACTAAGGCGTTCGTTTTTAAATTGAATCACCCGTAAATGACTTTCAAGTAGCAAACTTTTAGTGGGTCGAAATTAGTAAAATGCAAATGTTGACGGCTAATTTACACAACAAATCTTGGAAGCGACCTGGGATCTTTGTTTTATGATTTCAGTTTGTTTCATTCAAATTAGAAGTTTCAATATCATTGTGAGTTTTTCCCATTTTGCTTGGAATTGTACTGTCGCAATTAGAATTTAATGTTTCACTGTTTTATCATTCATTAGACATTGAGAAGGGAGAAAATGCAGTTTATTAAAAATCTTAGCCACGCGCACAAATTGCCTGCTTTCTTCTGATTCAACTTCATTGAAACATTTATTTATTTTATCAAAAAAAAGAAATCGTGCAGAATTTCGACTGAAAATTTCATATGTGTGCAACTTCAGAGTTAATTAAAAGGCTGTTTACCAAACCACTCTTGAAATTATTGCAAGCAAAACCATTAACACAAGATGGGGATAGGGGAGAACAAGTACCACAACGGAAATGGCTCCACATGATGCTCCACACGTTATTACATAACGAAGAGATTTGCCTGAAAACTGAGCAATTCTTAAACTAGAACAAATATAATTATAGCAAAATCAATTTAAAACTAGACTTCAGATCTTAATTAAGCTAAAAGTTAAATTGGAGAATAATTAACGGTGAGTCAATATTTTCAGCTGAAACTCAGCGGACAGATTTATTGTGTTACTTTAAAAATGACTGATAGCTTGTAAACTGAAACTTCGGCGAACAAGTTCGGAGTTGATTAAAGTTTCTAAATGTCTCCTTCCACGAAATTTATCGCGCAGGCAGGCGTCTCCAGGTACTATCAGATCCAGCATTTATGTAAATTGTAAACATAGTCAGTTAATATGCGGATAATTACCTCGCAATCTCAATATGTTCATTGTTGCGGTACCGGTTTGTATCATGTCGAGGCAAGTTCAGTTGATAATTAGATTGTTCGAAGCAGGTTCGCTGCGAATTATGGAAAGCAGTGCTACAGACAGGTCGCCGAAGGATAATGAAAATTGGTGGAAGATACAGCACTTTTCTGAAGATGAAGAAATTCATTAGTTTTCATCGTGAGATCAATTTAATTGGCCCTTAACTTAAATTGGGTAACTTTTTATTTTGTTACATTTTTTGATGATTTAATCTTCACATTTCGGTGCGCGGTTTTGCACAGGTAATTTAATTCTCATCATGTTATTTTTCATTTTCATTTCAGGCGAAATGCATTACTGGATTCAAAACATTAATTTGTAAACAACATTACGTTAAAAGGTTTACCAATTATTTGTTGTTTATTGAGAGGCACAACTGCAACGCAGCAAAGTATCAAAGCTCGTTTCGACTGAAAAATCCAGTTACAAGTTTTTTCAGCGGACGTCGCGTTAATAGCGTTAGTACCCGGACTAATAAGACCGACAAGCATTACACTTAGCTAATGAAAGAACTTTTAAACTTATTACGGATGATGGAAATAGGCTAAAAAGTTGAAAAGCACACTGCAGGAAGTTATGAGGTTAAGAACAATGCACTGCAATCTCGCATAATTCCCATTGAGTTTAAAAAGTAATTAAAAAGTGCAAAACTTAATTTCTGAGCTCAGCTGGCTATCGAAATCAATCACTCGGTGATATTACAATTCCGTGTCAAGTAATAATGACTTTACGGGTTAGCAGCGCATAGTTTGAAACGTTATTCAATGCTTTGATTAATGTCCCAAATAATTTTCAGGAGGTAAATGAAAAATTAACGGTCTGCATGATTTTACAACACTCTCGGGCGAATCTTGCATATAAATGACGAAATTAGTGCGAAATGAAAGTCTGGAACAAGTCACTCCTCGAATATAAACACTTGTCTGTACTTGTATCAAGCACCAAGGCGTAAAGCTCGAAACATCCCTTTTTAGGTGGCAAGGATCGTTGACAACTGGCTTTGAATTTCGTTGATCACTTGAAAAATAACTTGAACACCTTCGATGACTCACTGGGACATACAGGGCGGCCCCAAGGAATTCGTTGCATAGAAAATGTATTAAAATTAAATATCCCATACAACACTCAATATCTACTGGATGTCTAATTCATGGCTAGGCTATGTATGTATAGCTAGGACGTAAAATAGCCATCCAGTAGATATACGGCGCCCGATATCCAGCAGATATTTTTTAAAGATTTCCTGTGAATTTCCGAAACAGACATCAAATGGATATTCTTTAGATACATATTTCTATCTCCAGGAAATATGTTCCAAATTAATATATTTATATTTATATCAATGAAAAATGAAAAATTATATGACTACAACATTTGAATTAAATTTTTAAAATAAATGATATTTGTATTTTGCGTGTATTAAAATTATTTTATAGTATTAAATTAAATTAATTAAGTGTTCATATTGAAATATATAATATTTAAATTGTTCCATTTTAAGCACAAATTAAACAAAGTTTGGTCATATTGACACTAAATATGACCAAACATTTTTTAAATGTGTTTGTGCAGTTTGATGTTTGTAGATTTTAACAAATTTAAAAAAATATATTGTGGAACAATTTAAATATTACATAAGTAATAATGTTGGTTATGGTATTAGTATAATAATTAATTTATTTATTGGTTTTCCTGAGATTGCTGATTCAGATAAATACGTTCTTAGGGGTAATATCATTTTAAATATTAATAAATTAATTTTTACCAATTAATTTGTAAAGTAATAAAATGTACTTATTCCATAAGAGTTTATAAAGCGTAATTCGTTAAAGAAACTTTAAATAATATTTAAATTTAGTTAATAAATAATGAGCAATTATATTTTGGCATTCTTTAAAAATTAATTAAATATCTGTATTGAATTCTTATTTCTGAGTTTCGTACAGGTAGGTCAGCTGTACCTGTACCTGCACAGGTAGATAGAAGTATTTGCATTTTCTGCACATTTCGCCTGTATTTTCCGAGTATGATTTCCAATAGATCCCCTGTAATCTTTGTTGCAGCAAGTAAATAGCACGTCTGTTTCACAAAAATGCTTCGAACCAGCTAGAAATATTGGCCTGTTTCTTGGTTTTCAAGTTTACAGTAAAGTGAGGGATCGAAAAATTTAGTTTTACACATTTCGTTCGTTGATAATGTACTTTTCACCGAAGCATTAATTCAAGCGGTAGGTACATCTCTAATAGTATCTATTAAGAACTAAAATATATTTTTATTTTCCGAAAATTGAAATATCAATAATTATGGGAAATGAGCTCGGTGATTTCATTAGAAGAATTATGCCTCAAGCAATGAACGATGCATAATAAATTAATAAAATCATTTTTATATTTTATTTCAGGCCCCTTGAGCTTAATCCAGGGCATAAGTGATCAAAACCAAGTTAATTAAAAAATTTCTGAAAAACGTCGCAGATCGTTTAAAAGAGAAAATTAATAAAGCATTATGAGATTGTCTAAATATTAATTTGTATAATATGTAAAATGTGTACATAAGGTAATTATTATTGAAACAAATAAAATTAAGTAATTTGATACATTGTTTAATTTTTGTTAAAATAAAACAAAAAAAATCCTAGAAATCCTTAAGATTATGAAATGAATGTCCACTGTATAGAAAAATTTAATATCTAATACATACATGCAAAAGATATCTACAGGTAACCCTCGGTTTACGCTGGCTCAATTTACGCCGATTCACAATAACGCCGCCGTGCAATTCACCGTTTCACCGTGTACATAATTGGGTAATTCACCGATTCTCCCTAAGCTAGACTGATGTTCGTTTCAGTGTTGAAGTATTTACTGAGCCGCGACGGTGGGGATTTTTTTTCCAAAAAGTGCAAGAGATCCGAAACTTTGAAATTACATTTGTTTTTCTTAATATTTTTTAATAAAAACATTTCACTTTACTTCATCATAAAACACATTTTAAAAATTAAGTTTATAATACAGTCAAACTTCCCTATAACGAACTTCTATTTAACGAATTTCTCTATATAGCGAATTTTTTTGGTGAACCCTGGAGACGTTTTTAATGCATTCTATACCTCTTATAACGTAGTAAAAGTTTCCGTATAACAAATTTTTTCCCCCAACTTTACAAATTTTCCAGATTTAAAACTGTTTTTTTTTTGTTATTTCACTGTAACTTCGGAAAAAACTCGGTTGTAGTAATATTTCTAGATGTATCCAGGTTTCAACATTTTATGAGGGATTAGCCGACGAAGTAAGTGGCACTAATCTAAGCGTGCAAAAATTTTACAATATTAAATGAAATCGACAAAGTTTTACTGCATCAATTTTTTTTTATTTTATTACCATACTTTACCTTGTCTTTTAAAAATTGTTTCGTAATATTGGGGTGGTCTTATTTATTCAATTAATTAAATAACTACGTAACTGCATATTAATCCTTTTGTGACCTTGCGACATAATGTGTTCCAACGTAAATTTTGAAAGTACGTTGTTATATGTTAATTAGGGATACCCCGTCATTTGAATGCCTAAAATAGTATTACTTCAAAAATTTTTGTGAACCTGAAAGGGTAAAACTGAAAATTTTTTCCCAAGATGAATTTCTATATAATGAAGTTTCTCTATAACAAATTTTTTTAAGGCCACCGTAACGCTTCGTTATATGGAAGTTCGACTGTATATGTATTTTGCATTATATTGTATTAATAAACAAAAATATTTGCTTCTTCTTCACTTATGTAGAACTTAACCCTATACATCACTGTAAATATGGGCTCTTTGTACGCCGATTCGATTTGCGCCGGCTTTTGTAAGAACGGAACTGCGGCGTAAACCGAGGGCTACCTGTATAAGATAACGAATAACTGTAAACTGAATAACTGTATCTTCTGGATAGACAAAATGTATATTTAATAGAAGTCCGACCGGAACATACTCTGGATGTAGAAGTTTGTGACAAATGGATGTCTAGTGGATGGCTAAAGTATATCGCCGTATCTTAACATCTAGCGAAGATATTCTCTAGACATCCTGTAGACGAACTTGTGTTGTATGGTTAGTATTATTAGCAGTGCGAATGGGTGCAGAAAAATCACTTGATGCCATCTTCCCGATTTTCATATTAGTGCTCGAATTAGGTTGCTAAGCAGGTTTTGAATGCACTTCTTTGTCGGATGGGGAAATGAAATCTCGACTTTTGAATCGATGCAATATTTGTCATATATAAAATTCCTGTTTGGAACTGAAACGCCTGGGGGTTGAGTTAAATTGTAACTACAGGCGATAAGAAATATGCACAGAAGTTCTTAAAAAATTCTCCATTTAGTTCAATAGTTTACACAAACATTAAATTCATTAATTCGTTTTGAAAAGCCCCATTCTACTTGTTCTTTCACGACGAATGAAAGCACATAACTATAGTGAAATTGAATGAAATTCAGATAATAAAACTCTCGAGAATTTATGGAGTTGTCAACTAGCACTGTTTTCACAATTGCTGGAGACCTTCGTGCCACTTGGGAGTACATACTTTCGTAAAACAAGATTCTCGTCAATTTCAAACATCAAAATAACCGATTTACTGATAAATAAAATTTTCTCTATTTTTATAAAACTGTTAGTACAAGCAAACATCCATAAAACAGCAGAAAGGCAAACTTTCTTCATTTGCGCCATAGTTTTGAACTTCTTAATTGGCTCCGAGATTAAGCAGCAATTACTTACAACACTCAACTAAACTTCAAAATTGAATAGGGAACTAGTTTCGCCAGACTGATAGTTTAGCACTTTTTTTCAACTTAAAGTAACTCCGGAATTAACGTGCAAGTACTGCAAATTCCGGTTGCGAAAAGCCTAAATCGATCGATTCCTTAGACAGTACGCCGTTCAAACGTCCTTAATGTATAATACATGTGAGATGTGCGCGACTCGTTTACGATTTCATGTATTCTGTAACCGCGGCTCTTATCTTAAATTACAGAATATCTATTTGATTTCGCTTGTACCGGGTACGCGGAACGAGAACGTATCGATTCGAGTCGGGTCATTTTAAAAATTCAATTTTCGATTTCCTTTATCAATTACAATCAAATTAACGTTCGTTTCGGGGCTTTGATTAAAAATGATCGAGTGATCGATTGCAGAGGGCGGCCGATACGTTACACCACTTTACGAAATGAATTAACTGAAATCTCGCTTTGAGGAAAATGCACGAGCGAATTTAATTTCGACGATTTCGATTTCTGTGCAATTGGAAAATGTCCCAAAAAAAACATAAATCATTTTTAAATCTCAATTTGTTGTACTCTTTGGTGTCTAGGTGGATAAAAAAATTGCTAAAGCAAAAAATTCGAAAAAATGCTATGTCGAAATGACAGACAAAATCTGTTTTATTTTTTGTATTCAAAATGAAACGACCGATTTTTTTAAAATTATTTGTACTTGTTTGATGCAATGCTCTGTTGGTAGTGTTTTTTTTTTGGAACATTTTCGAATCAATAATTTTTTTTATAAATAAATTAAAACAACCAAAAGCTGAAACTTCGTTAATTATGCACGAATTAGGTCAAAAACTAACTGAACGTTATGGAACCAGTCTTGGTTCTTTACTTACCGCAAACCTTATCAATACGTATCTACAAGTAAGGTGGCTGAAACTGGTGTCTCTACCCTACTATTAAATTTTTAGTTCTTATTACAGTTAACTACAGAAATTAAGTCAGATTGTATTTCAGAAAACAAGAATTGTAATTCAGAAGCCTAAATTGTATTTTAGAAAACGTTAATTGTAATTGAGATTACAAAATTGTAATTTAGAAAACGCCAGTAACAACATTTACATAAGAAAATTGTGTATCAGAAAACGCTGGTTGTAACTAAAACTAAAAATTGTATTTCAGAAAAGGTCAGTTGTTATTTAAATGGCAAAATTCTATTTCAGAGAACGTCGGTTACAATTTAGCTAAGAAAATTGTATATTTGAAAAACGTTGGTTGTAATTTAAATTAAAAAATTGTATTTCAGAAAATAAGAATTGTAATGCAGAAGCATAAATTTTATTTTAGAAAACATTTGTAGAATAGAAAATTGTATTTCAAAAAGCGTCAGTTGTTATTTAGATGGCAAAATTGTATTTCATAAAACGTTGGCTTTAATTTAACTTAAAACATGTTATTTCAGAAAAAGAAAATTGTAATTTAGAAGCATAAATGGTATTTTAGAACACATAGTTGCCATTTAGATTTGAAAATTGTATTTCAGGAAGCAGCAGTTGTTATTTCGATGACAAAATGGAATTTTAGAAAACGTCAATCACAATTTAGATAAGAAAATTGTGTATCAGAAAACGTTGGTTGTAATTTAGATTAAAAATTGTTTTGTATTGTATTGTATATCAGAAAACGTTACTTGTAATTTGGATTACGAAATTGTGTTTCAGAAAGCTTCAGTTGCTATTTAGATGGCAGAATTGCATATCATTGTAATTTAGATTACAAAATTGTATTTCCGAGAACATTAATTGTTATTTAGATTACAAAATTGTTTTTCAGAAGATCTGAATTGTAATGTATTTTCCAAAATTGTATTTCAGAGAACGTTAATTGTAATTTAGATTGGAAAATTGTATTTAAATATTGTAATTGTAAGTCAGAAGCATAAATTGTATTTTAGAAAACGTTAGTTGTAATTTAGAATAGAAAATTGTATTTCAGAAAACAGCGCTTGTTATTTCGAACACAAAATTGTATCTCAGAAAACATCAATTGCAATTTAGATAAGAAAATTGTTGTGGTTGTAATTTAAATTAAAAATTGTATCGTATAGTATTGTATATTAGAAAACGTTAGTTGTAATTTGGATTAGGAAATTGTGTTTTAGGAAACTTCAGTTGTTATTTAGATGGCAGAATTGTATTTCATAAAACCTTAATTGTAATTTAAATTAAAAAATTGTGTTTCAAAAGATCTGAATTGTATTCCAAAATTGTATTTCAAAGAACGTTAATTGTAATTTAGATTAAAAAATTGTATTTAAGTAAGTAACAATTATTGTAATTCAGCAATCAATTCAGATAATTAATGCTTGATCATTTTATTTTCATAAAAAGTTCTGAATTATAATTGGTGTTTCTAAATTAAAATTAACGGTTTCTAAAATACAATTGACTAATATAAATTATAATTGGCGATTTCTGATATACGATTCACTAATTGGAATAACAATCGATACTTTCTGAAAGGTGGAGTCATTTATAACCATGAAACGTTAACCTAGAGACTTTCCGGAAAATTTTCAAGTTTTAAAGTTTGGGTAAAGTAGATCATTATGGTAAAGATTTCCGCTTGAAAAGCTGTTCTGAAATCTCCGAGAAAAAAAAACTCAACTTTCAGAGCGTAGCTGTCATAGTTCTTCCCCTAAGGATAATCAAAGCAATTTTCTGAGAACTACCAAGCAATTAATTTAAAAAATATTGTAATTGGAACGTAGTGTTGGTAGTATTTATTTTTATTTTTTTATTTTTTTAAATTTTTATGAAGAAATTAAAACAACCAAAAGCTGAAACTTTGTAAATCACGCACGAATTAGGTCAAAAAGTAACTGAACGTTATGGAATCAGTTCTTTACTTACCGCAAACCTTATCAATACGTATGGTGGCTGAAACTGGTGTCTCCACCCTACTATTAAATTTAATATGCAAAATGTTAGCAGTAATTTTTACTTCTTATTACAATTAACTACAAAAATCAAGTCAGTTTTAATTCGAATATTTAGTAAACATGCAAACAAAAGAAAAGATTAACCAAACACTTTTGCAATTTCCTGAAAAGAAGCAGACCAGTGCGTGCTATTGAATGAAAATTCAGCCCAGCGCGCAAAGAGCAGTAAAATTAATTAAAAGCCCACACGAGCGTTTACACCTTCTCACGCCGTAATTCTAATATGTGTGCATACTAAAAACCACCGAATGCTGTAAAATGCTGCCCCCGAAACGTTGATTACCCTTATTTGCGCGCATCCCTCATTTACAGCAATGCCAAAAATAAAGGATTTTTTTCGACCGCTCTCAAAGGACATTTGTTTATGGCAACCTCGAAATTAATAAAACATTCGCGCAACAGATGCGGCGGGATGATGAACGTTGATTGGAGAGCAGAGGCCAACATTGACTGCATCCGAAACCGCCGATAGTTTGGCGAGCAATTATTCAGTCGCTTTCAGCGATGAAATGTTGCATTTCGTGCGAGCGACATATTTATGAGATCTTTTCCGACTCGAAAGTCGCCGCCCCTGGAATATGTTTTTTTTTTAAAGTGTAAATCACCGAAGGGCTAGTTAAGGCCCGGGAACTGCTAAGTAATGCACAATTCTTCCGCTCAGGGGGTACCAATTTTGCCCCTTAAAATACAAAATGTTTAGGCAACCGAAGAGGTATCCTAACTAATAAGGTTTGAAACTTAACCATTGAACAGAGAAAGAACAAAAAAAAGAGTTGCGCGTTTTTCATACGCTCGTAACTTGATAAATATTATTTATATTATGGTCTGCGGCGATAACGACGGTAAACTCAGTCGGAAAAAAATTAGTCTATAATTTTTTGCTAATTCTTTGCCAATTTTGTGTTTTCATAGATGTACCTGTTATAATTAATTATAATTGAGGACCTTGGTGCAAAAAGGGGATAAGTCATTATTTTCTCAATATCAAATTATGTATGCCATTTGAATGTATTGTGAATTAGGAGTCGTTTGATGTAAGAATGGGACAAGTTATAATGTCATAATGAAGTTAAAACTACTTTTGACTCATCCCATAACGCGTCTTTGATGCAAGAAGGCGATAAATCCAATTTTCATATTGTGACTTATCCCCTTTTTGCATCAAGGTCCTCAATTATAATTAATTAGAGTCTAAACTAATTATCCGATTTTATTATGGTCCGAGTGTCAATAATAGGGTTACAATTTTTTTAAACTGTTTAAATCTGCTTGTTTTCCAATAAGGACTATGATCCTTACCAAACATTTTTCAACGTGCGAAACACGAAAATATTCAGAATGTCAGACACATCAATTTTTTTAAGCTACCGTTATCAAGACATCAAACGTTCACTATAAGACATTCCCGTAAATTATTGGTAAAGCGGTCAATTTTGGAAAGTTTGCATATATCTGCAAAGGATTTGTGAGAAATATGCACATAAATAAGCTAGATTTTTTTTGAGAAATATAAGTTTTTTATATTTTAATAAATAAATGAATTGAAATTAATCTTGCATTTTTACTTTCTTAAAAATTTTGTCTTAGCCCTCATGTGTCTATTTCATTTGAATTTTGGATAATTAGCGATATCCACGATATATAGATTTTAAATGATAGAGATAAATTCTATAAATTGGGAAAGATAAAATCATTGCAAATCTCTAATTTTAAAAATTTCCCGCAATTTTTCTATCCATGCCGTCAATCAAAAAGGTACAGATTTGACAGGGCATCTGTGAGTAAAAGGACGAACTATTTGACTAAAATAATCATGGCTGCGAATACATTTACATCGAGTCTTATAGGAAAACAACTTTTCCCCGAAAATGTAAAATTTAGACATTTATCCAATTTGGTTTACGGAAACTATTTCTTAGGTACTAAAGGAACATTTTTATGTAATTTGTTGACGATGTTGTGTTCGGAAAGCAATAAAAAACGCGATCAAATAATACTGTATTTCGTACCACAACTTTTAGATTTTTTTAAAAAAATATTCACCATGTTATTATAAAAAAACACATGTCATATTAAACTACTATATGTTTAGTATAAGTACCCCGAAGGAATTTCTACAATACAACTTACTTCTTGAGCTGAACTGAGTTTACTGGCACACTAAATTTTCAAAAAAATATTGTTGCCAATTTTTTCTTCTTAAGTTATCAACTTTCTCGCAATAAAAAAAATATTTTCTTACAAGGCAATATATTCTCTATAAGTGCTGTAAAGTGCATTGCAAAATATTTCGTAACTCTAAAGATTTCAGTAAAAAACCCTCCCTACTACATTTTTGCAAGAATTGCACTTTCGGAGGTTAATTTTTGAAAACTATGCACTTCTTCGCCAAAGCAAATACATCATTAGATGCGGTAACATTATGTTTACAACTGTTGCCTCGCAAATTATATATTGATAAGTACTTTCTAAGCGATAGTGAGTTTCTTAAAACTCTGCATTTTTGAGGTCGGGTTCCTCAGCCTTAACTACACGAAAATCGTTTGAACCCACAAAAATTAAAATTGGGAAGGTCGCATCTTTAATGGGCTAATCTACGCTTGCACACTATGTTTTTGTGGACACTAAAAACCAACGATAATGTTCCGAAAGGGCTAATAACCTCCTCTATTTGCGCGCCAGTGTGAGTGTCTTTCCCCGGTCCTTTGAACTAACCGGGGGTAATTATGTTCAAAAGAAAAATGCGAACCGCAAATCTCGAGAAAATTTCAGCGCGAAAACGAAAAAACGCAAAGTGTGTTTTTGTTATGTAATTACTGGCGCTATGTTCCTCCCGAATGATGCATTTATTTTCAGGAAGCGATTAGGTAAACTGAAATGAAAGCCCCAGTTTATGTTTTGTTGCCCCGTGAAAGATTAAGCCCCGAAACTTTGTATACTTTTAATTTTTCCTGCTCGACATTTATCACTGCAGAAACTTTATTTGAATGATGTAATTAAGACGCGGTATTTCAGCGTTTACATTATTCATAACCGTCCCCTTAATTAAGTGTAACTCGGAGATAGTAAAAATAAAATTTTTGCAGTTAAGGAAATACACTCAAGTGCAAGAAAAACGGGCTTTTTATTGAAGTTTTTGTAATAGCACCAATGTTGCAGCATTTCGAAAAAAACTTTTGGTATTTTACGATAAAAGGGCCATCAATTTATTTATTTATTCGAAATATTGCAACAAATTTTTAAAAAAATCGGTGGGCCGTTTTTCTTGCACCTGAGTGTATTCAGCTATTATAATCAAACAGCTTTTGCTTATTTTTAATGACTTGAATGCATTTAATTTATTCACATAAAACAATTAACGCCAAATCCTTGAATTTTAATTATTCAGAAACAAGCAAACTGTTACCGCAGAGTTTATAATGTGCTGAGGTGTGCCAACGTGAAAAATAGATGTGTAAAGTTGGGAAACTGCAAAAGCGGAAAAATACAGTTGTTTAACCCATTAAAAGGCTTAACAATACAGAAATTCCAAACAGCAAGAACATAAATGTTAGATAATTCCATGTAGACATGAAATTATTTCAGACGCACACATACCTCATCAATGGGCGTGGCTTAATCGAAGTATGTGTCCATCTCAAACAATTTTAAATTTTAGAAAATGTTTCAGGGTTTGTAGAAAGCCAAATAAGTCCTTTATTTTCAAAATGCAATGAACTGAAATTCATTAAATGCAGTCGAACCTTTTTGTTCACAACAAGTGTGGCGAGAGGCAAATTTGGCGTCGATTTTGTTGCAGCAACGAGTTTGCAAACTTCCATATTTATCGAATACCTGGAGCATAAACGATTTTCCGTGTTTCCGGCGTTCGCACGCTGGACGAAAATAATTACAGAAAATAATGATGTTCATTCTTGAAAATTTTCTTGCGTCTGAAAACATTTGATTTGTGCCTTGAATCGATATTCAATTCTCAATATCCGGGATTTTGTTTTATCCTTGTTGCTTAACTGCAATATTGCAAACAGATGAGCTAGTTTCAATAACTTCCATTTCGGGACAATTTAAAATAAATTGGACGGACGAGCTGCTAACCAGGTCAGCCTTTATGAAGGGTGAACGACGTAAATCATTACTTGCGCTTTTATATTTCGAATTTATGATACTAAATTAACGTCGGAGCAATTAAAGGTCCATCAGTTCTCGAGGCACATTTCGACCGTTTGAAAAAAAAATGTAAATGAGAAAAACATGACCGGAGCCAAATTGCACCGTTATATCCGAATATCGCCAGAAAATGACAATTTTAGCTCGGGAGGTGTAACAACAGCCTGAAAAATTATATACAGGGTGTTATAAGTTTTACGCCGGTCGCAAAAAAGCCCTTCAAAAAGTTTGCTAAAGAAGGGAAAAAAATAAAAATAAACAGGTACAATATTGGTTTTCTCACACAGAGTTTAGTATAATTTTATTCATTTTACCAATTTAGCTTTCTTAAATAAAGGCATTTTCGTATTATAACATTAAGTAATACTTCGAATAATTTGCCACATTGTGAAATAAAAAACTAAACAACGAAATTTTCCCCAAAATTCTGTTTTTACTTGGTGGCTTCAAACAAAAATATTTTGGATTTTTTTGCACTCATCGAAAGTGTACATTTCCACACAGATAGAAAAGAAGTGAAAAATTTGTTAATAACAAGGCAACTTCATTAATTATTAACAAATATTGATTGATATTTGGCCCACCAAATGTTTATTTACGATTAACTGACAGTTTATTAATACGATTTCAATTAGCTTCATTTACTTCTAACACATTGTTATTTATAATAAAGTCAGCAATTATTAAAAACAAAAAAGGATTTGGTAATAGTTAACACACGTTTAGTTACACCAAATAAATGTATTATTCAGTCTTAATTTGCATTATTTTGGAGGAATAGTTGTTTATTAATAAAAAATAAATGTATATTAAAATCAAATAAATATTTGTTATTAATAAATATTCTCTCATAAATATTTATTAACATTAAATATACGTTTAATAATAGTAAATAATAATACAACCAAAATTTATTAATTATTTACATCATTTTAATAGAAGTTGTTTTTTACTAATGAATTTCAGTTAACAATTAAATTAGCATATTAATAATAACAAATAATTTGCGGGAAATATTTACTATAAACCCTTTATTATTTATTAACAAATATTTTATAAATTGGATTTTTAATAATAATCCCATATTAAACTGAAATTTTTTATTTAAAATGAGTAAAAATATTTAAAATACAATAAAATAAAATAAACATGAAACAAAACTTATTCCTATAAATAATTTAAAAAATATTAGAGGATCATTCAATGTGAAATGTATTAGAAATGTTTGTAAAATGTCTAAATAATACAGTTGCTGTCGTTATAGATACCTATTAATATTCTTGGTTCATGCAGGAAATAAATTTACGTCCATCACCGATTAAATGAATATGTGTGGGAAAAGTGCAACAAATATTTTTAATGTCAATAATTTGTTCAGAAGTGGAAAAACCATCATCAGTCACTTCATATACTTCAAAATCTTTATCAATACCATAATAAACAATTGTTTTATATATTAAATACATTTGTTTGTCACCAGTGTACAATACATTAACAACCTTTCCAAAAACTGGTTCACCATATACATCTCGATTTACTTGAACGATTATACCTTTGTTAAAAATGATGGCGTGTTCCATATTATTATTTTAATGCACTTCTCAACACTACCGAATAACGCAAAGAAATGATTTGGCTGTTAATGCAAACATCTGGTTCAATTGTAAAATAAGCATTTTTTTTATCTTAGACAACTTACCTTTTCAACAAATGAGTATTTATTTTTAATAAAAATGTATAAATGTATTTTCTTTCACTAACAATGAATTAGTACCAAATAGTATGCATTACACATAAAAAACCTTAATTATTATAAACAAATACCCATTGTTATAAATTTTTGTTTGCATGAATTGAGAACATATTTGTTTTCAAATAATACGGTTGATCTCAAACAAAGTCGAAAGTAATAAATAGTTTATTTCTAAAAAATAAATTGATTTATAAGAATTGGTAGTAGTTAATAAAGTGTACTTTTTGACAATTTAAATACTTAAACATAAATAAATCAGGTGCAAATACGCGTTTTTTTACTATTAGACTGACTATTTCTTTCAGTTCACTGATGTAACACGTAAATTGCATACATTCCCCTCAATTTTTAATAGGTACAATGGCCCCGGCGGTAAAACTTATATCACCTTGTATATAACCGGGGACAGTGTTTTTACCGGCTGAACGATGACCGATTCCTTTTCTATAAAAAGAAAATAAACCCTCAGCTCCTCTTATATTTATCGATACTTCCACGTAATAAATTATGCCGGCGAACATTATTCCGCGAAAATAAATCTGTAAAACAGAATTGAGGTAATTTAGTTGAACGGCACCCTTTTTTCCTTTTCCGTTTTTTTTTTACTCGCCGCTGTTACAAGAAACTATAAAAGAAACAAACGATATGGGATGGTCAGGAGTATTGGTCTTTTACTGGGACATTTTCGCCGGTCTAGTGCCGAAGATTTCCCTCATAAACTTTCAACGGTAAGACTATATAACGGCTACATTTTTAGTTCTATCCGCTGGTCCATCTGACCCACATTTCTATAGATTAACTTTCTTTTACTTCTGTTTCAAGCGAAATCCCCGCCCTTCATTTGGATGAAAAAATTACAAACATCAATTTTCTGTTCAGTTGAAACAATACGATGCTCAGAAACTATTCTGTAATGTTCTTTTTCTACAACCACTACTGAAAATGATCAAGATTGTACAAACAATAGACTATGTAAGCGTATCCTTACGCACGCCGTGTGTTATAAAGTAAAATCGCACAATTAGGGACTTTTGTCAACGTTGTGTTGGTACCGTAATTGACAGTGACAATGACAGTGACATGTAGCTCCCATTCCTAGACCGCGGTAAAAAAGTAATTAAAATTTCTAATACCAACTTGGTTACTTAATTTCTATGAGTAATTATCATTAGTAAATTTGTTAACTAAAGAATCAAAGACATTTTAATTTTTAGGTTAGGTAAACCGATTCATCCTCTCTACATATCGTTATTAATAAATGTCGATCGACAAAATGATCAGTTTCAAAGCGCATTTCTAAAAATGGTACGGAAACTTGGGGATATTTTGATTCTGTGTGTGATAAAATCGAATGTAAGTAAATTTGTTCTAATTATAATTTTTCACACATTTGTAGCTTACCGAATGAATTTTTTAGAAGTTCTACAAGAAGTGTTTATTTAATATAAGAAGACTACATTCAAGTCTTAAATATGAAAACGGATTCTTAAGACATTCTTAAATAATTAAATCAAATTAAATAAAAAATTTTGAAATTAACTCATTCTTAAATATAAAAAGAATAAAGGTACTTAAAATCAGAACAATGCATCCTTGAATTTGTCATGATGAATCAAAGTTCTCGAAATTAAGAATGACCCGTTCTTAAATTTGACAAATAGACTAAACATTACTAAAATCAAGAAGGACCCATTCTTAAATTTGACAACAGTGGGCATTCTTAAAACTCAAGAATGACCAATTCTTAAATTTGACAAGAGTGAACATTCTTAAAACTCAAGAATGACCAATTCTTAAATTTCACAAGAGTGGGCATTCTTAAAACTCAAGAATGACCAATTCTTAAATTTGACAAGAGTGAACATTCTTAAAACTCAAGAATGACCAATTCTTAAATTTGACAAGAGTGAACATTCTTAAAACTCAAGAATGACCAATTCTTAAATTTGACCATAGTGAACATTCTTAAAACTCAAGAATGACCAATTCTTAAATGAGGCGTTCAGTGCAACAGTGGCCTAACCCTCTGAGACATTATTTTGAGTAAATCGATGTTAAAGTTTGGTGACCATTGTCAAAGCTCATTATTACTCATTACCATTACCAGCAACATCTCATGTTAAAAATGTGAAGGTGGCTTGGGTCATTGCTGTACTGATAGAATGATCATTCTTTAATATTTGTGTACATTAATCCTCTATTTAGAAAAAGTGTGGTTTGGGCCACTGTGGCACTGAACGCCTCAAATTTGACAACAAGAATGAAATTCTTAAAACTCAAGAATGACCAATTCTTAAATTTGACAAGAGTGAACATTCTTAAAACTCAAGAATGACCAATTCTTAAATGAGGCGTACAGTGCAACAGTGGCCTAACCCTGACATTATTTTGAGTAAATCGATGTTAAAGTTTGGTGATCATTGACAAAGCTCATTATTACTCATTACCATTACCAGCAACATCTCATGTTAAAAATGTGAAGGTGGCTTGGGTCATTACTATACTGATAGAATGCTCGTTCTTTAATATTTGTGTACATTAATCTTCTATTTAGAAAAAGTGTGGTTTGGGTCACTGTGGCACTGAACGCCCCAAATTTGACAACAAGAATGAAATTCTTAAAACTCAAGAATGACCAATTCTTAAATTTGACAAGAGTGAACATAGTTAAAACTCAATAATGACCAATTCTTAAATTTGACAAGACGAATGAACATTCTTAAAGCTCAAGAATGACCAATTCATAAATTTGACAAGAGGAATGAACATTCTTAAAACTTAATAATGACCAATTCTTAAATTTGACAAGAGTGAACATTCTTAAAACTCAAAAATGACTAATTCTTAAATTTGACAAGAGTGAACATTTTTAGAATTCAAGAATAACCAATTTTTAAATTTGACATAAACATTCTTAAAACTCAAGAATGACTAATTCTTAAATATGACAAGTATGAACATTTTTAAAACTCAAGAATGACCAATTCTTAAATTTGAAAAGAGTGAACATTCTTAAAACTCAAAAATGACTAATTCTTAAATTTGACAAAAGTGGACATTTTTAAAACGTAAGAATGACTAATTCTGAAATTTGAGAAGAGTGAACATTCTTAAAATTCAAGAATGACCAATTCTAAAATTTGACAATAGGGAACATTCTTAAAACTCACGAATGACCAATTCTAAAATTTGACAAGAGTGAACATTATTAAAACTCAAGCACGACCAGTTATTGGACCAAAATTAAGAAAACGCAATTTTAAAATAACGCCCGAATTTTCTTACTTACAAGAAATTTTTCTGAGTGCAAAACTTAATGCAGTCGAAGATAAAGTACGGCACACAACTCGAGTTGTAAAACAATTACGCCTTCGTGCGTAATATTTCTTACAACTCTCGATATGTAATATGTCATTTTCAATCTATTCTGACGTATTTTTTTTATAATTAAAGACTCTTAGAAAACTTTTATCTAACAATCACATCGCGCATGAAAAAGATCCGCTTAAGAGTTAAACGAGTCCCGTATTAATTTTAATCCTATTAGGGTAGAAAAAAAGAAACCCTTTTTCGATGCAGTGACGTCTGTAACAGGAATGCTTAATACAGTCGCCCGTCGCGGGTAATTTACGACCCAAGTACGAAAAAGCATATCTTGGAAGAGTAGTATATATCCGAAAGTTACTGAATTCCAGAGATATTCAGAACCATCTTTGAAATGACTTTTTGGTGTCACAATTTATGCGTTTTGTATGCGAGGGAGAGTGTCATTCCATGAAATCATAAATTCTTCCGTAACGCCGCCCGTTTTATTTATTTATTTTTTCTTTCCCCGTATAATTCGAAAATCAAAAATCCCCTCCAGCAAAAAGCGCGTATTGAATAATACACGTGGCATTTGGCGAAATGTCCGCGATATTTCAGCCGCTCGCGAAAAATGCGGCGACGAATTTGATTTACCGCCCCCGTGTTGGAGGAGACCGAGATTAATCTGAAGTCGGGCGCGATATTGTAGACACAACCGGACGCATCGCCGTCCCCGGGGACCCTCCTGAGGTTTTTCACTCTTCTGTACAATGGTTTTTTATTTATAAAATCGATTTAAAAATTGTGAACTGTCGAGAGGGAGCCATCGGTAATC
Organism: Dascillus cervinus; assembly: GCA_949768715.1. Taxonomy (NCBI): domain Eukaryota; kingdom Metazoa; phylum Arthropoda; class Insecta; order Coleoptera; family Dascillidae; genus Dascillus; species Dascillus cervinus. The sequence goes on from OX458322.1 coordinate 22,823,791, forward strand.
TCATCACGTTTATGTCGCCACATTGGAAGTACCTTAAGCCATTTTATTAACCTCATTTATTGTAAGGCTTCAACAGTGGTTCTTTAAACTTTTTTGCTTCAATCTTTTTGCTATTATGTGCCCGATTAATGTCCTGCGATTACTTTATCCGGGCTTTGTGGAAAATGGTCTAGTCGGTCATTAAAATTAAAACTAACTGTTTTCTGGAGTACTAAATGGGTACCACGACATTTCCAAATAAAAAATAAACTTTAAATCGCATTAAAAAACTTCTATTACTTCATATCCGATCCTCTTATACTTCCCCTCTTCTTTTTTTTTGTAGTTCTCTAAAACTGTTCCGTATTTTTTAATTTGAGAAGAAGATTCAAACAGATCGCGCCAAAAGGTAGACCTATGATTGGCTGTCGGCAGTTTGCATTTACTGGCAGCCAATCATAGATCTCCCTTTTGGCGCGATCTGTTTGAATCTTCTTCTCAAATTAAAAAAATACGGAATAGCCAAAGATGTTATGGTTTTACCACAATGGAAACTGTTTTCGAACCATTCCCCTAGTATCACACAATATCTGTACCAGAGAAGCAGACCGATGTATGTCCAAAAGTGTCAATGTTGAGGAAATTCAAATTAATGACTTGATATCTTTGGTGTTGCCTTAAAGTAATGCTTGGAGATACATCATAATGCAACAAAAATTCTAAATTTTGACATAATTCCCCCTTTAACGTGTAGATGGGACATATTTTAATCAATATACATCGAAATTTTATGGTTGTAAAAAGTGAACATGCATCGTTCTGCTTCTCTGGTACAGATATTTACTTAATGTTTAATGTTAAAATATTTAAAAAATATTCGAATGTTTTCGAATATTTGTAATACAGTAGACGCCCGATTATCCGAAACCGGATCATCCGAAATTCGGGTTATCCGCAACAAAAGACGAAATTAATTTCTCCGCGTTATCCGAAACGAAACCGCTTGAATCTCGCGATTATCCGAAACGACGTCTAGGTATCGGTTCTTGGAATTCGCAGGTGAAATTTTTGTATACAGGGTGAGTTAAGTTTTACCGCCCGTGGCAAAATAGGCCTTTAAAGTAATTTGTCAATTCTCATAAATTGCATGAGTAATTTTATATTATTAAGGAACATAGAAACCAAGAAAAAATCTTTTTTTTAATCAGGTAAAATTTTGGCTTTCTTTCAATTACTGATTGCTCAATTTATTAGTTTTTTTTTATGTACGAAGAGTAAAATGTTTTCACACAATTTAGTGTAATTAAAATAATTTTACTAATTTGCGTTCATTAAATAAAGCCATTTCCGTATTAGAGGTTATTTTTTTAAATGATTTACGATATAAGCTGACCAATTCACCTAACAATGGTATTGGTTTTGGGTACTTGGCTGATTATTTATGACAGTCATAAAGTTAAGTTAAAAAGTGCAATGTTACATTTTACAGGACCGGAATAAGGGTCTTCGCTATTTCTTTAAAAGTTCACAACATCGTAACTAACAGCTACACGGTAATTATAATCATAATAAAATAGTTATTTAACCAACAAGTGCGTTAATGAGAGCGATTAATAATCGAGACAGTTTAACGTGTGAGCGTAGCGAGCACGTTAATTGTTGTCGAGATTATTAATCGCCGATTAACGCAAAAGTTGGTTACACTATTTTTCCGGTGATCGAAAGTTATGAAATTGAAGAGAATGTAATTTTTTCCGTGTAAAAAATTTCAATAGATATTGAAATCAAGCATGCCACGCAGTTTAAATTAACAAATCAAATTAATCAAATCAACGGTGCCATGACTTACAAAACTGAACTTTTTATAAAGTTTACTTATTTTATTGTTGCTAACTTTTATATAAATAGTATTACCAAACATAAAGTAAGTAATTAATTCAATTTGTAGTGCTTATTGGTATATTTTATTTTCATTTTGTCATACAATGCAATTTTAAATTGACAGATATTTGAATCAAGCATGCCATGAATTTTAAATTAATATTCAAATGCCAATTCTGAATGTCAACCGAAAAAAATAAAATTAACAATTCAAAAGATATAAACATTTAATGCCTATCACATAGAACTTGAAGTTAATTGAGGATTGAATTTTGCATTTTATTTGTGAAGGCAAACTCTTTACGTTGATACTTGTTAGAATAAAGGTTTGTTTTCACTTAACAGTAAAAGTCAAGACTTTTATTGCTGCAACAGTGTGACTTTTTATTTGGATGTTAATTTGAAATATAAATATTTAACGATATGGAATTGACTCCCCCCGAAATAGTAGAGACGGCGAAGACTGCAAGTCTGAGTTTGCTTCCCGCAAAAAGCAGAACAATTTACGAGAAGACCTATGATGAATTTGTTTCATGGTGTAAAGAAAAGCGGGCAGTGCACTATTCAGAAACGGTTCTGTTGGCATATTTCTGCAGTATAGTAGAAAGAGGCTTAATAGGCAGCTTATGGCCAAAATTTTCAATGCTGAAAGCCACATTAAACGTCAAAGAAAACATCGACATTGGCAAATATACTAAACTAATCCTGTATATCAAACGGCAAAAAGAAGGTTACGTGCCAAAAAAGTCACGGGTAATTGAAAAAAAACAAGTGCAAAAATTTATTTCCGATGCACCTAACAGCCTCTTTTTAATGATCAAGGTAGGTAAATCTACAAGTTAAAACTATTAAACATAATAAATTATATTTGTATTCCCAAGGTTGCTCTAATTTTTGGAGTGGCTGGCGCACTAAGAAAGAATGAATTATTAACATTAGAAATTAACGATGTACAAGATTTAAATTCAAAATTTTTAATCACAATTAGGGCATCAAAAACAAAAACTAATCGACGCTTTTAAAATTGATTAGAGCCTACATCTCATTGAGACCATCACATACACCACACAAACGATTTTTTGTTTTTTTCAAAAATAAGTGTTCAACACAGCCTGTTGGAGTTAATACATTTTCCAAATTACCATCGCAAATAGCAGTCTTTTTAAAACTAGAACAACCGCATCTCTACACTGGGCATTGCTTTCGACGTTCTTCTGCTTCAATACTTTCCGATGCTGGTGCAGACTTTGCAGCCATTAAACGACATGGTGGTTGGAAATCCACTGCTGTGGCAGAAGGATACATAGAAAATTCAATCCAAAATAAGGTTAATATAGCTGAAAAAATCCTTTCAAACAACTTCATACAAACTCCCCAATCCTCAACCAATTCAGATGCACACAATTTAATATCTAATGATGTAAATTTAAATTTAAATTCAGAATATCATCGAACTGATAATCAATCTGCAGCTACGATCAATTTTACTAGCTGCACTATTACGAACTTAAACATAAATAATATTACTAAGCACAATGCAAATAATTAATTATTAATTAAATGTGTTGTATTTTTATGTTGTTTTCAGCTATATTAACTTTATTTTGGACATTACATCTTGTTTAATGGAAGTTACATTAATTTGACCTTGTAAATATATAACTTGTTCTGTTTTTTTGTTAAATTTTTTATAAAATGTATCAAATATTTTGTTCCGATCTTCTAATAAAAGTTTCTCGTAATAGTTCATATTGCACCTACAAGTAAATGAAAGCAATGTCTACCTCATATTTACGAAGGAAAATGTTTACTTACCTGCAAACCGGTCCTATTGTTCTTGCAACAACTTTTTTGGATTATCAATATAAAAAAGTGAGGTTAAGAACCAGTAAATGCAATCACAATTTTATTGTTGCAAGGCGTCATCTCAGTGACTTATCCGCTTTCAACACTAAATAGTATGTAACAGTTGATTAAAAATCATCAGGAGCTAATCGGAGAAGATCCCTTTTTTGACATCAAGCTTCGTGTTTACATTGAAATATTAGAAATACCTTAAAATATTTTTGGTTGCCTAGTTACCGGAATCGTGCATTAATGAAAAATCATTCATTAATGAGGGTCATTAATGCACGATTTCCTATTCACTAAACCGGTCCGTAAATCAACGATCATCGGAAGAATATTTTTTGCGATATTAAATTTTAAACTTGATAAGAAAATCGCTTACCAGCTTCTAATTTTCGTTAGTATATCTGTCTACAATTTTGTGTTTTAATTTTGCCGTCTGCAAAGTCAATATACCTATCGGTTATTGAACCTTCCCATAAAATAAATTGCTTAATTTACCCAAAGTTTAAAAACCCTGATCGCAACCCTAGGTCACTTTGTGAATAAAGAAACATTCACATTCGCAACAAATCTTCCAACACTTAAACATCGTTGGTAAAAAGTGAAAATTAAAACTTTGTTTTGTGGAATAGTGAACATTTGTGTTTAGTTCAGGTATAATCATGCCATTTCAATACTCAGTTGAGGAGAAGCTTAAAATGCTTTTAATTTATGGTTAACGGGGCATCACTTTAAGCATCTTTTATAAAATAAACTTGATATTTACCTATTAAAAACTTATTTTATTTTTCTCACAAATTCCAGAATACGGGCCTGGCAACAACTAAAACGCCGTTCCCTTCAGTTTTATGGGTCGATCATCAGGTATTGTTACGTGGTAGACCGTATTATCCATTGTTGGAAAGTCATAAATAAAAGTATTTTTCGTGTTTTATGTTAAATTTGATTTAACTCAAAAGGTAATAATTTTTTAACGAATCAAATTGCAATTAACAATGCTGCGAATAATTTGACAAATTTTGAAGTAAAAAACCAAACATGGAAATTTTACCCGAAACTCTTTGTTTTACTTTTTTGGCTTCAAATAAAAATGATTTGGAAACTTGTAGCACTAATCAAAAGTGTAAACTTCAACTAATGTACATGTAAATTGCATACTTTCCCCTCAATCTTTAATAGGTATTATGGCTGGGGCGGTAAACTTAACTCACCCTGTAAATTGAGCAGCAACTGACGTTCTTTTAATTAAAAGATGGAAGGACATTGCAGCTAAAAAACTGTACCAATGTAGAACAAAACAATTAAAATTAGATTCATTTTTCAAATCGAATAGTTAAATATACTTAAGTTGGTAGAAAATGTATATGTACAATTATTGTTAATAGAAAATTATGTAATTTTTTCCAGTTTTTGTAACCTCCGCTTTAACCGAAATTTCGGTTATCCGAAACAGGTCCGGTCCCGTACATTTCGGATAATCGGGCGGCTACTGTATTTCGAAAATATTTTGAAAATATATTTAAAAAATATTTATTTCTGTGCATTCAAGAAATATTAGATTTATATCAAGAAAAAAAAAATGTATTTTTCTATATTCAAAAAATATTAGATTTACATAAAGAAAAAAATATTTATTTTTGTGCATTCAAGAAATATTAGATTTATACCGAGAAAAAAATATTTATTTCTGTGCATTCAAGAAATATTAGATTTACACCAAGAAAAAAATATTTGTTTTTGCATATTCATAAAATATTAGGTTTACATAAAAAAATTCTTTATGCTCAAAGAATATTACATTTTGTATCAAAAAAAAAAAAAAAAAATCTGAAATAATATTTCTTTAATCTTTTAAGATATATTTTTTAAATGTTTTGGATAAATATTTTTTAAATGTCTTAGAAATATTTTTAAAATACTTAAGGAAAACATGCAAAAGATATTTCTTTGCTAGTAGAGTCGCCTGCACTAGTTGAGCAAAAATCGACCGATTTTCTCTCCAATTAATCCACAGTTCAAGGCAGCACCGATCGACAGTTATAAAATACACGACTTTCAAATGGCCGATTTCTATTGACTTTAAAACCGAAAAAAACTCCACCCGTGAATCAAGTCATGGCCGCAATTTATTCAATCGCACTTAAGTGAGAACAGTCGCCAGACAATGTTTGAACAAAACAAATTTGCATTTTCAGTTAAGCAAAATAACCAAACCGTTTTTCCTGACTATAATGGGTCAACAAACAGATCCGCATAGCAGCGCAGTCTATTTTATGCATTAAACTATCTTTTAGCATAAGATCGTAAAACCTGCCACCTATACAGGGTTGCCCCCGAAAACTGGGTTTGGTTGGACTTCTCCTTTATGGCAGGTTTACATATGAAACATTTTGTCAATTGATTGAAGAGTGAGGAAAAATAAAATTACTTTCGAACATAAAAAAGATAATAAAAATTCAATGGCGAAAAAAACAGTTATATTGCATACTTATTTTTAATTGCTTCTTTTATGGCGAAATAAAAGGATACGGCCTTGTGATTAGGGAAGCTTGAATTCTATTAAATCTTGCACAACCTATTTAAGAAAATATAAATAGATTCACTTTGAATTCAAGCGAGAACGCAAGAATTTGCTACCAGGGGGAGAATAAGCCAAAAGGAATTCTTGTTGAAACTTATTAATTGTTTGAATTACTGAGTTGATTAGGGGCGAAATTAATTATTTACTGAAAAATTTTAATAATTTTTTGTTGCGAAACTGAATGAATCAATCAACGCCCCAAGCGATTAAAAGTTCAAGGTGTTTTTTATTGCATTCTTCGTAGTTAGAATTGCTGTGCATTTTCCAACCCTCAAACAAGCACCCGCAGCGATAAGAAGTCTTATCCAGACATCTCATTTAGTACACCTAACATTAACCTGTGCTTCGTCTTTGAACTTTGAAAGCATTTATTTCCTGTAGTTTGAGGGTGGCCTTATTGCAAACGCAAGATAACGCTCCGACTAACATTGCATCTCTAGTAATTTCCGGGAAATCCATTCTTCCCGATGTAATAAAAATTAAATGCTGAACGTTCCAGTTAGATTACCAACAAGAATTATAAATCGGGAAAACCTGAAGTATTATTGCGTCGGTTTCGATAATTTTTATACTTGCGCGGATTAAATTTTCAACTGGTTTGCACTCGAAATTAAAATGGGGATTAAATTGTAATGTGTGAGCGTTAATTCAGATTGCAAATATTTTTATAACTAAAAATAATCCCGAAATAGACGGCTCTGGTGAAACAATAATATTTGTGTTTCATAATCTCTGACATTGTGGACTGCAATTTGTAATCTCTTGCTGACGGGTAAAAGGAACGTGCATTAAATGGACCGAGGATGTGAGCGGATAACAGTAAAATTGTTTTTTAAAATTAAATTTCAGCTAAGAGTAACATGTAACACGTACGTCATTAGTGATGCCTTATTTGCATGCATACAATCAGCGCAATTCATCCACCGAAACGGCAAGGATTGTGCATACAACAACATAGTAAATGCAATTTGACCGAAGGTACGGCCATCGGCACAAAAATGGCACACGACGCCTGATCGCTTCGCAACTTGTGTTACTTGTGTGCAGAGTTGGCCACAAAATTTTAATTTAAGAATTTAAACAGAGTGAAAGCACGAATGCATTAAATTAAGTTATTATACAACATTAAGAACCTTAATTAACATCTTCTAGGTTTTATTACTCGTTTATGAGAAACAATGGAGGTTTTCTTAAGTTAATTTGATGAGATTGTTAATGGAATGGCTAAATTTAATTAATTTGTTATGAAATTTCAGATCTAGCTTATTTGAATCATTCTAAGCAACTTTTATTAACAAGATTTTTTGACCACAAATTCCTAATGCGATTTGTTCAATTTTGCTGTTTACTTTAAATCGTAGTAAATGGTAAGAATAATAAACACAGTGTAATTTCATAAATGTAAGTAGAGAAATACTATAATTTTTATATTTTCCCATTTCTAGAAAAGCAAACTTCTTAAATATTTCATTCGTTTTCATTGTTGTTTTTGTTTTCATCTTCAAAATCTTAATTAAATATTTGGCGTTTATGTCAATTTTTTTATAAAAATATTAGATTGGCATAAGCGACATTTTCCTATGCAAATACATTAGTATAATTAAACAAACAATTTGTAATATTTGGAAGCTAACTTACCATTTCTACAAGCAGAAATTATACTGTAATTTATTTTTAACCATTAAAAATGCTTCATTTAATAAGTTAGATAATATATCTGTCAAATAATCGTGGTTTTAGTTTTGGCGCTTATACCATTTTGATCTTTTCAGAAGGATGAATTCCAGGACGAAAAAAATATTTACTATGGTACAGAAACACAACCTGTCAAAAAACAAAAACTGAGACTTAGAAATGACTGTACCAAATGATAAGACTGAAACAAGTAGTTCCAATCTATCAGTAGATATCAAACTCCAAATAATTGTGAGCAAATGACTATACCAAACGATAAGACTGAAACAAGTAGTTCCAATCTTTCAGTAGATATTCAAACGCCAAATAATTGTGAGCAAATTACTATACCAAACGATAACACTGAAACAAGTAGTTCCAATCTCTCGGTAGATATTCAAACTCCAAATAATTGCGAGCAAATGACTATACCAAACGATAAGACTGAAACAAGTAGTTCCAATCTCTCAGTAGATATTCAAACTCCAAATAATTTTGAGCAAATGACTATACCAAACGATAAGACTGAAACAAGTAGTTCCAATCTCTCAGTAGATATTCAAACTCCAAATAATTTTGAGCAAATGACTATACCAAACGATAAGACTGAAACAAGTAGTTCCAATCTCTCAGTAGATATTCAAACTCCAAATAATTTTGAGCAAATGACTATACCAAACGATAAGACTGAAACAAGTAGTTCCAATCTCTCAGTAGATATTCAAACTCCAAATAATTGTGAGCAAATGACTATACCAAACGATAAGACTGAAACAAGTAGTTCCAATGTCTCAGTAGATATTCAAACTCCAAATCATTGTGAGCAAATGACTATACCAAACGATAAGACTAAAACAAGTAGTTCCAATCTCTCAGTAGATATTCAAACGCCAAATAATTGTGAGCAAATTACTATACCAAACGATAAGACTGAATCAAGTAATTTCAATTTTCTAGTAGACGTTCAAACTCCAAATAATTTTGAACTTCTAAATTCTTTGTAAAAGACCTAGATTTAGTTTTGCAAAATAATATAATTTTTTTAAATAACGAAAATGATGAAATGTTAATAGAAGAAAGGGCTGTGTGATTAGAAAGTGATAATATTATTAACCAAGACTCAACTATGATATTATCAACTAATGATATGATTTTGACCTGAGATTTTTCCATGTATTGCTGGACCCCCAACATTGGTCAACAAAGATTACAATCTATTATTATTATTATTACTATTTTGGTTATTTTAATTATACCTACTTGTTATTTTGCTTTTTGTACTTTTTTGAAAAATTATAATTTGTGTTTAATTTGTTGCTCTTTTTAAAATTATTATGGAAATATTATTACTACACTATACCTATTTAAGTTTGCCAACGCAAATTTTCATAATTATACGACACAAACGGATAAATAATTAATAAAGGTTATAATCAAACTGTATAATCAAAAGTTTTATCGCCCGTGGCAAAATAGGCCTTTAAAATAATTTGTCAATTCTCATAAATTGCATGAGTAATTTTATATTATTAAGGTACATAAAAACCAAGAAAAAATCTTTTTTTTTTAATCAGGTAAAATTTTGGCTTTCTTTCAATTACTTGCTCAATTTATTAGTTTCTTTTATGTACGAACGGTAAAATATTTTCACACAATTTAGTGTAATTGAAATAATTTTACTAATTTAGGTTCATTAAATAAAGCCATTTCCGTATTAGAGGGTATTTTTTTAAATGATTTACGACATAAGCTGACCAATTCACCTAACAATGGTATTGATTTTGGGTACTTGACTGATTATTTATGACAGTCACAAACTTAAGTTAAAAACTACAACGTTACATTTTACAGGACCGGAATAAGGGTCTTCGCTATTTCTTTAAAAGTTTACAACAACGTAACTAACAGCTACACGGTAATTATAATCATAATAAAAAATAATTTTTGCAATATTAGATTTTAAACTTCATAACAAAATTGCTTACCAGCTTCTACAATTTTGTGTTTTAATTTTGCCGTCTGCAAAGTCAATATACCTATCGGTTATTGAACCTTCCCATAAAATAAATTGCTTAATTCACCCAAAGTTTAAAAACCCTGTTCACAACCTTAGGTCACTTTGTGAATAAAGAAACATTCACATTCGCAACAAATCTTCTAACACTTAAACATCGTTGGTAAAAAGCGAAAATTAAAACTTTGTTTTGTGGAATAGTGAACATTTGTGTTTAGTTCAGGTATAATCATGCCATTTCAATACTCAGTCGAGGAGAAGCTTGAAATGCTTTTAATTTATGGGGCATCACTTTGAGCATCTTTTATAAAATAAACTTAATGTTTACCTATTGAAAACTTATTTTATTTTTCTCACAAATACGGGTCTGGCAGCAACTAAAACGCCGTTCCCTTCAGTTTTATGGGTCGATCATCAGGTATTGTTACGTGGTAGACCGTATTATCCATTGTTGGAAGGTCATAAATAAAAGTATTTTTCGTGCATTATGTTAAATTTGATTTAACTCAAAGAGTAATAATTTTTTAACGAATCAAATTGCAATTAACAACGCTACGAATAATTTGGCAAACTCTTTGTTTTACTTTTTTGGCGTCAAATAAAAATGATTTGGAAAACTTGTAGCACTAATCAAAAGTGTAAACTTCAACTGATGTAACATGTAAATTGCATACTTTCCTCTCAACCTTTAATAGGTATTATGGCCGGGGCGGTAAAACTTAACTCACCCTGTATATAAATGGCTAGGGGGTCATGGCAGAAATGCCATTATCGAATAGACATTACCAAGAAATATAAATTGTGAATGGCGTAAGCGACAAATTTTCATTAATTCCTCAAAATAGAAAAAAAATCGTTAGCAAAAATAGTCCCTTAAAGAGGTAGAAAATTAAAAAAGAAATACAACAAAAAGAAGTTTGACTGATTAAGATACAAAAATTTCAAAAAAACTAATCGGGTTTTTCTACCTCCTGTAAAGTTTACCAAATGGCGTTTATGTCGTTTATGTTGTAGATAAAAGCATGATTTTAAGTAGAGCAAGGATTTCGTTCTAACTACGCCACTGGTTGTAATCGACGCGTGCCCTCGGCGACGTTCTTACCCCGTGGCTAGACCATAGTTACATTTGTATCTGATAAAACCCATAAATCATATTGACGCCTGAATCGGTTTCATAAGCCATTCTGCGCCTTAATTGAGGACATAAACCGCATTGCACCGCCGCAAACAATGGCCCTCATTCAAAGTGCGCCCGACAGTCCATTTGTTTCAATTTTCCGTTTTTACGGCGGCGTCTCACATACAATGTGAACGTAATCCGGAATGGAAATTTACACAATTGCATTATTGCAGAGCAGCGTGAAAAACTTAAGTGCTGTTTGTAATAATTTCGCATGCAGCGACGTAAATGTAGCTGAAGTTGGCGCATTGAAAAAATTTTATTGTCGCAGACCGAGCTCGTTCGGTAATTGCGACTACTAACTTAATAGCTTCCGAGCACAATCGAATTAAGTCTTGTAAGTACTTAAGACAATTTGACGAATTAAACGGATTTACTGCCAGTTAAAAATTAAATTGCTTTTAATGATTTTAAAGCTCCGGGAAAAATAACACATAAATAAAAAGTTTTAATTACAGTTTTTAAATATTTTTTTGGAGGAGATTTAATTTAAAAACGAACGCCTTACTGTTTCAGAACAGGCAACAGATCGTGCATTTAAAAGACCATTAAGTTTAATTGATTTAAAAAAACATTAAATGACAATATTTGTTGTACGGCAGTTGGTACATTAAATAAACGGTCTGAATTGTAATAAACACATAAATCACATGTAATACGAAATACAATGACATATCAAGATCATCCTACCATTTAATTTCCCATAAATACCTACAAAAAAGGGCAGTTATTTTGTAATAGTCTTGAGTGAACCTTTTATTTTAGTTTTTATAAACATTTGTAAACAAATTAGTTTTGCTTCATAATAAGGTGACCAACCGTCCTCCTTTAAGGAGGACAGTCCTTCTTTTGTAAGCTCTGTCCTCCTTTTCGATATTTGAAGACTAATCCGTAAATTAGTTGTTACTGTTGTGCAAGTCTTTAACAAAATGCTTGCCAAAGTGCATCATTATATGACAATACATATATCTGCTATAATTAAGGCTGCAAACACATTTTTAATCATGCTAAGAAGCAGTTCTTATCCCCACTATGTTCGTAATTCATCAAACTTCTTGATAAATATTATTTATATCATGATCTGTGGCAATAAGGGCCGTGCGCTCCGTCAACGCGATTGTTATATTACGTACTGTATTTTTTATAATTGTTTGTGAACAGACGCTTCAAACAATTTCACCGACTGATCCAAATATTACTGCTTACTTCGAGGAATATTCTGGCTATATGATCTTTTTTGAATTGAGATACATTTATAAAAAATAAAGATGAGAAATATTTGAATGTGTTCTGAACCTGGCTGGGGTTACATTCCATTTTAAAAAAGTTGGATATGATTGTTGATTGTGATCAGACGTTTACTATTCACTATTACTTATTGTATTATAATACGTTTAATTGCGTGCGCCATGAGTGAGCACTTAGTGCTTAAGTGGCTTTATAGACTTCCTAGACATACACAGTACACGCAATATTCGCGGTAATTATTTCTTTCTCAGTGAATATTCAATCATACACAGGTAAGTGCAATTCACGTTTTATCAATTCATTATCTATTTCATAATTTCCAAATATGTATAATTTTTATTTCTATTTAAAGGATGGAAATATCAAAAAAAGGAAAATGCCACTTCAACTATGAATTGAAAAAGGAATTTCCATTTCTCATATCAAAAAGGGATACCATTGTTTTCTGCAATATTTGCAGAGGAGAATTTTGTATTGCAGTTGGGGGCAGAACAGCGATAACGAAACACTTTTCCACCAACGAACATAAGCAATCATTAGATGCATCAGTTTCCAGTTGTAAAATAACAAGTTTTTTTAAAACTTAAAATTATTCTGAGGATGAAAAACAGTTAGCTGGAGGGAGCATTTGCATTTCATACTATAATTCACAATCAAAGTCTTCGTAGTATGGATTGTACACTCTGCCGCAAATTAAATGTCACACGAAGTTCGGGCGCTTGCAGGCCATGTTACAAGAATGTTTGCATGGTTGTATACAAATTATCAGGTCCGTATGCTAGATTTAATATTGAGGATCAGTGTTATGAAGTTATGTTATTTTTTACATTGTACTGTTCATATATTTTTTAATTAATTGCATTTGTTTCGTCTTAGATTAAATATTTAAGAGTCGGTTTGGTTAGGTGAAGGCATGCAACTTGCAGTGTGGTTGTTTAAAAACTGTTAATGATAGAAGATTGAAATAAAAAGTGTTTCAAAGAAAAATAATCACTTCTATTCACGGTTGATGCAGTTTTCTATTTTTTGTTCTCAAATTATTACACCAAGGGTTGAATCTTAAGAGTCTGTTTTTCTAGGTAAAACCGTACAAATTGCAGTGCACATATTCATAAAGTATGATCAGGTCAATTTTTTTTGACTTATGGGAGAATCCACATTTTCATAAAGTGTACTCAGGTAAAAAAATTTGTTTTCAAACGATTACACCAAGGGTTAAATCTTAAGAGTCTGTTTTTCTAGGTATAACCATGCATATTGCAGTGCACATATTCATAAAGTGTGCTCAGGTTAATTTTTTTTTTTCTTATGTTATAATCCACATTTTCATACTCAGGTAAAAATTTTTATTTTTAAACCAGGGGTTGAATCTTAAGTATCGAATAACGCTGGTAAAAAAAAATTGACAAAAATTTTCTATCTTCTCACCAAGAACATCAATTAAGGTTTTTGATGAGCTACAATAATATTTTATTAAATGCGTGTATTTTTCTTATCTATTTAATAACAACAAATTAATGATTTATTACTTTCATTAATAATAAATACGGTTTAGTAACAAATTTGAGCTTGTTTTCTTGAAACTGTTCGACTGTTACACGAACGTATTTTATTCGTTGTTTCTCTCGATTCACGTACTTATTTTGATTTTTTGACTTCATAACACTGATCCTCAATATCAAATCTAACATACGGACCTGATAATTTGTAGACAGCCATGCAAACATCCTTGTAACATGGCCTGCAAGCGCCCGAACGTCGTGTGGCATTTAATTTTCGGCAGAGTGTACAAGTAAATTAATAAACAAGTTTCGCAATGCCAAATTTTCGTGCGCCAGGACAAAATGCGAGGCTACTGTTAAATCAGTATTGAAAAAATTACTGTGAGAAAATACTTACAGAAGACTTGAAAACTGCAGCATTTGTAACGGTTTTATCTGATGCATTAAATCATAACAAGATACTAGTAAGATATTTTAATGTTACCAAGGGTATTCAAGTACAAATTTTAAATATAGAAGCCATTGAGGGCGAAACTGCTGAAATTTTGTCAAATAATTTATGCAGAATAATAAATGAACACAATTTGATATCCAAAGTTGTTACACTGATAGCTGATAATACAAACACAAATTTTGGTGGGCAAAGACTGAAGGGGGTGAATAATGTAAAGGGTTTTCCAATAAGAGGTGTTATTTTGAATAGCCCGTTATTTCGGTAGATGTAACTTTTGGAGCTGTAATTTTTTGACATTTGACAAGTAGAAACTACGCCATTAATAAAAATGGAACGATACACGCTTCAACAACGCATTGAAATTATTAAAATTCACTATAAAAATGGTGAAAATTTGGCAGAGACGGTTCGTAAAACTCGAACATTTTTGGGTCGTCGTGAAGCACCTTGTCGGACCGCAATACAGAAATTGGTGGAAAAATTCGAGCTGTTGGGACAAGTTAGTGATGTGAAGAATAAAACCCGTGCACGTCGCTCAAGAACAGCCGAGAATATTGCTGCTGTAGCCGAAAGTGTTGAAGAAAACCCAGGTTTGTCCATTCCTCGTCGTTCTTTGAAATTAGACATTCCAAAAACGTCATTACACCGTATTTTGCATAAAGATTTGGGTCTTAAGGCTTATAAAGTTCAGTTTACACAAGAACTCAAGCCGGCCGATCATCAACAACGTCGTATCTTTGCCGATTGGGTCCTTGAAATGCATGAAAATGATCCGGTATTCCATCGAAAAATCATCTTGAGTGATGAGGCCCATTTCCACCTGGATGGCTTCGTCAACAAGCAAAATCGGCCGGCTAACTATGTAAAATTACAAGATTTACTACAAAAAAAAATACTAGGAATAGGTTGTAATGCACATATTTTGTCAAATGCAATCAACACAGCATCATGTGCCATAGCAGCTGATGTAGAAGTAGTAATAACTACAGTTTATTTGTATTTTAGTCGTGTGGCTACTTTAAAACAATTTTGTGAAGAAGCGAATATTGAATACAAAAAACTTTTAGGATATTCAAAATTTAGATGGCTTGCTATAGAGCGTGTTCTACAATATTTCAGCCTCTCCGTTCATATATTTAAGTTTAGACAAATGTCTTGGAATCGTTTATCAATAATGAAATATCTGAGATATTAACGTATTTTGTACATAATCAAGCATATCCATTTTTCACAAAATGATTCAAAAGATTGAAGCTGAACACATTTCCAGTATATTGTTAGAAGATGCATTGACAAAAAATATTCATTCAGTAGAAAAGTACTCATTTAAGCAATAATCAATACGATTAATTATTGTTTCCATTGAATGAATATTTTTTATTATTAATAATAGGCATGTAAGCATAATTACACTACATAATTATTGTTATGCATATTACATTAAGTAACAGTTTATTTTATTTTAGGTTTTTTTTCTTCAATTTATTTATTTGTGTTTTTTCATAACTGATGGCAAAATGTCGATCCCAACTGTCACGACCTCTCGCTAGAATACATCCCAAATTTTAATTTTAACAATATTGTACGGCGATTGAGCAAAAATAGTTTCTGAAGCATATCATAATACAAAAGTAATCATTATTGTTTCAATAATTGGGCCGATCGGATTTATTCTTGCAACTGATTCCGTTTTGCAGCGAAAAGCGACTTGGGAGCAAAAAATCTGTTTGCATTCAATTTAATGACGCGCCGGTGTAACATTACGCTGCAGGTTTAGTTTTGCAAACGAACAAAAAGCCGAACAAAACACCGAATAAACTGTGTACGTGCAATTGAATTTAAAGCGGACTTGCTATTAAATGTCGAAATAAAAAGCGTATTTAGCATCATCTGCTTGTAAATCAGCGGGATAAGGGTCCGGATTACATTAATTAACGAAGGTGGTACTGACCGAGTGAGTTAGCGTCAGCCGCTGTTAGCCCACCAACATCTTAACCAACCGTACAGCCATGCACGAGGCACGTACGGTAATAAATAACTTTATCAGACACCGGCGCCGTTTTTAGCGCGCCAGTTCCAAACTGAGCGACGCGGACACGTGCAGGTAAAATGACATCGTGCATACAAGTCTGATAAAGTAATAAGCGCGCCCCGCCTCGCTCCAACTCGTAAATTTCCCATTTTCAAAAGAAAAGCGTTTGAATGGGGAATTTCGTACAATAAACCTTTCAGACGCATTCACAAATGGTTCGTAATCTTAAAAGGGCGAAAACTAACCGATATAGGGAAAAAAATTTATCGAAGATACTTTATTCCTATTATTCATGCGAACCTGCGGTGGACAGTGACATCTAAAGCCCCTTTTCGATTCACGATTAACGGGCGGAGTGTATTCCATGAAAGGAACGAGAGGTTCGGAGCTTATTTTGTGGGAGGTGTGAAAAGGGGGCGATCGGCTCGCGGAAATTTCTTTGATCGCGCTGCAATTTTTAAATTTAGAACGTCACATTATTTTCGAAGTTGTGAAAGGTTAGGAATGAAATGATACACTGAAAAAATGCTACCTAAGAATTTTTTAAAAACCCACTCCTTACATTAAGAACTGATAAAAGTCTTGTATTTAGCAAGGTTTTGTTCGAGATGAACGTTGTAAATTGCTTTATAACCGATATTTTTTCGGCGAAGAGCCATATAGCTTGACTGACAATAGATGCATTACTTTAGAATTTCTTACAAATTTAGTTGAAAAACATTACACCAAACTCGGCTTGCAGTAACAAAATACATATTACGGTGTGCATTTTCTGTATTTTTATTGTAAAGTAAATTTTTAGTACCTCACATAATTAGTGAGTTTTTAATTAATTTAACTTACATTTTCCATATCCTTGAATTTTTTTCACTTTAAATTTAAATTTAAAGTTTGTCACATTTAATTACATTACATTAAAAACACATTTTAATGTAATGTAATTAAATGTGACAAACTTTAAATTTAAATTTAAAGTGAAAAAAATTCAAGGATATGGAAAATGTAAGTTAAATTAATTAAAATATTTAAATCCACATCGGGAAAAAAAAAACTCGTTTGAGGATAATTAGTGAGTGTTTAATTGTGAAGAAATAGGAAATATTACAAGTGGTTTACTGTGCCGAGATGAAGATGTTAATTCAATGCAATATTAATAAATGTCGATCAACAAAATGATCAGCTTCAAAGACCATTTCTAAAAATGGTACTGAAATTATGGGGATTTTCTGATTCTGTGTGTGATAAATTCGCGTGTAAGTAAATTTGATGTAATTATAATTTTTCCCACACTTTTAGCTTACCGAATGAATTTTGTAAAAGTTCTACAAGTGTTTTCAATGTAACAGTTATTAAACAAATTGTTTCTTAGGTTATTTCCGTCGGAACGAAAAGTAAGAAGAGATAAAACGAAAGAGACATGCAAACCAGGTGCTTCTATAACAGAATTAATAGTAACGACGAAGGTAAAGAAATAATTTTTATTTTATTTTATACATTTAGTGTTATTTATCTATCTTGCATTAAGAGCTGATAAAAGTCTTGTATTTAGCAAGGTTTTGTTCGAGATGAACGTTAGGTCCAAGGGTTCTATAGTACAATTGTTTAGAAGCCTTGCGCTGGTTTCAGCTGGGCGGATATAATTGTACGGAATGTTGTAAATTGCTTTATGACCGAAATTTTTTCGGCGAAGAGCCATATAGCTTGGCTGACAATAGATGCATTACTTTAGAATTTCTTACAAATTTAGTTGAAAAACCTTACACCAAACTTGGTTTGCTGTAAGAAAATACATATTACTGTGTGCATTTTCTGTATTTTTATAGTAAAGTAAATTTTTAGTAATTTACATAATTAGTGAATGTTTAATTGTAAAGAAATGGGAAATACTACAAGTGGTTTAATGTGCCGAGATGAAGATGTTAATTCAATGCAATATTAATAAATGTCGATCAACAAAATGGTCAACTTCAAAGACCATTTCTAAAAATGGTACTGAAATTATGGGGATTTTCTGATTCTGTGTGTGATAAATTCCCATGTAAGTAAATTTGTTGTAATTAAAATTTTTCCCACACTTTTAGCTTACGGAATGAATTTTGTAAATGTTCTACAAGTTTTTTCAATGTAACAGCTATTAAACAAATCGTTTTTTAGTTTATTTTCGTCGGAACGAAAAGTAAGAAGAGAAAAGGAAAGGGACAGGCAAACCAGTTGCTTCAATAATAGAATTAATAGTAACGACGAAGGTAAAGAAATAATTTTGATTTAGTGTTATTTATCTATCTTATAACAAATTTTACTTTTTAGCGGATGCAGAGCTCTTTGTAAGAATTTAATAAAACACAAGTGTGACTGAAGTACGCTGATTTGCGGAACGGAAATCTGCATAAATTGGAATTGTCATTATTGAAGCATTAAAACTGATCTATATTGGTAAATTTTTATAATAGTATATCCATGGTGCAATGTAAGCATTTTGTTTCTTTGTTTTTAGATTGATGTAGATTTTGGACAATTATTTCTTGAGAGAAAAACAATTTATTTGTGTGGCGGGCAAAATTCATTGAGAATGATAATTACTTCGACGAACTTCAATTTCATATACGTACATCTGTTACCAAATGATAATGTGGTTCTTAAACTGAAAAAGTATTTTTAAACAGGATGTTGTGAGATGTTAAATTTTCACCTCGTAATAAAAATATGTATGAGAAATAACTTTATATTCTAAAATTCCTTCAATTCAAGCATTCCACTCTACAATTCATAAAAATTAGAAAAAAATTATTGTATTTACAAGTGCTTATTTAATATAATAAGAAGGCCATCTTCAATTCTCAAATAAGATAACACATTATTAAGAACATTCTTAAGTAATTAAATAAAAGTTCTTGAAACCAACATGACCTATTCTTAAATGTAAAACTTATAAAAATTCCTAAAATTAGAGCGACCTTTTATTGAATTTGTCACGAAAACTCAACGTCCTTGAAATTGAGAATGTCAAGTTTTTAAATTTGAAAAATAGAATAAACATTCTTGCAACTCAAGAATGACCAATTCTTGGGCCAAAATTAAGAACACGCAATTTTAAATTTCAGCCCGAATTTTCTTATCTATAAGGATTTTTTTCTGAGTGCAGGAGAGTTGGAAATAAAAAAGTTAATAATACCCAAGTTTTTTATAAGTCGGAAATTGCCATATTACCAACCAATTGTAAATTATAGTATATTACATACCGAGAGTTGTAAGAAACATATTACGCACGGGTCAACAAAATTACGCACGACGCCACGAAGTGCGTAATTTGACGAGGGCGAAATTGTTTTACAGCTAGAGTTGAGAACTGGTATTTTTTATTTTATTTTTATTAAATCAGCAACGCTATGTAGATCTAATCTAAAAATCAAATGACTGGTTCATTATTTATCAAAGTTATTATTAATAATTGCACAAAGTAAGTAAACAAGTCTCAGAATTAAACCCAACTGTCAATGTCAATGTCACTGTCAATTACGCTACCAACACAATGTTGATAAAAGTCCCTAAATGCGATTTTACTGTATAACACACGGCGTGCGTAAGAATACTATTACTTAGTTTATTGATCATTCAATTTGTGAAGTTGCGGCGCGCTGATTATAAATCGAGGCACGTCATAGGTCAGTGGAGGTATTGAATTCCGCAGATAAATTTCGGGACTTAATGAGTGCCTTATCGGTTTGGCGGAGGATGTTTCAAGTTCGCCCCGGATGTGCGTGGGGCGTGTCGGAATTTTATGTTGACGAAAATCGAATTTTTCAACAGTTGAGTGCTTCAATAAAATAACGCTAAAAGCTTTTAACTGCCGCGTAATCTGTGTCACCGTTAAAGTATTTTTGGTCAATATTGATTATAAGTGACAGCTATTTGAGTAAAAACGAGCAATAAATTTAAAGAGACACTGGTACGACACAACAATATAGGGTGGAAATGAGCGCGCATTTTTCATCTGAAACTATCCAATAACGACATTACTCCCTGTTGAATAAACAACTGCCAGAGACGAACATGCGAGGGCTGTTCAAATTCGCTTACAAATCCCCATCACATTATTATGCTTTGCTTGTCGGTCTCCTTGTCTGACTGTTTTAGCAAGAGCCAATAATCCATTATTATTATGAAACCTGTAATAATCACTTGATGCCGTCTTCCCGATCGTTTTTTTTTTTTTAATTGTGAACTGCTACATAAAACTTTTAGACCCTTCTGGAGGAGATTATTTACTAATCTGTACTAAATCTTCTTATGTTGGCGTTGCTTGTTCTTAACCTCAACTTAAAGTAAACTCAATGAGTAAATATCCAAGCGCATAAACCAATATTAGTACTAAATTGTTTGGTCTGCTAATTTAAGATTTAATTTAAAGAATAGAATTTTTGTTTCTGGTTTCAGTAATTCAGAATTCAGTGCGGTACAGGATCTTTCGGAGGCAGATTTATTCCAGTGTTGTAATTTTAAATGCGTCAGCCTATAGATTTATTGCCTTATGAAAAATATTATCGTCTCGAGTCAGATTCCGACCCATAAATTTCGACTATGCAGGTGATTTATATTAAGTGTACACCATTGGTGATTTTGTTCGTGTTGGCCCAACAAAGTCGGTTAAATTAGAAAAGAATTATTGGTTATCCGCTGATTACCAAAGAAATTGAAATATTCTATATTTAATACTGAATTTAAAAAGGCTTAGTACATTCATAGTTCATTTTTTAATTCGGAGGAGCGATTCAAAAATATCGCGAGAAAAATTATCTTGTTTGAAGAGCTTTTAAAGTTGTTGGTATAATACTCAAGTTTGAGGAAACGTTAAATATTGAAAATCGTCAGATTATGAATGTCAAAAAGGCAATTACCATTTAGAAATGTCAAA
Source organism: Dascillus cervinus (assembly GCA_949768715.1). Taxonomy (NCBI): domain Eukaryota; kingdom Metazoa; phylum Arthropoda; class Insecta; order Coleoptera; family Dascillidae; genus Dascillus; species Dascillus cervinus. The sequence continues at coordinate 22,845,099 of OX458322.1, forward strand.
ATAAACAGCAGAAGAACAATAAATAATAGGATTCTGACTATTGTCTTATTTGAAGAGCTTTTCAAGTTGTTGGAATAATATTTAAGTTTGAGGAAACGTAAAATATTGAAAATCGTCAGATTATGAATGTCAAAAAGGCAATTACCATTCAGAAATGTCAAAATAAACAGTAGAACAATAAATAATAGGATTCTGACTATTATCTTGTTTGAAGAGCTTTTCAAGTTGTTGGAATAATATTTAAGTTTGAGGAAACGTGAAATATTGAAAATCGTCAGATTATGAATGTCAAAAAGTTAATTACCATTCCGAAATGTCAGAATAAACAGTAGAGGGGCATTAAATAATAGGATTTTGACTATCATGTTATTTGAAGAGCTTTTGAAGTTGGTGGGTTAATATTTAAGTTTTAGGAAAATGTGAGATACTCAAAATCGTCAAAATGCAGATGCGAAAGATTTGATGTTATAACCACGTTTACCGTTATATAAACTAAGTCAAAGTTTAAACTTAAAGCCCATGTAAGAGGATTAAAATAATAAGTACCACACACAAACTTAAAATAGGTGAACGCCTGTTATTGCAGTTAATAAAGATTTTAAAAAGCCAATTGCATGTCCGCATGTTGTAATTAGTCCTCATTAAATCGTTACCGTAAAGCATTATTCAAATCGCACAAATAGCGTCGGTATTTCGTATGTGCTCCAATTTTATACCGACTGAAATGGACTATCAATATTCATTCGTTCAGAGTTTATGGGAATCGAGAATCGACGCTAATGGATCATTACAAGCGTTGTTCTAATCAACCTACGTGTGGACGTTTTTTGAAAACGAGCCTTCAAATGAAAAACAGTTCTGGGGATCGAATCGGTTTTTAGAAAATTCAAATGAAAATTGCAGACTCAATCAATACTCGGCTTCGATATCTCTGTTTTGAATCAGATAGGTTTATATCGTTTTGGCTGTATCGAGACTCGAAAAGCTTTCGACTGTATAAAGTAAACAAATGTGCTCAATAGAAAGAAAATTGGAATATATTGACTCAAAATTTATGACGCAAGAAAACAGCAGACATTGCTTTTTACCTCGCAGATACAAATGAGCCAGCCGCAAGAAAAATGTCCTCAAATCTTGCTCATTTTTCGCGGCCGAAAACAAACAAAAAAAATTTCAAAAATTTGTCACAAACGGTCCCTGACACCTTAAAAACGCCCTATTTAATTACCATCCACTTTCGCTCGATAAATCAAACCGTTTCGAACTAAATTATTTCCATTATCAATCACGGCGCGTCATCCGGAGCTTAGTTTTCAAAGACCGTCCGTTTGTTTTTAATCAAAATCAGCGATCGTAAGTAAATTAATTTCCGCACGGCACGATGTCATCGCGACGCCAATGTTGTCACAATCTGGCAATATATCCTTGTTACAACAAGAGGTTTACGTTATGTTATATATGCAGAGGACAGGTCCTGTCAGTTCCAATATTGTTTTGCCAGCAACCCAGAAAATTCGCAGCCGAACTTCCGTGTCTCAGACACATCATTCTCTTGTCCACCGAACTTAATTTAATGTCATGCTCAGGAAATTTGCTGCTAAGTTTGGTAATTAAAAAATCTCAGCGCCATCTAACGTCGTAATTATTAGTCTGGAGCTGAAACTTATCGAGCAGTGTATTTTGTAAGCTTATTAAGGACGCTATTATTGGCAGTAAGTACTTCGTAACTAGTAAACAGGACGGGGCCTCCAATTCCAAGAGATAGTTCGGGGTACTTAAGCTGCGTTTATGTCCTGGGAGATGCACAGCGGGATGCCCACTGCACTCCCGTTCAAACGATAGATTATGTCTGTGCTGCTGGTTATTAAAGTTTAATTAAATTTCAATTAGAAATTAATACTCTACAATCCATATTTTAATTAGGAGGAGAGATATTGGCGGAATGAATTACACTGGAATATTTTTAGCAAGTGATTTTTGGTCAAAATTTGAATTTTGGTATTTGTTTTTCGACTGCTGACATTTCTGAATGGCAATTAGCTTTTTGACATTCATAATCTGACGATTTTTAATATTTCACGTTTTCTCAAACTTACACCAACAACTTGAAAAGCTCTTCAAACAAGATAATAGTCAAAATCCTATTGTTTATTGTCCCTCTACTATTTATTCTGAGATTTCTTAATGGTACTTACCTTTTTGACATTCATAATTTGACGATTTTCAATATTTCACGTTTCCTTAAACTTAAATATTACTCCAACAACTTGAAAAGCTCTTCAAACAATATAATAGTCAAAATCTATTATCTAATGTCCCCATCCTGTCCATTCTGACATTTCTGATTTTCAATATTTCACGTTTGCTTTCACCTTGGTAAATAGAAAAAAAAGCAATAATTAATTAATTAATTTAACCGACTCCAATACTAATAAAATTATCAATGGTGGACAATAACATAAATCAACTTGAGCACAAACTAGAAACAACAAGAACAAGAAAAATGTTAATAAGTAAAGTTGTAGGATTTAACAAGTTCGATAATAATTCATCTTATTACTTTTTGAAATTTGGTTTTCACTAAGTTGAAAAAATAGCATACGTACCACGCGTCTGCGTGCAATTTATGTCCTTTAATGCTTCAAAATTCTCGACGCCTCGGAAATAAATATTTTAACTTTCTTGTGGTCTCTTGTTCCTTCACTAATTAGAATCAAAAATTTACTGACAAAGCATTTTTGTAAAATTAATATCGATATTGAATAAACCAAATTCAAACCTTCACTCTATTTCACGAGCTTACACGAATTAACAAGCAAAACAATTTGAGTGCTAACTACTTAAACGACTCCGGCGCCAAAATGCGATTACAAAAGGACGGCAAATATTTACACCATTTTCTGCTGAGATAATTACGAGTCGGAATTTTTCTGCATCGATTGAAAGCATCAAATTAGCAAATTAGTAAAGACATGCCCTCTAGTGACCAGCAAGGCCCGAACGTTCGAGTAGTGCTCGAATTCAATTCCCCGGACTTAATTGGGCAATTGTGTAGTCGCTTATGCGAATACATCCGCTAAACGAAGATTTATTCGTAGAAGTTGGATTTATTTTTCAATTAACGTTTAATTTAACTAAAGCCCGACAAAGGACTTAATCTGTTGAATGTGTCACACCTATGTGTCACCTTTGTCGCGCGCGCGTAATGGCCCCCTGCCGCGCATTAAATAATGCTTTTATGAAAATTCAATTTATCTTCCGTGCATTTCATAAAGTACGCAGATACGGGATTGAGTGGGAAATATGGAATGCTCTTTATCTCCTCAATGAGATAACAAGTTGCGTATTTTACGGTAATGGACCGTTCACTTTTTACGTCGGCCGTAAATTTCGCTCAGAAAAAAGGCGTTAGATTTTACTTTAGGCGGTTATTGAAATTTTCACAAGAGCCGTAATGCGGTTGGACTTGGGTCAACACTCCGATGCCGACGAAAATTAGCTTCCGTCTCTGCGAACGAGTGGTGCGCCTCGGTAGAGCTAATTCATGTTGACAGTTCCAATGTAAGCTTGCGCATCGACATTTAACCTTGATATGAACCTGTCAAGATTAACTGCCTCTTCAAGTGAAAGAAAATCACATCGACATTTTCATTTCGTCCATTCGCTGTTAACGTTGTTGCTTGACTTGTTTGGAAATGATAGTTTTTGTTTGAAGAATTTTTTAACATGTTGGGAGAAGGGTAAATATTAAAAAAATTATCAATGGCACGGATTAAAATTAATGACATTATTTCCGTGACATTTAATAGTTTAGTGTGTGGAGAATTTTTAATTCATAATTAAATATTCTGGTAGAATATGTAAAATATACAGGGCGTTCCATTTAAAAAAAAAGTTATTTTCTTGAATATCTCAATAATTTGGCTTTCGATAATTTTTTTTTTCAAAGTAGCATGAATATGAGTGGTAAAAACAACTATTCTTTTTAGGTTCCATACTAACTATGTTACCAACGGTGAACTCTTAATATAAATCAACAGGTACAGGGTGTCCCATCCTTTTTGGCACCCCCAAAATTGAGCTTTAATTGAAATTTATTTATTTAAAATTTGGTGCACGTATGAGTCTGGTATAAAGCTAGAAATGTCCAGAAAAAAAAAATGATTTTTTATAAAAATAATATCTCTCAATTTTGTCAAATTTTACTTTTCAGGATTAGTAAGATTGAGACAGAACCAAAGTATGGATAAAAATCCAAACCCTTATATTGGAATCCTACGAGTAAAAGTAATGATTTATGACTGTTAACAATCGTTACTACCTATCCGCAAATACGATTTAAATTTATGGCATTGTAAAAATTTATCCGAAGTTGGAAGTAGGTAACTGGTATCTGGTCTATCCCTTTTTCAGAACCGCACTGAATATATTTAATTAACAAGAAACTACTAAATTAAAATTTTCATTAATTTGTATTTCTTTATAATATAAATAATAAGAAATTAAACAAGTTTTTATAATAATTCCAGTAAATTATAACAATATCATTGTTTTGATTGTTTTTATCTTCGCCTAATTCACAAACTTTGTTATGAGAGCTATTTTTAGGTCAAACAGAAATATTCTTCTGTTCTTTATTTTCGACTGTTTGGACCTTTGAAAGTAAAATATCTGGAATTATTTAGAATAAAAGAATTTTACAATTAATTTATTTATTTAAAAACAAATTTGGTGCAGGTACGACTCTGGTATAAAACTAGAAATTTCCAGAAAAAAAACTGATTTTTTATAAAAATAATACCTCCCAATTTTGTCAAATTGCACTTTTCAGGATTAGTAAGATTGAGACAGATAACCAAAATACGAAAAAAAATCCAAACCCTTTTATTGGAATCCTACGAGTAAACGTAATGATTTATGACCGTTGACAGTCGTTTCTACCTATCCGCAAATACGATTTAAATTTATGGCATTGTAAAAATTTATCTGAAGTTGGAAGTAGGTAACTAGAATCTGCTCTATCCCTTTTTCAGAACCGCACTGAATATATTAAATTAACAAGAAACTTCTAAATTAAAACTTTCATTAATTTGTATTTCGTTATAATATAAATAATAAGAAATTAATTAGGTTTTTATAATAATTCTAGTAAATTATAACAATATCATTGTTTTGATTGTTTTTATCTTCGCCTAATTCACAAACTTTGTTATGAGAGCTATTTTTATTTCAAACAGAAATATTCTTCTGTTCTTTATTTTCGACTGTTTGGACCTTAGACAGTAAAATAACTGGAATTATTTAGAATCAAGGAATTTTACAGTTAATTAATTTATTTTAAAACAAATTTGGTGCACGTATGACTCTGATATAAAGCTAGAAATTTCCAGAAAAAAAAAAGATTTTTTATAAAAATGATATCTCCCAATTTTGTCAAATTTCACTTTTCAGGATTAGTAAGATTGAGACAGAACCAAAGTATGGAAAAAAATCCAAACTCTTATATTGGAATCCTACGAGTAAAAGTAATGATTTATTACTGTTGACAGTCGTTACTACCTATTCGCAAAGGTAAATAAGATTTAAATTTATGGCATTGTAAAAAATTATCCGAAGTTGGAAGTAGGTAACTGGTATCTGGTCTATCCCTTTTTCAGAACCGTACTGAATATATTTAATTAACAAGAAACTAGTAAAAAGTAACATGTATATAACAAACAAAGTAAAATAACATAACATAAGTAATAACTAGAATAAATAAAATAACTCATTAAGAGAAGAAGAAAGCGGGGCTGTGCCAAGAACACTAGCAACGTTACCTCTTTGTATAGCCAAACTTATTCGTTGCTTCAAATATGTTTTGGCTTGAGGAATTCCCGTTGTTTGCACAATACGCCTCCCCAAATCTTCAAGGAGAGAAAGGGCATCAGCACTCCAAGGACCCAAAGTTTCCACAGCGAAGGCGACAAAAAAATAATCATCAGAAATTGACTTATATTTCTTTTTCTTAAGATTTTCTGCCAAGTGAGCAGCAGATCTTGCAGAAAATGAAGAATCAGTTAAATGAGAAGGGGCAAGTGTATCCGTACAAGTAAAATCCCAAACTAAGGATTTACCTACTTTCCATGGAATAACTGTAATACCATCTGGACGTTTGCCATCATCCCTCAGAATACCATTAGGTTCAAGGATACAAGGAATGTTGGCAGAAGAGAAAGCACGTTTAATAATGTCATTAATACAGCTGTGACGAGAGAGTCTACCAGCACTTTTAATGCACGATAAACCATGATGACCCAACGAGTCTACAGAAGAACCGCACGAGCAGATATGAGGATGACAGAAATTGATCCCCAATCTAAGTGAAATAGCAATTTGTAAGATGTTTTTTTCTAAAAGAGTACCTAATTTACAAGATGGAAGAGCTTCAAGCCAAGCTCCAGATTCAAGTTCAGATCCAGCTAATAAGATAGCCTTTTCTGTAATATTTGAGGAAGATAATAAATTTTGAAATATTTTCTCACAGATAGGTAAGTCCCAATTTCTTTGAATAGAAAGTTCTTTTGGAAGTAAAGACGAATTAGAAATTTCCTTCCAATAATCAACAGCCTCGTTAAGGGATGTAATTTCAAAATTAGAGAAACTAGAAGGTAGAATGGACATAATAAGTTCAGAATTAGAAAATATAGAAGACAAAAAGGCAGGCGAGGAAATATCAATTATAGACCTTATACCTAATCCACCAAAACGGATTGGTAATTTGGCTTGAGTCCAAGATCGAATTGTAAATTTAATATTCAAAATTTTTTCCAAAGAAGAAATAACAATATTATCCAATTCAAGACACTCATCTTTAAATTTCCAAAAAGGACAACATCTGAGATTATAAGTGAAATTAGGTATCCAAAAACAATGGCGGAGTAAAAATAAACTAATATGAGGATTAATTTTACATAGATTTGAAGAAAGTAAAGAGAATGAATCAATTTTTTTAGAAATGAATGGAGGAATTGCTGCATCGAAAATAGGACAACCAAGAATAAAAAGGTCTTCAACATTACAAACGTGAATACAAGGAGCTAATAATTCGAATCTTTCCAAAATTGAAGACTTGTCTAATTCCGAAACATTATTAAGGAAGAAAAGTTCGCATTTATTGAAATTAAGAACTAAACCAATTTTCTTAAATTCAGAAATTATCGTTTCTAAGTCTTGTAAGACATCCAAAGCCTTACCACCTAAAGAACCATCATCCAAGTACCAAACATTCAATTCTGAAATCAAATTCTTAATAATTTGATGAATCGATAAACTAAAAATTGCAGGACCGAGAGGGTCACCTTGTTGACAACCTACTGAGGATTCAATAACATTTCCATTAAAGAATAATTTTGATTGATAAGCATAACATTGCCAGAGATAAGGATATATATCTGGAGTAACAGCCTTGACAACAGAAAGAAGGGAGTCTCTTTCGATAGAATTGAAAGCATTTTTAACATCGATTTTAAGGAAAACCTCAGCATCAGATTGATTATTAATATAAGTTCTAATTGAATGAACAGCTCCCTCACAACCACCCTTAATTCCAAAACCTAATTGAATAGGATGAAAAAAGGAAGATAACGAATCCTTAATGTGGAAACTGCATAATTTAGAAGATAAACGTCTAAAAGTTGAACCTATTGCAATAGGACGGATACCGCCATCTTTTTTAGAAAGGGCACAAAGAGAGGCACCATAAAGAATAGGTCTAATATCAGAAAGAACTTCACCAGCTAACATGAGATTGCAGAGACTACAGATGGCTTTCAATAAGTGACGACCAGAGTCACCTGTACCATTACCTAATAAATCTTTGAGATGTTGTGGTCTTATTCCATCCATTCCAGCAGCAGAACCATTAGGGAATGACATAATCGCTTTATAAACTTGATCTTCAGAGACAGTGAGATGTTCTACCATTTCTTCAGGTGGATCAGGAAACTGGAGTAATCTTGAAGGAATTGGATGTTTAGATTTCAACGATTCAAAAGTATCAGCATTATTGTTGGCAAATGAGTCATCAGAAGATAATAAGCGAACTGCACCCTTAATATCACCATCCGCAATTTTGTTCTCAACCGATTTATAAATTGAAAATTTTGAGAAATCGGTTTTGGAATAAAGTATGGAGTCCACGTTAGAGTCAGCATTCTTCTTAACTTTAGAAGTTAAAGATTCCTTTTCATAACCATTTTTAATAGGAACATGAAGAACACGAAAGGCAAAAAGAAAAAGGTCTTCCCAGGATGGTAAAGAATTAACGGAAACACATTCATTTATAATTTTGGCTAGTTTACTAGCCACGGATATTCTAGCTCCACGCGGAATTCTTCTAAGAATACAGACATTCGATTTTAGGTAACCAATTTTTTCTGTTAAATTGAGAAATTTAACAGGAAGTTCCGGAACAGGCACATTCTGTTTATGACATCTAGAAATGTGAATTTTGAGACCATGTAAACTCTTGAAAAATTTTGAATTTGGACAAATATGACATTTCATAAATAAACTGTCAAAAAAAAAAAAACCGGACCAAACCAAAAAGTAGTCACAAGATAAGCTCAAGATAAAGCTCAAAGACCAATCCAGTATCCAATTACTCTCCAAAAAGAATCGGCAAGAATTTTTCAATGGGAAACGTCAGTACCAAAGTTCTCGATTTTCCAAATTTCTAAACGTGCCCTCACTTAGTCCACGACCCAAAGACAAAGAGTCCCAAATCTTCTCTTCACAGGCAAAAAAAAAAAAAAAAAAAAAAAATCACAAAAGTTCAAAAAATCAAGAACACTTAAAAAATTAGAAAAATGTCAACGGAAAACGTCAAACCCAAAAATACAAATTTCTCCCCAGTTCCACACTGTAGATCGACGAAAACCAACAAATAACCAAACCAAAACAGTAATATAACGCGTCAAAACAACTCTACAAAATATTTCTCGAAAAAATAATCCAATTTGGTCAAACCTTCACGGACCGAAAAATTTTCACATACACACTTTGACGGCACACAATTTAAATTAAAATTTTCATTAATTTGTATTTCTTTATAATATAAATAATAAGAAATTAATCAAGTTTTTATAATAATTCTAGTAAATTATAATAATATCATTGTTTTGATTGTTTTTATCTTCAAAAGCCTTATTCACAAACTTTGTTATGAGAGCTATTTTTAGGTCAAACAGAAATATCTGTTCTTTATTTTCGACTGTTTGGACCTTAGACAGTAAAATATCTGGAATTATTTAGGATAAAAGAATTTTACAATTAATTAATTTTTTTTAAAACAAATTCGTGGAATGAAACTTGAAAGCGATTGAATTACGGTGCCCTACTCGATTAAATCCCCAAAATAATGGAGCATCCGAACGGGGTTGTTTTAATAACAGATCTCAAGACCATATTTAATAATCACCTTGCTTGCAAAATTGAAATTTCGTCATCTCCAGAATTTTACGAATTTAAATAAAACCGTCGTCCTCAAGTAAAGAACCGAAGACATGTCAGCCTAAGCGCTATCACTGTCGACGACATTTGCATCACAAGGCAAAATATTAAACAGATAATCCCAAAACGTCTCAACTACAACACAAAATCGATATTTTCGTGCATAATACGACGTCTTATACGCCGATACTTTTCAACTTATAAATATTTAGCAGTCGAATATCGAACGACACAAAAAACAACCAACGACCCGAAATAGTCAAAAACCTAAGGACGCACCTGCCTCCCAGTTTTGGCGGCCGACAAAAAATCCCTCTCCGATTGATTAAAAAGCGCACTTTCGCCCACTTTCTGCCGGTTTGATCGCGTTGGGTTGAATCGCGTTCACTTGGCTGCGGCGCGAGCGAGCGCGTCCCGGAATCGTCGGCGTTGCGACGCTCACTGCACGTCCGAAACACCACTGACAGGGCAGGGACGCCGCCGAGCGCACTAGATCGATTCTCGGTCTCGCAATCCTTGCAAGTTTACCGAATCGCGCGAAAAGGGGGCCAACTTTCGGGTGTACTCACACAAATCTGCGTGCGACGGGAAAAACAAGAAAAATTCAGTTCGGGCCGCAGGAAATTAGTTTGTATTTCCTGCGGCTCGAAACTTCCAAGAACCGTTGTTTGCCTTGGCAGGGAAAAGGGTCGAAGATTGGGCATTAGAATGTTTTATGCAGGCACTGGTGTTGGATAAACTTTGATCAATCCGGGAGGGTCGTAAATGACGTTCGAACTTATCGCAGTTCTTTGAACGTTAATTTTTCAGAAAATCAAGCTAAGCGAACCCATTTTGCTTTCATTTGACAAACCGGTTCGCATTCTTCAAGCTTCAAACGCACAAGAAACGATTCCGATTGAAGAATCCGGCGTTGCTGCTTAAAGGAATACATTATACAAAAAACTTTTTTTTTTTAATTATTATTTAATGTTAAATTATTGTAGTCAGAACTATTAAAAACTATTTGGTACAACTCCAATGTAAAAAAAATTGTTTTAGAAGATATTAAGACATTTAGAATTGCTTGTGACGTCACTGAGCCGAGTTCACCGAAGCTCCGTATCTCTCACGTGCAAAAGTTATTCGCTTCGCACAACGATCCATCCACCTAGAAATTATATTTTTAATGCTTAATTTATATGAGACTGTGGTTTTGCCAAAGACGATAAAAGAATCAGAATTTCAATACGGTGTTTAGTTTTTTTTTTAAATATTAAATAAGGACAGCGCCCCGACTGTGCGTTTCGTTCCTATTTTATCTAATTGTGCGTAAAGTTCGGTTAAAGATATTCTGCGTTTATGACTGTGCCTTGTACAATACTAGAAGTGATCCGTCCATAAAAGCAACGAGGTTTGTTGCACCCTGCAGTGAACCCTCATTAGCATCAGTAAAAGTTGATTGCGATTTAAAGTCGTAAATGCAGAATAACTCAGAGTTATTTGCAACAGTAGCCACAAGAACATCGCCGACCAGTTTTTGGATGCAGTGAACCAACGGGACATCGTTTTCCTAATAGAGAAAAATCGCCGAAACGATTTGCATTTTGGTCAGAATTTTGTAAAAGGCAATCATTTCAACCAGGACAAAATGCAAGAATTTGCAATAAACATTTTTTAGAAAGTGATTTAGACTAATCGTTTGTTCTAACAAAAAATTTTCTACCAAATTCAAAAGAACCTTGTTTAAAAAAAAGTGCTGTACCATCAGTACATATTAATCTATTGGCTCAAAAAAAAAACATATGCATTGGGCCACATTTTTCGAAAGCTACAGGAAGATGGGTTTATGACGTGATATATTTAAGACATCTTTGTCAATAACCAATTTATCAAACAAATTATTTTGTGTAATGCATGTATTATTACCAATTAAATGTTTTATATTATCATATTCTTGACAACATATAGACTCTTCATCTGTTGGCATAGCTACACATTTTCCACATTTACACCAATTACAAATTCCACTTCGATTTTCGTAATTTATGTTTGCACTACTAGGTTCAAAAAAAGCATCAACTTCGTCGTCATCTGTGTATTCAGGTTCAAATAAATAAGGAGTTGTCATAATTAAAAATTAAATTTATAAGTGCAACCAACATTTTAACAGTAAATACTGACTGATACGGACTAACTGCTATCATCGTGTTTCTACTAGAATACTATTGCGACCTAAACATTCAAAACATTCAAAACTCCACGATGGTCAGGCGTCTTGAAAATAATTGCTTTATGAGGTCTGTCTGGGCGGTAGAAATAACCTTTAGAAGCGCGTAAAAATGGTACGAATGACCGCGCCGTGTCATCATATTTAATATATTTTTAAAAAAACTAGACACTATATTAAAATTTTGGTTGCACTATCGTCTTCAGTACAAAAAAACAGTCTAAATACTCGTAACAAAATTTAGAAAACATTGTTTAAAGGTAGGTAAATGATCGTTGTGAAGCGAGCAATTTTTCCATGTATAAGATAGGGCGCTACGCACAGCTCGGCCCAGTGACGTCACGCGCCGTCATTAAACTCATTAAATAACCCGAGTAGAAACAAAATACATCTACCATTTTTCTTAGAATTAAACGTACTTTTAAATTAAACAAACTTATTTTTTGTGTATTGTGCCCCTTTAATGTTAAAATTGATCGTTATTTGTGGAATGAGCAAGATGGTGCATCCAAAACAACAAACTGTCAAGATGTAACAATTATTTGCCTTGGCAGGGAAAAGGGTAGAAGATTGGGCATTAGAAAGTTTTATGCAGGCACTGTTTCTGGTGTTGGATAAACTTTGATCAATCAGGGAGTGTCGTAAATGACGTTCGAACTTATGGCAGTTCTTTGAGCGTTAATTTTTCAGAAAATCAAGCTAAACGAACCCATTTTCTTTTCATTTGACAAACCGGTTCGCATTCATCAAGCTTCAAACACACAAGAAACAATTCCGGATGAAGAATCCGGCGTCGCTGCTTAAGTTAATGTTAAAATTGATCGTTATTTGTGGAATGAGCAAGATGATGCACCCAAAACAACGAACTGTCAAGATGTAACAATTATTTGTCTTGGCAGGGAAAAGGGTAGAAGATTGGGCATTAGAAAGTTTTATGCAGGCACTGTTTCTGGTGTTGGATAAGCTTTGATCAATCCGGGAGGGTCGTAAATGACGTTCGAACTTATCGCAGTTCTTTGAACGTTAATTTTTCAGAAAATCAAGCTAAACGAACCCATTTTCCTTTCATTTGACAAACCGGTTCGCATTCTTCAAGCTTCAAACGCACAAGAAACGATTCCGATTGAAGAATCCGACGTTGCTGCTTAACTTAATGTTAAAATTGATCGTTATTTGTGGAATGAGCAAGATGGTGCCCCCAAAACGACGAACTGTCAAGAGGTAACAATATTTATCTATGCTGGCCATGGATACATAACAAGACTCGCACCTTCAGTTTGTTCGGTTTTATTTTTATTATTAAACAGGCCGCCGTAATGTTGGTTGCCTACGCATGCGATAAAATGACAGTTTTGATTGAGTTCCGCAAGAAAAACGTGTCTTGTTTTTAAAATTCAGATTGAATTGTAATATGTAATAAGTAATAAATAACTTAACTTACATTTATTGTTTCTTCGTTAAAATACTAATAAAACAACAATGCAAAGCCAATAAAAACTACAAATACAGTAAAAGTCCTCCAACCGAGCACTCGCCCTAAACGACCACTCCTGGTCCGACCATAATTTCTAGGAACGACGGATTTATACGATATCAGTAATATTATTATAGTTACTTACAAACTTTTCCTTTTTCTCATAACAACATTTTTTAACCTTTTCACATATTACAAATTTCACAACTCCCCAAACATTTTAAAAACACATTTTAAAACATTGTCAATTTACACATTAATTAATCATTTTAAAACACATTTAAAAAAGTCAATTTACAATGATTAGACTGAAACATTTATTTCTTTCAGTTTCGTACTACAATTCATCAGTAATCATTGCATACTAATTCAAATTTTCCCTCAGTCACCCAAACTTTTATGGAATCCGTTGTTTACATTTAGTTATTTTTAACCCTATGCATCAACTTGAATATCGCATCATTATTTATATAAATTTGTTCATTTAATATTTTCTCATCCTTTTGGTTTTATATATATGTATATAGTGTTTCAGGGATATTCATTTTGAATCCTTTTGGTATTACTCTTTCAACTTTCATAATATTTTGATGTTTCATTCTTCTTGTTTATATGTTCTTTATAACTTGTATGAAAGCTTCTGCCAGTTTGTCCCACGTATTTCCTTTTACATGTATCACATATCAATGAGTAAATACCATTTAAAATGTATACATTTTTTTTAGCTCTAAGCTAGTTTTTAGGGCTGTTTCTGTTTTATTATTTGTTTCAAATGCTACATTAATATTTTCTTTCTTAAAAATCTTTGCAACTTTATAAGTTTCATGTCCAACGTAGTTAAATTTAACCCACTGTCTCGTCTGTTCCATTCATTTGTTAACTTCTATTATATTTGAATTTATTTATGACTTTGTAAATCACCTTCCTATCAAAACGATTTTCAACTGCAATTTGTTTAATGATGTTAAGCTCTTTTTCAAAATTCAATCTGCTCATCGGTATGTTATATAAACTATGTATTAAGTGATGAAACACTGCCATTTTATGTATATATGGATGGTTAGAATCAGCTTGTATTATTTGTTTAGTATGTGTTGGTTTGCTATATATATTATACTTCAATTTATTGCATTTTTTTAGTAATGGTTAAATCAAGAAAATTTATAGTGTTGTTTATTTCCGTTTACATGGTAAATTTAATTTTCGAATGAATAGTATATAGGTATTGTAAAACTTCATTTGGGTCTGCATGTTCTGTGACAACGAATGTGTCATCTACATATCGAAACCATTTCTTAATTTTGTATTTATCCTCAAGCACATCCATGATTTTTTTATGTTATTTATGTTACACCATTGCAGTTGCTTCGGTATGATCATATATGACAGTTTGATAAGCTTCCTGATGTCAATTTGAAATTTTGACATAGGGTTAATAGCTAAGCTATACTTTCAATATTGTTTTCATCGATGAAATCTTCCATTTTTTGAATATATACATCTTTATTTATTAGGACCACTGCTTTTGATTTGTCTGCTTTCGTGATCATTATATTACTGTTTTTTAATTTAATTTTTTAATTTTTAATACACTTTTTTTGCGATTTACAGTTATTCCACGAACCATTACTTTTGATGTTACTATTACTATTATATCTTTTAATTATGTTGTCAATGGTACTCACACAATGAGACCCAATCTCATCTTGATTTTCCAATTTTACTTTATTAATAGCTGATTCACAATCTATTATTAAATTCTCACAATTTCTTGTTTTATGTTGGTTGTATAAATTATATTTAAAACCTAAATTTAAAATTGCATTTTCATCCTCGTTAAATGTAGCAGTTGTTAAATTAACTACCTTTGGATGAAACTTATGGTTATTTGTTTCATTATAATTCAGCTTCTTATGTTGATTTTCTATTTAAAGTATGTATTTTGTTATTAAGAGTACCATATATCTTGTCGAATATTTTATTTGTTACCTCATCAGTAATACATTGTTACTCCTACTCCTTTAAAGCGACCTTCCCGTAACGCGACCGTGACCGGGAATTTACGGTTCAAGCGACCACTTCTCACTGTGTGAAAATCCTTTTAATTTTGGTCTTTGTTGATTTATGAGTTGTCTTACTATGAAATCGGGTTTTTAAAAACTTAAAATGTCAATTATACATTGCAGAATTTATTAAGAACCTTTCTGCGTCAAGTGCTTGACGCATGCCCTATCTTTCGGTAATAAATTTGTTACGGTTATAAATCAGTTCTTCTACTTCGGTTATAACTTTTTTATGCGACACTTGTGGGCTCGGGTGGATATTTAAAATGATACATACAATGAAGGCAAAAAATTCATATCAGTTGAATGCCAGTTGTTGAGAAATCGTTGTCACTGTGTTTCTGAAATAGCTTAGAAAACGACGGCTAAACGGGGTTACCATCACGAGATTTTAAATTTGGAAGTTCGCATAAATGTTATTAAAGACGGCGAAAGAGGTTTATCGCAACGAGAGCTAGCTTCTAAACTCAAATGTGGCAAAACCCAAATTCAGGAGATTTTAAAAAACAAAAAAGAAATTGTCTCTAATTAAAGAAATTAAAAATTGGAAACAAACTGTTTTAGAACAATATTTTGGTTGTAAGCCTTAAGCATGTATATCATTATTTCTTGGTCTTGGCTATTTTTTATATCGTGAATTTTTTTATTTGCATTAATATTTAAACATTTTATTATTTAATATAATTAATTTGTCTTATGTGCGTCTAAATTGACGTTTTGTATTTTTATGAAAATATAGGAGCTGTGTCTTTATTATTGATAATAAAACGTTTTAAAGTTAATATGGTGTTTATTTTATATTAATTTAAGAAAAAGTTCTCTAAAGCGACCGCTCTTCCAAGAGACAATTTTTTAAGGGAACCACGAGTGGTCGCTTTACAGGAATTTTACTGCACTTCATTTTTTGAAAGTGGAGATAAACCAATTGTCACATGGGAACATTTTGCGTACTGTGGTGCTGGTTGCATTAGGTTTTAAGAAGACTAATAAAATAAGAACAATTAAGGCTTGATCGAAGATAAAGAGTCGTATTTGTTTCGCACATAATGGCCATTATGAACTCGTATTTACTCGTATTATATCTACTTTACCTTTAACTTTGTTTATAGTTAAGAAAATCCTTATTTTAAAATTTGTGAAGGTTATAAAGGCGTTGAATTTGATTGGATTTACAGTCGAACTGATCTAATTATGTGGCTCACTGACCTTTTATAATCGTGTGACTTTACATAGATATTTAGAGGTTAATTTATTCTTTACTTGACAATCATGAGATTTAAATGAAGCTTCTCCTAACCAGCTGTAGATGGCGGAATTTTGCAATAATTTATATCTATATTTATAAAAATTGTTGTCCTCTTCTAAATTAAAAAAGGAAATTTGTAGGACTTGTTTTCTGAAAAAGAAAATTGTTCGGTCAGTTCGTCAAGTTTGGAGCTTTATATTCCCACACATAAATCAAATCCTGAATGATACATAGGAAGCTGTAAAAATACATATGTAAATCGAAAATATATAAAAAAGATGAAATTTCTCATTTTACATAAATTTGAAGCCAAAAATTATGGTAATCATTTTTCTATTTCTTATGCCTTAAGTGGCAATGGCTATTTTGAAAATTTTTGTCGACCACTTTTCTCGAATGTTTTTAATTTAAAATTTCTGTGATGCTTTCCTGAAAGTGCTAATTAGTCAGCCATCTCTGAAATTTAAATTTGCATGTAAAGCAATTTTCTTCAATACTAAAAAATTCATAACTTAAACGACGTTTGTTTAATTTAAATTTTTTTATTTCGTCTCAAGTTCCTCCTCGCGCCGTTTATCGATGAGAGCGGATTTTCTTTTTGAAAAAAGTTTGCAACTCGCAGCTGAGATAGCGGTAGACGAGGGTTGTCGACTTCCGTCCGTTATTCTTGGAGAGGATGTTTCTTTTTACTCCATTAACGTATCCAGCGCTCCGCATCCGCAAAGTATTTCGTTTTCTTCCGACTTAGAAAAAATAATAAACAAGCCGCAATTAATTAACACGCGAAGAAATTCCGTCATTCCGGGAACATTGCAGTCGGTGTAGCGTTGCGGGCTTATCTGTTAGTTCATGTGTGGAGGGATTCCCGACAATGTGTTCTGTTCACCACAATAGAGGTGTTAAGGGTGAAAGCGATATTGGTCGCATTGTGCGACGCAACCCTTATCAAACGAGATCCCCCTCTCGATATGGGGAAAAATTGACGACAGGAAGGAACGGATTCGGCTCGCGGAGCCCCCCCGCCTATTTTCTTTGACAAATCGCACGGATTAAAAACGTTTCATCGCTGAACAAACGCGGAAAAAAACAAATTTTGCGAGCAAACAAGGCGCAAGCAAATGCGGCGCAAAGTCGCAAGGTAAACATTGTCGTCTCGGCGATATCGTTTGTGCTATAAAACCGTAGACGTTTCGAGTGGCTTTCAATCATAATTTCGATCGCACAAGTGTCTCTACTGCGAGCGCGTATTGAGTTTTTAAAAGCGGGATGATGGGAATATTTTTCGCGTATTTACGCGACATCAATCAAATTACGGAATAAAATTGGTGCGATTTAAAGCTTCGTGTGTATCACCGGGTTCACACATCGATTCCGGTGTATTTTCCCAAATTTGACAACTTCAAATTGATGGTCGGCGCATTTGGTTCGAATTAATTTAATATCATTTTTTGTTTTCCGGCCATTGATCGATTAATAGCGGCAAAAAACGGGTAATTTACGACGAAAGGAATTAATCTGGCGGAAACCGGTGGACGGATCGGGTTCAAAATCGAGATAAGTTGTCGGCGACAGTTGCCAAATAATTTACTGACGACACAATAAAATATCGTTTCCTGTTTTCTGGATATTGTTCGATAAATAGTGGCAAAATAATTGAAAGAAGAATAGCGTACAAAATTATCTTTTTGACAATAATAATCTGACGATTGTAAATATTTTACGTTTCCTTAAACTTTAATATTACTATAACAACTTGAAAAGCTCTTCAAACAACAAAATAGTCAAAATGTACTATCTAATACTGTCAATGCTGACATTTCTGAATAGTAATTATCTTCTTGACATTCATAATCAGATGATTTTCAATATTTCACGTTTCCTCAAAATTAAATATTACACCAAAAACTTCAAAAGCTCTTCAAACAAGACAATAGTCAAAATCCTAATATTTAATGTCATTCTACTGTTTATTTTGATATTTTTGAAAGGAAATTAACTTTTTGACATTCATAATCTGACGATTTTCAATGTTTCACGTTTTCTCAAAGTTAAATATTACTCCAACAACTTGAGAAGCTCTTCAAACAAGATAATAGTCAAAATCCTATTATTTAATGTTCTTCTACAGTTTATTCTGACATTTCTGAATGGCAGTTACCATGTTGACATTCATAATCTGACGATTTTCAATATTTCATGTTTCATTAAACTTAAATATTACTCCAACAACTTGAGCAGCTCTTCAAACAAGTTAAGAGTAAAAATCCTATTATTTAATGTCCTTCTTTTGTTTATTCTGACATTTCGAAATGGTAATTACCTTCTTCACGTTTCCTCAAAATTAAATATTACACCAACAACTTCAAAAGCTCCTCAAACAAGACAATAGTTAAAATCCTAATATTTAATGTCCTTCAACTGTTTATTTTCAAATTTCTGAATGGAAATTACCTTTTTGACATTCATAATCTGACGATTTTCAATATTTTACGTTTAAACTCACTACTTTATGACTTTATGATTTTGACTTTATGAAGAATACGTTGTTTTGATATCCTGATTAGATCTATAAGATAAGGAATTTCTAGTGAATTATTAATTAAACTATTGAACGATTTTTGAGCAATTTGTATGTAAAATGCGAGATACAACTTTGAATACAAATTTATAATTACTAATTTTTTCAAATTTTGTCTAACATTTGTTTAGTTTCAGTTACCTGTAAATAAAGTTTTGATAAAATTTGCCTCTATTGTGTTTAAGAATCAAAACGTTGTTTGATTCTGTCACTAATCAAATTGACACCATTTTAAGTATGAAGTTGATCACCAACTATTTTAATTATATTTTAATTTAGAAACGAGCAATCAAATTTTTTCCCTACAAATCATTAAGTGATACATGTTTACAACTAATTATCACGTTAATAAACTTTGTAGGTAAAATAAAAGGCTGTAGGAAATTTAAAATCCACAGTGATCAATTTAACCCCATTCTACGTTACACAAAAACACAATCTTACACCTCAAAGTGGCCCGGTATTTTGATTTGCATTTGGGGAGGTAGTGTATTTTCAAAAAATAATTGAAATTTTGCACAAAGGATCTGTCTCGTTTTTAAAAGAAATGGAGTGAAGTAGTAGATGTTTGAACAACTTAAATTGGGGAAAAAAATTGAATTCGGTAATTGTATTAATAGATTATAAATATCTTTAAGATATTTGAATTTAAAAATTTAAATCAATAAATTCAGCTATTATTCACAGCCTGGAAAGGTGGAGGTTAGTCTTTTGTGAATATGCCGTAACCTTGCAATTTTATTGAGGTTCGGAATTCCTTTATTCTAACGCCTGTCGGGGCAAAGAACCTACTTTGCAGTAACTTGTTTAGCGTTAATCTTTTGTTCGTTGCATTTGGTGCCTGTGCACTAATTTCATCAGTTGTGAGTGCTCTTTGAAGAGTTTTTGGAGACTGCCGTAAGTAAAAATGGCAATGTATTTTAAGTTTTCTTTAAATATTTTTTACATGTTTTAGGCAACTCAATTTGCTCCGATTGGGAGAAATAATTTATTATGAATTTACGAAACAAATCCCAAATCCGTTTGATAATACCTACACGAATTTGTATTATACAATTTGAATTATGCAAGGTCGGAGAGAAAAAGTGGGTTTTGTAATTGAAGCTTTGATTATATTGGTAAGTTGAAATGATTTTAAGAAAGGGGTGTGTAATATTTTCTTTTTTTAGATAGTGTAAATTTAGTTCCTCCGAAAAGGACATTAAAGCTGCAATGGGAAAATGGTGGCGAAGGACCGGTGTTGTCTTGAAATAACTTTTTTTAAAGTATCTAGTTGTTTAATTTGTTAATAATTAGTTAAATTCGGCATGGTAATGATTTTTGAATATGCATATTTTTTAAGGTTAAGTTTCTAGTTACTTAGTTTGTTAATAGTTAAAGTTAAATAGGTAAAGTTGTTCACTGCAAATTATATTTAAATTTACATATTTCTTTATGCGTATTTTTTAAGAATAAGTTTAATGTTATTTAATTTGTTAATGGTTAGTTCTATTTGTTAAAGTTCGTTATTGTAACAATTTTTGAATTTAGAAATTTGGTATCAAATTGGACGTCCATTAGACGTCCAGTGATCCGTTTGTCTGCGTCCAATGTACATACGTCAATTGGATGTAGATTTGTTATGTGGGAAGTTGTAGTTTTGCAGGGTATTAATAATTAATATCGTTTGAGGGCGCACTTTATGTTAAAAGTTTGCAACGTGGCTTTCTATAACACTTACAAAATAAAAATAAATAATTACTGAAAACATGGAATAAAAATTTCATAAATGTAATTAATAAAAGTATTTAAAATTGAAGATAAAAGGTCGTATTTGACTTGCACAATCCTCGGATTTGCTCGTTAATAATAATAAACTTTTTTGAAAGGAAGGATGACATTCAACAACTCATTGGTCTAAATGAAAATCGGATTCAGTTACCGGGGTTAAAAACGGTGTAATAAACGTGTAACTCGTCGGTGTTTAATTTAAATCTTGCGCTCAACAAGATTAGAAGTAAGGATATTGCAGCTGTAAAATTATCACGTGGTCATTTCCACAACTGCTAATAGTTGAGATCCACACGCGATAAAATTTAATTTCACTGCGCCGTGGAGTTTCTAAAATTGCCTGCAGATGTTTAAACGGATTAACAAATTCCCGTGCATGTTCGCCGGCTTTAAAATAAACCGTAATTCGAGAACATACATCAAACTCGAGGTTGATAATCATTCCGAAATGAACTTTTGCTCTCGATCTCGCCGAGTTTAAACTGTGTTCCAATTACATTCGTGATTGGGCAATATTCACCATGGGACTAACCCTGTTAACAAGATTCTAATTAATGTTTGGTTTAAGATCTCTTATGTGCGCGTCTCGCCCAGCATCCAATCTGATGGGGGAAAAATAAATTTGGGAGTTTATCGCGCGCGGGGGAGTCGGCTCGACGTCGATTTTATGTTAATTTTAAATAGCGGCGGCGGTTACAAATGATTTAATAACCGTTGCACTCCATGTTGGTACATCGTCGTAAATATTTAAACCATTTAAACTTAATTGCGTATAAACAGCGCCGCGACATTTAATTTCGCGTTGTCATTAATTTTCGATTATGTAGCTCGTTAATTTTTAAGTTTCACGTTAATCGGCTAACGAAAATAAGTGACTGCGTAATGGCCCGAAAACCGAAACCAATCAAATGGTTATCAGATGATTGGTAATTACAAGTCATTTCAAAGTTAGCTTCGGATGCGATTTGTTTGGAAACAATAATTAATTTTTGACTTTACTTCATTTAAATGGTTTTTTAAATTGCTGGGGTAATAAAGTTTTACGAAACGTGAACCATTGAAAGTCATCATATTATGAATGTCACAAAGGTAATCATCAATCAGAAATGTCAGTAGGGAGATAAGTGATAACAGATTTTGACCATTATCTTGTTTGAAAACCTTTTGTAGTTGTTGAAGTAATATTTATGTTTCAGGAAACGTGAAATATTGAAAATTGTCAGATTATGAATGTCAAGAAGGTAATTACCATTCAGAAATGTCAGAATAAACAGTAGAAGGACATTAAATAATAGGATTTTGACTCTTATCTTGTTTGAAGAGCTTTTCAAGTTGTTGGAGTAATATTTAAATTTGAGGAAACGTGAAATATTGAAAATCGTCAGATTATGAATGTCAACATGGTAATTACCATTGAGAAATGTCAGAATAAACAGTAGAATGACATTAAATATTAGGATTTTGACTATTTTGTTGTTTGAAGAGCTTTTCAAGTTGTTGGTGTAATATTCAGTGTTCTTATTTTCAATGCTATTTGTGTTTTCCTTATGACACATCAACAATCTTTTCAGTACCTTCTTAAAAAAGGCTATTCTACAGGATTTGTCATCGAGCATTTGTTTTCTTATCACTTAGATAGCGGAAAAAAATTATCCAACTGGATTACAATATGTAATCCACGCGCCTAACCGCGTGATTAGTTTAGTTTGTTTTAGGTTTTATTGAAGTATTCACTATTGACATCTACACAGTTATTTTAAGCTTAACAAAAATAATTGTAAATCAGATAAGGAGGTATATTATGTTCCTTCGATTGTGTTGATTTACCAATAATAGAAATATTCGTATATGCCGATAGTTGTTTGTCAACTTGGCTATAAATTTTACTGTATTACAATACAGTGAGACCTCGATAATCCGGACTAATTAAAAACGCGGTGATCCGAATAAGTAAATAATTCGGATTACTAAAGCGAGACAGTTTTTTTGTTGAAAAGAGAAATATTTAATGCAAAATCACTACGAAAATAGTTCATATATAAAAACTACTAGCTACTAGCAAATAGTCAGTTTAATTTTGATGCTATTGGCCGATTTAAAATTTTTCTCATTACAATTGGCTGACCGGACTGTTTAAAAAATAATAAATGCAATTTTGTTGGTAATGTCGAAAATTTGAAATATTGTCAACTTTCCTCGTCAAAGAATGCATTGTTTTTTTTATTTTAAATTGACACATGAACAAATGGCGTTACGAAATGAAGTAGGAAATATTTCAGATTGTCGGCATTGCCAACACAATCATATTCGGAAACTTAGACGGTATCTGAAAAACAGGCCCTTAAATATAAAAAATGTGTTTTTGTTATCGCGTTGAAATTCATTTTTTTTGCGGTGGCCGTAAATAATACGAATGCTTTTAAATTGTATTAACAAGTAATAAAACTGTTAACACTTTCCTCTGATTTAGCACGTGACATGATTTTGTCGGCGCAAAAGACTGAAATTTCCGCGAATCATTTTAATTTTTATCTGACATGTCGTAAATTGTATTTTGTGGAAACTACTAAATTAGAACTTAGTTCACTTTTAAATTTGAATTAAAGAAAAATTACGAAACAAGCGGCAGAGAAATTGAATCCAGACGTGCAAAGATTCTGTTAGGTCAACCATCAAGATCAACGGCAGTGCCTGACGAACGACGAGGACCTTTAGGACGTTGTTATGAATGTGGTCGAGTTAGGAATAAATCTACAAGAAGATGGTGTAAAATATGTAATAATTGGATGTGCAAAGACCATTTGTTAGACATTTGTGTGAATTGTGTCGAAAATACAGGGTGAAATGTTACTGTAACTTCGTCAATTTTTTTTTTTAGGTAGGAGTATTTTGTTCTTTAATTTTGGTACGCAAACTTATTTGTAAAGTTTTGCTTCATAAATAAAGTGATCATATATTTTTTGTAACTATGTTATTACATATTTATATTCTCCGTCACTGCTACGTTAGCGTTGCCATTTTGGAGGGTTCTAATTTTATTTATGTTAAACGGCTATAAATTTACTTCAAGACAAATTATTTTTTTTTACACGTTTGAATAGGTTTTAAAGTATCATTACCTTAAAAAAATTATAACAAAATATTTTATTAACACAATAATAAATAATCAAAATTGATTACATATGTAATCCACGCGCCTAATCGTGTAACAAAATAACAGGCGCCTACTGAAGGGTTAACGAGCAAATCCGATGATTGTACAAGTCAAATACGACCTTTTATCTTCGATTTTAAATAATTTTATTAACTACAATTATGAAATTTTTATTCCGTGTTTTCAGTAATTATTTATTTTAATTTTATAAGTGTTATATAAAGCCACGTTGCAAACTTTTAACACAAAGTGCGCCTCAAACGATATTAATTATTAATACCCTGCAAAACTACAACTTACCGCTTACTTGTCTCACCTCAGAAAGTTCATACAAATCTCCAACTTTCATCGCAATGAATTTAAAATTCCCACAAACAGAAAATATTAAAACCCATCGCACAACTTTGAACGTCGCTTCGCTCGTTTTTATATAAAAAAGCAATTTGAAGTAAGCAAAATCAAAGGACACCTAACAGGTTTCTAAACATTAAAATTTATTGCAAAAACTTTAATCCTGAAAGCGCCGTGCGGTGACTGGAAGCTCGAGTTGTTTACTCATTTCAATTTGCATTACTAAATAATATTTATTGTGAAATTTTTCTTTTAATAGTCGCTTTCAAAACATTTTCATTCTTTAATTTATGAGGTGTGTTGCAGCCACTGCCTACATGCGAGTATTGTCTAGATATTTCAGGAGAAACGTCATAAATTGTATTCTATTGGTGACTGGACCAAATACCGACTCCGAATTGATAGCAAAATTTTTCCCAACTCTTGAGATTCGAGCTGAGGACTTCACTCAACCTGTTTTAATTAATTTTTCTACCACTGAAAAGAATCAATATTGTACAAGGTATGCCGAGTATTAAGTAATATAGGAAAAAAACGAAACTAAAATTTAAAAAACCTCAGTTATATTAGATTCGCAAATTTTATTCTCCACGCCATTTCAACTTCTAGAACTGAAGACTCAAATCAGAATTGAAAAAAATTAATTAGATTTCAAGTAAATCACAAGAGTCTAAGAGAGAATATTATGACAGCCGACACCGCCTTTGCGATGTTGTGTTCTCGGAATTCGTAAAAATTAAACGGTTTACAGTGTCTCGGTAATATGCAAATATCTTGCTGGAATTAGATATTTTTTTCGAACTGTTTTGTTCAACTGAAGAAATAAAACTATGAAGCATAGTGCTGAAATTACCGCTGTTCTAAATTATAAGACGTTCACCCATTTTAGCGTACATGTAAGTTAGTGGAACTTTCTATAAGCTGCACCCTCTTTAAGCAACTACAGGCTTTACAAAAATTATGATTTTGCAAATTTGAAAAATCACCACTCTAGAAAAATACTTTACCTAGATAATATAGAAAATGTAACTCAACAAAAAAGTTATTTGAATTCACAAAAGGCAAAATATTCTCACAGTTTTTGCTACTATAACGCAGCCTTGAGAGAAACATTTGTAGGCAACAAAATAATTCCAGCACCTTACATCTGAGGTATCGTTGCTAAGCGCGACGGCTGAACTAACACAAAACCAATTATCTAATTTAGGGGCACAACGGAGGGATTCACGTCTGTGTGTATTTACTTTGTTGTGTCACACATTATCAAAGTCACAATGGAAGTGTCTAAGGTGAATTATGACATCATGCGGGATATTAAATTTACGCCTATTAGCGCGCAGACAGTAAAGTTCAGAATTAATCAAGTCGAGCTTTCGGTGCTTTTTCAGAATTACGGGTCAGACGACCGCATAATATTTACTTTAAGATTTCCAACGGAAAATGTGTTTTTCTTCTTCGTGCTCGGTTTACGGAAATCCTGCTATTTAGAGCAGAAAGCCACTGGCGAGTTTCAGCAAGCAGATGGAAGTGACTAAACCATGAAAGTGAATTCCTGACTGCAGCCCCAGATATTTACGCCCAAGCTGAGCATTTCCCGTTAACGACCGTGTAACTCCCCGCCGCAAAGAAACGCCGCATCTAATCAAAACTCTTTTCGATGGGACCGGGATTAAATTGAGAATTCGATTCGCACAAAACGTTTCAATTTTTCGGCGGATTTGGATTGGCGCCCGAAATTAATTTCGGCGAGTGAATTTGCAGGTAGACTTTATAATTACAAAAGTGAAAGCTTTTCACGCGCATTCATGTGTTTAAATTTATTAAATTCCTGCCAAGATTTCGAAATACGTGAGCGAGAGGCTTTGCTCCCGGAATTATTTAAATAAATAAATCAGCGCGAGATTAAATTCGCTGTCTTAGCGGCAGACAATGTAAAACTGAAGACCGACGAAATTTTCTAATCGATACTCGAAAGCATCTTTTACTGGAGTTATGAAGGAAACGGTAAACAACGCCGTGAATAATACAGTGTGTTCACCGAAAGGGGGAACAGTGAATTATGGCGTTGTGGGCTGGTGCACCATCTTGCTGATTTTCTATGATTATTTAAAACCTCCAAAATACCTAACGGAGTTTAGTGGTTTAATTCCAAAATAGCCCAAAATCTGATTCCGCTTTTTTTGGGCGAATGGTGGAAATAACTGGCGAGTCATTAGTAGTAGTAGTTACCTACTGTAATTTTAATTGTGTCAACTAATTTTTAATGCAATAAGTAACCTATGCAACTATGTACAATGAGGCGCCGTTTAGGACTATATTTTTAGCTTACATATGTATACAATTTACGTTTATATATAAATTTTTTTAAAGTTTATATACAGTTTTACTTCATCATTTTGTAAATATGTTCAAAATTATATAAATATGCACTGTCGGCGTGGTTTAAAAATATATATATATAATTGCAGTGCACATAGAAAATTTAAATGTGTTTATAAAAAATTTATTTATGAACACAATTGTTGCATATTTATATACTTTTAAACATATTTATAAAATTGTGAAGTAAAACTGTACATTAACACGTTAAAAAATATAATGTCACATACATTTTATATAAATGTAAGCTAAGAATATAGTCCTAAACAGCGCCTCATAATGTAACTTTAATTGTATGTCAAAAATGTATAAACGTTACGATTTTGAACAAGCTGACGAGAAGAAATTAATGTTGAAAACCAAGTCCAAAATCCTAACGTAACAAAAAAGAATGTGACTATTCATTAATTGCTTAATTATAAATATTTTTCAGTGACAATAAACAATTCCAATACATTACATTTACAAATGAGTAACAGGTAAAACAATTTTCCTGTTGCCACTTTTGGTGAGCGCACTGTGTGCTTTGTTCTTTTTTCGGAATGTGAGAAAATTTAAATTATTGATACTTTCTCCCCTAATGAATGAATCATTATTAACGATGCTCATTAACGAAAGTCGTCGGCTGAATCGTAATTTACTTCTCCCAACGTCTGAATAAATAAACCCGAGGCGGTTGCATTATCCGAATATTTTCTGGAGCGCCATTTATACGCTTCTCTCTTGTGTTTTCATTTCGAAATTTTTGTTCTGCGATCGTGTGGTTCCATTCTCGCTTTCACCTTGTTTCTCGTCCGCACGCCGAATTTTTTTTCAAATTACTACATAAATTAAGGACGATTTCAAGCAACTCAACCGACAAATTAATGGCCGCAATTTAAATATTTATATATATTTTAAAACATCAAAAATTAATTTATTTTCGCTTGAACTTACGTTTTGGTGAAAGGGAAGCAAATCCGGCAATTATTACTGCCTTCTGAAGAAAGTCCACTGATCTTGATGTTAGTAAACCAGATACCTGAAAACAACAATTTTTATTCATTATTATATATTATATTATATTGTATATGTATTATTATGTATTGTTTTATATTGAACTCGAAATTTAGTATTGGAAACTGTTTATTTTTTTGTACAAAAATTATTCTCTTTAAATAGTACCATATTGTACATTTAACAATTTCCCAATCTTCATATCTTTCTCTGGTGATTTTTAAAAATTACCCCAACCTCAAAAACCTTCATACAGTTTTCAAGCTAAATATTAATTATGTCCAGTGCTGATTATAAGTAAGTGTTTTGTCAAGGTTTGTTCGATTTAGGTACATTTGCTTAACGATAACATAAAATAACATAAGTAATAACTAGAATAAATAAAATAACTCATTAAGAGAAGAAGAAAGCGGGGCTGTGCCAAGAACACTAGCAACGTTGCCTCTCTGTATAGCCAAACTTATTCGTTGCTTCAAATATGTTTTGGCTTGAGGAATTACCGTTGTTTGAACAATACGCCTCCCCAAATCTTCAAGGAGAGAAAGGCACTCAGCACTCCAAGGACCCAAAGTTTCCACAGCGAAGGCGACGAAAAAATAATCAACAGAAATTGCCTTATATTTTTTTTCTTAAGATTTTCTGTCAAGTGTGCAGCAGATCTCGCAAAAAATTAAGAATCAGTCAAATGTGAAGGGACAAGTATATCCGGACAAGTAAAATCCCAAACTAAAGATTTACCTACTTTCCATAGAATAACTGTAATACCATCTGGACTTTTGCCATCGTCCCTCAGAATACCATTAGGTTCAAGGATACAAGGGATGTTGGCAGAAGAGAAAGTACGTTTAATAATGTCATTAAAACAGCTGTGACGAGAGAGTCTACCAGCACTTTTAATACACGATAAACCATGATGACCCAACGAGTCTACAGAAGAACCGCACGAGCAGATATGAGGATGACAAGGATTGCAATTTGTAAAAAGTTTTTTTCTAAAAGAGTACCTAATTTACAAGATGGAAGAGCTTCAAGCCAAGCTCCAGATTCAAGTTCAGATCCAGCTAATAAGATGGCTTTTTGTGTGATATTTGAGAAAGATAATAAATTTTGAAATATTTTCTCACAGATAGATAAGTCACAATTTCTTTGAATAGGAAGCTCTTTTTGAAGTAAAGGAGAATTAGAAATTTCCTTCCAATAATCAACAGCCTCGTTAAGAGATGTAATTTCAAAATTAGAAAAACTAGAAGGTAGAATGGACATAATAAGTTCAGAATTAGAAAATATAGAAGACAAAAAGGCAGGCGAGGAAATATCAATTATAGACCTTATACCTAATCCACCAAAACGGATTGGTAATTTGGCTTCGAGTCCAAGATCTTATTGTAAATTTAATATTCAAATTTTTTTCCAAAGAAGAAATAACAAAATTATCCAATTCAAAACACTCATTTTTAAATTTCCAAAAAGGACAACATCTAAGATTATAAGTGAAATTAGGTATCCAAAAACAATGGCGGAGTAAAAATAAACTAATATGAGGATTAATTTTACATGGATTTGAAGAAAGTAAAGAGAATGAATCAATCTTTTTAGAAATAAATGGAGGAATTGCTGCATCGAAAATAGAACAACCAAGAATAAAAAGGTCTTCAACATTACAAACGTGAATACAAGGAGCTAATAATTCGAATCTATCCAAAATTGAAGACTTGTCTAATTCCGAAACATTATTAAGGAAGAAAAGTTCGCATTTATTGAAATTAAGAACCAAACCAATTTTCTTAAATTCGGAAATTATCATTTCTAAGTCTTGAAGACATCGAAAGCCTTACCACCTAAAGAACCATCATCTAAGTACCAAACATTTAATTCTGAATTCAAATTCTTAATAATTTGATGAATAGATAAACTAAAAATTGTAGGACCGAGAGGGTCACCTTGTTGACAACCTATCGAGGATTCAATAACATTTCCATTAAAGAATAAATTTGATTGATAAGCATAACATTGCCAGAGATAAGGATATGTATCTGAAGTAACAGCCTTTATAACACAAAGAAGGGAATCTCTTTCGATAGAATTGAAAGCATTTTTAACATCAACTTTAAGAAAAATCTCAGCATCAGATTGATTATTAATATAAGTTCTAATTGAATTATATATTATATATTTTTAATTTATTTTAATTTTTTAACATAGTCTAATAGTGTGTAACAAATTATTCTACAATAAATATTTTATATTATATATTATATTATTATATTATAAGCAAGTGTTTAATATCTACAAGGAAGGTCAACATGACAAGCCGCAAACTCGGTTAGCCATAATGTCAAAGTTACAGTATCGGAAATGGATAAAAGCTTAATGAAAAAATTAAATTTGCCAACAACAACGAAGTTAACAGAACCTAATACAAATCGAATTATCGGCTCATTTTTTCTCGAGCAAATTTACCCGAAATGTAATTGAAATTTTCTCCGAACAACCCCAAAGGCCACCGTCATCTTAATTATTGAAGCAGTTTCGATATTCCGTTTAATCAAATCATTTTTGTCGTTGATATCCGGATTGAAACTGTTTCATTTTATTTAAATTCCTAACACAAATATTGTCGCTTTGTTACAAAGACGGATTTTGAAATTACGGAAATAACTAATATTTTCGCACCGAATTTGGTTCAACCAAACATTTCTGTTGTAATTAAATTGTTGTGAATGTTTCCACAAATAAAAAAACAGTTCGTTCTGAAGGTGACACTTATCGGG
Source organism: Dascillus cervinus (assembly GCA_949768715.1). Taxonomy (NCBI): domain Eukaryota; kingdom Metazoa; phylum Arthropoda; class Insecta; order Coleoptera; family Dascillidae; genus Dascillus; species Dascillus cervinus. The sequence goes on from OX458322.1 coordinate 22,875,582, forward strand.
CGATGATGGATTTTGAGCGACGAGCTGAACAGTATTTTTCAAACTAAACAACAAAATATTACATATTGGGAAAAATTAGTGAGAGGGATATGAATTCGAGCGACTGATAAGTCATTTTTGCTGAATTAGTGAACCGTTCGAATATGATTAGCTTGAGTGTATGATCGCCTGAGAACTTCTTATTTTTTTGCAGGTGTTAACGGTAAAATCGGATTGATCAAGTCGGTGATGTATCGAAATTCTAGGCGGCTTTAACGCCCGGAGACTCTCCATTTGATTAATGAAATTCGAAAATAAATAAATCAGACTTTCATGTAATTCTCTTGTCCTGAAATAATTCTCCACTATAAAGTGCCATTACCTTTTATTGAGGTTGTAATTCAATTTCAAATTCAGGGATTAACGTCGACCTTTAACCGCCCAAACACACGCAGACTTTAAATCCTTTCAATTAGATGACAGTAGAAGCCGAAAACTAAAAACGTACTTGTGAAATTTTCTCAAATTGCGTTGATTAACTAAATGACTCTCGTTTGCGGAATGACAAAATTACTGTCAGGGTAGTGGCGACCGGAAGTCTACACTTGTTTTCGTTAATTATCTTCAACATCGGATAAAAACTAGTCGACGTTCGTTGTAATATGAAACTAAATATTTCCGGCTAAAACACATCCCCAATTAGCTCGACTACAATGAGCTTTAAGCGCCCAGTATCAAAAGGTGAATTTGGTGAGACAAGAACGAAATTAATTCGTACGACGGCGCTCACACACGCTCGGAGCCTGACTCTCATTAAATATAGTAATAGCTCTTTATTTCGTCCCCTATTAACACAACTGAAGAATTCGCCGACCTGACGTTTTAATTAAAATTGCGTGCAGTTGCATAATATGCGACAAATTGGTTCGATTTAAAAATTACTAAATTTCACTCAAGTCAATTAAGACTTAAGTACCGTGCAGGCCCCATTAAAAATTTTATACCACTTATACTAGCTTCAGAAACTTGTCATTCCAGGTATTCCTCAATTAAACTACCCATACAACACTCTGGATGTCTAATTCATGGCTAGGCTATGTATGTATAGCTAGGACGTAAAATAGCCATCCAGTAGATATACGGCGCCCAATATCCAGAAGATATTTTTTAAAGATTTCCTGTGGATTTCCAAAACAAACATCAGATGGATATTCTTTAGATACATATTTTTATATCCAGGAAATATGTTTCAAATTAATATATTTATATCTATGTAAAGTTAAAAATTAAATAATTACATTTGAATTAAATTTTTAAAATATATGATATTTATATTTTGTGTGTATTAAAAATATTTTATAGTATTAAATTAAATCAATTAAATTTTCATATTGTAATATTATATAATATTTAAATTGTTCCATTTTAAGCACAAATTAAAGAAAACTTGGGTCATATTTACACTAAATACGACCAAACATTTTTTTAAATGTGTTTGTGTAGTCAGATGTTTGTAGATTTTAACACGTGTCTTGATATCAAATTTAAAAAAAAACTATTGTAAAGCAATTGAGGAGCTAACATTCAATAACCGACATGTCCAAAATCAATTATTTTGGTAAATCGACAAAAACTATACACAAAAAAGTAAGAGATACATTTTAATTTTGCAAAAGCAAAAATGTAGGTGATTGTTTTGTATATGATTATGGTCACTTTTGAAGTATATAGTTTTTAAATTGTACAGCCTAGAGAGAAAAAAATAGACATGTGGGTTTTTGTTTGAACTTGTTATGGACATATCGGCTTTTGAACGAAACAAGGTTGAAACTAATGAGAAGAAAGGTTTTGAACTCAGAAAAACTTTTATTAAACTTAATCATTGTTTTAACATAAGGAAGAAAATTTTGCACAATTTTTTTAAATATGAAGGCCACAGACTTCGTCTAAGCAGTTGCATTCATCTTCATCATCTTCATCATCCTCTGCTTCTTCTTCGTCATTTTCATTGTTAATTTCTGGAATTTCTTCCAGTAGTTTTCTATAAAACTCCAGTTCTGGTAGATCTTGCCACTTCTTGTCGTGTATAATGTTTTTCTAGCAATTCTCTAACATCTTTTAATTTTGCAGGTTTTATTTTATTTTTGGTTTCCAATCTTCTTAATTTCAACGCGGTTTCCTTTTTCCCGTTTTTTACCAAAGGTGCCTGATTTTTGTTTTTCTCTTCAAAATGGTAAAATACTCTGGCAGTAAAATGAATAGTATTGTGTTGTCCTTTTCTAGTTTTTTCTATTTTCTTTAAGAAAATTCTTTTCTGGCTTTGCATGTCTTTGATTTTTCTGTAGATGTTCTGGAGATCTTTGATGTTGTACACATGCCAATCTTCCCCTAACACCTACTGTTTTGTAAATTTCGTCGTATTGGTCCGCTGTAATGATAAAATTTTCTTTTTTAAACTTCTTTTCCACTCTGCCAAAAGCTCTATCTGCCGGCAAATAGCTATGTCCACGTACAGGAAAAACCATTTCTACATTCTTGATATTTTTGGGAGATTCTCGTAACAGCCAGTACGCCAGAATGTGTACGATGTGGCATTTTTTATTTTGTCCCCCACATCCATCGCAAAATAATCTGATTGTTTGAATATTTTCGTCAAAATTAGAAGAACGAAGGTATGTCAGAAGAGCTGAGCCGACTTCAACAGCACCCCGACCTGCTTTGTGCTCGGTCCAAGTGAAAAATATAGGTTGCTTTGAATCCATACCAACGCAGCAAAAAGAATAGTAACTTGTTTGCATTTTATAAAGAGCTTCTCCAATAGGGGTTTTTGGCAGTGGATGTACCTGCTGAAGGTCAAAACAGGCGGTGTGTACAGTAGGTTCTTGTTTTTTTGCTAATTTGTAGAAAGCCCTTGCTCTTAAATTGTGAAGTCGGTGTTGGGCCATCAATGTACTTTTCTTTTGTTGATCATTTGTTTGCTCAATCGAGTGTTTTAAGTTGAGGCAAGTTGAGCAAGTATCACAAGCTGGAGACTTAAATCCAATATTAAAATCTTTAACAAACACTCTCCTAAACATGGAAGGGGATGCTTGATATTGTTGTTTTCCCGTTTTGTGGCTCTTTTAACTTTTTTCCGCGAACCCATGTTTATGTCAGAAACTAGGGTATCCATGTTGCTAATTATGAGGTAATGCACACTTTAATTACCACTATCTATTACTTTTCAACAACGGTGTTTACCAAATACTGGACATGTCGTACTTTGATTGCATTTCACCAAGTGGATATCTAAATACTAGTGGACATGTTGTTTTTTGATAAAATTTGCGTACAAAAACCCGTTTGGATGTGTAGGATTTTGAATGAAACTCTTACTTTTGCAATGCTGTAACTTTGGGCATTTGCGATTTTCACTGAATCTGAGTCAACCAATCGACGCAGATGGTGGTTTTTGTTTGAATTTCATGTATAACTCAATTTCGTTGAAAATGGACATATCGGCTTTTGAATGTTAGCTCCTCAATTTAAATATTACGTAAGTAATAATATTGGTTATGGGACTAGTATAATAATGAATTCATTGGTTTTCCTAAGATTTCTGATTCGAATAAATACGTCCCTGTGGGTAATATCATTCTAAATATTAATAAATTAACATTAAAAAAATTTTACCAATTAATTTGTAAAGTAATAAAATCTTTCCATAAGAGTTTATAAAGCATAATTCGTTAATAGTATATTAAAATACAAGTTGCAGAAGGCATCTATTCAAGCACGAATTTGAAATTCCGAAACGAGCCGCAAGGCCAGTGGAGGAACAAATGAGTGCTTGAAGGACCTTCTGCAACGAGTGTTTTATACTATTTTTTCTATTTTGTAGCTTTATATCATTTTATAAACTATAAAATAAAAATTTTAAATCTAGGGATTTTTGTGATGATTGCTGTCATTTTTGTGGCGTAATTATAGGTGGTTGTGAAAAAATTTAATTTCAAAAGTCAGTTTTTTTTTAATTTCGCGTTTAATGTTTGAAAATGAATGCTGAAGAAGGATTATCAGTATCATAAAGAAAAAAATTGAAGTGTCACAAATGCTTGGGTCTAAGCAAGCTGATTCAACCTTACCTGGATGTTCCACCATTTCACAACGGTCTGATTATGGCACAAATAGAAATATTTCTGTGATAGGCAAAATACTGTGTCCGATCAGAATTTACATGGTGTCACTATAAATTCCCAAGATACATCACATGTAACTGTTAATGTGCATAATAATTGTACTTTCCACGGTAATAATTTAGATTAAACTTCTTTTTCATTGTTATTTATTAATTTGCTTTGTTTTTTGACATATGTCAGTTGACGTTGACAGTTCAACGCTACCAGGCTACCAACATCAAAACAGTAAAAAATTTCCTACTCTATTCTAGCACGCCAACGACTTATTAAAGCACTCAAATGACGTCATTTGGGTGCTTAAATGGACTTATTTTAAACGAGAAATAGAAAAAGAAAATTTAAATAAATTTTAATTTAGTTAATAAATAATAAGTATAAGTTTCTTAATTAAAATAATCTTAAATTACATTACAAATATATACCAACTTAAAATATTATTAATTAATTTACAAAATACACACTAAAAATGACGTTAAGTTAAATAATTCGTCCAGAGAAGAAGAAATAGGCACAGTTGCCAGAACGCTGGCTACGTTACCTCTCTGAATGGCAATACTAATTCGTTGTTTTAAGTATGTTCTCGCCTGAGGAATACCTGTGACGTCAATAATAAGTTTTCCCAAAACATCCAACAACGATAGAGCGCTCATTTTCCAAGGACCAAAGGTTTTAACAGCAAAGCCAAAGAAAATATAGTGATCTGCTAACGAACTATATTTTCTTCTTTTAAGATTTTCTGCTTTGTTTGCAGCAGATCTAACAGATATGGCCGACTCAGGTAAATGTGAAGGTGCAAGCGTATCTGTACAGGTGACATCCCAAACAAGGAATTTGCATTCCTTCCAGGGAATAATGGTGATTCCATCTGAACGTTTTTCGTCATCTCTCAGAACCCCGTTGGGTTCAAGTAAACAACGGATGTTGGCAAATGAGAAAGCACGTTTTAAGATGTAGTCAATGCAGTTGTGTCTTGGGATTCTTCCTGCACTTTTTATGCAAGACAGTCCATGATGACTGTACGTGTCTACTGAAGAACCACAATTACATATATGAGGATGACAAATACTGATGCCTAATCTTAGAGAAACAGCAATTTGTAAAGTATTTTTTCAAACAAAATGCCTAATTTAGAAGAAGGTAACGATTCAAGCCAAGATCCAGATGCGGATTCAGACACTGCTAATAAAATAGCCTTTTGAGTAACATTTGAGGAAGACAATAGCTTTTGAAAGTTATTTTCAATAATTGGCAAATCCCAATTTCGTTGAATGGATGGAGATGTCGAGGGTAAAGACGAAGAATTAGATATTATTTTCCATTCTCCAATGGCTTCACTGGTGTAAGATGTCTCGAAGTTGGAAAAACGAGAAGGTAGCATAGACTTAATGAGTCGAGAATTAGCAAGATAGAAAATAAGAAGGCTGGAGATGAAATATTTGCAACAGATCGAATACCTAGACCACCAAAACGGACAGGTAACTTGGTTTGGTCCCATTACCTGTTTGTAAATTTTATGTTCAAAATTTTTTCCAGAATCGAATAGATATTATTATCCAATTCTTGACATAAATTTTTAAATTTCCAAACAGGGCAGCATCTAAGGAGGTAGATTAAATTTGGCACCCAAAAACAATGACGAGCAAAAAGATACTGATGTGCGGGCTAACTTTATAAAGGTTTGTGGAAAGTAAAGAAAATGTCTCCAATTTTTTAGAAAAAGAAACAGGGATTGCCTCATCAACAATGGGACAACCGAGTAGAACTAAATTTGCAATATTACAAATATGTATTCCTGGGGTTAAGGATTCAAATCTATCCAATAATATAGACCTCTGAATTTGGCAAATGTTATCGAAAAAGTAAAGTTCCCATTTATTAGAGTTGAGAACTAAACCAATTTCTTTAAACTCTGAAATTATGACTTCTAAGTCATGTAAAACATCCGATGCTTTACCTCCTAAAGTACCATCATCCAAATACCAAATATTTAATTCTGAAGTTAGCTCTTTAATAAATCGATGAATAGAGAGACTGAAAATGGCTGGTCCTAATGGATCATCTTGTTGACATCCTACCAAAGATTCAATCACGTTGCTATTATAGAATAAATGTGATTGAAAAGCGCAACATTGCCAGAGGTTTGGGTAAAGATCTGAGATGACATCCTTGCCGATAGAAAGGAGTGAGTCTCTTTCGACATAATTAAAAGCATTTTTGACGTTAATTTTAAGAATTACATCAGCATCAGATTGGTTTTTAATATACGATCTAATTGACTGAACTGCTGCCTCACAACCACCTTTTATTCCAAATCCTAATTGGATAGGACAAAAAGGGTAGATAACGTATCTTTTACATGGAGACTACATAATTTGGAAATATTTGTATTGTATTGAATTATTTGTTCTGAGTTTCGCACAGGTGGGTAACCTGTACCTGTACGTGTACAGGGAGATAGAAATATTTGCATTTTTTGCACATTTCGTCTGTATTTTCCGAGAATGATTACCAATACTTATACTTATTACTCTCTGTTGTAGCAGGTAAATAGCACATCTGTTTTACAAAAATTATTTGGCTCATTCGTAATATGTTTCTTACAACTCTCGCTGTGTAATATGCTATAATGACAGTATTTATTTATAATAAACAATAAAGATGGCCTGCGCTATTTTAACTTTTGAAGGACGTAAGACAAAGAACTTGAACAACCAAATTAAATTGTGTACCGAATTTATCACTCATTTTCTTGGCAAATCCTTGTGTAATTTGGTGTAATTTAATGCGACCAAGCGCCACGCTTTTGCTATTTACCTTTCGGCGTTAATTAACACTTTTTTAATAATTGTGATGGATCGGATTTTTTTCCAAAAAGTGAGTGCATTCCGTAATTTATCACACCAATCCAGTGTTGACGTTGACGCTGCATATTTACGCCTAGCTCTCAGCAAAAATTCTCGCGCGATTTTCCCCTTTTTTCCGAGAAGCGAGAAAATTCGGGAGATGACATGCAGAAGTTGCGCTCTCTTTCAATCCTTCCGCAATTAATCACGAATTTCTGAATTTAAACAACAGCTGCTCGCCGAGATCTTGCCGTTTTTACGAGGTAAATTCATGAAGTCAGACGAAACCGTTTCCGGCCTAATTAGTTATAGGCCGCGCGCCACTTTGGGGGAAAATTCGGGCAGCGCTTGTAACGCTTAATTAAGAAAACTTTCAGGTTACTTTCATGTTCACTTGAGGTTACCGTAAACTTGATGCGAGTTAGGGAAACCTTAAAGTTGCCCCTAATGTGGACGAGCTTTCAATTTAGCGTGCCGACACCGAGAAAATAATTCACTTACCGGGCCGTTTGGCTCGACAAAAAATAAATTCTTCGGCCGGGAATAAACATTAAAATTTGCGCTCGATTGAAATGTTTCTTTGAGTGCTTTCGAATGCTAACTGGGTTATTGAAGTGCTGAAAGGATGTTGTATTCTTAATGTTATAATAAAGCTCGCAGCTACCAGGAATTCACATTATTCCGAATTTGTAAGCAACTTTTTGCACGAAAACGACTAAAAACATTAATTGTTTTATTTCTTTTGCAAGTTATAAATATTGATAAATGCAGATTTCTTCGTCGCACAACTGCAATCAAACATTGATTATCTGCAGCAATTAAAAAACTGATTATTATTCAACGGAATGGCGAATATTTTATTTCTTTATCGTTTTGATGAGCGAACAAAACTCGAAACTTCATCTGCGTTAGAGTGTTTAGTCAGTAGATAAAATTGTTGGGTAAATAGCGACTCCCCGGAGCCTCTAAATATTTGATTGGTCATAACCCAAAAACATAAAGATATGTGGAATAAAAGTAAAAATTTTAGAACTTATTGATATCCATAACTTTCGCCATAAAGAATTTCTTGCGGCTCTGGAACTAAGAGCTTTTTCTACTTCTCTTGAAATGAAAATTTAATCGTTCACTTTATCCACAAAAAAACTCAGATTTTAATACGTTTCTAATTCGAAACAAGTTTTCGTGTACATAGCAGCTGTGTCGGAAATAATTGATACGTTCTGCATAAAAAATTAACAAAGTTAAGTTGGTCAGTATCAACACAAGTTCGTCTACAGGATGTCTAGAGGATATCTTCGCCAGATGTTAAAATATCTATAGGATGTCTAATGTCGAGCGGCGATATACTTTAGCCATCCACTAGACATCCATTTGTCACAAACTCGGACATCCAGGGTATATCCCGATTGGACTTCTATTAGATATACATTTTGGCTATCCAGAAGATATCCGTATTTACAGTTATTCGTTATCTAATCGATATCTTTAGATATTAAATTTTTCTGTACAGTGGATATTCATTAAAATGTTTCTTCATTATCTTGAGGATTTCTAGGATTTTTTTAAAATTTATTTTAAGAAAAATTAAACAATGTATCAAATTAATTAATTTTATTTGTTCCAATAATAATTATCTTATATACACATTTTACACAGTATACAGATTAATATTTAGACAATCTCATAATGTTTTATTAATTTTCTGTTTTAAACGCTCTGTGGCGTTTTTCAGAAAATTCAAATTACAAGGGACCCTGAAAATAAAATTTAAAAATGATTTCATTAATTTATTAATTTTTATTTAAGAACAACATTCGGATAATAACCCTTGCTATTTTCCTCTCAGTTGCATTGTTTCAAAATACATCGTTCATTAGTTCTTGTAATGAAATCACCGAGTTCATTTCCCACAATTATTGATATTTCAATTTTCTGAAAATAAAAATATATTTTAGTTCTTAATATATATTATTTGAGATTTAATTAATGCTTCGATGAAGAGTACACCATCCACGATCGAAATGTGTAAAACTAAATCTTTCGGTACCTCACTTTATCGCAAACTTGAAAACCAACAAACAGGCAAATATTTCTAGCTGGTTCGAAGCATTTTTGTGAAACAGATGAGCTATTTACCTGCTACAACGAAGAGTACAGGGGATCTATTGGAAGTCATTCTCGGAAAATACAGACGAAATGTGCAAAAAATGCAAATATTGCTATCTCCCTGTACAGGTACAGGTAGAGGTCACCCACCTGTATGAAACTCAGAACAAAGAATTCAGTACAATACAAATATTTAAGAAATTTTTAAAGAATGCCACAATATAATTGCTTATTATTTATTAACTAAATTTAAAATTTATTTAAACTTTGTTTAACGAATTACGCTTTATAAACTCTTATGGAATAAGTACATTTTATTACTTTACAAAAAAATTGGTAAAAATTCTTTAATGTTAATTTATTAATATTTAAAATGATATTACCCACTGGAACGTGTTTATTCGAATCAGCAATCTCAGGAAAACCAATATTTTCATTATTGTACTAATACCATAACCAACATTATTACTTACATAATATTTAAATCGTTCCACAACATTTTTTTTAAAATTTGATATCAACGACACGTGTTAAAATCTGCAAACATCGAACTGCACAAACACATTTAAAAAATGCTTGGTCGTATTCAGTGTCAAGATGACCACACTATTTTTTAATTTGTGCTTAAAATGGAACAATTTAAATATATCATAATATTACAATTATTACATTCCATTTAAAAAGCTGACTTCCGGTCTAAGTAGGCCACTTCCGGTGGGAAGCGGAATTTGAAAATATTTCCAATCGAACAGGCATGGTCGATATACCACTAAGTAGCCTAGAATTTTCAATTTCCCTCAATATTCTAGATTTTAAAAGGAGTGGTTATGGACATCTGGTATAATTGACAGAAAACTTTTCTCCGCAATATAAATTGACCTCATAAGAATCAATAGACTAAAAGCATTAAAAGACTCAGCTCTATATTTTTCAAGTATGTTGTCGTTTAAGAAAGCGATGAGATTAATTTATAGAATCGTTTACTTTTATAGATGTAACGCCATGCAGCAAAACAATTTTATAGCTGTACCAAAAAGCTTACAAAACTATTATACAGCTTTTATAAAATTGCTTTTTAAGAATGTTCTTGTTGTTTTATAAACGCTGTATAAACGTTTTTCTACGCCCATACTTGAATCTATTTACAAAAATAGTGTATGCAACTCACATTTAATGGCTATTATTAAATGCTCATTGCATAATATACTAATTACAAACAGAAAATTATTTACCAAAATAATATTAACAGTTACAGTGTTTAGCTTTATTGTCGCAAATCGTTTGAAGCTGCTGTTATGGCCGTGATGAAACGAAAATTAAATACATCAAGACCATCTGCTCTTTTAAAATTACCAAGACAGTACAGCTGCAATTAAACTTATCTCGGCGAAATTCACTTCCAGATTTTCACAAAGTTTATCTTCCCAAAGGAATCGCTTTCAAGCACTTACTTAACCGCGAAAACACTGCCAGCGCAGGTTAAGGGTTTGATTGGAATTTTCCGAGCATCAGAACAAAATGTTGCTTCATAACGGTCAATTGATTTCCGTTGCGGCGGACCTACCGCAAACAGGACAAAATCGCGCAGTCGATCAAAACTGTAATCCTCAGCGAGGGCTGACAAGCGGAAACTAAATACCGGATAACGTGCGTCCAAAGGAAGTAGAAAATTGTTTATTGTGCGCGCCGCGTTTTGTCAAAGCGGCGCAATAAACATTTACCCCTTCGCTCGAGTCTCCTTTTTGCCGAGCTTCCCCTAATTGCCCTCTTTAATTTCGACCCTTTTTGATCTTCGCCCGTTTCTTTTGTTGTTGAGATCGCAATTATCGGTCGCGACAATTAGCGATACGGGCGTTGAAAAGTTGACGTTTTCCGAGCGGGTGGTTCGAAATTATTGCCTGAATGCCTCGGAGGTACGTCGGGACGTAATAAGTAATTTCGGTCGGTATGTAAAATTACATTTCACATTTCTGTTGAAATGAAGGCGTCGCAGCTTTTTAAAGTCTGAAGTTTGCTTTGAGATACTGCCTGAAAAGGTTGCAGTGTCTGAAATTGCTGCAAAAAGTACTTTGACGAGTGTTTGCCTGGAGATGAGAATAAAAATTGAAAAATAACGCAAGCAATGCAAAGGGAAAGGGGCGTTTTAATTTTCTCGCTCTAATTAATTGTATAAAAGCCAATTCATCACCGATTTTGCACCATTTCCATTCCTTGTTGGTATTAAAATCGGTTGTTTGTAAGTACCCAAGTAACAATTTGATGTTTTATAAAAGTCGAGAGAACCTTTACACAGCAAATCTTATAAAACAATATTTGTGATAAGAACGTTTCGCGAACAGTCTTACAGCAGCTATAAAGCAAAAATGGGCGCAATTCAGTTTTTCAACACTGTTATAAAGCCTGTTGAATTCTATTACGCGACAGTTATGTAATAGTATAATATGCAATGAGCATTTAATGATAGCTATCAAATGTGAGCTGCATACACTATTTTTTCGACGACCAGTCATAATTTTAAAAAACAAGCGCTTTATTTTCAAAATGTATTAAATGTATTAATTTTGTAAAACAAACACAGTTCTATAATGTAACAAGTCAAAAATTCAAGTTTTAAAATAATCGCATTTTAAAAAAAATAGTTTTCTTGATTTTACTTTAACTTTTTTGTGCTAAGGAATTTACGGATAATAATTGGCATTATGATTTATTTATTTATTTATTTATTTATTTATTTATCATTTATGATTGCCTTAATAACACTTACATTTCTGAAAATTTACAAAAACAAATTGAGTTGTTACACTATTGAACTTTACACAAAATTTCGTTTTGTGGGTCATCTACAAACGAATTTTGAAAATTGACTTGTAACTCTATTGAATTGAATAAAATTCACGTTTTCCTTTTGAATGATGTGCTTAACACAAAAATGAGTTTTTTTAGTTGTTACAACATAGAACTGAGGTATCGATATCTGAAAATTAATTAATTAACAAAAAAAGGAAATTTCACAATTATTCTTTTTGATTTATAGTTATATTATGGTGCAATTATTAAAATGCAGCTGCGGCATTTTTGTATTAATATTGGTGGATGTTATTGTTGATGTTGATGCAGCAATATTTAGTAAATTGTTGGTTTGGCTGCATTCAATTGAATTCAAAATTTGATCGGCTACGTTGATTTTATTTTGAATTGATTCGTCAGTATAACTTTCGACCATTGCCTTGGATTTCCACCCACCGTGACATTTGAGTGAGGTAATATCACCAGCAGCATCAACCAATATTGTAGCAGGATTACGACGAAAACAGTGTCCTGTATATAAATTGGGATCCTGAAGATTTAAGTAAGCGGCAATTTCTTTTCCCTTGTTCCCAAATTTATTTATTCCTACGTTTTGTATGGTGCATTTTCCGTTTATGTGATTAATAAAAAAGGATGGGGTAATACAATTTTTTGAATGAAGATTCATGTACTGCTTGCATATTTCATAATACTTTCCCGTTACTGTAAATTTTTGTGTAGTTTTTGTTTTTGTATCTTTAATTGTCATTAAAAGGTTGATGTAAAATCATTAGCATCTTTAAATTCCAATTTGTGTAGCTCGTGCCTTCTACAAGTTCCTATAATACCAAAGATACATGCCACCTATGAAAAAACAGTTTTTCATATAGTATACTATATTATACAGGTAGCCCTCGATTTTCGCCGGCTCAATTTACGCCGATTCACAATAACGCCGCTGTGGAATTCACCAAGTACATAATTGGGTAATTCACCGATTCTTCCTATGTTAGACTGATTTTCGTTTCAGTGGTGGGCCGCGACGATGTGGATTATTTTTTCCAAAAAATGTAATGATCCGAAACTCTGAAATTTCATTTGTTTTTCTTAATATTTTTTAATAAAAACATTTCACTTCATTTTATCTTAAAATACATTTTAAAAATTAAATTTATGATACACCTATCCCCCGATTTACACAATACTTTTTTACACCATTTCGTTTTTACACGGTTTTTAAAATAAAGAATTCAAAATAAAATGGTAAAAATAAATATTTCAGATGAGTACATATTTCTACAATCATTTTTTTAACTCCGTTCACTTGGTTATACATATTGGTGATTCCCCGTTTTGTATGCACAATAAAACTTCCTACGTATTGTTGTAAATTACTGCAGTAAATTTGTGCCAGTAGAAAAGTGTACATCATTGAGTTTTTACTAATCAGAATTTTTTAAACTTCATATTTACTGGTTAGCGATAAACAATTATTTTTAAACCATAGCAGTTTTTAATAGAGCATGAAGAGACCTTTGAAATGAGGTATCACAACCCCCTACTTCCTATTTAAATATTTGGGGGTAAAAACTGTCACTCGAAGGGAGTTGAGGTTAGGGATGAAATTTTTGCTTTGCAGGATATCATGTCATAAACGGGATTTTTTTATAAATATGCACAATAATTGAGATACTGAATTTATTCCATTTGAGTGGTTCGCGCTGTATATTTGTTATCTTAGGAATGAACTGTTATTTTAATTTTTTTAAATATCTTATTAAAAAAAATTACGTTAAATAAATGACGTTGTTTTCGATTTACACGGTTTTGCCTATAAAAATTCGAAATTTCGTTTTACACGGTTTTTTGAGGAACCAATCTTCCGTGTGAATCGGGGGATAGGTGTATATGTATTTTGCATTGTACTGTATTAATAAATAAAATGATTTGCTTCTTTTTCACTTATGTAGAACCTAACCCTATACATCACTGTAAATGTGAACTGTCAAAATTGATCAATTTTAGATCCGCCCATCTTCATGGCAATACTTGATATTGACCGAATATTAGTAATGTTGTATTTCCATTGGTTATAAATTTGTAACTTAATGAAAATTTTGTATCGTAATGGGTATCATTAAGGTACGACTTGTAACTATCTAATAAATCGATTAAAGTATGGGCGTAGAAAATAGTTATTTACTACACAAGTTGCGTTGCGTAACGCTCGAGTGCTGTACAATGTTTAATCCAAAGTTTCTTAAAAAAAATTACAAAGTTTGTTTCAAATCACAGTCTGTTTTTGAGGTTGAGTCGACCTTATCCTGACGACAAGATAGAGTTACGGTAATCAAAAATCCACTACAAAAGAGTCCCCATTTTAAATACATCCAATTTCGCTACATTCCCAAATCGTTGAGATTAACTAAACAAACAAAAAAAAAAAAAAAAACGAAAAGCGGTTCCAAACTTTGATCATTAATTTTAATGAAAAGTTTATGTTTTGAGTGGGTTTATCAAATTTTCAGGGTAAATTTAACAGCACAAAGCGACAAAAAGTTTTTCCGCGCCACACAAACTCCAACCAATTATTATTCAAAAAGCGAGTTCGTTATTCACACCTACGATTTTCGATTCGGTTTCAGGAACTGGGAAACTGAGAAATTGCCAAGTAAACTCAACGAAAGGAAACCATTTCTTGGCAAAAAGTGGAAAAACTTTTTTCTAACTTCAACCGAAAATTGATTATAATTTTCAATCAAATTGTAACGCAGTTTGTTTTAAATAAGTCAGCTCCAAATTTAAGGAAATAATGATTCGAAAACTTTGGAATATGAAAGTTGGCACTATTTTTCAAGGTACGGGACAATAAGTGAAACAAAAGTTGTTGTTATAACCAAGCTGTATAAGTTTTGCTCCAATATTTTTTTTCGTATCGCAAACGGTTTTTAAGTTACAACAAATTTAGTGTCTAAATTCGTTGCGATAATTTATTCGTGCAAAATTTATTAGCGAAAATGGTTCCCCCGAGTAAATATAAAAAGGGCCTTAGGTGCAGTTGAGGTGAAGTCGCGACCACGCGTGGTTAGTACTTCGGCGACCCACTTTTAACGAATTACATTACACAGGCAGCCCCAAAGGTGGTTAACTTTATAAAAGTTTCCCCGAACATCGATGAATATCAAATGGAACCACATCTGTCTCGGCTAATTCCGTTGTACACATGAAATTCCATTTCCGTTTGTAAAACACGTTTTTGCCGACTGGAAGAAAAACGTTATTACCATCAGATCTGCAGCTTTGATGTGTGCGAACGCGGCGAGCCAAGAAGCAAAAAATTCAATCCCGGGTTTAAAAGCGATCCCTGCTTCTTTCCAGTTTATTTGAGTATGATAACCTGGAATCCCACCCTACATCCGATGGCACGAATTTCCGCAGACTGCGGGCACACCCTATGGATGTCCCTGTCCACCGCAAGCGCTTATGAATAATATGAATCTCGATAAGGAATGCTTTCTATTGACCGTCAATTAAGTTAGTTTTTTTTTCTGGCGTGATCGAGAAAACTCGGGCAAATCCGTTTTCCGGAGACTGAAATGGCACATTTAATCCCAAAGGATTAATTAAATCTAATCCTTGATTAAAGTGATATAATAAATTTAATCCCTGATTAGTGATGCAATAAATGTAATCCTTGATTAGAGTGATATAATAAATTTAATCCCTGATTAGAGCGATGTAATAAATGTAGTCCTTGATTAGAGTGATATAATAAATATAATCTCTAATTAAAGTGATATAATAAATGTAATCATAGATTGGAGTGCTTTAACAAAAATGTAATCGCTGATTAGGGTGATATAATGAATGTCATCCCTGATTAGAGTGATACCATAAATGTAGTCCTAGATTGGAGTGATTTTATAAAAATGTAATCCCTAATTAGAGTGATAAAATAAATGTAATCCCTGATTAGAGTGACACAATAAATTTAATCCCTGATTAGAGCGATGTAGTAAATGTAGACCTTGATTAGAGTGATATAATAAATTTAATTCCTGATTAGAGTGATACAATAAATGTAATCATAGATTGGAGTGATTTAACTAAATATGCAATCCCTGATTAGGGTGATATAATAAATATCATCCCTGATTAGAGGGATACGATAAATGTAGTCCTTGGTTGGAGTGATTTTATAAAGATGTAATCCCTAATTAGAGTGATATAATAAATGTAATCCCTGATTAGAGTGACACAATAAATTTAATCCCTGATTAGAGCGATGTAGGAAATGTAGTCCTTGATTAGAGTGATATAATAAATTTAATCCCTGATTAGAGTGATACAATAAATGTAATCATAGATTGGAGTGATTTAACAAAAAATGCAATCCTTGATTAGGGTGATATAATAAATATCATCCCTGATTAGAGGGATACAATAAATGTTGTCTTTGATTGGGGTGATTTTATAAAAATGTAATCCCTAATTAGAGTGATATAATAAATTTAATCCCTGATTCGAGTGATGTAATGTAATCCCTGATTAGATTGATGCAATAAATTTAATCCCGGATTTGAGTGATGTAGGAAATGTAGTCCTTGATTAGAGTGATATAATAAATTTAATCTCTGATTAGAGTGATACAATAAATGTAATCATAGATTGGAGTGATTTAACAAAAAATGCAATCCTTGATTAGGGTGATATAATAAATATCATCCCTGATTAGAGGGATACAATAACTGTTGTCTTTGATTGGGGTGATTTTATAAAAATGTAATCCCTAATTAGAGTGATATAATAAATTTAATCCCTGATTCGAGTGATGTAATGTAATCCCTGATTAGATTGATGCAATAAATTTAATCCCGGATTTGAGTGATGTAGGAAATGTAGTCCTTGATTAGAGTGATATAATAAATTTAATCCCTGATTAGAGCGATATAATAAGTGTAATCATAGATTGGAGTGATTTAACAAAAATGCAACCCCTGGTTAGGGTGATATAATAAATATCATCCCTGATTAGAGGGATACAATAAATGTAGTATTTAAGTGAAGTGATTTTATAAATATGTAATCCCAAATTAGAGTGATGTAATAAATTGAATCCCTGATTAGAGTGATGTAATGTAATCCCTGATTAGATTGATGCAATAAATTTAATCCCCTATTAGAGTGATGTTGGAAATGTAGTCCTTGATTAGAGTGATATAATAAATTTAATCCTTGATTAGAGTGATACAATAAATGTAATCATAGATTGGAGTGATTTAACAAAAAATGCAATCCCTGATTAGGGTGATATAATAAATATCATCCCTGATTAGAGTGATACAATAAATGTATTCTTTGATTGGAGTGATTTTATAACAATGTGATCCCTAATTAGAGTGATATAATAAATTTAATCCCTGATTAGAGTGATACAATAAATGTAATCATAGATTGGAGTGTTTTAACGAAAAATGCAATCGCTGATTAGAGTGATATAATAAATATCATCCCTGATTAGAGTGATACAATAAATGTAGTCCTTGATTGGAGTGATTTTATAAAAATGTAATCCCTAATTAGAGTGATATAATAAATTTAATCCCTGATTCGACTGATGTAATGTAATCCCTGATTAGATTGATACAATAAATTTAATCCCTAGATTAGAGTGATGTAATAAATGTAATCGTTGATTAGAGTGATATAATACATTTAATCCCTGATTAGAGTGATATAATGAATTTAATCCCTTATTACAACATGAATCCGTTAAGGAACGCTTTCTATGGAAGGCCGATGAACTTGGTTCTTTTTTCTGGGCAATCCATTTTTGCAACTGGCGTGATGGAGGTATCCTCGAGCGAATTTGTTCAATTTTGCCGGGAATTACCGCCTCTAGTGGCCCGCAGCTGCATTTTCGATGAGATCGGAGCCGCGCTAAATCTTCGCTTCAAAGAGGGCCGATTTTAATATTCAGACGACTCCGCGTTCCGAAACGGCATTCGACATAAAAACGTTAATTAAGAGCGAGTCCACGTGATATTTTAAAAGCTGCGACGAAATGGTAAATTATAAATGGAAATGAAAACCTCGTGATTACTGTTTCAGATGGCGTACCGACGCTTTACGAGAGTTTAATGCGGTTTTATGACTTCGATAGTAGTTCATGTCTTATTTGTACGCAACGTTGTACAAACACATAAAGTTGCATTATTTCAAAGTATCATAACACACCGAGTCGGTGGCGGATTGTTGATTACCTACCTCAAATTGCGAATTTATGGCTTCATTATTGACTGCAACGATTCTGGATTAAACTGAGAGAGCACTACCAACCGCGGAAATATGGAGTGGTCGTCAATTTACATAAACTACAACTTTTCCCTTTTAGAAATTATCAATTCAGAAAATATTTATTTTATTTCGGATAAGTTATTTGTATTTCAGAAAACGTAAAGTTGTAATTCAAAATTTTAGTTCAGAAAGCATCAATTGTATTTCGGAAATGTCAGAAAATGTCAATTTTAATTCAGGAAGCGTCATTGTAATTCAGAAAGTATCAATGGTAATTCAGAAACCTCAGAATAATCAATTGTATTCCTGAGTTAAAATACAATAACTCTGAAGTACAATTATTGATGCTTTCTGAACTACAACTGATACTTTCGAGACTATAATTGATGATTTTTAAATTATAATTGATTCTCTCTGAACTACAATTGATTCTATCTAAATTACAATTGATCCTTTCTAGACTACAATTTATCCTTTCCAAATTTAACTAATACTATATGATTATTTCTGAACTACAATTAATGCTTTCTCAATTACAATATACTTTATGAATTACAACTGATCAGTTATAAACTACAATTGATGTTTTCTGAATGACAATGGAATCTTTCTGAATTACAGTTGTTGCTTTCTGAACTACAATTGATTCTTTCTGAACTACAATACTGAATTACAATTTAGACCTTTTCTAACTAAAATTGAATATCTCTGAATTGCAATTGATTCTTTCTAAACTATAATTGATGCTTTTTGAACTACAATACTAAATTACAATTAACACCTTTTTAAACTAAAATTGAAGCTATCTGATCTACAATTGATTCTTTCTAAATTACAATTGATGATTTCTAAACTACAATTTATACTTTTCGAATTTAATTAACACTATGTGAATTACAAATGATCATTTCTGAACTACAACTAATGCTTTCTGAATTACAATATACTTTTTGAACTACAATTGATCATTTATAAACTGCAAGTGATGCTTTCTGAATGACAATTCTGAATTACAATTTAGACCTTTTTAAATTAAAATTAAATATCTCTGAATTACAAATGATTCTTTCTAAATTATAATTCATGCTTTCTAAGCTACAATTGATGTTTCTTGAATTACTGTTAGTACTTTTTGAATAACAATTGATGTTTTTTATATTACAATTGAAAAGGTGTTTTTAAGTTAGTTTTAAGCTTGTTTTTAGAACTATCACAGCTCATTTCAGTAACTGCAAAATTAGTTTGTAGTTTTTAGAACTCTGAAACTAGTTCTGCAACTGCAGTTCTCTACGAGAACAGCTTATAGTAATAAAGCCCTTCAATAACAGTCTATTTAACGCCGATTGTAAGTTTAATTAAATTAATTTTCTAGCATTTAAGTTTTAGAAAATTATTTATTTATTCCCAAAATAACGATTATGATTCCATTGAATTTCATTAAACAAACGTGACGTTTGACTTGGAACATTAATGCAGATAAATAAGAAATGAAAAGTGAAAACGCGTTGTCAAAACAATTTTGATCATTTGCGGCCTTCAGAAGTCGACCTTTTGTAATTTACAGAGTAGGGGTGGGTGGGGCAGGTTCTTACATGGGGCAAGTTGTTACATTGCACATACCATCTGTAACCTTCCATGCCAACATTTAATATTATAATACAAGAAACGGAAAGCCGTTATCCAACTATTGCTGAAATCTTGTAGTGCTATCTAACGTACAAACCAAGATATCAACATAAATGTGTTTCATCCCATGGAAAGTTTTTTCATTCATACGTTACAACTTTTGTTTTACCAACAAAACGGTAAGTCATCTGATTAAACTGATTATATTCTCTTATACGCATGTTAATTAGTAACAATGATGTGGAATATTTTTGATGTAACACTAACGGTTTTCCTAAAAATGAAATTTATCCTATCAATTGCACGTGGGGGCACATTGTTACATTTCTTGTGAGGCACATTGTTACAACCTGCCTCATGTAAAATATGGTGAAAACATATAAAAGAAAAACTACTTGAGGTGAGACACCAATTGCAGCATTTCAGCAAGATGCTAATGCCATTTCCCAAAAGAAAATTTCTTTAAGACCTGCTGCTGATAAATTCGGAATTAGCTTGATGACCATTTATCGTTACCTAAAAAAAATACGGTTGGAACCAGCAAATCCTCAATATGTTGGATATGCCAAACCATCTAAAATTTTTATTCTAGAACAAGAGGAGGAGTTGCCCAAATATGTATTATTATGGACTAACTACAAAAGAAGCCCACGAAAGGGAAAATCGAAGGACTAAAATAAAAGGCAACGGCCCTGTTATAAGAAATCTAAGTGGAAATAACAGCAAGGGCAAAAAGAAAATGATTTAAAAAAATAATAAAACATATTCTGAAGAGTCGGATGAGTCCGAAGATAATGAAATTTGCCTTATCTGTTTGATACCGTTCTTACAAAGTAAAGACAAAAATTGGATCCAATGTACAGCGTGCAAGAGATGGGCACACGTGACATGTGGTATCGACGATGACTTTTACGTATATATAAACTGTACCTACATCTGATGAGGATTGACTGTGTTCTGCTCCTTCCTTATAATTTTTCATGTATGTAACAACTTACCCCACGTACTGTAACAACTTACCCCTTGAAGGGGCACATTGATACAGTCTGCATTATTTAGTTAATAAATTCGTAAGATTTTTTTTGTTTATTACTGGAGGTAATTATAATTTAATACCTCGAGTTAAATGTATACTGTTTATAGCCATATATTTAGAATTCTTACCGAGCTAATAATTTGGAAGGAAAAAAATTCATTGTCAAAAATGTAACAACCTGCCCCACCTTCCCCTACGGGTCGGCCACCATTTAAAGAGACCGACAAGTTGAAAGCTCGGGCGGGAAGCTCGCGTTGAGACCTCTCGTTAAGCACAAAGCCAAGCTTCAACTTTTTAATCAAATTAATGTGTCAGGTAACAAACAAAAAGAGAGAAAAACGCCGGGCTTACAGCAATTACATCCCGCGAAATGAAAATTAAAGCGTCCTCGTTTCGTCGATATTCATTTTTATTCATTTAATGCGTGTGTGCGGCTCGTTTCGCCCAAGTGTCGCAACATTGAATAGAGGGGCGGCGGGCGCGGGCGACGCCGGCATCCTGGTCGTTGTGCGACGCCGATAAATCTACTTTTAAGGAACGACTTGAATATACGGTGCACACACAGACTTTCCGCCGAAATTTATTAGACTTAAAATGTCCCAAAATGTTAAGGGGAGGCGTCTTCGGAGCATCCGCAGAAGAATGCCAGAACATGTAACTTAAAGTGCTATAAGAAGGGCGATAACGACGAGTCTAATAACGGTTGTTAGCGTGTTTCTCTTTCGTAACCTGTCGAGACAACGTTTCATTCCGATCGCGATTCGATTTAAAATTATGTGATTACGCCCGAGTCAACCTATCCCGACATTATCACAATTTCAATTTTGAATATAAAGTTATATTAAAGTATTGTTCGATTTAGGTGCATTTGCTTGACGATAACATAAAATAACATAACATAACATAAGTAATAACTAGAATAAATAAAATAACTCATTAAGAGAAGAAGAAAGCGGGGCTGTACCAAGAACACTAGCAACGTTGCCTCTCTGTATAGCCAAACTTATTCGTTGCTTCAAATATGTTTTGGCTTGAGGAATTCCCGTTGTTTGAACAATACGCCCCTCCAAATCTTCAAGGAGAGAAAGGACATCAGCACTGCAAGGACCCAAAGTTTCCACAGCGAAGCCGACGACAAAATAATCATCAGAAATTGACTTATATATTTTTTTCTTAAAGGAGCACATTACACAAAAAACTTTTTTTTTACAATTATTATTTAATGTTAAATTATTGTAGTCAGAACTATTAAAAACTAATTGGTAAAACTCCAATGTAAAAAAAAATTGTTTTAGAAGATATCGTCGGGTTACTGCAAGAACCAGATAACTCCATTCTATGCATGCATTAGTTTAGTGGGTCTCTAGGCTTCAAAATTGTCATTGAATGCACAGTCAAAACAAGACAAGTGTTCGAAAGTGTGAAACATAGCACGTTTAACATTTTCGAACACTTGTTTTGTTTTGACTGTGCATTCAATGACAATTTTGAAGCCTAGAGACCCACTAAACTAATGCATGCATAAAATGGAGTTATCTGGTTCTTGCAGTAACCCGACGATATTAAGACATTTAGAATTGCTTGTGACGTCACTGAGCCGAGCTCACCGAAGCTCCGTATCTCTCACGTGCAAAAGTTACTCGCTTCGCACAACGATCCATCTACCTAAAAATTATATTTTTAATGCTTAATTTATATGACTGTGTGAATGGTTTTGACAAAGACGATAAAAGAATCGGAATTTCAATACGGTGTTTAGTTTTTTTTTAAAATATTAAATAAGAACAGCGCCCCGACTGTGCGTTCCGTTCCTATTTTATCTAATTGTGCGTAAAGTTCGGCTAAAGATATTCTAAATTTATGACTGTGCCATTTACAATACTATAAGTGATCCGTCCATAAAAGCAACGAGGTTTGTTGCGCCCTGCAGTGAACCCTCATTATCATCAGTAAAAGTTGATTGCGATTTAAAGTCGTAAATGCAGAATAACTCAGAGTTATTTGCAACAGCAGCCACAAGAACATCGCCGACCAGTTTTTGGATACAGTGAACCAACGGGACATCGTTTTCCTAATAGAGAAAAATCGCCAAAACGATTAGCATTATGGTCAGAATTTTGTAAAAGGCAATCATTTCAACCAGGACAAAATGCAAGAATTTGCAATAAACATTTTTTAGAAAGTGATTTAGACTAATCGTTTGTTCTAAGAAAAAATGTTCTACCAAATTCAAAAGAACCTTGTTTAAAAAAAAGTGCTGTACCATCAGTACATATTAACCTATTGGCTCAAAAAAAAAACATATGAATTGGGTCACATTTTTCGAAAGCTACAGGAAGTTGGGTTTATGACGTGATATATTTAAAACATCTTTGTCAATAACCAATTTTTCAAACAAATTATTTTGTGTAATGCATGTATTATTACCAATTAAATGTTTTATATTATCATATTCTTGACAACATATAGACCCTTCATCTGTTGGCATAGCTACACATTTTCCACATTTACACCAATTACAAATTTCACTTCGATTTTCGTAATTTATGTTTACACTACTAGGTTCAAAAAAAGCATCAACTTCGTCGTCATCTGTGTATTCAGGTTCAAATAAGTAAGGAGTTGTCATAATTAAAAATTAAATTTATAAGTGCAACCAAACAATTTAACAGTAAATACTGACTAATACGGACTAACTGCTATCATCGTGTTTTCTACTAGAATACTATTGCGACCTAAACATTCAAAACATTCAAAACTCCACGATGGTCAGGCGTCTTGAAAATAATTGCTTTATGAGCTCTGTCTGGGCGGTAGAAATAACCTTTAGAAGCGCGTAAAAATGGCACGAATGACTGCTCCGTGTCATCGCATTTATTATATTTAAAAAAAAACTCGACATTATATTAAAATTTTGGTTGCACTATCGTCTTCAGTACAAAAAAAAAAAGTCTAAATACTGGTAACAAAATTTCGAAAACACTGTTTAAAGGTAGATAAATGATCGGGTGAAGCGAGCAATTTTTCCATGTATAAGATAGGGCGCTACGCACAGCTCGGCCCAGTGACGTCACGCGCCGATTTTAAATTTATTGTAACTCATTAAATAACCCGAGTAGAAACAAAATACATATACCATTTTTCTTAAAATTAAACGTACTTTTAAATTAAACCAACTTATTTTTTGTTCAGATTTTATGCCAAGTGTGCAGCAGATCTTGTAGAAAATGAAGAATCAGTCAAATGAGAAGGAACAAGTGTATCCGTACAAGTAAAATCCCAAACTGAAGATTTACCTACTTTCCATGGAATAACTGTAATACCATCTGGACGTTTGCCATCATCCCTCAGAATACCATTAGGTTCAAGGATACAAGGAATGTTGGCAGAAGAGAAAGCACGTTTAACAATGTCATTAATACAGCTGTGACGAGAGAGTCTACCAGCACTTTTAATGCACGATAAACCATGATGACCCAACGAGTCTACAGAAGAACCGCACGAGCAGATATGAGGATGACAGAAATTGATGCCCAATCTAAGTGAAATTTCAATTTATAAAAAGTTTTTTTCTAAAAGAGTGCCTAATTTACAAGATGGAAGAGCTTCAAGCCAAGCTCCAGATTCAAGTTCAGCTAATAAGATAGTTTCTTGTGTGATATTTGAGGAAGATAATAAATTTTGAAATAATTTCTCACAGATAGGTAAGTCCCAATTTCTTTGAATAGAAAGCTCTTTTGGAAGTAAAGACGAATTAGAAATTTCCTTCCAATAATCAACAGCCTCGTTAAGGGATGTAATTTCAAAATTAGAAAAACTGGAAGTTCAGACC
The DNA here is from genome assembly GCA_949768715.1 of Dascillus cervinus. Taxonomy (NCBI): domain Eukaryota; kingdom Metazoa; phylum Arthropoda; class Insecta; order Coleoptera; family Dascillidae; genus Dascillus; species Dascillus cervinus. Next base: position 22,900,269 of record OX458322.1, read on the forward strand.
TTATACCTAATTCACCAAAACGGATTGGTAATTTGGCTCGAGTCCAAGATCTTATTGTAAATTTAATATTCAAAATTTTTTCCAAAGAAGAAATAACAATATTATTCAATTCAAGACACTTATTTTTAAATTTCCAAAAAGGACAACATCTGAGATTATAAGTGAAATTAGGTATCCAAAAACAATGGCGGAGTAAAAATAAACTAATATGAGGATTAATTTTACATGGATTTGAAGAAAGTAAAGAGAATGAATCAATTTTTTTAGAAATGAATGGAGGAATTGCTGCATCGAAAATAGGACAACGAAGAATAAAAAAGTCTTCAACATTACAAATATGAATACAAGGAGCTAATAATTCGAATCTCCCTAAAATTGAAGACTTGTCTAATTCCAAAACATTATTAATGAAGAGAAGTTCGCATTTATTGAAATTAAGAACCAAACCAATTTTCTTAAATTCGGAAATTATCGTTTCTAAGTCTTGTAAGACATCAAAAGCCTTACCATCTAAAGAACCATCATCTAAGTACCAAACATTTAATTCCGAATTCAAATTCTTAATAATTTGATGAATAGATAAACTAAAAATTGCAGGACCGAGAGGGTCACCTTGTTGACAACCTACCGAGGATTCAATACATTTCCATTAAAGAATAAATTTGATTGATAAGCATAACATTGCCAATTCAATTTTTAGATGCATTAGATGCACTAACAACGTTGTCGTTACTATTTAGGGCGTTTTTGTCTGAAATATCTTCCCATTACTTTTAATAAGCTCAAATTCACACTTCTTCAGTAGAATCGATACTTCAACTTTGAGTTGGCGCTTTCATAAAAAATATCGTTAAAATTCGTTGGAATGGTGGAAGATAATATAAAAATATCAATGTCAACGTTCCACTCGAGTTGTAAAGCGCAGAGGTCAGAATCCAAGTTCTGCAAACTGCAGCTTTACATAACTTTATTTTGCAGTTAGCTTATGCTGAACTTTAACTCTTGTCGCTCCATGTCCACCGTTCCTTTGAACCAGAACGTTCAATTAAAATGAAAATAAACAAATTTTGGTTCCAAATCTGCGTTTGGATATTATAAACAAAATTCAGATAAAATATTGTTATAGGTAAGAAAATTCGGGCTTAAATTTAAAGTTGTACGTTCTTAATTTTGGCCCAAGAATTGGCAATTCTTGAGTTTTAAGAATGTTTATTCCATTTGTCAAATTTAAGAACGGGACATTCTCAATTTCAAGAACGTTGATTCTTTGTGATAAATTCAAGAAAGGGTCGCTATAGTTTTTAGAACTTTTATAAGTTTTACATTTTATTTAATTTAATTACTTAAGAATGTTCTTAATTAATGTGTTTCTTATTTAAGAATTGAAGATGGTCTTCTTATTATATTAAATAAGCACTTGTAAATACAATAATTTTTTAAAATTTTTCTAAATTGTAGAGTGGAATGCTTGAATTGAAGGAATTTTAGAATATAAAGTCATTTCTCATACATATTTTTATTAGTGGGTGAAAATTTAACATTACATCACATCTTGTTTAAAAATACATTTTCAGTTTAAGAACTACATTATCATTTGGTAACAGATGCACGTATATAAAATGGAAGTTCGTCGAAGTCATTAACCTTCTCAATGAATTTTGATCGCCACACAAATAAATTGCTTTTCTCTCAAGAAATAATTCGCCACAATCTACATCAATCTAAAAACAAAGAAATAAAATGTTTAGATTGTACCATGGATATATTATTATAAAAATTTACCAATATAGACCAGTTTGAATGCTTCAATAATGACAATTCTACTTTATGCAGATTTTCTTTCCGCAAATCCGCAAATCAGTCACGCTTCTGTTTTGTTAAATTCTTAAAAAGAGCTTAAAAAGGCTTACATTTGAAAAAACTTGTAGAACTTTTACAAAATTCATTCGGTAAGCTAAAAGTGTGGAAAAAATTATAATTACAACAAATTTACTTACATCCGAATTTATCACCCACAGAATCAGAAAATCCCCATAATTTCAGTACCATTTTTAGAAATGGTCTTTGAAGCTGATCATTTTGTTGATCGACATTTATTAATATTGCATTGAATTAACATCTTCATCTCGGCACATTAAACCACTTGTAATATTTCCCATTTCTTCACAATTAAACATTCACTAATTATGTAAGTTACTAAAAATTTACTTTACAATAAAAATGATGTATGATGTTTTCAACTAAATATGTAAGAAATTTTAAAGTAATTTATTTATTGTCAGTAAAAGGTCCTTCCTATAAAAATGTCGGTCATAAAGCAATTTACAACATTCCGTACAATTGCATCCGCCCAGCTGGATACAGCGCAAGGTTTCTAAACAATTGTATTATACAACCCTTGGACCTAACATTCATCTTGAACAAAACCTTCAGTGAGGTCACCACAAATTAAGAATTCCCGTTATAAATCCAAAACAGTGATTTGCTCGATTTAATATTGCTCGTGCTAATATCAAGCAGAGTCGTGCGAAATACAAAACTTTTAGAGTTCTTAATGTAAGAAGTGGGTTTTTAAAAAATTCTTAGTGCATTTCGATCAATTAAACTCAATTTGGTTGTTTGGTTTCTTCCAACCAAATCAGCGCACGGGCGACACTGCACAATCGTGTCTTTTCATTGTTTTTTTAACGGTTTTGCTAGATATTTTCACTCTTGTTTGAGTATTTTTTCCGATTTTAAAATATGTCTTATTTTGCAAAGGTGATCGATCGCGACTTGGCTTTATTTGCATTTCAGCTTGCTGGTTTTGTTTTCCTGTTTGCGATTTTTATTAGTTGCACTGTTTGCTCCGACAGGACACAAGAGATATTGTTTTCTGTTTTCAGGTTTAAAATATCCTGCATGAAACATTGCCGGCAAATGGACTGCCAAAGCTGCGGTTGTCTAAATTGACTCAATAAAGCTCCGCCTGCGTTCGATTGGTAAATTTTGGATTTTGGGGTCGCATCAAAGCGCGCTTAAAAGGCCATTCGAATTGATCCACGAATGGCGCTCAATTAGAATCTCGCCCGTCAGTCACGATACAAGGCATAATAGAGAGATTAAACCAATTATCCGATAGAGACAAGGTTAGATGTGTAGTACCAGTAGAACTAATTGAAAGGTTAACCTTGTTAGTAACGTGCGGTTTCTACCAGCAGACCCTTTTCGCACTCAATAATGGCGTTTTCGAGTAGTTTTTTTCATTGTCTCAAATAACACCGCCGATGGTTAATTTAAATTCTTCGAGGGATGAACTTCGGATTAAAAATAAAAGCGCTCTCAAGCCTCATTTGCAACGTGGCGAGGAAAAATTTGCATGAATTCGAGGTCCATCGAATAAGAAGTGTTTCAATTAAAACGCACGCAAATTCATTAATTTCACGGTTTGCAAGAAACGCGGACTTTGTAAAAGAAAAATGTGTGTGGGAATGGTGCGGAAATGTAACAATGCAATATTACGGAAAAGCAAGCAGCAATTATTTTCCATAGTAAATTTTTGCCTATTGTTCTCCGGCGAGTTAATTTTAAGTCGCACTCTCGAGGTTTCTCGCAGACCCATTTTTTAACAGCTTGACGGTTACGCTATTTTTTGTAATGAAATGGCCGCGCATTTCAGGTAAAAAGAAACATTAAAAAGCACTATAAAGTCGTCTAGAAAGAGTTTTTTCAAACTTTCCAAAAAAAATGGAACTATGCCAGCAGGTTCACTACTTCTAAAGCTAATTCGGGAACACCTTGGAGACTCATAACTAAATTCCCCACTCATATTTTGAGGCGACAAAATCGCCCTGCAACAAACTTGGGAACCAAATAAAAATATTAGTCCAGTCATTTTGCACAAAAAAAACATCCAATCTTCTAAAACATTTGCATTTGCAGAAAATCTCAGGAAGCGTTAATTGTAGTTCAGAAGCATCAATTAAAATTGATATATGTTATTACAGGAAAGATCAATTGTAACTCAGAAAGCATCAATTGTAGTTCAGAAAGTATCAATTGTAATTCAGAAAGCCTCAGAATAATTAATTGTATTTCTGAGTTAAATTAATGTTTCGTAAAATACAATATCTCTGAAGTACAATTATTGATGCTTTCTGAACTACAACTGATATTTTCGAGACTATAATTGATGTTTTCTAAATTATAATTGATTCCCTCTGAACTACCTACAATTGATTCCCTTTGAACTACCTACAATTGATCCTTTCTGAATTACAATTGATTATTTCCGAATTACAATTGATGCTTTCTAAGCTACAATACTGAATTACAATTTAGACCTTTTTAAACTAAAATTTAATATCTATGAATTACAATTGATTCTTTCTGAATTATAATTGATGCTTTCTAAACTACAATTTTTATTCTTTTCGAATTTAACTATATGATCATTTCTGAACTACAATTAATGCTTTCTGAATGACAATCGATTCTTTCTGAATTACAGTTGATGCTTTCTGAACTAAAATTGATTCTTTCTGAACTACAATACTGAATTACAATTTAGACCTTTTTAAACTAAAATTGAAGTTCGCTGAATTGATGCTTTCTAAACTACAATTTATACTTTTCGAATTTAAATAATAGTATGTGAATTATAAATGATCATTTTTAACTACAATGAGTGCTTTCTGAATTATAATATACTTTTTGAGACCTTTCTAAACTAAAATTGAAGCTCTATGAACTACAATTGACTCTTTCTAAACTACAATGTATGCTTTCCGAATTTAACTAATACTATATGATCATTTTTGAATTGCAATTAATGGTTTATGAACCACAATATACTTTATGAATTACAATTGATCAATTATAGACTACAATTGATACTTTCTGAATGACAATTGGTTCTTTCTGAACTACAATAGTGAATTACAATTTAGAACTTTTTAAACTAAAATTGAATATCTCTGAATTACAATTGATTCTTTCCAAATTATAATTGATGTTTTTGAACTACAATACAACACAATCTGAAGTCGACAAGTGTTGGTAGTCGCACGCCACCTTCAAAACGGCATTATTCATTCATATAATGAATTCATAAGGAGCTTATAAAGAATAACTTGAAAACTATTAAGCTTAAACTTATTTGTTGTTTGTAATCCTCTTAGCGCCTTATTGTCGCAAAATAATTAGCTCAAGCAAAGTCTCAAAGTTGAATCGGGCGTTTCGACCTAAAAAACACATCAAAAGTAATGTATGACAAACACCCGCCGGGCAAAACATTAATTTGGGACCATGGCAAAGTATTAAATTCTCCGTACGTGCGAGGAAATGCACTTGCATATTTATAAGCGTCCAGCGCCGGTACATGAAATACTTGATGTCACCGTCAAAGTAAAACATGCAAAATTATTATAATCATAGAGCGGCATTGCAGATGTCGATGTGCAAAACGTGTCACGACCGACTTTTTATTGAAGAACGCGACGAATTTCGGAATGAGTAATTTCCCGAGTTTTGTTAGCTGCACAAACACAATTTAAGTGAAATTGATTTTCAGAATCGAATGTTTGCGTTTTAAATAATGGCTTTTTTTAAAAGTTTCAATCGGCACGTTCACAAACAACTTTGTTCGCAGACATCTGATTATTGCTCGACACCGAACATTCAATCATTTGCTGGAAAAAAGCAAACACGACGATTTCACAACTTCCTGAGGTTTCGCCGAAAAAAACAAAAATTGTTGTTTCAGGTTCAATTTAATTTTTCAGGAAACCCCTACCAAGTTGACAACAAACAATTTATTTCATGCCATCCCGGGATTAAATTATGATTTTATTGTCCCTTTTCGGAAACTGAAGTGGCACATTTACTCCCAAAGGATGAAATAAATCTAATCCTTGATTAGGCTGATGTAATAATGAAAATAATCCCTGATTCGAATAAAATAACAAAAGTAATCCCTGATTGGAGGGGTATGATAAAAGTATCCCTCATAAAAGTGACATCATAAAAACATAATCCCTGATTAGAGTGATATAATAAAAATGTAATCAATGTTTAGACTGATATAATAAATGCAATTCTAAATTAGAGTGATATAATAGAGGTAATCCCTGATTCGAGTAATATAATAAAACTAATCCCTAATAAGAGTGACATCATCAAACTGTAATCACTGATTAGAGTGGTGTAATAAAGACGCAATAATTGATTGGACTGATATAATAAATGCAATCCTAAATTAGAGTGATTTAATAAAAGCAATCCCTGATTCCATTGATATAATAAAAATAATCCCTGATAATCCCTGAGCGACGTCATCCTTGATTAGAGTGGTACAATAACAACACAATCATTGATTAGACTAATATAATAAATGTAATCCCTAATTAGATTGATATATTAAAAGCAATCTCTGATTCCAGTGATATAATAAAAATAATCCCTAATTAGAGCAATATCATAAAACTGCAATTCCTGATTGGAGTGGTATCATAAAAATGTAATCATTGATTGGACTGATATAATAAATGCATTCCTAAATTAAAGTGATTTAATAAAAGTAATCCCTGATTCCATTGATATAATAAAAATAATCCTTGATAATCCCTGAGCGACGTCATCCTTGATTAGAGTGGTATAACTACAACACAATCATTGATTGGACTAATATAATAAATGTAATCCCCTATTAGATTGATATATTAAAAGCAATCCCTGATTCCAGTGATATAATAAAAATAATCCCTAGTTAAAGCGATATCATAAAACTGCAATTCCTGATTGGAGTGGTATCATAAAAATGTAATCATTGATTGGACTGATATAATAAATGCAATCCTAAATTAAAGTGATTTAATAAAAGTAATCCCTGATTCCATTGATATAATAAAAATAATCCTTGATAATCCCTGAGCGACGTCATCCTTGATTAGAGTGGTATAACTACAACACAATCATTGATTAGACTAATATAATAAATGTAATCCCTAATTAGATTGATATATTAAAAGCAATCCCTGATTCCAGTGATATAATAAAAATAATCCCTAGTTAAAGCGATATCATAAAACTGCAATTCCTGATTGGAGTGGTATCATAAAAATGTAATCATTGATTGGACTGATATAATAAATGCAATCCTAAATTAAAGTGATTTAATAAAAGTAATCCCTGATTCCATTGATATAATAAAAATAATCCTTGATAATCCCTGAACGACGTCATCCTTGATTAGAGTGGTATAACTACAACACAATCATTGATTAGACTAATATAATAAATGTAATCCCTAATTAGATTGATATATTAAAAGCAATCCCTGATTCCAGTGATATAATAAAAATAATCCCTAATTAAAGCGATATCATAAAACTGCAATTCCTGATTGGAGTGGTATCATAAAAATGTAATCATTGATTGGACTGATATAATAAATGCAATCCTAAATTAAAGTGATTTAATAAAAGTAATCCCTGATTCCATTGATATAATAAAAATAATCCTTGATAATCCCTGAACGACGTCATCCTTGATTAGAGTGGTATAACTACAACACAATCATTGATTAGACTAATATAATAAATGTAATCCCTAATTAGATTGATATATTAAAAGCAATCCCTGATTCCAGTGATATAATAAAAATAATCCCTAATTAAAGCGATATCATAAAACTGCAATTCCTGATTGAAGTGGTATCATAAAAATGTAATCATTGATTGGACTGATATAATAAATGCAATCCTAAATTAGAGTGATATAATAAAAGTAATCCCTCATTCCATTGATATAATAAAAATAATCCCTAATTAGAGTGACATCATAAAACTGTAATTCCTGATTAGAGTGGTATAATAAAAGTGCAACCATTGATTATAATAATACATTAAATGTAATCCCTAGTTATAGTCACATAACAAAAGCAATCCCTGATTCCAGTGATATAATAAAAATTATCCTTGATAATCCCTGAGGGACGACATAAAACTGTAATCCCAGATTAGAGTGGTATAATAAAAATGTAATTCATGTATATAGTGATATAATAAGTTTAATCCCTGACTAGAGTGACATAATGTATTTAATCAATAATAGGAGTTGTATAATACGTTTAATCCTTTATCGAAGTAATACAATAAATTTAATTTAAAAACAAATGGCTTTTTAAACTCTGAGACAATTTGAGAATAAAATAATGAAATTGGCGACAACTTTAATAAAAAAAGTCTTGCAATGAAACCTGTCACCGATATCTAGAATCAACCACGCACTGCAATTAAAACTTTGGCCCCTCCCGCCGCAATTGTGAATTTAATTTCGGCGATTTAATTAAAAATTAGGCAAAAACCGTCCGGATGACAATGAACGGAGGCAGCCTTGAGGAAAATCGTTTAAGGTTTCTTTTCCTTGTCGCGAAAAAAGTTAAGGTCATTATGAATGTTGTGCAACCGAATATTTTTACAGGCAATCCCCCCTCCCGCCGCGTCACATAGAAGGCACCAAAAAGAAAGAACTAGGAAAAGATAAATTATGAAAGCAAAGGAAAAGAGGGTTGATGGGAATGACAGGTTATTAAGAGGGTAAGTTAATCAAAGTTTGATTAATGGCATTTCTAGCCTTTTTATCTTAAAGCACGCGAGTCAGCATCCTATCGTCCACCCAGGATCGCTTTAAATTCCGCACCCCACGCGGCAAGAGAAAAAATCATAAAAATACGACTCCACCATCGGCGATTTGTTACCGCGGTGAGGAACGCCAATAAAGAGGAAGTAACAGACAGTAACAGATCATGACGTAAACTAGAATTGCAAATCGAACCCTGTAGTGCAAGGAATCACTAGGATTCCATTCTCTAAAAATATGCACCGACAGGCTAGCTTTGCTCGCAGACAACTCGAAAGCATTTCTGCTATTTTCGAATAAAATTCGTAGTGTACGACATTGTATTGATTTCAGAATACCGCGAATACAATTAATTACAATTTCCGGGGTTTTTTTTTCAGTCGTTGCTGTAAGGAAATTGGGATGTGTATCTCAATTAAAAACATGTTAAATCCATTTCACAATAATGAACCCTTGTTATTAAATTTTATTTGTTTTGGGTCCATTAGTGAATTAATTAGGACTCGATAACGCAACTGGAATTAATTGGATTGCGATGTATTCGAAGCTTAACAAACTATGCAAACTTACTCATTACTAATGTCCATTGGTTTGGCATTCAAAAAGTGAGAAACAGGTAAATTGACAAACATCCAGACATCACAAATATCCCATCGTTAAGTAATATTTTTTTTAAGTTTAAAACCATTGTTCTGGAAAGGGTTGATTCAATAAAATTTAAAAAGTTTCAAATTTGGTTGAATTCATGTTTTACTGTACTGTAACAGGCGTCAAAAGAATGATGAGGTAAATGTACAGTCAAAAATTATAGCCAATACACCAACCAAAACGTGGAAATACGAAAAGATTTTTCTCTGACAGGAGATGGCACTAATTCTTTTCTCTTTCCAACTTACATGAATCCTATAGTTTCAAAACGCGTCTTCCCAAAAAAAAAAAAGAAAATTGAAATAGATACACTGGTGCAATCTATGGCCAATTCCTCAACTTTTTAATACATCAGGTTGTTCCAAAAAAATTCTTTACAGCTTATTTTAATAAAACAGAATTGGTTATTCTTCCAAAATGTGTCTTATCCAGCAAAAGTGGAGAAAATCTCAAGGTCAAAAAGTTTTTTTCTTAGAAAGTTCGTCAATACAAAGATAATATAGCGTTTCGGCCGCCTTCAACTGATCTTACTGTATAAGTGCAAACATTTCAATTGACAATACAAAAACTAAAGTAGAAAAGCATAATTGGATGATTGCTAAACACATACACAAACTCAGATCCAAACAATTCTTTAATGCTTTAAGGAATAAAAATAACATTTCGACCATTTCATACGACTGCGAAAAAAATCTTGTTTTACCCAAAATGCTTGATCAATCTGCACATTACCACAGACAATTATATGCTATAACTTTACTATTTGTAAAGGATCATCAAAAGACCATTTAAACAAAGACAATGTTTTCATTTACACTTGGTTAAAAAGCGAACATGCCAAGGGTTCCAACGAGATTACCCGTGCCATTTTTCACCAACTAAGGACCGTGGAAATTGGGCTTGTGAGGTCAGAACAAAAATTCAGTTGTTGGGATGGCATCTAAGTGGTTACTTTGTCTTGCACCACCACAGGTTCAACAGCTGGTATTTTATTTTCCTGTAACCGGTCATTCATTTTATCCTTCAGACAGGGTTTTTGCTAGGATTGAGAAGTAGTGAAGAAAAATACGGAAATGAATCCAAAAGAATATTATTCCATTTTTGAAGACCAAGGTACTGTAATAAAGTTAGGAGATGAAGACGGTCCAATTTTAATCTGGAAGTCCGAAGTTGAAAAAGAACAGCTATTATCTGGGAGTTGGCATTTTAAGTTATCTTTTTCGAAAGAAAAAATTGCATAACATCATTATTCGCGGTGAACAGAAAGGTGAGCAGATGTAGGTAACTTCAGAGGAGTATTCAAGAAGATGCACAATCTTTACGAAATGGAATTCGAAATTATTGCAAAAGAAATTAACAAATCTAAAAATATAAAATTTAGGGATGTGCAACAACTTTTGGTAAAGCATACTCAGTTGGTGTATTACAATAATATTATTTCCAATCAAAACTTGGTTTATAAAGAACCAGAAGAACCTGATTAAAATTATTGCGAAACTGAACCAGATGTTGAACAATTCATTTAAGAACATTAAGTATAATTTAACTTCTCATTATTTTTAAACTATTTTCTTAATCTTTGGTTATTATGCTTATGAGCTTTTTGATACTAATTGATCATTTTCTTGTCTTATTTTAGTCTTAGAAGATAAAAAAAAATAGAATACAATTTTCCTGAAAGCAAAAAGTTTTTAAAGTTTTCTGTGTATTTCCAAATTGTGACTTATCCAGCAATGTTATTCCAAAACCTGTCTTCTCCTAGTTATAGTTCCGAAACTTGCCTTATCCATTTTTAAAAATGAAAAAGTTAATAATTTAATCTGGATGTCGCAACCAATCTTTCCATATAATGCAAAATTACTTCTGTATAGTATCGAGAAATACGGAATTAGTGTTTCGTTAATTCTGAAAAACTAAAGAAAGTGGAAGGACACGTTTTTGAACTATACGATTCATATTTTCATTCGGGAGACATGGTATGTTTTTCCAACTTAAGGAGGATACCAATATTGTTATCGAGGCACAAGTTGCACAAAGAATTGATACAAAATTTAAACAAAATGCACCAAAAAAAAAAAACAAACAAAATAGTAGGTTCATCAAATGCGACATTAAATAGATGGTTTGCAATTTGCATAAAATGCTCGACAACACATAATAAAAAGAGACACATGCAAAAGCAAGTGGAATAAAAGAGCATTTACAGTTAATAAATATTTCAAAATATTTTATTGGCAGCCTTAAATAATTTATGGCAGAATTTCCTCTGCCAAGATGATTATTTTCGTTGATAGGCGAGAAACTTTGCATTTGGAAAGAGAACCGAGTTTTTTTAGTACTTTACACCAAGAGGCACAAATTCTTTATTATTGGTCTTTTTATAACTTGATAGCAGGTATGAAAATTCAATCCTTTCTTTTATTTCCGCAAGTGACCGGCTGACGTTCTGAATATCTTGTTCAGATGGCTCCAAAACCCCTTTGCAAGCATTATACAGTGAACAAGAAATTGGGCGCTTCCTTTTTAATTTGCTTTCAGGTTTTGCAAAGACACTATTTAAAATATTTTCATTTTCTATTGCTGCACCCCGAGGTTTGTGCCATTGCTGGGGAGTTCCGTACAAGTTAGTTCTCGTGGATTTTCCTTATATTCTTTCAATACAAAATTATTAGGAGTATCTTCTTCTTTAGGTGCCATTAGGCGATTTTTATTTTTGAAACCGCTGATCTAAATAATTGGTTGTTTAGCCATGAGTTTCCTCTCCTTCCTACCGATCTTCTTCCCTTAATTTTTCCCTGTGCTATGACCTGAAGTAGCTGATACCTTTTTCCTCTCATAATGTGTCCCATATATAACAATTTTCATCTTTTAATTGTTAATATCACTTCCTTTTCCTTATTCATTCGTCGCATCACTTCTACATTAGTTATTCTCTCTACCCACAATATTCTCAACGTTCTTCGATACATCCATAACTCAAATGCCTGCAGTCTGTTCACATAGGTCTTCTTCAATATTGTATTGACAGTAGCATCTCACCATTAAGGGTATAACCTAACACCATTATCACAGAGCAAAAGCTGAGTTTATGTGGAGCTTCGTTTCCTTTCTGCGATTTATAGCATTTTGTTCTAACTGTTAGCAAATTTTCTTCTTCCCAGCATCAAACGTCATGAACAAAATCTTCACTAAAAAAAGCATACGCTCGCTTAAACTGCGTATTCTGTACCCCTTTCGAAGTCACAAATGTCTCAACCACACTAAAATTAAAGTTTTTAAATTTTTGAAACGATTGGTGCCACATAATTTCAAAATTTAAACTGCGCATGATTCTGTCTCTTACTTTTGAAAAGGTCCATTGACCGCAGTTTTTTAAAACTTTTTGCGAGAAGCTGATATTAACACACATCCCTTTTTGGACAATAAAACTTTCAACAAAATAAAATTCAGAAGAATAAAATCGCAATAGCACCCCTCGATAGAATATTTCAGGAACAAAGTGCTCTTTCAGCAAGGACAGACTTTCCAAGACAGCAGAATAATAAGATGAAAGTGCTAAAACTCAAGAAAGCCCACAGGTTTGGTTATAACGTTTTTTTATAACTCGATAAGTGGCACTAAAAATTTTACTTACGGCGCCTTAGAAAGGTGGCATTTAATCTGAAACTCAAAAACCTTCAAATCGCGAAAACTTGCGCCAATAATCTAATAAAAATTTGTGTTGAATTGATCAAAAAAAAATTGAGTGCCATCTCGCGTCCGGAAACATGACGGGAGAACCACGCGCTTATTTATTACCAGAACGTCATAAATCTAAAAGCCGCTCTAAAAACAACGTACTCCATTTTACAGTCAAATAGTTCAATGCATATAAAATAGGAGCAGAAGTAGCCTCGCCCTTTATCTACTTATAAACCGAAACTTTTTCAAGTCACGTAGAAAAATATCATTTTTATGGCCAAATCGAATTTGGATATAAACACAATAAATCGCGACCGTAATACGATTTTATAAAGAAAGCCCGCGCCCCGGCAAGTGAAAACGTTAAAATATTGAAATGCACACTGAAAGAACTAGTCAGTCTAATAGTAAAAAAACGACAATTTTCAGCTGATTTATTTATGTTTAAGTATTTCTCAAAAAGTACACTATAATAACTACTACCAATTCTTATAAATCAATTTATTTTTTAGAAATAAACTATTTATTACTTTCGACTTTGTTTGAGATCAACATATTATTTGAAAACAAATATGTTCTCAATTCATGCAAACAAAAATTTATTACGTATAACAATGGGTATTTGTTTATAATAATTAAGTTTTTTATGTGTAATGCATACTATTTGGTACTAATTCATTGTTAGTGAACGAAAATACATTTGTACATTTTTATTAAAAATAAATACTTATTTGTTGAAAAGGTAAGTTGTCTAAGATAAAAAAATGCTTATTTTACAATTGAACTGGATGTTTGCATTAACGGCCAAATTATTTCTTTGTGTTATTCGGTAGTGTTGAGAAGTGCATTAAAATAATAATATGTAGCCCCCCCCCTCATTTTTAAGAAAAGGTATAATTGTTCAAGTAAATCAGGACGTATATGGTGAACCAGTTTTTGGGAAGGTTGTTAAGGTATTGTACTTACACTGGTAACAAACAAATGTATTTAATATATAAAACAATTATTGTTTGTTGTGGTATTGATAAAGATTTTGAAGCATATGAAGTGACTGATGATGATTTTTCACTTCTAAACAAATTATTGACATTAAAAATGTTTGTTGCACTTTTCCCACACATATTCATTTAATCGGTGATAGACGAAAATTTATTTTCTGCAGGAACCAAGAATATTAATAGGTAACTGTAACGACAGCAACTGTATTATTTAGACATTTTACAAACATTTCTAATACATTTCACATTGAATGATCCTCTAATATTTTTTTTATTATTTATAGGTACAAGTTTTGTTTCATATTTATTTTATTTTATTGTATTTTAAATACTTTTATTCATTTTAAATAAAAAATTTCAGTTTAATATGAGATTATTATTAAAAATCCAATTTATAAAATATTCATTAATAAATAATGAAGGGTTTATAGTAAATATTTCCCCCATATTATTTGGTATTATTAATATGGTAATTTAATTGTTAACTGAAATTCATTACTAAAAAACAACTTATATTAAAATGATATTAATAATTAATAAATCTTGGTTGTATTATTATTTACTATTATTAAACGTATATTTAATGTTAACAAATATTTATGAGAAAATATTTATTCAGAACAAATATTTATTTGATTTTAATATACATTTATTTTTATTAATAAACAACTATTCCTCCAAAATAAAGCAAATTAAGACTGAATAATACATTTATTTGGTGTAACTAAACGTGTGTTAACTATTACAAAATTATTTTTTGTTTTTAATAATTGCTTACTTTATTATAAATAACAATGTGTTAGAAGTAAATTAAGCTAATTGAAATCGTATTAATAAACTGTCAGTTAATCGTAAATAAACATTTGGTGGGCCAAATATCAATCAATATTTGTTAATAGTTAACGAAGTTGCCTTGTTATTAACAAATTTTTCACTTCTTTTCTCTCTGTGTTAATGTATTGTACACTGGTGACAAACCAATGTATTTAATATATAAAACAATTGTTTGTTATCGTATTGATAAAGATTTTGAAGCATATGAAGTGACTGATGATGATTTTTCACTTCTAAACGAATTATTTTTGTTGCACTTTTCCCACACATATTTATTTAATCCGCGATGGACGTAAATATATTTTTTGCATGAATCAAGAATATTAATAGGCATCTATAACGACAGCAACACTGTATTATTTAGACATTTTACAGACATTTCTATAATACATTTTACATTGAATGATCCTCTAATATTTTTTTAATTATTTATAGGTATAAGTTTTGTTTCATGTTTATTTTACTTTATTGTATTTTAAATAATTTTATTCATTTTAAAATAAAATTTCAGTTTAATACGAGATTATTATTAAAAATCCAATTTATAAAATATTTATTAATAAATAATGAAGGATTTATTGTAAATATTTCCCTGATATTATTTGTTATTATTAATATGGTAATTTATTTGTTAACTTAAATTCATTAGTAAAAAACAACTAATATTAAAATGATATAAATAATTAATAAATCTTGGTTGCATTATTATTTACTATTATTAAACTTATATTTAATGTTAACAAAGAATTATGAGAGAATATTTATTAATAACAAATATTTATTTGATTTTAATATACATTTATTTTTTATTAATAAACAACTATTCCTCCAAAATAAAGCAAATTAAGACTGAATAATACATTTATTTGGTGTAACTAAACGTGTGTTAACTATTACTAAATTATTTTTTGTTTTTAATAATTGCTTACTTTATTATAAATAACAATGTGTTAGAAGTAAATTAAGCTAATTGAAATCGTATTAATAAACTGTCAGTTAATCGTAAATAAACATTTGGTGGGCCAAATATCAATCAATATTTGTTAATAGTTAACGAAGTTGCCTTGTTATTAACAAATTTTTCGCTTCTTTTCTCTCGGTGTCCTTTTTGAATTCGAACAACTCCGGGGCCGCATGTGTCCGGGAATAAAAGCAACAGTTTGAGGCCCTGTAAGACGGTTTTTTATTAGAACCCCGATCGGTTCGAACAAACGTTCCGCGAAGAGAAAGAGACGAGTGCACGAATTATGTGTCGGGGAGGGCTCATAAATTGGAATGTGCTGTTTTAAATAAAGCCTTTATTACGCGCGCCGCACGAAGGGTTACTAAAAAGGAATTTCGGAAGAATTAGTTGGGCAAATTTTTATAAAATATCTTTGAAGCTAAGTTCTTCCTGCTCTTCAATCATAAACGGATCGGAAGGGCCAGAATCGGTTCGACTTCCGAGGAAGAAGTTTTGGCTTCTCATAATTTGCAAGTTATTTGCGAGCCAAATAAAGAAAGCCGATATTGAAAACGAGCCGACGTTTGTGGGTCAAGCGCTGCATTTCAATAAGTTTCCTTATGTTATTGATACTGGCCATTTTCCGATATTGGAGCCAGCGACAACTGATATCTTCTGTTGACAACGCTGAGCAAAGTTTTGGTCCAAAACATAATTCCGGCGTTGCGATAACGCCAAGCTGCAGTCGCGAAAATAGACAGCAGGAAATCTGAGTTGGGAAGTTTTATTCCGGCCTTGACGCGATGCTTTCAGACTACATTTGTTTACGCCAAAGGATGGCTTTTTAAGTGACCCAACTGTCTTCGACATTTTCAAATTGAATTCGAGACTTTGAAATTATTTATTTTTGAACCAAATGTGTCCTAAAAATTTTTCGATAGAATATTTTAATTCTGAATTAAATTTAATATCTAAAAGTTACAGGCAATTTAAGTTTTTATTGCAGTTAACTAAAAAAATCAATTAGGCACTGAAACAACAAACGATGAACAACAGTTATTTGTGTGCCTAGGCACCGTAGTTAAACTTATTATCACGACTGGCCACATCAGAGATAACAAATGAGCTTTTTTAACGCGAAAAATTTGAAGCAACTGGGCAAAGTTTTTCTAGGTTACGTGATGCTTATTTTCCACCCCTTTCCCACTTTATAAATTCTTAGATGAAAAAATTACTTCACTGCGTTGATAATTTCGACGATTCATGTCAGTTGTCAGATTTATTCAACTGTTTTCAACGTTTTAACTATTATAATTTTCAACTGTCTCATTGCCTACTTGATTTTTGTGGTAGTGTGTTAAAAACTTGAACTTGCTTGCAACTTTTTCAAATTTAATTTTTAATTTTCGTGGATATTTGAAAAAGTTTACGTTTGATTGTTTTTTTTTTTGCTTCGTGGGTTCAATATAAAAGTTAGCAATGGTGAACATTTAACATAAATCCACATGTTCAATAATTTACAGTAATTAACAATTTATTGCACTTTCCAATCTTCAGAATCAATTTCAATTGGTATTTACATGAATAACTAATAAATTAATTTCAATTTCAATGAATATTTATTGATATACAGAATCAATCACCCTGTAGATATGAAATGAACCGTTTTTATTACGAACAGAAATGTTTTTGTAATAATTCCAATCATTAAATAAAATAAATTGTTAAATAAATTACTTCAACAAAAATTTATTGCAGAGCAATTAATTTATCTGCTATTGTGACTTTTCGCATCACTGAACAACAGATATTTAACAGAAGTTTTGTGATCAAAAACATGTATACCTCCTAACAAAAAATTAAATTGAAGAAGCATAAAAAAATTAATATCATTTTCGCCGGCAATGGAAATTAATTTCAAACTTTCATTTTCAAGAAATTCCCTCCGGAAAGTTTGAAGTCATTTACACTTAATGCGTTCTTAGCTTGTCGAGCCAACAAAATGAAAAACACATTAAAACCCGGAAAGGTGCGACACGTGTAACGGCAAATCAAAACTGATCATTTGTCTTTTCAGCTCTTAAGTTTTATCTCCACAATGTTTTACATTATCTCGAGCTTCTCGCGTTTTCAAACTGACAATGATTTTCCACCCTCATCTCGGCCTAAGTTGTTTGTCTTTCAGTTCTCCTTCCGTCCGTTTGGTTACCTTTTTAAGCATTTCACTTGTAACGAATGCATCGCCATTACTCACCGCTAAGAGGTTTGCCGCCGCAACGTGAACTTTTCCGGCCGCGTTTTTCGCCCACCCAGTATAGCGCAAATAGTTTTGTCGAGCTCGTAATTAAAAATTCCGAACTGAGCAATCTCAGTCGGTGCCGGTGAACCTTTTCACTAAATCAAGCCTGAAGTGTTTTGGAAATGAAAATTTCAGCGCTGAATTCCAAAACAGTGGTTGGTTGATAAGCCGCTACCCCACACAGTTATAACGTGCTTGCAATAACGTCAAGTGCGCTATTTGTCCTATTTCCGGAAATTGTTTCGAGTTGGAATGCGAACTAGGGTCATTTTAATCCGCCAGAATGAAGTTGTGATTTTCAGTAATGAACGCTATCTAGCGGATTAAAACTTTACAAGTGTTCGCAAGTTTTCGATGTATACAGGGCGTCGAAAAAATACTTTCGCAAGTTGGAATAAGCCTGTAATGAAAATTGAAGGGGTGGATTGTGTAGTTTTACCGAGGAAATATTAGCAAGTTCATGAATAACTCAAGAAGGATTTGAAGCAGATTTGCTGA
Source organism: Dascillus cervinus (assembly GCA_949768715.1). Lineage (NCBI taxonomy): Eukaryota > Metazoa > Arthropoda > Insecta > Coleoptera > Dascillidae > Dascillus > Dascillus cervinus. Next base: position 22,918,789 of record OX458322.1, read on the forward strand.
AACTAACGGACAGTTAAGTGGCACACTGAAAAAGAATTTTTTAAAAACCCACTTCTTACATTAAGAACTGATAAAAGTCTTGTATTTAGCACGATTCTGCTTGATATTAACACAAACAATATTAAATCAAGCAAATCATCATTTTGGATTTAGAAAAACTCATCTTTTGATTTGGTTGAAAAATAATGCTCTCCACACTCAAGACAGTCCGTGTCTTGATCGTCTAACGCATCCTCTGGAGATTCACACTGAATATCAATAGATGAATCACTACCAGAGGAAGAATAACACTTTTTTTTTGCGAATGTTTTTGAACTTTTCTTACAACGCAAAGGTTGCTTGGATTTCATACCAGATGAACTAGGTAAATTAAGATCTCGTTCCAAAATTTTACCAACTTTAGCTTTCTTCTTATCACACAGAATCTGACGCTTGACTTTATGCTCAGATAATGTTAGAATTGTCGCAGACTGCTTTCTGTTGGAGGTATTAGTTGGTATAGTTGGAACTGGATTAATTTCTTTAAGAATTTTGGATGGAGTATCTTTTTCTTTGCATGTAGGTTCTCTTGCGTTAGAAATTCCATCATTGTGGAATTCTATCAGTTCTGCGCTGCCCATTCCAGTTGCATCAGAGATGGAAAAGAAATGATCGGGAATAACCGATGGATCATATGGAAAAATTCCAGTTGCTTTAAATCCTGCAACTCCATTATTCACAGTAGCTGCTTTACCCCAAGTTTTTCCTATTAGTAAAGGAACGTTGCGTCTATTTAATTTTCTTTCTTTGTGGGTTAGCATCCATGTCTTGGCCTCCTGCCTAAAATAAGTTTTAAAAGGCTTGAAGAACGACTTATCAAGCGGCTGTAATGCCTGAGTCGTGTGACTCGGGAGGCATAATAGCACAATATTGTTTCCCAAAGCCATGTCCAAAAGTTCAATTGCATTAGAATGGGATGCATGTCCGTCCAAAATTAACAACGCATTACCGCTACCGTTTCTTGGGATGAAATACTCCTGAAACCACTTCATAAACAAATCGCTGTTAATGTACGAGCTTTTCTGATTCATATAAACGTCGGAACTGGGAGGGAGACCATCTGTAAATTCTGGCTTTTTATATTTGCCTTTCATTATCAACACTGGTGGGAAGAAGTTGCCTTCACCATTGCAGTAAGCTATTAATGAAATATTCTCACCCCTTTCCGAACTTGTTAAGGAATAGACATCTTTAGATCCTTTTGTTGCAATAACGTATTCTGCTGTGTTGTTCACTTGAATGCCAGTTTCATCCATGTTAAAGATTCTAGACGGTTTGTTTAATAAATCATTTTCTGTTAACACCTGAAGCAGCAAACCAAAGTAATCCCCGACTTCTTTCCTGTTCATACCCTTTTTTTTTTTTTTTTTGTTAAGAGGAGGTAACCTGTGTGACTACTAACTTCCTCCTCCATACGTCTTCCTCACCACGGGAACCACATTAACATTACGTCAAGTATTACTTCGAGATGAGTGACTGTTTAGTTCCATTTACATCTTATCATTAGATCACATCTTTTGGTAAGCTTTCACTCACACTTTTTCACCTTTCGTTTTCTTTCCCTTTTACCTATCATTCTCTCTCTATCACTCTCTCCCTCTATCATCAAAAAATTGCCTCTTATTAGTTTGCTTTCACACACACTTTTACTCATTTCATCTTCTTCCTCCTTTACCTATCATTCACACTCTCTATCACTCTCTCCCTCTTTGATCATCTTAGATTGAATTGTGAAGAAGGCATCCCTTGAATCCCCTTGGTAATGGACCCTCTGGCTGTCAAGGCTTCACATGAACTTGCATCTTTAATTGTGATGTTCGTTACAACCTAAATGACTCAATAAGATTGGTTAAATATGATTCAAATAATAATTAAAAGAAATAAATAAATAATTAAAAATTTTAAACCTATGAGGCTTAGAATTTTTACTATCAAAATCAAAGTAGTATATTGAATAATTTTTTGACGTTTCTAAAATTTTTACATTTTTCGCCGTAACTTTACAAATAAACTGATGGAATCCGTCTCGCGACTTTACGAAAATTAAATGAAACTTATTTGCTCCTAATAATTACTATAAACGCTTCACGAGCAAAAAATTACAAAAATCTTCAATTGGTAAATTTTGACGTTTCTAAAAACTTTCAAACAGATCGAAAAAAGAAAAAAGAAAAAATTATTCAAAATACCTCATATACATTCATTCTCTCAATCACACAACCTTTAACCTTCAATCTTCGTCAGAATCTGATATCACATCATCTCTGACGAGGAGTTCCTCCCTACGAAATTCCTCTTGCTGTTTTCCACGCATAATGTCCCGCATCATGTTGGTTACAGTTTTCCAAGATTCCTCGGAATCCAATAATAACTCAGAAATATTATTCTGGTCTATATTACAACCCATTTTAATCCTAGCATCTCTTCGGATGCTTTCCCATTCGTCACAAATGAATATAGTATGTTCTGGCGTGTCTACCTGCTGGCAAAACCAGCAAGTATCGACATCCGCCTTTTTTATCCAATTGAGATATTTTCCGAAAATTCCGTGTCCGGACATGGATTGTGTTAAAAAATAATCCATTTCTACCCACTTACAATTGAACCATTTTCTAAGATCTTTAACGAAAATTTTTGCCCAACCTAAATAATCGTCCCATTGTTCTTGCCAAGCTATCATTAAGGATTCGTTTGCCACAGAGGTATGATCTTTGCCCCTTAAATAAATTTCCGATCTTACGTTCGCTTTCATCCACAAAGGAGGCATTCTGGCAAGCACCTGCACGGCCTTCGTGGATATTGTTCTATATGCGGATGATATTCTAATGGCTAACCTCCTGTTGACCCTATCGAGCATGTTTTTATAACGCTCGAATCTTAGGGCCTTTATCCAGGCAGGGGCGCCGTACAAAATCACGGAAATTACCACCGAGGACAGTACTCTGCGTTTGCCAGCTTTCGGACCTCTGATGTTCGGCATTAGCCTTGAAAGCGTCGCGGCTAATTTCATTCCCTTTAAACATACCTATTCATACCCTGTGCTCTTGCTAATGATAACCCTTCAGATTTTCTAATAGATAGGACTTTATTTCTCCTCATAAAGCCATAAAGCCAAGTATTGCCTGGAATTTTTATCTTTTGCGAAAAACTATGTGTGATGCCCAGTTTATTTGCAAATTGAAAGGCCATGGTTTTAACATCGTTTCTATTTGGTGAAAATCCTACTTTTTCAAGGGCTTGTATGTGTGCAACTATCCTATTTTCATGTTCTCTACCTAAGGTTGGACAACGACCAAGATGTTTTTTACAGCTATTAGCAGCTATGTGCCGTCTTAGAGTTTTAGAAGGTATGCCATATGCCCTGCTCGCTGCATTAACGCCCATTTCTCCATTTTTCACTTTATCTATAGCAGCGGCCATTTCAGCTTCGGTCCATGCAGCTCTTGTTGTTGTTCTTCTGTATATCTTGCCCATATTCTAAATTAAAATAACAATAATTACATGCTCTGTGGCTGGGGCGTTTTATCAGCTACCAGGTGGGGTATATTTCACTTATTGTATTTTAAAACGCCCCACCTAAATATTTGGCATACGAAGTCACATTATCAACAATGCAAGAGCTGCAGTTTATACTTAATTTGTATGCTATTGGGTCATATTGCTCACATTTGGGAAAAAGTTTTTTTAATGTTAGTAGGGAATTTTTCTTAATAGTATGTAACAAATGTTGAGTCTTAGTCACCATAAAATATTTTTTTTCTCGTTTAAACGCAACAACACAACTATATTTTATACACGCACAAGATGCGGTAGTAGTGTAATGTCGCTCTATCCAACACTCTGAATTTTAACTATAACGCAGCGGGAGTTTTGAATGTGAGGCGTATTTGCACCTGGGGCGTATTACACCACTTTACTCTATTGCAAAAGGCACAGTCATAAACTTAGAATATCTTTAGTCGAACTTTACGCACAATTAGATAAAATAGGAACGGAACGCACAATCGGGGCGCTGTTCTTATTTAATATTTAAAAAAAAAACTAAACACCCTATTGAAATTCTGATTCTTTTATCGTCTTTGGCACAACCATTTACACAGTCCCATATAAATTAAGCATTAAAAATATAATTTTTAGGTAGATGGATCGTTGTGCGAAGCGAGTAACTTTTGCAGTTGATAGCAGTTAGTCCGTATTAGTCAGTATTTACTGTTAAATTGTTTGGTTGCACTTATAAATTTAATTTTTAATTATGACAACTCCTTACTTATTTGAACCTGAATACACAGATGACGACGAAGTTGATGCTTTTTTTGAACCTAGTAGTGTAAACATAAATTACGAAAATCGAAGTGAAATTTGTAATTGGTGTAAATGTGGAAAATGTGTAGCTATGCCAACAGATGAAGAGTCTATATGTTGTCAAGAATATGATAATATAAAACATTTAATTGGTAATAATACATGCATTACACAAAATAATTTGTTTGAAAAATTGGTTATTGACAAAGATGTTTTAAATATATCACGTCATAAACCCAACTTCCTGTAGCTTTCGAAAAATGTGACCCAATTCATATGTTTTTTTTTTGAGCCAATAGGTTAATATGTACTGATGGTACAGCACTTTTTTTAAACAAGGTTCTTTTGAATTTGGTAGAAAATTTTTTCTTAGAACAAACGATTAGTCTAAATCACTTTCTAAAAAATGTTTATTGCAAATTCTTGCATTTTGTCCTGGTTGAAATGATTGCCTTTTACAAAATTCTGACCAAAATGCAAATCGTTGCGGCGATTTTTCTCTATTAGGAAAACGATGTCCCGTTGGTTCACTGTATCCAAAAACTGGTCGGCGATGTTCTTGTGGCTGCTGTTGCAAATAACTCTGAGTTATTCTGCATTTACGACTTTAAATCGCAATCAACTTTTACTGATGATAATGAGGGTTCACTGCAGGGCGCAACAAACCTCGTTGCTTTTATGGACGGATCACTTATAGTATTGTAAATGGCACAGTCATAAATTTAGAATATCTTTAGTCGAACTTTACGCACAATTAGATAAAATAGGAACGGAACGCACAATCGGGGCGCTGTTCTTATTTAATATTTAAAAAAAAAACTAAACACCCTATTGAAATTCTGATTCTTTTATCGTCTTTGGCACAACCATTTACACAGTCCCATATAAATTAAGCATTAAAAATATAATTTTTAGGTAGATGGATCGTTGTGCGAAGCGAGTAACTTTTGCACGTGAGAGATACTGAGCTTCGGTGAGGTCGGCTCAGTGACGTCACAAGCAATTCTAAATGTCTTAATATCTTCTAAAACAATTTTTTTTACATTTGAGTTTTACCAAATAGTTTTTAATAGTTCTGACTACAATAATTTAACATTAAATAATAATTTTTAAACAATTAAACAAAAAACAATTCCAATGGTTTAACATTAACATGAATCCATCAGCACCAAAATTATCAGCGTTACCCAAGTTACATAAAGTGGATACACCTATTAGACCCCTAATTAATTATACAACGGCTCCTGCATATAAAATATCAAAAACTATTGCTAATGAATTAAAAAAGGTTATCAATTTAAATCATAAATATACAATTAAAAATAGTATAGAACTTATAAATAATTTAAAAAATGTTGCACTAAATAAAAATTCTAACTTTGTATCATTTGACATTTGTAATATGTATACAAATATCCCAATTAAGGAAACGTTAAATATAATAAAGAACAATCTGCATAATAAAGATTATCATAATGAATACATTGAACAATTAATAAACAACATTGAAATGATACCCAAGCAAAATTATTTCAAATTTAATGATAAATATTATAAACAAACTGAAGGTTTAACAATGGGATCACCTATTTCAGCAATACTAGTGGAAATATTTTTACAAAAATTCGAAGATAAAGCTATGCAAATGTTAATGGAAAAATTTAAAGTCATAAAATGGTATAGATTCGTTGATGATACTTTTATTATCACAGAATATGATAATCCAGAGGAAATTTTAGATTACTTAAATACAATCAATGAAAAGATAAAATTTACCATGGAACTAGAATCAAATAATTCCATTAATTTCTTGGATTTAAATATCGAAAAGAAGAACAACAAATTAAATTATAATATATATCGAATAAGTACGCAGACGGATCATATCATTCATTATAAATCAAACCATCCATACCAACATAAGATGGCAGCCTTTAGACATCTAATAAATAGGCTGTACAGTGTACCACTTAATAAAAATAATTTCAATAATGAACTAAGTACCATTAAACAAATAGCTGTAAATAACGGATATAACATTAGTGTCATATACAAATTGATAAATACATTTAAATTCAATAGAAGTAAACATAATAAAAGCAACCACGAAAACAGCCAAGGAACAATAAATAATAGTGAACAGAACTGTAAATGGGTAACTTTCAATTATTATGGAAACGTGACGAATAAATTAACAAAGATTTTCAGAAACCAAAATCTAAATATAGGATTAACAACAAATAATAAATTAGAAAAATTCTTAAAACCAAAAATCGAAAAAGAAGACAAATATGATTGGAATGGAATATACTCAATTAAGTGCAACACATGTAACAAAAAATATGTTGGTCAAACTGGCAGAAGTTTCCATAAAAGGTATAAAGAACACATTAACAAAAATAATACAACTTCAAATTATACAAGACATTTATATCAAGAAAAACACCAGTTTGGTACCATAGAAAATACTAAGAAAATAGAAAAAATAATGAAAAAAGGGGTCAGGATGAACATAGCTGAAAATATACACATTTATAAAAACAAAAATAAAGCACAGCTTATAAATGAACAGTTATACGTTAAGGATGATATGTTAATAAAACTAATAAACAAATAATAAAATAATAAAAATAATAATAAAAGAATAGATAAAATTAAAAAATTGAAAAAGTGGGGAGGTGGATATAAAATTCAAAAAACTTGAAGGAACGCTTATAATATCGAATACTACTGATGACGCGAAATCGCGAAAACTGTTAGTAGTATGAACAGTTTTAGGATCGATATTTAAATGTTAATTTTATTTGTGTTATGTAAGAATTTGTGACGTACGTTTTAAAAAGTTTTCAAAATTTTTTTAAAATGTTAAATGTAGGTGAAGTGCGTTTTTTTAAAGTGTAAAAACTGCAAAAACTGGACATATCCTGATTAGTTCAGGTGTTTAAAATAAAAATTATGTGGAAATCTAAGGACCCCAATAAAAAGTAAGTTTACTTAACTCTATATACAAATAAGACCACAGTTACTGGTGTGAGGTTGCATTTTTATTCAGGTAATTGATTTATCACAAAAAATTTAAATCAGTATTGTTTGTAATTATTGTAGATAAATATGAACTTTGAAATTGCGATAATTCAAATTTGTTCAAATTTTGCAAATCCCCTTGCGTATTTAAAAAAGTCGACTAAATAGACCGCAGAATGTATTTTTTCATAGGTGTTGTTATTTAGTTGGCTAAACCGGCGGATTTTAACAACTGCTGTTTTGTTTAAAACAAAATTAGAAAAAAAAATAGTTCGGTTCAAAATGTTGACATATTTATAATTAAGTTTTTGTGGTTTAAAAATTGAAATTTTAGTGAACATTTTCGATAAATTGTAACAAATCTCGACTATGTCACCGTGTATTATCGGCAACTCCAAGCGAGCAAAACAAACACGGCAAGAAGTGTGATCGTCCAGGGAGGCAGGCGCGAAATCCTTTCCTTAATTTTCTCCGAGACTATCGAAAACAGCACTGGGGCATTTCCGTGCCCGAGTCAACAAAACGAGCCGCCCAAAAATGACGAGCAATGCCAGCACAGGTGAAACATCCTTACATCTAATTAGCTGGGGCCGCGCCAAAGATTAAACGAGCGTGTAGCAGGAAAAACCATCACAGTTCCAGAGGTAGGACACAGCGTCACAATTCCCGTGCTAAGAATCGTTCCAGAAGCCACAGTAGGGGGAAAAACTTCAGAAGACGCCCCAAGAGTCACAAAAATTCCGGCAGAAATATGTCCAAAAGCTGCATGGGACGCTCTGGATCAAAGTTGAGGTCCCGAAAGCCAGGAATGATAAGACACTTAAGAAGTCGTGGTAGAGGGAAAAATGTTGCACATAGAGCGGGTTTCTGTCACAAATCGCCGATGAAAAAACACCAGGGGAGAAGAAGACACTCCTCGAAAGGGCGGAAGGGAAAAGCGCTCAGATCAAGGTCGATGAAAATTTTTTTTGTGTTCTTTCATGGATGATTTGTAACAGGAACCCGCCCAACATCCGCCATTCTTCCCCTTGCTGCGACTCCTCAGATGTCTTGTTTTTCGTGCCTTGCTGGACCTCAAATCAGATTGGATCTTTTTCCCGTGTAACTTATCCTAATAAAGTTTTTCGTGATTTCAATGTTTTCATGTTTTAGAGAAATCAAAATAATTTCTTATTCCAAACAAGCATTAAACAATTTTAATATTCAGGAATTGGAAATTGTGATCTACAAATGAATGTTTCTTTTATTGAAGCACTACCTTCAAAGCACAATCGACGTTTATACCTAACTCGCCCTCCCGGCAAGCTCTCAATTTAGAAAAATCATATTTTTCAAGAATTAATGTATATGTTTACGCCTCTTTTATCAAGTTACTATTTTTTGAATTTTTTAATCAAGTTATTATGTTTTCATTTTGTTTGTAAATAAACATTGTATTTTTTAACATCAAACTGAATACTGTAAAATACATTCATCGACATCAATTTACTATACAGTGCCATAGGGAAATGCACATTAAAAACTGTACCCCGTGTTAACTTTTGTTCTGATGAAAATATTTAAACCATTTTTGGACCAAAGTTGAAAGATTATTTAAATTATCGAATAGATTACAATTCAATATTGTAAACTGTCGAAAAAGTTTTGAAAAATATATTTTTATAAAAGCGTTTTCTTGCCACTATCATTTCGAGCAGGCTGAAATGTCAGTTAACTTTGGTCACTTTGTTTAGGAGATCACTTAGTAGGGCCATCTTTTATTGACGGAAATTTGAATCAGCATAAATACTGAGATCTTCAAATGACCTCCAGTTGGATGCTTTAAAATGCAATGGATCAATAATATTTCAACATGATGGAGCACCAGCCCATATTGCTGCCATTGTCAGAGTTTTTAAACGAAACATTTCCTGATAGTTGCATTGGCCAATATGGAGCATTCCATTGGCCTGCTCGAAGTCCTGACCTAACACCACTCGAACCGGATTTAGAACCAATAATTTTCTGGTCCAGGCTTTCAACTTTCCAAACTTCTACACTGAATGAAAAGCCTACGTAAATGCAACAAAAATGTTCGTTGTAGCAATGTATTTTACATCAAAATTGGTCCAAAGTAGACATACATTGGTACAATGTAACCTATTACATCAAGTTATGGATTGATGTAATACATACATTGGGACAATGTACAATACATTACATCAATATTACGAAAAACGTTCGTTGGTTCAATGTAAATTTTTTATTGATATTACAAAGAATGTTTATCAAACGAATGGCAATTACCTTTTTGGCAATCATAATCTGACGATTTTGAATATTTCACGTTTCCTCAAACTTAAATATTACTCCAACAACTTGACAAGCTCTTCAAACAAGATAATAGTCAAAATCAATTATCTAATGTCCCCATACTGTCTATTCTGACATTTCTGAATGGTAATTACGATCTTGACATTCATAATCTGACGATTTTCAATATTTCACAGAGTTACTTGGGCAGACTTACTTTTTATACAATTAAATAAACGTGCAATTTGAAGGAAAACAATATCTCTTATAATTTACAGTGTAATAGGATCTGCGCTGGTACACATTCGAACAAATGCAATTACCGATGAAAAATAGGTCCAACACAGTGCTCACAATAAAAGGTTTTTGAATTTCAATGAAAATTAGGAGCGAAATCTATGAGGATTATTTTAATCAAGATGAAAATATAAGAGACATTAAGTGCTGTAGTAACTATAATTAGCTATCTGTATCTTTACGAGCAGGGTCCGCGCAACCACATAACCGGAATTATTACCGACATCATAAACTCGGTGGATAATTACAGATCGGATCATCCAGGATGCATTAATTTATTAAAATCGCGCCCCTTAAATATTTAATTAAACGGAATCAAATTCGGCGGAATATTTTACGCTAATAACAACACACACACACATGCAGCAAAACGCCGATAAATAATTTTACGAGATTACCGACCGAGGGAGAAGTTAACAACTTTTCTCCAAACCCTCTTACGCCGAGGAAATACGGCATCAAATTGTGATCTACGTGATATAAGAGCTTCAGTAATTTATGTGCTTTATTATGCAGCTCCCTCGATTACATTGCTCGGATAACATTAAAACTTAAACAACTGGCCATGAAAGTTTAATTTACGACGTGGGAGACTCGCAAGATTCGTGGCGTCCTCCGAGACTCGAAAATTACTATATTTTGGACTGATTGGCTATTTCAGTCTCTTCGTTAGCGGCGCGTCCCCCTTCGGTGGCGAAATTGACGCGGATGAACGTGAATGAGCACCAAATTGACACAATGAACATCGGAGCACACATTTATGAGGCAAGTTCGTCCTTTGTATCAGGCTTTATTGATCACACGCCTCATCTAAATATAGATCCGGGGCGATTACACAGATTTGCTCCTGTCCTTTCAAATGTACTGCAAAATTACAAAACGTGCGATTCCAAATATGTCACGGGCCTCTTCGCAAACTACGCCCAATTGACTTGATATTTTGGTCGAGCGGACTTAAAACACAATTCACTTTATAATTTTATTGAGCAAACATTTTCACTGCACTCGGAAAAAAAAAATCGTATAAGTAAGAAAATTCGGGCTTAAATTTAAAATTGCGCGTTCTTAATGTTGGCCCAAGAATTGGTCATTCTTGAGTTTTAAGAATGTTCATTCTTGTTGTCAAATTTATGAGAGGGTCATGCTTGATTTCAAGAACGTGGATTCTTCGTGACAATATGGCACAGAGAGAAAAGAAGTGAAAAATTTGTTAATCACAAGTCAACTTCGTAAACTATTAACAAATATTGATTGATATTTGGCCCACCAAATGTTTGTTTACGATTAACTGACAGTTTATTAATACGATTTCAATTAGCTTAATTTACTTCGAACACATTGTTATTTACAATAAAGTAAGCAATTATTAAACACAAAAAAGAATTTAGTAATAGTTAAGGTCCGGGAACTGCTAAGTAATGCACAATTCTTCCGCTCAGGGGACACCAATTTTGCCCCTTAAAATAAAAAATGTTTAGGCAACCAAAGAGGTATCCTAACTGATAAGGTTTGAAAGTTAAGTATTGAACAGAGAAAGAACAAAAAAAAGAGTTGCACGTTTTTCATACACTCGTAACTTGATAAATATTATTTATATTATGGTCTGCGGCGATAACGACGGTAAACTCAGTCGGAAATAAATTAGTCTATAATTTTTTGCTAATTCTTTACCAATTTTGTGTTTTCATAGATGTACCTGCTATAATTAATCCCGTAACAGGCTGCAAACACATTTTCAATTATGCAAAAAGTAATCTTTATCCCCATTTTTATACGCTCATAATTTGATAAATACTATTTATATTATTGTCTGCGGCGATAACGGCGGTAAAATCAGTCAATGCGATTGCTGCATTATTTACTGTATTTTTTTGTAATTTTTTGTGAATAGATGCTTCAAACAATTTTTTCTACGATGCTATTCGAAACTAATATATATTGTACAATTTAGTAGGCTCGAAAATGTTTCATATCCTTACGCGTGCGAACATGGATATTTTGCATTATCAAGTATGTATTTTTATAAATTTTTAGAGTTTTATATCCTTACCTGTGCGAATATGGTTATATCCTAACAAGTGAGCATTTTAATACAAATTATTATATCCATGCCGTCAATCAAAAAGGTACAGATTTCACAGGACATCTGTGAGTAAAAGGACGAACTATTTTACTAAAATCTTATGGGAAAACAACTTTTCCCCGAAAATGTAAAATTTAGACATTTATCCAATTTGGTTTTAGGAAACTATTTCTTAGGTGCTAAAAGAACATTTTTATGTAATTTGGTGACGATGTTGTGTTCGGAAAGCAATAAAAACGCGATCAAATAATACTGTATTTCGTATCACAAATTTTAGATTTTTTTTTCAAAAAGATTCACCATATTATCATAAAAAAACATTATATATTATACTATATATGTTTAGTATAAGTACCCCGAAGGAATTTCTACAATATAACTTAGTTCTTGAGCTGAACTGAGTTTTCTGGCACACTAAATTTTCAAAAAAATATTGTTGCCAATTTTCTTCTTCTTAAGTTATCAACTTTCTCGCAATAAAAAAAATATTTTCTTACAAAGCAATATATTCTCTATAAGTGCTGTAAAATGCATTGCAAAATATTTCGTAACTCTAAAGATTTCAGTAAAAAGTCCTCACTACTGCATTTTTGCGAGAATTGCACTTTCGGAGGTTAATTTTTGAAAACTAGGCACTTCTTCACCAAACCAAATATATCATTAGATGCGGTAACATTATGTTTACAACTGTTGCTTCGCAAATTATATATTGATAAGTACTTTCTAAGCTAAACTGAGTTTCTTAAAACTCTACATTTTTTGAGTTTGGGTTCCCCAGCCTTAACACACTTTCAGTTACACCAAATAAATGTATTATTCAGTCTTAATTTGCTTTATTTTGGAGGAATAGTTGTTTATTAATAAAAAATAAATGTATATCAAAATCAAATAAATATTTGTTATTCATAAATATTCTCTCATAAATATTTGTTAACATTAAATATACGTTTAATAATAGTAAATAATAATACAACCAAGATTTATTAATTATTTATATCATTTTAATATAAGTTGTTTTTTACTAATGAATTTCAGTTAACAATTAAATTAACATATTAATAATAACAAATAATAAGCGGGAAATATTTACTATAAACCCTTCATTATTTATTAATAAATATTTTATAAATTGGATTTTTAATAATAATCTCATATTAAACTGAAATTTTTTATTTAAAATGAATAAAAATATTTAAAATACAACAAAATAAAATAAACATGAAACGAAACTTATACCTATAAATAATTAAAAAAATATTAGAGGATCATTCAATATGAAATGTATTAGAAATGTTTGTAAAATGTCTAAATAATACAGTTGCTGTCGTTATAGATACCTATTAATATTCTTGATTCATGCAAGAAATCAATTTACGTCCATCGCCTCTTAAATAAATATTTGTGGGAAAAGTGCAACAAATATTTTTAATGTCAATAATTTGTTTAGAAGTGGAAAAATCATTATCAGTCACTTCATATGCTTTAAAACCTTTATCAATACCATAACAAACAATTGTTTTACATATTAAGTACATTTGTTTGTCCCCAGTGTACAATACATTAACAACCTTTCCAAAAACTGGTTCACCATATACGTCCCGATTTACTTGAATGATTACATCTTTTTTTTAAATGTTGGCGTGTTCCATATTATTATTTTAATGCACTTCTCAACACTACCGAATAACACAAAGAAATAATTTGGCCGTTAATGCAAACATCCAGTTCAATTGTAAAAGAAGCATTTTTTTATCTTAGACAACTTACCTTTTCAACAAATGAGTATTTATTTTTAATAAAAATGTACAAATGTATTTTCGTTCACTAACAATGAATTAGTACCAAATAGTATGCATTACACATAAAAAAACTTAATTATTCTAAACAAATACCCATTGTTATACTTAATAAATTTTTGTTTGCGTGAATTGAGAACATATTTGTTTTCAAATAATACGGTTGATCTCAAGCAAAGTCGAAAGTAATAGATAGTTTATTTCTAAAAAATAAATTGATTTATAAGAATTGGTAGTAGTTAATAAAGTGTACTTTTTGACAATTTAAATACTTAAACATAAATAAATCAGCTGCAAATAGGCATTTTTTTACTATTATACGGACTCTTTCTTTCAGTGCGTCAGAAATGAATGTCAGAAAGGTAATTACCATTTAGAAATGTCAAAATACACAGTTACCTTATCTTGTTTGACCTAAATTGCCCATTGTGTATTTGCATAATATTTATTCCAACCAACGAATTAACTTGTACAAAAAATAAAATATAACCGATCATCCACAATTGAATTAATGATCGATTTTAATATCTAAAATGAATAAATTGCAACTTTCTGGATGACCTACCTGAAAACACATAAATGCAGAATTTGCGTCACAATAAATCCGCCAATAAACAGTCATATTGCAATAAATGTTCGCGTCAGCATCGCCTGAGCGATTTTAATGTGAAAATTGCAACATTCTGCAGCCCATCGCGAACTTGCTGCACAAAAGCGTCGCCGGCGGCTGAAAGATTTTCTAGAAACACACTTTTAAACTCGCCGAAAATGTCTTCTAATGCGGTCTTGACGTGCGACATCCATACATATCCACCACCGACAGGAAAGCAGAAAGTGATGAAAACCTCCCGGCGATCGGCTGAAAAAGTGCTAACGCCGCGTTTAAAACTAACTTTCACCATTCAACACAATTAAACTTCCATTTTTTTTATGAACAAACTTTTGTTGTTTATAAAGCGGCGAGGGAGGTAATCAAGATTTAAAATATGGTGATGAAAATTGATTTTCTTTCAAATTAAACGAAAAGTTTCCGTGTTTTCTCTTTTTTAAAGAGAAATATTATCCCGTGTTAGCGAAACGAGTTTTAAGGAAGCTCACAAAGAACCATTATATTTATGGATCGCCGAATCTGAATACAGTCGAACAATCGATGAATGGAGGTACAAAAACATATTTTTTGTAATAGAAAATCGACAGCGAATGTTACTCCCGGATTTTTTTGAATTTAATTGAAGTGAATCCGGTCGGTCTAAACGGGTCAATAAATTCGCATGAAAATTTTCGAGCCGTCTGAAACATTCTGTGTGGGTTAAAATAATGCTCGTTGAGACATAATGTAACCATAACCAACTGGTAGGGAAATGTCAGATGTCCTCATAGTTTAGTTTAACGATTTAACATGAAACAGTTACTGTAAAATATTCACTAAGACACAATTTTCGTTAAACGCATTAGTTTGTGGAAATTCGCCGTTAATTTCTAAACTTGCCCTGTAACGTGTGACAGACACAAAAACTTTTTGGTACTACGGTTGTTTGCAAATTAATTCATTCATTTCAATTATAATTATGTAAAAACCTAATAGTAATTTTTTTTTTTAATTATGTTTGTGTTTTACAGGTTCCTTTACTAAACACTAGTTTCGCTTTGATCAGCTACTGAATTATAAACAGTTAATGACTGAAAGTGAAGGGCCACGTCATTTATTTAATTCGACCGAAGGTATTAATTAATTTGACGGTTTATTAAAATGTTGCTTTAGCTTTACTGGTATTGACGTGTTTATGTTAGTAATTTAACATCAACAATTTTACAGTTTGCCCTCTATTCATTATATACCAACCGCAAGCACATAATTACTAGCTGCATTATATTAAATGCTTTGCCTGAAACCACATAGCGCGAAATATAATCTGAACATAACAAATTAATTTTAACAAATTTTGTGCAGATAAACACACAAAGGAAAGTTTGGTTATAATATTATCCATTTTAATTTGAGTTACCTTTTGGACGAAGTTTTAAAATCATTGAATCATTTCTGTATTTTTTTTCTTGTTTGTAATAGTATATCATACACTTAAGTAGAGAAATGTATTTTTATCGCCTGAGGGCAGCGTTTAGATCCTGTGGAGGGAGTGAAATGAACCTCACGGTTTTTTCTAAATGCGAAAAATCCGAGAAAAATACCACATGTCACAAGTGTCATATACTTTTGAATTATTTTTTTGTTGGCCTTCAAACTTTATAGAGCTTAAAAACCACCGAAGAAAGTAAAAGGTAAGGAAATATGATGTGATATGATGTGAACGAGTAAGTTTTGAATATATCTGTTGCTTTTGAAGTATCCAAGTCGAGCACCCCTAATATTTCTCCTAAATTGATCATGAAAGGGGTTTTAGGAAAGTGGGTTCTCAGAGGAATTTAAGCAAGCAGCAAACTTGTTAAAATCGTTTCAGTCAAATAAATGTAGATTTATAGTTATTGATAATAATAAAGCAGATAAGTTTCTAATCAACTTTTTCTTGCAATTTTTCGTTTTTACTTTAGAAATTTATTGATAAATCAAACTTGTTCCTAATTACTCAATCGACAATTTATAATAACGAAATTATCAACTAATATTATCATTATAATATAATATAATTATTATTACTGAAAGAAATAGTCAGTCTAATAGTAAAAAAAACGCATATTTGCAGCTGATTTATTTATGTTTAAGTATTTAAATTGTCAAAAAGTACACTTTATTAACTACTACCAATTCTTATAAATCAATTTCTTTTTTAAAATTAAACTAATTATGACTTTCGACTTTGTTTGAGATCAACATAACGTATTATTTGAAAATAAATATGTTCTCAATTCATGCAAACAAAAATTTATTAAGTATAACAATGGGTATTTGTTTATAATAATTAAGTTTTTTATGTGTAATGCATACTATTTGGTACTAATTCATTGTTAGTGAACGAAAATACATTTGTACATTTTTATTAAAAATAAATCCTCATTTTTTGAAAAGGTAAGTTGTCTAAGGTAAAAAATGCTTCTTTTACAATTAAACCGGATGTTTGCATTAACAGCCAAATCATTTCTTTGCGTTATTCGGTAGTGTTGAGAAGTGCATTAAAATAATAATATGGAACACGCCATCATTTTTACAAAAGGTATAATCGTTCAAGTAAATCGGGATGTATATGGTGAACCAGTTTTTGGAAAGGTTGTTAATGTATTGTACACTGGTGACAAACAAATGTATTTAATATATAAAACAATTGTTTGTTATGGTATTGATGATGATTTTTCCACTTCTAAACAAAGTATTGACATTAAAAATATTTGTTACACTAATCCCAAACATATTCATTTAATCGGTAATGGATGTAAATTCCTTTCTGCATGAACCAAGAATATTAATAGGCATCTATAACGACAGCAACTGTATTATTTAGACATTTTACAAACATTTCTAATACATTTCACATTGAATGATGCTCTAATATTTTTTTTTGTTATTTATAGGTGTAAGTTTTGTTTCATTTTTATTTTATTTTGTTGTATTTTAAATATTTTTATTCATTTTAAACAAAAAATTTCAGTTTAATATGAGATTATTATTAAAAATCCAATTTATAAAATATTTATTAACAAATAATGAAGGGTTTATAGTAAATATTTTCCGCATATTATTTGTTATTATTAATATGCTAATTTAATTGTTAACTGAAATTCATTAGTAAAAAACAACTTATATTAAAATGATACAAATAATTAATAAATCTTGGTTGTATTATTATTTACTATTATTAAACGTATATTTAATGTTAACAAATATTTATGAGAGAATATTTATTAATAATAAATATTTATTTGATTTTAATATACATTTATTTTTTATTAATAAACAACTATTCCTCCAAAATAAAGCAAATTAAGACTGAATAATACATTTATTTGGTGTAACTAAACGTGTGTTAACCATTACCAAATTCTTTTTGTTTCTAATAATTGCTTACTTTATTATAAATAACAATGTGTTAGAAGTAAATGAAGCTAATTGAAATCGTATTAATAAACTGTCAGTTAATAGTAAATAAACATTTGGTGGGCCAAATAGCAATCAATATTTGTTAATAGTTTACGAAGTTGCCTTGTTATTAACAAATTTTTCACTTCTTTTCTCTCTGTGTAATATTCTGTTGAAATTTTCAAAACACCGAAGGTGGAATGCAAGTTCGGTGGGTTGGGGATTAATTCCTGTTCCGTGTTTCCTAGAACGACAGGCGGCACAAATTCGAAGAAAAAGGGGACAGCCACACACCCAAACGTAACTGTTACATATTGATACGCACGTTCGATAGCTTCGCCGCTGACGCAATCGAAAATCCGCTCGTATTTGCTTTAAAATATGAAAATTAATTAATGGGCTTTGTGTACTTGTGTACACTGTCCGTCATAAAATTGTAAACGGCATAACTGTATTTATTTAGACAATTTACATACATTTCCATGAAAATTCGCCAATTAAAAAATTCATTCTCCTACCGGGCTAATCAGATTTTTCCCTTTTTCGAGGCGAGTTAGCCAGCGGATTATAATAATTTTCGAATTGTCGATTAAGGGTCAAGACCCGAGATCGCTTCAGTCGAGCGTACGTTATGCATAATCGGAGATAATTCATTTATTCAGTCAGGCTTAGAGCGTCGTTGGCCATTTGTTAAGGGGCTGTTAGATCCGACAGTTCAGACGACCAAGCGTTAAATTATTACTGAAATTGCAGGGACGACACACAAGCGAAATCTCATCGTCCATTCTAATTGAATCGTTTGGGGAAAAATGGCAAAGTTGCGGAATTTGTTAGCCGAAAGAGATTGTTGCACAAAGGGAAATTTGCGTGGGTAATATCATAAGCCAACAGGAGGTTGTCAATTATTCATGAGGCATTAACCAGTACCAACACTAATAAATGCATTAGGCATTTGCCGTAATGAATTGATTATTTGCGAAACGTCTATCCGAACCATTGTTTACGCGTGATACACATTTCATTAAACCGTTGTCCACTTCGGCAATCTCGTTTCCCGCACGCACTTTGAATGCCCAAATTTCGCAATTGCGGTTCGATTATTAATCGACAGTAATTATTGCATTGTCAGCTGAAAGACCTTCAGTTATGGTTTTGCTTTGCAGATGACACTTCCCAGTTACCGAAAAAAACACCGTTCACCTAACACCATTAGAATTCAACAAGAAAATCTTTTAATTCGTTTTTCAAAAAATCAACAAGCTGTTAGGTTGTACTTGTTGTTCAAGCGTTGTTTACCGACTGGTTCCGTGACGTTCAGTTATTTTTTGACCTAATTCCCATACAACACAAGTTCGTCTACCGGATGCCTAGAGGATATTTTCGCCAGATGTTAAGATATATATTTATATATAGATATATATTGTCACAAACTCGGACATCCAGGGTATATCCTGGTCGGACTTCTATTAGAAATACATTTTGTCTATCCGGAATATATCCGTATATTTACAATTATCCCTTATCTTATAGATATCTTTTGTATATATGTATTAAATATTCATTAAAATGTTTATTCATTATCTTAAGGATTTCTAGAATTTTTTTTGTTTTATTTGAACAAAAATTAAACAATGTATCAAATTAATTGATTTTATTTGTTTCAATCGTAATTATCTTACATACACATTTTACACAATATACAAATTAATATTTAGACAATCTCATAATGTGTTATTAATTTTCTGTTTTAAACGCTTTGCGGCGTTTTTCAGAAAAATTTTAATTAACTTGGTTTTGATCACTTATACCCTGGACTAAGTTCAAGGGATCCTGAAAATAAAATTTAACAATGACTTCAGTAATTTATTAATTTTTCCTCTCAGTTGTATTGTTTCATAAAACATCGTTCATTAGTTGAGTTGAGGCATAGTTCTTCTAATAAAATCGCCGAGATCATTTCCCCCAATTCTTGATATTTCAATTTTCTGAAAATATAAATATATTTTAGTTCTTATTATATTTTATTTGAGATGTACCTACCGCTTTAATAAATGCTTCGATGAAGAGTACATTATCCACGGACGAAATGTATAAAACTAAATCTGTCGATATCTCACTTTATCGCAAATTTGAAAACCAAAAAACAGGCAAATATTTCTAGCTGGTTCGAACCATTTTGGTGAAAAAGATGTGCTATTTACCTGCTACAACAAAGAGTACAGGGTATCTATTGGAAGTCATTCTCGGAAAATACAGAGGAAATGTACAGAAAATACAAATATTTCTATCTAACTGTACAGGGTGAGTTAAGTTTTACCGCCCGTGGCAAAATAGGCCTTTAAAATAATTTGTCATTTCTCATAAATTGCATGAGTAATTTTATATTATTAAGGTACATAGAAACCAAGAAAAAATCTTTTTTTTTTAATCAGGTAAAATTTTGGCTTTTTTCAATTACTAATTGGTCAATTTATTAGTTTTTTTTTATGTACGAACAGTAAAATATTTTCATACAATTTAGTGTAATTGAAATAATTTTACTAATTTGCGTTCATTAAATAAAGCCATTTCCATATTAGAGGGCATTTTTTAAAATGATTTACGACATAAGCTGACCAATTCACCTAACAATGGTATTGGTTTTGGGTACTTGACTGATTATTTATGACAGTCATAAACTGAAGTTAAAAAGTACAACGTTACATTTTACAGGACCGGAATAAGGATCTTTGCTATTTCTTTAAAAGTTCACAACATCGTAACTAACAGCTACACGGTAATTATAATCATAATAAAAAATAATTTTTGCAATATTAGATTTTAAACTTGATAAGAAAATCGCTTACCAGCTTCTAATTTTCGTTAGTATATCTGTCTACAATTTTGTGTTTTAATTTTGCCGCCTGCAAAGTTAATATACCTATCGGTTATTGAACCTTCCCATAAAATAAATTGCTTAATTTATCCAAAGTTTAAAAACCCTGGTCACAACCCTAGGTCACTTTGTGAATAAAGAAACATTCAGATTCGCAACAAATCTTCCAACACTTAAACATCGTTGGTAAAAAGTGAAAATTAAAACTTTGTTTTGTGGAATAGTAAACATTTGTGTTTAGTTCAGGTATAACCATGCCATTTCAATAGTCAGTCGAGGAGAAGCTTGAAATGCTTTTAATTTATGGGTAATGGGGCATCACTTTGAGCATCTTTTATAAAATAAATTTAATATTTACCTATTAAAAACTCATTTTATTTTTCTCACAAATTCCAGAATACGGGTCTGGCAACAACTAAAACGCCGTTCCCTTCAGTTTTATGGGTCGATCATCAGGTATTGTTACGTGGTAGACCGTATTATCCATTGTTGGAAAGTCATAAATAAAAGTATTTTTCGTGCTTTATGTTAAATTTGATTTAACTCAAAAAGTAATAATTTTTTAACGAATCAAATTGCAATTAACAATGCTATGAATAATTTGACAAATTTTGAAATAAAAAACCAAACATGGAAATTTTACCCGAAACTCTTTGTTTTACTTTTTTGGCTTCAAATAAAAATGATTTGAAAAACTTGTAGCACTAATCGAAAGTGTAAACTTCAACTGATGTAACATCTAAATCGCATACTTTCCCCTCAATCTTTAATAGGTATTATGGCCGAGCGATAAAACTTAATTCACCCTGTACAGGTACAGGTACAAGTGACCCACCTGTGTGAAACTCAGAAATAAGAATTCAATACAATACAAATATTTAAGGAATTTTTAAAGAATGCCAAACTATAATTGCTTATTATTTATTAACTAAATTTAAAATTTATTTTAACTTTTTTTAATAAATTACGCTTTATACACTCTTATGGAATAAGTACATTTTATTACTTTACAAATTAATTGGTAAAAATTCTTTAATGTTGATTTATTAATATTTAAAATGATACGTATTTATTCGAATCAGCATCTCAGGAAAACCAATAAATCCATTATTATACTTATACCGTAAACCAACAAACACATTTAAAAAATGTTTGGTCGTATTTAGTGTAAATATGACCAAATTTTGTTTTAATTTGTGGTTAAAATGGAACAATTTAAATATTACATAATATTACAATATGAAAATTTAATTAATCTAATTTAATACTTTAAAATATTTTTAATACACACAAAATACAAATATCCTATATTTCAAAAATTTAATTCAAATGTAATTATACAATTTTTAAATTTTCATAGATATAAATATATTAATTTGGAACATATTTCAAAACATATTTCCTGGATATAAAAATATGTATTTACAGAATATCCACCTGATGTCTGTTTCGGATATACACAGGAAATTTTTCAAAAATATATGCTGGATATCGGACGCCGTATATCTACTGGATGGCTATTTTACGTCCTAGCTATACATACATAGCCTAGCCATGAATTAGACATCCAGTAGATATTGAGTGTTGTATGGGTTCCTACATGATTTACCAGCTTTCGGTTGTTTTATTTTTTTTTATAAAAAAACTGTTTATTCAAATGTTACAAAAAAAATACTGCCAACAGAGCATTGCGATTCAAATACCTCGGTTTAGAAAATTGTTAAAAAATCGAGTCATTTTGGATATAAAAAATAAAGTGACCCAAAAAATACAGTTTTAAAATTTTTTTTCAAAAAGAACACCACATATTTTAAAGCACAGAGAACGAAATCATTAAGTTTGCAGCCGATCGATAAATTCGCCCAGAGTGTCTGAAAATCGCAATCCTAATTCACTGATTCCGCAACGAACATAGATTCCAGTAAGCCTAAAGGAATGTAATAAATCTTACTCCAGAATTAAGCCCTGGGAATCTATTTATAATGGAACTACGAGACAATAAAAAACATATCGGAATCACTTAAAGAAAAAAACTTCAAAATTCCGGCACACGATAAATATCGAATTGTGTCGCTTTAGAAAAAAATTCGAAAAAAAGTTTACGGCGCAGTCTGTATCCTGGCCGTGGCGAAAAATCAATTTGTTTTCTTTGTTTCGCAATGCGCCCGAGGAAAGTTCGTTATTTAAAATTATGAAAACGCGCCGCCTACTTCCAAATTCTCTTTGGGCCATAAAACAAAGTAATCTGACTCGGCGAAGAAATTCACGGAATGGAAGGGAAACACGTAGCTCATGACATTTCGCAATTTTTATTCAGCCTGATGACATATTTTCCGTGAGATTAGTTTGCGCGCCGCCTCCTCTTTTCTCGACGTTCCCGTCCCAGTGCCACTTTTATCAATTTCGAACCGCGAACAAAACTCGCCGAATTTTGACCGTCCTTTAGTACAAAAGCGTAGCAAAAAATAAGAAAAAAAACTTGAAATTTCAACGTTTTTCTTGAAATTTTACCTTTTTAAAAAAGTTGAAATTTCACCTTTTTTAAAAAAAACTTGAAATTTCACCTTTTTTAAAAAAAACTTGAAATTTCACCTTTTTTAAAAAAGTTTAAATTTCACCTTTTTTAAAAAAGTTGAAATTTCAGCTTTTTTTAAAAAACTTGAAATTTCACCTTTTTTAAAAAAACTTGAAATTTCACTTTTTTTAAAAAAGTTGAAATTTCAAGTTTTTTTTTTCATCATTTAACCTTGATGGGAAGTCACTCTGGAAAGCCGTCGGTGTTTCTGCAAAATTTGCAGATTTATAACATGCAGCTATAGTCTAAGTCTATATTGTAGAAATCGAGTAGGAAGTGGTTTGAAATTATTTTAGCAGTGCGTAGAAGATTCATGTTATGAACTTCTTTAGAAAGATTACTTATTGTGACATTAAATATCACACTACACCTACAATAATAAAAACATTAAACCACAACTTTTAATTCTATAATGAAAAATCAGACTATACACATGCTCGGGGAATCCCCTCAGTGTTGTCAAAGGTGCCTATGCTGTGTGCAGTTCCATTGGCAAGTCATTCATTTATCAGTGGGATTTAAAAAGTTGAAATTTCAACTTTTTTAAAAAAGGTGAATTTTCAAGTTTTTTTAAAAAAGGTTAAATTTCAAGAAAAATGTTGAAATTTCAAGTTTTTTTTTTTGTTTTTTTGCATGTCCTAACTACGCTTTCGTACTTTAGAGAGGAGATCGTTGCGGCGATTTTTTTATTGCGCATCCGTCATCAGAAAAGGAAAAGATAAATAAACGTCCCATAAAATTAAAGCTCGACTTTTGCGATTTTCTTTTTTATATTGCTAAACGGTTTCGCGGTTATGCGATATATAGCGGATTTTCCACGAGAGTGCGGATTGTTCGAAATGGACATTTTATGACAACACAGCTCGGCCGCTGTAAGACATCGATTTTTGCCCGTTTGAGTGATCGCACACGCGTTTTTAAAATTTCAGTCACAACTGCGACATTAAATGAGATAAAAACAGAGCCACAAACGAATGCCCACTGGAGCAGGATTTATCAGGTCTGCGAGTTCATGAAAATTTATTTTGCGGATTTTTTCTTTAAATTGAACCGCACGGATTCCAGGACGGCTCGTGTAATCAACTTATCAGATTTAAAAACAGGGCTTCGGGCGATTTTAAAACACCGAGCTTTTCAAACAGTTCATATTTTAAGCTGCATTTTCAATGAGGTTAGTGCAAGATAGTGCTGCACTAAGTTAACTAACCAATTAATGAGCAATAATTGATCAGAACTATAGTATCCAAAAATTGGCGGAACAGCTTCACACTACGGTTTTAAGCAACGATAAAGGAAAGCGGTATAAATATTTAAAAAATTCAAGGTTCTTTATTTCAGAGGATATCGACCTTTTTCTAAAGGTATATGTGGCAACACAATCAGTTCATGCTAATAATGATTAAGGCTGGGGAACCCAACCTCAAAAATTGCAGAGTTTTAAGAAACTCAGTATCGCTTAGAAAGTACTTATCAATATATAATTTGCGAAGCAACAGTTGTAAACATAATGTTACCGCATCTATTGATATATTTGCTTTGGCGAAGAAGTGCCTAGTTTTCAAAAATTAACCTCCGAAAGTGCAATTCTCGCAAAAATGTAGTAGTGAGGGTTTTTTACTGAAATCTTTAGAGTTACGAAATATTTTGCAATGCACTTTACAGCACTTGTAGAGAATATATTGCCTTGTAAGAAAATATTTTTTTTATTGCGAGAAAGTTGATAACTTAAGAAGAAAAAAATTGGCAACAATATTTTTTTTAAATGTAGTGTGCCAGTAAAAACAGTATAGCTCAAGAAGTAAGTTATATTGTAGAAATTCCTTCGGGGTACTAATACTAAACATATAGTAGTCCAATATGACATGTTTTTTTATGATAACATGGTGAATCTTTTTGAAAAAAAAATCTAAAAGTTGTGGTATTATTTGATCGCGTTTTTATTGCTTTCCGAACACAACATCGTCAACAAATTACATAAAAATGTTCTTTTAACACCTAAGAAATAGTTTCCTAAAACCAAATTGGATAAATGTCTAAATTTTACATTTTCGGGGAAAAGTTGTTTTCCCATAAGATTTTAGTAAAATAGTTCGTCCTTTTACTCACAGATGTCCTGTCAAATCTGTACCTTTTTGATTGACGGCATGGATAGAATAATTTGTATTAAAATGCTCACTTGATATAGTGCAAACTGTTAGGATATAACCATATTCGCACAGGTAAAAAAAAAAAAAATTTATAAAAATACATACTTGATAATGCAAAATATCCATGTTCGCACGCGTAAGGATATGAAACATTTTCGAGCCTACTAAATTGTACAATATATATTAGTTTCGAATAGCATCGTAGGAAAAATTGTTTGAAGCATCTATTCACAAAAAATTACAAAAAAAAACAGTAAATAATGCAGCAATCGCATTGACTGATTTTACCGCCGTTATTGCCGCAGACAATAATATAAATAGTATTTATCAAATTATGAGCGTATAAAAATGGGGATAAAGATTACTTTTTGCATAATTGAAAATGTGTTTGCAGCCTGTTACGGGATTAATTATAGCAGGTACATCTATGAAAACACAAAATTGGTAAAGAATTAGCAAAAAATTATAGACTAATTTATTTCCGACTGCGTTTACCGTCGTTATCGCCGCAGACCATAATATAAATAATATTTATCAAGTTACGAGCGTATTAAAAACGCGCAACTCTTTTTCTTGTTCTTTCTCTGTCGAATACTTAAGTTTCAAACCTTACTAGTTAGGATACCTCTTTGGTTGCCTAAACATTTTTTATTGTAAAGGGCAAAACCTAAGCGGAAGAATTGTGCATTACTTAGCAGTTCCCGGGCCTTAATATCCAATACGTATGAATCAAATCATTGATTTATATCAAAACAAAAGAAATTAATTAACAAAGTAGATATAATATATTCCTTTAAACCACGCATATGTGACGCTACTGGGATTTGCTACCCCACTGGGACATTTCGCCCAGATTTTTGCCCACGCAATATTCCTTTACATCTCCTGGCAACTCTACGACTTGATATGAATGAGGAAACTGCGAAACCAACAATCTAACGTAACGATTCGATTAAAATTATCAGAGGAAACCCAAAAATGATCACTCCACAGTTGATACGAATAATATAATAAATTCGAGAATTTAGTGTTTTAACTTTTAATTAAAATGGAACGAATCTCGGTACTTTTCCGCGTCACTTCAATTACGCTTTCTGTAAAACGAGTGTACGCGGATTTTCTGCAATCAATCAAATCATTAACCCATATCACGTTAACAACCGGAAACGCAACAACGGGGTCGGCACAAACAATCGTTTGTAACGTTCGTATTCCATGTCACAGGCATGATTCCGTTTGCGTTGGTATCTCTGCTTAATCACAATTTTTATTACGAGCCCGTTCGAAATTATGATTTTTTCTGATTGGTTTCCATTGTCGTTCCCACAAAACCAAACCGCACAACAAAGACGTAAAAAGGAAAAGAAACGCCGAAATGAAAAATTGCGAATAAGAAAGCGAAGACAGAGGTTCGGATGTGATTCACGATATATGGATGTAATAACATGTCTCCATTATCCGCACAAAAGATGAATAACTATTCCCAATTTTCGCCGAAAAAGCGGCCACTAGTTCGCGCTATTAATTTGACTAAAATTGCATTTTTTAAGTCGGTGGCAGCGACAGTTCGAAATTGATGACGTAATTTAAAAACGTCGTTTTTTGCGAACCGGGATCTTAATTATCTTAACGTTCGGTTTCGCTCCGGATTTATTACGGCCGACCGTTTGTTTTAATTTTTAATTTTTAATGAAGACCGCGCGCGTAAGTAATGGCGACTTCGGATTACCCGCGGGAAAAATAAAATAAAAAAGATACACCCGCAAGTCAATCGCCGAAAAATTGTCGGAATGTGACGTAATCGCGTCGTCAATCTTTATTCCCGGATATTTTCGGGATTCAAATTTTTACAGTGGAACTTATGTTGGAACCAATATGTAGTTATCGGATTGCGATAAAAAGCGACAGCTGCGAAGGGGAAACAAACCTGTCCCAAATACCTCCTAAAAAATACGTTAAATATTTTTCTTGAGTCCTTAAGGATATATCCTGCCATAAAGTATGCTCTGACAAAAATGCTGATCGTTTCGCAACTTGTGCTACAAGTCAATAGAATGTGTTTTGTTTTCCACCGTTGCCCGTTGTCTATTGCTTCATCTGGCTCTATATTTTCTGAGAGAGACCCGGACTTAAGTCACTTATTTTTGTTTCTTTCACTTCTTACCTCTCGTGCTACTTACTGTTAATAAGCTCGTGAATCCACTACACTGCTTTTTCTGAAAAATCATTTATTTTGGGCGACACTATGGTGGGAATAAATATCGGTTTTCTCTAAGAATGGCGGAGATACAAAATTGATAACGACAAAAGCGCCGTAGGTTCGTTAATACTAGAGCCAATGAAATAATCAATGCGCCATTGTGTTGGCAGGAAAACAAAATTGAAAAAAGAAAATTTAATTTGAGTAGGTAGTCTAAGAACACGAGAATTTTTATTTTTAACTAACAAGACCTAGGCAATACCATGTATAGTGCTGTAGACTAATTTCGAAGAGGAGCTTCCTTTCTAATGGCAATTTGGCCGCAGGACACAATCGCGCAGCAGAAATTAAATTGAAAAAAAAAATTAAATTTGATTAGTCTATGAACACGAGAATTTTTATTTTTAACTAACAAGACTTAGGCAAGACCATGTATAGTGCCGTAGACTAGTTTGGAAGAGGAGCTCCCATTTCTAAATCCAATTTAACTGCAGGACACAATCGCGCAGCAGAGAACAAAATTACAAAAAAAACTAATTAAAGTTCAGTAGTCTATGAACAAGAGAATTTTTATTTTTAACTAACAAGACCTAGGCAATAATACTATGTATAGTGCCGTAGACTAATTTGGAAGTGGAGCTCCCTTTCTAATGGCAATTTAACTGCAGGCCACAATCGCGCTGCAGAAAACAAAATTGAAAAAGAATAATTAAATTTGAGTAGTCTATGAAAAAGAGAATTTTTATTTTTAACTAACAAGACCTAAGCAATAGCATGTATAGTGCTGTAGACTAATTTGGAAGAGGAGCTCCCTTTTCTAATGCTAATTTAACTGCAGTACACAATTGCGCAGCAAAAAACAAAATTGAAAAAAAATAATTAAATTAGAGTATTCTATGAACACGAGAATTTTTATTTTAAACTAACAAGACCTAGGCAATACCATGTATAGTTCTGTAGACTAATTTGGAAGAGAAACCCTTTCTAATGCCAATTTAACTGCAGGACACAATCGCGCAGCAGAAAACAAAATTGAAAAAAAAAATTAAATTTGAGTATTCTATGAACACGAGAATTTTTATTTTTAACTAACAAGACTTAGGCAAGACCATGTATAGTGCCGTAGACTAGTTTGGAAGAGGAGCTCCCATTTCTAAATCCAATTTAACTGCAGGACACAATCGCGCAGCAGAGAACAAAATTACAAAAAAAAACTAATTAAAGTTTAGTAGTCTATGAACAAGAGAATTTTTATTTTTAACTAACAAGACCTAGGCAATACTATGTATAGTGCCGTAGACTAATTTGGAAGTGGAGCTCCCTTTCTAATGGCAATTTAACTTCCGGACACAATCGCGCAGCAGAAAACAAAATTGAAAAAAAATAATTAAATTTGAGTAGTCTATGACCAAGAAAATTTTTATTTTTAACTAACAAGACCTAGGCAATACTATATATAGTGCCGTATACTAATTTGGAAGAGGAGCTCCCTTTCTAATAGCAATTTAACTGCAGGACACAATCGTGCAGCAGAAATAAAGTTGAAAAATAATAATTAAAAATGAGTAGTCTATGAATAAGAGAATTTTTATTTTTAACTAACAAGACCTAGGCAATACTATGTATAGTGCCGTAGACTAATTTGGAAGAGGATCTCCCTTTCTAATGGCAATTTAACTGCAGGACACAATCGCGCAGCAGAAAACAAAATTGAAAAAAAAATTAAATTTGAGTAGTCTATGAACACGAGAATTTTTATTTTTAACTAACAAGACCTAGGCAATACTATGTATAGTGCCGTAGACTAATTTGGAAGAGGATCTTCCTTTTTAATGGCAATTTAACTGCAGGACACAATCATGCGGCAGAAAACAAAATTGAAAAAAAATAATTAAATTTGAATAGTCTATGAACAAGAGAATTTTTGTTTTTAACTAACAAGACCTAGGCAAGACCATGTATAGTGCCGTAGATTAATTTGGAAGAGGAGCTCCCTTTTCTAACGACAATTTAACTGAAAGACAATCGCGCAGCAGAAAACAAAATTTAAAAAAAATTAATTAAATTTGAGTGACTACTCATAGACTTATGAACAAGAGAATTTTTATTTTTAACTAACAAGACCTAGGCAATACTATGTATAGTGCCGTAGACTAATTTGGAAGAGGAGCTCCGTTTCTAATAGCAATTTAACTGCAGGACACAATCGCGCAGCAGAAATAAAATTAAAAAATAATAATTAAAAAATGAGTAGTCTATGAACAAGAGAATTTTTATTTTTAACTAACAAGACCTAGGTAATACCATGTATAGTGCCGCAGACTAATTTGGAAGAGGAGCTCCCTTTCTAATGCCAATTTAACTGCGGAACACAATCGCGCAGCAGAAAAGAAAATTGAAAAGCAAAATAAATTTGAGTAGTCTACGAACACGAGAATATTTGTTTTCACTAACAAGGCCAAGGCAAGACCATGTATAAAGTTGTAGACTAATTTAATTTTGCTATCAATATACCTAAATTTAATTTTGTGTTTATTAAAACCAGAAACTGAAATAAAAATTCCTGCCAGCAATCCTCATTATAAACTTCACCCATAATCATCATTTACGGATGTTTGCACAGAAGTCATTCGCCGAAATTACACCCAGCAAATCGCTACTTGAAACACTTTACGATTTCGACACGTCCGACCAACCAAAAACGCGAAACCGAACATAACCTCAGAAATTTATAGAACAATCTGGAATCGGTATCTTCTTGCCTTTTCGTTAAGTGTTCATTTCTATCAGTTGATAATAGTTTCAAAGCCGGATTTCGGGCAAAAAAGGACGCAGATAAGGAGGAAATGGTTCTTGTACACATACAATGCGAATCCATTAGCGAAAGAAAAAGAATTGTCTGGATTTAAAATAACGCAGCAGAGCACAGTCAATAAACTAGCGAAAATTAAGTCGCGCATTTACTCAATTATAAAAATTTATAGTCATTTAACTTCATTTGTTCATTTCGAGGATAATGGAGGCGCTGTTGTTATGTAAATCGCAGGATTTTAATTTCCACCGATGGAACATTCTTTCGGCTGTCACTCTCGTGGCCGGCACAACAGGAAACTCTGCACTTAGAGCGAGACGACACTCCCATTTCGCTTTAGCAGTTTGTGTCTTCTTTAAAGCACACTTTGTTTCTTTTCCGCGCTGTGTTTTCCTGGTTTTTATGATTGCTCGGGTTTCTTGATTGAAATTGAAGAAGTTTATAAATTGGAATTTTGATAAATGCAGAAGATGCAAATTTTGCTCGGGCGGATTTAATTCACTTCTTTCAGACGGTCGTAATGCAATTTAATGAGTAGCAAATTTTAAATAACGATTTGTCAGTTGGTGCAGGTCTTGGTGAAATATACAAAATATGAACAAGTCATCAAGATCATTAAGGTAAAAGTACAGGTAGCCCTCGATTTACGCCGGCTCAATTTACGCCAATTCACAATAACGCCGCTGTGGAATTCACTGTTTCGTCGTGTACATAATTGGGTAATTCACCGATTCTTCCTATGTTAGACTGATTTTCGTTTCAGTGGTGAGCCGCGACGTTGTGGATTCTTTTTTCCAAAAAATGTAAGAGATCCGAAACTCTGAAATTTCATCTGTTTTTCTTAATATTTTTTAATAAAAACATTTCACTTCATTTTATCTTAAAATACATTTTAAAAATTAAATTTATAATACACCTATCCCCCGATTTACACAATACTTTTTTACACGATTTCGTTTTTACACGGTTTTTAAAATAAAGAATTCAAAATAAAATGGTAAAAATGAATATTTCAGATGAATACATATTTCTACAATCATTTTTTAACTCCGTTCACTTGGTTATACATATTGGTGATTCCCCGTTTTGTACAGGGTGAGTTAAGTTTTACCGCCCGTGGCAAAATAGGCCTTTACAATAATTTGTCAATTCTCATAAATTGCATGAGTAATTTTATATTATTAAGGTACAAAGAAACCAAGAAAAAAATTTTTTTTAATCAAGTAAAATTTTGGCTTTTCTTCAATTACTAATTGTTCAATTTATTATTTGTTTTGATGTACGAACAGTAAAATATTTTCACACAATTTAGTGTAATTGAAATAATTTTAGTAATTTGCGTTTATTAAATAAAGCTGTTTCCGTATTAGAAGGTATTTTTTAAATGATTTACGACATACGACTAATTTACCAAACAATGGTATTGATGTAGGAGTGCTTGAAAGATTATTTATGGCGGTCACTAAGCTGAACTTAAGAATGCAGTTCTATCGGCAACTGAAAAGCTCTCTCGTCCAGTTTGATGGGTCGATCATAAACTATTGTTAGGATGGTAAACCGCATTATCTATTGTTAGAAAGTCATAAATAGAAGTATTTTTTGTGCTATATCTTAAATTTGATTTAACTCAAAAAGTAATCATTTTGTTACGAATCAAACTGCAGATATTAATGCTAAGAATAATTTGACAAATTTTGAAATAAAAAACCAAACAGAAATTTTACCAAAACACTTTGTTTTACTTTTTTAGCTTCAAATAAAAATATTTTGGAAAATTTGTAGCACTAATCGAAAGCGTAAACTTCAACTGATGTAACATGTAAATTCCATACTTTCCCTTCAATCTTTAATAGGTATTATGGCCGGGGCGGTAATACTTAACTCACCCTGTATACACAATAAAACTTCCTACGTATTCACGTAAATTACTGCAGTAAATTTGTGCCAGTAGAAAAGTGTATATCATTGTGTTTTTACTAATCAGAATTTTTTAAACTTCATATTTACTGGTTAGCAATAAACAATTATTTTTTGTAGCATTTTTACAATTTTTTTCGTAATACTATTTTAAACCATAGCAGTTTTTAATAGAGCATGAAGAGACCTTTGAAATGAGGTATCACAAGCCCCTACTTCCTATTAAAAAATTTGGGGGTTGAAACTGTCACTCGAAGGGAGTTGAGGTTAGGGATGAAATTTTTGCTTTGCAGGATATCATGTCATAAACGAGATTTTTTATAAATATGCAGAATAATTGAGATACTGAATTTATTCCATTTGACTGGTTCGCACTGTATATTTGTTATCTTATGAATGAACTGTTATTTTAATTTTTTTAAATATCTTATTAAAAAAAATTAGGTTAAATAAATGACGTTGTTTTCGATTTACACGGTTTTGCCTATAAAAAAACAAAATTTCGTTTTACACGGTTTTTTGAGGAACCAATCTTCCGTGTAAATCGGGGGATAAGTGTATATGTATTTTGCATTGTATTGTATTAATAAATAAAATGATTTGCTTCTTTTTCACTTATGTAGATCCTAACCCTATACGTCACTGTAAATGTGGGTTCTTTTTACGCCGATTCGATTTGCGTCGGCTTTTGTTATAACGGAACTGCGGCATAAACCGAGGGCTACAGTCAAAAATCGTCCAAAACGTGTTTTTTTATATAATAATTATGTAAGATATATGTCATTTGGGACATGTGGTATTTTTTTCGTATTTTTTGCATTAAGGAATTTTTTCCACCTTATATAAAAAATGACGCTTCCAGTGAGTTATTAAAAGTAGGAGCGAATATTGGATGAGGTTAGACTAAGTTTGTATGTTCCTGGATAAAGAGATTGGAAAGTTTGAGCACTTTAAAAGCGAGCAGTGTAAATTTACTTGCATATTTTCTAAACGTATTCAAACTGTCCATGGATTGTATAAAGATTGTTTCTTTCTCAACTAAATTTGACTATTTGTATTTAATTACAATAAAGCTTGTAGAAAATATAGTATACAAGATGAAGTTAATTCGAAATGACTTAATTCATTTATACCGTCCTCTTAGTAACGTTAGGTGTCGAGGTGTATTTCTAGGTTGCGGCCATTGTTTTTTTGCACAACTTGATCCACACGCGAGTTACAGAGTTGATGGGAACGTTTGCAGATGTTAGTGGTGTTGTGTAAGTGTTGTGTACAGAAATTGTTACTTTACCCACACGTCCAGATATCTAAATTTAATTACAATAAAGCTTGTAAAAAATATAGTATACAAGATGAAGTTCATTCGAAATGACTTAATTCATTTATACTGTCCTCTTAGTAACGTTAGGTATCGAGGTGTATTTGTAGGTTGCGGTCATTGTTTTTTTGCACAACTTGATCCGCACGCGAGTTACAGAGTTGATGGGAACGTTTGCAGATGTTAGTGGTGTTGTGTACAGAACTTGTTACTTTACCCACGCGTCCAAATATCTAAAAATTTGTATGTAATCACAATGAAACTTGTAGAAAATATAGTATACAAAATTAAGCTAATTCAAACGTTTAGTGACTTAAAATTGTTAAAATATAATTTGTTGGCACTTTTAATGTTAAACAATAAACAACTTTTATATTATACAGATTGACCGAACAAAAAAACTGGTAAATTTCAAATTAAAGAATAGAATAACAAAATCAACGCAAAATTTCTGGAATTGTTCAGACATTTAATCAATTCGATAAAATCATACTGTCAATCAAATGATTTTTTTCCAGGCAAAATGAATAACAGGGTAACCAGAATAATTTTAAATACAAGTTGAAACGCAGTTGAAATGATTGTAACTGGATATTCTAAATTGCCGGTAACTAATTTTAAAATTCAAATTATGCCCGCTCCATAAAGCATTTCAAGTTTGGAATTTCGAGTTGATTAAATTATTTTTTGCTCATAACAAAAATAGAAATCTCAATTGTCGTTTTCGTAAAAAGGTCGAATTACGAATAAACAAGCGTTGCGCAACGATTCGCAAAACTTTTGAGACGTTCCATAAAAGTGAGTGATTCCGCTCAATATTCAAATTGTAGGTCCCGGCAACTTCTCCGACATCTGTTATGAACTGCCCGGAAAACGAGAAAAAAAATGGGAAACAACATGTTTCACCTGTGAATGAAATTTCTGCAACCAATCGAAATCTCGAATTTAATTAGGAATTACCTGCTCGTTAACAATCGGAGATGAATGAAGTGGTGGAAGCGATTTTTCTCCTGATGTCGTTTCCTCATTTTCGACAATCGAGTTATCAGACCTTTGTCAAGATGTGTCCGCCACAACATCATGTCCGTAAATTGTTCCGAAGGCGAACAAACAAAAATGCCGCGTTTCGTCGCTGAATGGCCCGAAAGGAAGTGATTCGATGAAAAAAATCCGAAAGGTTGTTTGTGATTTAAAAATGAATTAGGAGACCTCGTTTCGTTGTATGTCGCAATTGCTGGAGCGTGTGAGTGCGGGTAGTTGCCGGTTGGTGCCGTGGCTCATTCCGCCAGATTACCCGGAGCCGTCATCGACGTCATTTAAATTTTTACGATTCACATGTCAAAGCTCAGGTTAAATGCAAAAGTACACCGAACCTTTGACGTGAAAGCTTTGATATTGGAGGTACTGTGTCAATAATCGAAATGGAAATGCGCTTATAAAATGAACGATGGCTTATTATTTTTAAACAGCTAAATAATACTGTTTTCTCTCACTGAAAAAATGCTAACTAAGAATTTTTTACAAACCCACTTCTTACATTAAGAACTGATAAAAGTTTTGTTTTTAGCACGATTCTGCTTGCTTTGTGGTGACCTCACTGAAGGTTTAGTTCGAGATGAACGTTAGGCCCAAGGGTTCTATAATATAATTGTTTAGAAGCCTTGCACTGTGTCCAGCTGGGCGGATACAATTGTACGGAATGTTGTAAATTGCTTGATCACCGACATTTTTCTGCAAAGGACTGTTTACTGACAATAGATAAATTACTTTAGAATTTCTTACAAATTTAGTTGAAAAACGTTACACCAAACTCGACTTGCAGTAAGAAAATATATACTATGGTGTGCATTTTCTGTATTTTTACTGCAAAGTGAATTTTTAGTAAATTACATAATTAGCTGGATCTGAACTTGAATCTGGAGCTTGGCTTGAAGCTCTTCCATCTTGAAAATTAGGTACTCTTTTAGAAAAAAACTTTTTACAAATTGCAATTTCACTTAGATTGGACATCAATTTCTGTCATCCTCATATCTGAGAGATTCGAATTATTAGCTCCTTGTATTCAGGTTTGTAATGTTGACGACCTTTTTATTCTTGGTTGTCAAATTTTCGATGCAGCAATTCCCCCATTCATTTCTTAAAAAATTGATTCATTCTCTTTACTTTCTTCAAATCTGTGTAAACTTAATCTTCATATTAGTTTATTTTTACTCCACCATTATTTTTGGATACCTAATTTCACTTATAATCTTAGATGTTGTCCTTTTTGGAAATTTAAAAATGAGCATCTTGAATTGGACAATATTGTTATTTCTTCTTTGGAAAAAATTTTGAATATCAAATTTACAATAAAATCTTGGACTCGAAGACAAATTACCAATCCGTTTTGGTGGATAAGGTATAAGATCTATAATTGATATTTCCTCGCCTGCCTTTTTGTCTTCTATATTTTCTAATTCTGAACTTATTATGTCCATTCTACCTTCTAGTTTTCCTAATTTTGAAATTACATCCCTTAACGAGGCTGTTGATTATTGGAAGGAAATTTCTAATTCGTCTTTACTTCCAAAAGAGCTTTCTATTCAAATAAATTGGGACTTACATATCTGTGAGAAAATATTTCAAAATTTATTATCTTCCTCAAATATTACACAAGAAGCTATATTATTAGCTGGATCTGAACTTGAATCTGGAGCTTGGCTTGAAGCTGTTTCATCTTGTAAATTAGGTACTCATTTAGAAAAAAAACTTTTTACAAATTGCAATTTTACTTAGATTGGGCATCAATTTCTGTCATCCTCATATCTGCTCGTGCGGTTTTTCTGTAGACTAGCGTCATCATGGTTTATCATGCATTAAAAGTGCTGGTAGACTTTCTCGTCACAGCTGTATTAATGACATTATTAAACGTGCTTTCTCTTCTGCCAACATCCCTTGTATCCTTGAACCTAATGGTATTCTGAGGGATGATGGCAAACGTCCAGGTGGTATTACAGTTATTCCATGGAAAGTAGGTAAATCTTTAGTTTGGGATTTTACTTGTACGGATACACTTTCCCCTTCTCATTTGACTGATTCTTCATTTTCTGCAAGATCTGCTGCACACTTGGCAGAAAATCTTAAGAAAAAAAAATATAAGGCAATTTCTGATAATTATTTTTTCGTCGCCTTCGCTGTGGAAACTTTGGGTCCTTGGAGTGCTGATGCTGTAGAGGAGGTAAATCTTTCGAACTTCCTCCCCTTTACGTCTTCCTCACCACGGGAACCACATTAACATTACGTCAAGTATTACTTCGAGGTGAGTGACTCTGTTTTAATTCCATTTACATCTTATCATTAGATCACATCTTTTGGTAAGCTTTCACTCACACTTTTTCACCTTTCGTTTTCTTTCCCTTTTACCTATCATTCTCACTCTCTATCACTCTCTCCCTCTATCATCAAAATTGCCTCTTATTAGTTTGCTTTCACACACACTTTTACTCATTTCATCTTCTTCCTCCTTTACCTATCATTCACACTCTCTATCACTCTCTCCCTCTTTGATCATCTTAGATTGAATTGTGTAGAAGGCATCCCTTGACTTCCCTTAGTAATGGACCCTCTGGCTGTCAAAGCTTCACATGAACTTGCATCTTTAATTGTGATGTTCGTTACAACCTAAATGACTCAATAAGATTGGTTAAATATGATTCAAAAATAATTAAAAGAAATAAATAAATAATTAAAAATTTAAAACCTAGGAGGCTTAGAATTTTTACTATTAAAATCAAAGTAGTATATTGAATAATTTTTGACGTTTCTAAAATTTTTACAGTTTTTGCCGTAACTTTACAAATAAACTGATGAAATCCGTCTCGCGACTTTACAAAATAAAATGAAACTTATTTGCTCCTAATAATTACTATAAACGCTTCACGAGCAAAAAATTGCAAAAATTTTCGATTGGTAAATTTTGACGTTTCTAAAAAATTTCAAACGGATCGAAAAAAGAGAAAAGAAAAAATTATTCAAAATACCTCATATACATTCATTCTTTCAATCACACAACCTTTAACCTTCAATCTTCGTCAGAATCTGATATCACATCATCTCTGCCGAGGAGTTCCTCCCTACGAAATTCCTCTTGCTGTTTTCCACGCATAATGTCCCGCATCATGTTGGTTACAGTTTTCCAAGATTCCTCGGAATCCAATAATAACTCAGAAATATTATTCTGGTCTATATTACAACCCATTTTAATCCTAGCATCTCTTCGGATGCTTTCCCATTCGTCACAAATGAATATAGTATGTTCTGGCGTGTCTACCTGCTGGCAAAACCAGCAAGTATCGACATCCGCCTTTTTTATCCAATTGAGATATTTTCCGAAAATTCCGTGTCCGGACATGGATTGTGTTAAAAAATAATCCATTTCTACCCACTTACAATTCAACCATTTTCTAATATCTTTAACGAAAATTTTTGCCCAACCTAAATAATCGTCCCATTGTTCTTGCCAAGCTATCATTAAGGATTCGTTTGCCAAAGAGGTATGATCTTTGCACCTTAAATAAATTTCCGATCTTACGTTCGCTTTCATCCACAAAGGAGGCATTCTGGCAAGCACCTGCACTGCCTTCGTGGATATTGTTCTATATGCGGATGTTATTCTAATGGCTAACCTCCTGTTGACTATTTATTTTATTTATTTTAGTTATTACTTATGTTATGTTATTTTATGTTATTGTTAAGCAAATGTACCTAAATCGAACAATAAGTTGAAAATAAAATGTTTTTTCCTCTTGTCAACTTTATCCGTGATGTCTAATGTATTTTATGTAAAGATCACTTACGAAATTGCCAAGTAACAAGTGCTTAACATTCAGCAAATCTTCACAACATAAAGAATTCATGTAAATTCGGTTTGTCACCTTGTGACGTCGTATGACGTATGTAAACATGCGCATGATCATATCTGCTTATAGTCCTTCTCAGTTCCCGAAAAATCTACGTTCACCGTTCACCTGACAGCATTAGCATTCAAAATGAAAATCTTTTAATTCGTTGTTTCAAAAGTCAACAAACTGTTAGGTATTACTTGTTGTTCATACGTTGTTTCCAGACTGGTTCCATAACGTTCAGTTAGTTTTTGACCTAATTCACGCATCATTTACCAAGTTTCAGCTCTTGGTTGTTTTAATTTGTTTCTAAAAAATCTGTTTGATTCAAATGTTACAAAAAAAAATACTGCCAATAGAGCATTTCAATCCAAATAAGTGTAAAAAATCTAAAAAATATATAAACAATTAAATGACGCAAAAAACAAAGTTTTTAATTTTTTTTTTCGGTGTACTTCCACCCTAGGCGCGCGCTAAACCCAGATGGTTAGCCATCTAAATTTGTCCTGAAGTCACCCGTTCGTTTCTAATCAAAACAAAATTGGCGGGCCGTCGATTTAAAAACCACGGCGCTGTTATCTCACGGAACGGGCCCCGCCGGGAATACCGAGGCGCAGCCGCTATTTTTCATATGTTTTTCCCAAAAAAGTGGTAGAC
The DNA here is from genome assembly GCA_949768715.1 of Dascillus cervinus. Classification (NCBI taxonomy): domain Eukaryota; kingdom Metazoa; phylum Arthropoda; class Insecta; order Coleoptera; family Dascillidae; genus Dascillus; species Dascillus cervinus. The sequence continues at coordinate 22,958,033 of OX458322.1, forward strand.
CTTAAGTGACCCTATTTGTTGAATCCACCGAGGGATTGTTTTCCGCCGACCTCAAGGCAAACAGCGAAAATAACACGAGAACACGAGCACTAAAATGTTATCTGGAAATATTCTTTCTCGGAGGAAATTAAATTTTTCCCTGCGCGCGCCATAATCCGTTTTTGCTCAAATTCGCACGAGTCAGGGCGGGACGCTCAAAGGGCGCGAGGAGTCTTCGACGCGCTGTCGATGACGTGCAAGAGCTCGCGGAATTAACTTCAAAGGCGAAAAAAGGTGAAACAAAACTCTAATGTTGTCCTAACGAGTGGCGCGCACGAGTCCTTTGAGGACTGATACTGCGGCGTTTGGAATTTTCGTTTTGTTGCGGTGCCAGTCGGAAAGCTGAATATGAATGTGAGATGTGATATTGATGGGACGGGACCAACTTTTCTAAACCGACGGAAACTTTCAGGTTACTAAATGAAAAACGCCGGCGCTGCCGGAATTTTTATCTAAAATTTCATATCATCCTCCTGTGCTATCTACTTTGCAGCTGGAAATAATGGGGCCCGCAGTGCCGCACTGCGCCTCGGTAACAATGAGGCAAATTAAAAACGCCCCTTAATTCCCTTAATTGGAAGTTTTCGAAGTCACTGACATTTCGTCACAACTTTTTCTACACAGAGAGAAAATAAGAGAAAAATTTGTTAATAACAAGGCAACTTCGTTAACTATTAACAAATATTGATTGATATTTGGCCCACAAAATGTTTATTTACGATTAACTGACAGTTTATTAATACGATTTCAATTAGCTTAATTTACTTCTAACACATTGTTATTTATAATAAAGTAAGCAATTATTAAAAACAAAAAAGAATTTGGTAATAGTTAACACACGTTTAGTTACACCAAATAAATGTATTATTTAGTCTTAATTTGCCTTATTTTGGAGGAATAGTTGTTTATTAATCAAAAATAAATGTATATTAAAATCAAATAAATATTTCTTATTAATCAATATTCTCTCATAAATATTTGTTAACATTAAATATACGTTTAATAATAGTAAATAATAATACAACCAAGATTTATTAATTATTTATATCATTTTAATATGTTGTTTTTTTACTAATGAATTTCAGTTAACAATTAAATTAGCATATTAATAATAACAAATAATATGCGGGAAATAAATATTATAAACCCTTCATTATTTATAAATAAATATTTTATAAATTGAATTTTTAATAATAATCTCATATTAAGCTGAAATTTTTTATTTAAAATGAATAAAAATATTTAAAATACAATAAATTAAAATAAACATGAAACGAAACTTATACCTATAAATAATTAAAAAAATATTAGAGGATCATTCAATGTGAAATACATTAGAAATGTTTGTAAAATGTCTAAATAATACAGTTGCTGTCGTTATAAATACCTATTAATATTCTTGGTTCATGAAGGAAATAAATTTACGCCCGTCACCGATTAAATGAATATGTGTGGGAAAAGTGCAACAAATATTTTTAATGTCCATAATTTGGGTAGAAGTGGAAAAATCATCATCAGTCACTTTATATGCTTCAAAATCTTTATCAATACCATAACAAACAATTGTTTTATATATTAAATACATTTGTTTGTCAGCAGTGTACAATACATTAAGAACCTTTCCAAAAACTGGTTCACCATATACGTCCCGATTTACTTCAACGATTATACCTTTTTGAAAAATGATGGCGTGTTCCATATTATTATTTTAATACATTTCTCAACACTACCGAATAACGCAAAGAAATGATTTGGATGTTAATGCAAACATTCAGTTCAATTGTAAAATAATCATTTTTTTATCTTAGACAACCTACCTTTTCAACAATGAGTATTATTTTTAATAAAAATGTACGAATTTATTTTCTTTCACTAGCAATGAATTAGTACCAAATAGTATGCATTACACATAAAAAACCTTAATTATTATAAACAAATACCCATTGTTATACTTAATAAATTTTTGTTTGCATGAATTGAGAACATATTTGTTTTCAAATAATACACTATGTTGATCTGAAACAAAGTCGAAAGTAATAGATAGTTTATTTCTAAAAAAGAAATTGATTTATAAGAATTGGTAGTACAGTAAAACCCCTCCATAGTGGACACTCAAGGGACTGGGCAAAACTGTCCACTATAGAGGGGTGTCCGTATTCGAGGGGGTCCTAATTATTTTTATCGAAAATTTACAAAACTACTACAAATTTTAAGCAGTTTATTAAACATGATACGTAAACATGTATTATGTTTATACATATTAGAACATTTTTCTCCTCAAGATGTATTTTCAAATTTGATAATTAATACAGAGCAGGTTCGTTGTCTTTATTTTTATTTTAGTGTGTGTCTAATTCACCACAAGTTACAACAGTATTTTTTTGAAAACATGATATAAATTCTCCAAAATGCTTATCAAGTGTCCACAATAGAGGGGGAAATTCCAAGTTCGGGAAAACAACTAGTGTCCAATGTCCGTAATAGAGGGGTTTCCACATTAGAGGGGTGTTTGTATAATGTAATCTTATGGAGGGACTGATAAAAAAGTGTCGATTAAGAGGGGTGTCCACTATGAGGGGTTTTACTGTAGTTAATAAAGTGTACTTTTTGGCAATTTAAATACTTAAACATAAATAAATCAGATGCAAATACGCGTTTTTTTACTATTAGACTGACTATTTCTTTCAGTGTAGCACGCACAAACTCTCTCTCAAATATTGCAGAGACATCTTAAGACCGAACTAATTAATTTTATACGACTCCTGGTTTTATGTCAAACATATCGTAAAATCTAGAGATGCCATAATTACAGGGGCGACCCTGCGTAATTAAAAATTTAAGATCCGACCCGAACATCTCGCTCCAATGAATAAAGGATAGACATACACTTCCCGTGATATGATTCCGATTGCTCTTCAAGTAATTATAGTGTGCTTTTAATTCCAGAAACGGTTAGTACACTCAGAAAAAAAATTCTTATAGGTATGAAAATTCGGGTTTGAATTTAAAATTGCGCGTTCTTAATTTTGGCCCAAGAATTGGTCATTCTTGAGTTTTAACAATGTTCATTCTTGATGTCAAATTTAATAGTGAGTCATGCTTGATTTCAAGAATGTTTATTCTATTTGCCAAATTAAGAAAGGGACATTTTCAATTTCAAGAACGTTGATTCTTCGTGACAAATTCAATTTTAAGAACTTTTATAAGTTTTACATTTAAGAATAGGTCATGTTGATTTCAAGAACTTTTATTTAATTACTTAAGAATGTTCTTAATTAATGCGTTTTCTTATTTAAGAATTGAAGATGGCCTTCTTATTATATTAAATACGCACTTGTAAATACAATTTTTTTTTCTAATTTTTATGAATTGTAGAGTGGAATGCTCGAATTGAAGGAATTTTTGAATATAAAATTATTTCTCATACATATTTTTATTAGTGGGTGAAAATTTAACATTACATCACATCCTGTTTAAAAATACATTTTCAGTTTAAGAACCACATTATCATTTGGTTCTATTTCCATATAAAGTGCTTCTCCTCAGCGGCCGGTCTTCCCCCACTACTCGATCACCTTCTTGTGCTCGACCTTTTTTACTCATATTCACAACCGTTTTTCAGCTATTTCGCTGCATTTTATGGAAAATCGAAAATGAACGTTTTGTTGCTGTGTACGTGTACTTTCCAAATCTGTTTTTAAAATTTAAATCAGACAACTACAGGAGCAATCAGCGCTTCGCGAAAATATCGCAGAAAAAAATTGAAGTGGTGATTGTGCAATAACCATTAGTCCGACAGAATCAGGGTTTTGCACACATAAAATACATATAAATAGCTATTTGTATGCAAAGTTTCAGTTCTTGAAATTAAAAAATGTAGGAATTGTGAATTTTTTAAGAAAACACTGAAATTTTCGGGTTTTCCGGGTTTTCTCCGGTTTTAATTATTCGATCGGGACATTCGACCTCTCGTTCTCTTCATAATTTAATTCTCTACAATTCGTATATTGATAATATTAAGATTGCTTCATTAGTTTCCATTTTACAAGCAAAGAACTAAAAACAAAAACGATTTTTTCTTGTAAATTGCTCATAACAAATTAAAATTATGGTCCTCGAGTGGAAAATTATGCAGAATTCATCTACTAACTGTCCTTTATGTAATCGCACAGTCGGTTTCCGGGTAGAATTTATTTCAAATTATGACATTTATTTTGCTCTGTTGCTTGGCCTATTATGGAACCAGTCTGAGAACAACGTATGGACACCAAGTACAACCTAACAGTTTGCTGATTTAAAAACAAAAATAATTAAAATATTTTCATTTTAAATTCTGATTCTCTCAGGTGAACGGTGAACTCAGGAATGCCATTTACAACGCGAAACCAGAGCTCAAAGTCTTTCAGATGTGTTTTATTTTACAAAACTGTAATGGTGATGAAATAAACTTCACAATTTTCAAATTTGTTTTATAATAGTTTATTCGTATTGATTTGTTTTCTAAAAATCACAACATTGAAATATTCAAGCATTATTTATCTTGTAAATGTTGGTTATAACGAAGGGACCGTTATATCTGCAGGTAATATTTTGCAACAGATACAAATTTATTTTGCCATAATATTCAAGCATTTCTCATATTTTACATTTTAAGTTCTTTATTTTGTTAATGTCGGCTATAGCGAAGGGACCGCTATGTTACCTTAGCTATATCTGCTGGTTGCTTGATCAAAATTGATAAAGTTTCGCAATAAATACATATTATAGTATTGAAATAATCAAATATTATTTATCTTCTAAATTTGGCAATAACGAAGGGACCGGAATATTGTAAAATTGTTAATCTGTAATTTCCAATTTGGATATAGCAACCACACGGTAATATAACGATCCCTCCGTTATAATACTCAAGATCAAGAGTCGGAAAGGGTTGAATTAGTTTAACGATACAACTTACATCATTGATTGTGCTCCTTATCATGTAATCAGCATGCACCAACACGTACAACCTAACAGTTTGTTGGCTTTTGAAACAACGAATTAAAAGATTTTTATTTTGAATTCTGATGCTGTTCGTAATTCGATTCTGGCGGGAATTGATCGGATCAAAATTTTTACAGGGAAATTATTTTGGTTTGTGGCTCGTGAAGACGGAGATTAGTCTAAAGTTAGGGGTTTTATTATGTGGACTGCTGCTGGACACTGCGGGCCACTAACCCGGGGGAATAACCGGAAGGGACGTCCCGGGGGTGTTTATCGCGGAGCACCACAGCAACTTCTAACATGGCATAAGCTTCGGGTTTTTTGTGTTGGTGGTCGACCGGTGGACTCAACTTCGCGAAACTGAAATGAATTTACTGGACGTGAAACACATAGAAATAGATTTTGCTTGTTTCTGGTAAAGTGACTACTTTACAACCTTTGAATTAAAGCTTAATTTGCTCAAAAATTTCGCCAAAAGTGACTGCAGGGCCAATACAAGGACCCTTCAAAAATTCGCTGATCAGTTTAATTTGTGGGCAATTTAAAATGATTTAAATTGCAATTAAAACAGCAATCGATTTAGGGGAGCGTTAATGACTTCAAGGTCTTTTTTTAATTAAACATATCAATCTTCCCCTTTTATTTCGAAATTATAAAGCAGCAAGAGCGCGTTCGCAGTCGGTATTTTTTTTAGATTATTACAGCTTGTTGATTAAGCTCCCAAAAAAAGTTTTTAATTACACAAATGGATAAGAAATAGCTTTTTAGGTATAAATCCGAAGTCAAGGGCCGCTGTTAATTTTATCAAAATAAAAAAAAACTGCAGATAACAAACCAGTTGTAGTTCAAAAATATATATTAATATGAAAATTTAAGGAACCAAGAATTCATTTTTTAATTACATTTTATACTTTCTGAATTACAATTTATACTTTCTTAATTACAATTACATTTTCTTAAATACAATTGATACTACTATGCATACTATCTGAAATACAATTTAGTAACTGAATTACAATTAATACTTTTTGAACTACTTTCGGCAATTTCGGAAATGTAATTGATACTTTCTGCACTATAAATGCTTGTTTCTGAAATACAATTAATACTTTCAGAACAATAATTGTCGTTTTCTAAAATACAATTGATACTTTCTGAACTGCAATTGAAATTTCTTGAAATGCAATTGAAACTTTCTAAACTACAATGCATACTATCTGAAATACAATTTAGTAATCTGAACTACTATTGACATTTTCGGAAATACAATTGATACTTTCTGAGCTATACTCGTTGTATTCTAAAATACAATTGATGCTTTCTGAACTACAATTGAAATTTCCTGAAATACAATTGAAACTTTCTGAACTAAAAGTTGTAAACCTTTGGAATAAAATTTAATTTGCTCAAAAATGTTGCCACGGTTAAGACAAGGGCTCCTCGAAAAGTCGTTGATCAGTTTAATTTGTGGGTAATTTTAAATGATTTAAATTGCAATTAAAACAGCAATCGGTTTAGGGGAGCGTTAATTACTTCAAGATTTTTTTTTTAATTAAACATACAAATCTTCCTTTTTTATTTCGAAATTATTAAATAGCAAGAGCGCGTTCGCAGTCGGTATTTTTTTTAGATTATTGCAGCTTGTTGATTAAGCTCCCAAAAAAAGTTTTTAATTACACAAATGGATAATGAATAGCCTTCTAGGTATAAAAGCGCAGTCAAGGGCCGCTGTTAATATTAACAAAATAAAAAAATGCAAATAACAAGCCAGGTGTAGTTCAGAAAGTACCAATTGTAATTCAAAATTTAATAAAAAAATTTAAGGAACCAAGAATTCAATTTTAATTACATTTTACACTTTCTGAATTACAATTTATACTTTCTTAACTACAATTACATTTTCTGAAATACAATTGACACTTTGTGAATTACAATGCATACTATCTGAAATGCAATTTAGTAATCTGAATTATAATGAATACTTTCTGAACTACTTTCGACATTTTCAAAAATACAATTGATACTTTCTGCACTATAATTGATATTTTCTAAAATATAATTAGTACTTGCAGAACTATAATTGTCGTTTTCTAAAATACGATTGATACTTTCTGAATTACATTTGAAATTTCCTGAAATACAATTAAAACTTTCTAAACTACAATCCATACTTTTTGAAATACAATTTAGTAATCTGAATTACAATTAATAATCTGTGATCTATAATTGACATTTTCTAAAATACAATGGACTAATCTGACTTACGATTTATACTTTGTGAACTACAATTTATACTTCCTGAAATACAATTTACACTTTCTCAACTACAACATTTTCTGAAATGCAATTAACACCTTCCAAACTAAAATTGATGTTTTCTGAACTACAATTGAAATTTCCTGAAATACAATTTAAACTTTTTTAACTACAAGGTTGTAAATTTAATTTGCTCAAACATTTTGCCAGGGTCAATACGAGTGCGCCTCAAAAAGTCGTTGATCAGTTTAATTTGTGGCAATTTTAAATGATTTAAATTTCAATTAAAACAGCAATCGATTTAGAGGAGCGTTAATGACTTCAAGGTCGTTTATTTAATTAAACATATCAATCTTCCCATTTTATTTCGAAATTATTAAACAACAGTAGGTATTTTTTTTAGATTATTACAGCTTGTTGATTAAGCTCCCAAAAAAAGTTTTTAATTACACAAATGGATAATAAATAGTCTTTTAGGTATAAATGCGAAGTCAAGGGCCGCTGTTAATTTTATCAAAATAAAAGCCCCGGCGCTTGTTCGTTTCGTGTTATTACAAATGGATTTGTTTACAACCCAAACCGCGATTCTTCAACCGCCTCGTACCTTCAAATTAACGCAATAAATAAAATAGCACGCCCGTTCAATTTTTAACGCTGCAAGCTGCAAAACGTCAACCGTAATTAATTCAATTAGTCTGCTGGCATAAATCTGATGCAATTGCACGTAAGAAATATGAAAAAGCGTTCCCGGTCGAGATTTAGTTAATTCCTGGCCACGTCCCGTCCATTAATCTTGGTAGTGAAATTTTCGTTTATTTGTTTCCAGCGGGACCGACTTAAATATATGTTACGTGCAAAATGAACAAGCTGACGTTACTTGAGTTATTACCCCGTCCGCGAGTAAAATCTCGTGTACACTTCTTGCGTACGTGGCGCATAATGAATTTTTTGTTGTCGGTTTTTCACGTCGCTTCTTCGGCGCGTCGATCGCCGGAAATAAAAGCGATCAATTTGTCCGATTCTAATAGCGATCCGATGATTTACGGCTTTCATAAATAAATAGCAGATGCTATCTGTATATAACCGCACACAATCAAATAAAATGGAAATGCGATAAATTTTTCGCCCAATATCCCCGGGCGATTTTTTTATGGAGATTATCCGTTATCTTAAGGAGTTGCCGCTTCTGTGCCCTCATTGCGAGAGATTCGACCTTGCAACTCATTTCCGGCCGAAAAGCGGGCAGTGTCTGATAGAAATTCAAATTACTGCAAATAATAAACCAGTTGTAGTTCAGAAAGTACCAATTGTAATTCAAAACTTTACAGAGAAACCAAGAATTCATTTTTTAATTACATTTTGTACTGAATTAGAATTTATACTTTCTCAACGACAATTACATTTTCTGAAATACATTTGATACTTTCTGAACTACAATGCATACTATCTGAAATACAATTTAGTAATCTGAATTACAATTAATACTTTCTGAACTACTTTTGACATTTTCGGAAATACAATTAGTACTTTCTGAACTATAATTGTCGTTTTCTGAACTATAATTGTCGTTTGCTAAAATACAATTGATGCTTTCTGAACTACAATTAAAATTTTCTGAAATAGAATTGAAACTTTCTGAACTATAATTCATACTTTTTGAAATACAATTTAGTAATCTGAATTACAATTAATAATCTGTGATCTACAATAGACATTTTCTGAAATACAATTGATACTTTCTGAGCTATAATTGTTGTTTTCTAAAATATAATTGATGCTTTCTGAACTACAATTGAAATTTCCTGAAATACAATTGATACTTTCGAAACTACAATCCATACTTTTCGAAATACAATCTGATTTACAATTAATAACCTCCGATCTACAATTGACATTTTCTGAAATACAATTGACTAATCCGACTTACGATTCATACTTTGTGAACTAATATTTATACTTTCAGAAATACAATTTACACTTTGTCAACTACAACATTTTCTGAAATACAATTAACACCTTTCAAACTGCAATTGGCATTTTTTGAAATACAATTAATACTTTCTGAACTACAATACATACCATCTGAAATACAATTTAGTAATCTGAATTACAATTAATACCTTCTGAACTACTTTCGACATTTTCGGAAATACAATTGATAATTTCTCGTTTTCTAAAATGCAATTGATGCTTACTCAACTAAAATTGAAATTTCCTGAAATACAATTGAAATTTTCTGAACTATAATTCATAATTTTTGAAATACAATTTAGTGGTCTGAATTACAATTAATAATCTGTGATCTACAATTGACATTTTTTGAAATACAATTGAAAGTTTCTGAACTACAATTCATAGTTTCTGAAATACAATTTACACTTCCTCAACTAAAACATTTTCTGAAATACAATTAACACATTTCAAACTACAATTGACATTTTCTAAAATACAATTGTTACTTTCTGAACTACAATTTCTACTATCTGAAACACAATTTAGTAACAGAAATTGCAATTGATACTTTCTGAACTATATTCGCCATTCTCTGAAATACAATTAATACTTTTTGAACTATAATTGATATATTCTGAAATACGATTAGTTGTTTCCTAAAATACACTTGATGTTTTCTGAACTGCAATTGAAATTTCCTGAAATACCATTGAAATTTTCTGAACTACAATTCATACTTTTTGATATATAATTTAGTAATCTAAAGTGTAATTAATAATTTCCGATCAGCAATTGACATTTTCTGAAATACACTGGACTAATCTGACTTAAGATTTATACCTTATGAACTACAATTCATACTACGTAAAATACAATTTAGTAACCTGAATTACAATTAATACTTTCTGACTTACATTCGAAATTTTCTGAAAGAAAATCGATAATTTCTTAACTATAAGTGTTATTTTCTGAAATACAATTGATACTTCCTGAACTGTAATTAATATTTGCTGAAATACAATTAGTTTTTTCTGAACTATAATTGTTGTTTTCTAAAATACACTTGATGTTTTCTGAACTACAATTGAAATTTCCCGAATTACCATTGAAATTTTCTGAACTACAATTAATACTTTTAACATACAATGTAGTAATCTCAATTACAATTAATTATTTCTGATCTACAATTAACATTTTATGAAATACAATGGACTAATCTGACTTACAATTTATACTTTGTGAACTACAATTCATACTATCTGAAATACAATTTAGTAACCTGAACTACAACTAATACTTTCTGACCTACATTCGAAATTTTCTGAAATAAAAATGATACTTTCTAAACTATAATTGATATTTTCTGAAATACAATTGATACTTTCTGGAATATTTCACATGGTTTTGCGAAGTTGTGTGCTTTGTGTGTTAGTTTCAATTAATTTTGTGAGGGGCGACCCTTTTCTGATTTTAAAATTGTAATTTGAGAAGGTATGCGCCCCAACACAAGTGAAATAAAAAGTTTTTTAATTTCCACCTAATGAACGTGGAATTACGTGACCTTCCTACAAACTTTTAAATGGAAAATTTCATGACAGCAACGTGATTACGGCGACGATTATATTATTTTCGGCCATTTCACAACTTGCTGCTGATTTTTATTACTCAGATAGTTTCGACAAAACCGGGTCAACTGCCATCGCAGTTATGCTTTTATTGAATACCTTAACATTTTTCAACGAAGTTATATTTACGTTAACCGGTTGAAATTGTGATAGGTTGCAGTTGGAATACACCGAGATTGTTAAATGCTGGATATATTAAATACAGGTAAGTACATTCGAACACACACAAGTATAACACGTTAAAAAGGTTAGCGTACGACTCTCTACTACTACTTTTCGGTCGCGTTGTCGTCTTCGTGGTTATATAGGCGGGATGGCCCGCCTCTCGTCATGACACATGGAGGGCGCGACGTGACATATCTGACACTCCCCCTCAGGTTGCGCTCTCCGGGGTTTTACAAAGGAAAGTCCAAGTTCCTGTGTGCATCTGGAATGTGACGTTCTAGGTAATCCTTTGGTAAGAACGTCCGCGATCATCTCCTCGGTAGGTAGGTAAGTTAAATGAATCGGATAGTCTTGTAGTGCTCTACGAACGAAGTGATGTCTGATGTCAATGTGTTTTGATCTGGAATGGAAGGTCGAGTTTTCAGCCAGTTTTCCAGCTCCACGGTTGTCGTTATATAAGGTGACATCCGTGAGATCGTAGCAGCCAAGCTCTTGTAGAAAGTGAATGAGATATACAGCCTCTTTGGCTGCGTCGCTAATCGCCATGTATTCCGCCTCGGTTGACGATAAAGCAACTGTTCTCTGTTTTCGTGATTCCCATGTTATGGCAGCTCCACTAAGCAGGAATACGGAGCCCGTGTACGATCTTCGGTCTATCGTACAGTTTCCCCAATCGGCGTCCGCAAAGCCACGTAACGGGTGATCGTCCCTTTTGAAAATCAGCTCGTAATTCTGAGTTCCTTGCAGGTACCTGAGTATACGCTTTGCAGCCGTCCAGTGTTTTCTTCTGAAACAAGAATTAAATTGACTCAGTACACTTACAGCGTGTGCGATATCAGGTCGTGTTCCCATAGCGGCGTACATCAAGGCGCCAATTAATTCTCGGAAGGGATAGTCCTTCGTGTCATTTACATCGTCTTCATCGTTCTCCGTTAGCTTCTCCCCAGGTACAAGTGGTGAGCCTACGGGTTTACAATCACTCATGCCAAATCGATTCAAGATTTCTTGAATGTATCCTTCTTGAGAAAGGTGCACATTTCTTCCTTCTCGTCGTATTTCGAAACCTAGGCAATATTTGACGGGCCCAAGGTCCTTTATCTTGAAATGATTAGCGAGCTCCCCCTTGATCTGTTTCTCTCTATTCGAATTATTCGAAATGATCAAGATGTCGTCAACGTATACGAGTACGTAAGTTTGGTTGCCTACGTCCTTGTAGACACACGGGTCGGCATTCGAGGGTTTGAGACCGGTGCCCTGAAGTACTTCGTCCAGTCTGGCGTGCCATTGATGGCCGGCCTGGCGTAGGCCGTATAGTGCCTTCTTCAGTTTGCATACTGCGTTGCCTTCATCAATCTTCTTTAGCATCGTGGTAGCTTTTACGGATAGTGAGGAATTCTTCTCTTCATTGACCATTCTCAGTAGCATCTCTTGAAGCATTTCCGGCATTTCCATGTAGATTTCCGTGTCGATCTTACCATTTAAAAATGCGGTTTCGATGTCGAGTTGAGACACCTTCAAATCAAATCTTGCAGCCAGGGCCATTAGTAGGCGTAAAGACCCAAGTCTGGCGACCGGTGCAAAAGTTTCGAAAAAGTCAACGCCGGGACGTTGGGTGAAACCCTTAGCGACGACGCGTGCTTTTCTTCGATCGAGATTTCCGTCGGAGTCGAGCTTGTTTCTTAATACGGTTCGACTCTTGATGGTTCTTCTATCCTTAGGTTTGGTTACGATGTCAAAGGTATCGTTGGCGATCAGACTTTTGATCTCGGAGTAGATAGCGTCATGCCATTCATCTTTGTCGTGTCCGGAGACTGCTAAATTAAATGGGATCTCGGATGCTAGCAGTGCTAATCCGGCTTCTTCGCTGTCAGCGTTGTCGTCTGGGTTACCCGAGTTATTCAATTCATACGGGGTGGTGACGACAGGTTTCATGCTGTATCGTTTAGTGGGTCGTCCAGGTCTGCCTGTCATTGTCTTGCTTGGTCTTCCTGGGCCTCGTTGTGTAGGAGCTTCCATATCGGCTCCGGGCGTCTCGGTGATAATCTTCTGGAGTTGTTGTCCGTCTTCGGGGACGTTTGGTTGAATCTCCTCCAAACTCGGCTTGTTGCCGGAATCGATTTTGGCTTCGGTGGTTGTTTCGGTGCTACCTGTGTCTTCTGGAACAAGAAACTGATTAATGTTGTTCATACGAACAGATACACGATTATTTTTATCGTAGAGTAATTCAGTCGAGAATCTGACGTCTCGTGATGTATGAACTCTCTTCGTGGATGGCTCCCATATACGATAGGCTTTGGATGTTTCGGAATATCCAACAAAAGCTCCGATGATGCCTCTCGGTGAAAATTTATTCTTGTTCGGGGTTTTGTCCAGAACAAACGCCTTAACACCGAATTTTCTGAGGTGACTCATATCAGGTCGTCTGCCGATCCATATCTCGTATGGAGATTTGGTGCCTAAAATCTTCGTGATGCAGCGATTTCGTATGTGGTTGGCAGTCGCTATCGCTTCTGCCCATAAGGATTCTGGAAGTCCGGATTCTGCGAGCATACATCGGGCAGCCTCGACTAGAGTGCGATTTTTGCGTTCAGCGATGCCGTTCTGTTGCGGGGAATACGGTGTTGTTAATCTGCGTTGCATCCCGGCATCTCTTAGTATTTTGTCCATCGTTGAGTTACAGAATTCTCGGCCATTGTCCGATTGAAGAGCCTTAATTTTGTAACCTGTCTGTGTCTCCGCGTAGTTTTTATATTCGAGGAATTTTTCGCTTACTTCAGATTTCCTTTTGATAAAATGAACGACAGTCCAGCGAGTGTGGTCGTCCGTGAAAGTCAGAAAGTATCGAGCTCCTCCCTGTGATGTTGTTCGCATCGGTCCACAAACGTCTGCATTTACTATTTCTAGTGGTGCTTGAGATTTTTCCTTTCGTTGTGGGTAAGGTAGGCTCGCTAACTTATTTGTTGAACATATATCGCATTCTGGAAGATTGGTATCGGTTTTGAATGTCATGCCTGATGCCGTCTCATTCCGACGCATTAGTAGCATGTCGCTCCAATTTAGATGTCCGAGCCGTCGATGCCATTCTTCCAAATTGTCACCGGTATCGTGTCGGATAGTGCCCGCGATGTTCCGTCCATCTCGTAGGAAGAATAAATCGCCTTCGCGATCGGCTATAAATTTTACATTTCCGCTTGCGTCCTTCACGTAGGCTTGTTTTTGCGTGAATATTACTTCGTGATTTTTATCTACGATTTTTGCGACTGATAGAAGGTTCATCCGTAGGTCTGGCACGTGCAGCGCGTTTCGAAGTGTGATCGTCTTGTTGCGCTTACCGTCGGATGTCACTATATCTACCTCGCCTGCGGCTGTTACTTTTGCGGTTACGTCGCTGGCTAATTTGACTTTACTATTTGTCTTACGTGATTTCGCAAATAGGCGAGGGTCTTTGCATAGGTGCGATGTGCAACCACTGTCTATGCACCACCTATCTTCCGTCACCGAATTACATAACACATTCATTGAGGTTTTTACATTATCTTGGGCGTAAAACGTCTCGTACGCGGTGTTGGCATTTTCGATGTCTCTCCTTTTCTTACGACAGTCTGCGCTCTTGTGTCCTCGTTTTTTGCAGTAGAAGCATGTGATGTTTGATATCCTCGCGGGTATTTGACGTTTTTCTCGTTGCATGCTTCCACCGGCGTAATCTAATCTGGGCTTGACGTGTGTTTGATGTTTTGTGAACATGACGTCGTATCTGCTGTCGGCCATCTTGCGATTTTTGCTTTCGTGTTCTTCGATGATTTTTGTCGTCAATGAATCTATGTCTGGCAATTTATCACGTGATTTCATCGCACAACAAAAGCTGTCGAAACTTTTTGGTAGACTTCGGAGTAACATTATGATGAGTAGATCATCGTCGATATTTATTTCGAGATGATGTAGTTTATCAACAATGTCCATGAAGCCTGATAAATAATCGCGAATGTCGTCGTCTTCGTGCATTTCTAGCGACAATAGGTGCTCGAGTAACGTGGCTTTCCTTGTGGGTCCCTGCGATGCGTAGATTGATTTAATCTTGTCCCAAACTTCTTTTGCAGTAATGCAATTTCGGATATGCCTGAGTTGCGTGGAACTCATGGAAAGAATTAAATCGGATCTGGCTTTGCGATCTTCACTTGTCCACTTGGTTAGTTTTGCTTGCTCCGCCGTTCTTTTTGAAACTTCGTTTTCATTACTCGTAATGGCAGGTTTAGGGATATCGCCGTTTACATAAGACCAGGATTCGTTCTTGATTAATAACGCTTCAACTTGAATTCGCCATGTGTCGTAATTGTCCTTTGTCAGAAGTTCAATACGCGACGAATTTGTTACGTTCGTCATGACTTTTCAGATTTTCGTTTTAAGGTTATGTTTAACACGTGCTCACGTTGCTTTATCGCTTTCTGCACATACCTTGTATTTTTTTTTTGTGTTTGCAAATGCTGGGCCAATAACCTGTGATAGGTTGCAGTTGGAATACACCGAGATTGTTAAATGCTGGATATATTAAATACAGGTAAGTACATTCGAACACACACAAGTATAACACGTTAAAAAGGTTAGCGTACGACTCTCTACTACTACTTTTCGGTCGCGTTGTCGTCTTCGTGGTTATATAGGCGGGATGGCCCGCCTCTCGTCATGACACATGGAGGGCGCGACGTGACATATCTGACAGAAATGACGCCAGTAGATTGAAATTATTTTCGCTGGGCTGGGTAAGTCAATTTAAAAGAGGCTTTAAGTATCGGAAAGTCTCTAATTAAATCATTTTATGCTTAAGCGGTTCGAATATTAAATTGTCAATTGCGTAATGAATTGGCGATGAGATGATCGGGTCTATTAAGTAATTAAAACGCGCCGCGACACTCGACACACTGTAAAATAATTAAAAATTGATTCATGAGGAGGCCATTATTAGTTTACCTCACTAATGAAGAAAGTAAACAATACATTACATCACTAAGGTGCATTACAGCTACTTAGATGTTGACAGACGTAGGAGAAAGGTCATTGCAGAACTTAGTTTGTAATGAATCTCTTTCTTCACTTGTGTTTCAATATACCCAGCAAACCATTTTAGATTTACATATAACATTTACGTATCTTCTAGAGAACATTGTTATAATACTTTACTAACATCAATGATACCAAAATGGTTACAGCAAATATACGTTTCTATAGTAATGTAAGATTTATATCAGTTTGTTCTTTCTATATCACTAGTACATAAAATATTGCTGAAAAATGTATAATGTATAACATTCTAAATTTGGTTTTACTAGATTTTCTTACAGTTGGAAGTAATAATTGCGTGTATTGCACTTTTTCATAACAGACTTGTTAAGCTAAATATTATAAAATGGATTTAACTTTAAGCCATTGATAGAAAATTTGTTTTTTGAAATAGTATTATGGTAAAGGAATTCCCCATACTTTTTTTGACCCAAGGAAAAAGCATCTGACATAAAGTGAACTTTGATACGTGGTGAAAATTAATCCGAAAATCCTGTAATGAGCTGTGTACAAAAAATTCCCGCTCTTATAAAAACACTACCACAGCATCTTGAATTTTCCCAAACATTTTTCCATATCATCTCTTATATTATTGTATTAAATTTTCTAAACATTTAGGACTAAAATTTTTTGTTTCCTATCTTTTCCTCGTAATTTTTACCCTTAAGGACTTCTATGAACCTAATTAATTTAATTTAAAACATGCAATTCTTTATATTAGCAAATTAAATTTACTTTTAATTTTTTTATAAGAGCCTATGCACAAAAAGTGAATGAATGTAATGAAAAATGAATGTTAAAAGACAGAAAGATAAAAATTAAAAAATTTAAAGATAACCTCGCATTCTTACAAATAGGTATGTGATAAACCTGTGGATTTGCGCGTGTTGTGTTGCAAGTGTGAAACGTAACGTTCCATTTGGGAATTGTGTTAAATTCTGCTGTTACTTTCATCCAAGCTTCATCTTTGGTTAATCTACTGTGCAGTACATTAACCAAAGTCGAAGCGTGCATGAAAATCACAGCAAAATTTAACTGCAATGAAAATGTTACTGAGGTACACACACTATCTTTGATATAATTTTATTTTGTAAATGTATTTTTATAACAACTAAATAATAATAGCATGCTTCCTTATACAGAGAACGAAGCAACAGCTTCACGAAAAGTGGAAGAATTTAATGGCTGAAAAAAAGGACATTGTGGTGAAAATAACATTGCAGATCCTGACTACACAGGTAGCATTGCCAGTCATGCTGTAGTTGAAGAGAATGCATGTGCCTATCAACTCGACCCAACTGTTCTGCTCCAGAAAGGTAAATGCTACATAGTGCGAATTATTTTAAATTATTCCTCAACAGCTGATGAAAACTTTGAACCAGAAAAAACCCTCGCCAATAAAAAAAATTACATTATCACGAGGTATTGTTGCAATGTCAGATAACTAACTTTATTTTTATTTTAGAGAATGCAGTCGAAGAAGAATTGCAATCCATCATGGAAAAGTGCGAGAGGGAACAACATGCGTTAGAGAAAAAAAATTATAATTGCATTTAGCAATTGCGGAAGAAGAGCGAAAGAAAAATGCATATGAGGCAAAGATTGTAGAACTGCGATATAAAGAAATGTTAAAAAACTAAAGTGTAAATATGTAAATTTTAATTTTTTGTATCTGATACTTTCTTAAATTAAAAATTAAAATACTTCACAATATAAACGAATTTCAAATAGCAACTCCTGTTCTAGCAAAATCCTAATTACTCCTCTCATTGATTCACTTTAAAACTTCTGTTGCATGAAATAAATTATAACTACAACGAAAAACTAGAAAGTCGGGTGCGATTCGAAATAATATATAAATAGTGTGATTTCCAAATCAAATTGAAAAATAAAATCTCAAATATCTCAGAAACGTGTATATCAATAGAGTTTCGTTTTTTATCCCTTTGTTAATTTTAATTTTAATTTTTTTAATTTTTAAATTTATTTCATTAAATTATTGCAAACGGTTTTTGCAAGAGATTACTGCATCAGCTACGGTTTTTTGATCACTTACAAGAATGTGTCGGCTCAGATTTTGATGAGTCTGTGGTATATTATAGTAAAATAATATGACGCAAAGCTCAAGAATTTTCGAGATAAACGTGTTTGAAGGTTTTAAGGCTCCTCCTCCGTGGGATCTACGAATAATTGAAAAACAGATGCAAGATATTTTTGTTCGCCTTAAATTTGAAGAAAGCCTTATGTAGAATTTAATAATCTATCTCGTAAAATCAAACTTTGAAAAATTGATCTGAATAAAGTATATTAATTAAGTTTTCTCAATCATCGGTTACAGCAGAATTTTTTGCTTTAGTTCATGTTAAAAATTGAACAAAAAGATACGTTGCTCGACACTTATTTTTCGTTCAACTATTCTGAACGTTGATTTAAATGAAAAAAATCAATCAAACATTTTGCTCTCAAGTCCTTATTTCGTGACAGTGTCAAGAAGATTTACAACGTCGGTCAGTCGGTTCTTAGAATCTTTAATTTGTGACTGATGGCAAGGTTCGACTTTACGTACACTAAGTCGGTGATTATTACCTACCATAAATTGTAGATCTGAACTATTCTTAAAAATAGTATTACTGGCCAGAGAAAAATACGCTTCGTAAAAACAAACTTTAGAGTGTTACTTAAAATGTCTGATGTGATTAATAGATTTAAATTTATAAAATTTAAATACAGTCGAAATCCCGTTTAGTGATGTTCGAAAAGCCTCGAAAAAACACCACTATAGAGAAACTTAATTATTATATAGAATTCACGTATAATTTTACAGTTTTAGCAGTCACTTTAAAAACCAATCGATATTGAATATAATGAATTCTCGCGTCAACGTTTAAAAATAAGTTTGAAATAAACCTTTTTTTGTGTTTATTGATTTATTGTTTAAAATCGACAATAATAGTCGCAACTAATGGTAACCGTTTCATAAGGTAATCTTGTTGATTAGGTAACTTTGCTTCCAATGGCGTGTAAGAAAATCTTAAAATAATTTTAACTCAAAAACAAAAACGTTTTCAAAAAAAAGTTATAGGAAAAGTTGTTGGTCTTGAAGAGTTCTATTACCAGTTTAAAAAAACAGTACTTATTTCGCTTACATATAGTATATCCATGGTACTATGTAAGCATTTTTTTCTTTGTTTTTAGATTGATGTAGATTTTAGCCAATTATTTCTTGAGAGAAAAAAATTTATTTGTGTAGCCCCCAAAATTCATTGAGAAGGCTAATGACTTCGACAAACTTCCATTTCATATACGTACATCTGTTACCAAATGATAATGTGGTTCTTAAACTGAAAATGTATTTTTAAACGGGATGTGATGTGATATTAAATTTTCACCTATTAATAAAAATATGTATGAGAAATAACTTTATATTTTAAATTCTTTCAATTCAAGCATTCCACTCTACAATTCATAAAAATTAGAAAAAAATTATTGTATTTACAAGGGCTTATTTAATATAATAAAAAAGATTCGAATTATTAGTTCCTTGTATTCATGTTTGTAATGTTAAAGACCTTTTTATTCTTGGTTGTCCTATTTTCGATGCAGCAATTCCTCCATTCATTTCTAAAAAAATTGATTCATTCTCTTTACTTTCTTCAAATCCATGTAAAATTAATCCTCATATTAGTTTATTTTTACTCCTCCATTGTTTTTGGATATCTAATTTCACTTATAATCTTAGATGTTGTCCTTTTTTGAATTTTAAAATTGAGTGTCTTGAATTGGACAATATTGCCATTTCTTCTTTGGAAAAAATTTTGAATATTAAATTTACAATAAGATCTTGGACCCAAGCTAAATTACCAATCCGTTTTGGTGGATTTGGTATAAGATCTATACATTAATCTATAATCTAACGAAACACGAATTTGAAAGCCGAAATAAAATTTGTTGTCTCTTCACCAAGTTATAAGCTTTCCTATTCAGACAATAAAAATCTATACGATTAACAATTTTGTAATAATTTCATTGTTAGGGTCTAAATTTGACGCAGTTGATGGTGCTTTTTTAAAAAAAGGGTAAAAAATCTATTGAAACCAACTTTATTACTGATGTCAAAAATACGGTTTCTTGGCTCCCATAAAAATTTATTAATGTCACAACATCGCAAATATCTTAGGAAACGTTGGCAACAATAATACACTTTTCAATGTCAGTTCTCTTGTTAAATTTGAACGATACAAGTCAAATGTCCTAAAAAGTCTTAAAATGGAATACAATTTCAGTGAATATCTAGACATGTTGCTCCGCTTGGGTGAGACAGATAATAACGCATCGGAAGCTGCTAGAGAATATGCTAGAGTGTATCCACATTGACGTCATCCAGATGCTAACGTAATTAGAAAAGTGGAGCAAAAATTAAGAGAAAATGGCCAAATAGTGCCGATTTCTGTAAACGGTAGACGACCTCGTGAAGTTCTTACAGCACCGTTGGAGGAAGCAGTTGTGGAAGCGATTGAAACTGGATCAGGACGAAGTATACAAGGATTAGCGCGACAGTCACTCTAAATCACTTTTTCCTATTCTGAGAATTTGAGATTTTATGTTTCAATTTGATCTGGAAATTACATTATTTCGTTTTTGACTGATCTGTTTTTACTAAATAACATGGTTAGGGGCCTTTTAAACGGGAATCAGTAAGTGCGACCGAAAGTTCATCCGTTCTTATCAGAAATAGCGCAAATAGTAGAAAATCTCTACGTCACTTAGGGACTGTTTGCATACAGCCCTTCAATTACCTGTTTGTTGTGTATTCTTGTTTAATTACATTAAATTCTTTTGAAGTAAAAAAAGTTATGTCAACGTTACAGTTGTTTGTCTTGCACAAGTGACAGTATCTGTCAGTGTTGGTGGCTTAGATACAAGAAGTAGGCCTACCTGAAAGTAATTCTTTAGAAAAAGAAATTTGTGCAGTATTGCCACGTTGTGCTCTTAGACAAACTGTTTTAATTTTAAACAGAATCTATTTGGACCATTTTTGTTGCGATTTCCACAATGCTTCAACAGAAAGCATTGTCCCAATATCAATCATGGGCACCTTTTTTTCATCGCCCTGTATATTATAACTAGACGGGACATTGTATGGTACATGGAACTTACATGTATATTACTTGTTACATAACTGTGTACATTCCAAGTATGCATGTTATATAAAATCTACGTTAATGTTATAAGTTGTGGTTTGCTGGGTCTTTCCTCACTTGTGTTACAATATACTAATATTTAATAAAGACGCATCGGCCTTTGCGAAAATTATTTAGCAGCGAGAGGGTGAAGTACAGACTTCATAAACGCCTTTTTGTGAAAGCATGATCTCTTGATTTCCTTTATTTGTCGCCGGATACACTCATTCAATCGGCGTGTCTATCGTAGCGTACATCAACCCGAATCGTATCCCCCGGCAGCAGTTCTTTAGGAGCTCTCTTATTTCACCCTGCAGAGTGAATATACTTTAAAGAAACTGAACACGAAAAACGACGAAAAAACCGTTTTACGCCTTTGACTTGCAAATTTATCGGCGGAAATTTGCGCGTCGATTTTTCCTATTTTTAATACCCATCGACAAGGAAAAGGGGCGCTCGCCACGCTCGACATAAAACATAATTAATGTTGAATTCCTTTAATGAGTTCTAAACGGAAAAAAGTCCTGTTTTCGAAAACAAAAATTGTAACGTCGATGACGCTGAAAGAGATTTGATTAATTAAACGAGAGAAGTTTGAATGGACTCGCTCCAAGAAGTACGAATGGGGAGCTTTTGAAAAAATCGCTGATCCGTTCAGGGCGAAAAAAAATCGTAAATAAAAATATTTTTCTTGGGGAGCAATTTCAATTGGCACGTACAGGTCTCAGGTTCGTTTTTGCGAGACGTCTTAGCTGTCGCTGGGTTGATCGCATCGTCACTTGATATCGCCCTAGTGGAATTTTAATATAAATTGGGCCCCGCAGTATTTAAAATCGAGTGGCCCCGTTTTAGGTGTCGGCGTCTTGCAGGCGCCATTACACGTTTAAATGCTTCTAACTCGTTTAGTTTATTTTTATTCCCTGCTGTTGTTTTATGTAATCCTTAATCACACTTTTACGTTAATAAACATATCATTTTATCGTTGTGCGATTTAATGGGTCAAAATGAACCTCGTCACGCAAGTTGTTTCTGCTGAAAATAGCATATTTCTAAATTTTACGTGGCCTAGGTTTTGTTATTAAATTCACATCAATCACTTTCTTAATTTGGGAGAAAGGCACGAAAAAGTGAATTTTAAATACAAATATTGAAAAACTACACTTTTTTCACTTGTATTTCAGAAAATTGTAATTCCGAATATGAAATTCTATTTCAGAAGTAGCAAATTGTAATTCAGAATAGTAAATTGTATTTCAGAAGATGTAAATTGTAATGGAAAATAGTAATTGGTACTTCAGAAAGTGTAATTTGTAATTTGGAATAGTAATTTTTATTTTAGAAGGTAATTCAGAATAGTAAAGTGTCTTTTAAAATATGTAAGTTGTAAACCAGAATTGTGAATTGCATTTTAGAAAATGTAGTTTGTAATGTAAAATAGTAATTTGTATTTCAGAAGGTGTAAATTGTATTTTAGAAAATGCAAATTGTAATTCAGAGTAGTAAATTGTATTTCAGAAAATGTAAATTGTAATTGAAAATAGTAATTGGTACTTCAGAAAGTGTAATTCGGAATAGTAATTTGTATTTCAGAAGGTGTAAATTGTAGTTCAGAATAGTAAATTGTTATGGAAAATAGTAATTGGTACTTCATAAAGTGTAAATTGTAATTCGGAATAGTAATGTTTATTTTAGAAGATGTAAATTGTAATTTAGAATAGTAAATTGTCTTTTAGAATATGTAAATTGTAATCTAGAATTCACAATTGTATTTTAGAAGATGTAGTTTTTAATGTAAAATAGTAATTTGTATTTCAGAAGGTGTAGATTATATTTTAGAAGATGCAAATTGTAATTCAGAATAATAAATTGTATTTCGGAAGATGTAAATTGTAATTTAAAATAGTAATTGGTACATCAGAAAGTGTAAAGTGTAATACGGAATAGTAATTTGTATTTCAGAATGTGTAAATTGTAATTCAGAATAGAAAATTTTTTTCACAAGATGGAAATTGTAATGGAAAATAGTAATTCGTAGTTCAGGAAGTGTAAATTGTAATTCGGAATAGTAATTTGTATTTCAGAAGATCTAAATTGGAATTCAGAATAGTAAATTGTATTTTAGAAGATGTAAATTGTAATTCAGAATAGTAGATTGTATTTCAGAAGATATAAATTGTAAGTGAAAATAGTTATTGTTAGTTCAGAAGGTGTAAAGTGTAATTCGTAATAGTAATTTTTATTTTAGAAGATACAAATTGTAATTCAGAATAGCAAATTGTATTTCAGAAGAAGTCAACTATAATGATAAATAGTAATTTGTACTTCAGAAGGTGTAAATTACAATTCAGAATAG
This sequence comes from Dascillus cervinus, assembly GCA_949768715.1. Taxonomy (NCBI): domain Eukaryota; kingdom Metazoa; phylum Arthropoda; class Insecta; order Coleoptera; family Dascillidae; genus Dascillus; species Dascillus cervinus. The sequence goes on from OX458322.1 coordinate 22,981,642, forward strand.
TAAATTGTCTTTCAGAATGTGCAAATTGTAATTCAATATAGAAAATTGTATTTCAGAAGATGGAAATTTTAATGGAAAATAGTAATTCGTAGTTCAGGAAGTGTAAATTGTAGTTCGGAATAGTAATTTATATTTCAGAAGATGTAAATTGGAATTCAGAATAGTAAATTGTACTTTATAAGATGTATATTGTAATGCAGAATAGTAGATTGTATTTCAGAAGATGTAAATTGTAATGGAATATAGTTATTGTTACTTCAGAAGGTGTAAAGTGTAATTCGTAATAGTAATTTGTATTTTAAAAGATGTAAATTGTAATTCAGAATAGCAAATTGTATTTCAGAAGATGTCAATTATAATGCTAAATAGTAATTTGTACTTCAGATGGTGTAAATTGTAATTCAGAATAGTAAATTGTATTTCAGAAGGTGTCAATTGTAATTGTAAACGTTAATTGTGATTCTGAATAATAATTACTAATTGATGGCCTGATTTACAATTACCACTTTCTGAAACGCAGTGTAAAGGAAAAAAATTCACGTCATTTGTTATAGCTTTAGATCATTGAAAAGTTTATGTGCAACCTGATATTATTCAGTGCTTTAGAACTGAATGTGAATAAATTGTGAGGTTAATTGTGCAATTTGTTAGAAATGATTAAACGAGCACATTTCGCATGTTCATATTCCACAATTTATAGGACAAAATTTAGCAAAGAATTGCTGAAAGTGGCTAGAGATTAAACCACACATTTACATTCAGAAACCATAGTTCTGCAAAACTGCACTTGTATTATTAAAAGCAACTTAAAATAAATTTAAAGTTCGGTTTCAGGGGTAATGAAAATGAACTTTATTTTTATTTTGATGTTTAGCGACTCTTGGAAAGCGTCGCGTGAAGTCGGGCCCAGCTTTTCATCCTTATTATGCATGGCTTATTAAGGATGCTACATTTTAAAAATTATATAAGAAAAAATATAACATAAATACATAAACTTAATAAATACCAAATTAACATAACTTAAAATTTAATTTGAATTAACATTTAACTTAAAACTATAAACAACATAACTATAAGAACATTTGATAATAAATTATAATTTTAATTTTATTTCATAATATCGTGACAAAAGATTTGGAAGGCTTCAAAATTATCGCTATTCATTAATTTATAATAAACCCCATCAAATTTTAACTTATTTTGAGGTTCTCTATATTTAACACAATTGTTAATCCTATGATGAATGTCATCAGTTACACTACAAATTTCACAAAAATTAGTTGGTTTTATTTTAAATCGAAAGAGATATGCATTTAATTTCCCATGACCCGTTATGAATTGTGTTATATAAAAATCTGGTTGAAATGTAATATTTTGTGTTCTGTGATTAACTGTAGGAAAAAATAATTTTGTGATAGCTTTGTTTGTATTTATACAAATTGTGTTCCACTCTTCATTCATTATTTTTTTCAAATTTTGTTTTATTGTATATAGTGTACATTTATCAAATGAAATGATACGATGAGAATTGATTATTAAAAATGATAAATTTAACAAATTAATTTTAATTTAATCATTTATTTTTTGAACATGAAATTTTAAAATGACTGACGAAGAATTTTTTATAATATGAAGGGATTGCTTGATGTTTCGAATTTGTTGGTTTGTTGAGTATATGTTTTTTAGTTTTTTTGATCGTTCCAAAGTAATTTAATATAATTGTAAATGAATGATTATTGTATTGTTTAATGTGGAGTATTACGTATGTTAAAATTTCATTTAGTATGTACAATTCAATTTGAGTGTTTGTGCATAAGTAATGTATTTTATATTGTTTTTTATATTTTATTGTGTTATTGTAGTACAGTGCGAATAATGCCCCTGATGAATGAACTGTCTTGGTAAACGATATATAAAAAATGTAATCCGTTGTAATTTATAATGAAGTTATTATTGTGTTTCTAAAATCTTTTATTTCGTAATAATTTATATCTTTTTCTATTTGATTTAGGTTTAATTTCATTATATCCAAGTAAGGTTGTATCAATAATTTGTTCGTATTTTTTTTAATAGACTGTATGATTGCTATTTCCTTTATTCTAATCTGTATTGGCTTAATACCAGCAATAACGTTCAATGCATCACTTGATAAGGTTCTATATGATTTGGTAATCCTTTTACAAAAATTCCTTTGAATGGCTTCAAAAATGTTTAAATTATATTTACTATTTATAGCATGGTTCCATACTATACATCCGCATGTGAGAATGGGAACTATTGCTCCATTATATATTAATACCAGAGATCTAGAATTAACGCCATATTTATTTTTCGCAAATTGTAATAATTTTTGTGTAATAGGGTTGATTTTTGATTTTAAGTATAAAAAATGTTCATGTTCAGCCCGGTGTTGTTAGCACCAAGGAGAATATTTTTAAGAGTCGTGATCTACAAATTAAATTACAGGCACGCGAACGTGTCATCAAAAAAGGGGAAAAATGTTTACGCAGAGTGTTTCCTCAGGAAAGAACCGGGTGTCGGGAAACGTTCCCGTCTTTAACTTATTTATTTCATTCGCACCTTTAAAGGTCGAGGGGCGTCTGCTACTAATATATACGTGATGTATATGCAACCTACGCAATTTATCATTTTAAAGTGGTAGCAGGTGTTTATATAACTTGAGCCATTGCGAAGTAATCCCTGGTACGTTTGTATATGGAAAAGGACGGAAACACTCGCACAAACACACAAAGCTTTGTTTTAATACAAAGTTGTACGTCACAATGCAGACATGTAGCTTTTGTATGTCTCAATCAATACCTCGCCGATGACATGATGGGAATTTGGCCGAGCTTTTGTGCTGAAATATCAAAGAGGATGAGAGAAAGGGATTTTTCAATCTGCTTAATGAGTATGTGTATTGTTAAGTTCGGTTAACCGTGCATTTGTGCACTTTTCTCCGCCGTTGGCTAGTTCTGAAGTTCTAGCAATGCTCTACAAATAATTTAATGAAAGTTCTCCGGGGGCAAACCTGTCAAGTCCATTAGCCACTGCGCTTCACCGGCATTTCCGTTCTGGAATTGTCTAAACTATTTTTAATAGCTTAGTAGTTTTAAAACAAACTTAGTCTCGGCTTCCTTGCACCAATCGTGGAACATTTTTACGCTAACAAGAGTTCATCAATCTTAATTACTGCCAATCAATTATAATATATTAAATATTTAATAAATAATAAATATTTCAAGACATATTCTGATTATGAGAAAATTGTTGGAACAAATTTTATAGACCATTCAATTCAGTATAATTTTGGTATGAAATATTTTTTTCCAAAAAATTTTGTTACGAAGTTATGTTTTTTCTAAACTTTTGTTGCGCGCCAGGATGAATTCACAGGTCAACGTCTTTATTCGTAGATTTATCAAAATTTATGAAGGAAGTGATTTTATAGGAATTTTAATCCGCTGCAATATTTGTACGAAGATTTGTGTTAAAAATTGTTCCGTTTTGAAGTTACAAATTTTTAAAGAAAACAATTAAGTGCGAGTGAACGTCCAGATGCAGCCTTCATTTGGGAGACGACTATCTTCCCTAATTTAAAGAGCTAGTTTCATCCAAAATTGAATTCTGTACATACTTTGTAGGATGCATTTTTTTACTGAAAATTTGTTTCAACAACATATTAAATATTTAATAAATCATAAATATTTAAAGACATTCTAATTTTGACTTGGCTTCAGACATAAATGTCTTTGTTATTTTTAAAATTTGGAACAAATTGTTGGAACAAATTTTATGAGCCATTCAATTCAGTATAATTTTGGTATGAAATATTTTTTTCCAAAAACTTTTATTACGAAGTTATGAATTTTCTAAACGTTTGTTGCGCACCAGGGTGAATTCACAGATCAACTTCTTTATTCGTAGATTTATCAAAATTTATGAAGGAAGTGATTTTATAAGAATTTTAATCAGCTGCAATATTTGTAAGAAGACTTGTGTTAAAAATCGTTCCGTTTTGAAGTTACAAATTTAAAAAGAAAAAAAATGTTAAATGCGAGGCAACGTCCAGATGTAGTCTTCATTTCGGAGAGCTTTAAAGAGATTGTTTTGTACAAAATTGAGTTTTGTACATATTTTGTAGGATACATTTTTTTATTGAAAATTTGTTTCAACAACATATTAAATACTTAATAAATCATAAATATTTAAAGACATTCTGATTTTGACTTGGCTTCAGACATAAATGTTTTTGTTATTTTTAAAATTTGGAACAAATTGTTGGAACAAATTTTATGAGCCATTCAATTTGGTATCATTTTAATATGAAATTTTTTTTCCTAAAAATTTTTATTACGAAGTTATGAATTTTCTAAACTTTTATTACGCGCCAGGATGAATTCACAGATGAACTTCTTTATTCGTACATTTATCAAAATCTATGAAGCAAGTGATTTTATAGGAATTTTAGTCCGCTGCAATATTTGCAACAAGGCTTGTGTTAGAAACCTTTCCGTTTTGAAGTTAGAAATTTAAAAAAAAACAATTAAGTGTGAGTGAACGTCAAGATGTAGCCTTCATTTCGGAGACGACTATCTTCCCTAATTTAAAGAGCTTGTTTTATACTAAATTGAATTTTGTACATATTTTGTAGGATATATTTTTTTATTGAAAATTTGTTTCAACAACATATTAAATATTTAATAAATCATAAATATTTAAAGACATTCTGATTTTGACTTGACTTCAAACATAAATATCTTTGTTATTTTTAAATTTGGGAAAAAATTGTTGGAACAAATTTTATGAGCCATAATTTTGGTATAAAATATTTTTTTCCAAAAAATTTTGTTACGAAATTATGAATTTTCTAAACTTTTGTTGCGCGCCAGGATGAATTCACAGATCAACTTCTTTATTCGTAGATTTATCAAAATTTATGAAGGAAGCGATTTTATAGGAGTTTTAATCCGCTGCAATATTTGTAAGAAGATTTGTGTTAAAAATTGTTCCGTTTTGAAGTTACAAATTTTTAAAGAAAACAATTAAGTGCGAGTGAACGTCCAGATGTAGCCTTCATTTCGGAGACGACTATCTTCCCTAATTTAAAGAGCTTGTTTTATACTAAATTGAATTTTGTACATATTTTGTAGGATATATTTTTTTATTGAAAATTTGTTTCAACAACATATTAAATATTTAATAAATCATAAATATTTAAAGACATTCTAATTTTGACTTGGCTTCAGACATAAATGTCTTTGTTATTTTTAAATTTGGGAAAAAATTGTTGGAACAAATTTTATGAGCCATAATTTTGGTATGAAATATTTTTTTCCAAAAACTTTTATTACGAAGTTATGAAGTTTCTAAACGTTTGTTGCGCACCAGGATGAATTCACAGGTCAACTTCTTTATTCGTAGATTTATCAAAATTTATGAAGGAAGTGATTTTATAGAAATTTCAATCCGCTGCAATATTTGTAAGAAAACTTGTGTTAAAAACATTTCCGTTTTGAAGTTACAAATTTTAAAACATTTTGTTAAATGCAAGGGAACGTCCAGATGTAGTCTTCATTTCGGAGAGCTTTAAAGAGCTTTTTTGTACAAAATTGAATTTTGTACATATTTGGTGGAATACATTCTTTTATTGAAAATTTATTTCAACAACATATTAAATATTTAATAAATAATAAATATTTAAAGACATTCTGATTTTGACTTGAATTCAGACATAAATGTCTTTGTTGTTTTTAAAATTTGGAAAAAAATTGTTGAAACAAATTTTATGGGTCATTGAATTCTGTATAATTTTGGTACAAAATATTCTTTCCTAAAAAATTTTGTTACGAACTTATGAATTTTCTAAACTTTTATTACGCGCCATGATGAATTCACAGGTCAACTTCTTTATTAGTACATTTATCAAAATTTATGAAGGAATTGATTTTATAGGAATTTTAATCCGCTGCAATATTTGTAAGGACACTTATGTTAACAACCTTTCCGTTTGAAGTTACAAATTTTTTAAAAAAAAATTAAGTGCGAGTGAACATCCAGATTTAGCCTTCATTTCGGAAACAACTATCTTCCCTAATTTATACAAAATTAAATTTTGTGCATATTTTGTAGGATACATTTTTTTATTGAAAATTTGTTTCAATAACATATTAAATATTTAATAAATCATAAATATTTAAAGACATTCTGATTTTGACTTGACTTCAGACATAAATGTACTTGTTATTTTTAAGATTTGGAAAAAATTGTTGGAGCAAATTATATGGGCCATTGAATTTTGTATAATTTTGGAAGGAAATATTTTTCTCTAAAAAATTCCGTTTTGAAGTTATAAATTTTCTAAGCTATAATAATTTTATAATTCAATTTAATTTTAAACATTCGGAAGGCGCGGCCGAAAGGTACAGAATCAGCGCCGACATTATTAGTTCGCCGAGTAAAAAATGTGCCGGTCACAAGAGTGGCAATCAGGAGGTTGTAGTTCAATAAAAGCCAAATTGGAAACGCGCAAGAAGCACGTCAGCAGGCCGAGCGGAAGAAAAACCGCCAGAAAAAGTCGGAAGGAGTCGCCGGCAGCGGCGTGATTTGAAACGGAAACGTGTGCGACACCTCGGAAAAAAAATGAATTTTTAATTCGGCAGAAAGGGAGAAAATCGCAAACCATTTTCCCACAATTTATCTCGGCACTCAGTTCCGACCAAAAAATGATTGCCGCTTGTCGAACAGTAATCAATCACGAAAAGATTGTTTTTCTTCTTGTATAAACGAAGAATTCGGCCATGAATTTTTCATGTATTTACGCCGGGCCTCGGCGGGCATTGGAAATGTGAATGAACGAAAACAACATTACGGAGCAGAGTGATCCTTGCTCCCTTCGGTTTTTCCGATTCTTTTTCCCGTTGCCTCCCCGCGCGAATTCTACACATTAAAAGAACAAACGCGGAAACAAGAAGTTTATATAAAGTGCAATCGATACCTGCGCGGGTAAGGAAATGCCTCGGGGTAAATCAAACTGTCAAACCGCGATTAAGTTGTCACCGATCTTCAGTGGAAGTCTTCGGAATTCGCGGGAGACGTAATTGGACCTGGTGGCTAACAACATTTGAATTTTTAATAGGATTATGATTCGGTTTGATTGATAGGCAGCCTGATCTGCAGGTGACACTTCCGATTGACGAACTCGGTCGTTTTTCATTTTTATGAGCCAATTAATTCGCTTCTGTTATTACCTTCCGCAAAAAATGAATAACGGCGGCATAAACGCCAAATGAAGGAATAAAAAGATAAATTTTGGCAAAAAGAAAAATATTCAAGTTGAGTACACTGAAAGAAATAGTCAGTCTAATAGTAAAAAAACGCCTATTTGCAGCTGATTTATTTATGTTTAAGTATTTAAATTGTCAAAAAGTACACTTTATTAACTACTACCAATTCTTATAAATCAATTTGTTTTTTAAAAATATACTAATTATTACTTTCGACTTTGTTTAAGATCAACATAGTGTATTATTTGAAAACATATTATGTTCTCAATTCATGAAAAAAACAAACATTTATTAAGTATAACAATGGGTATTTGTTTATAATAATTAAGGTTTTTTATGTGTAATGCATACTATTTGGTACTAATTCGTTGTTAGTGAAACAAAATACATTTGTACATTTTTATCAAAAATAAATACTCATTTGTTGAAAAGGTAAGTTGTATAAGGTAAAAAATGCTTATTTTACAATTGAACCAGATGTTTGCATTAACAGCCAAATTATTTCTTTGCGTTATTCGGTAGTGTTGAGAAGTGCATTAAAATAATAATATGGAACACTCCATCATTTTTAACAAAGGTATAATCGTTCAAGTAAATCAGGACGTATATGGTGAACCAGTTTTTGGAAAGGTTGTTAATGTATTGTACACTGGTGACAAACAAATGTATTTAATATATAAAACAATTGTTTGTTATGGTATTGATAAAGATTTTGAAGCATATGAAGTGACTGATGATGACTTTTCTACTTCTAAACAAATTATTGACATTAAAAATATTTGTTGCACTTTTCCCACACATATTCATTTAATCGGTGATGGAAGTATAGTATATTCTGTAACAAGTTTGGAATGATGCATATTCCACACGAATGGAAGTTTGACACCCGAGCCGAAGGCGAGGGTGGCGGTCTACGAGTGTGGAATAGCCATTCCAAACGTGTTACAGACTATACTTTCTCTACGACTATATGTGACAATAAAAAGTAATAATAATAATAATAATAAAATAATAGCAATACAATAATACAATACAATGCAATAATTCTCTATTTATATATTTTCGTTTTTACTTACTAAATTATTAGTGATATTTTGGCAATGGTTAAATGAGATATTTGGTAAATTACAAATATTTGATGATGTGGTACTTGCCACATAAGAATGTGATGACAACATTGTAGAATTCTGTGTGGAACTTCCTGGTGTAGGTTCGATATCTAAATGTTCTAATATTTTATTGGCAACATTTAAGCGATTTTGAATGGAATTGTCGATGTAGCCTTCGGCCACTTCAGTAGATTTCCATCCACCATGTCTTTTTAAAGTTTCTATATTGGCACCTGCATCTATCAACATGGTGGCAGATGTCCGTCTAAAGCAGTGGCCGGTGTAAGACTCTGGATTTTGTAATTGTAAGAAGGTAGCCACTTGTTTAGCCATATTACCTAGCTTATTTATACCCATAACTTGTTTGGTGCAGCGACCTTTTTGATAATTTACAAAGAAATTGTCTGTTGTAATGTTTGGGGGCCTTAAATCTGCGTACTTCTTAAATATGTTATAAAATTCTGCAGTGATTGTGAATTTTCTAGAAACCTTTGTTTTGGTATCAGGTACACTAATTAATACTGCATTTTCTAAGTATTTTATATCTTGAGTCTTCATTAAATATAATTCATTTTTTCTGCATGCACCCATGACGCCGACAATTAAAACAATCTAAATAAAAAAGAACAATTAATAGCAACTCTTCATTTTCTGTATTTATTTAGTTACCTTTGTCCCTAAATATAGGTAATTGGGCGCTTCAGTGATAAATTGTTTTACTTGTTCAGCCGATAATGTTTGAGATTTCTTAGCTTGGTAGCCATTTGACTGCCTTTTTAAATATGCACGTAGTCTTGAATATTGTGACAGATCAATTTTATGTTCAATATTAATCGTAGTTCGTAGCATTGAGTAAATTTTCCACAACGTAGAAGGTTTCATTTTTTCGGACAACTCAGTAAAGTAGGCAAGTATTACGTTCTCCGAAAAGGAATTGGCATTTTTCATTTTTCTCCACTCCATAAACTTATTGAAGGTATGTTTATAAATGGTTTTTGATTTTTCCGGCAGTAAATTACCCGTGCATTTATTGGCAAAAGGTATATTTAAATAGAGATAATCACCAAAAAGGCACAGAACAGTTCAAGTTGCTTAAATCGTGTGACGCGATTTTTTAACTCAAGCTTTGACAAATTGAAAAAAAAACAAATCTCATAATAATAATTTTTTTCTGCCTCCTTCGATTAAAAATAAAATAGTTGCAATCGAGGGCGCTGGTGGTAGTCATTCCATAACAAGTAATGGTATGAATATTCCGTAACAGGTGTAAAGAATAGCCCTATTCAATGTTCAAAAATGATCGCAGAATGCATGTATTTTAAAACAGTCGTAGAGAAAATTTATTTCCTGCATTAACCAAAAATATTAATAGGTATCTATAACAACAGTAACTGTATCATTTAGACATTTTACAAACATTTCTAATACATTTCACATTGAATGATCCTCTAATATTTTTTATTATTATTATTATGTTATTGTATTTTAAATATTTTTATTTATTTTCAATAAAAAATTTCAGTTTAATATGAGATTATTATTAAAAATCCAATTTATAAAATATTTACTAATAAATAATGAAAGGTTTATAGTAAATATTTCCCGCATATTACTTGTTATTATTAATATGCTAATTTAATTGTTAACTGAAATTCATTAGTAAAAAACAACTTATATTAAAATTATATAAATAATTAGTAAATCTTGGTTGTATTATTATTTCCTATTATTAAACGTATATTTAATGTTAACAAATATTTATGAGAGAATATTTATTAATAACAAATATTTATTTGATTTTAATATACATTTATTTTTTATTAATAAACAACTATTCCTCCAAAATAAAGAAAATTAAGTTTGAATAATACATTTATTTGGTGTAACTAAACGTGTGTTAACTATTACCAATTTCTTTTTTGTTTTTAACAATTGCTTACTTTATTATAAATAACAATGTGTTAGAGGTAAATTAAGCTAATTGAAATCGTATTAATAAACTGTCAGTTAATCGTAAATAAACATTTAGTGGGCCAAATATCAATCAATATTTGTTAATAGTTAACGAAGTTGGCTTGTTATTAACAAATTTTTCACTTCTTTTCTCTCTGTGTACCGCCGACTGAATTTCTGCCTTAAGATCGGCTATTGCAAGTTTATCTTAATTTGGAACGAACAGAGGGTGATAAAAGCTCATTGATATACTTGCTCTCCCCAGTAGAGGTCCTTGATAACCGCAAGATAAATGAGTTTTGTCCTTCTTCCGCACATCATTTATTATTATGCAGTTTTTATCTCTAACGCAAAAGTTGTCAATCTGCTTGAATTTCAAATCCAATTTTTCAAATTAAATTAAAAATAAAATGTTCTAAGCTAAAAGAGCGCAACCTAACCTAATCCATCCTTGCTTATGGCAACCTAACCTCACCTAACCCAACTTTAACTAAGCCAAACTAACCTCAACTAACCCATTCTTGCTTAAGGCAACCTAACCTCATCTAACCCAATATTAACTAAGGCAAACTAACCTCACCTAACCCATCCTTGCTTAAGGCAACCTAACCTCACCTAACCCAACTGTAACTAAGACAAACTAACCTCAACTAACCCATTCTTGCTTAAGGCAACCTAACCTCACCTAACCCAACTTTAACTAAGACAAACTAACCTCAACTAACCCATCCTTGCTTAAGGCAACCTAACCTCACCTAACCCAACTGTAACTAAGACAAACTAACCTCAACTAACCCATCCTTGCTTAGGGCAACCTAACCTCACGTAACCCAACTTTAACTAAGGCAACCTAAACTCACCGAACCCAACTGTAACTAAGACAAACTAACCTCAACTAACCCATCCTTGCTTAAGGCAACCTAACCTCACCTAACCCAACTTTAACTAAGGTAAACTAAGCTCAACTAACCCATCCTTGCTTAGGGCAACCTAACCTCACGTAACCCAACTTTAACTAAGGCAAACTAATCTAACATGACTCAATCTTGGTTAAAGTCATTAAAACATTGAATTGATGATAACTTCAAAACGGTTCAAGATATCAAAAATTAGTGAGAACAATAATTATAGAGTTTAAGAATGTCTACAACTTTTCTTACAACAGTTTTGTTGTAATTTGAGAGACATTGCCATTTCTTGTGAATTGTTTGTTAAAATTGATTTATGTGAAATATGTATTGATAAATAAATAAAGTGAAGGTGTTAATTAACGCCCAGGTACAACATTTTTCGTTTAATTTAATTGACAGGGGATTGTTAAATTCCATCACGAGAAATACCGTGCCCTGGAGTATTATTTATCGAAATCGCGCAGTTCACAATGAAGCAAAATATTTGCAACACAGCAAATGTGAGATTCGCAAATAAGGGTAATCAGCAACAGCGGGCTAAATTTTCGACGTATTTCGGCGGTTTCATCTCTCATTAAGAATTATGAAATGTGCCGGTGCGAACTGCTTGCTCGCGACTTATTTATTTTATTGCGACCGCGTCTTACGCACAATTTTAATTAAAGTCACACGCGCGAAAGTTGCTTATCGCCAGCCAGATTTGACCGACGTGTGTGCCGCACAAAGATAGTGCCAACAAAATAAGTTGGAGCTTATTGTTTCCGAAACTTCCTACGCGAAAGTAGTTAAAGCCGATTTAACGTTCAAGTTTTTCTTCCGCGTAATTTTCACAAGTTTTCTCACAATGCGCGCCGCCGAAATTACCAGGGAAAATTCGGAGACGTATGGTTCAAAGGGGAAATAAAAGGAGGGAATGATATAGATGGGATCCCGGATGGACGCACGTGAGCCGGCCATATTACTGGTCGGATGATGAACGGCTGAAGAATGTATGTATGGAATTGCTGCTGCAGATTCGTTCAATTAAAGTTGTACGACGTTATGGCTCTGGAACGTGTCTTGGCCTGGAACTTCAAGCGCCATTCATCATGAAAAAATCGATTTGCGCATTTTCGAGCGTTTTGAATATAATTTGTTGATGGGAGGTCGTTTGAAGGGTCGCTGAAATCGTTGTGAGCGGGATTACTAAAATAACAATGCCTGGATATTTAAAAGTTGAATGGGATTGTTTAGATTCGTTAGATTTCTGTAGGTTTATTTTATGTCAGCCGAAACGTTCTACGCACGAAAACAGAATCTGTTTTTACAGTTGTACGCCGTCGTTTAATTGTGTTTGGTAATTACTTCAGCTGAAATAATTTACATGAATGTTATTGCTGTTGTACTGTAATTATTTAATTACCGTGACTCCAATGATATCCACTTCATGTAATTTTGGTGATAACTTGAAATTACTTTAACAACAAAAGCTTGGAAAATTCATAACAAAGTAAAAAAGTATTGTTCACAAAAATTATAGAAAATTGAATGATCTATAAAATTTGTTCCGAAAGTTGTCTCACAATTTTGAAAATAACAAAGATATTTAAGTCTGAAATCAAGTCAAAATCAGATGATATCTTTAACTATTTATTATTTATTAAATATTTAATGTGGTCGAAACAAATTTTCAATAAAAAAACTTTTCTACAAAAGTTGTACAATATTCATTTTTGTGTAAAATAAGTTCTTAAGTACATTTCGAAATTCTTTAAAAAGTGGCCTTCTAAATCTGGGCGTTCCCTCACGTTCAACAATTATTTTAAAAATTTGTAACTTCAAAACGGAAAGGATTCTAAAACAAATGTTTGTACAAATATTGGAGGAAATTAAAATTCTCACAAAAATGTTTTCTTTATGAATTTTGATGAATCTGGGAATAACGAAGTTAACCTGGGAATTCGTCATCGGGTGCAACAAAAACTTAGAAAATTCATAACTTTGTAACGGATTTTTTTGGAAAAAAGTATTGTTTACAAAAATTATAGAAAATTGAATGGTCTATAAGATTTGTTCCGACAATTGTCTCACATTTTGGAAACTAACAAAGATATTTACGTCTGAAATCAAGTCATAATCAGAATATATCTTTAACTATTTATTATTTATTAAATATTTAATATGTTGTCGAAACAAATTTTCAATAAAAAAAAGTTTTTTACAAAAGTTGTAAAAAATTTATTTTTGTGTAAAATAAGTTCTTAAGTACATTTCGAAATTCTCTAAAATAAGAAAGATAATCGCCTCCTAAATCTGGGCGTTCCCTCACGTTCAACAATTATTTTAAAAATTCGTAACTTCAAAACGGAAAGGATTCTAAAACAAATGTTTGAACAAATATTGGAGTAAATTAAAATTCTCACAAAAATGTTTCCTTTGTGAATTTTGATAAATCTGGGAATAACGAGGTTAACCTGGGAATTCGCCATCGGGTGCATCAAAAGCTTAGAAAGTTCATAACTTTGAAACGAATGTTTTTGGAAAAAAAGTATTGTTTACAAAAATTATAGAAAATTGAATGATCTATAAGATTTGTTCCGACAATTATCTCACATTTTTTAAAATAACAAAGATATTTACGTCTGAAATCAAGTCAAAATCAGAATATATCCTTAACTATTTATTATTTATTAAATATTCAATAGGTTGTCAAAACAAATTTTCAATAAAAAAGTTGTACAAAATTCATTTTTGTGTAAAATAAGTTCTTAAGTACATTTCGAAATTTTTTAAAATAGGGAAGATAGTTGCCTTCTAAATTATTTTAAAAATTCGTAACTTCAAAACGGAAAGTGTTCTAAAACAAATGTTTGTACAAATATTGGAGGAAATTAAAATTCTCACAAAAATGTTTTCTTTATGAATATTGCTAAATCTGCGAATAACGAAGTTGACCTGTGAATTCATTGCGTGCAACAAAAGTTTAGAAAATTCATAACTTTTAAAGTAAATTTTTTAGGAAAAACTAACTAATACCAAAATAATACAAAATTGAACGGTCAATAAAATTTGTTTCAACAATTTTCCGACAATTTTAAAAATAGCAAAGATATCTGAAATCCGATCGAAATTAAAACAAACAAATTTTGATAATAAAATGTTATTTCCCCGCCACTGAATTTACACCGAGCAAATTACAAACTTTTTCATCGGCCACTCTCAATACCTATACATCATATTCGATCATTATTACGACAAATAATCATTTCAAACTTTTCTGCCTCGCTGAAAATTTTTAATTAATTAGGATATTACTTTTTTATTCAAATAAAACTCATTAAACAAAACATGTGTATTCACGCGAATTTCGCGAAACGTACGCTAAACCTTATCTAAACAACAAGCTAATAAAAATAAAGTCAACTCCCGAAATAAAATAAGGTCCGCAGCTTTTCCGTAGAACCATAAATAAATCTTTCGCACGCAACGCCCTTCGCAATTAATTTATGCGTAATGTTTATGAATCCAAACAACCTTTCGTAACGCGGAGCAGAATTTCCACTCGAGCAAATCGATCGCAGTCGCCGTCAATAATTACGATGGAGGTACTTCCGCACCTTCGTTAAAGTCCCAACTTGTCACTGTAATTTTCATCTTTCTAAACCAATGGAAGAGCATTTAGCAGGAAGGAAATTCGAGTCTCAACTCGAACGAGAAGTTATTTGCAAGATCTGAAACGTTTTAGAATTATACCGGGTGTCGAATTACAGGCGACCCTCGACTTTCGCACATTCTACTTTCGCACAATTCGCTAATTCGCACATTTTTTAAAATTGAACTTTTTCAAGGGTTTTGGTCAATAATGCAAAAATTGTTGCGCCCATTCACACGCTGCCGCCTAGACAGTGGACTTCTCGGAATCGTTATGCCATCACATATTATGCCTACCGCTGACTTACGGCTTTGACAAATTTATTACTGTGCCTTTTAAATAGGTCATATTTCAACGCCTGCCAAATTATGTATTACTAAGACCTAAGAATTGTCCCTAACGGACAAAAAACCAGAGTTTCACTCCAATTTTAGTTATTCTTGTGTTAAGGCACGTGTTGTTACGTTGTTTAAATATTTTGCGCTTATAAATTTATAACATGAGTGAAAAACGGAAAAACTGTAGTGTTGATGCGAAAGAAAGAAAGAAATTGAGGACTCATAAACTTCAAACGATCGAGAAGAAAATGGAGATTATTACACGTTCTGAAAGAGGTGAATCGTTTGCTGCAATCGGCCGTTCGTACGGCATAAACAGGTCTACGATTTGTTCAATTTTGAAGAACAAGAACAAAATAAAATAATACGTTCAGAATTGTGGAAATGCATCTTCAAAAATTGTTTCCAAAAGACACGGTATAGTGATGGATGAAATGGAACGATCTTTGTCATCATGGATTGATGATCAACATCAAAACGGTGTTCCTCTGAGTTTTCCAATTATTCAAGCTAAGGCTCTTAGTTTGCATGAAGCTTGGAAGACTAGATTAACTGAAGATTCTAACACTGTGTTTCAAGCAAGTAATGGCTGGTTCGACAAATTTAAAGTGAGGTATTCTTTGCATAATATTAAATTCACTGAAGAATCGGCTGATGCAGATAAAGGTGCTGCAAAAGAATTTATTTCCTCGTTGTCCAAAATTATTGTAGATGAAGAATATTCTCCTAGCCAAATATTTAATGTAGACCAGACAGGTTTATTTTGGAAAAATGCCCAATCGTACATTCTTATCGAAGAAAGAATCAGTAGCCCCTGGACATAAACCTACTAAAAACCGATTGACATTGCTTCTTGGTGGAAACTTAGCTGGCGATTTAAAATTGAAGTCAATGTTAGTTTATCAATCAGAAAATCCCAGACTATTGAAAGGGAAAGATAAAGAATTTTTTCCAGTCATTTGGAAATCCAATAAAAAAGCCTGAATTACTGCATTAATATTTAAAGATTGGTTCACTTTTAATTTCGTGCCGGCAGTTAAGCAATATTGTAAAAACAAAAATCTTTAATTTAAAGCATTATTAATCTTAGGCAATGCTTCAGGACACCCGAAATCTCTGCAGAATTTGTACCCCGAAATCAATGTTGTGTTTTTTCCTCCCAATACTACCTGTATCATACAGCCCATGGACCAAACAGTCATAGCTACGTTTACACGATGTTTTATGAGGACAATAATGAATCAGGCCATCAAGGCAACTTGCAGGGAAGCTGGGCCTACATTAAGAGATTTTTGGAAAAACTATAATATATGGAATGCAATAAACAGTATTGGTGACTTGTGGGCTGAAATAAAAGAGTCAACAATGAAAGGTTCGTGCAAACAATTATGCCCACAAATGATGAATGATTTTATAAATTCTGAAGAAACTCAGGAAACTATCACAAATGAAATAGTTAACCTAATGAATGAACTAAACTTGGACGTCAGCAACGTAGATGTTAATGAGTTGATTGAATCTCACTCAGTATCTCTGTCAAATGAATACTTAATTGAGCAACAAGAGTTAAAGAAAATACACAATGAAAGTGAGGAAGAAGAAGCTGATAAAGTCGTCTAGACTTTGACAATCAAAAATATGAATGAAGCCTTCTTGCATCTTGACAAATTTTTGATTATCACGGAAGAATGTGATCCCAATGGAGAACGTATATCTCAATTACGTAGGGCGATTGAAAAAGACACAGCATATTATAGAACTCTTTACCAAGAAAAAAAAAGGGTGGTATTCAACTAACCCTTGACAAGTTTGTAAAGAAAAGACCTGAAAACATTTAAACACGCCTCGTTATTATTATATTGATAAATAAATAGTATCTCCAAATACCACTTTTGATGTTTTTTTTTTACATCCCTCTACTTTCGAACATGCAACATTCGCACACATTTTCAGGAACCAATTATGTGCGAAAGTCGAGGGCCGCCTGTAATTACAAACAGTCTAACGCGATTTTGAAAACTTTCAATAAGCGTCCTCAAATTTTCGATTTTTTGCGGCTCGAAGAAGATGTAGAGAATCCCGGAGGGTTGTTAAATATCTCGAGCTCGCAGCGTGTTCGTTCGTAATGTCCTTTTCACTTAAATGGAACTCAGTTCTCGCAAGTATCCGCCTACTAAATCAATCCTTGCAGCGCTTTCTGCCCAGAGAGTCGTGAAATATGACCCACATTTCGCAAATTGGACGTGTATTATTTAAGGACATGTAAATAAATGTTTAACCCTAAACCGCGCGCTCTCCCAGACGCACCCGGCTCTTCCTGTTTTAATGATTTCATTTTCACCTGTTACAGACGCATTCTTCATGCGCCCGTTCCGGTTCTCAATCCCGGAAAATATTGCGCGACAATTCCAGTGATTAATGCGGCCACTGCAACTATGAAAAGTTTTCGCTCTATGAGTGATTTGCCACATTTAACCGACTGAATTAAGATCGACTTGGAACGAGCTTTATTTTCATCAACGTTTTTCAAATTGACTCCAAATTCAAGCAAAATGGCAAAGAAGGCGACATCAAGTGATTTTGTGGTACGATAACGCTGCTAACATTACAAAAGTGGCAAAATCCTCTGATCTTGTATAGTAATTTTATAAACAACAACTAATAATTTGAACAACGAAAAATTTGAATTGAATTTATTGATTTAACTAATCTTATCTTAACAATCTTATCAACGCCCAAAACAAACAATTCATCTCGATCTAAGACGAACGAGGATCATAATCGAATTTAACGCCCTTTTTACAGCAAAAATGTCTATACAAAAAAAACTGTTTTCAAACAAAAACAAGTATTACACAATCAATTATATCTATAAAATTCAGCAATTATTTTGTGACAACTTACCCCATGCTTGAGTTGGTTGTCACACACATTGCCTATTCAATTAAGAAAGTGACATCTTTATTGTTAATATTGTCACATAACTGGTAAAAATCTCGTATGTAATGATTATTGTAAGTTTCAACATAAAATAATAACAAAAGATTAATAACAAAATTGTTAATTGTTGTGGTGAGTCCTAAACAATCTTAAAAAAAAATTAGAAGTATGCAAAACAAAATTAGAAACTAAAAATTGTTTAATGTTGTTACAAATGAAGTCATCTATTAGGGAGTTTAGAAAATGATAAAAAATTAGAAAGAAGTAGATGTTAAGAGGAATTGGTACCTAAAGTGCCCTTGAAATAATTTGAAATAATTTGAACAACGAACAATTTGAATTTAATTTACTGATTTAACTAATCTTATCTTAACAATCTTATCAACGCCCAAAACAAACAATTCATCTCGATCTAAGACGAACGATAATCATAATCGAATTTAACGCCTGAACATTAGTTCTTGTTCCCTTTTTTACAGCAAAAGTATCTATACAAGAAAACTGTTTTCAAACAAAAACAAGTATTACACAATCAATAATATCTATAAAATTCAACAATTATTTTGTGACAACTTACCCCATGCTTGAGTTAATAACAAAAGATTAATAACAAAATTGTTAATTGTTGTGATGAATCCTAAACAATCTTAAAAAAAAATAATTTAGAAGTATTCAATACAAAATTAGAAACTAAAAATTGTTTAATGTTGGCAATTACTCAATACAACCATTAAAATCACATGTGACAAATGACCTGTTCTATGCCAACCGATAAATATATTCTTACCAATGAAGATATCTATTAAGGAGTTTAGAAAATGATAAAAATTAGAGAGAAGTAGATTTTAAGAGGAGTTGGTGCCTAAAGTGCTCTTGAAATAATTTTAAATAATTTGAACAACGAACAATTTGAATTTAAATTACTGATTTAACTAATCTTATCTTAACAATCTTATCAACGCCCAAAACAAACAATTCATCTCGATCTAAGACGAACGATAATCATAATCGAATTTAACGCCTGAACATTAGTTCTTGTTCCCTTTTTTACAGCAAAAGTATCTATACAAGAAAACTGTTTTCAAACAAAAACAAGTATTACACAATCAATAATATCTATAAAATTCAACAATTATTTTGTGACAACTTACCCCATGCTTGAGTTAATAACAAAAGATTAATAACAAAATTGTTAATTGTTGTGATGAATCCTAAACAATCTTAAAAAAAAATAATTTAGAAGTATGCAAAACAAAATTAGAAACTAAAAATTGTTTAATGTTGGCAATTACTCAATACAACCATTAAAATCACATGTGACAAATGACCTGTTCTATGCCAACCGATAAATATATTCTTACCAATGAAGATATCTATTAAGGAGTTTAGAAAATGATAAAAATTAGAGAGAAGTAGATTTTAAGAGGAGTTGGTGCCTAAAGTGCCCTTGAAATAATTTTAAATAATTTGAACAACGAACAATTTGAATTTAAATTACTGGTTTAACTAATCTTATCTTAACAATCCTATCAACGTCCAAAACAAACAATTCATCTCGATCTAAGACGAACAAGAATCATAATCGAATTTAACACCCTTTTTTTACAGCAAAAATGTCTATACAAAAAAACTGTTTTCAAACAAAACTAATTGTAAGTATTACACAATCAATTATATCTATAAAATTCAGCAATTATTTTGTGACAACTTACCCCATTCTTGGTTGTCACACTCATTGCTTATTCAATTTAAAAAGTGACGTCCTTATTGTTAGTATGTCACACAACTGGTAAAAATCTCATATGTAATGTTTATTGTAAATTTAAACATAAAGTAATAACAAAAGATTATAACAAAATTGTTAATTGTTGTGATGAGTCCTAAACAATCTTAAAAAAACAATAAATTTAGAAGTATGCAAAACAAAATTATAAACTAAAAATTGTTTAATGTTAGCAATTATTCAAAACAACCATTAAGGGGTTAGGGGTAGTCAGAATTTTCAAAAAATTGATTTTTTTAATATTTTCTTAAGGTATGATGTTTCAAAAATATTACCTGAAAATTTCAAGTCAATTCAAAGAATAGTTTTCGAGATATACTAGCATTGTAACATTGTAACTAGCAAAACGTAATTTTTCAGGAGAGCGTTTTAAAGATTCTACATCTTTTCTTTTCCTTTTTCTTGAGAAGATAATTATTTTTTGGGTTTGAATACTCATTTATTTTAACTCATATAACATCATTGTATAATTTATTTTGAGAAAATTATTGATTTAGCGGATTTACCAGCGTTTACCATTGTTCATAGAAGTAATGTTTGCAGTTATACCATTGTAACTTGGCTTACAATTATTTTGCACCCAGAATTTTTATCGAATAAGATTATAAAGTGTTTTACAACTCAGTTACTTTTTGAAATTTGTTGTAATAATATTGTAAGCTCCAATACATTGCAACTTTTTAGACTGCTTTTAACAATAATTATAATAAAATACGATATAATATTGTAGTAGTATTACTGATAACGGGGAATCATTTTTATTAATATTCGAATCTTCGGAAATATCTGAAGAACAAAATCTTATTAGATACACCACCTTGAGATTTCCTGAAAATCAATTTTTCCTTTTCGGCTAGATTTATTGTTTATACTTTGCAGAATATTTCAAGCGTTTAACCATTTGAAAGTTCAAATTATTTTCGGAGTTCTAGCAATTTGAAGTGAGCGCAGCAAAGTACGGCCGCATCTCGGGTACTTTGTTCAAACTGGTGTTCAAGATATCTGGAAATTTACTCAACGAATTTTGATAAAACTTATACCACGTATTCTTTATATTATCTAAAATGTAGCATAGGACTTTGATAATTTTAATAGCTGCGTCAAAAAAAATTATATTTATACTCATTTTTCCGAGCGCCAAGATGGTGCCTTAGGCGGTTGTCTGAGTTAAAATAACAAGGTTAGGTTGAACCAATGCAATAAGTAACAAGTCTCACTTACCGTGTTGATTTTGTAGCAACTGTAAAATTTTCCTTCCACGTGAAGACATGACAATATTGTTTTACTAATAATATAATTCACTCGTATACACAAAATACTAATAAAATCAAACTACCGTGTTTCGATGTTACCGAATTTTAAGCGGGAAACAACATTGTAAGTGTGCGTAGTCGTCGTTTAGTTCGATAACCATTGATGAAAGAACATTGTAAGTCAATAAATCTTAAAGGAATCCGAAGAATAACATTGTAAGAATCATTAACATTCCTATAAAAGAGCGTAAAAGAATGTATTACCCCGGCAACAACATTGTAAGCTTTGGTACAATTTTATTTAAGTAAATTTGTTAGTTCTTGGAAAGGTAAAGTATGTTACAAATTTCAGGTCACGCATTAAATTTCAGTAAAATTCTTTACCATGCTTTATCTGTTGGTAACTACGTTATTGCAGATGCAATGAGATAAAAATTGATTTTTTTTATAATAGAACAAAAAATAAAAAATAATTTGAGTTTACTAAATCATGTAAATCACACCCAAGATATCAAATGTGGAAAAAGTGAAAATCGACAAATTGTCAGTTACAATGTTGTTAATTTCGGCTACCTATTTATTGACGGGCTCCTGACCCTCGAAAGTGCATAGTGGGTTCTTTGAAATCTATTGTATTCATTAAAATGTAATTTTCACAAATTTTATTACCTACAGTATTTCTTAGAAATAATTTTATTTTTAAATAATTCAATTATTTCGAAATAATTCTATTTTTATTTACCGAGAATTGTTGGAATTCTTTAATTTAATTAATTTATGATGGCACGTGACAAAAAGTATACCATTTACATACATAAATTCAAACACATTAAAACCCCCGCCCCCTCTGTAACACGCCGTAACGTTCTAACCTCCCCCCCCTGGCGTTACGTAATTTATGGATGGCCCCTAAGGAGTTTAGAAAATGATAGAAATTACAAAGAAGTAGATGTTAACAGGAGTTGGTACCTAAAGTGTCCTTAAAATTTCTAGTAGAACAATATAACTGTCAAATTGAGACGGTTCAATGATCACCAATGAACCAAGCGACCGGACCCTGAAAGTACAATAGGTACTTACTTGCTAACCCAAAACTGTTTTGAAGAAATAAATACTTCTCAACCAAATGGAACTTTTAGTAAGGCGATCATATAAATTCAAAGAGTGCGAAAACCAAATAATGACATCCACTAACTTACCCGTGTGACAATCCAACTGGTTGGTCAAGCAAAAAACAAAATACCGCAAATTTCAAAAGTAAGTGACATGGAAACCAGGCACAAATATTGATGACATTGGTTGAGAGTGCGTTTTCATTATTAAACAGATAAAGCACTCCAACTGAAATCAAAGACCCTCGGTTTCAGTTCTTACCGCTTCATTAATAAATGATGCGGACAAGCAAATGCATTTTAAGCCTAAAAATTATTAAATTCTGTAACACATTCAAAAAGAAGTTTCAAAAACAGCCAGATATTAAAAATCGATTAACTGCCACGTTGCTATAATTTTATATCTGTAAATTCTTGGGAATGTTTTTTTTGCGAAAGTTTCGCGACATCACAATTTAGCAGCATATTTTTAGAACAGTTTGAAACTCCCATCTGAAGGCACCGCCGAGTCTATGAACTCGGCGCAACTCGTTCTCGGGTCATTTAAAAAGATATCAAGTAACGATAAGTGCCATTTTGCACAGAATAAACAAGCGCGTCGTTTTTATTCCGATCAAAACAGGTGGAGTCGATCGGACATAAAAATTATCTTAATTAAAATCGCCCGACCATAAATCGCGACCTGAATGAGAAAGTGCGAAAATGTGTGCCATTAAACCGAATAATAAGAACCGCCGAAGTATAATGGCGGACTTGTGCAGTAAACCTTTCAAAGACAGCCTAAATTGCCAGTAGCGTTAACTTATTCGCAAAATAGTGGCCGCGAATGATCGCCCATAAAAGCAATTTATGGAGAAACCTTATCGTTATTCCTATTATTCATAGGCGGTTGCTCTATACAGGTTACATGTTCGGGTTTGCCAGCGATTAGTTGCATTGTCGCTAGAGAATTGATTTATGCCCCGGAAATAAAAAGCTCCGTTTCATAAACTCGCCAGGATATGCATCAAATTACGCGATTCTGATTTTTGAGCAAATTGGATGTGCTGCTTTAAATTAGGGACGACGAAATCGGGTAACCAACCCAAACATTCGTTGTTTGACTCACATAATGAGGTCTGATAATAACCTGAACTTCATCCCACTTGCTGAATTCGTTCGAAAACGCTAGAAAAAAATTAAATGGATAGCTTTATCTGCGGCAATTATTTTGTGACAAATTGCTTGAGATTTTTTGTCACACAAATTGTTTTGTCAATTTCAGTTAGTCTCAGACCGAATTCATGCGCGATTTAGTTGTTTTAATTTTTTTATAAAAAGATTGTTGAATCAAATCCCATACAACTCTCAATATCAACTGGATGTCTAATTCATGGCTAGGCTATGTATGTATAGCTAGAACGTAAAATAGACATCCAGTAGATATACGGCGTTCGATATCCAGTAGATATTTTTGAAAGATTTCCTATGGATTTTCGAAACACATCAGGTGGATATTCTCTAGATACATATTTTTATATCCAGGAAATATGCTTTGAAATATGTTCCAAATTAATAGATTTATATTTGTATCTATGAAAAGTTAAAAATTATACAGGGTGATGAAAAAAGGTGCCCATGATTGATATTGGGACAATGCTTTCTGTTGAAGCATTGAGGAAATTGCAACAAAACTGGTCCAAAAAGATTCTGTTTAAAATTAAAACAGTTTGTCTAAGAGCACAACGTGGCAATACTGCACATATTTCTTTTTCTAAAGAAATACTTTCAGGTAGGCCTACTTCTTGAATCTAAGCAACCAACACTGACAGATACTGTCACTTGCGTAAGACAAACAACTGTCACGTTGACATAACTTTTTCTATTTCAAAAGAATTGAATGTAATTAAACAAGAATACACAACAAACAGGTAATTGAAGGGCTGTATGCAAAAAGTCCCTAAGTGACGTAGAGATTTTCTACTATTTGCGCTATTTCCGATAAGAATGGATGAACTTTCGGTCGCACTTACTGATTCCCGTTTAAAAGGCCCCTAACCATGTTATTTAGTAAAAACAGATCAGTCAAAAACGAAATAATGTAATTTCCAGATAAAGTTGAAACATAAAATCTCAAATATCTCAGAATAGGAAAAAGTGACTTAGAGACTGTCGCGCTAATCCTTGTATGCTTCCTCCTGATCCAGTTTCAATCGCTTCCACAACTGCTTCCTCCAACGGTGGTGTACGAACTTCACGAAGTCGTCTACCGTTTACAGAAATCGACACTATTTGTCCATTTTCTCTTAATTTTTGCTCCACTTTTCTAGTTACGTTAGCATCTGGATGACGTCGAAGTGGATATAATCTAGCATATTCTCTAGCAGCTTCCGATGCGTTATTATCTGTCTCACCCAATCGGGGCAACATGTCTAGATATTCACTAAAATTGTATTCCATTTTAAGACTTTTTAGAAAATTTGACTTGTATCGTTCAAATTTGACAAGAGAACTGACATTGAAAAGTAAATTATTGTTGCCAACGTTTCCTAGGATATTTGCGATGTTGAGACATTGATAAATTTTCCTGGGAGCCATGAAACCGTATTTTTGACATCAGTAATAAAGTTGGTTTCAATAGATTTTTGACACTTTGTTAATCGTATAGATTTTTATTGTCTGAATAGGAAAGCTTATATCTTGGTGAAGAGACAACAAATTTTATTTTGGCTTTCAAATTCGTGTTTCTTTAGAAATCGTCTATAACATGTAGCTACTCACGGGCACCTTTATTTTATCACCCTGTATTTATATTTATATCTATGAAAAGTTAAAATTATATAAATACAACATTTGAATTAAATTTTTAAAATATACGATATTTGTATTTTGTGTGTATTAAAAATATTTTATAGTATTAAATTAAATTAATTAAATTTTCATATTGTAATATTATGTAATATCTAAATTGTTCCATTTTAACCACAAATTAAAAAAAGTTTGGTCATATTTACACTAAATGCGACCAAATATTTTTTAAATGTGTTTGTGCAGTTCGATGCTTGCAAATTTTAACACTTGTCGTTGATATCAAATTAAAAAAAAATTGTGGAACAATTGTGGAATAATGTTGGTTATGGTATAAGTATAATAATGAATTTATTGGTTTTCCTGAGATTGTTGATTTAAATAAATACGTTCCTGTGGGTAATATCATTTTAAATATTAATAAATTAACATTAAAGAATTTTTACCAATTAATTTGTAAAGTAATAAAATGTACTTAATTCCATAAGAGTTCATAAAGCGTAATTCGTTAAAGAAAGTTTAAATAAATTTTAAATTTAGTTAATAAATAATAAGTAATGCAATTTTATTTCGGCATTCTTTAAAAATTCCTTGAATATTTGTATTGTATTGAATCCTTTGTTCTGAGTTTCGCACAGGTGGGTCACCTGTACCCGTTCCTGCACAGGAAGACAGAAATATTTGCATTGTCTGCACATTTCGTCTGTATTTTCCGAAAATGACTTCCAATAGATCCCCTGTACTCTTTGTTGTAGCAGGTAAATAGCACATTTTTTTCACAAAAATGCTTCGAACCAGCTAGAAATATTATCCTGTTTCTTGGTTTTCAAGTTTGCGATAAAGTGAGGTATCGAAATATTTAGTTTTACTCATTTCATTCGTGGATGATGTACTCTTCATCGAAGCATTAATTAAAGCGGTAGGTACATCTCAAATAAAATATATTAAGAACTAAAATATATTTTTATTTTCAGAAAATGGAAATATCAAGAATTGGGGGAAATGATCTCGGTGATTTCATTAAAAGAACTATGCCTCAACTACTGAATGATGTATTATGAAGCAATACAACCGAGAGAAAAAAAGGAATGGTTATTATCTGAATTTTGTTCTTAAATAAAAATTAATAAATTAATAAAATTATTTTTAAATTTTATTTTCAGGGTCCCTTGTACTTAGTCCAGGGCATAAGTGATCAAAACCAAGTTAATTAAAAAATTTCTGAAAAAACGCCGCAGATCGTTTAAAACAGAAAATTAATAAAATATTATGAGATTGTCTAAATATTAATTTGTGCAATATATAAAATGTGTATACAGGGTGATGAAATAAAGGCGCCCGTGAGTAGTTACATGTTATAGACGATTTCTAACGAAACTCGAATTTGAAAACCAAAATAAAATTTGTTGTCTCTTCACCAAGATATAATCTTTCCTATTCAGACAATACAAATCTATACGATTAACAATTTTGTAATAATTTCATTGTTAAGGTCTAAATTTGATGCAGTTGATGGTGATTTAAAAAAAAATAGTATAAAAAATCTATTGAAACCAAGTTTATTACCGATGTCAAAAGTACGGTTTCTTCGCTTCGAGGAAAATTTATCAATGTCGCAACATCGCAAATCTCCTAGGAAACGTTGGCAACAATAATTCACTTTTCAATGTCAGTTCTCTTGTCAAATTTGAACGATACATGTCAAATGTCTTAAAAAGTCTTAAAATTGAATACAATTTCAGTGAATATCTAGACATGTTGGGTGAGACAGATAATAACGCATCGGAAGCTGCTAGAGAATATGCTAGAGTGTATCCACATCGACGTCATCCAGATGCTAACGTAATTAGAAAAGTGGAGCAAAAATTAAGAGAAAATGGCCAAATAGTGCCGATTTCTGTAAAGGTAGACGATCTCGTGAAGTTCGTACACCACCGTTGGAGGAAGCAGTTGTGGAAGCGATTGAAACTGGATCAGGAGGAAGCATACAAGGATTAGCGCGACAGCCTCTAAGTCACTTTTTCCTATTCTGAGATATTTGGGATTTTATGTTTCAATTTGATCTGGAAATTACATTATTTCGTTTTTGACTGATCTGTTTTTACTAAATAACTTGGTTAGCGGCCTTTTAAACAGGAATCAGTAAGTGTGACCGAAAGTTCATCCATTCTTATCAGAAATAGCGCAAATAGTAGAAAATCTCTACGTCACTTAGGGACTTTTTGCATACAGCCCTTCAATTACCTATTTGTTGTGTATTCTTGTTTAATTACATTAAATTCTTTTGAAATAAAAAAAGTCATGTCAACGTGACAGTTGTTTGTCTTACGCAAGTGACAGTATCTGTCAGTGTTGGTTGCTTAGATATAAGAAGTAGGTGTACCTGAAAGTAATTCTTTAGAAAAAGAAATATGTGCAGTATTGCCACGTTGTGCTCTTAGACAAACTGTTTTAATTTTAAACAGAATCTATTTGGACCAGTTTTGTTGCGATTTCCACAATGCTTCAACAGAAAGCATTGTCCCAATATCAATCATGGGCTCCTTTTTTTCATCACCCTGTATAAGATAATTATTATTCAAACAAAACCAATATATTTAAAACAGCAATATATTTCCTAAAAATAACATTGTATAATAATATATAGTAAAAAGTAACATGTATATAACAAACAAAGTAAAATAACATAACATAAGTAATAACTAGAATAAATAAAATAACTCATTAAGAGAAGAATGTTAAAATGAAACAAAAAAAAAATCCTAGACATCCTTAAGATAATAAATATCCATTGTACAGAAAAATTTAATATCTAATAGATATATACAAAAGATATCTATAAGATAAAATGTATATCTAATAGAAGTCCGACCGAGATATACCCTGTTCGAGTTTGTAACAAATTCATGTCTAGTGGATGTCTAAAGTATATCGACATTAGACATCCTATAGATATCTTAACATCTGGCGAAGATATCCTCTAGACATCCTGTAGACGAACTTGTGTTGTATGGGATGTGACAAAAAAAATACAGCCAACAGAGCATTGCAATTCAAATAAGTTTAAAAAATTGGTCGGCTCATTTTGAACATAAAAAGCAAAATGGTGCAAAACACACAGTTTAAATTTTTTATTTTATTTGCGATTTGTGATATTTTTAATGTTTCTAATGTCAAAATTGTGCTTGCGCCACCTGCCGCCACTTTTAACCGAAAAGTTTCCGTCCGCCCGTTTATCTATTAATATCAAGAAATAAATCATCCGGAAAAAGTCAACCGTGCATAACTTAACCCGCGTTTTACCTATTCGAAGTTAAAAATTCCCGGGATTTTTTACACGAAATTGAACATGCGCCCAGTAAGCGCAAAAAATCGCCCCTTATCCAAACAGTCCACTCGAAAGAATAAGCAGACACAAACGCGTGTCAAAACGGCAGTATCGAGATTGTAAGAGCAAAGCTTCGCGAAGCCATTAACTATCTGAAGTAAGAGGCGAGGGCTGTAATAAAGCCATCGACGAGGTTCGTCACGTGTGCTAAACTGTATATTGCCGCATTGAAAGTACCTTAAACCATTTTAGAAAACCTCATTTAATCTGAAGCTTTACCGGCTGCTGCTTTTTACGTCCAATCTTTTACAGTTTTATTGATTTTAAATTAGATGCGTTTTAACTGGCCTTTTTAAAAAGGGGATTCTAAACAATACAGTTTGTATCTTGCTCGATCCTCATTTTCATAATATAACCATCAATTTTACAGCCCCTTCGCAATAAAAATCGGACGGGTATTTGCGTATGGAGCGCACGTAATCGTACCAACAGAATATTAGGGATTTAAACAGAAGGGTTCTCAGCATTGTAATCGTTCAATATTTACTACTTTATTGGAGGAGCTTGTGTTTGTTATTGATAGTTCAGGATATATTTACCGATTTGGGTCAAATTGTCACAGAGTATTTGGGGTAATTTGGCACGTGTGATTTTAATGGTTGCTAATCAAAACGTCCCCTACTTTATTAATTATTATTTTTTCATTACTCAGCCTGAATAGTATTCCAAGTTTATTTTAAATGGTATAAGTATAGCAATAAGTATAAGTACATTTGCTTAACGATAACATAAAATAACATAATATAAGTAATAACTAGAATAAATAAAATAACTCATTAAGAGAAGAAGAAAGCCGGGCTGTACCAAGAACACTAGCAACGTTGCCTCTCTGTATAGCCAAACTTATTCGTTGCTTCAAATATGTTTTGGCTTGAGGAATTCCCGTTGTTTGCACAATACGCCTCCCCAAATCTTCAAGGAGAGAAAGGGCATCAGCACTCCAAGGACCCAAAGTTTCCACAGTGAAGGCGACGAAAAAATGATCATCAGAAATTGACTTATATATTTTTTTTCTTAAGATTTTCTGCCAAGTGTGCAGCTGATCTTGCAGAAAATGAAGAATCAGTCAAATGTGAAGGGGCAAATGTATCCGTACAAGTAAAATCCCAAACTAACTACCTACTTTCAATGGAATAATTGTAATACCATCTGGACGTTTGCCATCATCCCTCAGAATACCATTAGGTTCAAGGATACAAGGGATGCTGGCGAAGAGAAAGCACGTTTAATAATGTCATTAATACAGCTGTGACGAGAGAGTCTACCAGCACTTTTAATGCACGATAAACCATGATCACCCAACGAGTCTACAGAAGAACCTCACGAGCAGATATGAGGATGACAGAAATTGATGCCCAATCTAAGTAAAATTGCAATTTGTAAAAAGTTTTTTCTAAAAGAGTACCTAATTTACAAGATGGAAGAGCTTCAAGCCAAGCTACAGATTCCAGTACAGATACAGCTAATAAGATAGCTTTTTGTGTGATATTTGAGGAAGATAATACATTTTGAAATATTTTCTCACAGATAGGTAAGTCCCAATTTCTTTGAATAGAAAGCTCTTTTGGAAGTAAAGACGAATTAGAATTTTCCTTCCAATAATCAACAGCCACTTTAAGGGATGTAATTTCAAAATTAGAAAAACTGGAAGGTAGAATGGACATAATAAGTTAAAAATTAGAAAATATAAAAGACAAAAAGGCAGGCGAGGAAATATCAATTATAGACCTTATACCTAATCCACCAAAACGGATTGATAATTTGGCTAGAGTCCAAGATCTTATTGTAAATTTAGTATTCAAAATTTTTTTCAAAGAAGAAATAACAATATTATCTAATTCAAGACACTCATTTTTAAATTTCCAAAAAAGACAACATCTAAGATTATAAGTGAAATTAGGTATCCAAAAACAATGGCGAAGTAAAAATAAACTAATATCAGGATTAATTTTACATAGATTTGAAGAAAGAAAAGAGAATGAATCAATTTTTTTAGAAATGAATGGAGGAATTTCTGCATCGAAAATAGGACAACCGAGAATAAAAAGGTCTTCAACATTACAAACGTGAATACCAGGAGCTAATAATTCGAATCTCTCCAAAATTGAAGACTTGCCTAATTCCGAAACATTATTAAGGAAAAGAAGTTCGCATTTATTGAAATTAAGAACCAAATCAATTTTCTTAAATTCGGAAATTATCGTTTCTAAGTCTTGTAAGACATCAAAAGCCTTACCACCTAAGGAACCATCATCTAAGTACCAAACATTTAATTCTGAATTGAAATTCTTAATACTTTGATGAATAGATAAACTAAAAATTGCAGGACCGAGAGGGTCACCTTGTTGACAACCTACCGAGGATTCAATAACATTTCCATTAAAGAATAATTTTGATTGATAACCATAATATTGCCAGAGATAAGGATATATATCTGGAGTAACAGCCTTGGCAACAGAAAATAGGGAGTCTCTTTCGATAGAATTGAAAGCATTTCTAACATTGATTTTAAGAAAAACCGCAGCATCAGACTGATTATTAATATAAGTTCTAATTGAATGAACAGCTCACAACCCTTAATTCCAAAACCTCATTGAATAGGATGAAAAATGGAAGATAACGAATCCTTGATGTGGAAATTGCATAATTTAGAAGATAAACGTCTAAAAGTTGAACCTATTGCAATAGGGCGAATACCGCCATCTTTTTTAGGAAGGGCACAAATAGAAGCACCATAAAGAATAGGTTTAATATCAGAAAGAACTTCACCAGCTAGCATGAGATTGCAAATACTAGAGATGGCTTTCAATAAGTGACGACCAGAGTCACCTGTACCATTACATAATAAATCTTTGAGATGTTGTAGTCTTATTCCATCCATTTAAGCAGCAGAACCAATGAATATTGTCACGATAATTTGTGACAGATTTACAAGATCAGAGAAAGAGGGAAGTTTGGATCCAACCATCTTGCCACTTTTGTAATGTTAGCAGTTCGAGAACGGCATTATCGTACTGCAAAATCACTTGATGGGGAGGTTGTCACACAATAATTCTTACAAATAAAGTTTTATATGTAGTAAAGAAATATTAATGTTGTTGCTGATCTTGTGAACTGGAAATTGAATAGAGATGTTGGTATCATTAATAATTTCAGGGAAAATGCAAATTTAGTTGAATTCTAAACGGAAAGTTTTCCGATTCATAAGTTCCTGTAAATTCAGGTTCCGCTAAATAAATTCTGTAATTTAATTTTCTTCCATAAAGAAATTTTCCCGATCTCAAAAATACTTCTCCGAATTTTATTACATGTTATTCTGTAACTTCTGCGTCCTCTTCAACATGTTAACTTTGAAATGAAAGGAACGATTTTTCCATTCAGACATATCTGTTAACGTTTCCCAAAAAGGAAACAAAATTTTCCTTCATCTTAAATAATCTGTGTGAAAAAACTTAGTCGAATTTTTTGTCCTTTCTATTCCAAAGAAATCGCTTTTATATGCACGTTGTATAAAAATAAAAAAAACCGTTGAAGTGGTGATATTATAACATCGAATTTCCCCGCTTGTTACAGGCAGCTCCTCTTACTTTATTATACCGTTTGGACGAACAATATGATTTTCCGTTTCGTCGCCCTCGCATTATTCAAAAGTTGTTCGCTGTTATGACGCGTTACATTTTTAGATGACATGCACAAAATGAATTTTCGGAAGCCCTGTTGTCGCGAGGAGTTCCAATTTAATCATTGACAAGTAAAATAAATAGCGACTGTTCCTGAAAGTTGGATCAAGTTCGCCTCTCGTGAAACCGAGAGACAACGGGCGAACTCGATTCGCGAAAATTACTTTCCCGAACGACAAAAATTTTCCGGACGTGAATGGGCGACAGGTTAATTCCGGATAAACGAACAGATGTAAATAAGGTCGTAAATCTGTCAATGCGCGCAAAAATTTCGCTTTAAATTTAATTTGGTATCGAAGTAGGTCTTACTTGATTAAAAAAAAATTTTTTTTTTGTTTCTGTCTCTTAAGGTTCGGGAACTGCTAAGTAATGCACAATTCTTCCGCTCAGGGGGCACCAATTTTGCCCCTTAAAATAAAAAATGTTTAGGCAACCAAAGAGGTATCCTAACTAATAAGGTTTGAAACTTAAGTATTGAACAGAGAAAGAACAAAAAAAGAGTTGCGCGTTTTTCATACGCTCGTAACTTGATAAATATTATTTATATTATGGTCTGCGGCGATAACGACGGTAAACTCAGTCGGAAAAAAAATTAGTCTATAATTTTTTGTTAATTCTTTGCCAATTTTGTGTTTTCATAGATGTACCTGCTATAATTAATCCCGTAACAGGCTGCAAACACATTTTCAATTATGCAAAGAGTAATCTTTATCCCCATTTTTATACGCTCATAATTTGATAAATATCATTTATATTATTGTCTGCGGCGATAACGGCGGTAAAATCAGTCAATGCGATTGCTGCATTATTTACCTTTTTTTTTGTAATTTTTGTGAATAGATGCTTCAAACAATTTTTCCTACGATGCTATTCGAAACTAATATATATTGTATAATTTAGTAGGCTCGAAAATGTTTCATATCCTAACGCGTGCGAACATGGATATTTTGCATTATCAAGTGTGTATTTTTATAAATTTTTGGAGTTTTATATCTTTACGTGTGCAAGTATGTGCAAGAGTGCATTTTAATACAAATTATTCTATCCATGCCGTCAATCAAAAAGGTACAGATTTGACAGGACATCTGTGAGTAAAAGGACGAACTATTTGACTAAAATCTTATGGGAAAACAACTTTTCCCCGAAAATGTAAAATTTAGACATTTATCCGATTTGGTTTACGGAAACTATTTCTTGGGTGCTAAAAGAACATTTTTATGTAATTTGTTGACGATGTTGTGTTCGGAAAGCAATAAAAAACGCGATCAAATAATACTGTATTTCGTACCACAACTTTTCGATTTTTTTCAAAGATATTCACCATGTTATCATAAAAAAAACATGTCATATTAAACTACTATATGTTTAGTATAAGTACCCCGAAGAAATTTCTACAATATAACTTACTTCTTGAGCTGAACTGAGTTTACTGGCACACTAAATTTTCAAAAAAATATTGTTGCCAATTTTTTTCTTCTTAAGTTATCAACTTTCTCGCAATAAAAAAAATATTTTCTTACAAGGCAATATATTGTCTATAAGTGCTGTAAAGTGCATTGCAAAATATTTCGTAACTCTAAATATTTCAGTAAAAAACCCTCACTACTACATTTTTGCGAGAATTGCACTTTCGGAGGTTAATTTTTGAAAACTAGGCACTTCTTCACCAAAGCAAATATATATCATTAGATGCGGTAACATTATGTTTACAACTGTTGCTTCGCAAATTATATATTGATAAGTACTTTCTAAGCGATACTGAGTTTCTTAAAACTTTGCTTTTTTTGAGGTTGGGTTCCCCAGCCTTAATAATATAAAATTACTCATGGAATTTATGAGAATTAACAAATTATTTTGAAGGACTGTATAAATTCGTCAATTGATGTCACGAACCTTTCATTAATTGCATTTTCCTTTATAATTGAAAATAACTTTGCTTCTGTGACGTGACTCACGTAAGGGAGGGGGCGCTTTGTACAGTGACCTTGTGACACTTGAGTGGGATGGGGGTTAAATTGGGCAGAAAACCTGTGACATCATTTCTGGATGCCAATTTACCCCAAAATTATCAAATTTGGCAAGCATAATAAATCTGCGAGTCGTTTTCAACCTGCAAACTACTAATTCAATGTACACACTAACTTCACATTTTATGCTTGGTTTACACTAAAAGTTTCCATTTTATTGCTCGCATACAAACAACCATAAATCCGCTTGAAATATGAGCTATTTTAAACATATTAGCAAACATGACTAGGCATCCCTGCGAACGCTAATATATAATGCGCTTGCGGTCATAATATTGAATTCAATCGAATTAAATTAATTAATAGTTCATACTTAACGTTACTTCAAAGGCTTGGTTCTGAGTTGATTAGAGCAGATAAAAATTTAATTCAGTTATTATTAAATAACGCCCATCGATGCGCTTTGTTTGCGGTAATTGATAGGCCCTCACTAAACCGTGCTGTCAATTATAGAAGAGCTAGGTGGTATAAATTGATGCATGGTAGGTCTAGTCGTTTATTAATTTCGAGCCGATTTATCATCCTGCGTATTGATCAAATGCAGCCGTAAATTTCGATTGTAAACAGGGAGTTGTGCGCTTAAAAAAATGCAAAAAACTCTCTCTCAGAAGTTTTCAAGATGAAAACCCTGTCACGCAAAATTGCTGTAATATTTTTTTTCATACATTTTCCTCCTCACGCAATTTTCCTCGGTGATGGCGCAACATTCTTTTTTTAAATCTCATTTGACCTCCAGGATTTTGCCAGTGTGTTGTTTACTGTCGCAAATTGGTAACAGAGGGTGATGTGTTTACCACTCAACTTCTTTCAGATGCTGCCAGAACTAACTTACCCTTTCTAATTTGATGCTATTTGAAACATTCCAAACTGTCATTCTTCTGACACGTGCTTCCAGTAGTTGATTTTACTTTGAATGAATTAAATTTATAATTGAAAAGTCAAATGAAAATTTATCTAAAGTATTCTATATTATATAATATACAGTGTGTCCACTGATGGGGTTTACAAGAGGACAAAAATGTTATTTTCAACTTACGCCAAAATGTTATTCTTTATAAAAAGTTTTGATTGTCTTGAATAGTCATAAACAGTTTTATTAAAACGTACAGGGTCTTCTAAAAATTACAAAACATGAAATTGACCTTAAGCAAAGTAACTTTATTTTTTTACAAAAAATGTTATTTCAAAAAGTTGCTTCAAAATTAGGAAAAGTTTAAATACAAGTTTGGTAGAGATAGTGACAAAATTTTGTATATACAATTTCCCTCTTGTCAACCACATCCGTGGATACCTTGTATATTTCAATCAAGTTGAGCTTTTTAAAAAAACTAAATGTTGTAAGTACCAATTTGATGTATGGTTTTAATACACACAACAGAAGAAGCCTATTGTGTGCAAACTATGTCAATGCCAGTTTTATTGCCGCAACACGGCGGTTCAATGTCGCACGCACAGAACAACAACTGAACTTGACCTCACACGCATCACTCTGCTTATTTATTTACAGAGACTCGATTATATGAGAACTGTGATAAATGATTTTAGCAACAGATTTTAGAAAAAGAGCGAAAAATAATGCGTTGACCGAAATACAAGTGTTCACATTGAGGTAGCTGCCATACGATAAGATAAAATTTGAAAACAATACTTTGAAATTGTCTTGAAATTCAAATTCTGAATTTTGACCTTGGCTTTCGAATAAAAAATCAGTTTGGAAAAATGTGTCGTTTCACACAACCTTCCCATAATTAAATGAATTGAGCAACCAGTGCACCAAATAACGCCATCTGCTGCAGAAATTTTTGTTTTAATTTCATGTAAAAGCTTCACTGCCAACAGAAAATTTTTTAAAGTTTCCTAAATCATCGTTACCTTTGAAAATATATAGCTGAAAGAGCTTAGTATGAACTAAAACTAGTGTTTTCTTGAAGATGAAAGAGGCAACTTATATTTCAACTTTCAAGTTTCAATTTTCAGCGTAATAATTCAAAAATAGGAATCAAAAGCTTTTGCTGAAAAACTTGAATTAATTTTAATTCCCCAATATTTAAAAAACATTCAAACAAATCTTAAAATAACTTCCGAATCCCCCATTCTTCCAATTTCCGATTAAATTTCAAACGGGATGCCATTACAGTAAATAATGTAAATAAAGCTCCGAGATCAAAGCAAACAACACATTCAAATGTCATAAAACGCTCAGTTAAATTATGCAAAACGTAGAAACCGTTTTTTGTTCGCAAATTAAAACGCTTGAAAATCATGTTCCACTGACCTTGGTGGCAACGTATCGCTCCTGAAATGTCGCACTGAAAAAACACTCGCGCGCTGAAAAACAACCCGCGGCGAATTTCGTACAGATCCCGCCTGTATCCGAAACGCCACTGACGAAGACCAGTAGGAACGGCACCCAGCACGCCAAATCGATTTTCTCCCTGACAATCCCTGTAAATATCACGCACGAAACGGCACTAAGGCGATACCCTTGCAAAAATACAATGCACCCAATCGCTAATTCTGTCTGCAAACAGCGAGCCGCAATTCGAAACGGCAAACTCATATGTTACGATTACACCGCGTTATCCTTTCGGTAAATTAAATTGACCGCCCCCGGGCTTTAAATAGACTATTTGGGGAACGGCTCAAAAGCCCCCGTTAGATTTTTGACTCTAACTTTAACCGATCTGTGTGGAAGCTGAAACTGAAAGAAATAGTCAGTCTAATAGTAAAAAACGCATATTTGCAGCTGATTTATTTATGTTTAAGTATTTAAATTGTCAAAAAGTATACTTTATTAACTACTACCAATTCTTATAAACCAATTTATTTTTTAGAAATAAACTATTTATTACTTTCGACTTTGTTTCAGATCAACATTATTTGAAAACAAATATGTTCTCAATTCATGCAAACAAAAATTTATTAAGTACAACAATGAGTATTTGTTTATAATAATTAAGGTTTTTTATGTGTAATGCATACTATTTGGTACTAATTCATTGTTAGTGAAAGAAAATACATTTGTACATTTTTATTAAAAATAAATACTCATTTGTTGAAAAGGTAAGTTGTCTAAAATAAAAAAATGCTTATTTTACAATTGAACCGAATGTTTGCATTAACAGCCAAATCATTTCTTTGCGTTATTCGGTAGTGTTAAAAAGTGCATTAAAATAAAAATATGAAATACGCTATCATTTTTAAAAAAGGTATAATCGTTCAAGTAAATCGGGACGTATATGGTGAACCAGTTTTTGGAAAGGTTGTTAATGTATTGTACACTGGTGACAAACAAATGTATTTGATATATAAAACAATTGTTTATTATCGTATTGATAAAAATTTTGAAGCATATGAAGTGACTGATGATGATTTTTCCACTTCTAAACAAATTATTGACATTAAAAATATTTGTTGCACTTTTCCCACGCATATTCACTTAAGGCTAGGGAACCCAACCTCAAAAAATGCAGAGTTTGAAGAAACTGAGTATCGCTTAGAAAGTACTTATCAATAAATAATAACAATAAACATAATGTTACCGCATCTAATGATATATTTGCTTTGATGAAGAAGTGCCTAGTTTTCAAAAATTAACCTCCGAAATTGCAATTCTCGCAAAAATGTAGTAGTGAGGGTTTTTTACTGAAATCTTTAGAGTTACGAAATATTTTGCAATGCACTTTACAGCACTTATAGAGAATATATTGCCTTGTAAGAAAATATTTTTTTTATTGCCAGAAAATTGATAACTTAAGAAGAAAAAAATTGGTAACAATATTTTTTTTAAATATAGTGTGCCAGTAAAAACAGTATAGCGCAAGAAGTAAGTTATATTGTAGAAATTCCTTCGGGGTACTTATACTAAACGTATATTAGTATAATATGACATGTTTTTTTTTATGATAACATGGTGAATATCTTTGAAAAAAAATCTAAAAGTTGTGGTACGAAATACAATATTATTTGATCGCGTTTTTTATTGCTTTTCGAACACAACATCGTCAACAAATTACATAAAAATGTTCCTTTAGCACCTAAGAAATATTTTCCGTAAACCAAATTGGATAAATGTCCAAATTTTACATTTTCGGGGAAAAGTTGTTTTCCCATAAGATTTTAGTCAAATAGTTCGTCCTCTTGTCCTGTCAAATAATAATTTGTATTAAAATGCACAAAATTGTTAGGATATAACCCCATATTCGCACACGTAAGGATATAAAACTCTAAAAATTTATAAAAATACCCACTTGATAATGCAAAATATCCATGTTCGCACGCGTAAGGATATGAAACATTTTCGAGCCTACTAAATTGTATAATATATATTAGTTTCGAATAGCATCGTAGGAAAAATTGTTTGAAGCATCTATTCACAAAAAATTACAAAAAAAAGAAGTAAATAATGCAGCAATCGCATTGACTGATTTTACCGCCGTTATCGCCGCAGACAATAATATAAATAATATTTATCAAATTATGAGGGTATAAAAATGGGGATAAAGATTACTCTTTGCATAATTGAAAATGGTGTTTGCAGCCTGTTACGGGATTAATTATAGCAGGTACATCTATGAAAACACAAAATTGGCAAAGAATTAGAAAAAAATTATAGAGAAATTTTTTTTCCGACTGAGTTTACCGTCGTTATCGCCGCAGACCATAATATAAATAAAATTTATGAAATTACGAGCGTATGAAAAACGCAAAACTCTTTTTTTTGTTCTTTCTCTGTTCAATACTTAAGTTTCAAACCTTATTAGTTAGGATACCTCTTTGGTTGCCTAAACATTTTATATTTTAAGGGGCAAAATTGGTGCCCCCTGAGCGGAAGAATTGTGCATTACTTAGCAGTTCCCGGACCTTAATCGGTGATGGACTTAAATTTATTTCCTGCATGAACCAATAATATTAATATGTATCTATAACGACAGCAACTGTATTATTTAGACATTTTACAAACATTTCTAATACATTTCACATTGAATGATCCTCTAATATTTTTTTTATTATTCATAGGTATAAGTTTTGTTTCATGTTTATTTTATTTTATTATATTTTAAATATTTTTAGTCATTTTAAATAAAAAATTTCAGTTTAATATGAGATTATTATTATTAAAGATCCAATTTATAAAATATTTATTAATAAATAATGAAGGGTTTATAGTAAATATTTCCCACATATTATTTGTTATTATTAATATGCTAATTTAATTGTTAACTGAAATTCATTAGTAAAAAACAACATACAGGGTGTTCACGAAAAAACGCCCCAGCTCCTAGCGCTATTATTAGGAGTCCAATTGTAACAAACGATACGTCAAATTAAATGGTTCAAAAAGTACTACAATGTGTAGCTCAAACATAATTTTTACCTGTTTCTCCATTCAAAGGTCAAAGGTCAACTTCATTTTTTCAAATTACAACCTTATATTTTTCTTTGACAATTTGATAGAGATTTTTTTTTCTGAATTCAACGATGTATCACAATCAATATTTCTGATTTATTTTAGGGTAATAAAGAAATTAAAATAATAATTAATATTATTAGCAGTAGGCTTTGAAAAATAACTGAGACGTAGCGGTGGCTATGGAAACGATGTGTCAGTACGGAAACAACGTATTTTAAAGAATTAATTTATGAACAACAACCGATAACATTTAATAACTAAACAATTAAATAAAGAAATGGCAAATTAACAAAAATGTTCAAATTGGGCATCGTTTCTTTCCAGACATTTTCGTCGACATCTAGATCCTACACTTTGTGTAGCATTAATTAAAATTTCTGCTGGTGTCTCCCGACAAGCGTTGACTATTCTCTCTCTCAAAATTTCCTCCGTTTCCGGGCGCGTAGCATAAACAATATCTTGGATGTATCCCCAAAAGAAAAACTCTAGAGGTCACAAGACCGGGCGGGCCATGGTATAGGTACATATGCTCCAATCCATTTGTCTTCATTATTCTATATTTAAATAGTCCCTAATCATAAGAGCGTTTTGTGTGGTGCAGCGCCATCTTGTTGAAATACTAGTTCATTCCATTCAATGGCAACGGCAAGTCATCTAAAATTTCTTCTAAGTCTTCAGGCAAAATTTGAAGATATTTTTCTTGGTTGAGATTTCCATCAATGAAAATTGGTCCTATTAGGTATCCTGGCGCCTAATATTCCGCACCAAACGTTCACGTTAATATGTGGGTTTTCTACACTCCAATAGCGGTGATTGAAACGATTAAAATGTCTGTTGTTTGTAAATTGACACTCATCAGACCACAAATTTTTTGTATAAAATGATTGATCTCGCCTTAACTCGCTTAAAAAGAAATTACACAAATTTATTCTACGCCAGTGGATCGTTTAGTTCACTATTTCACTAGTTCACTATTATTCATTTTTATTACAAAAAATAGGTAAACAAACTAATAGCCAGTTTCTGACGGCGATGTTAACGTATTTCTCCAGTTAAATGTCCCGGTTACCATGGTTATTACCATTGTTGCAACAATAGTAATAGTAATTTTTATTTGTGAGACGTCGTTTCCATAGCCACCGCTACGTCTCAGTTATTTTTCAAAGCCTACTGCTAATAATATTAGTTATTATTCTAATTTCTTTATTACCCTAAAATAAATCAGAAATATTGATTGTGATACATCGTTGAATTCAGAAAAAAAATCTCTATCAAATTGTCAAAGAAAAATATAAGGTTGTAATTTGAAAAAATGAAGTTGACCTTTGACCTTTGAATGGAGAAACAGGTAAAAATTATGTTTGAGCTACACATTGTAGTACTTTTTGAACCATTTAATTTGACGTATCGTTTGTTACAATTGGACTCCTAATAATAGCGCTAGGAGCTGGGGCGTTTTTTCGTGAACACCCTGTATATTAAAATTATATAAATAATTAATAAATCTTGGTTGTATTATTATTTACTATTATTAAACGTATATTTAATGTTAACAAATATTTATGAGAGAATATTTATTAATAACAAATATTTATTTGATTTTAATATGGATTTATTTTTTATTAATAAACAACTATTCGTCCAAAATAAAGCAAATTAAGACTGAATAATACATTTATTTGGTGTAACTAAAAATGTGTTAACTATTACCAAATTCTTATTTGTTTTTAATAATTGCTTACTTTATTATAAATAACGGTGTGTTAGAAGTAAATTAAGCTAATTGAAATCGTATTAATAAACTGTCAGTTAATCATAAATAAACATTTGGTGGGCCAAATATCAATTAATATTTGTTAATAGTTAACGAAGTTGCCTTGTTATTAACAAATTTTTCACTTCTCTTTTCTCTGTGTACAGTTGTAAAATTTGACGTGACCCCTTTGCTGAAAAGAGCAGAGCACAAAAGAAAGTTAATTTATAGCCTCCATGTAAATTTCGTCATTTTACTTCCTTGGCCGGGAATATTTTTCTTGCACGTACGTTTTCTGATCTGCTCATGTCGGGAATTAATTAGAGTTGACGATTTAATGAATGGCTCGCTTGAGCGATGCCAAGATCGATTGGGAAAATCACAACACACAACAACGATACGATGAAATGATGGCGAGATTTTTTGTTTCGAGTTCCACCGGCGCAATGTAATTTTTGTGAAAGCTGAATTTAATTTCGCAACCGCTCTGTTCAACTTTGCAAATAATGAAATTACATATTCAAACACACAATTTTTAAAATTGTTTCTGTCGTTTCGTTAAAACGGTGAAAATTTAGTCAGGGAAATCACACAGATTCTAAATAAGTCACGGGCATTTTCGCATGTTACAAATAAATAAATTATAGTTTCGTTTCAAAATATTAAATTTGATGGTTCAAAGCGTAATTTGAAGATTTCATTGTACAAACTTTTAGATTTACTTCTCTTTTGACGAGGGGTCAGCGAAATTGTGACAGTTTGTGACAGAAGTTCAAAAAAATCTAACACATTATTATGGAAGTAGTCTAATTATAAAATGATAAATAATATAAATCAAAGTAATTGTGTTTCTGTGACGTGACGTACGAGGGGGTTATCTGACACCTTGTGACATACAAGAAGAGAGGGGTTAAAAGTTCACCAAAAAATACGTGACGTTATTATGGAAATCGCCTAATTATAAAATAATAAATAATATAAATTAAAGTAAATTTGTTTCTGTGATGTGACGTACGGGAGGAGGGGGTTATACGACAGTGTCACGCCTTGTGACATACAAGGAGAGAGGCGTTGAAAATTTACAAAAAATATGTGAATTCGTCTAATTATAAAACGATAAATAATATAAATTACAGTAATTTTGTTTCTGTGACTTGACGTACGTGAAGGTTATGTGACAGTGCGACACCTTGTGACAAGAAGGGGGTGAAGAGTTCCCAAAAAACCTGTGCGTTATTATGGAAGTCGCCTAATTATAAAATAATAAATAATATAAATTAAAGTAAATTTGTTTCTGCGACGTGAGGTATGAGAGGAGGGGGTTATATGACAGTGTCACACCTTGTGACGTACAAGAAGAGAGGGGTTGAAGGTTTCCAAAAAATCTGTGACGTTATTATGGAGATCGTCTAATTATAAAATGATAAATAATATAAATTAAAGTAAATTT
The DNA here is from genome assembly GCA_949768715.1 of Dascillus cervinus. Taxonomy (NCBI): domain Eukaryota; kingdom Metazoa; phylum Arthropoda; class Insecta; order Coleoptera; family Dascillidae; genus Dascillus; species Dascillus cervinus. The sequence goes on from OX458322.1 coordinate 23,024,456, forward strand.
GTTTCTGTGACGTGACGTATGGGGGAAGGGGGTTATATGACAGTGCCACACCTTGTCACGTACAAGAAGAGAGGGGTTAAAGGTTTCCGAAAAATATGTGACGTTATTATGGAAGTCGCCTAATTATAAAATGGTAAATAATATAAATCAACGTAATTTTGTTTCTGTGACGTCACGTACAAGGGGGGCGGAGTTATCTGGTATAGTGTGACAACTTGTGACATGAGGGGGTAAAATGTTACTTATGTTTTGCGCATTTTTCTTCCATAAATTTATGAATTTCTTCAGTTAATAAAAATATTTTGAAAACTATTTGATTAATTTGTGGATTCGGTGTGCCAAAAGTGTCGACGAGCCCCGAAGGGTTAAAAATAATGTACTGCTGGCGTTTCAACCAACTTTACGCATTGAAATATCAACAAGCTACAATAACTTTGTGCGAGACAACAACCTTTGTTTATTCGTACGGGGAATCGATGCCTAAAATGTAAATTTGCATTAAACCCACGCGCCAGCAAATCACAACAAGAACTCGCTTCCATTTCGCTGAATAAAAAATTCAATCCGCGACTATCTAACACTTCACATTTCATTAAGCTGACGCACTTTTCGCAACTCAATTGCGCATCCCTAACGCACATACTGGGAAGTTATTCAGACAATCGCCCGGAATGATTGCAGCCATGGGTTCATACCAACCGCCGAATTGGTCTTATCTGCTCGCTCATGTGCAAGTAGAGATCACCCCAATGTGTTCCTACTGAACCCCGATGCGGCTGTTAATGTAATATTGATGGGACATTGTCTTGCGTAAACAACCCTCATCAAAATCCGCCCTCAGGATGCCTCCGAAACTAAAAATGATGCAGCTTCCACACCAGATCGGTTAAAGTTATACAGAGAGAAAAAAAGTGAAAAATTTGTTAATAACTTCGTTAACTATTAACAAATATTGATTGATATTTGGCCCACCAAATGTTTATTTACGATTAACTGACAGTTTATTAATACCATTTCAATTAGCTTAATTTACTTCTAACACATTGTTATTTATAATAAAGTAAGTAATTATTAAAAACAACAACGAATTTGGTAATAGTTAACACACGTTTAGTTGCACCAAATAAATGTATTATTCAGTCTTAATTTGCTTTATTTTGGAGGAATAGTTGTTTATTAATAAAAAATAAATGTATATTAAAATCAAATAAATATTTGTTATTAATAAAAATTCTCTTATAAATATTTGTTAACATTAAATATACGTTTAATAATAGTAAATAATAATACAACAAAGATTTATTAATTATTTATATCATTTTAATATAAGTTGTTTTTTACTAATGAATTTCAGTTAACAATTAAATTAGCATATTAATAATAACAAATAATATGCGGGAAATATTTACTATAAACCCTTCATTATTTATTAATAAATATTTTATAAATTGGATTTTTAATAATAATCTCATATTAAACTGAAATTTTTATTTAAATGAATAAGATTATTTAAAACATAATAAAATAAAATAAACATGAAACAAAACTTATACCTATAAATAATAAAAAAATATTAGAGGATCATTCAATGTGAAATGTATTAGAAATGTTTGTAAAATGTCTGAATAATACAGTTGCTGTCGTTATAGGTAACCTATTAATGTTCTTGGTTCATGCAGGAAATAAATTTACGTCCATCACTGATTAAATGAATATGTGTGGGAAAAGTGCAACAAATATTTTTAATGTCAATAATTTGTTTAGAAGTGGAAAAATCATCAGTCACTTCATATGCTTCAAAATCTTTATCAATACCATAACAAACAATTCTTTTATGTATTAAATACATTTGTTTGTCAGCAGTGTACAATACATTAACAACCTTTCCAAAAACTGGTTCACCATATACGTTCCGATTTACTTGAACGATTATACCTTTTTTAAAAATGATGGGATGTTCCATATTATTATTTTAATGCACTTCTCAACACTACCGAACAATGCAAAAAAATGATTTGGCTGTTAATGCAAACATCCGGTTCAATTGTAAAATAATCATTTTTTTTATCTTAGACAACTTACCTTTTCAACAAATGAGTATTTATTTTTGATAAAAATGTACAAATGTATTTTCTTTCACTAACAATGAATTAGTACCAAATAGTATCCATTACACATAAAAAAACTTAATTATTATAAACAAATACCCATTGTTATATTTAATAAATTTATGTTTGCATGAATTGAGAACATATTTGTTTTCAAATAATATGTTGATCTCAAACAAAGTCGAAAGCAATAGATAGTTTATTTCTAAAAAATAAATTGATTTATAAGAATTGGTAGTAGTTAATAAAGTGTACTTTTTGACAATTTAAATACTTAAACATAAATAAATCAGCTGAAAATATGCGTTTTTTTACTATTAGACTGACTATTTCTTTCAGTGTACAAAATGTGCACATTCCTAATTACAAATGGCAGCGAATGTTTTCATTTGCTACAACAGACTCGCGCGAATTTAAATAACGAATTCATGTAGAGCTTTACTTTCGGGGGGGGGGGGGGGTCGGATACCTGATACGTGGATAATTGAGCCCCCGCGTGATTGATTAGCTTTCCGAAACGGACGGGCTAAATTGCGACGTTTCAATACGCTGGAAAGCTCGATTTTTCCCCAAAACGCGGATTTTCGTTGATAAACGAAATTAAAAAACACTGGATAGTACAGGGCACGCAATTACCGCCGCAGGTATCTTTTTCGTTGAACTTTTTGGCTGTTTTTTTACGAAAAAGAATAAATCGAACACGCGAAAGATTATTAATGTCGATCACGTCTCCTTTCACAACTAGAAATCTTGTTTTATGCTACAAATAATCTCCCGGATTTCGCTGATTGTGTTTATTTCGTTTCTTTTATCAAGTCAGTTGCTGCGGATTATTGGATTCACTGTGTAATTCTTAGCGAATTTGGAAATTATTTTGTGTAACGCTTTCGGCATATTAAAATGCTTTGCGGGTCGCTGCAGCCATCGATCGATCGGAATTAAACTTTACATAGCTCGACGAGAACGGCAACGAGTTTTAATATTTCAATGCAACTTCAAGAAATTAAATTTGCAACTTTACTTTTTGGAATTTTGACGCAATTTTTGTGACAATTTACCTCATGGTTGTCTCACAAATTATTTTCATTAATAAAATGCTTGTTTAATTAAGTTTTAGAATTAAATGTGGTTGTGAGGGAGCTGTTCATATATTAGTAATCAGTCTAATGCTGAGGTTTTTGTTAAAATCGATGTTAAAAATGCTTTCAATTCTATCGAATGAGACTTGTTGTTAAGGCTGTTACTCCAAATATATATCTTTATCTCTGGCAATGGTACGCTTATCAATCAAATTTATTCTTTAATGGAAATGTTATTGAATCCTCGATAGGTTGTCAACAAGGTGACCCTCTCGGTCCTGCAATTTTTAGTTTATCTATTCATCAAATTATTAAGAATTTGAATTCAGAATTAAACGTTTGGTACTTAGATGATGGTTCTTTAGGCGGTAAGGCTTTTGATGTCTTACAAGACTTGGAAACGATAATTTCCGAATTTAAGAAAATTGGTTTGGTTCTTAATTTCAATAAATGCAAACTTCTCTTCCTTAATAATGTTTCGAAATTAGACAAGTCTTCAATTTTGGAGAGATTCGAATTATTAGCTCCTTGTATTCACGTTTGTAATGTTGAAGACCTTTTTATTCTTGGTTGTCCTATTTTCGATGTAGCAATTCCTCCATTAATTTCTAAAAAAAAATGATTCATTCTCTTTTCTTTCTTCAAATCTATGTAAAATGAATTCTCATATTAGTTCATTTTTACTCCGCCATTATTTTTGGATACCTAATTTCACTTATAATCTTAGATGTTGTCCTTTTTGGAACTTTAAAAATGAGTGTCTTGAATTAGATAATATTGTTATTTCTTCTTTGGAAAAAATTTTGAATATTAAATTTACAATAAGTTCTTGGACTGAAGCCAAATTACCATTCCGTTTTGGTGGATTAGGTAAAAGGTTTATAATTGATATTTCCTCGCCTGCCTTTTTGTCTTCTACATTTTCTAATTCTGAACTTATTATGTCCATTCTACCTTCTAGTTTTTCTAATTTTGAAATTACATCCCTTAACGAGGCTGTTGATTATTGGAAGGAAATTTCTAATTCATCTTTACTTCCAAAAGAGCTTTCTATTCAAAGAAATTGGGACTTACCTATCTGTGAGAAAATATTTCAAAATTTATTATCTTCCTCAAATATCACACAAAAAGCTATCTTATTAGCTGGATCTGAACTTGAATCTGGAGCTTGGCTTGAAGCTCTTCCATCTTGTAAATTAGGTACTCTTTTAGAAAAAAACTTTTTACAAATTGCAATTGCACTTAGATTGGGCATCAATTTCTGTCATCCTCATATCTGCTCATGCGGTTCTTCTGTAGACTCGTTGGGTCATCATAGTTTATCGTGCATTAAAAGTACTGGAAGACTCTCTCGTCACAGCTGTATTAATGGCATTATTAAACGTGCTTTCTCTTCTGCCAACATCCCTTGTATCCTTGAACCTAATAGTATTCTGAGGGATGATAGTAAACGTCCAGATGGTATTACAGTTATTCCATGGAAAGTAGGTAAATCTTTAGTTTGGGATTTTACTTGCACGGATACACTTGCCCCTTCTCATTTGACTGATTCATCATTTTCTGCAAGATCTGCTGCACACTTTGCAGAAAATCTTAAGAAAAAAAAAAATAAGGCAATTTCTGATGATTATTTTTTCGTTGCCTTCGCTATGGAAACTTTGTGTCCTTGGAGTGCTGATGCCCTTTCTCTCCTTGAAGATTTGGGGAGGCGTATTGTTCAAACAACGGGAATTCCTCAAGCCAAAACATATTTGAAGCAACTAATAAGTTTGGCTATACAGAGAGGCAACGTTGCTAGTGTTCTTGGTACAGCCCCGCTTTCTTCTTCTCTTAATGAGTTATTTTATTTATTCTAGTTATTACTTATGTTATGTTTTTTATGTTATCGTTAAGCAAATGTACCTATATTAGTTTCTATAAAAATATTATAGAAGATCTCAACGAATTTCGTTTATAACAAAATTATAAATTAAGAATAGTTTGATGTGTCACAAATGATGTCTTGTGACAACAACAAAATGTCGAATATGCAGCATTTTACTGCAACATAAAATTAATATGCACTCCGTATGGCCTAATAATGCCCTACCAACATTAAATTTACCATAAAGCATTATTGAATTAAAATTTATTTTACTTTTTATAACCAACCATTAAAAATCGCTGGATTATTGAACTTAATGCTTACACAGGGGGTAAGAAGTCATGTTGGTTTAATTGTACAAATTCACAAAAGTGTGCAAGCGTATGTCGATACTGAAAGCGTGTTGTTACCATACATTTTCTTTATAACAGTCGAGACCATTACTTCCACCTGTGCCGCAGCAGCGGTGGCCTCATTCTTGACTATTTTAACCGATTGCAACCGCAAGTAGATATATCGAAACAATAAATTTTTCCGTGAGCTTTTAGTTCCCGACCCGGGCACTTAATAAGCCATAGACGTAAAAATTATCGGCTTTTAATGTCGAAATTTGTCGAGATGGAAAGCGAATCGGGTACCGGTGTCACGTGGTGTCACAAACGGTTTAACATAGTTTCTACTAATTGTAGGTTTGACGGAGGAACAAAATTGATAGACAAATTTTAAAAATGAAAATAAAATTGAGCAGTCTATGAACACGAAAATTTTTAGTGAAATATTGGTTACCTAAAAATTTTAGGGAAAATTACTTGAATTTCACAGTGAATTCTACTAATTTGGGTCTTTAAAATTAACCCAAGTTTTTACAGTGCTCTGTAAGTAATGAAATATTGAAGTATTGACAATAATACTCTTCAGGCGATCAATTGTTATTGTCAATACCAAAAATATTTCAGTCTTCATCAATATTTCCAATGTCGTCAATAGGCAATTCAAGCTAAGCATGCGACTCTAGCGTAAATAAATTGAACTAAGCGAACTCCTTGTTGTGACGTCACGTCGTGCCACGTGCGTTTGTTATTGTTCGAGTTTTGTAATAATTTGATTAGTTGTGGATAATTCTAAAGAAGAAATGAACTAATTTGTAAGTTGTTTGTTTGATATCAAGTTGTAAGCCAGATTTAAAGTCTCAGTGTTAACATTAACTATGAATGCATCCGAAACTAACCAAAAAAAATTCTCACGCTGAAGTTATTGAAATTGCTCAAATATCTTCAGCTAGGGTCCATATTGAGAAGTCTAATCAGAGAATAAAAACGTTTCAAATATTGACAAATCGCCAGCGAATCTAATACCAATTGCAGATGATATTTTTGTAATGGTATGTGCACTTTTAATCTTTTCAAACTGGCGTTAAAAATTTCTATCCTGGATATGACGTCACAATGCGACAGTTACCTATATTATCGATACGCGGTAAAACTAATTTGAATTCTCAATACCTCAATATTTTAGGTCACACTTTCAATAATATTGAAGAAACTGGAATATTGTCAATATGATAATCTGACCCGCACATTAGAGATACTAAGTTTGTTTGATCGTTGGATTACACCGACCAGCTTTCCGACCAAAAATTATCAAACGGACTTCGCTCTATGAGATGTCGTGTTCGTCTTCGAGTGCACATCTATCAAGATAATGCTAACGAGATTCTCATTTCGGCTTTCAGTCGAATCGATCGTCTGGGCAACTTGTAGTTCCTCTTGTGCTTTTATAAAGCCATGTTTCAATGTTTGCCTTTTCAAAGCGACGTCTTAATTTAATGTTGATAAAACTGTTGATGATTCTGGTTCGAGGAAATGATTGTGGCCCCAACACTGAACGAAAAGCCTACGTAAATGCAACAAAAATGTTCGTTGTAGCAATGTATTTTACATCAAAATTGGTCCAAAGTAGACGTACATTGGTACAATGTAACCTATTACATCAAGTTATGGATTGATGTAATACATACATTGGGACAATGTACAATACATTACATTAATATTACGAAAAGCGTTCGTTGGTTCAATGTAAATGTTTTATTGATATTACAAAGAATGTTTATCAAACGAATGTACATTTTTCGTCAAGTTAACGAACGTGTTTATCAGTTCAATCTATACATTTTATTGGCGCGATGAAAAAGCTTCATTGAACTTTTCGTAATTTTTAATTTAATTAATTAGGCAATTAGTAATTAAAGATATAATTAATTAAAAAATTTATTTATTGGATTCAAATAAAAGCATAGGTTATGAATTCATAAATATTTATATTTTGAGAACTTATTTTTTACAAAATTTACAATATCTCAACCCTTCCACATAATTAAATAATTACATAACTTACATGATTTTTCTCATTAAAAGTGCACACGAAAAATGAGGAAAATGAAGCAAGTTAAGTAGTGATTTATACATAAATTAATATATTTCAATTACTGCAAGAAAAAACTTAAAAAATAACAAAAAAATGCAAGTTGTTAAAATAAACCGCAATGGTTGCTCTAATCGTTTGAGAGTAGGGTTTCTGATAATATATATATATGCACCTTTGAAAAAGATTTCGCACTTTTCATTTTAAAAAAAAATTCCAAAACATAAAATGTAATACATGTAACAAAAAATATGTTGGCCAGACGGGCAGAAGCTTCTACACACGTTATAAAGAACACATCAATAAAAATAACACAACATCTAACTACACAAAGCATTTGTACCAAAAAAGACACCAATATGGAACAATTGAAGGAACAATGAAAATTGAAAAAATAATACAGAAAGGTGTTAGAATGAACATAGCAGAAAACATACATATTTACAAAAATAAAAATAAAATACAACTTATAAATGAACAATTAAGCGTTAAAGACGATATATTACTAAAGCTAATAAATAAGGTTAAAGTATAAAATAGTGCAAAATAAAATAAAAAACAAAAAATAAAATAAATAGAAATGAACAGATAAGTCGAAATTGGAAGGGGAAAAGATATAAGTCAAAATATGAAGAAACATGGGCAGTGGATCGATTACTACTGATGATGCAATAACGCGAAAACTGTTTCGATAATTAAATTAAATTAAATGTATTTGTGTTTAATAATGTGTGACAAAACTTTTTTAAAATGTTAAATAATAATGAAACGTTTTTTAAAGTGTAAAAACATGACATGACTTAAATTCATTTAAGTTAAATAATTAAATAAGTATGTGGAAAACAAAGGACACACAAAAAAGTAAGTTTACTTATGTATATAATTATATGTCCACATAAGGAAAATAAAATGGAAAAGTTAAGTAAATATTACAGCGGTATTTAACGATTTTAAGGGTATCATAGTTACTTTCTTACGCCTAAACACGATTTGCGATAATGCATTTGTTAAGCAATTTGATGTACTCGATGTATAATATTTTACAAATATTTATCAATTTCTATTTATTGTAGTTAACAATTCCTTACATTGAAACAATGTAAATGTTGTTAATGTGATAAACGAATACATAAGATGTTTCGAAAACTTTTAATGTAAGGAGTTTCATATTATCAATGTATTCTGTCATCAACACATATAACTACGTTGAAGAATTTTTCGTACCATTGATGTATTTTTCGTTGAACCAATGTATGTGTAGTTGATGAACTGTCTTCATTGATATTATGTACAATATTTTTTTCAGTAAACCTAATAAAATTAACAAAGTTTTCATTTGCAATAAAAGGAATCACTTCTTTGAATTACATCAATTTTTCAATCTCTCATAGCGCGTTGTAAAACATTGAAAAGAGCCCACATCAATCTGAAAGAAAAGCGTCAATAATTGATGCAGTTTGCGGTGTCACGCGTTAAGCAAACCGCTCCAGATAATCTCAAAAAAAATCAAAGAAAATAAAATCGTTAAAATATAAATGCATTACCTGTATCCATAATCCCATGAGAAATCGGCTGCAATAGTTCGAACCAATCGTAATCCTTACGGTTGCGTTTAAACTTGCATTTCACTTTATTTCACAAGCTGCGATCCAGCAACGACCGAGTAGGAAATAACCGCCACTCGAGAATATTCCCCATAAATAATTCACCGTAAACTTCGCGTAACAACCGAAATTGCTGCAATATTGATAGAAAAACGTCTGGAAACTTCTCGGAGCGGTTCTTTTCATAAGCAGCCCACCTTCGCCGGTCCTAAAATCATGCAAACGATGCAACTAGATGGTCGTGACATCCGCGTTAATCCCCGAGTGGAGCCCTCATTTATCAAGGCAATCGCCACTCTTGTTATACGGTGGAGGACCTTAATGATCGTTTTTTCGTGCGTTTGTTGAATTGTTATTTTTCTCTCGAATGAGACCACCCGCTGCGTTTGTGTTTGTGTCAATTCTTTTCGTCTCTGGCGAAAAAGCTGCTTTAGCGTTGAATTATGGCCTCTTACGTTATGAGGTGGCCGTGTATCATCGCGAGGAAGAAAATGTAATTGATATAATTCGCTCGAAATTCTGAGAATCGCGGCGAGGAACCGGCCATCCATCACCGGAGTGCTGTTTCGTGAAATTATCGGGACGAAATCCGGGGATAGGCCCGGAATTTATTACTTTTCAATTAATCTATCGACTCAAAATTGTCGAATTGTAGGTTGCTCATAAAGTTATGAACCCAAAACTTAAAACTGGATTAAGAAATTCCTAAATTTGCAAATGACATACTGGGCGTTTCACGTAACTTTCAGAAGCCTACGCCCAATGCACGCAACCCAATATTCAAAAATCACAACATGCTAGATATAAAAGCCCCTGACAAAAATAACTGTCGAAGTGACAATGTAAATTTTCAAAATGTATTCAAGCGATGAACGAGTAGATACAGTAAACCCTCTATTTTAGGCCACCTCTGAATAACGGTCGCCTCTAAAAACGGCCACTTTTCCGATTCCCAGAACCGGAAATCCCCCGCAAATGACACTCTCAATAGCGGCACCTTCATATAACGGTCACGGCCACTGAATGAAAATTTTTCTTGGAAAAATTTTTGTGGGGATGTTTATTGCGGGTGGCGGCTTATTTATGGATGACAGAACCGCCGGCAAACTCTTTTTGTATTGTAGCTTCAAGATTTATTACAGCTAATTCCTAAAATTGTGCCTTTATATTTATGTATATACATACCTACCGGTAGTTTCATAGTTTTGAGTCAGTTTACGTTTCGCCGTGCTTGTGTAATCATGCCACCAAAAAGAAAACGTTTGTCGCTTAAAGACAAAATTCAAATTATTACAGAAAGTGAAAAATTCAGTACAAGTGCTAGAAAGTTGGCAGAAAAGTTTGGAGTTGGAAGGACACAAATTAACGATATTTTAAAAAATAAGTCCGACTTAAAGAAGATTTTTGAAGAAAATTCCAATCCAGAGCAGAACAGAAAATTTCCCAAAACCGAAGGATTTGCTATTGACCAAGTAGTTTACAATTGGTTCTGTAAAGCGAGAAATAGAAACATCCCCATATCTGGACCTTTACTAAAAGGAAAAGCATTGGAAGTATCCAAAAATTTAAACATTTCCAATTTTAAAGCTTCAAATGGATGGCTTGAAAAATTTTGTCAAAGGCATGAAATAAGCTTTAAAATAGTTTGCGGTGAGTCAGCTGATGTTGATCTGATCAGTGTTGAAGCCTGGAAAACAAAGCTACAAAATGTAATCTTGAAGGACTACTAACCAAAAGATGTGTACAATGCCGATGAAACTGGACTATTTTATCTTGCAATGCCGAACAAAACGTTTGCTTTCAAGGAAGATAGATGTACTGGTAAAAAAAATCCGAAACACAGATTGACAATTTTATTCTGTGCAAATATGGAAGGTGACAAGGAAGATCCGTTAGTCATCGGAAAAAGTAAAAACCCTCGGTGCTTTGAAGGGTCGCACATCCACAAACTTCCTTTAGAATGGGAATCTAATAAAGAAGCCTGGATGATAACAGAGATTATGACTTCGTGGCTAAAGAAATTGGATGAAAAGATGAGAAAGCAAAACAGAAAAGTCCTTTTATTTGTGGATAACGCCACGTCCCATCCCAAAGTGACATTAGAACATGTAAAAATAATTTTTCTACCCCAAACACCACCTCACATTGTCAGCCATTAGATCAAGGGATCATCCATAGCTTTAAGGTAGCTTACAAGAAAATTTTTGATTAAGAGGGTTCTAACATTCACAAACAATGAAAGTTCTTTCCAAGAAGCACAAAAAAGCATCAATTTGACCGGCGCTTTAGTTTGGATATTAGCAGCCTGGTAAAACGTTTCTCGAGCAACTATTTCAAACTGTTTTGCAAAAGCCGGATTTTTAGAAAGTATTGAGCAAGAAGATGATTTCGATGAAGAAGATGAAATTCCGCTGGCCCAGCTTGTTCCAGTTTTAAAGAATATGCCCGGCGCAAGTCTGGAAAATTATGCGTCTATTGATTGCAATGTATTGACCGAAAATCCTGTAGTAGGCATCCAAGAAATAATCACTGAATTAATTCATGATGAAGGCAATAATTCAAATAGTGAAAGTGATCTGGAAGAATCTGAAATTTATACGTCAAATATCAAGGATATGGCTGAAGTGTGTGAAAAACTAAGAGATATACAAAATTTTCTATTTTCTACTGACAAAAGTGAACTAGCTGTAGAAATTATTAACATTTTAACAAAATGTGAATCTCAGGTTTTTCAAACAAAAATTAAGAACGTAAAACAAACTTCTATTGATCAATATTTTAAGAAAATGTAACTTCATTATGTAATTTCGCAGTCAATGATTATATGTAATATTTTACCCCAATAAAGAAACCATACAAAAATTCAACATGTTTTATTTAGATATATTCATCACTCTCAATAACGGTCACCTCCCTGTAACGGTCATTTTTACAATAAATTTTTGTGGCCGCTATTGAGAGGTTTTACTGCATGATCATAATCTTCAGCGAGTGTCACAAAAATGCAGTTGTTGCAGCCAAATTATACAGGCGGCCCTCGACTTTCGCACATAATTGGTTCCTGAAAATGTGTGCGAATGTTGAATGTTCGAAAGTAGAGGGACGTAAAAAAAAACATCAAAAGTGGTATTTGCAAATACTATTTATCTACAATCATGACGTAATACGTTCATTTCATATGCTAGCCATGGATACATAACAAGGCACCTTATCCACAGGTCACGCCCCTTCAGTTTCATTTTCATTATTAGACGGAGCGTATTGTTGGTTGCCTATTTATTTTCATTAATGAACGGAGCGTAATGTTGGTTGCCTACGCGCACGGTAGAATGATTAGTTTTTACGAGGCTACCTAAGCAAATGTCTCGAGTTCAATTTTGGGCGACAGTAACACCGTATTAAAATCAGAACCGTGTCTCCTCGCAAGGCAATGGTAAAACACCGAGGTATTCTGTCTAATCTCTTCTTCTTCTTCCTTCTTCTATTACTGAGGGAATATTTGCACTTAATTGTTACGGGACGAAACAATTATCGGACGGTGCCAATGCACGACGCCCTTGCGGGAAAAAGAAAATTAGAAACGAATAAAATACTATTATCCATTAGGGAGACCTCGGCTACCATGAGAGTCGGAGAAGCGTCACAACTTGAGGGTGGTTAAGACGTCACTTTCAAAATATAATATTTTTTTTCGCGCCCATGACAACTGGAAGCAAAGGTTTCTCGATGAAAATCACGTTTTGGTTTCGGTTTAATTTCGGTGTCAATTTTGCTTCGGAACTTACCAGCAATTTAAAGTTTTATCGAATGAAATTTTGATTGTAGATAAACAGCTGTATTTTTCTCGCACATAATGGCTATTATGAACTCAGATGTTTGTAAATACTCGTCTTCGACTCGTATTTACAAGCTTTCATCTTCGTTAATAATAGCCTACATTATGTGCTCGTTAAATAATATACTATTATTTATCAATATAATAGTAACAAGGCGTGTTTAAATGTTTTCAGGTGTTTTCTTTACACACTTGTCAAGGGTTAGTTGAATACCGCCCTTTTTTTCTTTTCTTGGTAAAGAGTTCTACAGGGTGATGAAAAAAAGGTGCCCGTGATTGATATCGGGACAATGCTTCCTGTTGAAGCATTGTGGAAATCGCAACTAAAGTGGTCCAAGAAATTTCTGTTTAAAATTAAAACGGTTTGTCTAAGAGCACAACGTGGCAATACTGCACATATTTCTTTTTCTAAAGAATTACTTTCAGGTAGGCCCACTTCTTGTATCTAAGCAACCAACACTGACCGATACTGTCACTTGCGTAAGATAAACAACTGTCACGTTGACGTAACTTTTTTTATTTCAAAAGAATTTAATGTAATTAAACAATAATACACAACAAACAGGTAATTGAAGGGCTCTATGCAAAAAGTCCTTAAGTGACGTAAAAATTTCTACTATTTGCGCTATTTCTGGCCGGTTCTTATTTGATTTTCTGTTTCAGTTGCAGAGAAAGCATCATTATAATGGCCGCGGGGCCGAAACGTCCCACAAAGCGAACGATGCTATCGAAGAGTTGAAGAACGCTTTTGAATTGGCCGAGAAGGCGAGCCCGGGGATTAGTGAAGCTTTTATTTGCGAAATGGTGCAGAAGTTAGTGCCATCTGTAACGGAACAGAGACTCAAAACGGTTATGGACAAAGCTACAAGGTGAGAGCAGAACGGTCGGATCGGTGCAGATTTAACTGTTGTTTTCAGGGATGCTTCCTAGACGGAACAAGGAATGAGAGGGCATTGAAGATGTAGAAATATGGATCACAGTTTAATAATGTTCGTTAGTGTAACTTGAAACTGCTCGATAAGTTACATAGTTACTGATTACATGACAATATTTTATCTCTTGAGCTTATTACATAGCACTATATTAAGGAGTTTCTACAGTCTGTTCCACTCGCGTTTTAGGTCGGAGTTTTAATCTCGCCACTGTGTGATGTATTGTAATTGTTGTTGCCAATGTCCCGTGGGATAGTTGTATATATGTATATCTAGATTCAATCATTATATCGATTTAAGATAATATTTTTACTTGCAATGTATTTTTTTAGATGTGTATATACATAATTAATATATAGTTATACTATTGAGGTATGTTCAGTTTTTGTTTTGGGCTACTTGTGTTCTTTTCTATGAAACCGCAGCTAGGACGTGCAAAAAAACAAAAAAAAGTTGAAATTTCAGCTTTTTCCTTCAAATTTCATCTTCTTTAAAAAGTTGAAATTTCACCTTTTTAAAAAGTTCCAATGTTAGCTTTTTCCTTGAAATTTCAAATTTTTTTTATAGGGTGAAATTTCAACTTTTAAATAGGTGAAATTCCAAGAAAAAAGTTGAAATTCAGCTTTTATTTTTTGCATGTCGTAACTTCTTTTTCGTAATTATTCCAGCAGAATTTATTTTTTGTTGATGAACTGCCCTATAGCATCACAGTTCCCCCAATGATTTGTAATGGTACAAAAAGTAATGGTTGAAAAAAATGAGTTGTTTGGATGACTAGTGTAGAAATTAGTGCTACGCACCCTTTAGTTGAAGGAACAGTTTTGGTTGAGCATTGTCTAGTATGCCAATTTCAGTATTACCAATTTTTTAAATTTTTTTAGATACTGGACTTGTAAGGATAAGGGCGGTGTACTGTGATAGAGTGAACAGAGTATTCATTTCTCACTAACGTGAACTGTTGATGTCAACTATTTATTGTTGATTTGTTAAGTCTTATTTAGATTCCAGGTAGTTTTTCCGCATGGTCAATTAAAAACAAATTCTGTATTTTAGACTAACAAAAACTTGTAACATAGAAGGTTAAATTAAATCAGTATGAGATCTGCTTCTCTTGTACAGATATATAAGTTAATAAAATCAAAAAGATTGAGTGCTGTCTGATTTCCCTCCAAAAATTTCCAAATAGATGGCTATTAAATCAAAAAAATTGTTTTTGTTGACACAACAGGTAACATTCGAAAAACCTCTAAGAATGAAGAGTTACGAATATCGGCAGCGTTTGATCGACATGTACTCTAAATATGACCTCACCGAAGATCAGAAACGTCAACTGGAAGGAATGGTATAAGCTCAATCGCAGTTTGATTTGTGTAATTATTGTCGATTTTAGAAAAGGGACATGAATAGGGCTGGCGACGGTTTGGAGTCGATGGTCACGGGCCCTGGCAGTAGTAAAGGGGCCTCAACAGGTGGGGCAGCGGGAGCTGCTGGAAGTGAAGGCGCTGGAGGAGCCGGAACCGCTAGATCAGGAGATCTAACCGATACCGATGAAGACATCGGCGAAAGCACCACCAGCAAATCAGCATCGGCAACTCCTGGAGCCCCACCGTCATCAACTGATGGAGATGTTAAACCCGACGCTGCTTCCACTTGTTCGGCCGCGGCCAAGTCAACGGTGTGCGCACAAGAAGCATCTTCGGAAGATCGAAGAGAAACGAATCTTTACGGTGGAGTCGCAGATGAAGGTGATGACTTTCAGATCATCAACAAGGACGCGGAAATAATATCCCTGAAGAACGCCCTTGCCGTAAAACATTTTCTACTCATCCTCCACGAATTTAAAAGTGTCTTTTAGGCCAAAGAAGCCGAGTGCGAGCAACACCGCAAAATCTTGACGAGCATCATCGAGCTACTGGAAAATCAGAAAGGAATACTGAAAGAAGGTGATGTCTTGAGGAAGGAGCTCCAAGATTCGGAGCTACAAACGTTAAAGGTTAACTCCAATTTTTGTTTACATTGCTTCCATTTGTGAGTATTTGCAGAGCCAAGTTGCCAGCGGTGCGGTAAGTGCTGTGTCTTCAACTGTTGCGACCACGAGCGGATGCGATCCTTGTGGATTGGATGAAATATCAGTTTTCGAAAAAGAAATTGAATCCTTGCTAAATACAGTCGACGTGCACAGGAAATATTCCGTCAAACTAGCCAACATCCAACAAGAAACCAATCAACTTCGAAGGGAACTTGAAGCTTATCAGGCGGGAGGTGCTCCGACTGGTGGCGACGTTGGAGAAGCAGTGGCCAAACCTCAAGCTATGACCGCAGAGATGGACAAATTAAAAGCCAGAGTTGACCAATTAACAGCCCAATTAGACACATATGGAGATCTCACCGCAGAGGTTGAAATCGACAGGTCACTAATTAAAATACTGATCGACATTCAGGGCCAGCTGAATCGCGTGAGGGGAATGAAAGATAAGCTGGTTGAACTTCATAAAGAAGCCGTTCGAGTGGACGATCGTTTGGAGGAACATGACTATCTTCAGGGCCGGCAGAATCGCATGAGGGGAATGAAAGATGAGCTGGTTGAACTTCATAAAGAAGCCGTTCGAGTGGGGGATTTTTTGGAGAAACACGTCGATCTTCAGGGCCGGCTGAATCGCGCGAGGGGAATGGAAGATCAGCAGGTTGAACTTAAGAAAAAAGCCGATCGAGTGGACGATCTTTAATCTTTTAATCTCGCCACTGTGTGATGTATTGTAATTGTTGTTGCGAATGTCCCGTGGGATAGTTGTATATACGTATATCTAGATTCAATCATTATATCGATTTAAGATAATATTTTTTCTTGCAATGTATTTTTTTAGATGTGTATACAGCGTGATGAAAAAAAGGTGCCCGTGATTGATATCGGGACAATGCTTCCTGTTGAAGCATTGTGGAAATCGCAACAAAAATGGTCCAAATAGATTCTGTTTAAAATTAAAACAGTTTGTCTAAGAGCACAACGTGGCAATACTGCACATATTTCTTTTTCTAAAGTATTACTTTCAGGTAGGCCCACTTCTTGTATCTAAGCAACCAACACTGACCGATACTGTCACTTGCGTAAGATAAACAACTGTCACGTTGACGTAACTTTTTTTATTTCAAAAGAATTTAATGTAATTAAACAATAATGCACAACAAACAGGTAATTGAAGGGCTCTATGCAAAAAGTCCTTAAGTGACGTAGAAATTTTCTACTATTTGCGCTATTTCTGACAAGAATGGATGAACTTTTGATCGCACTTACTGATTTCCGTTTAAAAGACCCCTAACCATGTTATTTAGTACAAAAATATCAATCAAAATCGAAATAATATAATTTCCAAATCAAATTGAAACAAAATTTAAATATCTCAAAATACGAAAAAGTGGCTTAAGAGACTTCTTGCATAGAGCCCATCGTTTGGATTAAATTTTATAGCAACTGCTCGAAATGTCTCCCTTCAACTTCAATGCACAGTATTGCTCTTCGAATTAAGTTTTCCTTTACTCTTTGAAGCATAGGGGCATTTATTGTACCAACCGCTGCGTTAATCCTTAATCTTAACTCTTCTATGTTGCTTATCGGAGTGGCATATACAAAATTTTTGAGGTGACCCCAGAGAAAGAAATCGCAAGGATTAAGATCAGAACAATCCATCTATTTGGATAAGCCTCATCACACCAGGAGGTGCGCCATCCATTTGTAACCACGTTTGTCTGAAAATAGCAAGGGGCAAATCCTCAAGCAAAATTTGAAAATCATTTTGCAAAAATTGTAGAAAATTTTCTGCATTTAATCTTGCAGGTAACGTAAATGGTCCTAGGAGGTTACTATTAATGATGCCACCCCACAAATTTACTCCATAGCGTTGCTGATGTGCACGAGGATGCAATGCGAAGGGATTTTCGGTTGCGCATATGTGATTATTATGCTGATTGAATATGCCGTCTTGAGAGAAATAGCACTCATCTGTCCATAAAATGTTCTCTATAAACCTAGGGTTGTTACCGTGACGCTCAAGTAACCATTGGCAAAATTGCACTCTAGAAAGATAGTCGCCTGGACGAAGAGCTTGCACCTTAATGTAGTGATAAGGATGATAATGTTCATCGACGAGTATACTTTGTATTGTTCGATAATCTACTTGAAACTGTCGCGCTAATCCTCGTATACTTTGTCCTGGTTCATTCTCTACCGCTTCCACAACTGCTTCTTCCAACGCTGGTGTACGAACTTCATGAGGTCGTCCACGATTTACAGAAATCGGCAATACTTGTCCATTTTCCCTTAATCTTTGTTCAACTCTTCTAATTACTTTAACATCTGGATGTCGTCGATATGAATACAATCTAGCATATTCCCTAGCAGCTTCTGAAGCGTTATTATCGGCTGCACCCAAGCTGAACAACATGTCTAAATATTCGCTGAAATTGTATTCCATTTTAAGACTTTAGAGGACTTAACTTGTATCGTTCAAATTTGACAAGAGAACTGACATTGAAAAGTGAATTATTGTTGCCAACGTTTCCTAGGAGATGTACGATGTTGCGACATTGATAAATTCTCCTCAGAGCCAAGAAACCATACTTTTGACATCGGTAATAAAGTTGGTTTCAACAGATTTTTTACCATTTTTTTTTTTAAAGCACCATCAACTGCATCAAATTTAGACCCTAATAGTGAAATTATTACAAAATTGTTAATCGTATAGATTTTTATTGTCTGAATAGGAAAGCTTATATCTTGGTGAAGAGACAACAAATTTTGTTTTGGCTTTCAAATTCGTGTTTCGTTAGAAATCGTCTATAACATGTCGCTACGCACGGGCACCTTTATTTCATCACCCTGTATAACATGCTGTGTCTTTTTCAATCGCCCTACGTACTTGAGCTATACGTTCTCCATTGGGATCACATTCTTCCATGATAGTCAAACATTTGTCAAAATGCATGAAGGCTTCATTCATATTTTTGATTGTCAAAGTCTGGACGACTTTATCAGCTTCTTCTTCCTCACTTTCATTGTGTATTTTCTTTAACTCTTGTTGCTCAATTAAGTATTCATTTGACAGAGATACTGAGTGAGATTCAATCAACTCATTAACATCTCCGTTGCTGACGTCCAAGTTTAGTTCATTCATTAGGTTAACTATTTCATGTTTGATAGTTTCCGGAGTTTCTTCAGGATTTATAAAATCATTCATCATTTGTGGGCATAATTGTTTCCAGGAACCTTTCATTGTTGACTCTTTTATTTCAGCCCACGAGTCACCAATACTGTTTATTGCATTCCATATATTATAATTTTTCCAAAAATCACTTAATGTAGGCCCAGCTTCCCTGTCAGTTGCCTTGATGGCCTGATTCATTATTGTCCTCATATAATATCGTTTAAACGTAGCTATGACTGTTTGGTCCATGGGCTGTATGAGACAGGTAGTATTGGGAGGAAGAAACACAACATTGATTTCGGTGTACAAATTCTGCAGAGATTTCGGGTGTCCTGAAGCATTGCCTAAGATTAATAATGCTTTAAATTGAAGATTTTTTGTCTTTACTGCCGGCACGAAATGAGAAGTGAACCAATGTTTAAATATTAATGCAGTAATCCAGGCTTTTTATTAGATTTCCAAATGACTGGAAGAAATTCTTTATATTTCCCTTTCAATGGTCTGGGATTTTCTGATTGATAAACTAACATTGGCTTCAATTTTAAATCGCCAGCTAAGTTTCCAGCAAGAAGCAATGTCAATCGGTTTTTAGTAGGTTTATGTCCAGGGGCTACTGATTCTTTCTTCGATAAGAATGTACGATTGGGCATTTTTCCAAAGTAAACCTGTCTGGTCTACATTAAATACTTGGCTAGGAGAATATTCTCCATCTACAATAATTTTGGACAACGAGGAAATAAATTCTTTTGCAGCACCTTTATGTACATCAGCCGATTCTTCAGTGAATTTAATATTATGCAAAGAATACCTCATTTTAAATTTGTCGAACCAGCCATTACTTGCTTGAAACACAGTGTTAGAATCTTCAGTTAATCAAGTCTTCCAAGCTTCATGCAAACTAAGAGCCTTAGCTTGAATAATTGGAAAACTCAGAGAGACACCGTTTTGATGTTGATCATCAATCCATGACGACAAAGATCGTTCCATTTTATCCATCACTATACCGTGTCTGTTGGAAACAATTTTTGAAGATTCATTTCCACAATTCTGAACGTATTATTTTATTTTGTTCTTGTTCTTCAAAATTGAACAAATCGTAGACCTGTTTATGTCGTACGAACGACCGATTGCTCAGGGTAACGATGCCTGTATAATCTGGCTGAAACAACTGCATTTTTGTGACGCTCGTAGATTATTTTTATCAGGAGTTTCCAAAGATATGAAACTTAAGTACTTATATGTTTTTTGTATATAGCATGTTGTGATTTTTAAATATTGGGTTGCGTGCATTGACTGTAGGCATCGGAAAGTTACATGAAACACTGTGTATAAGACATCTGTCATTGTATTTTTTATGCTCAAAATGAGCCAACCGATTTTTTTGAAATTTTGTACACTCATTTGAATTTAAATGCTCTGTTGGCAGTATTTTTTTTGTAACATTTGAGTCGACAGTTATTCTATAAAAAAAATAAAAGGGCCAAAAGCTGAAACTTGGTAAATCATGCATGAATTAGGTCAAGAACTAACTGAATGTTATTGAACCAGTCTGGAAGCAATGTATGAACAACAAATACAATCTAACAGTTGGTTGAATTTTTAAAAAAGATTTTCAATTTGAATTCTGGTGTCAGGGGAAAGTGGATTTTTCGGTAACTGGAAAGTGCCACCTGGAAATCGAAACCAGAGCTAAAAGTCTTTCAGCTGTGTTTTATTTTACAAAACGGTAACGGTGGTGAAATGGACTTCACAATTTTCAAATTTGTTTTATAATTTTGTCGTGCACTACTCGTATTGATTTATTTTTCAAAAATAAAATGAATGAAATGAAAATATTTAAGTTGGAAAGAGAAAAGATTTCGTGACATCTAGCGGCAGTAGTAAAGAGATGAAAACCTTTTCTTACTTCCACGTTTTGGTTGGCGTATTGACTGTGATTTTTGACTGCTCTTTTAGCTTAAGCTGAAACCATTGATTTAGAAGGGTTATTTTATATAAAATTAAATTCAGTTTATTTCTTGAAGTTTGTATGACAGTGCCAGACTGTTTTCTAAACTGTTTTGTGGAAACTCATGAATCTCAAAATGTCTCATTATTACAATGATGCTTGTTTCCCATTGACCTGAATCCGTGACACCTAGTCAGATGTGCATCTAACCGCTCGCAATTCCCAAATGGCCAGAACTAAAGCAGATAAACTGAGACCAATTAGGAAGTTGTCGACCACAGGTGTTTCAGGGTTGCATCAGTCAAATTTGACTAAAACAACCTCATCTAGCCACTAATTTCATTAATAAATAAATCATTTCGAATGAGATTGTAATTATTTCAACATTTTAACTTCCGAGTTAAATTAACTGTTAGCAATCCATAAATAATTGATTAACATCTCCAACTGAAAGAGTCCAATTTTTGATAATTTATTAACTTGCAGCGCAACCGAAACGAGTTTACATTACATCTAATATCCGCACATTTTAATTAACCCCAAATGATTTAAGAAAAAAGGCCAACAATTAAAAGCTACCTTTCAGAAAGTCCACTCGGAACTAAACTCGCATTGTATTAATTATAAACTCCGGGAAGTTTTTATTGTATTTTTTCCCTTCATTTCATTTCGCGAAATCTAATCAAGCGGAGAGCAATTTTAATTACCAAAATTCAAGAAGTTCCCTTTGTAAAAGAATTTTATGCGACGTATTTTTAATTAAAAATATCCATCACGGGCACTTTTTTACTCTATTAGTTTCCGGGACGCAAAATGGTACAAACGTTAAACAAACGAAAAGCTTTCAGTTTTCGCCAACCTCCCGGACCCATCCAACTCTAATTGTGAATGGGATACATTCCGGGAATTGTTTCTTTTTCAACAAATGGGACGGCTGACGCACTGAAATGAAGTCATTCAAAAAGGAGATGAAAGAAAAATTCAGCAACTTCCCTAGTAGCATATAATATTTATTAAATATTTATAAAATATTTAAAAAATATTCAAATCTTTTCGAATATTTCTAATGTTTTTAAAATATTTTTAAAATATATTTAAAAAATATTAGATTTACATAATAATAATAATAATAATATTTATTTTTGTACATTCAAGAAATATTAGATTTACGTAAAGAAAAAACATTTATTTTTGAACATTCAAAAAATATTAGATTAATATCAAGAAAAACATATTTATTTTTGCATATTCAAAAATTATTAGATTTACATATCGAAAAAAATATTTATTTTTGTATATTCAAGAAATATTAGATTTAGATCAAGAAAAAATATTTATTTTCCCATATTCAAAAAATATTAGATTGTTTGTTGTGTTTATTTAATGATAAATTTGACACAATGAAACAATTTGTCAATAACCAAAAGAAGACGATAACAATAATTCGATTTGATTTATATTTAAAACGGCTTAAATGTGTGGTTTCTTAAAGTAGAATAACAACATTGTAATTGGCAATTTTTCGATTTTCACTTTTTTTCACGTTTGATATCTTTGGTGTGATTTACATGATTTAGTAAACTCAAATTATTTTTTATTTGTTGTTTTATTAAAAAAAAAATAATTTTTATCTCATTGTATCTGCAATAACGTACTTACCAACAGATAAAACATGGTAAAGAATTTTACTGAAATTTAATGCGTGACCTAAAAATTGTAACATACTTTACCTTTCCAAGAACTAACAAATTTACTTAAATAAAATTGTACCAAAGTTTACAATGTTGTTGCCGGGATAATACATTCTTTTACGCTCTTTCATAGGAATGTTAATTATTCTTACAATGTTATTCTTCTGATTCCTTTAAGATTTATTGACTTACAATGTTCTTGCATCAATGGTTATCGGACTACACGACGACTACGCACACTTACAATGTTGTTTCCCGCTTAAAATTTCATAACATCGAAACTCGGTAGTTTGATTTTATTAGTATTTTGTGAATACGAGTGAATTCTATTGTTACTAAAACAATATTGTCATGTCTTCACGTGGAAGGAAAATTTTGGAGTTACTACAAAATCAACATGGTAACTAAGACTTGTTAATTATTGCATTGGTTCAACCTAACCTCGTTATTTTAGCTCAGACAACCGAATAAGGCACCATCTTGGCGCTCGGAAAATGAGTATAAATATAATTTTTTTTTTTTGATGCAGCTATTAAAATCATAAAAGTCCTATGCTACATTTTAAATAATATAAAGAATACGTGGTATAAGTTTTATCAAAATCGGTTGAGTAAATTTCCAGATATCTTGAACACCAGTTTGAACCCGAGATGCGGCCGTACTTTGCTGCGCTCACTTCAAATTGCTAGAACTCCGAAAATAATTTGAACTTTCAAATACAGTCGAACTTCTATATAGTGATGTTCGAAAAGCCCTGAAAAAACGTCACTATAGAGAAACTTCACTATAGAGAATTCACATATAATTTTACAGTTTTGGCAGTCACTTTAAAAAACAATCGATATTCAAAATGAAACAAAAAATGAAAGTTAAATTTTATTTATTGTTTGAAATGATATTTCCGTATTTAGAAATACATACAGATTTATATTACACAACATGTACTTATTGAAGAAAAAATCCGTCTAAAGTTGATTGCACAGTACTCTTAAAAATTATTTTATTTTCGTAGAACGTTTCACACTTGTTTAATGCGTTGAATATTCTTTCTGAAACATTTTCTTGGCATTGCAAACCTCCGCGAATAGTCTCAAATGCCATGACCATCTCGTCTTTGGAAGGATTTTCGATAGAATCTTCTTCATCCTCTTCTTCCAAATTAGACAATTCGTTGTCTTTTCTGACACTTTCCAAAATCTCGATGTCATCAGGATATTCAGTAATTAACACATCTTTATCAATGTTTAAAAAACCCTGAAATTCCACTTCATCACAAATAATGTCCAACGCTTTTAGCTGTTCCCAAGATTTCTTCAATTCTGACAATTGAAGGTTATCTTCTTCCTCCCAATTAGTCAAATTTAAATTAATAAACCCTGCCTTGCCAAAACAATTTTTTATTGTAATCTCCGTCACTTCAAATTGCCATACTTTTGCTATTTCAGATATGGACGTCGGAAGATTTATGATACTATGTGTAGGTTTGATTTTCTTCAATGGCGGTCATAATTTTCAGTTATAATACAACGAGTAGTCAAAGATTGTCGAATATTTTTATGAATGGTCATTCGCTTTATGAACACCATGAGTGCGCAGCACGAATGGTGTTCGGAAGCGTATAATGACCATGAATAAAAATATTGTACAATCTTTGACAACGAATTGTATTCAACAGACTATTCAATTCACCAAATCAATGATTAAAATGAAATATTTCAAAATCTAGTTCGAAAATTTGAGTTACACATGATGTCATTTCCATAGCAACCGGTAAAAAAAGTTGTTATTTGAATATTTTCTGACAGTAATGGAAAGTGTGTGCAAAAGATTTGGAGAGAGATCTGATGCAGAAATCAATGTAGATATTGGAAGAAACGTGCCGGAAAATACACGGAAGTCACGAGAGTCGGTATGGCGTCAGTTCTCTCAGTTTTTGGAAGAAAAAGACTACTCTTTGACACCATCTGTCACATCTGCAGAGTTAAATATTATTCTGAAGAGTTGGGCCGTTAATATGAGGAAGAGAGATGGGTCGGATAATAAGGAAGGTGTGGTCAAGCATTTATGGAACAGTACTGCGAAAATGGTGCAAGAAATGTATTTCAATAAGTGGAATATTGAGATTAACCCATTTAGTGAAGCTGTATTCAATCAAGTCTTATTTACAAATGGACAACGAACATCACAGGACAATTGTTGAAAAAATGAGAACTACTACGTCGACAACGGTGGCGACTGAATTGCCCAACAGCAGGGAGGGTAAAATTTGTGATGTTGAACATTCGTTCAAAGAAGGAATTTTTCAGTATTGCAACAATGTTCATTTTTCAAATTGTTCAGTTAATTTTGTAACAAAGTAATAATTTTCTTAAATAAAAATAATAATCAAGTTACTTTAAAATATTCACTGCAACCACTAGTGGAATATCCAGTTATATTTTCACTAATGAAATATTCGCTGGAATTTTCTGTTGTTAGGATACGAAAGTAAATATCTGCTATTTTATTGGATAATATTTGAAAAATGATTTTGTGAATTGAATAGTCTTTAATATCCTTTTCCGATAATGGAATTTAAAATTTTTTATGATTGCTTGATCCATCGGTTGCAATTTTGACGTTAGATTTGGTGGTAAGAAAATCAATTCGACGTTTTTACATTTTGATTTTATAAGCGCAGGATGGGCTGGGCAGTTATCTAGAATTAACGCAACTTTTCGTTTTTCTCTGCCCATTTGATTGTCAAATTTTAGCAACCACTTTTCAAAAATCTGACTGGTCATCCACGCCTTTTTATTGAAGTCATAATCCACTTCTAACGATTTGACGCCCTTAAAACAACGTGGATTTCTACTGCGACATATTACAAGAAGCTTCATTTTTTCACTTCCAGTCATATTGGCACCAATCATGACAGTTATTCGCTCCTTGCTGTTTTTACCTCCAAAGCACTTATCGTTTTTAAACGTTAAAGTTCTATTTGGCGTACACTTAAAAAATAACCCAGTTTCGTCAGCATTAAAGACGTCTTTAGGATGATATGTGTCCAAAATTTTTTTTAAAACCGACTTTAACCATTGGTTACAGGTATGGTCACTAATTATAGCACTTTCGCCGCTAATTACTTTTTCGGAAATTTTATGTTTCTGTTTAAACTTGTCTAACCATCCGTTACTTGCTTGAAAATTTGAGTATCCCAAGGCTTCTGCGTAAACCAACGCTTTTCTTTTACTAATGGCCCGGACACCGGAACATTTTGGCGCGAATCACCTGTAGCCACTTTAACATCGCTTCATCTAAATCTTCATATGTACACAGCCTCACTTTTTTTCGTCCCGAATTAACTTCTTTTCTAAGTTTTTCGCGATTTTTCACAATTACGGATACGCTATTTGCAGCAATACCAAATTTTGCGGCAACGTCTTTTTGCTTTACACCATTATCAACGTCTTCCAACACCTTTAATTTGTCTTGGATACTCAAACACTTTCGTTTCGCCATTTCACGTTCTAAAATGCGTGTGGTACAAAAATTGAAGCGAAACTAAAGTGCAAAAGTATAAATGCAAATGTAGCCAATGCATTTGGTGAGGGTAGAAATTTCGATAAATAAGGGATTTGCAATAAATTGTTCTAAGAATTTTTCAGGTAGGTTGTCGGAATTTGAGAAAAAAAATAGATGTTCGATACATCCATTGTATTTTTTATTACCGAAAATTTCGTTCCCCGAGAATGTTAGTAAATATTTCTCAAAGAATAATCACTATATAGAGGCTTAACATCTTAATACGGAGGTATTTTTATATGCAAAACGTGCAAAAATGCACGTTCCTGACAAAAACATCATTATAGAGAAAAAATCATTATAGAGGAGTTCACTATAGAGAAGTTCGACTGTAGTTAAACGCTTAAAATATCCTGCAAAGTATAAACAATACATCTAGCCGAAAAGGAAAAATTGATTTTCTGAAAATCTCAAGGTGGTGTAACTAATAAGATTTTGTTGTTCTTCAGATATTTCCGAAGATTCGAATATTAATAAAAATGATTCCCCGTTATCAGTAATACTACTACAATATTATATCGTATTTTATTATAATTATTGTTATAAGCAGCCTAAAAAGTTGCAATGTATTGGAGCTTACAATATTATTACAACAAATTTCAAAAAGTAAATGATTTGTAAAACACTTTATAATCTTATTCAATAAGAATTCTGGGTGCAAAATAATTGTAAGCGAAGTTACAATGGTATAACTGGAAACATTATTTCTATGAACAATGGTAAACGCTGGTAAATCCGTTAAATCAATAATTTTCTCAAAATAAATATACAGTGATGTGATACGAGTTAAAATAAATGAGTATCCATCAATTTTAAATCCAAAAAAGAATTATCTCATCAAGAAAAAGGAAAAGAAAAGCTGTAGGATCTTTAAAACGCTTTCCTGAAAAATTACGTTTTGTTAGTTACAATGTTGTTCATTGCGGCTACCGACATATTTCTTAAAAATATTAAAAAAATATTTTTATGACACTTTTGTTAATATTTTAGAAATATTTCTAAAAAACATTTAAGAAATATCATTTTAAAACATTTAAATAATATTTCTAAAAAAATTTAAAACATATCTTTTTAAAACATTTCAACAATATTTCTTCAGAACATTTAAAAAATATTATTACGACAAATTTCTTTACATTTTAAAAATATTTTTAAAAACATTTTAGAAATATTTCTAAAAAACATTTAAAAAACATTTCTTAAAAATATTTTTTTAATCTTTTTAAGAAATATTTTTTAAATGTTTTTTAAAAATATTTTTAAAATATAAACAAATATGTTTTCATGTTACTTTTTACTATATATTATAATATATTATAGTATGATATTGTGGTTGTATTTTATATCAGTCAGTTTTATTAAATATTGTTTTATGCACTAATCAATAGTCAATGCTATTATGTAAAAACAAATATGTCATAATAATATTTTTTAAATATTCAAAAAAAAATATTTTAAAAATATTTCTTTTCTACTAGGGTTCAGCCACCTCTTCTGGCACTAATCTTTGCACCATAATCGAGTGCAAAATTGCGTCGCCTTAATATCGCTTTTCGGCTTTAAGTGCCACCCTTGAAGTAAACGGTGCGCGGCGAACGCTGATTGAACCCGTTGAAAAGTGAACTATTAGAAATTAACTGGGCCGATCGAGAGGAAGTAAAAATCGGGTTACCGATGGCCGGTGCGCGCAGTCAAAGTGTCCGGAGCTTGATTATCGCAAGGAGACGAAAATTCCGGCAGGTCTCCGGCGAGAGCGCAAAAGTTGATTAAACCGGAGAAAAAATGGAGCAATCGTTAATCCGGGCACGTAGCTGCTATGCATTTACTGTCTTCTTTGCGTTGAGATCATTGTGTAAAACTTCATTCCGCGACTGGCTTAGAATCAGAGTTGGTTTGTTAACTCAAATGAACTTTCGATGAAAAACCGCATCAAACCGGATTAATTCTCCGGACCAGTGTTACGTAAGGATTAGAACGAAACTATTTCGCTGAAGCGACTACGAAATACAAACCGATTCGGTGGAGCTTCGGCGCGAAATTGCGTTAATTATTTGCAGTTAGTTTAACAACTATGCCATTTTCCGTAATTAATTTCGGAGATTGTTCAAATAAATTGAAACGTGAAAAATGTAACCGGAATGACACTTCACGGGAAGTGGATATCGACGTGCTGGCCCCTCGACACACTTCATTTTTTCATCACGTCATGATGACATTTGCGACATTGGCCAGTCATTTTCGATAATGCCTAAGATCACTGGGCAATGTCGATATTGCCCAGTGATCTTAGACATAAAAATGGTCAAATGTTAATTGAAAAAGTACCATTATTTTCCTCGTTTTTGCGTCTGACTCGAAGTATTATTTTTCTTTTAAGTTACTGTAAATTAATTTCAAGCTTTGGGGTAACTTAGAATATTCAAGATGATAATTACTGTTGGGAAATGCCAGAATGGACTGTTCGAAGACATTACATAATAAATTTTGACCATCATCTAGTTTGAAGAGCTTCTGAGAAGTTGTTGGGACAATTTGAGGTAATATGTTTCACAAAAAATTATTAATATTTCTATTATGGATAATGGGATTTGCGACATTGGCCAGTCATTTTCGATAATGCCTAAGATCACTGGGCAATGTCGACGTTGCCCAGTGATCTTAGGCATAAAAACGGTCAAATGTTAATTGAAAATTTGAAGTAATATATTTCACAAAAAATTATTAATATTTCTATTATGGATAATGGGATTTTCGACATTGCCCATTGATCTTAGGCATAAAAACGGTCAAATGTTAATTTAAAAGGTTCCATTATTTTCCTCGTTTTTGCGTCTGACTCGAAGTATTATTTTTCTTTTAAGTTACTGTAAGTTAATTTCAAGCTTTTTGATAACTTTGAATATTCAAAATGGTAATTACTGTTGGGAAATGCCAGAATTGACTGTTCGAAGACATTACATAATAAATTTTGACCATCATCTAGTTGAAGAGCTTCTGAGAAGCTGTTGGGACAATTTGAGGTAATATGTTTCACAAAAAATTATTAATATTTCTATTATGGATAATGGGATTTGCGACATTGGCCAGTCATTTTCGATAATGCCTAAGATCACTGGGCAATGTCGACGTTGCCCAGTGATCTTAGGCATAAAAACGGTCAAATGTTAATTGAAAATTTGAAGTAATATATTTCACAAAAAATTATTAATATTTCTATTATGGATAATGGGATTTGCGACATTGGCCAGTCATTTTCAATAATGCCTAAGATCACTGGGCAATGTCGACGTTGCCCAGTGATCTTAGGCATAAAAACGGTCAAATGTTAATTGAAAATTTGAAGTAATATATTTCACAAAAAATTATTAATATTTCTATTATGGATAATGGGATTTTTGACATCGCCCATTGATCTTAGGCATAAAAACGGTCAAATGTTAATTGAAAAAGTTCCATTATTTTCCTCGTTTTTGCGTCTGACTCGAAGTATTATTTTTCTTTTAAGTTACTGTAAGTTAATTTCAAGCTTTTTGATAACTTTGAATATTCAAAATGGTAATTACTGTTGGGAAATGCCAGAATTGACTGTTCGAAGACATTACATAATAAATTTTGACCATCATCTAGTTGAAGAGCTTCTGAGAAGTTGTTGGGACAATTTGAGGTAATATGTTTCACAAAAAATTATTAATATTTCTATTATGAATAATGGAATTTGCGACATTGGCCAGTCATTTTCGATAATGCCTAAGATCACTGGGCAATGTCGACGTTGCCCAGTGATCTTAGGCATAAAAACGATCAAATGTTAATTGAAAAAGTTTCACTATTTTCCTCGTTTTTGCGTTTGACTCGAAGTATTATTTTTCTTTTAAATTACTGTAAGTTAATTTCAAGCTTTGAGGGAACTTTGAATATTCAAGATGATAATTACTGTTGAGAAATGCCAGAATTGACTGTACGAAGACATTACATAATAAATTTTGACCATCATCTAGTTTGAAGAGCTTCTGAGAAGTTGTTGGGACAATTTGAGGTAATATGTTTCACAAAAAAGTATTAATATTTCTATTATGGATAATGGAATTTGCGACATTGGCCAGTCATTTTCGATAATGCCTAAGATCACTGGGCAATGTCGACGTTGCCCAGTGATGTTAGGCATAAAAACGGTCAAATGTTAATTGAAAAAGTTCCATTATTTTCCTCGTTTTTGCGTCTGAATCGAAGTATTATTTTTCTTTTAAGTTATTGTAAGTTACTTTCAAGCTTATTGAAGTTTTTGGACAACTTAAAATATTGAAAATTTTTACAATTTATTATGCCAGAATAATTAGAATATCCGTGGGACTTATAATTTCTTATGTCAATTTTTTTGTCAAAACGATGTCACTAATTGGCGCCATCATTTAATAGAGCTTACCATTTTCGCTCCTGAATTCACTTCACTTAATTAAAAAATGCCGCCTCTAATTAAAACCCAATTAATTAGCCAATAAAGACATTTCATTAAATTAAATTCGAAATGGAAGATAATAAATTTCTGGGCGCAACTACGGCCCCAACAGTCATTTCCAAACCATGTGGAAACGAAATTTATGCGAAATTAGTGTTTTCATCCCTTTCCTCGATTCGCAAATTCACAATTTCAACAACTTTTCATAACCAATCCTCTCTTATGTCGCCGATACAAGCGATTCAACCCCAACACACTTTAAATTTCGCCCTGCGGTAAAACACATGTCTCTTTCGATTGCAAGATTAAGCAATTCATATTAGGCAACGGACGAAACGTTGATATTCTGGGCGCGATGATAAACGGTGGATAACCGGAATATAATTCATTTATCTCGAAGGATTCAGGACATTTCACAGCGCTTTGTTATGCAAGAGCCCGAATTGGGAGCGAGGGGTCAAAGGTGACAGGACTTAGACGGTCACCAAAAATCCAAATTTGGGCCGAGGAAGTTGATTGCAAACGCGAGGAGCGGTCTACCAATGCCAATCGATTAAAATACTGAAAAATGTTTGTAAATTTGATTTGGGATTTGGGGCCGCTTTATGTTTATGACCTCCCCAGCAAACAACAACTGATAACATTAACGTAGATTTGTATACAGTTATGTAACAAGTAACATTCATACTAAATGAAATTTTAACATACGTAATACTCCACATTAAACAATACAATAATCATTCATTTACAATTATATTAAATTACTTTGGAACGATTAAAAAACCAAAAAAAGATATACTCAAGAAACCAACAAATTCAAAACATCAAGCAATCCCTTCATATTATAAAAAATTCTTCATCAATCACTTTAAAATTTCATGTTCAAAAAATAAATGATGAAATTAAAATGAATTTGTTAAATTTATCATTTTTAATAATCAATTCTCATCGTATCATTTCATTTGATAAATGTACACTATATACAATAAAACAAAATTTGAAAAAAATAATGAATGAAGAGTGGAACACAATTTGGATAAATACAAACAAAGCTATCGCAAAATTATTTTTTCCTACAGTTAATCACAGAACACAAAATATTACATTTCAACCAGATTTTTATATAACACAATTCATAACGGGTCATGGGAAATAAAATGCATATCTCTTTCGATTTAAAATAAAACCAACTCCTCTTTGTGAAATTTGTAGTGTAACTGATGACATTCATCATATGATTAACAATTGTGTTAAATATAGAGAACCTCAAAATAAGTTAAAATTTGATGGGGTTTATTATAAATTAATGAATAGCGATAATTTTGAAGCCTTCCAAATCTTTTGTCACGATATTATGAAATAAAATTAAAATTATAATTTATTATCAAATGTTCTTATAGTTATGTTGTGTATAGTTTTAAGTTAAATGTTAATTCAAATTAAATTTTAAGTTATGTTAATTTGGTATTTATTAAGTTTATGTATTTATGTTATATTGTTTCTTATATAATTTTAAAAATGTAGCATCCTTAATAAGCCATGCGTAATAAGGATGGAAAGCATTCAATATATATATATAACATACATGTAAGTTCCATGTACCATACAATGTCCCGTCCAGTTATATAAATGTAAAAATATTGATGTAACATCTATGTAACTGTGATATATGCATGTTATGTAGTACGCGCTATAAATGTAACGTCGTCGTGCTACGTTGTGAACAGATCTGGTACGTACCAAAGATATAACTTTTGTTCTATTTATGTTACATCCATGTAACGATGAAGGTATCTTGGCGACATATACCAGGTGGGGCAAGTTTTACGGCCACCCCCAAAATCGCGACTTCTAATTGAACAAGAGCAACCAATTTTGGTGCACGTATTTAGATAGTGATAGAGTTACACAATTAATTTTTTTTTAATTTTTTGTTAATGCATATGACCGGGGCAGTTTTTGTGATTTATCTAGTAGTAACTATTAATTTACGTATTAAATTTTAATCTAGATCAACGTTCATTTAGCGGTGTATCTAATTCTGCAATCAGAATTATGCATATTGACTTAGTTTGTTAAATAATTGCATTTTTATATTGCAATGGAAATTGTTTGGGTGATTTGTGGCATTTACCAACAAAGAAAACTCTAACAGCCGTTTGACGTCTCTTATTTACAACCATGGTCATAAATATGTGTCGAACCTACCGAATACACGTGTTGAAACCAAATGTTACAGGACCTGACTAAACAATAACAGCAAGTTATCAGAGTCCATTCTTGTAAATACAGATATTCTAAAAATGTGCTGCTTTCCTTGCCTAGAATTTACTTCCCGTTGTTTAATGGGAAACGGGTTTATTTTGGGGTTGAAAACTTTCCAATTTTTAGGTACGAAAAGTTTAAACCTTCGTTTCATAAGTTATTTCGAACAGTTAGGTTCTTGTGCTTCGAGTGTTAGTTCGTTTATAAACAATTTTTACAATTTTTATTAAATTTGGTTATAACTGCGATTAAAGTAATGCCTTTTCAATACTCTTTTGCTGAAAAACTTGATATGATTTTGATATTCGGCGAAGTGGGTAGAAATTCTGTTCAAGCTGCAACAGTTTATGCAGAAAGGTTTCCAGAGCGTCAACATCCCAATCGGAAAATTTTCACCAAATTGGTTCAACAATTAGCCGAAACTGGAAATTTCCATGCCAAAAAAAAACTTACACAAATCCTCCGGTTACTCACCAATTAAATACGGCCGTTGTGTTAAATTTTGTGGAGAATGATCCTCACATTAGCACTCGGAAGTTGGTCCAACATACTAACATTAGTAGCCGTAGTGTTAGAAGGATTTTAAATAATCATAAGTATCATCCGTTCCACATTGAAAGATTATGAAAATCGAATAATTTTTTGTCGCTGGGCTGAAGAAAAAATTATGCAAAATATCAATTTTTTGACAGAGTTCTGTTTACGGATGAATGCAATTTCAAAAACAACGGCCACGTAAACAAGCATAATTTACATTACTGGGCAGTTGAAAATCCGCACTGGATGCGTCAGCGTGTAACCCAAAATGTTTGGTCGTTGAATGTTTGGGGGGGCGTGATCCATGATAAAGTAGTGGGACCATTTTTCTTTGAGGGATATTTAAATGGAGAAATGTACACACATTTTTTACAAGAACATTTGCAAGGATTGATGGATGATGTCCCGCTTATTCCAAGACAAGGTATGCATTTCTTCACAAAAAAAGGTATAAATATTAAGATTAACATAATTTTCTGTTAACAACAGATATGTGGTTTCAACAAGACGGCGCTCCCCCTCATTTTAACCAAATTGCCAGAGCCGAGTTGGAACATCAATTTGGCGAAAGGTGGATTAGTCGAGGTGGCCCTGTTTTGTGGCCCCCCAGGTCTCCTGATTTAACAGCACCTGATTTCTTTCTGTGGGGCACGGTAAAAGGTATGGTGTATCAGGAAGAGCCAACTACCATAGAAAATATGCGAGATCGAATTCGAAATGCTTTTGCCGAAATTAACAGGCAAAATCTTGCAGCTACTGTCCAAGCCAATTTCCAGAGACGTTTACGAATCTGCATAGAAAGGGAAGGACATCATTTTGAACATTTGCTATAAAATAGATTTACTATTGAAACCGATTATTTTATTTAAAAAAACCTGTTCCGGGCCTGGAAAAAGTACGAGGAATCTTAAATGTTCACGCTCAAATTAGGGTGAAGCTTGTAAATCTTAACGCTTGTAAATTGTTACCGCATTTCCAGACCCTATTGTCGCTTTAATTTGCAACTGTCCAAATACGGAGATCATAAATAACATCAATTTTTGGATTTCCAAGATGAAAGTGCGTTTTATCCAAAATCTAATCTTTTTTTTTTCTCGCTACTTTCGTAAATAAATTTTAGAAGTGAAGCCTGATGCATTAGTGTAAAAATTAGAAGTTGAAAATTTGGTTCAAAATCGTATTTTTTCAATTTACAGCTTTAATTATCAACGAAAAATTAAAAAAAAATTAATTGTGTGCTCTGTCACAAGACAATTACGTGTACTAAATTTGGTTAGGATTGTTTAATTAGAAGTCGCGATTTTGAGGGTGGCCGTAAAACTTGCCCCACCCAGTATGCAATATTGCATTTACATAACGTTGCAATGTATATTTAACACATTTTTGTTACAATTATGTTATATAGTCAACTGTAGGTAAATGATACAAATATTTATAACACAATTTATTTATTTAGACTTTCATAATATATTTTCTACATAATTTTACAATGATTATTGACAAATATATCCTACGTTACTTTAAACAAATTGTAAAAATTTTTAGAAGTAAGTAGACTTAAATAAAATTTTTGATTATTTAGATACCTGATTTCGCTGAAATAAGGAGTAGTGGCAGTTTATTTCATTAAACGTTGTCAGTGTGGTTTCTGGAATCAATTTTGAAAATTAGAAATATACATTTTAAGATTACTATAATTTTGTTATACAGGACAGCCTTTAATTTTCTTTAATTTATTATAAATGCACATATTTCTTTCAAATTGCATACAAATGTCCATTAATATAACGGGGCTACGATCGCAAAACATTACGAAAACAAAATAAAATAATTTTATAAGTTCCAACTTTTGAATTTCTGATTTTAACAATTTTAAATCAGTATAGTGCAGCAATTATGAAATCTGATGTAAGAAATGTATATAATTGAATGTTTTTAATTTTCTCTGTAATTGTGAGACCTACAATGGGAATTATCATTATTTCAAAGAGCATATACTACCAATACTAATTTAATTTTATTATGACAAATCAATTACATGAATATAAATGCAACCTCACACCAGAAACTGTAGTCCTATTTGTACTTAATTTGACAAAACTATGTGTTCATATTTATAGGAAACTTTAATCTTGGCGTCGTTGTCTTACTCCCAAATTTGCAAATTCTAACGATACTAAGAATTGCTTTCCCATATCCATCGATTAATCTGTAGCTAAATCAATTTTATATTAGTTTTAAAATAATTTTAGGCATACACTAAAGATATTTTACTAAACTTTCCTAAAGGAAATCATTCACCCATTTGAACTGCAAAAATGTTGTACGTACAGTGGAGGCAGGTAGAATTTTTTCAGAAAAGGTCAGACCTTTGCAATTATATTGAGTTCCACGCCGATATGACATATGGTTCAGTGTTTTTATTTTCTGGCGGGAATTTTTGTACACAGATCATTACAAGGTTTTCGGATTAATTTTCACCACGTATCCAATTTCACTTTATGTCAAATGCTTTTTCCTTTTGTCGAAAAAGAAATATGGGAAATTCTTTTACCACAATATTACTTTTATATTATTTCTTTAAATACGTGGGTCTAACTATTTTAAAAAATAAATTTTCTATCAATGGCTTAAAGTTAAATCCATTTTACAATATTTAGCTCAACAATTCTGTTATGAAAAAGTGAAATACACGAAATTATTACTTCCAACTGTAAAAATTGCGAACAGTTGTAAGAAATTCTAGTAAAACCAAATTCTTGACCTACTTTAGAATGTTATAGAAAACAAGAAGAGATAGACATACTTTTAACTGTTCTATATAATGTGAAATTTTACGGTGACTATTCAAAAACTCGTTTAGGGGCTGTTTTCGACCATCTAATTTCGATAGTAACGAAGGCCTTTCTCTTTGAGTTCCAAAATCTTAAAATTTGTTTGGATTATTGTGTTTATTTAATGTTTAGTTTGACATAATGAAACAATTCGTCAATAACCAGAAAAATAAAAATAATTCTATTCTATTTATATTTAATATTCCCTTTGCTTTGTAAATATAAGTGTAAATAGAATTAATGTTCTTTAATTTACCTAAATCACAAAGTAGCAACTAACTGTCCCGAATCATTGCATTAGTTATCCGTGTTTCAAATTTTTAAGCATTTAACATTATTTTTTTATAAATTTTAAATTTCTTTGGTGTAAAAATATAATAGCCTAGATTCTGCATTTTTTATATTTCAGTTACACGATTCTTGAAGAAAACTAAAATATTTTTGATATTAAAAATAAATATTCATCGTCTGAACGATACACACCAATGAAATAGGAGTACATTTCTATTGTAATAGGTAATTGTACGGCTTAATGCTGTTCGTATGCAGAAGCGCTTTCTTTAAAAAACTGTTGTAAATTACATATATTTGAATGATGTTTAGCAATAATAAGTTAATCCACAATGTATAAGAAAATGAGTTAACAAACATTTTGCTGGGCCGGAGCAAATATTAATATTTGTTGCACAAACGTTTGGACATTAAAATTGCCGCTGACCAAAATGATAAATAACTACGCGTTTCAAAAGAAGAAGAAAAATTCCCGCAGTAGAAAGTTACAACTTTTCCTGTTGGTCAATTTTTTTGGCGCGCGCGCGGGTTTTTTCCGGGAATGAATAAAGTTGGTGTAATTTAAAAGTTTGATGCGGACATCAAACCGAACAAAAAGGAAACAAATCGGAAAAAACGCGAAAAGCCATTTTGGGCGTTTGAGAGCGAAAAAACCGCCATTACGATACAGCGCGTTTTCATCCCCCGAAGCACGACGTCAATATCGCGAAATGGCAGCGGACCGGGGCGGTTTTTTTATTGCCGGCAATTCGCCTATGAGATAATTGAACGGTAAACAAAATATAATGTACCACTTAATAAAGATAATTTTGAAAACGAATTAAAAACCATTAAACAAATAGCCATCAATAATGGATATAATATTAAAGTCATATATAAATTAATAAACAAATTCAAATTTAATAGAAGTAAATATAATAACAAGTATTAAGAAAACAACCAAGAACTAATAAATAATAGCGAACAAAATAGTAAATGGGTAAAATTCAATTATTATGGACACGAAACGAATAAATTAACAAAAATTTTCAAAAAGCATAATTTAAAAATAGGATTAACAACTAATAATAAATTGGATAAATTTTTCAAACCAAAAATTGAAACAGACGATAAATATGCGTTGAATGGGATATACTCGATTAAATGTAATACATGTAACAAAAAATATGTTGGCCAGACGGGCAGAAGCTTCTACACACGTTATAAAGAACACATCAATAAAAATAATACA
Source organism: Dascillus cervinus (assembly GCA_949768715.1). NCBI lineage: Eukaryota > Metazoa > Arthropoda > Insecta > Coleoptera > Dascillidae > Dascillus > Dascillus cervinus. The sequence continues at coordinate 23,062,314 of OX458322.1, forward strand.
ACATCTAACTACACAAAGCATTTGTACCAAGAAAAACACCAATATGGAATAATTGAAGGAACAATGAAGATTGAAAAAATAATGCAGAAAGGTGTTAGAATGAACATAGCAGAAAACATACATATTTACAAAAATAAAAATAAAATACAACTTATAAACGAATAATTAAGTGTTAAAGACGATATATTACTAAAGCTAATAAGGTTAAAGTATAAAATAGTGTAAAAATAAAAACAAAAATAAAATAAATAAAAATGAACAGATAAGTCGAAATTGGAAGGGGAAAAGATATAAGTCAAAATATGAAGAAACATGGGCAGTGAATCGATTACTACTGATGAAGCAATAACGCGAAAACTGTTTCGATAATTAAACAGTTATAGTATCGATGTTTTTTAAAATAATTGTTGTTTGTATTAAATGTATTTGTGTTTAATAATGTGTGACAAAATTTTTTTAAAATGTTAAATAATAATGAAATGTTTTTTAAAGTGTTAAAATATGACATCATTTAAATTCATTTATGTTAAATAATTAAATAAGTATGTGGAAAACAAAGGACACAAAAAAGTAAGTTTACTTATGTATATAATTATATGTCCACATAAGGAAAATAAAATGAAAAAGTTAAATAGGTAAACAAAACGTACAGCGAGACATTAAAATTCTGATCAATCTGCATGGCTGAAATGACAATCAATCACCGCTGATGTACAACAACGTCGGTTTTCATGTTGCATCCGAAAGCGCTAATGATAAACCTTTGTCGCATTTTAAATATTTATACAGACTGTTTGATTTACGTGTAAACGCTGATTTGGATAAATTCCACATTTCGCCAGTTTAAGCGCAAGTTTAGCTAATCTGCAGCGATCGATAAAATTAATGCACAATTTCAAGAACTTGCTCACTTTAATCTTTCTTGCAGACGGTTCGAAATTTGCATTGAATACAAATGAATTTATAAACTAAAATCTGTTTCATTTAACTTCGACGTTTCAGATTTAAATAAAAAACTAGAAGAGCGAAAATTGAAGCGAAGAAATGCAAGTTGTAATTCAATGATTCAATAAAACCCAAAACGTTGCAGGTTATTGCAATAAAAAATGAATTACAATTTATTATTACTGTGTTGCAGTAATACACTTATTTTAGTTCCGCTGTTCTTTTCGCCGATTCACTCAATACCTGGGTTTCAGAGTTTATCGCCAATTGGGCAAAAAGACAACCCGCCGCACGCAGCCTTATCCCCTTTGTGTTTGGGATCATCTGGAAACGCGGAAAGCTCCTTAAAAGCGCAGCTGAAGGTAAATGATGTTCAACGTGTAATCTCGAGTTACAGAAAATATTTCGACAAGTTAGCAGCACGAAAAGAAACATTACTAAACAGTCTCTAAACAGTATGATTTAATTTCTGCATTTAAAAAATGAAGTAAAAATAAAAGATGAAAAGTAAAAAATTGGTCAAGAGGCTCGCACAATTGGGGTTCCGTACAAAAACAACAAAAAGTAGTCGATATGTCAAATTATAATATCTACTAACGAAATTAAAATCAAAATTTAGCTTTAGAAACCTAGGAGAACAGGTAGGGACGGTCATTTTTGCACATTTTTATATCATCAAGGCCACTGAACTTAAAATTGCAAGAAAAATATTTTTGGAATCCTTACAATTAGCTCTTTCAAATGGTACCCCACACAATATATTAATTTAAAAATACATTTTTATCTAGTTATTGACGAAGGGTATATGTACGCGTCATGAAGATATATCATTATGCCAAACTTCAAGTTTCTACGTTACTTAAGTATTAGTATACAACGGGAGTGACCTTATAAGGGTTCCGTTTTTTCTACTGTTTCTAATGATCGCTTTGTTTTGTTTTCAGCCGTGTAGGTCATAAATTTTTGACTTTCTTTTTATATCCAGGTATTTATTTCTCCTAATGGTATCATTTAAACAAGCTGCAATTTTACTAGTTTTTATTAGTTGTTGAAATACTTCATTTTCAACTCGATAGCTCGATTTCCTGTTGGATAATATTCTGATTTAATTCAAGTTTTCAGAGGGCGTTTTAAAGTTTTAAGGATTAACGATTAAAATGTTGATTGTAGATAAACAGCGGTATTTTTCTTGCACATTACGAATTTTCATCTTGGTTAATAATAGCCTACATTACGTGCTGATTAAATAATATTAACCATCGTCTTGCTTGAAGAGCATTTGAAATGGATAGAGAAAATTATTGTAATTGTAAGTTTTGGAATAACGTAAAACATTAAAAATCGTAAAAGTATAAATCTCTGACTTGTCTAAAGCTATTGTTATTTTTATATGAATTTACAACATTAATCTTTTCTTCTTTTGAAATCATTTTAATAATTAAATTCCAAACTTGAACTTCAACAATAAAATTATTAATTTCTAAATTGATATAAATGTGAGGATTGCTGACATGCCACTACTGATTAACATTATTCTTTTTTTAAATTGACCATGGGAATATTTACATTGTATGTTCAATTAAAACAAACAGAGACAATATGTTTCTGGTTTAAGTTATTTTTTGTTCACTTTTACTGTTCAGACATCGTTTCACTTTCCTTGATTCGTCATATTACACGTTATAAGTATTATAAGTATATTTTCACTTTCAGTCGAGGACCTCATGCTGTCAACTGTCTTTCCTCATATTTTGGCATCTTCATCAATGCATCTCGGTAGCCGCAATGAACAACATTGTAACTAGCAAAACGTAATTTTTCAGGAGAGCGTTTTAAAGATTCTACATCGTTTCTTTTCCTTTTTCTTGAGGAGATAATTCTTTTTTGGGTTTGAAATTGATGGATAATCATTTATGTTAACTCATATAACATCACTGTATAATTTATTTTGAGAAAATTTATTGATTTAACGGATTTACCAGCGTTTACCATTGTTCATAGAAGTAATGTTTGCAGTTATACCATTGTAACTTCTCTTACATGTATTTTGCACCCAGAATTTTTATTGAATAAGATTATAAAGTGTTTTACAACTCATATATACTCTTTGAAAGTTGTTGTAATAATATTGTAAGCTCCAATACATTGCAACTTTTTAGACTGCTTATAACAATAATTATAGTAAAATACGATATAATATTGTAGTAGTATTACTGATAATGGGGAATCATTTTTATTAATATTCGAATCTTCGGAAATATCTGAAGAACAACAAAATCTTATTAGTTACACCACCTTGAGATTTTCAGAAAATCAATTTTTCCTTTCGGCTAGATTTATTGTTTATACTTTGCAGGATATTTTAAGCGTTTAACCATTTGAAAGTTCAAATTATTTTCGGAGTTCTAGCAATTTGAAGTGAGCGCAGCAAAGTACGGCCGCATCTCGGGTACTTTGTTCAAACTGGTGTTCAAGATATCTGGAAATTACTCAACCGATTTTAATAAAACTTTTACCACGTATTCTTTATATTATCTAAACTGTAGCATAGGACTTTTATGATTTTAATAGCTGCGTCAAAAAAAATTATATTTATACTCATTTTTCCGAGCGCCAAGGTGGGCCTTAGGCGGTCGTCTGAGTTAAAATAACGAGATTAGCTTGAACCAATGCAATAATTAACAAGTCTTACTTACCGTCTTGATTTTGTAGCAACTCCAAAATTTTCCTTCCACGTGAAGACATGACAATATTGGTTTACTAACAATACAATTCACTCGTATTCACAAAATACTAATAAAATCAAACTACCGTGTTTCGATGTTACCGAATTTTAAGCGGGAAACAACATTGTAAGTGTGTGTAGTCGTCGTTTAGTCCGCTAACCATTGATGCAAGAACATTGTAAGTCAATAAATCTTAAAGGAATCCGAAGAAAAACATTGTAAGAATCATTAACATTCCTATGAAAGAGCGTAAAGGAACGTATTATCCCGGCAACAACATTGTAAGCTTTGGTACAATTTTATTTAAGTAAATTTGTTAGTTCTTGGAAAGGTAAAGTATGTTTCAATTTTTAGGTCGCGCATTAAATTTCAGTAAAATTCTTTACCATGTTTTATCTGTTGGTAAGTACGTTATTGCAGATACAATGAGATAAAAATTAATTTTTTTTATAACAGAACAAAAAATAAAAAATAATTTGAGTTTACTAAATCATGTAAATCACACCCGAGATATCAAATGTGGAAAACAGTGAAAATCGACAAATTGTCAGTTACAATGTTCTTTCAGCGAATCTCCCTTTTATATTTTGTGCTAGAATTCCACCTTAATCTAATTTTTAGATAGAGTTTTAATTTCAACCGAACCGCAAACTGTTAAATTTAATTCAGTGTAATCGATCTCGGCGCACTTTGCAAGCAACTCCCAAATTCGTTAAGAATTGGTAAATCCAATAACTCACCAACTCGCTTAATAAAAAGTACAAAATAAACACAATCAACAAATTCGGGAGATTATTCTTAGCATGAAACAAAATTTCCAATCGTGCGCGACGTGATCGACATCAGCAATTATTTTTAAAAACTCGAGTCGTTTGTATTTCCGATGTTAAATCGGACGTGACGCAAAGCCTCCACCCTGTATATCGCTGGAGCTTTGCGTAATCGAATTCATTTTACCTAAACAGGCAAAGTTGCAGAGAAATGAAAGGGGGCTAAGATTACGACCGCATCCGACAATAAAGACAGTATTGGATGGCGAATGGAAGTACGATATCTTTTAAAATGTGAGGAGAGGACCGATAAAAGTTAAAAGAAACTCGAGTAAATGCCGTTTTAATATAACGAGTCCGTTTCGTTCCCTGCCGCGCCTTCTTATCGGATCACGTGACATTTTTCGATGAATTAATTTGGAGAAGTTTGCGTCGGTCGACTTTCGCCGAGAACAACGTAAACATGTCAGGGAAGAAAGAGCTTTCTTATATTTTGACAACTTTGTTACATTATTTAACGAGCGCCACTTTTCATCAGAACGTAATAAATGAAGTAAAAGCGAAAGAAACTTTACCCGACTCCGTGACACTTTAATGTAAATACTCAACCCCCCCTCCCACCCCTTGCAACTCGATCTAACTTCAGACTGTATTCCTGCAATAATCCGGGATTACCGGGATAATCTGAATATATTGCATGCTTGCAAAAAAATTAATTGCCGGTGCATTAAAGTGAGAGATAAGTTGTGAAATGTGACACTCGTGACGCTTCACATCTGCGTTAGGGATACAAACTTTACGTTTGTTGGCGTCGTTTATCTCCGTCAGGGTTCAAGTGTGAAATTTTGATATCAAACAGTCAAGATGATTAACTTGCAAGAGTTGCGCGAAGTGCCCATCATTTACTATTTTCCCAGGCGAAATGAATTAGCGGAAACGGTTATTTCGCGTTTAACCCTTGAGGCGCGCAGTCTTCCAGACCTAATCCCCACTTTGAGCGGTGCATTAGCTTACCATGCAATGAGAATAAATTGTCGGCCTGTCTCACTTTCCGGCGTGGTTTTGATGGTTATACACTAAAAAAAAAAATTCTTATAGGTAAGAAAATTCGGGTTTAAATTTCTTAATTTTGGCCCAAGAATTGGTCATTCTTGAGTTTTGAGAATGTTCATTCTTGTTGTCAAATTTAAGAGTGATTTCAAGAATGTTTATTCTATTTGTCAAATTTAAAGGAGCACAATACACAAAAAATAAGTCGTTTAATTTAAAAGTACGTTTAATTCTATGAAAAATGGTATATGTATTTTGCTTCTACTCAGGTTATTTAATGAGTTATAATAAATTTAAAATCGGCGCGTGACGTCACTGGGCCGAGCTGTGCGTAGCGCCCTATCTTATACATGGAAAAATTGCTCGCTTCACACGATCATTTACCTACCTTTAAACAATGTTTTCGAAATTTTGTTACGAGTATTTAGACTGTTTTTTTGTACTGAAGACTATAGTGCAACCAAAATTTTAATATAGTGTCTAGTTTTTTTAAAAAATATATTAATTGCGATGGCACGACGCGGTCATTCGTACCATTTTTACGCCCTTCTAAAGGTTATTTCTACCGCCCAGACAGAGCTCATAAAGCAATTATTTTGAAGACGTCTGACCATCGTGGAGTTTTGAATGTTTTGAATGTTTAGGTCGCAATATTATTCTAGTAAAAAACACGATGCTAGCAGTTAGTTCGTATCAGTCAGTATTTACTGTTAAATTGATTGGTTGCACTTATAAATTTAATTTTTAATTATGACAACTCCTTATTTATTTGAACCTGAATACACAGATGACGACGAAGTTGATGCTTTTTTTGAACCTAGTAGTGTAAAAATAAATTAGGAAAATCGAAGTGGAATTTGTAATTGCTTGAATTGAAGGAATTTTAGAGTATTACATTATTTCTCATACATATTTTTATTAGTGGGTGAAAATTTAACATTACATCACATCCTGTTTAAAAATACATTTTCAGTTTAAGAACCACATTATCATTTGGTAACAGATGTACGTATATGAAATGGAAGTTCGTCGAAGCTATTAGCCTTCTCAATGAATTTTGGCCGCCACACAAATAAATTGTTTTTCTCTCAAGAAATAATTAGCCAAAATCTACATCAATCTAAAAACAAAGAAACAAAATGCTTACATCGTACCATTGACATATTATTATAAAAACTTATCAATATAGACCAGATTTCCTTTTCGCAAATCCGCGTACTTCAGTCACGCTTCTGTTTTGTTAAATTCTTAAAAAAGCTCTACATCCGCCAAAAAGTAAAATTTGTTATAAGATAGATAAATAACACTAAATGTATAAAAGAAAATCAAAAACCTTTGTCATTACTATTAATTCTGTTATAGAAGCAACTGGTTTGCATGTCTCTTTCTTTTTATCTCTTCTTACTTTTCGTTCCGATGGAAATAAACTAAAAAACAATTTGTTTAATAGCTGTTGCATTAAAAAAAACTTGTGGAACTTTTACAAAATTCATTCGGTAAGCTAAAAGTGTGGGAAAAATTATAATTACAACAAATTTACTTACATGCGAATTTATCACACACAGAATCAGAAAATCCCGATAATTTCAGTACCATTTTTAGAAATTGACTTTGACGCTGATCATTTTGTTGATCGACATTTATTAATATTGCATTCAATTAACATCTTCATCTCGGCACATTAAACCACTTGTAATATTTCCCATTTCTTCACAACTAAACATTCACTAATTATGAAAGTTACTAAAAATTCACTTTACAATAAAAATACAGAAAATGTACACCGTAATATGTATTCTCTTACTGCAAGCCGAGTTTGGTGTAACGTCTTTCAACTAAATTTGTAAGAAATTCTAAATTAATTTTTATATCGTCAGTAAACAGTCCCTTGCAAAAGGTCATAAAGCAACTTACAACATTCCGCCCAGCTGAACACAGCGCAAAGCTTCTAAACAATTGTGTTATAGAACCCTTGGCCCTAAAGTTTATCTCGAACAAAACCTTGATACATACAAGACTTTTATCAGTTCTTAATGTAACAAGTGAGCTTTTAAAAAATTCTTAGGTAGCATTTTTTTCAATGTATTTAATCTTTTTAGTTTTTTGGTTAATTGGGCTTCCTAAATGGCCCCACCCAGAAATAATGAGAATAATATTTCTTGCGCGCCTTATATACACAACTTTCATTTAAAACCTTTTTTGGTAATTTCAAAAATGTGTTTTTTTTGGGAATTTAGATATAATTTTTCTTCTGTTCAGGAAAATGCCGTTTCCAACAATCGAATAGTGTTGTAACGTCGACATGTAATGCTGAAATTAAATACAATATTTGGAAAACATTAAAATGTTTCGAAAGAAATTTCATGAAGTTGTAAGAGCCAGTCAGCATCCACGAAGAACAGATGCAGTCTGCAAAGAAACCTGAAACTCAAATAAACGTTTATTCCCATTTTTGCAAGCGAACGCTAATGCTGAATAAATAAAGTTAAAAACGACAACGAATCAACTGCTGTACTTTCTTCTGTGATGTGAAATTTTTGCTGTTTCGCACAAAGGAACGCCATTTTCAGTAATTGCAACACTTATATTAATAATTCCCTGTGATAACGTTTCCGACGTTCTGAATGGAATGTTTTTAATCAACATTTGACTGTTTTTGTATTAGTCGCTTGAATACAGTTATTTAGTGGGTAATGTCGACATTGCCCAGTGATTTTAGGCATTGCCGATAATGACCGGCCATTGTCGCAAATTCCAACATCCAAGTTGCCCCAAAGCTAAACATTACTTTCAAACAACTTAAAAAAGTAAAGCAAAAACGAAGAAAATAATTTTTGCTCGTCTTATGAAAGGATCCAATTATCCGCTGCACTCTCAACGGGCCCTAAAAAGAGCAAAAAAATCAATTTGATGGGAGATGTCTCGTATTAACTAAAAGAGACGACAGGACGCCGTCATAAACCGAAAACTGCCATTATACAAACATAAAAGCGAATGACTGGCATTAAATTTCTATTCAGAGCTGCAACAACCCTTTGAACTACTTAAAATTTAAGCACTCCATCTTACAATACCCTCTTTAATTACAGATCGTAAAACTTTAGAACGTATTTTTTTTTCGCAACAAAACAAGAGTGGGAACGGTCAGCGACGTAATTCAATTTCGCAGCCCCTTCCTTCGCTATTATTTCGGCCAAGTTTGCGGATTCACGTCGGGGACTTGCCGAACTTTACACAAACCCTCCGGAGTGAGTCTGATTTAAGATTTGGGAAGAACAAAGGCCTCGTTGTGTATAAAGTGAAATAATTAACAACGGCGTCCCGTGCTCGCATTAATTGGAAACGGAAGGGGCGGATTTTTGACTTTTTAATTGGGCCTTTAAAATCGGGAAGAAAAAATCGTAAATACGTTCGCAATATTTCATTGCGCAATTAAAACTTCTGGATTGGTAAAGTTATAATTACAAGGCCGGCGAGATAAATTTGGGGGATTTTATCAAGTTTTGTATGAATCTTCATTAGGTGAGGGCCTGCTTTTTTGCGCTCCGGAAATTATATTAGTGCGTTATTTATTTACGGCCGCTGTTCCTTTTACTTCCACTTTTAGTTCTTTTCTGCTTTTATTTGTTTGCGTTTGGAATTTGGTTCAAATCGTTCACTTTACTGGGACGCACCCAGATTGGTCGTAAAAATTATTTTATCTTGTAAATGGCCAATTTGATCAATTTTATTGCCTACAAAACATTTTTGTAGAAATTTTCTTGTTCCAATACTGCTGTTTATCATTTATTAGAAATTAATATCAATAATTTATCAGCAACATCTGCTGCATTGTCAATGCACATTCACATTCACACATTCACCATCTTTGTGAAATTTTTGTGCATCAACCAATTTTCCAACCATCAACCCATCAACTGCGTTCCAACACTTCAAGATTCACTGACTTGAAGCTCATCAAACAAAACGAAGATGAGTAATCATACATTTTTATTTGGAGATAACAAAACATCATTTTCACTTCACAACCGAAATGATAAAATAACTGCATCCACTTTACACACTAATGATTTACTTCAAACCGTTCAGAATTTATGTAAACACGATCCATTGACCCCACTTGTCGAAGTAAACATTTTAGTTCAATAATCACATAAAATTGAATTTGACAACGCCTACAGGTAAACGGCATCGATTTTAACAGTTGTAAAGACAATATTTCACACTAGTAAGTTTTGGTTTACCATAACACTACTAGTGAATTTTAGTTTAATGCTACGTTATAGTAACAAAAACTGCGTGAATATTTTACCTTTTGTAATTTCAAATCACTTTTTATGATGTACTGCACTAAGTTACATTTTCTGTATTACCCAGGTAAAGTATTTGTCTAGAGTGGTGATTTTTCAAATTTGCAAAATCGCAATTTTTGTAAGGCCTATAGTTGCTTGAAGAGGGTGCGGTTTATAGAAAATTCCACTAACTTAGAGGTATGCTAAAATGGGTGAACGTCTTATAATTGAGAACAGTGGTAATTTCACCACTATGCTTCATAGTTTTATTTCTTCAGTTGAACAAAAAAGTTCGAAAAAAATATCTAATTCCAGCAGGATATTTGCATACTACCGAGACGCTGTGAACCGTTTAATTTTTACGCATTCCGATAACACAACATCGCAAAGGCGGTGTCGGCTGTTATAATATTCTCTTTGAATGGGGAATTAGACTTTTGTATTCACTCGGAAGTGCAAACAAATATTGTTAATTTGCTAAATTTGTGAGTATAAGTGCAAGACATTGGTAGCTCAAGCAATATGGCGAAGGGAAATAGAAGTAAACTAAAAAAGTCAACTTTAAATTTTCGACAGTGACACTGACGGAAGTTTCGGTCACCATACTATTAATATTTCTGGACGCATTAATTCAGACACCGGTTTTCACTATAATGCAGCCTTTAAGGCTGGGGAACCCAACCTCAAAAAATGCAGAGTTTTAAGAAACTCACTATCGCTTAGAAAGTACTTATCAATATATAATTTGCGAAGCAACAGTTGTAAACATAATGTTACCGCATCTAATGATATATTTGCTTTGGCGAAGAAGTGCATAGTTTTCAAAAATTAACCTCGGAAAGTGCAATTCTCGCAAAAATGTAGTAGTGAGGGTTTTTTACTTAAATCTTTAGAGTTACGAAATATGCACTTTATAGCATTTATAGAGAATATATTGCCTTGTAAGAAAATATTTTTTTATTGCGAGAAAGTTGATAACTTAAGAAGAAAAAAATTGGCAACAATATTTTTTTTAAATGTAGTGTGCCAGTGAACACACTATAGCTTAAGAAGTAAGTTGTATTGTAGAAATTCCTTCGGGGTACTTATACCAAACATATAGTAGTTTAATATGACATGTTTTTTTTATAATAACATGGTGAATATCTTTAAAAAAAAATCTAAAAGTTGTGGTACGAAGTACAGTATTATTTGATCACGTTTTTTGTTGCTTTCCGAACACAACATCGTCACAAATTACATAAAAATGTTCCTTTAGCACCTAAGAGATAGTTTCCGTAAACCAAATTGGATAAATGTCTAAATTTTACATTTTCGGGGAAAAGTTGTTTTCCCATAAGATTTTAGTCAAATAGTTCTCTCAAATCTGTACCTTTTTGATTGATGGCATGTATTAAAATGCACACTTGCTATAGTGCAAATTGTTAGGATATAACCATATTCGCACACGTAAGGATATAAAACTCTAAAAATTTATAAAAATACACACTTGATAATGCAAAATATCCATGTTCGCACGCATAAAGAAATGAAACATTTTCGAGCCTACTAAATTGTACAATATATATCAGTTTCGAATAGCATCGTAGGAAAAATTGTTTGAAGCATCTATTCACAAAAAATTACAACAAAAAGAAACAGTAAATAATGCAGCAATCGCATTGACTGATTTTACCACCGTTATCGCCGCAGACAGTAATATAATAGTATATTATTACATGAGCAAGTAAAGAAGGTTTTTATCCATGAAAGTGAAGTTTGCTGCACGTGCCGAAGGCGAGTATATGTAATCATTTGAGTGGATAAAAACCTTTACTTGCGAGTATTATACTATACTTTATCTACGATCATCCATACAAAATAATAAAACAAATTCTAGTTCAATATTTTTAATTTTTGAACATGACACTACGACCGTTAGTTTACATTGTCCAAAAAGAAAAGCATGAATACTTTTCTGCAAGCATCACAAATTAACTTAATACAATATTTTCAGAAAAGGAAATAGGGTAAACCCGATAGTTATTGGACACTTAAGAAAATAACTATCTTTGATATTATTTTATTTGACATAATAGGTCATTCCAGAGAATTAAATTAACAAGATGTAATCCTTAAAGTATTACCCAAAGAATTGTATGATTAATTTTTATAGGATTTATTTATGTTCAAAATTATAATGTTTTTAAACAATTATTACACAAAAGGACAGTTATTGGACACACCTGTAAACCTGTAAAATATTCACCGAGTATTAAAATATTGAATAGGTATAGCATAGATGTCGCATTGAAGGGTAGCAAAAAAGTTTAACCTTTACAGAAATTTTATTTCTGTAATAAAAAAGTAGCTTGTCCAATAACTAGCGATGTCCAATAATTGTACGGTTTCCCCTGCGTAGTATTTTTCTCTGCTCGCCATTTTAAAAAAAGTTTCATAAACACATTCATATTTGTGCCCTGATTTTTGTGGTAGAAGATTTTCTATTGCGTACAGGACATTTCATTTTCTTCTTCCAACATTTAAAAATTTTCTGTTACGAAAAATTGCTTTACAAATCACAAATTTCACTATTAATACCCTTTGGTACGATTTGTTGTCAATTACTTTAAGTTTGTTTGGTTATGTTGTTGCAATTAATGCAAACTGTTACCAACGTGGCAATGTTGTAAAATAAAAATCCCAATATTTTTAATTTTCATTGGTCGAAGTACCGATGGATAAAATTTCTGTCAATTTTACCCATGGAGAGGTTTCACATCAATAATGGCTATATTATATCATGATCGTAGATAAATAATATTTATCAAGTTACGAGCGTATGAAAAACGCGCAACTCTTTTTTTTGTTCTTTCTCTGTTCAATACTTAAGTTTCCAACCTTATTAGTTAGGATACCTCTTTGGTTGCCTAAACATTTTTGATTTTAAGGGGCAAAATTGGTGCCCCCTGAGCGGAAGAATTGTGCATTACTTAGCAGTTCCTGGGTCTTAACATACAATTTTTCTATTGCTCATGTAAAGTACATTAGGTCTCCGTTTCAATCAGTACAAAACTTGACACATAATATAATCGCTTGACTTGAAATCGGAAAGTCGGAACGAAAGGATTCAAATTGAATTTGGCCAGTTTCGACCGAAATTTTGAGTCTGGAGTAACCGTACCAATGCAAATTTTAATAATTAACGTGCGCACGATACGAGCAGGCCTGCTGAATATTTATAAGTGAGGATAGATTTCGTACCACGCGGGAGGACCAATGTACGAAATTATAATAGTCATGAGTGTCTCACCAGAATCTGGCGTTAATTACTGCATAATGAATAATAACGCCGGTTCGAGAAATGTCCAATTTTTTGTCAAACAGCTCAGCAACTTTGTCGATAGTGACCTGCTTCACACGACATGTAATAAAATTGAGGACGCCTCGCAGGGACGGCAATTAATTAACAAATAAAATGTTGTTTACACACAACCGATGCAATTTAAATTTAAATTAATGGCAATCACTTTGTTAATTTATTGCGAAAACTATTAATGTACCTTTCACTTTTATACCAACTTGGAAGAACGGACAATACCCTAGCGAGGTGCGCAACTAACATTCTTAAAAATTCCAAACGGTTGCCAACCGTAAAAACAAAATAATCTAAGAAGATTAAGAAGATTAAGAAAGTAAGTCGAATTAAGTCAATCAAATTGAGTTCGATTCTGAGGACTGTAAAAAGCTGATGGGATTTTTGATATTTTTCTTTATTTGGACCGGTTGAAAAGGAAACGGTCGTAAAGTTTTAGTGCTTGCCGAAACTGTCGTTGAATAAACTGTAACGTGAATTATTGTTTTGATTCGCTCAATGCCAAGAATAGCAATGTCATACGTGCCGGCTCAACGAATATGTCATGTTTCAAATTTGAGTTTAATAAACGGACCGTTTAGTTTGGGGCGAGTTCGCTATTATGAGGAGAGTTTTGCGCGTTTGGGACGGTGAGATTTCTGTCACGGCCGCCTTTCGTGATTACAACTAAGAAATTAATTCGGCGAAGGAAACACAAACCGATTTTAATAAAACTTTAGATTGAATTTCGAATAATTCATTAAATTGCTTGAAGCTGTTTTCGTTGTTGAAAGAAAAGTTTTCATCTTGTTTAAGACATGATAAAAGCAGGAATTGTATGTTTTAGATGCAGAGACTTTTACATTACAATATACATGGTGCGCTGAATTTCGCTTCCACCCCACTTTTTGGCTTTAAATAAATAAAGCGAGAAAAACTCGTAATGACCCTAAAAATTATTTAAAATAAATAAAATTTTGAAATAGTTTCGATTTTCGGGGTGGAGGCAAAACTCGACACACCCTGTACAAATGTATTATTAATTAAATTCTTGAACGGACAATACCCTAACTACCTTCGTAACTAACTAAATAAGGCAATTTCAAAACATAATTTGCTTCAAAAAATAAGTAGATTCCGATATCAGGTGGATAAAAAATTCAAAATACGAAAAATCAAAAAAAGAATACCACATGTCGCAAATGATATACAGGTTGTATTATATGAAGTGTCCACCATTGGTAACTTTGTTATTATTGGAGTTACAAAGTCGGTTAAATTATCAAAGAATTAGCGTTTTTCCGCTGATTGCCATACTGAAAGCAGAAAAACAATCGAACACCAACTGTTCGCGATATTCACGAAAATAACATTTTTTAAAATAGAATGCTCTATCTTTTTTTGCATATTTCGAAGGGATACTTAATTCTGAGTAAAAAAGTCTTAATGCAGTAGTACTATTAAACTAACTACTGTGAAGTTACAATCAATTGAACTTTTTATTTCAATTAACTACAAAAATCAAGTAGGCAACGAAACAGTTGAATATGGTATTTATTGAAACATTTCTTCCACGCCAAACTGAGAATGGAAGTTTAGAAAAACAAATTTTATGACCAAGAGATTATAATAGATGGTCGAAAATGCCACCCTCTTGGTCTACACATTTTTGAGCTCCTTTTTGATCACTGTGCGCTGCTTTCAAAATTTTTCTACCATCCAATATATTAATTATTGTTAAAATTTTATTCTCCAATTCATTAACTGTTGCATATCTCTTCTTAAAAACTAAATTTTTCACACACCACCACAGACAAAAATCCATAGGGGTTAAATCTGGTTAAACAGATTATCCATTTATCAATAAATAATCTGTTTAACAAATTGCTTGTTCCTTAATAATTATGGGACGGTGCTCCATCCTGTTGGAAATTGATGTGTTGCCTTGAAATTAAATTAATTTCATTTCAAAATTGAACACATAAAAAATGATGGAAAGTAAATATACCACATATATCACGTTTATTCAATTGTTTTTGACGTTTTAATAATTACCATTTTCAATTGTTTCAGTGCCTACGTGATTTTTGTAGTTAATTGAAATAAAAACTTCAATTGCTTGTAACTTCTTGGTAGTTAATTTAATAGTACTAGTGCATTAAGACTTTTTTACTCAAAATTAAACATTGCTTCGAAATATGTAAAAAAGTATAGGGCATTCAATTTAAACAAATGTTATTTTCGCGAATATCTCGAACAGTTAACGTTCGATTATTTTTTTCTTTCATTGTAGTAATCAGCGATTAAGACACCAATTCTTTGCTAATTTAACCAAATTTGTAGCTCCAATAATAATAAAGTTTCCAATGGTGGACACTTAATGTAATACAACCTGTATAATTCTTAAATAAAATAAAAAGATCGGTAGTCGCAATTAACAACATTGTAACTGACAATTTGTCGATTTTCAGGTTTTTCCACATTTGATATCTTGGGTGTGATTTAAATGATTTAGTAACTCAAATTATTTTTTATTTTTTGTTTTATTATAAAAAACATCAATTTTTCTCTCATTGTGTCTGCAATAACGTACTTACCAAGAGATAAAACATGGTAAAGAATTGTACTGAAATTTAATGCGTGACCTAAAAATTGTAACATACTTTACCTTTCCAAGAACTAACAAATTTACTTAAATAAAATTGTACCAAAGTTTACAATGTTGTTGCCGGGATAATACATTCTTTTACGCTCTTTCACAGGAATGTAAATTATTCTTACAATGTTATTCTTCTGATTCCTTTAAGATTTATTGACTTACAATGTTCTTGCATCAATGGTTATCGGACTAAACGACGACTACACACACTTACAATGTTGTTTCCCGCTTAAAATTCGGTAACATCGAAACACGGTAGTTTGATTTTATTAGTATTTTGTGAATACGAGTTAATTATATTGTTAGTAAAACAATATTGTCATGTCTTCACGTGGAAGGAAAATTTTGAGGTTGCTACAAAACCAACACGGTAAGTAAGACTTGTTAATTATTGCATTGGTTCAACCTAACCTCGTTATTTTAACTCAGACAACCACCTAAGGCACCACCTTGGCGCTCGGAAAAATGAGTATAAATATAATTTTTTTTGACGCAGCTATTAAAATCATAAAAGTCCTATGCTACATTTTAGATAATATAAAGAAAACGTGGTAGAAGTTTTATCAAAATCGGTTGAGTAAATTTCCAGATATCTTGAACACTAGTTTGAACAAAGTACCCGAGATGCGGCCGTACTTTGCTGCGCTCACTTCAAATTGCTAGAACTCCGAAAATAATTTGAACTTTCAAGTTAAACGCTTAAAATATCCTACAAAGTATAAACAATAAATCTAGCCGAAAAGGGAAATTTGATTTCCTGAAAATCTCAAGGTGGTGTAACTAATAAGATTTTGTTGTTCTTCAGATATTTCCGAAGATTCGAATATTAATAAAAATGATTCCCCATTATCAGTAATACTACTACAATATTATATCGTATTTTACTATAATTATTGTTATAAGCAGTCTAAAAAGTTGCAATGTATTGGAGCTTACAATATTATTACAACAACTTTCAAAGAGTATATATGAGTTGTAAAACACTTTATAATCTTATTCAATAAAAATTCTGGGTGCAAAATACATGTAAGAGAAGTTACAATGGTATAACTGCAAACATTACTTCTATGAACAATGGTAAACGCTGGTAAATCCGTTAAATCAATAAATTTTCTCAAAATAAATTATACAGTGATGTTATATGAGTTAAAGTAAATGAGTATCCATCAATTTCAAACCCAAAAAATAATTATCTCCTCAAGAAAAAGGAAAAGAAAAGATGTAGAATCTTTAAAACGCTCTCCTGAAAAATTATGTTTTGCTAGTTACAATGTTGTTCATTGCGGCTACCGAGCTCTTTTCGTACTACCACGTTTTGGTTGGCGTATTGGCCTTAATTAATAAATAATAAACTGATTGTGGTTTGTCATTTTACACACAACGACAAACAACACCCCGAACTACGACTATTTCCGTTGCAAACGAGTTAACTTCGGATCTGAAATGAGGGGCGGCGCGATTTTTAGCGGTCCCCAGGCGGGTTTCATAATTCCGCGCCGATTTAATAACGTAATCGCGCGCGATATTTTCAGCGTGGAGCGCGCTTAAGTGCGCTAGGTGTTATATGTCATGTCCTCAATTACGTCTCAATTAATGGATTAACGTTAGCAAATCCAAGTAATGTGGAGCGTGAATAATTCATAAACCGAGCAAACTGCGGCTAAATGCGATTTCATTTGTGATGATGAGTTAAATTGACTAAGCTCGCTTATTACCGGCGACGGCAAAAAGGAAGGTTTTTGAAGAAGGTGCGCGCTTTTTGTCGGATAAAAATTAATGGAATTTGTAAGGATTTAGCTTTCATGTTGGCGGTTGACGTTTTTTCGGCGGCCGAATAATTTGTTTTGGGATTTCAAAAATTTCTTTTAATATTCCACGTCCAGACTGTGATTAATCTTGGCCATAATTGCCTACACACGAAGTCGAGAAAAATTGCTTTTTCTTCTTCCTGATATTTCAGACCGAAAAAGTCTCGTTAAATAAATTGTGAATAAAGAGCGATTTTTAATGATTGGTCGGTGCCTAGGCAACCAAACAACTGTTGTTCGTTTTTCGTTGCTTCCTGGCCTACTTAGTTTTTTTAGTTAACTGCAACAAGAACTTAAGTCGCTTATTGGTGTATTGATTGGCTTTAATTCAGATTTAAATATTCACGCCACGTAACCTAGAAAAATTAATTAATTTCATAATTTCTGGATTTAAAAAAATAATTCAGAAGTTCCTTTTTATCAATCTTGTGGCCACTCAATTGCCCATTTGTGACACTAACTTTAACTTCGGTGCCTAGGCGCACAAATAACTATTGTTCGTCTTTCGTTGCTTCATGGCCTACTTAGTTCTTTTAGTTAATTACAATAAGAACTCAATTTGCTTATAACTGTTTGATGTTTAATTTAATGTTATTAGTATATTAAGAATTTTTCATTCTTACTTACATATTCACGTCACATAACCTAGAACAATTTACGAATTTCATAATTTCTGGATGTAAGAAAAAATTAAGAAATTCCTTTTTATCAATCAATCTTGTGGCTACTAAATTGCCCATTTGTGACAGTAACTTTAACTTCGGTGGCTAGGCACACAAATAACTGTTGTTCATCTTTCGTTGTTTCATAGCCTACTTGATTTTTTTAGTTAACTGGAACTTAATTTGCTTGTAACTTTTTGATATTTAATTTCATGTTATTGGTGTATTAAGAGTTTTTAATTCAGATTTAAATATTCACTTAGAACAATTTATTAAACTTCAGCAGTTCCTTTTTATCAATCTTATGGTCACTAAATTTTCCATTTGTGACAATGAGTTTAACTTCGGTGCCTAGGCACACAAATAACTGTTGTTCATCTGTTGTTTCATTACATACTTGATTTTTTTTAGTTTACTTCAACAAGAACTTAAACTGCTTGTAACTATTAGAAATTTAATTCAATAATATGGGTGTATTAACTTAGAATTAAATATTCCATCGAAATGTATAAAAATCTCTGACATTCCGTTTAAAAAATTTTTTCTTGAATGACTGAGAATGTTGCAGTTCGATTGTCGATTAACCGGCTTTGCAGTTACAATACTACGGTAAACATTCTGTTTATCTCACAACAAAACATATTAAAAAATGAAACGACAAATATTTGTAATTGAAATCTCATCAATGCCGAATGCAAACAACACCTTTTTTCATCTGTGCCTTGTTTAGGACTTGCTTTGTATTATGTGAATAGAAATGCAATTAGTGCGTTATTTAAAAGTCTCTCGGTGTAAATTACGAAAAAGTGCTTTTTCAGTTAACTGCAATAAAAACTTAAATCGCTTGTAACTTCGTCATCTTTAAGATTTTTGTTTTAACTTAAATCAAGTGCCTCAACTTCCGTCACAATAAGTGAGCGAAGAGATTAATAATCAAGTCAACATGAAATTCTGCTAAATTAAACAAGAAGTAATTTCAAACTTCCGAACTGAATTTTTGATTTAGCGTCACGAAGTGCCATCAATTAAACAATTGTAATCTCAACGTCTCGCTCAATTAAAAACGCAGAAACGAGCGACGCGAGGAAATTTCTGAATTTGAGCGCGCGGCAACGTAGAAGCGTTAACTATCTGTAACATGAGCTTAAACGGTAGTTCTGAGTGTTCGTTTGAGCTCGGGACTTAATTAGCCAACTTTTAATAGCCGACATCGGCGCGATTTATTTAATTTTTTGTGCGGCTCCACGAAAGGGTTAAATTTTGAGATAGCCTTTCGTATCTATCACGGTGTCCGTCTCTTCGGAGCAACGGGTGCTGCGGGTTAAAGCAATTTGATAACATTGTGACACGGGACAAAATACTATCATTTGTCAGATTATGCGCAAGATAAACGTATAAAGGACATTTTTTCCCTTTAATGTAACTGGATGAAGGGCTGCTGCTCTTATAATTTGCACGCCACTCTTAAACAGTCGGCAACCACTTTCGTTTAACATATTAACACAAAGAACAGTCAAAGATTATAGTCAATACTCCAACAAAAACGTGGAAGTCTATTTCACCACCGTTACAGTTTTGTAAAATAAAACACAGCTAAAAGACTTTTAGCTCTGGTTTCAGAATTCAAAATGAAAATCTTTTAATTCGTTTCTTAAAAAGTCAGCAACTGTTAGGTTTCCAGGCTGGTTCCATAACGTTCAGTTAGTTTTTGACCTAATTCATGCATGATTTACCAAGTTTCAGCTTTTGGTGGCTTAAATTTTTTATAGTTAAGTGTAAAAAATTTGGAAAAAAATCGGTCAGCTTATTTTAAATATAAAAAATGAAATCTTGCAAAAAGCATAGTTTTTAATTTTTTTTTTCAAGAATGGCACGACAGATTTTTTTTTCATTTAAGGCTGCGTTATAGTAAAAACCGCCGACTGAAATCCGTTCAGAAATATTAATAGTATGGTGGCCGAAACTTATGTCAGTGTCACTGTCGAAAAGTTAAAGTTTATTTTGAAATTTTATTTATACTTAAAAAACAACTTTTCTAATGTAGCTATTTGTTTTGTACTAAAATAATTATATTGCTATCATAATCGTATAATTATCTAATTCTGATTTTTTTGTCACAAACGCAGTGTAATGCTTCATCAGAGAGTAGTTTCACATCAACAGCTTCTACGGTGACATACAAAGACAGTGAAGCAGATGAAGTTTTAAATGATGTATTTTTGAAACCATCACCTCCGAAAAAAAATTGTTTTATAATTTTTTATGTAATGTTATTATAGTATAAAGTTCAAATTTTTAAAACTTAAGTGTTTCGTTTTAGTTTGTGGTTTATAAATGTTATTTTAGTTTAATGTTCGTGTTATTTTTAAAATATGTGTTTTTATATTTAAGGAAATTTATACGATATAAATTATATTATGCAACTATAATTTGTTACTAATTTTTACAAAATAAAGATATTTAAAAATTACATCCCAAATATATTTTTAACAACCTGTAGTATTTGGTTCAGCAATGTTAGATAACAAAAATTAAAATATGTTTTGTTACAGCCAGCTATAATCTCTTGTTAAGGCTGGGGAACCCAACCTCAAAAAATGCAGAGTTTTAAGAAACTCAGTATCGCTTAGAAAGTACTTATCAATATATAATTTGCGAAGCAACAGTTGTAAACATAATGTTACCGCATCTAATGATATATTTGCTTTGGTGAAAAAGTGCCTACTTTTCAAAAATTAACCTCTGAAAGTGCAATTCTCGCAAAAATGTAGTAGTGAGGGTTTTTTACTGAAATCTTTAGTGTTACGCAATATTTTGCAATGCACTTTACAGCACTTATAGAGAATATATTGCCTTGTAAGAAAATATTTTTTTTATTGCGAGAAAGTTGATAACTTAAGAAGAAAAAAATTGGCAACAATATTTTTTTGAAAATTTAGTGTGCCAGTAAACTCAGTTCAGCTCAAGAAGTAAGTTATATTGTAGAAAATCCTTCGGGATACTTATACTTAGTATAATATGACATGTTTTTTTTTATGATAACATGGTGAATATCTTTGAAAAAAAATCTAAAAGTTGTGGTACGAAATAATGTATTATTTGATCGCGTTTTTTATTGCTTTCCGACCATAACATCGTCAACAAATTACATAAAAATGTTCCTTTAGCACCTAAGAAATAGTTTCCGTAAACTAAATTGGATAAATGTCTAAATTTTACATTTTCGGAGAAAAGTTGTTTTCCCATAAGATTTTAGTCAAATAGTTCGTCCTTTTACTCACAGATGTCCTGTCAAATCTGTACCTTTTTGATTGACGGCATGGATGGAATAATTTGTATTAAAATGCACACTTGATATAGTGCAAATTGTTAGGATATAACCATATTCACACACGTAAGGATATAAAACTCTAAAAATTTATAAAAATACACACTTGATAATGCAAAATATCCATGTTCGCACGCGTAAGGATATGAAGCATTTTCGAGCCTACTAAATTGTACAATATATATTAGTTTCGAATAGCATCGTAGGAAAAAGTGTTTGAAGCATCTATTCACAAAAAAGTTACAAAAAAAAAGCAGTAAATAACGCAGCAATCGCATTGACTGATTTTACCGCCGTTATCGCCGCAGACAATAATATAAATAATATTTATCAAATTATGAGCGTATAAAAATGTGGATAAAGATTACTCTTTGCATAATTGAAAATGTGTTTGCAGCCTGTTACGGGATTAATTATAACAGGTACATTTATGAAAACACAAAATTGGCAAAGAATTAGCAAAAAATTATAGACTAATTTTTTTCCGACTGAGTTTACCGTCGCTATCGCCGCAGACCATAATATAAATAATATTTATCAAGTTACGAACGTATGAAAAACGCGCAACTCTTTTTTTTTGTTCTTTCTCTGTTCAATACTTAAGTTTCAAACCTTATTAGTTAGGATACCTCTTTGGTTGCCTAAACATTTTTTATTTTAAGGGGCAAAATTGGTGCCCCCTGAGCGGAAGAATTGTGCATTACTTAGCAGTTCCCGGACCTTAAGTCGATCTTGCAAGATATTTAAAATAATAATCTATGCTATAAGGTTTAGCAGTCCTGCATAATAATGCTGAAAATATAATATATTGCGCTCAGTAAAAATTTCATTATTTAGTTAACATTCTTGGGGTGCTAAATTAAATATATGATTATTACAATACCAATATATTTAAAACAACAATATATTTCCTAATATATAAATATTGCACCTTCAACAATCCAAATTGCTGTCCATATATGAAATATAAATTATATTTAAGTTAATCATAATTATATTATTTTTGACTGTCTATTTCTATCAGTGTACCTACGTAATTAACTCTTTTTGGAAAACCGTTTCGAACAGAATCATTGCCTTCATCTTATCTGTCTGCCTTATCTACCAAGAATGTCTGTACAATTTATTTTCACTTATCCGTGAAAGGGCTTGCAACCCCCAACCCATTATCTGTCTCTGGTCGTATCGATCTTGCAGCTGCAACGTTTCATTCTCGGCGACCCTTAATTGGCCCACACTTAGATAGAGCCGAAATTGGTGTCGCCGGACCCGCTAAATCCGGAGCGATTCGTAAATTGCAAGTGAGCAACAATAAAAAAAGGAGTCCGACTGGCCCTGTTGATGAAACTTCGGTGGATCGGTTATTTGAACGCGCGTTTGCAATATAAGTTGAGCTTCTCGTAACACTTCATTACAGCAGCGCAAAAGCTCGGTCTGCTAATGCTGTAGGTAGTACGATTTAATGTAAAGGATATGTTATGTATCTTGCAAACTGCGAAGGAGGTTCAAATAGACGTTTTAAACTTGTGTTGAGATATAGTATTATCCTTGAATTAGGTACATAAGGCTCGAGCGGCAAGATTAAGGGATTAAAGCTCTTTGCGCGCTCTGCATGTATTTCAGTAGGCATTGTTTGCTAACTTGTTCACAATTACTAAATACCCCGTACCGAGTTACACAATTGCATGAGTTATTACCGCGTGTGTGGGGATTATCCCCGCAGCCTTCAATTATATCGAGGAATTTAAGTGGAGCTCC
This sequence comes from Dascillus cervinus, assembly GCA_949768715.1. Lineage (NCBI taxonomy): Eukaryota > Metazoa > Arthropoda > Insecta > Coleoptera > Dascillidae > Dascillus > Dascillus cervinus. The sequence continues at coordinate 23,085,646 of OX458322.1, forward strand.
CTCGGGACGAAAAATCAAAATTCGCACGCTATCCTGAAAGGGAAAGATGATATTATTCAAATTCTTTTGGATCACAATTTGGTTTTCTTCTAAAAGATACATCAGCTGGAATGGAGAAACGTGACTGTATAAGAAATGCGAAACCTTTTATAAATAAATATAAGGCATCGAGCTATAACTGGCGGAACGACACGCTGGATTGATGGCGGAAAATTGCAACTTTAGTAATTATTGTCTACTAAAACTTGGATACAAAATTGGCCGGTTGTGTAATCTTCATCGACACACTCGGCCAGATAATCAGCGTTTAACTTACTACCAAGTTATTTTTGTTCTAAATTTCAGTCAAAAATTATAGTCAATACGCCAACCAAAACGTGGAAACACGATAAGATTTTCCCCTCTTTAGAAGTGCGTCACCTGGCAATGATCCACAAGTTGGTGCAAGCTCATTACATTATAAAGAACACAATCAATGATGTAAGTTGTACCGTTAAATTAATTCAACCCTTTCCGACCCTTGATCTTGAATATTATAACGGAGGGATCGTTGTATTACCGTGTGGTTGCTATATCTCAATTAAAAATTACAGACTAACAATTTTACAATATAACTGTTCCTTCGTTATAATCGTTATAAGCAACTTTTACAAGATAAACCATTTTCAAATATTTCAATATGTATCGTTGTAATATTAAATGTGTATTTACTTCCAATTTTCACCAATCCTGTTGTAGCAACCAGCTGATACAGAAACGGCACTATAACGGTCCCTTCGTTATAGCCGACATTGAGAAGACAACTAATCTTTGAATATTTTAGTACTGTAGTATGTATTCATGGCGAAGCTTTATCAATTTTGACCAAGCAACCAGCAGATATAACGACGGTAATATAACGGTCCCTTCCTTATAACCGACATTAACGAGATAAAGAAACTATAAAAGTAAAATATGTGAAATATTTGAATATTGTTGCAAAATAAATTTGTATCTATTGCACAACATTACCTGCAAATATAACGGTCCCTTCGTTATAAGATAAATAATATTTGAATAGTTCATTACTGTAGTATGTTTTTTTTGCAAAACTTTATCAATTTTGATCAAGCAACCACCAACTATAACAACGGTAATATAGCGGTTCCATCGTTATAACACACATTAACTTAAGAAATTTAAAATGCAAAATATGTAAAATATTTGAATATTGCAAAACATTACTTGCAGGTATAACGGTCCCTTCGTTAGAACCAACATTTAGAAGATAAATAATATTTGAATATTTCAATACTATAAAATGTATTTATTGCGAAACTTCATCAATTTTCGTTAAGCACTCAATATAGCGGTCCCTTCGTTATAACCAACATTAAAAACATTAACAAGATACAGAAACTTAAAATATATAATATCCAAACTAAAATTAAAAGGTAAAGAATTCTAATTTCACCGAGTTCCTCGATTTACCAGCATAATTTGGGCTTATGCATTCACCTGACGCATCAGAATGAAAATGTTGTAATTGGTTTTGTAAAAAATCAGCAAACTGTTATGTTGTACTTGGTGTTCATACGTTATTCTCAGACTGGTTCCATAACGTTCAGTTAGTTTTTGACCTAATTCATGCATGATTTACCAAGTTTCAGCTGTTGGTTGTTTTAATTTTTTATCAAAAAAAATAAAATACTTGAGAACGTTATTCTTATTTTATCAACAATTTTGTTTGATACAATTTAGCTCCAATACCAACAAAGTTAACATTTAATATAAATCAACCTGTCAAACGGCAGTCAATCGTTAAAAATCGACCCTTACAAGTACATTTTCGGGCAGATTTTGCATAATTAAAATCAGAATGGTTTATATTGAATCTGTTAGTGAAACTAAATGCATTCAAAGTGTAACAATTACTGAAATGGATCCAATCGTGAAACCATATTGGAAAACGGTTACCAATTAAAGCTTTTCAATGAAGAAACGAACGAACAAGAATTTAAAACTTCAAGAATTGTTACATTTAATTAAATCCTAGCACGTATTTAGCACCGCGACCTTAATTTAATTCAAAATTTGAAGCCACTGCACCAATTTCGTAAAAATCATGAATTGCAGTTACAAAAAAACGAGTCGGGATCAGAAGGAACAACGAAAGATTTAAAAAATTATATTGCCCCAACTCTACAACTCGCGCGCGGGCCAAGTTGTGCATTTAATGACCAACACTGGCAGCAACACACATCTGGACACCTAACGGCATTAAAAAAAACAGGATTAAGGCTGGGGAACTCAACCTCAAAAAATGCAGAGTTTTAAGAAACTCAGTATCGCTTAGAAAGTACTTATCAATATATAATTTGCGAAGCAACAGTTGTAAACATAATGTTACCGCATCTAATGATATATTTGCTTTGGTGAAGAAGTGCCTAGTTTTCAAAAATTAACCTCCGAAAGTGCAATTCTCGCAAAAATGTAGTAGTGAGGGTTTTTTACTGAAATCTTTAGAGTTACGGAATATTTTGCAATGCACTTTACAGCACTTATAGAGAATATATTGCCTTAGAGGAAAATATTTTTTTTATTGCGAGAAAGTTGATAACTTAAGAAGAAAAAAATTGGCAACAATATTTTTTTGAAAATTTAGTGTGCCAGTAAATTCAGTTCAGCTCAAGAAGTAAGTTATATTGTAGAAATTCCTTCGGGGTACTTATACTAAACATATAGTAGTATAATATGACATGTTTTTTTATGATAACGTGGTGAATATCTTTGAAAAACAATCTAAAAGTTGTGGTACGAAATACAGTATTATTTGATCGCGTTGTTTATTGCTTTTCGAACACAACATCGTCAACAAATTACATAAAAATGTTCTTTTAGCACCTAAGAAATAGTTTCCGTAAACCAAATTGGATATATGTCTACATTTTACATTTTCGGGGAAAAGTTGTTTTCCCATAAGATTTTAGTCAAATAGTTCGTCCTTTTACTCACAGATGTCCTGTCAAATCTGTACCTTTTTGATTGACGGCATGGATAGAATAATTTGTATTAGAATGCACACTTGATATAGTGCAAATTGTTAGGATATTACCATATTCGCACACGTAAGGATATAAAACTCTAAAAATTTATATAAATACGCACTTGATAATGCAAAATATCCATGGTCGCACGCGTAAGGATATGAAACATTTTCGAGCCTACTAAATTGTACAATATATATTAGTTTCGAAGAGCATCGTAGGAAAAATTGTTTGAAGCATCTATTCACAAAAAATTACAAAAAAAAAAACAGTAAATAATGCAGCAATCGCATTGAGTGATTTTACCGCCGTTATCGCCGCAGACAATAATATAAATAATATTTATCAAATTATGAGCGTATAAAAATGGGGATAAAGATTACTCTTTGCATAATTGAAAATGTGTTTGCAGCCTGTTACGGGATTAATTATAGCAGGTACATCTATGAAAACACAAAATTGGCAAAGAATTAGCAAAAAATTATAGACTAATTTTTTTCCGACTGATTTTACCGTCGTTATCGCCGCAGACCATAATATAAATAATATTTATCAAGTTACGAGCGTACGAAAAACGCGCAACTCTTTTTTTTGTTCTTTCTCTGTTCAATACTTAAGTTTCAAACCGTATTAGTTAGGATACCTCTTTGGTTGCCTAAACATTTTTTATTTTAAGGGGCAAAATTGGTGCCCCCTGAGCATAAGAAGTGTGCATTACTTAGCAGTTCCCGGACCTTAAAATAGTTCTTGTATTGCGACATTCAGATAAGAGTAAGCGAGCACGTTTCGCCCCCAAAAAAGCAGTGGCGCGCCGATTGCCAATATTAACACCGGGAAGATTTATTATGTTTACTTGAGAGACCGGCCTCCTCTTTGCTCCAAATAAGTTACGTGACGCAATTAAAAATCACAGGATCAACACAACCGCCACTGCGAAATTGCGACACTCGCCGTTTCGTCAAAGATCGCGCGCGAGCTTTGTGGGACCCAGCAGGGTTACCGAAATAAGTTTGCGGGTTATTGTCTTGTCTCTAAAAGTTTCGGATGCGACCCCGGGGAGCGATTTCGCCTCCTGCGAGTCTCGATCTTGTGCGGAATTAAAAACTGCCCAATTTCGCGGTTTGGCGCGGGGCTAATTTAATTTGCGCTAATTTGACAGTCGACCTTGTTTGAAAACCGCTTGTCACTAAGGCGAAATTAAAAGTTCAAGCAGGAATTTAGAAAATTGGAAAGCTCCTCGCAAGGTGGAGCTGGATTTTATTTATGTGAATCTATGTGGTGCGTTAAGTTGCCTAAATTCAGGCGTTTATTTTCCTGCTGGAAAGTGTGGTTCCTGCGCCATCATACCGATAGTTGGTGGACTGTTTGAACGTGTAATGATTTTTATGGAAAATACAAGATGTCCTTGGTTATCATGCGTTCCTGATACTCCGGGTAAAAATTTTTAGTAAAACTGCTGAAGTTAAAAAAAAAGGTTTATGAGAATGCATCGATAGAATGTAAAAACTTCTGAATTCCTTCAAGCACCCACAACTTGAAATATTAATTAATAAAAAATAAGACAAGGTTATTTCCAGATCGGTGTACACAATTTACATAAGAAATTGGGTTATGGAAATTAGGAAAACCGACTAAAAAGTTGACAAAAAAAAATCAGCAATTTAATGATTCAAGGCGTTTTAAATTTGCAAACAAATAAATCATGTGGTTGCATTTTATTTACATCAATCGGCACTTTGTGATTAGCAGAAAAAACTGCTGGTCATTTATCACATTCTTAATTTTCCTGACTCGAATTTCGTCCTTCGCGCCAAGTCGGCCTTCACCGGAGGTCAGAAGATGATCTTTTAGCAGCTCCTTAATTATGCAAACCATCACAAATTACAATCGACTGCAGTCATGCGGCTTGCTTGACGAAATGAAAAGCTTCGCCATTCAAAATGCTAATTAGAATTGTCCGAAAAAATTGCACTTGCGTGCGTAAATCAAAATCAGGTCAATGGTAATACTATCTCCCACGAATTCGTCGCCGCAAAGACAATAAGGTTTTAGAACGCACAAAAAGAAAAAAAATTGTAGGCGATCCAGTTCCAGTTTAGTTTGCCCAGCTGAGTCAACGTTCGGCGCATACATCCTGGTGTAAAGAACCTCCAAAAATTTCGATGTTACCCAAAAACTTTGTGGACATTTCCGAAAAAGATCAAATATCCATAATTCGCCAAAGCCGAGGTCACGAAATTGAAATCCCGTCGACAATATAAATTCATACTTGAACTTTCCACAAATCAAAAGAACATTCATACCTCAGCTTTTTGAGATATTCACGAAAATAACTTTTTTTTTTAACATTCTCCAAAAATTTTCACTCATTTAAATTAAATATCAAAAAGTTACAGGCAATTTAAGTTTTTATTGCAGTTAACTAAAAAAATCAAGTAGGCAATAAAACAACAAAAAGAAAAAAACAGTTTGTGTGCCTAGGCACCGAAGTTCAACTTATTTTCTCGAGTGGGCAGTTCAGTTGCCCCAACAGTGATAAAAAACATTTATAATTTTTTTTCTCTCCGAAATCGAAAAATAAACTTAAAATAATCATAACATAAATGGAACTTGCTGCAGATTCGTTGTATTAATTTCGCCAGCAGGCACCAACGAACGGCCTAACATTTTTTTGAATGACATTTCCCAAAAATTTGCACTCATTTAAATAAAATATCAAAAAGTTACAGGCATTTTAAGTTTTTATTGCAGTTAACTAAAAAAATCTAGTAGGCAATGAAACAACTAAAGGAAAACCACAGTTGTTTGTGTGCCTAGGCACCGAAATTCAACTTATTTTCGCGAGTGGGTAGTTCAGTTGCCCCAACAGTGATAAAAAACAATTATAATTTTTTCTCTCAAAAATCGAAAAAAAAAACTTAAAATAATCGCAACATAAATGGAACTTGCTGAAGATTTATTGTATTAATTTCGCCAGTATGCAACAACGACCGGGCTAACGTTTTTTTGAATGACATTCCCCAAAAATTTGCACTCATTTAAATGAAATATCAAAATGTTACAGGCATTTTAAGTTTTTATTGCAGTTAACTAAAAAAATCAAGTAGGCAATAAAACAATGAAAGGAAAACAACAGTTGTTTGTGTGTCTAGGCACAGAAGTTCAACTTATTTTCGCGAGTGGGCAATTCAGTTGCCCCAACAGTGATAAAAAAAAATTATAATTTTTTTCTCTCAGAAATCGAAAAAATAAACTTAAAATAATCGCAACATAAATGGAACTTGCTGCAGATTTGTTGTATTAATTTCGCCAGCAGGCAACAACGACCGGCCTAACATTTTTTTGAGTAACATACCCCAAAAATTTTCACTCATTTAAATGAAATATCAAAAAGTTACAGGCATTTTCAGTTTTTGTTTCAGTTAGCTAAAAACATCAAGTATGCAATGAAACAACGAAAATAAAACAACAGTTTGTGAGCCTAGGCACCTAGGCACAATGATCAAGAAAATTTATAATTTTTTTCTCTCAGAAATCGAAAAATAAACTTAAAATAATCGTAACATAAATGGAACTTGGTGCAGATTTATTGTATTAATATCGCCAGTAGGCAACAACGACCAAGGCGAACGTTTTTTTGAATGACATTCCCCAAAAATTTGCACTCATTTAAATGAAATATCAAAAAGTTACAGGCATTTTAAGTTTTTGTTTCAGTTAGCTAAAAAAATCAACTATGCAATGAAACAATGAAAATAAAACAACAGTTTGTGAGCCTAGGCACCTAGGCACAATGATCAAGAAAATTTATAATTTTTTTTCTCTCAGAAATCGAAAAATAAACTTAAAATAATCGCAACATAAATGGAACTTGGTGCAGATTTATTGTATTAATTTCGCCAGTAGGCAACAACGACCGGGCGAACGTTTTTTTGAATGACATTCCCCAAAAATTTGCACTCATTTAAATGAAATATCAAAAAGTTACAGGCATTTTAAGTTTTTGTTTCAGTTAGCTAAAAAAATCAAGTATGCAATGAAACAACGAAAATAAAACAACAGTTTGTGAGCCTAGGCACCTAGGCACAATGATCAAGAAAATTTATAATTTTTTTTCTCTCAGAAATCGAAAAATAAACTTAAAATAATCGCAACATAAATGGAACTTGGTGCAGATTTATTGTATTAATTTCGCCAGTAGGCAACAACGACCGGGCGAACGTTTTTTTGAATGACATTCCCCAAAAATTTGCACTCATTTAAATGAAATATCAAAAAGTTACAGGCATTTTAAGTTTTTGTTTCAGTTAGCTAAAAAAATCAAGTATGCAATGAAACAACGAAAATAAAACAACAGTTTGTGAGCCTAGGCACCTAGGCACAATGATCAAGAAAATTTATAATTTTTTTTTCTCTCAGAAATCGAAAAATAAACTTAAAACAATCGCAACATAAATGCAACTTGCTGCAGATTTGTTGTATTAATTTCGCCAGCAGGCAACAACGACCGGCCTTCTTCAATTTCACTCAAATTGACCTAAATTTCTTAAGAGATTATTTAACACTTACGAGATGAAACAACTTTCTTACAAATAAAGAAAAGTAAATAAACAGTTACTAATAACTGCACACCGAATTTTTTTTTTAATTGTGATGTTTCAATTTGGTTATTTTCCGTCCATTCTATCAAATTAGAGAACTGTAAAAGCATCTTCGAGAAGAATTGAGATTAACGATCACAAACAACAACAACAGCAAAAACGAGCAAAAAATGAACTTGGAGCCCCTCTTCGGGCTGCAAGGTAAGTGAAGTGGGGACGATAAATACAGCGTAACGCAGAATTTTAAAAAACAGTCCAAATGCACTTTGTGAGTCAAGTCTGAAAAATAGGCGGCCGCAAGCAGTTTATTAATCGAGGAGTGTGTGATACAACGTGTTTTTTATTAGAACATGATTGGGACGTTTAAAATATTCAGAATGTGCACTTAAAAATCCGTTTACGTTCGCGAGTTACAAATTAAAATGGTATCGCTTTCGATTTATTTGGTAATGTTCGTTTTCATGCGGGTCGACTGCACGAAATTTGATGACCACTCGGTAGCGTATGCGCAGTTAAGGGATGACTTTTTAATCGACGCCATCATTGACAATCTTAATGGCACAGTGTTTAGGCCGAATGGGCTCAGCGATCATCTCGGTGGTGGAAGTGTTAACAATGGAAGCTGCAAGGAGGTCTCCGAAGGCTTCAGGAATGTATCCAAATGCGCGACTGAAAGTATGAGAATAATAGGCAATTTTGCAATTTGGTATTAAAATAAGAAAATTCTAAAGCTTCGGAATTATAATTTTGCCCAATTTATTTCACTTATTATTACACAATCTTCCCATACAATACATTCCAACGTCAGAATATTTTTTTCCAAGGTGTTCGTTATCGCCGAGATTAACTGTGTTTGTATGAAAATTATGATAAAGTCAATGGAACAATTTTGCAATTTTTCTCTGTTTTGAAAATTTCGGAGGGATGAAAAAGCCCGACCGTGTCGTTGGTCCTTCCTGGAGATAATTACCAATTTTACTGTTGAAAATTGTATTTAATTATTTTTCCTGTAACTTCAACATTAAGCAATAGGCAATTTTGCAATTTGGTATTAAAATAAGAAAATTCTAAAGCTTCGCAATTATAATTTTGCCCAATTTATTGCACTTATTATTACACAATCTTGCCGTATAATACATTCCAACGTCAGAATTATTTTTTTTCCAAGGTGTTCGTTATCGCCGAGTTTAACTGTATTTCTCTGAAAATTATGATAAAGTCAATGGAACACTTTTGCAATTTTTCTGTTTTGAAAATTTCGGAGGGATGAAAAAGCCCGACCGTGTCGTTGATCCTTCCTGGAGATAATTACCAATTTTACTGTTGAAAATTGTATTTAATTGTTTTTCTTGTAACTTCGACATTAAGCAGTAGGCAATTTTGCAATTTGGTATTAAAATAAGAAAATTCTAAAGCTTCGGAATTATAATTTTGCCCTATTTATTTCACTTATTATTACACAATTTTGCCGTACAATCCATTCCAACGTCAGAATTACTTTTCTTTCCAATGTGTTCGTTATCGCCGAGTTTAACTGTATTTGTATGAAAATTATGATAAAGTCGATGGAACAATTTTGCAATTTTTCTCTGTTTTGCAAATTTCGGAGGGATGAAAAAACCCGACCGTGTCGTTGGTCCTTCCTGGAGATAATTACCAATTTTACTGTTGAAAATTGTATTTAATTATTTTTCCTGTAACTTCAACATTAAGCAATAGGCAATTTTGCAATTTGGTATTAAAATAAGAAAATTCTAAAGCTTCGCAATTATAATTTTGCCCAATTTATTGCACTTATTATTACACAATCTTGCCGTATAATACATTCCAACGTCAGAATTATTTTTTTTCCAAGGTGTTCGTTATCGCCGAGTTTAACTGTATTTCTCTGAAAATTATGATAAAGTCAATGGAACACTTTTGCAATTTTTCTGTTTTGAAAATTTCGGAGGGATGAAAAAGCCCGACCGTGTCGTTGATCCTTCCTGGAGATAATTACCAATTTTACTGTTGAAAATTGTATTTAATTGTTTTTCTTGTAACTTCGACATTAAGCAGTAGGCAATTTTGCAATTTGGTATTAAAATAAGAAAATTCTAAAGCTTCGGAATTATAATTTTGCCCTATTTATTTCACTTATTATTACACAATTTTGCCGTACAATCCATTCCAACGTCAGAATTACTTTTCTTTCCAATGTGTTCGTTATCGCCGAGTTTAACTGTATTTGTATGAAAATTATGATAAAGTCGATGGAACAATTTTGCAATTTTTCTCTGTTTTGCAAATTTCGGAGGGATGAAAAAACCCGACCGTGTCGTTGGTCCTTCCTGGAGATAATTACCAATTTTACTGTTGAAAATTGTATTTAATTATTTTTCCTGTAACTTCAACATTAAGCAATAGGCAATTTTGCAATTTGGTATTAAAATAAGAAAATTCTAAAGCTTCGCAATTATAATTTTGCCCAATTTATTGCACTTATTATTACACAATCTTGCCGTATAATACATTCCAACGTCAGAATTATTTTTTTTCCAAGGTGTTCGTTATCGCCGAGTTTAACTGTATTTCTCTGAAAATTATGATAAAGTCAATGGAACACTTTTGCAATTTTTCTGTTTTGAAAATTTCGGAGGGATGAAAAAGCCCGACCGTGTCGTTGATCCTTCCTGGAGATAATTACCAATTTTACTGTTGAAAATTGTATTTAATTGTTTTTCTTGTAACTTCGACATTAAGCAGTAGGCAATTTTGCAATTTGGTATTAAAATAAGAAAATTCTAAAGCTTCGGAATTATAATTTTGCCCTATTTATTTCACTTATTATTACACAATTTTGCCGTACAATCCATTCCAACGTCAGAATTACTTTTCTTTCCAATGTGTTCGTTATCGCCGAGTTTAACTGTATTTGTATGAAAATTATGATAAAGTCGATGGAACAATTTTGCAATTTTTCTCTGTTTTGCAAATTTCGGAGGGATGAAAAAACCCGACCGTGTCGTTGGTCCTTCCTGGAGATAATTACCAATTTTACTGTTGAAAATTGTATTTAATTATTTTTCCTGTAACTTCAACATTAAGCAATAGGCAATTTTGCAATTTGGTATTAAAATAAGAAAATTCTAAAGCTTCGCAATTATAATTTTGCCCAATTTATTGCACTTATTATTACACAATCTTGCCGTATAATACATTCCAACGTCAGAATTATTTTTTTTCCAAGGTGTTCGTTATCGCCGAGTTTAACTGTATTTCTCTGAAAATTATGATAAAGTCAATGGAACACTTTTGCAATTTTTCTGTTTTGAAAATTTCGGAGGGATGAGAAAGCCCGACTGTGTCGTTGATCCTTCCTGGAGATAATTACCAATTTTACTGTTGAAAATTGTATTTAATTATTTTTCTTGTAACTTCGACATTAAGCAGTAGGCAATTTTGCAATTTGGTATTAAAATAAGAAAATTCTAAAGCTTCGGAATTATAATTTTGCCCTATTTATTTCACTTATTATTACACAATCTTGCCGTACAATACATTCCAACGTCAGAATTACTTTTCTTTCCAATGTGTTCGTTATCGCCGAGTTTAACTGTATTTGTATGAAAATTATGATAAAGTCAATGGAACAAATTTTGCAATTTTTCTGTTTTGAAAATTTCGGAGGGATGAAAAAGCCCGACCGTGTCGTTGATCCTTGCTGGAGATAATTATCAACTTTACTGTTGAAAATTGTATTTAATGATTTTTCCTGCAACTTCGACATTAAGCACTTTTCACGTAAAATAAGAGCCTCGTGTGTTTACAAACCACTTAGAACGCGAAAATATTTTTCTGCGACTGTTAATTAATTTCCATTCAAGCGCTGCATGTTTTTTATTGAAAACATCAATAACATTGCTGAAATTTAAAATCACAAACAAACAAACGCCAAGTTTGTTCCAGAAAACAACAAAATAGTCATAACATTTTTTTTTTCTTCTTTTTTTTAATTTTGTTTTTTTTAAGGAAGTCAAATGCAGAATACAGGTTTGTTTGCATCAATAATTACCATTGGTAATTTTTGGAGCTACAAAGTCGCTTAAATTGTCATGGAATTGTCGTTTATTTTTTACAAATCTTTATGGCGAAAACAAAACAAAACTCGAACGTCACCTTTTCAGGATATTCACGGAAACAACACGTTTTTTAATGGAATACTTTAAACAGTTTTACATATTTCGAAAGAATATTTAATTCTAAATTAAAGTCTTTGAATTAAATGTGCAAAAACTACAAGCAATTTAAGCTTTTATTGCAGTTCACTAAAACAATTAAGTAGGCAAAGAAACGAAAGAACAGTTGTTTGTGTGTCTAGGCAACGATGTTAAACCTATTGTCCGGAATGGGCAATTTAGTGGTCACATGAGTGATAAAAAGGAACTTTTACTTTTTGATTGAAGTCGAGAAATTATGAAATTGAAATTACGTGACGCTTTTCTTGAGCGTTAATGGCAGATGGGGGGGGGGACTGTCAGATTTATTCAACCGTTTTTGATGTTGTAATAATTAAATTTCCAACTGTTTCACTGCCCACTTGATTTTTATTGGTTATAACTTTTTGATATTTAATTCAATGTTATTGGTGTACTAAGAGTTTTTAATTCAGATTTAAATATTTACGTCACGTAACCTAAAAAAATTATTAATTTCTTAATTTCTAGATTTAAAAAAAAAGAATTCAGAAGTTTCTTTTTATCAATCTTGTGGCCACTAAATTGCCCATTTGTGACGCTAAGTTTAACTTCGGTGCCTAGGCACACCAATAACTATTGTTCATCCTACGTCGCTTCATGGCCTACTTCGTTTTTTTAGTTAACTGCAACAAGAACTTAATTCGCTTGTAACTTTTTGATAGTTAATTTAATGTTATTGGTGTATTAATAGTTTTTAATTCAGATTTAAATATTCAAGTCACGTAACCTAGAAAAATTTATTAATTTCATTTCTGGATTAAAAAAAAATAATTTAGAAGTTCTTTTTTACCAATCTTGTGGCCATTAAATTGGCCATTTGTGACACTAAGTTTAACTTCGGTGTCTAGGCACACAAATAACTATTGTTCGTCTTTCCTTGCATCACGACCTACTTAGCTTTTTCAGTTAATTACAATAAGAACTTAATTTGCTTATGAGTGTTTGATATTTAATTTAATGTTATTAGTATATTAAAAGTTTTTAATTCATACTTAAATATTCACGTCACATAACCTGAATCATTTATTAATTTAATAATTTCTGAATTTAGAAAAAAAATCAGAAGTTCCTTTTTATCAATCTTGTGGCCACTAAATTGCCCATTTGTGACAGTAACTTTAACTTCGGTGGCTAGGCACACAAATAACTGTTGTTCATCTTTCGTTGTTTCATAGCCTACTTGATTTTTTTAGTTAACTGGAACTTAATTTGCTTGTAACTTTTTGATATTTAATTTCATGTTATTGGTGTATTAAGAGTTTTTAATTCAGATTTAAATATTCACTTAGAACAATTTATTAAAATTCAGCAGTTCTTTTTTATCAATCTTATGGTCACTTTATTTTCCATTTGTGACAATAAGTTTAACTTCGGTGCCTAGGCACACAAATAACTGTTGTTCATCTGTTGTTTCATTGCATACTTGATTTTTTATAGTTAGCTGCAACAAAAACTTAAATTGCTTGTAACTTTTAGATATTTCATTCAATAATATTGGTGTATTAACTCAGAATTAAATATTCCATCGAAATGTATAAAAATCTCTATGACATTCCGTTTAAATATTTTTTTCTTGAATGTCTGAGAATGTTGCAGTTCGATTGTCGATTAACCGGCTTAAAGTACTACGGTAAACATTCTGTTTATCTCACAACAAAACATATTAAAAAATGCAACGACAATATTTGTAATTGAAATCTCATCAATGTCGAATGCAAACAACACCTTTCTTCATCTGTGCTTTGTTTAGGACTTGTTTTGCATTATGTGAATAGAAATGCAATTAGTGCGTTATTTAAAAGTCTCTCGGTGTAAATTACGAAAAAGTGCTTACTTGAGTTTTCAACACAGGTCGTCGGTATTAATGACACCGTCCTAGGAATTTTGATTCGCTAGTTGTAAAACTTGCCCATTATTTTATTCGTGTGTTTTTAAACTCTCCTACCTGATTTTCATCTATGAAGAGTAATCGGCGCAGACCACGGAATTTCCGCCGATTTTAATGTGACCCGCATTCTTGCAGAAATTGCGCCGAAAGATCCAATGACCCAAACCCAGATTTCTTTCTCCCTCGGTTCTTTTTGCGCTGCCGAATTTGCCTTTACTAACCGTTTCGGTTCCAGCATTTCGAAAAAACCAACAAATTAAAACGATAAATAATTTGCGCCACTTTCGAAAGCCGCAACTTTCGGGCGAAACCATTTTTGGCTTCTTTGCCTTTCCGTCCGGACTTTATCATGTTGAAGGAGCACATTACACGAAAAACTTTTTTTTAAATTATTATTTAATGTTAAATTATTGTAGTCAGAACTATTAGAAACTATTTGGTAAAACTCCAATGTAAAAAAAAATTGTTTTAGAAGATATTAAGACATTTAGAATTGCTTGTGACGTCACTGGGCAGAGCTCACCGAAGCTCCGTATCTCTCACGGGCAAAAGTTACTCGCTTCGCACAACGATCCATCTACCTAAAAATTATATTTTTAATGCTTAATTTAAATGAGACTGTGTGAATGGTTTTGCCAAAGACGATAAAAGAATCAGAATTTCAATACGGTGTTTAGTTTTTTTTTAAGTATTAAATAAGAACAGCGCCCCGGGCGACTGTGTGTTTCGTTCCTATTTTATCTAATTGTGCGTCAAGTTCGGCTAAAGATATTCTAAATTTATGACTGTGCCTTTTACAATACTATAAGTGATCCGTCCATAAAAGCAACGAGGTTTGTTGCACCCTGCAGTGAACCCTCATTATCATCAGTAAAAGTTGATTGTGATTTAAAGTCGTAAATGCAGAATAACTCCGAGTTATTTGCAACAGTAGCCACAAGAACATCGCCGACCAGTTTTTGGATGCAGTGAACCAACGGGACATCGTTTTCCTAATAGAGAAAAATCGCGGAAACGATTTGCATTTTGGTCAGAATTTTGTAAAAGGCAATCATTTCAACCAGGACAAAATGCAAGAATTTGCAATAAACATCTTTAGAAAGTGATTTAGACTAATCGTTTGTTCTAAGAAAAAAATTTCTACCAAATTCAAAAGAACCTTGTTTAAAAAAAAGTGCTGTACCATCAGTACATATTAACCTATTGGCTCAAAAAAAACATGAATTGGGTCACATTTTTCGAAAGCTACAGGAAGTTGGGTTTATGACGTGATATATTTAAAACATCTTTGTCAATAACCAATTTTTCAAACAAATTATTTTGTGTAATGCATGTATTATTACCAATTAAATGTTTTATATTATCATATTCTTGACAACATATAGACTCTTCATCTGTTGGCATAGATACACATTTTCCACATTTACACCAATTACAAATTCCACTTCGATTTTCGTAATTTATGTTTACACTACTAGGTTCAAAAAAAGCATCAACTTCGTCGTCATCTGTGTATTCAGGTTCAAATAAATAAGGAGTTGTCATAATTAAAAATTAAATTTATAAGTACAACCAACCAATTTAACAGTAAATACTGACTGATACGAACTAACTGCCATTATCGTGTTTTCTACTAGAATACTATTGCGACCTAAACATTCAAAACATTCAAAACTCCACGATGGTCAGGCGTCTTGAAAATAATTGCTTTATGAGCTCTGTCTGGGCGGTAGAAATAACCTTTGGAAGCGCGTAAAAATGGTACGAATGACCGCGCCGTGTCATCGCATTTATTATATTTTTAAAAAAACTTGACATTATATTAAAATTTTGGTTGCACTATCGTCTTCAGTACAAAAAAACAGTCTAAATACTCGTAACAAAATTTCGAGAACATTGTTTAAAGGTAGGTAAATGATCGTGTGAAGCGAGCAATTTTTCCATGTGTAAGATAGGGCGCTACGCACAGCTCGGCCCAGTGACGTCACGCGCCGATTTTAAATTTATTATAACTCATTAAATAACCTGAGTAGAAACAAAATACATTTTTCTTAGAATTAAACGTACTTTTAAATTAAAGAAACTTATTTTTTGTGTATTGTGCCCCTTTAAATTCGGCCTGGTGACTTGTTGAAGCGGCACGCGCCTCCTCTACCAACGTAATTTCACTTTCACTCGATGCATCCAGACAAGCCGGTTTTCTTTCGTTTTTACGCAATCCTCGGCTAGTTCAAGGTCCGAATGCAACAAAGAGATGCTCGTTAGAAAAAGGGGCAAGAAGAAAACTATGCCGTCTCAAGGTTGGACCGCAAGAAACGCAGACACTTCAAGGCTTATCTAATCAAATTGTTACATCAAAAAAATAATAATTCATTGTCGAACTTACCTTCGAATTTCAAAATCAGAAGGAAGTACAAGTTTTTAATTAAACTTGTGTTCGATGCAAATTGGCGAAATTAAACTCGCAATTTTCGCGCCACCTTTCTAAAATAACTGAATTTAAACAATGCACGAATTTCAGGCATTGAGCATCAAGCCATTTCAAAACAGCTCTTCAAGTCGATGATGACATCGTTGGCACCGTTGGATCTAACTTCCACAGCTTCCACAGGTGTTACCAACAGGTGCAAACAAGATTTTAGGAAATACCAAAACGACCTCTTCAAATTGAAGCTATGGGCCCTGAAAAGTATTTTATTAATTAAGTTATAAAATGAGTTTTTAATTTAAATTTTTCAGTGTACGATGCGAATGCAAAATTGCCGTCGGGCCTATTAAGTGGCAACATCAACCAATTTGGCGATTTCGATTTATGCCTCGCGGCAAAGTCAGAAGAGCACAACATAAACGGACAGTATTGTTTCGCTTATATCGACGTCGAAATTCCAAACGACCCTCACCTGGCAATGATCCACAAGTTGGTGCATGCTCATTACATGATAAAGAGCACAATCAATGATGTAAGTTGTACCGTTAAATTAATTCAACCCTTTCCGACCCTTGATCTTGAATATTATAACGGAGCGATCGTTATATTACCGTGTGGTCGCTATATCACAATTGAAAATTACAGACTAACAATTTTACAATATAACGGTCCCTTCGTTATAACCGTATAAGCAACTTTTACGAGATAAAAAATTTCCGTTGTAATATTAAGTGTGTATTTACTTCCAATTTTCACCAATTCTGTTGTAGCAACCAGCAAATACTGCAACAGCACTATAACGGTCACTTCGTTATAGCCAACATTTAGAAGATAAATAATATTTGAATATTTCAGTACTGTAATATGTATTTATTACAAAGTTTTATCAATTTTGATCAAGCAACCAGCAGGTATAACGACGGTAATATAACGGTCCCTTCCTTATAACCGACATTAACAAGATAAAGAAACTGTAAAAGTAAAATATGTGAAATATTTGAATATTGTTACAAAATAAATTTGTATCGATTGCAAAACATTACCTGCAAATGTAACGGTCCCTTCGTCATAACCAACATTTATAAGATAAATAATATTTGAATATTGAAATTTTCAATACTGTAATATGTATGTATTGCGAAGCTTTACCAATCTTTACCAACTTAAGAAATTTAAAATATACAAAACAAAAATTTTAATTATAGTCACCCGAATTATCAAAGCTATTAACTCCAAAATTGCAAAATATCCAGGAAACACGAAAAACATCACAATAAATTCAGGCAAATCGCTATCATTTAAATTTTTTGTAGTTCTCCAAAGTACATTTAATGACTATAAAATAAAGTAATTTTATATTATTACAATTATTTTTTTTTAACAGAAGACATCAAAGTCTCATTTTTGACCAAAAGTGGAGTTACGAGGTTTGATAATTAGGATAAAATATTTGAATATTGTAGCAAAGTAAATTTGTATCTATTGCAAAACATTAGTTCCAGATATAACCGTCCCTTCGTTAGAACCAACATTTAGAAGATAAATAATATTTTAATACTATAAAATGTATTTATTGCAAAACTTCATCAATTTTCATTAAGCAATCAATATAGCGGTCCCTTCGTTAGAACGAACATTTAGAAGATAAATAATATTTTAATATTTTAATACTATAAAATGTATTTATTGCGAAACTTCATCAATTTTTATTAAGCAATCTATATAGCGGTCCCTTCGTTATAACCAACATTAACAAGATACGGAAACTTAAAATGTAAAATATCCAAACTAAAATTAGAGGATAAAGAATTCAAATTTCAGCCCGGACACAGAGTTCCTCGATTTACCAGCCTAAACTGGGCGTTATGCGTGCCGGACTCCTGCACGTCGCAAGACGTGCACTTGAGCCTAACTGAATCACTAAACGCAGCTTTAAACAGCACCGGCATCAGGGTCAAAGTGAAAGTCGACAAGTCAATGTGCCAAACAGCAAAGACCAATGCCATCGGGTATCCCATGATCTTGGGAAGGTGCGTCTAACGAAAAAAACCTTATTACCTGTTACTAACAAGTAATTAATTTCAGCCTATTTTTTCTCGGAATAGCCGTTTTCGCAATATTCGCGACCGTCCACGATTATCAAACCGAATCAGACAAGAGTAAGTGAGTCAATGAAATTGTGCCTAATTAACCAATTACATTTTTAGGCGCGTTCGTCATGTGCTTCTCATTACGCAAAAACTTGACGGCCTTTTTATCCGTGACCAGACAGTCAAACGACATAGAAGCGGCGCACGGTGTGCGTTTTCTAAACGCGTTTGTGCTATTATTGTCGCATAAATCGATGGCTCTGTTCTTCGTCCCGTACGTCAATAGGACGAAAATGAGCGAGGTTGGTAATCAAACAAAAATCCGTTGGTGGTACAGCATGATTAAGATTAAATAGGACTCGAGAAGCGAAGACCGAGTATGGTGGGTTGCATTGGTTTCCCAAGATTTACATTGGAAGGTAGTGTAAAGCAGGTAACTCTAAACGGAATTTCTTTACGAGAAACGTCGAACTGGAAATGTGTTCTTTTGTAAGAAATGCATTTATACTTTGAAGGTTTCAGGTAGTTTAAAAATTCGTTCGTCGTTCAATGCAAATTGACATATTTTTAAATTTATATCTATTAACCACAATGTTATCGTTTGTGGGAGTTCTTCTAAGAAGTTATTTTAGTCGATTTCTAAGTTTTTATTACATTTTAAAAAAAGCTTGTTTTGAAGAAAAAAATGTTTTACTATAAATTATTTTATTGGCTTTTTTTAGTCTTGGGCAATTTTAATCTTTATTATCTACATTAAATTCATTTAATTCAATAGTATATAAAAGTTTTGCTAATGTTTTTGTTTTATGGTGTCTGCCGACTTAAACCGGAGAATTCTAATAATCTTCCCTGACCAAAGGACCGAAGAATGGTCCGGCACTGTTATGGGATTCTCGACCTACAAACCACTATTGTGTTAACATAATAGAGATTAAAAGTGATCACTATTTGTAAAAAATTGCGGTTGAAAATATGAAAATATCGTATTGTCATATAAACGACTTATGTGTACAAAATTTTTAATTCATCTGACTAGTCGAAGTGCGGCAAAATTAATTTTTAAAGTTTCATCTCACAACTATTCAAGTGAAGTTGAAATAAAAGCTCGTAAAAATAGAAACTGTTGTATTCCGAATTCTAAATCGGCGTCAGTACGACCAAAAACATTGAGAGTTTTAATAATGAATTTGCTAAATAATTTTGAATTAAAAAAATATTGTTTTGCTTTTATTTATTTTTAATAAATAATTAATTATATCGATACCTCAGTTCTACAGTGTAACAAGTCAAATAATAAATAATCATTTTTGTGTAAAGCACACCATTCAAAGGCAATAATTGTATTTTATTCAATACAGAAGAGTATAGGAGTATAGCAAGTCGAATTTTCAAAATTCGTTTGTAGATGACCCTCAAAACGAAATTTTGCGCAAAGTTCAATAATGTAACAACTCAATTTTTTGTGTAAATTTTCAAAAGCGTAAGTGTTGTTAAGTCAATCATAAATTAATAATTAAGTTTGCCAATCCGCAAATTCCTTAGCATAAACAACTATTAATTTTCTTAAATGCGATTACCTCAAAACTCCATCATATGATTAAAAATAAAAGCTTGGGGCGAAAATATCTTGATTTCATTTATAAAATAGTTTTCTGTCGAAATAAAAATTTGATTAAAATAATCTTTTTTATTTAACGATAATATTGTGGTTAATACATATAAATTTAAAAATGACCGACGAACGAATTTTTGAAAGCTGCAATTCCCGAGCGTAATATCGCCTCTGTCTGGACGAGCTTTGTAGACTACCTTCCAATGTAAATCTTGGGAAACCAATGCAACCCACCATACTCGGTCTTCGCTTGTCGAGTCCTATTTAATCTTAATCATGCTGTACTAACACTGAAATTTTAGAACTTGGGACAGGCGTGGACAGTCCTTGGACGCGCCTCCAGTTTGTACACCGACCCCTTCATAATGCTGTCTGGAATGCTCACCGCTTACTCACTCTTCGGAAAATTGCAAAAAACCAATCGGATCAGCATTAGAGAAGAATACGTCGCGAGATTATTCAGAATCCTGCCAACGTTCGTGGCGCTGATTGCGTTCTGTACTTTTGTTTTGCCTCATTTGGATTCGGGACCGCAATGGAACTTGGTAGTGACGCACTACGCCGACACTTGCAAGCAGCACGGCTGGAGGAATCTCCTTTTCATCCACAATTATTTCGGATTTAAGGACATGGTGGGTTAACCACCACTCACTAATCGCAAAAACGTCGCGGCGATGTTGAAAACATCCTACAGTTTATTTTTTAATTCGAGAAACGGTGTAAAAAAATGTTTTGCTACTTTATACAGTGAGGACGCGTGGGTTGGAATAAATTCATTTCAAATTCGTGGGTTTGGTTTTTGGAAAAACGCTCGGACACGTCGATTTTTGTTTTTAAAACTGCACCTTTTTGATATTTGTAATTTTACGATCGTCTTTGGTTTTTGCACTATGACGTCATCAATAATTTTTTTAAATTGCGCCCCATATTTTTGTTCACGAATTTGGATGCAGCATATTTTTCTGATTACGGAAATGTCAAATTCGTATGACCTTGAAGAGGAAAGTTTTCGAAATAATCAGTTCTAAAGTTTCAAAAATTTATGATAAAATTATTAGAGTAGACCGCTAGTAATATCATCAAGAAAGCGCTGGAAATCGAGCAAAACATTCAATTGTGTGTTTTCTGGAAATGTAACATGGTTGGTTTTGTAATTGTCTCTTACGTGGCCAAAGTCTCTAAACTTTTTCTCTATCTTACTAACTACTGATTGAGTAATAGGTCTCTCCGGGTACTTATCATTGAACAATTCCCAAACTTCAGCTTGTGTCGAGTATTATCGCCATATCCTACCATCATCAATATTTCTATTCGTTGTTTCTCAGTTAAACGCGCCATTTTTCAAACTTTACAACTGTACTTGACAAGTGTCAACAATCAAAAAAAAAAAAAAACACACACACACAATTGAATGTTTTGCTCAATTTCCAGCGCTTCCTTGATGATATTATTAGTGGTCTACTCTAATAATTTTATCATAAATTTTTTAAACTTTAGAACTGATTGTTTCGAAAACTTTCCTCTTCAAGATCATACGAATTTGACATTCTGTACTCAGAAAAACGTGCTGCGTCCTCACTGTATATAAACAGTTCTGTAGAAGAAAGCAATTTTCGATGAGAAAAACTTTATCTTCAATATTCTCTAACATTTAAGTGATCTGTCAAAATTGTATAAGTTATGGTATTCAGGAATGATTACTACCAACATAAAGTTAAAAAAATGTTTTCTCACAGTCTTCTAATCGTTTCTGGAATTAAAAAACAACGTCTCCTCGACGTTGCGAATACGTTGCAACATCGCTGCGATGTTGCCAAAGTTACTAATCTAAAATTCCAGTGCTTAACTCACACACATCATATTGGCATCGACACCCAACTGTTTTTCGTATCGCCGTTCCTGGTGTTGCTGGTTTGGAAATGGCCCAAAAAAGGAATTCTAATTTTGACTGTTTTGGCTACAATTTCCACTTTCTTGCGATTTTATGTGACCTACACCCAGAAATTATCAAATTACATACATTTCGGTACTTCGTAAGTGTTTAACTGTTTAAAATCCATTGACTAGAATTTTTTTTCCAGAATCGAGCAGCTGTTCAAAACAGCAGATAATATGTACATTTTGCCGCCTCATCGATTCACCGTTTATGCGATGGGAATTCTGTTAGGATACTTACTACGCAACTGTAAACACATCACAATGACCCAAGTAATTATCGTTCAGCTTGTTATTCTGTCAAGTCTGCGCAAATTGAATTTGGTTGTGCGAGTGTGTATGGGTTCAATGGAATTTTTGAAATTATCTGCTTCATCTATATATCAAAAACTTATGGTCTGTTGTTCAGTCACCGGATTTAATATAAACGTAGTGAAAAAACTAGGTAATTGTGTTGGCAATACCGAAAATTTGAAGTATTGCCTACTTCACTGCATAATTCCATATGTTCATGTGTCAAAGTAGTTATTGCTCTTTGTTTTAAATTTACACATGAACAAGTGGGGTTATGAAATGAAGTTGACAATAGTTTTCGGCATTGCCAACACAATGAAATAGTTTTTTTTCCCTAAACAGCGACCTTAAGTTACAGTTCTTTAAATTTAAAGTGCACTGTTTTTATTTACAGTTTTTTTTACTGAACAGTAATTTTTTATACTATTAGTATTTTCAGTGTGAATTTTAATTCAATATTAGTATTGGGAACATATAATAATGGTTGCATTGATTAGTCTGGCCTTTTATGAACTAAACTTTAGTTAACACGACAAAAAAATCATTGTACTTGCACTCCCTCCAGAAAATTTGGTTATACCAAATTAAGGTAGAATTAAAGATTGAACTAATTTGCATCATAGCGCATGCGCAAGCCAATCGAACTGTCATATTACACTTTTTTAATTAAACCGCGGTATACAGGGTGTTGTAAGTTTTACCGCCGGAGCCATAATACGTATTAAAAGTTGAGACATAAGTATACAATTTACATGTTACATCAGTTGAGATGTACAGGGTGAGTTAAGTTTTACCGCCCGTGGCAAAATAGGCCTTTAAAATAATTTGTCAATTCTCATAAATTGCATGAGTAATTTTATATTATTAAGTTACATAGAAACGAAGAAAAAATCTTTTTTTTTTAATCAGGTAAAATTTTGGCTTTCTTTCAATTACTAATTGCTCAATTTATTAGTTTTTTTTATGTACAAACAGTAAAATATTTTCACACAATTTAGTGTAATTGAAATAATTTTACTAATTTGGGTTCATTAAATAAAGCCATTTCCGTATTAGAGGGTATTTTTTTAAATGATTTACGACATAAGCTAACCAATTCACCTAACAATGGTATTGGTTTTGGGTACTTGGCTGATTATTTATGACAGTCATAAAGTTAAGTTAAAAAGTGCAACGTTACATTTTACAGGACCGAAATAAGGGTCTTCGCTATTTCTTTAAAAGTTCACAACATCGTAACTAACAGCTACACGGTAATTATAATCATAATAAAAAATAATTTTTGCAATATTTGATTTTAAACTTTATAAGAAAATCGTTTACCAGCTTCTAATTTTCGTTCGTATATCTGCCCACAATTTTGTGTTTTAATTTTGCCGTCTGCACAGTCAATATACCTATCAGTTATTGAACCTTCCCATAAAATAAATTGCTTAATTTACCCAAAGTTTAAAAACCCTGGTCACAAACCTAGGTCACTTTGTGAATAAAAAAACATTCACATTCACAACAAATCTTCCAACACTTAAACATCGTTGGTAAAAAGTGAAAATTAAAACTTTATTTTGTGGAATAGTGAACATTTGTGTTTAGTTCAGGTATAATCATGCCATTTCAATACTCAGTTGAGGAGAAGCTTGAAATGCTTTTAATTTATGGGTAATGGGGCATCACTTTGAGCATCTTTTATAAAATAAATTTTATATTTACCTATTAAAAACTTATTTTATTTTTCTCACAAATTCCAGAATACGAGTCTGGCAACAACTAAAACGCCGTTCCCTTCAGTTTTATGGGTCGATCATCAGGTATTGTTACGTGGTAGACAGTATTATCCATTGTTGGAAAGTCATAAATAAAAGTATTTTTCGTGCTTTATGTTAAATTTGATTTAACTCAAAAAGTAATAATTTTTTAACGAATCAAATTGCAATTAACGATGCTACGAATTTGACAAATTTTTAAATAAAAAACCAAACATGAAAATTTTACCCGAAACTCTTTATTTTACTTTTTTGGCTTCAATTAAAAATGATTTGGAAACTTGTAGCACTAATCGAAAGTGTAAACTTCAACTGATGTAACATGTAAATTGCATACTTTCCCCTCAACCTTTAATAGGTATTATGGCCGAGGCGGTAAAACTTAACTCACCCTGTACACTTTCGATGAGGGAAAAAAAAAATTCTAAAACATTTTTATTTGAAGCCACAAAGTAAAAAAAGAGTTTTGATGAAAATTTCGTTTAGTTTTTTATTTCGGAATGTGACAAATTTATTTAAGAAACGTAAGTTGGTAAAATTAATTTATTTACACTAAATTGTGTGAAAAAAACCTACGTCAAAAAAACTAATAAATTGTGTAGCTGAGGGAAAGTCAAAATTTTACCTAATTTAAAAAAAAAATCTCGTTTCTATGTTTTTTGGTGATATAAAATTACTCAAGCAATTTGTGAGCATTGACGAGATATTTTGAAGGGCTGGTTTGCCACCGACGGTAAAACTTATAACACCCTGTATAAGTTGTGTGTGTAATTTTAACTTATTAAAAACCAAACTGCACAAAAACTTAAAGGCTGTGGAATTACTTTTTCTTACAGCGCCAATTGCAAATCGGCAACAGGATTGCAATACTAACTTGCATGATTGCATTCTTCGGGCCTGCATTTATGGGAAATATTAATTACGTTTATAACCCACTTCACGCGGCGATGTACGCCGCTTTCTCGCCAATTTTGTGGTGCCTCAGTTTCGCCTGGGTCATATTCACGGCGCATTTGGGACACAAAGGTGCGTGCCTCAACCGACTTAACCATTTCGCCAGAAAATAATTAATTTACCTAATTTCAGGAACTGTGAATCGATTCTTTTCCTGGCGTGGATTTTTGGTGTTCACGAGACTGTCCTACGCCCTCTACCTGACCCAATTTCCGGTCTTTTTCTTCAACGTCGGCAAAACGAGAAACGCCGAGTACTACGGATTTTTCGAAAAAATGGTAAGTTAAGGCTGGGGAACCCAACCTCAAAAAATGCAGTTTTAAGAAACTCAGTATCGCTTAGAAATTACTTATCAATATATAATTTGCGAAGCAACAGTTATAAACATAATGTTACCGCATCTAATGATATATTTGCTTTGGTGAAGAAGTGCCTAGTTTTCAAAAATTAACCTCCGAAAGTGCAATTCTCGCAAAAATGTAGTAGCGAGGGTTTTTTACTGAAATCTTTAGAGTTACGAAATATTTTGCAATGCACTTTACAGCACTTATAGAGAATATATTGCCTTGTAAGAAAATATTTTTTTAATTGCGAGAAAGTTGATAACTTAAGAAGAAAAAAATTGGCAACAATATTTTTTTGAAAATTTAGTGTGCCAGTAAACTCAGTTCAGCTCAAGAAGTAAATTATATTGTAGAAATTATATTGTATAGTAGTATAGTATGACATGGTTTTTTATGATGACATGGTGAATATCTTTGAAAAAAAATCTAAAAGTTGTGGTACGAAATACAGTATTATTTGATCGCGTTTTTTATTGCTTTCCGAACACAATATCGTCAACAAATTACATAAAAATGTTCTCTTAGCACCTAAGAAATAGTTTCCGTAAACCAATTTGGATAAATGTCTAAATTTTACATTTTCGGGAAAAAGTTGTTTTCCCATAAGATTTTAGTCAAATAGTTCGTCCTTTTACTCACAGATGTCCTGTCAAATCTGTACCTTTTTGATTGACGGCATGGATAGAATAATTTGTATTAAAATTCACACTTGATATAGTGCAAACTGTTAGGATATAACTATATTCGCACACGTAAGGATATAAAACTCTAAACATTTATAAAAATACACACTTGATAATGCAAAATATCCATGTTCGCACGCGTAAGGATATGAAACATTTTCGAGCCTACTAAATTGTACAATATATATTAGTTTCGGATAGCATCGTAGGAAAAATTGTTTGAAGCGTCTATTCACAAAAAATTACAAAAAAAAAACAGTAAATAATGCAGCAATCGCATTGACTGATTTTACCGCCGTTTTCGCCGCGACAATAATATAAATAATATTTATCAAATTATGAGCGTATAAAAATGGGGATAAAGATTACTCTTTGCATAATTGAAAATGTGTTTGCAGCCTATTACGGGATTAATTATAGCAGGTACATCTATGAAAACACAAAATTGGCAAGGAATTAGCAAAAAATTATAGACTAATTTTTTTTCCGACTGAGTTTACCGTCGTTATCGCCGCAAGTTACGAGCGTATGAAAAACGCGCAACTCTTTTTTTTGTTCTTTCTCTGTTCAATACTTAAATTTCAAACCTTATTAGTTAGGATACCTCTTTGGTTGCCTAAACATTTTTTATTTTAAGGGGCAAAATTGGTGCCCCCTGAGCGGAAGAATTGTGCATTACTTAGCAGTTCCCGGACCTTAACACAATTCGGGCGATTGCACGTTTGCTTAATTTCCAATTTCAGTTCAACGTGAACGAAATCAGCTGGATCATCTTCGTGTCGCTGCTGTTGACGCTGCTCATCGACTTCCCGTTCCAAAACCTGCGGCAGCTGATCCTGCCGGCGCCAAAAAAACCGGAAACGAAGAGGTCGTGAGAAAAAAATGGCCGCCAGCGAATATTTTGTAATAATGTTTTTATTTCTTTAAGACTATTAAACATCTAAATAAGTGAATTTTTATTACAAACTTTTAAAGACAGCTAAGCACATACACGTTAGTAATTTAAATTGAAACAAGAGTTGCCCCGTGAAACTTACGACTTACCACTTACTGGGACACCCCGTACAATAACGAAAAATACATAAAACTAAATACAGCCCTTTTCGTAATAATTAATATCTCTCTCTCTATTCAATTGACAGGCCTTTTGAAGACTATAAAGACTAAAGGAAATGTTTCCAATGAGACGAGTGAAGGTTGCGCACAGTTGGACTTAAAACAAAGATTGGTTATTTCTTAGACTATGTGGATAGTTTGCCGTTTAAATTAAAAGCAATAAAGGCATTGTTGGTCGGATCAATATTGAAGTGACAGAAACGTGTGAATTTAGGCAAGAGGCTTTTCTTCGTCGATCACCGGGCTGGTGACTGTGGATCCGGTCCTGGATCGCCCTGCTTCGTTCAGGCTCTGAGTTGAATTAGATCGTGAAGTTGACACTTTAGTCTGCAAAAATTGCATGGCATTGGATTTACTTTCTAATGCAATAGATGGCTGTTATTAATGCGTTCCACTGTGTTAGTTGCATCACAAAGGACGTATCAAAATTGTTCATGGCAAAAAAAAAAAAAAATGTTGTGTCACAGTTGTAAATCAAAAGTATTAATTGTTAGTTTACACAATGACTACTTCTTTTAATAATCATTATTTCCTTGATCAGTCTTCGTTGTTACCTCATAAAATTTATCATATAACTTTCATTTGAAAAAATAATGCCATATTTACAAAAACAACAAATACGTATTAACAAGGCACATGGAGATGTTTCAATATTGTTTACCAAACTAAATAAATTAAGACAAAGGCATTTTTTTAAATATCAATTAATTGTCAATTTCAATTTATAAACAAGATATTTTTTTCTCCCCATGCAGAGTTGCCAATTAGACAGTTAAGGACACTATGTCACAACACAGGGTATGCCATTTAGCACATGTTTCCCCTACATATACAAATTATTATTATCTGTATTATATTGGCTGGAGCAAGTTTTACGATCACCCCTAAAATTGCGATTTCTAATTAAACAATTCTAACCAAATTTAGTACACGTAATTGTCTAATGACAGAGCATACAATTATTTTTTTTAATTTTTCGTTGATAAATAAAGCTGTAAATTGAAAAAAAAAATCAACTTCTAATTTTTACACTGATGCATCAGGGGCATTTCACCGTGACGGTCGGGACATTGTAACACATTTTCTGGCAATGTTTTGAGTATATCTCTAATATAAAAAGCGAATTTTTCAAGATTAATATGTGAAGTGTTGACCAGATAAATGCTTCTAACGTTGACATCTAAAAAAATACATTTTTATGCTTTTAACTATGTGAAATGGCCGTTTGTATGTGCGTGACGGTCGGGACACCAAATGACCTACCTACTTTAAGTTCGTACATATGACTTGGAAATTCAGACCAACCACAACCTCTTAAATTATATAAAAACAAAAAGTAGGTACCTAAACATTTTGTCTTTCATTTAATCAACATACAAATGTAGTAGGTCGAACCAGTTTATTTCTACAAAAATTAAAAAACTGTGACGGTCGGGACAAGTAACGTTTTGAGACAAATAAAATTAGGTTTCATTAAGATTTTAACATTGTTTTTAAAGTAAATTCTGACTCACTCCGAGGTAAATTGAAATCAAACATTTTTAATTAAATACAAGTTGAAAAAAACGTGGTTTTCTTATGCATATAAACAATCCGCTATTAAACCAAATGGGTCCAAAACAGGGTTCCCAAATAACAAAACAAATATCCCACTCACAACATAGTCCCACTGGTATTGCCAACATTGAAGAAAAATACTAGAAAAATGATATTTTTTTTAAATATTCTAAGTGATACTTAAAACGTAGATTACACATACTACATTTTCAGAATTACATCGAATCGATTATTACATTTTCAATCTTTACTACTGAGGTGACCATTAGCGTGGAATGACCCATCGGACTTTACTTATAAAAATTATTTAGGAAATTAGCGAGAAAAAAAATTGATTAGATTTTGGATAAAACGGACTTTCATATTAGAAATCGGAAAATCGATTTTATTTATGATCTCCGTATTTAAACAGTTGCAAATTAAAGCGACAATAGGATTTGTAAATGCGATAAGGATTTACAAGCGGTAGTTATCGTAACAAACGATTGGATGCAGCTTGGGACATTTATGGCTAAGGTTGAATAAGAGGGTTAAGGATTTCTTTGTTGACAAATGCCACAAATCATCCGAATAATTTCCATTGCAATACAAAAACGCAATTATTTAACAAACTAGGTCAATATGTATAATTCTGATTGCAGAATTAGATAGACCACTAAATGAATATTGATATGTAGTAACAAAAATTCAAAAACAATATACAGTGCTTTCGTAAAGTATGGAATAAATTCGATAAAACATTTTACAAGAATTTTCACAAAAAATCCTCGGACCAGTCAACTTTAGTTTTTAAAACTGCATCTTTTTTAATATTTATAATTTTACGATCGTCTCTTGTTTTCGCACTATGACGTCCTCATCAATTTTTTTAAATGGCACCCCATACTTTTGATCGCGAATTTGGATGCAGCACATTTTTCTGAGTAGGAATATGTCAAATTCGTATGACTTTAAAGTGGAAAGTTTTCGAAATAATCAGTCCTAAAGTTTCGAAAATGTATGGTAAATTTATTAGAGTAGACCTATCATAATGTCATCAAGGAAGCGTTGGAAACAAAAGAGGGATCACCAGATTTGACAACGTTTGATTACCTTTTGTGGGGATGCTTAAAAAATAAAGTGTAAAGTAGGTTAGAGAATTTAGAAAATTTAAAGCAACAATTTGTCATGAGATACGACAAATCCCTCCTGAAGTTATTGGCAATGTTCAAAAAGAATTTATTGATAGCATTGGCTGCTATCAAGAAATCAACAGTGCGCAATATTTTAACTTAGTTGTTTTTTGAATTTAATTATTACTTAAATTTAGTATTTTCAAATAGCTACACCGTTTTCTTCATTTTTTTTTGTAATCATTCAGTTTGTACCAATCCTATTTCAAAAAATGCGCTACTAAAAATAAAATTTGACGGATTCGAGCGTTTTCCCAATAAATTTTGTTGATGTCAAAACCGTCTTTTGTTTCCAGCGCTTCCTTGATGATATTATTATTGGTCTACTCTAATAATTTTACCATACATTTTCGAAATTTTAGGACTGATTATTTCGAAAACTTTCCTTTTCAAGGTCATACGAATTTGGCATATTCGTACTCAGAAAAATGTGCTGCATCCAAATTCGCCATAAAAAATATGAGGTGCCATTTAAAAAAATTGATGATGACCTCATAGTGCGAAAACAAAAGACGATCGTAAAATTATAAATATTAAAAAAGATGCAGTTTTAAAAATTAAAGTTGACCAGTCAGAGGATTTTTTGTGAAAATTCTTGTAAAATGTTTTATCGAATTTATTCCATACTTTACGAAAGCACTGTATAATTGTGTACTCTATCACTATCTAAATACTTGCACCAAATTTGGCTGATATTCTTCAATGGAAAGTCGCGATTTTTGAGGGTGACCGTAAAACTTGCCGCACCCAATATTATTACTATTTTATTTATACAATCGGTTTTTTGATTGCCCTATCAAATTTTGAATTGAGAAATACAGTCTCACAATTGCACAATTTTTTGATACATCCTGCACACAATCAATGGTTTACTTCCAAAATTAGCCACATCTAAACACAAAAGTAAATTCAATTAGCAACTTTCACCTCGCTCACCTTGACATTTTCGTAAGCCGATCCGACCTTTTCCTCAATTGAACGGAACGATTCGGAATTTCGCATCTGCCCTAATTTATTAGTGATATTTCCGGTGATGCCTCCGATAATCGAAGTGGTCTTCTGGTAACTGCAACCGGACAAATTAAATTCGAGCCAAAAAAAAAAACAGCAAAACGGCTAACAAATAAGCTGCGAATGGCCGAACTGCAGCACACTTACATTGGAGCATCGGTGACTGCTTTCGTGACCTGACCAACTTTACACTCCACAGTTTGGTAACTAAATTAAAACAAAAATGGATGCGTCGTGCACAATAGACTACAAGCGTAAAATTGCAGCACTTACACATTGCTCTCCTTGACATTTTTGATGCCTTGATTCATGTCGTCGGAGATCTCTTTCCAAACCGTGATCCCAAGATTTTTTTTAAGTTCCGCGCTGCGTTTCACTTTATACGATAAAACGGATCGCAGCGTGTTGATTTCGTCTTCGATTTGCGCCAATTCGGCCTTCCAAGCTGCCTCTTGTTGCTGCCGTTCTTCGAACGATAGCTTAGAAAGGTCCTCGGGGACGGGTTCGCCAGCAACCAGGTCTTCCTCTGCAAATTGAAATTAAAAGAATCCCATTCTAATGAAACCTTTGGTTGAGGTATGTATACTATTGCTTCCACTACCAGCCATACAGCATATCATTTTAATGGCATTTTATACCTTCAAATCGTTGTTTAACTAAATTAATTTATTTTAAAAAGTGACCTATATTTAAATGGCAATTCTGTCAAAGGTATTTTAGCAGTTTTTCGTTAAACGTTGCTTTAAACGTCAAAAGTACGAAAGGTAGGATTTTACATGTTTAATCATACGATACACCATCTGCAAGTATTTCACCTTCGCGGCAAATCTTATTTCAGTAAACTTTATTTTACTTTTAGGTAAATGATTTACAATTCTTCGAATTTCTGGTGGTGTAAATACAGTGTATACGTTAAGAGGGATTCTCACGTACATTTCTTATGGGAAACTCAATACATTTAGCTGCCACTATACCTTCGAGTAAAAAACAAATATCATAAAAAGTGCTCTGAATCTACATTCAATTTTCTACTTAACAATTTAGCCAAAGTTACAAATTTCTATTTGATAATAGGAAAAATGGAACAATTAGTTTTGCACTGCAATGTCAATATCATGCATCTTCAATTATAACATATAACAACAGTTAAATCTCGATTTTTGTTTAAACCAAAATGTAGATATTACATTTTTATTGCTATAACTTAATTTATTACTTATGTTATGTTATGTTATGTTATGTTCCATTTATATCATTTAATTATATTTATTTGTATTTTCTAAGCTGAAATAATTTATTTTAATTTAAAATCAAAAACTTAAAAGCTATCGAAAAAATTTCAATAAATATGAGAATTATAATGGCAGAACTATTTTTTTCATGAGATGAGAATAGCGATGGAAGATTTACAACAGGCTATTATTTTATTATTTTATTTTATTATATTAATATTTTATGAGGAAACCATCAACCCTGCTAATTTTTTTATTGACATATATTTTTGGAAAGTAGCTTCAAAAAACTTGTGCAACAGGGCAAAAATTAGATTTAACAGAAATGACATATTTGCAAATAACTACCGTGCCATGGAAACAAAAAATTATATATTTTTTTGATAATTTGTAATAAAAAATATATTAAATTCAAATAATACTAGTGACTGAAATAATTGTATATATGTCGCAGACGGATTGTAGAATCCGCCGCGATTCAAATGCAAAGCAGATCTGTTCTGTAAAACGTCTGGTTAACGTTTAGACGGATTGTAATACGACTAAACGTTGGTCAGCCATATTGTAATGAACGTTTCGCGTTCTCCAATACGGCTAAATGATACGTTGCCGTTTTGTAAAAACGGTGAACCGTCGCTTTGCACAATTAATTCCTAATTTTACCACTCGCAGCTCTGCCCTACCGGCTAAACGTGGGCCGCCGTATTGTTGAATGTGTTGCTACAACAATCTGCCTTAAAGTGAATCGGCTGTTTTACTAAACAAAGCTTTGTAAAGCGGCTAGTCGCTTTGTGTTGCTGCGACATATAGAACTCGGTAGAGAAGTATTATTATTTGCGCACCTCAGGATCTAAACGCAGCCCTCACGGAATAAAAATACACTTCTCCACCTAAATGTATAATATACTATTATTGACATTTGAGAAGACTTGTAATTTTTAAGTATTTTCTAACGATGGAACTAACAGAAATCGCCCAAAAGATAGATGAAAAAGCTACAATTTTTAAATTTAGAATATCAAATTTGACATTGGTTAGTGTTTGAGCTAAATTCGAGGTTTATTAAAACTTTCCACTGAGATATGTGTACTATTTTGTTCACAATCATCCAATTTTAAACCGTAAAACAATAATAAGCAACATTTCACACGGTAAAAAAAGTTACGCACGACGCCGCGATGATGAATCTAACTACCTAACCTTAAAATCAAAATGTCATTAAATGTTTATTATTATTAATTTTTAATAAAAGTAAGTAAACGAAATTTAACTTACTTTTTGACCGAGGTCTCAGAATTAAACCAAACTGTAACTGTCACTGTCAATTACGCTACCAACACAATGTTGATAAAAGTTCCTAACTGTGCTATTTTATTTTATAACACACGGCGTGCGTAAGGATACGCTTACTTCGTTGAAAATAGTATATTACATACCGAGGCGGAAAGTATTCCATTCCTGTCGAGAGAACTATAGTTTACCGAAAGGCGTAGCCTTGAGGTGAACTAGTTCTCGAAACACAGGAATGTTACTTTCGCCGAGGTCTGTATACTATTTTATTCACAATCAATCATTTAATAAAACAAGCAACATTATAAAAAATAATAAATAAATAATCAATTGCGTTCATCGTCCATGCACTGAGAAAAGTTGGTTGCATACTCTAGATATGTTAATTTGACACAGGTTGAAAATGGTTTCATTTCTAACCGATTACGCCTCATTACTGACTCCTTTTTTACTATTTCTGACCTATTGAAGTGTATTCATATGCAATCGCTCACTTTTCCAACCTTTAAGGGGTAAGAAAAGTTGTATGTTACCAACTGATTGTGAATAAAAATTATTTCCGAACTTGAAGGAGGTGTGAAATGACAAAAGGAGGTTAGAAATATTTAATCTCAATTTTAAATCGACGCATTACCAACCGATTGTGAACAAAAATAAATAAAGTCACTCACCATCGACTGACATGTCTAAATATTTCCTAAAATTACTGTCTTTCGGCAGTTTGGCCAAATAAGGTTTGGTAAAATCAGAGTAAGTCACACGTACGTGTCTTTTGAAGTCCTTTTTGAGCAAGGCACGTATTATCTTATTTGCACGTTTAACATTAAAAAACTCAACTTCCACGTTAACCTCGTCATCATTTAAAACACTGTTGTAGGTGATCTCGTCGAAGTCCAACTGCTTCAAGTTGAATAGCTCAACTTCATTTTCTGATATCACCCTTTCGTCCAGGTATTCAACATCGTCTAACTCATCCAAACTCGGGGTTATCGTACTGTCGTGCGGATTGAAGTAAGGATCTTCGATGTAGCCCAAGCTGCTGTGGTCATCGGTACTCATTTTTATGGACACAGCTGTTAGCAGCTCGTTGGCAAAAATTATGTTTTATTGCGCTTTCACTCACATAGGTGTTAAACATTACAATTGTGTGATTAACAATCACCTTTCTCCCCGGTGCAAATTTTCAGGATAAATAACTTAACGGTTCTCGAGACACGTCAGAACTATCTCTACAGCTGAGGTTATGTGGAAAAGAAATTGATCGCAAGTGGTTATTTCGTAATAAGGAGAATGTGGTAGAAAACACGGCTCGTTGTCGATTTTACAGTTAGGAAACGAGTGAAGGAGCGGATGGAAAAAAATTATATTTACCTGAGGGCGAATTGTCGAAATTATTCATCATCGAATTATTTTAACGCTTAAAATAAAAATACACCACTAAACCACTACAAAATAATATTCAAACGATTGACGTCTTCTCAAAAAATTCCTCTGACAACCAGAATTTACTGACATATTCAAACAAAGAACACACTGGACAAAAATCATACCATCAAGCAGAGGCGGCTTGTCAGAGGTGGCAAGGGAGGCTGATAAAATTGAAATAAATAAATAATTACATAATCAAATTTGATTTTCATTAAAGTTTCAGTATGAAATCATCAATTATTAGGTACTCAATTAAATAAATGGTAATAGTTATTTGGTAGATAATTTTCTTTCACCATACCAGAACGACCTTATTAAAGGGGATCTTCTATTTACAATATGGGATTTGAACGTTGAATGTAAGCGCCAAAAATATGGTCGAGACCGGGTCGGAGGCAATTTGCTACATTAGACTCCAAGCATCTCCTTTAATTCTATAGAATGAGACGATTTTGACCTTGAACGTTAAAAAGAAATGAGATGCAATACTTGAGTTAAAAAGCATAAAACTATTGCAAATTGGATCCCAACAAATGTTCCATCTCGTTGGAATTTTACTTCTTGAGCTGTATCCACCATTCATGGAAATAGAGTAAAATTATTAGAAGTTTTTAATTTCATTATAGATAGCGACGAGTTTAAACATGATTTAGTGACAATAAGAGAGGCAAATAGCTTTAAAAATCTATTAGATTCAAAATTTTGTTTCTTATTGGAGACTTACCAACAGATTTTTCGGCAAACTGAGGTTGTGTTTTCTATTTTACAAAGTAAAGCTACAGATATTGCACTTGCAAAGAATCGTTTAATTTCATTAATATCTACTTTAGAAACCTTTAGAAATGATGAAACATATTTTAATAATATTTTTTCAAATATAGAGGTAAACGTTGAATCAGAATCTAAAAGACGAAAAACCACATTTGATTTACCCAATATGAAACAAAATTACAGGCGTATTTTTATAGAAATTTTAGAAACAGTAATTGATCAAATTAAAATAAGATTTTCAGATTTAAATTAGGTACCTGATTTTCTTTGACCTACTTGATAAATTTTCCTCCTACTCAAAAGAAATTCCAGCAAATTTGCTTAAGAATCTGTTCGAGCAGTGTCCTTCTTTGATAAGGTTCAATTAACAAACGAACTTGCTGTTATATAAAGACAGTACATTATTAAATCAATCCAAAACACAGCCAGAAATGTTAACTTCATGTTTACCAATGACTTACATTTATGTATGCCTGAATTATTTAAGTTCTTAAGCGTTGTTACGATTCTTATAACTTCATCATCCGCAATGCAATCAGCCAAAATAGACTTTGTGATATAGCTTTAATTTCAGTTGAAAAAGATTGTATTTCAAATTTTACAAAAGTGCCAAAATTTTATGAAAATGTGATTGATCACTTTGCATTTCAGAAAAATAGACGCATTCAATTGATTTTTAAAAATGTTTAGTTGAATCTGTCGGCCGTTTTATCTATAGATTGTATATATGTATCTATATATCTTTACCCATACCTCTGGCAATGTTATACGCTTTTCAATCTAATTTATTCTATAATAGTAACGTGATTGAATCTTTAGTAGGATGTCAACAAGGTGATCCATTAGGACCAGCCATTTTCAGTCTTGCTATTCATCGATTTATTAAAGAGCTAACTTCAGAATTAAATATTTGGTATTTAGATGATGGTACTTTAGGAGGTAAAGGATCGGATATTTTACATGATTTAGAAGTCATAATTTCAGAGTTTAAAAAAATTGGTTTAGTTCTCAACTCTAATAAATGCGAACTTTACTTTTTTGATAACATTTCCCAAATTGATAGGTCTATATTATTAGACAGATTTGAATCCTTAACCCAGGAATACGTATTTGTGATAATGCAAATTTTGTTCTACTGGGTTGTCCCATACTTGATGAAGCAATCCCTATTTTGTTTTCTAAAAAAGTGGAGACATTTTCTTTACTTTCCACAAACCTTTATAAAGTTAGCCCGCACATCAGTCTCTTTTTGCTTCGTCATTGTTTTTGGATGCCAAATTTCATCTACCTTCTTAGATGCTGCCCTGTTTGGAAATTTAAAAATTTATGTCAAGAATTGGATAATAATATTCATTCCACTCTTGAGAAAATCTTGAACATAAAATGTACAAACAGGTCATGGGATCAAACCAAGTTACCTGTCCGTTTTGGTGGTCTAGGTATTCGATCTGTTGCAGATATTTCAACTTCAGCCTTCTTATCTTCTATCTTTGCTAATTCTCGGCTCATTAAGTCTATTCTACCTTCTCGTTTTTCCAACTTTGAGACATCTTACTCCAGTGAAGCAATTGAAGAATGGAAAATTATATCTAATTCCTCGTCTTTACCCTCGACATCTCCCTCCATTCAACGAAATTGGGATTTGCCAATTATTGAAAATAACTTTCAAAAGCTATCGTCTTCCTCAAATGTTACTCAAAAAGCTATTTTATTAGCAGTGTCTGAACCCGAATCTGGAGCTTGGCTTGAATTTTTACTTTCTTCTAAATTAGGCACTTTGCTAGAAAAAACCACTTTACAAATTGCTGTTTCTCTAAGATTAGGCATCAGTAGTTGTCATCCTCATATATGTAATTGTGGTTCTTCAGTAGACACGTACAGTCATCATGGACTGTCTTGCATAAAAAGTGCAGAAAGAATCCCAAGACACAACTGCATTAACGACATCTTAAAACGTGCTTTCTCATCTGCCAACATCCCTTGTTTACTTGAACCCAACGGGGTTCTGAGAGATGACGGCAAACGTCCAGATGGAATCACCATTATTCCCTGGAAGGTAGGCAAATCCCTTGTTTGGGATGTCACCTGTACAGATACGCTTGCACCTTCACATTTACCTGAGTCGTCCATATCTGTTAGATCTGCTGCAAACAAAGCAGAAAATCTTAAAAGAAGAAAATATAGTTCGTTAGCAGATCACTACATTTTCGTTGGCTTTGCTGTTGAAACCTTTGGTCCTTGGAGTAAGAGCGCTCTATCGTTGTTGGATGCTTTGGAAAGACTTATTATTGACGTCACAGGTATTCCTCAGGCGAAAACATACTTAAATCAACGAATTAGTATTGCCATTCAGAGAGGTAACGCAGCCAGCGTTCTGGGAACTGTGCCTATTTCTTCTTCTCTGGACGAATTATTTAATTTAACGTAATTTTTAGTTTGTATTTTGTAGTTTAATTTATAATATGTTACAATTTTATCATGTTTGCAAATTTGTATTACCTATGAATATATCTAAATTTTATTATGCATAGAGTTTATATTTTGGTACCGAAAAACTTTTGTTTCCTTCTAAAGAATTTTCGTTTTGTTACTTTTTTTCTGAGAGCATTTCTGTTCTTATTTTAGTTTATTTTTTAGAACTTTTGTTTTTGTTCCTAGGGTTATAATATACGACTGAATGAATTTCCGCATGCACTTGTTAAAAGCTTAATCCCATTCTGTTATTATCAATAATATTGTGCAAATTAAGGCACGACTTTTTGCTACCATCAACCTAAAATGGTAATTTATTGAATCACACATTATATTATTTTCAGTATTAACTAAGAGAAAATACATTTTGTAAGCCTATATCTCATCATCCCACCCTATGCATTTCTTTCAATTCCTAATCCAGTCCTGGCAAGAAATAACTCTACATCTCCTCGATGGTTCTTGCTGGACGATAAATTGTGATACAAAAATAAAACATCATAATTTGTTGACGAAGTAGAGTACCTATTCTTCATAAATATTAGCCTCCTCACTCATCACTACCACGAGCCGCCACTGCCATCAAGCACTCAAAATCATATTCAATTCATTAAGCGTATTAAATAACGTTATTAACATATTCAAATCATAATCATTAAGCAAAATGCATCGCAATTAATTTTACTGCCAATAATATCCTCATTATGACATCCATTGCGTATGTGTTCTGTCCGGAAATTTTAATCATAACCTCACTTTTGCGCAATGTTCCCAAATTTATACAAATTATCGCCAAAATTTGGCAGTTTTTCGCTCGGTTGCGTTAATTATCAGCCCGTACGTTGGGCCAAAAGGAAACCTCTGTGGCTACCCACCGCAAAAAGTAAAGTGTTTCGAGTCCCACCAAGACCAGTCACAGTACAAGATGAGCACGAAGAAATCAAAAGACTTTATAACAACTACCGCACGCAAATTAAGTCACTCCGTAGATATTTCGTGCAAAAATTCGGCGTGCAACATTCTCAGCGAATGGACCTCGAATTGAACCAGCAAATCTTCGAGGAGGATTTCAGAAGATGCAGTTCCATCAACGACGAATGGAACGCGGCACAAAAAGTTATCAGAGAGAACCGGGTCGCCCAAGAATTAGAAAAAGACCTACAAACGGCCCGAGAACGATTGGAACAGCACTTCGAGAAACAGATCTTGAAGGAAGAAATGGTCGAAGAGGTCGTTCGGAAGGAAAAGGAAGCTTCCAAGAACTTTATTTCGCCCGAGCAGTTGGAAGCGGCCATTGAGCACGCGCTCAATAACCCGGTGGACTACAATTTCGCGTTGGATGCAGACGGAAACAAAGTGTACAACAAATAATTTATTAGATTTAATTAAACAGACTTTCTAAGAACTCGACGCGCTCGACTTCCTTTTCTTCGACCGTTTCAGGTTGTTTCACGTTTTGGAATTCCTTGTTTGTGGTTTTGTTTTTCTTGTTGAGATTCGCCGAAAAGAAGTTGGTCTTTTTCTTGGCTAGTGTTATTTCGGCTCGCAATTTCTGCCTTTTGGCCGCTTTTTCATAAGCCAATCTTTCGTGCAAATGGATCCATTTAAAGTTCGATAAATACTTGATGTTCCACAGGTAATCGTACTGTTTCGACTTCTTCTGTGTGCTGACTGGAGTGTTGTTTAAGAATGTGGCGACCTTTTTAGCGACCGATTTGCGTTCGAATTCGATCCATCCTTCGGTGTAGTGTTTTTTAAATTTTGACCTCTTCTTCTCAGTCGATTCTAAAAAAACTCGACGTAAAATTGTTTCATCGACGGCAGTAATTACCTCCTAGCTGAAGGTACACCCGGCCCAGAGTTCCAAATTGGGAGAAAATTTCGCGAATCTTCGAAACCGTCGTATAAGGCGGAATAAAGGATAAGTAAATAATACCCCTTTTTGGCGACTTTTTCGATTTTAACTCTGAAACGGCTGCTTCGCCCATCTTTTATCACAATTTGAGGTTATGTCGTAAGCTTAACCTCACATTAGGAAAAAATTTCACGAATCGTTAAAACAGTCTCATAAGGCGGAATAAAAATTAGGTAAAT
The DNA here is from genome assembly GCA_949768715.1 of Dascillus cervinus. NCBI lineage: Eukaryota > Metazoa > Arthropoda > Insecta > Coleoptera > Dascillidae > Dascillus > Dascillus cervinus. Next base: position 23,125,645 of record OX458322.1, read on the forward strand.
AATACCTCTTCTCGGCGTTTTTTAAAATTTTAACTCTGAAAAGGCTGCTTCTTCGATTTTTATCACAATTTTAGGTTATGTCAACACAAGTCCAACCTCAAATCTTTGTCAGGTGTAAACACTGAAAATTAATTCAAGTTAAGGTGAATAAAAGGCCATCTAATGTTATCAATGATCGTATCTTACAACTATTGAACAGTAATTACTAACAATAACACAATTCGGCAATAAAAAACGTTAACATTAACTATATGCATTAATAATGGCAATCAGGAGCAGATGAGAAACGATGGACATTTCTCATCCCACGCAGCATCAGATATGTTTTTTCTTTTTGTTAGGTTTGCGATGGTTCCAAAGTAGCGGGGTACGAAGCGACAGTGCACTTGCGCTCCTATCGAAAGGTGTGCTCACGTTCATATGTGCAACAGAAGTCAGTACAATATCATCGACGCACGGAAGGTTTTGTCAGAAAACTTTGTAATGATCGTTGAAATTCAGCCTGACACTCAACAACTGGAGATTGAGGTTGGAATTCGACGCCAGGAGCATCAGATATTTTCTGATGAACTCGTTATAACTAGTGGCCAGCTGTTTCACTTGGATTTTGATAGAGTTTAAAAACACGTTGAATTTGCGAGTGTGTTCCGGCTTGCCCTTCTTATTTTCTTCCGAAACTTGTGTTGTGGCTTCGTGTTCGTTCGTGGCTATGAATAAATTTTCTTGAATCGTTTCCAAATTTATGATCAACTTGTAAATGACCAACAGTTGGGAACACAGTTCCTGAAACAATTGTTTTAATTTTTTTTTAATCATCTACAATGATACCAACCGTTGATCCGTTGTCCAAGAGGACCCCGCATTTAACGGAGTTGAGGAAGATATTGTGTGCACTGATTACATCGTCAAGAGATTCGGCTTGGTTGACCTGGCGCAGCATTTCTGCCCAGGAACACTCCAAAACTTCAAACAGGAAATAATACTGGGTTTGGTGAAGGAAATGGATCATTTCGTTCGATAATAAATTAATCAGATGCATAATCGGTTTGAGTTCTAAAATAAATATTTAGTCCGTTTTTAAACCAGGAGGAGCAGTGAAATTTTTTTTCTTTCCAATTTTATGTTGGTAGTAATGCACGGATATTGTCGTTTTATATCTGACAGTTTAAGTTCATATTACTAACGTCACTTAAAAATTACGAAATGTAGCGCGAATGGCTTCTGCAACATTAAACTGATTGTCAAAATTGTACAGGGTGGGGCAAGTTTTACAATAACCCGCAAACTCGCGACTTCTAATTGAACAAAAATCAACCAAATTTGGTGCACGTATTTCGATAGTTGTAGAGTAGTACGCAATTTTTTAATTTTTTGTTACTACATATCATTGTTCATTTAATGATCTATCTAATTCTGTAATCAGAATTATACATATTGACTTAGTTTGTTAAATAATTGCGTTTTTGTATTGCAATGGAAATTATTTGCATGATTTGAAGCTTCTTATTCAAGAAAAAAAAATTTAAAATAAATTTAAAAAAAAATAAAAAACAAAAAACACAAAAAAAAACTAAAATCATAAATAAAATCGGATTTCTAATATGAAAGTGCGTTTTGTTGAAAATCCAATCAATTTTTTTCTCACTAATTTCGTAAATAAATTTTAGAAGTGAAGCCTGATGCATCAGTGTAAAAATTAGAAGTTGAAAATTTAGTCTAAAAATGTATTTTTGCAATTTACAGCTTGATTTATCAACAAAAAATTTTCAAAAAAATTAACTGTATGCTCTGTCATTAGACAATAACGTGTACTAAATTTGGTTGGAATTGTTTAATCAGAAAATCGCGATTTTGGGGGTGACCGTAAAACTTGCCCGTATAGGTTGTTATTAGGCACCCATTACTGCCAACACAAATTTTAAAATAAAAAAAAATGTACTAGTTACTTGGAAGATATTATTCGCCAGAGGTAAAATTTGCGTCACGAGTCCGAAAGCCGAGTGACGCAATTACCTTGTGTGAATAATATCCTGTGATAATTACCCTTCATATGTCGAAATAATTTGGCACTGCTTATCTGTTGCTTCCTCATATTTGATAGAACGTGTTCCATACGTTTAGCCTTCCAAAGGGCCCCAAATAAGCACCGATAGATGTCCATTGTCGGCTGAAAAATCGTGCTGACAGGCCCATCGACTATGTAAATCAGATTAAAAACGTCCCAACCCATGTCGCCGAACGAACGGTCCATTAACTCGACGTTAAGGCGTTGCAGGGTGTCCTCTTCTTCATATTGCGCGTTGGTGACTCTAATCGCTGATTCGAGTATGGCAGAAAGGGTGTGACCGTACAAATCTTGTGCGGGTTTGGCAAGTTCCGGCCTGTAAATTCGGAATAAAACAAAAAAAGTTTAAGAAACGTTTTTGCTCCCACTTATTGAAATTTTGTTCCAAACTTTTATCTTGCCCATGGAAATTTTAACCTCAAAAATTTAGCAATTTAGTAAAATATTCTTTTATAAAGCGACTTACGCTAATAATTCTAAGAGGTGCCTTATGAAATCGCCTTGGCCCAACAATAAATATCTTCTGAGGGATTGGAGGTGTTCCATGAGGCGGTATTTCTCTCTCAACATATCGAGGACTCTGATTGAAGTTTCGCGGTATACGTTTTCTAGAGTGTAGTGAAATTCAATGTTCTGTTCGGGCGAAAACAAAACTTCCGCTGAAATAGAAAAAGACAATGTGCTTCAATTTTTTTGACCACGCATGCGCACTCTGTTGGAACAAACCTAATTTTACCGACTTTACAGTTTTCTGCAGGCAAAAATGGCGCGTTTTAATTAATTTTTTTTTAAATTGATTTTCTCTGGTTGTCACAAACTAAAATCTGAACTTACCTGTGGAATTAGTAAATAATTTTTGCAGTGATTCCCTTCCTGGCAACTGGTTTGAATCCTTGCAAACTTGCCTCAAGAAATTGATGCTCTTCCCCATCACCAAAATCTTTTTGGCCTGCTCCATGCTTATAAAGGAAGGAATCATGGAAACCCTAACAACAACAAAATAATATAATTCTAATAATAATTTAAAAAAAAATTATTTTGGCAGTAAACTTGTCATCTCTATCTGACAGTTTCAAGTTATATTAATAATTTCAATTGCAAAATTTGGAAATGCAGAACAACCATTTTAGGCCAAGCAACAGAGCAAAAAAATGTCATAATTTAACATACAGTGGAACCCCGTTTTTACGTTCCCGCATTTCACCTTTTCCCGTTATTTACGTCTAATTCTTGCAGTTCCGTTTCATTTTAATGTAGATAATACCCGGTTTTACGTTTATTTTTCCCGCAATTTACGTTGGAAATTTTTAAAATGCAGTTATTAAATTTATTAAAATTAAAAAAAATTATTTTAGCACTTTTGATTAAATCTATGGAAATCATTGAAATAAATATGTTAGCAGTTTTTAGACACGTTTGCACTTTGCAAAGTTTCGTGATCGCGATTAGGTGGACAATTTTTTATTTCATTCGGTATTGATTCTCAAAACAGTGAAAGAACACGTGGGCTCACGCGTTTCGCTCGCGCGTAATTTTGATATACCACTTTGGCTACAATAATAAAAAATCGTGAATCAATTAAAACAAGTAACATACAATGTCGTCCCATGGCAAAAAACGCATGCACAAAATAATTTCAAAGTACGAAGAAATTATAGTATTGCAAAAAACATATAAACACAAGAAACCAATTTACACCAAACTAATTTGTATGATTTTTTAAAGAAAATTTTTCATTGGCCTTAATTTACGTTTTTCCTCCATTTACGTTTTTTTTTTTGTCGGTCCTTTCAAAAACGGGGTTTCACTGTACTTTAACAGCCCTCCGCAAAAATATCGCAAAAAAAATGGTGATTGTGCAATAACCGTTAGTCCCACAAAATCGGGGTTTTGCACACATAAAGTACATATAAACAGCTACCTTTGTGCAAAGTTTCAGTTCCTAAAATTAAAAAATGGCAAAATTGTGAATTTTTTAAGAAAACACTGAATTTTCCGGGCTTTCCGGGTTTTTTCCGATTCTGATTATCCGATCGGGTCATTAATACCTCTCATTCTCTTCGTAATTTAATTCTGTACAATTCGTCTATTGACATCATTAAGATTGCTTCATTAGTTTCCATTTTACAAGCAAAGAACTAAAAAAAACGCGATTTTTTCTTGTAAATTGTTTACAACAAATTAAAAATTATGATTCTCGAGTTGGAAATTATGCAGAATTCATCTACTAACTGTCCTTTATGTAATCGCAGGGTCGGTTTCCGGGTAGTATTTATGATATGAAAAAATGCTTTATTGCTTGGCCTATTTTGATTATGCAATTTTGCTGTGATTCTGTCAAAACTGCCAACACAAATTACGAAAAAAAAAAAGTGTGGCTGAAATTTTTGATCGTTTAGTACTCACTTGACATGGTATTTATCGTGCCATAGTCTCTCTTCGGTGCTGATGTTTCTGGCTTCAATAAAAAATTCCCCGTACGGATCGTTCAACTCCCCATCGAGCAGCCAATGTGACATCATAATAAAAAGGGGCCTGCAAACTGCCGACAAGACCTTGGTAGACACCTTTTGAACACTTTTCGACCCGTGCTGTAAAAACCCATGAATCGCCGAAATCAAAGCGCCCCCTTTCTTGTTGGTGCAAAATTCAGTGATGTACGCAAGCCACTGCAAATGCAGCTGAGGCTCGGCGATCCACACCAACATCCTCCTCAACGTCAATTCGGTATGCTCGGTGCAGCTCTGCTTCTTCAACTGTGTTTGCAAAACGGCAATTAATTTATAGTATTCAGTCAATTCATCTCTCAAGATCGCAGTTAGGGACTGCCCGACGACCCCGACATGCTTGTCGATCTCGTCACAATATTGTTTGATTTTATTGTGCAAAAAACCGACTTCAATTAGTCTCCCCAGGAGTTCACGTTGCACTGGAGTTATACCCCTGCCGGCTTTAAGGTCGATAGTGAAAGCGAGCCCTCCAGGTTCTTTCTTCAACAAGAACCCCTCAATTCCCTGCAAGGCGTAAATAACCTCCTGAATCAGCTCCCTCTCTGACACACTCAGCGACGTTCGCGATGAAGGTGCGCTCGAACTCTTATCAGTCAAATCGGTTTCACTACCGGGCCAAAGTGCCAGAGTGGTGACAACCGTATTGGAAGGCCTGGGGGCCGAGCACGGCCTCCTAATACTAGTTTTGGAGTCATCTCGGAATAAACTGGCTTGTGACCTCGTGGTGGTAATGTCACTATTGGCCTGATGCAACTCCTGCAAGATGCCCCACTGGTTGCTTTCTTTTGTCGTGAAACCAGTCCCTACGTTCGACAGGAACACCAGCACGGCACATCTCTGATTGAGGATCTTCTAAAATCGTCTTGTTAATCGCGAATTTGATGTTAGCAAGTTACTCACTGATTTTTGCAGCCTCGAGTAGAGCAATTCAAAACTTTGGACGTCTTCAGCTGACTGTTTGCTGGTTAAGGTTTTTCGAATGCAAGTCGTTATGTACTGTTCATCACCGGCTACGGTTCCGCTCGATGAAGGCGACGTTAGGTATCCAATCGCGATTCTAAACAATTTGGCGGACAGTTCTGAAAAAATTTTAGGTTATTTTTCGATTAACGGTTTTTGACGCAATTTACCTGTGCTGTCTTTCGCGAAATGGTTACATAACTTATTGATTAAGGTTGGGATTGTGGTTCCAACCTCAACGTGGGGATAATTCATAACTGAAATTTGTTCAAAACATTTCTAATTTGACACTTAGTTGTTTTGACGTTTGACGAGTACGCCACCACACCTTCAAGTGAAGAAGGTAACAACACTTGTCAACACAGATTATACAGATGACATTTAAGCATACGCCCACTGGCACCACGAAACAGCGCCTCTACGGTTCGGATCAGCAACTAAACGTAGCGCAGAAATGCACCAGGTTTGTGTCTATGGAGAAGAGAAAATGAGGAAACTGAGGACAAGGACACCATTTTGCTCTGAATCACCACAAAGATGAAATGCGACCGTTCCAATGTCATTACGATTTACATTTGTGTGTGTGTATTTGTATTTTATAAGTTTTAAGTGAAAACCTGGTAATACTTTTTCTATATTATTTATTACAATGGAATGTAAACGGATAAAATTTCGGTGCTCTATTCTATGTCTGTTTTCAAAACGCGGGTAGTACTTAGAAAAATCGGCCATTTTTTGAGCTTCTATCCGCACCGCAATTTTAGGTTAGATAGTTTAAATTCAATTTTGGATCTTTCAAACAAATCAATCGTTCGATTGTGTGCAGATGATTTTACTGTTGATATGTTTAGTAGTACATTGAAAAATCGTTTAAAAACGACCGTGGAACTTTCCCTTTTTCACAGTCTTAACCCTTCTGGAAATGTCAATGATGAATTGTGTTTAAATAATCTACGAAATGTGATCATTGAGCCAAATTTGGAGTGTTGTAAATAATGTTCAACTACGTGCAGAAAATTAGTTTTACTTGGTTTTTATGCGAACTTCACCGTATCATAATGCACTCGAAATTATTAGAGGTTACTTTAACTTTTGTTATCAGAAAGTATCTTTTGTATTTTAATAGTAGGTAATGTTTCAAAATTTGGATCTAGAACAAGATGAATTTGTTCTGTACAGATTAAAATCCAGTATTCAAATAATTGTTTTGTAGAATGGTTGTATTTCTAATTTATTGGAATATACATTTCTTCTACTCACAATTATTTTTTTATTGTTATACTATGTTATACTATGTATTATTATTTTGTTATTGTAATAATTTACATTTTGTTTTGTATAATATGTTATTGTACTATTGAGAGCAATTGTAAGTTAACGGCTACTTTTGGCTGTGTAAATGCTGATTTTTATTGTTCGTATACATGGATACATAAGTACCATACGTCAAACTGATAAATGTCAAATAGATCATTTAAAATGCCACGTTTAAATGAAGGTCAAAAAATGCGTGCAGTAACTTTACTAGAAAATGGTTGGTCTCTGCAAAGAGTAGCAGATGATCTACAAGTGAGTAAAACTTGCATTTTTAAACTTAAACGGAAATGGATCGAAACGCATACTGTTACCTACAATCATTCTGGTGGCCGTCCAAAGATTTCCAATCAAGAAATGGATGAAGCACTACTAGAAAATCTTAGAAACCATCCATTTAAAAGTGCTGTCAGTGCAATGCAAGAAACTAATTTTCCTGGATCACGATGGACGGCTTATCGTCGTATTAAAGATTCTGATTTACGCAATTTTTGTGCAGCCAGAAAATGTGCTTTAACTGAAGATCACAAAATTAATAGACTAAATTTTGCAAATACCTATATTGATGAAGTCGATATGTGGGATAATGTAATATTTACAGACGAAAAAGTTTTTCAATCGACCCATAATGGATCAGTTCGTGTGTACAGACCACCACGTTCAAGATACTTAGAGCAATATGTAAAACCAACCCATAACAGTGGTCGTTTTTCTGTTGCTGTTTGGGGTTGGATTAGCATACAAGGACAAGGTGAATGCTCGAGACTGGAGCAGCGATTGACCAGCGCAGTCTACCGTGATATTTTACAAGATATTATGCTACCATCTGTCACACAAACTCATGGAAACAATTATATCTTTCAACAGGTGCACTATAGTTAACTTCTTGCTAGAACTTATGTTAATATCTCCATTTTCAGGATAATTCACCAATCCATACTGCTCATGTCATCAGAGACTGGTTTACAGATAATAACATTAATGTGTTGCCCTGGCCTGCGCGAAGTGCAGACTTGAACCCGATTGAAAACGTGTGGGCTGCTCTAGTAAAAACAATTTATCACAATAATTTTAGGCCAAATAACAGGGAGCAACTTTCTCAATCTATAATGGAAGCTTGGAGAAATCTAGATATGAATTACATAAGAACACTTATTTTATCAATGCCCAGGCGTTTACAATATATTATTGACAATAACGGTTCATGGACAAAGTATTAAAACAGTCCCACTTTCTCAGTTTTTTAATTGACTTTTAATTGTTCATTTTTTTGTTTTACTCAAATTTTTGTATGAGTAGCCCAGTTCACTAAGCTAAAATATACAACAAAAATCTGTATTACCGGCCATGTCGTTAACTTTCAATTGCTCGCAATAGTACATTGTGTATGTTTGTGTGTCTTAATTAAAGTAATATTTAATTTATACAGTTTTTAATTGTGTAATACCTATCAGTGAAAGTAAAAAAGCATCAATAAACGTGTATGTCACACGTCCAACGCGTTTGGCGGCCTTTTGATTTTAGAAATAGTTGAACACAAATAGGTAAGAGCTTCAATAAAAAAAATATTGAAAGATCGCGTTTTATGCTTGTGGTGCCTCAGGGAGAAATGGTGTCCTTGGCTCTCAGTTTCCGTCTTTCTCTTCTCCATAGACACAAACCTGGTGCATTTCTGCACTACGTTTAGTTGCTGATCCGAACCGTAGAGGCGCTGTTTCGTGGTGCCAGGTGGGGGTAAGGCTATGTGCGCTCCCCTCCCTGCTTGTCAATAATTTAGTTCAGTTTAATTTAATTCATTAAAGAACTGTTGTGAAGTCGAATTAATTTTATTTAAAATTGGCAATTTTTAAACTGAAAAATTAGTTTAAAAAATAGAATAAGTTTCATTTTTATTAGTTGGCAGTAAATTTGAATTTTTCATTATAGTAAACTAAAATCGTTCACCAATACAAACCAACGGTGAACTTAAGTGAGATCGTCATTTTTTTGACTTATTAACAAGTTTTTGCATAAATTATTTTTCCATAAGAAACACAACTATTACAACGGACAGTAGTACCACCTCAAACCCAAATTAATGAAAAATTAACAACTAAATTTGATTAAAAATTATTATCCCATCCTGAAAGTTCATCAGGAGGGATGTCTTAAACTTGTCAATTATTTAGTTAAATTCATGAAGGAACTGTTGTGAAGTCGAATTAATTTTATTTAAAATGGCAATTTTTAAACTGAAAAATTAGTTTAAAAAATAAAATAAGTTTAATTTTTATTGGTTGGCAGTAAATTTAAATTTTTTATTATAGTAACTTTTATTAAACTAAAATCGTTTACAAATACAAACCAACGGTGAAATTAAGTGAGATCGTCATTTTTTTGACTTATTAACAAGTTTTTGTGGAAACTATTTTTAGACAAGGAACACAACTATTACAACCGACACTAGTACCAAAAAGAAAATAAGAATAAGAGGTGACGCGAGGTCCGATTTCGTGAACATTTCATGTGCGCATGTTTCTTTAATTTATCTGAACAAAACTTTAAGCGCGCAAAAATCTTTTCTAGGATACCAGGAATTGAAATGTGAAATTAAAATGGAATGTATTTTACATAATTTTGTATTGAATTGCAGTTATGTACAAATACAAATTAGGCACTACACAAATCAAATCAAATCTTTGAAAATAAACTCAGAATACATTTTTGTTGATGTTTTTTTATTACACTTATGCATTAGACTAATCATATTCTAATATCAGAATGTGTCAAATAGTTTTCGTCATTCAGTCTGACATTTTTAAAAAACATTTAATCACTTCTGCTTTGTGTTGAACAATGGAATTATTTTTATTACGCTTTTGAATCAATTGGTGTCTCTTAAGCATGTGGTGTTTGTAATGGAAATTGCTGGTGACATACTTTTTGCACAGGTGACGTATCAACTTCTGTACGTTCATGAATCAGCATGTGCTTTTTGAGATACGAATTAGCGATGAAGCATTTCTTGCACAGTTGACATTCATTAACCTCTTTACCTTCATGAATTAAATTGTGCTGTTTGCGATAACCATTGTTACGAAAAGAATTATTGCAAAGTTCACATTCATAAGTCCAACTGCATGAATCGACATGTGCTTTTTGAGACTGGTTTTAAATGTGGAAGTTTTCTTACATAGTTGACATTCATAAGTCTTCTTACCGTCATGAATCAGCATGTGCTGTTTGAGTTGATAATTTAACGTGAAAGTTTTCTTACACAGTTGATATTCATAAGCCTTTTTATGTTCATCAATCAGCATGTGCTTTTTGAGATAATAATTGCTGGTGAAAGATTCCTTGCACAGTTGACATTCATAAGCCTTTTTACCTTCATGAGTATACATGTGCTGTTTGAGATGATAATTAAATGTGAAAGCTTTCTTACACAGTTGACATTCATAAGGTTTTTTACCTTCATGAATCAACATGTGCATTTTGAGATTGCTTTTAAACGTGAAAGCTTTCTTGCACAGTTGACATTCATTTTTTTGTACCTTCATGAATCAGCATGTGCCGTTTGACATGCGAATTAGTGGTGAACGATTTCTTACACAGTTGACATTCATAAACCTTTTTACCTTCATGGATCAACATATGCTTTCTGAGATCGTATTTATATGTGAAATCTTTCTTGCATTGTTCACATTTATAAGCCTTTATACCTTCATGAATCAGCATGTGCTGATTGAGATCGCCTTTCCTACTGAAACCTTTTTTACACTGTCGACATTCATAAGCCTTTTTAAGTTCATGAATCAGCATGTGCTGTTTAAGATGCGAATTAGTGATGTAAGATTTCTTGCACAGTTGACATTCATAAGCCTTTTTACCTTCATGAATCAGCATGTGCCGTTTGAGATGCGAATTCAAGGTGAACGATTTCTTACACAGTTGACATTCATAACCCTTTTTATCTTCGTGAATCAGCATGTGCTGTTTGAGATTGCATTTATATGTGAAAGTTTTCTTACATAGTTGACATTCATAAGCCTTTATACCTTCATGAATCAGCATGTGCTGATTGAGATCGCCTTTCCTACTGAAACCTTTTTTACACTGTCGACATTCATAAGCCTTTTTAAGTTCATGAATCAGCATGTGCTGTTTAAGATGCGAATTAGTGATGTAAGATTTCTTGCACAGTTGACATTCATAAGCCTTTTTACCTTCATGAATCAGCATGTGCCGTTTGAGATGCGAATTCAAGGTGAACGATTTCTTACACAGTTGACATTCATAACCCTTTTTATCTTCGTGAATCAGCATGTGCTGTTTGAGATTGCATTTATATGTGAAAGTTTTCTTACATAGTTGACATTCATAAGCCTTTTTACCTTCATGGATCAACATATGCTTTCTGAGATCGTATTTATATGTGAAATCTTTCTTGCATTGTTCACATTTATAAGCCTTTATACCTTCATGAATTAGCATGTGCTGATTGAGATCACCTTTCCTACTGAAACCTTTTTTACACTGTCGACATTCATAAGCCTTTTTAAGTTCATGAATCAGCATGTGCTGTTTAAGATGTGAATTAGTGACGTAAGATTTCTTGCACAGTTGACATTCATAAGCCCTTTTACCTTCATGAATCAGCATGTGCCGTTTGAGATCCGAATTCAAGGTGAACGATTTCTTACACAGTTGACATTCATAAGCCCTTTTATCTTCGTGAATCAGCATGTGCTGTTTGAGATGTGAATTAGTGATGTAAGATTTCTTGCACAGTTGACATTCATAAGCCCTTTTATCTTCGTGAATCAGCATGTGCTGTTGGAGATTGCATTTATATGTGAAAGTTTTCTTACATAGTTGACATTCATAAGCCTTATAATCTTCATGGATCAACATGTGCTGTTTAAGATCATTATTCCTGCTGAAACCTTTCTTGCACAGTTGACATTCATAAGCCTTTTTACCATCGTGAATCAGCATGCGTCTGTTAAGTGCTCCCTTCCTATGAAAACCTTTCCCACAGTTGTTGCATTTATGATTCATTAAGTTAGAAGGCAAAATTATACAAGATTCTATTACAGCTTGTTCTTTATCCTGACCCTGCATTTTGGATATAGTAAGGTGCACCAAATCCACATAACTTGTCAGCATTCGATTCAATTCTTCCTTGGTAGATATTGATACGTGCACTGTGATCTGTAAATTGAAATAAACTATTTATTTTCTCCAAAAGTATTAAACAAATTTGATAACTGTTTTATTGTTAACTTTGAGGTTATAATTTTGAAATTGACAATTATTAAAAATAGCAGTTTACCACAATATTGGCAAATCGATCAATGAGATGATATTGAGTTCCCGAGTCCGACTTGATAATAACATATGGTCTCTGATCGTCAGACATATCATCGTTCTCTTCTGCTGTTGTTAGTTCATATGCCGGATCCTCAACTTCATCCTTGATGATGAGTTCCTCAACTTCATCCTTGATGATGAGTTCCTCCGATTTTATTTTAAATTCAACAGAATCTTCAGAATCATTTTTTTCGACGACAAGTTTATTGTCTTCTGTTGTAAGTTCGTTGGTTGGATCATCATCTTCTTCCTTAATGACAAGTTCCCCTGTTTTCATTTTAAATTCAACTGAATTTGCCCCTTCAGAATTATTCATCGTTTTTGGAATAAAAATGTGTTATGAACTTCTTCTGAAAAAAAAAAAAATTAAATTGACTTTCAAAAGGCGATTTCTTGCAAGTTGCTTTCCAAGATAAAAGGATTATTAAAACTTCCATTTAGGAACTCACCAACCTAACAACACAAGTTTTACACAAGCAAACAAAATGGTTGGTTATGTTGTAAATTCGGCAGTAATTAGTGACAGATGGCGCTACACGACGTTTTTATTTTTAAAAATCCCGGGAAATAAATTTTCTGCTTTGCATTTTAGCGAGTAAGAACTTTTAATATTGTTGACATTTGGATGGTTTATATTGTTTTTACGGCTCAAGATTTGCTTGCGTCCTCTTCGAACATTTAGTTAAAAAAGTTTATTAACAAAATAAGAAAATCAACAATTTTTGCTAATCAATTTTTAAATGCCGATGAAGAATTTCGGAGTTCTGTGAGCAAACAAGTAGGGCAGTTGCAAAATTAGAAGATAGCTGGTCATTAGCTGCAAATTTAAACTTAAGTAAAAGTTGCATATTACAATTGTTTTCAAAGTTTTCAATAGAATTTAGATTCGGAACTGCTGTAGACAATGGATTCGGTGTAATAAAAATTACCAGTTTTAATCTTAATGAGGTTCAGATACTCTTCCAAGTCCTATCGTAACTGGTCGTTGTAGTCTATTTTCGTGCTAACGTTTTTTCAAATGAAAAAGCTTTCATTTAAATCTGCTGCTACAGCAGCTAACGACCAGTTCTCTTCTAATTTCGCAACGGCTCTACTTTTTTCCTCTCGCGAAAGGTGTCGTGGCATTTTTTACGTTTTTTGGCAAATATTTGTCATAAACAAAATAATAATGAAATTTGGCTGATGTGTTTTTAAGGACGCCTATGATATAAAGCAGAAGTGAAGTTGCTAAAAACAAACGTGCACATTTCAGTGGCCGGAAATGTACCAACAAAAGGGGTGAAATATGAATTAAAACAACAACAAAAGGCGCCCAACAGCGCATATATTCCACAGACCAGCGTCAAATTGAACGCAATATTACAGAAATAAAAAATTAATTACAGTACAATAGCGAAAATATGTTAAATATGTTAGAATTAAGGAAAAACTGTTTAAAACAATAGGGGCAGAATTGCCTAGGACGAGGACGCATTAGGGAACCAGTAAAGTGCAGGAAAGGTAATAGCACCATGGCGTCAAAGCCTAGGGAAGGCATAGGAGCAGGTGGCAAGTGGGTCATTCTATTGCCACCGTAAAAGGAAAGATCCACGCAGGATCCCAAAAAAGCGCAGATTCTAGAGGCGGGGGCCAGACTAGTAACTGGGCCTGCAAGGCAGTCCGAGCTTCATTAAAAAGTGGACAGGCAAGAAGGCGGTAAACAGGGTCGTCAACATCATCAGGGCACACCGAGCAGTTCGGGTGGTCACGTTTTCCAATCCGATGGAGATGAACAGCAAAGTTACCATGGCCTGACAAAAACTGGGTAGCATAGAAAGAGAGAGAGCGAGGCATCTCCGGAATCCGAGGCGAGAAGCAGTAGGTAATCCGACCTTTAGTGGAGCAATCCCATCGATCCTGCCAGCAGTCAAAGATGCGGAGTGCCAGGTACTCCTTGGCATGGGTGAGACTGGGGAAATCAGCCAAAAAAAGGATATCAGCCTCAAATGGGGCGGAGCCAAATTTGCGTAATCCCTTGAGGCAAGTCCTCTTCTGTATTTCAAGGTCCAGGGGAGGGATGCCAGCCAGGATGCCCGCGGCGTCATTAGAGAGGGAGCTGTACCCTTTGTAAACAGCACGGCAACACATACCATAAATGGAATCAAATTTCCTCTTCATATTAACCATGCAGAGCCTGTGCTGCCACAATTCTGCACCATGGGACACAATAGGGACAATAACAGACTTATAGATACTATGGAGGGAGTCAGTAACGTCCAAATCCCAGGATGCCCTACATTTACATCGGAGAGCATTTATCAGAGCACGCACCTTCTTCCGCACATGGTCTGCATGCTTTTCAAATGTAAGTCGCCGGTCTAGTACAACACCTAAGTACCTTACGCTTGTGGACTGGCTCAATCTTGTATTGCCTATATAGAACATGAGGTCCCGGTGGTGAATGCGTGGAGGCGAACGGTTAACCATGAAGGTGGACTTAGTGGACGATATCACAAGCTTCTGTGAAGCGGCCCATTGCTGTAGGATATCAAGGCACTGCTGGGAGCGCAGGCGCAAGTCAGCCCTGGTGGAGGACGTCACCACAAAGGTAAGGTCGTCCGCATACGCAATGACATCACAGCCCTCAGGAAGCTGTTCCTCCAACAGGACATCTACAGTGCAGTTCCAAAGTGTCGGACCAAGCACCGAACCTTGGGGGCAACCTTTCGTGCAAACCTTTTCAACGGTGATGTTGTTCGCAGAGAGTTCCACTTTCCGCCCATCCAGGTAGCTGACGATGGTAGCAATGAGGGCTCCCGATACTCCCTTGTTCCTCAGGGCTTGGATAAGCCCAGGCCACCAAAGGTCATTGAAGGCTCCAGAAATATCAATGAAGATAGACAAAATGTACTTGGGACCAACAACAGAGATCAGACGCTGGTAAGCAAGCAGGGCATCAGTGGTTGATTTCCCCGCAACAAAGCCATACTGATTCAGCGCATGGAAGGGGGTGACAGCATCCAGCAGGCGACAGCGAATAACCTTCTCTAAAATCTTGCCATATTCCGGAAGAAGTGTGATTGGCCTATAGCTTTTTGTTAGTGCCGGATCAGCACTTGGATCTTTCAGCAACACTTTTAAATTACCATGCTTCCAGATAGTTGGAAAATAGCGGATTCGCAGACAAGAAGACATTAGGCGGGTTAGGAGAGGGCCTATCACCGGGTGTATCATTTTGATGAAACAACCTCTGATGTTGTCTAGGCCAGGCGCCTTTTTGCTTTGGAGGCAGGAGACAATAGCCGCAAGTTCCTCCTCACGGACATCATCTTCAGAGTAGTCAGGAATAGCAACAATAGCTCTCAGGTTGCCATGGAGCATTCTCTGGTGAGCAGTGTTAATCTCAGGAATGTCATCTGGGAGTAGGGAGTGTAAGATGCAAGTTAGGGTATCCCTTATTGTAAGAGTATAGCCATGGTCCAGGATCCGAATTGAAGCAAGAACTCCACGAGCATGGATCTTATTTGTGGCCAAACGATAGGCCACACCCCAGGGGTTTTTGGCAAGATCCTCCTCAACAAACTTCCTCCATGAAGTCTCCTTAGCCTGTACAAGCACCCTGTTATAATCAAGCTTGGCAGACGCCATCGCAGCTGCAAGTCTTTCTCGTTCAGTATAGATCCTGTTTCTATAAAGACACCGCTTACGATACAGGTATATGAGGCGAAAGCGGTCAACTTTCTCCGTCCACCATTCGGGTCGGTGAGGGAACCTCCTTCTGCAGCGGGCATACAGCTTAATGATGGCGTTTAGACCATCAAGGAGGGTAGAAAGGCACGCATCCACAACTGCAGGTGAGTTTAGGATTGGCCAATCACAATCAATACCATCCACGAGGCTCTGCAGGGGGACAGCAATATCCTTCAACTGGATAGTCGATTGGTCCAGGTGGTATAGTAGAGCCAGGGAACCTTGCACAGCAGTTTGGTAACCTTTATAGAGGAAGAAAATTGTACGATGATCTGCACAATTTATGCCATTTAAGACGGTCCAATTCAAAGTACGACCAACCAGGTCAGGAGTGCATAGCGTTAGATCTATGTGGCTACTACCATTCCTAGACTCAAACGTCGGTGGATTACCCGGTTCATTCAATACGCACAAACCATGTCATGTCAAACTTTCAATAATATTTGAATTTTTTGTTAAAAGTAAAGAAAATCTTGCTGATCACACCCTGGAAGCATTAATCATAAGTATACTCGTACATTATCTAATCACATTTCTCAGTATTTAAGTCAAAAAGCATCGGAAGCTGTGACATTTTTGAATAAATACTTTTTTCAAGTTTTTCCATGGCAAATTTATGTCTATACCTAGATCATTTTTTAATCTTTTATATCCACCACTAGTTTTTTATATAAAAAAGCTTGTTAATGATTATTTTTTAATGATTTCATTCACCAATCGTTTAGCAGTATTTGGGCACACGTGTTTAATTCTGTCCAATCACAACATTATTATAGTGAGAATTTTCTACTGTAGAAAATTCCCGCGAGAATAATTTCTAGTATTTTGTTTACATATGTAACTTGACAGCACATTTTCTAGTTTTGACATCTGTCGCCAGTTTGATTTTAGTTTATAATGAATTAAACTGTATTTTTATGCTGTATTTTTTATTTAA
Organism: Dascillus cervinus; assembly: GCA_949768715.1. Classification (NCBI taxonomy): domain Eukaryota; kingdom Metazoa; phylum Arthropoda; class Insecta; order Coleoptera; family Dascillidae; genus Dascillus; species Dascillus cervinus. The sequence continues at coordinate 23,142,512 of OX458322.1, forward strand.
ACGTTAAAAAATAATCTTCCGAATACCACTCGAGAGTGCGAATTAATTAGAAAATAATTCTCCAGTTATTTTTTCAAACTTGTTGCCATTTGGGAATAGCCACTCGAGCCCTACGGGCTCTCGTGTCTATTCCCTGGCAACAAGTTTTCGAAAATCTGTCGAATTATTTTCAATTTATTCTCACTCTCTTGTGATATTACTTATGAAAAAAGCATTTTACAAAATTGACACCTTTGTGGCGGTGCCTGCTACTGCCGCGGCACAGCGCGCAGTTCGAAAAAGTCAAGGCAACGAATAAACAAAAACAATTTAGTCAGCAGAAATATTTTCATTTGTAAAGATTAAAAACCAAACTGCAAAGTGATTCATTTTTATGTTAGCCGCTAAATACAATTAAGAACCATTAAAACCAAATTGGTGACCCCGACGTGATAGAACGTAAACGTGCAATTTTTAAAATATGACTTCAAATGGATCATTGAATTCAGGTGATGACTGCATAATTACGTTTGATGAGCCAACCAAATCTCAAATGAACCAAATTGAAGCGGTGGGAAACTGCAAGATACCACCATTCTGGAAGCATTGTCCAAACATGTGGTTCATCCAGTTGGAATCACAGTTTCAATGTAATCAAATTAAGTCCGAAAACGGCAAGTATCAGCATTTAGTCAGTGCCTTGGACGCAGAGACCATGCAGGAGGTATCAGATGTCTTGATGAACCCGCCAAAAAGCGACAGGTACTCGTTTCTTAAGACGCAAATTTTGAATCGGTTCACTGAATCAGCAGACAGGCAATTACACATGGCTCTCACAGAACTCCAACTAGGAGATAAGAAGCCTACGCAGCTGCTACGCCAAATGACAACCCTAGCGTGCAATAGGGCATCCGACGATGTGCTGCGTGTCAGATGGTTGGCACTTCTTCCACCAAACGTTCAACGCTGTCTAAAACTTTTGCAATCTAACTCTCTAGAGGAACTAGCCAGAGTGGCAGATGAGCTGCTTGAAAACAATTCAACTCCATTTGTGATGGCTGCAGAAGTACACACCACCCGCCAAGCTTCACCAAACCGTGGATCGACAGAAACTGCCATCGCAGGTTTAACGAAGGAAGTAACAGTTCTCAGTCGATCAATAAATGAACTTATTTCCATCGTTACTAAACAGCAAAGAAGCAATTCACGTGGACGAAGCAGTGAGCGTTCAAGCTCGCGCCCAACTTCTCCTTCACCTTCAGGAGCTTGCTACTACCACCGTAGATTTGGTAATTATGCAAAACGTTGCGATGAGCCATGCTCATTCAAATCATCGGGCACATCGCCCCAAAAAAAACTAAAACTGCTGTCGTCTACTCAGACGGTTGGCGACAGCACCAGCCCACACCTTTCAAAAGAATATCGCCTACACCTGCATGACTATGCTACAAACATGAAGTTTCTCATCGATTCAGGGTCGGTGATATCTCTGGTGCCGAAAACTGCCATTCGCAGGGAACTCAAACAAGATGAGCTACTGCTTTATGCTGCCAATGGGACGGTCATCCACACGTATGGCCAACAGCAAATCACACTAAACCTGAATCTACGGCGTGCTTTTAGATGGTCCTTCATTATCGCGGACGTCAAGTCGGCCATTATCGGTGCAGATTTCCTGGTTCATCATGCATTGCTACTGGATCTCAAGGGTGGATGCCTCATCGATCCACTTACAACTTTAACTTCCAAGGGCCAGCTGTCTGAGGCCATCATCCACGGAGTATACACTATCTGTGTCCAACAAGAGCATGGAGAATCATATGTGGAGCTACTCAACCGCTTCGTGGAAATCACAAGACCAAACAATCCTCTCGCAACTGACACCAACAACCCCGTATCTCATCACATCGTGACCACAGGACCACCCGTTGTTGAGCGACCTCGTCGACTAACGGGAGAAAAACTCAATGTGGCCAAGGAAGACTTTGAAATGCTTCTTGATCACGGTGTTATTCGTCCTTCCAGCAGCCAATGGGCCAGTCCGATTCACATGGTACCCAAAAAACTTGGTGGTTGGCGCACTACTGGAGATTATAGGAAGCTTAATTCCCAAACTATCCCAGATTGCTATCCCGTACCTCATGGTGATGACATCCTCCAGCGTCCCCACGGATGCACAGTCTTCTCCACCATCGACTTAGTACGGGCCTACCATCAAATACCTGTCACTGAAGAGGACATTAAGAAAACTGCTGTAACAACACCTTTCGGACTCTTCGAGTTCTTAGGTATGCCACCTGGTCTACGCAACGCCACGCAGACTTTCCAGCGTCATATGGATAACATACTGAGGGGACTGGACTTCGTTGGATGTTACATTGATGATCTGATCGTATACTCCAAATCACACAAAGAGCATATTCAGCACCTCACAACAATCTTCAACATCCTACGAAATTATAAACTCACTATCAATCCTAAAAAGTGTCAATTTGGAAAGGATGAGGTGATTTATCTAGGCTTTACCATCAACGGCCGTGGTTATGAACCTCCAAAAGATAGAGTCCAAGCGATCGTAACGTACCCGAAACCAGACACAATCACCGATCTACGTCGCTTCTTAGGCATGGTTAATTATTATAGAAGGTCCATCCCTAAAGCTTCACAAATTCAAGCTCCATTAACTGAGTTTTTGAAGGATGCAAAAAAAAATGATAAAAGGAAGGTTCCCTGGACACCAACTGCTGAAAATGCTTTGGAAGCATGCAAGCAAGGTGTCCTGCAAGCCATTTAAACAACCTTTCTTTCTCAATCTGCCTCTCTTTCTCTGAAAACTGATGCCTCTGATTCTGCCATAGGTGCTGCTCTAGTACAACTGGAAGATGAAACTTGGAAACCACTTGGTTTTTTCTCCCGCAAGCTGAGCCCAGCAGAAACGCGTTACAGCACGTATGATCGTGAGCTTCTAGCCATTTTTGCTGCAGTAAAATTTTTCAAACACATCCTAGAAGGTCGACACTTCGTCATCCAAACAGATCATAAACCACTCGTTTATGCTTTCTCACAACGCGCAGAAAAAGCTTCACCACGACAGCTTCGCCAATTGGACTTAATATCTCAATTTACCAAAGAGATTGTCTACACCCAAGGGCCCGACAACGTAGTGGCTGATGCTCTCTCTCGCATCAACACAATCAACATGCCCACCTCTCTCGACTCAGAGACTATCAAGGTGAATCAGCAAGATGACGATGAGTTGATTCAAGTTCGGAAAAACAGCTCGCTGCAACTGCAACGACTCAAAGTTGACGGTCACGAAATTCAATGTGACATCTCGACCGGTGTCGTGAGACCCTACATCCCACGTAGCCTGAGGCAACAAGCCTTCAACATTATTCATGGATTATCTCATCCCAGCGGACGGACCACTGCGCGTCAACTGAAGGAGAAGTTCATCTGGCCCGGCATCAAGAAGGACGCTCTTCTCTGGGCTAGGCAATGTGTACCCTGCCAACGATCTAAAGTACAACGGCATAACCGTCTCATACCCAACCATATTGACGTACCGAGCAACAGATTCGACCACATTCATCTTGATTTAATCGAGCTGCCTCGGGTGGGCGAATGGAGATACTGCCTAACAATCATTGACCGTTTTACTAGATGGCCAGTTGCAATACCACTGACAAACATGCTAGCAGACACAGTCGCCTCAGCATTCTACGCACAGTGGGTATGCCAATTTGGCACACCAATCACCATTACCACGGATCAAGGTAAACAATTTGAATCAACCCTTTTTACCGCTCTGGCACGACTGATTGGAACTAATCGCATCAGAACAACACCATATCATCCAAAGGCAAATGGCATGGTAAAGCGATGGCACCGCACTCTCAAGGCCGCCCTTATGTGCAATTCTCAAATTCCTTGGCCTGAGCTTCTGCCGACCGTTTTGCTTGGCCTTCGCACAGCCTACAAAGAAGATTTAAAGGCCTCTCCTGCTGAGATGCTCTTCGGGTCTCCTCTTCGTATACCAGGCGAATTTTTTGTCGAAGCAAACATGCCAGCAGACCCACAAATCTTTGTCGAGAAATTCAGGGAATACATGCGCACGATTAGACCAACTCCGACGGCCCACCACACGAAATCTCGCCTCTTCATACTGAAAGATCTGTACAACTGTTCGCACGTCTTTAAGAGAGTTGATTCCGTTAAAACTCCCTTAGAACATCCATACACTGGACCGCATGAGGTGGTCAAGCGCATCAACGACAGGGTCTTCGTCATCAAAGTAAAGGGTGAAGACAAAACCGTCTCTGTAGACACACTAAAACCAGCATTTTTAATCAAGACCGATACAGAACAATCCAATCTGACAGAGGAAGACATCCAACGCTGCGTTTCGCATCCTAACCTTGCTACAGACATGGATAGACCACTGCGGACGTATGCCAATACAACCAAGCGCCAACGAAAAGTCTCGTTCCCTTCTCTTCCAGAGCAAGTCACTGGGGAGGGAGTGAATGTGGCGTTGCCTGCTACTGCCGCGGCACAGCGCGCAGTTCGAAAAAGTCAAGGCAACGAATAAACAAAAACAATTTAGTCAGCAGAAATATTTTCATAAGTAATATCACAAGAGAGTGAGAATAAATTGAAAATAATTCGACAGATTTTCGAAAACTTGTTGCCAGGGAATAGACACGAGAGCCCGTAGGGCTCGAGTGGCTATTCCCAAATGGCAACAAGTTTGAAAAAATAACTGGAGAATTATTTTCTAATTAATTCGCACTCTCGAGTGGTATTCGGAAGATTATTTTTTAACGTTTAAATAATAAATACAGCATAAAAATACAGTTTAATTCATTATAAACTAAAATCAAACTGGCGACAGATGTCAAAACTAGAAAATGTGCTGTCAAGTTACATATGTAAACAAAATACTAGAAATTATGCTCGCGGGAATTTTCTACAGTAGAAAATTCTCACTATAATAATGTTGTGATTGGACAGAATTAAACACGTGTGCCCAAATACTGCTAAACGATTGGTGAATGAAATCATTAAAAAATAATCATTTGTAAAGATTAAAAACCAAACTGCAAAGTGATTCATTTTTATGTTAGCCGCTAAATACAATTAAGAACCATTAAAACCAAACCTTTTTCTACGGTGGCGCCATCTTGTGAATCTTGCTTCTCAAGTGGCCCCCTTAATGTTTCTGATATAGGCGAAATATGCGTTGCTCGTTGCCATTCCGAAAATGGACAATACATTTTAATGATTGCCGTTTATATTTCGCCTGGAAAATCAATGAGGCAGATACAACAATTTTTATTCGAAAATTTGATGATTTATACAAAAGAAGGTTCTGCAATACTCGAAAAAAAATTTGGCGAAAAATTTGACGATGTGCCTATGATATTAAGTGGAGACTTCAATGTTAACTTTGCAGATGATAAAAATCTACCGTTATTTGAATTTTTGAATGAAGCATTAGGTTTGACTATGTCCAACGATCGAAAACTCAGCACTACAAAATACAAAACGACGATCGATGCGGTTTTCACAAGATATTTACATAAATTCCAATCAAACATTTTTGTTTCCTACTTTAGTTACCATAAGCCTATTGTATCCTTCTTTGAATATAATTAATAATAATAATAATGCAAACAAAAAATAAGTTATATTTATATATTGTACTGAGCTTGCGCAGTCCATCATATGTTTTGATTAATAAATAAACCATATAAAAATGTATATAATTGTCGCTTGGCGTGCCGATAGAAGTAAAAACCAGACTAATGTTAATGATTTTACTTTACAAATTATGAAATTTTAATTTTTGATACTACAGTTTATTTGAAAATCAAAAAACACCCACTATAGCAGATGAAATTCGCAGGTTGACTATAGACCTTGAGAGAGAAAAGCAAGAAAAGGAAGTACTTTTCAACGACCTGACGGTAAGTTTTTTTTTAACGACAGCAGTCGTTTGAGGCTTCAAAGGTCAAATGTCAAGCTTTGGCGGGATCGATATAATGTAAATCATCTTCTGGGAATTTTTCCTTATCTGATCATATCCATGTTATTTTGTTAAAAAATTGCAAATTGCTTTTATGTTGTTCAATTTAAATTATGCTTTTAGATCATGCAATGGCGCAGGGACCAATTAAAGGCACAGGTTGACCAATTAAATGAGCGAGAAGAACAACTACAATATGCCACGGGAGAGGTAACGTGCATACAGTACAATCCCGATTATCCGAGTCTCGGTTATCCGAGTCTCCGCGTTATGCGAGCGACCCCTGTTTTTTAATTGTTCCGTGTTATTCGAGCTGATCCTGAATTTTATCCGAGTTATTCGAGAAAATTCGGAGAAATTTAATAAAAAAGTTGCATGAGGCAAAAAATCGTCTGACGTTGTGATTATTTTCATTACTTAGAATTCCACTTCCGTTTATTTGATTCAGGGCACTATATGAAGTCAGTTACATATACACTACCATCATAGGTACATGTTAGTAGAAATGTTAGCTTCGAGGTGTAATTGTGCAAAACAATCCAAAATAACATTGTATCTGTCAAATTAATAAACTTACGTATACGTATGTACATATGTATGTATGTAGTTGTATGAATAATGTCGACTTCTGTATGTATTCGTGTAACATTTATTTTTTCCGTAAGTCTCCGTATTATCCGAGTTTTTTCTTATCCGAGCAGGGGCTGGTCCACATTAGCTCGAATAATCGGGATCCTACTGTATTTAGCTTTTAACAAAATTAAAACGAGCATGTCTGAATTTTGCATTATTTGTTAATCGAGGTGGGGTAGTTTGCGGGACCATTTTGAAACGATCACACAATGCAATATTAATAATCTCATCCAATAATTTTAGATGAACGATATGCCCTCAGAACCCTCAATGACGTATTATCGAAACGCTTGTGATTGTGGGGTTATTTCGGAAGATGAGACTGATGCGACAGATGAAACTGCTTCGTCAGTATCTGAGAATGTTAGTTTTAATATTTTCTTATTTGCTTCGTTTAATTAATTTCGGTAGAATAAGATAAGTTTGCAGAATGACTGAAAATATCTGGATGCACGAGGCTTCATAAATCAGTGACTTTGAAATGAAGAAATTTTTTACCATATTTCAATTTATTTTTTGACATAATCTCCTGTTAGGTTCTTGGACTTTGTCTAGCGGTTTTTCAACTTCTTCAAGCCTCTTTTGCGGACTCAAAAACCTTTTCCCGCCGAACCATTTCTGCACATTTGGACAAAGAAAGTAGTGGCAAAGTGGAGAATGGGAGATGACGGATGATGGAACCGTTTTGCCTTCTTCGGGGCACGTTCGTTAAGATTACTCTTTCAATTCTGGACTGCAGCGATGTATTCATGTATAGGATGGTTCTAAATATCTGCAATCGCGTTACCATTGGAATGAGCAAAATAATGATTCCAACTAGCTAATGAATGGCATTTGGTTAGCTTGGAACAGAAGTGATCCCAGTAACAGTTTGGCCTAAATTGAGTTAGCAATTTCTGCACTCTGCACTCTACTGATCAATCTGTCAGATCCAGATGTGATCCAAGTCTTTGAGCAGTTTACTACCAGACCGTTGAATTTGTTTCCTTTCTGATTTGCAACTGCTGAAAACATTTTTAGTGTAGAAGAGATCCATTTACGCTAAACAGGAAGAAAAAACAATATCTACTTGGATCACTTCTGTTCCATTCAATATTTAGGTTAACTAGCTGGATTAATCATTTTCCTATAGTGTGAACATGTGGAATAATACTGCTTTGAAATGGTCGCGCAGTTCAATTTTTAATCCACTGTGCATCGTCAACAGTTGTTGTCTATTTAACAGATCTGCTCGAAATTTCAAACATGAAATATGCAACTTGAGCACTTCTTATCAAAGTCACTGATTGCAATCCTCGTATTTATGTAACTAAAACGCAAGGTTTTTTAATTGTGTGCGTGTGTAATATATTTTAAAGTTTGGCGAAACTGCTTATAGCTGTATAACAATCCATGAACGAAACGGTATTTCTTAATGTTCAATTAGTAGATTTTCATAGAAATCGATATTCTGCTTTTAATGACTAAAATAAATAAAACAATACCCACAAAGTAGTAAAACATCCCAGCAACGTTGCAACGTATCGTCGACGTCTCTCAAACGTTCGAGAATACAATGCTACGTCGCTGCGATGTTTTGTGTTTAGTGGGTGGTATTACACAGGGTATTTCAATCGGTACGGTCAAAACTTATAAATGTATGCTACTGTCAAAAACAATGAAAACAGTTTATCTGAATGTTTCCAAATGGAACCAATTCAAAACTGTCATCCATGACACAACATTTAGTCTAAGGAACGGTAGAAAGAATAAATAACAATGTATGACTCATGATATTCTGAATCTACTGGATGAAAAACGAAGGTATGAGAACAAACATAAAGAAAGATATAACATCATTAAACAGAGACATTCAGAAATAAATGCGCCTTGCAAAGCAAGCCTGACTTGAAGAAAAATGTAAGAAAATAGAGGGATTACAAAGAAAACAAAGAAAACACATTTAACATACACAAGAAAGTGAGAGCTAGCTGGTTAAAATAAGAAAAAAAGCTACGTTGTCGACAAAGATGGCAATCTCATTGTGAATGATTTAGATAAGTTGAAAAGATAGAAGGAGTACGTGGAAGAATTATTTAAGGATGAAAAAATTGAATTCGAAACATGAAACGTCCGCACCGGACCTCCGATAACAATAGAAGAGATAGAACAAACCATAAAAGTAGCGTAAACAAGTTAAACAACAAATCCCAGACGAAATTCCTAACGAAATTCTACATCTACTTCTCCATATGTTCAACAAAACTGTGACTCTGGCAACATACCAAATGAATGGCTGAAATCAACCTTCGTAATGATTCCAAAAAAGGGCAAAAAATACAGCGATTATCGAACCGTCAGTTTAATGAGCCACTTTCTACAAATCTTTGTCAAAATAATATCAGAAAGTTGATGAATAAATCGGTGACACTCAATTTAGATTCCGCAATAACCTTGGAACCAGATAGGCATTGTTCAGTTTCCAGATCTAAATCCAAAGATGCAGGGATGTTAGTCACCCAGTTTATATGTGATTCATCGATTTTGGAAAAGCCTTCTATAAAGTAAGGCATATGATAAAATGGTCAGCATTCTATGAAAAGTTGGCATTGATGATTGAGATCTGTTTATTATCACAAACTCATCAAGGAAATATCAAAATTGGTCAGATGTTCTTGAATGCAGCAGGGGTGTGTTTTGTCGCCCCTTTAGTTCAATCTGTATTCCGAGCACGGTATCGATGGTGGTGTCAAAGTTAATGAAGTAAATATAAACAATTTCAGATACGCCGACGATACTGTGCTCGTAGTTAGCAGCCCTGATGAATTACAAAAACTAAATGACAATGTTACTGGAGCTTGTGAGGAGTATGGCTTAAAAGTTACTATGATTAAGACCAAGTATATGATAGTCAGCAGGCAGGTACCTGTAAACGCTCCTGCGATCTCAGCTTATGGCATATATCTGGAGATAACCGACAACATAACTTATTTGGGAACCAATATAAACAACAATTATTGGGACATGAGTAAAAAAAGTTCTGTGTGATAGTAGTATCAACCTTAACTTTTAAGCGAGGATGGTAAGATGTTATGTATACTCGGTATTATGGAATGGAATGAAGAGTTGGACGGTTCAGGATACGTTGGTGAAAAAACACGAGGCATTTGAAATGTGGGTCTATAGAAGAATATTACGCATAAACTGTGTAGACAAGGTTAGAAACTAAGATGTCTTGCACCATATCAACAAGGGCGAGAAATTGGGAAAACAATAAAAGTAAGAAAACTTGAATATTTTGACGAGTATCCGGCCGGAGAAGAACATCCTGGTTTCGAAATCTGTGGGAATGGTTCCATAAATTTACGATATCCCTGATCCGAGCTGCTGGCAACAAGATTATCATAGCCAATATGATAGTTAACGTCCGTCAAGTTACAATCATTTCAATTTTTCACACATACCGTATTTTTTAATTTGAGAAGAAGATTCAAACAGATCGCGTCAAAAGGTGGATTGGCTATGATTGGCTACCAGCTGCCTGCAATAATTATAAAATGAAGCGCTTGAAAAACAGTAGTCACACCATACCAATATCGTTATGACAACTGTTCAGAATGACTTCCTTGAGTGGTGATACAGGCATCAGCATATCTTCGTACCAATTCAAAAGTTCTTAATATATTGTCGAAGTCCCAACATTTTGAACTGGTTCTCCACAGAAACCATTAAACGGATTCAGCTATAGTAGGGTGGCCCTTTCAAGTTCTATCCGTCGATTGTGATATAGAACATAATATCACAAATATAAAGTGGTAATTCATCTAGTCCTCATTTTACGATGATACAAATACTTTCCACTCTCCACCTCTCTTCACCCAAGCGAGCAAGCAAGTAAGAGTAATGCTCTAAGGCTGGATGTATAGGTACAGGCGATAGTTTTGGGCGAGCTCGCTGCGTTATTTTCTCTGCATCGCAGCGAACTCGCCGACTTTTGGCGAAGCAGCGGTACGATGAAAGCATTGTCTCGCTACGTTTGCACTGTTCACGAAATCACTCGCTGTGAACTCGTCGCGAGCTCGCGCGACATTATTTCGTACATATACACCGAGCCTTAATTGACAGAAATCAATAGAAATTTAAATTTCAAGTTGTAAGTGAACAAAACACAAGTGTGACACCCTAATTGGTGGTGATATTAGGTATAGTAATGTGGGTAGATCATTTTCCAGAAAAATTTGATAAATGTTAATTATTCATATAAACTTTTTTTATTGTTTCATTGTTTTTGGCAGTAGAACATGTCACGAATTTTGATCAGACCTTTCGGAATCACCCTGTATAGTGTATACATATGAATGTTGCTTAATAATTTATTTAATTTAGTTGCATACACTCAGTGAGTTGTTTATAGAAGAGGTGAAGCTGATGAGAAAATTAGTCAATCCCTCTGGCGTTAAGGAAGATAATTGTCGATGCGGAAGAATTCCATGCGTACACTGGAAAAATCGCATGTTACAAATTACCACAATAATGTAGCACAGATTTTGTAACAATTTTTGCTACAAAGAGAGCATTTGTTACTTAAAATTGTAATACAATTTTTAAAGCGTAAATAAATAAATAAACTTACATTTTATTATTGTTCCTTGGTTTTCCACACAAAATTTAACACACATTAAATGTGTATTGGTATCTGTGACAAAATACTTTTAAAGTGTATTTTTAAAATATGACGTAACCTAAAAGTTTACGTTAAATTAAGTTTATAAATTTATTGTGTGGAAAACCAAGGAACAATAATAAAATGTAAGTTTATTTATTTATTTAAAGGAAAATGAAAAAGTTAAATAAAAAAGAAAAGAAAAGTTAAATAATTTTTAAAGCATTTGTAGTTAAAACTTTGTAGCAATCTTATCTACAAAGTTTATTACTTTTTCCAAACAATTATTTGTTGTAATATTTGCTATAAGATTGTTGCAACTTACATTATATTTTGAGTGAGTTTTACCATAAAATAAATGAATTAACGTCATGAGAATCATTGCATATTTTTCCAAAATTTCTGGCCAATACAAATTCATAATTGTTGGCACGTGCTTGCCGAATTAATTTATTGAAAGTTATTGAGCGGGTACGAACGAATTCGCGGATGCTGTGATCTCATAGTTGCATTTTTTAACGATAATCGAGCTTCGAGTTTATTAATAATTATTTGTTTTGTGGCTTGTGATTTTGTGTGAGCTTCGTCAAGACTACCGTAGAAAGGAATTAATTCCAATATTAAACACTCGAAAACTGTTTGGTCAAAAATTAGAAAAAATAGGGGTTCTTTTTTGGGATGACCTTACTGAGGTTATTTGGAGGGACCGTTAGGTCCAGCTAAGCGAGGATACAATATAAGGAATGTTGTCAATTAAAATTATTACTAATAGTTTAGAAGTTAGATTTATTTACTTTCTCGCATAAGTTACTCCTTTTTTTCTTAAAAAAAATAATTTAGTTTTCACCATTCTATTACGAAACATGTTCTCTAGGAATTCCCCCAATATTAATGCGTATTATTTTATCAATTAAGAGATATGAATTATTTTGTAATCCCGTGCCGTAACTGACTACGAACCTTCATGAATCAACATGTGCATTTTGAGATTGCTTTTAAACGTGAAAGCTTTCTTGCACAGTTGACATTCATTTTTTTTTACCTTCATGAATCAGCATGTGCCGTTTGACATGCGAATTAGTGGTGAACGATTTCTTACACAGTAGACATTCATAAGCCTTTTTATCTTTGTGAATCAGCATGTGCTGTTTGAGATTGCATTTAAATGTGAAAGTTTTCTTACATTGTTGACATTCATAAGCCTTTTTACCTTCTTGGATCAACATATGCTTTTTGAGATCGTATTTATATGTGAAAGCTTTCTTGCACTGTTCACATTTATAAGCCTTTATACCTTCATGAATCAGCATGTGCATTTTGCGAACTGAATTAGTGACGAATGATTTCTTACACAGTTGACATTCATAAATCTTTTTATCTTCATGCTTCAACAGCTTTTTAACTTCATGAATCAGCATGTGCCGTTTGACATCCGAATTAGTGGTGAACGATTTCTTACACAGTTGACATTCATAAGCCTTTTTACCTTCATGAATCAGCATGTGCTGTTTGAGATTGCCTTTAAATCTAAAAGCTTTCTTACACAGTTGACATTCGTAACCTTTTTTATCTTCATGAATCAGCATGTGTTGTTTGAAACCCGCTTTAGAAATGAAAGCTTTCTTACACAGTTGACATTCAAAAGCCTTTTTATCTTCATGAATCAGCATGTGCTGTTTGAGATTGCCTTTCCTACTGAAACCTTCTTTACACTGTTGACATTCATAAGCCTTTTTAAGTTCATGAATCAGCATGTGCTGTTTGAGATGCGAATTAGTGATGTAAGATTTCTTGCACAGTTGACATTCATAAGGTTTTTTACCTCCATGCTTCAACATGTGCTGTTTGAGATTTTGTTTAAATGTGAAAGATTTCTTACACAGTTGACATTCATAAGCCTTTTTACCTTCATGAATCAGCATGTGCTGTTTGAGATTGCCTTTAAGACTGAAACCTTTTTTACACTGTTGACATTCATAAGCCTTTTTAAGTTCATGAATCAGCATGTGCTGTTTAAGATACGAATTAGTGATGTAAGATTTCTTGCACAGTTGACATTCATAAGCCTTTTTACCTTCATGAATCAGCATGTGCTGTATGAGATGCGAATTAGTGATGTAAGATTTCTTGCACAGTTGACATTCATAAGCCTTTTTACCTTCATGAATCAGCATGTGCTGTTTGAGATTGCCTTTAAATCTAATAACTTTCTTACACAGTTGACATTCGTAACCTTTTTTATCTTCATGAATCAGCATGTGTTGTTTGAAACCCGTATTAGAAATGAAAGCTTTCTTACACAGTTGACATTCATAAGCCTTTTTACCTTCATGAATCAGCATGTGCTGTTTGAGATGTGAATTAGTGATGTAAGATTTCTTGCACAGTTGACATTCATAAGCCTTTTTACCTTCATGAATCAGCATGTGCTGGTTGAGATTGCCTTTAATACTGAAACCTTTTTTACACTGTTGACATTCATAAGCCTTTTTAAGTTCATGAATCAGCATGTGTCTCTTAAGTTTTTCCTTTCCATGAAAACAGTTCCCACAGTCGTTGCATTTGTGATTGGTTGAGTTAGAAGGCAAAATTATACAAGATTCTTTTACAGCTTGTTCTTCATCCTGACCCTGCATTTTGTATGTAGTAAGGTGCACCAAATCCACAAAACTTGTCAGCATTCGATTCAATTCTTCCTTGGTAGACATTGATACGTGCACTGTGATCTGTAAATTGAAATAAACCATTTATTTTCTCCAAAAGTATTAAACAAATTTGATAACTGTTTTATTGTTAACTTTGAGGTTATAATTTTAAAATTGACAATTATTAAAAATAGCAGTTTACCATAATATTGGTGAATCGATCATTGATGTGATATTGAAGTCCCGATTCCGACTTAATAATAAGATATCGGCTCTGATGGTCAGACACATCATCATTCTCTTCTGTTGTTGTAAGTTCATATGCCGGATCATCAACTTCATCCTTGATGATAAGTTCCTCCGATTTTATTTTAAATTCAACATCACTTTCAGAATCATCTTCTGCGAAGGTAAGTTTATTTTTTTCGGGCATAAGTTCATTGGGTGGACCGTCATCTTCTTCCTTAATGATAAGTTCTCTTGTTTTCATTTTAAATTCAACAAAATTTTTCACTTCAGAATTATCCACCATTTTTGGAATAGAAATGTGTTATGAACTTCTCTGAAAAAATCAAGTAGATAATTTAAATTGACTTAAAAAGAACTTTTTGCAAGTTTCTGCTCAAGATGAAAGTATTATTAACGCTTACCTTTAGTGAGTCACTAATCAAACAGAACAACCTTTAGGCAAACAAACAAAATGCTGGCTATGTTGTAAATTCACAAGCGTCTGCAGACATCTTGCGATTTCTATTCCTTACTACGCGCATCCTCCAGAACGCATTGGCGCCCATGAATTTGAAACTGCTAGAAGATGCGATTATCCTTCTCACGTCTCCAAAGTTGCACTTGCGCATCAGTGTAGACGGCAAAATAAAGTGAAAAGCTATAAAACATACCTATATATTGCAGTAAAGGGCGACAAAAAGATGGATTGATGGGTTATCTGTTGCGTGTATTAATGTTCAAATATTGTACCCACCGCCGTGATAGGTACGCCTTAATAAAACAGCATTTCGCATTAGAAAAGTTACCAAAAAAACAGAGAAAGCGACTAAAAAAGTTATAACAGGAGTCGTTTTTATTTGTTTCGTTGTAATGTAATAAAAACCCGAAACTAACTTTGAGAATATTTGGTTATACTGTAAGTTTACTTAGTTAGCGATTCACATTTTTATAGATAAAGTGAATATCATAGCGCCCAGAAGAACTTATAATTTTCAATGTGAAAATTGTAAGAAAAATTTTACACATCCTGTCAATTTCACGTTAAAACATAATGTAAATATTAAAACCTGTCCTCTCTGCGAATATAAAAATGTAACGACTGAAGAAATATTATTAAATTTTAAAGAAACTCACGACTTAATAATGCAATCAGAAAATTTCATCTTTACGTCATTAGACCATTTTGAACAGTGGAAAGCCAACATTAAAAATGATACCAAATCACAATTCGTAAAAGAAAGAGGAACTTTTACTACAAAAAATAAACGGAGTATTATTAAATACGTGTGTCATAGATCCGGCAATTTCATCACAAAAAGTAAGGGCTTGCGGCATCTTAAAACACAGGGTACCAACAAAATCAATGGTTTTTGTCCGGGAGCCATCAAAATTGTGTTGAGTGAAGATGGAAAATGTGAAGTACATTTTTTGAAAACGCATGTTGGTCACGAACATGATTTAGGGCATTTATTCCTGACAAACGTAGAACACAAAAATTTAGCTGCAAAAATGTCATTGAAAATTCCGTTTACCCAAATTTTGGATGAAGTCCGTGATTCAATACACGAGTCACAATTAGATCGAATTCACCTTCTCACGAAAAAAGATTTGTTTAACATCAAAAAAAGTTTTAATTTAAAATCTACTACAGTCCGACATCAAAGTGATGCAATTAGTGTAGAATCCTGGGTTAATCAGATGAAAAGTTCCGCTTCTATCGGAGCAGTACCCAGAGTTAAAACATGAAGATTTCGTTTTAATTATAATGGACAAGAAGAAATGTTAAAAAAATATGGTTCACACTGTATCTGCTTGGATGGAACTCATGGGCTAAATCAGTATGATTTTGAATTACATACTTTCCCACTAAATATATAACGTTTAAAAAACGTTGAGCGACGTTGGAATAATGTCGCGCTGCGACATATCTCGGCAACGTTCGTAGATCGTTCTGCGATGTAAATTTTTTTATGGAATTAACAAAATTCAAATCATAACGATTTATATTCTTGTTTTTGTAATAAATGAATTAAAAATTGTATGTTTATATAATTTCCTAAAACACTTCTATTTATAATATGTGTGTGTGTTTATGGTATTCATTAAGAATTTCTTATAATAATTATTACGTTATAACCAACGGTAATTCAAAAAAAAGCACATCCATAATTCTAATTTAGCCAAGTTTACTGCAACTTAATTTGATTTAGTGGTGGATTGTATATCTTAGCGCTCCAGTTAACAAAGACATTTATTTACCTTGAAATTTTGTTTAAAACCTGTACTTTTAAATTCGGCCAGTAGGTAGATATACCCAGACCACATGTGGTCGTCGAAAAATCTATCTACCTACATCCCTCAAAACCTTCCTCTTTTTTAAAATTAATTAATTAAACCTGTTATTAACCCCATAACACACACTTTTTTTAGATAAGATTATGGTAATTTTAGCCGATTGTCATTTACTTAAACAAAATCATCTCTTAATAAACGATTTTCTTTATTAATATGTGGTAACAAAACCAAACAATTTTTTTTCTTCAAAAAAATTACGATTTCAAGCTTATCATTCATTTATGTGAAAACAATATTTTTACAGGTTAATAACCCTTTCACGGGAGATTTTTTAATTAATATAACATTGGAGTGGAATTTCCATACGAAAACGTTAGACTTGACATAATGTCGCAGTGTGTTAAGGGATTAATTCATATCAAATTTACAAATTTGCCTTTATTTCTTAAAATTTTACTTTAAAAATAACGAAACCTCTAGTCTGAGATCATTGCAATGAATTAAAATTCGGAAGAATAATAATCCGACATTGTTCATAGCACGAGTTGAATTTGAATAGAGAATTCAACCAACACGTCATTTAATGAGGAACCAATTTATTTAAATAAATAATCAATTTCAATCAATTGTTGTGTTTTGGTCGATGGTGTAATTCCACAAAACTCCATAAATTGACGCCACGACACGCCAACTCAATTCATTTATTTTTGAAACACAATTTGATATTTGATAATATGATAACCGCCTCAGTGCACTGTTGACGAAAAAATAGTTTATTTCATTTCAAGCCCCTGCAAAACTTCTAACCGACCCTGATAAAAAACTACAAAATGAAACCTTGAAATATAAGGTACCCGCCACATATACCGGCGCCGGCACGGTTTGTGACATTTTTATTATGATTTGTCGCTGGTCGGCTGTCCTCTTGAATGCTGATTCAGAAAACTGCCCCTGAATACTCACACAAATCATAATAAAAATGTCACAAACCGTGCCGGTGCCGGTGTATGTGGCGAATACCTAAAAGGCACAAAGGCGGTGCAATTAACTAAATTGGTGACATAAAACCGGTCACATCTGTATCGGAAAAGGTTCTGCTGTTGCAAATATTTTAACTTTCAATTTTAGAAAGAAGACATTCCATCGTTTCTAGTTGCATTGGTAAGTTGTATATTAGCTGAATAAATGGAAAAAAATAAGCAACAAGTAAGTATTATTTGTTTTTTAATTTAGATAAGTACCTATAATTATCAATCCTTGATACAAAATCACAGTTTACCCATAGAATTGCCTTTTTTATGTGAAATTAACTCTTTGCAAGGTGTTGTATAAATGAAACCGTATATTAAGGAGCACATTTTGATTTATTGTAAATTCATAGGAACAGATTAAATTATACCTTGACACAGTATAATTTGAAAACTGTAAAACGACATCGATTCAAAAAATTTTGATACATTTGATTCAGAATTTAATCGGTAATACACGGTTTCATGTCTTTACACCTGTTATAGCTTTACTAAAATCAGTTTTTATATTTATTGTTATTTTTCAGTGTTTGTACAACCAATTTAGAAAATTGAAATGATAAAAGAATTCGAGGAGCTGAAAGAGATAGGTGCGAAGAAAAAGATTAAAATCAAATATTTGAAAATTATAGAAATCTTCAAAGGTAATCGATCTTAATGACTATTTTTAATAAGATTATTTATTTTACATTTTTTTATTCACAGATGTGGCGCTAAAATGTACCATTAATTTAAGGAAAGGGAAGTTGGACCTGCCTCCATGCCAAGAATCTCGATTATTTTAAGTTTATTTTAAGTATTTGTAATCAATTATCGAAATTTCTGCTTGAATTAGTATAAGAATAAATTGCAATTTTTCGTTTATATCTTGTAATTGGACGGAGTTATGCATCAAGCGGCCAAGCGCTAATTCCATAAAATCGAGATATTAGTGTCATCTGATAGCTGAAGCTCCAAACTATCAGCTACAATCTGTTTCCTGGTGTTTTATTCGTTAAAAACAATAAAAATGTAAGCGCCGATATTGATAACGCCTATTAGATGCATGCATCTCGAAACTTAGTACAGGTAGCCCTCGGTTTACGCCGCAGTTGCGTTCTTGCAAAAGGCAGCGCAAATCGAATCGGCGTAAAAAGAACCCATATTTACAGTGATGTATAGGGTTAGGTTCTACATAAGTGAAAAAGAAGCAAATCATTTTATTTATTATACATACATATATACCTATCCACCGATTTACACGGAAGGTTGTTTTTTTATAGACAAAACCGTGTAAATCGAAAACAACGTCATTTATTTAACGTAATTTTTTTTAACAAGATATTTTGAAAAATTAAAATAACAGTTCATTCATAAAATAACAAATATACAATGCGAACCAGTCAAATGGAATAAATTCAGTATCTCAATTATTGTGCATATTTATAAAAAATCCCGTTTATGACATGATATCTGCAAAGTAAAAATTTCATCCCTAACCTCAACTTCCTTCGAGTGACAGTTGCAACCCCCAAATTTTTAAATAGGAAGGGGGGGTTTGTGATACCTCATTTGAAAGGTCTCTTCATGCTCTATTCAAAACTGCTATGGTTTAAAATTTTATTGCGAAAAAAATTGTAAAAATGCTACAAAAAATAATTGTTTATCGCTAATCAGTAAATATGAAGTTTAGAAAATTCTGATTAGTAAAAACACAATGATGTACACTTTTCTACTGGCACAAATTTACTGCAGTAATTTACGTGAATACGTAGGAAGTTTTATTGTGCATACAAAACGGCGAATCACCAATATGTATAACCAAGTGAACGGAGTTTAAAAATGATTGTAGAAATATGTACTCATCTGAAACATTCATTTTTACCATTTTATTTTGAATTCGTTATTTTTAAAACCGTGTAAAAGCGAAATCATGTAAAAAAGTATCGTGTAAATCGGGGGATAGGTGTATTATAAATTTAATTTTTAAAATGTATTTTAAGATAAAATGAAGTGAAATGTTTTTATTAAAAAATATTTAAAAAAACAAATAAAATTTCAAAGTTTCGGATCTCTTGCATTTTTTGGAAAAAAGAATTCACAACGTCGCGGCTCAACACTGAAACGAAAATCAGTCTAACATAGGAAGAATCGGGGAATTACCCAATTATGTACACGGCAAAACAGTGAATTCCACAGCGGCGTTATTGTGAATCGGCGTAAATTGAACCGGCGTAAATCGAGGGCTACCTGTATGCGCTGTAGCTCATTTTGGCAGAATGGAGCTTAGCCGTTTGATGCATAACACCGTCCAATTTATGTTATGCAGTTATAAATTGTTAATATTTTATTTGTCTATGCGTTAATATTTTAAATGATGTTTTTATCTTTGATATGGTTTATTATTGTATTGTTAATATTGAGTTACTTTTCTAAATTTCGTTTATATTTCGTGTATGTTGTGAAGTTGTAAATTATTAATATTACCTAGACGTAGATTTTTAAAATTTCGTTTTTGTAATAATGCAGTGTTAGTATAATTATTTAAATGTTTGTTGTCTTTGATGAATTTGTAAATTGTTAATATTAGGAGTTAATTTTCTAAATGTTATTTATATCTTGTATTTGCTATGCAGTTATAAATTGTTAATATTATTATCAATACGTTAATTTTTTTAAAAAACGTTTGCTATTTTTGTTTTATTTATGTAAACATTGAAATAAATAAATTTATGATTTTAACTCGCTTATTTCTTAATTGAAGCAATTTCGTAAAAAATTTAATCAAATGATTTAATTAAAAAATGGATTAATTACGTCTATTAAAAAATAATTAATTTAATTAATTAATTAAAATAATTTAGAAATCAATTTAATTCATTGATTAATTAAAAATGTCCTATATACGTTATTCGATGTCCGAGCTACGTTTTTGACTAACGTCGCATAGCGCTACGCTACGTTGCTGAGACATCCGTGATACGTTTTTGTGTTTAGTGGGTTACTTGTGCTTGACGATACTCATGAGGGGTTCCCCGGCGCATTCCTCATATCTAACAGAGCCGATGAGCATGTTATGACTTTATTTTTCAATTGCATTAAGGGAAAAATTGGAATGGCAATTAAATGCAAAGTGTTTATGTCTGATATGGCAGAAACATTTTATAATGCTTGGAGAAATGTAATGGAAGAGCCGCAATTTAGGTTGGTTGATTATTACGTACCTAGTGCTTACTATCAAACTCGATCAACTGCTGAAAATGGCAGCTGTCATATTGGAAGTAGTTACAAGTTGGAACCTGATTGAAATTAAAGCGGTTTTATAACTTTACGATTGAAACATGCAATCATGACAATACTTCTTAATGGTTCAATCTTCCAGGAATGTTTAACGTGTTTTAAAATTGTTAAGTACAGCAGTGGAGTACGATTCCCAAGACAATACTGTAAACAGAACTTTTTATAAAGAAACAATACTTTTCTGGGATACCAGGAGGTGAAATTAAAATAGAATGCATTTTACATAATTTTGTATTAAATTACTGCAGTCATGTTAAAAGTACAAATTAAGCACTTCACAAATTAAATCAAATCTTTCAAAATCAACTCAGAATAAATTTTTATTGACGTTTTTTTATTATCATATTATAATATCAGAATGTGCTAAATAGTTTATGTCATTCAGTCCGCCTTTTTTTTAAGCCTTTTTAACTTCATGAAGTAACATGTGAAGTTTGAGATTGTAATTGGTGCGGAACGATTTCTTCCACTGTTGACGTATCAACTTTTGTACGTTCATGTATCAGCAAATGCTTTTTGAGACGCATATTAGTGATGAAAGATTTCTTACACAGTTGACATTTAAAAACCTTTTGACCTTCATGGATCAACATATGCTGTTTGAGATCGTATTTATATGTGAAAGCTTTCTTGCACTGCTCACATTTATAAGCCTTTATACCTTCATGAATCAGCATGTGCTGTTTGAGATTGCCTTTAAATCTAATAGCTTTCTTACACAGTTGACATTCGTAACCTTTTTTATCTTCATGAATCAACATGTGGTTTTTGAGATTCGAATTAGTGATTAAAGATTTCTTGCACAGTTGACATTCATAAGTCTTTTTACCTTCATGAGTCAGAATGTGTTGTTTGAAACCCGTTTTAGAACTGAAAGCTTTCTTACACAGTTGACACTCAAAAGCCTTTTTACCTTCATGAATCAGCATGTGCTGTTTGAGATTGCCTTTACATCCAAAAGCTTTCTTACACAGTTGACATTCGTAACCTTTTTTATCTTCATGAATGAACATGTGGTTTTTGAGATTCGAATTAGTGATGAAAGATTTCTTGCACAGTTGACATCCATAAGTCTTTTTACCTTCGTGAGTCAGCATGTGTTGTTTGAAACCCGTTTTAGAAATTAAAGCTTTCTTACACAGTTGACATTCATAAGTCTTTTTATCTTCATGAATCAGCATGTGCTGTTTGAGATTGCCTTTCCTACTGAAACCTTTCTTACACAGTTGACATTTATAACCTTTTTTATCTTCATGAATCAGCATGTGGTTTTTGAGATGCGAATTAGTGATGAAAGATTTCTGGCACAGTTGACATTCATAAGTTTTTTTACCTTCATGAATCAGCATGTGTTGTTTGAAACCCGTTTTAGAAATGAAAGCTTTCTTACACAGTTGACATTCATAAGCCTTTTTACTTTCATGAATCAGAGAGTGCTTTTTGTGATCGCTTTTAAGGGTAAATGTTTTCTTGCACAGTTGACATTCATAAGCCTTTTTACCTTCATGAATCAGCATGTGCTGTTTGAGATTACTTTTATACGTAAAAGCTTTCTTACATAGTTGACATTCAAAAGCCTTTGTACCTACATGAATCAGCATGTGTCTGTTAAGTGTTCCCTTCCTATGAAAACATTTCCCACAGTCGTTGCATTTATGATTCATTAAGTTAGAAGGCAAAATTATACAAGATTCTTTTACAGCTTGTTTTTTATCCTGACCCTGCATTTTGGATATAGTAAGGTGCACCAAATTCACATAACTTGTCAGCATTCGATTCAATTTTTCCTTGGTAGATATTGATACGTCCACTGTGATCTGTAAATTGAAATAAACCATTTATTTTCTCCAAAAATATTAAACAAATTTAATAACTGTTTTATTGTTAACTTTGAGGTTATAATTTTGAAACTGACAATTTTTAAAATTAACAGTTTACCATAATATTGGTGAATCGATCATTGATGTGATATTGAAGTCCCGATTCCGACTTAATAATAAGATATCGGCTCTGATGGTGAGACACATCATCATTCTCTTCTGTTGTTGTTAATTCATATGCCGGATCATCAACTTCATCCTTGATGATAAGTTCCTCCGATTTTATTTTAAATTCAACATAACTTTCAGAATCATCTTCTTTGAAGGTAAGTTTATTTTCTTCGGGCATGCGTAAATTGGGTGCATCATCATCTTCTTCCTTAATGATAAGTTCCCCTGTTTTCATTTTAAATTCAACTGAATTTGCCCCTTCAGAATTATTCATCGTTTTTGGAATAAAAATGTATTATGAACTTCTTCTGAAAAAAATAAAATAATTTAAATTGACTTTCAAAAGGCGATTTCTTGCAAGTTGCTTTCCAAGGTAAAAGTATTATTAAAACTTCCATTTAGGAACTCACCAATCTAACAACACAGATAATATAACAACACACGTTTTACACAAGCAAACAAAATGGTTGGTTATGTTGCAAATTCGGCAGTAATTAGTGACAGATGGCGTTACACGACGTTTTTATTTTTAAAAATCCCGGGAAATAAATTTTCTGCCTTGCATTTTAACGAGTAAGAACTTTTAATATTGTTGACATTTGTATGGTTTATATTGTTTTTACGGCTCAAGATTTGCTTGCGTCCTCTTCGAACGTTTAGTTAAAAAAGTTTATTAACAAAATAAGAAAATCAACAATTTTTGCTAATCAATTTTTAAATGCCGATGAAGAATTTCGGAGTTCTGTGAGCAAACAAGTAGGGCAGTTGCGAAATTAGAAGACATCTGGTCATTAGCTGCAAATTTAAACTTAAGTAAAAGTTGCATATTTCAATTGTTTTCAAAGTTTTCAATAGAATTTAGATTCGGACTTAAGGAACTGCTGTAGACAATGGATTCGGTGTGATAAAAATTACCAGTTTTAATCTTAATGAGGTTGAGATACTCTTCCAAGTCCTATCGTAACCCGTCGTTGTAGTCTATTTTCGTGCTAACGTTTTTTCAAATGAAAAAGCTTTCATTTAAATGTGCTGCTACAGCAGCTAACGACCAGTTCTCTTCTAATTTCGCAGCGGCTCTACTTTTTTCCTCTCGCGAAAGGTGTCGTGGCCTTTTTTACGTTTTTTGGCAAATATTTGTCATAAACAAAATAATAATGAAATTTGGCTGATGTGTTTTTAAGGACGCCTATGATATAAAGCAGAAGTGAAGTTGCTAAAAACAAACGTGCACATTTCAGTGGCCGGAAATGTACCAACAAAAGGGGTGAAATATGAATTAAAACAGAATGACTTTTAGAAATAATGCAAAAATTTTGCTTGTCAGTGCGCCATCTAACAGAGAGTGACTGATTATCACAGATAATAGCAGACTTTTAAATGGTATAAACCTGAGATAAAATTTAGTTGTAACATGGCAAATTTAATATTGCTGCGCCATCTCTCCGTTTTAGACCTCAACCAAATTTGAAGGCGTGCTTAAGGGGGCCACTTGAGAAGCAAGATTCACAAGATGGCGCCACCGTAGAAAAAGGTGTCAATTTTGTAAAATGCTTTTTTCATTAACAAGCTTTTTTATATAAAAAACTAGTGGCGGATATAAAAGATAAAAAAATAATCTAGGTATAGACATAAATTTGCCATGGAAAAAGTTGAGAAAAGTATTTATTTAAAAATGTCAAACTTTCAATAATATTTGAATTTTTCGTTAAAAGTAAAGAAAATCTTGCCGATCACACCCTGGTAGCATTAATCATAAGTATACTCGTACATTATCTAATCATATTTGTCAGTATTTCAGTCAAAAAGCATCGGAAAGTGTGACATTCGCTCGGTGTACAAAATTTGTTGGCTGTAGAACACTTCTTTCTAAGCGAAAATATGTTTAGGCGATTCCCCCCCCCCACAATAAGATTCACTTGTGTTCAAAACTTGATAGCTGTAGGACATTTTTTTCTATGCGAAAATATGCTTGGGTGATAACCCCCCCCCACTAAGATGCACTTGTGTGCAAAATTTGGTAGCTGCATGACACTTCTCTCTATGCGAAAATATGTTTCGGTGATACCCCCCCCCAGGTACACTTGGGTACAAAATTTGGTGGTTTTAGGGCACTTCTTTTTATGCGAAACTATGTTTGAGCCCCCCCCCCGACTAAGATGCACTTGTATACAAAGTTTCAGTGATCACCCCGTGCGATTTTTGTTTGCCCCCCCACGATCGGCATCAAACTAAGTCCCCCCTACGAAGATACACTTGTGTACAAAATTTGTTGGCTGTAGGACACTTGTTTCTATGCGAAAATAAGTTTCAGTGATCACCCCGTGCGATTTTTGTTTGCCCCCCCCCCACGATCGGCATCAAACTAAGTCCCCCCTACGAAGATACATTTGTGTACAAAATTTGCGCCAGCCAACTGGAATAAATTCATTATCTCAATTATTGTGCATATTGAGAAAAAATCCCGAAACACGTCATTTTTAGTCTATCACATCATATCCTGTAAAGTGAAAATTTCATCCCTAACCTCAACTCCGTTCGAGTGACAGTTGCACCCCCAAATTTTTAAATGGGAAAGGGGGGCTTGTGATACCTCATTTGAAAGGTCTCTTCATGCTCTATTCAAAAATGCTATGGTTTAAAAATTTATTGCAAAAATGAAGAGTAAAAAAAAATTAATCTGTTAACGAAATTCGCTACTACACATTAAAAAATCAAAAATTAATAGCGTTTCGTTCTTAGTAATCTAATACAATAAAAAATATATCAATGAATGCTTTAAACTAAACTAACACTATCAGCTAACGAAAAATGTTGATAAGTTTTTATGTCACTTTCTGAACATTTCAATTGTTTTTGCTTGCCTTCTCAGTATCAAGAACCAAACGCTATTCTGCCCTCCTAAGAAAGACCCCCGTATCTACAGAAAAAAATTATTTTTTAAATTTTAGTACTTATTGATTCTGCTGGATTTATATGACATATTTACTTAATAAAAAGACCGTAAATGCAATGCTTTCTTGCATTTACGGTCTTTTTATCGAGCAGAATCGAATAAGTACTAAAATTTCAATGTTTTTTTTTTTGTAGATACGGGGGTTTTTCTTAGGAGGGCAGTATTAGTTTTTGATTTTTTTAGTACGTCATAACGAATTTCGTTAAACAGATTAATTTTTTTTAATTCTTCATTTATGCAATAAATTTTTAAATTATATCATTTTTGTATAGGGCATGAAGAGACCTTTCAAACGAGGTATCACAAGCCCCCTCTTCTTATTTAAAAATTTGGGTGTTGCAACTGTCACTCGAAGGGGGTTGAGGTTAGGAATGAAATTTTCACTTTATAGGATATGACGTGATAGACTAAAAATGACGTGTTTCGGGATTTTTTCTCAATATGCACAATAATTGAGATAATGAATTTATTCCAGTTGGCTGGCGCTCCCTGTATAGATTTTCGAAGGAGGCGCGGAAGATTTGAATAAAATTATTTTTCAGTTGTCAGATTTATATCTTTTATTTATTATTTATATTTATATTTACAAAAAAAGAGTTCCTGCAGTTGTGCACCCAATAAATCAAATATTAATCCAAAAACAGTAGTTATTTGGATACTATTAAATTCATCATTAAAAATTTAAAAAAACTTTATAATCATTTCAGGCCAGAAAGCGATTGAAAATTTGTGAAATTACAGTAAATGATATGCCGTATAGCGGCAGGTCTCGTTCATCGCCACCAACCGTTAAAGGAGAATGTACTTGTAATTCTCGTATAGCAGTTGACATATTAACGAGGAACGCTACCAAAAAAGTAATTTTATCTTTCCCTTTTTCCTCTTGGTTAACTAACAGCAATCGTAGGAATTAGAAAAAGAAGTGAATCAGCGCCAAAGAGCAGAAGCATGTATTCAAGAATTAAAACATCAAATCGAACATTTAAAAGAGCAGATCAATTCGATAAACCAAGAAAAAATCCGCGCGTTGCAAATGACTAACGAGTTACAAGAAAAATACGAGGACACACGCAATTCAAGAAAGGAGCTCGAAGACCAATTACAAAATCTTCAACATGCCAATCAGAATTTGTGCAGGTGTTTGGAAGAGGTCGAAAAAAGAAGCTTCAAAGAAAACGAAATTTTGGTCGAAAAAATTGGTAAATTAAAATTCGAATCTAACAGGACAGCTAAGAAGGTAAACGACAACAACGATCTTCTCTCGAAAGCAGTTAACGAACGTGATGGTCACATAAGAAAATTATCAGATGCTAGCGAAAAATTGGCCGAGACAATACGATGCCACGAACAAGACAATAGAAAGTTATCCGAAACTAACGAAAAATTGCAGGCAAATATTAAAGCCACCCAAATGGCTACCAGAAAACTTTCCACGGCTAATGAAAAATTGACAAAAAGCATAAAAGATCAGCACGAGCGCCAGGAGGAGATTCAGAAAGAAAACGAAAAACTGTCACGTCAGCTGGTCGAACACACACATGCAAATTGGTACGAAGTAAGAAGCACCGGATACGAAATTCGCATATTGCGTATAGAATTGAGGAGAGAGAAGGTGGAAAAACAACTACTACTTTACGACCTGACGGTAAGTTTTTTTTTAACGACACCAGTCGTTTGAGGCCTCAAAGGTCAAATGTCAAGCTTTGGCGGGATCGATATAATGTAAACCATCTTCTGGGAATTTTTCCTTATCTGATCATATCCGTGTTATTTTGTTAAAAAATTGCAAATTGCTTTTATGTTGTTCAATTTAAATTATGCTTTTAGATCATGCAATGGCGCAGGGACCAATTAAAGGCACAGGTTGACCAATTAAATGAGCGAGAAGAACAACTACAATATGCCACGGGAGAGGTAACGTACATATTTAGCTTTTAACAAAATTAAAACGAGCATGTCTGAATTTTGCATTATTTGTTAATCGAGGTGGGGTAGTTTGCGGGACCATTTTGAAACGATCACACAATGCAATATTAATAATCTCATCCAATAATTTTAGATGAACGACATGCCCTCAGAACCCTCAATGACGTATTATCGAAACGCTTGTGATTGTGAGGTTATTTCGGAAGAAGATGAGACTGATGCGACAGATGAAACTGCTTCGTCAGTATCTGAGAATGTTAGTTTTAATATTTTCTTATTTGCTTCGTTTAATTAATTTCGGTAGAATAAGATAAGTTTGCAGAATGACTGAAAATATCTGGATGCACGAGGCTTCATAAATCAGTGACTTTGAAATGAAGAAATTTTTTACCATATTTCAATTTATTTTTTGACATAATCTCCTGTTAGGTTCTTGGACTTTGTCTAGCGGTTTTTCAACTTCTTCAAGCCTCTTTTGCGGACTCAAAAACCTTTTCCCGCCGAACCATTTCTGCACATTTGGACAAAGAAAGTAGTGGCAAAGTGGAGAATGGGAGATGACGGATGATGGAACCGTTTTGCCTTCTTCGGGGCACGTTCGTTAAGATTACTCTTTCAATTCTGGACTGCAGCGATGTATTCATGTATAGGATGGGTCTAAATATCTGCAATCGCGTTACCATTGGAATGAGCAAAATAATGATTCCAACTAGCTAATGAATGGCATTTGGTTAGCTTGGAACAGAAGTGATCCCAGTAACAGTTTGGCCTAAATTGAGTTAGCAATTTCTGCACTCTGCACTCTACTGATCAATCTGTCAGATCCAGATGTGATCCAAGTCTTTGAGCAGTTTACTACCAGACCGTTGAATTTGTTTCCTTTCTGATTTGCAACTGCTGAAAACATTTTTAGTGTAGAAGAGATCCATTTACGCTAAACAGGAAGAAAAAACAATATCTACTTGGATCACTTCTGTTTCATTCAATATTTAGGTTAACTAGCTGGATTAATCATTTTCCTATAGTGTGAACATGTGGAATAATACTGCTTTGAAATGGTCGCGCAGTTCAATTTTTAATCCACTGTGCATCGTCAACAGTTGTTGTCTATTTAACAGATCTGCTCGAAATTTCAAACATGAAATATGCAACTTGAGCACTTCTTATCAAAGTCACTGATTGCAATCCTCGTATTTATGTAACTAAAACGCAAGGTTTTTTAATTGTGTGCGTGTGTAATATATTTTAAAGTTTGGCGAAACTGCTTATAGATACCTGTATAACAATCCATGAACGAAACGGTATTTCTTAATGTTCAATTAGTAGATTTTCATAGAAATCGATATTCTGCTTTTAATGACTAAAATAAATAAAACAATACCCACAAAGTAGTAAAACATCCCAGCAACGTTGCAACGTATCGTCGACGTCTCTCAAACGTTCGAGAATACAATGCTACGTCGCTGCGATGTTTTGTGTTTAGTGGGTGGTATTACACAGGGTATTTCAATCGGTACGGTCAAAACTTATAAATGTATGCTACTGTCAAAAACAATGAAAACAGTTTATCTGAATGTTTCCAAATGGAACCAATTCAAAACTGTCATCCATGACACAACATTTAGTCTAAGGAACGGTAGAAAGAATAAATAACAATGTATGACTCATGATATTCTGAATCTACTGGATGAAAAACGAAGGTATGAGAACAAACATAAGGAAAGATATAACATCACAAACAGAGACATTCAGAAATAAATCCGCCTTGCAAAGCAAGCCTGACTTGAAGAAAAATGTAAGAAAATAGAGGAATTACCAAGAAAACAAGACACATTTAACATACACAAGAAAGTGAGAGCTAGCTGGTTGAAATAAGAAAAAAGCTACGATGTCGACAAAGATGGCAATCTCATTGTGAATGATTTAGATAAGTTGAAAAGATAGAAGGAGTACGTGGAAGAATTATTTAAGGATGAAAAAATTTAATTCGAAACATGAAACGTCAGCACAGGACCTCCGATAACAATAGAAGAGATAGAACAAACCATAAAAGTAGCGTAAACAAGTTAACCCGCGAGAAGGCGCACCTTAAAATGTTACAGGGATAGGCGCGCGCGAGCAAAACGCTCACGCTGTTTCAAATATAATTTGTTGCCTAATTCTACTATACATTGAAAAGAAATGTATAGATATAAGCAAAAGAGCAAATATGTAGTATGAAAAAGTAAGTTTTATTAAGTCTTAACTAACACAAATTTGGTTTTGAACACAAATATAAAATATTTGTAAACGTTGGCTTTAATTTTAAGCAGTCTTGGAAAAAAGGCTATATAAAAAAAGAACATAACGTTAATTTAAAAAAATTATTCCGTTCTCGAGTCTGGAAGAATGTGCCTCTCAAAACACATATTGCACATGAACGTCACGTGCTCGGTACAGAGTAATTTTTGGCACAAATAGCATGCTTTTTTTGAACGTCTATTTTTTCTTCTGGGACACATGGCACAGAATCCGCTAGGTCCAGGCTCTGCTTCAGCGTTAGAAACTGATACAAATCACTTCATGGTAAATTTCAAGTCAAATGATATATTCTGCATGCTACTTCGTCGCAAAATGTGTGGTTTTGCCAGCTCCATAGTCACGTTTTTCAGGAAAACACGTCTCTCAATCAACTGATGTGATGTGATGTGGCCACCTTGATGTAATTCTTGCAACGGAGTAGTCTTCCTTCATGTGGTCTACGGTGTCCACACCGCCTTTAGTACAATTGTAAAACGTTACAATTTCAGGTTTACCTTCATCCCCTGTCTCTCGATCTATAGCATCATCATCGTGAAGTGAAGACAACATGAGAACAATC
Organism: Dascillus cervinus; assembly: GCA_949768715.1. NCBI lineage: Eukaryota > Metazoa > Arthropoda > Insecta > Coleoptera > Dascillidae > Dascillus > Dascillus cervinus. Next base: position 23,172,999 of record OX458322.1, read on the forward strand.
TTCTTTGTTTTCTTTTTAGGCACATACGACAAAATCACTTTGTTGTCATCAAAGCCGAAAATGGAACTAGGTTTTGGTCTATCCTTGGTTGACAAAAAAAAAGATGGAATCTCTCTTTTATTTTTTCGAAGTGTCCCCACTGCTGTTGTTCTGTGCACACTTCTCAACTCATCAAATAGCGGTATGGATGTAAAATAATTGTCCATTGTATTCAATATAGGTCTTGCCATTCTCTTGACAACTTCAGCAGCCGAATTACTCAAATGATAAGGACCTGCTGGTTGTTTCCCGGCATATATTTCTAAATTGCTTGTATAGAGAGTTTTAACATCCACAAGCGCATATATTGTTATACCGTATTTAGCCGGTTTATTAGAGATGTAAACTCTAAACTTACAACAAAAATATACTTACGTGTGTAGTGGACCCGGAAGTACTTGCAGACTTGTTTTGCACTTTGTTTCAATGCAAATGACGAGAGATAATAACAATTTACACTTATTACACTTATTTACACTATAACCACGAAGGTTGCTAGTGAAGTTCTAAAATGAGTCGAAAATTTGTATATATATATATACAGTCTATTCACGATAAGCTTGCTGTGGTGCATGCAATTTTTCAAGTCAGTTTTACGTAGGACTACCTATCAGTGCTTTGTAAAATGTACTCTTTAAAGTATTGCATTCAATGTTAAAATAAGATACGTTTGAGAACCACTAATTTTGACCAACTTAATAATTATTACTTCCTGTCTGATTATCCAGAGTAAATAAATTCTTTGATGGACACTGGTTTATAGCTAGTTAACAGTTTGTTATCTGTAAATCAATACGACTCAAAATATATCAACTGAAGTCGCTTATTGTATGCAAGCAAGCAGTCAAATTGGCTACCTATTTAGGGTTAAGCGAAAAAATACTATAGTATCGTTACTATTGTATGCAATATTGTCTATGGGTACTTAAGTCATTTTGAAATCTGGAGGTCGTAGGTATCGCGGTAAATCGTAAGATAAACATCGGCGCCAATAAATGTCAAAATTCAAATGTCATCATCAATATACAATTGTTGGCGCTAGCATACAATTATCGGCATCAACCGGCTCTTTACTTGCACATGGATTGGCGCGCGATGAGCAAAATGCCGCGTGACAGTGCACGACTCCAAGAAACACCTCACGATGCGGTCGTGTTGACACTAAGCGGCACACAAATTGCATCAATAAAGATAGGATTAACACTTAGAAAGGTACCTAAAGGCTTGAGGCTTTACGATATCGGTAACATCAAAAAATATCACATTATATTTGTGCGTGAGCAAAATGCTCATAGCGCGCCTTCTCGCGGGTTAAAGAAGACGAAATTCCTAACGAAATTCTACATCTACTTCTCCATATGTTCAACAAAACTGTGACTCTGGCAACATACCAAATGAATGGCTGAAATCAACCTTCGTAATGATTCCAAAAAAGGGCAAAAAATACAGCGATTATCGAACCGTCAGTTTAATGAGCCACTTTCTAAAAATCTTTGTCAAAATAATATCAGAAAGTTGATGAATAAATCGGTGACACTCAATTTAGATTCCGCAATAACCTTGGAACCAGATAGGCATTGTTCAGTTTCCAGATCTAAATCCAAAGATGCAGGGATGTTAGTCACCCAGTTTGTATGTGATTCATCGATTTTGGAAAAGTCTTCTATAAAGTAAGGCATGATAAAATGGTCAACATTCTATGAAAAGTTGGTATTGATGATTGAGATCTGTTTATCATCACAAACTCATCAAGGAAATATCAAAATTGGTCAGAATGTTCTTGAATGCAGCAGGGGTGTGTTTTGTCGCCCCTTTAGTTCAATCTGTATTCCGAGCACGGTATCGATGGCGGTGTCAAAGTTAATGAAGTAAATATAAACAATTTCAGATACGCCGACGATACTGTGCTCGTAGTTAGCAGCCCTAATGAATTACAAAAACTAAACGACAATGTTACTGGAGCTTGTGAGGAGTATGGCTTAAAAGTTACTATGATTAAGACCAAGTATATGATAGTCAGCAAGCAGGTACCTGTAAACGCTCCTGCAATCTCAGCTTATGGCATATATCTGGAGATAACCGACAACATAACTTATTTGGAAACCAATATAAACAACAATTATTGGGACATGAGTAAAAAAAGTTCTGTGTGATAGTAGTATCTGTTAAAGTAGATATCTGTATACTGTAAAGTGTTGAGTTAAAAAGAAATTTAATAGGTGGCGCAGTATGTACAAAAGCGGGTTAATAAACACAGTAACTACAATAGGTTATGGGAACAGCCATGCTTTCTATTTTAAGTGAGAATAATTAAAAAAGTTTCTTGTGAAGTCTCGTTCAAATTAAGATGGATTTAGCGAAGCACATTAATCCGTTGACGGGCGAATCAGACTGGCCCATATGGAAAAGGAAAATCAGAGATCTACTAGATTATCACGAGGGAGCACTGGATGCCATTGACAAGAAGTTAGTGAAGCCAGAACCGATAGCAGCAGATGCGTCTGAAGCCGAAAGAAAGAAACACAAAGAAGATAGTCACTTGTATCGTAAGGCAAATAGTTATGCTAAGTCAATGATAACAAGTTCAGTAACAGATGCAGTCTATCAGAAAATTATGGACAAAGAAACGGCTCATGATGCGTGGGAGGCATTAAAGCAACAATTTGAGGCAACATCTAAGGATCAGCTGTTCAAAATATGTACAGATTTCTTTGCATTCAGTTGGACGTCGGGAGAAGATGTTTCAATGCACATTGCACAGTTAAGAAGTTTGTGGAATGAGTTAAACAATGGACTCAAAGCAAAGGGTGAGAACACGCTACCAGATTTAATGTTGGTGTGCAAGGCGTTACACATTTTGCCAAGCAAATTTGAGACTTTTCGATCTAGTTGGATGCTGCTGACGAAGGACGATGCAAAACCATTTGACGAGTTAACAATGCAGTTGTGCATGTTTGAGAGAAACGTCAGAAAAACTGCAGACAGCGACAAATTTGAACAAGAGGCGCTAGTGGCAAAATCAGAAAAACAAAGTAAAGCAAAATCAAATTACACGAGATCCAAAAAAGAAGACAGTTGTAATTATTGTAAAAAGAAGGGGCATTGGGTTCGGGACTGCAGAAAGTGGATAGCTGACGGACGACCGCCAAAAGCCAAAACTGTAGGTGATGCTCAGAGCAACGCACTCGATACCAATGTAGCTATAGTTACTTTGTGCAACGAAGTTTACACAACAGAGGTAAATGCAGCTGACTGGTGGATTGACAATGGAGCGACAAGACATGTGACAAATCTCCCTAATCAGTTTGTTGAGTTCGTAAAGTTTGACAACCCGTGTGTCATAAGAGGTGCTGGAGAAGAGACACTTCAGGCAATTGGGAAAGGAACCATTCAGATTGTATCGACAGTCAACCGCATAAGTCAAAAAATGGAGTTAAAAGATGTGTGGTACGTCCCAAAAATTTCAAGAAATTTATTCTCTGTTTTAGCAGCTCAAGACAGAAATATAACGAGCGAGTTCAAGTCGACAGCAACCAGATGCTGGCTCGAGGTCGATGGAAAAGTAATATTGTGCGGAGTTCGCAAAATAGGTGGAACGCTATATAGGGCATCCATCGAATCAATTTTTCCTAAGAAGGAAACAAAAATAAACATTGCAGTTGATGATAACTCGAGACTCCAGTTATATCACGAAAAATGGGGGCACCAAGATAAACAACACGTCAAAGAGAAGCTTGAAAGGGAGTTAGGTATTAAAGTCAAAATGAATAAAGAAATATGCGAGCCCTGTATCTATGGAAAAATACATCGTCTACCATTTGGCACCAGAATTAAAGCAACTAAACCTGGAGAGCTGATGTCAACCGATGTATGTGGACCTTTTGACGAATCGTTTACGAAAAGGCGATATTTAGTTGTGTTTAAAGACAGCTATACTAAATTTCGCTATGGTTTTACAGTAAAAGTAAAATCAGAAGTTAAAGACGTGCTCAAGCAAGTACTAGAACACGCAAAGACCCAAGAGCATCAAATCAAAGAGTTGCTTAGCGATAATGGAGGAGAATTTGACAATGAAGAAGTAAGGAAAATTCTACGAGATTATGGAGTCACACAGAGGCTAACGGCTCCATACACGCCTGAGCAAAATGGTAGTTCTGAAAGAGAAAATCGGACCATAGTTGAAATGGCAAGAACTTTCAAATACTCAAATTCAGATGTCAAATTCCCAATAGAAATTTGGGCAGAGCTAGTGAACACCGCAGTTTACGTTCTCAATAGAACAGGAAAATCGTCGGAAAAAGGAATCAGCCCATATGAACTATGGATGGGTCAACAACCACGGATAAAACACTTACGAATTATTGGATCGACGTGCTACGTTCACATTCCAGTTCAGAAACGAAGAAAGATGGATGAGAAAGCTGTAAAAGGATACCTAGTGGGATACGATGGTGACGAGCGATACAGAATCTATGTGAAAGAACAGCACAAAGTCGTTTTGTCCAGAGACGTTCAGTTTCTTGAGATGCCAGGAGATTGCGAAGGGAGAGTTGAGGTACCACTCCGAAATCTCAGATGTAAGAAAGAACATCAAGACCAGATTGCAAAGCAAGAAGAAGAAGAAGACACAATAGAAAACGAAGAAAGCGACGAAAATGAGTATGAACCCAAAATTGACGTTGACTCAAACAATGCAGAAGAAGATTCTCAGTTGTCATTAGAAAAAAGTCTAAGGGATCGTTCGACTTTGAGAAAACCGCAGCGCTACGACGACTTTGTGTTGGCAGCGGAGAATTTTGTCAATGTAACAGAAAATCCTGAAACATTCGAGGAAGCTTTGAATAGCAAACAGAGTTCCGAATGGAGAAAAGCTATGGACAATGAAATAAGTGCGCTGAGAGAAAACCAAACATGGGAGCTGACACATCTACCAATGGGTGCCAGGGCAATCTCATGTAAATGGGTTTTTCGTTTGAAAATGAATCCTGACGGAAGTATCGATAAGTACAAAGCAAGGCTTGTTGTCAAAGGATTCAGTCAACGACTTGGAATAGATTACAATCAGACTTTTAGTCCAGTAGCAAAGATGGGCACTATTCATTCAGTTTTAAGCATAGCAGCAAATGAGCAGATGCATCTTGCCCAGTTCGACGTATCGACAGCGTTTTTATATGGTGAACTTGAGGAAACTATCTATATGAAACAACCAGAGGGGTACACCGAAGGCACAGATAAAGTCTGCAAACTGAAGAAAAGTTTATACGGTCTCAAGCAGGCGCCAAGATGTTGGAATCAGCGTTTCGGAAAATTTCTTTTCAAGTTGGGATTCAGAGCCAGTGAAGCTGATCCATGTTTATACATTCGCGAGAAAAACAGCAAAAAGCTTTTGGTAGTTTTGTACGTGGATGACGGATTGGTTGGAGCAACAGACTCTCAAGACTTGGAAGTTTTTCTTGAAGAATTGAAGTTAGAATTTAAGATTGTCTCAAAAGAAGCTGCATATTTTTTGGGACTAGAAATCAAAATAACAGAAACATGCATAAAAGTAAATCAAGAAGCACATGCAAAGAAAATTTTGGAGCGATTCAATTTCTCAGAATGCAAGCCAGTTTCGACACCGATGCTGAGAAATGCTGAAACGTCGCAACCAGGGAAAGAAGTTAAGAAGGAACACAACTTTCCATACAGGCAGGCAGTTGGAGCACTGATGTACTTGATGCTTGGCACCAGACCAGATTTGGCCTACAGCGTGGGGTTTTTGTCAAGGTCACTTGACAATCCGTCTACAGAAGACGTTGCCAGAGTCAAAAGAGTTTTCCGGTACATTGCTGGCACCACTGATCTGGGAATTGTCTATCAACGTGATGAAGAAAAGAGAATCCTAGAGTGCTATAGCGACGCAGACTTTGGAGGATGCACAAAGACTGGTCGATCTACCTCTGGAGTCATTATAGCATATGCAGGTGGGGCTATATCATGGCTGAGTAAGAGACAAGCAATGGTTGCTACATCTACGACAGAGGCAGAAATAGTGGCAGCAAACGAGGCCAGCAAAGAGATAATCTGGCTGATCAGATTGTTCAAAGAAATTGTTAAGATATTACCCGTTCCGATTCTAGCAGTGGATAATTCAGCGGCAGTGAGACTTACTCAAAACCCTGAATTTCATCGAAGAACGAAACACATCGAAGTCAAACACTTCTTTATTCGAGAAAAGGTAATAGAAGGAAACCTTGAAATCAAACAGGTCTCAACTGAAGAACAGGTTGCAGATATGATGACAAAACCTCTGGCCAGAACTCGACTGAAGATTTTGTGTGATAAAGTGGGACTTTTAGAATAGTTTCATGTTTTCTTAGTTTTTAATGACTTTCTAAAATTAACAAGGGAAAGTGTTAAAGTAGTTATCTGTATACTGTAAAGTGTTAAGTTAAAAAGTCATTTAATAGGTGGCGCAGTATGTACAAAAGCGAGTTAATAAACACAGTAACTACAATAGTATCAACCTTAACTTTTAAGCGAGGATGGTAAGATGTTATGTATACTCGGTATTATGGAATGGAATGAAGAGTTGGACCAACGCCATCTTTATTTACAAGCCGTGAAGCCATGCTTGGCAACACCGCATTAATGCACAGAAGTAGGCCGGGTATCATTGCACGTCGGTTGCAATCGAAACTTATTAAAAAATAACTAACATGAAATGATCCATACTACATCATTATTCTGATAGTATTAAGAAATAAAACAAAAGTTAGTAAAGGCAGGAAATTTTATTTTGTGGTATTTATTAAACATTAAATAACATTATTTACAAATAACATATTTTTAACGTTTATTCTTCTCTTTTGTTAGCGTAGCTAATTTCCTTTTTTCTCTAAATTTTTAGTGCCATTTGTTTCTTTTGAATATTTTGTGTAGTTATTCAACAGAATATTTGCAAAAACAGAATACAATGTTTTAAACAATCTAGAAACATCGTTGCCACACAGACAATGTAATTCAAATTGTTGAAAAAAGTTATTGGAATTTAAGCTTAACTGTGTCAGTTGAATTAAAATGCCTTTTTGACAGGAAGATTGCAAAAATTTTGTTTCCCACACGCTATTAGCTACAATATATTCTAACAAAGCATACATATGAAAGAAAACACACTTAACATGGTAACTTGGTACACTTAAGCCACCTCGCTGTAAAAAGTCAAAATATTCGTTGCAAACATTACTACCGCGTCCTTCCTCAAATAAAAAAACACAGGCAGTACATTCCAGTTTTTTGCAAACAGATCGTGCTCCATAGCCACAAACATATATGCAGCTTGATTCCTCGATTTCACATAATTCAAGATAATTTGAAGTTATAATGGGGCGAAATTGATCAATGTCAACATTATATAAATTTGATTCAGTACTTTCATTAGCAAAGTTGCTAAAGCATGCTTCTCTTTTATTGATCATTTTCAAAATATGTCTTATTCGTAATTTGTTTTCTGATTCAATTACTTGCCTAACTGATACATTATAGTTTGATCCAGATAGTCGTCTGTACATTCCAAACCTTTCCTCTAACTTGTCTGTTTGAAATTTCCCCAAGAGTACATACGAAACATTAAATTTTGTTAAAGCATCGTTAGCAATTTTACATAACACTTGAGATGCTCTTCTTATTGCTTCAAATGTGTCGGAGCTTAAGCCAGCTTTGTCCTTGAAAGACTGCCATGCTTCTATCCAAGACAAAAAACGTTTCAAAAACAATAACTTTTCATCCTCAATACTACAAACTGGTCCTGCCCATTCATTTCTTTTTATTTTTCCTACGATAGGGTTTTTAGAATTTACAATATCCCACCAGATGCGGAAAATTTGTAAAAAATTTGCAGTATCTGTACATTTTTCTTCCGTTTGTAAAGCAGCAATAGTTGACATATGAAAAACATTATCCACTAACAAAACGTTTTGTCTCTCTAAATTCGAGGGATACAAAGTTTTATAACTCAACTTATATGCTTTTTTAATTAACTTATTTTGCTCGTCCTTGAAAAATAGTCGCAAATGTTCGAAACATGCATACCGTTTTATTGTATAATTTTTAAAATCAGGATATATTAAAGTGTGAAAAGTATCTTTTTTGTTCAACCAGTTATTCCTAACATTTTTAAAAATGTGAACAGTGTCATACGATAGGTAAGTATTAATATCAGGGAAGCATGGATTTGGCATAGATTCGTTTGAAGAAATTAAAGTGAACATATTCTGATTTATTCTATTGTTATCAGTTAGTATCGCAACTATAGGAAAACCACATTTTTGAACAAATTCAATTACCTCATTAACGAGTATCTTTAACTGATCTCCTGTTGTGTTATTCACAGGAACTAGTCGAATAACTTCACTAAAATTACCAAAAGCAGAAGAGATCATAAAAGTTTGAATAGTTTTTGCCAGATCCTTAGCATTATTTTCTGAACTGCCAACAATTCCATTGGCTTTAAAATCTAACTTAGATTTCACATAAATTTCATCAATTTGTAATATTGTATATTTTTCTCGAACAGTCAAGTTTTTGGAAATTTGTTTCAAATAGTGACTTGTATTTGAAAGATTTTTGTCTGGTTTTACATTAAATCTAGAAGATATTTGTTGTAAATATCGTTTACTAGGCAGCAGCAAATGATCTTGTAAGAGCATGTAACAAGACGATGAATATGAATAAGCCATAAATGCAAACAAAATAGTTGCTGGGGAATATTTTCGTCTTTTTAACAATATCATGTTTAACTGATCAATTAAAAGTTCCAATTGTTTTTTATGTTGATAGTCTTCCATTTCTTCAGCTTTTTCGTTACACGTAACTAAATTTTCATACGACTTTTGCAAGAAAAATTCAAAAGATCGAGTCCTTAAATTGTGTTGACTTACGTTGGCATACCTAACTAATATATTTTCAAGTTGCGACCATCGAGATAATTTTAAATCACAAGGGAGAATCCAGTTCAAATCATGAGCAGAAATTTCTTCTTTTCCAATAAAGAGTTTTAATGTTAAATCACTTTTCACAAGAACACTACATAAAATTTCGGTGGCACTTAACTCAGTTTCACTTTCAGAAGAACTATTAGAACACTCAATATTTAATAAATACAGCCAAACACCAAAGTTGCTCTTAATTTTAAAGTTCCACTTTGTTTCACTGTTTATACCTTTAGTTTTGTTTGAAAAGTGTCAAGAAAATTTGTAAAGTCATTTATAATATCAGATTTTACAAATTCTTCAATTTTTCCAGCTTCTTTTGATTGCAACGCTTTCCTTCTTACTTCAGGGTCTTTTCGTCTAACTACTGTTGAAGTTGAAGACAGATAAACTGGAAGATTTTGAAAAATTGTGGGTACAGCGTCTTCCTTTCATTTTGGGTGAGATAATAGCAACGTAGTAACAGTTGACCCGTTTTTGTATATCTGATCTAATATAACATCATTTTCGTTAAAATGTTTTATACAAACAGATGAATACTTCGTAGGCTGCCAATTTTTCCTCGGGATAGCTCGAAGCCATTTCTTTTTCGTTTCTTCATCTTTTGGAAATGAAAACGTAGTAACTGCAGCTTGCCCCTTTACGGATACACTTTCGTAATTCGATTTGCAGCTTGGGACACAACATTTTCTAGTCATCTAAAAAGTTTTCATGTGAAAAGCATGAACCAAAGGTTAAATGTACTTACTTTCTATATTGTCGAATATCAAATTATTGAGTTAAATATTCTGATAAATACACACAGGTTTGGAAATACCACAACTATCTAACGTTAACTGCACTTTATAACAATATCAACAACAACTCAATGATGCAATGCTGAACTGAAGAACGCAAAATGTCCGCCTAGCAACACTGCTGCCAAATTTCTTAGTTCACGGCTTGTAAAATAAAGATGGCGTTGGTTGGACGGTTCAGGATACGTTGGTGAAAAAACACGAGGCATTTGAAATGTGGGTCTATAGAAGAATATTACGCATAAACTGTGTAGACAAGGTTAGAAACTAAGATGTCTTGCACCATATCAACAAGGGCGAGAAATTGGGAAAACAATAAAAGTAAGAAAACTTGAATATTTCGACGAGTATCCGGCCGGAGAAGAACATCCTGGTTTCGAAATCTGTGGGAATGGTTCCATAAATTTACGATATCCCTGATCCGAGCTGCTGGCAACAAGATTATCATAGCCAATATGATAGTTAACGTCCGTTAACAACGGGCACGCCACTGCAAGAAGAGAAGGGAAATGTTTCCTCATCAAGTTAAAATCATTTCAATTTTTCACATATACCGTATTTTTTAATTTGAGAAGAAGATTCAAACAGATCGCGTCAAAAGGTGGATTGGCTATGATTGGCTACCAGCTGCCTGCAATAATAATAAAATGAAGCGCTTGAAAAACAGTAGTCACACCATACCAATATCGTTATGACAACTGCTCAGAATTACTTCCTTGAGTGGTAATAGAGGCATCAGCATATCTTCGTACCAATTCAAAAGTTCTTAATATATTGTCGAAGTCACAACATTTTGAACTGGTTCCCCACAGAAACCATTAAAAGGATTCAGCTAGTAGGGTGGCCCTTTCAAGTTCTATCCATCGATTATGATATAGAACATAATATCACAAATGTAAAGTGGTAATTCATCTAGTCCTCATTTTACGATGATACAAATACTTTCCACTCTCCACCTCTCTGCACCCAAGCGAGCAAGCAAGAGTAATGCTCTAAGACTGGATGTATACAAGCGATAGTTTTGGGCGAGCTCGCTGCGTTATTTTCTCGCGAGTTCTACCAGTCCGTGTGAGAGATCGGTGTCATGTATATATGGCGATGGCGATGCGAGAACGCCGCGAGCAATTTTTGATCGCCAGACCCTGCTGCATCGCAGCGAACTCGCAGACTTTTGGCGAAGCAGCGGTATGATGAAAGCATCGTTTCGCCACGTTTGCACTGTTCACGAAATCACTCGCTGTGAACTCGTCGCGAGACATTATCTCATACATATACACCGAACCTTAATTGACAGAAATCAATAGAAATTTAAATTTAAAGTTGAAAGTGAACAAAACACAAGTGTGACACCCTAATTGGTGGTGATATTAGGTATAGTAATGTGGTTAGATCATTTTCCAGAAAAATTTGATAAATGTTAATTATTCATATAAACTTTTTTTATTGTTTCATTGTTTTTGGCAGTAGAACATGTTCACAAATTTTGATCGGACCTTTTGGAATCACCCTGTATAGTGTATACATATGAATGTTGTTTAATAATTTATTTAATTCAGTTGCATACACTTAGTGAAGCTGTTCAAAGCATATATTATGGATCAGGTGTGCACATCTGACACTGGGGAAGATTGCACATGTGGAGAGTATCATTGTGGATGTGATTATCAGCCAGTTAAGGAAGATAATTGTCGATGCGGAAGAATTCCATGCATTTATTCACATTATTGTTCATCTTAATTTTGTAATTTTGTTAGATTTGTTTGTTAAATAAAAAGATATTGAAGTATTTTACGAAAATTATTTATTGTTTTCTAGATGTGACTAGACAAGAATAAGTTAATGTACAGTTTCTAGAACACGAGAGGTAGGCTTGTACAAAAATTTTACAAGATGTCACTTCTGCAAAGATATTAACATTAAAACGACAAATTAAAATGTAAATAACAAAATATCAAAAATATTTACTGTTTCAATGAAAAATCGAAATGTTGAAAAGTGATTACTGAAAGAAAAATAATTTCTATATAAAAAGCAATCAAAAGAGGTACTTTGTATAACAAAATTACAGGATATAAGTACGTGATTGCAAACGGCAAAATGTGATTTTCTGTTAGGTTATTTCCATGAAATACAAAAGTAGGTCTTCCAAAAACACTTAAAGTAGTAAAATGCATTTCATCTTTCAATCCTGTAAAACCTTTAGGAACATTCATGTTCATTAATGACGCTCCTTCAGGTAATAAAACTTTGATCACTGCTTTTTCAATAATTACGTTATCCAAAACATGATCAATAATTCGCACTTTCAAATTGTATATATCCGAAGTATAAGATTTCATCAAGTACTCATATGTTGGTAATTTATAACGAAGAATGTAAGAAAATTGCCAACCACCTAACAGTGCATAACGTGATTGGAACATAAAAGACTTGTATTCATGGTGTTCTAAAACTTTTGATTTGCTGTTATTTCCTAGGTCGTCAAAGTACTTAATATCTGATGCAGAATCTGGTGAGTAAGTAACAAGCCAATTAGTTGATGCTTTTGGAATTTTTTGAAAACTTGGTTCATATGCTCCTTCAAATTTAGTTCCTGAAACAATAAACAACGGTAATTGAATTCATATAGCAAATTATTAATATATACCTGCATTTTTAATTATTACAGTTTCACAAACTGATATTTTACCAAAATGCAAAACATCAATTTTTCTATTTAAACTCGTAACAAGCAAAGCTGCATTATTTTCATAATGAACAATCATTATTTTGTATGATCGAGGTTTGATATTTTCATGTAAGTAAGATATATTATTTTCTTTTTCAATGTGAGGAGGTTATAACAAATTAAGTAAAACGTGCTTCTTGCAAACATGAATTGTCTTCAAAAATCTTGTTTTATAGGGAGAGTAAATATTCATGGTATGAAAGTATTTGATCTTCAGAAAAGTTTCTGGTATTGTAGAAAATACTTCGATCACCAGCAAATATCTTCCACCAGGTAACAAATTCTTCTCAAAAACTATTTCATATGTTAATTCACTGTGTTTTATAAAATTTAATTGTTCCCCTCTATTATTTCGAAATTCAACATATAGTGCTGTTGCATTTGGCTCAATTTCGTATAAATAATTCATAACAGATTGTGAACTATTAGTCCGGGAGGCAGCTTTGCATATGACATGGTCATTTTATCCCTTACAATTTATATTAGAAATGTTTGTTCTAGAGCAACTATTTAAGGTGACTCGGCGCCCCGAAACTAAATTCAATGGTTTTGTACGTTGTCCGTACGGTCGCATTTTCAAATTCGAAAAGAAGGTCGCTATCTTATACGACAAGTACACGCTAGCCGGACGACTTCCATTTAATTACAGTTTGATATTATGTCAATTAAGCTTGTTATTAATTAAAATGTACAAATTCACCTAGTCTTACAACTTCCTGTACGGCTCCAATTTTCAACATTTTGCTTTAAAATTGTAATGGTCTTGTAGCTTAATCACTTGTCAGCGGCCCTCACTATATCGTTTTTCTTCATATACTACCGTTTTTTTAATTATTTCAATGTTTGTAAATTTATGTGAAAAAAAGTGCCGAGAATCGGTCAAGAAAAAGATTTTGAAATTGCTTTTAAACGTGAAAGCTTTCTTGCACAGTTGACATTCATTTTTTTTTACCTTCATGAATCAGCATGTGCCGTTTGACATGCGAATTATTGGTGAACGATTTCTTACACAGTTGACATTCATAAGCCTTTTTATCTTAGTGAATCAGCATGTGCTGTTTGAGATCAGAATTCCTGCTGAAAGCTTTCTTACACAGTTGACATTCATAAGCCTTTGTACCTTCATGGATCAACATATGCTGTTTGAGATCGTATTTATATGTGAAATCTTTCTTGCACAGTTGACATTTATAAGCCTTTATACCTTCATGAATCAGCATGTGCCGTTTGACATGTGAATTAGTGGTGAACGATTTCTTACACAGTTGACATTCATAAGCCTTTTTATCTTCGTGAATCAGCATGTGCTGTTTGAGATCAGAATTCTTGCTGAAAGCTTTCTTACACTGTTGACATTCATAAGCCTTTTTATCTTCGTGAATCAGCATGTGCCGTTTGACATGCGAATTATTGGTGAACGATTTCTTACACAGTTGACATTCATATGTCTTTTTATCTTCGTGAATCAGCATGTGCTGCTTGAGATCAGAATTCCTGCTGAAAGCTTTCTTACACAGTTGACATTCATAAGCCTTTGTACCTTCATGGATTAACATATGCTGTTTGAGATCGTATTTATATGTGAAATCTTTCTTGCACTGTTCACATTTATAAGCCTTTATACCTTCATGAATCAGCATGTGCCGTTTGACATGCGAATTAGTGGTGAACGATTTCTTACACAGTTGACATTCATAAGCCTTTTTATCTTCGTGAATCAGCATATGCTTTTTGCGAACTGAATTAGTGACGAATGATTTCTTACACAGTTGACATTCATAAATCTTTTTATCTTCATGCTTCAACATCTTTTTAACTTCATGAATCAGCATGTACTGTTTGAGACGCGAATTAGTAATGAAAGTTTTCTTGCACAGTTGACATTCATAAACCTTTTTACCTTCATGAATTAACATGTGCTGTTTGAGATTGCATTTAGATGTGAAAGTTTTCTTACATAGTTGACATTCATAAGCGATATTATCTTCATGGATCAACATGTGCTGTTTAAGATCGTTATTCCTGCTGAAATCTTTCTTGCACAGTTGACATTCATAAGCCTTTTTACCCTCGTGAATCATCATGTGTTTGTTAAATGTTCCCTTCCTATGAAAACATTTCCGACAGTCGTTGCATTTATGATTCATTAAGTTAGAAGGCAAAATTATACAAGACTCTTTTACAGCTTGTTCTTTATCCGGACCCTGCATTTTGGATATAGTAAGGTGCACCAAATCCACATAACTTGTCAGCATTCGATTCAATTCTTCCTTGGTAGATACTGATATGTGCACTGTGATCTGTAAATTGAAATAAACCATTTATTTTCTCCAAAAGTATTAAACAAATTTGATAACTGTTTTATTGTTAACTTTGAGGTTATAACTTTGAAATTGACAATTGAGGACCTTGGTGCAAAAAGGGGATAAGCAACGCCATCTTTATTTTACAAGCCGTGAACTAAGAAATTTGGCAGCAGTGTTGCTAGGCGGACATTTTGCGTTCTTCAGTTCAGCATTGCATCATTGAGTTGTTGTTGATATTGTTATAAAGTGCAGTTAACGTTAGATAGTTGTGGTATTTCCAAACCTGTGTGTATTTATCAGAATATTTAACTCAATAATTTGATATTCGACAATATAGAAAGTAAGTACATTTAACCTTTGGTTCATGCTTTTCACATGAAAACTTTTTAGATGACTAGAAAATGTTGTGTCCCAAGCTGCAAATCGAATTACGAAAGTGTATCCGTAAAGGGGCAAGCTGCAGTTACTACGTTTTCATTTCCAAAAGATGAAGAAACGAAAAAGAAATGGCTTCGAGCTATCCCGAGGAAAAATTGGCAGCCTACGAAGTATTCATCTGTTTGTATAAAACATTTTAACGAAAATGATGTTATATTAGATCAGATATACAAAAACGGGTCAACTGTTACTACGTTGCTATTAGCACACCCAAAATGAAAGGAAGACGCTGTACCCACAATTTTTCAAAATCTTCCAGTTTATCTGTCTTCAACTTCAACAGTAGTTAGACGAAAAGACCCTGAAGTAAGAAGGAAAGCGTTGCAATCAAAAGAAGCTGGAAAAATTGAAGAATTTGTAAAATCTGATATTATAAATGACTACAAATTTTCTTGACACTTTTCAAACAAAACTAAAGGTATAAACAGTGAAACAAAGTGGAACTTTAAAATTAAGAGCAACTTTGGTGTTTGGCTGTATTTATTAAATATTGAGTGTTCTAATAGTTCTTCTGAAAGTGAAACTGAGTTAAGTGCCGCCGAAATTTTATGTAGTGTTCTTGTGAAAAGTGATTTAACATTAAAACTCTTTATTGGAAAAGAAGAAATTTCTGCTCACGATTTGAACTGGATTCTCCCTTGTGATTTAAAATTATCTCGATGGTCGCAACTTGAAAATATATTAGTTAGGTATGCCAACGTAAGTCAACACAATTTAAGGACTCGATCTTTTGAATTTTTCTTGCAAAAGTCGTATGAAAATTTAGTTACGTGTAACGAAAAAGCTGAAGAAATGGAAGACTATCAACATAAAAAACAATTGGAACTTTTAATTGATCAGTTAAACATGATATTGTTAAAAAGACGAAAATATTCCCCAGCAACTATTTTGTTTGCATTTATGGCTTATTCATATTCATCGTCTTGTTACATGCTCTTACAAGATCATTTGCTGCTGCCTAGTAAACGATATTTACAACAAATATCTTCTAGATTTAATGTAAAACCAGACAAAAATCTTTCAAATACAAGTCACTATTTGAAACAAATTTCCAAAAACTTGACTGTTCGAGAAAAATATACAATATTACAAATTGATGAAATTTATGTGAAATCTAAGTTAGATTTTAAAGCCAATGGAATTGTTGGCAGTTCAGAAAATAATGCTAAGGATCTGGCAAAAACTATTCAAACTTTTATGATCTCTTCTGCTTTTGGTAATTTTAGTGAAGTTATTCGACTAGTTCCTGTGAATAACACAACAGGAGATCAGTTAAAGATACTCGTTAATGAGGTAATTGAATTTGTTCAAAAATGTGGTTTTCCTATAGTTGCGATACTAACTGATAACAATAGAATAAATCAGAATATGTTCACTTTAATTTCTTCAAACGAATCTATGCCAAATCCATGCTTCCCTGATATTAATACTTACCTATCGTATGACACTGTTCACATTTTTAAAAATGTTAGGAATAACTGGTTGAACAAAAAAGATACTTTTCACACTTTAATATATCCTGATTTTAAAAATTATACAATAAAACGGTATGCATGTTTCGAACATTTGCGACTATTTTTCAAGGACGAGCAAAATAAGTTAATTAAAAAAGCATATAAGTTGAGTTATAAAACTTTGTATCCCTCGAATTTAGAGAGACAAAACGTTTTGTTAGTGGATAATGTTTTTCATATGTCAACTATTGCTGCTTTACAAACGGAAGAAAAATGTACAGATACTGCAAATTTTTTACAAATTTTCCGCATCTGGTGGGATATTGTAAATTCTAAAAACCCTATCGTAGGAAAAATAAAAAGAAATGAATGGGCAGGACCAGTTTGTAGTATTGAGGATGAAAAGTTATTGTTTTTGAAACGTTTTTTGTCTTGGATAGAAGCATGGCAGTCTTTCAAGGACAAAGCTGGCTTAAGCTCCGACACATTTGAAGCAATAAGAAGAGCATCTCAAGTGTTATGTAAAATTGCTAACGATGCTTTAACAAAATTTAATGTTTCGTATGTACTCTTGGGGAAATTTCAAACAGACAAGTTAGAGAAAAGGTTTGGAATGTACAGACGACTATCTGGATCAAACTATAATGTATCAGTTAGGCAAGTAATTGAATCAGAAAACAAATTACGAATAAGACATATTTTGAAAATGATCAATAAAAGAGAAGCATGCTTTAGCAACTTTGCTAATGAAAGTACTGAATCAAATTTATATAATGTTGACATTGATCAATTTCGCCCCATTATGACTTCAAATTATCTTGAATTATGTGAAATCGAGGAATCAAGCTGCATATATGTTTGTGGCTATGGAGCACGATCTGTTTGCAAAAAACTGGAATGTACTGCCTGTGTTTTTTTATTTGAGGAAGGACGCGGTAGTAATGTTTGCAACGAATATTTTGACTTTTTACAGCGAGGTGGCTTAAGTGTACCAAGTTACCATGTTAAGTGTGTTTTCTTTCATATGTATGCTTTGTTAGAATATATTGTAGCTAATAGCGTGTGGGAAACAAAATTTTTGCAATCTTCCTGTCAAAAAGGCATTTTAATTCAACTGACACAGTTAAGCTTAAATTCCAATAACTTTTTTCAACAATTTGAATTACATTGTCTGTGTGGCAACGATGTTTCTAGATTGTTTAAAACATTGTATTCTGTTTTTGCAAATATTCTGTTGAATAACTACACAAAATATTCAAAAGAAACAAATGGCACTAAAAATTTAGAGAAAAAAGGAAATTAGCTACGCTAACAAAAGAGAAGAATAAACGTTAAAAATATGTTATTTGTAAATAATGTTATTTAATGTTTAATAAATACCACAAAATAAAATTTCCTGCCTTTACTAACTTTTGTTTTATTTCTTAATACTATCAGAATAATGATGTAGTATGGATCATTTCATGTTAGTTATTTTTTAATAAGTTTCGATTGCAACCGACGTGCAATGATACCCGGCCTACTTCTGTGCATTAATGCGGTGTTGCCAAGCATGGCTTCACGGCTTGTAAATAAAGATGGCGTTGGGATAAGTCATTATTGTCCCAATATCGAATTATGTATGCCATTTGAATGTATTGTAAATTGGGTGTCGTTGGATGTAAGAATGGGACAAGTTATAATGTCATAATGAAGTTAAAACTACTTTTGACTCATCCCATAACGCGTCTTTGATGCAAGAAGGCGATAAATCCAATTTTCATATTGTGACTTATCCCCTTTTTGCATCAAGGTCCTCAATTGAAGGGTCTGCTGCAAAAAGGAGGTAGCTCCAATTTTTCCAGTTGTTGGGAAACCAAAACAAAAAGTTTAATAAATCAAATTTTAAGTTAGGTATGTAAAAATATTGTTGTTGCTTACTTTCAATTATGGTGTTTACATATTAGAACAGTATTTTCATTCAAAAAATATCATCCAGATGACGGTACGTGGATGATTCTTTGAGCTACCTCCCAACATCGATAGAATGGAGCTACCTCCTTTTTGCAGCAGACCCTTCAATTATTAAAAATAACAGTTTACCATAATATTGGTGAATCGATCATTGATGTGATATTGAAGTCCCGATTCCGACTTAATAATAAGATATTGGCTCTGATGGTCAGACACATCATCATTCTCTTCTGTTGTTGTAAGTTCATATGCCGGATCATCAACTTCGTCCTTGATGATAAGTTCTTCTGATTTTATTTTAAATTCAACAGAACTTTCAGAATCATCTTCTTCGAAGGTAAGTTTATTTTCTTCGGGCATGCGTAAATGGGGTGGATCATCATCTTCTTCCTTAATGATAAGTTCCCCAGTTTTCATTTTAAATTCAACTGAATTTGCCCCTTCAGAATTATCCATCGCTTTTGGAATACAAATGTGTTATGAACTTCTGAAAAAATCAAGTAGATAATTGAAATTGATTTAAAGAGAACTTGCTACGGGTTTCCCGGCCGCGTAGAAATGTTTGCTTGGCTAAGCTCAAGTCGGCGAGGGGGTAGGTTGAAATTTAATCCTCGAGGTTATGTGGGAAGCGTTCTCTCATTCTTCTCCGGAGGTTGATAGGGCGCCACTGCTTTGGGGTGGTCGAAATATCTCGAGAGTAGACAAAGCAGAATTCTCTCTCGACAATGGGGTTACAGAAACAATCACGAACAAGATAACAAGTGTATTGACTAGTTAAGTGATTAAACAATTTACAATTACTGATAAAGTTAAATTAAAAAGTTAGGGTACCCAAAAGGCTGAAAGCCATCAATTTGCAACAATGCAACACAAATGCTCGAATAACATTAAATACAAGAAATGTTTGAATTACACGAAGCATCAAATTCGACAAGTATCAATACGGTCAACTTAACTACAACATCGACACGGCTCCATGCGCTGGCGGCTTTTCCTCAATCATCCCGCCCTGGAGAAGTCATCCGTGTAGATCGCCTGGACTGCTGGTATCCCGGTGGACCGGCAGATATTTACGGCACCGTATTTTTCACTACTTGCACTGCGAATTCCCTTTAGGAATCCTCAACTTGTCGACGCTGAATCCACGCGTGACCATCATTCAACACACCCAGTCAGGTTCTGTCGCTCACTTTTAATTTTTGTCGAACTTCGCGCACTGACCTCAACGACCTTAAGATTCCCTGCTTGTCGAGAGAGAGAGAAATTGACTTCCGCGCGAATTTGAAATTAATTAATGAATCAGTACCGTAACAAATTCCCCCTTTTCTCCCTACGAGGAATTCTGATGAAGTCAGGATTCCTCGACAATCCTACCATCGCTAGACCTAAACTATCCATATCCTAAATCTACTATACAGTGATAACCCTATTATCGCTAGTCCTAAACTACCCATAACCTAGACCTAACTACTATCATTAACAACCCTATTTACAACCAACCCCAAAAAAAAACAAGCCTTCCCCGGTCATCATGACCAAGGATGACTCCCAACCCCTGTTAGTTTATAGACACCAACGACGACTCATATTATACGAGAAAACAATTCCTTTTTCCCTAATTAGCTTGAAGAGCAAAAATCGTCACGTCCAGAATAACTCGGCTCGAGGCCTAAAACTTAAAATCGTCCCTCGAAGGGATCGCCCTCAAAAGAAATCTCAACCAAATCAATAAATCACTTTACTTTCCACCTACCATGGGTGAAAGAACAACAACTAGGCCTCTCCTGCCTACCAACTAAATATTTGTCCTCGACCTTTTTTTTTTCAAAAGTCAAATCATGTTATGGTTAAATGTGTAGGCTAAAATCCGACAACGTCGGTATGGTGCTAGAGGTAAATTCCACTACCCACAACTCTGGCACCTGCGGATACTACTACTGAAATCCTGAACCTAGCGACCCTATTGGTCCTTAGCAGTAACCACTACCTACCTACTATCATAAACCCGTCAAATCCATTTTGTGTTACTGTTACATCCGAGATCACATTCATACTATTCGAAGTAATAAGCCAGGGCTACAAATCCGGCAAGCCGATAGTTGAAATCTGTTCCACGAACCAAAATTTACAACCTACATCGTCCTGGGTGAGTAAATCCAAATACCGTCGCTCCCGTTGAGCTGATTCACCCGAGGACTACCCTGCTTACTTCGCATTCACACTCACACATACTCACTAGTTCTATCCAAAGTCTGAACACTCTAAGTGCAACACTCGATGAGGCGCGTATCTTCGAGGGGGTGCGCCGAGCGTCACGAGATCAGCTCTTTGCAAGTTTCCCACAGGAAGAGTCACGACACCTCGGGGTACGAATGATTCATAAAACCATGTCCGGATGTTAAGACCTAAAACAATGTGTTCTACCACGTACGTCTACGTGCCCCATTCTTACAAGTAGCTTATCACATCGACCTTTGATAACAACCGAACGGATTGGGAAAGCCGGATATAAATCCATGTCAAGATGATATGACCTATAAAGCATTGCGTTCTACCACGTGTGCCTACGTGCCCCATTCTTACAAGTAGATCAACGGATTCTACCGTCAACAACCGAACGGTTTGGGGAAAGCCGGCACAACTAACAATTATTTCCGTTCATACTAAAAATGATCAAACGGAACTCACATTAATACAATTGAGACGAAGGACAACGCGAAGATTTTAAATTTGCATGCTTAAAAATATTGTATAATCTCGAAACCCTACTTCAACCTACGGATAACCTCAAAATTCTCTACCTACAAACTCTAAAAAAAAATCCTTTTATGCCGCCCCAGAGGTTTTGTGACATGGCTCCGCAAGCTCAGAGGTCTTGGAACATGGTCGCATAAAACACAGTATATCACAATACTACTATCCACTCAGTATATCGCAATACTACTATCCACTCAGTATATCACAATACTCCTACCCAAATCTCAAAAAAAACAAAAAAAACTACCAGAGTTCCCAATCATGAAGTTCAATCCGTAACAACCCCGTGGGTTCGTAACATGGACTTACAGGCACTACATCATGCAAATAACATACCAGATCTCAATTTAAACCGTGCCATGAAAGATTAATACAATAACCG
This sequence comes from Dascillus cervinus, assembly GCA_949768715.1. NCBI lineage: Eukaryota > Metazoa > Arthropoda > Insecta > Coleoptera > Dascillidae > Dascillus > Dascillus cervinus. The sequence goes on from OX458322.1 coordinate 23,194,822, forward strand.
AATACGATCTAATTCAACAACCAATATTCTCCACTACACTACGCTACACTATACTCCACTATAACAAGTACCTACTAGTACCCTTAAAAAAAAACCTAACCGCTATAATACACCAAAAGTGTTCCCCTATAGCAAGTACCTAGTAGTACACTTAACAACCAACAAAAAAAAGAACCTGCCCCTTTACTGTGCTAATAAAAATCCTAAGTAAAACTACTAAACAAAATCAAACTCCTACGGCACTGTCGCAAAAATTTTTAAACACAAATTTTTAACACCCGATAACAAACTGGTCCGATAACGATAACGGACCGGTTTCCATGGCTTAACTAGACAAAATCGTGACCCAAAAATTCGACCACCTGATACAATGTGAAAGAGAGAGAACAACTTCGAACGCAACCCCGAGCTACAAAATACTAAGGGTCCCACGTTGGGCGACAAAATATTGCTACGGGTTTCCCGGCCGCGTAGAAATGTTTGCTTGGCTAAGCTCAAGTCGGCGAGGGGGTAGGTTGAAATTTAATCCTCGAGGTTATGTGGGAAGCGTTCTCTCATTCTTCTCCGGAGGTTGATAGGGCGCCACTGCTTTGGGGTGGTCGAAATATCTCGAGAGTAGACAAAGCAGAATTCTCTCTCGACAATGGGGTTACAGAAACAATCACGAACAAGATAACAAGTGTATTGACTAGTTAAGTGATTAAACAATTTACAATTACTGATAAAGTTAAATTAAAAAGTTAGGGTACCCAAAAGGCTGAAAGCCATCAATTTGCAACAATGCAACACAAATGCTCGAATAACATTAAATACAAGAAATGTTTGAATTACACGAAGCATCAAATTCGACAAGTATCAATACGGTCAACTTAACTACAACATCGACACGGCTCCATGCGCTGGCGGCTTTTCCTCAATCATCCCGCCCTGGAGAAGTCATCCGTGTAGATCGCCTGGACTGCTGGTATCCCGGTGGACCGGCAGATATTTACGGCACCGTATTTTTCACTACTTGCACTGCGAATTCCCTTTAGGAATCCTCAACTTGTCGACGCTGAATCCACGCGTGACCATCATTCAACACACCCAGTCAGGTTCTGTCGCTCACTTTTAATTTTTGTCGAACTTCGCGCACTGACCTCAACGACCTTAAGATTCCCTGCTTGTCGAGAGAGAGAGAAATTGACTTCCGCGCGAATTTGAAATTAATTAATGAATCAGTACCGTAACAAACTTTTTGCAAGTTTCTACTCAAGATGAAAGTATTATCAAAGCAACTCACTAATAAAACAGCACAACCTTTATTCGAACAAACAAAATGCTGGTTATGTTGTAAATGCGGCAGTGAGTAATGCCAGATGGCGCTACACAACGTTTTAAAAATCCCGGGAAGTAAATTTTCTGCTTTGCAGTTTCACGATTTGTTTCCTTCATTTTAACGAGCAATGGGATGGGATGGTTTTTATTGTTCGTACAGTTGAATGTGTGCGTCTTCTCTGAACATTTTACCAAAACGGTTATTCACCCAGAATAGATAGCAATCAGTAATCAAACTCTATCAACTTCTGAAAATGGCAGCGGTCATGTTGGAAGTAGTTACAAGTTGGAACCTGATTGAAGTTGGACTATTTCCACACTATACACTGAGAATAAATAATATTTAAAACACCCCTAGGAACTCGAATCAAGTTTCGTGAACGTAAATTTGTACTTTTTGAAAGAATTGAATCAATAGTTTTCATTTCTTATCCAAAAATCGTGAGCATGTTTGTCGTCCGGCGCAGCCGAGTAAACGCCACCCTTAAAGCGGTTAAGTTTACGATTGAAACATGCAATGATGACAATACTTTATGGTTCAATTTTCCAGGAATGTTTAACGTGTTTTAAAATTGTTAAGTACAGCAGTGGAGTACGATTCCCAAGACAATACTCTAAACAGCACTTTTTATAAGGAAACAATAATTTTCTGGGAGGTGAAATTAACATAGAATGCATTTTACATAATTTTGTATTGAATTACTGCAGTCATGTTAAAAGTACAAATTAAGCACTTCACAAATCAAATCAAATCTTTGAAAATCAACTCAAAATAAATTTTTGTTGATGTTTTTTTATTATCATATTCTAATCTCAGATTGTGCTAAATAGTTTATGTCATTCAGTCCGCCTTTTTTAAGCCTTTTTAACTTCATGAACTAGCATGTGAAGTTTGAGATTGTAATTGGTGCAGAACGATTTCTTCCACTGTCGACGTATCAACTTTTGCACGTTCATGTATCAGCAAGTGCTTTTTGAGACGCAAATTAGTGATGAAGGATTTCTTGCACAGTTGACATTCATAACCTTTTTTATCTTCATGAGTCAACATGTGTTGTTTGAGATACGAATTAACGATGAAACATTTCTTGCACAGTTGACATTCATAACCTTTTTTATCTTCATGAGTCAACATGTGATTTTTGAGTTGCGAATTAGTGATGAAAGATTTCTGGCACAGTTGACATTCATAATTCTTTTTACCTTCATGAATCAGCATGTGTTGTGTGAAACCCGTTTTAGAAATGAAAGCTTTCTTACACAGTTGACATTCATAAGCCTTTCTACTTTCATGAATCAGCATGTGCTTTTTGAGATACGAATTAGCAATGAAGCATTTCTTGCACAGTGGACATTCATAAGCCTTTTTACCTTCATGAATCAGCACGTGCTGTTTGAGATTAGTTTTATATATAAAAGCTTTCTTACATAGTTGACATTCAAAAGCCTTTTTACCTTCATGAACCAACATGTGCCTTTTGCGACCTGAATTAGTGACGAATGATTTCTTACACAGTTGACATTCATAAGCCTTTTTACCTTCATGAATCAGCATGTGTCTCTTAAGTGTTCCCTTCATATGAAAACATTTCCCACAGTCGTTGCATTTATGATTCATTGAGTTAGAAGGCAATATTATAGAAGATTCTTTTACAGCTTGTTCTTTATCCTGACCCTGCATTTTGTATGTAGTAAGGTGCACCAAATCCACATAACTTGTCAGCATTCGATTCAATTCTTCCTTGGTAGACATTGATACGTGCACTGTGATCTGTAAATTGAAATAAACCATTTATTTTCTCCAAAAGTATTAAACAAATTTGATAACTGTTTTATTGTTAACTTTGAGGTTATAATTTTGAAATTGACAATTATTAAAAATAACAGTTTACCATAATATTGGTGAATCGATCATTGATGTGATATTGAAGTCCCGATTCCGACTTAATAATAAGATATCGGCTCTGATGGTCAGACACATCATCATTCACTTCTGTTGTTGTAAGTTCATATGACGGATCATCAACTTCATCCTTGATGATAAGTTCCTCCGATTTTATTTTAAATTCGACAGAACTTTCAGAATCATCTTCTTCGAAGGTAAGTTTATTTTCTTCGGGCATGCGTAAATTGGGTGGATCATCATCTTTTTCCTCAATGATAAGTTCCCCTGTTGTAGTAAGGTGCACCAAATCCACATAACTTGTCAGCATTCGATTCAATTCTTCCTTGGTAGATATTGATACGTGCACTGTGATCTGTAAATTGAAATAAACCATTTATTTTCTCCAAAAGTATTAAACAAATTTGATAACTGTTTTATTGTTAACTTTGAGGTTATAATTTTGAAATTGACAATTATTAAAAATAACAGTTTACCATAATATTGGTGAATCGATCATTGATGTGATATTGAAGTCCCGATTCCGACTTAATAATAAGATATCGGCTCTGATGGTCAGAGACATCATCATTCTCTTCTGTTGTTGTAAGTTCATATGCCGGATCATCAACTTCGTCCTTGATGATAAGTTCCTCCGATTTTATTTTAAATTCACCATAACATTCAGAATCATCTTCTGCGAAGGTAAGTTTATTTTTTTCGGGCATAAGTTCATTGGGTGGACCGTCATCTTCTTCCTTAATGATAAGTTCTTTTGTTTTCATTTCAAATTCAACAAAAAAATTTTCACTTCAGAATTATCCATTTTTGGAATAGAAATGTGTTATGAACTTCTCTGAAAAAATCAAGTAGATAATTTAAATTGACTTAAAAAGAGAAGTTTTTGCAAGGTTCTGCTCAAGATGAAAGTATTATTAACGTTTACCTTTAGTGAGTCACTAATCAAACAGAACAACCTTTATGCAAACAAACAAAATGCTGGTTATGTTGTAAATTCGGCAGTAAGTAATGCCAAATGGCGCTACACGACGTTCTTGCTTTTAAAAATCCCGGGAAATAAATTTTCTGTTTTGCAGTTTCACGATTTGTTTCCTTCATTTTAATGAGCAAGAACTTCTAATAGTTTTGGCAATCGAATGGTTTTTATTGTTCGTACAGTTGAATTTGTGCGTCGTCTCCGAACATTTTTTCAAAACGGTTATAAACACAGAATAGATAGCAATCAGTAAACAAACTCTATCAATTTCTGAAAATGGCAGCGGTCATATTCGCAATAGTTTCAAGTTGGAGCCTGATTGAAATAAATGCAGTTTTACAACTTTCGGATCGAAACATGCAATGATGACAATACTTTTTAATGGTCCAATTTTACAGAAATGTTTAACAGTTGATTCATGAAGGTAAAAAGATTCATGAATGTCAACTATGCAAGAAAGCTTTTACATTTAAAAGCGATCTCACAAAGCACATGTTGTTTCATGAAGCAATTGTTGTGAAGTCGAATTAATTTTATTTAAAATTGGCAATTTTTAAATTTAAAAATTAGTTTAAAAAATAGAATAAGTTTAATTTTTATTGGTTAGCAGTAAATTTGATTTTTTTTATTATAGTAACTTTTATTAAACTAAAATCGTTCACCAATACAAAAACCAACGGTGAACTGAAGTGAGATCGTCATTTTTTTGACTTATTAACAAGTTTTTGTGGAAACTATTTTTCCACAAGGAACACAACTATTACAACGGACAGTAGTACCACCTCAAACTTAAATTAATCAAAAAATTAACAACTAAATTTTATTAAAAATTATTCTCCCACCCTGAGAGTTCATCAGGAGAGATGTCTTAATCTTGTCAATAATTTAGTTCAATTTAATTTAATTCATTAAAGAACTGTGAAGTCGAAGTCGAATTAATTTTATTTAAAATTGGCAATTTTTAAACTGAAAAATTAGTTTAAAAAATAAAATAACCCAAGTAACACCGTATATGCATAATACATTTCTCTAATATGCAGAAAATATTCCAATGTTTGTTAAATATATATATCAGAAAACAAATATATATAACATATTTCACTAATATTTATTACTGTATGTTTAACATTTTATGCACTTGTTCAAGATAGTTACATACTCCTTACATAGTCTAACAAGGCCTATGTTCCTTTAGTGATTAGCACTTTTTGCATTATAAACTTTAAATTTTGAGAAATATTTACTTATATGTTATAAATATTTAGAATCACATATACAAATTCTAAACATGTAAGAAATATTTACTAAATATTTAAAACAAACATTGTAATGGTGTAGTGGAAGGAAGCGGTAGAAGTGGGGTGGATGCACCTGTGTAAGACTTTTTTGCAAATATGAGCACTATTTACAAACACGTGCTGAGAAACAAGTGCGATTATATTGTAAATTATCAGTTTGTTATGAAGAATTGCAAAACCAGGTAGGTATGTACCTAAACTTAGTTGCTTTAAAATCCTTTTAATATGTTTTTTTTTATATTTATGAGTTGATGTATATTTCTTGTGAAAATCATTGTTGTGTCCTTGTAAAATTCGTTAAATTATGGTGTGTAATTTCTTTTAGCAGACTTTGGTAAAATAGGACAATTGCTTTAGCTGTGTCCTACAAAGGGCGGCGTTTCTTGTAAACATTCCGCCTAACATTATTTACGACTAAGTATGTTTTCCGTTTCTCTAACGAACTTTAGTATACATTTTTAAAAAATCATTCCATCTGTAACCTTCTTCTAGACAAGACCTTTTTTTGCTCACGCGTAAACAATCATTCTTTATAGTTGTGGCGGTTCTGCAACGTGGATTAGATACTAGCAGAGGTAAGTGTTAACATCTCATTTTACGATCGGTTATCATTAATAATATAGTTTACGTTCGTTCCTGTGATGATCTAAAATATATTTCATCAGGTGCCATTGATAGAGGATCATTTAAAATGCCAAATAATACAAATGCCCATTCCTGCAGCAAATATCGATTTATACAAAATCAACTGAAGCCGCATAAAAATGAAAATAATATTCAAAGTGAAGTGGATTCGGACATAGCAGGTTGTGATTTTAAATACCAAACTCAAGCCAATATGATGCCTGTAGCAAGCTAAGTTTGTATCTTGCCGCGAGCAAAAATCGTTTGTTGCCATCAAAAAGGTATACTTCAGTTATTTTTTTGTAACTGCATTTTATACTAATATATTCTACAGGAATCCTCAGATCACCGAGGATCCGGACGAAATTAATAAATAGGTGTACTATATAACTACATAATATGTATCAATTGTATTTCCAAAGATGAAATAAATATTTAAAATAAAATCTAAATCAAATATTTAAAATACATTCCCAAATAATATTACCTAAACATTCCCAAGTAATATAACCTAAATATGTCCAAGTAATATTATCTAAACATTCGAAAGCGATATTACCTAAACATTCCCAAGTCATATAACCTAAATATTCCCAAGGAATATTATCTAAACATTTCCAAGAAACATGTACGAAATATTTAAAATTCTGTCGGTTCTCATATAAACTAAATATATAATTTCTCATATTTGCGAAATATTACTGTGCTGCTTGGGAAGTTTAATTTTTATTGCTTGGCAGTAAATTTGAATTTCTTATTGTAGTAACTTTTATTAAACTAAAGTCGGCAAAGATTTTTTGTCATTAATTGCCACGTTCAAACACCACAAAATCACTTATTTTCACACCAAGAGTCAAATGACTTCAGAAGACGTTAAAGTGAAAATGAACAATTTTTCAAATTTTGCATCATTTATCTACGTCGTCTAAAAAATGTTAACTAATCCCAAAACAGAAAATTAGGAAGAATACCTATGTACTTGGAATCTGTACCCCTGAATAGAAGAACAATAATCTGCCAGATGTATTACAAATTCGTTGTTGAAAAGTTTAACGGCACACAGTCGGATTGTTTGGCATTACCTATATACTGGAATTCGGACCGTTCGTAAAGAATACAGGTGCATCGCTTTGTTGGCATTTTTGCTACATTGCCAAATGTTAATAAAATTAAAATTTTATTTTTATACGTTCATTCGAACTGAATATTTATCGACAAAATGTTCTGAATGCGCAAACGTAATATTCACGACTTCCCTCAAAACTGGAAAACAGCACATCGTGGAAATCAATTTTTAAATCGGCCATCAGTCATAAATTAAAGATTCTAAGAACCGACATTACTCTAAGAGACGTTGTAAATCTTCTTGACACTGTCACGATATAAGGACTTGCGAGCAAAATGTTTGATTGCTTTTTTTCATTTAAATCAACGTACAGAATAATTAAAGGAGAAATTAGCTTTTTGTTTAATTTTTAACATGAACTAAAACAAAAACTTCTGCTGTAACCGACGATTGAGAAAACTTGTGATTGATATTTTGGTATTTTAATTAATATACTTTGATCAGATCAATTTTTCAAAGTTTGATTTTACGAGCGAGGTAGATTATTAAATTCTAAATAAGTTCAAATTTAAGGCGAACAAAAATATCTTGCATCTAAAATCTGCTGGTTTTCAATTATTCGCAGATCTCACAACGGAGGAGCCTGAATATGCTATATTATTCATATTTAATATTGCCATAACAAAGTTTTAAATAATTTATACGTTATATTTGAAAATAATATGCAATTTTAGTTAATTAGCATTCGTCATTAGACGCCTTTCGTTTAGTTGATGCTGTCAAATACATTAGAGTTACCAATACACGCAACTCCACAATTTTATCACTTGCGAGGTCATCTGCGCCATCTACCGCATCGCAGTGTAATAACAATTATCTCAACGTTTTCAAACTTGCATTGCAGAAAATGATGGTCATTTGAATGATTCTACCTTTAAGTTATCAAATCCAAATGTGTTTAGAACAATTTATGATAACAAGTTTTAAAGATATTTATTGTTAAAAATAGTAACATTGCTATGGCCAATCTGTATAATTCTGTGTGAATTGAAACAAAATAAATACATTCCTTATTATTTTATTTAAAGTGACATAATATATAAAGTAATATAATTAATCAATAGCTACATATTACATATTAAAAATCAATTAAAAATTATGAATGTTCCGACAAACCCGGCAAAAAACACGAATAGATCCTTTTTCTACTTTGCGTTCGTACTGAGATTATTACGACACGCGTTTGCGTATCGTACTAGACAAAAGGCGTGCGGTAAAAAGAACACTAAAAACAGTGTAATTTGTTCTTTTAATTTTGGCAACTTGTGTCTGTGACAACCTAACATTACTGTCAACACTAAATTAACAGTGTCAATTTTCAAATTCGCCGTATTTTTTTTTTTTCGTAAATATGGCGTGATTTTGTGAGTAGCAAATTACCAATTGTATTTGCTGCAAAAAAAATCGTATTTCTGGGGGCGTACATTCTAAAACATCTTCAGCGAAGTTGATTTTCAGAATTTATTGAAATAATGACATTTTAAATTCATTTCCTTCCATAGCCGCCTTTAATGTATTTGCCGCATGCCGCGAAATTCCCTAGATTTTGAAATTTCATGCTTTTGCTTAAAAAATGTGGCAAAGTAGAAAAAATAGTGTATGATACCTCGTTTATACGGCATTTTGTCGCACTTTCTCTTTTAGGGACACTCCTCGCAAGCTCGTCGTGCCCTAAACTCGTGCGTGCGACAAAATGCTTCTTATTAAACTCATATCATAATATACTATTGAAATCTTGGAACTGGTTGTGTAATGTTTTAGCAATGCTTCGTATTGATGTACTTGCTGTGTTAGTAACGTCCTATTTTTCTATGGTTCGGCCAGGCTTTTAACAATTTATTCGTTTTCTGCTGCCAATTTAACAGCTTCTCTATGTTTAATTAGTTCAGCTTCATGTTCAGATTCTAATTCGGCTAATCTTCTTTTTGCTTTGGCAATTTCTTGTACCATGGTGTCCCATTTACGCTTACTATCTGCTAACGGTTAGCAGATACACTGTCAGTTCAGGGAGGTTAATGTTCTACTGCAGTTAATGCAGTTAATGAGTTAAATTGAAATTTGTGATTTTACAGTGCAAAAAAGTGAAATAAGATAGAACAAAACAATAAAAAGGTAAGTACTTACGTAAACATTAACATTGTGTTATTATAATGATTTTTTTGTTACAAAGCGGAGATCTGTAAAACTGACATCTTTTAAAATTCGAAAATTGGCAATAAGACGAATTGCGAAAAGGCGTAAACTTGCAAGGCAAATCAGCATCGGCACTCCGTAACTTGCAGAAAATAAGGATAAACACGAGATAGGAAGAAACTTCGCTGCGCATTCGGCAATATTCGACATAAATAAAAATATTCAGCTGGTAAAATTGTAGGTTTAAAGTATGTATTTTGAAGTATTCACAGAAGTTATAATTTCAGCATTACCTAGTTATAAAGTATTAAATCAATGTACCTAGTTAAAGAGAAAAAACACATTTTATTCTTAGAAATTATTCGCGATATAACAAACATTCAAAGACATTCCAAGTATTTCCATAATTTGATTTTTCTTTTAAATGCGAAACAATTGTTTTTGTTAATGTTCATAAAAAATATGGTTAATTTCTATGTGAATTTAGGTCATTCAACCCAAAGTGAAGTATGTCGCATTGTAAACCTATTTTATCTTTTAAGCAAAAATTGCACTGTAAGGTTCAATGAATATAATAAACGAACCGTAATAAACCCAGTGGGGGTGGTAACGCCGCTGTGGGTGAAGGTTAAAAAGTTTCACATTTACTACCAAATAGATGTTATCTGAAAACGGGCAATCCAATACTGGAGAATAATAAAAAAATAAATCTTCGACGGTAACGTCTCTTCCAATAATAGCAATATTGTACAACTACCAGCTGCAGTAATAAAATAAACTATAATCGTTATAGGTAGCTATTCCTACTGGTGGTCACTTCATTGTACTATTCACCGACTTCATGTCTACTTCGCACTGTTTCATTGAGGTGATATAATAACATCAAGTGTTAATTTTTTATTAATACCGTTGGTTTTGTGATTTTTTAACGCTTCAAAATGAATGTGATATATGATTATTATATCAATTTGGAGGATGATCTGCAACGAAACGTGTTTATTACTTAATGGCAGTCAAAAGGTCAAAAATCCCATTAGTTGAAACCAACATATTGTTAACCGAATTTTTAAATTTTGCGGAAGTCTATTGCACTTTGAACAGGGACAATTTTGAATACTAAAATTTAATCATGAATAATTAATTTAATTAAATAATTTTTCGCACAATCATATTGTTACCAGCTACTTACCATTGTTGTTGACAGTAATTTGTGGCACATAATACAGCTTCAAAATATTCTTCTCAAAAAAATTACCTCAGTTAGTCTAAATTTCTTTATTTCATTTCGTATAAGCGATTGTGCAAAAAACGTTGTGGACTGTACGGTTATTAAGTGCCATAACATAATCTTGGAAGTTGAAAAATCTCGATTAACTATTCCGCGAGTTTAAAAGAATGCTTCGGTCTCATAGAAATGAAGAACTAGTCTAATTCAAAATATTAATAATTCAAAATTACTGTTGTTACAAGCATACATTGTAACCTAACTACAAACCGTTGTTGTGAAATAATTAATATCTCTTAATTGATAAAAAATATGCATTTAAAATATTCCATGATCGAGTGTTTTTTTTAAATGCGAGAAAAATGTTAGATGTAACTTATAAAATATTAGTAATATAAATTTCTTTTTGTTCACAATTCTGCAAAATATATTTTTATAACACATTTCATGCTCCCTTTTCCTTTATTTATAGTCAAAAAGCCAAATGTTAGATTTTCAAATATTTCATTGTGTTGACTCAGATGGCCGTCCTTAAAGCAGGTAAATTTTGCTTCCCGCTATTGTATGTGTTCACAAGAGGCTCAACCAGTAAGAAAGAACGACTCCGAAAAGCACTGTAGTTAGACAGAGGTAAAAAATTACAAAGAGATAAGCCATGCTTGCGAGGTGTTTTTACCGAGCCTTGTCTCGGATGAGTCGAAAATGTACGATATTACCCACGTAACACATGTACATCCAATGGACGTACATTGGATGTACACAAACGGATCACTGTACGTCCAATTTGAGACTAAATTGGACGTACATCTGGACGTCAGTTTGTGGACGTTTTTGGGACTACATTTGGGATCTTTTCGAACGTTCAATGTACGTCCATATCGTGCCGGTTCCTGGACGTCCATCGACAAACGCTTATTGGACGTCTTTGGGATTGTAAACGGATTCGTTTTGGATGTTCACTGGACGTCTTATGTATGTCCATTTGGACCCGAATTATGGACATTAATGGACGTACTTATAAACGTTGTGGGATTAAAAAAGAAATAAATAAAAAATGGAAAAAAGCATATATTCGAAAATAATAACCTTAAAAAAATTTATAAATTCAAAAATTGTTACAATAACGAACTTTAACAATTAAAACTAACCATTAACACATTAAATAACATGAAACTTATTTTTTTTAAATACGTACAAAGAAATTTGTAAATTCAAAAATTGTTACAATAACGAACTTTAACAATTAAAACTAACCATTAACACATTAAATAACATGAAACTTATTTTTTAAAAACACGTACAAAGAAATTTGTAAATTCAAAAATTGTTACAATAACGAACTTTAACAATTAAAACTAACCATTAACACATTAAATAACATGAAACTTATTTTTTAAAAACACGTACAAAGAAATTTGTAAATTCAAAAATTGTTACAATAACGAACTTTAACAATTAAAACTAACCATTAACACATTAAATAACATGAAACTTATTTTAAAAAAATACGTACAAAGAAATTTGTAAATTCAAAAATAATTTGCAGTGAACAACTTTACCTATTTAACTTTAACTATTAACTAAATAACTAGAAACTTAACCTTAAAAATATGAATATTCAAAAATAATTACTATACAGAATTTAATTAATTATTAACTAATTAAACAACTAGAAACATTGAAAAAAAATCATTTCAAAGCAACACCGGTCCTTATCCATCATTTTCGAATAAATTTACTTAACTTGACACTTTCTAAAAAAATAAAATATTACACAACTTCTTTAAAATCATTTTAACTTACCAATATAATCAGCTGCAATTACACTTATTCTCTCGGTCCTTGAATAATACGATGTAGGTACATTATTATCAAGTATTATAAAGCGGACTTGGGATTTGTTTTGTAATGCATAATAAACTATCCTAATCGGTAAAGTGAGTTACCTAAAACAATTTAAAAAATAGTAAAAAAATAACTTAAATACATTGTCATTTTTACTTACTTCGATTCGTTGAAGGGTTTCACGGACGAGTCGCAACGAAAATTAACCCGTTGCAACTATTGCAATGAAATTCAACTACACACATTTCTAACAAACAAAACAACAATTCACATGAAAAATTGGTTAATGATAACGTCAAATTGCAACGAACTGTTAACTTTGGATAAAGCGCATCGAAACTGTTTTATTTTCACTTCTAATACAACTGTTGTATTAGAAGTGAAAATAAAACAAGTTCGATGCGCTTCACCCAAAGTTAAATAAAACCAGATGTCTTTGAAAAAAAATATCTCGGTATTGTGACGAAATCGGCGTCAGTTGGACCGAACAATTCATTTGCGTTAAAACCAAATGTCCAGAATATTGACCTGTATATAAGTTACTGCAAAGACGGTAATTCTTTGCTCCAACCGATGTGACAAAGAATACATTCCAAACAAACCGTAATAAAATTTAAGATATGTATTGAAAAGAGTAACTGTCCAGATGGTGCGTTTCTACAAAAGTTAAAGTCCTTTTATATGAGCCCAGTCAATTTGTACACTGACCTTCTGCAAGGTTGGTCGTTTTTTGTGTATAAATTGACTGGACTACCATAAAAGTAGAGTTAAACTGAATTATAATTACAATTAACCAAATATTTTGATCTGAAACCAAGTGCGATCATCAATCCACCTATTTACCTGTAAATTCGAAGTGCTAAATACAAGGGCGGTAGGATAAGCACTAAATTTAAAAAAGTTTGCAATTGATTTAGTTATCAATTTAATTCCCAGAAATCACTTTCGCCGCATTCTACGGTATTGTATTTATAAATTTGTATCCAAAGTTGTATTTCGCATTTTACATACAATTTGCTTAAAAATCGTTCAATAGTTTAATTAATAATTCACTAGAAACTCCTTATCTCGTAGATTTAATCAGGATATCAAAACAACGCGTATTCTTCATAAACTCAAAGTCATAAAGTAATAAAGTAGTGAGTTTAATAATGCTTTTAGTTAAAGTTTCAAATTTTTTTTCAAATTCGTTTACGGACCGATCGAATTAAGTACATGAATGTACGTACAATGAACGTCCATACTGATCCGTTTATGTACTGTCCGTTTATGTCCATAAATGTACGTACAATGGACATCCATGTTGATCCGTTGATGGACGTCCAGATTAAGTCCATAAATGTACATCCAGTGGACGTCCCATTTATATCCATTGCTGTAATGTACATTTATAGATGAGCTTGGACGTCCATTGGACGTCCATTATAGATCCGCTTGTGGATCGTCCATAAATGGATAAGAAATGAACCAGCATGTACGTCCATTGGACGTCCTGTGTTACTTGGGTACGAGCGACAGACGAGCGTACACACAAGAAAGAGATCCATGGTTGATCGGCTTACAAAGAGCCGGTGCCGAATACAAATACTGTGAAATGTTTCCATATTCCGTCTAGCAAGCTCGGCCCGAACTATTCGAAAATATACGATTGTTCAAGCGACACACGCGCGATAAGTTCAAGGAGGAGATCTCCTTCCTATCGGCTTACGGAGTGCCGGTGCAGGATCTTAACAAAAAGTTGTAAATCTGTTAACGAAAAGTTGTCTGTGCAAGAAAAACTGCGAGGAGAACCACTTTTAGGTACAAAATTATTTCTTACCTCTTTTCATGATGTATTATCAAAGAATAGATACATAAATGAACAAGAAGCGAAACGGTGATATTATTTGAATGCGCATGTCTGGCGAAATTTTCAAAAGCACATGGAAGTTTAAATATTAGGCGCGAATGTGGAAAACCGAATTTGTCAGGGTGACTTTAAAATTTGAAAAATGCCAGAGGAATTTAAATAAAATCGGAGAAATTTATTGAAAATTATGAAATTTTGGATTTTACAGTTCGTTTTGTATTGTTTTTAAATGACTGTTATAAGTTTGTTGGGAGTGTTTATAAATTATTACTCGTCCTGTGTAGGTGGTTAATTACGTAAATAACAGATAAGTACACATTTCAGAAAACCATCTACATTAAGTATTATACCAAAGAATAAATAAATTAGGAAACAAATTTATGTATGCATTACAAAGACGTGATTGATAATTTTTTTGTAGCAGTGTTAATATTTTCGCGATCTACGTGGTGCGTTAAATTTAATTATTAATTAGTAATTAGTAATTTTGCAAATTGACGTTCCCACGAAACAAAATTGGTAGATTTGATGAAATCTATTAAAATTTTTGATAGTGCTGGTAAATTAATTACAAACAAAATTAAATGTTTTGAGGGCTGACTTATAACGATTAAGGCTTTAAAATTTCTGTGGGTCGATTTAAAAAATGAAGGCCGTTCGTTCCTGTGTACCAGAAGGATTAATCAAGATGCTCTTGAAAATTGGTTTGGAACTGTTGGGGGTTCGGGGGGCAACAGTACAAATCCTACTCCACAAATATTTCAGAACACTTTTAAAAAATTATTTTCATTAAATTACTTAGATCATAATGAAAGTGCAAACTGTGCCAATGATTTTGATCAATTGTTAACTGTTATAAATAAAAATATTTTAGAAAAATTTGTTAATGAACAGCAGCCGGTGTCAATTTCAAATAATCAACTCAGTTTCAATTTCACTGATTTCAGAGAGATTGACTTCCTCGCCGAAAATGCTTTGTTTTACGTTCGTGGTTATTTGTACAAAACAATGTTGTCATTTCACAATTGTACCGTATGCAAGGAATTAGAAATAAAAAATTTAACTCCTTCTAATTTATTTTGTCATCTGAAAGCATACGAAACCAAAGATAACAGAACTTTTGGAAATTTATTAATTTTGTTAGACAAATGGACAATTTGAACTTTGAAGCATTTTCAATAAAACAAAATGTTGGTTGGGAACTTGTAAAAATAGTTAGCAAAATTGATTATGTGCCTTCGTGTCCTAACTTTCCGAAACTATACGCGTGCGAATTATTTTGCCGAATGAAAATTTTTCAGTGCCTAAAACGCAATAACAATGAATTTAAAAATTCAAATAAACACAAAAAAAATCTTCAAAATCTTACATTTGTAATTTTTTATATTATCTTTTTTAAGAATTTAATACATACATGTAAATAAAACATATGTACAGACTTTATTTAATGTTAATTTGATTATTTTGTAGTTTGTAAATAAATTAGGTAAATTGCTTTTATTGAATTTTATTGTCTAATGAATTTAAAACTATGTACAAATAATCACTAAAACTTCATAAAAGTATTTTTTAATTTTTTTCTATTACTATTAAGAATTTAATACATAATTGTGAATAAAGTATGTAAAGATTTTATGGAATTATTGGTTTGATCATTTAGAATTTTTTTATTTGTAAATAAATATTCGCGGCGTTGTTTGAAAATAACCTGTATCTGTTATTGGTCTTTTGAGCAGATTTTAACAGTTTGGCGCATTCAAAATCACCAACATCAAATAACAAATGATTTTCATCTCGTTTCGCTTCTTGTTCATTTATGTATCTATTCTTTGCTAATACTACATCATTGCTGGCGATCGAGTTGATTAACTTTGCAACATGCAATGATGACAATACTTCTTAATGGTACAATTTTCCAGGAATGTTTAACGTGTTTTAAAATTGTTAAGTGCAGCAGTTGAGTACGATTTCCAAGACATTACTCTAAACAACACTTTTAATAAGGAAACAATACTTTTCTAGGATACCAGGAATTGAAATGTGAAATTAAAATGGAATGTATTTTACATAATTTTGTATTGAATTGCAGTTATATAAAAATACAAATTAGGCACTACACAAATCAAATCAAATCTTTGAAAATAAACTCAAAATACATTTTTGTTGATGTTTGTTTATTACACTTATGCATTAGACAAATCATATTCTAATATCAGAATGTGCCAAATAGTTTTCGTCATTCAGTCCGCCATTTTTAAAAAACATTTCATCACTTCTGCTTTGTGTTGAACAATGGAATTATTTTTATTACTTTGGTGTCTCTTAAGCATGTGGTGTTTGTAATGGGAATTGCTGGTGACATATTTTTTGCACAGGTGACGTATCAACTTTTGTACATTCATGAATCAGCATGTGCTTTTTGAGATACGAATTAGCGATGAAACATTTCTTACACAGTTGACATTCATAAGCCTTTTTATCTTTGTGAATCAGCATGTGCTGTTTGAGATTGCATTTAAATGCGAAAGTTTTCTTACATAGTTGACATTCATAAGCCTTATTATCTTTATGCATCAACATGTGCTGTTTAAGATCATTATTCCTGCTGAAACCTTTCTTGCACAGTTGACATTCATAAGCCTTTTTACCTTCATGAATCAGCATGTGCTGTTTGAGATTGCCTTTAAATCTAATAGCTTTCTTACACAGTTGACATTCGTAACCTTTTTTATCTTCATGAATCAACATGTGGTTTTTGAGATGCGAATTAGTAATGAAACATTTCTGGCACAGTCGACATTCATAATTTTTTTTACCTTCATGAATCAGCATGTGTTGTTTGAAACCTGTTTTAGAAATGAAACCTTTCTTACACAGTTGACATTCATAAGCCTTTTTACTTTCATGAATCAGAGAGTGCTTTTTGTGATCGCTTTTAAGGGTAAATGTTTTCTTGCACAGTTGACATTCATAAGCCTTTTTACCCTCATGAATCAGCATGTGCCGTTTGAGATTGTATTTAAATGTGACAGTCTTCTTACATAGTTGACATTCATAAGCCTTTTTACCTTCATGAATATACATGTGCTGTTTGAGATGATAATTAAATGTGAAAGCTTTCTTACACAGTTGACATTCATAAGCCTTTTTACCCTCATGAATCAGCATGTGCTGTTTCAGATTACTTTTATACGTAAAAGCTTTCTTACATAGTTGACATTCATAAGCCTTTGTACCTTCATGAATCAGCATGTGTCTCTTAAGTGTTCCCTTTATATGAAAACATTTCCCACAGTCGTTGCATTTATGATTCATTAAGTTAGAAGGCAAAATTATACAAGATTCTTTTACAGCTTGTTCTTCATTCTGACCCTTCATTTTGTATGTAGTAAGGCGCACCAAATCCACAAAACTTGTCAGCATTCGATTCAATTCTTCCTTGGTAGATATTGATACGTGCACTGTGATCTGTAAATTAAAATAAACCATTTATTTTCTCCAAAACTATTAAACAAATTTGATAACTATTGTTAACTTTGAGGTTATAATTTTGAAATTATTAAAAATAGCAGTTTACCACAATATTGGCGAATCGATCAATAAGGTGATATTGAGATCCCGAGTCCGACTTGATAATAACATATGGTCTCTGATCGTCAGAAACATCATCATTCTCTTCTGTTGTTGTTAATTCATATGTCGAATCATCAACTTCGTCCTTGATGATGAGTTCTTCTGATTTTATTTTAAATTCAACAGAACTTTCAGAATCATCTTCTTCGAAGGTAAGTTTATTTTCTTCGGGCATGCGTAATTTGGGTGGATCATCATCTTCTTCCTTAATGACAAGTTCCCCTGTTTTCATTTTAAATTCAACTGAATTTGCCTCTTCAGAATTATCCATCACTTTTGGAATACAAATGTGTTATGAACTTCTTATAAAAAAATCAAGTAGATAATTTAAATTCACTTAAAAAGACAACTTTTGCAAGTTTCTACTCAAGATTAAAGTATTATCAAAGCAACTCACTAATAAAACAGCACAAGCTTTATTCAAACACCTGATTCAAACAAACAAAATGCTGGTTATGTTGTAAATGCCGCATTGAGTAATGCCAGATGGCGCTACACGACGGCGACGTTTTAAAAATCCGGGGAAAGAAATTTTCTGCTTTGCAGTTTCACGATTTGTTTCCTTCATTTTAACGAGCAAGAACTTCTAATAGTTTTGCGGTAGGATGGTTTTTAATGTTCGTATAGTTGAATGTGTGCGTCTTCCCACGGCCCACTCTAGATGTACAGGCCGGAAGGTGCCATCTGGCAACATTGTACTTTACTCTGCATTCAGTCCTATCCAGAGAGCAAGAGAGCGCTTATTCAGTAAATAGAAATGGGAAGAGTGCGCTCGATACGCTACGATTGTCGCTGGGTGAACTAAACACAACGGCGGGTTGTTTAAAATTAGTATTACAAATACACTTTTTCAATAATAGGCGTTTCAAAATAATTGACACAAATAAATTTAATATTTTTTTATTTAATATTTTCTAATCATTACAGTAAACAACAAAATCCATTAAATTAAATTAAATTAAATTAAAACTAAATAATAACAATAATAATACTTAACTAACATGTATAATAAAAGATGATAGTTATTTATGAAAATGTATATTCCAATAATTAGAATGCAACCATTAAAAGACTGCACTCTATCAAAAAGTTATTGGAATACCGGAATTTAATCTATCTAGAACAACTTTACTTTGCTCTAGAAACAAATTTGGCAATCTTATTATTGAAATGATAAATATATTTTTTGACAACAATATTTAAACAAAAATGTAACAATTGAGTATGAATCTCATCAAAATGCAAATTACAAGAAAACCAGGTAAAATTAATTTTGTCAAGTACAGTTAAAATTTTTCTTTTTAAATTATTAACGTGACCGCGCGATTTTAAAATTTTTAAGGTAGTCTTATCTACAGCATCTAAATAATACACAAGCTCTTTGCATGCATAATTTAACCGATTAATTTCATGAAACTCGCGAAAATTAGTGAATAAATTGTGTGGTTCTAAATCATCTGAAAATAAAGAGGATTTGCAACTATCACAATTTGTTTTTAATTGTTTCAATAAATACCCGCATATGTATGCAATAGTTTGTGTATTATAATCATTATTTACAAAATTTAAAACATTTACTGAAGCAGCTCATTTATAGTAATTTCATTATCGGAATCATTATTTTCGCGGGAATTTAGAAAATCTACCAAATTAAATAAAAATTCTCCCTTATCATCTTCACAATTAAACCCTGTCGAATGAGATTTTACTAAATTATTGATTATTGTAGTTTTGAAAGATGAAATAAAGTGATATGGATTGGGATTTGTATTGGCCACTCCACACTGCCGAATTGAACCAAAATAATTTTCTATAGAATCCTGGTTTAAATATTTTGATTTCAACTGGGTGAAACCAAGTTTTTCTAAAATTTGCCAAATTTCCAGAACCCCTTCGATGGTGTGAATCAACGCCATCTTTATTTTACAAGCCGTGAACTAAGAAATTTGGCAGCAGTGTTGCTAGGCGGACATTTTGCGTTCTTCAGTTCAGCATTGCATCATTGAGTTGTTGTTGATATTGTTATAAAGTGCAGTTAACGTTAGATAGTTGTGGTATTTCCAAACCTGTGTGTATTTATCAGAATATTTAACTCAATAATTTGATATTCGACAATATAGAAAGTAAGTACATTTAACCTTTGGTTCATGCTTTTCACATGAAAACTTTTTAGATGACTAGAAAATGTTGTGTCCCAAGCTGCAAATCGAATTACGAAAGTGTATCCGTAAAGGGGCAAGCTGCAGTTACTACGTTTTCATTTCCAAAAGATGAAGAAACGAAAAAGAAATGGCTTCGAGCTATCCCGAGGAAAAATTGGCAGCCTACGAAGTATTCATCTGTTTGTATAAAACATTTTAACGAAAATGATGTTATATTAGATCAGATATACAAAAACGGGTCAACTGTTACTACGTTGCTATTATCTCACCCAAAATGAAAGGAAGACGCTGTACCCACAATTTTTCAAAATCTTCCAGTTTATCTGTCTTCAACTTCAACAGTAGTTAGACGAAAAGACCCTGAAGTAAGAAGGAAAGCGTTGCAATCAAAAGAAGCTGGAAAAATTGAAGAATTTGTAAAATCTGATATTATAAATGACTTTACAAATTTTCTTGACACTTTTCAAACAAAACTAAATGGTATAAACAGTGAAACAAAGTGGAACTTTAAAATTAAGAGCAACTTTGGTGTTTGGCTGTATTTATTAAATATTGAGTGTTCTAATAGTTCTTCTGAAAGTGAAACTGAGTTAAGTGCCGCCGAAATTTTATGTAGTGTTCTTGTGAAAAGTGATTTAACATTAAAACTCTTTATTGGAAAAGAAGAAATTTCTGCTCATGATTTGAACTGGATTCTCCCTTGTGATTTAAAATTATCTCGATGGTCGCAACTTGAAAATATATTAGTTAGGTATGCCAACGTAAGTCAACACAATTTAAGGACTCGATCTTTTGAATTTTTCTTGCAAAAGTCGTATGAAAATTTAGTTACGTGTAACGAAAAAGCTGAAGAAATGGAAGACTATCAACATAAAAAACAATTGGAACTTTTAATTGATCAGTTAAACATGATATTGTTAAAAAGACGAAAATATTCCCCAGCAACTATTTTGTTTGCATTTATGGCATATTCATATTCATCGTCTTGTTACATGCTCTTACAAGATCATTTGCTGCTGCCTAGTAAACGATATTTACAACAAATATCTTCTAGATTTAATGTAAAACCAGACAAAAATCTTTCAAATACAAGTCACTATTTGAAACAAATTTCCAAAAACTTGACTGTTCGAGAAAAATATACAATATTACAAATTGATGAAATTTATGTGAAATCTAAGTTAGATTTTAAAGCCAATGGAATTGTTGGCAGTTCAGAAAATAATGCTAAGGATCTGGCAAAAACTATTCAAACTTTTATGATCTCTTCTGCTTTTGGTAATTTTAGTGAAGTTATTCGACTAGTTCCTGTGAATAACACAACAGGAGATCAGTTAAAGATACTCGTTAATGAGGTAATTGAATTTGTTCAAAAATGTGGTTTTCCTATAGTTGCGATACTAACTGATAACAATAGAATAAATCAGAATATGTTCACTTTAATTTCTTCAAACGAATCTATGCCAAATCCATGCTTCCCTGATATTAATACTTACCTATCGTATGACACTGTTCACATTTTTAAAAATGTTACGAATAACTGGTTGAACAAAAAAGATACTTTTCACACTTTAATATATCCTGATTTTGAAAATTATACAATAAAACGGTATGCATGTTTCGAACATTTGCGACTATTTTTCAAGGACGAGCAAAATAAGTTAATTAAAAAAGCATATAAGTTGAGTTATAAAACTTTGTATCCCTCAAATTTAGAGAGACAAAACGTTTTGTTAGTGGATAATGTTTTTCATGTCAACTATTGCTGCTTTACAAACGGAAGAAAAATGTACAGATACTGCAAATTTTTTACAAATTTTCCGCATCTGGTGGGATATTGTAAATTCTAAAAACCCTATCGTAGGAAAAATAAAAAGAAATGAATGGGCAGGACCAGTTTGTAGTATTGAGGATGAAAAGTTATTGTTTTTGAAACGTTTTTTGTCTTGGATAGAAGCATGGCAGTCTTTCAAGGACAAAGCTGGCTTAAGCTCCGACACATTTGAAGCAATAAGAAGAGCATCTCAAGTGTTATGTAAAATTGCTAACGATGCTTTAACAAAATTTAATGTTTCGTATGTACTCTTGGGGAAATTTCAAACAGACAAGTTAGAGAAAAGGTTTGGAATGTACAGACGACTATCTGGATCAAACTATAATGTATCAGTTAGGCAAGTAATTGAATCAGAAAACAAATTACGAATAAGACATATTTTGAAAATGATCAATAAAAAAGAAGCATGCTTTAGCAACTTTGCTAATGAAAGTACTGAATCAAATTTATATAATGTTGACATTGATCAATTTCGCCCCATTATGACTTCAAATTATCTTGAATTATGTGAAATCGAGGAATCAAGCTGCATATATGTTTGTGGCTATGGAGCACGATCTGTTTGCAAAAAACTTGAATGTACTGCCTGTGTTTTTTTATTTGAGGAAGGACGCGGTAGTAATGTTTGCAACGAATATTTTGACTTTTTACAGCGAGGTGGCTTAAGTGTACCATGTTACCATGTTAAGAGCGTTTGTCCACGACGTCCGAATCCGATGTCCGAGATTTCGGTCCGAAATAGCAGCCTTCATATTTATATGCGTCGTCTGTCCACACGACATCCGATATCCGATTTCCGAGTTCTCGGAGTCCGAGAATTTCGCTTGTTCGGATGGCCTGCTTGATCGGATCGATCGGATGCAACATACGCATGCCCGGGTAGCCATGTTTGTTGTTGTCTTAAACGCAATTTGTCAAAAACGTTGAAACTTTTCGAAATATTGAATCGTTTAAGTACGGGTCACATCAATAAGCGTTTTTGCGTAACTTCCACGACAGCCGGGTAGCATCAATAAACGTTCTGATGAATTTACTTATTTTAAAACTAAAAATCGTCGGAGGATTCAGTTTATAGGATAAACGAGGTAACTAAGAACAAAATCAGTCAATATACACATATTTTATTAAGATTGTTTAAATTTTAGCCAATTGCCATGGTAAAGAACCTAGGGGGCTCTCAAAGAACGTTGCAAAATTGTTGCGAATTTCATTGGCTCTTCGCCCTCCCTGTGGACTTGCAGCTGGCGGTACATCTTGTAAGCTGTTGACTGTAGCAATGAACATATCTTCAGCTCTGTACCCATCTCTTTCTCGAACAATATTGTGTAAAACGACGCATGCCTTCACAATGTTGTTGCACAATATTTTCGAAACATTGAGTGAGCGATGAAATATACGCCACTTATTGGCCAATATACCGAAAGTGCATTCAACATACCTTCGTGCTCGGCAGTGTCGATAGTTATAAATACGTTTCGGTATGTCCAAATTTTTACCGCCGTACGGCCGTAATAAATTATTAGTCAGCTGAAATGCCTCATCACCTACCAAAACATACGGCATTCTGTTGGAAAGCATTGGGTGTAGTGGAGCAGGTGCGGGCAATATTTGTCAGTTTTTAGAACCGCAGTTTGAAGAATTTGAAGAGAAGTCTAAAGATACAATCAGTGAGTATTACTTTATTTTTATTAACTATTAAAATTTAGACATTTGTCATAGCAATCTTATTACTACATATTTCATTAGCTGTTTACCCTCCCGGTGTAGTTGCAGTAGGAACATTTTGCAAATTCAGTGTTTCCATCATCTTCGTATACCTGTAACAAAGTATTGAATGTAGAATTTTGTTTGCTTCAGCTAACATGGTGGTGAAGAAATGGAACGACCTTCGGGACACTTTCATGAAAAGCCTAAAAATGAAATCAGGGCAAGCCCGAACAAAACAATATATGTATGGGAACCAAATGCAATTTTTACTGAGAACCTTTCAACCCGAGCAGACCACTTCAAGCATACTCTACGATTTCGATCCCAGTAATCCACAACCTAGCACATCAACAACCATCGATCCAGCACTTCTACACCCACCGAATTCATTCCATCTCCCACACCATCCTATCGTATCCCTAAAGCAAAACTGAACCCGGTTGACGCTGAAATTATCAAAGCCCTCAACAAAGAATCCACCCGAGACCACGATGATAACGAATCATTCTTATATTCAGTTTTGCCATCCATCAGACTCATCCATCCAGATCAAAAATTTAATTTCAGAATCGAGTTGATGCAGTTAATTCAAAAATATAGAAAACGTCAATACACAGCAGCATTCACAACCTCACCACATCCCACTTTCCAATCAACATCGGAAGGCGATCAGTTTGAATCTGCAGAGGTGGTATTCCTCGAAGAATACGAAAGCGACGATTAAAGGCTATTTTGTATTAATTGTTACGTTTTTATTTTTTTTTTATAAAATCAGATAAATATATAGCATATAATTTTGATTTGCTTTTCATTTACTTACCTTATTTTACTACAAGTATTTCTCTTGGTAGTACGCACAATCTCTTGTGTTTCAGCAATATGTTGTCGAGGTTCCACCCGAGTTATGAACTTGCATTTTGGAAAAAAACAGTAAATTGAAAAATTGAACAAACTCCATTATAGGTTATGTTGACCTACATTTGTCAGCTGGTCAGTTTTAAAATTCACTCGCCACGGCGTTGTTCGCAGTCCGACCGTCCGATATCGGACGGTAGTGGACAAGCGGCTGGCGTTCGGTCCGTTTTTTATCGTATCAAAATGGCCGCCATCCGAACTTCGGATCTCGAATTCGGACGTCGTGGACAAACGCTCTAAGTGTGTTTTCTCTCATATGTATGCTTTGTTAGAATATATTGTAGCTAATAGCGTGTGGGAAACAAAATTTTTGCAATCTTTTGCAATCAAAAGGTATTTTAATTCAACTGACACAGTTAAGCTTAAATTCCAATAACTTTTTTCAACAATTTGAATTACATTGTCTGTGTGGCAACGATGTTTCTAGATTGTTTAAAACATTGTATTCTGTTTTTGCAAATATCCTGTTGAATAACTACACAAAATATTCAAAAGAAACAAATGGCACTAAAAATTTAGAGAAAAAAAGGAAATTAGCTACGCTAACAAAAGAGAAGAATAAACGTTAAAAATATGTTATTTGTAAATAATGTTATTTAATGTTTAATAAATACCACAAAATAAAATTTCCTGCCCTTACTAACTTTTGTTTTATTTCTTAATACTATCAGAATAATGATGTAGTATGGATCATTTCATGTTAGTTATTTTTTAATAAGTTTCGATTGCAACCGACGTGCAATGATACCCGGCCTACTTCTGTGCATTAATGCGGTGTTGCCAAGCATGGCTTCACGGCTTGTAAATAAAGATGGCGTTGGTCGTCTCCGAACATTTTTTCGAAACGGTTATAAACACAGAATAGATAGCAATCAGTAAACAAACTCTATCAATTTCTGAAAATTACAGCGGCCATATTCGCAATAGTTTCAAGTTGGAGCTTGTTTGAAATAATTGCACTTTTACAACTTTCGGATCGAAACATGCAATGATGACAATAGTTTTTAATGGTTCAATTTTCCAGAAATGTTTAACAGTTGATTCATGAAGGTAAAAAGATCCATGAATGTCAACAATGCAAGAAAGCTTTTACATTTAAAAGCGATCTCACAAAGCATATGTTGTTTCATGAAGGTAAAATGGCTAAGGAATGACAACAGTGCCAGAATGTTTTCAGCAGGAATTATTTCAAACGGCATATATTGATTCACGAAGGTAAAAAGGCTTATGAATGTAAGCAGTGCAAGAAATCTTTTGACAACTATTATCAACTCAAAAAGCACAAGTTTACACATGAGGATAAAAATCCTTGTAAATGTCAACAGTGCGAGAAATGGTTTGGTAGCAATAATTATCTCAAGAAGCACATGCCCACTAAACACAAAAACGTATTACGGACGTCCGAGCCACGTCGCGTAGCGCTATGCGACGTTAGTCAAAAACGTAGCTCAGACATCGAAAAACGTATATAGGACGGCTAACGCCTGTCGTAAAAACATCGCCAGGCGACGTACCAGCGCGACATCGCGCGACGTTCGGACTCTACATGCGGGTGACGTCGCCTTGAACCGTTTTTCGACATTTTTAATTAATCAATGAATTAAATTGATTTCTAAATTATTTTAATTAATTAATTTAATTAATTATTTTTTAATAGACGTAATTAATCCATTTTTTAATTAAATTATTTCATTTCATTTTTACGTAATTGCTTCAATTCAGAAATACACCAGTTAAAATCATAAATTTATTTATTTCAATGATTACATAAATAAAACAAAGATAACAAACGTTTGTTTAAAAAATTGTATTAACTATTTATTAAAAAAATTAAATTTAAAAAATTAACGTATTGATAATAATGTTAACAATTTATAACTGCATAGCATATACAAGATATAAATGACATTTAGAAAATTAACTCCTAATATTAACAATTCACAACTATATCAACAACAAATATTATTATATATTTATTTATTATTATTCCAATAAAAGAGTGAAAACATATTTTCAAGGAACGCAGTCAACTTAGAGGCCATCCATAATTTACGTAACGCAGAATTTGAACAATTTTTACCCCCTTCATTGCACTCTTTATTGTCATTTACTTACATAAATTTAAAATATGACTTTTGCTATAATTAATTGCTATAATTAATGACTTGTTGGTTAAATTCTCTATTCAAAAATTCAACTGGTGCTATGAACAATGCCGGATTATTATTCTTCCAAATTTTAAGAAATAAAGCTAAATTTGTAAATTTGATATGAATTAACCCCTTAATGCAAGTCTAACGTTTTCGTATGGAAATTCAATTCTAATGCTATATTAATTAAAAAATTGCCCGTGAAGGGGTTATTAACCTGTAAAAATATTGTTTTCAACTAAATAAATGATGCGCTTCAATTGCATTTTTTTTTTTTTAACAAAAAATTGTTTGATTTTGTTATCACATGTTAATAAAGAAAATCGTTCATTAAATTAAATTAAATTTCGATACTGGGACTTAGTTAAATTAGAATTATGGATGCGCTTTTTTCATTGCCGTTGGTTATAACGTAATATTGTAACGAAGCAGATTTTTCTAAATGCACAAACAAAGTAATGCACAGACTTCTCAGAATAATAATTAAATCACCTCGAAAATGATTGATTAATAGGGTAATAATTTATAGTATTGACTTTGCAAATATCCGATACGTGCTCAGCTCCGGATTGTTTTTATAAGCGGCCGAATACAAAGTACTGTACTGAGAACACAGGAGCTGAACGTTGTTAATTCTTCTAATTGTTTATTATAAATATACACTACCAAATATGGTCATGAATTCGGATCATCCGATCATGTCCATCGGGTATAAATACCCCGAACAAAGGGCTCTGGGGACAGTAGTTGTAAAGCAGAGTCCAGAGTCATCCAGAATGAGTCCAGAGTCCTTCAGAATCGACTACTACATACCAGCCAAAGATGAATAATTTGTAAGTCAATTATAATTATATTTTCCTATTAATCAATCATTTTCGAGGTGATTTAATTATTATTCTGAGAAGTCTGTGCATTACTTTGTTTGTGCATTTAGAAAAATCTGCTTCGTTACAATATTATAAGAAATTCTGAATGAATACAATAAACACATACAGTCGACCTCCTCTATAATGATTTTTTCTCTATAGTGATGTTTTTGCCAGGAACGTGCATTTTTGAACGTTTCCCATATAAAAATACCTCTATATTATGATGTTAAGCCTCTATCAGTGATTATTCTTTACGAAAGGTTTACCAAAATTTCGGAATTTTCGGTAATAGAAAACCTGAAAAATCCTTAAAAGAATTTCTTGCAAAATCCTTACTTATGCAATCAACTTTGGACAGATTTTTTCATCAATAAGTACATGTTATGTAAGTATTCAGATGAAAATTTGTATTGTTTATTAATAACTGTGTGTATTTCTATATACTTAAACAAATATTTTTTCAAATATAATAAATTTTAATTTTTTGTTTTGAATATCAATTGGTTTTTACAGTGACTGCCAAAATTGTAAAATTATACTTGAATTCTATATAGTGAAGTTTCTCTATAGTAAGGTGACCAGACGTACTGCTTTTGGCAGTACAGTACTTCTTTGAGATAGTCTGTACTGCCCAATTTTTAGGCAATGCATTTGTACTGCGTTTCTTATAAGATGTACTACTTGTACTACTTTGCATAATATTTTATGCATTTTTTTTTGTTTTCTGCTAATTTCGTATTGTGCATTAATGCAATTAATACTGCTTCTAGTTAAATGAGTATTGATGTTGAATCCATAATCCCTCAGATTTATCTATACTTTCACAGATACACTGTGAGAGTCACCAATCTTAAAGATTTTTGCGAGGAAGCAGAAATAGAATACAAAAAAATGTTGGGATATTCCAAAACGAGATGGCTGTGGAACGCGTAATCAAAATGTTTGAGCCTTTGCGCTCGTACTTCTTAAGTTTAAATCAGTGTCCCAAAATATTAAAAGAAGTTTTCGGAAACGAGTATTTCATATCACTATTAAAGAAATTGAAAGCTCTAAAGTGTCAGCTTCCGAGGTGAAAACTGTCTTAAATAAATTGTTGGAGCAAATAGACGCTAGATACAATAGTGGATTTGTTCCATTAAAGTTAATGCAGAAACTCGATACAATCGAAGAGTCAAACCCTGGAAGCAAGACGAAATTTATTAAAGAAATTAAATGTTTTTATAAAAATTCCTTTGAATATGTAAAAAAATGGACTGATTGTTTCGAAGAGCTACAAATTTTTGGATGGATATTATTAAAATATAATATAAATTGGGAGGAGATTTTGAAGACGGTTCATTATGTGAAAGAAAACCACAAAATTGTTATCGATGATAATGAACTCTTCGATGAAATTAGGCGAGTAAACATGTATTGTTCCACGGAAAAAATAAATGAATGGAAGAAAAATAAAATAGAAGTTAGTTTGCGTTGGATAGAAATATACAAATATTTTAAAGATTCCTACAAAAAACTTGAAATTACTTGTTGAATTTGCAATGTGCTTGCCGGGTACTAATGCGACAGTTGAACGAGTATTCTCAATCATTAATGATTTCTGGAGCAGTGACAAATCAAGATTCAACATAGAAACCTTATCAGCAGTGACTTTAGTGAAGGTGAATCTCCAGTATACATGTGAAGAATTTTGTAATGTTTTAAATGAAAATGATACATTATTAAAAAAAATATAATTATAAAAAATAAAAATTACTTAAAATATTTTCTTTCTCAATTTTTTTTTGTAAAGCACATGTATTACCATTACCCATCCATCCATTTCGTCCAATGTACTGCTTTCGCGTTTAAAAAATCTGGTCACGTTATCTATAGTGATGTTTTTTCGTGACTTTTCGAACATCACTATAGAGGAGTTCGACTGTACATATAATAAATAGAAGTGTTTTAGGAAATTATATAAGCATACAATTTTTAATTCATTTATTAAAATGCAAGAATATAAATTGTAACAAGGGCGTAACGCGGGTGGCTGGCGCTCCAGGCCAACGATGCTGTGGACTCGACACGTAGAGGGCGATACTCGGTACGAGGGACAGCTTCTTTCCGACCTTCGAGGCGTGAAGTGGCTTGGTGCATTCTTTTGGCGTTGTGAATTACTTTAATTTCAATAAAGGCGTTAACCAGTGTTTTTACTTAACAAAATAGTTGATTTGAATTTTGTTGATTTCATTAAAAAAAAAATGTGTTCCACGTCTCAATTTTACATCGCCGAACGATCTACGAACGTTGCTCAGATACGTCGCAGCGCGACTTTATTCCAACGTCGCTCAACGTTTTTTAAACGTTATGCATATTCATGAAGATAAGTAGGCTTATGAATGTCAACTGTGTACGAAAGTTTTCATCATTAAATGGAATCTCAAAGAGTACATGCTGTTTCATAAAGGTAAAAGGACTTATGAATGCCAACTGTGTAAGAAATCTTTTTACTATAAATTGTTTCAAATATACTGTTTGAAAACGAAACCTAGTTTTAAAAGTATTTGGGATACTATTGCTGTTAAAGTATCCCTGCTGGGAAACCATAATCACCTGCTGCGACGTTGTAAATCTTTTTGACGTAGCTCGGAAATCGGCAAAAATTAGCTACTTAAATTTCGATTCTTGATCTAAATAACATTGAATAAATCAAAAACTATTGCGTTGCTTGAAACAGCTAGGCGTCAGCTCAAAATAAAAAGTCTAATCTGCGAGTCCAAAAAATTTTAATACAAAATTTTGATAACTAAAAGCAAAAAATAAATTTCGGATTTTGATGTTTTAATTAATAATTTGGTTAATTATGATTAGTTAATTATGTCTTGGGGTCAGCTCAAAGTAGATTCGTATTCCCTGTAAGATGAAGTATCAACCTTCTTTTCAAAATTAAAAATGAAGGCTTAAAATCTTAGGGACCAAAACCAACTGTCTTTTGTCCTCCTAATCACTTTTTATGACCCTAGGATGTCGGTCAGAAACACTTAAGGCCGGCCATTACACAAAAGTGAATGATAGATGTCACCACGGTTCAAATGCATACCCCTCGTATAATGTAAGTTTCACTCATTGTAACAAACATATCGTTTATAAAGAAATATTATTAGTAAATTAATGCGTCAAACTTGGTCAGAATGGTATTCATATTATAATTCATTGGCCGTGTAGTAGTTTATTTGATTTTTTAACACAACCAAAAACCAGTTATATGTTATCTTCAAATTCAATGATAGAGGTGTTAGGTCATAGAGAAAATTGCCGCCAACGGAGTTTACTGAATATTCCAGTTCAATTCCTAATATTTTCGATTATAATTACATTTTTCAATTCAAGTTCAGAGTTCCGTGAAAACATGGCCGACGCATTAGCTAAGAAAGTTTGGATACCATCCACCAGAGGGTACGATTATAAATTTACTAGCAGTTCGACGTCTTTCCCGGGTATTTAACCCTAGAGTAGGCGCGTGAATTGACGTATGTAATCCAGTGTTCTTATTTTCATCAGTAATATCACAAGAGAGTGAGAATAAATTGAAAATAATTCGACAGATTTTCGAGAACTTGTTGCCAGAGAATAGATACGAGAGCCCGTAGGGCTCGAGAATGGCAACAAGTTAGAGAAAATACTGGAAAATTATTTTCTAATTAATTCGCACTCTCAAGTGGTATTCAAAAGGTTATTTTATAATGTTTAAATAAAAAATACAGCTTTTTAATATTATTTCTTTTTTCTCCAAACGTCATAAAAGTGGCATTTAAATGACAGAATGTTGCTAGTAGAAGTTTCATTTATATGCCTAAGCAGATAAAGTACTTTATATGCTTAAGCATATAAATATTTTGAAATATGAACATCATGTCCGAGGTTTAACAATGTCATCGAATAATGCGACCATAAGCTTGAACTTTTCATCCTTTTGACCATGTCCGAAAAATACGCCAGAAGGACACTTTCTGAATAAACGAATACATTTTTTTCCTAACACCATGTAATGAATTTCTTGAACGCTGCTTCATAAACACCGCTTGACTTTGTAGGAAGAAGATTTTCAATCTCGGCTCTTGCTATTTCGGCTATTTCAGGTGGAGTTAATTGAATTTCGTTTGAATTAGACATTGCCACAAAATTGACTGACTTTTCTCAAACAATAATTTGTTGTTTGGTGGGTTGCTACGGTAATATCTAGAAAGTGTCTATCAGGCAATGCGATTTTCGTATAAGTGTAATGTTTCCCGAAATAACCTTGTTAATTAGATGCTTATTTTTGTATTATAATTTTACACGTTTGGAGAAAAAATAACATATATTATTCGGAGTATAAGCGCTTATGTGCTTCGGCTGATTTGGCTGCCTCACTACGATCGGCAGTCAACCTATCAGCCACAGCACATAAAGCTTTGCTTATACTTCTAATAATATAAATAACTATTAATTGAACAGTTTCTCATTATAAACTTAGCAAAATGCGTTGTCAGTTCTTAAAATTAAAAAATGTGGGAATTGTGAATTTTTTTAAAAAACACTGAAATTTCCGGATTTTCCGGGTTCTCTTCGGTTCTAATTATTGGATCGGGACATTTGACCTCTCATTCTCTTCGTAATTTAATTCTCTACAATTCGTCTATTGACAACATTAAGATTGCTTCATTAGTTTCCATTTTACAAGCAAAAAACTAAAAAAAAAACGATTTTTCTTCTAAATTGTTCATAGCAAATTAAAAATTATGGTCCTCGAGTCTAAAATTATGCCAAATTGATCTACTAACTGTCCTTTATGTAATCGCACAGTCGGTTTCCGGGTAGTATTTATGGCATGAAAAAATGCTTTATCGCTTGGCCTACTAGTAATGCCACTAGAGGTTAAATTATTTCCGGAAATTTTTTCGAAGGTATGAATATTTTGAAAATTATCCCGAGCCCCAGGCGAGGGATAATTTTCTTAAAATATTCATATCCGAGAAAAATTTTTCGGATTTTAATTTAACGTCCAGTGGTATTCGGTAAGAAAATTTTGCACCTTTTTGCAATTTAATTTATATATTGACATATTATCTATAAACGTCACTCAACGCCATAAATAATATGATGAATCTTATTTCGTTGAACGATATTTGAAACATCTGGAATACAACTGTCGCAAGTAGGTAAGTTCGAATGCATTTATTTATTGGAGGTAATAAAGTACTTAAATCATGAAGCTTCTGGGAAAACTGTGTTTTGCATAATCGGTTGATACAAAAAAAATTTAGTCAAAGCAATGGTAAATCAGGAAGACTTTCTTCTCGCGGCTGCAGGATATGTAATTTTAAGTGGTGCACAGAAAAAGGAAAAGAAAAGATTTTGGATTTGCCCATTATTAAGGTCTCGAAAGCGATACAGTGGTAATGGGCAGCGACATTATCAACGATTTAAAAGCCGACGACATTGTTCCGTTTTGTAATTAACCCTTTGAGTGCCAAAGTGATTTTTAGAGAATTAGCTAAAATTGACAATTCCAAAAACAATAAACAAGAATCGATAAGTATGAAAGAGAGATCGATCGTATTAGTTAGTGTGAAAGCAAAAACGCGATCGCGCTCCTGGCATTTTCGGACAGTGTATTGACGAGCGCGATTGCGCTCCTTGTCACTCAAAGGGTTAATGATGAATTGCGGTGTGACGGAAATTTTAAAAATTTTGCCAGAATACCAAGCGCCGGTTTTGAATTTTTAATCAACGAAGTGGGACAAAATATGTAAAACGATTTTCAAACTAAAGTGTCAAATATGTAGTTCCTAAAGACGCAGTTAAAAGCTTTTAAAATAAGAAATTTATAACCATCATAAAATTTGTCGCAGCACAAAAGAATTAGAAAATTTGCGATATTCAAGGCTGGAGCCCGTCGCTCTAGGGACGATTTGTACGTCAATTGAAGGGGTGAGTGGATAAAGGTGTCATGTAACATTTTTATGAAAATTGATTTTTTCATTTAAAACAATTCCTTTCGCCGTATTCTTTCATTGATTAATTTTTGGAAACTCAGTTTCACTTAGGTATAGAATTATCAAATGCTAAAGTTGTTACGTTATAGGGAAAAGGTACCAAAAAATTATATTCAAATGCTTATATCTCGTAACTTAGGTTTATGTACATGACACCTTTATCCACTCACCTCTTCAATTCTGGTTGCTAGGGGCCACTGACCTGCTTAAATAATGACAATTTTAAAATTTTCCTGTTCTGTTGATTTTCAATTATCTTAAATTTCAGCCTTTTATAATGTTGAGCTTGTGTTTGTTTTTTAACCCTTTAAGGACGTATGTCGCCCATACGCGTCACACTAGAAAAGAAGCAGTTTTCCCGAATGTCGCACATTCGCGACACAAATCTAACTACATCAGAATAAATTCCGTCCCATGGGATCTGTAACCGAAAATAAATTCCGTCCTTAAAGGGTTAAAATGTTTAATTTGTGTGTCTAAATTGGTGTCTTCTTATGGTACTACTAGCGATTATTCTTTTTTGATTAGAGGGATACTTTTTTTTCTAAAAAAATTCAACCATTCAAATTTAATTCAATTTTATGTGTAATTCAGTTCAGTGGGTATTTGAATTTGTTCTACGAGTAACGTCACTGTGCAACAAGGACGCAAATACCCTGTCTCCCATCCCAGAAATTCTAAAAATAGATTTGATGTTTCTTTTGATATTGTCGGGCCATCTATGAAGCAGAAAAATTATTACACTTTCTTAGCTTAGAAACATTTGGACTGTGGAATAAAATTGTCAAACCCCCACCATTTTTGGGCCGCCCTTAAGACGAGGGTTGTTTACTGGTGTGACGTCGTAGTCTGCTAACCCAGGGTCGTCCCATAAGGGGTGTCGCGTTACACAACTAAATTTGATTAAAAATTATTATCCGATCCTGAGAGTTCATTAGGAGGGATGTCTTAATCTTGTCAATAATTCAGTTCAATTTAATTAAATTCATGAAGGAACTGTTGTGAAATCGAATTAATTTTATTTAAAATTGGCAATTTTTAAACTGAAAAATTAGTTTAAAAAATAAAACAAGTTTAATTTTTATTAGTTGGCAGTAAATTTGATTTTTTTATTATAGTAACTTTTATTAAACTAAAATCGTTCACCAATACAAACCAACGGTGAACTTAAGCGAGATAGTCATTTTTTTGACTTATTAACAAGTTTTTGTGGAAGCTACTTTTCCACAAGGAACACAACTATTACAACGGACAGTAGTACCACCTCAAACCTAAATTAATCAAAAATTAACAATTCAATTTCATTAAAAATTATTATCCCATCCTGAGAGTTTATCAGCATGTGCTTTTTGAGATACGAATTAGCGATGAAAACTTTCTTGCGCAGTTGACATTCATAAAACTCTTTACCTTCATGAATTAAATTGTGCTGTTTGCGATAACCATTGCTACGAGAAGAATTCTTGCAATGTTGACATTCATAAGTCCACCTTCATGAATCGACATGTGCTTTTTGCGATTGCTTTTAAACGTGAAAGCTTTCTTACAGTTGACATTCATAAGGCTTTTTACTACCTTCATGAATCAGCATGTGCTGTTTGAGATTGCATTTAAATGTGAAAGCTTTCTTACAGTTGACATTCATAAGGCTTTTTACTACCTTCATGAATCAACATGTGCATTTTGCGATTGCTTTAAAACGTGAAAGCTTTCTTGCACAGTTGACATTCATTTTTTTTTACTTTCATGAATCAGCATGTGCCGTTTGGCATGCGAATTAGTGGTGAACGATTTCTTACATAGTTGACATTCATAAGCCTTTTTATCTTCGTGAATCAGCATGTGCCGTTTGAGATTGTATTTAAATGTGACAGTCTTCTTACATAGTTGACATTCATAAGCCTTTTTACCTTCATGAATATACATGTGCTGTTTGAGATGATAATTAAATGTGAAAGCTTTCTTACACAGTTGACATTCATAAGGTTTTTTACCTTCATGAATCAACATGTGCATTTTGAGATTGCTTTTAAACGTGAAAGCTTTCTTGCACAGTTGACATTCATTTTTTTTTACCTTCATGAATCACCATGTGCCGTTTGACATGCCAATTAGTGGTGAACGATTTCTTACACAGTTGACATTCATAAGCCTTTTTAAGTTCATGAATCAGCATGTGCTTTTTGAGACGCGAATTAGTAATGAAAGTTTTCTTGCACAGTTGACATTTATAAGTCTTTTTACCATCGTGAATCAGCATGTGTTGTTTGAAACCCGTTTTAGAAATGAAAGCTTTCTTACACAGTTGACATTCATAAACCTTATTATCTTCATGGATCAACATGTGCTGTTTAAGATCACAATTCCTGCTGAAACCTTTCTTGCACAGTTGACATTCATAATCCTTTTTACCTTCATGAATCAGCATGTGCTGTTTGAGATTGCCTTTAAATCTAATAGCTTTCTTACACAGTTGACATTCGTAACCTTTTTTATCTTCATGAATCAACATGTGGTTTTTGAGATGCGAATTAGTGACGAAAGATTTCTGGCACAGTTGACATTCATAAGTCTTTTTACCTTTATGAATCATCATGTGTTGTGTGAAACCCGTTTTAGAAATGAAAGCTTTCTTACACAGTTGACATTCATAAACCTTTTTACCTTCATGAATCAGCATGTGCTGTTTGAGATTGCATTTAAATCTATAAGCTTTCTTACACAGTTGACATTCGTAACCTTTTTTACCATCGTGAATCAGCATGTGTTGTTTGAAACCCGTTTTAGAAATGAAAGCTTTCTTACACAGTTGACATTCATAAGCCTTATTATCTTTATGCATCAACATGTGGTGTTTAAGATCATTATTCATGCGGAAACCTTTCTTGCACAGTTGACATTCATAAGCCTTTTTACCTTCATGAATCAGCATGTGCTGTTTGAGATTGCCTTTAAATCTAATAGCTTTCTTACACAGTTGACATTCGTAACCTTTTTTATCTTCATGAATCAACATGTGATTTTTGAGATGCGAATTAGTGATGAAAGATTTTTGGCACAGTTGACATTCATAAGTCTTTTTACCTTCATGAATCAGCATGTGTTGTTTGAAACCCGTTTTAGAAATGAAAGCTTTCTTACACAGTTGACATTCATAAGAGTTTGTAATTTCATGAATCAGCATGTGTCTCTTAAGTTTTTCCTTTCCATGAAAACAGTTCCCACAGTCGTTGCATTTGTGATTGGTTGAGTTAGAAGGCAAAATTATACAAGATTCTTTTACAGCTTGTTCTTTATCCTGACCCTGCATTTTGGATATAGTAAGGTGCACCAAATCCACATAACTTGTCAGCATTCGATTCAATTCTTCCTTGGTAGACATTGATACGTGCACTATGATCTGTAAATTAAAATAAACCATTTATTTTCTCCAAAAGTACTAAACAAATTTGATAAGTGTTTTATTGTTAACTTTGAGGTTATAATTTTGATATTGACAATTACTAAAAATAACAGTTTACCATAATATTGGTGAATCGATCATTGATGTGATATTGAAGTCCCGATTCCGACTTAATAATAAGATATCGGCTCTGATGGTCAGACACATCATCATTCTCTTCTGTTGTTGTAAGTTCATATGCCGGATCATCAACTTCATCCTTGATGATAAGTTCCTCCGATTTTATTTTAAACTCAACATAACTTTCAGAATCATCTTCTGCGAAGGTAAGTTTATTTTTTTCGGGCATAAGTTCATTGGGTGGATCGTCATGTTCTTCCTTAATGATAAGTTCTCTTGTTTTCATTTTAAATTCAACAAAATTTTTCACTTCAGAATTATCCACCATTTTTGGAATAGAAATGTGTTATGAACTTCTCTGAAAAAATCAAGTAGATAATTTAAATTGACTTAAAAAGACAACTTTTGCAAGTTTCTGCTGAAGATGAAAGTATTATTAACGCTTACCTTTAGTGAGTCACTAATCAAACAGCACAACCTTTATGCAAACAAACAAAATGCTGGTTATGTTGTAAATTCGGCAGTAAGCATACCGTGCGCACTCGTATAGAATTGTTTACATTAAAATTTAGTCTTCGGATCTTTTTCTAGATGGAACTAGCGGCTACCCCCTCTCCCAAAAAATTTCTCCCCGCCAAATATTTCTTCCGATGCACATGCTAAAATGGCGCTAGCGAGCGTCACCATTCTGTGACTGGTGCATTTGAATGTGTGTTTTGGTGGTCGAATAGCAATAGTGGAAATATTTGTGTATAGATTTTTATTTTTATTGTTACAAACAAAATGTCGTTAAGACCTTGCTGTGTGCCTAGTTGCCACAATAAAACTTTTCCACGGTAAGTTAAATATATTTAACTTTTTCTTTTAATATGAATTGTAACCTAATTGCATAATACGCATTATTTATTGTTTAAGTATAGTATACAACAGGTTTTCAAATGCGTGAATTATGGTTGCAACGAATTAAAAATCCGCTGCTAGCTAGTAAAAATGACTTGAGGAACTGCAAAGTGTGCGGAAGTCATTTTAGCGACGCTTGCATAAATTCCAACGGACGTTTACTAGCATTTTCAGTTCCAACATTAAATTTGCCAGGTACGAATTATATTACGAAACTAATTTTATATTAATAAACTAGCTAACTTGACATTTGA
Organism: Dascillus cervinus; assembly: GCA_949768715.1. NCBI lineage: Eukaryota > Metazoa > Arthropoda > Insecta > Coleoptera > Dascillidae > Dascillus > Dascillus cervinus. The sequence continues at coordinate 23,233,082 of OX458322.1, forward strand.
GATTTCCGTATTATCTTATATTGAATATTATTTTACACGAATAGTTAGAAATCTGAGGCACACATTTTTAATAACATACTTCTTGTATTCTCGCTTTATTTGTTTAAATGTTTATGTTACACTGTTTCTAACAACTGAAATGCTTTGTCTAAAAGGGGTCAGTTTAAGGGAAACGCATTTGATGAGTCAGGATGAGACATAGGTATCATACGGATTTTTAGATAGTTTTTAAATAAATAATTAAATTGTAAATTTCTGTAAAATTGCTGATGGGTGGTGTCTCGTGCAGCAGCCTAGCATATCTTTAATTCCTTGAATTATTATTTAAGAAGATCGATTGATCAGGCCAACATTTTTTTTTTCAAAAATGATTTATTATAACTTCTTCAAACTTAACCCAGTCCCTCTTTGATAGAAAGCAATTTTCAACCCAAATTTTAAGTAATTTAATAAAAAGCAATCAACTTAAAATATCTATATTCTTGATCACTTTGTTTCATATACATAACATTTACTATTTACTTAATTGTATTTCAGATTACAGTCAACCAAGCACTTTGGATACATCTTTCAGTATTCCTCAACCCGATGCGAAAGTATTCATCACACCTCAAAAGATCAGAGGTTTGCTTTTAACTTTATAAGTTTTTAGGAATTCATTATTACTGTATGTAAACAATATTAAATGGTAAAAGTTTCAAAAGCGCAAATCAAGACTTTATCAGTTCTTTGGCTTTAGAAAAGTATAAGAAACGACGAAGGAAAATTTGCAAATAACTGTATCTATATACAATTATGCCTAAACTGTCTCTTAATGGGCAATCCTCAGGATTAATTATACTTTTGGAATCTAGTATTTTACTTTTTAAATAGTTTACCGTTGCTTTTTCTACATGTAAATATGTAAAATTGTATTGTATTTTTGTATATGCATGTAAATTGTACGTAAAAAATTTGATTTAACTTTAAAAATTAACTTGTTTTTGATTTTTTAAAAAAAATTCAATAGTTTAATAATTATCGAATTGTTTTTTTTCAATATTTTTTTTCTCAATTTCTTTCATATGTAAGGGACCGACATTTTTATAGCGTTGTTTTAACAGTTAAAAGACCTGTTAAAATGATGTCGAAGAAATATGGATTGTTGTTTAAATATTGCTCGCATATTGTAGTTATATGTATTGTAGGTATATATTGCTTATATTGTACATATTGTATTTGTTGTCTATATAAATATATGAATATTGAATATATTTAATTGTTATTACTATTTTATTTATTTTAATTCCAAAAAAAAAAAATCATATTTTAAAATTTCGCGCCCTTAAAACGACTGTATTATAGATATCGTCTTAATCGATTTTACGGTCAATAGTTCCCGGATCTTTTTGTAGATGGCGCGATAAATTTGTGGCCCAAATTTATTCAAGAGTTGCCCATCTATAATAATTATATGGTCTGTGGCAGTAAGTAAAGCCAGATGGCGCTACACAGAGAGCAAGAGAGCGCTTATTCAGTAAATAGAAATGGGAAGAGTGCGCTCGATACGCTACGATTGTCGCTGGGTGAACTAAACACAACGGCGGGTTGTTTAAAATTAGTATTACAAATACACTTTTTCAATAATAGGCGTTTCAAAATAATTGACACAAATAAATTTAATATTTTTTAATTTAATATTTTCTAATCATTACAGTAAACGACAAAATCCATTAAATTAAATTAAATTAAATTAAAACTAAATAATAACAATAATAATACTTAACTAACATGTATAATAAAAGATAATAGTTATTTATGAAAATGTATATTCCAATAATTAGAATGTAACCATTAAAAGACTGCACTCTATCAAAAAGTTATTGGAATACCGGAATTTAATCTATCTAGAACAACTTTACTTTGCTCTAGAAACAAATTTGGCAATCTTATTATTGAAATGATAAATATATTTTTTGACAACAATATTTAAACAAAAATGTAACAATTGAGTATGAATCTCATCAAAATGCAAATTACAAGAAAACCAGGTAAAATTAATTTTGTCAAGTACAGTTAAAATTTTTCTTTTTAAATTATTAACGTGACCGCGCGATTTTAAAATTTTTAAGGTAGTCTTATCGACAGCATCTAAATAATACACAAGCTCTTTGCATGCATAATTTAACCGATTAATTTCATGAAACTCGCGAAAATTAGTGAATAAATTGTGTGGTTCTAAATCATCTGAAAATAAAGAGGATTTGCAACTATCACAATTTGTTTTTAATTGTTTCAATAAATACCCGCATATGTATGCAATAGTTTGTGTAGTATAATCATTATTTACAAAATTTAAAACATTTACTGAAGCAGGTTCACAACTTTGCAGCTCATTTATAGTAATTTCATTATCGGAATCATTATTTTCGCTGGAATTTAGAAAATCTACCAAATTAAATAAAAATTCTCCCTTATCATCTTCACAATTAAACCCTGTCGAATGAGATTTTACTAAATTATTGATTATTGTAGTTTTGAAAGATGAAATAAAGTGATATGGATTGGGATTTGTATTGGCCACTCCACACTGCCGAATTGAACCAAAATAATTTTAATTTGGAAATTTGATTTTTATGGTATCTATTACAATGATAAAGAATTTTTTCTCTAGGGGTTAGTTGAGAAATTTTATTGACTCCTAATAATGAGTGAATATTTTTTTTAAACCTAATTCGAGTACCAATTGTTTTTGTATTAATCACCTGACTAGAAATCCCTGGATTAACTTCAAAACTTGAATTTTCTAAATTCGTTTCCCGACTATTGATACTTGTGATGCAATTGAAAATGGAGGGAACGGCTTCTAAATGTAGACGCGTTTTTATACTGCTTGTGAACATGCTATCCGTAAAATGGTCTTCACAAACATAAAAGCTTAAGCTTTTGGTGGTATCTGTAAAATTAAAAGCGGAATTAAGTGATTGTAGCCACAATTTGCGGCGCTCTGGTCCTTTAGGGAGTCTAAACAAATGCTTATTATTATTATTTACGTTATAGCTATGTGTACTAGGACAATTTGGAATAATGCACTTATAAGCCATTTTTAAAGAATATGAAATTGTAAGAAAAATTTTAACGAATCAATAAAATTACTTACAAGTTTTTAATACTACCTGGTTTTTAATTTCACTTTTGAAACAATCTTAATAATTTAATTGAAAAAAATCTAAAAACAAATATTAAATAGCTTTGAAATAAAAATAAATCGAGTTTCTAAATAATTGTGAAACGTGGTTTTTATAACCTTACTTTCGACAATTTTAGCACAGAAATTCTGAAAATATTTTGTCTATTCATAAACCTGTTTTCTACCTGCACCCTCTGTGCGCTCTAGTTACACCCACTACGACTAATTTTTGCGCAAGCCCATTTCCAATTTTTTGAAAGAAAACTTTTGCCGCTAGAAATATCTGTTTAGTTCCACCAGCGACAAGAACAGCGCTGGTGGTGCTAAATTTACGGACCAATTGGGAGGTCTCTTGTCTCTGGCGCTACACGACGTACTTGCTTTTAAAAATCCCGGGAAATAAATTTTCTGCTTTGCAGTTTCACGATATGTTTCCTTCATTTTAACGAGCAAGAACTTCTAATAGTTTTGGCAATCGAATGGTTTTTATTGTTCGTACAGTTGAATTTGTGCGTCGTCTCCGAACATTTTTTCAGAACGGTTATAAACACAGAATAGATAGCAATCAGTAAACAAACTCTATCAATTTCTGAAAATGGCAGCGGCCATATTCGCACTAGTTCAAGTTGGAGCCTGATTGAAATAAATGCAGTTTTACAACTTTTAGATCGAAACATGCAATGATGACAATACTTTTTAATGGTTCAATTTTCCAGGAATGTTTAACAGTTGATTCATGAAGGTTAAAAGATTCATGAATGTCAACAATGCAAGAAAGCATTCACATTTAAAAGCGATCTCACAAATCACATGTTGTTTCATGAAGGTAAAATGGCTAACGAATGTCAACTGTGTAAGAAAACTTTCATATTTATAACCAATCTCAAACAGCACATGTTGATTCATGAAGGTGAAAAGGATTATGAATGTCAACTGTGCAAGAAAGGTTTCAGCAGGAATTGTGATCTTAAACAGCACATGTTGATCCATGAAGATAATAAGGTTTATGAATGTCAACTGTGTAAGAAAGCTTTCATTTCTAAAACGGGTTTCAAACAACACATGCTGATTCACGATGGTAAAAAGACTTATAAATGTCAACTGTGCAAGAAAACTTTCATTACTAATTCGCGTCTCAAACAGCACATGCTGATTCATGAACTTAAAAAGGCTTATGAATGTCAACTGTGTAAGAAATCGTTCACCACTAATTGGCATGTCAAACGGCACATGGTGATTCATGAAGGTAAAAAAAAATGAATGTCAACTGTGCAAGAAAGCTTTCACGTTTAAAAGCAATCTCAAAATGCACATGTTGATTCATGAAGGTAAAAAGACTTATGAATGTCAACTTTGCAAGAAATCTTTCATTAGTAATTCATATTTCAAAATGCACATGCTGTTTCATGAAGGTAAAAGGGCTTATGACTGTCAACAGTGTAAGAAATCTTTTTACTATAAATTATTTCAAATCTACTGTTTGAAAACGAAACCTAGTTTTAAAAGTATTTGGGATGCTATTGATGTTAAAGTATCCCTGCTGGGAACCGATTATTACCCACTGCGCAGTTGTAAATCTTTTTGACGTAGCTAGAAAATCGGCAAAAATTAGCTACTTCAATTTCGGTTCCGTGATCTAAAGAACATTGAATAAATCAAAAACTATTGCGTTGTTTAAAGCAGCTAGGGGTCAGCTCAAAATAAAAAAGTTTAATCTGTGAGTCCAAAAAATGTTAATACAAAATTTTGATAACTAAAGGCAAAAAAAAATTTCGGATTTTGATGTTCTAATTAATAATTTGATTAATTATGATTATTTAATTATGTCTTGGGGTCAGCTCAAAGTAGATTGATATTCCCTGTAAGATGAAGTATCAACCTTCTTTTCAAAATTAAAAATGAAGGCTTAAAATCTTAGGGTGGAAGGTCTTAATGGTAACAAATAGGCATCTTTCTCATCAAGTGGTCTTTTTGGTATGCCGAAAAGACGTCTAATAGATGTTTTACGAGAGAGTTTGCTTACTAAAATTGACTCCATATCAGTAGCCTCTTTCAACCTTCTTCGTTACTTACTGTTTACTGAGCGATTGTTTATTGTTCTAGCACAATTTTGTGATCCTTAATTTTGTTTTCGTACAGTTGTAAATAATTTGTGATAAACTAGTATTATCAACTACTACCCTCAATAAAAATCAATAAGCAATGACAAAACTAGAAGAAACAAATTTACGGTGGATCTGTTCGTCAACTGGTACAAATTGTTTTTTCATTGATTTTAATTTCAAAAGTATCCTTAACTACTCTTTGGTAATGCCACCTCAAACTTAAATTAATCAAAAATTAACAACTAAATCCCATCTTGAGAGTTCATCAGGAGGGATGTCTTAATCTTGTCAATAATTTAGTTCAATTTAATTAAATTCATGAAGGAACTGTTAAAATTGGCAATTTTTAAACTGAAAAATTAGTTTCAAAAATAGAATAAGTTTAATTTTTACTAGATGGCAGTAAATTTGAATATTTTATTATAGTAACTTTTATTAAACTAAAATCGTTCACAATTACAAACCAACGGTGAACTTAAGTGAGATCGTCATTTTATTGACTTATTAACAAGTTTTTGTGGAAACTATTTTTCCACATGGAACACAACTATTACAACGGACAGTAGTACCACCTCAAACCTAAATTAATCAAAACTTAACAACTAAATTTGATTAAAAATTATTATCCCATCCTGAGAGTTCATCAGGAGGGATGTCCTTATCCTTGGGGTACGTATCGAAGTACTGTGTGTCGATCATATTTTTAAGGGGTCTTCTGAACGGCGCGCGCATCTGTCCTGCGTTCAATTTCGCCCAATCGAACCCTTGGAACCACTTGTGCGCCCTAACGTCTTGCGCGCCTTCCTTCTGGCAGCCCAACCGATCCGTGGCCAAAGATCTGCACAATTTCTTGATCAAATGTTGAGCGCTCCTCGTCACATGGCTGGGAAACGGGACGTTCTCAATGCCACGCAAAATTAAATTGTAGGTTTTCATGTGACTAGCATCGTTACTTCGGAAGGGCGTTTTCCCAACGAGAAGCTCATAAATGAATACTCCCAAAGCCCAATAGTCGACCGAACGATCGTGGCCACGATTGAGCACGATCTCAGGCGCGACGTATTCCGGAGTCCCGGCGAAGGTGTACGTCTTACCACGAGTGCCCAATTGCTTGGCGAAGCCAAAATCCGTTAATTTTATGTAACCTTGCGACTCAAGCAACAAATTTTCAGGCTTCAAATCGCGGTAGACTATGTTGCGCTCGTGGAGGTAGGCCAGCGCCTCGAGGACGCAAGCGGCGAAGAACCGCGCGGCGCCTTCTTCAAATCGCCTGCCTTTCTGTTTTTGCAGCAACGTCCACAAGTCGCCACCGAGGCAAGGTTCCATCAGGAAGTACAGGTACTTCGCGTCGCGAAACGTCTTATACATGCGAACAATGAAAATACTGTTGCAACCAGTCTGGATGGTCTTCTCGTTGAAAGCGTGTTCCTGTTGCTGTTGCTGGACCATCTCAATCTTCTTGAGATACTTGAGGGCGAAAGTTAAATTTTTCTTGGTACGATGTTGGACCAACTCAACCCGACCGAACCCACCGACGCCAAGCGTCGTAACGATGTCCAAATCTCGCAGGCCAATGTTGGAGTGCAGTTTGCTTTCCGGTTCCACGATTGGCACAACGGGTTCCGGGATTTCCCAGGCGTTCTCCATGTCTCCAAAGTGCTCGATGAACTCCTGTCGAGAAAGCGTCAAGCACTCCACCACGGGGGAATCCGCCGTCACCGTCGCTTGTCGACAGTCTTCTTTGAGCAGTGCGAGCTCCCCGAAGCACTGTCCCCGCACCATCGTCCCAATATCGCCCTCCCCCCGCTTATTAATCGTGACACTTCCCGCGCGAATTATGTAAAATTTGTCGCCGCGATCCCCCTGCCTCACAATCACTGCATTGGCGCCGAAAAACTCAGCTTTCAGCAGGTTGGCGACACGCGCCAACGTTTCGTCACTTTTCGCGTTCAGCTTGGGAATGTCTTTTAAAAACCGCAGCAACTCGTCGCGTTCTTCCATCGCGTTGCGAATGATGGCCTGTTGGTAGACCGTCCGGTCGAGGATCCACACCTTCCCCGGTTTCAAGGCCTGCACGCTGGCCAGGCGTTTCGCGTTGTACAGAATCGCCAGCTCCCCGAAAACTCGGCTGTCCTGAAACGTGCTGACCGCTTTTCCTTTGATGGTCACTTCGTAGCTGCCGCTGGCCGAAACGTAGAGATGCGAGCCGACCGTCCCCTCGTTGATCAGGAATTCTTTGGCTGTGACTTCGTGGGGATACATGGCGTCCACCACCAATTGCAAACGATCGCCTTCCAAGACTGTGTGGAGGAAGTCGTTTGCGGAAAGGGCATTCTTGATCAGCAGCTCGTCACTGGGAAAAAAAAAAACAGTGAAATTAGTGCGCTCGCAGCATTTGTTTTACCCATTGTTGAAACTGTGAGCAATATTGTCGCTTGGCAGTTCTAAATTAGTTGACAGTTCTAAGGGCGTGCGCCTGCGTTATGATGTTTTTCTACGGCCACTAGCGAAATTGACCAAATATAAGGTAAGTCAACCAAATATGCCCCCCTCCCCCCAATATGGACACCAACCGTTAAAATGGGATAGTTGGCAATTTTTAGGCCCGAAGTCGCCACCTAACATGGATGTGATCAAAGGAACTCTATATTTACATAAATCTGTTTTCCAAAACTGTTTGGTAAACTGTAAAATTATATATCCTCAAGAATACCGAAGTGTGACACAGCAACTACAATTTTCGGTAAGTACACATTAAGCTATCTTGTTCGTAAAAAAGCTATAGTAGTGAAATATACAGGGTGAGTTAAGTTTTACCGCCCGTGGCAAAATAGGCCTTTAAAATAATTTGTCAATTCTCATAAATTGCATGAGTAATTTTATATTATTAAGGTACATAGAAACCAAGAAAAAATCTTTTTTTTTTAAGATCCGGGAACTGCTAAGTAATGCACAATTCTTCCGCTCAGGGGGCACCAATTTTGCCCCTTAAAATAAAAACTGTTTAGGCAACCAAAGAGGTATCCTAACTAACAGAGAAAGAACAAAAAAAAAGAGTTGCGCGTTTTTCGTACGCTCGTAACTTGATAAATATTATTTATATTATTGTCTGCGGCGATAACGGCGGTAAAATCAGTCAATGCGATTGCTGCATTATTTACTGTTTGTTTTTTGTAATTTTTTGTGAATAGATGCTTGAAACAATTTTTCCTACGATGCTAATTTAGTAGGCTCGAAAATGTTTCATATCCTTACGCGTGCGAACATGGATATTTTGCATTATCAAGTGTGTATTTTTATAAATTTTTAGAGTTTTATATCCTTACGTGTGCGAATATGGTTATATCCTAACAATTTTAACTATATCAAGTGTGCATTTTAATACAAATTATTCTATCCATGCCGTCAATCAAAAAGATACAGATTTGACAGGACATCTGTGAGTAAAAGAACGAACTGTTTGACTAAAATCTTATGGGAAAACAGCTTTTCCCCGAAAATGTAAAATTTAGACATTTATCCAATTTAGTTTACGGAAACTATTCCTTAGGTGCTAAAGGAACATTTTTATGTAATTTGTTGACGATGTTGTGTTCGGAAAGCAATAAAAAACGCGATCAAATAATACTGCATTTCGTACCACAACTTTTAGATTTTTTTTCAAAGATATTCACCAAGTTATCATAAAAAAAAACATGTCATATTATACTACTATATGTTTAGTATAAGTACCCCGAAGGAATTTCTACAATATAACTTACTTCTTGAGCTGAACTGAGTTTACTGGCACACTAAATTTTCAAAAAAATATTGTTGCCAATTTTTTTCTTCTTAAGTTATCATCTTTCTCGCAATAAAAAAAATATTTTCTTACAAGGCAATATATTCTCTATAAGTGTTGTAAAGTGCATTGCAAAATATTTCGTAACTCTAAAGATCTCAGTAAAAAAACCCTCACTACTACATTTTTGCGAGAATTGCACTTTCGGAGGTTAATTTTTGAAAACTAGGCCAAAGCAAATATATCATTAGATGCGGTAACATTATGTTTACAACTGTTGCTTCGCAAATTATATATTGATAAGTATTTTCTAAGCGATACTGAGTTTCTTAAAATTCTGCATTTTTTGAGGTTGGGTTTCCCAGCCTTAATCAGGTAAAATTTTGGCTTTCTTTCAATTACTAATTGCTCAATTTATTAGTTTTTTTTTATGTACGAACAGTAAAATATTTTCACACAATTTAGTGTAATTGAAATAATTTTACTAATTTGGATTTATTAAATAAAGCCATTTCCGTATTAGAGGGTATTTTTTTAAATGATTTACGACATAAGCTGACCAATTCACCTAACAATGGTATTGGTTTTGGGTACTTGGCTGATTATTTATGACAGTCATAAAGTTATGTTAAAAAGTGCAACGTTACATTTTACAGGACCGGAATAAGGGTCTTCGCTATTTCTTTAAAAGTTCACAACATCGTAACTAACAACTACACGGAAATTATAATCATAATAAAATATAATTTTTGCAGTATTAGATTTTAAACTTGATAAGAAAATCGTTTACCAGCTTCTAATTTTCGTTACTATATCTGTCTACAATTTTGTGTTTTAATTTTGCCGTCTGCAAAGTCAATATACCTATCGGTTATTGAACCTTCCCATAAAATAAATTGCTTAATTCACCCAGAGTTTCAAAACCCTGGTCACAACCCTAGGTCACTTTGTGAATAAAGAAACATTCACATTCGCAACAAATCTTCCAACACTTAAACATTGTTGGTAAAAAGTTAAAATTAAAACTTTGTTTTGTGGAATAGTGAACATTTGTGTTTAATTCAGGTATAATCCTGCCATTTCAATACTCAGTCGAGGAGAAACTTGAAATGCTTTTAATTTATGGGGCATCACTTTGAGCATCTTTTATAAAATAAATTTAATATTTACCTATTAAAAACTTATTTTATTTTTCTCACAAATTCCAGAATACGGGCCTGGCAACAACTAAAACGCCGTTCCCTTCAGTTCTATGGGTCGATCATCAGGTATTGTTACGTGGTAGACCGTATTATCCATTGTTGGAAAGTCATAAATAAAAGTATTTTTCGTGCTTTATGTTAAATTTGATTTAACTCAAAGAGTAATAATTTTTTAACCAATCAAATTGCAATTAACGATGCTACGAATAATTTGACAAATTTTGAAATAAAAAACCAAACATGGAAATTTTACCCGAAACTCTTTGTTTTACTTTTCTGGCTTCAAATAAAAATGATTTGGAAAACTTGTAGCACTAATCGAAAGTGTAAACTTCAACTGATGTAACATGTAAATTGCATACTTTCCCCTCAATCTTTAATAGGTATTATGACCGGGGCGGTAAAACTTAACTCACCCTGTACAGTGCAATGAAGCTAATTAGCTATGTTTTTATTTCACCCAAATCTGCATAAAGTGAAATGGTCATTCTTGAAGCATTCAAACTGGTCTATATTGGTAAATTATTATAATAATATATCCATGGTACAATGTAAGCATTTTGTTTCTTTGTTTTTAGATTAATGTAGATTTTGGCCAATTATTTCTTGAGAGAAAAACAATTTATTTGTGTGGCGGCCAAAATTCATTGAGAAGGCTAATAACTTTGACGAACTTCCATTTCATATACGTACATCTGTTACCAAATGATAATGTGCTTCTTAAACTGAAAATGTATTTTTAAACAGAATGAGATGTGATGTTACATTTTCACCTACTTATTAAAAACGTATGAGAAATAACTTTATATTCTAAAATTCCTTCAATTCAAGCATTCCACTCTACAATTCATAAGAATTAGAAAAAAATGATTGTATTTACAAGTGCTTATTTAATATAATATAAGGCCGTCTTCAATTCTTAAATAAGAGAACTTATTAATTTAGAATATTGTTAAGTATTTGGAACCAAAATTGGGTAATATATTTCTTACAACTCTCGGTGTTGCAATCTTAATGTCACTGAGTCTACCGATTTAGTTTGATCGACTTACCCGCTGCTTTTTGGATGTTTGGTGACCTTTGACTTGATGATGTCTTTTTCGCTGACGGCCTGCGCTTTGACCGCAGTTCTCCTCCTTCCAGTTTCGGTTGCATCCGGCTGCGTCGGTTCTTCGTGGTGATTCCGAGTGTTGTCGTAATTCGTCGTCACATTGTCGACGTCTTTGGCTGGATGTGTGAAGTTGTAAGTGCCGTACGATCCGAATTTGAACAGCTTGCTCAGCTTCATCTCGGCTACGTGGATTTCGAACAATAACAGCGGCACAATCGATTCAAACGGAAAATGGGGATTATTTGGAAGAATTCGCTTGCGTACGCGGTGATTATTAAATGTTTAAGATTAGATAGGCATTCAAATGTTGCGGTGAAAATTAAGTGTCTCGATCACAACTGTGAATAACAATGCGCGATACGTGGGCATCTCATTAAGTCGGAATTTAATTTACTAAATGTCTTACTTTGGCACTTTCAGAATTGAAAACAATTCTTTGAAGGATTCACTTCCACACACACGTACACACCTTTCTCGCATTGTTTAAGACAATTAAATGCGACCCTCGCATAGTTCTTGATTATTTCGCTCGATTGATAACGGGATCTTATCATCGATCACGATGTGTCACGTTGACTTTGTTTCGAAATTTTTTATCCAATTGACAGCAACTTTATAATTAAATATGAAATCATTTAATCAACTTCCCATTTAATTTGTTGATTGAGTTTAATTAGTGAATCGGCGATTGTGTGATTGTGTGATTGGAGAAATAATTTGTGAGAAATTTAATTTAATTTCGGTAAGTTTCGACTACAATTGCATTACAATGATACCTATTATTTTTTCGGTCCAGCGCAAATATATGCAATATCACAACTATAAAATTTATTATAAAATTCGTTTTGTCGAAAACTGATAACAAATGTTGACATTTACATGACATAAATCGCTTGTCAAAGTGAATGCTTTTTGTTAACTGGATGTAAAAGTCTTTTACAATCCAGAACAAAAAAGACTTTTACGTTTAGTAATTTTTGATTAAAGAAGAAGTCACAACTTGAGGGAATCTTTATTATTTATGGAGCAATATTTAACTGTAAAGTTGTAATAGTACAATTATTGAAAGTGAAGACACCAGCTGGTTTAACCCCTTACCGCATGATTTTTTATAATTTATTGAAATAAATATAGATTGATAAATCAGTCGACACACATTAAGAGAAAAATGTTTAAAAAAAATTCGTCAATTGTAACACTGAATTTTTCAAAAAAACGACGCGTGCCATATATGTCACAAATTGTATTAAGGGAATAAAAATAAAACTCTTTAGTTTAGTTAAAAATTAAATGTGTATATATTTGAAACAAAATGCTTTATTATTCCGTATGGAAAGCATAAAAACAATTCCTGTCTTTATTTAAACAAAGATGGACCTCACATTTGATACAAGAAACAAAATACTTCGCCTTGCAGTCTGGATATTTACAACGTTGGCGGTCGTCGTTCCATTTTGGTAAATGATTTTGGTTGTCCTTGCGAACCTCTTGCGATGGAATTTGCGCAAATGGATATTTCCTCTTCTTTAAATCTAATTGAGGCTGCAGCAAGTTATTAGGTCTTCCGCGTGCCTTTCGAATGCTATTGGATTCTAGAAGAACCTCAACAATGCCTAATTTAAATTCCGACAGTGGTAGATAAAAATCAGCCTCACTCGCAGTTCTTCTAGATAATATTCAGGCATTTACACAAAGCATATCAATAAAATGAAAGAAAATCCTCAAATACCATTTTTTTGATCTTATAGGGATCCTGTAATATCCCAACATTGAATCTAATAAATCAACACCCCCCATATAATTGTTGTAAACGCTAATACACTTGGGGCGTGGAATATTTATATACTCATTAGTCTTCTTCGAGAACCTTCTTATAGAATCTTCAGGCTGGCTTCCTACGTATGTCGAAACAATATGTACCAATTTGTTATCATACCAGGAAACGACCGATACGTGGACACCATCAACGTTCGCAACTTTTTCGCATGTTTTCTTACTTCCGATTCTTTTGGAAGTTCACAATTTGGCAACCGGTTTGTACGTACGGTACCAAGGGGCAAAATGCCCTCTTTGGTAAGATATACTAAAAGGGGCACGCCTGCGAACCAATTATCAAAAAACACTATAATTTTGATGTCGTGGAATTGTTTCGGCCAATTTCACAACAACGTTGCTGCTTGCTCCGATGTCTGGTTGATTAGGTTGAAGTTGAACTGGCCCAGAATAAATTTCAAAATCGTAGCTAAATCCTGATACACCGCTTAAGACAAAAACGTTATAACCCCATTTGTGTGGCTTTTTGGGGTTGTATTGCTTCAACGTTGATCTAGCTTTTGTTGGTATTATTTGATCATCAACAGCCAAATGTTCTTCTTTCGGAACAAGCAGTAACCTATCTCTTATTTTGATCAAAAGAGGACGAACTTTAAACAGTTTGTCATATCCTGGTTGCCCTCGGGCAATGAAGAAATCGTTTGATTTCTTCCAATCTATTGCAAGCCATTGCTTTAGAAATAGCTGCTCCAATAGCTTTTTGTTGACGGTAAACGAACAACAGACATATAAATACATATACCAATAAAAATATTAATTTCTTCCTCCGTGACGTTTCGGCGAAAATCATTATCATCAGAGAGATCGTCGTCTTCACTATGATCTCCGTTTGGTATCAAGATAGTTTTATGTCTTCTACCACCGTAAAGACATCCATCTACAAGAAATTACCTTAGATCCAATTCTGGTAACTGCATAGTGTGCCATAAAAAGCACAAGTCTGTCGCTTGTGAAATATGAAAATTGACACACTTACCTTTTTAAAATTATTTTTTACACTGCTTCAGTTCAACAACAACACAAACTATAATGCTTGCAAATTGATTGAATTCAATACACTGCACAATCATCAGTTGTTCTCATTTAATTAATCGCCACCCACGGATTTCTAAGAAATAAAGGGATTTTGCGCCAAAAATTCGTCGAAGCGAGCATGACATATATGGAACAGCATACAGTAACGTCCTAACTGTTATAAAAACTTAGAAAATTTCAAATTTAATACATGTGCCATATATAACTCAGTATGCGGTAAGGGGTTAATGAAATAGTTTGGTCTTGAAGACCCATTTCCATAGAAGACGTTGGCTGATTTACTGCAAGACTCTTGTCTTGATAAAAACCGTCAGTCCCTGTTGTGGAAGAAGTTTCAGATTCCGGAACAGCTAAGATGTTTTTTGAAACTTTAATTTTCCTTTCAATTGATTCTTCAATATACCCCTCCGCCACTGTTGACGAGCGCCAGCCTCCATGTCTCTTCACACTGAAAAAATCAGCTCCAGAATCTGCAAGCAAGGTTGCGGAAGATCGTCGAAAACAATGGCCTGTCTTCGGTAATTTTAAGTATGTTGCTATTTCCTTTGGGGTGTTTCTGATTTTATTTATACCTGCCTGCATTGAAACCCAAGATGCGCGGGGGAATTGAAAGAGTGACGATTTTCGACGAAAATAATAAATTATTCTAGTGGTTTTAAAGATTGCTGATTATTATTATCATCATTTTATCAAAATAAAATATAGTCAGATCACACTTAACGCCTTTCGGAATACAGGAACCTCTCGTTAACATAAACTCGACGGGATCAGAAAATTTTGACCGCCTTATATTTCTCTTCAATTTTGGAAAGATTCGAATTATTAGCCCCTTGTATTCACGTTTGTAATGTTGAAGACCTTTTTATTCTTGGTTGTCCTATTTTCGATGCAGCAATTCCTCCATTCATTTCTAAAAAAAATTATTCATTCCCTTTACTTTCTTCAAATCTATGTAAAATTAATCCTCATATTAGTTTATGTTTACTCCGCCATTGTTTTTGGATATCTAATTTCACTTATAATCTTAGATGTTGTCGTTTTTGGAAATTTAAAAATGAGTGTCTTGAATTGGACAATATTGTTATTTCTTCTTTGGAAAAAATTTTGAATATTAAATTTACAATAAGATCTTGGACTCGAAGCCAAATTACCAATCCGTTTTGGTGGATTAGGTATAAGGTCTATAATTGATATTTCCTCGCCTGCCTTTTTGTTTTCTATATTTTCTAATTCTGAACTTATTATGTCCATTACACCTTCTAGTTTTTCTAATTTTGAAATTGCATCCCTTAACGAGGCTGTTGATTATTGGAAGGAAATTTCTAATTCGTCTTTACTTCCAAAAGAGCTTTCTATTCAAAGAAATTGGGACTTACCTATCTGTGAGAAAATATCACTCAAAAAGCTATCTTATTAGCTGTATTTAAACTTGAATCTGGAGCTTGGCTTGAAGCTCTTCCATCTTGTAAATTAGGTACTCTTTTAGAAAAACTTTTTGCAAATTGCAATTTCACCTAGATTGGGCATCAATTTCTGCCATCCTCATATCTGCTCGTGCGGTTCTTCTGTAGACTCGTTGGGTCATCATGGTTTATCGTGCATTAAAAGTGCTGGTAGACTCTCTCGTCACAGCTGTATTAATGACATTATTAAACGTGCCTTCTCTTCTGCCAACATCTCTTGTATCCTTGAACCTAATGGTATTCTGAGAGATGATGGCAAACGTCCAGATAATATTACAGTTATTCCATGGAAAGTAGGTAAGTCTTTAGTTTGAGATTTTACTTGTACGGATACACTTGCCCCTTCTCATTTGACTGATTCTTCATTTTCTGCAAGATCTGCTGCACACTTGGCAGAAAATCTTAAGGAAAAAAAATATAAGGCAATTTCTGATGATTATTTTTTCGTCTCCTTCGCTGTGGAAACTTTGGGTCCTTGGAGTGCTGATGCCCTTTCTCTCCTTGAAGATTTGGTGAGGCGTATTGTTCAAACAACGGGAATTCCTCAAGCCAAAACATATTTGAAACAACGAATAAGTTTGGCTATACAGAGAGGCAACGTTGCTAGTGTTCTTAGTGCAGCCCCGCTTCCTTCTTCTCTTAATGAGTTATTTTGTTTATTCTAATTATTACTTATGTTTTGTTATTTTACTTTGTTGTTATATACATGTTACATTTTATTAAATCTAAATTATATTATTAAATAAATTGATAAGCATCTAATACTGCTTTCTCTACTACATGATTGCCTCTTTTATCGTAAAATACCAAAAGTTTTATTTGAAGTATTGTAACAGTGATGCTATTACAAAAACTATTTTAACAAATGGGTGGCCCGTGTTTTTTACATCTGAGTGTATATTTAATTGCACGAATAACCTGTCGCCTTAAAGGGCGTTTAGGTACATCCAATTAAATTAATTAACGTACGGAAATTAACAAGTTTGAGAAAAGTGATTAGACATATTACTTTTATTTGGAAAAATTGCACCAATCACTTTTGCCAAGCATCTTAATTTCCGTACGTTAATTGGATGTAAAGGACCCTTTAAAGTAAATTAGAAATATCTTCTAGCTGTTATTTAATTTTTGCAAAATATATTTTTTTCAGCTTACATAATTAACGGTTAAGTAAACATTGATATTATGCAAGTATTTTTTGTCTGGAATAATGTTAACATTTAATATTCTTCAGTATCTAAATCACTGAATCCTTCAGCTTCAAGCTCCTCGTCGTCAAAGGGATATGAAGTGGAACTCAATTCATCGTCATCTAAATCAAAATTTCCTTCAATGCCAAATAAACCGTCACTCGATTCCCCGTAATTTTCACCAAACTCCCCTTCATTGGAATATGCAATGTCATTCAATTCGTCATGTAAATCAAAATTTCCCTCAATGCCAAATAAACCGTCACTCAATTCCCCGTAATTTTCTTCAAACTCCCCTTCATCGGAATATGCAATGTCATAAAATTCATTGCCATCTGAATCAAAATTTCCTTCATTGCCAAATAAACCGTCACTCAATTCCCCGTCATTTTCTTCAAACTCCCCCTCATTTGAATATGCATTGTCATACAATACATCGTCATTTGAATCAAAATTTCCTTCATTGCCAAATAAACCGTCACTCAATTCCCCGTCATTTTCTTCAAACTCCCCTTCATTGGAATATGCAATGTCATACAATTCATCGCCATCTGAATCAAAATTTCCTTCAATGCAAAATAAACCATCACTGAATTCCCCGTCACTTTCTTCAAGCTCATCGTCGTCAAAGGGATATGTACTGGAACTCAATTCATCGTCATCTGAATCAAAGTTTTCTACATTGCGACGTGAACTGTTATCCAATTCATTATAATCTGATTGGAAATTTGCTTCATTTGGCGACGACGTATTACTAAATTCCTGATCCAACACTTCTTCAGTCGAAGGACAATCCCTAGTAACTTCATTGTCACTCAACACTTCAAGCAATGAACCATCTTCTCCTTCCTCACGTGTTTTCAGTCTTGTCACGCGTTCATTGACGATTTCGTTTGCAGGCCCTTTTAAACTCTCTCGCTGATGAAACTGTTAATTTCACTATAAGTAACTAATTGATATTGATGAAGGTACTTACTTCCGCAATATAATTATCTAATAGAAATACTCTGCTGTGCGTAGTAATTTTCTTCCGGCATACGGGACAGTAGTTATTTGTTCTCTCCCAATGTCGAATGCAACATTTGCAAAATGTATGACCGCAGTTAAGGTTTGTAGCATGCCTTACTATATTCATGCAAATTATGCACCTAAAATCTTCCGAAGGATTAGCAGGCAACATCCTGAAGTAAATTTGTTATCCGAATAAGTTAGCATATAATTTAAATTCATATGACATTTAAGAAGTGACATTTATTTGTGGCGCGTATCCGTTGGATTTTTCAATTTTCTGAGATTATTTTGTTTCTTGCTTCTATGTTAAAATTACTCATGCAATTTATGAGAATTGAAGAATTATTTTGCCACCGACGCGGTAAAACTTATAACACCCATGAATTTGAAAATTTAAATTAGTGTTTCTAACTGTCTCTGAAAAGTTCCTGTGATCAACCATCCGCAATAACTGTTCGCTTTTCGAGTTCTTCATATTCCATTAAAAAATATGACTAAAAACGATTCTTTGACTTAAAGTGTGAGGAAAAATGCCGAAGAAAATGAGGATTCACTACATTACTCCAAAACAGATTTCTCTAAATTCTCTCGTTTCAAATCAGCTGAAAACAAAGTAGCTGATGGCGATATTAAGGGAGCTGTCCGTATTTTGTCGTCTGATGATACCTTTGCAAGCGATAACGCCGATACTTTTGAGTTACTGAAATCAAAACATCAAATTCCTTCTAGATTAAACCAGTTCCCTCATCAACTTGAAGAAAGTGCTAAACATCTAGTTGTGTCTGACGTTCAGGTTTCTAAAGCTATTTTATCTTTCCCTAATGGTTCGGCTACGGGTATGGACGGACTCAGACCTCAACATCTTAAAGATTTGTTAAACAAATGTACTGGTGACTCTGGACAACGGTTATTACACGCTATTTCCAATCTTTGCAACCTAATGCTTTCAGGTAAAGTAAATTCAAATATAAGACCTTTTCTTTATGGCGCCTCTCTTTGTGCACTTTCAAGAAAAGATGGAGGTATTCGTCCAATCGCTATTGGTTCAACATTTAGACTCCTAACTTCTAAATTATGTAGTCTTCATGTAAAAGATACGTTATCCACCCATTTCCACCCTATCCAATTAGGATTTGGAATAAAAGGCGGTTGTGAGGCAGCAGTTCATTCAATTAGATCGTATATTAAAAACCAATCTGATACTGATGTAATTCTTAAAATTGACGTCAAAAATGCTTTTAATTCTGTTGAACGAGGCTCACTCCTTTCTATCGTCAAGGATATCATCCCAGATCTTTACCCATACCTCTGGCAATGTTACGCTTTACAATCTAATTTATTCTATAATAGTAACGTGATTGAATCTTTAGTAGGTTGTCAACAAGGTGATCCAGCCATTTTCAGTCTTGCTATTCATCGATCTATTAAAGAGCTAACTTCAGAATTAAATATTTGGTATTTGGATGATGGTACTTTAGGAGGTAAAGCATCGGATGTTTTACATGACTTAGGAGTAATAATTTCAGAGTTTAAAAAAATTGGTTTAGTTCTCAACTCTAATAAATGCGAACTTTACTTTAGATAGATTTGAATCATTAACCCCAGGAATACGTACTTGTGATAATGCAAATTTTGTTCCACTCGGTTGTCCCATTCTTGATGAAGCAATCCCTGTTTCTTTTTCTAAAAAAGTGGAGACATTTCCTTTACTTTCCACAAACCTTTATAAAGTTAGCCCGCACATCAGTTTCATTTTGCTTCGTCATTGTTTTTGAAGCCATTGAAGAATGGAAAATTGTATCTAATTCGTCGTCTTTACCCTTGACATCTCCCTCCATTCAACGAAATTGGGATTTGCCAATTATTGAAAATAACTTTGAAAAGCTATTGTCTTCCTCAAATGTTACTCAAAAAGCTATTTTATTGGCAGTGTCTGAACCGGAATCTGGAGCTTGGCTTCTTCTAAATTAGGCACTTTGTTAGAAAAAAACACTTTACAAATTGCTGTTTCTCTAAGATTAGGTATCAGTATTTGTCATCCTCATATATGTATTTGTGTTTCTTCAGTAGACACGTACAGTCATCATGGACTATCTTGCATAAAAAGTACAGGAAGAATCCCAAGACAGAACTGCATTAACGACATCTTAAAACATGCTTTCTCATCTGCCAACATCCCTTGTTTACTTGAACCCAACGGGGTTCTGAGAGATGACGGCAAACGTCCAGATGGAATCACCATTATTCCCTGGAAGGAAGGCAAATCCCTTGTCTGGAATGTCACCTGTACAGATACGCTTGCACCTTCACATTTACCTGAGTTGTCCATATCTGTTAGATCTGCTGCAAACAAAGCTTAAAATCTTAAAAGAAGAAAATATAGTTCGTTAGCAGATCACTACATTTTCGTTGGCTTTGCTGTTGAAACCTTTGGTCCTTGGAGTATGAGCGCTCTATCGTTGTTGGATGCTTTGAGAAGACTTATTATTGACGTCACAGGTATTTCTCAGGCGAAAACATACTTAAAACAACGAATTAGTATTGCCATTCAGAGAGGTAACGCAGCCAGCGTTCTGGGAACTGTGCCTATTTCTTCTTCTCTGGACGAATTATTTAATTTAACGTAATTTTTAGTTTGTATTTTGTAGTTTAATATGTTATAATTTTATAGTGTTTTAAGAATACTTAATTATTAAATTCAATATACACTTCATACAATTTACTTCATCTCAACCTAGTTCGCATTAATGAGGGGTTACTGTATTTATGATTTCAAATAATATATTGTGAGAAGAAGTTTGACTGTCATTTTATTTTTAACACTACCACGATTGAGTTTCAACACGCTCCTATTTAATATTACATTTTTAATTACATAGGCCGTGTTGTAATGTTTGTAGAAAAGAACCGAATTAATACGAACTTACCCACTCTATTCTAGATAAAATTAACTGTAACGTTGCTCCCCTCGTAAAAAGAGAAGCCCCCTTAAGATTGGTTGCATAAGTGCCAAATACACTCAGGTGCAAGAAAAAATTTTATTATCACTATTGCAATATTTCGAATAAAATTTTTGGTATTTTACGATAAAACAGACTATCAGGCTGTAGAAAAAAACAGCACGGTACTTATTAATTTATTTAATGGACAATAATCATCACAAATCAAATTTAAAGATAATGTGAGTGTAAGATTAAGAAAATGCATTTTTGCAAAATGAACTGAATAAAGATAATGAAAGAAAATTTCACTTGAATAGATGTCTCATGACTTTGTATTGTGTCCTCGAGCATACCATACCACTAATGAGGCGACGAATATCATTTTGCAGAAGATTCTGTGATTCTTCCTGAAATGTTACTCGAAGTTTATTTATTATGCCTGGTGCACATATTTGATTTCTCAAGCACCTCCGCAGTATGTCCCAAACATGGTATAAGTATATGGTCCACCCAGGGTACATGCGAACCAGTTTAGTTTTCTATTCCTGCTTCATCCAGATATTCAGTGCTGAATGCGATCTTGCGTTATCCCTCTATTAGTGCAAAACCATCGCCGATATGTGGAGCAAATTGAACTATGTGATTTGCCAAAACCTGTCAATATACAGTTGTGCCGTCAGCGACCTTCCATCGACAACGATCAATTCGGTGCAGGCCATTTTGATATTCCTAGCCATGCCATCACTGAACTTTCTCCATGGCTAAGCCGGGGGTTGAAGGCGCACTGCGCGAAGCGTTACTCAATTTAAATGGTCGTGAACAAATTGGAGTCTGGCTACTCGGCGACGTGGGAGTGGTTTTGGTCCAGCTGCTTTCAAACCAACTTCTTGTAACCTTTGGCGAACTATCCACACACACGAATCTCAAGAAATTAATTTTTGTCTGTCCTGAAGTCGAATGACGATTACGTAGTGTATTAAGAACAAGAAATTGGTCATGGTTTGCAATTCTTCTTTTTTCACCAGGTCTCCGCGTATTTCTGCCGCTTTTTCTAAACCGTTCAAGTAGCATTTGGACGGTAAAACGGCTGATATTAAACACACTCTGGCCATCTTCCACAAGAGCTACAGCTTTACACAATTTTCAGCACTTAAAGCAATAATGAACGCAACAAACTTGCAGTGACTGTGGGAATGCCAGTAAAATCATGGATATTTTAGGCATAATATCGAATGGACGGCATATCTTAAAATTTTATTTGTGATGATGATTGTTTCGAATTTAAGAAAATTGGTTTGGTTCTTAATTTCAAAAAATGCGAACTTTTCTTCCTTAATAATGTTTCGAAATTAGACAAGTCTTCATTTTGGAAAGATTCGAATTATTAGCTCCTTGTATTCACGTTTGTAATGTTGAAGACCTTTTTATTCTTGGTTGTCCTATTTTCGATGCAGCAATTCCTCCATTCATTTCTAAAAAAATTGATTCATTCTCTTTACTTTCTTCAAATCTATGTAAAATTAATCCTCATATTAGTTTATTTTTACTTCGTCATTGTTTTTGGATACCTAATTTCACTTATAATCTTAGATGTTGTCCTTTTTGGAAATTTAAAAATGAGTGTCTTGAATTGGATAATATTGTTATTTCTTCTTTGGGAAAAATTTTGAATATTAAATTTACAATAAGATCTTGGACTCGAGCCAAATTACCAATCCGTTTTGGTGGATTAGGTATAAGGTCTATAATTGATATTTCCTCGCCTGCCTTTTTGTCTTCTATATTTTCTAATTCTGAACTTATTATGTCCATTCTACCTTCCAGTTTTTATAATTTTGAAATTACATCCCTTAAGGCGATTGCACTCGGAGAAATGAAACCGAATTTTTAGTTTTCGTTATTATTGTTCTGCACGTACTAGGACGTATAGATGACGTGGATTCACAACGACCGGTAGAAGGTCGCGTTGCAGTACGCGCGCTTATCACTATGTTTACCTTAGTGTTCATAAATAATATCCGATGATAGTCACTTAGATTATTTGTCGTCTTCGTTTAGCATGTTTTCCTATTTTTCTTCTTTCTCCAATTCGGAGTCAATTCTAAATTCATTCTCTACTGTTCGTTTGCCACAATATTTTCGACTAGATAATTCAAGAATGTTCATGTTTTATATGTAATCCTTTGCCTGCAGCTTTAGAAGCTCAGCGAGATAATGATTGTAATAAAAATTATGCAACGGTTTTTGCATGTTATCTTTAAAAAATCGTTCATCGCGAAAAATCTTTTCAAAGAGCAAGCCTTTTGGTGTCCATAATATAAAGTAACAATATGCCGTTATAAGTTCGTTTTGTACCTTATAAATTGGCTCGTTATAAACGAAAGTTCGTAATAAGCGGGTTCGTTATAGGCGAACATTACTGTACATCATTCAGATGTGCTTCACTTCAAAAACTTACTGAAGCTAACATTCATAACATTTCATTTTCAAATAATTTTCTTCTTGCAGTTGTTTTCTGCGAAGATTTATCTTCTTCCCTTTTGCGCTTCTAGTTCTTCTGCGCCGCTACTATACGAGTTGGTTCGCTCATGGCTAAATTGCGCGTATGCCTTGGATGAACTAACTCTAACAAAATACATTCCAAATAGAAACTGCATAGTTTTTCTTTCATTTTTGAAATCCAAAAGTCGCTTCTCTTCAGAATATATTCTACTTTCATATCAAAATGTAGTAGTATAATGAGGAATAATACATCAACGTCTGATTACAATCAAGAATCATAACTAACTTCCTTAAAAAAAAACTTTTCAAAATCATGACAAAAAAATAAAAGTTGCTATTTCAAAACAAAAACAAAGCAATACACCTATCCCCCGATTTACACGGAAGATTGGTTTCTCAGAAAACCGTGTAAAACGGAATTTTGGCATCCATACCACAAAATAACCAAAGTCTTTACCAGTCACATGTAATTGACCCTGCACTTGAAAATAATAATTGTGCGTCCTTTTCAATCGGAACTGTCCCGATTTTAATTCCATATAAACCAATTTTTTTGTTTCGATTGCTTGTAATGGCGTTAAATTTCTACAGCTGTACGGACACTTTATTTCGACTAATTCGTTTTCACCTACAAGACCATCTGGTGTTGCACCAAGGTAGCAGTCATTTTCATCCACAAATAATCCATAAGGCTCTATCACTTGTTGAATGGATTCGGAAAACTCTCTGATTGCCGTCGGTTCATGTTGAATCCCATGGGCAGTGCTGGCTGATGAAAAAGTTTTAAGCATTCCCCGTGCCGTTTTAACCGGATCAGTTGTAGACCTAAGCTTGCAAATTTTTCCAAAAACTGAAGCCGTGATTCTTTTGCGTCGTTCTTCAGTCCATAAAACTGATTCTCTCTGGTCTTTAGTATTTTCCATTAATTCCTTGATTTGCCTTTTGGTTTTCTGTAAACCTTCAAGAAAATCATTTCTCTGTCTAGACAACTCTTCATCGGTAATATCTTGTACATCTCCATAATCTTCGTCGGGTCCTTGAGAGTATACGTTTCTTTTGTTTCGACTTTCTGCTCGTTTTTTACCAAATAGCTTTCGTCTACATTGAAGACAAGCGGCAGTTTCTTTTCTCAGTTTTATAAACTTTTTAGTGTGTTGTCCGGGACTTTTGCCAGTTAGATTTCTATGTAAAGTAGAGTGGTATTCAGCTCCTTGATTGAAAGAAATGCCAGCAGCATGGCATCGCAATGTATGTTCCACTCTTTTGGAAAATTCAATTCTTTTTCCCTCAATAAATTTTGCAATAATGCTGTTATAACATTCAGCATTATTGTTTGTCATATTCTTTATCAAACTTCTACTGTTATATATTAATCGATTAGCGTGGGACATAATATCATTGTAGAAACCGCACTGTTTTAGGTCTGGAATCAAATTTACTTCAGTGCCTTTGGTTCCTTTACAAAAATATTTATCACATTGACTATGATCTCCGAATACATGTGATATGCTGTTTTCAATATCCATCTTAAGATTAATAACCTTCTGTTGAAAAGTAGCATCTATACTTGATGGTACAGTCAACAGCTACCCTCAGTCTTTGGAGATTATGTTTCAAAGATAATCTTAAATTTGTTTCCACGATTTGACCTTTTGAGATAAATTTTTTTGTAGCCAATTATTTGAGGTTGTTGCAATAGTTTCTTAGTAGATGATTGGAGCATTCCATTTTTTGAATTTCAAGTTTCCCCAACCCCGTAGGGTCGTAGGTCAACAAATATATACTAATATGTACTAATAAATAAACGTAAAACACAACCCCGTCTTGAATAAATATTTTTTGTTTATACAACTTCAAAACAAATTTATTGTTCTTAAAAATGTGAAACTTTAATATTAAAAGCAGATTCTTTTTATTATGACTGACTGCAAAAGATTAAAACGATGCACAAATTTGGAGCAGTGTAACACTTTTGCTGAACATTCAAATTCTCTGAAAGCGATAAGAAAAAAATAAATACTCGATAACCAACACGGTCGGTCGATTCGCCAGACAGAATAACGTATACAAGGATAGAGTTACACATTTCTCGGTTAAAATTCGCTTTACAAGAAAGTTTTGCCTAGAAATTATGGCAGTTATAGCGAACCAAAAAATTTCAAATTTTAGCAACGTATTATGGGCATGTTGAAGAAAGGTTCGTTCGAAATCCTGTCTTTAAATAAAAAAAATTAAAGTCAGAATAGCGTAATAAAGTAGAGCAAATAATTTCGCGATTTTCTGATTTCTTTTCTGAATGTCACCTACCCTCAAACTAAACTAGTTTTATCATAATATATTTTTTTTGGAAAAATTTATTTGTCATTTAAGCCATATTTCTTCAGCAAAGAACCGTTCAATTAATGCTTCATTTCTCTCGGCGAGAAGATTATTGGCAGGAAATTTCTAATTCGTCTTTACTTCCAAAAGAGCTTTCTATTCAAAGAAATTGGGACTTACCTATCTGTGAGAAAACATTTAAAAATTTATTATCTTCCTCAAATATCACACAAAAAGCTATCTTATTAACTGGATCTGAACTTGAATCTGCAGCTTGGCTTGAAGCTCTTCCATCTTGTAAATTAGGTACTCTTTTAGAAAAAAACTTTTTACAAATTGCAATTTCACTTATATTGGGCATCAATTTCTGTCATGCTCATATCTGCTCGTGCGGTTCTTCTGTAGACTCGTTGGGTCATCATGGATTATCGTGCATTAAAAGTGCTGGTAGACTCTCTCGTCACAGCTGTATTAATGACATTATTAAATGTCCCTTCTCTTCTGCCAACATCCCTTGTATCCTTGAACCTAATGGTATTCTGAGGGATGATGACTAACGTCCAGATGGTATTACAGTTATTTCATGGAAAGTGGGTAAATCTTTAGTTTCGGATTTTACTTGTACAGATACACTTTTTTTTCTTTCTTTTTTTTAAGAGGAGGTAACCTGTGTGACTACTAACTTCCTCCCCAATACGTCTTCCTCACCACGGGAACCACATTAACATTACGTCAAGTATTACTTCGAGATGAGTGACTGTTTAGTTCCATTTACATCTTATAATTAGATCACATCTTTTGGTAAGCTTTCACTCACACTTTTTCACCTTTCGTTTTCTTTCCCTTTTACCTATCATTCTCACTCTCTATCACTCTCTCCCTCTATCATCAAAAATTGCCTCTTATTAGTTTGCTTTCACACACACTTTAACTCATTTCATCTTCTTCCTCCTTTACCTATCATTCACACTCTCTATCACTCTCTCCCTCTTTGATCATCTTAGATTGAATTGTGAAGAAGGCATCCCTTGACTCCCCTTGGTAATGGACCCTCTGGCTATCAAGGCTTCACATGAACTTGCATCTTTAATTGTGATGTTCGTTACAACCTAAATGACTCAATAAGATTGGTTAGATATGATTCAAAAATAATTAAAAGAAATAAATAAATAATTAAAAATTTTAAACCAAGGAGGCTTAGAATTTTTACTATCAAAATCAAAGTAGTATATTGAATAAATTATTTTTTTTAAATTTTTTTTTGACGTTTCTAAAAATTTTTACATTTTTCGCCGTAACTTTACAAATAAACCGATGGAATCCGTCTCGCGACTTTACAAAAATTAAATGAAACTTATTTGCTCCTAATAATTACTATAAACGCTTCACGAGCAAAAATTTCAAAAATCTTCAATTGGTAAATTTTGACGTTTCTAAAAAATTTCAAACAGATCGAAAAAAGAAAAAATTATTCAAAATACAGTAGAATCCGGTTATAGCGAACCTCAAGGGACCGTCAAAATTGGTTCGTTATGTCCTAAGTTCGTTATAAGCGTTAATGAGAGAATAAATGCAAGAGTGTTTTATGAAACCTTTATTGTCTAATATATGCAAATGAATAAAACAATTATAAATATAAGGACTAAACTTAAGTAATTTTATTTGAAATAATTTATTTTCGACTGAACTGTCGCATTTTTAAAGTATAAATTGTCCACATACATTTCAACGGCACTAAAATGTTCAATAATTGAGTTCGGCGCACCATAAAACTGTAAAAAATTTTGAACGTTTTTAATATTTCTCACAGCTTCGTGTGTAGATACAATCTTTAATGCTGGTACTTCCGACTCATTCTCACTGGCTTCTTCTTGGTCACTTTTGCCTTCATCTACCACAGATTATTACCAGACGAAAATAACACTCACTCAATATTACCAGATGGTAATATAATCGCAATGGTTCACGAAATATTGGCAAAATGAAGTGAAAATTGCTTTTGCCTTTTCGCGAATGTCAGACTTGTTTATTATCGTCGTCTTGACCCCCGTATCCCAATCTCACGGCCACGCGTGACTGGCGTCTTTTAATCCGTTGGTAACAAGATGCAACAATATCTTCGTCGCCCAAATATTCTGTTGTGACCAATAAATTGTCTACATTAATATAGTCATTCATGTTTAAGATTTCTAAAAAGTTTGAATTTTCTAATTGTTCCGTTTGCTTTTCTTTTTGCAACCACTCATTTATAGGCAAGTCATCATCAGATCCAAAATCTGATATGGCATCATCGTCAAAACGAAACCCACCTTTTTGGAAACACTTAACTATTGTCGTTTGTGTAATTTTTCGCCAAGATTTATCAGCTAAATTGATGGCTTGAAGGATGTCAATTGAAAAACTTTTTCCCTCATCAATGCTACGCACAATTTCTAGTAAAAGCATCTGGCGATAGTTAGCTTTAAAAGAGTGAATTATACCCTGATCCATGGGTTGTAGCTTGATGGATTTTAGTTCCGTAACATTAGGATGCGCTGGACAATTATCGACCAACAATAAAATTTTTCGCTTTTTTCTTCGCAGTTCTTGATCCCATTCACGGAGTTCGGCAGTAAAAATTTCACCCGTCATCCATGCTCGCCGGTTGGCTTTGTATTTAACGGGTAAATTTTTAACATTTTTTAAACAGCGTGGATTTTGCGATTTCCCAATGATAAGAAGTTTTCTTTTTTCTGTACCGGACAAATTCGCACAAACTAACACTGTTATTCTGTCTTTGGATAACTTTCCACCTTTGCAGTGTTCTCCCTTGAATTTTAGCGTCTTATTCGGGGTTAATTTGTAGAACAAACCAGTTTCGTCCGCGTTAAAAATATCATCATCGTTAAATTGTCTGCGAAGTTCTGGCCACACTGTATTTAACCAATTTACCACTACATTATCATCTACTGACGCTGATTCACCAGAAATTGTGCCGCCACAAACGTTGTGACGTTTTTTCCATCGGTTTATCCAGCTATCACTGCACGTAAAGTCATTTTCTTGAGTAAGTCTTTTGCCAAAGTCCTCATCTTTTGTTTTTAAAACACTACCACTAATCGTTACATTATTTAGTCTTTGTTGCGTAAACCACTTTTTAAGAGATTGGTCCACATCATCGTTCTTAGATTTTCGTATTATTTTAGTGTTTACATTTTTACTTTCAAATGCCACACATAATTCTTTCTTCTTCTTCCAAATTGTTGCGACGGTGGATTTACGTATGTTTTTTTCACGACAGATTTCTTGTTGTGGTTTTCCATCTTCTATCTCACGTATTATTTCGAATTTTTCTTTTAACGAAAAGGATTTTCTTGAAAATTTAGCCATTTGTACGATGCTGTTTAAACGTTAGCTCGTATTAAACTGATTTTAAAATCGAAGTGAAACTCTGGTTTTTTGTAATACATAATTCACATGTGCTCATGGGGTTTAGTGTGTCCGATACGGTCATTTCTTAGAAGGTTTTAGCGATAATTTGAAATCCGTAACATCCGGTCAACTGGGCTTTTCTGTTGAAATATGTTTTATTTAAAGGGCATAGTAATAAATTTGTCAAAGTCGTAAACTAACGCAGTGGCGATACCCTCACAAATAACCCAATACGAAAGACAAAACGTACAACGGAAAATTACCGACCAAGGTTATTGCGCATTATATCCTATGCAAAGTTCGTTATAGCCGATTGAAATTTTATTCATTTCGGCTTTTTCAGGTTCGCTATATCCGATAGTTCGTTATATCCGAGTTCGTTATAACCGATTAATTTTCACATTGTTATATAGGGAAAAATGTCGGGACTTGGAATAAAGTTCGTTATAACCGGTGGTTCGCTATAACCGGAGTCGTTATAACCGGATTCTACTGTACCTCATATACATTCATTCTCTCAATCACACAACCTTTAACCTTCAATCTTCGTCAGAATCTGATATGACATCATCTCTGACGAGGAGTTCCTCCCTACGAAATTCCTCTTGCTGTTTTCCACGCATAATGTCCCGCATCATGTTGGTTACAGTTTTCCAAGATTCCTCGGAATCCAATAATAACTCAGAAATATTATTCTGGTCTATATTACAACCCATTTTAATCCTAGCATCTCTTCGGATGCTTTCCCATTCGTCACAAATGAATATAGTATGTTCTGGCGTGTCTACCTGCTGGCAAAACCAGCAAGTATCGACATCCGCCTTTTTTATCCAATTGAGATATTTTCCGAAAATTCCGTGTCCGGACATGGATTGTGTTAAAAAATAATCCATTTCTACCCACTTACAATTGAACCATTTTCTAATATCTTTAACGAAAATTTTTGCCCAACCTAAATAATCGTCCCATTGTTCTTGCCAAGCTATCATTAAGGATTCGTTTGCCAAAGAGGTATGATCTTTGCCCCTTAAATAAATTTCCGATCTTACGTTCGCTTTCATCCACAAAGGAGGCATTCTGGCAAGCACCTGCACTGCCTTCGTGGATATTGTTCTATATGCGGATGTTATTCTAATGGCTAATCTCCTGTTGACCCTATCGAGTGTACGGATACACTTGCCCCTTCTCATTTGACTGATTCTTCATTTTCTGCAAGATCTGCTGCACACTTGGCAGAAAATCTTAAGAAAAACAAATACAAGTCAATTTCTGATGATTATTTTTTTGTCGTCTTCGCTGTGGAAACTTTGGGTCCTTGGAGTGCTGATGCCCTTTCTATCCTTTAAGATTTGGGGAGGCGTATTGTTCAAACAACGAGAATTCCTCAAACCAAATCATATTTGAAGCAACGAATAAGTTTGGCTATACAGAGAGGCAACGTTGCTAGTGTTATTGGTACAGCCCCGCTTTCTTCTTCTCTTAAAGAGTTATTTTATTCATTCTAGTTATTACTGATGTTATTTTATTTTACTTTGTTGTTAGATACATGTTAAACATGCACATTACTAAAATATATTCCTTAATATAATTGATAAGCATCTAATACTGCTTTCTCTACTACCTGATTGCCTCTTTTATAGTAAAGTACCAAAAGTTTTATTTGAAGTATTGTAACAGCGATGCTATTACAAAAACTATTTTAAAAAAATGGGTGGCCCGTGTTTTTTACATCTGAGTGTATATTTAATTGCTCGAATAACCTGTCGCCTTAAAGGGCGTTTAGGTACATCCAATTAAATTAATTAACGTACGGAAATTAACAAGTTTGAGAAAAGTGATTAGACATATTACTTTTATTTGGAAAAATTGCACCAATCACTTTTGCCAAGCATCTTAATTTCCGTACGTTAATTGGATGTAAAGGACCCTTTAAAGTAAATTAGAAATATCAACTTGCTGTAATTTAATTTTTGCAAAATACATTTTTTTCAGCTTACATAATTAACGGTTAAGTAAACATTGCTATTATGCAAGTATTTTTTGTCTGGAATAACGTTAACATTTAATATTCTTCACTATCTGAATCACTGAATTCTTCAGAATTTGGTTCAAGCTCCTCGTCGTCAAAGGGATATGAAGTGGAACTCAATTCCCCGTAATTTTCACCAAACTCCCCTTCATTGGAATATGCAATGTCATTCAATACGTCATCTAAATCAATATTCCCTTCAATGCAAAATAAACCGTCACTCAATTCCCCGTAATTTTCTTCAAACTCCCCTTCATTGGAATATGCAATGTCATAAAATTCATCGTCATCTGAATGAAAATTTCCTTCAATGCAAAATAAATCATCACTCAATTCCCCGTCATTTTCTTCAAGCTCCTCGTCGTCAAAGGGATATGTACTGAAACTCAATTCATCGTCATCTGAATCAAAATTTTCTTCATTGCGAGGTGAACTGTTATCCGATTCATTATAATCTGATTGAAAATTTGCTTCATTTGGAGACGACGTATTACTAAATTCCTGATCCAACACTTCTTCAGTCGGAGGAGAATCCATAGTAACTTCATTGTCACTCAACACTTCAAGCAATGAACCATCTTCTCCTTCCTCACGTGTTTTCTGTCTTTTCACTTGTTCATTGACGATTTCGTTTGCAGGCCTTTTTAAACTCTTTCGCTGATGAAACTGTTAATTTCACTATAAGTAACTGATTGATATTGATGAAGGTACTTACTTCCGCAATATAATTATCTAATAGAAATACTCTGCTGTGCGTAGTAATTTTCTTCCGGCATACGGGACAGTAGTTATTTGTTCTCTCCCAATGTCGAATGCAACATTTGCAAAATGTATGGCCGCAGTTAAGGTTTGTAGCATGCCTTACTATATTCATGCAAATTATGCACCTCAAATCTTCCGAAGGATTAGCATGCTCCATCCTGAAGTAAATTTGTAAAATCCAAATAATTTCTTTTGTTCCAACGATTTCTAAGCATATAATTTACATTCACATGACATTTATGAAGTGACAGTTGCTTACTAACAATTATTTGTGGCGCATATCCGTTGGGTTTTTAAATTTTCTGAGATTTTAGGCCAAGCAATAAAGCATATTTTCATAACATAAATACTACCGGGAAACCGACTATGCGATTACATAAAGGACAGTTAGTAGATGAATTCTGCATAATTACCCACTGGAGGACCATAATTTTTAATTTGTTATGAACAATTTACAAGAAAAAATTGTTTTTTTTTTAGTTCTTTGCTTGTAAAATGGAAACTAATGAAGCAATCTTAATGTTGTCAACAGACGAATTGTAGATAATTAAATTACGAAGAGAATCAGAGGTTGAATGTCCCGATCGAATTATTAGAACCGGAGAAAACCCGGAAAGCCCGGAAATTTCAGTGTTTTCTTAAAAAATTCACAATTCCCACATTTTTTAATTTTAAGAACTGAAACTTTGCGAACAGATAGCTATCTATATGTATTTTATGTGTGCAAAACCCCGAAAAGTTCTTGTGATCAACCATCCGCAATAACTGTTCAACAAAATGTAATTTAATTTTAATTTATTTTCAGTTTTATTTATTTATTCTTGGCTACAATGTTCATTATGCAATTTCGCACTATACCATCGAATTTAACATGTATATAACAACAAAGTAAAATAACATAACATAAGTAATAACTAGAATAAATAAAATAACTCATTAAGAGAAGAAAAAAGCGGGGCTGTACCAAGAACACTAGCAACGTTGCCTCTCTGTATAGCCAAACTTATTCTTTGCTTCAAATATGTTTTGGCTTGAGGAATTCCCGTTGTTTACACAATACGCCTCCTCAAATCTTCAAGGAGAGAAAGGGCATAAGCACTCCAGGACCCAAAGTTTCCACAGCGAAGGCGACGAAAAAATAATCATCAGAAATTTACTTATATATTTTTTTTCTTATGATTTTCTGCCAAGTGGGCAGCAGATCTTGCAGAAAATGAAGAATCAATCAAATGAGAAGGGGCAAGTGTATCCGTACAAGTAAAATCCCAAACTAAAGATTTACCTACTTTCCATGGAATAACTGTAATGCCATCCGGACGTTTGCCATCATCCCTCAGAATACCATTAGGTTCAAGGATACAAGAGATGTTGGCAAAAGAGAAAGCACGTTTAATAATGTCATTAATACAGCTGTGACGAGAGAGTCTACCAGCACTTTTAATACACGATAAACCATGATGACCCAACGAGTCCACAGAAGAACCGCACGAGCAGATATGAGGATGACAGAAATTGACGCCCAATCTAAGTGAAATTGCAATTTGTAAAAAGTTTTTTTCTAAAATAGCACCTAATTTACAAGATGGAAGAGCTTCAAGCCAATCTCCAGATTCAAGTTCAGATCCAGCTACTAAGATAGCTTTTAGTGTGATATTTGGGGAAGTTAATAAATTTTGAAATATTTTCTCACAGATAGGTAAGTCCCAGTTTCTTTGAATAGAAAGCTCTTTTGGAAGTAAAGACGAATTAGAAATTTCCTTCCAATAATCAACAGCCTCATTAAGGGATGTAATTTCAAAATTAGAAAAACTAGAAGGTAGAATGGACATAATAAGTTCAGAATTAAAAAATATAGAAGAGAAAAAGGCAGGCGAAGAAATATCAATTATAGACCTTATACCTAATCCACCAAAACGGATTGGTAATTTGGCTTCGAGTCCAAGATCTTATTGTAAATTTAATATTCAAAATTTTTTCCAAAGAAGAAATAACAATATTATCTATCCAATTCAAGACGCTCATTTTGAAAATTCCAAAAAGGACAACATCTGAGATTATAAGTGAAATTAGGTATCCAAAAACAATGACGGAGTAAAAATAAACTAATATGAGGATTAATTTTACATAGATTTGTAGTTTATAATTTAGTTCAGGTGCCGTTCTTGCCTCCTGCAACACTGCCTCAAATACGTTTCATACTAAAGTAAATAAAATGTGAATTTTCATGAAAAGTAACAAAAAGTGAATGAAAATGATTATTTCAATTAATTAAGAACGTATCAAAGTCTTTAGAAAATTTGAAGAATACATTGTTCCAAATTGGTTGGGTAACAACCTCTTGAGACCGAAAAAGATTCCTTTTAAATTAAAAATTAACAGTATTGAGGACGTCAGCTCTACCATAAATGGCCAAGAATTAAATCAGAACCATTCCATATAATTACCCATGAAAAGAATTTCTTAAAAATCCGTAAATTAAGCAATTTGAAAACGGCGATGAATAGGCTTGTATTGTCAAAATTACATACGCTTTATTGTCGAAGTAAGAAAACAGCTCGTGTGTAAATCACATTCGAATCTATGCGCGTTAGTGTTTCTTGTGGCGTACAAAGCGGACAATTTCCCCTTCGTAATTATCGTCATTATTTGAAAATTGTTAAGAGGTAGCCACTTTATTGACGCCCGCAAGTAATTGGGCCCGCAAGTCTCCGACCCTGGTTAACAAAATTTGCCATCATTCGAGATTCACCTTCGGAAAAATAAAGGTGATCAATTAGGTCGACGTGTGTGTTCCAGATGAGCCACACGCGGAGCCAGGAAATTTCAAAAATCACGTTTAATTATCGAAACTATATATAACTTATCAACATTTTTCGTTAGCTGATATTGTTAGTTTAGTTTAAAGCGTTGATTGATATATTTTTTATTGTATTAGATTACTAAGAACCAAACGCTATTAGTTTTTGATTTTTTTAGTGGGTCATAACGAATTTCGTTAAACAGATTAATTTTTTTTACTCTTCATTTTTGCAATAAATTTTTAAATTATATCATTTTTGTATAGAGCATGAAGAGACCTTTCAAACGAGGTATCACAAGCCCCCTCTTCCTATTTAAAATTTTGGGGGTTGCAACTGTCACTAGAAGGGGGTTGAGGTTAGGAATGCAATTTTCACATTACATGATATGATGTGATAGACTAAAAATGACGTGTTTCGGGATTTTTTCTCAATATGCACAATAATTGAGATAATGAATTTATTCCAGTTGGCTGGCGCTCCCTGTATAACTCATAACTCATAAATTTAAAAAAAACAAAAATTTGTTTTTGACATTTTTAGGCTCAACTATGTTTAAAACAAATTTATGAGAAAATTTCAAAATTTTTAAACAAAAATAATTAAAAAATTAATCTGATATCTCTGACGATGGTACTAATAGAAAAGTAATTTTTTGTGGCATATTGAAATTAAATATTAATTCGATCGATGTAGGAGGGCTGGGATGTAATAAAGGGCAGCTGCACCCTCTTACCGGTGGCACTGACCGATCAGGCTCCAGAAAAAAAAAACTAGAACCCGTGCGCTATTATAAACAGAATTTATGGCTAAATAACGAGGAGGTGCGATATTATGTTATATTTCCTAATACTCAACACGCTTCACCCATATAATTATTTACGCCAGAAAATAACGAAAAATTGGTGATTACCATCTCGAAAGGGTCAAATAACATATTTTAATTTTTAACGAGCGCCGGTTAGGAAAATCATCGGTGTGTCTTATTTTTAAAATCGTGCAAACTTTGTTGTATCCCAGTAAATATTTTTCAGTTGAAATAAGTTTGGAGAAAAAAAACAGAAAAGTGGCGTGAATTTTTGGAAACAGGCGAGAAGTATGTGAAAAGCATCAATCATAATTATAACAATTATACACCCGGATTGAAGAAAACGTGAAATTATGCTTCATTACTCCGCTAAGCATTAAAAATGCGTTGATCCATCATCGGCGTACGTCGGTCAAGGCGCATTATTTAAATTAGAATTGGCTGCTATTTAATCAATTCAGTTGCTACAGATTCCTCGACAACATCGTCTTCTGTTTTGATGATTAGTTCCTCCGGTTCCAATTTAATTTCAAATGGTTTGAAGTCATTAGAATTTTCCATATTTCGCCAATGAAGATTTATTCTGAGAAAATTAATTAGATTAGTGAAACTGATAGATTAGTTGTAATTTCTCCTTGACAAATCAATTTTCAAACGTTGATATCAGTTTATTCAAAACAACCTATGGCTTTAGAACGCGTTTTAAACCTGAATTGGACCTGCACTTCGCGTTCTTAATTCTGACAGTTAGATGCATTCAAATAGCTGTATATTGGTTGCCTCGCTCTAAAAATGTAATTATTACCAACAATTTCATAGATTCAGGATTTTACTAATTATTAATAATAGTAGTTACATCAGTTTATATTTTATAACAAATATTGCATCGGAAAGAAAGACAAATTAGTGCACTTTTCTTATTAGTGTAGAACTGCTGAAGCCCAAATGCAAACCTAAATAATTATAAATACATATAGGGATAATTGAAATAAAAAGATGGGACCAATTCAACTAAATTCCCTGTTAATTCTTGGTGGTTTTTATTAAATATCTCAAATTTTTTACTGAAAGTAATTCTGAACACTTATTTAATAATTATATATTTTTATTAAAAATAAATCAAATAACAAAATAGCAAAAACTACAATCACTTATGACTGAATGTTTCGTAAACATTCGCACCTAAAACCTTAATCTTCTGATTACAGCTGTTGGATAAAATTATCCGGAAACTTCTTAGAAACCAGTCCGTTAATAATTGGAATCAATTTAGCCAGCGGCATTTGTACTTGAGCGGGATGAACAAATTCATCCTCACTCCTGGAACTCGTCGGCAGCTCAGTAATAACTGGAGGGGTATAATACTCGGCAATTTGGTCTGACAAAAACATAAACCCTCTGCCGACACAAGACACAAGACTGATGACATTTATATAGTCTATTACCCTCATGATCAACATGTGCTTTCCAAGACTAGTTTTTCAAATAAAAGCTCTCTGACACTGTTGACATTTATAAGGTCCCCTCATGTATCAATGTGTGAATTTTAAGATTGCTTTTTCGAGTAAATGCTTTCTGGCACTCTTGGCATTTATAAGGTCTTTTACCCTCATGCATCAATGTGTGCGTTTTAAGATTGCTTTTTCGAGTAAATGCTTTCTGACACTCTTGGCATTTATAAGGTCTTTTACCCTTATGTATCAATGTGTGCATTTTAAGATTGGTTTTTTGAGTAAATGCTTTCTGGCACTCTTGGCATTTATAAGGTCTTTTACCCTTATGTATCCAATGTGTGCATTTTAAGATTGGTTTTTTGAGTAAATGCTTTCTGGCACTCTTGGCATTTATAAGGTCTTTTACCCTTATGTATCAATGTGTGCATTTTAAGATTGCTTTTTTGAGTAAATGCTTTCTGGCACTCTTGGCATTTATAAGGGCTTTTACCCTCATGTATCAATGTGTGTCTTGTAAGGTCGCCTTTTTGAGTAAATGCTTTCTGGCACTCTTGGCATTTATAAGGTCTTTTACCCTCATGCATCAATGTGTGCGTTTTAAGATTGCTTTTTCGAGTAAATGCTTTCTGACACTCTTGGCATTTATAAGGTCTTTTACCCTTATGTATCAATGTGTGCATTTTAAGATTGGTTTTTTGAGTAAATGCTTTCTGGCACTCTTGGCATTTATAAGGTCTTTTACCCTTATGTATCAATGTGTGCATTTTAAGATTGGTTTTTTGAGTAAATGCTTTCTGGCACTCTTGGCATTTATAAGGTCTTTTACCCTTATGTATCAATGTGTGCATTTTAAGATTGCTTTTTTGAGTAAATGCTTTCTGGCACTCTTGGCATTTATAAGGGCTTTTACCCTCATGTATCAATGTGTGTATTTTAAGACTGCTTTTTCGAGTAAATGCTTTCTGGCACTCTTGGCATTTATAAGGTCTTTTACCTTCATGTATCAATGTGTGTCTTGTAAGGTTTTTTTTTTGACTAAACTCTTTCCGACACAGCTTAATTTCTTCATTGGAAGACGAGGTGGAAGGCCCTTCAAATATGTGGTATTCATTTTCATTTATCTTGTTGTGTCTTTGACAAGTATCCAGACGCTTGGGAAGTTGATTCAGTTCAACGTGACATGCCAACAGTTTATTGCTTTTGTTTGAATAGGCAGCATTTTCCTTATTACAAATTTCATTAAATTCTTCTGTTCTGGTTTCTACTTTGCAATTATGCAAAACCTCAGAAAAGCGATCTACTATAACATGACAAACTAACATATTATTCACATCATCAATGCAACTTATTGATGGATCGACTTTCACCTAAAAATTTAAACACAATTATGAATCTGATGATTACCAAATGGAAAAACTTACCACTATATTTGCAATGCGATCCTTGATAAAAAAGGTTGGAGGATCAAAACTGGATTGGATAATAATGAATTTTTTGCTAAGAGAGCTAATCAATTCAGTTGCTACAGATTCCTCGACAACATCGTCTTCTGTTTTAATGATTACTTCTTCCGGTTCCAATTTAATTTCAAATGGTTTTAAGTCATTAGAATTATCCATCTTTTGTCAATGAAGATTTATTCTGAAAAAATTAATTAGATTAGTGAAACTGATAGATTACTACTTATTTAATAGTTTTGACTTACGCTGAGATGAAAATGATTGAATTAGTTGTAATTTTTCCTTGACAAATCAATTTTAGAACATTGGTGTCAGTTTATTAAAAACAACCTTTGACTTTAGAACGCGTTTTAAACCTGGTTTTAAATAAGAATTGGACCTGCACTTCGAGTTCTTAATTCTGACAGTTAAATGCATTCAAATAGCTGTATAATTGGTTGCCTCACTCTAAAAATGTAATTATTATCAACATAAATATTAATTTCATAGATTCAGGATTTTACTAATTATTAATAATACTTACATTAGTCTATATTTTATAACAAATATTGCATCGAAAAGGAAGACAAATTAGTACACTTTTCTTATTAGTGTAGAACCAACGAATATAGACTACCTATAGAAGCGCGTTTACGGGTTATAAAAGAGAAAGCCTGGGGAACAAGCTAGTTCTGTTCCCCGGCCGCTTGGTACCGCCACATATCCCGGGGCGCTTCGAATGCGCCCGCCAAAAGTATCTTTGCGATAAATTTTCTAGAAATTCCTTGTCACTCTCTTTGCGTTTAGTATGCCGTCTGCACGTGCACTTTGTTCCTACAGCGGCTGCAAAAATTCAAAGGCCAAAAATCCGGAATTAACATTTCATAGATTTCCCGGTGACGATATACGGTAAATTAATATTTTGTATTATTGGTATTAAAGTGAATAAATGTGAAAAAAGATTAGTAATCGGAGATTATGCACGTCAAAAAGTTAATGTTTACCCTAGTTGAAGTTTCAAATCAAATGAATTAAAGGAGAAATGCTGAAATAAATATATGATTTTGTGTTAATCCGGGGTAAAAATCGAGTAAAATATTGTTTTACTTCCAAATTTCTTTCCTTCTTCATAACAATATTTTTAAAAAATTTTCCACTTATTACCAATCACAAACATTTAAAAAAACACATTCTTTAAAAAATGTGTTTTTTAAAATGTAATATGTGTAATTGACGA
This sequence comes from Dascillus cervinus, assembly GCA_949768715.1. Lineage (NCBI taxonomy): Eukaryota > Metazoa > Arthropoda > Insecta > Coleoptera > Dascillidae > Dascillus > Dascillus cervinus. The sequence goes on from OX458322.1 coordinate 23,272,683, forward strand.
TGTTTTAAAGAATGTGTTTTTTAAAATGTTTGTGATTTGTAATAAGTGGAAAATTAAAAAAAAAAATTGTTATGAAGAAGGAAAGAAATTTGTAAGTAAAACAATTTTTACATAACAAGGGATACTTGATTTAAATAGAGTAAAATATTGTTAAGATATCTTAAACAAAAATGTTTTTTTTTTAACTTATGGCATGTGGTGATGGCGTTAAATTAATATTTTTTCATGATGTTTTTGATATGATGCATATTGTGGCGAAGATTATTAAGGGTATTTTTCATTTATTTCTTTTTCATAAATAGTTAACGTAGATTTATTTTTTCACGTTTGATTATATTATTTTTTTCATTATCTAAATCATTAAAAAATTGCACAGCAAATTTTTAAAAAATAATATACAGTAGACGCCCGATTATCCGTAACCGGATCATCCGAAATTTGGTTTATCAGAAACAAAAGACGAAATTAATTTCTCCGCGTTATCCGACACGAACCGTTTGAATCTCGCGATTATCCGAAAAGACGTCAAGGTTTCGGTTCTTGGAAATCGCTTGTAAAAGCAATTACCTATTCTTCAAATATTGAAAATGTGGCTAAAACGAGTGGTGCCGTTTTCCATTTAAATCACATTGCGCCGATGGTTCGGTTCTATAACCTTAACGTTCAATTGAGTATTTATTTAAGTAAACTATTAAAATTTTTGTGTTTATTTATTTATAATGACTTACTTATTTTACATTGAACGCATTTTTTAAACAATTACTCATTAACAAAGAAACAAAGTGTAACAAATAATATTTTATTTATTTTTAAATTGTTCTTAACATGTGTTAGTACTTTATTCTTCATACGCACGGATGATGGTTTCCTTTTGTATTTCTAGTTTCACAACACGTCATATTTTATATTTAGTTATTATTTACATTTACATTGCTAATTTTAAGTTTATAACTTTAATGTCGCAAGTAAATTGATAATCGGCTCGTTCGACCGCAAGCTTGGTTTAAGTTCAAAATTTGAATGGCGCCGATAGTGCGGTAGTGCTGCCGTGTTGCGGAGATGATCGAAATTACATTTTCAGTCCCTTCGCCGCTATACGAACCGGCCTTCTATATGTAGTCTATATTCGTTGGTAGAACTGCTGAAGCCCAGATGCAAACCTAATGCAGCTTGTGCTAACCAGGTAGGTAGCCGAAAGTAGCGTTGGCGGAATCGCAGACTCAATAGATGGCGCTGATGACGTTCGGAAAAAATCGGATTTGAAAATTTGGCCGATTTCCGACGCATTTTATTTTTGGTTTATTTCTCTGTGAACCATCACGTGAAACAGAAAAAAATTGAAATTGCGATTTTACTTTTCTTATAAGATAATTATGTCTCGTTGCTTTGTAAAGCTTTGTACTAATAGTACAAATACGACAAAGCATTGTTCGTTTTTTTCATTACCTGACGACTCTGTAAGGTAAGCACTTATTATAATATTACAAACCATAAAGTATACCGCCCGTTTCTTGGGTAAATAGTTAGTTACAATACGTGTATTCTCATATAGAAGAAGTAAATTCTTCAATTTATACGCCAGTATTAAATTTATACTAGTTTTTAAATGTTTACATAACACGTGGTAGATACCGGCTCGTAACGCATTATGACTTGCTGGTGGCACGTGGTTAAGAACTGTTTTAAAATAATTTTATCCAAACAGAGTAACGAAATGGTTGACATTTGCGGATTCCGAGCCATCAAAAACATTTCGCATTTGCGAAAAACATTTTCTTCAGGAAAATATATACAAAAAGTATCCCCGACCACTACTCCGAAGGGATGCTGTTCCAATATTGCATGGGCCTATGAAGGAGCAGGTCTCTTCGGAATCACAAACATCCACATCAGATGTGGAAAATAAAGAAGCTCCGCTGTGTGGGAGAACAAAAGTCAAAGAGAAAACGGCTTCCAAAAAAAAAGAAGTAAATCGATTATACAACGCAAGAGGACAATTGAGAAATTAAGAAGTCGTTGCAGTCGTCTACAGAAAAGGAATCGGAGGTTGAAAGAGCAACAACAAAAGAAATTAATTAACCAGGGATTTTCTTAGACTGCTCGGCATAGAGGACCTGTTTTTGTAAAAGTTGAATTTTACGACATTCGGCGTTGCACTAAATGATAGGCAACCACGCTACCACCTCGGTCATAAATCATTGTGTATAATAGAACTCGGTGAAGTAGCCATAAATAACTTCCTTGAAACGACTTACATTTACTCGAAATGCAGTTTACAATACTGTCGACACAACATGTATTCGGGTGTTTCGGCTCCTTTATTCTTTTAAATACCAGATGTGTAGCAAAATATTTGTACCGGAATGGGACTTACAGAGGGATGAGGGTTTTTTTTTGGTCACTTAAATGGTTTTTGAAACGAACGGATCCAATTGCATGTTATTAGTAAAACAAAATAAAAAACCGAAAATTTGTTGTGATATAATTAGCGTTATTTAAATATTTGTAAACTTTATAGTACCTATCGGTAGGAATTGCAAATAGGAAAACAACTTTTGTTTTTTATTAATTGATTACTTGAATATTTGCTTCCGGCTTTTCGATCTCTGCACTCGTACGTTTTCGTGGGTTTCCTCAACAACTTTTTTTTAAACTGATTTCGTCGATTTTCCATTTTTTGTTGTGGTTTACGACCTCTCACACTATCAGAGGATTTAGAAATCTACTACTTGGTGAAGTTGTAGGTTTTCTTAATTTTTAACTAGTTGCAAGGTTTCTAAATTACCCAGCGATGTTCATATCTTGTAAATATATGTCACAAGAACTGATTTTATTCGGAGTTATGCTGAACTGACATTTAATTAAAGTTTCTAAATTATCAACAATACTTTAAATAAAACATAATATATTAAAAATAATCTGTAACGAGTACTTAAGAGGCCTCCTCCATAGTCTTATGTACAGTAAATTACCTCTAATTTAAAAAGGACGAATTAAAAATTAAAACGGTTTTAGCCAATTGATTTCCAACGATTATAAGATTGTGGGATGCTAAATAAATAATTGTAATAACAAAAAGGAACAAAAAAAAACTATTAATTTTTTTTAAATTTTTTTTAATAGTTTCCCACATGGGGCATAAAATTCTATGAAGTAATATAAACAGAAATAAATTCTAATTTAAACAATTTTTAAATTAGAAAGAATTTTTTTTTCATTTGATTTGATCTGATTGGTGGAAACGCCGGTTGAGTCAATTTGTGCTCTAGGTTTAAATGATCACATTGCATGTAGCTTTTAGAATGGCAATTTGTAAGTGAAAAGTTTGTCTTTAAGGTTGTAATTAGTTTATTATTTCCGTGAGGAATGTGAGAACGTGTTAACATTCGAAGGAGGCGAAGTCGAGGGTCGATTAGAAGTTTTCAGTGATTGTCCATTATTTTTTTAATCGTTTGGAATCGTTGTTTATGGTTTTTATGAACCTATGTTAAGTTTCTATTAGTTTCTAAGGCGGTTTTTAGCCGAAATAAATTTAAAAAAACAACGTTCCTGTGGCCACTAAATTGCCCATTCTTGACAATAAGTTTCACTTCGGTGCCTAGGCACACAAATAACTGTTGTTGATCTTTTGTGGTTTCTTTAACTGTAAGAAAAACTTAAATTGCTTGTAGCAAGTTACCAATTAATTAATCAATTAATATAAATCAGCATGCATTGTCTAATTAAAAACAAACAGTTTTAAACACTTTCACATTGTTCAGGTAGGTCAATTAAAACGGCACTTAATTTGAAGCAATATTTCACTATTATTTTAACATAAACATTGCTATTAACTTTCGACTTCAAGTCAACGAAGTTTTAAGGCTGCGTTATAGTAAAACCGACGTTTGAATTAATCCGTTCAGAAATATTAATTGTATGGTGACCGAAACTTTTGTCGGTGTCATTGTCAAAAATTTAAAGTTGGCGTTTTTAATTTATTTCTATTTCCCTTCGCCATATAACGCAGCCTCAATGGCAATACAAGAGGAAAAAAATATGCACATAAATCATTTTACTGAAAATCAAATTGGGGTTGAAATTAATTCCACACACAATCAATTTCGTCACCAGGAAGCCTTTTAAAAAACTTTATTCAACCTTTTTTATTTTCGTTCATAAAAACACAGATTCAAGTAAATGGTACTGAAATAACACAGCAATTTAAAAATTAACAATAAAATATGTATACAAAAAGCCCGTGAGTTAGACTCGAATAAATCTTCCAATTTAGTAACAAAACATCATTCAACTATTTGTAGAACTTGTCACCGACAATAATTGTTCAGCTGAACGTGCGGCGATGGCCGGGTCAAACAAAATCGGCGCACTATAATTTGAATTCGCAGGCGGAACCTCATTCTGGGCCACAAATATGTTACTCGGCGAAACATTCGGATAAGTGTTGCCGGCCACGGAATATGTGCCAGGCAATGCCTGATTAAAATAAGTCTGAGGAAAAGATTGCACTTGGGGGTTACTAAATACTTGGGGGCTGTTATAAATCGTGGAGGGCATTTCTTGAGGGGCTTTTGGTGCAAATGTTTCGGATACGTTCGAATAAACTGGCGGAACATAACCCGAAGTGGGTGCAGGGTTAAATAAAGTGCTCGTGACTGGCATTGGTGCATCAATTGGGGTTGGATTGCTTGCAACCGAACAAGAACTCGAAGTTTCTTGAACGGAATAAAGCATATTAGTACTGGCACTTCTTATGGGAATACGGTGGAGGTAACCGTACCCGATACCACAACCTAGACTACCAACACCTCCCCACCCCCTTTGAGGCGTGATCGTGATCTCCCTACAAGCATCCTGTGCACTGTTATAAACATACAATTTGAGGCTTTGGCCTTCATGGGCTTCAATTAAGGCAAAAAGATCCTCACTTTCATGAAGAACTGATTCAGCCCCGATAATGTAATCTGTAAATGAATGTAAGCCGGCCAGCTCGGCTGGTGAGCTCGGATGCACTTCAAGCACGTGCCAGACATTCTCATTGGCCCCTTCGAAAGAGCAGAAACGTATGCTGACGCCTAAAAGCCCCTGCCCGCCCCACGAATCGCTCGGCTCAATGCTCACACTCCGTATGCTCTGAGTTTTGCTGCTGTAAACAGTCATAGGAAGCTTCTTTCCTGCAAATTGCCATGTCACCTAAACGAAACAATCAGCCAATTTGACTACAAACCGATGCCATTTTTTAAAACCTGCTTCAAGGTTTCGTTATCCTGGTCCAATCTAGTGCCGTTGATGGCGATAATAAAATCGAAAAACGCTTGGAGCCCCGCTTTACTTCCCGGCGAGTCGTCTTGTACCTTTTCGCAAAAACTTGTTTAGTCGATGCGCGAATTTCGCTAATTCGATAGCTTACCCTCAGCACGTGGTAACCTTCAGTTCCGCCACCGGGAATATCGACGCTGTTAGAATTTCCCATGTTTGAGACACATTTATAACATAAAAATTACGTGGCACTTGAAACTGAACGACTTAACCTGCAAACATTCTGACAATCAGCCGAAAAAACAATCAGCGCCATCTGGTTGCGGCCTTCGCGGCACGTGCACTGTCAAAAATGAATATTAAACGAAAATAAAGTGGACAAAGGCAGTGCCAATGTTATTAATAACGTTATTCTTAATTTTTTCGTCTTCGTTTATTTAGGATGTTAGTTTGGTTGTGTTTTTAGTTTCTGTGATATGAATCGGACGTGCTTGTGATCGCGAGATGACATCTCTTTGTTAATCCAAATTCCAGTCTATTTTTACAAATTCATTCCAAATTGCGCGTTATGCCATAATCGCAGACCAAAGGTGAGCACTTGAATAAATTAGGGCCGCTTTTTAAAATCGGCTGTTTCAGGTGAAAAAATGCAAAATTATTCGTCACTGCACGAGATGGGGGATGAAGAGAGCGGAGTGGTGTACCATCGCGCTGAACCGTCTCGTTCAAGATGGAACCACATAGAGGACCTGGATTCGTTTTTCTCGAGGATGTACCGCTACCACCAACGGCACGGCTTCGCTTGCATGCTCCTCCAGGAGGTCCTGGAACTGTTTCAATTCGTTTTCGTGGTCAGTTTCTCAACCTTTTTATTAAACTGCGTCAACTATCCGGTTCTGTTTCGCAATGAAACCATCAACAAGCCGAAAGTAACCTTAAACGACGTCGTATTCACGCCGCAACAATGCCTAGACAATTTTGGCGCCTTCACATGGGTCGCACTGTTCGCTGCCGTCGTGGTCTGGATTTTGAGGTTAATTCGGGGGGTTTATCACATGTTGCACTTCTGGGACGTCAAGCAATTTTATAACTCGGCTCTTAAGATCGCCGACGGGGAATTGGACAATTTGACGTGGCACGAGGTGCAGAATCGGGTCAGAACCGTGCAGTTGGATCAACAGATGTGCATCCATAAGCGAGAATTGACCGAGCTGGACATTTACCATCGGATTTTGAGGCAAACTAATTATTTGGTTGCAATGGCCAACAAACGGTTAATCCCTCCGAGGATTAAGGTCCCCTTTATTGGCGAGGTTGTCTATTGGACGCGGGGTTTGCGCTACAACATCCAGTTGTTGTTATTTTGGGGCCCTTGGGCCCCTTTTCAAAATCCCTGGCATTTGCGGGAGGAATATCGCAAGCCAGGGCTTCGGCACGAACTTGCCGCGAAATTGGGGCGCCATGTGCTTTGGTTGGCGTTTGCGAATTTATTGTTGGCCCCATTGGTCTTCATTTGGCAGATACTTTACGCGTTTTTCAACTATGCTGAAATTATCAAACGCGAACCAGGCAGCTTGGGGGCCAGGACTTGGTCCCTTTATGGCCGACTCTACTTGAGACACTTCAACGAGTTGGAACATGAATTGCAGGCTCGTTTGAATCGTGCGCACCGTCCTGCAACTCGCTATTTAGGCGCATTCAACTCCCCAATCGCAACTATTTTAGCGAAAAACTTTGCATTCATGTGTGGGGCCATCCTCGCGGTTTTAATCCTATTGACCATTTATGATGAGGATGTTTTAGCTGTGGAGCACGTTTTAACTTGTGTGACCATCCTAGGAGCGACGTTAGCCACATGCCGGGCGTTAATCCCGGACGAAACCACCGCCTGGTGCCCCGAAACGCTCCTTTCAAACGTCCTCCTCAACACACACTACCTTCCAAACAGTTGGAAGGGCCAAGCGCACACTTTGCGAGTTCGCAGTGAATTTCAGCAGATGTTTCAGTACCGAATCGTGGGGCTCATTGAAGAATTACTGTCTCCCTTGTTAACTCCTTACGTATTGTGGCGGCACGTGTACCCCCGGACCCTGGACATTGTAGACTTCTACCGCAACTTCACAGTTTCGGTCGTGGGGGTCGGTGATGTTTGCAGCTTCGCACAAATGGACATCCGCAAGCACGGCAACCCCGAGTGGCAGGAAACAAACGTTGAAACCGCCCCCGATCAGTACACGCAAGCTGAAAATGGGAAGACCGAGCTTTCTCTCGTGCATTTCACCCTCACGAATCCGAGTTGGAGGCCGCCTTTGGAGTCCCAACAGTTCGTCCAAACGGTGCACAGAGAAAGCAGTTTAATACCAAATCAAACCGGTGATTTTAATAACGAAATGACTGATAGTTCGTTGAGGGGCGCCGCCTGGAGGTCGGAGGGCCCCCCGACGTTTAATCTTAACGACATGAATTCGAGTACGATGTATTTACACGATCGCCACTTCAGACAGGTCGGATATCGACCACCGGCCGAAGAGACAACACCGCTACTCTCTAACTAAATTTTAAATCTAGTCTTTATTGTACATAATAATTTTAAGTCTTAACGAAATTAGAGTAAGTAATTTACAAATCTTAATTATACTACTTGAGAAATAAACTTTCATTTGTCGATTAAAGTGCCGCGCACTTTCTTCGGCTCTAGGTGTTTGAAATCTTGTTTTCTCTTGTTCATCCCTTTTCGTTCGAGTTGTTTCTCGATTATCCGCGCGTTGTTCGCATAACTGTCGGCAATTTCCCTCTGCAAAATAAATGAGTCGTCAAGAAATTATGCAAACGAGGCTTATTTTCCTTTTGTTGAAGTTTGTTATACCTGTCTCCTCAGCCTAACTAAAGTTTGAAGAAATCAGACTATTTTTTCAACTCAAAATGGCAACTGAATTTTAATTTCGCAAAAAATGAACGAAGAATTGAAATACCTTTCAAATGAGGTGCGACATGATACGTTTTGCAATTTGAAAATTTTAGTGCACTTGCGGCCATTTTTGAATTTAAAAAAACAGCTGAACAATGGCGCATTCAGTGTGATTTAATCTCAATTTGTTCAAACTTTTCACTGAATTGATTTAAAAATTAGCAGGAGAATTGTGCAGGAAATGTTGAAAATTAATTAAAAGTCTTTGATTTTAAGCAAAAATGATCGCATAACTTTCAGCAATTTCCCTCTGCAAAACAAATGAATCGTGAAGAAATGATGCAAACAATATTTGAAGGTTGATTTTTACTTTTGTGGAGGTTTGTTATACCTAAAGTCTCCTTCACCTAAATAAAGTTTGAAGAAACTGGCCTATTTTTTTAACTCAAAATGGCAATTGAATTTTAATTTCGCAAAAAATGAGCTGAGAATTGAAATACCTTTCAAATGAGATGCAACATGACACGCTTTGCGACTTGAAAATTTTAATTTCAGTGCCCATGCGGCCATTTTTGAATTTAAAAAAAAAACAGTTGAACAAAATGGCCCATTCAGTGTGATTTAACCTCAATTTGTTCAAACTCTCACTGAATTCATTCAAAAATTAGCAGGATGCTAAGAATTAATTAAAAGTCTTGATTTTAAGCAAAAATGATCGCACAAAACAATTTATTTAAGAACCTTTTTTCTTCTTTTAAAGTTTTCAAAATAATTTGTCTTTTTTAATTCCAGAAATAGTTGGAACGCTGTGAAAACATATTTTTACTTCATATCAACAGTAATGGCATTTTACATCCGTCAGTTTAAGGTTAAATTAGTAATGTAGCTTAGAAAATACAGCACAAAACGATTCTATTGAAGGATGCAATATGACTACTTTCAAAGAAATTTCCAATGAAGGAAAACTTTATCTTCAATATTCTGTAACATTTAAGCGATTGTCAAAATTGTATAGGTTATGGTATTAAATACTAATTACTACCAACATAAAGTAAGAAAAAATATTCTTTCACAACCTTGTAACCGTTTCTGGAATTAAAAAACATACCATAGTTCTCATGAGGCCATTTGCTTTGTTCATTAATTTAATGATTATCTCCTTTGACAAGCATAAAAATTTCATTTTATGAATTATTCAAATTAATTGCAATTAAAACTTCTCAGTAGCACCAACAGAACTAGATTTATGCTCACCGCTTCAATTTCATCCTCTTCCTCATCAATTGTGGACACTGTAACAGAACTGAACTTGCCCATGTTTTTCGTGTGTTTGGTGACCATAATCTTCTTCGGTTTTTCAAACGCTACTTGATTATAAATATCGGCGATAGGACCTTCTTTCGAAGATTTAATCAGCGATCCCTTAACTATAAAACTGACAGGGCCTTGCGGATCGTGTTTGTAATACAACAACAACCCGCACTTTTTGCACTTCAGTCGGTGTTGTTTTTCAATCCCTTCGGAACGTTTCAAATACACAATTTCATCTGCATCGTACATGAGTTTGTGAGCGCGATTCACACCGTCCAACACGCGAGCTCCATCCCTTTTTCGCAGAGGAAGCTTCTCAATCGGGCAATCTACAGAACAAAAACATTAATCGAAATTAACCTAAAAATTTAGATCTCACCCAAAATTAGCGTCATTTGTCCGCAAAGGCAGTAATAAATGTGCAGAGGCTTCTCATCGCTGTATTCTTCTTGGTCTTTGGTGTCAGAACAGGCGATACTTCGCGACACGACTTTCGGCATCTTTGAGGTTATGTAACAGAGCAAATCAATGAACTGTCAAAATGTTGTGTTCGATTTTTTTTTAGAATTTCCTACAAATCATGTCGGTCGAAGGCAGGGCCGAAGAATATTTCCGAAATTTGAACGCAATAGCGTCGAGGATGTGCCGCGACATGAACGACACCAAACAAGCTTACGACAAACTCTGGTCGACCCTGTCGGAGAAGGAAAAGGAGCAAATTTTAAACGAGACCATAATCAAACCAGAGATATCCTTGCAATACGGCTTGAACAAACCAAAGCAAAACCGAAACGAGTATGGAGTTAAGATGGTCATCGACGACAATTGTACGTTCAGGGACGAGCATTCGGCTCCGTTTTCATTTCGCACAGCCAGCCAAAGAGATCTGTCGTTGTTCGACAAGAAAGACATCAATTTTCAGTTGTTTGACTTGAAAGTAAGAACGATTTAAAATGTGCCTCTGATTGATCTGTCAATTTCAGGAGGTTGGGACGTTTGGGGCTTCTGAACTAATCGAAGAAGTCTCATCGAACAACAATATTCCAAAGACGGGTTTAGACTTGCTCGATAATTGGTAATTTTTTTCGGTAGTTTTAGTTTGTAGCGTCTCAGTGTGTATCTGTATGTATGTAACGAAATTAAGAATTAAAAAATTGATCGAATGAGGGAATTTTTAAACGAGACCATAATCAAACCGGAAATATCCTTGCAATGCGGCTTGAACAAACCAAAGCAAAACCGAAACAAGTATGGGGTTAAGATGGTCATCGACGACAATTGTACGTACAGGGATGAGCACTCGGCTCCATTTTCATTTCGCACCAACAGCCAAAGAGATCTGTCGTTGTTTGATAAAGACATCAATTTTCGTTTGTTTGACTTGAAAGTAAGAACGATTTAAAATGTGGCTTTGATTGATCTGTCAATTTCAGGAGGTTGGGACGTTTGGGGCTTCTGAACTAATCGAGGAAGTCTCATCGAACAACAATATTCCAAAGACGGGTTTAGATTTGCTCGATAATTGGTAATTTTGTTCGGTAGTTTTAGTTTGTAGCGTCTCAGTGTGTATCTGTATGTATGCAACAAAATTGAGAATTAAAAAATTGATCGAATGAGGGAATTTTTAAACGAGACCATAATCAAACCGGAAATATCCTTGCAATGCGGCTTGAACAAACCAAAGCAAAACCGAAACGAGTATGGGGTTAAGATGGTCATCGATGACAATTGCACGTACAGGGATGAGCAATCGGCTCCGTTTTCCTTTCGCGCGGCCAGCCAAAGAGATCTGTCGTTCGATAAGAAAGACGTCAATTTTTGTTTGTTTGACTTGAAAGTAAGAACGATTTAAAATGTGGCTCTGATTGATCTGTAAATTTCAGGAGATTGGGACGTTTGGGACTTCTGAAGTAATCGAGGCAGTCTCATCGAACAACAATATTCCAAAGATGGGTTTAGATTTGCTCGATAATTGGTAATTTTTTTCGGTAGGTTTAGTTTGTAGCGTCTCAGTGTGTGTCTGTATGTATGCAACGAAATTGAGAATTAAAAAATTGATTGAATGAGGGAATTTTTAAAAGTCGTAAATTTCGCCTGCGCCAATCACCGAGCCTACAATAAAGAGATGTGGTCGTTGCGTCGAAAGTGTTTTGCCATGTGCGCGCGGGCCTCCTACCCATTCTACTTCAGATTTAGAATTCAGTTAGTTATCGAAATTGAGGTTGTGTGTACGTTGCGTTCGTTTGCGTCGTCGTGTTTTCTTAAATGAATTTTTCTAGACTTTTAGGTTAATCAATTCGCGATCGCTTATATAATCGAAACGTCATTTAGTTGATTGCGGTTAATTGAAAAAAATTAGAGAATTGCATCAGCCTGTCGACGCGCGGGTTGGGGATATTTTAAAAAACATTGATGACGGTGGTACTTCCCACCATCGAACTTTTCGAAATCGCCTGTTAAAAAAACAAATTTGTTTTCAAGTGTTTTCGATAGTGATAAACCGATTACGGACAATGTCGTCAGCACGCAACACAACTCAGAAGTAAATTCGCCCTCTGATTGCGAGTGACATGGACTTGGCCAGGCACGACAGGACCAACCGTAAGTTTTTTTTTTTAAATCCAACGCCGCGACGCCTAATTCCGACATCGGCGCGCCAATCGGCCGTGGGAATTACCGACATGACAGGTCGCTTTTTTTTTGGAACAATGACCAGTTTGTTTACGACGCACTGTCATTCATCGGGAGTTAGTGGGAAAAAAATCAAGGTAACGTGCAAGTTCATTACCACTGATACGCACAGGTGTCGGAGAAAGGTCTTGTTTGTACAAACACATCTCGCGAGACTTGCGCCGTTAATTTGCCTATTTTCGACGGAGCTTGTTTTCGCTGTGAAAAGTTTGATTGCCATCGTTCTGGATAAGTTTCGCTATTTTAGTTCTGCTTGTCGCACTATCTGGAGCAGATTGTCTAAATATAATGTTGCAACAGGTTTTAGAAAATAAAATTAGCGGCAAGTTGAGGAGCGTGGGACTGGAGAAACGTAAGGTACCCGCGGACTTGCGTCATACCATTCAATTTCGAATAATTGCTTCTGTGAAAATCGAACCCAATAATTCGACCGACGCTAATGGAATAATAAGAACCTTTTTCGGTCTTCTATCGAAGTGCCTTTCGTTTTTCAGTATTCTAATTTTTTAAAATTTTATTTGAGAGACGTAAAAAATTTTAAACAAACGCCTGTCGGTCCACCGAACAGATAGTGTCAGATTCGCTGACTAAAAAATCTTAGTATTCTAATGATTTGAAACGCTGCCGTATTTGAGGCTGTTTGCCGCTATACGCGCATTTTAACCCTTAAGTGCTCGCACTATTCGCACGTACTCGCGTGGGGTCCCGCAGGTCCCAATGCAGTTACGGTTAGTTTCTGCACCAAAAACATGATCCTTTTTACAGATTATCTTTAATGTGTTTTATTTAAGGTATTGTTGACAATTTAGAAACTTTCAATTAAATGCCAGTTCCGCATAACTCCGGATAAAATCAGTAATCGCAAGGAAATTCTTATTTGTGACATATATTTGGGTCGTTCCATTGGGTCACCTCAGTAGTAAAAATTGAGAATGTAATAATCAATTTGATATAATTCTTAAAATGTAGTAGGTAACTATGTTTTAAGTATCACTTAGAATATTTTTAAAAAATACCATTTTTCTAATATTTTTCTTCAATATTGGCAATACCAGTGGAACTATGTTGTGAGTGGGATATTTGTTTTGTTATTTGGGAACCCTGTTTTGGGACCTTTTGGTTTAATAGCGACTTGTTTACTTGCATAAGGAAAACCACGTTTTTTTCAAGTTGTATTTACACGAAAATAATTAAATACATTGTGTTTTTTGTTAATTAAAAATGTTTGATTTCAATTTAACTTGGAGTGAGTCAGAATTTACTTTAAAAACAAAGTTAAAATCTTAACGTAACCTAATTTTATTTGTATTTATTTGTCTCAAAACGTTACTCGTCCCGACCGTCACAGTTTTTTAATTTTTGTAGGAATAGACTGGTTCCACCTACTACATTTATATGTTGATAAAATGAAAGGCAAAATGTTTAAGTAGCTACTTTTTGTTTTCAAATAATTTAAGAGGTTGTGATTTTTCTGAAATTCCAAGTCATACGTACGAACTTGAAGTAAGTAGGTCATTTAATGTCCCGACCGTCACGCATAAGTTAAGAGCATTAAAATATTTTTTTTTGGATGTAAGTGTTAAAAGCAACACTTCACATATTAATCTTGAAAAATTTGCTTCTTATATTAGAAATATACTAAAATGTGTTGCAATTTCCCGACCGTCACGGTGGAATACCCCATTTACAAAATATGAAAATTGCCTGGTAATTTAGAAAACTCACAATTTCATCCAAGTGGTAGATTTCTAAATCCTCTAATGGTGTAAGAGGTCGTAAATCGCAACAGAAAATATAAAATCTGCGAAATCACAGTTTAAAAAAAAAACAAATAATTATTGGGAAAAACTACTTTGAAAAATGAATTACTTAAATTGTGCTAAAAATGTATTATTACATTCATTATACAGAACGCGTCTAAAGGTTACCTTCCTCCTAGATTTTTAATTGCATAATTGATTGTGAGGATCCGGATCAATTTAATGGCTGAAAATAAAAACAAGAACCTTATAATCGCAAAAAAAAAATTTATATAAAATAAAATTACTTACATAGACGCGTTTACAAGAGTAGATGAACTGAAGATGGCGGCATAGCCACCGAAACGCGTCTATGTAAGTAATTTTATTTTATATAATTTTTTTTTTGTGATTATAAGGTTCTTGTTTTTATTTTCATTATCGACATCACAGGGTCCACTATATATATTTTATTCTTTGGCTATAAATTGGTTCTTGTTTTTTACACATCTCGTAAGTTTGATGGTTGGAAACGGATTGATTACTTTCTTGTTCGTACTTTTCATGGTCAAAATCTTCAAGTATTTTATTTTCTCATAAAATGCGTTTAAAGAACGAACATGTTTCAGTTAATTTATATGTGGTTATCATTTAGAGGGAAAACCAAATGGGGCACTCTGCTCAGCGCGCCCTCCGATGGGTTAAGGATCTTATGTTAATTGGACAGCTTATACAGCTATTTTTGCGTTTCTGCAACAATTTTGAATTTTAAATCTTCGTTGACGTCAAAAGATGTTGCAACACATCCGCTTCGTTGCAATTGATTTTGTAATTGCGCCTGTTATTGAAGTCTTATCTGCAAAATTTTGAAGTAGGAAACAAAAAATGAATTAAAAACAAAACGTTCACAATTTTTTTACGATTACGGATGACCTTTATAAATCAATTGGTTGACTCGTGCGTGCGACAATGACAGGTAAATTTATTTTCATGATTTTCCTTAATTAGAATAAAATTAAGCCACAATATCGATTTTAAAATCGACATTCTACAAAACGGTATGTTAAAATAAATATTTGAAATTCCCGCCAACTTACGACCGCGCTTCTGCACGAAAGAACGTTCTTTGCCGTGAAAATAATTCAGTTACGAAACGTAATTTCGACACTTTTACTTTTAATGAAAAATAAAAAACGGAATCAAACCGATGAAATATAAAACTTGAGAGCATCGTTTCGACATAAAAATTGCGCTACGGAATCGCTTCCCAAACAACGCATTTAATGTTTTTAATTCCCTGCAGAAATCTCGTTTATTTACGCTTTTAATAAAGTGGTCATAAAACGGATTTTGCTGTTGACGACTGTGTCAGCGTGAAGTTTGCAGATTGGATGTCTGGAAAGATATTTTTAAAAACTATTGTTTGCAAATCATCTACGTCTCACCAAATGTTTAACCATCACCTTGCAGTATTAGGAAGAGTAAAAAAAAATAGTACTTTCCCATGGTCAGCGAACAAAGTAAGTATGTCAAATGATTAAAATAGAACGTTATGTAAACGCCTTAAAAAATTCTTAATGACCAAATTCTCGTACGTAAGTACTATTTTTCACTCAATGAATAAAGCACAAGGATAACTTATTGATTCCATTAAAAATAAACGCGATGCACCCAATTACCATTCGAACTGCGCCACAACCGACTTCCAGGGCCGTATAAGTACAGTAGAAAAATCAGTTAACTGCAAAAATCAACTAGGCAATGAAACAGTTGAAAATTATACTTATTTAAAGGTTGAATGAATCTGACAGTTGATATCCCCAAATAAGCGCCACGTAACCTAAAAAAACTGCGCAATTGCTTTCAATTTCTTAATATTTGGATTTAAAAAAAAAGTATAAGTTCCCCAGTATCACTGATGTGACCACTGCATTGCCCATTCCTGATAGTAAGTTCAAGTTTGGTGCCTAGGCGCACAAGTAACTTGTTTGTGGCCACTACATTGCCCATTCCTGATAATAAGTTCAAGTTTGGTGCCTAGGCACACAAATAACTTGTTTGTGGCCACTACATTGCCCATTCCTGATAATAAGTTCAAGTTTTGTGCCTAGGCACACAAATAACTTAGTTGTTTTGGTTGTTTCATTGCCACTTGATTTTTGCAGTAAAGTGCAATAAAAACTTAAATTGCTTGTAACTTTTCGAGCTCCAAAACGTCAACCAACGCCCTTCCAGCCTCGCCCGAATTTTTGTTTACACCTAATACCGGTACTTGTAGTTGAGGTCGTGCCTTGTCATTGGAATGTCGCTTAAATTAAAAAATCGCGGATATGTCTCGCAAGAAAAATGATTGAATGGTACGCGCAAGAGGCGCGCAATGAACCTCATCGTCCAATTAAAATGTTGTTTTCGCACTGAAAATAAAAAGCGGTAAATACGAGCGGCGACGTTCCGTTAAAATCGTTCTTCGGACAACAGACGACCTATATTTATGGGAAAATGGGTCGTCGAGACGTCGCAATGAAAACAATGCGCGTGGGGTTCAACCGTCCCGACGGAGTAAATTGATTTCCGATACTACGTTCTTTTAGACGCGCCAGACGTAAACCACCGCCTCGTAAACATATCCTCTGCAGCGGCCAACAAGAACGCGTGTGTGTGTGCCGTCGTTCACCTGTGTTATCAGTCGAAGATTTTATTGCATCGTGACGCGCGTAATTGACGCGTGGAGGTTACGAAGGTCGCGGGCGAATTACAAAATTATTTCCAAATTGCGATTTTGACTGAATTTTGCGCATTTTGAATTGAGTGCGAAGGTGAGTTGCGGCCCTTTTGTTCCTAATTGTGTGTTTAGTTGCGATTGTTAATTTGTGTCTGTCTGTCTGCTCGCTTGTCTGATTGCCTGCAGATCGATATGTCTGTCTGGTTGATTGTCTCTCTCTGTCTAGCTAATTTATCTGTCTGTCTGCCTGTCTGCGCGTCAGTGATAACTTTAAGGATTTATAAAAGGTTCAAGGAATTTTTTCTGTCGACCATTTTTAATACAGTCGTTTAAAAAAATTTCAAAAAATACAATCAATTTTTTTTAGACTTAATTTCGCAAAGGCTACTTTCTAAATTTATATTTTGAATTCTAAAATGAATTTCAAACCAAAATCTGTTTTAGTTAAAAAGTTGCAAATTTTTAAACTTGCTGTCGCACATATCGATCGGTCGGTAGAGTACTTAGAAAATTCACAAAAGGCTCAAAGATGTTTTTCTATCGTTCTTTTTTTAAACGGTCGTTTCTGAAAGGCTGTTGTAAATCTCAAAAATGATTTCAAACCAAAATTTTGATTAATTCATTAGTTGTCAATTTTTAAACTTAATCCATTTTTTGGCATGTCAGTGACAACTTTAAAAATTCTCAAAAAATTCAATCAATTTTCTTTAGCCTTAATTTCGCAAGGGCTACTTTCTAAATGCATATTTTCAATTCCAAAATTAATTTCAAACCAAAATCTGTTTTACTTCAAAAGTTACGAATTTTTAAACTTACTGTTGCACATTGACAATCATTGGTTTTCGATTGAGTATATTGTTTTGAAGTAGTTGGGGTAATTGGGGCAACGTAAGATTACAGAAACTTTTCAATGTGTGCCTACAATCTTTCTTTCACACGCATTTACGTAACTTTTTTTAATTATTGCGATGCTCGAATTGATAAGCGGTCGTAACTCGACCCGGTAGGCACGAATTACGACCGCCGCTTTAATTAGCAAAGAAAATAATGAACGAATGCGCAATATGGTGAGGAACCGCACTCGCGATCACATGCCGCAGCCACGATACGAGGTGTTTCGTAACGTAGTGTTTTTTTTTGTAACGCCTATTTACCCAATCGCGTCGAAAATAAATGATTCACGCTTTATTTTTTTCTGCGAACACGTATCGGGTTAACAAGTGGGTGAGTGCGTAACACGCGGTAAACACAAAACGTCAGCTTTCGATTCGGCCTCGTGAATAAAATCGAAATTTATTCCCGGCGAAAGTTCCATCGCAAAACTTTCGCGATCGAGGAAAAAATCCGCAAGGTCCGGCCTTGACACGTTTCCCCGGAAAATCCATAAGTCGCCCGATGCACGCGGAAAATGCAGCGCGGTATCGACTTTTTCATTTGATGCAGCGATAAAAAGTTAAGGGGGAAAACTGGCTTTCATGGCCGCGTTCGACTCGTGGCATTGATTGACCAAAGTTTAAAATTTGAATTTTTAATTTCCGATTCCACGAAATCTAGTTTTCAATTATAAGTATAAGTATAAGTACATTTGCTTAACGATAATATAAAATAACATAACGTAAGTAATAACTAGCATAAATAAAATAACTCATTAACACTGGAGAATTATCGATACGTAAAATTTATACCTTGGTTGAATACAATAAGTGAGTTTAGTTGATATATTTTGAAACGTATTAAGTTACTTATAAATAACTGATAACGCGCTATAAACCAGTGCCTATCAAACAGGGCGCTAGCCGCGAATAAAATGTATTTCGCGTCAGCTCTGGCGGTTTAAATGCGGCGTTTGGAATTTTTGCTATCACTGTTTCGGATGTATAATATAATTAAATAAATGCAAAATCAGCAGAAATTCACAACTCTTATCTGTAAACCGCAATATAATCAATATTGATCAAAGCCGAATATTCCTTGGCACCAACCTATTAACTCCAATGGCGATAGCGTTCTAGTGTTAAGAGAAGAAGAAAGCGGGGCTGTACCAAGAACATTAGCAACGTTGCCTCTCTGTATAGCCAAATTTATTCGTTGCTTCAAATATGTTTTGGCTTGAGGAATTCCCGTTGTTTGAACAATACGCCTCCCCAAATATTCAAGGAGAGAAAGGGCATCAGCACTCCAAGGACCCAAAGTTTCCACAGCGAAGGGGACGAAAAAATAATCATCAGAAATTTACTTATATTTTTTTTTCTTAAGATTTTCTGCCAAGTGTGCAGCAGATCTTGCAGAAAATGAAGAATCAGTCAAATGAGAAGGGACAAGTGTATCTGTACAAGTAAAATCCCAAACTAAAGCTTTACCTACTTTCCATGGAATAACTGTAATACCATCTGGACGTTTGCCATCATCCCTCAGAATACCATTAGGTTCAAGGATACAAGGGATGTTGCCAGAAGAGAAAGCACGTTTAATAATGTCATTGATACAGCTGTAACGAGAGAGTCTACCAGCACTTTTAATGCACGATAAACCATGATGACCCAACGAGTCTACAGAAGAACCGCACGAACAGATATGAGGATGACAGAAATTGATGCCCAATCTAAGTGAAATTGCAATTTGTAAAAAGTTTTTTTCTAAAAGAGTACCTAATTTACAAGATGGAAGACCTTCAAGCCAAGCTCCAGATTCAAGTTCAGATCCAGCTAATAAGATAGCTTTTTGTGTGATATTTGAGGAAGATAATAAATTTTGAAATATTTTCTCACAGATAGGTAAGTCCCAATTTCTTTGAATAGAAAGCTCTTTTGGAAGTAAAGACGAATTAGAAATTTCCTTCCAATAATCAACAGCCTCGTTAAGGGATGTAATTTCAAAATTAGAAGAACTAGAAGGTAGAATGGACATAATAAGTTCAGAATTAGAAAATATAGAAGACAAAAAGGCAGGCGAGGAAATATCAATTATAGACCTTGTACCTAATCCACCAAAACGGATTGGTAATTTGGCTCGAGTCCAAGATCTTATTGTAAATTTAATATTCAAAATTTTTTCCAAAGAAGAAATAACAGTATTATCCAATTCAAGACACTCATTTTGAAATTTCCAAAAAGGACAACATCTAAGATTATAAGTGAAATTAGGTATCCAAAAACAATGGCGGAGTAAAAATAAACTAATATGAGGATTCATTTTACATAGATTTGAAGAAAGTAAAGAGAATGAATCAATTTAAAAATAATTTGTTCCAACCGCACTAGATTTCGCACGATCCTTGACTCTTTTGCAATGCATGAATTAGGCTCATGTCTGACATTTGTTATTGTATTCATGCAACGCCTGGTACTTTCTCGAAAAGACCAACTGTGCGTTATTTAGCAATATTATTGAACTCTTGTTGATACAAAGCCGCGATTTGCGCAATACGTGCAAATATATCGCACACATTCTATTATTGCTAACCAGAAGAATAATTGCTTTTGATTGCGATTTCGCAAAAATATGACGTCGATGTTTACGAACCGCCTTTTATTGTACAATAAAAACAATTGGAACCCGACTGCGCGTCGTCATCAAACCGAAAAACAGCGAAATCAGTCGATTTTTCCAGATTGCGCAACAATTCGACGAATTATACCGCGTGTGCCAAGGGCGAAACGTTTTATTAAAACGGTTCGCAGAAATTTGTATGGACTGATAACAAGATTCGTTTCCCCCTCGAAAATCGACGCATCGAAATGTGTAAAAAATGTCATTGAAAAAAAAAACTAAAAATAGTTCAGAAATTTAATCTCAACATGATCCTTAATTGTCCATTTATTGTTTTCTTATCGCATTTCTACAACTATTTGTTTTATATTTGTAAACATATCACAGGATCAGATGTGTGTAATACTACAAGATTAAATTGGACTGATAAAAGGCAGTAAAGGGTGGGGCAATTAAACGGAATGATTTGAGGTGGGGTTTAGAGCTCGAAAGGTGGCGGTAGGGACGAAGGTCGACAATCCCTCGCCATCTGCATGAGTTACCATTTAGTTTACAGTGGTCGCGTTTAGCGCACTCAACTGTTTAGAAAGAAATTTAATTATTAAAGAATGAATTTTTTAATAATTTTTTACTTTTGTTTTTAGGTGCCCTCATAAAACGAGATTAAAGCGATCCCAAATGACTATTATTACACGTGTTAAATAAATAAATAATTCATTCTTTAAAAAATAGTTAAATTTCTTTCCAAACAGTTGAAAGCGCTGAACACGACCGTTGTAAACTAAATGGTAACTCATGCTGATGGTGAGGGGTTGTCGACCTTCGTCCCTACCACCACCTTACGAGCTCTAAACCCCACTTCAAATTATCCCGTTTCATTGCCCCACTCTTTATTTGATAGACGATTATATTTTTAGTGCTACATATGAGGTGGGTGCGACAAATAAGGCCCGGTTAAGGAGAAATAATTTCTATTTTCGTAAAAACATCTCAAAAGTTATACAGGGCGATGAAAAAAAGGTACCCATGATTGATATAGGGACAATGCTTTCTGTTGAAGCATTGTGGAAATCGCAACAAAAGTGGTCCAAATAGATTCTGTTTAAAATTAAAACAGTTTATCTAAGAGCACAACGTGGCAATTACTGCACATATTTCTTTTTCTAAAGAATTACTTTCAGGTAGGCCTACTTCTTGTATTTAAGCAACCAACACTGACAGATACTGTCACTTGCGTAAGACAAACAACTGTCACGTTGACATAACTTTTTTTATTTCAAAAGAATTTAATGTAATTAAACAAGAATACACAACAAACAGGTAATTGAAGGGCTGTATGCAAAAAGTCCCTAAGTGACGTAGAGATTTTCTACTATTTGCGCTATTTCTGATAAGAATGGATGAACTTTCGGTCGCACTTACTGATTCCCGTTTAAAAGGCCCCTAACCATGTTATTTAGTAAAAACAGATCAGTCACAAACGAAATAATGTAATTTCCAGATCAAATTGAAACATAAAATCTCAAATCTCTCAGAATAAGAAAAAGTGACTTTGAGTGACTGTCGCGCTAATCCTTGTATGCTTCGTCCTGATCCATTTTCAATCGCTTCCACAACTGCTTCCTCCAACGGTGGTGTACCAACTTCACGAGGTCGTCTACCGTTTACAGAAATCGGCACCATTTGGCCATTTGGTCTTAATTTTTGCTCCACGTTTCTAATTACGTTAGCATCTGCATGACGTCGATGTAGATACACTCTAGCATATTCTCTAGCAGCTTCTGATGCGTTATTTTCTGTCTCACCCAAGCGGAGCAACATGTCTAGATATTCACTGAAATTGTATTCTATTTTAAGACTTCGTAGGACATTTGACTTGTATCGTTCAAATTTGACAAGAGAATTGACATTGAAAAGTGAATTATTGTTGCCAACGTTTCCTAGGAGATTTGCGATGTTGCGACATACGTACTGTTGACATCGGTAATAAAGTTGGTTTCAATAGATTTTTTACAGTTTTTTTTTGTTAAAGCACCATCAACTGCATCAAATTTAGACCCTAACAATGAAATTATTACAAAATTGTTAATCGTATAGATTTTTATTGTCTGAACAGGAAAGCTTATATCTTGGTGAAGAGACAACAAATTTTATTTTGGCTTTCAAATTCGTGTTTCGTTAGAAATCGTCTATACCATGTAGCTACTCACGGGCACCTTTATTTCATCACCCTGTATTATTAACACACAAAACAGTTTGGCATCAAAGCAACCACATTAAATACAAAAAAAATTGCAAATGGGCCATATTTCTGTCCCTGGAAGTTATAAGGCCTGCTGCTTTCCACATGTGCTGCAGATATATTCCTCATCGTCTGAAGCGATATAACCCAAACATATCATGAGTCCATGTTTGGCATACAATACATTTCTCACATTTCTTTTTGAGACTTTCTGGCACAAGAAGCAATACCACGAGTCGCTTGTAGTTTTCTTCAAAGCTAAAATTTTTGGATGACATCCAGACTCTTTAACTGCCGCAGAGAGAACAGCTAGTAAATTAACGGGTTCTTCCTTGGGTTCTCTTCTTGCTCTTGCGTTTCAAGAAATAAAGGTCCGCGAACAAGAGGTGTGGGCCTTATTTCTGACATGTATAGTTTTTGATTACGTTGCTAGTTACAAACCAGTCTTGAATCTTGATTTGATTTTGTAGCCAATAGTACCTGAATCATCTACTGACCCCTTACAGAAGATGCCATTTCGCCAGCAGTTTCGAATCGCAAAAAATAAAACAATTAGAAAAATTTTAGGGCAAGTTCTTTCTATCTGTTGATATTGCATATAAACAGAAGACAATAAGCATAAGTGCAGCCTTCTACGATTATGAATTATATCGATTCCAAGCCCCGGGCCTTATTACCTGCCGGGCTTTATCTGTCGCACCTACCTTAGTCGAAGTTCCCAATAAGGAACTTACTTATAATGAATGTCACTATGCACACAGTGATCGGCGAAAAAATAACTCATCAAGAAACATCCTGTATATGAACATTTTGTACCAAATTATGTGAAATTTATGTTTTTTAAAAATCTTCAGTTTAAGATTTATCGATTTATTATTATTGTGTATTTAAATTAATTTTTAGTTATTTGTAATTTTTCCCTATTAATGAAATTGAAATTTTATTTAATTAAAATTTTTTTTTTTAAATAAATTGATGCAAGGCGATATTCGCTTAGGGGAAAGGTGCTCAAATTGACTCAGGCGGTAGAATGGTACACTCTGTATTTTTCGAGTTCATTAGTTGAGTAATTGGGGACAACAATAAGTTTAAAAAAAAACTGGCAATGGATCACACGTTTTTTTGTGAAAAGTGACAGTTAATTAAAATAACCAAAACATTTATCTGCAATTGGAATTCTTACTTCATTGCATAATGATTATTTTTAAGTTGTTAGGTAATTCACACGTGATTTACTTTTATTGGCGCACTCCGTACGTGTTGTAACATGTTGCAGCTGCCGGAGTTTCGTGGAAATGCAGGATGTCGTGCGTTTAAAACGACCAAACGCCATAAATTGTGCAGTGACAGTTGGGTCGACGATTGCATTGTCAGATTTACCTGTCGCCTTGTCCAGACGTGTACGTTTTAAAAGCAGTTGACGAAAGGGGACGTGTGGCGTCTCTTTTTATGACGCTTCTATAAATACAAACACACGACACTCGCCACGCCCGTTTCATTCGAAAAACCCCCCAATGAAATTTATCGTTTTCGAGAAAAACAATTCGCGAGCGGCTATTTAACCGGCGGCCGAATTCGCTCCGTCTCATTTGTCGTTTTTCCAGATTGGTGCCGCTTCCCCAGGATGAAGTGCGTGTGCACGGAAAGCTCGGGCTACGAGCGCCTGGAGGACCACGTCTACGAATACGACGCGGTCGTCCCAGAAGACAAGGACAACACCAACGAGAAAGAGGTAAAAAAAATTTTAATTCTGCGAATTTTCGCACTCACATTGTCGGATGTGTCGGGCCACTGTTCGCCTAATTTGATGCAAATCCGGCGGGCGGAAGTTGTAAAATCCGACGTAGATGACGTAGCTTTCGCGCGTTCAATCATCAACGTCTTTAAATAGAGTGCACGTGCCGCGCGCTGTTTTCCTCGACTTGGTCGATAAATTTACTAACAACTCCAGAAGGGTTCGGTCGATTTTAACGAAATTTCGTGGCTAGCTTCGAACAAGCTCGATTGTGAGATTGGCCGAATTTCGTTCGAATTTATTGACCGGAAGTTGGAGAAATTTCCCATTTTTTCGATTTTATGCCCGGTTTCTGAAAGCGATGTTATATCTCCAGTTAAATCATCAGGGATCATAGTGAGGTCACTATTTAGTGATTTGTCATTATTTTAGCTTTTAGGTTACTATTGGTCACTATATCTAAAAATTGGTTACTAAAGTCACTTTTTTCACTATTTTGGCGCGAAATAAAAAGCCTGCAATATTCACATTGTTTACAACTCCTTTTTAAAAATTACAAAAGTTTTCAAGTGAAGTAAGTGATTTTAGTATTATTTCCTTGATGGTTGACCATTATGATTAGAAGACTGAGAAAATTCAGAGTGATCTAAAGTTATCTTCACACAAATTTATAAAACATGTTGATGTGGTTAACGTTGGGTCCAGCTATCAGTCGTGTTTTAGAACAGTATTCAGCAATAAAGAAATATTTTCTGCAGTTTATTCCAAAGTACAGAAGTTCTTTAATCAAAATTAAATCTTATAAAGATATTATTATATTTTTAAAAAATACAACTTCTAGAGTGGATTTTTTTTTTATAGAATATGTTTCGCATATTTTTAGAAAATTTACCGAATTTCTTCAAAAGGATGAAACGTTAATTCAAGTATTATATTCAGAATTAAAAGAGTTAACTAAGACTATATTACCCAAATTTTTGGAAAAAAGAAGCAACTGCCGATTTTAATAATGTGCTTGCGAATACTAAAGATCATCACGAGTTCTTTTTGCCATTAAATTGTGGAGTAAAAACTCAACAAGAACTTGGGAAGCTACCTGAGGAGGAACAATTTTTTTTAAAAAAAACGTCAACATTTTTATATGGAAGCTGTTCATCATTTAATAAATAAGTCTGCCTTGAAATTAGTGCCGTTGAAATATTTTTCATTTTTATGCCCAAATAATGTTACTAATGAGCATAATAGTTACGTGATTAACGTTTGTAATACTCTTCCTATTGACATTGCTGTGGATAAAGTATGTGATGAATTCAAATCACTGCAGTTGGTCTTATTAGAGGAGAAGAGAAATTTTGATGGAAATCTAAGAGTAGACGAATTATGGTTATCTTTCAAACACTATAAAGAATTATTTTAAGTCGTTAAAATGTGTCTATCTTTGGCACATGGAAGCGCATCAGTTGAAAGGATATTTTCCCTTTCGGAGCGAATTTCAACTTCAAACAAGTCTACGAACATTGAATAACAAGTTACATATTCGTAGTGGTTTAAGAAATATAATAATCAAATAGAATTGGTTCCAATAACACAAGAACTTCTAAATATGGGTCGTAGAGCTTATAATTCATATAAGAGTTATTTAGAGCTTGAAAAATCGAAAAAACAACAATCAGAAGTTGAAGAAAATCAAAGAAAGCAAGAGCTTAAAGAAAAGAAACAAAAAATGGAAGAGAAAACATAAAAAAAAATTGGTTTGGAAAAACAATTAGAAGACAAAACTAAAGAGAAGTCAAATGAACAACTAGTGGTAGCGAAGCTACTGGATGGAAGCCATAGAAAATTGGAACAAGCACTAGAAAAGAATGATAGTAATGAATGATATGTTGCTCAAGTCTTACTTGAAGGGTTGGTGATAAGGAGAAAAAAAGAAGACGAGAAAACCAAAGAAGTTGACTTATTACATAAAGATATTCTTAAAAGAATGACAGTCATATTAGATAATTTTGTTGAAAAAGGAAATGTAAAAAATGATTTAATTGTCATAGTCAGTTCATTTTGTTTTGTTTATGTTTTATTTTGAAGTTAATTATAATTTATTTTCTACATTTCAAAATAATAAACGGCAAAAAGTTGCTATTTAGTAAGGTGACCAACTATTTTTTATACAAAAGGAATACAAATGAATTTTCATTGGATATGGTGATTGGGTTTGAATAAAAACACTGACCATTCTCCATTCAACTATATGTTTTTTAAATAATTTCAAAATTCATTAGTTCAAAAAATTATATGTATAAACACATCAAAACAAACACACTGAAAGTTGCATGCTTTCACCTAGTCAAACCGACTCTTAAGAGTCAACCCTTTTTGTAATCATAATCATAAAAGTCGGTTTTCCTAGGTAAAACCATGCAAATTGCAGTGCACATTTTCATAAAGTGTGCTCAGGTCAATTTTTTTTTCAACTTATGTTAGGATCCACATTTTCATAAAGTTTGCTAAGGTAAAACGGTTTTCCATTTTCTTGTTTTCAAATGATTAAGGGTTGAATCTTAAAAGTCGGTTTTCCTAGGTAAAACCATGCAAATTGCAGTGCACATTTTCATAAAGTGTGCTCAGGTCAATTTTTTTTTTCAACTTATGTTAGAATCCACATTTTCATAAAGTTTGCTAAGGTAAAACGGTTTTCCATTTTCTTGTTTTCAAATGATTAAGGGTTGAATCTTAAAAGTCGGTTTTCCTAGGTAAAACCATGCAAATTGCAGTGCACATTTTCATAAAGTGTGCTCAGGTCAATTTTTTTTTTCGACTTATGTTAGGATCCACATTTTCATAAAGTTTGCTCAGGTAAATTTTTTTTCCATTTTCTTGTTTTTAAATGATTACAACAAGGGTTGAATCTTAAAAGTCGGTTTTTCTAGGTAAAACCATGAAAATGTGCACTGCAAGTTGCATGCTTTCACCTAGGCAAACCGACTCTTAAGAATCAACCCTTGTTGTAATCATTTGAAAACAAGAAAATGGAAAACTTCATCAACCAAGAATAGAAGTGATTATTTTTCTTTGAAATACTTTTTATTTCAATCTTCATTTGGTCCAAAACTATCAGTTTTAAAAAATGTATTTAGTTTAGACGTTGAAGCCGCTGCATCAAGAGATGTTTTATGTTTATTAGTATCAATGTGCTTTGTTATTGCACTTCGTTCACCAATCACAATAGAAAATTCTCCTTTGCAAATTGTACATATAACCATAGATTCATTATTTCCTTTGTTTTCTATAATAAATGGAAACTCTTTTTTTAAAGGTTAAAGGTTAAAGTTAAATGACAAGTTTTTATATTTTTAGAAGTACAAAGGAGTACAAAAAATGCAAAGGAGTACTTTTGGAGTACTCGTTTTAAAAGTAGTACGGTTTACAAAAAAGGAGTACAAAACTCCCTAAAGGAGTACGTTTGGTCACCTTATATTTAGTCACTTTTTTTCTTCTGCTAAGTCACTAAAGTCACTATTTTTTGTCATTACAAGTGCTATGATCGCTGTAAAATGTCCTGGTTACCATGGTTACTATTGTGTGTGGCGTGTTGCCACAACGGTAACCATGGTAGTTATTGGAGATATAAGTTAACATCGCTTTCAGAAATCGGGCATTAATGATCGGCCGTTATCGTGAGAATTATTAAATTTAGCGCGTTCTTCGTTATGACAAAAATTGTTCTCCGCTTAACGAGGAACATTTTATGTGCCATACAAATTTTATGTACGGGCCCCCGTTTATGACATACGGCGCGTAGTAAACCGCACGTCAACGAACTGTTGTTATACACTGCCGGGCAAAAAAAGGGGCTTTATTAATTTTGTTGTTGAGTCCGTTTTAATTGACCGACTTTTATAGACCTAATTTTGTTGTTTTTTTTGCAGGAGGAACTGCTGTTTTATAACGACGATCGAAGCTATCAATCGGTGGTGGTTGAGAGGAACTTGTGCGCGAGTGATCTCTGTCAATTGTTGGCACTTAAGAATCGCGTCGCGAAGAGTGTCAATTGGAGCCTTGTTGAACATTGGACGGATTTGGGACTAGGTGAGTGCGCTAACAAGCCTTTGTGAATTTCTCGCGAATCGATTAACGGGAATTGTCTTGATTGACGCCTACGCGTCCTCGTAGTGTTTATATTTCGATGGGAATTTTATTGACCTTCTCAATTTTAAATTCAGTCGGGAGATTACACATATCGGTAAGACGTAAATCATCGCGCTTGACCGTCGTGACCCGAGAAATTTTCGATTGATGTCTGTCGGTTTTATCGGAAATTTAATGTGGCGGAGCGCGCAAAACAAATTTCAGTTCATGAATTTAATTGCGCAATAAAACGAAATCCAATTATGTAATTCGATCCGGTGCTTTGTTTTATCAATCACGTGCTCTCTCATCGTTTGGACGTCGTCGTACAATCGTGCACAAAAAAACATGTTATGATTGCGAATAATATTTATTTTATTAATCTAGTCGGTTATTAGTGGCAGCCTTGTTTACTAGAATCTCCGGTTAATTAAACATTGCAAAGTCGAGAGTTGGAGATTACCTGGAAAAGCAATCATTCAAATTCGTGTGTGGCACTTACTGTTGGCGGTTTTCATAAAAAATCGATTTGCATGGAAACGATTGCGCACACGATTTTAATTAAATTCGCCCCCTTGGGCCTTGCGAAATCGCACTGGGGCGTTAATTGCGACTCTCACGTGGCCCAAATCGAAACGGTGCAATTTTTTCGGGTTTATACAGTGTGTTTACTGAAAGCGGCCGACAGTGGATAATTCTTTTATCTTAGTTTCAATAGGTTTTTTATTGAAAATAGCATAAAGGCATGGAATGAAATAATCAAGAAAAGTTAAAAATAACTTTTAAGTTTTATTAGATAATATATTATATGGTATTGTAATTTGGTTATAATCCGACACTTAAGGGTAAAAGGATTTCAGGTTAAATAAATAAATAAATAAATAAAAATAGCATTGTGAGCCGGTGCACCATCATGTTGGAAGTAGTAGAAGAATGGTGCATCGGCTCATAACGCTATTCTTAATATAAAACTATTGAACTTTTTGTTTGTATCTGGCAAGATAAAAAAATTA
Organism: Dascillus cervinus; assembly: GCA_949768715.1. NCBI lineage: Eukaryota > Metazoa > Arthropoda > Insecta > Coleoptera > Dascillidae > Dascillus > Dascillus cervinus. The sequence goes on from OX458322.1 coordinate 23,301,914, forward strand.
CTCACTGTACTTGACTCACCCTGTACACGAGTAGTGTACAGGGTAAATCAAGTTTTACCGCCGTTGGCAAAATAGCCCTTCAAAATAATTTGTCAATTCTCATAAATTGCATGAGTAATTTTATATTATGAAGAACATAGAAACAAGAAAAGAAATTTTTTTAATCAGGTAAAATTTAGGCTTTATCTCAATTACTGGTTGTTCAATTTATTAGTTTTTTTTTTAATGTACGAACAGTAAAATATTTTCACACAATTTAGTGTAATTGAAATAATTTTATTAATTTGCGTTTATTAAATAAAGCCACTTCCGTATTAGAAGGTATTTTTTTAAATGATTTACGACATAAGTAGACCAATTCACCGGACAATGGTATTGATGTAGGATACTCGATTTTTTATTTATGACGGTCACTAAACTTAACTTAAAAATGCAGGTCTAACGACAACTGAATAGCTGTCTCATCCATCCCTCATAAAGCCTCCAAATATTTAAAATTTCGATTTCAAATTTATATGAGCTTATTGCTGACACTTAAACACATTTTTGTATTCGCATAGATTTTCTTCAAATATTATAGTTTGCTTATAATTTAATTAAAATCGTTTGAGCTCGTTGCGCAGAAGGCGCATTTTTTCATAGCTAGAGGGTAAAGTGTCAACAAGATATATTGCTCCAACAATGGCACCGACTGGCCTTTGATAGGGCCTTATTGTCTGCCATAAGGTTTACCTTAAACGAGTGGAGTGGAAAATATTTATTTTTAAGATCTTTTGCAAATGATTTTAGTTTTGATAATTTACTTATTGTATTGTCACGAATTTATTGATAACATAAAACTCTTATTTTATCGAAAATAATAATTGAAATAAAATATGACTTTATATAAATAATTGTACCAAATTTAATAATAATTCAAGTCGATGATTAAATGACTAGGTATTCCATAATAATTGAAAGGGTTAGAATAAAAATGGTACAAGTAAAATTTACATTTTTTTGAATATATTGCAGTCTGAAGTTATGTAACTATAAAACAGTCCAGACTTTTTTTTAATAAAATCTCATTTTATATTAGTTAATTAAAAGAGAGTAGAATTTTAATTATAAGTTTGTATTTGGTGCAATAAATAGACACATCACCGTTAACAAAACGTACTTATCCCATAATTTTCAAAAATGCATTTATACCCTTTTTTATTCTGACCCTTTCAATTCATACATTCAATGATTTACAACAAAGGTTTGTTTGATAGTAAATTTCTTTAATTATGTATTCACAAAATTTACTGACAGAGGCAGAGATGGTCAAATTTTATTTCTTCGTGTGAAATATCAAAGCTGTAAAAATTCCGTTTTAACTTCAGGTACTGTTTGATTTTGCTGAAGTCGAAATTTGTTCCCGCGATTATTCACACGTTGCAAGTAACCTACCAAATGATTAAAAATAATTTCATAATGCAGAATGTTCTTGTGCAAGAACTAAATGCGAGTCAATGATAACTGAAGTGTTTAATGAATATTGCAAAAAAATACTATTAGTAGATTTGAGATCCGTATCATTTGTATCTATTCTATCAGATGCGTCGCGTCGAATCTTAAAGAAATAAAATTATACCCAGTTTTAGCAAGATATTAGTGGCATTCGTCTTAAGAATTATTAAAAAAAAATCATGCAACAGAAAAATATTATTTCTAGAACTAATGAATTTTTATATTATTTTAAAAACATATAGTTGAATGGAGAAGACTCGGTGTTTTTTTATTAAAAATCCCCATCACCTTAATTCAATGAAAATTCATATTTGTACTCCTTTTGTACAAAAAATAGTGGGTCACCTTAACCTAACTAGAACTTGCAATTTTCCCTTGAGAAAATCTTAAAATTTAAGTTGAAGTGGCTCCAACGTTTGTAAATTTTTGCGAATAATCACTCGGCCGCGAACTTGCAATTCTGTGAATCCGCCGAGGCTAAAAATGAAAACGGCATTTCCTGTTGTGTTGTGTTATTCTCGTTTAATTTTTGCACCCCACGTTCGTTCTCATTACGGATTCCATTATGATGAATGGATCGATCGAAAACAGACGAGCTTCGCCACGGTCACTGATCCATAGCGCTTTTTGGTTTTATGCGCGTTACTTTATATGGACGCGCCAGACCGGGCGCCTCACTCACTCATCAGAATGAACTTTCACTGAAGTGCATCCAAATATTTGCAGAGCTTAAGAGCGTGCAATTAGCACCAGCCGCATTGTGACTTTTATTTTCGATTTTTCAAATAAGCAAATCCGATTCTAATGAACCCGTCGCGCCTCGTTTATACATGTTTTTCGTAACTCGAAATGATTTATGGTTCCCTTCTTTTACTACAGTGTTTTTTATGGTACCGTAACATGAATGAGTCACGTTGAATAAATAATTCTGTTTGTTTGCCGCCTCATTTTCGATTCGGTCAATTAATAAAACAGGTGATTTCCGCGGGAGGCCGGCACCGGCGAGGCGCACGGCTTTCTTATACGCGCACCCCCTGTGTAACGCGCGAAAATCGCGTTTTGATGGAATCGATCGCCGGAAGTGGCCGTTTGCTCGCGTTTTCCGCAACACAACGACGCGTTAATTCGCACGTGGCCGTTAATTTTAATTGCTAACGAGTTCTCGGTAATTTTTATTGGGAACTTGTTTAATTAAGTGGCTCGTCTTAAGCGTCACTTAAATTCAGCACTAATGGGTACTAATTGCATCTTGCAATTATGAATTTAATTTTTTTATTACTCAAGCGCGAACCGACTGTTTTCTAGGAATTTCAAATTTTGTAAGGAGGCGAAGCCGAGGGCCGATTAAAAGTTTTTGGTGATTTTCCGGCTTTTTTTATTGTTTCGCATCATTGTTTATAATTTTTATGAACGGTATTTAGTTTTTGTTAGTGCCTTTACGTGCAAATTGCAAAAATTCCGTTTTTAGCCGAAATAAATTGGTGTGAAACGAAATTCATATTAACAGAATAAGCCAGTAGCAAATTGTTAATGTAATAAATTTAAATAAAGCTAATTTTTCGTTGTGCAAGTTTAATTTGAACGTTGTTATTTTTGGAAGCAAATTAGGATTATACCAGGTGCCTCCAAAATGATTAACTAAGAAATGAATTGTTAGTGAGATTCGGTAAGCGCGTTGATTCATTAACACGTTCGCTATCACCCACTTTGGTAGGACACTTGAAAAGTGCCACTACAAAAATATTGTCTCATGTTCAATTCAATTCAATGCCATACCGAGTGGGAATTCACACAAAAAAAGTTATAAAATAACGCGATAATGCGGTGGACGCAAAAAGTTCAAACCCATCCGAACGCGTAAACGCGTCGGAGGCAGAGAACGTGTTAATGATCAAATTTTAATAGATGTTGCAATGTAATCTACATGAATCTTACTTAATACGTTTGTATTTTATACAGTGGTGAGCACTTCAAATTTCATAAACTTCATAATTTCTCGATTAAAAAAAAAAATAGTTCGTTTTTATCACCCACTAAATTACCCATTCGTGATAAGTCGAATTTCGATGCCTAGGCACACAAATAACTTGATTGTGATTACCTGCAATAATAGTATATTATTACATGAGCAAGTAAAGAAGGTTTTTATCCATGAAAATGAAGTTTGCTGCACGAGCCGAAGGCGAGTGCATGTAATCATTTGAGTGGATAAAAACCTTTACTTGCGAGTATAATACTATACTTTATCTACGATCATCCATACAAAATAATAAAACAAATTCTTAATTAAAAATTTTTTAATTTTTGAACGTGATACTATGACAGTTAGTTTACATTGTCATTTTTATTGTAAATGTTAATCGTAAAGTTTGAACAATTATTGAAACTAAAAGGTGGATTCTTGACAAGATTAATGTCACAATTGTTCTTCGTTATAGTTGTGGTACTGTTAACATTTGCACTTGCATTTATAGCATTACTTCCAGATGTGCTTGTACAGGGTCTGTTAATTTCTTTTAAAATTGTATTACTTATTTGAAGTTTATTGTTTAAATTGTTATCTATGTACCCTTCAGCCACACTTGTTGATTTCCATGCTCCATGGCGTTTGAGGGTGGTGATATCGCCACCACCATCAACCAAAAGTGTTGCGGATGATCTGCGTAGACAATGCCCAGTGTATAATTGAGGGTTTTCAAGATTCAAAGAAGTAGCAACACTTTTCGGCACTGCAGCTAGCTTGTTGATACCTATTTTTTGCGATGTGCACTTGTTGTTTTGAAAATTCAAGAAAAAAGATGAACATTGTATGTTACTTGGGCGAAGACTGATATATTTCTTGCAAATATTGTAAAATTCTCCAATTACTGTGAAATTTCGAGGAATTTTTGTTTTAGTTTCAGGAATGTTGACAAGCAAAGCTTGGTCTAAATCTTTAATATGCTCTAGTTTCATTGCATGCAATTCTTGCGTTCTACAAGCACCCATTATACCCATTATTACAGCCACCTTAAAGAAATACAGATATTTAGTAGTTTTTTTTGCAGTTTGTGTTTCTTACCTTCGTTATAAGATATTTTTCATCTGGTGCTTTCTTGATAAAGTCCTGTATATTTTCAGAGGTTAAAGTTTTGGCTTTTTTAGGTATAAATCCCTCAGATTTGCGTTTCAAAAATGCTTGAAGTTTTTTATAATTTTCAATATGTACATCGTGATGAATGATTAAGGTACTCTTGAGCATTGAATAGTAACTCCAAAGAGAAGAAGATGAATATTTTTCTGCAAGCATCACAAAATAACTTAACACAACATTTTCAGAAAAGGAAGTAGTATTTTTCTCTGTTCGCCATTTCAAAAAAGTTTCATAAGCAGATTCATATTTGTGCCGTGATTTTTGTTTTTTATTATTAACACACTTGGGTACGTTTTGCTATGAATTGATTTAGTTTTGCTTGGTTATGTTGTTGCAATTAATGCAAACTGTTACCAACGTGGCAATGTTGTAAAATAAAAATCCCAACATTTTTAATTTTCATTGGTCGAAGTCCCGATGGATAAAAATTCTGTCAATTTTACCCATGGCTGGGAACCAATAAGATGCTCTCTTTAATTTATCGATGGATAAAATGACAATTTAGAGTAGAGGTTTCACATCAATAATGTTTATATTATATAATGATCGTAGATAAAAACTTAAATTCCACTTCCACGCCGTAACAAAAATTTACAATTTTAGAAGATTTAGTTTGTAGAAATGCCTGTAATCTCGACTCATCTTGCTCCTGGCGGTTTAATCGTGAACAAATTATTAAGTATCGTTAAACGTCCTCCACGGTCCCTATCTATAATCTTAATGATATTGTAAAGGAGCTGAATTAAAAGAAAAAAAAAACACAAGTTAATTGAAACGTTAGAAGGGCGACGATAAATTCCCTGCTGCTACTAATTGTTCACATAGAAGGTGCGCCAAATTGAGAGCGAGCGAACTGTTCGTTCGATTTTACTTGATTTTTAACAAAAAGTACCTTCCGTTTATTTTTGCGTTTCACGCTGTATCTCCGAGGTCACCTTGCGGCATATAATTGGTTTCGCACACATATTCTAGGACGTTTCTATGCTAACAAATGTGTTTTAGGTAAATTGTTGATTTTATAATAATAAATTGCGGTATTTTATTGCAATTTTTGGCGTTATTTATGACGCGTTCGATTCAAAATTACAGCGAAAATCAGCTTGAATTTAACCCATCTGTTTACAGAATTGTTTTCGACACTTAATTTGTACAAAAAAAATATTTTTGTGTTTGAATCTTATCGTTAGTAGTGCACAGTGTGATTTTAAATGATTTGAGATAATTTTAATTTGACAGTCACATTGATGCATTTTAGCAACGCCACCTTTACTTTACAAGCTGTGAACTAAGAAATTTGGCAACAGTGTTGCGAGGCGACATTTTGCGGTGTTCAGTTCAGCAGTTCATCATTGAGTTGCAATAATTATTGTTATAAAGTACAGTTAACGTTGGATAGTTGTGGTATTTCCAAACTTGTGTGTATTTATCAATATTTTTCTCAATAATATCAAATTATTATTCGACAATATAGAAAAAAACTATTTAAAAGCAATACAATGTAAATACACTTAACCTCGTACTTTGTTTCATGCTTTTCACTTGAAAACTTTTTAGATGACTAGAAAATGTTGTGTTCCAAGCTGCAAATCGAATTACGAAAGTGTATCCGTAAAGGGGCAACCTTCAGTTACTACGTTTTCATTTCCAAAAGATGAAGGAAGGAAAAAGAAATGGCTGCGAGCTATCCCGAGGCAAAATTGGCAGCCTACGAAGTATTCATCTGTTAGAATAAAACATTTTAACGAAAATGATGTTATATTAGAACAGATATACAAAAACGGGTCAACTGTTCCTAAGTTGCTATTAACACATCCAAAATTAAAGGAAGACCCTGTACCCACAATTTTTCAAAATCTTCCAGTTTATCTGTCTTCAACTTAAACAGTAGTTAGACGAAAAAACCCTGAAGTCACAAGGGAAGCGTTGCAATCAAAAGAAGCTGGAAAATGGAAGATTTTTTAAAATCTGATATTATAAATGACCTTACAAATTTTCTCGGCACTTTTCAAACAAAAGTAAATGGTATAAACAGTGAAACAAGGTGGAACTTTAAAATTAAGAGCAACTTTGGTGTTTGGCTATATTTATTAAATATTGAGTGTTTTTGCCCTTACTAACTTTTGTTTTATTTCTTAATACTATCAGAACAATGGATCATTAATTGAAAATCAGTCATGTTAGTTATTTTTTAATAAGCTTCGATTGCAACCGACGTGCAATGATTCTGGGCCTCCAGCCTACTTCTGTGCATTAATGCGGTGTTGCCAAGCATGTCTTAATGGCTTGTAAATAAAGATGGCATTGATTTTAGCCAATTGCAAAATTTGAAATGCGCCAATGAATCGTTCAAAATCACACTGTATAATTTTTAAAAATTTCGATATAATTTGTGACTAAATAACGTTCGTAGGAAAGATTTTGTACTATTAGTGGTAGGTTTGTTCATATTTGTGTTATTTAATCATTTACATGACACAGATCCATTTTCTCTGTAAACTTGATCAAATATTTACTGGAAAATTTTTTCATGCCACAAATTATTTATGTTGTTATTAACGGGGACGACATGTAATTGTCTACTGTCTTATTTATTACATTTAATCTGATAAAAGTTTTGTTTTCCAATAAGAAACGATGAATGTTCTTATCGATTGTTTTCTATAATGAAGTTAATTTGTAAACAACAGTCAAAAAGGAGAAAAGTGTTGATTTCGGTTTCTTGTTTTCATTTACATTTTATTACATTCCGTAACAGAAATAGAATTTTATCATCTCACATAAAACCAACCATTCGCGAGCCTGCATTAGAGAAATAGGCTCGTCAGTTAATTAGTTAGCAAGAATAACAATAAAAATAGTTACGACCTTTTCGATTAATTGGTAATTTGCGTGAAAATTAATTTCGCGAAACGCCCGGTATACTCGGATAATTGTGTTTTGCGCGTCACGCTCGATGCACCCAATTTGTGACGGTAGCCAGACACGTGACGGCGCCGTGACGACGTTTCGGTTGTTTACAAACACGACCGCCTCCTCGGAGTGGGTGGGGGCGGGGTGGTTCGCCCCCAAACAATCCGGACGAAAACACACACCTGTAGGGCAGATAGCGCGTGTCCGGACTTTTTTTACGACCACCCGGAACCCGGATTCGCTTTTTACGCGGCCCCCTGGCGACGAATTTTGACATTTTTTCACCCTCTGACTTGTTTTCGTTTCAGAGCGACTCCTGGAGGATCACGAATACGTCCTGACGGCCCATCGCGACATGAAGAGTTATTCCCGCCACGCGGAAGTCCGGTTCATCTTCAGGAAAGACTACAGGAAATACGAGTTTTTCCACCATCCCCAGGTAAGGGGTCGTCGACCTCGCGAATTTTCGAGAGCGCGGTTTCGAACCGGGTCGCGCGCGTTTCGACCCGTTTCGGTCAGATGGCGCGCACGGCGCTAATGGCGATTTTTATTTTTCAGCAGTTCTTCCCGTCGGATATGATCGATTTGGAGAGTTGCGAGGAGCTGAATGGATTGAGCGTCATCAGCAAAAGTTCTTTGCAGGTGAGTCGCCGTCACACTTGAGCCCATGTCACTGACCTAGTACATCTGTTTCTTCCTTGGCAACAGCTTGATTTGTTGTGCATGCAACTTGGTGATTTTATTGTTGCTTGATGTTGAGCAGGGCGTGTCTTGATGCGACCAATAACGATGCGCTCTTGCGGTTGCCAAGTTGTATGCGTTATAGAAACGCAATTTAATAAAAATCGGCGACCAATCGGAATTGGCCAATTGTTTTGATTTATAGAGTGGCTCGATTAAATACACCGATAAATGAGTTGTTGATGTTTGAGTGCGCCTGGCGCTCTTGCACATTATTAATTGCGATTAAAAACATCTGCCATGTGAAAATACCGAGACGATTATCTGGGTGAACTTTTAAATTCGTTCAAGGTTAATCCCCATTATCTGATAATGCTCGAAGGTTTTTTTTTGCGGTTGCTTGTGAAACGCGAGGGGAACATAAAATGCACTTAACAATGTTTACTATTCTTATCATAACTGTGTTTACATGGCTTTTATATTTAAATTTAATTCGTGGAATGTTTCACTGATGAATGGAAGAATTGTTTATAAATCTAGCGGGCCTAGATTTCGAACTAGCTAACCTCAAACGTTAGATGTCATTTATAAATTTCGGTTTTAAAATAAATCTTATAAATTTGAAATCAGACCCTTAACGGCGTTCCACCCTAAGATTTTCAATACATGTAAAACGCCTTTTCATTGTAAGCCTTTATTTTTAATTTTTAAAAGGTCGATACTTCATCTTACAGACCAATCTACTTTGAGTTGACCCCGAGCCATAATTAAACAATCATAATTAACCAAGTTATTAATTAAAACATCAAATTCGGAAATTGGTTTTTTTGCCTTCAGTTATCAAAATTTTGTATTAAAATTTTTTGGACTCTTAGATTAGACTGTTTTATTTTGAGCTGACCCCTTGCTGTTTTAAACAACGCAATAGTTTTTGATTTATTCACTGTTCCTTAGATCAAGAAACGAAATTGAAATAACTAATTTTTCGCCGATTTTCGAGCTACGTCAAAAAGATTTACAACTTCGCAGTAGGTACTTATCGTTTCCCAACAGGGATACTTTAACAGCAATAATATCCGAAATACTTTTAAAGCCAGGTTTCGTTTTCAAATAGCATATTTGAAATAATTTATAGTAAAAAGACTTTTATTAAAAAACGAGCTTTTATTAAGACGTAGTAAAAATTTAAAGCTAATTTTGATATTGACCTAAATAATTAAAAATAAAAGCGTACATTTTAATAAAAGGTTGTTTTATTGAAAAAGTTTTTTTACTATAAATTATTTTTTAGTCTTGGACAATTTTAATCTTTATTATCTACATTAACTTAATAGGATATAAATTCAACTCTAAGGTCATATTAATTTTAAAAATCGCTCGTGAAGACCCCTTTAAATAAATGAATGAGAATAAGCTTAAATTATAATTTCTTTCCAAAAAAAAATGTTTGATTTTTTTATCCCACATTAATTAAAAATAATAAGCTCTAGTAGTAATAACTTATAATAAGCTAAAATTGCAATTTTCTGTAAAAAGCACTGTGCATTAAGGGGTTAATCCTTTACTCGTTGTGTTTAATTTAGTAGTACCTATTTAGTCTATTTCTATACGAATTCACCATCTGTTCCGAGTTTTGAATAGAATGTTCTCGATTAAGTAATAAAACTTTACGACGTTTCACAGTAGGTACAGGTTATTTTGCTACCTTCCATTTCTCTCTCTGTTGGTTCACCAAACTGAGAATATCTAACTTTTTTAATATTTTTCAAAACTGTTTTATTACATTCGTTTGCGTGATTGATAATTGAAATCAATTTTCAGTTATTTTTTTTAGTGTCAGTTTGCATCTTTAAAATTTTGTAAGTTATTACTTAGTTTTCTTGTATTGGAATTCAACCCATCGAAAGCGGTTTTCATTGTTACACATAGACCTATTATTCACTGCACTTTACAGTAATGATGGTGATATTCCGGATATGTCATTAATAGAATTTGAAACGGTTAAAAATCGATTTTTAAAAACGGTTTACGATATAAATTACGTTGAAAAAAATACCCGGAATCAACATACTAACTCGTTTTGGCGTAAATTAAGACATTGCAGAGTAACAAGCAGTAATAACAAAACTTCTTTCCTAACAATAAGTAAATATAATTGTTAAATTTAACAAATTCTTCTTGCATATTATTATTTTACTTTAAATTATATCGTTCTAAATTTATTGAAGATACAAGAAATTTCGCATCTGTTGAACAGGTATATTGGAGTGCAACCTCTCGAAAGCCGTTTTCATTGTTACACATAGACCTATTATCGACTGCACTTTACGGTAATTAAGGCGATATCTGGGTTATAAAAAGTCTGAGATAATTAATGAGTCAAAGATTAGAATATTGGTTCAAGTGGATCTCCTTATCTAATGCATTTTACTTTATTCAGTTTATGGCAATGATTCATAATATTAAATGGAAAAATTTACAGATTTAAAGAAACCGGTTTCACTATCTCTGAGTTTTTATCAGTCTGGCAATAACTCTTGTGCGAAATAAGAGGCCCAACTTCAAAACAACGCTCGATTACTCAGATTGGCCATAACTTAAACATTATAGAGTTCTCCAATACTTATGGTGTGTTTATGACTTTAAGGGGCCCTTAACACACAATTAAAATACAAGGAGCCCGTTAATTCTAAATTTAAATTTGTAACTTATGCATTAAACTAATTGTCATCAATATCACATTCACCGCTAGAATTTTCGCTTAAATTTATTATAAATGGAGCCGCAAGTTATTTTTCTACAAATATAATATATTGTAATACACCCCTGAATGGAGTTGTCTAGCCTCGGCACGTGCCGCTCATTCATTGCAGTTGCCTAATCCATTTACTCAAGATTGTAAAATATTTAAAAGCGTGAAGTCATAAACGCACTATAAGTATAAGTATTGATTTTTGAATTATCTTCGCCGCCTGAAATAAATTTAAAATGTCTCACTTCTCAATCATTACCATCAACGAGTGCTGCAATGCATACGCAGATATAATGAGAGCGCTAATTGGACCTTTTTTCCATAAATAAAATATGCTGTCAAACAGACAATGATTTAATTTTAATTTTATTTATCAGTTCAAAGACTTGTTTCATTGTTTATAATATTTCCCTCGATAATATTCTATTTGTGTTGATCTGGCTAATGCGCAGCCGATAATTTTTATTTGAACAGTCTGTGCATATTTGAGAATGGTGTAACTAAAAAACCGTTAAAACGCAATTGTGTTTACATTTGATAACGAGCTTGTCGCTAGAAAATTCTTTTGAAATTACAATGATATTTAAGTTGATCTGTTTGTTAAATTTATTGAGATGAAGTTAATGGCCTCATAAAATCTTAACTGCGTCGATCAATCAGTAAGTTCCTTTTAAGCCTTTTAATGAATTTAACACAACAGCGATATTATTGACGTTGACTAATTGGAAAATGAGTTGCATAAGATGTTACTCAACCAACAGTCGCAATAAAATTGCAAAAATAACATGCGTTCAGATAAAATCGACCATCAAACTTTAAACATAACCCTATTTGTAGCTGTCAGCATGGAAACGGTTGAATATTTTCAAAACGGTTTATCACAACCCTTCAAAATTTGGAATATAGTTAGAAGTATTAGTAAAATTCTATCTTCTGAAATTTTTTAAATTTTACACCGTCATTTGTTTTTGAGATACAAGGCTAACTTGATTTTTTTTTAAATGACATGGGCCAAATTGTTTGTTTTTGAAGAAAGCATTTTTTTCTGAAAAGGTAAAAAAAATTCGAAAAAAATTATTTTCTAAATAAGTAAAACTGTGTTATTTATTTTATTATTTTTTAAACTTGTACAAGTTTTAGTTTCAATTAAATGTACTTCTACAATTAATTAAATAGCATCATTATAATACATAATTTTAAAAAAATTAAAACCTATGTTAAAGAATAATGTTGTTTGTAGGGTGGAATAAGAATGCGTTACGTCGCCGAATTAATTTTTTGCTAATATGAAAGTGACAAGCAGCTATTGACAGCATTTTCAAAGCTAACTTAGTTTTACTTTTTTACAAAACAAAATGTTTTTCAATTTTTTTTTTTAAATTTTTAACACATACAGGGTGTTCACGAAAAAACGCCCCAGCTCCTAGCGCTCTTATTAGGAGTCCAATTGTAACAAACGATACGTCAAATTAAATGGTTCAAAAAGTACTACGATGTGTAGCTCTAACATAATTTTTACCTGTTTCTCCATTCAAAGGTCAAAGGTCAACTTCATTTTTTCAAATTACACCCTTATATTTTTCTTTGACAATTTGATAGAGATTTTTTTCCTGAATTCAACGATGTATCACAATCAATATTTCTGATTTATTTTAGGGTAATAAAGAAATTAAAATAGTAACTAATATTATTAGCAGTAGGCTTTGAAAAATAACTGAGACGTAGCGGTGGCTATGGAAACGACGTCTCACAAATAAAAAATACTATTACTATTGTTGCAACAATGGTAATAACCATGGTAACCGGGACATTTAACTGGAGAAATACGTTAACATCGCTGTCAGAAACTGGCTATTAGTTTGTTTACCTATTTTTTACAATAAAAATGAATAATAGTGAACTAGTGAAATAGTGAACTAAACGATCCACTGGCGTAGAATAAATTTGTGTAATTTCTTTTTAAGCGAGTTAAGGCGAGATCCATCATTTTATACAAAAAATGTGTGGTCTGATGAGCGTCAATTTACAAACAACAGACATTTTAATCGTTTCAATCACCGCTATTGGAGTGTAGAAAACCCACATATTACCATCGAACAAAATCCTCAGATAAAATTTTCGGTGAACGTTTGGTGCGGAATATTAGGCGCCAGGATACCTAATAGGACCAATTTTCATTGATGGAAATCTCAACCAAGAAAAATATCTTCAAATTTTGCCTGAAGACTTAGAAGAAATTTTAGATGACTTGCCGTTGCCATTGAATGGAATGAACTAGTATTTCAACAAGATGGCGCTGCACCACACAAAACGCTCTTATGATTAGGGACTATTTAAATATAGAATAATGAAGACAAATGGATTGGAACATATGGACATATACCATCGCCCGCCCGGTCTTGTGACCTCTAGAGTTTTTCTTTTGGGGATACATCCAAGATATTGTTTATGCTACGCGCCCGGAAACAGAGGAAATTTTGAGAGAGAGAATAGTCAACGCTTGTCGGGAAACACCAGCAGAAATTTTAATTAATGCTACACTAAGTGTAGGATCTAGATGTCGACGAAAATGTCTGGAAAGAAACGATGCCCAATTTGAACATTTTTGTTAATTTGCCATTTCTTTATTTAATTATTTAGTTATTGTTGTTGTTCATAAATTAATTCTTTAAAATACGTTGTTTCCGTACTGACACATCGTTTCCATAGCCACCGCTACGTCTCAGTTATTTTTCAAAGCCTACTGCTAATAATATTAGTTATTATTTTAATTTCTTTATTACCGTAAAATAAATCAGAAATATTGATTGTGATACATCGTTGAATTCAGAAAAAAAATCTCTATCAAATTGTCAAAGAAAAATATAAGGTTGTAATTTGAAAAAATGAAGTTGACCTTTGACCTTTGAATGGAGAAACAGGTAAAAATTATGTTTGAGCTACACATTGTAGTACTTTTTGAACCATTTAATTTGACGTATCGTTTGTTACAATTGGACTCCTAATAATAGCGCTAGGAGCTGGGGCGTTTTTTCGTGAACACCCTGTATATAGGTAGGCATGTCATACATTACTAAATTCAGAAGAAAATACTCTTTTAAAAAAAAATTAATTTGACCTGCCATTCTATTTAAAAAAAATCAAGTTAATTTTGTATATCAAAAACAAATGACGGGGTAAAATTGAAAAAATCTCAGATTAGAGAATTTATATTCCAAATTTCGAAGGGTTGTGATAAACCGTTTTAAAATTATTTAACCGTTTCCATACTTTTTAATGGAAACAAATTATTTATTACAGATAACACATTTTCTAACCTCAGTGAAGCATTATTTATTTCTGACGTTTGACAGTTTGACGTTTGTAAAGAAGACCCCGTGGTCACAGATTTTTTTGAACGCACGTTACAGTTCGCATAAATCAGCCTCGTGGCGGATCTCGGCAGGTTTTTTATTTCTGAGCTATTTCCGAAAAAACTGAACGGGCAAGCCATACAAAAAAGTCCAAGGAAACCATAAATCATGACTTGGCCGAGGTTTGATTAAAATTACAGGACTCAATTCGATTTTTGCTTTTTGGATTGGAAAATTGGTTTTGTTCATTCGAAGGTTTTAATTATTTCCATTCAGGCGTTTAACCTTCCAGTAGTTGCACCTTTTTCGAGTCATATGAGTAGTAGCTGCGGAGTATGACTCCGCAAAAGAAAATTCTGTGTTTCTTTGAAATTTTAAGTTAAAATTAGTAATTAATTATAGCCTTTCCAAGTGTATTATTAAGTTGTTATGCCATAAATATTTTTAAAAAAAAAGTTTTGAGCAGATAAATTTTCAAAAAAACTCTAATGAATACTAAGACACAAACACAAAATTTTAATAATTTTACTAGATATTGTACAAAATAAGTACTGAAAACTTTTTATTTTACTGGTTTTGTTGTGGACCATTGAACAAGTTAATTTTAACTTAAACTTTAACTTAAACTTTGGTATACATGTCGCAGCCATATTGTAGAATCCCGCAATATGAAGCGGCTAGCCACTTTACAAAGTAACTCTGTTTTGTAAAACGGCTGATTAACGTTTAGGCAGATTGTTTAGTCGGAATGTTGACTATGTGTAATGTAGGGCGACAATCAGCCATATTGTAGATGTCTGCAGCGAATTGTAAATTCAGTCGTTTTCTAAGTGATTGGGGAGATTGTAAAATATAGAATGAACTGAGAATTTTTACAATTTGACTGAAAATTTTAGGTGTTTTATGAATCGCTGAATAACTCAGTCCAAGAAGAAAGAATTGTTAGACATTTTATAAAAAAAAAACCTTGTATATTGAGTTAAACCTTTTTCTTATAGTTATGACTTTATATTTATCAAAGGTTTTCTTTATATAAAGTCCCTTTCGCCGTTTTATAAAACCCATCATTTTGTTGCATTGGAGAACGCGAAACGTCGTTACAGTAAGGCTGACCAACGTTTAACCGTATTTACAACCCGCCTAAACGTTAACCAGCCGATTTACAAAACCGAGCCGTTTTATAATGCGGCTAGCCGGTTTGTATTGTAGCAGATTCTACAATCCGTCTGCGACATCTATAACCTAATATCCCCAAAAAGTGGTTATTGAACAAACCAATATTAACTTGACAATTTGTCTAACACCTTCAAAATTTACAATAAATTATTGTTTTTTTTTAATATGAAAAAACGTACACTGTCATTTTGTGCAGTTGTTCCATCACACACCTTGGCTTCGTGCTTGAAACAAGCATCCACACACTTTGAAAATTATTGGACTTTTATCGAAAATGATTATTACAGATTTACCTTGAGTTGTTATAAACCGAAAATGTCAAAATGTATAGAAAGATTTGCCTAACACGTCAATAGGTACTGAAAACGGTCGTTCGAGAGAATAGGAAATTCCTCGGAAAATCAAAAAAACATAGTCGTGCGGAGCGAGACTCCGCATGCGACTACTGGAAGGTTAAAGAATGAATCGAGAAAAGGTCGTTCGGAATTGCTAATCGGGAGTTGTAGTTTTTTAAATGTTTCGTTGAAGATGGGCGAGGCAAATTTATTCGCTTTCAAAAGTTATTTTAGTGTTACAAAAATTTGCAATGCACATCAGTGTGTCTCCACGAGGCTCAGAAGTGGCAGCAGATACTGTAATTTAATGTTTCATTTATGTCCAAAATCTTTGCACGTTGAAAGCCGCGGAGAAACCGGCGAAAGTTGCTCTCAATGTAACGCAGCGATTGTTCAAATTCACCAAACCAAAACCGAAAATTTCGTTCCCATTAGAAACACGTTCAATTTGGAAAAGAGCGACTTTGGAACCTCGTCGACAAACAGGCTTTCATTCAGAAAAACGTGCCGAGTTGGCACGAAAATAGAAAAAAGTAGTTGCCAAAATGGCCCGAAGACGTCGAAAATAGTTCGCGCCACACGTTTTTTCCTCCCACCGTGTTTTTTACGTTAATTCAGAAATGAAACCGCTTTTTGTTGCTACCGGTAGTGAGTCCAATTATTGATAGTACAAAAAACAACGACCGCAAAAAATCGTGACGTTGATGGATCATTAGATGCGAATCTTTTCTTCCGGTGTATTGTTTGAGGCCACTTTCAGATTCCCATCCGCTGTGCATTTTAATTATTTCGCTGAATTCGCCGTCATCACTACGCCATTCGAACCCCAAAACTGGGGCAAAATAGCCCAAGCGTAAAATGATCTTGTACAGGGTGAGTTAAGTTTTACCGTCCGTGGAAAAATAGGTCTCTAAAATAATTTGTCAATTCTCATAAATTGCATGAGTAATTTTATATTATTAAGGTACATAGAAACCAAGAAAAAATCTTTTTTTTTTAATCAGGTAAAATTTTGGCTTTCTTTCAATTATTAATTGCTCAATTTATTAGTTTGTTTTTATGTACGAACAGTAAAATATTTTCACACAATTTAGTGTAATTGAAATAATTTTACTAATTTGCGTTCATTAAATAAAGCCATTTCCGTATTAGAGGGTATTTTTTTAAATGATTTACGACATAAGCTGACCAATTCACCTAACAATGGTATTGGTTTTGGATACTTGACTGATTATTTATGACAGTCATAAAGTTAAGTTAAAAAGTACAACGTTACATTTTACAGGACCGGAATAAGGGTCTTCGCTATTTCTTTAAAAGTTCACAACATCATAACAGCTACACGGTAATTGTAATCGTAATAAAAAATAATTTTTGCAATATTAGATTTTAAATTTGATAAGAAAATCGCTTACCAGTTTCTAATTTTCGTTAGTATATCTGTTTACAATTTTGTGTTTTAATTTTGCCGTCTGCAAAGTCAATATACCTATCGGTTATTGAACCTTCCCATACAATAAATTGCTTAATTCACCCAAAGTTTAAAAACTCTGATCACAACCCTAGGTCACTTTGTGAATAAAGAAACATTCACATTCGCAACAAATCTCCCAACACTTAAACATCGTTGGTAAAAAGTGAAAATTAAAACTTTGTTATGTGGAATAGTGAACATTTGTGTTTAGTTCAGGTATAATCATGCCATTTCAATACTCAGTTGAGGAGAAGCTTGAAATGCTTTTAATTTATGGGTAATGTGGCATCACTTTGAGCATCTTTTATAAAATAAACTTAATATTTACCTATTAAAAACTTATTTTATTTTTTTCACAAATTCCACAATACGGGTCTGGCAACAACTAAAACGCCGTTCCCTTCAGTTTTATGGGTCGATCATCAGGTATTGTTGCGTGGTAGACCGTATTATCCATTGTTGGAAAGTCATAAATAAAAGTATTTTTCGTGCTTTATGTTAAATTTGGTTTAACTCAAAAGGTAATAATTTTTTAACGAATCAAATTGCAATTGACAATGCTACGAATAATTTGACAAATTTTGAAGTAAAAAACCAAACATGGAAATTTTACCCGAAACTCTTTGTTTTACTTTTTTGGCTTCAAATAAAAATGATTTGGAAAACTACTCGAAAGTGTAAACTTCAACTGATGTAACATGTAAATTGCATACTTTCCCCTCAATCTTTAATAGGTATTATGGCTAGGGCGGTAAAACTTAACTCACCCTGTATGCCGAAAATCCTCGATTACTTAGGCACTTAGGCACTGAACGGTACGCATTCCACCGCCAATTTTGGTCGGTAATTGATTTTCGTTGCCAAAACGCCACCCCGTTCTTACCTAAGCGAACAGTTGCTCTTTAACCTTTGTGGGACCACCAAAAGCATTTCTGGCGTCATTGGCCTCAACCGGTGACGCGCGGTTACGTCAAAACTGCAGTCCTAACATTAGTTTGATTTACGGTTCTAACGTTTATGTGCTCGGCGCACATTTGGTGATCAAGCAATTTTTTTCCTCTAAATTTATTTTATTTACGATTTTATGTGCAAATGACTGCGTTCCATATTTGGCACGAGCACTGTTTACATTGTAACATGTTTTTCTTTTTTTGGTATTAAATTAGCGCATTCCATTTTTGGTTTGCATTACTTAATTTGTGTCGAAGTTTCGCAATAATAACGACCGTGTGGCCTTTTTGCTTCTAAAGTCGCAAGTAGCTCTGTTTCACTTGAAACTTGAAACTGATTTGAAAAAATATTTCAAGTTACGAAAATAAAACCTTTTTCGTACAAGGCAAGTTATTTGTAACGGCTTGACTATTGTGATTCAGTTTCACTTGATACATCTTTTCAAGTTTCAAGTAAAGTGCTTTGAACCTGATTTTGATTGGGCAAGTTACTTAACATCAAATGCTTGAATCTTGCAGCTGGTTGATCACTATGAAATCGTTACTTTCGTGACTTGAAATATCATTGCAAGTTTCAAGTGAAGTCCCGTCATTAATCAACAAGTTGTTTTCTTGACTTGAAACATGTCTTCAAGTTTCAAGTAAAGTACTTTGAACCTGACTTTCATTGGGCAAGTTACTTAATATCAAATGCTTAAAACTTGAATATGCGTAACGAGTTGTTTACTTGAATGAAGCATCTCTTCAAGTTGCAAGTAAAGTGGAGGTACTTTGAGTCTGATTTTCATTGGGCACGTTAATTAACATTAAATGCTTGAAATGTCATTGCAAGTTTCAAGTGTAGTCTCGTCATTATTCAAGTTTTTTAAGTTGAAATGCTTAAAACTTGCTTAACGAGTTGTTTTCTTGACTTGAAACATCTCTTCAAGTTTCAAGTAAAGTACTTTGAACCTGATTTTCATTGGGTAAGTTACTTAACATCAAATGCTTGAAACTTGAAACTGCTTGCTTACTACGAAACAGTTACTTTGCAAGTTTCAAGTAAAATTTTGTCATTAATCAAGTGTTTCAAGTTGAAATGGTTAAAACTTGAATATGGTTAACGAATTGTTTACTTGAATGAAACATCTCTTCAAGTTTCAAGTAAAGTGGACGTACTTTGTATCTGATTTTTATTGCGCACGTTACTTAACATCAAATGATTGAAACTTGAAACTGCTTGATTACTATGAAATAGTTACTTTCTTGACTTAAAATATCATTGCAAGTTTCAAGTGAAGTCTCGTTGTCATTAATCAAGTTTTTTAAGTTGAAATGCGTAAAACTTGAATATACTTAACTATTGTTGACGAGTTGTTTACTTAATTTGAAACATATTTTCAAGTTTCAAGTGAAGTGGAGGTACTTTGAACCTGGTTCTCATTAATCACGTCACTTAACATCAAATGCTTGAAATTTGAAGCTGCTTAATTGCTATGAAACAATTACTTTCTTGTTTTGAAATATAATTGCAAGTTTCAAGTAAAGTCGTGTAGTCATTAATCAAGTTTTTTAAGTTAAAATGCTTGATACTTGAGTATGCTTAACTAATGTTGACGATTTGAAATATCGTTTCAAGTAAAGTGGAGGTACTTTGAGCCTGATTCTCATTAGTCAAGTTACTTATCAACTTAAAACTTAAAATTGCTTAACTAATAGGAACCAGATTTTTTTCTTCACTTGAAATATCTGATCAAGTTTTACTGATTATTTTTTAATGATTTCATTCACCAATCGTTTAGCAGTATTTGGGCACACGTGTTTAATTCTGTCCAATCACAACATTATTATAGTGAGAATTTTCTACTGTACATTATTCCCGCGAGCATAATTTCTAGTATTTTGTTTACATATGTTACTTGACAGCACATTTCTAGTTTTGATATCTGTCGCCAGTTTGATTTTAGTTTATAATGAATTAAACTGTATTTTTATGCTGTATTTTTTATTTAAACGTTAAAAAATAATCTTCCGAATACCACTCGAGAGTGCGAATTAATTAGAAAATAATTCTCCGGTTATTTTTTCAAACTTGTTGCCATTTGGGAATAGCCACTCGAGCCCTACGGGCTCTCGTGTCTATTCCCTGGCAACAAGTTTTCAAAAATCTGTCGAATTATTTTCAATTTATTCCCACTCTCTTGTGATATTACTTATGAAAATAAGTCTATAGCTTTTTCCAAATTCTGAATTATTTTGTAATAGAAAAAATTGCGCGGGTGTTGTTTTTCTCGGAAAATGGACTGTTAAGCAAATTATTTTTATGCGGTACGGTGATGGCGTTGTACTCCTGAAAATTTCAATGCGTATGCATAAAACATTACGGCAATAATAATATTTTTACCGTTCGTTCGTCACAATGTAAAGTAATGTGAATTAATTTGCCGTAAAAAACTGTTACACATTTGATTCGCAAAATTTTGAATTACGTTTTGGCGAAGGCGACCTGTTCAGTTGGTGTTGCATCGCGTTTTGCAGGAACTATTCAAAACGGGTTGCAGTTAAATTGGGCCGCTAATTTTAAACGAACATCTGCACACATTTGCATTAAGGTCATCGCGAAGGTTGTCTATTTTCAATATTAAAAAAAAAAAAAAACATCACTGCACAAGTGTCATTTGCAACGTAGACGCACCGTCATCAACTAGTATATGCAACTTAAAAATTATTGAGTCGAATTTACAGTTTATTGGAACTATTTCCAAGAACTTTTTGTTTTAAACTTCGTCAGGTTTATTTTTAAACGATGCAAGCTATTGTTTTCGCAAGGTCGTTGTGTTTGGACTGCAACTCAAAACTTATCGAGCGTCGAATTCACAGTCTGGGTTTTATTTTTTGATTCTTCGCTTGCAACATTTACAACGGCTGATTGTTACCAATTCATATATTGTGCTGTTTTGCTAGAAGGAGCAAGTTAGGACGGTTTTCAGATAAGGGCACAGCGAGCGGCCCTCCCAAAAAGCGTAAAATGATTAATTTATCATTTTTTAATGCCGCCACTAAAAATGATCAATATTGTACAAACAATGAGCTAAGTTATAGAGTCAAATTGCACAGTTAGCGACTTTATCAAAAAGTCAATAAAATCTCTAATAGATTTACTTACTTTCTATGTGCAATTATCTTTAATAATTTTGAAAAATTAAGTATCAAAGACGTTTTGATTTTTAGGTTAGGTAGTCCGATTCATCATCTCTACATAGCGTTGTTAAACTAATAAACCATTAATTTTTTTTTAAATTTCCGAAAATTAATTTGGTCGAAGGGGCGGCGTGCGTAATTTTTTTGACTGGTGCGTAACTTTTTTGACTCGTGCGTAACTTTTTTGGCTCGTGCGTAACTTTTTTGACTCGTGCGTAATGGACACTCATTGTACCCTTCCCAAAAAGCGTAAAATGATTAATTTATCATTTTCTAGTGCCGCCACTAAAAATGATCAATATTGTACAAACAATGAGCTAACTAAGCGTATTCTTACGCACTCCGTGTGTTATAGGGACAAATTGCACAGTTAGGGGACTTTATCAAAACGTAAATAAAATTTCTTATAGATTTACTTACTTTCTACGTGCAATTATCTTTAATAATTTTGAAAAATTAAGAATCAAAGACATCTTGATTTTTAGGTTAGGCAGTCCGATTCATCATCTCTACATAGCGTTGTTAAACTAATAAAACATTTAAAAAAATTTAATTTCCGAAAATTAATTTGGTCGAAGGGGCGGCGTGCGTAATTTTTTAACTCGTGCGTAATATGTTTCTTACAACTTTCGGCACGTAAAAATATTGATTGTTCAATCATTACGTAATGTCATTAAAAGGGGGAAATTGGTGTTCATTAAATGTAATTTCTAGTTTCAACAAAATTTGATTATCTTACAAGAAGCGTGCGTATTCCGTTTCATTAATTTTCCACTTAATTTAAATTGAAATTAATGACAATTTTTGTCGCAAAGCGTATCGCCATAAAAGCTGAATCCAGTTTGCACAATTTGTTGCCATCATAAAAGGAGATTTTTTTGTTGTAATTCCTGTCAAGGTTACTCACTTATTACGACCGGCAATAAATTAAAAGTTTCGTGCGGCGGAGGCGCCTTTATTAAATGTGTTCCATAATTCCAAAATTGATTAACTTTGTGGGATTTGCCAACCGCGCGCTCTGGAGACGTTTAATTTTATTAATTGCATTAGCATTTAATTTGCGACCTCGAAATTATATTCGATAAAAGTTCGCTTTTTCCGAGCTGCCGCCCATATTTATGAGTTATGGCGGAACGAAATTTGATTGTCAGACACGTCGTGTTGCCACGCATATCGGCGTGAATCTGATTGTGTGCCGACACATTCGGGAGTTTGTCGATAGCGAAAATTAAAGTTTGCTGAAGCGTACAGTTTAGGGAGCATTTCACGAATTTTCTCCGGAACAACGGTTCGCAAGTTTTATTACTGTTGGTAAATCTAGTTAATTAACGAATCGATCACAACGAGTCGTAGCGAAGCGCATACGAGTAGGCAAAATTCAAACGAGCTTTCAAACTAATTTCGAACACCATTTCTCAGATCTAACACAATAACTGTCATTCAGATTGAAAAGATTGAGCAGTAGTGTTTTCGTAACTCCCAGTGTTCATGAAATAAATCGTTAATAAGCAGGATTCAAAGAGATATAAATTCAGAGTTGGCCTTAACTTCAGCGATCAATCTAAAGTGTTCTATAATTTCATTTCAAAAATTTCGTTGTTCTAGTGTATGTCTGTAGAGAAATAAAAAATGATTACCGTGAAATTGTGCCGAATTTTCACACATGAGCGAACATAAAATTTAAATTTAAGCTGCGTTATATAGTAACAAAAACTGCGTGAATATTTTACCTTTTGTGATTTCAAATAACTCTTTTATGATGTACTGCACTGAGTTACATTTTCTGTATTACCCAGGTAACGTATTTGTATAGAGTGGTGATTTTTCAAATTTGGAAAATTGCAATTTTTGTAAGGCCTGTAGTTGTTTAATTAAGAACGGTGGTAATTTCAGCACTATGCTTTATAGTTTTATTTCTTCAGTTGAATAAAAAAATTTGAAGAAAATATCTAATTCCAGCAAGATATTTGCATACTATCGAGACGCTGTAAACCGTTTAATTTTTACGAATTTCGAGAACACAACATCGCAAAGGCGGTGTCGACTGTCATATTATTCTCTTTGAATGGGGAATTAGAGTTTTGTGAATACTCGGAATTGCAAACAAATATTGTTAGTATTTGCTAAATTTGTGAGCATAAGTGCACGAAATATGGCGAAGGGAAATACAAATAAACTAAAAAAGCCAACTTTAAATTTTCGACAGTGACACTGGCAGAACTTTCGGCCACCATACAATTAATACACATACACATTACACACATACAATACACATTAATTCAGACACAGGTTTTCACTGTAACTTTTAATGTGCCGATTATAGAGAATACAGTTAGACTGCATATATTTTTTACTGAACCTGCGCGGCAGACGTATTTCTGTATAACTATGACTGCGCGGGTTCAGTAGAATTTGGATTTAGTGTACTAGGGTTCTAAACAAAAGATTCTGCACTAACAATCGCCGATACCCCCCGTTGAGAAATGACTCATAGGCGTGCGCTTGGGGTTTTCTATATTTTTGTTGAAATGTAATTTTGAAATAATCAAACGTTTGTGACAGCATTAAAATAATTTAGTATGAGAATCGGAACTATGCAACTAATTACACTAGAAAAAGTACAGTTACACCGAAATCACTCAGTCCAAATCGTCGCCTCATTTATAAATCTAATCAAATCTAAAACGCCTCAGACAATTGGTAATAAACAGATTAATTTTTACAATATTGCTCTACGTCCCAAAGAAATAGATTATAGTGCCCGCTTGATGAGATTACGTGTTGATTAAAATTTAATTAAAATCGAAAAATTTCAAAAAAGCAGATTGCTTAAATCAACGTACAAAATAATTCATACAGCTGGCAATTTTTTTTTTTTTAGTTAACTAGCTCTTAATTGGATCAATAATCACATCAATCTAGAACGTGAATAAACGACGGAGCAAAAAATTAAAAATTGGTCAAGCTGCTCGCGAATAAAAGGATCGTAAAACTAAATTAAGATTAAATTAGCATAACTTGTACAGGTGTACGTTTGAACCAGGCGAAGCCGTTTTTAGTTACAGTCCAACTTGTTGAGAACGAACTAGATCCGTGACGCGACTTTTTTTTTTGTCTAGCACTGTACACTGTTAATCAATATACAACAAACTCTAGAGATTTATAGCAAGAAGTGTTTTTCATTGTCGTAATACTTTATTTTTACATTTCATTGTCGAATCACGGCAATGAAGAAATACGTCTTCTATTTCTCTCGCTTCAAGTCCCTTTTAAATTGACTGACAGTGTACTTACTTCAAGTAACAGTAACATGAACAGAATCTATACTGGCTAAGAATATAATATCTGATTTTAAAAATACTGACATATACCCTGTTAATTCAACCATGTTTCCCGAAGATTTTTCCGTTAAAGATTTGGAAAAGTACGGAACTTCTTCTTTACAAAATCAACCAAAAAAGCAAAGTGGAAATGAAGCGGTAACTGTTAATGTTTTGCCTAACATATCGACCTCTAGGTGCGATGCTGAACAGAATTTATCATTTCCAATTGCTCAAACAAATTTAAGTGAAACTATGGATATGAACTCCAGCCGTCGACATCGTTTCAATTTGCAGAGAATCCTCAGCCGTCAACGTCATCTGCAACTACTACTACTCTATCTAGTATTTTTATTCCTGATCAAGTCAAGCCTTTAAAACCTGCCGTTAAATAAGAGAGATTGATAATTTCTAGATTGAAACAACAAACATATGGAGAAGTTTTAACTTCAAGCGAAGTGCTGAAAGGATTAGAGAAGCAGAAGAGAGAAGTAAGCCTAAACCGAAGCGTAAACAAAAAATAATCATGGAAAAAAATACATTGAAGACAAAAGACAAAACCGAAGAAACCCAGAAATGGAAAAGAAGAATCGTCGGATGATGAAAGTGAGATGAGTCTCCTTGAGTGCGACGAAGATCCCTGGGAAGAAACATTTCATGAAGATATAGACATTGAAAAAGTAGAGAATATTTCACAACTATCAAAAGGAAAATTTGTGTTGGTTTGTTTCAAAGGAGGAAAAAGAAACGTCATCCTATTCAAATATGTTTGTGTGGTTGAAGATATTGAATCAACGGCAATAAAAATCACCAGCCTAAAGTCCTGGGACTTATCCAAAATGTTGTTTGCCATTAATGAAAGTGATTTTAGCTACATTTCTATGTATTAGATTATATTTGGTATAATATGGGGTAAATGTAAACATGGGCTTTAAATCATATAGGTTTATAACAAAGGCAATGAAAAGCACTTTGTGCACGTTTGCCCCACAATTTTAAGCAATATAATGCTTGACTAAATAGTTCTTCGTTTACATTTACCCCAACAGGTCAGGGGTATTTGTAAACACGACATAGTTTAATATAAATGTTTTTTTCTCAAAACATGTTGAACTTTATAAAAAACCGCATTGCAGCCTTAAAGGAGAGGTATAACTAAGGTGACCAACTATTTTTTATACAAAAGGAGTACAAATGAATTTTCATTGGATATGATTGAGGTTGAATAAAAACACTGAGTCTTCTCCATTCAACTAGATGTTTTTTAATTAATTTCAAAATTCATTAGTTAAAAAAATTAAAAGTCGGTTTTCCTAGGTAAAACCATGCAAATTGCAGTGCACATTTTCATAAAGTGCTCAGGTTTTTTTTTTGACTGATGTTAGGATCCACATTTTCATAAAGTTTGCTGAGGTAAAAATGTTTTCCATTCTCTTAAAAGTCGGATGTCCTAGGTAAAACCATACAAATTGCAGTGCTCAGGTCAATTTTTTTTTCATTTTTCTTTTTTTTTTCGATTTATGTTAGAATCCACATTTTCATAAAGTGTGCTCAGGTAAAAACTTTTATTTTCAAATGATTACAACAAAGGTTGACTCTTAAAAGTCGGATTTCCTAGGTAAAACCATGCAAATTGCAGTGCTCAGGTCAATTTTTTTTTCATTTTTCTTTTTTTTTCGATTTATGTTAGAATCCACATTTTCATAAAGTGTGCTCAGGTAAAAACTTTTGTTTTCAAATGATTACAACAAAGGTTGAATCTTAAAAGTCGATTTTCCTAGGTAAAACCATGAAAATTACAGTGCACATTGTCATAAAGTATGCTGGGGTCAATTTTTTTTTCGACTTATGTTAGAATCCACATTTTCATAAAGTTTGCTATGGTAAAACTTTTTTCCATTTTCTTGTTTTCAAATGATTACAACAAGGGTTGAATCTTAAAAGTCGGTTTTCCTAGGGAAAACCATGAAAATGTGCACTGCAAGTTGCATGCTTTCACCTAGGTAAACCGACTTTTAAGAGTCAACCCTTGTTGTAATCATTTGAAAACAAGAAAATGGAAAACTTCATCAACCAAGAATAGAAGTGATTATTTTTCTTTGAAATACTTTTTATTTCAATCTTCATTTGATCCAAAACTATAATCAGTTTTAAAAAATGTATTTAGTTTAGACGTTGAAGCCGCTGCATCAAGAGATGTTTTATGTTTATTAGTATCAATGTGCTTTGTTATTGCACTTCGTCCACCAATCGCAATAGAAAATTCTCCTTTGCAGATTGTACATTTAACCATAGATTCATCATTTCCTTTGCTTTCTATAATAAATAGAAACTCTTTTTTTAAAGGTTAAAGGTCAAAGTGAAATGCCAAGTTTTTATATTTTTAGTACAAAAGAGTACTTTTGGAGTACTCGTTTTAAAAGGAGTACGGTTCACAAAAAAGGAGTACAAAACTCCCTAAAGGAGTACGTTTGGTCACCTTAGTATAACTTATTTATATTTAAATTTGTGAATTAAAAAGATTTGATTAGAACTCGAGAACTAAACTGAAATTTCAAAAGTTTAAAAACCGTTTCCATTTTTTATTTTACGGTAACGGTAAATTAAAAGTTTTAAGTAGTTTGCTCAAGGAATATGTTGTGCTCTGTAATCAACCAGGGTTCACGGTAATTCTGTATTTTTAAATTCTCGGACTTCCAGGTTTTCTCTGATTCTTTTCGAGTACTTTCTCTGATCTTTTTCCTTTTTGTGCTCTTTACTAAACCGGTCAAAAAATTTTCTATTTCGTCTTAAACGTTTTTCCAGGTGCATAAACTAAATTCCCTGATTTTTTTCATAAAAATGCATTAATTTCCTAACTTTTCTCTGATATTTTGATTTATTTCTAAATTCTCTGACATTTCCAGGTTTTCCAGGTTACTGTGAACCCTGAAGTTAGTGACGAAAAATTCCCTGACTTTCGGTGTTTTTTTGCAAAATTCCCTGATTTTTCCCCGACTTTCAGACTAAACCAAATTCCCCGACTTTTCCAGGTTTTTCAAGGTTTTCCAGAAAGTAACCACCCTAACTATTTGGTACTTTACTCAGAGGTGAAAAGACCGACCCTAAATGAACAAAATTACTTTGTTTGAAAATTAAAATTTATTTTAGTTCCGTCCCTTTTTCAAAAATTGTGAAAGTTTAAAAATGTGTTGGTGCGCCAATGCTTGTTTAGACAATTTTAGGAAAAGGGACGGAACTAAAATAATGAAACTCGCGCGAGCATTTTAACCTTCCGATGGTATGGTCGGGGTCGAATCCGACCCAAGCCAAATATTTTTGTATCCTACGTCCACCACCTTTATCAGATCGGCGAGCGGTTTCAGCTATCTTTCTAGTCAGCCTTCCTACTGATATAGACGAATCAGCAACCCCCAAGTACGTTGCATGCTCAGCCAATTTTAATTTTATTGGGCCATGGTCTCGAGGCCGGGTCGGATGCGACCCGACCATACCCTATAAAGATTTTTTTTTTCATTATTTTTTTTTTTTAAATTTTCGTTTTTTCTTTTATTTAGTTGTCTGATATTGTAAAAACGCAGCTTTTTCTAACTACGCAAAATACTGAAACTATGCAATTCCATGAAGATTCAAAGAATTTTTTGTATAATTTTTCCTTGTTTTTGTAAAATGAAACAACTTTTCTTTTTATGTATTAAAAAGGATTTTAATATACAGGGTGAGTTAAGGTTTACCGCCCATGACAAAATAGGCCTTTAAAATAATTTGTCAATTCTCATAAATTGCATGAGTAATTTTATATTATTAAGGTACATAGAAACCAAGAAAAAATCTTTTTTTTTTTAATCAGGTAAAATTTTGGCTTTCTTTCAATTACTAATTACTCAATTTATTAGTTTTGTTTTATGTACGAACAGTAAAATATTTTCACACAATTTAGTGTAATTGAAATAATTTTACTAATTTGGGTTCATTAAATAAAGCCATTTCCATATTAGAGCGTATTTTTTTAAATGATTTACGACATAAGCTGACCAATTCACCTGACAATGGTATTGGTTTTGGGTACTTGACTGATTATTTATGACAGTCATAAAGTTCAGTTAAAAAGTGCAACGTTACATTTTACAGGACCGGAATAAGGGTCTTCGCTATTTCTTTAAAAGTTCACAACATCGTAACTAACAGCTACACGGTAATTATAATCATTATAAAAAATAATTTTTGCAATATTAGATTTTAAACTTCATAAGAAAATCGCTTACCAGCTTCTAATTTTCGTTAGTATATTTGTCTACAATTTTGTGTTTTAATTTTGCCGTCTGCAAAGTCAATATACCTATCGGTTATTGAACCTTCCCATAAAATAAATTGCTTAATTCACGCAAAGTTTAAAAACCCTGGTCACAACCCTAAGTCATTTTGTGAATAAAGAAACATTCACATTCGCAACAAATCTTCCAACACTTAAACATCGTTGTTAAACAGTGAAAATTAAAACTTTGTTTTGTGGAATAGTGAACATTTGTGTTTAGTTCAGGTATAATCATGCCATTTCAATACTCAGTCGAGGAGAAGCTTGAAATGCTTTTAATTTATGGGGCATCACTTTGAGCATCTTTTATAAAATAAATTTAATATTTACCTATTAAAAACTTATTTTATTTTTCTCACAAATTCCAGAATACGGGCCTGGCAACAACTAAAACGCCGTTCCCTTCAGTTCTATGGGTCGATCATCAGGTATTGTTACGTGGTAGACCGTATTATCCATTGTTGGAAAGTCATAAATAAAAGTATTTTTCGTGCTTTATGTTAAATTTGATTTAACTCAAAAGGTAATAATTTTTTAACGAATCAAATTGCAATTAACAATGCTACTAATAATTTGACAAATTTTGAAATAAAAAACGAAACATGGAAATTTTAGCCGAAACTTTTTGTTTTACTTTTTTGGCTTCAAATAAAAATGATTTGGAAAACTTGTAGCACTAATCGAAAATGTAAACTTCAACTGATGTAACATGTAAATTGCAGACTTTCCCCTCAATCTTTAATAGGTATTATGGTCGAGGCGGTAAAACTTATCACCCTGTATATTGTTTTAAAATATTGTGAATTTTTCGATTAAAAAGAAAGAGAAACCTAGTTTATTGGATGTGGGTCGGATCCGACCCAACCATATTCTTAACGTGCCGCCACCTCACCATACCATCGGAAGGTTAATATCGCCGTACCGTTTACCAGCCACGATTCGTATCAAGCTAGTCGATTGATATTTCAAGCCGCGAACAAGTTGGGACGAGCAAGGCGCACAAATTCGAAAAAAATGCTAATTTATCAGTTCGATGGGCATCCAGACGAAATGTAAGGCTTAGCGTGCCATGCAATTTTATGGCCACAGTAAAAGCGCGATGACGACGCGAAAAGAGCAACTTTACGCGTAATAAACGTACCGTTTTTATAATAGTCGTATATTCACCGAACACAATCGGACATCAAACAAAGAGAAAACAGTGAAAATTTCGGAGCGTTTTAATGAGGCCGCGGAGTGTAACGCGCGTAACGCAACAAAAAAAGAAGTTCCTTATTTGAATAGATTTATGGCCGGTTGGCAACACCATCGGAAACCTACTTACTTCTCGATTTTACAACCGCTAACTAAATAGTATTGTTTGATTTCTTTT
Organism: Dascillus cervinus; assembly: GCA_949768715.1. Taxonomy (NCBI): domain Eukaryota; kingdom Metazoa; phylum Arthropoda; class Insecta; order Coleoptera; family Dascillidae; genus Dascillus; species Dascillus cervinus. Next base: position 23,332,359 of record OX458322.1, read on the forward strand.
TCAGAACATGGTGATGCAAGAAGGCCAATGCCCGGTAGTGTTTTCTTACGTGTGGATACGCGACCAGCACAAGCAAGTCTGGGTGAAGGCGTTCCTCCTGCTCAAAGACAAGAAGTTGTATCTCTCCTACAAGGTGCAGGTGCTCGCCAAGTTTCTGAGGGCCACCAAATCGCGCGACAATTCGGTAAGGGAATAAAACTTATTTTTAGTCCCGAGGGGGCACTAAATTCAATTCAAATTCGTCTGCGAACTTGAATGACTCACGGATTTTTAATGGTTACTTTTAACCAACAGGACGGCGATTATTGAGACATTTTAACGCGCGAGCGGAGCGAGCGCGTTAATTGCAAAGATTATTAAAGTTCATTACGATATTTTTCTGTTGATCATATTTTATTAACAAGGCTCGTAATTCATAGAGCACGCACATTCTTCAGTTTTTTCGGTTTTATTTGGTTTATTTGCGAGAAACAATAGTTTGCATTAAGAATTTAGTACCAATCTTTAACTCTTTGAGTTCTATCGAAACGCGTGTGCATGTCCTGGTACTGGTTTAAAAATTCATAACTTACGAACAGTTTGTGATACGGGAAAAGTGACGAGAACAAAAATTATAGAGCATTCGTGTACCTACTTCTATTTTTATATACATTTTGTTGTAACTTCAAAGATAAGTCCATTTTTACTCCATCAAAATTTTCATGTTTAGACAATGCTTGGACAAATTGGATAAATGATGAAAAACATATTTAAAAACGACTTGATTTACGAAAACGTATTGAAGATAAAAATCACAGACTATTTTAATACCTACAAGTTTTGTTATAAATATTTTTTTCCAACTTCAAAACTAATACCGTTTTACTTCCTCAATGTTGGTGCATGTTTGAAGATACTTCAACTGGTTGGTTAGATATTTCTGTGGATATTTTAAAAATTCATAATTTGTAAACAGTTTGGTTGATTTACAAAAAACTGTTTGAAACAAAAATTAGAGAGAGTTTTAGTATCTAGAAGTTCGCCTGCAAACTTGAATGACTCACGGATTTTTAATGGTTACTTAACCAACGGGACAGCGATTATTGAGACATTTTAACGCACGAGCGGAGCGAGCGCGTTAATTGCGAAGATTATTAAAGTTTATTAAGATATTTTTTTGTTGATCATATTGTATGAACAAGGCTCGTAATTAATAGAGCACGCACATTCTTCAGTTTTTTCGGTTTTATTTGGTTTATTTGCGAGAAACAATAGTTTGCATTAAGAATTTAGTACCAATCTTTAACTCTTTGAGTTCTATCGAAACGCGTGTGCATGTCCTGGTACTGGTTTAAAAATTCATAACTTACGAACAGTTTGTGATACGGGAAAAGTGACGAGAACAAAAATTATAGAGCATTCGTGTACCTACTTCTATTTTTATATACATTTTGTTGTAACTTCAAAGATAAGTCCATTTTTACTCCATCAAAATTTTCATGTTTAGACAATGCTTGGACAAATTGGATAAATGATGAAAAACATATTTAAAAACGACTTGATTTACGAAAACGTATTGAAGATAAAAATCACAGACTATTTTAATACCTACAAGTTTTGTTATAAATATTTTTTTCCAACTTCAAAACTAATACCGTTTTACTTCCTCAATGTTGGTGCATGTTTGAAGATACTTCAACTGGTTGGTTAGATATTTCTGTGGATATTTTAAAAATTCATAATTTGTAAACAGTTTGGTTGATTTACAAAAAACTGTTTGAAACAAAAATTAGAGAGAGTTTTAGTATCTAGAAGTTCGCCTGCAAACTTGAATGACTCACGGATTTTTAATGGTTACTTAACCAACGGGACAGCGATTATTGAGACATTTTAACGCACGAGCGGAGCGAGCGCGTTAATTGCGAAGATTATTAAAGTTTATTAAGATATTTTTTTGTTGATCATATTGTATGAACAAGGCTCGTAATTAATAGAGCACGCACATTCTTCAGTTTTTTCAGTTTTATTTGGATTATTAAACAAGCCGCCGTAATGTGGATTGCCCAAGCACGCGATACAATGACAGTTTTGATTATTTTTCCGTAAAAAAAGTCAGTATGAATTATAATATGTAATAAGTAACTTAATTTATATTTATTGGTTCTTTGTTGTCCTTGAGACTTTAGGACAGCTAATATATATACCTGTCTCTGTACGTCGGTACGAAAACTGGTGGAACTGATGCCGGGCAAAATAATAGCACATGTATCAAAACAAATTTGTTTGTGTAGGTGAAGAAGTGGCTGTTTTAGATCTTTAGGCGCCCGAAGGTTATAATAATACTTCTCTACAATTTTTCTCTGCTACTACTAATATATGAATTTAAAATATTTGGTATTACATATAATCAAAAAAATATATAATTATTTGCAAATACAATCGAACTCCTGTAGTGATGTTCGAAAAGCCATGGAAAAACATCACTATGAAGAAACTTCACTATATAGAATTCATGTATAATTTTACAGTTTTGGCAATCACTTTAAAAACCAATCGATATTCAAAATGAAACAAAACAATTATGGTTTATTATGTTTGAAAAAATATTTGTTTATTTAGAAATACACACAGTTATTAATAAACATAACATGCACTTATTGATGAAAAAATCTGTCCAAGTTGATTGCACAGCAGTACTTTTAAAAATGGAAATGTCCATAAGTATGGAATTTGCAAGAAATTCTTCTAAGGATTTTTCAGGTAGTCGAAATTTGGGAAAAAACTAGATGTTCAATACATCCATTGTATTTTCTATTTCCGAAAATTCCGTTCCCCGAGAATTTTGGTACTTTCTTAAATTATAATCACTATATGTATAGAGGATTAAAATTATAATATAGAGGTATTTTTATATGCAAAACATCACTACAGAGAAAAAATCATTATAGAGGAGGTCACTATAGAGGAGTTCGACTGTAGTATGTCATTTTTTGACATAAAAGTTAAATCTAGTTTTTTGGCCGTTTACACAAGTGTTTTGCAGCTGCTTTCCAAAAATGATGATTGAAGGTATAAATTGTATTTACACCGCCAGAAATTTGAAAAATTGTACATCATTTACCTAAACGTAAAGTGGCATTAACTAAAATGAGGTTTGCCGGGACGTTGAAATACTTGCAGATGGTGTATCGTATGATTAAACATGTCAAATCCTACCTTTTGTACTTTCGGCATTTAAGAGAACGTTCTGATAAAATACTTTTGACAGAATTGACACTTAAATGTAGGTCGCCATTAAATAGTATCTGCCCATTATAGCAAATCGTTCTATATTGTAATAGGACCATCAAATAATGTAAACTTGTTCAGTATTGACGTTAGGTTAATAATCAAAAATTGTTTATTTGTCACTGAGCAAACGGTAGTGAAATTAAACTTCGCAGCATTCTAATATACATCATAATGATATGCTGTATGGCTAGTAGTGGAAAAAGTAATTATCGTTCCGGTGTGATGTTGATTGCGCACCAAACGGGCGTTTTAAAGTTTTAAGAATATTAATAAAATATGAACAATCAATCTAAGATAAAAAGTCGTATTTTTCTCGCACATAATAACTATTATGAACTCGGATATTTGCTAAATACTGGTCTGCAACTCGTATTTACAAATTTTCATCTTGGTTAATAATAGCCTGCATTATGTCCTCGTTAAATAAGCATAATTATTTGGCGACAAAAATTATTCCGAGTCAAAATTTCAAATTTTTATAACTTTTCCGAGTTACAAAAGTACCGAGCTGCAAACATTGCACCTCTAAATTTAGTTCCGAATTTATTTATTATGAACAGAAGTTTCATTTAATTCGGTCCCGCAGATACTGAAATAGTTCAAAAATAACAAAACACACGATTTATATTTAGTTCGGAATTATTTGAAGAATTAATTTCGGCTGACGTCAGGCGATCCAGCAGCGGGCGGTTGTCCGTTGCGATTGTTTTTCCGAGCTTTGGGCTTCGTAATTAATCGAGCCTAGGAGCTTAGCAACAGCCGCCATGTGTAGAGTACCAACGGTTAAAAATAGATGCCTACGTGACGGTACCCTTGTCGGCCTGGGCCGGTTTGCTGCAAAAAGGCGGCTCGAGGCGCGGTCTAATGCAATTAGGGTGCATGTGTCGAGTCCCGACAAATGGGTTTACTTTTGTCAGTGAAATTTTTTGAAGGAAACGCTCGATATGCGCGACAAAGTCAGCTGATAATCAGCTGCTCGGCGTGTGTCGGCAGTAAACGTCTGTTTTCGCTCTTTGTTCTCCGGTTAGCGACAGACTTGCAGGCGGCAGTTCAAAGCCGACTGTTGCTGGCGGTCGGTTATCTTGCGCCTAAAACGAGATTATTTTCGTTTGTTTTTTTTTTCGGTTTGTTAGCAACTGTGCCGTGTGATCGCATGTACCTAATTTCAAGTTGAAGAATTGTGATAATTGTATTTTTTTATTGAAGGTGAGTTTACGTGTTACGTAATCGCCCGAAGAAATTGCCGGTTTGAGCAGGTTATGGTGCATGTCCAATCGGGGCACAATTAAAGTACAGTTGCAGATCGATGAGTCGATTTTTTGTTTTTTTTTGGGGTGGCGGGGGGGGTCGTTTTCGCCAATTTTGAGTTACGGCCCTGAAAACGGTGCAATTACATCGATCGAGTCATGCCGGCGATAATTGCCGCGGAAATGCAGCAGACCGGGCGAAATATGCAATTCAAATTGCATGACATGACAGTCGAAATCGGCGAGGAACCAATTGACCCAGTCCCGGCGAGACCTAACCTTACCTAGCCTAACCCGCGTTGAGGTTGGCTTTTTCGCTCGGTCGAGGGGGAGGGGGCCGCGATTTTTTATTGACAATTGCGTCAGCCCCATTTCTTGCGCAACACATGGTTGGTTCTTGCCGGCGTGTGACGTGCCTCAACAAAAAAATTCGGCGAGCTTTAGGCAATTTCATTTAAAATCAGGAACCCGATCGATTGAGTTGCTGGGAATCCGAACCTTCGGACGAAAATAGCAATCAAAAGTGACAGCGGTGCGTTTGATATGTCGAATTGATTCGCGGTTTAGTGCCGTGGATTTCCGAATTCGCGGATTTTTTTGTCCGGGCTAACCGCGCGGATTACATTTGGTTGCGCGGAATTTCTCGCGGATTAATTCAATCCGAGGTGATGCCGCGAAATGCGTGAAATCCGCGAATTTGTTTGATATTAAACGCGAATCAAAAATGACCCGAGTCGGAGCGTTTGATATCAAATTAATTCGAGGTTTGATGTCGTGGATTTCCGAATCCGCGGAGTTTTGTCGCAGTTTAACGGCGCGGATTACTTTGATTGCGCGAAATTTCTCGCGGATTAGTTCAATCTGAGGTGATTGCGCACATTTATTTGATCTTAGATGGGAATCAAAAGTGGCGCGTTAAATGTCAAATTAATTCGCGATTTAATGTCGTGGATTCCGAATTCGCGGAGTTTTGTCGCAATTTAACGGCGGATTACTTTGTGCGAAATTTCTCCCGGATTAATTCAATCTGAGGTGATTGCGCGCATTTATTTGATCTTAAATGGGAATCAAAAGTGGCGCGTTAAATATCAAATTAATTCGCGATTTAATGTCGTGGATTTCCGGTTTTATCGCGGATTACATTGGTTGTGCGGAATTTCTTGTGGATTAATTCAATCTGAGGTGATTCCGCGAAATTAATGGAATCCTCGGACAGTTTGAGGAGTACATAAAAGTGTCTTATAAAAACCAGTTTTCTGTACTAGTTTTTCTAGTTTGCACTTTCAACAGTTCAAATTTTAAAATTTGGATTTGGATTGGGATTAAATCTTTGATTATTGGCATTTCAACATAACAGTCGTTTAAAAATAAGTTATTATCGCAGTGTTTTCTGTACTTTAACAACTCTGTTACGGAACGAAAATAGAAGAGATATACTGCACTATTTCTGAATACAGGCTTACCACTGGTAACTTTATTAGTATTGGAGCTACAATTTTTTTTTCGTTTATTACTGCGATGAACGCAAATAAACAATCGAATGTCAACTTTTTGAGATATTCACTTTTTTTTTTACATATTTGGAAGGAATGCTTGAATGCAATTGACTAAAAACTCAAGTAGACAATGAAACAACGAAAGGCGAACAAAGTTTTTTTATGTTAGGTGAGTCCGTATTTAAATAACAATTTAGTTTTAATAATTATAATTTTCAACTGTTTCGATCTTTGTAAACTGTAATAAATATTTAAATTGCTTGTAACTTTTACAAATTTAATTCAATAGACTTAAGACTTTTAATTCAGAATTCAGTAAAATAAATACGTTATGTCATTAAAAAAATGATTATTTTGGTGAATATCTCAAACAATAGCAATAATTCAATTAATATAAATCAACCCGTAGATATGCAAAGTTTCTTGTAATATATCTTATGCGTTCAATATCTCAAAAACTGTAATGAATTTTCCAACCAAATTTCATATTTAGTTGTTTTATGATTAGGTTAAGAATTGATTGAAATTTCGTTGAAAACTTTCGAATAGTTTGCAAACGACAAGCAGTGTTCATCCCAAAAACTGAATTTCCTCATTTTATTCGGCGGTTTCTCACACGACTTATTGATAAATTTATTCTTTTATACGAACCGATTTTCACCAAAATTTAACTACACATCATTAAATTCAATTCAATTCAATTTCGCCTGAAGTATATTTTTAAAGATCAAAAATTTTCCGAGGCTCGCTCGAACATGCGATGCAAAGTTGCATCAGCCCTACAAGTTGCGCAATGCACTGGTTGGTTTCTGTGTTATCATGACGCGTCCCCCTCAGGTGTAATAAAAGGCAGCTTATGTGGGATTAAACGCACAGTAATCCCAGTGAGCCCGAAGGCTAGTTTACACACGTTTCAAGCGGGCAATTAAAATAATAATTCCTGGAAAACGTCCTAAAAGGTGTGTGCGTTCGGCTAATTTAAATGTGGAGAGCGCGTTCTCCCGGGCGTGCAACCCTCATCGAGGGGTGTCATTATTTAAATACGAGAGGGGTGCGATCTGGCGACAGCTCAACTCGAATTAAGTTGTCGTGGGGAATGGTCGGCTCTTTCGTCGGAGCTTTCTTTATCGCGCGCGTTTCGATCGTTTTATATCGGGCCTTGAATTCTTTCCATCGTTTTTTTTTTTTTTAAATTTAATTTCGATCAAGTGAATAATGCACACAATTGCATAATCCTAAATTTAAATATGTGGGCGTAATTAGGGCTGCTTTATTGCTTTTTTATCCGTTGTGAGTCATATTGTGCTCACTTTGCGGTCGCGTGAAGATATTGTTAACATGTCGCTTGATTGGCAACCCTGTTATTACTCATCGCGCAAGTTTTTACAAAACCTATCTCAACATCGTTTGCGTTTGCCTTCCTTTTTGTTCGTTGGTGAGTCACAGCTTTCATCCCCGGGCAACCGCGGGGGTTCTACCCTTATTTCGATGTCGCCATGCAAGTTCGTTCGTTTCTTTTGTCCGGTCGTTACATTCTGGACATTTGTAGGGTTAGAATTGACGTGAAAAATACGTATAGTCAGTTTTTGGCCGCAAAAATAGTATGCAACTTAAATTCGCGCTCATAAATGGATGAGGTAATTTAAGCGTGGATTCACCCCTTTAGGTTTACATTTTAAATTCGAGAAGGTGACCTTGCGTACCATTTAACTTTAAAAATGTATGTAATTACTTTTTTTGGCCGCAAGAACACCGCGTAACTTAAATCCTCGTTCAGTAAAACCGCGTTCAACGAGGGATTCTCAAATTATCTAATATAAATGAGATGATTCAAGTAAAATTGCTCATTTTCACCAGTTTCTCATGGTTGAAAAGTCATCATCATCATCGCTAGAGTGGATTCACCCCTTTAGAAACGTAAATTCTACATCTGCTTGCATTTTAAATTCTTGAAGGTGACCTTTTACACCATTTTACATTAGAAATGTGTATAATTAATTTTTTGCTGCAAGCATACCGCGTAACTTAAATTTGCGCTCAATAAAACCGTGTTCAACGAGGAATCGCTGTATTTCTATTATCTTAATCGGATTCTTAAATCCTTTAACATAAAATCAGGTAATACAATTAAAATTGTTCATTTTAACTAGTTACTCATGGTTGAGAAGTCATCGTTACCAATGGAGTGGATTCACGCCTTTAGAAACACAAATTCAACATCGGATTGCATTTTAAATTCGTGAAGGTGACCTGTTTTACCATTTTACATTAAAAATGTATATAATTACTTTTTTTGAACACTAGAATACCGCCTAACAAATCCGCGCTCAGTGAAACCGTGTTCAACGAGGGATAGCAGTATTTCTATTATTTTAATCGCATTCTCAAATTCTGTAACATAGATTAGATAATTTAAGTCAAATTGGTCATTTTAAACAGTTGCTCATCATTAACGCATTGGCCGATAGCGTGGATTCACGCCCTTAGAAACACAAATTCTACATCGGTTTGCATTTTAAATTCGCGAAGGTGACCTTTCACACCTATTTGCATTAAAATGTTTCGAACTAGTTTTTTGGTAACTAGAAATGCGCGCAACTTAAATCCGCGCTCAATAAGATCACTCACATTTTCCAACTAAATGGACGAGGTAATTTAAACGTGGATTCACGCCCTTAGCGACACAAATTGTACATTGATTTTCATTTTAAATTCGTTGATGTGACTTTTTTCCATAAAAATTGTGTATGATATTTTTTCGGCCGTGTAATTTAAATCCGCGTTCAGAAAAACCGTGTTCAACGAGGGATTGCTGTATGTCTATTATTTTAAACAGATTCTCAAATCCTCTTAACATAAAATGAGGTAATTGAATTAAAATTGTTCATTTTAACTAGTTACCCATGGTTGAGAAGTCATCGTTACCGACAGAGTGGATTCACGCCTTTAGAAACACAAATTCAACATCGGATTGTATCTTAAATTCGTGGAGGCGATCTGTTATACCATTTTACATTAGAAATGTACATAATTACTTTTTTTGAACACGAGAATACCGCTTAACTTAAATCCGCGCTCATTGAACCCGTGTTCAACGAGGGATAGCAGTATTTCTATTATTTTAATCGCATTCTCAAATTCTTTAACATAAATTAGGTAATTTAAGTAAAATTGTTCATTTTAAACAGTTGCTCATCATTAACGCATTGGCTGACAACCCATCGTCCTCGATAGCGTGGATTCACGCCCTTAGAAACACAAATTCTACATCGGTTTGCATTTTAAATTCGCGAAGGTGACATTTTGCACCTATTTGCATTAAAAATGTATCGAACTACTTTTTTGATAATGAGAAAAAATCCGCGCTCAATAAGATCACTCACATTTTCCAACTAAATGAATGAGGTAATTTAAACGTGGATTCACGCCCTTGGCGACACAAATTGTACATTGATTTTCATTTTAAATTCGTTGATGTGACTTTTTTCCGTAAAAATTGTGTATGATATTTTTTCGGCAGTGTAATTTAAATCCGCGCTCAGAAAAACCGTGTTCAACGAGGGAAAACTATTTTTTGAAATATTTTTTTCTAATTTTTTTTTGCTGGTATCAACCTTGAACACACACACGAAGCCTCGCCCAAAATCGAATCGGTTGAGAGGCGTCGAGGGTTGAATTCGAACAAAACAATTTTTCAGGGGAGCATGTCAATTAGTGGTGCGCACACTCGATCGCAAAATTTATAAATTGATAATTGAAACACTGATTTTTTTTTTTTAATAAAATTGTTACGATGTGTTTTTTTTTTCGTTGGGTGGCGCTTAATTCGAAAATTTCTCGAGGGCAACCGTGCACCGGAGGAACGCATGCTACAACCGTTATTAATGACGTTATCTCGTTGCAGATCTCAGAATCAGATGTGGGAAATCTAACAGTATTCGCAAGACTGTCCGATTATCACGTCTATACGACGCTTAATGCGAAGAACCATTTCCGCGCGCCGACCGAATGGGGATTATGTCTTAGACCGTCCGGATTCGACACCGAAGAAGAAACGTCAGATCTGCGCTGTCTCGCGTTCGATTCGGAACGGGCTCGCACGTGTTGGTTGACTGCAATGAGGCTGGCAAAGGTAACGCGACGCGCGCGCGATCTTCTCTCCTTCATTTAGTTATGTTTTCGTTACAGTACGGGAAACAGCTGCGCGAAAACTACAGGGCCTTCAAGAACAAGCAATCGGAGTCGATCAATCCGAGGGAGTACAACAGCTACACCGTGCCAAATGTGAGTACCGCCACAGAATGACATCATTCGCGCGACAAAAGGTCAATTTACCGGTTTTTTTGGTTCCCTGAAAAAATTAAGAATTGTGGTTTTTTTCTGCCCCCCCGTCCAATTCTAATTTGGGACGTTATTCATGTCGGTGCAATTAAGCGTTATTCAGGTTGCTTGAGGTCAACTGAATTGACTTGCACGAATTTAATGGTGTATTATTGCATGAGCAAGTTAAGAAGGTTTTTATTCGTGAAAATGAAGTTTGCTGCACGAGCAGAAGGCGAGTGCATGTAATCATTTGAGTGGATAAAAACCTTCTTTATTTGCGAGTATAATACTATATGTACGATCATCCATACAAAATAATAAAACAAATTCTATATTTTTAATTTTTGAACATGACACTACGACAGTTGGTTTACATTGTCCAAAGAGAAGAAGATGAATATTTTTCTGCAAGCATCGCACAATAACTTAATGCAATATTTTCACAAAAGGAAGTGCAGTAGAATCCGGTTATAACGAACCTCAAGGGACCGTCACAATCGGTTCGTTATATCCGAAGTTCGTGTTTTATGAGACCTTTATTGTCTAATATAAATATGCATATGTATAAAACCATTGAGAATATAAGCACTAAACTTAAGTGAAACAAAGCAAAATGCAACAAGTAATTTTATTTGAAAAAATTTGTTATTTTCGACTGAACTTTCGCATTTTTAAAGTATAAATGGTCCACACACGTTTCAAAGTCACTAAGATTTTCAACAATTGAGTTCGGCGCACCGTAAAACTGTAAAAAAATACGAATGTTGTTATTACTAGATAAAATCTGTAATTCTGGTGCTTCCGGCTCATCCTCATTCCTCATTGGCTTCTTCTTGGCCACTTTTGTCTACCACAAATTCCCAAATATTCTGTTGTAACTAATAAATTGTTTACATTAACAGTCATTCATGTTTAAGTTTTAGAAAAACTTTGAATTTTTTAATTGAAGGGCTCTATGCAAGAAGTACCTAAGTCACTTTTCACATTCTGTGATATTTGTGAATTATATTTCTGTTTGATCTGGAAATCACATTGTTTTGATTTTGACTGATCCTTTTTACTAAAGAAGACTTACTTTAGTAAAAAAAGATCATTCAAAGTCGAAACAATGTGATTTACAGGTCACATTGAAACATCAAATCTAAAATATGAAATATGAAAAGTGACTGAGGCACTTCTTGCACAAGAGCCCTTCAATTATTGCTGAAATTCACGTTCCCTTTGTTTCAATTTTTGTAACTACTACTCATTTATTGACAAATCATCATCAGATTCAAAGGTTATTACGCGTTTTATACAATGCAAAGTTCATTATAGTCGTCGTTTTCAGGTTCGTTATATCCGATAGTTCGTTATATCCGAGTTCGTTATAACCAATTATTTTTTACATTGTTACATAGGGGAATGTCAGAATTTGGAATAAAGTTTGTTATAACCGGTAGTTCGCTATAACCGAAGCCGTTATAACCGGATTCTACTGTACTTTATCTACGATCATCCATACAAAATAATAAAACAAATTCAGTTCAATATTTTTAATTTTTGAACATGACACTACGACAGTTAGTTTACATTGTCCAAAGAGAAGAAGATGAATATTTTTCTGCAAGCATCACACAAAAACTTGATACAATATTTTCAGAAAAGGAAATAGTATTTTTCTCTGCTCGCCATTTTAAAAAAAAGTTTCATAAACACATTCATATTTGTGCCGTGATTTTTGTGGTAGAAGATTTTCGATTGCAATCGTTGTGATATTGCGATATTTCATTTTCTTCTTCCAATATTTTAAATTTTTCGGTCACGAAACACTGCCTCACAAATCACGATTATTACCATTAATATACTTTGGTACGTTTTGCTGTCAATTTAGTTTTGTTTGGTTATGTTGTTGCAATTAATGCAAACTGTCACCAACGTGGCAATGTTGTAAAATAAAAATCCCAACATTTTTAATTTTCATTGGTCGAAGTCCGGATGGATAAAAATTCTGTCAATTTTACCCATGGGTGGGAACCAATAAGAAGCTCTCTTTAATTTCGCCATGGATAAAATGACAATTTAGAGTAGAGGTTTCACATCAATAATCGAAAACAAAATTACAGGAATCTGTTCGGTCTCGGGTCGCCATGGACTTCACCGGGTCGGTGGGACGCATCGTGGAGGACCCGAAAGAGGCGAAGGCGATAGCCATAGCCGAAGGGTACTCGTGGAAGCGGCGTTGGAGACCTTCGTGCAGGACTTCGCACAACTTGATCCAGGGGATCGAATCTGGGGTCCATATAACCCAACCGTGGTTCCACAGCGGAATGAGTCGGGACCAGGCGACCGCACTCGTCAGCCGACATGGAACAGTCGATGGGTGAGTGTTCAGACCTACAAACTTGACTTCGATGATTTGTTGACTTGAAATATTTTTTTCAAGTTTCAAGTGAAGTTGAGCCTCGTTCGTATTAATCAAGTCACTTGAACTCGAGTAACTATCGAGCAAGTAAAAACTTGAAAGTTACTTGAAAATATATTTCAAGTTGCTGGACCAATATATCTTAAGTTTCAAGTGAGGTATAGATACTTTGAAATTACTTGACTTGAAATTAAAATAACTTAAAACGGTTTCACCAATATGAACCAGTTGTTTTCTCGACTTGAAATATCTTTTCAAGAGTCTCTTATTAGTCAAGTTGCTTGACTTCTTCATTTGACGTCAAATAATTAATTACCAAACGAGTAAAAATTTGAAAGAAGCTAAAGCTTGAAACTTACTTGAAAAGATCATTCAAGTTTATACAACAAAGCCCCGATTTCACTGATTAAGTTATTTAAATTCAATTGGTCGAAGTTCAGCAGATTGTAACGTCTTAACTAACACAAATCAAATATTCTATCGTTTCAAGTAAAGTAGATGTATTTTGAACCTTGTTTCTTGAATTGAATTATTGGAAATAAAGTAACTTGAAACGGCTTGATCAAGTTGTTTTCTTGACGTGAAATACGTTTTCAAGTTTCAAGTAAAGTAGAGGTACTTTGGACATTGTTCTCATTATTCACGTTACTTGAGTTCAAGTTTTTTAAGCAACTTGAAACTCCTGATTATTATTATTTGAAGTAAGTTTTCAAGTTTCAAGTGAGGGTAAGATGCTTTGAATTTTGTTATCATTTATCGTATGACTTGAGTGAGGTGAAGTAACTTGAAACGGATTAATCAAGTTGTTTTTTGACTTGAAATATGTTTTCAAGTTTCAAGTAGAGGTACTTTGAACGCATTACTAGATAGGTTTCAAGTGCTTTAAGTAACTTGGAACGAATTGGCCAATACTAACCGTTGTTTTCTCGACTTGAACTTGAAGTTTCAAGTAACGTAAAGGTATTTTTAACCTTGTTCTCATTCATCTAATTACTTGAATTGAAGTATTTGAGGTGAAGTCTCTGGAAACGGCTTGATAAAGTTGTTTTAACGACTTGAAATTTGTTTTCAATTTTCAAGTAAAATAGAGGTACTTTTGGCTTTGTTCTCATTCATCACATTACTTGAGTTCAGTTGTTTTAAGTAACTTGAAACGGATTGGCCAATACTAACCGTTGTTTTCTCGACTTGAACTTGAAGTTTCAAGTAAAGTAGAGGTATTTTGAACTCTTCTCATTCCTCTAATTTCTAGAATTGAAGTATTTGAGGTAAAGTCTGTGGAAACGGCTTGATCAAGTTGTTTTATTGACTTGAAATTTGTTTTCAAGTTTCAAGTAAAGTAGAGGTACTGTTAGCTTTGTTCTCATTCACCACATTACTTGAGTTCAGGTTTTTTAAGTAACTTGGAACGGATTGGCCAGTACTAACCGTTGTTTTCTCGACTTGAACTTGAAGTTTCAAGTAAAGTAAAGATATTTTGAACCTTGTTCTCATTCCTCTAATTAATTGAATTGAAGTATTTGAAATAAAGTCTCTGGAAACGGCTTGATCAAGTTGTTTTATCGACTTGAAATTTGTTTGCAAGTTTCAAGTAAAGTAGAGGTACTTTTGGCTTTGTTCTCATTCATCACATTACTTGAGTTCAAGTGTTTTGAGTAACTTGAAACGGCTTGACCAATACGAATCTGTTGTTTTCTTTAGTTGAAATAAGTTTTCAAGTTTCAAAGGTACTTTGAATCTCAATCTCAAGTCGGAGAACCAAATTTGTCTTAATAGACGAATGGAACTAATTTTGTTTTTGGTTTCAGCGTGTTCCTGGTGAGGGAGAGCAAGTCGAATTTGGGCGCGTTCGTGCTGACGTACAAGTGCGGCGGCAAAGTCCTGCACGCGCAGATAACCCCGATCCTGGATCCGGTCAGAGAGGCTCACGTTTTTTCGCTGGACAGCGGTGTGACGAAATTCTACGACCTCCTGCAGCTCGTCGAATTTTACCAGCTGAACGCAGGTTGCTTGCCGACCAGATTGACCCACTACGTGGTGCAGAGTTCCAGCCCGATCAGCATACCGAACAAACTGGCGGGGCCACCGGTCGCCGGCAGTTTCTGAGAGCGTACAATGTTTCTCGTTCAGCGACGAACTATATATTTTTGTAAGCACACACTTTGAGACGAATTTTCGAAATCTATTTTTCAAACCGATTCGGCCGCAGGCGGAAGCAGGGTTGGCGTTTTTATGCATAAAACCGAAGAAGACTAAGTTAGTTTGTACGCGCCGTAAGTTAGGTCTTTAGGATTTATTTCATTTCTTAGGGTAAATATGTAATTCAGTATTAAAAATTAATTTTTTTGTGTTACGAACAGGGTGAGTAGGTTTCTAGCAAATCTCTTTGTCGAATTTTTTAATTGACCTAAATAAAAAGGGCTGTGTATACCGTTTAGAAAAAAATCGTGGAGCGAGCGCCTTTTGTTAATTTTTCTTCACAATTTTTTTAATTTAAGAAAATTAGTAGCATTTACGCGTTAGTTTTTAATTTAGAAACGACGGACAGGCTGCACAAAACCCAAAAAGAAAAAACTTCATATCTAAAACAGCAACTATGAGCAATATTACTATAATTTCAGCTGTTCCATTAGTCCACGTAGATGTGATATTATATTTTAAGTTTCAAATTGTCTGAAAATCATTTCGTTGGAATGAAAACTGTAACCTGCGAGCGTTCAAAAATCGCGCAGTTTGTGAAAGACTTGAGATTTAAGGGCCGATTTCAAGTCGGAGTTGCGACGGTGCAAATCGGTGGTAACTCTGACTTGAAATTGGTCGCTTGGTCAATTTTCCAAGGTCGGCGATGATTGCGCGACTTTCGGAACGCCACATTAACGAATTAACTTTACTCTCATGACCATCTATTTATGTATTAGTTTATTGTCACGTTTTTGCAGCGGCACTCAGTATTTTTCTGATTTTAATTTCTCACTGTTTTTCATGTAATCTAGTGAATTAACCGATAGGTATGTTGTTATAACAAGAATCACTGTGTTTTTCTATTAGATAATAGCTGCAGAATAAAGTTATTTTTATTATAGATTTTGCGTTTCAGTGTGCTGGACACAAAAGATTGTTTTTTTTTCAGATAAACAAGGTGATTCGGTTTTTTCGTCCCGTTAATGCAATCTTGCGCTTTCTATATGTCATTGTAGCTTTTTTTGGCGATGAACAATCACGACT
This sequence comes from Dascillus cervinus, assembly GCA_949768715.1. Lineage (NCBI taxonomy): Eukaryota > Metazoa > Arthropoda > Insecta > Coleoptera > Dascillidae > Dascillus > Dascillus cervinus. The sequence goes on from OX458322.1 coordinate 23,348,324, forward strand.
GGAATTCGTGCCCGTCTGTCACTTATTTGGGACGTTGCCATAACCGCATCCTCTATGGTTGTGACCTCGCATTTCCAATAATATCGTCATCACGATATCTCCAGAACTCGAGGAATAGTGGAACCAACATGGAGTCTATTTTTATTATTTATTGGTTAGTTTTAGCCCGACTCTGCCACTGGTTAAGAATAAGTAATGAGGTGTTGTGAATTTCAAATTGAAATGCATAATTCAGACATTTTTCAGCGTTTTTTTTTGCTTTAAACAGGTTTTCATTCTCTTTTAGTCTAGACTACACCATTCCTGTCCAATTTTTTTCTGAATCGAACTATCTCAATCCAAATTCACCACTTTAAAATTCCCGCCATTTTAAGGCGACGCTTCTACACAAAAGAACGGTCTGAGATGCGTTGTTCAAGCAAAATGTCATTGTTTTGAGAAATCTTCATTAAATTTCGACGTTTCATTCATTCAATGTTTATAAAAATTGGAAAAATCGATCGGGTGAGATTCATTTTCAAGTGTTGAAGAATGTGCAAGTATTGCGTTCATTGAATATCGAATAATAAATCTCACCGTTTTTAAATTCCCGCCACTTTACAGCACCGCTTCTGACAAAAGAACGGTCTGAGATACGTTATTCAAACTGTGTTTTGTGTTCTGCATTGAAAATAGTGTCGTTTTTAAGGGTTTCTGGATTTGCTCTACAGCCTTTATTTTTCTATATTTCTGTTTTTTTTTGCCATTGTAAACTACAGCATCTCTTTTACAATAACTCTTTGCCTAATTGTAAAAAGTTATTAATTATTATTAACTTTTGAAATAACGCATACTTTCAAATGCGCAATACTCAACTTTACGAGAACATACATAAATAATGATTAAGAGTTATTGTTGTGTAAGTCTTTAACAAAATGTTTGTCAAAGTGCATCATTGTAGGACAAATAGATATACCTGCTATAATTAATCCCGTAACAGGCTGCAAACACATTTTCATTCGTGCAAAGAAACAGTTCTTATCCCCACTTCCTACGCTTGTAACTCATCAATGTTCTTGATAAATATTCTTTATATTATAATCTGTAGCGATAACGGCGGTGAGCTCAATCAATGCGATTATTATTATTACTTACCTACTGTTTTTTTTATAAATTTCAGCAACTATTCAAATATTACGGTTACTTCGAAGGAATATTATGGCCATATGATCTTTTTTGTATTGAGATGCATTTATAATAAATAAATAAGAGCAATTCAACTTCCCACCAGGTAAACAATGTATTTTGAGAAAGCCAAAATATATCTTTATAATGATGATTTTGTTAATGTGATGACGACAACGAAGTTCCTGCGTTAAAAACCAAACTGAAAAATATAATGAAACATTGAATGATGTACCTGCTACTTCCCATCAGGTAAACTATTTGATAAATCCAAAATATATATGTGTAGGTGTATCGTTATAATTAACCTTAATTATTGCTACATCTACATTACTGGATGTTATTAATACTGTAACAAATCGAAACTGTAACAAATTGGAAGAAATACCGTATTTAGGCATGTATAGACCGCACTTTTATAACTAAAAATAGGTAAAAATGGGATGCGCCTTATGCTCGAAATTTTCAAATTAAATACAATAAACATCCTTTAGTTTAAAATGTTACAAATTGTTCACATTAAAATAAAACTCACATATAAATAAAAATCGATTCATGTAAAAAGGATGTCAACTGTTGCCTTTTGTAAAACAAAGGTTGACGTTTTTTATTTATAACTTTCCAAGGCAACCAAAACATTGCCTACTGCAATGTACCGTGCTCAGTTAGGCGGCCGCTTGTATGTAGAGAAGGGCCGTTTAGGTAACAAAAGCCCGGGAACTGCTAAGTAATGCACAATTCTTCCGCTCAGGGGGCACCAATTTTGCCCCTTTAAATAAAAAATGTTTAGGCGACCAAAGATTTATCCTAACTAATAAGGTTTGAAACTTAAGTATTGAACAGAGAAAGAACAAAAAAAAAGAGTTGTGCGTTTTTCATACGCTCACAACTTGATAAATATTATTTATATTATGGTCTGCGGCGATAACGACGGTAAACTCAGTCGGAAAAAAAATTAGTCTATAATTTTTTGCTAATTCTTTGCCAATTTTGTGTTTTCATACATGTACCTGCTATAATTAATCCCGTAACAGGCTGCAAACACATTTTCAATTATGCAAAGAGTAATCTTTATCCCCATTTTTATACGCTCATAATTTGATAAATATTATTTATCTACGATCATTATATAATATAAACATTATTGATGTGAAACCTCTACTCTAAATTGTCATTTTATCCATCGATAAATTAAAGAGAGCATCCTATTGGTTCCCAGCCATGGGTAAAATTGACAGAATTTTTATCCATCGGGACTTCGACCAATGAAAATTAAAAATATTGGGATTTTTATTTTACAACATTGCCACGTTGGTAACAGTTTGCATTAATTGCAACAACATAACCAAGCAAAACTACAGCAATTGACAGCAAAACGTACCCAAGTGTGTTAATAATAAAATTCGTGGTTTGTGAAGCAGTTTTTTGTGACCGCAAGTTTAAAATGTTGGACGAAGAAAATGAAATGTCCTGTACGCTCCCTGACATTCGCAATATCGCAACGACTGCAATAGAAAATCTTCTACCACAAAAATCACGGCACAAATATGAATCTGTTTATGAAACTTTTTTAAAGTGGCGAACAGAGAAAAATACTACTTCCTTTTCTGAAAATGTTGTGTTAAGTTATTTTGTGATGCTTGCAGAAAAATATTCATCTTCTTCTCTTTGGAGTTACTATTCAATGCTTAAGAGTACCTTAATCATTCATCACGATATACATATTGAAAATTATAAAAAACTTCAAGCATTTTTGAAACGCAAATCTGAGGGATTTATACCTAAAAAAGCCAATACTTTAACCTCTGAAAATATACAGGACTTTATCAAGAAAGCACCAGATGAAAAATATCTTGCAACGAAGGTAAGAAACACAAACTGCAAAAAAAAACTACTAAATATCTGTATTTCTTTAAGGTGGCTGTAATAATGGATATAATGGGTGCTTGTAGATTGCAAGAATTGCATGCAATGAAACTAGAGCATATTAAAGATTTAGGCCAAGCTTCGCTTGTCAACATTCCTGAAACTAAAACAAAAATTCCTCGGAATTTCACAGTAATTGGAGAATTTTACAATATTTGCAAGAAATATATCAGTCTTCGCCCAAGTAACATACAATGCTCATCTTTTTTCTTGAATTTTCAAAACAACAAGTGCACATCGCAAAAAATAGGTATCAACAAGCTAGCTGCAGTGCCGAAAAGTGTTGCTACTTTTTTGAATCTTGAAAACCCCCAACTATACACTGGGCATGTCTACGCAGATCATCTGCAACACTTTTGGTTGATGGTGGTGGCGATATCACCACCCTCAAACGCCATGGAGCATAGAAATCAACAAGTGTGGCTGAAGGGTACATAGATAACAATTTAAACAATAAACTTCAAATAAGTAATACAATTTTAAAAGAAATTAACAGACCCTGTACAAGCACATCTGGAAGTAATGCTACAAATGCAAGTGCAAATGTTAACAGTACCACAACTATAACAAAGAACAATTGTGACATTAATCTTGTCAAGAATCCACCTTTTAGTTTCAATAATTGTTCAAACTTTACGATTAACATTTACAACAAAAATGACAATGTAAACTAACTGTCATAGTATCACGTTCAAAAATTAAAAAATATTTAATTAAGAATTTGTTTTATTATTTTGTATGGATGATCGTAGATAAAGTATAGTATTATACTCGCAAGTAAAGGTTTTTATCCACTCAAATGATTACATGCACTCGCCTTCGGCTCGTGCAGCAAACTTCATTTTCATGGATAAAAACCTTCTTTACTTGCTCATGTAATAATATACTATTATATTATTGTCTGCGGCGATAACGGCGGTAAAATCGCTCAATGCGATTGCTGCATTATTTACTCTTTTTTTTGTAATTTTTTGTGAATAGATGCTTCAAACAATTTTTCCTACGATACTATTTGAAACAATTTAGTAGGCTCGAAAATGTTTCATATCCTTACGCGTGCAAACATGGATATTTTGCATTATCAAGTGTGTATTTTTATAAATTTTTAGAGTTTTATATCCTTACATGTGCGAATATGGTTATATCCTAACAGTTTGCAGTATATAAAGTGTGCATTTTAATACAAATTTTGACAGTTGTCACAAATTATTTTCTATCCATGCCGTCAATCAAAAAGGTACAGCTTTGAAAGGACATCTGTGAGTAAAAGAACGAACTATTTGACTAAAATAATCAACAGTAATATCACAAGTGCATCAAAATAGCCTATTAAATTTTGACGTTTCTGTCGAAATGTTTTGCCTAGAAATATGTCGAGCAAATTTGCCACGTAATAAAATCTCGAGTGCGCAGCACGAGGGATTTTGGGTGGAAAATTTACGAGAAATATTTCTTTATGGCAAAACGTTGCGACAAAAACGTAAATATTTAATCAGGCTATTTTCATGCACGCGCGGTATTCGGCATGATTATTTCCTGATTATTAATTTGAATAAATAGATTTTACAACGAATTATTTATTTACTTGTGGAGGAATTTTTGATAATGATTGCAAAAAAAAATTTAGAAGCTATTAAACGTCAAAATTTAATCGCTAGTAATACCATAATAGTATATTATTTAACGAGCACATAATGTAGGCTATTATTAACGAAGATGAAAGTTTGTAAATACGAGTCGAAGACGAGTATTTACAAACATCTGAGTTCATAATAGCCATTATGTGCGAGAAAAATACAGCTGTTTATCTACAATCAAAATTTCATTCAATAAAACTTTAAAATGCTGATAAGTTCCGAAGCAAAATTGACACCGAAATTAAACCGAAACCAAAACGTGATTTTCATCGAGAAACCTTTGCTTCCAGTTGTCATGGGCGCGAAAAAAATAACAAGGATCTGTCAGTTAGCAAGAAAAATACGAACGTGTTTTTCTTTTCCTTATATTATATTTTGAAAGTGACGACTCAACCACCCTCAAGTTGTGACGCTTCTCCGATTCTCGCGGAAGCCGAGGTCTCCCTAATGGATGATAGTGTTTTATTCGTTTCTAATTTTCTTTTTCCCGCAAGGGCGTCGTGCATTGGCACCGTCCGATAATTGTTCCGTCCCGTAACAGTTAAGTGCAAATATTCCCTCAGTAATGGAAGAAGGAAGAAGAAGAAGAGATTAGGCAGAATACCTCGGTGTTTTACCATTCCCTCGCGAGGAGACATGGTTCTGATTTTAATACGGTGTTACTGTCGCCCAGAATTGAATCCGAGACATTTGTTTAGGTAGCCTCGTAAAAACTAAGGTACCAAAACTAATCATTCTACCGTGCGCATAGGCAACCAACATTACTCTCCGTTCACTAATGAAAATAAATAGGCAACCAACAATACGCTCCGTCTATTAATGAAAATGAAACTGAAGGGGCGTGACCTGTGGATAAGGTGCCTTGTTATGTATCCATGACTAGCATATGAAATGAACGTATTACGTCATGATTGTAGATAAACGCTTTGAATTTATTGATTAATTTACGATAAGTTGTTGCGTAGCAACTTAAAAGAGTTTAAATTTTATGAGTATTAAGAACACGACAACGCAGTTGGAGTGTTTTTATCATAAAATTTACACGATTTAAAAGTTGCTACGCAGGAAGTTTGAGTTAATTAATCGAAGAAATTCAAAGCTTGAATAGTATTTGATTAGATTATTTTATGAATGTATAAAATTTGACACAAATAAAATTGTTTGAAATTTTTTTGTTGGTGGAAACTAGGCAACGTCGATATAAAGGAACTCGAGGTTTTATCAGAATATTATCGCTGTAAAGCCGTGTTCCTTCCTCAAATAACGAACTGTGATTGGCTGTATTAGCCATGAATAAAATAATCGGGTAAATTTTGACACCTTTAAAACGTCAAAATTTAATCGCTATAAAACTGAGGAAAACCATGGTGACTGGGACTTTTTATGTGCATGAAGGAAATAGTCAGTTATAATACAATGAGTAGTCAAAGATTGTCGAATATTTTTATGAATGGTCATTCGCTTTATGAACACCATGAGTGCGCAGCACGAATGGTGTTCGCAAGCGTAATGACCATGAATAAAAATATTGTACAATCTTTGACTACGAATTGTATTCAACAGACTATTCGATTCACCAAATCAATGATTAAAATAAAATATTTCAAAAGCTAGTTCGCAAATTTGAGTTACACATTATTTTATTTTCATAGCAACCGGTAAAAAAATGTTGTTATTTTATTTTTTTCTGACAGCAGTGTTTCACGAGTTAATTAATTTATAGGTACTAATTATTGCCATTTTGCTATTTACGTGTTATTTGCAATGGAAAGTGTGTACAAAAGATTTGAAGAGACATCTGATGCAGAAATCAAGGTAGATATGGGACGAATCGTGCGGGAAAATACACGGAAGTCACGAGAGTCGGTACGGCGTCAGTTTTCTCAGTTTTTGGAAGAAAAAGGCTACTTTTTGACATCATCTACCACATCTGCAGAGTTAAATATTATTCTGAAGAGTTGGGCTGTCAATATGCGGAAGAGAGATGGGTCGGAATAGAAGGAAGGTGTGGTTAAGCATATATGGAACAGTACTGCGAAAATGATGCAAGAAATGTATTTCAATAAGTGGAACATTGAAATTAACCCATTTAGTAAAGCTGCATTCAAAACATCGAGAAAGGCCAGAGATGCTACTAGACGAAAATTGCAGGCGCTTCAAATTGCTCAGTTAATTTTGTGATAAAGTCATAATTTCCTTAAATAAAAATAATAATCAAGTTACTTTAAAATACTCACTGCAACCACTAGTGGAATATCCAGTTATATTTTCACTAATGAAATACTCGCTGGAATTTTCTGTTGTTAGGATACGAAAGTAAATATCTGCTATTTTATTGGCTAATATTTGAAAAATGATTTGGTAAATTGAATAGTCATTATAATATTATGGAAAAACAACTTTTCCCAAAAAATGTAAAATTTAGACATTAAATCCAATTTGGTTTATGGAAACTATTTCTTAGGTGATAAAGGAACATTTTTGTGTAATTTGTTGACGATGTTGTGTTCGGAAAGCAATCAAAAAACGCGATTAAATAATACCGTATTTCGTAGCACAACTTTTAGATTTTTTTTCAAAGATATTCACCATGTGATCAAAACAAAAACATGTCATATTAAACTACAATATGTTTAGTATAAGTACCCTGAAGGAATTTCTGCAATATAACTTACTTCTTGAGCTATAGTGTGTTCACTGGCACACTACATTTCAAAAAAATGGTGTTGCCAATTCTTTTCTTCTTAAGTTATCAACTTTCTCGCAATAAAAAAAATTTTTTCTTACAAGGCAATATATTCTCTATAAGTGCTGTAAAGTGAATTGCAAAATATTTCGTAACTCTAAAGATTTCAGTAAAAAACCCTCACTACTACATTTTTTTTTAAAACTAGGCACTTCTTTACCAAAGCAAATATATCATTAGATGAGGTAACATTATGTTTACAACTGTTGCTTCACAAATTATATATTGATAAGTACTTTCTAAGCGATAGTGAGTTTCTTAAAACTCTGCATTTTTTGAGGTTGGGTTCCCCAGCCTTAAAGCAATGCACAACATTGTCTCGTTTCAGTAATCAGAATTATTTACTTATCCTTATGCGGTTTTAATAAGTCCTATCGAGGTTGCATTGTATTTGTTTCGCACTATCGCAAAGAATAGCACTCCTACAGTTTTTAATAAGTTATTTATTTTCACGTGACACGAAATTCGATAAGCTATCAAATTGCTGATAATTCGTGATTCTCCTCCCCTTCATTAAAAGTTGTAGTGTGGATAGTGTTATTTGAATTTAGTCTTGTAACGTACGGCTTCCTCTTAAACTTAAAAATTTATAATTAAATACTTAAAAATTGCAAGCAATTTAAGTTTAGCTACAAAAATCAAGTAGACAATGAAACAATCGAAAATTATAATTGTGAAAACATCGAAGACAGTTGATATTCCTACGCCCAAATCGTTGAAATATGGCCAGTGAAGCGAATTACTTCATCATCTGAGCGCTTGTAAAGTGAGGTTTGCGGGCCAAATGAGCGTCACTGTTGTGGATTCTGATCGTCTGTTTCGCGTGAGATGATAGGAAGTGACGAAGACGAAGGTAAAAGCTTGTGGAAAATTTCCAACTTGAAACAGCGGTGAGGGTTCAGGGTTCAGTTTCTTGTTGAGATGTAGCTGTCAGTTGAGGTTCCGGTTGGGAACATGGCCACCGGACACGTTTTTGATTTTTGGTCCGCGACGAGTGCCGTACACTTCCACGATCGGAAGAGGGTTTGGGTTTCCATCCGGGTCCAAAACGACGCCGTGTTGGTGGTTCTTACTTTTCAGGTGATTTTTGAGTGCGTGTACGTGTTTGGTAGCGTACGAACAATCCCGGCATCGGTATTGATATACTGGCGAGTGGGACTTCATATGCGATGTCAACATTGATTTGTTAATGCAACTATAACTGCACTTCTCGCACTTAAACGGCTTGATTTTCATGTGTTGTTTCTTGTGGAAATCCATGCAGTGGCGGATCAAGTCAAGTCTGCTTATCGTATAATCCGCCACTGAATCCATGAGTCGTTTCTTGTGGAAATCCATGCAGTGGCGGATCAAGTCAAGTCCGCTTATCGTATAATCCGCCACTGAATCCATGAGTTGTTTCTTGTTGAAATCCATGTGTTGTTTCTTGTGGAAATCCATGCAGTGGCGGATCAAGTCAAGTCTGCTTATCGTATAATCCGCCACTGAATCCATGAGTTGTTTCTTGTGGAAATCCATGTGTTGTTTCTTGTGGAAATCCATGGAGTGGCGGATCAAGTCAAGTCCGCTTATCGTATAATCCGCCACTGAATCCATGAGTTGTTTCTTGTGGAAATCCATGTGTTGTTTCTTGTGGAAATCCATGCAGTGGCGGATCAAGTCAAGTCTGCTTATCGTATAATCCGCCACTGAATCCATGAGTTGTTTCTTGTGGAAATCCATGTGTTGTTTCTTGTGGAAATCCATGCAGTGGCGGATCAAGTCAAGTCCGCTTATCGTATAATCCGCCACTGAATCCATGAGTTGTTTCTTGTGGAAATCCATGTGTTGTTTCTTGTGGAAATCCATGCAGTGGCGGATCAAGTCAAGTCTGCTTATCGTATAATCCGCCACTGAATCCATGAGTCGTTTCTTGTGGAAATCCATGCAGTGGCGGATCAAGTCAAGTCCGCTTATCGTATAATCCGCCACTGAATCCATGAGTTGTTTCTTGTTGAAATCCATGTGTTGTTTCTTGTGGAAATCCATGCAGTGGCGGATCAAGTCAAGTCTGCTTATCGTATAATCCGCCACTGAATCCATGAGTTGTTTCTTGTGGAAATCCATGTGTTGTTTCTTGTGGAAATCAATGGAGTGGCGGATCAAGTCAAGTCTGCTTATCGTATAATCCGCCACTGAATCCATGTGTTGTTTCTTGTGGAAATCCATGCAGTGGCGGATCAAGTCAAGTCAGCTTATCGTATAATCCGCCACTGAATCCATGAGTTGTTTCTTGTGGAAATCCATGTGTTGTTTCTTGTGGAAATCCATGCAGTGGCGGATCAAGTCAAGTCCGCTTATCGTATAATCCGCCACTGAATCCATGAGTTGTTTCTTGTGGAAATCCATGTGTTGTTTCTTGTGGAAATCCATGCAGTGGCGGATCAAGTCAAGTCTGCTTATCGTATAATCCGCCACTGAATCCATGAGTCGTTTCTTGTGGAAATCCATGCAGTGGCGGATCAAGTCAAGTCCGCTTATCGTATAATCCGCCACTGAATCCATGAGTTGTTTCTTGTTGAAATCCATGTGTTGTTTCTTGTGGAAATCCATGCAGTGGCGGATCAAGTCAAGTCCGCTTATCGTATAATCCGCCACTGAATCCATGTGGTGTTTTAATGTGCTCCCGAACGCCCGTCTGATCGTCTGTTTCGCGTGAGATGATAGGAAGTGACGAAGATAGTTCCCCGGACATAGGAGGTAGATCATCACGTCCAATGGGGGCTTTCCCTCCAAATGCAATCATGGAATCTCGTTCTCCAGCTCCCGCGTGGCTATCTCATCAGACGGTAAGTTACTTTTCCGGCGCTCTTCTCTCAACCTCGCTAAATAGAACAATTCGAAATTTCAGCATCGCGAGGAAGAAGACAACGATTCTGGCGTCGAGGTCCGGAATTCGGGCAGTGAAGTCGGCAACGTGGGCTCTCCTAATTTCCAACGCGCCTCTTACCAGGCTCCGGCGAATATAGACTACAACCCCCTGACGCCCCCGAACTCGTCTCCGGCGTTACCATCTCCTGTGGATCCGGACTGTGAAGTCAAGCACGAGCCAGAACCCGCTGAAGAGCGAAACTTAGCGACTGAAGAAATCCTCCAACAGACGCACCAGCAGTTCATGGATTCAATCAGCCATCCGCAGACTAATTCGCACGGGAAAGTCAAAATTCACAAGTGCAAGGCACGAGGGTGTCAGTACGAGACCCCAATTAAAATGGAACTTTGGAAGCACCAAAATCAGCACATGGACCCGGAAAGAATCCTTACATGCCAGTTGTGCCCGTTCGGAAGCACATTAAAACACCACATTGAGTACCACATAAATCAACACAAAGGTCAAGCCGTTCAAGTGGGAAAACTGTAGTTACAGGTGCATCAACAAATCCATGTTGACATCGCACATGAAGTCCCACTCGACAGTCTATCAATACCGATGCCGGGACTGCTCCTACGCTACCAAACACGTACACGCGCTCAAAAAGTACCTGAAAAGTAAGAACCACCAACCCGACGTCGTTTTGGACCTGGAGGGAAACCCAAACCCTCTTCCGATCGTGGACGTGTACGAAACTCGTCGCGAACCAAAAGTCAAAACCGTGTCCGGACGGCCACAGTTCCAACCTGAACCCCACCCTAAACCCCAACCGGCAGCTACATCCCAACCAGAAACTGTTCCTCAACCGGAACCTGAATCCTGAACCCTCACCGCTGTTTCAACTTGGACATTTTTCACAAGCCTTTTTCACAAACGCCGCTTTCGAACTACAACTAACACGTTGGAAATTGGAAAAACTACGTCGCCTGGCACCTGCCGTTTCTGCTGATGGCGCGCTGGATTTGAACCTACCCGCACCTTCATCCGGGAGGCCCAAAAACGGCCACGCGTTCCAACCGCATCATTTCCGGCCGCAAGCGATGGAAGATAGTGACGACGACTCTGACAATGACGTGGATGTGCAACCGATCCAGACTGTCCAGCCAGAAGAAAATGAAAAACTGATTAAGAACGAAGATGATAAGTGTAGTTTTGCCCGTATTGTGGAATTTCTTTCAACGACCCAGTAATGCACCAAAGCCACATGAGTTACCACGACTGTGATGATCCGTTCAACTGCCGGTTGTGCAGAAAAAAATGCATTGACAAATATGGCTTTAATTCGCACTTCTTGCACACTCGGCACTGAACGTCCTAAAACACAGCATTCGTTACCTTTTTAAATTCTAGTCTGGGGTGCAAAATTTAGTTCTATCGCAGTAGTCCTAAAAGACTTTAATTTAAATTTTATTTAACTAACGCTGTGCAATCGTCTGCACGACGTTTTAAATTGTAGTTTTGTTTAAGGCAGATATTTGTGTTACATAAAATCTCTTTCTTTTGTTGCTCGTGAAGAACTTTGTACTTATGCATTAATTGCCAAATAGGCATATTTTGTTCTTCAGCAGAATGCCTTTTCCAAAAGGAAAATATTTTTTGTCTTTTGATTTCATTGTTTTATTGATTTTCCAAAGATAGGATAAGAGGATAGATCCTCTTCCTTTTATGTGTATTTTTTTTAAAATTAATTTAGTACGTAAGAGTCATTGTATTTAATCAGGTACCATCAACAAGACTGATGTAAATAACTAACAAAAAAAATGAAAAAAATGTTTATTAAAAGTAGGTGTATGTGTATAAAAAAATGCTGTGTTTAATATAATTATTTTGAAACGAACCGATTTTTTTCTTTTGGGGATGAATGCGGTTTTAAGTGAGACTATAATTCAATACACTCCCGGCGATAACGGCGGTAAAATCAGTCAATGCGATTGCTGTATTATTTACTGGTTTTCTTTTTTATAATTTTTTGTGAATAGATGCTTCAAACAATTTTTCCTACGATGCTATTCGAAACTAATATATATTGTACAATTTAGTAGGCTCGAAAATGTTTCATATCCTTACGCGTGCGAACATGGATATTTTGCATTATCAAGTCTGTATTTTTATAAATTTTTAGAGTTTTATATCCTTACGTGTGCGAATATGGTTATATCCTAACAATTTGCACTATATCAAGTGTGCATTTTAATACAAATTATTCTATCCATGCCGTCAATCAAAAAGGTACAGATTTGACAGGACATCTATGAGTAAAAGAACGAACTATTTCACTAAAATAATCAACAGTAATATCACAAATGCATCAAAATAGCCTATTAAATTTTGACGTTTCTGTCGAAATGTTTTGCCTAGAAATATGTCGAGCAAATTTGCCACGTAATAAAATCTCGAGTGCGCAGCACGAGGGATTTTGGGTGGAAAATTTACGAGAAATATTTCTTTATGGCAAAACGTTGCGACAAAAACGTAAAAATTTAATCAGGCTATTTTCATGCACGCGGGGTATTCGGCATGATTATTTCCTGATTATTAATCTGAATAAATAGATTTTACAACAAATTATTTGCTTGTCGAACAATCTTCGATAATGATTGCAAAAATAATTCAGAAGCGATTAAACGTCAAAATTTAATCGGGTAAATTTTGACACATTTGAGACATCAAAATTTAATCGGGTAAATTTTGACACGTTTGAAACGTCAAAATTTAATCACTATAAAACTGAGGAAAACCATGGCGACTGGGACTTTTTATGTGCATGAAGGAAATAATCATTATAATTATGGGAAAACAACTTTTCCCAAAAAATGTAAAATTTAGACATTTATCCAATTTGGTTTACGGAAACTATTTCTTAGGTGCTAAAGGAACATTTTTATGTAATTTGTTGACGATGTTGTGTTCGGAAAGCAATAAAAAACGCGATCAAATAATACTGTATTTCGTACCACAACTTTTAGATTTTTTTTAAAAAAGATTCACCATGTTATAAAAAAAACATGTCATATTAAACTACTATACCGGGAGATTATCTTACAGGTATACATATCTCCTATGTTTACTTTAAAACAAAACGCGTCAACGTATTGATAACTATAGGCAACCAACATTACACCACAAATCACAAGGTTATTATTTTTCATTGTGAAAGGTTATGTTCAAGTATCATGAATAGTATTATGAATAGAATCTAAAATCATTTGAATATCAAAATAATAACAATTTTAATAAAACTATTAAATGGGATAACTTCCCAAAATTTGAGAAGTTATTAACAGAAAGTACATAACAGAAAAAAATAAACAAATAGCGTCATAGCAAGTGTTCAAAATGTCCACCTTCTACTTCTAAACAATATCCTAGCCGATCTTGGAACGCACGCACGGCATTTCTGAGAATGTCAGGATTCAGTTCGTTACATTCAGTTCGTATACGATCTTTTAATTCATCTAGATTTAAAATTTGGATATTGCGGTAAATTTTTGATTTTAGGTAACCCCAAAAGAAATAGTCATTGGGTGATAAATCTGGAGATCGTGGTGCCCATGGTATGGGGCCGTACCGTCCTATCCAGTGTCCGGGAAACCTTTCGTTTAAACAATTTCTTATAACATTTGTGGAATGCGGAGAGGCTCCATCCATTTGAAACCATGGTTCGTTAATGTTTAAATTTTCTATTGCCGGAATGATGTTGTTTACCAACAGATCTAAAAATTTGGCCGAATTAAGGTTTCCATCAATAAAAAAAGGCCCGATAAGTGTAGCATTAACTATCCCTAACCACACATTCACCTTCTGCTGGTACTGAGTGTGGGTCAAATTTTGAATATGGTGATTAGTGCGGGACCAATATCTAAGGAAAACGAAGGAACAAGGTTAACAGAATAAATTGGATAAATAAGAAATTATGATGCACACCGGAAATTTTGGGAATTGACCTCTCCATTTAATGTGAACGTTGCTTCATCGGTGAAAACTATCTTCGCTAAAATTTCATCATGTTCGTTTAACAAATTAAATAAAGTTTCACAAAAATTTGTTCTTTTTCTTTTATCATCCTCAAATAACTCTTGATGATTGGAAAATTTATAAGATTTGTACTTAAATTCTTTTAGTGTTTTAAATATTGACGTTTTTGATACAACGAAATATTCAGCTACTTCTCGCAAGGATACCATCGGATATTGCTCAATGTAGCATAAAATATTTAATTTTAATTCTTCAGTCAACACATGGTTGGTTTTAATCTTCTTTGTATGACCATTTACTATGCAGCCTTGTGAATTAAATTTTTTAACGATATTGTGCAGAGTTCTGATGCAAGGAATTGGTCTTTCAGGATATTTTATGGAAAATAAATCTCTCACGGTCCGCAAACTATTACCTTGCTGGTACCACATTAACAATTCAATTTTTTCGTCTTTGCTGTACATGATTATTACAGAAATTGCAATTTTATGTTAAACTGACACTGAAAAATTAATTGACTTTTGTTGAAAGAGCCAACTTTTCAAATGTTGAGAATTGTGGTGTATACTTGGTTGCCTACAGATCGCAATAAAGCAATGCGTTGACTCGTTTTTTTTAAAAGTATACATAGGATATGTTTACTTTTAAGATAACCTCCCGGTATGTTTAGTATAAGTACCCTGAAGGAATTTCTACAATATAACTTACTTCTTGAGCGATACTGTTTTTACTGGCACACTACATTTTAAAAAAATAGTGTTGCCAATTTTCTTCTTCTTAAGTTATCAACTTTCTCGCAATAAAAAAATATTTTCTTACAAGGCAATATATTCTCTATAAGTGCTGTAAAGTGCATTGTAAAATATTTCGTAACTGTAAAGATTTCAGTAAAAAACCCTCACTAACATTTTTGCGGGAATTGCACTTTCGGAGGTTAAGTTTTGAAAACTCTTCACTTCTTCGTCAAAGCAAATATATCATTAGATGCGGTAACATTATGTTTACAATTGTTGCTTCGCAAATTATATATGGATAAGTACTTTCTAAGCGATAGTGAGTTTTTTAAAACTCTGCATTTTTTGAGGTTGGGTTCCCCAGCCTTAATTTGTATTTTTTTTATCAATTAAGAGATATGAATTATTTTGTAATCCCGTTCGTAGTCAGTTACAATTAATGATTATGCGAGAAAATAAATAAATCTATATTTCTAAACTATTAGTAATAATTTTTTTGTCTACAATTAAGCGAAATAGATTCTTATAACATATTCCATGCATCTCTTTCTTTCATTTATTGCTAAAAAGCCAAATTTTAGATTTAAACATATCAACGTTCTGAGGTAAGACTCGTCCTTCCTCCATACAGTGGACACTTACCGGTTCCATAAGTGCTCATTATGGAGGTCCCACTGTAGTAGGAAAAATGGAAACAAACAAAAATAATTAGGTAGAACATAAGAGGATGGAATTCTTTACACTACAAGCCAGAAGGGAAAGAAGAGCCGGATAAGTAAGGTAACACTGAGTGACTGTGAGACCAGAACAAACTATCATCTGAAAACAAACTGAAGAAGTGGCACTTTCGAGAAATAAAAGATTTCTAGCAATTTACATTTAATTGTACTTGAAATCAATAACAAACATTTTAACACAACATTCGAAAGTACATTAAAATTATAAGTAAATGGTTGGTTCTGACTTGACGAGTTGACCTCTTAACACCTGTTTCAACTGAAAAAACAAATATTAATATTCAAAACAATTTTAAATGCACAAATACCTTTTCTTCGCCATCTTCTCAGGCATTGGACTATAATCTGGTGCCCGACATACTTTGAAAATAGGTTACCGATTCCTTTGTTCTTCGGTCTTTTTTTCGTTGTGTTGCCGTTGCCACTCTTTTAACTGCTCCCGCAATTCTTCCAGGGTTGGTTTTCTGGGATGGCTTTGTGCGTCCATTATAAAAATTTTGCTTTAAAAAATCATACAAATTAGTTTGGTGTAAATTTATTTCTTGTATTTATAGGGTTCTTGCAATACTTAATTTCTTCGTACTTTGAAATACTTGTGTGCATGCGTTTTTTTCTGGCATGGAACGACATTGTATGGCACTTGTTTTAATTGGTTCAAGATTTTTTATTGTTGTAGCCAAAGTGGTATATCAAAATTACGCGCGAGTGAAACTCATTACCGAATGAAATAAAAAATTGTCCACCTAATCACGATCACAAAACTTTGCAAAGTGCACTCGTGTCTAAAAACTGCAACATATTCATTTCAATGATTTCCATAGATTTAATGGAATGTGCTAAAATAAATGGAATTTTTAATTTTAATAAATTTAATAATTGCATTTTGAATGTTTCCAACGTAAATTGCGGGAAAAATAAACGTAAAACCGGGTATTATCTACATTAAAATGAAACGGGACTGCAAAAATTAGACGTAAATAACGGGAAAACGTGAAATTACATTATTACCTTGTCGAAACACACCTTATTATTTCACTCGATTGACAACAAAATCCGTTGACAGATATTTTCAAATTTATCACTGGTGAACCAGTTTGTTATCATAATAAAAAAATGTAGAGATTAATTTAAATTTTGTCAATTCTATTTTATGTATTTTTGATTTAACTAATTCTACCAATATAATAAATTTCAAACAATTTAAGTAATCGCAAATTTAATAAAGAAAATAATTGTATTAATCTTTTTTTGCTAAATATAGTTTATTAAAAAATTTGTTTTTCTTTTCTGAATTTCCTGATATCTAACAAGCATCTCCATAGTACAGTTAAACCTTAATTTAAGTGGGTAATTTATTTTAAGAATATCTGTATAAAATAAATGATGCTCAAAGAGCGATTATCACATCACTACAAATTTGTTTTTAGTCACTTCCCTAAACATTTGGAACATTATTTTTTTGTGACTATATTTATGTTTAATGGATACTGTGTCTTGCAACGTCTAAACAATTTTCACACAAATTTATACAAACCCAGATGAAAATTGAATCGTAGAAGACGTGGCAGTCCCTTCAAATTCCCAAAACGATAATTTGCAAACCGCCTAAATAGTAGGCAACATTGTTCCAAAAAAAATTATGGTCAAACTGTTCCTATTTGTGTCGATTGGCGTTTTCTACTGTTTACAACTGATTGTAAATTTCTTGAACTTATTCTGAAATCGAAATCGAAGAAAAGTAAAGAATACGACCATTTACTTAATTGGTTGGGAAATGGATTGTTGCTAGCTAGTGGTAATGAACAGAAGAGCAAAATTATAAATTGTAATCTAAATTAATTTAAGCCGAACATTGGAGGAAACATATAAAAATATTGACTCCAGCCTTCCACTTCCAAATTTTAGAACAATTCGTTGACGTCTTCAATAAGGCCAGAGATATATTAATAAAAAAATTACAAAACGAAAATGGAACAATGTCTGTTAATATCAGCTCCTATGTTTCATTATTTGCGCTGGATGTTATTTGTGGTAAATTAAGGAGACCAACTATTTTTTATACAAAATTAATTTTCATTGGATATGGTGATTGGGTTTGAATAAAATAAACACTTAGTCTTCTCCATTCTACTATATGTTTTATAAATAATTTCAAAATTTATTAGTTCAAAAAATTATATGTATAAACATGTTAAAACAAACACACTGCAAGTTGCATGCTTTCACCTAGTCAAGCCGACTCTTAAGAGTCAACCCTTGTTGTAATTATAATCATAAAAGTCGGTTTTCCTAAGTAAAACCATGCAAATTGCAAATTCATAATTTGTTGGAATTGGAATTGTTTATAGGAACTTTTTTCTTTTTTCTCATTTAATAACTGTCTAATAATAATATAATTTTATGCTAATTAGTAATATATTTATTTATCTGATCTATTTTAACGGCATCCAGCCAAATGCCCCCTTGTGGTGAAGTGAGTGGTGTCATAGCCATCTCCAACGGATCCTTAGTTTTTGGGGTCAAGGAAAATCTGAAATTTTTCAACAAGGAACACAGTCCGACTTTAACCTGAAGTAGACCAAAACGCAACCCTACAAAGCACAACCTAAAAACCACTGAAATAAATAATTAAAAATTTACCAATACAATTCCTGGGACCTTCCCCAAATGGTAAAAATGTAAATGGATGCCTCTTCTCCTTATTACTTTCGTTAAAACGTTCAGGATCAAATTCTCGTGGCTCTGGGTAATGATCCGGATCGTTGTGGAGGTCATCAAGTGATATAATTATATTCGTCCCTTTATCAATGGTAATATTCTCATTAGAAATTTCGTAAGAGTTTGAACATTGTCTAACTAAAAGTGGAACAGGAGAGTATTTTCTTAAGGTTTCTGAAATTTAAAATTTGTAACATCAGATTAAGTACTGGCAAAGCCTCTAACCATCAACGACTTGTTGTAAGTACTTCATTTCACCAATTCCATCATAAGTAATCTCCGAACGTCCAAAAACGGTGTCGACTTCGTCCCTGACTTTTTCTTGGATCTCTGGGTTGATCGCCAATTCGTACAGGCAATAGGCCATCACCGTGGAGGAAGTTTCGTAACCGGCAAAGAAGAAGAGGAACGCTTGCGCAACAACCTCATCTATGGTTAGGCCATCATCTGATTTTTTTAACTCCAACAATAATTGCATAAAATCCGTTCTGTTCATTTCATTATTTTCGCGATAATCGACCACTTCTTTTTTTCTTCTTAAGTGATCAACTTTCTAGCAACAAAAAAAATATATATTTTCTTACAAGGCAATATATTCTCTATAAGTGTTGTAAAGTGCATTGTAAAATATTTCGTAACTCTAAAGGTTTCAGTAAAAAAACCCTCACTACTACATTTTTCAGAGAATTGCACTTTCGGGGGTTAATTTTTGAAAACTAGGCACTTCTTCACCAAAGCAAATATATCATTAGATGCGGTAACATTATGTTTACAACTGTTGCTTCGCAAATTATATATTGATAAGTACTTTCTAAGCGATAGTGAGTGTCTTAAAACTCTGCATTTTTTGAGGTTGGGTTCCCCAGCCTTAAAGCAATGCACAACATTGTCTCGTTTCAGTAATCAGAATTATTTACTTATCCTTATGCGGTTTTAATAAGTCCTATCGAGGTTGCATTGTATTTGTTTCGCACTATCGCAAAGAATAGCACTCCTACAGTTTTTAATAAGTTATTTATTTTCACGTGACACGAAATTCGATAAGCTATCAAATTGCTGATAATTCGTGATTCTCCTCCCCTTCATTAAAAGTTGTAGTGTGGATAGTGTTATTTGAATTTAGTCTTGTAACGTACGGCTTCCTCTTAAACTTAAAAATTTATAATTAAATACTTAAAAATTGCAAGCAATTTAAGTTTAGCTA
Organism: Dascillus cervinus; assembly: GCA_949768715.1. Classification (NCBI taxonomy): domain Eukaryota; kingdom Metazoa; phylum Arthropoda; class Insecta; order Coleoptera; family Dascillidae; genus Dascillus; species Dascillus cervinus. The sequence continues at coordinate 23,368,076 of OX458322.1, forward strand.
CAAAAATCAAGTAGACAATGAAACAATCGAAAATTATAATTGTGAAAACATCGAAGACAGTTGATATTCCTACGCCCAAATCGTTGAAATATGGCCAGTGAAGCGAATTACTTCATCATCTGAGTGCTTGTAAAGTGAGGAGAACGGGCCAAGTGAACATCACTGTTGTGGATTGTGATCGTCTGTTTCGCGTGAGATGATAGGAAGTGACGAAGACGAAGAAAAAAGCTTGTGGAAAATTTCCAACTTGAAACAGCGGTGGGGGTTCAGGGTTCAGTTTCTTGTTGAGATGTAGCTGTCAGTTGAGGTTCCGGTTGGGATTCTGGTTGGGAACATGGCCGCCGGACACGTTTTTGATTTTTGGTCCGCGACCAGTTCCGTCCACGATCGAAAGAGGGTTTGGGTTTCCGTCCGGGTTTAAAATGACGCCGTGTAGGTGGTTCTTACTTTTCAGGTGCTTTTTGAGCGCGTGTACGTATTTGGTAGCGTACGAACAATCCCGGCATCGGTATTGATATACTGGCGAGTGGGACTTCATATGTGATGTCAACATGGATTTATTGATGCAGCTATAACTGCACTTTTCGCACTTGAACGGTTCGACCTTTGTATGTTGACTTATGTGGTACTCAATGTGGTGTTTTAATGATTATAGGAAGTGACGAAGATAGTTCCCCTGACGTAGGAGGTAGATCATCGCGTCCAATGGAAGCTTTCCCTCCAAATGCAATCATGGAACCTCGTTCTCCAGCTCCCGCGTGGCTATCTCATCAAACGGTAAGTTACTTTTCCGGCGATCTTCTCTCAACCACTCTTTCGATCGTGGACGTGTACGGAACTCGTCGCGGACTAAAAGTCAAAACCGTGTCTGGACGGCCATGGTCCCAACCAGAATCCCAGCCTGAAACTCAACCGGCAGCTACATCTCAACCAGAAACTATTCCTCAGCCGGAACCTGAACCTGTAGTTGAGAATCCCGAACCCTCACCGCTGTTTCCACTTGCAAATTTTCCACAAGCTTTTTTCACAAACGCCGCTTTCGAACTACAACTAATACTCTGGAAATTGGAAAAACTACGTCGCCTGGAACCTGCCGTTTCTGCTGATGGCGCGCTGGATTTGAACCTACCTGGACCTTCATCCGGGAGGCCCAGAAACGGCCACGCGTTCCAACCTCACCATTTCCGGCCGCAAGCGATGGAAGATAGTGACGACGACTCTGACAATGACGTGGATGTGCAACCGATCCAGACTGTCCAGCCAGAAGAAAGTGAAAGACTAATTAAGAACGAAGATGACAAGTGTAGCTGCCCTTATTGTGGAATTTCTTTCAACGACCCAGTAATGCACCAAAACCACATGAGTTACCTCGATCGTAAAGATCTGTGCACCTGCCGGTTGTGCAGAAAAAAATGCATTGACAAATATGGCTTTAATTCGCACTTTTTGCACACTCTGCACTGAACTTCCTAAAACACAGCATTCATTACCTTTTTATATTCTAGTCTGCGGTGAAAATTTAGTTCTATCGCAGTAGTCCTAAAAGATTTTAATTTAAATTTTATTTAACTAACGCTGTGCAATCGTCTGCACGACGTTTTAAATTGTAGTTTTGTTTAAAGGCAGATATTTTTTGTGTTTTAATTTCGTTGTTTTGTTGATTTTGCAAAGATAGGATAAGAAGGTAGATCGTCTTCGTTTTATGTGTATTTTAAAAAAATTAATTTAATATGTAAGAGTCATTGTATTTAATCATCGACCATCAACAAGACTGATTTAAATAATTAACAAAAAAATGAAAAAATGTTCATTAAAAGTAAGCGTATGTGTATAAAAAAAATGCTGTGTTTAATAAAATTATTTTGAAACGTACCGATTTCTTTCATTTGGGGGATGAATGCGGTTTTAAGTGAGGCTACAAAACCTCTTCGTTAGTTGCATCTGCTTGCGACAAAAACGGTGACATTTGACCCTCGTAGCACGTGGATGTTTTTCAGTGGTTCGCTCCAACGCACGAGAACACCCTTAATGTGTTAATGTTACATTGGTTGTTTATGAATGAGACAAAATTGTATTTATGTAATGCTAAGTTTACACGAGCTTAGTACTTGTCGCTTAGAACTAAGCTGCTTAGTGACAAGTGACAAGTAATCGTTCACACGTTGGTGTTAGTAAACAGTATTAGTAGCACAACATCCGTTTGGAAATGAATAAAGACGTGGGTTCATTGACCATTTCAGCTTGTCACTAAGTCTGTTCATACGACCCCCGATAGCGACAAGTGCTTAGTTAAATTGCGGTGGGGGTAGCTAGGGGAGACCGGGGCTAGTTGTCACAGGGGCAAGTTGTCACAATCGCCATAACAGCCAAGATAAACACTTTGACTGTGCGTCGGGCCAGTCTAGATAACCATTATATGTATCTTAATTACCCTACAAAGTTTGACTATGGTAACCTATATAGCGCCTAAATTATTCTTGATTTTGTGTTTGACAGAAGTGTAAGTAAATTTTATCGCTGTCTCTTAGAGTCGTCTGGACCGTAGAAACGTGATTCAAACTAAGTATCAATTTTATTTTATGAAAGCCTCATCTTTTAGCTACAAATTAATATAAAAATTATACTGTGAGTTTGTAAGGTTAAAATAAATAATTTGGTTTTCATCTCAAAAGTTGACTTGGGGCTAGTTGTCACACTGTTTTTGGGGCAAGTTGTCACAGTGGCAACTTGCCCCGGTGTGTAATAAACAATATCAAAGATATTTCTCTACCATTTCAGATGGTTAGAACGTACAAAAGAAAAACAAATCGGTCTACTCCACCTACGGATATTTTAATAAGGCTGCACGAGAAGTTAGGATCAGAAATCCGCCTCTTTCATGTGTTTGTGTCAGTTTATTTGTTTTGTTTAGTTTTTAATACATTTATGTTTCCACAATTGAATAGAATATAAATTATACTCACTACCATTTTTTTTTGGCCTGTGAGAACTTACCCCATATATTGCGACAACATGCCCCGCCTCGGGGCATGTTGTTACACTTTACATGCAGACAGAAAATATTTTGTTGCACATACGTCACTAGATATAACAAAATCAACTGTTCATAATCTAAATCACGACACATGTAAGTATATATCTAAAAAAGAAGATATCCCAAAATGTCAAAGTTAAACGAGAAAAAAAAGCAAACGTAAATTTTGTGACAACTAGCCCCGGTCTCCCCTACTTGTCGCAGAGATCTCTGACTTGTCACATAGTAAATAGGATTGGCTTCTATTCACTCGCACTGGCACTTTTACTAATACTAAACACTAAACAACATGTTTACACACAAGGTATTAGTGACAAGTGACAAGTACTAAGCATTAGTTACTAAACCCGTGTACACTAGGTCTAAAACAAACAATTATTTTCATTTACTAATTTAAGAATTTCCCGACTCCTATCTGAACTTTGGATCGATCAGTTAGACACTTTAGAATGCCAATTAATTTTATTATAATTTCCAAATCCTCTGCAACGCGCCGGAGACATCATTTTGATGGATGGTTTCCCAGGTAATCTTGCAGCGCGTGCCCGGTGTATCACTATAGATTTCACCATGACCAACATCTGGCATTGTTTCTGGGTTCAATTTCTAATTTGGACCGGAAAAAACGTTACTTGCAAGCACTCATCAACCCTCCGCTGACCAATGGTCAGTGTGAGTCATCGAAATAAGAAAATAAATTGTTTCCATAGAATTGTGAAATAAGAAATATGGTCGATGCAATAAATAAATAGCGATTATTCGGGGGTGTGAAACAGAGGGTACATTTATAAGACCTTCGGACACATTGGGCGTTTAGTCTTTGTTGTGCGGTGGCGATTTTGAACCAAGACCTTCTACATTTTTGAAAATCGCCCAATTTTTTAATCTGAATCGCGAGCCAAACGCACGACAAATAAGGAGCTATTTTCGCATAAGTTATTGATGGAGAATTGGGATGGTGACTCGTTGAGGATTAGTCGACACGCGATAGGAAAACGGATGGTCTTGGTCAAGCGGTTCGCGTGCGAAATGATCGAATATTGACCATTGTCCAGTACACAAATGTCATTGGTAATTCTCTTTATTGCACCAAAGTGTTAATCCCTCGCAATGGGAAAGGGAGGAATATATTTACGAACATAGCGTTCTGTAAAAATATCCAACGCACTAGAAAGTAAGAGAAATTTACAGTCAAACTCCATTTAATAAAATTAGTCATTACACTAATTAGTTAGATAATTACCCCAAGAATTTAGTTTTTGTTTTGACTAAGATTGCAATTTAATGTTTATAAAAGTTCACCTTCGAATTAAATTTCATGTTAGTCAATATTGTCTTTCAAAAACGGTCAATTCAGAAGACATCAATTTTTAAATCAAAATGGTCATTGTTGTTCAAACAACGTCAATTGCAATTCAGAATAGTAAATTGTTTTCAGAAAACATAAATTCTAATTTAGAAAATTATATTTAAAAAAATGTCACTTATAAATTCAGAATTGACTATTCTTCAAAACAATTGATGGTTTGTTAAATACAATAATTGACGTTCCTTGAAATAAAATTGAAAAACAATTGACTATTCTGAAGAACAGTTTGCATTTTCTGATTTAAAATTGACTATTTCGAAATACCATTGACATTTTTTGATTTCAAAATTACTACTCGTAAAAGAATTGACTATTTTGAAAAACACTTGATGGCTTCTGAATGATAATTTAGTTTTTTTGAAATATAGCTGTCATTTTCTGATTTAAAATTGACTACTTCGAAATGCAATTGACATTTTCTGATTTAAAATTGATTATTCCAAAATTCAATTGACATTTTCTGATTTCAAAATTACTACTCCGAAAAGAATTGATTATTCTGAAAAACAATTGATGATTTCTGAATGACATTTAGTATTTTTTTAAATACAGCTGGCATTTTCTGATTTAAAATTGACTATTCCGAAATGAAATTGACATTTTCTGATTTCAAAATTACTACTCCGAAAAGAATTGACTATTCTGAAAAACAATTGATGGTTTCTGAATGACATTTAGTTTTTTTTTAAATACAGCTGGCATTTTCTGATTTAAAATTGACTGTTTCGAAATGCAATTGACATTTTCTGATTTAAAATTGATTATTCCAAAATTCAATTGACATTTTCTGATTTATAAATTGACTACTTCGAAATGCAATTGACATTTTCTGAGTTAAAATCGACTATTCCGAAATGAAATTGTCATTTTCTAATTTTAAAATTACTACTCCGAAAAGAATTGACTATTCTGAAAATCACTTGATGGCTTCTGAATGATAATTTAGTTTTTTTGAAATATAGCTGTCATTTTCTGATTTAAATTTGACTATTCCGAAATGCAATTGACATTTTCTGATTTCAAAATTACTACTCCGACAAGAATTGACTATTCTGAAAAACAATTGATGGTTTCTGAATGACATTTAGTTTTTTTTTTAATACAGCTGGCATTTTCTGATTTAAAATAGGCTACTTCAACTCAGCGAACGTAACATTGATCTCACTGAATCAATTTCCAAATCCTTAAATCCTTAAAGTTCACGTAATCAACAACAAAAGTGTAAAATAATGTAAATAGTCTCGAATAATAAATTTATAGAAATATCAAATCTCACGTTATTCAAAAACTAAGTGCTACCAACTGTGCGACAACTTCCGACTCCACTACACTTCGAAATCTCGTGTCACCTTAGCAGTAATAAAACTTTTCAGTTCATAAACATAAATCTTTATTAATATATATTAATATTGGAGTGAATATTCCACGTCAATTTTGTGTTCCGTAGGCGAAGTGGCCGCCGCCGAGTTGTTGGAACCGGGCGAGGAAGGGCGGGAAAACGGCGAAGACTTGAGATTGTCAACATCCGAACTGAGCGTGGCGGCTTCCTCCCCAACATCCTGCACTTGCGAACTCGAACCCAACAGGTAATCGTATTTTCCCATGTCGGCTTCGAACAAGCAGGTGCTGATCGAGTGTTCCACGAAAGCTCTGACTTTAGCCGGATAGGTCTGCAACTTCTTGGCCACGTACTGGCCGAAGAAGGAGCAGTCTTCTGTGGGAAGCCTCTCATCATCGACCCGATTCTCAATCGTTGTTTTTTTTCTTGTAGTATCGGCTGGGGTCGGTTTTTCTTTCGGCGTCGGTTCGACTCGTGCGGCGACTTCCGTTTGATTGTTCTGTTCGCTGTTGGCCGAATTTTCGCTTTCGTGGACGAACGGTCCCTGCCGATTGGGCTTATACAGCAAAAAGCGCATTTTGTCGAATGCGAACCATCGCGATTCGTAAACGTTGTGAGTGCCTGAAATGTTCTATTCGTAGTGTGTCGCTTTTTGAACAAAGAAATTCACCAAGCAATTAAGCATTTTTTCATAACATAAACCGACTGTGCGATTACATAAAAGACAGTTAGTAGATGAATTATGCATAATGGACGTTTTCAAATTTGCAAGTCTCTCTCGCACCGTGACGTCGTTGCGCGAACGACCAATGCGCAGTCCCAAGTAACACCGTATATGCATAATACATTTCTCTAATATGCAGAAAATATTCCAATGTTTGCTAAATATATATCAGAAAACAAATATATATAACATATTTCACTAATATTTATTACTGCATTTTATGCACTTGTTCAAGATAGTTACATACTCCTTACATAGTCTAACAAGGCCTATGTTCCTTTAGTGATTAGCACTTTTTGCATTATAAACTTTAAATTTTGAGAAACATTTGCTTATATGATATAAGTATTTAGAATCACATATACAAATTCTAAACATGTAAGAAATATTTACTAAATATTTAAAACAAGCATTGTAGTGGTGTAGTGGAAGGAAGCGGTAGAAGTGGGGTGGATGTACCTATATAAGAATTTTTTGCAAATATGAGCTGAGAAACACGTGCGATTATAATGTAACTTATCAGTTCGTTAAGAACAATTGCAAAACCAGGTAGGTATGTACCTCAAATTAATTGCTCTAAAATCCTTTTAATATGTTTTTTTTAAATATTTATGAGTTGATGTACATTTCTTGTGAAAATCATTGTTGTGTCCTTGTAAAATTCGTTAAATTATAGTGTAATTTCTTTTAGCAGACTTTAGCTTTAGCGGTGTCCTACAAAGGGCGGCGTTCCTTGTAAAAATGCCGCCTAACGTTATTTATGACTATATTTTGTTTTCCGTCTCTCTAACGAACTTTAGTACACATTTTTAAAAAATCATTCCATCTGTAACCTTCTTCCAGACAAGGCCTTTTTTGCTCACGCGTAAACAATCATTCTTTATAGTTGTGGCGGTTCTCCAACGTGGATTAGATACTAGAAGAGGTAAGTGTTAACATCTCATTTTACGATCGGTTATCATTAATAATATAGTTTACGGTGATGATCTAAAATATATTTCATCAGGTGCCATTGATAGAGGATCATTTAAAATGCCAAATAATACAAATGCCCATTCCTGCAGCAAATATCGATTTATACAAAATCAACTGAACCCGCATAAAAATGAAAAAAATATTCAAAGTGAAGTGGATTCGGACATAGCAGGCTGTAATTTTAAATACCAAACTCAAGCCAATATGATGCCTGCAGCAAGCAAGCTAAGTTTGTATCTTGCCGCGAGCAAAAATTGTTTGTTGCCATCAAAAAGGTATACTTCAGTTATTTTTTTGTAACTGCATTTTATACTAATATATTTTGCAGGAATTCTCAGATCACCGAGCATCCGGACGAAATTAATAAATAGGTATACTATATAACTACATAATATGTAGCAATTGTATTTCCAAAGATGAAATAAATATTTAAAATGAAATCTAAATCAAATATTTAAAAAACATTCGCAAATAATTTTAGATTAACATTCCCAAGTAATATAACCTAAATATGTCCAAGTAATATTATCTAAACATTCGAAAGCGATATTACCTAAACATTCCCAAGTCATATAACCTAAATATTCCCAAGGAATATTATCTAAACATTTCCAAGAAACATGTACGAAATATTTAAAATTCTGTCGTTTCTCATATATAAACTAAATATATAATTTCTCATATTTGCGAAATATTACTGTGCTGCTTGGGGTGCAGATGTTTACCTAAAGTGTAGTTTGTGATTATAAAATTTGACACCAACTACTCAAAAAACATAATAATAATGGTCTATTTGTGTTGCGTGCCTTTTTATAAATCCAAAAGTTTCGATAAATCAATATCATTACATGCATTCACTAAACACAGAAGACCGCAAAAAGTATAAAAAGAGACACACGCAACAGCAAGTGAAATAAAAGACAATTTACAGTTAATAAATATTTCAAAATAGTTTGATCAGATTTTATTGGCAACCTTAAATAATTTATGGCAGAATTTCCTCTGACAAGATGATTATTTTCATTGATAGCCGTGAAACTTTGCATTTGGTATGAGAACCGAGTTTTTTAGTACTTTACACCCAGAGGCACAAATTCTTCATTATTGGTCTTTTCATAACTTGATAGAAGGTATGAAAATTCAATCCTTTCTTTTATTTCCGCAAGTGACCGGCTGACGTTCTGAATATCTTGTTCAGATGGCTCCAAACCCCCTTTCCAAACATTACACAGTGAACAAGAAATTGACCCGATAGGATAATTAGAATCGGAGAAAACCCGGAAAGCTCGGAAAACTCGGTATTTTCTTAAAAAATCACAATTTCGCCATTTTTCAATTTTAAGAACTGAAACTTTGCACGAAGGGAGTTATTTATATGTACTTCATGTGTGTAAAATTCCGACCCTGTTGGATTATCAGTTTTTGCACAATCACCGTTTCAACTTTTCTTTGCGATATTTTCGCGGAGGGCTGGATGCTCCTGTAGTGGTCCGATTTAAATTTTAAAAACAGAATTGGAAACTAGACGTGCAGTATTTATTCAAAAATGTCACACTTTCCGATGCTTTTTGACTTAAATACTGACAAATGTGATTAGATAATGTACGAGTATATTTATAATTAATGCTTCCAGGGTGTGATCAGCAAGATTTTCTTTACTTTTAACAAAAAATTCAAATATTATTGAAAGTTTGACATTTTTGAATAAATACTTTTCTCAAGTTTTTCCATGGCAAATTTATGTCTATACCTAGATCATTTTTTTATCTTTTATATCCGCCACTAGTTTTTTATATAAAAAAGCTTGTTAATGAAAAAAGCATTTTACAAAATTAACATCTTTTTCTACGGTGGCGCCATCTTGTGAATCTTGCTTCTCAAGGGGCCCCCTTAAGTTGCTTCATTAGTTTCCATTTTACAAGCAAAGAACTAAAAAAAAAACGCGAAATTGTTTATAACAAATTAAGAATTATGATTCTCGAGTTGGAAATTATGCAGAATTCATCTACTAACTGTTCTTGACGTAATCGCACAGTCGATTTCCAGGTAGTATTTATGTTAAATTATGACATTTTTTTGCTCTGTTGCTTGTCCTAAAAAGTTACCTCTCGCCGTTTTAACAAACTTTCTTCCCTTGCATCGTTCTCTGCGAAACGATCCGAGCAGACTGTTCATCTTTTGCCTGATAGCTGGCGCGTCGACCTGCAAGCGTTGAGCGATCACGTCCCACGCTACCTCTCTTTTGACTTTGTGGAAATGACACCCGTGCCTGGTGTCCCACAGGACTGGATGTTTTTTGTATTCTTCGAGCAGAAGAAGGCAATTCTCGTTACTCCACTCCATTGATAACACCGGACTCTGAACGCACGCACGCACACGCCAAACTTGACTAGCAACGGGGTGCGCGGAGAATTGTATACGTTGGTGCGCGCGAGCACACACACACACGGCGATTGGGGTCGGGGAATTGGAATGTGATAATAGAATTCGGATAAAATGTCGTTTTTTAAGTACTCTTGAACGTTGAAATCGACCTAAGAAACGTCGGATTTTCGTCGATATTGGAGTAAATCGATTGTTTTCTTGTTGCATCTGTTCCTCAACCCCCTCATTATGCGGCCATCAGTGAATTGTCTCGTGCCGCACGCGACAATTCGTTGGCCAATCTGAACGCGAGCTCGATTTTAAAATCAACTGTCGCTCGAACTTGATTCTTGGCCCATTGAATTAATAACGAAAAATAACCGAAACTTTCGATAAAAGATAAAAGGTTAAAAATTAAAGAAAAAGGTTAAATATGAAAGAGAAGGTTAAAAATCTAAGATGAAAGTGAAGATAAACGGTTAAAAATGAAAGAAAACGGTTAAAAATAAAGGATTAAATTTAAATGTGAACCAAAAAGGTTAAAGATGAAAGAGAAAAGTTGAAGAATGAAAGCAAGAGGTTAAAAATCAAAGAAAGAAGGTAAAAAGTGAAGATGAACGGTTAAAAATGAAAGAAGAAGGTTAAAAATAAAAGAAGAAATTTAAATGTGAACCAAAAAAGTTAAAGATGAAAGAGAAAAATTGAAGAATGAAAGCAAGAGGTTAAAAATGAAAGAAAGAAGGTAAAAAGTGAAGATGAACAGTTAAAAATGAAAGAAAAAGGTTGAAAATAAAAGAAGAAATTTAGATGTGAACCAAAAAGGTTAACGGCATTCCACCCTAAGATTTTCAATGCATGTAAAACGCAATTCTTTTTATACCTTTATTTTTAATTTTTTGAAAAGAAGGTCGATACTTCATCTTGCAGAGAATAACAATCTACTATGAGCTGACCCCAAGCCATAATTAAATAATCATAATTAACCAAGTTATTAATTAAAACATCAAATTCCAAAATTCCTGTTTATGCCTTCAGTTATCAAAATTTTGTATTAACATTTTTTGGACTTTTTTATTTTGAGCTGACCCCTAGCTGTTTTAAACAACGCAATAGTATTTGATTTATTTAATGTTTTTTAGATCAAGAACCGAAATTAAAGTAGCTAATTTTTTCCGATTTCCGAGCTACGTCAAAAAGATTTACAACAGTCGGAGTAGGTACTTATCGTTTCCCAGCAGGGATATTTTAACAACGATAATATCCGAAATACTTTTACAGCCAGGTTTTGTTTTCAAACAGTACATTTAAAATAATTTATAGTAAAAATACTTTTTTTGAAAAACAAGCTTTTATTAAGACGTTGTAAAAATTTAAAACTAATTTTGATATTGACGTAAATTATTAAAAATAAAAGCACACATTTTAATAAAAGTTTGTTTAATTGGAAAAGTTTTTTTCCTATAAATTATTTTTTAGTCTTCAACAATTTTAATCTTTATTATCTACATTAACTTAATAGGTTATAAATTCAACTCTTAGGTCATATTAATTTTAAAAATCGCTCGCGAAGAGCCCTTTAAATAAATGAATGAGAATAAGTTTCAATTATAATTTCTTTCCAAAAAAATTATTTGGATTTTTTATCCCACATTAATTTAAAAAAATAAGCTGTAGTGGTTATAACTTATAATAAGCTAAAACTACAATTTTCTCTAAAAAAAAATTGTGCGTTAAAGTGTTAATCTTTTACTCATTGTGTTTTAATTTAGTAATAAATATTAGTCCGTTCCAATACGAAATTCACCATCTGTTCCGAGTTCTGAACAGAATTTTCTAGAATAAGTAATAAAATTTTATAACATTCGACAACACAACCTTTCTTTAGACTATTTGGCCTAAAATTTTAACTACAATCAGCTGCATTCCATTATCTGTTTGTTCGCATATTGTAACAAATTGACAAAAAATACAGTAACCGCAAAATTATTAAAAGAACGCGTACATTTCAAAATAAAGATTCTGATTATGGTGATATGGTGATAGATGATATTTCGGATATGTCATTAGTAGAATTTGAAACGGCTAAAAATCAATTTTTAAAAACGATTTACAATATAAATACAAATTACGTTGAAAAAATACCCGGGATTAACATACTAACCTGTTTTGGCGTAAATTAAGATATTGGACAGTAGCAAGCAGTAATAACAAAACTTCTTCACTAACAATAAATAAATAAAATTGCTAAATTTAACAAATTCTTTTTGCATATTATTATTTTACTTTAAATTATATTGTTCTAAATTTATTGAAGATACAAAAAGTTTCGCATCTGTTGAACAAGTATATTGGAATGCAACCCCTCAAAAGCCGTTTTCATTGTTACACATATACCTATCCACTGCACTTTACCGTAATTATGGTGACATTTGGATCATAAAAAGTCGGAGGTGTTGCCTGTATTAAGGCGTACACTAAAGCAATAAAAGCTAATTTCATCTGTCCAAAATCTTTAGGGATGTGCAGTCTTAAGGATGAAAGAAATTAGTTTAAAAATGAAAGCAAAAGGTTAAAAAATTAAAGAAAAAAGGTAAAATATGAAAGAAAAAAGGATAGAAATGAAAGAAAACGGTTAAAAATGAAGGAATAAAGATGAAATATTTTTCGATACGTTTATATCAATATACAATTTTGTGGGCCATTTTGGATAACTTCTTTCTTCAAAACAATTACTATTCGTCCCTAAAATGAATCAAAAATAAGAATAAAAGGTAAAAGGGTACGTTAACATTTTTTTATTTTACTGCCCTTCATTTAGGACCTGTTTTCTGGCTTTTCGCTTTAATTTCGCAATCATCCAACCGCATCAGTTACGTCATTTTTGTGGTCAACATGCGTAATTCGCGGATGGAAGCTGCAGCAAAAAAAAAAAACGATACCATCTTTTTCACGCCTTTGCCCCCTTAATTAACCGCTGATGTGCAAACAATTGCGCGACCAATAATTTCCCAATGGCTCCACACATTGTTTTACAACATTTAAAATTGTTCGTAAAAGTTTGGTAAACTTTCCCAGTACACCTTTTGAATTAACAGAGTGGGGGGCCCCCGCGACCCACCTGTAAAACAACATTCGTGCGGCGACTGTAATCTCTATTTACACTAACAATACAGTCGTTCGACGTCGAATTCCTAAACGCAACAGTGACTCAGACAGGTAACCACGTAGCTACTACCGCAAGTCTTTTAGCTAAGGTCGAGTCGCGCACACCTGTTGATTCCGAATTTAATTCGAGCCAATTCGACCCTAAATAAAGTGCGCGATGTGATTCGCGATCAAATCGAGACGACGAACCGTCGGCGATAAAAAATGAGGTCCAAATTAATAATTAGTGCAATCGTTTTTGTGATATTTTTTGAAACCGCCGCGAGCTTGAATATAACGGGCGTAAAATGTCGCTCGAAAATCTGCCAGCCGAAGGAATACTGTTCGCAGTTCGATAATACCTGCCAGCCGTGCGATCACGTCTGCAATACAAGCAACCACAATTTTGACGAAACCGTTTGCGTGAGGGATTGTCAAGGTAATTGGGAAATGCGTAACTGTTTTTTGTTATGAAATTGCAAGCAAATGATGCGTCAGTAGCGAGATTAAGTTGCTGTACGATTTTAATTAGACTGTTTACTCGATGGATAAGATTTGCGCTAATTAGGTGGCTCGGATAACATCAACTCAATTAGTTTGTGCCGCTAAATCGATATTATATTAACGTAAACGTATCCATAATAAAGAAAACGGCATTGAAAGTTATTGCGACACACTGTAGAATATTTAATTCTGAATTAAAGAGTTTTAATACACAAATACCATTAAATGATGTATCAAAAAGTTACAAGCAATTTAAGATTGTATTGCAGTTAACTACAAAAATCAAGTAGGCAACGAAACAACGAAAGATAACAGTTATTTGTGTTCCAAAATTAAGCTTATTCTCATGAAGTTATGAAATTTGAAGCATTAACTTGCTGTACGATTTTAATTAGACTGTTTACTCAATGGATAAGATTTGCGCTAATTAGGTGGCTCGAATAACATCAACTCAATTAGTTTGAGCCACTAAATCGATATTATGTTAACGTAAACGTATCCATAATAAAGAAAACTGCATTGAAAAGTTATTGCGACACACTGTAGAATATTTAATTCTGAATTAAAGAGTTTTAATACACAAATACCATTAAATGATGTATCAAAAAGTTACAAGCAATTTAAGATTGTATTGCAGTTAACTAGAAAAATCAAGTAGGCAACGAAACAACGAAAGATAACAGTTATTTGTGTTCCGAAATTAAGCTTATTGTCACGAAGTTATGAAATTTGAAGCATTAACTTGCTGTACGATTTTAATTAGACTGTTTACTCAATGGATAAGATTTGCGCTAATTAGGTAGCTCGGATAACATCAACTCAATAGACCACCGAAGTAGGCGGTCCTTATTAGGGCGGTAAATTCGAAAGCGAGTCTATCGGTACTGCAATTTCTATTGTGTTACGATGTTTTTCATTTATAAGTATCTTGATCGAAATATTTAAGGAAAAACGTCAATGGCACCACAAATTACTGTGTTAATGTTATCAATATAACAGACTATTGTTTTAAATTGCTTCAAAATAGAGCATTTATTTCAATTTGAAATTTGCAAGTAAACGTATGTCGTAGCATCAGGTAGGTAGGTGCAACTCCCGTCAGAACCAATGTAAAAAAAACCGGTAGAAAGTAAGCATGAAATCACTGAAATGCTGTACGCACTACGTTGCATAGGAATAAAAAGAGATAACATGATTAAGCTCCTCCTCCAAGTGACCTTCGCTTCGGTAGTCTATTAGTTTGTGCCACTAAATCGACATTATGTTAACGTAAACGTATCCATAATAAAGAAAACTGCATTGAAAAGTTATTGCGACACACTGTAGAATATTTAATTCTGAATTAAAAAGTCTTAATACACAAATACCATTAAATGAAATATCAAAAAGTTACAAGCAATTTAAGATTTTATGGCAGTTAACTAGAAAAATCAAATAGGCAACGAAACAACGAAAGATAACAGCTATTTGTGTTCCGAAATTAAGCTTATTGTTATGAAGTTATAAAATTTGAAGCATGAACTTGCTGTACGATTTTAATTAGACTGTTTACTCAATGGATAAGATTTGCGCTAATTAGGTGGCTCGGATAACATCAACTCAATTAGTTTGAGCCTCTAAATCGATATTATCTCGACGTAAACGTAACCATAATAAAGAAAACTGTATTACCCAATTGAAAAGTTATTGCGACACACTGTAGAATATTTAATTCTGAATTAAAAAGTCTTAATACACAAATACCATTAAATGAAAAATCAATAAGTTACAAGCAATTTAAGATTTTATTGCAGTTAACTAGAAAAATCAAGTAGGCAACGAAACAACGAAAGATAACAGTTATTTGTGTTCCGAAATTAAGCTTATTGTCACGAAGTTATGAAATTTGAAGCATTAACTTGCTGTACGATTTTAATTAGACTGTTTACTCAATGGATAAGATTTGCGCTAATTAGGTGGCTCGGATAACATCAACTCAATTAGTTTGTGCCGCTAAATCGATATTATATTAACGTAAACGTATCCATAATAAAGAAAACTGCATTGAACAGTTATTGCGACACACTGTAGAATATTTAATTTTGAATTAAAAAGTCTTAATACACAAATACCATTAAATAAAATATCAAAAAGTTACAAGCAATTTAAGATTTTATTGCAGTTAACTAGAAAAATCAAGTAGGCAACGAAACAACGAAAGATAACAGTTACTTGTGTTCCGAAATTAAGCTTATTGTCACGAAGTTATGAAATTTGAAGCATTAACTTGCTGTACGATTTTAATTAGACTGTTTACTCAATGGATAAGATTTGCGCTAATTAGGTGGCTCGGATAACATCAACTCAATTAGTTTGTGCCGCTAAATCGATATTATATTAACGTAAACGTATCCATAATAAAGAAAACTGCATTGAACAGTTATTGCGACACACTGTAGAATATTTAATTTTGAATTAAAAAGTCTTAATACACAAATACTATTAAATAAAATATCAAAAAGTTACAAGCAATTTAAGATTTTATTGCAGTTAACTAGAAAAATCAAGTAGGCAACGAAACAACGAAAGATAACAGTTACTTGTGTTCCGAAATTAAGCTTATTGTCACGAAGTTATGAAATTTGAAGCATTAACTTGCTGTACGATTTTAATTAGACTGTTTACTCAATGGATAAGATTTGCGCTAATTAGGTGGCTCGGATAACATCAACTCAATTAGTTTGTGCCGCTAAATCGATATTATGTTAACGTAAACGTATCCATAATAAAGAAAACTGCATTGAAAAGTTATTGCGACACACTGTAGAATATTTAATTCTGAATTAAAAAGCCTTAATTCACAAATATCATTAAATGAAATATCAAAAAGTTACAAGCAATTTAAGATTTTATTGCAGTTAACTACAAAAATCAAGTAGGCAACGAAACAACGAAAGATAACAGTTATTTGTGTTCCGAAATTAAACTTATTCTCATGAAGTTATGAAATTTGAAGCATTAACTTGCTGTACGATTTTGATTAGACTGTTTACTCAATGGATAAGATTTGCGCTAATTAGGTGACTCGGATAACATCAACTCAATTAGTTTGTGCCGTTAAATCGACGTTATGTCAACGTAAACGTAACCATAACAAAGAAAACTGTATTACCCAGTTGAAAAGTTATTGCGACACACTGTAGAATATTTAATTCTGAATTAAAAAGCCTTAATTCACAAATATCATTAAATGAAATATCAAAAAGTTACAAGCAATTTAAGATTTTATTGCAGTTAACTACAAAAATCAAGTAGGCAACGAAACAACGAAAGATAACAGTTATTTGTGTTCCGAAATTAAGCTTATTCTCATGAAGTTATGAAATTTGAAGCATTAACTTGCTGTACGATTTTAATTAGACTGTTTACTCAATGGATAAGATTTGCGCTAATTAGGTGGCTCGGATAACATCAACTCAATTAGTTTGTGCCGCTAAATCGATATTATATTAACGTAAACGTATCCATAATAAAGAAAACTGCATTGAACAGTTATTGCGACACACTGTAGAATATTTAATTCTGAATTAAAAAGCCTTAATTCACAAATATCATTAAATGAAATATCAAAAAGTTACAAGCAATTTAAGATTTTATTGCAGTTAACTAGAAAAATCAAGTAGGCAACGAAACAACGAAAGATAACAGTTACTTGTGTTCCGAAATTAAGCTTATTGTCACGAAGTTATGAAATTTGAAGCATTAACTTGCTGTACGATTTTAATTAGACTGTTTACTCAATGGATAAGATTTGCGCTAATTAGGTGGCTCGGATAACATCAACTCAATTAGTTTGTGCCGCTAAATCGATATTATATTAACGTAAACGTATCCATAATAAAGAAAACTGCATTGAACAGTTATTGCGACACACTGTAGAATATTTAATTTTGAATTAAAAAGTCTTAATACACAAATACCATTAAATAAAATATCAAAAAGTTACAAGCAATTTAAGATTTTATTGCAGTTAACTAGAAAAATCAAGTAGGCAACGAAACAACGAAAGATAACAGTTACTTGTGTTCCGAAATTAAGCTTATTGTCACGAAGTTATGAAATTTGAAGCATTAACTTGCTGTACGATTTTAATTAGACTGTTTACTCAATGGATAAGATTTGCGCTAATTAGGTGGCTCGGATAACATCAACTCAATTAGTTTGTGCCGCTAAATCGATATTATATTAACGTAAACGTATCCATAATAAAGAAAACTGCATTGAACAGTTATTGCGACACACTGTAGAATATTTAATTTTGAATTAAAAAGTCTTAATACACAAATACTATTAAATAAAATATCAAAAAGTTACAAGCAATTTAAGATTTTATTGCAGTTAACTAGAAAAATCAAGTAGGCAACGAAACAACGAAAGATAACAGTTACTTGTGTTCCGAAATTAAGCTTATTGTCACGAAGTTATGAAATTTGAAGCATTAACTTGCTGTACGATTTTAATTAGACTGTTTACTCAATGGATAAGATTTGCGCTAATTAGGTGGCTCGGATAACATCAACTCAATTAGTTTGTGCCGCTAAATCGATATTATGTTAACGTAAACGTATCCATAATAAAGAAAACTGCATTGAAAAGTTATTGCGACACACTGTAGAATATTTAATTCTGAATTAAAAAGCCTTAATTCACAAATATCATTAAATGAAATATCAAAAAGTTACAAGCAATTTAAGATTTTATTGCAGTTAACTACAAAAATCAAGTAGGCAACGAAACAACGAAAGATAACAGTTATTTGTGTTCCGAAATTAAACTTATTCTCATGAAGTTATGAAATTTGAAGCATTAACTTGCTGTACGATTTTGATTAGACTGTTTACTCAATGGATAAGATTTGCGCTAATTAGGTGACTCGGATAACATCAACTCAATTAGTTTGTGCCGTTAAATCGACATTATGTCAACGTAAACGTAACCATAACAAAGAAAACTGTATTACCCAGTTGAAAAGTTATTGCGACACACTGTAGAATATTTAATTCTGAATTAAAAAGCCTTAATTCACAAATATCATTAAATGAAATATCAAAAAGTTACAAGCAATTTAAGATTTTATTGCAGTTAACTACAAAAATCAAGTAGGCAACGAAACAACGAAAGATAACAGTTATTTGTGTTCCGAAATTAAGCTTATTCTCATGAAGTTATGAAATTTGAAGCATTAACTTGCTGTACGATTTTGATTAGACTGTTTACTCAATGGATAAGATTTGCGCTAATTAGGTGACTCGGATAACATCAACTCAATTAGTTTGTGCCGTTAAATCGACATTATGTCAACGTAAACGTAACCATAACAAAGAAAACTGTATTACCCAGTTGAAAAGTTATTGCGACACACTGTAGAATATTTAATTCTGAATTAAAAAGCGTTAATACACAAATACCATTAAATGAAATATCAAAAAATTACAAGCAATTTGAGATTTTATTGCAGTTAACTAGAAAAGTCAAGCAGGCAACGAAACAACGAAAGATAACAGTTATTTGTGTTCCGAAATTAAGCTTATTGCCACGAAGTTATGAAATTTGAAGCAACTGCGCAAAGTTTTTCTAGGTTACGCGACGCTTATTTGTAAACCCTCCCACATTGAGCTTTAATGACCATTTGCTGGTTATTCCCAGTTAGTACTCTGTCAGATTTGTTCAACTGTTTTTGATGTTTCATTAATTATATTTCCTGTTTCGTTGCCCACTGTAAAAATTATTTTTAAATACATGCGAAAGAAAATAATTTGCGGTTCGATTCGCGAAATTTTATTTCTATTGTTGAAGCCTTTATGTCCGACACGAGTTTCTGATAATTCTTAACGTTTGCCATAAAACACGAAAGCGTCAAATCCAGTCATTTCCCTATTTTTATTTCGAAATCGGTAAAGTTTGGCAAAAATACGAAAAATGCTTCATGTCCAATATTACATTTAGGGGATTTGCGCTGAATTTAGTAGCTTTTAATTTTTATTAAATCAAGTAACCACTTAAATTTCAGTGACGCCTTAACAGCACATAAATTCCATTTTCATTACAGCATCGGGCTTTATAATGAAATAAATACTGTGCAAAAATTAGAATGAATTGCTTAACAATCAGATAAGTGAATTATTAATTAGCATATTATGCAATGAACATTTAATGATAGCTATTAAGACACGCTGTAGATGAGTGTCGTAATGAATATGAGTGTCTTAATAGCCATTAAATGTGAGTTGCATACATTATTTTTTCTACGACCAGTCATAATATTAAAAACCAAGCACCTTATTTTCAAAATTTATTAAACTTGAAATAAAATTATGGACTATAACTAAGGAAATATTATGAAAACTTTATTACAATGAGAACACAGGAAACAATTAAAAAACATTTTCTAAAAAGTTTTGAACTTTGTTTGTTTCTCCAATTCGTAAACTGAGAGTAAAACTTTTCGTGTCTGAGGATTTTTTTTTTTGTGGAATTAAATTTTCAATTTCACCATCACTACCGCACATTTTCACCGATTTTATTTGTAAAACGCTCAAATTTTAGGAATTTACTTGGTTAAAAAATGATAACTGACAACACTTGACCGAATATTAATGATGCTGCATTTCCATTGGTTAAAAATTTGTATCTTAATGAATCTCATTAAAGTACACGCAGTAAATGTCTAATAAATCGATTGAAGTATGGGCATAGAAAAAATAGTATATTCTGAGATTTGTAAGAAACATATTACGCATGAATCAAAGAAATTACGCACGACGCCGCTTAATGATAATTGCACATAGAAATTTTATTATCTTTTTGACGGGGGTTTCAGAATTAAACAAAATGTACGTTACCAACACAATATTGAAAAAACTCTCTAACTGTGCGATTTTACTTTATAGCACACGGCGTGCGTAAGAATACGCTTAACTCAGTTTATTGTTTGTATAATATTGATCATTTTCAGTAGCGAAAAAAACAAATCGTGCGTTAACAAAAGAAATAATTAAACAATTCCCATTAGTCGAGTCATAAGTGACTACCTTAACGCTTTAATGACCTTTTGATAAGCGCTTTTCTCTTTAATGGCGACCACAAAAATTCTAAAACCAAATTGCTCATTAACCGCACAATATAAAATTAAGATTCCTATTGTTTCCAGATTATATCCACGACAGTCGGTATGTGAGTAAAGGTGAAAACAGCCAAACCGATAATGAAGAACTACGAGGTTTGTCCCAAAAAATTATCGAATTCGCAGAGATTAATTTGATGTTTTGTAGAAATGGTCGATAGTCTACAGCGCATCGTAACTGTAACATTATCTCTGACTTCGATCACTCTGATTATTTTGTTTGCAATAATTGCGGTGCAAATATGTCGATGGAAGGAGAAGAATCAAATTACAGTGGCCAAAATCAGGAGCTACTTCTCCGGCAATCAAGTAAGTTAAAACGTCCAAGAAGTTTTCAAATTTTTTACTCTAACGGGCGCTAAAAGTCACACGACGTTTCAGCCTTATTTTTAGGCAACCCTACAAACACCCCTGCAAATTTTGTTGCAAACTTACGGCTAGGGAACACAACCTCAAAAAATGCAGAGTTTTAAGAAACTTAGTATCGCTTAGAAAGTACTTATCAATATATAATATGTGAAGCAACAGTTGTGAACATAATGTTACCGCATCTAATGATATATTTGCTTTGGCGAAGAAGTGCCTAGTTTTCAAAAATTAATCTCCGAAAGTGCAATTCTCGCAAAAATGTAGTAGTGAGGGTTTTTTACTGAAATCTTTAGAGTTACGAAATATTTTGCAATGCACTTTACAACACTTATAGATAATATATTGCCTTGTAAGAAAATATTTTTTTTATTGCGAGAAAGTTGATAACTTAAGAAGAAAAAAATTGGCAACAATATTTTTTTGAAAATTTAGTGTGCCAGTAAACTCAGTTCAGCTCAAGAAGTAAGTTATATTGTAGAAATTCCTTCGGGGGTACTTATACTAAACATATAGTAGTATAGTATGACATGTTTTTTTATGATAACATGGTGAATATCTTTGAAAAGAATTCTAAAAGTTGTGGTACCAAATACAGTATGATTTGATCGCGTTTTTTATTGCTTTCCGAACACAAGATCGTTAACAAATTACATAAAAATGTTCCTTTAGCACATAAGAAATAGTTTCCGTAAACCAAATTGGATAAATGTCTAAATTTTACATTTTCGGAAAAAAGTTGTTTTCCCGTAAGATTTTAGTCAAATAGTTCGTCCTTTTACTCACAGATGTCCTGTCAAATCAGTACCTTTTTGATTGACGGCATGGATAGAATAATTTGTATTAAAATGCACACTTGATATAGTGCAAATTGTTAGGATATAACCATATTATTCGCACACGTAAGGATATAAAACTCTAAAAATGTATAAAAATACACACTTGATAATGCAAAATATCCATGTTCGCACGCGTAAGGATATGAAACATTTTCGAGCCTACTAAATTGTACAATATATATTAGTTTCGAATAGCATCGTAGGAAAAATTGTTTGAAGCATCTATTCACAAAAAATTACAAAAAAAAAACAGTAAATAATGCAGCAATCGCATTGACTGATTTTAACGCCGTTATGGCCGCAGACAATAATATAAATAATATTTATCAAATTATGAGCGTATAAAAATGGGGATAAAGATTACTCTTTGCATAATTGAAAATGTGTTTGCAGCCTGTTACGGGATTAATTATAGCAGATACATCTATGAAAACACAAAATTGGCAAGGAATTAGCAAAAAATTATAGACTAATTTTTTTCCGACTGAGTTTACCGTCGTTATCGCCGCAGACCATAATATAAATAATATTTATCAAGTTACGAGCGTATGAAAAACGTTCAACTCTATTTTTTGTTCTTTCTCTGTTCAATACTTAAGTTTCAAACCTTATTAGTTAGGATACCTCTTCGGTTGCCTAAACATTTTTTATTTTAAGGGGCAAAATTGGTGCCCCCTGAGCGGAAGAATTGTGTATTACTTACCAGTTCGCCGACCTTAATTAATTTTTTTCTTCAACAGAAATCTGACAACCCCCCAAAAAGCAACGGCCACAAATTAAATCCGGCAAATAAAAACGACTTAACGCTAGAAATGCCAGGATCAGTAACAGTGCAATCGGAACACAGTCCGGCAACCGTAACGACCGGAATAAGCCGACGACCTGCTGAAGACAGCGCCCTGGATTACGCGTACGACAACCCCGCGATGTCCTCGCCGGGATCCAAACCTCGGGAGAGCAATTTTTAAATCAAGTCATCCAAGTACCTTAGTATAAGCAATTCAAAATTGTGATCGTCGCTTCTACGGGGTGGCCCTAAATATCTGTGTGGAATGATGTTTGTGACCACCTGTATTTAAGTATTTAACACGTGCGCCATTTGGACAATATGTTAAGTCAACTTTTGTTAGGTATCTACTCGATTGTGATATAAACTTTGTTAAGTGTTGCGATAAGTAATGCGTTATTGAAATTAATTTTAATAGTTTTTACTGAAAGACATTATGAGTCATTCGGTAATTTAATTTTAATCCGTCACTCAAAGTGCCTATCTATGAAACCGTAGTTAGAAAATCCAAAAATAAAAATAAAAGTTGAAACTTCAACATATTTCTTGAAATTTCAATTTTTCTAAAAAGGTGAAATTTCAAGAAAAATGTTGAAATTAAAAAAAAAATGAAATTTCTATTTTTCTAAAAAGGTGAAATTTCAAGAAAAATGTTGAAACTTCACCTTGTTTTTATTGTTTAACCTTGAAACGTGTTTGGGAACTCACAGCGAAAAGGCATTGATGTTTAACAACACTAAAAGAGGATCTCGGAGTAAAATTTCAACATTTAAAAAAAGTTGAAATTTCAAGAAAAATGTTCCTTTTTTAATTGTTTAACCTTGAAACGTGTTTGGGAACTCATAGAGAAAAGGCATTGATGTTTGATAACACTAAAAGAGGATCTCGGAGTAAAATTTCAACATTTAAAAAAGTTGGATTTTCAACTTTTCTAAAAAGATGAAATTTCAAGAAAAATGTTGAAACTTCAACTTTTTTTATTGTTTAAACTTAAAACGTGTTTGGGAACTCATAGAGAAAAGGCATTGATGTTTGACAACACTAAAAGAGGATCTAGCAGTAAAATTTCAACTTTTTAAGAAAATGTGAAATTTCAACTTTTGTAAATAGGTGAAATTTCAAGAAAAATGTTGAAACTTCAACTTTTTTTTCATTGTTTAACCTTGGAAAGTGCTTGGGAAGTCATAACGCAAAAGAGGATATCCAAATAAAATTTCAACTTTTCAAGAAAAGCTAAAATTTCAACTCTTCCAAAAAGATGAAATTTCAAGAAAAATGTTGAAATTTCAATTCAGTTTTTTCATTGTTTAACATTGAGACGTGCTTGGGAACTCACAGTGAAAAGGCATTGATGTTTGACAACACTAAAAGAGGATCTAGGAGTAAAATTTCAACTTTTTAAGAAAATGTGAAATTTCAACTTTTCTAAATAGGTGAAATTTCAAGAAAAATAATAAAATTACAACTTTTTTTTTATTGTTTAACCTTGGAACGTGCTTGGGAAGTCATAACGCAAAAGAGGATCTCCGAATAAAATTTGAACTTTTCAAGAAAAGGTGAAATTTCAAGAAAAATGTTGCAATTTCAACTTTCTTTAATTGTTTAACCTTGAGACGTGCTTAGACACTCACAGCGACAAGGCATTGCTATTTTACAACACTAAAAGAGAATGTCCGAGTAAAATTTCAACTTTTTCAAAAAAGTTGAAATTTCAACTTTTCTAAAAAGGTGAAATTTTAAGAAAAAAGTTGAAATTTCAAATTTTATTTTTATTTTTGTATATTCTAACTACGCTTTTGTACTTGTTTGTAAAATTATTTACAAATTTTGATAATTAGGTATCATTTTTAAGTATTAGAATAACTACAATCCATCCGTACATTACATTCCATTAGGTTAGACCTTATAAAGCCCTTCGGGAGCAGCAATAAAATTACAATTAAGTTAGTTTGTAGGAATTATTCCCTAAGGTGCGTTAGTAAGATAAGTATTAGTTTGTTCTTCCAATTTTAATTGAACTCAGTCAATTAAAACTGGAATAACTGTTTTCTTAGATAAGTGCAACTTATTTTAATTTTTGTTTTGTTAAATGTGTCCCACCATCACTCCGTCCAGTAGCTCATAAAGGGCACTCGAGGTGCCCTCACTAGTATTAAGTACGCTGATTTGTGAGATCTGTAATAAATTAGTGTCTAGAATTAATTTTCAATAAAGATTTTACAAGGAATTTTTAAAATTGGCGCGAAAAATAACCATTACCAATCGTCATGCATTTTAAGTTAAATATGCCAGAAATTTCGCTACTTGACGTATCTTCTCGCATCTGAAATTGATTTTCGATTAAGATTTTAACAGAATTTTGAAAATTGCCGCGAAAAACAACCGGTACCAACCGTCAAGAATTTTAAGTTGGCAAGTCGCTTATCGCATATTCCAGAAATTTCGCTACTTGCTGAGCGCGTGGTTGGTTCATAGAACCGGCAATAATTTTCTTCATCAAATTTCACCCAAATTTCGATCCAAGTAAGTGTAAGAAACCATTTTGTCGC
Organism: Dascillus cervinus; assembly: GCA_949768715.1. Classification (NCBI taxonomy): domain Eukaryota; kingdom Metazoa; phylum Arthropoda; class Insecta; order Coleoptera; family Dascillidae; genus Dascillus; species Dascillus cervinus. The sequence goes on from OX458322.1 coordinate 23,393,232, forward strand.
ACCTCCTGTCAAACTTGACCCGAAGAATCCGTTCTGAGTTCGTTTCGGAGGTCACACACGTGTCTTGCACAACCGAATATTTCGAGAATTCGCCAGAAACTCCTTCAACAAAGTCGATTTTAGTAAAAATCTCGACCGAATTGTGTTGCGCAATAGTTCTTGCAATTTGATCATAGTCGCCCGGGGTTAACAAATACAAATTGTTTCCATTTTGACTCTAATAATTCAAAAAGTAAGTAATTTAATTCACCATTTTAATTAAATTCATCGGTTTCTTTCAGATGTATCGTCTACCATCAGGTTTGCGCACAATTGCATTGCGGCAAGCAAACTGTACTGCACAAGTTAATCGCTGGTACGCGAAAGATGTCAGATTCGGTCCTGAAGTGCGAGCTTTGATGCTCCAAGGAGTCGACATCCTTGCCGATGCAGTGGCCGTTACGATGGGTCCAAAGGTAAACTTTCTAAATCCGGTTTAACAAACCTAACCTCACTTTTGAATTAGGGTCGAAATGTCATCATCGAACAGTCCTGGGGCTCACCTAAAATCACGAAAGACGGAGTAACCGTCGCGAAGGGGGTCGAATTGAAGTGCAAGTTTCAAAATATTGGCGCGAGATTGGTCCAGGATGTCGCAAACAACACGAACGAAGAGGCCGGCGACGGCACGACCACAGCCACGGTTTTGGCTCGTTCCATCGCGAAAGAAGGCTTCGAGAATCTGGGCAAAGGAGCCAACCCTGTCGAGATCCGCAAGGGAATCATGCTCGCAGTGGAAAAAATCACCGAAACCTTGAAGACCCTCTCCAAACCGGTCACGACTCCCGAAGAAATCGCCCAAGTGGCCACAATCTCAGCGAACGGAGACAGCGCTGTAGGAAAATTGATTTCCGACGCGATGAAACGCGTTGGAAAGGAAGGCGTCATCACTGTGAAGGACGGCAAGACCCTATACGACGAACTGGAGATCATTGAAGGAATGAAATTCGACCGCGGCTACATTTCTCCGTATTTCGTCAACACAACCAAAGGGGCCAAGGTGGAATACCAAGACGCCTTGTTACTGTTCAGCGAGAAGAAGATTTCTTCCGTGCAGTCCATCGTGCCGGCCCTCGAGTTGGCCAACGCGCAACGAAAGCCTCTGATCATTGTCGCCGAAGACGTCGACGGGGAGGCCCTGACGACCCTCGTGGTGAACAGGCTGCGCATTGGCCTGCAAGTGGCCGCCGTCAAGGCCCCCGGATTCGGCGACAACCGCAAGGCGGCTCTCGTTGACATGTCGATCGCGACCGGAGGAATTCTCTTCGGGGACGATGCAAACGTGGTCAAAATTGAAGACGTGACCCTCTCAGATTTGGGCCAGGTTGGCGAAATCTGCATCACAAAAGATGACACTCTCATCCTGAGGGGCAAGGGCAACAAAGCCGACATCGAGAAGCGAATCGACCAAATCCGAGACATAATCGAGACAACCACATCCGAATACGAGAAGGAAAAGTTGCAGGAGCGTCTCGCGAGACTGGCCTCCGGCGTCGCCGTCCTCAAAGTCGGCGGCTCGAGCGAGGTCGAAGTCAACGAGAAGAAGGACCGCGTCAACGATGCCCTCAATGCGACTCGCGCCGCCGTCGAGGAAGGCATCGTCCCCGGGGGCGGAATCGCCCTCCTGCGCTGCATTTCCAGCCTGAGTTCGATCAAAGTCGCCAACAAGGACCAGGAGATCGGCATCGAGATCGTCCGCAAGTCCCTCAGGGTTCCCTGCATGACAATCGCGAAGAACGCCGGCAAGGACGGCTCGGTCGTTGTGGCCAAAGTCGAAGAACAGACGGGAGATTACGGTTATGATGCCATGAACGATGAATACGTCAACATGTACGAAAAGGGCATAATCGATCCGACGAAAGTTGTGCGTACCGCCATTACCGACGCGTCCGGAGTCGCTTCCTTGTTGACCACGGCCGAGGCCGTGATTACCGAGCTGCCGAAAGAGGAGTCTGCGATGCCGGCCGGCATGGGCGGCGGCGGTGGCATGGGAGGTATGGGCGGTATGGGAGGAATGATGTAAATTCCCCGACGAGAAAAAGACTATATCTGCGATATTTTGTACATTCAAACGTCGATGTTTCTTTTAACAGCATTTTCTTTTGTAATTTTGTATCTCAGTACAATTTAGTTGTAAATTACGTGTTCTTAATTTTGTAGAGCCAACGTGACCAAGCATTTACATTATCTTTGTTGGCTGTTGGCTTAGTGAAATAAGTTGGTTGCTATATAGTAAATAGTGAACTTGGCGAGTGGCTTCCGATTCGAATACCATTGTGACTGTGTGAGTGACAGGTTGTTATTATATTGTTACCGATTGTATTAGTTTGTTTTATTCAGATGCCCCCATTTCTCCATTATTTACAGTTTTAGATAAACAAGCTTGATAAATATAAAAAAAATTAATTACATTATCATTTGAAAATTAATTACATTATTATTTGGTATTAACTATATAAAGCCGCAATAACTAGAACAACCTGATCGTGGTGCGTGGTCTTTATTGTTGTTGACTTGAATATTGCCGGTGTTATACGTTTCCCACAAGCCGGGTGTCTGTAATATCTGCAACAAGCAATTTCAATCAAACTACCTTACAATTGATACAATCCATTTTTAAACCAGGAGGAGCATTAGAAGGATGTGGAGTAATTTTTTCCTAAGTTTATATTGGTAGTAATACACTAATATTGACATTTACATGCAATGGGCGGTTCAGACGTTCTATATACATTGGAATTCAATATACATATACACTCGGATTTGAAATTGTGCGGTCTGTAATTTCAAGAAAATTTGGGACTTCCCTGTAGTATCAGAGTAGGTGGTTCTCCATTATAGATAAGGAAAACTCCACGTTGCACTAAATTGTATATGAACAGTGCATTTTAACTTTCATATAAGCAGTGCGAGCGTCAAAAATGTAATGTTGTGAACATACGAAGCAATCCAACCCGTCAACTTCCACTGTCCAGTCTGATAAAGCATTTTTGGCTAGCAAAGGATGGTTAACTGGTTTTTTAAAAAGAAATGTCTTCCATAACGTCAAGATACGAGGCGTGGTTGTATCAGCAAAATCCACCCAAAACAAACCTGAAGTTAGCCCTAATTTAAGTGATGAAAGTGACTTTGAACCAGTTCACAAAAGTTGTTGAGTATTGAGCGATAGTGATAACAGTAATTGTTAGAATTATTAAAATAAATTGTTACTCTTGAAAACAATTAAAAATAAAATTTTGAAACAAACTTATTTTAAGTTTTATAGGTATAAACTTTCTAATTTTCGAACCAATTTTTTTTTATGCGATATTCGTTTATTTTTTAATTTGCTGATTTGGTTTTATGCGGTTTTAGGAAATTATGGAACCTATCCCTATTTTTACCATATAAGCAATGTCTTTTTTTATGCGGTTTGCTGTGGAACGTTCTACCGCATAAAAAAAAGTTTCCTTAATTTTTAACTAACTGTAACTAAAGTTCCTAAATTATCCGGGAATTTTTATATTTTGTAAATACATGTCACAAACAGCAATTTCCTTGCGATAACTGATTTTATCGGAGATTATGAGGAACTGACATTTAATTAAAGTTTCTAAATTGTTAACAATACTTCAAACATATTAAAGATAATCTGTAAAAAGAATCATGTTTTTTTGTATAGGATCTAACTGTAACGCAAATACTTAAGGGTTAAGCAAGCATTACTGTCAACAGATGAAATAGAACAATTTTATAAAAAAATAGAATTAATGTTGACAGCAATGGAATCTAAATTTTAACAGCGTAAGGTAATTAAATTACAAGTTAAATTATTTGAAACATTGTCAATGCTGGCTAACATGTTTATGACCACCTATAAGTGATTACCATTTTAAAAATGTTTGAAAAATATTTCTGCTAAATAAAATTTCAATTTGGTCAATTTCAAACTTGAGAAAATGCAGGTGTCACTTTTACTGCAAGCAAATTTAAAAAAATAACCTTTCAAAATAAAACAATCTTTCATGAAATGAAACAGAAATTATAAACTCGAGTTTTAATGAAAAATAATATACAATTTGAAGGTTTTTATTAATTTTTTTCCCTTCACTGATCATTGGCATTTCAAAGCCATTAAAATCAACTTTCACACTATTCATCGAATATGCAATTTGTTTATTAATATCATCTTACATAATCTCTATTGTTATATGCGAAGTACCCGCTCACATTTCACCTTTATTTCTCATTTTTTGGCAAATATGATTTCTGACAGCTTCAGGTTTTAAACAAAAAAAAATATTAGCAGTTGGTACGAAAAGTCACCATTGGTTCTAACTTGATAACCGGTACGTCAATGTGCAGTTCTTTGTTATAAAGATGAAATTTGCTAAAAGCTAGTAAATACCTTTTGGACGAGTTCTTCAAAAGCTCCATTAACCCCACTCGTCGTTTTGGCACTAGCTTCGACGAATAAAGTTTGGTGCCTCCTCGCAAACTGCATGCCATCTTCCCTCGTCACCTCTCGACTGTCCTACAATGTTACAAACTAACCTCACATTTGAAACGACAAAATCATCCTTACCCTATCAATTTTATTGCCGACAACCATTTTTACAATGTTACTTTTCGTGGCATAAGTCTCCAACTCGCTCAACCAAGTCTCCAATTTGGCAAACGTCGCATAATTGCTGACATCATAGACCAAAATCGCTCCTTGGGCGTCTCGATAGTAAGAAGGAGTTAAAGTACGAAATCTCTCCTGCCCGGCTGTGTCCCATATCGCTAATTTCACTGTGTTTCCATCGACTGTTAGTCTCTTGGTTTTGAAGTCCACTCCAATGGTTAGGGTTTGTTCGGGGTCGAAATTATTTTCAACAAAGCGCAGCAACAAGCTGAAAATTTATTAGTAATTTATTTATTAGTAGTATCATGGGTTGGAATTTAAGTACCTGGATTTACCTACGCCACTCTCTCCGATAATTAAGATTTTTAAGGTTGTTAAAATATCTTCGTCCATCGTAGATTTGAAACGAATGACGCACTAATTGAAGGTTAGGCAACTGTCACTGTCACACCGTCACGTCAAACTTGGCGATTTTCAGTCTCGAGCTGTGTGCGTCGCAGTTATCACAATTATGCAAATACGAGTGTTTGTGAGTGAGTTTTATTAATTCCTTTTTCGAACTGTCATCTTAATTTTCTGATTAAATTGATTAGAGAGCGCCGCGGTGTCCCAACATGCGCACTGCGCCTTGCTTAAAATCAATAAATATGGCGGTCGGCTCTTCAGTCAGATAGTTAAACAGTTATTTTTTTTTCAAAAGGTGAGTTTGTTTAAACGTCCTCTCATCAATTAAATTAATTCGGCGCGGCCCGACGCCGCCGCGACTCGGGCGCTGAAATTTCGGGCGTCATTTTTGCGTCGAGTGCGAAGATTGTAGGCGTTATTTCTGGAATTAATTTATGTTACGAAAAAAAAACAACATTTACGGCGAGCGAGCTCGATTTCGAGCGTAATTTCAGTTCCGGCGATTAGGCGCCGTTCGGTGCGTCGCTGGCAATTCAGAAAATCGGAAGTTTTAATTAATTTAATTTCGCCGCTCAAAATGACTCAATTCTTCCCCCATTTCCATAGTTACCTATTGTTTAAAAGTGGAGGTGCCGTTTTTCAGGGGTTGAACCATGACCGCCGCCTCGATTTGAACGAATGGTGAAAGTTCGAGAAGAGTATCCGATGGCAGAGTCGAAATCCGATCCGCGACCATCGATGTCTTTCGGGCGGAAGCCGCGCCACCCCCACAGGCACCACGAGCACTTCCCCCATTTCCAGTACTGCACGTACTCGCACGAGAATTCCGAGAGCGGGGGCGGGTCCTCGGTGCCGGCGAAGTTTTACTTCGGCCCCGGGTTCGAGGCCCAGACGCAGATTCCCGGGGGGTTCAGCGTTTCGCACAGCTTGAGCCCCAACAACTCAGAGTACGTGGTGTTTTTTCACGTCAACCCCGGCGTCACGATCAGCTTCCAAATCGGTGATAACTTAGAAGTCCTCAGAGGTAAGGACACAGGGGTCTCAATTGATTGCGATTTGTTTGTTTTTTCGTTGCAATGCCACGCCGTTTTGCTTCTTAATGACATAATAGAAATTCGTCCAGAGAAACAATTGTTCAAAATAAATTGGAAGTCAGTGAAATAAATTAAAGTTATATTAGAGTACTAGTTGAAATACAGGTAGCCCTCGGTTTACGCCGCAGTTCCGTTCTTACAAAAGCGGGCGCAAATCGAATCGGCGTAAAAAGAACCCATATTTACAGTGATGTATAGGGTTAGGTTCTACATAAGTGAAAAAGAAGCAAATCATTTTATTTATTAATACAATATAATACAAAATACATATACACCTATCCCCCGATTTACACGGAAGATTGTTTTTTTATAGGCAAAACCGTGTAAATCGAAAACAACGTCATTTATTTAACGTAATTTTTTTTAATAAGATATTTTGAAAAATTGAAATAACAGTTCATTCATAAAATAACAAATATACAGTGCGAACCAGTCAAATGGAGTAAATTCAGTATCTCAATTATTGACATTTATGACATGATATTCTGCAAAGTAAAAATTTTCTCCCTAACCCCAACTCCCTTCGAGTGACAGTTTCAACCCCCAAATTTTTAAATAGGAAGTAGGGGTTTGTGATACCTCATTTGAAAGATCTCTTCATGCTCTATTAAAAACTGCTATGGTTTAAAATTTTATTGCGAAAAAAATTGTAAAAATGCAACAAGAAATAATTGTTTATCGCTAACTAGTAAAAATGAAGTTTAAAAAATTCTGATTAGTAAAAACACAATGATGCACACTTTTCTACTGGCACAAATTTACTGCAGTAATTTACGTGAATACGTAGGAAGTTTTATTGTGCATACAAAACGGGGAATCAGCAATATGTATAACCAAGTGAACGGAGTTTAAAAATGATTGTAGAAATATGTACTCATCTGAAATATTCATTTTTACCATTTTATTTTGAATTCGTCATTTTAAAAACCGTGTAAAAGCGAAATCGTGTAAAAAAGTATCGTGTAAATCGGGGGATAGGTGTATTATAAATTTAATTTCTAAAATGTATTTTAAGATAAAATGAAGTGAAATGTTTTTATTAAAAAATATTAAGAAAAACAAATAAAATCTCAAAGTTTCGGATCTCTTACATTTTTTGGAACAAAGAATTCACAACGTCGCGGCTCAACACTGAAACGAAATTCAGTCTAACATAGGAAGAATCGGTGAAATACCCAATTATGTACACGGCGAAACAGTGAATTCCACAGCGGCGTTAGTGTGAATCGGCGTAAATCGAGGGCTACCTGTACCCGGCTTCGCTCGGTGTACAAAATTTGGTGGCTGTAGGGCACTTCTTTCTATGCTAAAATGTGTTTGGATGATCCCCCCTCCTAAGATGCACTTGTGTACAAAATTTGGTGGCTTTAGGACACTTCTTTCTATGCGAAAATTTTTTTGGGCGATAACCCTGATATCTCTTAATTTATATGAATGTTCTAGGAACGCGTACGGGGCAAGAAATATTCATTATTTTAAGCGACAAATAGGCAAATGTTCAGTCAGACGGTTATTTTATTTTGTTTTTGAAAAAACAAGATAAAATCTAAACTACTCCTCCAAACAATGTTGTGTAAAAGGCAATTTTTATCTACATAAAATTTCGCTGATGATAAGCAAATTTATTTTGATAAGAATTTAACATTACCTACGTAAATTAACCCCCGACACATTAAAATCAATTTTAAATATATCTTTTAGTCATATTTTATCAATTTGTGATGTATGTCGTCTGGAACTTTTTTACCGGTATTTTTAAGCTCTACAACTTTTCTATAGAGAGCATTCATATATCTCTTACCGTTAAGGAAGCGTTCGTAAGAAACGAATTTGCTCGACCGTTTTTTCATCGTCTCACGATGGAATTTTTAAAATTTTTACTCCAATCGGCACCAAACTCCTCGGGAACACCCTCCAGACTATGCTAGAGTTTTCCCGAAAATTTCATCAAAATCGGTTCAGCGATTTCGTAGTCTATAGGGAACATACACACATACATACATACATCCAGTTTTATATATATAGATAATAATAATGCTTGAACTCAAATTACGTCAAAACATAACAATAATTACATGAATCCTTATTATATCTATACATAATAAAAATTCGAGAAATTATTTTTATGTTTTAAAAGAAATAATCCGCTGGTATATATTGGGACTGTTTTCAAATTTTTAATATGTCCTAGTTTAATATTAATAATTTTAAATGAATTCATATTACAGTCGAACTCCTCTATAGTGATGTTCGAAAAGCCATGAAAAAACATCACTATAGAGAAACTTCACTAAATAGAATTTTACAGTTTTAGCAGTTACTTTAAAAACCAATTGATATTCAAAATGAAACAAGAAATTAAAATTTATTATGTTTGAAAAAATATTTGTTTATATATTAATAAACAATACAGATTTGCATCATATGTACTTGAATATTTACATTACATTACTTATTGATGAAACAATCTTCTCAAAGTTGATTGCACAGCAGTACTTTTAGAAATAGAAATCTCCATAAGTAAAAAATTTGCAAGAAATTCTTCTAAAGATTTTTCAGGTAGTCGGAATTTGGGAAAAAAACCAGATGTTCAATACATCCATTCTATTACCGAAAATTCCGTTCCCCGAAAATTTTGGTAAACCTTCAGTAAAGAATGATCACTTTATAAAGGCCTAATATCATAATATAGAGGTATTTTTATATGCAAAACGGTCAAAAATGCACGTTCCTGACAAAAACATCATTGTAGAGAAAAAATCATTATAGAGGAAGTCACTATAGAGGAGTTCGACTGTATATTAAAGTGTAATAAAAATTCATATTATGTTCAATTGTATTAATAATTCAAATCATAATTTTAAATGTTGGAATTAAAATTAAAAGCATAATTTTAATTGGTATCATAAAAACTGAGACGTAATATAAGGATGTACGGAAGTTTTAAAGCGGCAACACAGAAATCTTCTGTATAGCGTAAACCATCAGGGGATTCCCCATGTCGTTTTGGGAGTTTTGGCTGCGTTTTACTTTGCTAGATCAGGAGTGATTACTAATAAATGATTAACGTTGTTGAAAGCGATTAGCTAAATAAAACGTATCAAAAACTCCCAAAACGAGACGGGGAATCCCCTAATGGTTTACATCGTGATTTACGTTATACAAAAGATTTGTGTTGTCTGAATTTTTATGACACTAATGAAAATTATGATTTTCATTTTAATTCCAACATTTAAAATTATGATTTGAATTATTATTATTATACATGAACATAATTTGAATTCATTATGTATACCAGCGATTTATTTCTTATAAAAGATAAAAATAATTCCTCGAATTTTTATTATGTATAGATATAATAAGGATTCATGCAATTATTATTATGTTTTGACGTAATTTGAATTCAAGAATTATTATTATACTGTAATATAATTTTAATTTATTTCACTGACTTCCAATTTATTTTGAACATTTTTTCTCTGGACGAATTTCTACTGTCATTTTAAAAAGCAAAACGGCGTGCCATAGTTGCTCGAGCTCGGTAATTCCCGCAATGTTTCGATGTAACCGTACGGGAAACGACACGTACTCAACTCTTGTCCTTCTGGTAACTGGTTTAACAGTTTTCAGTTTGGTCGCTGGCGGGCGAGATGTGCTGTGAACGTTAGTGCGTCGACGAGTGACTCGATCCACGGTAGTTAGGGGTTGAAACGGCACCGTCGATTATTCGGTCGGTGGCGACGCCTCGCCCTTTTTCCGCGCGGCCCCTTCACATTTAAAAACGCGCCTTCTCAAACAACCTGTTGCTGGCCTCAATCCGCGGTCACCCGGACATTAACTCCGTGCCTGCATCAACACATGCGTGTGCTTCCCTCACGTCTCGCATTCCTAACTGCACTACAATCTTTCACATACTCTTCCGATGACCTCACCGCGCTTTCACAGAAAACTCTGTGAAAAACGGCCCTTAACCGCGCGCTCGTACCTGAACCACACCCTCGCTTATCTCGAGCATATGTCCTCAACAACAACAATAAGGCCCCATCAGAAGTTGATACAATTCTGTTTGCATGATGTCACTTGACCTTATGTTTTTGTGCACATTTTTTCTTCGCTGAAATCTGTCTGAAGTGTTAACCCGATTTGTTTTTTTGAATGAGATGCCGTAATCGTTCTCCCACTCGCGCGGTTCGATTTTTTTTTGGAAACAGGAATTATGGTCGCTGGTTTTGTACAGATTGCGCACGAGAGAAAGTAAAACTTGAAATGCCCATTGTGTTGGATGTATGCATCATAAAAAAATAGGACGTGAAAAATTGAACGCGCGCGAATTGTATACAACAAACAATTCGCGGAATCCGATGTGTTAATTAACGACCGACGGGAACTTTTTTAAAGGCCCGATAGTGCATCTGAAAATGAGAATTAGAAATTAGAATAAATGCGTCGACGAGTTGATAGCGCGCTTTTTGTGTAGATAGAACCCGGATGTGAGGAAATCGCGCGCATACGGGGTGGCTGGACGCTGATAAACAGCGAATAAATTTAAGATAACCCGACAGGACGTTCAAAAAGCCTCTTTTTAAAGTCGACTCGTCAAAGTAATTTCAAAACGACATTTGCAGTAAATTTTACAACGTCGAGACTTTTTGAACGCCCCCCGTTACATTTAGTTTAGTTTGGATAATCGCGAGAATTTTATAAAAGTTTTTGTGCTTGATTTTGCGCAACAGCGTTTCTATTGAGAAATTGCCCAATCTGAACTTCTTTCGGTGAAAGTTCACGAATGAAATTATATCAATGAACGGCTTTTTTCAATGATTTTTTGCGCTTCGGCATTTTGCGTAACCTCATTCTCGCGCTTTTTAAAATTCCAATTCTGAATTCACAGTTCTTAGACTTATCAAAATTTTTCGTGGGATTGATTTTGGAGGGAATTTAATTCCCTGCAATATTTGTAGGAACATTTGTTTTTGAAACCTTCCCGTTTTGAAATTAGGAATTATTTGAAATTTTGTTCAAGGGTAAGCCCAGACGTAGCCTTCATTTCGGAGGCAAATAACTTATTAAGAAAAAAATCGAAATCTACCAAAAAACCGATTTTATATGAAATTGAATTTTGTCCAACTTTTATATCAAACATTTTTTTATCAAATTTCAAGTAAATTGTCGAGAACAAATTTTGTAGACCATTCAATTCTGCATAATTTTGATGCACAATATTTATTTGTAAAAATTTTAATTTCAAAGTTATGAATTATCTAAACTTTTGTCACACGCGAAAATAAATTCACAAGTCAGTCACTATTCGTAGACCAATCAAAATTTATCAAGAAATTGATTTTGTAGAGAATTTAATTCCCTGCAATGTTTGTAGGAAGATTTGTTATTAAAACTTTTTCGTTTTGAAGTTAGGAATTATTTGAAATTTTGTTGCAGGGTAAGTCCAAATGTAGGCTTCACTTCGGAGGCAAATAATTTTGTCATTAAGAAAAAAATCGAAATCTACCAAAAGACCGACTTTATATGAAATTGAATTTTGTCCAACTTTTATATCAAGCATTTTTTTTATTAAATTCCATTTTGCGCCTAAGAGACCTATTCTGATTTTGACTCGACTCGTTATTTGCAAAATTTCAAGTAAATTGTCGAGAACAAATTTTGTAGGCCATTCAATTCTGCATAATTCTGATCCACAATATTTATTTGTAAAAATTTCAATTTCAAAGTTATGAATTATCTAAACTTTTGTCACACGCGAAAATAAATTCACAAGTCAGTCACTATTCGTAGACCAATCAAAATTTATCAAGAAATTGATTTTGTAGAGAATTTAATTCCCTGCAATGTTTGTAGGAAGATTTGTTATTAAAACTTTTTCGTTTTGAAGTTAGGAATTATTTGAAATTTTGTTGCAGGGTAAGTCCAAATGTAGGCTTCACTTCGGAGGCAAATAATTTTGTCATTAAGAAAAAAATCGAAATCTACCAAAAGACCGACTTTATATGAAATTGAATTTTGTCCAACTTTTATATCAAGCATTTTTTTTATTAAATTCCATTTTGCGCCTAAGAGACCTATTCTGATTTTGACTCGACTCGTTATTTGCAAAATTTCAAGTAAATTGTCGAGAACAAATTTTGTAGGCCATTCAATTCTGCATAATTCTGATCCACAATATTTATTTGTAAAAATTTCAATTTCAAAGTTATGAATTATCTAAACTTTTGTCACACGCGAAAATAAATTCACAACTCAGTCACTATTCGTAGACCAATCAAAATTTACCAAGAAATTGATTTTGTAGAGAATTTAATTCCCTGCAATGTTTGTAGGAAGATTTATTATTAAAACTTTTTCGTTTTGAAGTTAGGAATTAAGTATTTGAAATTTTGTTGCAGGGTAAGTCCAAATGTAGGCTTCACTTCGGAGGCAAATAACTTTGTTATTAAGAAAAAAATCAAAATCTACCAAAAAACCGACTTTATTTATGAAATTGAATTTTGTCCAACATTTATATCAAACATTTTTTTTATCAAATTTCATTTTGTGCCTAGAGACCTATTCTGATTTTGACTCAACTCGTTATTTTCAATATTTCAAGTAAATTGTCGAGAACAAATTTTGTAGACCATTCAATTCTGCATAATTTGGATGCACAATATTTATCTGTCAAAATTTCAATTTCAAAGTTATGAATTTTCTTAACTTTTGTCACACGCGAGAATATCGCAAGTAGACCAAACAAAATTTATCAAGATCGATTTTGTAGAGGATTTAATTCCCTAAAATGTTTGCGAATAACTTCATTATTTAAAAAAAAAATCAAAATTTACCAAAAGACCGATTTTATACTTTTGTGTCGACCTTTTTTTTAATCAAATTTCAATTTGGGCCTAGAGACCTATTCTGATTTTGTCTCAACTTCAAACAAATATTTTCGTTATTTTCAAAATTTCAAGTAAATTGTTGAGAACAAATTTTGTAGAGCATTCAATTCTGTATAATTCTGATGCACAATATTTGTTTGTAAAAATTTCAATTTCAAAGTTATGAATTTTCTAAACTTTTGTCACACGCGAGAATAAATTCACAAGTCAGTCACTATTCGTAGACCAATCAAAATTTATCAAGAAATCGATTTTGCAGAGAACAAATTTATAAACCATTTAATCCTGCACAATTTTGATACAAAATATTTTCTCCTAAAAATTTTCATTCTGAAGTTATGAATTTTTAAAAATTTGTAGATTTAATTTCCTGCAACGTTTGTAGGAAACCTTTCCTTTTTGAAGTTACAATTTTATTTCGCATAACCTCATTCTCGCGCATTTTTCGAATTCCATTTATTCCGAGCTTAGTCACTTCACCAAACTTCACCTTGCGGTTCGATTCGAGATTCCAAAAACGTTTTTTTCCTAGGATTTTAAACCCGACCACCTTGGCATTCGGGGTTTTTGTGCGAAACTCGTTTATTCCGGTAAAATTCTCGTTACAATCGTGAAAGCGCAGACAATTTTCCCGATAACTTATCGCTGCACTTGTTTTTTAAGTAAACACTCCCTGTATACTTTTTCGCTCAAGTTGACGTTAAGAATGTAGGCGACTTCCTGTGATAATATTCAGAACTGTTGAAATGAATGGAAAAAAAATGTTATACAGGGTGCGTTATCAAACCGGGTGTTTTTTTTTTTTTGTTTACTTTTGCCGATAAGAAAGTTGCGATGGGCAAGGTGTTACCTAATGGTTTGAGTTTACGTTATTTTCGAAACGTCGAAGAATTCTTTCGTATCTCGATTGATAGTACATCCGCAGATAGAAGGGGGACATAAATTAGGCCGCCGCAAAGGTCAACTAACCCACGTGGGTCGAAATGATAACTACAGAGCAGTCTTCAGTAATTGTTGTTGTTGTGCGGAGGATTTCGTTCCGTTCAATTTCAAGTTTTACATTCTCTCTTTTTGTTTTCAGTTTATCGCATTTTAATTTGACGTTATGTTATTTGGTTCGGTCGATTGCGACAGTGACTTTTAAAAGTGTTTCGACGCAGTGTCCACCGGGATAAGTGCAGTGTCGGCCGACGAGGAGGAATGGTCGCTAACCAGAGCATGGTGCAGGAACACCAGAATGACATGTATTGCTCTCCTGCGCATTCCTCGTACGCCGGCGAGTATTATCCCGACAGTCATTATTACATCCACGGAGGAAGCCCGGAATTATGTCCAGCCCATACGGCGATCCAAACGATCCACGGCGACTACGGTGAGGCTTTAAGGGCAATCGGGACGATTATTTAATGTGTTTCTGAAACTATTTAGCTGTTTTTACACAAACCAAGCAAAATATTTTTAAGAGAAAAATGTTTCGAAAACAATAATTGAAATTGCGCCAACGTTTTATTATCTCAAAAATTTTTTTCTTAATTTTTTTTTTATGTAACTTTAATAAAAAAGAAAAATTAAAAAGTAGCCAAGGGCGACGTTTAAGCTACATTTTCTACTATTTAAGCAATTTTTCTTTTATTTTTTCCATAGAAAATAGCGTCCGAAACGGTAAAATACGTTTTCCCCTTTGATTCCGCCGCGCCGCCCCGTAAATGCGGAACATTTTAGTAGACTTTGGCGAAACTAACGAAACTATTTAGATAAGAATACATTTAGGGATCCGGCACACATTGTGACATTTTTATTATGATTTGTGTGAGTATTCGGGAGCAGTTTTCTGAAACGGCATTCAAGAGGACAGCCGACCAGCGACAAATCGTAATAAAAATGTCACAAACCGTGCCGACGCCGTTATGTGTGCCGGATCCCTTATAAAACACCGACAAAGCATAAACATAAACTTGCAATTTCTAGAAATTTATTCTCACCATCTGCAACAGCCCGAAGTTTTGTATTCAATAGATTTCGTTACGTGACCTTTTAACGTTGGTGTGTTCAGTTGTGTTTGGTATCTGCATAATTAAAATGGATTACAGACTCTGTACAAAAGGGAAAAAACATCTTCGCCTAAACGCAAAAAGGAAAAGAGCTTCTTCGAAAATTAATGTTTTATTGAAAATAATGTATGTAACCATACCTACTTACACTATGTTGTTTGTATTTCTATTACTGTTTTGTCATTCCTTATATTTTAGTACTACAAAATTGAATTTAGACTTATCGTCTGTTGCAAGTACTGCCCATTTTACAAATGATCAAAATGCCATCTCCCCTGTTCATTCATTCACACCACCTAATGCAACATTTTCGAGGTAATAAATACCTAGGTTAGATACTTGTAATTAAGGTGGGTTTGGTAGGTCTAGAAGTAAGGTTAGAATTATTGAATTTTCAATCCAAGTTAATTTAAAATGTACAGTGCAGATGAGCTTCAAAAGGTAGAAATCGCAAACCACTGGCATGAAGGTATGATGACATATACTTTTCATAATTTATTTTGTTATATTAAAATATTTTGAAGCGATTTTGCTCATTACCAAAATTTCTCAAGTATGTCTCCTCATTCGGTATTAAGTAGGCTACAGTGTAACACTGAGTAAATGTTTCTTAAAGTTGTAATATTTAAATTAACTTGGATTGAAAATTCAATAATTCTAACCTCCCTTCTAGACCTACCAAACCCACCTTAACGCTAAAAGTAAATATTTTAATAACGAAGAAAAGTTATGTTGAATTTTGGCTTGATAAATTGGAAAATTAATAATGTATGAAAAAACTTAAAATCGCTGAAAACATTAATTTAGATCACGATAAAAATGGTACTTTAAGGTATGCTGCTTATGATTAAAAGCATTAAATAGTTTTTGATAATTTCTTAATTTTAAAGCACTCACCAGGCAGATCTTAGTGTTTATGATTTTGCTGAAAATGCCGCTAATACAGAGTTAGCCGTCACTTCTACTTCATCAAAATTGTAAGAAAAATAGTACTATAATTTTTGTCGTACCGCACGTCCCACCACTCTTTTGTAAATAATAATGCCCAGCGAACTGTCGGTATGCGATTGTCAAAGGAAAATGCATTTTTCCGCTACGGCCGTTATTATCTAACGAAATTCAAAAAAAAAAAAAAAAATTGGCATTAAGAAATCGGTTCCAATATTTGCCGTTGAGCCGATTTTTTGTAATTTTGTTAATAACAAAATAGAGAACAATATCTTTTTTACCAAACCAGAAATTAAAAAACTAAAACGTTGGCGCAAATCCAAACAACATTTTAAGACATATACACTTTAGAATTTGAAAATCGGTTGTGCCGTTTCTTCAGAAATCGCTCAATACTTTTCCGATGTTTGAGTCTCTCTTGCACACTTGGTCGTCCCGATTCGCCTTAATTTCCAGATGCATTGCGCGCACATGCGGCGCAGGATTTGCATTTTTATTGCGATGCTCTGAACAACCCGTTTTTCAAACTTTTAAATGTCAATGCCAAATTGAAAAGATGTTAAGTTGCTTGACATTTTCAGCATACTTTTCTATGACTAATATTTAGCTGCTGCCTACATTGTCGAGATAATCTGTGTACGTAACACCAACTCACGCACATGCGATTACCATTGATTTTAACGGGAAACCGTTCTGACAAAAAAAAAACGGATGCTGCGATACGATTTCTTTTTTTCTCAAGCATGAAAGTCATTTTTGCTTTAAAACGTGTTTTATTGTTGTCTGAACGAGGCACTGAAACAAAGCCGGTTTGTTCTTGGCTTCAATTTTCTAATCATACCGGGTGTTTCACCCAACAAAAATTAGTACAATACGATGACGCAACGTAAACAATATCTTTCCATTGAATTTAATTGACGTAAAGGTACCGATTGACTAATTTGAATTTTGTATCGCCGAGTTGCACGAAAATGGCGCAAGAAAAGTTGCTCTTTGGTCAACTGTGATAAATTAATTCGGTGTTTTAGCAGAAATTATTCAAGAATGTCGATGAAAAAAATTAATTAGAAACGGTAACCGCATAAAAACCGCTTCGGTAAGGTTCTAAATTTAAAAAACACAGAATTTTTCGATTCGGTAATAACACCTTTTTATTCAATGACTCAAATTTAAAAAACCGCAATTTATTGTTTCCTGCTAAAAGTATGATACATGGATGAGAATGTCTGAGACTCATTTTTTTTTTGATAAACGCTATCGATTGCGAGCAGACAAGTGCGTGCAGACATTTGACTTGATGGCACGTAATGATCCCATAAAAATCGTACCGTACACCGTGACGCCGCCATAAAATCATCATATTGCTTTATCAGAAACAAACAGAATTAAGTTCTATAATTAGACCGCAATTATCTCTTCTTCGGACTACATTTCCAAAAGCAAAAAATTCCTGGAAATCAATATTATACAGAGATAATTGTTACATCAAATTGTGTTTGCGTTTCGCTCGAACACTCTGTATACGCGTGCGGCCTTGTTTTGTTTTTAATTGGCCGTTTTCCAGGAATTTGTTTTCGTCAACAGGTACATGAAAAAGTGCGGTTCGATTAAATGGTGCTGTTGCAATTAACGTCACGCCTCGCAAAAAAAAATTTAATTTTACGGTTTTCCGGTGAATTCCGCTAATTCGACGGTTTGTCGCGGAATTTCGGGAAATATTAATTCCCTGCAGAGTGTTTCAGACGTAAATATTTTCGTTATTTTCAAAGTTCCGAAAAAATTGTTGAGAAAAAATTTTGCAGACCGTTCAATTCTGTGCAATTCCGATCCACAATATTTATTTCTAAAAACTTTAACTTCGAAGTTATGAATTTTCTAAATTTTTGTCACGCGCGAGAATAAATTCGCAAGTCAGTCACTATTCGTAGACCAATCAAAATTTATCAAGAAATCGCTTTTGTAGGGAATTTAATTCTTTGCAATGTTCGTAGGAACATTAATTTTTCCGTTTTGAAGTTACGAATTTTTACACATTTTATTGTAAGCTCAAATGTGGACTCCATTACGGAAGCCGATATCTTCGTTACTTTGGAAAATTTCGAAATCTACCAAAAGACCGATTTTATAAGAAATTAAATTTTGTGTAACCTTTGTTTTATTAAATTTTATTTGGCGCGTGGAGACCTAATTTTGACTTAGCTTCAGAAATAAATATTTTCGTTATATTCAAAATTTCAAGAAAATTGTTAAGAACAAATTTTGTAGACCATTCAATCTTGTATAATTCTGATCCACAATATTTATTTCTAAAAACTTTAATTTCGAAGTTATGAATTTTCTAAACTTTTGTCACACGCGAGAATAAATTCGCAAGTCAGTCACTATTCGTAGACCAATCAAAATTTATCAAGAAATCGCTTTTGTAGGGAATTTCATTCTTTGCAATGTTCGTAGGAACATTAATTTTTAAAACCTTTCCGTTTTGAAGTTACGAATTTTTACACATTTTATTGTAAGCTCAAATGTGGACTCCATTACGGAAGCCGATATCTTCGTTACATTAGAAAATTTCGAAATCTACCAAAAGACCGATTTTATAAGAAATTACATTTTGTATAACTTTCGTATCAAACATTTTTTTATTTGATTTTATTTGGCGCGTGAAAACCTATCTGATTTTGATTTAACTTCAGAAATAAATATTTTTGTTATTTTCAAAATTTCCAGAAAATTGTCGAGAACAAATTTTGTGGACCATTCAATTCTGTGCCAATTTGATGGGCAATATTTTTTCTAAAGAATTTCGTTTCACAGTTACGAATTTTCTAAATTTGAGTTGCGCGCCAGGACGAATTCGCAGACTTATCAAGATCCATCGAAGAAGATTCATGTTTACATAAATATGTTTTTAACAGGGGCCCCAGCTGGTTTTACCCGCCACTGAGCAACAATTTCCCCTGAAGGACGCGACCCGGTCAAACAAAATACCAAACAACTTCTTTTTAGACGTTTTGTGAAGTAACTTTGTCTGAAAGTGAACTCTCCTTGTTTTGGTCGAACAAGTTTCTCATGAGTTTTATTTTTAATTTAACCAAAAAAAAGAACTGTATATGCGCTCCATGCGACCGTTTCCTGCCGATGGGAGAGTTTGTGCATTGTAACAGTTAATTATTTGCTGCAAATTGTATTAGCCCCTGTTTCTAACCGCTCACCGTGTTCAGCCTCGGGCACGTCGTGAGACGTCCTTGGCGATGCCGTTGTCCTTTCCAGAAGTTCAATTTTTATTTAAATCGCCGAGCTGGACTTAATTTTGCGTGCGCGAACTGTGCGCAACGTTACTGAGGCGTTGGTTTGTTTGCAGGGCCAGTGACTGTACCTATGGTATCTACGAACTCCTCGCCCCCGATCGCCATGCCGGTTCAAGTTCCTCCCGGTCATGTAGTGCAGCAAATCGTAGATGAAAATGGCACGTTGAGGCACGTCATCCTCTCACCTCAGCATCCACCCGGTGGACTAGTTCCGCTTCCCTCGCACAACCAGCAGCAATTTGTAAGTAAGATCACGCGCTCTGTTGCGAACGAGCGAAAGCTCTCCAGCTGCATACAGGGCGGTAATAACGGCGCACCCGGTATATCCGTAGCCGTCGTTAAATACTAGCCATGGCGAGAAAAAGGCAACGTCGCAACACTCACTGCTAGCGGACCGATGTGAACATAGCGGCGGGTAAAAACGTATTAAGGGGGCCACTTGAGAAGCAAGATTCACAAGACGGCGCCACTGTTGTAAAAAGTGTCAATTTTGTAAAATGCTTTTTTCATGAACTAGCTTTTTTATATAAAAAATTAGTGGCGGATATAAAAGATAAAAAAATGATCTAGGTATAGACATAAATTTGCCATGGAAAAACTTAAGAAAAGTATTTATTCAAAAATGTCAAACTTTCAATAATATTTGAATTTTTTGTTAAAAGTAAAGAAATCTTTCTGATCATATCCTGGAAGCATTAATCATAAGTATACTCGTACATTATCTAATCACATTTCTCAGTATTTAAGTCAAAAAGCATCGGAAAGTGTGACATTTTTGAATAAATACTTTTTTCAAGTTTTTCCATGGCAAATTTATGTCTATACCTAGATCATTTTTTTATCTTTTATATTCACCACTAGTTTTTTATATAAAAAAGCTTGTTAATGAAAAAAGCTTATACAAAATTGACACTTTACTACGGTGGCGCCATCTTGTGAATCTCGCTTCTCAAGTGGCCTTCTTAAGTTAGGCACAAACCACTTTCGGCGAAGCGTTCAAAAGCCGCATATTGTTTATAATAAACAAAAAAGGACAAGACATCAAAAATAAGAAATGTTACAAGTTAACCCTACTTGGTAAATAAAATTAATTTTTCGACTTAAAGCAATATGAAATACGGTATTTGTGAGGACATCTTTTATGAAGTGCGCGCCAACGAAAGTTTGTCATTATGAATTAATTTTATACACACTTCGGAAAATTTGCAATAAAATATCTAATTGTGGCAAAGAAAAATTAATTTTATTCTTCAGCAAGAACCACGTTAAGGTGTAGGGCTGTCTCTCGCCACAGAGGAAAGGAAAATTGAAAAGTGGGCCTTTAAGAAAAAAAGGTGAAAAGCTTTATTTCTAATTGTTTACTTTTATCAAAGTTTTGTTCTGTCGCTTTTGTTAATAAATTCAGTCCCCTTTCCAAAAGATTTGAAGTGGGTTCCGAATAAATTTCACTCGGGTCCTTATACCGGGACAATAAATTTGTTAATTGTGACCATCTAGAAAGTTTAAGATCAAAAGGCAGAACCCACTGTAAGTCATTGGAAGTGAGCTTTTGATTTTTTATGAAAATATTTGTCTTAAGATTTTGACTGATATGAACAGACGTGTCAATTTGCAAACCTTCCTGAAGATTCAAATTATAGAAGTAAATTTCACTTTGAAAAACCTTAAATTCCCGCCCTGATAACTCTAGTTCATTGGAAAAATTTTGTTTTAAATCGTCAAAGTCAACTATAAGATCAGATTTTAAAAAATTCTCAATATCGTCATTTTGTCTTTCAAAAATTGCTTGTCGTCTAGCCTGTGGGTCAGCTCTCTCTTTAATGAGTGTTTTGGATAAATATACCGGTAAATTTGGAAAAATGCTAGGGACTGCACCATCTTTCAAGCGTGGTCTCCTTAAAGAATTTCGGTACAGGTTCCATCTGCCTGTCTGTATTTATCATGTGTAATCATATCAGCGCCGTTAAAATGTAATTGACAAACCACACTTGAAGATGATGGAATAAAGTCTTTCCTGGGAATTGCTTTGATTTTTTTTTTTTCGATTTTTGGAAACTTAAAGCTACTGACACCACGGTTCTTTTGGCTAGATTCTAAAGTAGTATCATAATTGCTTTTGCATCCTGTCACACAACACCGACTGGGCATTTTGAAATTGATTACCAATCTTAATAACGTTAACCTCATATTGTTGTTCACCGTTCAAGCCACCAAACAAACAGCAAAATTATGCACTTCAACACCTCAAACACGTCGGAAACGTCTCTGCACTGCACCAACTTAGTATCACTCGAAAAACGGAACAAATTTGCCAAAAAAACAGTAAACAAATGATAAATACTGTATATGCACGCAAGCTTGCCCGTTAAGCGGCCATACTGAATCGTAGGAAGGTTGCGCGCCCATCGGCCTTTAAGCGGTGTTGCCACGTTTCTTTGTACACGGCTAGTATTTAACGACGGCTACGATATATCTCGGATTACCCGGAGTCAAAGGTCTCCCGTATGTAAATTACCCGCACCCAAGGACGGGAAAAACCCGCCGTCGTCACAACTTTCAGAAATTGCAGTGAAACGATGCGAACGTGTGTGTGTTTGCGTGCTTTCTCTCTAAAAGGCCGGCAATTATACAGACTCTCATTTTTTTAAATCCTGAATCTTATTTGTTTTGCGTTCAGGTCGTTAGTCTTAATGACCGAACCTCATTATGCGGACTTTAAAGAGAAAAAAGAAAACAATAATCGCGGCTTGCCGTTTTAATTAATAAAAACCGGAGATCGGAGAGTCTTTAAATTATTCATCCGCAGAAATACTGGAAACGGGCTCGCGTCGATTAAGTTATCAGCAATTAATCGGTTTAATCTCTGTTTGTTTTTGTTTATCCGCGAAATCTGGCGAATATGATCGTTTATTTGCTTTAGTTTAACGTTTTACTGCACCGCAGATTTCGCCTGCTAACGAACACCTACATATGTGTCTAGTACAGGGCGATCCTCGTCTGGATATTGCCCTTATCCAAACATTTCAAATTAAAACGGTCGTTGAACTCGATTCAAATTAATTTTATTTGCGCGACTTGCAGCCAATGGTGTATTGATGCCGTTCCACTACTTTTTTTTTTTTTTTAAACAACGCGTTCTCTTTTCTTCTAAATGCAATACTATGCTTATACAGGCTGATTTATATTAAGTGTTCACCAATGGTCACTTTTTTTTTGTTAAATTAAAGAATTGTTATTTTTTCTGTTGGCTACCATGGTGACAGGAAATAAACAATCGAAGATCAACTTCTTGTTTTTTTTTAAGTAAAAGGACAGTCGATACGCCAACCAAAACGTGGAAGTTCAAAAAGATTTTCCTCTGTGATCATTGGCATTTCTCTCTGCCACTAGATGACACTAAATCTAGTCTCTTTCCAACTTACATATTTTCTTGTGGCTGACATGTAATTTTTGGAAATTAAACCAATGCTACTCGCGTACGATAAACTATTACAAAACAAATTTGAAAATTGTGAAGTCTATTTCACCACCGTTTTCTAAAATAAAACACAGCTGAAAAACTTTCAGCTCTAGTTTCGCTTTGTAGATGGCACTCTCCAGTTACCAAAAAATCCACGTTCACCGTTCATCTTACAGAATTCAAAATGAAAATCTTTTAATTCGTTTTTCTAAAGTTAAAAAGTTAAAGTTAAAAGTTAGGTTGGATTTGTTGTTCATACGTTGTTTCCCGACTGGTTCCATAACGTTCAGTTAGTTTTTGGCCTAATTCATGCATGATTTACCAAGTTTCAGGTTTTGGTTACTTTAATTTTTTTATACAAAAAGTGTTGATTCAAATGTTACAACAAAAATACTGCCAACAAAGCATGACATTTCAAATGAGTATAGAAAAACCGGTCGGCTCATTTTGAATATAAAAAATAAAATAAAGTTTTAATTTTTTTTTATTCAAAAACGACTCGACAAGTTTTTTTTCCATTTTTTTTGCATTTAGAAATTTTTTTTATCCAATGTTCCGCCTTAAATGTATTTCTCTATACATTTTTCGAAGGAATACTTAATTAAGTTAAATGTGTAGAAGTTACAGCCAATTTAGGATTGTATTGCAGTTAACTTAAAAAAAATCAAGTAGGCAATGAGACAACGAAAGATGAACAACAGTTATTTGTGTAAAAAGAAATTTTTTTTTAATTATGAAATTAATAATTTGAAAAAGTTTTTCTAGGTTCGTGACGTTGGTTGCTCACCCTCTTTCCCACTATACAAACTCTTAGGTGAATGAATTACTTCACTGCGCATTTCTCGCATTTTAATGACGATTTCGACGTTTTTGTGTTCAGATTCATTTAAATGTTTTCGACGTTTTAATAATTATAATTTTCAATTGTTCCATTGCACACTTGATTTTTGTAGTTAACTAATGAGGACTTGAATTGCTTGTAACTTTTAGATATTTAATTTAATAGTGTTCATAGTTTTAACTCAGAATTAAGTTTTCTTTCGTGTTTTTATGCTTTCGCCGTGGCAATTCAGTAGAAAAAGTAGCAATTCTTTGCCAATTTAACCGACTTTGTACTTCCAATACCAACAAAGTTTCAACACTTTATATAAATCAGCCTGTATAATTATATTGTAATTATTTTTTTAAATACAAAGTTCGTGTCACATTATCAACAATTTTGCCATTCTGAGTTACACCCAGTCAGCAGAACAGAAAATCGCTCATAATGCACGAATTTATTAGGTGGAATGTTCCCAGTAAAGTTTTCTAAATAAGAAATTATTAAAAAATACAAATTAACTGAATCATTTTGAAAAATACCACGTTCCTGTATCATCACTTGACCATTGACATCAAGTTTACTTTAGATTGGTTGAAGTACAAAAACACGGCGGAAAGAATTTGAAATTGTGATAAACCTCCTAAGAAAAGTCGTAGAGTCATTTTTGTTACCATCGCTGTTCTTTTATCGCAGTTCGTTCTCAGATTTTGGTCAGTTGTAATTTTTTGGTCCGCACGTTGACACTGTGCTAATTAGTGCCAATTAGTGCCATCGTTTCAAGTTCAGGTAAATTTTAATATTGGCCATCCGTTGGTATTAATTGGCACAAATTAAATATCATTTTTAAAAATTTTAGTTCGTGTATTTGAGTTTGACTTCCTTGTCGCACTCGATTTAAGAATAGTTTTAGAACGATCGGTAATAGAAATTTGTAGATATCGAGGACCTTTCCAGTTTTTGTTCTTATCGCCGTTTTCTTATCTCCAACCGGATTTAAATTTACGGTCGTAATTTTTGGATCTCACTTGCGCGCCACCGAATTTAAATCGAAATTTTGAAAACGTTCGATTTTATTCGCCCTGTACGCAAAATTGCAAACCACATTTGCCGGATTGTTTAAAATTAGAAGACATAAACAAAAGTCGAGACCGCAGCGAAAGACAAGTATGCACAAATTAAACACTAACCGATCAGCACAATTTCAAACGTGAAATTAGCGCGTAAACTTTTTTCTCGCTTTCGACGCATTTTTCAAATATTTCGCGACAAGCGATTTTTTTTTCAATTGGCTTGGGTCATTATTCCCCATTGTTCCATTCATTAAATAATGGCCAATTGCAACTGCAACAATCGCCGAATTCAGGTGTTGTTGCACCCAAAGGGAAAGGCATCCGAAATATTTTTATTAGTTTTATTGTTCACTTCCTCATCGAGGACGCAGGTAAACGGGACAAAACGTGCACTTTTCACGGTTTAATTCTAAACATGCCTTTCGAATGGCCGGCCGGAGATATCTCAAAAATTTCACAATAGTTAGGTTCTCGTCATACTTACCGGCACGGCGCCGGTCCGGTCCCGTTTTTGACGTTTTTATTATGATTTGGGTGATTATTGATTATAATTAATTTTAATTTCCAATGCCTTTTTTGACATTCTTTATTTTCACAACGTATTAGTAATCAGCGACCCCTAAAATCCCTAGAATTATTAAATTTGTGTATTTCGTTACAATTTTGGTGAAAATAATTTGTCGTCCTTGTTATTTCATAGTTTGAACAGAATTGCTATGTTAGCGACAAAGTGCATAATTCGCTGCTTAAGAATTATTAGACTTTTTATAAAAATTTATATTGAGTTAAACCAACGCCATCTTTATTTATAAGCCATGAAGCCATGCTTGGCAACACCGCATTAATGCACAGAAGTAGGCTGGAGGCCCCGAATCATTGCACGTCGGTTGCAATCGAAGCTTATTAAAAAATAATTAACATGACTGATTTTCAATTAATGATCCATACTACACCATTATTCTGATAGTATTAAGAAATAAAATAAAAGTTAGTAAGGGCAGGAACACTCAATATTTAATAACTATAGCCAAACCACAAAGTTGCTCTTAATTTTAAAGTTCCACTTTGTTTCACTGTTTATACCATTTACTTTTGTTTGAAAAGTGCCGAGAAAATTTGTAGTCATTTATAATATCAGATTTTAAAAAATCTTCAATTTTTCCAGTTTCTTTTGATTGCAACGCTCTCCTTCTTACTTCTGGGTCTTTTCGTCTAACTACTGTTTAAGTTGAAGACAGATAAACTGGAAGATTTTGAAAAATTGTGGGTACAGCGTCTTCCTTTAATTTTGGGTGTGTTAATAGCAACTTAGAAACAGTTGACCCGTTTTTGTATACAGGCTGGACCATCGTATGGCATTTTGGAGATTTAACCTATTTCTTGTTTGTTAAAAAAATTCAAACTTGCAGGTAACAATCTTCAATTAAAGCACTACACCATGGTAATTTAATTTTTTTGAATTAAGTTTCTAAACAGCGTCGGGACGCTATAAAGTGAAAAAAAACAGAAATCCAATTTTTTTTTAATAATTACATTGAAAATATTATGGAGAATGTATTCCCGAAATTTGCAATTTGATAGGAACCTTTGATTTTAAATTAATTGAGATTTTGTGATTTTTGTCGGGAAATTATAAGTGATTTATTGCTGTAACTTCTGTCCGCAAGAAATGTGCGTTCACAATGCCCGCTGTAAACCAACCATAAATCAAAAAAGGTATTTCTGACGAGCCGAGGCTGGTGTTTACTTCAGGACCGGACTTAAATTTTTTTCGTTAATCAGATTTAGATAAAAGAAACAAATAGTTGAATTTTAATTTATTTTATTTTACATTAGATGTTCAAAATGATGACCTTCCTGTTCGATGCAAAGTCGCAAGCGTCTCTGAAAATTTGCGTGAACGGTAGCCGCAACATTCACATCATTAAATTCGCGGAAGGCGGCAATTAGTCTTTCCCTCATGTTATCTCTTGTTGTCGGTCTCTCCCGGAAAACACGTTCTTTGATGGCACCCCATAAGAAAAAATCTGGTGGTGTAAGATCAGGTGATCTCGCTGGCCAAGGTATGGGTCCGCCCCTACCAATCCAATTTTCTCCAAACTGGAGCGTTAATTCTTCCCGGGCTCTTCGACTAAAATGTGGAGGTGCTCCATCTTGTTGGAACCACAACCGAAACCTTTGATTTACTGGGACAATTGCGTCTAACAAATCATTTAGCTCGTCTTGCAAAAAGGTGGTGTATCTCTCACCATTCAATGGACCTTCAAAAAAAAACGGCCCCACAATTCTATTGTTCACAACACCTCCCCAGACATTAAGGGACCAGCGATTTTGGATGTCTTGTTCTCTCATCCAG
This sequence comes from Dascillus cervinus, assembly GCA_949768715.1. Taxonomy (NCBI): domain Eukaryota; kingdom Metazoa; phylum Arthropoda; class Insecta; order Coleoptera; family Dascillidae; genus Dascillus; species Dascillus cervinus. Next base: position 23,420,282 of record OX458322.1, read on the forward strand.
TGCGGATTTTGTACTGCCCAATAGTGTAAATTGTGTTTATTTACCGCACCATTACTTTTCACACAACATTCGTCGGTAAACACAACTCTTTCAAAAAAATGTTCATCATTCCGGATTTTTTCCTCTGCCCATTCGCAAAAAGCCACTCGATTTGCAAAATCTTCACCATGCAACTCTTGGTGAAGTTCCAGGTGGTACGGGTGATATGTGTGTTTTTTCAAAATTCGAAGCACACTACTTTTGCTGATTCCAGTTTGAGAGCTAATCTCTCTGCTAGCAATGTGGGGATTATTTTCAACTAAATTTAACACCCTGGCTTGGTTGACATCGTGAGTAACAATTGGATTGATAAACGACCTGGTATTTTGTTGAAAAGTTCCTCTTTCACGTAAAGAAGACACTAACGATTTAAAAATTTGATGATTTGGAGCGCGATTTTGCGGAAACCTCGCGGCGTAAGTGTCGGCGGTCAGAGTAGCGTCTCTGCCACATTCGCCAAAAATTAATAACATTTCAGTCTTTTCTTCAAATGAATATTGAAAAGGCATAATTACTGTTCAGAATAGCTTTCAGGTAAACTTAACAAAAACTACACAACTCAAAAGCACGATCAGACTGTTGGAAGTTCAAGACTAAACTAAACATTTGGTTACAATCAGGTGAATTCTTAAAAGAACAGCAGGCAAGCAAATTTTCAAGTAAATCTTATTTCCTAGCACTTAAGAGGGATACCTACCCCCCGGCCGCCGCTTCCATTCCGGCCCCCGAAATGTGCACGACACCTGACACAAATTTCCGTATTTTTCCATAGATTAAAGCTGTTTTATCCAGTGTCTTTGGTGAAATAATATTTGTCATAAACAAAATAATATTGACATTTGTCTGATTCTTTTAGGACGCCTATGCTATGAAGCAAAAATCAAGTTGCTAAAAAAAATCGTTTACATTTCGGTGGCCGGAATAGTACACAGTTCGAGTTTTCCTTAAAATTAAACGTAAATATTAACCAATTTTCAATTTTGTATGCCTAAATTAAAGAGAATTTCAATATTTTTTTAAATAATTATTAGCAGCAGAAGTAGGTCAATATTAGGCATTTTGACTTAGCAGTGACTGAGTAACCAAAGCTGTTTTAACAATGAGTCACTTTCAAAAATTAAAAATAGCTAGTTTTACATTCCATAGAAGATTTAAGTACGGGCCTGGATTTTACTACTCACAGCTCGTGTCGATTGTACCTCAGAACCACTTTTACCGAGGACAGTTGTAAATCAGCCTCACACCAGTTAACGAGGGTTGTCATTTAAGAATTCGGTCATAAATAAGAGTGTTTTGCTTTACATTATTTAATATTTCGATTTATTCAATCACTATAACTATCTAAATTCCGCTTTGCATATCATCATAATGTACGCATTACGTAGATGCAGTGAAAGAAAATACAAACTGATAGTTTTAGTAATTTGATAATAAATCACTATCAAAGTCAACTTTCACATCAATTTTGCTTTCTAAAAAATAATTATGCCATGTTGTAGTATCAAAATTGAAGATCATTTCCTCCAATTTTCATCTTTTTTTGACCATTATAAATAGGTTAAATTTTAAAAATGCCATACGATGGTCCACCCTGTATTTGATCTAATATAACATCATTTTCGTTAAAATGTTTTATGCTAACAGATGAATACTTCGTAGGCTGCCAATTTTGCCTCGGGATAGCTCGCAGCCATTTCTTTTTCCTTTCTTCGTCTTTTAGTAATGAAAACGTAGTAACTGAAGGTTGCCCCTTTACGGATACACTTTCGTAATTCGATTTGCAGCTTGGGACACAACATTTTCTAGTAATCTAAAAAGTTTTCAAGTGAAAAGCATGAAACAAAGTACGAGGTTAAGTGTACTTACACTGTCATGCTTTTAAATAGTTTCTTTCTATATTGTCGAATATCAAATTATTAAGTTAAATATTCTGATAAATACACACAGGTTTGGAAATACCACAACTATCCAACGTTAACTTTATAACAATAATTATTGCAACTCACTGATGAACTGCTGAATTGAACACCGCAAAATGTCGCCTCGCAACACTGTTGCCAAATTTCTTTGTTCACGGCTTGTAAAGTAAAGGTGGCGTTGGTTAAACCTTTCTCTATAAAAGTCATAACTAGAAGGAAAAGGTTTAACTTGATATAAAAGGTATTTTTTTAATAAAATATCTAACAATTCTTAAGTTTACATAAAATATCTAGGCATTCTACAGCATACTGAATTATGCACTTTGCTGTCAACAGGTATAAAATTTAAGCAACTTTGAAATGTTGAAATTGATTGAGATAGTTTGAGGGACGATTGTCACGCATTTCAAAAATAAAAATGCCAGTGTCGACTCGAAGTTGATTTATCAACTTTTTTCTTTTTTTCATTGTTCTGTAATCACAGCCTGATGCATTTATTTTCGGCAGAATCCGAAGTGCGACGAATATTTCCATTATACAGGGTGATTCCTAAAAAACGCCCCACGCTCTAACTCAGTTATTTACTGTCCGATTTCTGAAAAAAAAATTAATTAATTAGTCGAGTAAGTACTGCAAGAAGGTATTAATTTGAATTTTTCCCACATTAACTTCAATGCGAAGCGACAGTCAATGTATACATTTTTTAATTTATTGTGGTGGAAGATTTTTTCTAAATCCAATGATATCTAATAACCACGCGGCCGGCGGATGATCAGGGAATGTTCGCGCGATCGGGGATTCCCTTTATTTATTGCAACGAATCCACAAACAGGCAGTTTTTATCGCGATATTAGATAGCGCGTTTTATGTGTCATGACAAGCTGCTAGATTAATTATGTAAGCGCAGTTGTTTTGTATGCACAAATGGAAGCTGCAAACATATGAAAGTATTTCCGTGATTAGTCACACAAACGTCGTCGTAGGAAAATTACAGACGCTTTGATCGCCCTAAATTGATTTAATTAAGCGAAACCAGTCTCCGAATCTCTTTCATTTCGATCTGGACCTGGAGCAACGCATTGAGCAATTCCGATGAGAATATCTCGGTGACTAAAGTTTAATTGCTCGTTCCGGTTTCACTGACCCCGCTTGTTGACAGCCGTACCTCTCGTTTTAGCGCGTTCTTAAAACAGAAAAATCCCGTTTAAAAATGTTGACCAACAGCAATGAACTTTTAACAAGATTCTAGTACGCTACAATGTTTGACATTTTAATAAGTCACGAAAGTTTTTGTACAACTTACTAATTATGCATAGTTCAAAACGGAATCATTCAGTTGGGATAAAGAATAGTTAATATATCTTTAAAATGTTAAAAAACATAAAATATAATATAAAATAATAATAATAATAATAATAGTTATTACTTGCAACTGTTCTTTAGCTGGTAAGGCTTTTGATGTCTTACAAGACTTAGAAACGATAATTTCCGAGTTTAAGAAAATTGGTTTGGTCCTTCATTTCAATAAATGCGAACTTTTCTTTCTTAATAATGTTTCGGAATTAGCAAGTCTTCAATTTTGCAGAGATTCGAATTATTAGCTCCTTGTATTCACATTTGTAATGTAGAAGACCTTTTTATTCTTGGTTGTCCTATTTTCGATGCAGCAATTCCTCCATTCATTTCTAAAAAAATTCATTCATTCTCTTTACTTTCTTCAAATCTATGTTAAATTAATCCTCATATTAGTTTATTTTTACTCCCCCATTGTTTTTGGATACCTAATTTCACTTATAATCTTAGATGTTGTCCTTTTTGGAAATTTTAAAATGAATTGGATAATATTGTTATTTCTTCTTTGGGAAAAATTTGGAATATTAAATTTACAATAAGATCTTGGACTCGAAGCCAAATTACCAATCCGTTTTGGTATAAGGTATAAGGTCTATAATTGATATTTCCTCGCCCGCCTTTTTGTCTTCTATATTTTCTAATTCTAATTGTCCATTCTACCTTCTAGTTTTTCTAATTTTGAAATTACATCCCTCAACGTGGCTGTTGATTATTGGAAGGAAATTTCTAATTCGTTTTTACTTCCAAAAGAGCTTTCTATTCAAAGAAATTGGGACTTACCTATCTGTGAGAAAATATTTCAAAATTTATTATCTTCCTCAAATATCACACAAAAAGCTATCTTATTAGCTGGATCTGAACTTGAAGCTCTTCCATCTTGTAAATTAGGTACTCTTTTAGAAAAAAACTTTTTACAAATTGCAATTTCACTTAGATTGGGCATCAATTTCTGTCATCCTCATATCTGCTCGTGTGGTTCTTCTGTAGACTCGTTGGGTCATCATGGTTTATCGTGCAATAAAAGTGCTGGTAGACTCTCTCGTCACAGCTGTATTAATGACATTATTAAAAGTGCTTTCTCTTCTGCCAACATCCCTTGTATCCTTGAACTTAATGGTATTCTGAGGGATGATGGTATTACAGTTATTCCATGGAAAGTAGGTAAAATCTTAAGAAAAAAAAATATAAGTCAATTTGTGATGATTATTTTTTCGTCGCCTTCGCTGTGGAAACTTTGTGTCCTTGGATTGCTGATGCCCTTTCTCTCCTTGAAGCAGCATGCTTCGGATCTTGATCTTGTTGGAAGATCCATCTGTCTCCCAGCAATAATTTCTCTGCATCCTGCGTAAATGTTGTCGGATAATGTTTAAATAAATCCATCGATCCATTATCTGCTCAATGAATACTAAATTTCCCACACGAGTCGCCGCCATAGATCCCCAAACCATTACGGACCCACCTCCATGTTTTACAGTATTACAGGCAGTATTGCGTTTTCTCCATATTTTCCCTCTTCCATCACATCCAAAAATGTTGAATTTACTTTCGTCTGTGAACAATACTTTTCTCCAGAAGTCCATGTCCTTATTTTTATGTGTTTTACCAAAGTTTAATAGTTTCTCGCGATTTGCATCACTAATAAAAGGGCTTTTACGCGGCACCCTTCCGTTATAATCGGCTTTTCTTAAAATTCTTCTTATATTTGCCGGATGTACTTTTCTGCCAATATCAAGTTCCACATGTGAGGCAAGTGTAGGTGCACTAATCCGTGGATTATTCTTAACAGTGCGTACAATGGTTCTAGAATCACGGTCACTTGGAATTTTTGGTCGTCCAGAACGTGGTGCAGTATTGATTGTTCCTGATGTTTTGAATTTTTTTTATTACACATTGCACTGTAGAATGTGTTTTGTTTGTAATTTTGGCTATTTCACGTAACGATTTGTTTTCTTTGTGCAATTTTATAATTAATTCGCGAAGCTCCAAAGACGTGTGTTTCGTTTTGACTTTCATCTTTGCAACTGCAAAATGATTTACATATTTCGTCAATACGTGACGCTATGAAGGGGATTTACCGACTTGTGTATGTTTGCACACACATAAAACGGGGAAATACTTAGTTAAATGTAGTGTACGAAAACTTTCGTGACATTCGATTTTGTGGTATTCATATAATATGTTTATAATTGTAAGTAATAACTATTATTTTATTATTTAATATTATACAGTAGAATTTGGTTATAACGAACCTCAAGGGACCGTCAAAATCGGTTCGTTATAAGCGTTATCGAAAGAATACATGCATAAGTGTTTTATGAGACCTTTATTGTCTAATATAAATATGCATATGTATAAAATCATTAAGAATATAAGGACTAAACTTAAGTGAAACAACGCAAAATGCAACAAGTAATTTTATTTGAAAAAAATTGTTATTTTCGATTGAACTGTCGCATTTTTAAAGTATAAATTGTCCATACACGTTTCAAAGTCACTAAGATTTTCAACAATTGAGTTCGGCGCACCGTAAAACTGTAAACAATTACGAATGTTGTTATTACTAGATAAAATCTGTAATGCTGTTGCTTCCGGCTCATCCTCATTCCTCATTGGCTTCTTCTTGGCCACTTTTGTCTACCACAAATGCCCAAATATTCTGTTGTAACTAATAAATTGTTTACATTAATAGTCGTTCATATTTAAGTTTTCGAGAAAATTTGAATTTTTTAATTGAAGGGTTCTATGCAAGAAGTACCTAAGTCACTTTTCATATTCTGTGATATTTGAGATTTATATTTCTGTTTGATCTGGAAATCACATTGTTTTGATTTTGACTGATCCTTTTTACTAAAGGAGACTTACTTTAGTAAAAAAAGATCATTCAAAATCAAAACAATGTGATTTACAGGTCACATTGAAATATCAAATCTAAAATATGAAATATGAAAAGTGACTTAGGTACTTCTTGCATAGAGCCCTTCAATTATTGCTGAAATTCACGTTCCCTTTGTTTCTATTTTTGTAACTACTACTCATTTAATGACAAGTCATCATCAGATTCAAAGGTTATTACGCGTTATATACAATGCAAAGTTAGTTATAGTTCGTTATATACGAGTTCGTTATAACCAATTAATTTTTACATTGTTACATAGGGGAAAATGTCGGGATTTGGAATAAAGTTCGTTATAACCGGTAGTTCGCTATAACCGAAGCCGTTATAACCGGATTCTACTGTATTTTATTATTTTATATTATATTTTATGTTTTTTAACATTTTACAAATATATTAACTATTTTTGATCCCAATTGAATGTCTACGTTTTGAACTATGCATAATTAGTAGTGTGTACGAAAACTTTCGTGACTGACTGTTCCGTGCGATTTTAGAACGCGCGCGCGATGGGTTGCCTATTTTGTTTGTTTAAATGCGTTATGTAAGTTGAACCGCGATTATCCTCGTTGTAAACAGGGTAACGTTTCGAAAACAAATTCGACACCTTTCTCCGTACCAGCCGGTGTTAATTTCTCGCTAATCTAAAAACGGTCGCGTCACCCTGTATATGCAAGTTGCGCGCACGTCATTTGGCGTTATCACCGCCACATCACTGACCGATTACAATTTAAGTACTACCATGTCACATATGGTTCAGAATGTCGGACGATAAATCAAACGGCGACGTCAAAAATGCAGGGGTAAGTCGATTAATTTTTTTGCGCCGTTTTGAGTGCGTTTTTGGCCGCAGGGGAACGGACCGTCGAGCAACAGCCAGACGCCGCAGACGTATTTCCCGCAGGGGTTGCCGCCGGGCTTCGCACCGCCGCATTTTCATTCGAACTTGACGCACGCACCGTCCGCCCAGCCGGCCCACTCGCCGCCCCCGAGCCACGGCTACTACAAAGACGAGCGCGCCCAAAGACAGTACGTCAAACTGAGGAAGAAGCTCCAGGATAAGCAGCTCAAGCTGGACCCGCTGGCTCAAAATTCGGCGTTGCCCGCGCGGAAGGACAACGTGAACGGGTTGAGAAGGACGTCGGTCAAAGACAAGGGGATGAACAGCGTCGGCACGTCCGAGGATGGGGAAGAAGGCAGCAGTCTGCAGGACGAAGAAGAAGACGAACTTCATATCATTACTAATATCCTTTCCTCCGTCCAACCTCCAAGAGTGAGTATTTTTAGCTTAATGATATAACACATCTGTTTTTGGTAGTTCTAACAATAAAATAGATATAGTGGACCCTGTGATGTCGATAGTGAAAATAAAATTAAAACAAGAACCTTATAATCACAAAAATTTTTATATAAAATAAAATTACTTACATAGACGCGTTTCGGTGGCTATGCCACCATCTTCAGTACATCTACTAAATCTAATTTTACCAACTAAGCCTTATGTACTATTATTTACGCATCCGTGAATTTAACACTTGAATGAGTTTCACGGATGGTTAGTCAAATCTAGTAATCTATACAGTGGGGTATTGGGAATGGGGCCCATATCACTATTGCGACAAGTAATGGATTCAATTGTAACATAGTAGATAACATTACACGTAGGAAACAATTCAAATTGCCCATTCAAAATTGTACCACTTTTTGCAGCGATACCGATCCTAAGGTCAGATTTGTTAAAGTTCCTTACGACCCAAGAGTTACAAATGGCCTTGGTGGAATCTTTAACAAATTTGACCTTAAAATAGTTCACAGTAATAACAATAGATCATTAAGTAGTTTGTTGGGTAATCCGGAGGACAAAAACAGTGATAGGGATAAGTCAGGTATTTACCAGATTAGTTGTAGTGATTGTGATTTGGTATATGTTGGGCAAACTAGACGTTCTATCATTACCAGATTCAAAGAGCATATGGCTCATATCAAATACAATAGACCAGAGAAATCTAGTGTTGCCCTGCATGTACTAGAATGCAACCATACAATAGGTAGAGACAATTTAAAATTGGTTAGGGCGGAATCAGATTATAGGAATTTAAATAGTAGGGAAAGTTTGATTATATATAAGAATAGGAAAAAATTATTAAATAGTGATATGGGCCCCATTCTCAATACCCCACTGTATAGATTACTAGATTTGACTAACCATCCGTGAAACTCAGTCAAGTGTTAAATTCACGGATGCGTAAATAATAGTACATAAGGCTTAGTTTGTAGAATTAGATTTAGTAGATGTACTGAAGATGGTGGCATAGTCACCGAAACGCGTCTATGTAAGTAATTTTATTTTAAATAAATTTTTTTGTGATTATAAGGTTTTTGTTTTAATTTTATTTTTAGTTCTAACAAAATCGGGAAAATTGTTTAATTCCACAAATTATCTTGCTGACACTTTACTACCATCAAAACAATAACAAATCACTTAAAGCAATTTCAAGTCGCGGTGATTTTCCATTTCTTCGGGGCTTCTTATTTAAATAATTATGGCATAATTCCTTGATGAGCTGTTGTACATTCTCGAGGGGCCCCATTTGTGGGAAAGTTGTCTTTTATGTCAACTTCACAAAACACACACGATTTTGTAGCGAATCCATGATAGCGTGCGGTTGGGTCGAGAATAATCGTACCCTTGTTGTGGTATCAGACATTCCTCAAAGTCGTTGAGCCAAGTTTAACATTTCCATTATTTTTTTTGTTTGCAATTGTCGAAGAAGGGACCCATTTATTGTGTGTGAAAGTTACTCAATCGAAATGTGTTTGTAAATATTGAGTTATGGGAAAATCATTAATAGTTTCCTTGCTCTGTTTTGAAATTTTTCTGAAGGTTTTGTAACCTTCCCATCAATATATTGTTCGTTTATCTTTTGTAGACGTTCCACGAATCGGTTAACAGATTACCAAGTAAATTTCTACACGACTTCTTCGTAGGAGGTTGACATTACATTATCTCTGCATTTTTCTTGTGTCATCATTATCAAAAGCCTTACAATGTAGCAATCAAGAAGATTGTAATTATCTTTTTCTAGAACCACTACTGACAATCGATATTTTGCAAACAATAAACTAAGCAAGCGTATTCTTACGCACGCCGTGCGTTATTGAGTAAAATCACAGTTAGGGACTCTTGTTAACATTGTGTTGGTAGCGTAATTAACAGTGACAGTTCGATTCGGTCAAAAAGTAAATAAAATCTCTAATAGGTCAGTAAAATCAAATAAGTTAATTTTTAATTATTTTTTTACATGGCGTTACTGCACTAATAAAACATTTATTGCTTTTTAATTCCCGGGAATTAATGTGGTCGTGCGTAACTTTTTTGACTCGTGCGTAATATGTCTCTTACAACGTTCGGTATGTAATATACTATTAATGAGCTGTAGGTACTTCCGGTGGTCTTGTTAGGTTCTTGTTTGAAAAATTGCATCTCTTTAAGTTTACAAAATTGCACAAAATTAATTTTTATCTTTTCCAATTTTATTTCAGAAAGTACCAATTGCATTTCAAAAACATCAATTGTAATGCAGAAAGTACAATTGACTGTTCTGAATTACAATTTACTTGCTGAATTACAATTGATGCTTTCTGAACTACAACTGACTTTTTCTGAAATACAATTTACTAAAATTAAAATCCTTAGTTTCTTAAACCATTGATGTTGTCTGAACTACAATTGACTGTTCTGAATTATAATTTACTATTCTGAATTACAATTTCAATTTCTGTATCATCATCGTTTTCTGAAATACAATAATTTACACTTTTTCTGAATTGCAATTTACTTGCTGAATCACAAATGATGCTTTCTGAACCACAACTGGCGTTTTCCGAAATACAATTTACTAAAATTAAAATCCATAGTTTCTTAAACCATTGATGTTGTCTGAACTACAATTGACTGTTCTAAATTATAATTTACTATTCTGAATTACAATTCCAATTTCTGAATTACCATCAACGTTTTTTGAAATATAATTCACAACTTTCTGAATTGTCATTGAAGGTTTCTGAATTGCAATTTACAAATTTGAATTGCAATTGCGTTTTCTGAATTAGATGAATTTGAAATTGCAGTTGATGCTTTCTTCACAAGCTCAAAACACATTACACATTTGCAATTCAAAATTTCTGGTGCACTTTGAATTAGAAATTTGAGATCTGCAGTGGTTGTAAATGCAGCTTTATATATTATAATTTTGGATTTCTTTAAACCTTTAATTTTCGTCATGTGGTGGTCCCAATTAGGTTCTGTTTGAGAAATCAAGCACAGCTGCTATGTACAGCTATGCGTCAAATTTTTATTCGGAACTTTTTTCAATGGGAACTAATAATTGTCTTGTTTTGCAGGTGTCTGAACTGACTTCTCGTAGTGCCTTGTTGCAATGGGGTCCACCATTGCGATTTCTAGAAGCATCCAACAACGACGGTATAGAATTAGATATTTCAGAATCAGATATACGTTACGAGGTATTATTAAGTGATAAAAGTAAAGAAATGAAATACAGGGCAATATACACCGGCGTATCGCTAAGTTGTCGCATACAAGATTTAAGGCCGGGACAGGAATATTCAGTCTGTTTACAAGCGCACCTAGATGAAATGCAAGGTACCGCTACGGATCCGGTCAAATTTACGACGCCGATCTGCGAACCGGATCCCCCGCAACCGCCGAAACTAATCTCCAGGACGAAGAATAGCCTTCAGCTGAGATGGAACGCCACGACTGACAACGGCTCGCATATTTCGTACTACATCCTGGAGTTTGATGACGGTAACGGAGGAGAGTTTGTGGAATTGTGCAGGAGTCGAGGAAAGCAGCACACCTTGCAGAAACTCCAACCGGCCACTTTGTACAAATTTCGAATGGCCGCTACGAATGAAGTCGGAAAAAGTTTGTATTCCGATGTGGTCAGCTTCGCCACTTCTGACCACGCTCCGCTGCAGCCTTCGCCTCCGCACCTGAAACAGGCCACGATCACCAGCTTACACCTGATTTGGGAGAGGAGGCCGAAAGACGACCAGTTCGTGTTGCAGATGAACGACCCCAAGACTCGCTACGGTTACCTGGTGGCTTACAACGGCCGGGATGCTGGTTACGTTTGCGAAAATTTGAAGTATTACACGGACTACACGTTCAGGCTGAAGGTTCAAAATGACGGAGGATCATCGCCGTGGTCGGACGAGGTCACCTTCCAAACACTGCCCGATCGTCCCGCGCGTCCTTCCAAGCCTCTGGTCAAGGGACGGATCAACGCGCACTCGTTCAAGCTGAAATGGGAACCTCCGGCCGAGACGGGTGGCGCCGAGATCGAAAAGTACATTCTGGAGTTGAATTCAGGCAGCGGGTACCAAACCGTGTACACCGGACGGGAAACGGAAGCTCTCTGTGATAAACTGACACCAGGCACGACCTACCAGATGAGGGTGAGTTGCGTCACCGAAGGCGGCCCAAGCAATTATTCCGATCCTTGCACCGTGACGACGGATGCGATCGCGCCTGGACAATGTGGCGCTCTTCAAACGCACGGAAAACCCAAATCGGATTACATCTGCGTCCACTGGACTGAGCCGGATTATAATGGTGGCGCGCCGATCTTAGAATATGAAGTCGAGATGATGAGCCCCGATTCGAGTCGAAGACAAGTGCATAAAAGCAAAGAGCGCGAGTGCGGAGTGGCAAATTTGAGCCCCGGATGTGAGTACGTGTTCAACGTGCGCGCCGTGAATAGGGTGGGTACCGGGCCTTGGTCCGACACTTTGGTTGCGACCAGCGGAGCGGCGCCACCTGGCGTTCCGCTTCCTCCGACGATCACCTGCAAATCGCCGTTCCATATCTACCTCGAGTGGGACGAACCTGTTTCAAACGGAGCGCCAATTACCGATTACAGACTGGAGATGAGTTCGACCGATGCCGAATCGCAGTTTTTGACCGCTTACCAAGGCCCGGCGGCCAACTGCGACGTCAAGGGACTGACGCCGTTCACACCTTACTACTTCCGAACCCAAGCGGCGAATCGCGCAGGTTTCGGCGGGTTTTCCAGCACGGTCGCGACGATGACACCAGCGGCTCCACCTTCAACAATCTCCGTTCTCCACGGAGAACGCACCCCAACCAGCGTTTCTTTAAAATGGAGCGAGCCATTGAACAACGGAGCAGCTATCATTGGGTACAATATCGAAGTGGCGGATCGCATGGTATCAACGGACGGTCCCAGGACGGAATGCACGATCGAAGACCTGCAACCGAACACCAGCTACAAAATCAAGGTTCAAGCGGCGAACAGTGTCGGCGTCGGGGCCTTCTCGTCCAGTCTCAAAATAACGACGCTCTCTTTGCCTCCGGCTGCTCCGCATTTGGAATGCATCGGGGCGGCTCACAATTACTTAAAGTTGAAATGGGGCGAGGGTAAGAACACCGATTTCACACAGTACGTTTTGGAAATGGAAAATAATAGGACGAGAGAGTACCAGTGTGTGCATCAGGGCTCGACATTCACGTATAAAGTTAACAAATTACAGGAATTGACGACCTATAGGTTTAGGATATACGCGTCGAACGATATCGCCGGAACCGGTGATTATTCGCGAGAGTATAGTTTCACGACGGGCATGGCGCCACCGACGGGGGTGAAAACCCTGCGCGTGGTCGCCGTCGAACAAACAGCCTGCTCGCTCGAGTGGAATCCCATCAAGACCTGCGTCGATCCTATTACCTACGTTGTTCAGATGTGTCACGGGAAGGAACAGGAGTACAAACAGGTGGGTGTAATCAAAGTCTCTTAATTCCTTTTTTTTTTGTGACCAGACGTCATTTCTTTGTCACTTTCGACACCATTTTCGTATTACTTTAGACACAAATTTCTTGTCATTTTAGGCACCATTTCTTTGCGAATAAATGGAACTTTTAAGCAAATAAATAACGTTTTCTTTTTCCTGTTGCAGATATACAAAGGGTCGGAAACGAAATGTACGGCGGATAATCTGGAGCCCGGCACGAACTACAGCGTTCGCGTCTGCCCGGTGAGATTGACCGCGTCGAGCGAGCTGCCAGGGTCGTACTCGCCCGCATGCACCTTTTCGACGCTGCAGCCGGAGACGACGGGGACGGCGAAATCATCGGCCGTCAGTGCGCCGTCTGCGCACCAAACGAAAAATCGCAGCTTCTTCCAGATCGTGCGGCCGCACCTGACCTGCGCAAGATCAATGTCTGAGCAACAATTAGTATTACTCGGAACAGTGCTCCTAGTTGTAATAGGTATAGTCATTTCTATGCTTATAGTATGGATATTAAAGCTTAATTAAGATTTGTATAACGTGATGGCGACTGAATTAAACGCTCATTGAGGTAAAAACAAAAAATTATTTTGCATAAAAGTGACAAAGGCACAGATCTAAAGTATTACAGCTTGTAGTGTTTATTATATATTTTTTTGTAAAGATGGACCAAAACTGTTATTTTTGTTTTGAGTTTTGGGTATTTTTTATACGTGTCCGTACTCTTCGGCGTGGTGCTATGAAAGTGATGTGATGCTGCGACATTCCAGTCGTGACAACCCTAGCAGATTTTTCTTTCAATCAGGTGTATTGATCATATATTGTATAGCTTAGATACTTTATTCAGAGATGATAGTATTAAATTGTTAATTAAATGAGTTTATATATATATATATATGTGGCTGGGAGCATTGTGTACACAAATGAGGTGCAGTAAAACCTCGCCGAATCATGGTGCAATGGATGATGGACACGCTGCCCGTTTCGATACGTGGCCGGAGCTCTAACGGATGACGTTTAGTAATCGAGGTTTTACTGTATTTCGCCTTTAAATGCGTCTCCTAAATGTGTGCGTGGATTTTTTTAATTAAATCAGTAGTGGGTATCTAAATACACTTTACAAAGCTATTTTATGCGACTTTTAATAATTTTATTTTGTATATTATGAAATATTGTTTATTAAGTATATTTTTTAAAATATTTTTTTAATCTAAAAAAAAAACATATTTATGAGTTTTTTCACTCTTATTTTATATACAAGCGAATATATGATTTTTGAAAATTTATAATTATATTATGTAATTCAAGATCTGCTTTAATTTAAATCAAAAAAAAACACAAAAATAAAACGCCCTCGTATGGCCAAATAATTATTATGTATTGTGCAATTTGTATTAAACAAAATAGCTCTGGTCAGTTTTGAACAGTATATCACTGTATTCGGGTACATCGTAAAGTCGCGCTTCCACTTGACAAGCCAGTCTCACATTGGGCTGAAAATTAACGACCGTCTTGTTACGTGGCTCCGGCTTTATCACACACAAACACATGTACATTGCACAGTTGTCCTTATACCAACCAAATTGGTGCAGAATTGATAAGTTTTTCGAGGTCTTCCTTGTATGCCTGTTTCAGACACCCACTCGAAGTGTTCTGCAGACTATTTGTAGTTTACGAAAATTTATTGCTATCGAAATAATGTAAAGATTTCCTATTTTAGATGTGTTAAGGTCGATTAAGAAATTTATTTATTGATAAAATTGACTTGTTATTAGGACATTTGTATGATATGTATATGTGTATGTGTAAACGTGGGTGTATTTGTAAGTATGTATTAATTTACTATAAATAAAACAATTATATTTTACGTATTTGTACAAAAGATGCTTTTATCGAATCGTCTAAAGCCGTAAAAATCCCAAAAGGCTAGCGAAAACTTAAAGCATGTTCAATATTTCACGGCCCGTGCGCAAGCAAAACTTAAAAAATTTGAGTGGGATTTTGCAGATACTGAAACTGCCACACTGCCGCCAACCCTTGAACGATTTTGTGAATAAAATATTCCTAACAGTGCCCAACAAAAATCACAATTTACCAAACTTAAATGGTCACAATTTGTGTGCGATTAATACTTTGACTAGAAACAATTTGGCGGTGTTCACGGGACGTGACGCATCAATATTCTCGGCCTCGTATTCAGTGAACAAAGGGGATTTTCTCAAATACGCGCCCTTAATTGTCATTGATTGTTCGAAGCAGAATGAGGCTCTCAAGTCTGGACCTGTCAATGTACGCATTGAGTTTGAATCTGCAATAAATTTTCCCTGCAGTGACGTCAGCATATTGTCTAATACTTCACGATCGCATAATTGAGTACAAGGTCTTTGGATTTTTGCTGGCTGACACTTAATGCAACTTTTGATCCACTGTCCGGTTTCTTTCTTCATGTTGGGCCAGAAATATCTGCGACAGATTAGCTTTGTTGAGGCTTTAAAACCTGGGTGAGCGACGTTGTGAATTGTGTCCACAGCGTTCCTTCGAAATATTTTTGGAATGTACAGCCGATTTCCTTGAGTAGTTTCATACAGTTTTGAACAGTCCTGCTGGTAATTGTGTGAAGGTGAATTTGTCGGCTTGCTGTAATGTTTGCAGCCCCTGGTCATTTTCCTGGTCTTGTGCTAAGGATTCTGTTGTGAACTCTTCCTTGGTGATTGCTTCTATTCGAGACAAAGTGTCTGCTGGGCCATTTTCTTCACCACTTACATGTAAGATATTGGTGGAAAATTGACTGATCAAGTCGAGATGTCTGACCTGTCGTGGAGTGCATTTATCTGGTTTTTGTCGAAAAGCAAAGGTGAGTGGCTTGTGATCTGTGTAGATAGTAAAATCTTGTCCTTCCAGGTAGTGCTGAAAGTGAATTACCACACGATAAATTGCCAAAAGCTCACGGTCATATGCAGAGTATCTCTGTTCTGCGGCACTTAGCTTTTGGGAATAAAAACCAATGGGCCTCTGACCTCCATCTTCAAGTTGCTGGAGCACTGCACCTATCGCCTGGTCCGACGCATCCGTGTATAATGAAAGTTTGTTATTGACACTGGGATACGATAAAATGGTAGCGTTGGTGAGATCAGTCTTGCACTTGGCAAAAGCTTGAAAAGCTTCTTCGGTTGCTACAATGGGTTGATTCTTTCACGTGCATCCTTTCAGAAGAGCTGTTAAAGGAGCTTGAGTACCGGCTGCATTAGGCAACCGTCTTCTATAATAATTTAACATCCCCAAAACTCGTTGTAGTTCCTTCGAAGTTTTAGGAAATGTCATCTTGTCGACTGCTTCAACCTTTGTCCTCAGCGGAATTATTCCCAAAAAGTTTAGTTCTGATGCTCCAAAGACGCACTTCTTAGGATTGATGACGATTCCTTGTTCATCTAGTCGACTCAGCACAATGTCGACGTGTTGTAGATGCTCTGAGTGGGACGAAGAAGCGATGAGGATGTCATCAACATAGGCATAGACAAAATCCAATCCTCGGAGAACTTGGTCAATGAATCTTTGAAAGGTTTGAGTGGCATTCCGGAGACCGAAAGGCATACGGTTGAATTCAAACAATCCAAAGGGTGTCGCAAGAGCTGTCTTGGCACGGTCATCCACATGTACAGGAATCCGGTGGTAAGCCTTATCTAGATCGATTGTCGTGAAAATCGTATTACCTTTCAAATTCTGCAAGAAATCCTGTATGTGGGGAATCGGATATCGATCCGGTTTGGTAACTGCATTCAGTGCTCGATAGTCACCACATGGCCTCCAAGTGTGGTCGGATTTCTCTACCATATGGAGTGGGCTTGACCACTCTGAAGACGATGGCCGAATTGTGTCTGTATCCAGCATCTGTTGGAACTCGTTTTTTGCTGTTTGCAGAGCTTGTTGAGCCAAACGACGAGGTCTGCAATGAACTGGAGGGTCCTGTGTCTGAATATGATGGACCACGCTATGCTTGGGCACCTGCGTAAGAGCTGTTGGTGTCAAAATGCCGGGGTATTTACGGAGTAAACACTGATAGGCTATTTCTGCATTTTGAATGACTGTCCGAACACCTAGACTACTAGAAAGTTTTGAGCGGCACTGCACACTAAGGGAAGTTAAAGGGTCTATCACTAGTTTGTTTTTAACGTCCACCTGTAGTTCATAGTAATTATTACCCACTCGATCCCGACAGACGACTGTCGCCGCACGACGTCGGTTGTTTAAGGCTGCGCCATCCAAAAAATTGTTCCCAAATGCAATTAGCTTTAATTGCTTTAGCGTACGCCTAAATATAGGCAAGACCCAGACTTTTTTATAACCCATACATCACCTCAAGTTCAGTGGATTATGGGTCTATGTATAACAATAGAAACGACTTCCGACCGGCTGCATTCCAATAAAGGTATGTACCTGTTCAACAGATGCGAAATTTTTCTTTCTTCAATAAATTTAGAGCGATATTTTGTACTAATAGTGGAGTGCTATATCGTATTAAAAGTAACTTCTGTGGAGGAATTAGTCACAAGCTGAAACTTTCACTGATTGAAGCTCATATCATAATAAATCTAAATCCAAAAGTAATCACTAATCAGAACGGGCAAAACGGCACTATGATTAAAAATTGAGATAACCACACCATCGTGTAGAAGAGAACACGGTGATCATTTTGTGTTAAGGACATTGAAAGTTTTGTACGAATTATATTTTATTTCATTTTTCAGTTTCAAAAATGTATGAAGTCTGTTGTGGAAGCGCTCCCGTTCTTTGCGGACTTGCCGTTTCTTGCAGGGATGACGTTCCGTTAGATTTTATATGGCTTGGGTGTCTTCTTGATTGTTGTTCGAAGACACGATTTAAGTGGACTGTATTTTAAATCACGATCAAATTAAAGTATTTATTGTTATAACTTCTACTCGCTAGGAGCTTACAACTTAAAAGAACTATTATTCAAAATAAAACAATTGGACGCCAGTCATTGTCGACCGTACGTCGTTATAACTTGGAGACGACTCTAATTCTCTCGGGCGGGAAAGTAGTAACCCTTCGGTTGTGCAGGTGTACACGAGACCCGCCGATCAAGGGACGCGAGGCCGAACAAATATTAAAATTGTTCAAAATCCAACAAAGTCTTACGGGAGAAAAAAACTAAATAATTCAATATCTCGGTTAGGGCCTAACAAAAATCTTGAGCAAATTTGAAAGTTTTCACCTTTACACCGATTTGTCTTCCAAACGGTTGCGTAAATCGAAAAATGTTGTTCCTTAAAAAATGTTTGTACGTGTTTTTAAAAGGTGTTCATGTGTTATCTATATTTTTTACATAAATATTAAACAAGATATGAGTTTAAATGTAAGACAAATGCATTTTCGACAATAATCGAGTTACTGAGTATAAATATGATTTAGAATTTATTCTAGGTATTCCAAGAACGGAAAATGAAAGTTGTTTACATAATGCTAATTTTTCAAAATTAGAACAATTAAATAATGAAACTTTTTCAAAAACGTTGAAATATTTTGTTTAAAAAAATGCCGCTGCACATGCTCGAGAACTCGTTTGCGAACAAACAGCAACCAGTACATTGTTCGCGCATGCGGTCAAAGCTATTCATGAATCAATATGCTAACCGTTCAGAGAAGCTGTGTTGGAACAAAGCTCTTATAGTACGAATACGATGGTTCATATTTGTAGGTACAGGTAACCCCCGCTTAACGCGAAGGATACGTTCTGGACCTGATAGCGTTAAGCGAAATTTCGCGTTCAACGGGGGATTTATAAAAAATCCTATTAAAATTTTGAAGAAAAAAAAACACTTAATAAAATAAATACATATTATTAATATAAAAAAATCTCATGCAAAACAAAATAAAAGAAATAAATGTCATACAAATAGTTATTTATGTATCTAGAACGAAATGTGAAACTTTAAAGTACGAGCAGTTGTTTACAGCCGAGGCGTTTAGCCGAGTACCTTCCAAGTTACTTTTCGTATGAGATACATACAAAACTTTATTTCATACTGGATATTTTACGTGTTAAATTATTGTGAACAGAAATTTTGACGTTTTATTTTCGATAACCAATTCGTAATAATTTATTATAAGTAAGCGATGAGCAATTTTCATAGCAACGGAAGTTTGTTTACTTAATGACAAATCAAAATTTTACTTTTTCGTGGCGTTTTCTATATTTTAAATGAGGCTAATCAGGGAAAGAAAAATGTAATACCCAAAAAAGCGAAAACTCAGTACTAAAAGGAATACAAGATGTTATGTAACTGGAAGGAGGAAAAGAATATTTCGATTGTGAATGAACATATTCTCTTGGTTTATTTTTCAAATAAGGTAGGTACGTAGGGCATTGTTATCGACATAGCTCAGCTACTATGCTAGCAGACGCCGGAGCAACCTGGGTCAATATTAAAACACATAAGGGACGGAAGAGTTCCACTATGGCTGAAAGTTATTTAGATGGTTCAATTGAAAATAAGAAGAGATGCTCAAAAATTATATTGCAGTAACAGAAGAATGTTATCGGAACCTCATACTCTCCTGTTGTGGAAGAAGCAATTGTAAATTGGACCTTTAATGTGTCCGGCTCCGATCAATTGTCATTTGAAGTTGTTGCCATAGAAAAAAACTGACGTGAAATTTTAAAATTCTAGGACTTTTAAAATTTTACTTTAAAGTACTAGCACTTTAAAGATCTACTTTTCGTACCATAAATAGGCCAAAAAGCGTCACTTTAGAAACCAGTATGAAATAATAGTATATTATTTAACGAGCACATAATGTAGGCTATTATTAACGAAGATGAAAGTTTGTAAATACGAGTCGAAGACGAGTATTTACAAACATCTGAGTTCATAATAGCCATTATGTGCGAGAAAAATACAGCTGTTTATCTACAATCAAAATTTCATTCAATAAAACTTTAAAATGCTGATAAGTTCCGAAGCAAAATTGACACCGAAATTAAACCGAAACCAAAACGTGATTTTCATCGAGAAACCTTTGCTTCCAGTTGTCATGGGCGCGAAAAAAATAACAAGGATCTGTCAGTTAGCAAGAAAAATACGAACGTGTTTTTCTTTTCCTTATATTATATTTTGAAAGTGACGACTCAACCACCCTCAAGTTGTGACGCTTCTCCGATTCTCGCGGAAGCCGAGGTCTCCCTAATGGATGATAGTGTTTTATTCGTTTCTAATTTTCTTTTTCCCGCAAGGGTGTCGTGCATTGACACCGTCCGATAATTGTTCCGTCCCGTAACAATTAAGTGCAAATATTCCCTCAGTAATAGAAGAAGGAAGAAGAAGAAGAGATTAGGCAAAATACCTCGATGTTTACCATTGCCTCGCGAGGAGACACGGTTCTGATTTTAATACGGTGTTACTGTCGCCCAGAAATGAACCCGGGACATTTGCTTAGGTAGCCTCGTAAGAACTAATCATTCTACCGCGCGCGTAGGCAACCAACATTACGCTCCGTTTAATAATGAAAATAACTAGGCAACCAACAATACGCACCGTTTAATAATGAAAATGAAACTGAAGGGGCGTGACCTGTGGATAAGGAGCCTTGTTATGTATCTATGGCTAGCATATGAAATGAACGTATTACGTCATGATTGTAGATAAACATAATTATTTATAATTCATAATAAGAACAATGGAACACTATACCATCGGTGCAGGAATGATTGTGGATCATTTACTTAAAAGTAAAGAGACGTTAACGAAAATAAGATTTTCCGCGAAGATGAAATATTTGGAGCTGGTGTATTGTATGATTATACATATAAAATCCCACCTTTTGTACTTTTAGCATTTAATCCTTTAAATTGTACCTTCCCATTATAGCAAATCGTTCTAAAAATATTTTCTTTCTAAAATTGAGTGGTTGAAAGCTGAAGTGGACCAAGTCCAAAATCACGATTTTTTAGTTGAACCGTCCAAAAGATTGTCTAAAACCGATACTTTTCAGTGCTGTAATGGACCAAGTCCATAACTCTTTTTTGTACTAACAGGTGGAGGTAATGTATTTTAGCTGTGAATTATTTCTCAAAACGTTCAGTGCTAAAGTGAACCAACTCCAAATAATGTCATTACAGGATAGAAAAAGTACCATTGTGTTCGAATTATATTTTATCTTAGTATGGAAAACGGTAAGCTAACGTAGCAAACGTTGTAAATCAATTATTACTTGATTTCACATATGAATTATTATGACAGTAGCAGATTTTGAGGATGATGTACCTCTTATTCAACTTGTATACAAGCCAATCGTGGACTCCATGCAGTTGCAGCAATGAATGAGACGCCACAAAATTCCGAGGAAAGCCAACGTGGTCGGAAAAGATCCCGAAGAGAAAATTTTTAAGAAACAGTGGCAAGTCTAATAAGTCAAAAAATAAAATAGTCCCAGAAAAACTTTTAAACATTTATTTTGACTGTAAATGCCGCACAAAATGCCCAGAGAAAATTAATCCCGAGTATTTAACAATTTTTTTTTAATCGTTTTGGAAACTAGCCGATTTTACCAAACAAAACATATTTCTGCGTGGCATGGTTAAAAAGTCGGAAGTTACAAGGAAACGGCCGAGAGATGGGTCAGGGAAAGAAAAGTCCTCAACGTTTCAATACACTGTACTTGTAAAGAAAGGCAACATAAACGTCTGTAAGAAGTTTTTTTTTAGAAGTGCTGCAAATTAGTTAGGGTATTTGCTGTAACGGATTATCGCGGTAAAAATATTTCAACAAACAAAATAGACGACTCTCTGATATCATTGCACACATTAAATTTTTTCCTTCATACCAAAGTCACTATAGTAGGAAAGACAACAAAAACATTTATTCAGCAAAAACAATTTGATCTAACACCCCAATGATGCTACCAACTGTTTAGTCATAAATTGATAAAAATTTCCCAACCCTTGAAAAATTATAAAAAGCACACTAGAATTAATTATTAACAAACAACTTTTAACGTCTTTAAGTCAAATTTAGGTATTATGGACTTGATCCACTTCAACATTGAACTACTCAATTGTAACAGACACCAAAAAATGTAAATTTGTTCATCTATATAAATAAAAATGAAATGATGTCTGTTGGTGACGCCATAACTTCAGAACGACTAGACAGATTTGGCTAATTCTTTTAGTAAAATTATAGTAATGCTTCGAGCCAGGTTATGACGGAAAGATATTTTTTAAAAGTTGCTTTGAAAATAAAAACCATTTGGAATCGTGACACTGGGACCACAGCTAAATATTGTAAACAAAGATGGCGTTCGAATGACAGTCGACAACTGATTCTCAATTGTGACTAATATAACGCAACGCGCTAATACAAAGTGATTAATTCAGTTATTTACTTGCAGTTGTAAGTTGTAATTAACACAATTTAATAATGCCCCCGATACGGAGAAACAAATTCGGGCGCAAAACGGGTCATGCCAACGCCATCTTTATTTACAAGCCGTGAAGCCATGCTTGGCAACACCGCATTAATGCACAGAAGTAGGCCGGGTATCATTGCACGTCGGTTGCAATCGAAACTTATTAAAAAATAACTAACATGAAATGATCCATACTACATCATTATTCTGATAGTATTAAGAAATAAAACAAAAGTTAGTAAGGGCAGGAAATTTTATTTTGTGGTATTTATTAAACATTAAATAACATTATTTACAAATAACATATTTTTAACGTTTATTCTTCTCTTTTGTTAGCGTAGCTAATTTCCTTTTTTTCTCTAAATTTTTAGTGCCATTTGTTTCTTTTGAATATTTTGTGTAGTTATTCAACAGGATATTTGCAAAAACAGAATACAATGTTTTAAACAATCTAGAAACATCGTTGCCACACAGACAATGTAATTCAAATTGTTGAAAAAAGTTATTGGAATTTAAGCTTAACTGTGTCAGTTGAATTAAAATACCTTTTGATTGCAAAAGATTGCAAAAATTTTGTTTCCCACACGCTATTAGCTACAATATATTCTAACAAAGCATACATATGAGAGAAAACACACTTAACATGGTAACATGGTACACTTAAGCCACCTCGCTGTAAAAAGTCAAAATATTCGTTGCAAACATTACTACCGCGTCCTTCCTCAAATAAAAAAACACAGGCAGTACATTCCAGTTTTTTGCAAACAGATCGTGCTCCATAGCCACAAACATATATGCAGCTTGATTCCTCGATTTCACATAATTCAAGATAATTTGAAGTCATAATGGGGCGAAATTGATCAATGTCAACATTATATAAATTTGATTCAGTACTTTCATTAGCAAAGTTGCTAAAGCATGCTTCTTTTTTATTGATCATTTTCAAAATATGTCTTATTCGTAATTTGTTTTCTGATTCAATTACTTGCCTAACTGATACATTATAGTTTGATCCAGATAGTCGTCTGTACATTCCAAACCTTTTCTCTAACTTGTCTGTTTGAAATTTCCCCAAGAGTACATACGAAACATTAAATTTTGTTAAAGCATCGTTAGCAATTTTACATAACACTTGAGATGCTCTTCTTATTGCTTCAAATGTGTCGGAGCTTAAGCCAGCTTTGTCCTTGAAAGACTGCCATGCTTCTATCCAAGACAAAAAACGTTTCAAAAACAATAACTTTTCATCCTCAATACTACAAACTGGTCCTGCCCATTCATTTCTTTTTATTTTTCCTACGATAGGGTTTTTAGAATTTACAATATCCCACCAGATGCGAAAAATTTGTAAAAAATTTGCAGTATCTGTACATTTTTCTTCCGTTTGTAAAGCAGCAATAGTTGACATGAAAAACATTATCCACTAACAAAACGTTTTGTCTCTCTAAATTTGAGGGATACAAAGTTTTATAACTCAACTTATATGCTTTTTTAATTAACTTATTTTGCTCGTCCTTGAAAAATAGTCGCAAATGTTCGAAACATGCATACCGTTTTATTGTATAATTTTCAAAATCAGGATATATTAAAGTGTGAAAAGTATCTTTTTTGTTCAACCAGTTATTCGTAACATTTTTAAAAATGTGAACAGTGTCATACGATAGGTAAGTATTAATATCAGGGAAGCATGGATTTGGCATAGATTCGTTTGAAGAAATTAAAGTGAACATATTCTGATTTATTCTATTGTTATCAGTTAGTATCGCAACTATAGGAAAACCACATTTTTGAACAAATTCAATTACCTCATTAACGAGTATCTTTAACTGATCTCCTGTTGTGTTATTCACAGGAACTAGTCGAATAACTTCACTAAAATTACCAAAAGCAGAAGAGATCATAAAAGTTTGAATAGTTTTTGCCAGATCCTTAGCATTATTTTCTGAACTGCCAACAATTCCATTGGCTTTAAAATCTAACTTAGATTTCACATAAATTTCATCAATTTGTAATATTGTATATTTTTCTCGAACAGTCAAGTTTTTGGAAATTTGTTTCAAATAGTGACTTGTATTTGAAAGATTTTTGTCTGGTTTTACATTAAATCTAGAAGATATTTGTTGTAAATATCGTTTACTAGGCAGCAGCAAATGATCTTGTAAGAGCATGTAACAAGACGATGAATATGAATATGCCATAAATGCAAACAAAATAGTTGCTGGGGAATATTTTCGTCTTTTTAACAATATCATGTTTAACTGATCAATTAAAAGTTCCAATTGTTTTTTATGTTGATAGTCTTCCATTTCTTCAGCTTTTTCGTTACACGTAACTAAATTTTCATACGACTTTTGCAAGAAAAATTCAAAAGATCGAGTCCTTAAATTGTGTTGACTTACGTTGGCATACCTAACTAATATATTTTCAAGTTGCGACCATCGAGATAATTTTAAATCACAAGGGAGAATCCAGTTCAAATCATGAGCAGAAATTTCTTCTTTTCCAATAAAGAGTTTTAATGTTAAATCACTTTTCACAAGAACACTACATAAAATTTCGGCGGCACTTAATTCAGTTTCACTTTCAGAAGAACTATTAGAACACTCAATATTTAATAAATACAGCCAAACACCAAAGTTGCTCTTAATTTTAAAGTTCCACTTTGTTTCACTGTTTATATCGTGAACCGTCCAGTGAATGAACACCACCCAGTGAATGAACACTGCTCAAATAAACTGAATTATTAAGAACAGTGGGGCATTTTCGAACTATCTTGAGTGCGAAATAGTTCCATTAGGTCTCTACAGATATGATCCAATTATTGTTTTTTTCTTATCAGTTTATTCCAAAAAAAGACATTGCTCAAATCAACAGTTGGTTGCGAGTTGCAGTCAAATATAGAGGCAGGTCCTATTTCATGGTATCTTTGAACATAATTTATAATTTATAACAAAGAAACAAATTTTTCTTTATTACAAATACGTTTGAAGTTAATGTATTGTCATCCATATTGGGTGTTCATTTACTGGACGTCGCTGTTTTGGTTTTTGGTTTTGGTGTTCATTCACTGGGTATTTAGTACGTCTTGTATTTAAATGTCTTTTAATAAATTGATTTGCAGCGAGTCTTCCAAATGATGCAATAATCTTGTGCTCTAACAAAATATCTATCGATACAACAAGTTATTAGCAACAAAAGTGATATTGGGGACGGAGAAAATAATTCTGTGAACGCAAATGTGACAACCGAAATGCAAAGTGTTCATTCACTGGCAAGGTCACCCTACCATTTAGTTTTGTTTGAAAAGTGTCAAGAAAATTTGTAAAGTCATTTATAATATCAGATTTTACAAATTCTTCAATTTTTCCAGCTTCTTTTGATTGCAACGCTTTCCTTCTTACTTCAGGGTCTTTTCGTCTAACTACTGTTGAAGTTGAAGACAGATAAACTGGAAGATTTTGAAAAATTGTGGGTACAGCGTCTTCCTTTAATTTTGGGTGTGCTAATAGCAACGTAGTAACAGTTGACCCGTTTTTGTATATCTGATCTAATATAACATCATTTTCGTTAAAATGTTTTATACAAACAGATGAATACTTCGTAGGCTGCCAATTTTTCCTCGGGATAGCTCGAAGCCATTTCTTTTTCGTTTCTTCATCTTTTGGAAATGAAAACGTAGTAACTGCAGCTTGCCCCTTTACGGATACACTTTCGTAATTCGATTTGCAGCTTGGGACACAACATTTTCTAGTCATCTAAAAAGTTTTCATGTGAAAAGCATGAACCAAAGGTTAAATGTACTTACTTTCTATATTGTCGAATATCAAATTATTAAGTTAAATATTCTGATAAATACACACAGGTTTGGAAATACCACAACTATCTAACGTTAACTGCACTTTATAACAATATCAACAACAACTCAATGATGCAATGCTGAACTGAAGAACGCAAAATGTCCGCCTAGCAACACTGCTGCCAAATTTCTTAGTTCACGGCTTGTAAAATAAAGATGGCGTTGGTTAAACTGAATTTTTTTTTCCAACATGAATTTCTATATAACGAATTGTTTTAAGGCCACCGTGACGCTTTGTTACATGGAAGTTCAACTGCATATTGAATTCGAGTCACAAATGGAAATGTCTACAGTTTATGAGATAATTGTTGCAATATCTTATTTCATACCACTAATTCATTTCATCATTATTTATTACAAGACACAACAATTTTAACCTCAATATGCTGCGGTAGATATCTAGCGAAAGCCACGGTTATCAATAATAAAATACCTCATTATTGACGTTAAGATTTCCGATGCGATGTGTGGCTGGATTTGTCTCACACCTTCTAGCAACAAAAGACATGCATTCTTCAGTACATTCTTCTGGCTCAATTTTAATTACGAGTTCGTCCTGTTCAATCATTTTTATCTGAAAACAAAATCTTTATCGTTATCGAACAGTTACATTAAAAAATAAAATAGGTACTGAATTAAAAACCAAAAACTTCAAAACACGGAACCGCTTGTTTACAATCGCTTGTGCTTTATTTTGATACTAAAAAATAACAACTTACATTTAATATCGCCAAGTTATAAACAATTGAACCAATTTAACCTTAAAAAGTACGTCAACAATTTTGACTGACCATTGGATTTAATTTGAAGCATTTGAGATTGAATAAAATACAATTTTCTCAAAGATTCGCCCTCATTTCCACTTTCCACTTTTTCAACGTTTCATGACCATTCTTCAATTTACCAACACACGGATTTTATTTATGTATATTTCAGAAAAGGAACCAAATTTAGTTTCTCAACTTAGCACATTGATATCTGCATATTCAGCAGTTTCTTCAATATTAAATTTCAATTGCTTCGATTTAAAATTTTTGAAAATCTTTCAAATTGTTTAATTTAAATATTTGAAACATCAAAATTGACAGATGGCACCGCCTTCGGCTAACCTCAAACAACAACAGAAATCATGTCAAACTGATCAATTTCGTGGTCTTATTTCTCGATTAAACAATCCCAATAATGACTGACACATCTTCCGTGGACTTGAACAAGAAGCGACAGCTGTCCCCCGAAGAATGGATAAATTTAACGAACCACTTCGTCGGAAACAATTACCGGTACCGGGAAAACATAATAATACCGAAGAATCTGGGCCCAATACGCATAAAACCAACGAAGAAAAAACGGTGGAGGCAGTGTTCGAAAGCTGCGCCTTCAAATCGTTAATGAGCTGCGTTGTCGGTAATCTGAGATAACCGGCCACCGATTTGTTTATAATGCGAACTGTGTTTTTAGGGTACGGTTTAGGTGCAGCGATCGGCTTGTTTCGTCCAGCGTGGGGTCGAATGTCACCTCTGTGGAGCAACAAACGACGACGCTTAGCTATGCCAAGAATTTTGTTGTGATTGGAGCCATTTTCTCGGCCGTGGAATGCGCAATTTTTGTTATTTCATAACTGGTTGAGTTTAAGGCTCGTGGCAAATCCGATTGGAAAAATGGCACGTATGCTGGCGGCGTGGCTGGGGGTTTGATAGGATTGAGAGGTGGCTATTTTAATTTTATTGATTTGATTGTAATTATAATCTTTCAGCGGGAATTAAAGCTGGGATTTTGGGAGCTGCAGGTTTTGCTGCATTTTCAACGGCAATAGATTATTATATGCACGCAAGATAATTCATAGTTGTAAAGGTAAAACTTTTTTGTGTAGTTAAATATATTTAAATTTAAATATAAATATATTTAAATTTAAATTTATTAAATCTAGGGGTCCCACGTTCCCTAAAAATTTTCTTGGAAACCTTGCCCAAATCGAATTTCAAAGTATTGCAAAGTTTACATTAATTTTATTATGGATACCACCTTAATCTTGAAATTATTTTCTGGAAAAATACCAGTCGGATGTTTGTTTAATTCAGTGCTGATACGATGATATTTCTTTATGATTATACAGTGTGTCCACTAATAGGGTTGACAAGATGGAAAAAATGTTTATTTCGACTTTACACCAAAAAGTTATTCTTTATAACAAATTTTGCTTGTTTTGGATAATCATAAACAATTGCCAAAGGTTTATTAAAATGTACAGTTGTTCTAAAAATTACACAACAAAATTGACCCTAACAAAAGTCGTTTCATTTTTTATTTTAGTAAAAAATGTTATTTCAGAAAGTTGTTTCGAAACTTAAATCACAGGATACGAACACACCATCATCAATATAGAAAATCTTGGTTGTCCATCACCAAACAAGTTGTACAATATGTCGTTATCATGCACCTTCCTTGATAAAATTGACTTGCTATTACGACATTTGTATGATATGTATATGTGTATGTGTAAATGTGAGTGTATTTGTATGTATGTATTAATTTACTATAAATAAAACAATTATATTTTATGTATTTGTACACAAGATGCTTTTATCGAATCGCCTAAAGCCGTAAAAATCTCAAAAGGCTAGCGAAAACTTAAAGCAAGTTCAATATCTCACGGTCCGTGCGCAAGCAAAACTTTAAAAAATTGAGCCGGATTTTGCAGATACTGAAACTGCCACATTGCCGCCAACCCTTGAACGGTTTTGTGAATAAGATATTCCTAACAGTGCCCAACAAAAATCACAATTTACCAAACTTAAATGATCACAATTTGTGCGCGATTAACACTTTGACTAGAAACGATTTGGCGGTGTGTTCACGGGACGTGACATGCATCGATATTCTCGGCCTCGTATTCGGCGAAATTTTTCGAAAAATTCTCGTCGTTTATGCCGACGCTCTCGATGCAACCCCAAAAATGCCGGCGAAAAATCCCTCCGGTTATGTTGAAAATGGAACCGTTGGAAGGAAACCCTCCCAAGTAGAAAACGCCGTCGGTCGAAATCGACAGCGATTTGACGTCGTTTTCGTGCACCAGCACCTCGTCGAGTACGAGGCGCAAATTCGATTGGCCCAAGGTGATGTCTACGCTGTGCCACAACCCATCGGACACCTTTTCGAAATAAGGAATGTCGACGATGTGATTTTGGGAGATCATCCACGAATACGCCAATTTTATGTGGCCGTTGTCCAAGCCGACCCCGAAAAAGTTATCGCCCTAAATGAAAAAGTGGCAGCATGTAATAAGGCCAGTTGAGCATTTCCGAACATTAATTGTACAGGGTGTGCCATCACTTGTGGCCAGCCCCAAAATTGAGCTTTAATTGAAAGCTATGTATTTGAAATTTGGTATAAGGCTAGAAATTTCCGGTTTTAAATGTTAATTGTCGGCGTTAGTTTTCGAGAAAAAAAATAAAAACTGACTTTTTATAAAAAATACTATCTCCCAATTTCGTCAAATTTCACTTTTCAGGATCAGTATTGTTGAGACAAAGATGTCCAAAATAAAATTAAATAATCCAAAAACTGTAATTAGCCTAAAGATCCCTTATATTCGAATCTTAAGGTCCGGGAACTGCTAAGTAATGCACAATTCATCCGCCCAGGGAGCACCAATGTTGCCCCTTAAAATAAAAAATGTTTAGGCAACCAAAGAGGTATCCTAACTAATAAGGTTTGAAACTTAAGTATTGAACAGAGAAAGAACGAAAAAAAAATTGGCAGTTATTGGGGACAGCCGACAGAAGTGAAGACTTAAAACTATGAAATAACAGTGGAATAATATTTTGATAAGGAAAATTTTGAGTATTTAGTTCATAGTTTGTTATTATTGGCTCATGTAATTGTGGAACATAATTAATTTGAACTTGTGTAGGAATATCATTGTGAATTTCGTCATCATAATCTGAATGTGACTCTGGAATGTATGGTTCATTCCGTGTTGATAAGCCCCCAGTACGAGTTGGTGGAACATATGGCACATTTCTCGTTGATGGGCCTCCAATTTGTAAATTATGAAAATTCTGACATTTAGAAACATGCTTTACAATTGTTTTTGAGGATTAATCTGTCCGTAAATTAAACAAATTAGTGGCTCCGTGACACGGTAACGAGATGACGTAACTAGGTGACGCGGTAGCGAGGTGACGCGAACTCGTAAGATTTACCCCATCCAAAAATCGTCTAACACGGCTAAAGAAGTTTTCACTTCAAAAAGAGTTGCGCGTTTTTCATACGCTCGTAACTTGATAAATATTATTTATATTATGGTCTGCGGCGATAACGACGGTAAACTCAGTCGGAAAAAAAATTAGTCTATAATTTTTTGCTAATTCTTTGCCAATTTTGTGTTTTCATAGATGTACCTGCTATAATTAATCCCGTAACAGGCTGCAAACACATTTTCAATTATGCAAAGAGTAATCTTTATCCCAATTTTTATACGCTCATAATTTGATAAATATTATTTATATTATTGTCTGCGGCGATAACGGCTGTAAAATCAGTCAATGCGATTGCTGTATTATTTACTGTTTTTTTTTTGTAATTTTTTGTGAATAGATGCTTCAAACAATTTTTCCTACGATGCTATACGAAACTAACATAATATTTTACAATTTAGTAGGCTCGAAAATGTTTCATATCCTTACGCGTGCGAACATGAATATTTTGCATTATCAAGTGTGTATTTTTATAAATTTTTAGAGTGTTATATCCTTACGTGTGCGAATATGGTTATATCCTAACAATTTGCACTATATCAAGTGTGCATTTTAATACAAATTATTCTATCCATGCCGTCAATCAAAAAGATACAGATTTGACAGGACATCTGTGAGTTAAAGGACGAACTATTTGACTAAAATCTTATGGGAAAACAACTTTTCCCCGAAAATGTAAAATTTAGACATTTATCCAATTTGGTTTACGGAAACTATTTCTTATGTGCTAAAGGAACATTTTTATGTAATTTGTTGACGATGTTGTGTTCGGAAAGCAATTAAAAACGCGATCAAATAATACTGTATTTCGTACCACAACTTTTAGATTTTTTTTCAAAGATATTCACCATGTTATCATAAAAAAACATGTCATATTAAACTACTATATGTTTAGTATAAGTACCCTGAAGGAATTTCTACAATATAACTTAAATCTTGAGCGATACTGTTTTTACTGGCACACTACATTTAAAAAAAATATTGTTGCCAATTTTTTTCTTCTTAAGTTATCAACTTTCTCGCAATAAAAAAATATTTTCTTACAAGGCAATATATTCTCTATAAGTGCTGTAAAGTGCATTGCAAAATATTTCGTAATTCTAAAGATTTCAGTAAAAAACCCTCACTACTACATTTTTGCGAGAATTGCACTTTCGGAGGTTAATTTTTCAAAACTAGGCACTTCTTCGCCAAAGCAAATATATAGATGCGGTAACATTATGTTCACAACTGTTGCTTCGCAAATTATATATTGATAAGTACTTTCTAAGCGATACTGAGTTTCTTAAAACTCTGCATTTTTTGAGGTTGGGTTCTTCATCCTTAACAGTAAATGTAATGATTTATCGGCGTAAAGATCGTCAAGACTGTATCCGCAAAGTTATGTACAATTTAAATTTATGGCATTGTACAAATTTGTCACTGTCGAGTGGAATTCAGTCGACAGTGAACATCAGGAGCGTATCTAAATGGAACCTTTTTACATTCTTGTAGATTTCTAAAAATTTTGTAAGTCCTCTAATAAATTACGATTATGAGAAGGAACATGATTTAAAGTATGGATGTTGAATTATTATTTTTAAGGCGAAGGGGACTTATTACATTTTGAATTAATGTTTGAGTTCAAAGATGAATGCGAAAGATTTTGAATAACGGGCTGATAATAAGTATCGAACTGAATGATTTCGGAACTCATTCGAGACTAACTTTGTCGTCCCCGTAAATTTGGAAATTAGTTGCAAGGATTATTGTTGTCCTAGGGCACTGGTCGAGTTTTCGTGAGAACCTGTTCAAAAGCGTGTCTCATCCATAAATATTTAATGACTTTATTGCTAAAGTTGCTTTGGAATTACATTTTTCAATAGTAAACGTATTGTAAAAATCGATTGTCAGTTACAAACGTTACTTTTTACTTTTTTTATCAGTTCAACTTCAGCTTTTGAAGCATAACTTCGTCCAGAAAGTTTTTACCTGTGTTTTATTTGTGCGTGTTTTAATTAGTTTTCGTTTATAATGCCGGTTATCTTTACCTTCGAAGAAAAGACTGATATGATATTAATTTATGGAGAAGCACGGCAAAATTCTGTTCAAGCTGCTCAAATTTACGCCCAACGTTTTCCGCGAAGAATTCCGCCAGAAAGAAAAATATTTCAAAGACTTATTGATTCCTTGAAACAAAACGGAAATTTAAAGGGCAAAGAAAAAACGGTAGTGAATCCCACTGTCACGCATGAAGTCAATCAAGCTGCAGTTTTAAATCTCGCCGATAATAATCCCCAATTGAGCATTAGGGAAGTCAGTCAAGACACGGGAATTAGTCGATCTTTTCAGTAGGGAGGATATTAAAATAGCACAAATATCATCCTTACCACATAGAGTTACATCAGCAACTGCATGATCGGGATTTCGAAAGCCGCGTAAATTTTAGTCTCGAACGAGTTCCGAAATCATTCAGTTCGATACTCATTATCAGCCCGTTATTCAAAATCTTTCGCATTCATCTTTGAACTCAAACATTAATTCAAAATGTAATAAGTCTTCTTCAACTTAAAAAAAGGAATTCAACGTCCTTACTTAAATCATGTTCGTTCTCATAATCGTAATTTATTAGAGGACTTACAAAATTTTTAGAAATCTACAAGAATGTAAAAAGGTTCCATTTATGTACGCTCCTGATGTTCACTTCGAGTGGATTCCACTCGACAGTGACAAATTTTTACAATGCCATACATTTAAATTGTACTTAACTTTGCAGATAGATTCTTGACGATCTTTAGAGTCATAAATCATTACATTTACTGTTAAGATTCAAATATAAGGGAATTTTAGGCTAATTACAGCTTTTGAACTTTTTTTTACTTTGGACATCTTTGTCTCAATAATACTGATCCTGAAAAGTGAAATTTGACAAAATTGGGAGGTAGTATTTTTATAAAAGATCAGTTATTATTTTTTCTCTCGAAACCTAACGCCGACACTTAACATTTAAAACCGGAAATTTCTAGCCTTATACCAGAGTCATACGTGCACCAAATTTTCAATACATAGCTTTCAATTAAAGCTCAATTTTGTGGGTTGCCACAAGTGATGGGACATCCTGCACTATTTTTTGAAACTTCAATGAATTTAATTGTTTAAAGTTACTTCATTACCTTACTGCTCCACAAAATCAAGCCGTTTGGAGATGCGGTGGTGAAGTTGAGGAAGAGCCGTTCAATTTTCAGGTCTCCCAAGGCGCGTTTCTTATTCCCAAATTTCCTTATGACCAAGTAGCTGTTGTCGAAAAATTCCGGGACGCTGACGGATATCTCCGTCTCGCAGAACGCCCCAGTCCAACCGACGGCACAATGGCACCTGTGGTCAACGCAGCGCCCACGATTTTGGCACTGTTGGTCGAAACACGAAGAAATATTAGCGCACTTCTCGCCGAAGTACGGCTCGACGCAAGTGCAGTGCGGCTTCAGGCCGGAATCCAACCAGCAAGTTCCGCCGTTGTCGCAAACGTCCCCTCCACAAGGGGTTCCATCGCAATCAATTACATTCCTGGCTTTCGTTATCTGCCCAATGATGAGCGGAATATGTTTGAAGTTAACCTCCAACTGGCGGATGCATCCAATGAAAGGAACCGGCAACGACGTGGTCGCTATGTCCGGTAATAACGACATGTCCGGAAGACCTCCTAAAATCATCGTTTTTAAGTTTCGTCGAGGGGACGTTGGTTCCTACCTATAAAAACCGCCTCGTTTGCCAGGGACACAAAATTAATCTTATTAAGCAACCCAGTGTTGATTATGTTGTCGACGGTCAGATAAACTCTTCGGCCGTACATCCCAATCCTTATCTTGTGCCAAGTCCCTTTCGTCAGCAATTTATTGCTCCTCAATGAAAATAGCTCGTTTTTGG
Source organism: Dascillus cervinus (assembly GCA_949768715.1). NCBI lineage: Eukaryota > Metazoa > Arthropoda > Insecta > Coleoptera > Dascillidae > Dascillus > Dascillus cervinus. Next base: position 23,454,758 of record OX458322.1, read on the forward strand.
CACTCATCCGTTTACCTGTAATTCCCAATACGTTCAGCCGAATTTTATTTTTAATCCAAAGGTTACCGAGAAGGATCCAAAGTTCCAACAGGCCGCTTTGCAGCGAAAGGCAAACAAAATTCGTGGTCTCTTTGCCAACATATAAAATTAACCCTCGATCTCCGAACGTTTTTAACTCTAAATCTATGGTGAAACGGGACGGCTCGAATTTAACCGGTTCGATCGCCAAAAATGATCTTTTCCCGGTGAAGTGGACGTCGGTCAGAGCTTCGACTAAAAAAAAATACATTTAATTTAATTTAATTTAATTTTCAATCGCCAACTTTTCTCGCAAAACCGGCCCGTTCTTCCTAGAGGACAATCGCACTCGTACCCGGAAAGCAAAGGCACGCAAGTCGATCCTTCCGAACAATTATGGGCAAAAGAATTGCAAGGATTGTGCTCCAAAGTGCATTGCGGCCCAAAATATTCATCTCGACACAAACACCTGCAAATGAGTTATTTACAATCTTATTATTCAATATAATGTGCAAAATTGGTACATTTTCTTAACGATAACATAAAATAACATAACATAAATAATAACTAGAATAAATAAAATAACTCATTAACAGAAGAAGAAAGCGGGGCTGTACCAAGAACACTAACAACGTTGCCTCTCTGTATAGCCAAACTTATTCGTTGCTTCCAATATGTTTTGGCTTGAGGAATTCCCGTTGTTTGCACAATACGCCTCCCCAAATCTTCAAGGAGAGAAAGGGCATCAGCACTCCAAGGACCCAAAGTTTCCACAGCAAAGGCGACGAAAAAATAATCATCAGAAATTGACTTATATTTTTTTTCTCTTAAGATTATCTGCCAAGTGTGCAGCAGATCTTGCAGAAAATTAAGAATCAGTCAAATGAGAAGAGGCAAGTGTATCCGTAAAAGAAAAATCCCAAACTAAAGATTTATCTACTTTCCATGGAATAACTGTAATACCATCTGAAGGTTTGTCATCATCCCCCAGAATACCATTAGGTTCAAGGATATAAGGGATGTTGGCAGAAGAGAAAGCACGTTTAATAATGTCATAAACACATCTGTGACGAGAGAGTCTACCAGCACTTTTAATGCACGATAACCCATGATGACCCAACCAGTCTACAGAAGAACCCCACGAGCAAATATGAGGAGGACAGAAATTGATGCCCAATCTAAGTGAAATTGCAATTTGTAAAAATTTTTTTTCTAAAAGAGTCCCTAATTTACAAGATGGGAGAGCTTCAAGCCAAGCTCCAGATTCAAGTTCAGATCCAGCTAATAAGATAGCTTTTTGTGTGATATTTGAAGAAGATCATAATTTTAAAATATTTTCTCACAGATAGGTAAATCCCAATTTCTTTGAACAGAAAGCTCTTTTGGAAGGAAAAACGAATTAGAAATTTCCTTCCAATAATCAACAGCCTCGTTAAGGGATGTAATTTCAAAATTAGAAAAACTAGAAGGTAGAATGGACATAATAAGTTCAGAATTAGAAAATATAGAAGACAAAAAGGCAGGCGAGGAAATATCAATTATAGACCTTATACCTAATCCACCAAAACGGATTGGTAATTTGGCTTCGAGTGCAAGATCTTATTGTAAATTTAATATTCAAAATTTTTCCCAAAGAAGAAATAACAATATTATCCAATTCATTTTAAAATTTCCAAAAAGGACAACATCTAAGATTATAAGTGAAATTAGGTATCCAAAAACAATGGCGAAGTAAAAATAAACTAAGATGAGGATTAATTTTACACAAATTTGAAGAAAGTAAAGAGAATGAATCAATTTTTTTAGAAATGAATGGAGGAATTGCTGCATCGAAAATAGGACAACCAAGAATAAAAAGGTCTTCATCTTTACAAATGTGAATACAAGGAGCTAATAATTTGAATCTCTCCAAAATTCAAGACTTGTCTAATTCCGAAACATTATTAAGCAAGAAAATTTCGCATTTATTGAAATTAAGAACCAAACCAATTTTCTTAAATTCGGAAATTATCGTTTCTAAGTCTTGTAAGACATCAAAAGCCTTACGACCTGAAGAACCATCATCTGAGTACCAAACATTTAATTCTGAATTGAAATTCTTAATAATTTGGTGACCGAGAGGGTCACCTTGTTGACAACCTACCGAGGATTCAATAACATTTCCATTAAAGAATAAATTTGATGATAAGCATAACATTGCCAGAGATAAGGATAAACAGGATGACCATTTAGTACGTGGACGGTCCATATCTCTGTTTTTAAAAGAAACCTGTAAAAATATTATATGAAAAAGTTATAGGGTCCGTGGAGATGCACATTCGTAAAATATTTTCTAGTATACCGAGTCTCCCAAAAAAGCCGGGCGCCAGAAAGGTACATTTTTTTAAATGGCAACCCCAATTTTTTTTACGGAATAGAATTCAGCATAAAATTCTACGTATAGTATAGTATTTTAATGTAAGGTTCGTTGCGGTGTTGCCAAGTTATATGTAATTTTAAAAAAAAATTGGAAAAAACAACCTTTCTAAAAAGTCGTTAAAAAAATCACTAGTTTAAATGTAATAATGCGGTGTTACGCTTTTATAAACATCAGAAATGTCGGAATAATTCTGCAACAGAAAACTGGTTATAACTTATACAGGGCATTTTTTACGGCGGTGCCAATATTGAAATTTTTAAAGTAACAAAACTTAATTTTTTAAGTGGATCACTATGTGTTTTAATCCGGAATGTTATGCAGTATGTTATGCTCTATAAATTTGCAATTACAACTATTGTTCTGAAATGGGCCGTTTTACCACAATTTTAGATTTTATTTGAAAATGTACTAAAATACCGCTCTATTTTGTTGTTTTATTCTCGTGGTATGCCATGCATGACTTGAGCAAAAGCCACCATTATCAGACGTTAAAAGTGTGCTTTTAATTGCATTTCTATTACTTCGTGTTTATAATATTATTAAAATATTTCTTCCTAAAAAACGGACTAACGGAATTGGAAAACTTGCTCATAGAAGAATGAACAAGACTTCGTGTTACAAACTAGAAATAAATACGATACGTTAACTTTTTACGTATAAAGAATTTTTGAAGAAAAGGTATAAAAATTTGATGTTTAAATAAAAATGTTTAGTTTTTTGTAAGAAAAACAGTCATTCGTAGTAAGAAAGAAATAATATTAAACTGGAAATAATCAAAACTTTTTTTGAAACAGTGCTATAAGGGAAACAAAACAAAAGTAAATAGGTACTTGTCAGTTTTACTGTTACTATTGCGACTTACAATTTAGTGAGTTTAGCTATTTTTTTATTTAAAATGCAATTTCCAAGAGAAGAGTTAGTAGATATGGTTTTTATTTTGGGAGAGTGTAATAAAAATTGTTTGCTAGCTAGCAGAGTTTATAAAATAAGATATCCCAATAAGGAAATACATTCTAGTCATTCAGAAATCTTTTAGAACGGTTTGAAAGAACTGGAAACGTTTCATATGAAAAACATGAAAGAACAAAAACTATAACCAATGAAGAAAATGAGTTCCGTATGATGAGAGCAATTGTTGAAAATCCTCATATTGGTAGTCGTGATTTAAGCAAAACTTTAGAAATCTGTCGAACAGTTCAAAAAATGATCAAGAAGAATAAGTTTCACCCGTACCATATTCAACTCAATGAGCAAGTTTTCCATTTCCGTTAGTCTGTTTTTTAGGAAGAAATATTTTAATAATATTATAAACACGAAGTAATAGAAATGCAATTAAAAGCACAAACAGTGATATTTTAGTGCATTTTCAAATAAAATTTAAAATTGTGACCCATTTCAGAATATTAGTTGTAATTGCAAATTTATAGAGCATAACATAGGTACTGCATAACATTCCGGATTAAAATACATAGTGATCCACTTAAAAAATTAAGTTTTGTTACTTTAAAAATTTCAATATTGGCACCGCCGTAAAAAATGCCCTGTATAAGTTATAACCAGTTTTCTTTTGCAGAATTATTCCGACATTTCTGATGTTTATAAAAGCGTAACACCACATTATTACATTTAAACTAGTGATTTTTTAACGACTTTTTGGATAGGTTGCTTTTTCCACATTTTTTTGTAAATTACATGTAACTTGGCAACACCGCAACGAACCTTACATTAAAATACTATACTATACGTAAAATTTTATGCTGAATTCTATTCTGTAAAAAAATTGGGATTGCCATTTAAAAAAAAGTACCTTCCTGGCGCCCCGCTTTTTTGGGAGACTCGGTATACTAGAAAATATTTTACGAATGTGCATCTCCACTGATCCTATAACTTTTATATATAATATTTTTCCATTGTTCTTTTAACAATAGAGATATGGATCGCCCACGTACTAAGTGGCCAGCCTGTATATCTGGAGTAACAGCATTGACAACAGAGAGAAGGGAGTCTCTTTCGATAGAATTGAAAGCATTTTTAACATCGATTTTAAGAAAAACCTCATCATCTGACTGATTATTAATATAAGTTCCAATTGAATGAACAACTCCCTCACAAACACCCTTAATACCAAAACCTAATAGTAAACGCAAAAACATTGTTGCATCAACGTCTCTGCAACGTTACAATAAATTACTTACGCAAAGGTGCCGCCATGATGCAGGCAAGCTCCTCCATTCTGACAAGCCTGTTCGTGACATTCGGTGGTACCACATTGCCCGACGCCCCTTCCGACCGATTGCCTGGACGCCTGCAGCGGAATCGTGACACTGCCCGATTTCAGTTCCACATCATAAATACAGCCTGAAAACCCCGTGTGCAAAGGGAGGTCGTGCGGAAGCGTCGAAAAATTCCTCGAGTGATGTCCGCCTATGTACAACAAAGGAGCGACGTTTAATTGAATCAAATTTCCTGGAGATCTTCCAGTAATGTTCCCAAGTTGGTCGACCGATAACCAAGCACGTCGTCCAAAACGTCCCAGACGCACCAAATAATTGTTTTTGCCTTTAGTCATGGGTTTGGACGTGAAAATTCGTCTTGGTCCAGAACCTAAATTCCACGTTAACATAATGTAACCTTTAACAAAACTGACGACCATGTGGTCGGAGAAGGAATCGTGCGGCCCGGTTTGGCCCATGAACATCAAAATTGAGATTTGCTCCATCGTGTTGGGGACGATTTTAAACTTCAGCTCCATGTCGATTGAAATTCCACTTGGGATCGGATAGGCTACGAAGGACGAATACCCAAGAATGGAAGAAGAAAAGTAAGGTTCGGTGATCATTAGGTCGTTTTCGCACAAACGACCATGCTTCCCAATTGGACACAGACAAATGTACCCACTTCCGCTATGAGACAGGCAAGTTCCTCCAAACTGGCAAGGGTTGTTATCGCAAACTGAAATTTCGCAAGTTGTCCCTAAATACCTGAAACTTGAGATTAATTTCGTTCGTTAGGCTACCAAACGATTGTACCCATTTTTGCAGTTGCACTGCCATTCTTCCCCTTTCACAACGCAAGTCGCTTCGTTGTTACAAGGACTGGACAAACAAGCCAACGCGGAACATTCAGTGATTTGAAAACCATCTTCTGCGTCTCTAAATATGTTCAGGTCCTTTCGGTTAATTTTCAAATCGTTCATGCATCCTACAAAACCTCCGGAAATTGGGAAAAGCTCCCCGAAATATTCGTGCGCCCAGCCCCCAAGCATCAAATAAGAAGGACTCTTGAGGAACCTGTTCACCACGGCAATTTGATGGCCGCTCATTTCATAAGTGTTGTTGATTTTGATCGAGCCAGTGCAGTGAGTCAGATTTCGGTTCAACTGAAAGCTGAAAATCCAACTGAGTTGTAGTCCAGTCAAATTAGATCAAAAACTCGTGCGAATTTAGAAAAATTATTACAGTAAAATCTCTCTTAACGGACACCCCTCAATAGCGGACACTCCTGTACAACGGACAGTTTTTAATGCACGAAAATGTATTATAGGGATTATGTAGTAAAGAAACCTCTGAACAACGGACACCCGCTACAACGGACGCGGACAGTAGTTTTTATACCTTACCTATAATGTTACTCGGAATTTTAGCTCTCTGCAACGGACAAATAAAAAAACATTTTTACTGGAATTCACAGCTATGTTAACACATTTAGGGAAAAGACCATAACTGTCCAGACGTGACTATGGTTTTATGGCACAGATGAACAAAACGTGCAATTCAGAGTACCGACGGTACAATGAACGACCTTACTATGATTTTTCGTTGCAGAATGCGTGGGACCCGAGACATAATTGGTAGGGATGAAATACATTTTGTCGCACATAAAATTTGTTTGTAAAGAAACACCAGTTTAGTTTATAACTTTGGTCCAGCAAAATGCCTCCATCTTGTCCAATAAGGAAATTTTTAAGTGTCAAAGAAAAAATTGAAATTATTGAGAGTGCCGAAAAGTTTAAATTTAGTGTACGACAATTAGCAGAAAAGTTTGCAGTAGGGAAAACGCAAATAGCTGAAATTTTAAAGAAAAAGGAATCCATTAGAAAAAGTTTCGCTGAAAATGGTAATTTTCGCCGTAAATGAAATTTTCCCAAAACAGAGAATGCTGCTGTTGATCAAATTGTTTTCAACTGGTTGTCTAAAGTACGAAGTAAGAATATTCCTGTTTCAGGACCACTTCTTCAAGAAAAGGCTCTAGAAGTGGCAAAAAAATTAAAGTCAGAAGCATTTAAAGCTTCAAATGGATGGCTGCAAAGATTTCGTCAACGTTGGAATATCAATTTCAAAACTATTTCTGGTGAAGCGGCACAATATGGAAAACGTGTCAGATTGGAAAGAAAAACTTATCTCCATTGTTAGCGACTATTCACCTGAAAATATTTTTAATGCAGACGAAACTGGTCTTTTCTTCAGAGCTTTGCCAAAAAAAAACACTCACTTTGAAAAATGACAAATGTATTGGAGGCAAATCTTCCAAAGAACGACTTACTGTTTTATTTTGTAGCAGTATGGCGGGAGAGAAAGAAGAACCTCTTGTAATAGGCAAATCGAAAAATCCACGCTGTTTCAAAGGAGCTCATGTTAACAAATTACCAATAGATTGGCATTTTAATAAAAAAGCTTAGATGACCAGAGAGATAATGTGCGAATGGTTAGAAAAATTTTACCGCAAAATGCAAAGACAACAGCGCAAAGTGCTTCTTTTCCTTGATAACGCCACATCTCATCCGAATATGCAATTAGCAATGTGAAATTAGTATTTTTTCCTCCAAACATGACAGCCGTTTGCCAACCACTGGATCAGGGAGTTATTCGAAACTTTAAGGTAATTTACAGAAAATTTCTAGTAATAAAACTTTTGACGTCAATAGAAAATTCAGAAGATACACGAAATTTGGAAAAATCTATTACTATTCTAAACGCATTGATATGGGTCGTTACAGCATGGAAAAAAATTAAACCAGAAGTAATAAACAAATGTTTTCTAAAAGCTGGTTTTGGACAAAAACACGAAGAAGTTATTGAATTTGATGAAGATGACCTACCGCTCTCAAAGCTTCTAGAAAATGCCTGTAACATAAAGCTTGAAGATTATACAAATATTGAGAGTGAAGTGATTACAGAAAATCCTGATTTAAACATAAGTCAATGCGTACAGGAGTATAAGGAACAGAACAGTGAAGGTGATAGTGCTAAAAGTGAATGCGATTCTGACGACAAACTAGTTGTGCGATCCAGTGTCAAAAATATAAATGACGCTTATGAAAAACTGAAAAACTTACAAAACTTTTTTATGTTAAGCAACGATGTAGGTGGGACACAAAAAATGTCCGAAGTAATTTCACATGTTGAAAGTGTCATTTTAAAAAATGCTATTGTTAATAAAAAACAAACAACCATTTCTGAATACTATTTTAAATGTACGCATAGTTAATAATTTAGATGTAGTAAAAATTACTTGCAAATTAAGTACGTAGTAAGTAACACATTTAAATAAAATTTTAATTTTTTTGTATCCGTATTATGCTGTATACCAACATACCTAAAACATTTTTTTATACACCCTCTGAACAACGGACACCTCTCCACAACGGACAGTTTTAGGTTCCCCATGAGTGTCCGCTATGAAGAGGTTCTACTGTATCTGAATTTTTTTGCGCCTAATGACGATGAAGGGTATGTATAATGATAATATAAAAAAGTAACTCCATATTTTGACTTGAACACTACAAATTCCGTTCGGTCTCTATATCTCGAAAACGGCTCGATCAATTTTGATGATTTTTTTTTTTGATTTGGGGTATCTCGTTGAGACGAGTACAATGCCGTCATAAAATATATACATTGTCGGTATTAATCCCTCGTTATAAATTACAATTTTTTTTTTAAATTCTTTATTGTTATTCAATTCTACTTTTTTTGGCAGGAATGAGTTCATCATCTTCTTCGTCTGGTGTGATACCTGTTTCTTCAAAAATACTCTCTGCAAAATCTTCGCTCTCTTCTAACAGGTCGTCGATTATCGGTTTTTCTATGTTTTCGCACGATTGGCCATGGCAATTTTTGCAAATTTCTGTACATTTCAAACCGTGTTTTCTGCAGCCACAGTTTTGGGATGTGCAATTGCTCTTACAACTGCAGGAAACAATTTTTAAAATTGATTCCGGGATCAGCATGATATCTTTGGTATACATTGATTTTATACCAGTCGCCGAAGAAATCCACCCCCAATCACATGCATTTAGGGAATTATTTCCCTGGCACAGTTTCAATTGTAAATAAACGCGGAAAACGTGCCGTGCGGCTGCAGCTGCTGTAGGTGTCAAAGACTCCAATTTGAATGAGAACTTGAATGTGTGCTTTTTGAAAATAATAAACCTTAAATCGTTTAAGCACCCATCAAAGTTGGAGACGTACAAACGAACGATTATTTTCTCAGAGTTTTTTTCTAAAATTTCTTTAGAAGTATCTGGTGCGTAAAAGGCTCTTGCAAGATTAAGAAAATCACTGGTTTTTTCAAAAGCCTTGATGATGGAATTTTTGCCTCGTCCGTAAAAGCATGATGTTATAATCGACTTAAACTTTTCATGAGCAAAACTTTTTGCCTCGAACCATTTTTCCGGTACTTTATTTTTACCAGGCTTCAACAATAAAAGTTTGTATAGTTTTCTTCTGTACAACTTGAGAATCACTACCATCAGGTTTCAAATAATCGTCACAGAACAAACACGGTTGTTAACGTTATAAAATAAAACGCTATTTTGGGAACAAAGAGGCGTAGATGAATTTTTCTGTTTTTGAAATTACCGTAAAAATATGCTCTATTTAATGTAAGAAGAGCGAATTCCCGAGCGGTTTTTGTCTGACCCCTGAGACAATTTGTTTATAACGCTTTTTTGCGTATCCTACTTTATCGGTTGTTAAGAGCAACTTAATTTCAACTTATTGAAATTTTTTTTTTTCGATACGTTTCTTTGAATGAATTAGAACCTACATCTACGATATTAACTTAAAAAATTAACGTTTAGTAATTAAACAGGCAGCTGCAAAAAAAATTGCAAAATTACTTAACAAATTCCTTGGTCAACAATTTGACGGTCAATCGAATCAGCCTTTGGCACACATATTGGTCATTGGATTGACCGTCTTTTCCATAAGTCTCATCAACATCCATCCATTTTTGCAATAATAATGCGTAATTTTCTAAAATTCGTTTTTTCACGTTCGACATTTATTTTATGGTTAACAGGCATTCTAAATTGTAAGTAATTTAACTGCCTACAACATACAATAAGTAATTTTCCGATAGCTCGATTAGATTTTTATAGGCAGTAAAAAATGTGAAAAAAGACGTAATTTTACCACTTATTTGCAATTTGCGAACTCAGCGGCACTTCTTTGGAGTTACTTTTTTAATATTATCATTCTACATACCCTTCTTCGTCATTAAGCGCAAAAAAATTTTAGATAATAATTTTTTTATGGTCCAACTCTAATTCGACTGGACTATTGGTCAAAGTGTGTCAAAGATGGAACTTACTCTGCTTTTATGGCCATTTCCAATCCGTTATTGGCCGGAACTTTCAGTTCACTGAGCAACATAGTCTGGAATCCGCACGAAAACCTGAACTTCAAAAGGGCGTTTTCAATGTACAACATCATATAATTGTTGTTAAAATTAGCGTAGAAGATCAAACCATTCGACGACAACGTTTTGGCTTTAAATTCGATCGACATATTGGTGTCATTGTTCAGGCGATAGCTCAAAAACGAATCTCCACGAAACGCAGGCTTGTTAATGCCTAGTCTCAGCTCGCACAGAACACCTTCCGCATCAAAAGGACACAAGCACTGAAAAATCAAACCTCAAAACCCAACCAACCAATGACCAAATTACCTTGTGACCATCAGGTGTGTAAACGCAACTTCCTCCATTCCGACAATGACTTTCGAACGAAGTACAGTTGGGAAAGAGTGGAATTGGCTGGGCCGTGGCCAAATCAGTTTGGTGGGTACCAATTACCGTACTGGGTTCCTCCGTGAAGAACGTAGTAATTTCGGTTGAAAGGGTCAAATTGTCGCCATCAAAAGTGGTCAGATCGGTCAAAACAACGGTGGTCAATTCGGTGAAAGGGGTTGTACTCAAATTGGCAATGAACGAGTAGGTGGCAGTTGAAAAAAATTGGTCGGGACTTGACGATTGTGTTTCAGTCAATTCTGAAATGAACGTGGTAACGCTAGTTGGTAATTCAGTTGTTGAGTTCATCAAGCTTGTTGAAGTCTGTGCTTCAGAATATGTTTGAGAATATGTTTCAGAAGTTGTTGTTTCCGTTAAGATTGTGGTCGTGGTTGTTGTACTGAGCTCGGTGGTTGTTTCAGTTGGGGTTGTTTCTTCGGTAGGAACTGTTGATATTATCTCAGTTGTGTAGGTAGTTGTGGTGTTGGGAAAAACGGTAGTTTCAGTGGTTGGTCCTTGAGTGCTCGTGGAAGCTTCAGTGGTTGGTCCTTGAGTGCTCGTGGAAGCTCCAGTGGTTGTGTAAATAGTTGTACCAATCGTGGTTATGGTGGAAGTTTCAACCGTCTCGGTGAACACCGTGTAAGAAGAAAGGTCAAAATTGCAATCAAGCTCGTTATCTTCTAAAATAAGGCACTCGCAAACGACCCCTGTCAATCTCGGCGGACAAGAACACATAAAACTATCGATTCCATCAAGACAGGTTCCGCCGTTGGTACACTTTGGTCCTAATTGGCATTCGTCATATTGATATTGGCAGCGATCTCCGTGATAATCAGGAACGCAGTAACAAACCGGGTGGTTGTCTTCATTTAAGCAAAGCGCGCTATTCATACAAGGGTTGTTGGTGCAGCGCATGATGGTTTCTTCACAGTTTCGTCCCGTGTAACCTACAAGGACAAATACTTTAGATTTGTTTGACCGCACCGAATAACAATTGAATCTAAAGAAAACAGAATATTTAACAACAGCTAAACAACCTAGGGGGGGATGGGATAGAAATAAAAACAAGAAACAAATTCAAATACTTAGGGTTTATCATAAGGAAGCAACTACAGAAGAGGAGATAAACAGTAGATTAGGCCAAACAAGGGCATGCATAAAGCAACTAAGTACTCTGGGATAAGCAAATAACAAGAAGAACCAAACAGAGGATATACAGGTTGTATTATATTAAGTGTCCATCGTTGGTAACTTTGTTATTGTTGGAGTTACAAAGTCGGTTAAATTAGCAAAGAATTAGCGTTTTTTTCGCTGATTACCATAATGAAAGCAAAAAAACAATCGAACGAAAATAACATTTTTTTAAATGGAACGTCCTATATTTTTTGCATATTTCAGAGGGATGTTTAATTCTACGTAAAAAAGTCTTAATGCACTAGTACTATGAAATTAACTACCAAGAAGTTACAAGCAATTGAAGTTTTATTTCAATTAACTACAAAAATCACGTAGGCAATGAAACAGTTGAAAATGGTATTTATTGAAACATTTCTTCCACGGCAAACTGGAATGGAAGTTTAGAAAAACAAATTTTATGGCCAAGACATTATAATAGATGTTCGAAAATGCCACCTTCTTGGTCTACACATTTTTGAGCTCTTTTTTGAGCACTGCGCGCTGCTTTCAAAATTTTTCTACCATCCAATGTATTAATTACTGTTAAAAGTTTATTCTCCAATTCATTAACTGTTGCATATCTCTTTTTAAAAATTAAATTTTTCATATACGCCCACAGATAAAAATCCATCGGGGTTAAATCTGGCCAACATGGAGGCCAACGCACCAATTAGTTCCTATTCATTTATCAATGAATAATCTGATTAAGAAATTGGTTGTTCTTTGATAATGTGGGCCGGTGCTCCATCCTGTTGGAAATGGATGTGTTGCTTTGAAATTAAATTCATTTTAAATTGAACACATCAAAAGTAATGAAAAGTGAATATAGCACCTTAATGTTCGATGAAAATATTAACTGTCACATTTATTCAATTATTTTTGACGTTTTAATAATTACCATTTTCAATTGTTTCAGTGTCTACGTGATTTTTGTAGTTAATTGAAATAAAAACTTCAATTGCTTGTAACTTCTTGGTAGTTAATTTAATAGTACTAGTGCATTCAGACTTTTTAACTCAAAATTAAACATTCCTTCGAAATAGATAAAAAAGTATAAGGCATTCCATTAAAACAAATGTTATTGTCGTGAATATTTCGAACACTTGACTTTCGATAGCTTTTTTGCTTTCATTATAGTAATCAGCGAAGAAAACACCAATTCTTTGCTAATTTAACCGACTTTGTAGCTCCAATAATAACAAAGTTACAAATGATGGACATTTAATATAATACAACCTGTATAACAGCATAGTCCAAAGCATACTTACTTATGGATGCGAGAATTAGATTTTAAACAAGAGCAGCAAAAGGTAAATAAACGCCACCGAATTAACACTAATGGATAAATAGGCCAAGCAACAGAGCAAAATAAATGTCATAATTTAACATAAATACTACCTGGAAACCGACTGTGCGATTTTGTCAATTCTGCATAACTTCCATAATTTCGAGAATCATGATTTTTAATTTGTTATTCAACAAAAAATCGCGTTTTTTTTAGTTCTTTGTTAGTAAAATGGAAACTAATGAAGCAATCTTAATAAACGAATTGTCGAGAATTAAATTATGAAGAGAATGAGACGTCGAATTTCCAGATCGAATAATTAGAACCGGAGAAATGCTGGGAAACCCAGAAAATTCAGTGTTTTCTTAAAAAATTTACAATTCCGTCATTTTTTAATTTTCATAAAGTCTACTCGGGTAAAATTTTTTGTTTTTAAATGATTACAACAAGGGTTGGATCTTAAGAGCCGGTTTTCCTAGGTAAAACCATGCAAATTGCAGTGCACATATTCATAAAGTGTGGCTAGGTCTTTTTTTTGACTTATGTTAGAATCCACATTAATTTAAATCGAGCAATTCAGAAGCATCCAGCCCTGCGCAAAAAAAAAATGGAAATTGTGCAAGAACTGTTAGTCCGTCAGAGTTGGGGTTTTGCACACATAAAGTGCATATAAACAGCTACCTTTGTGCAAAGTTTCAGTTTTTAAAATTAAAAAATGGCAGAATTTTGAATTATTTAAGAAAACACTGAATTTTTCAGATTTTCCGGCTTTTCTCCGGTTCTAATTATCCGATCGGGCCATTCGACCTCTCATTCTCTTCGTAGTTTAATTCTCTACAATTCGTATATTGACATCATTAAGATTGCTTCATTAGTTTCCATTTTACAAGTAAGAAACTAATAAAAACGCGATTTTTTTCTTAAAAATTGTTTATAACAAATTAAAAATTATGATTCTCGAGTTGGAAATTATACAGAAATCATCTACTAACTGCCTTTGACAAAATCGCACAGTCGGTTTCAAGGTAGTATATAAATGATTATTTCCTTCATGCACATAAAAAGCCCCAGTCACCATGGTTTTCCTCAGTTTTATAGGGATTAAATTTTGACGTTTCAAACGTGTCAAAATTTATCCGATTACATTTTGACGTCTCAAAGGTGTCAAAATTTACCCGATTAAATTTTGACGTTTAATCGCTTCTGAATTTTTTTTGCAATCATTATCGAAGATTCCTCGACAAGTAAATAAATAATTCGTTGTAAAATCTATTTATTCAAATTAATAATCAGAAAATAATCATGCCGAATACCCTGCGTGCATGAAAATAGCCTGATTAAATTTTTACGTTTTTGTCGCAACGTTTTGCCATAAAGAAATATTTCTTGTGATATTACTGTTGATTATTTCCTTCATGCACATAAAAAGTCCTAGTCACCATGGTTTTCCTCAGTTTTATAGCGATTAAATTTTGATGTTTAAAATGTGTCAAAATTTACCCGATTAAATTTTGACGTTTATTCGCTTCTGAATTTTTGTTTGCAATCATTATCAAAGATTCCTCGACAAGTAAATAAATAGTTCGTTGTAAAATCTATGTACTCAGATGAATAATCAGGAAATAATCATGCCGAATACCCCGCGTGCTATTTTTATAATAGCCTGATTAAATTTTTACGTTTTTGTCGCAACGTTTTGCCATAAAAAAATAATTCTCGTAAATTTTCCACCCAAAATCCCTCGTGCTGCGCACTCGAGATTTTGTTACGTGGCAAATTTGCTCGACATATTTCTAGGCAAAATATTTTGACAGAAACGTCAAAATTTATTCGGCTAGTTTTATTCAGTTGGGATATTACTGTTGAAAAAATGCTTTATTGCCTGGCCTAAAAATCCGAAATTAAGTTATAGGAGATCAAATGAAAGTAGAGTGGGATACCCTAACGTACATTGAAGAAAGAAGACTGTTGTGGTACGGACATGTAAGGAGAGTAGAAAAGCATAGGTGGATAAACAAGATAACAGAATGGAGCCCGGTTGAACGAAGAAAAAGAGGAAGACCTAGAAGATCGTTTAGAGATGAGATCGATGAAGCCATGGACAGGAGAGGGTTAAGGGAAGGTCAGTGGAAAAATCGAGAGGAATGGATGAGCTGATTGAAGGAAGGAACTGTATCAAATCCTTATATAATATATATACCGAATAAGCAAGCGCAGGAATAGTCATCGTGCAAATCGATGCAAACAGCCCCATTTTGGCAAGGGGCGGAAATGCATTCGTCTTGTTCCACGTCGCATAGGAAACCTTCCCAGCCGGGTTGGCACCTGCATTTGAAGGAAACCCCAGGGCCTTCGACGCAAACCCCTCCGTTGGCGCAACGCGTCTCACTGGTTGTGTTACATACCGCCACGTCCAGTTCGCACTGGAACCCTGAATAACCAGCCGGACAGTCGCAAGTGTACCCATCGGTGACGTCCCAACAGGTGCCGTTATTTTGGCAGGGATTGCTTTCACATTCGTTGTAGTTAACTTCGCAAATTTCTCCTGCAAACAAATTATGTGAGAAAAGTGCGCGCGGGGTTGGGTCATACAACCGACGAATCCCAGAGGACAGGAACAGTTAAAGCTGGCGATGCCGTCATGGCAGATTCCCCCGTTTTTGCACGGCGATGACCAGCACTCGTTCCAGTTCGTCTGGCACTGGACGCCGGTGTAACCGTCGATGCAATAACACGAATAGGTTGTATTGAGGTCATCCATGCAGACCCCGTGAACGCAAGGGTTGCTCATGCACGCGAACCCTCCGAAGGCCGAAGATATGCTCAGTAACGTATTCATGGCTGCTATTACGGTTGCGAACAGCATTTATATTCGCTGGAAATCAATTCAGTGCATCGGTTAACCCGTAACTGGTGAGGTGGAACTTTTGTCACATAACGGGTGAGCTGGAGTCACAGACTTTTTTTTAATGTCAAATATTGAAAGTCGAAATCGTGTATTGAACCAAATTTGGCACATTTTAGGAATAAAAGACATTATAAATTTATAGCAAAAATTTAATTTCATCCTCAAAAATAGTTTTGTAGTTTACAGGAAAAAAAATACAAAATGGTGCAAGTTAATTAAATTCTGGTAGACCTTTGGTATTTAATTCACTGAATAAAAACTATTTTGTTCTTTGGAAAGTACTATATCATTTTGAAATCAGAGAATGTTGATGAATAATTATTACAAAGAAATAGACAAATTGATAAAAATTCTGACATGGTGTAAATTTTGGTAACGGCGCATTAGTTGTTTTACCTAACTTCTAAGAAAATGATAAGTTATCAATTATAATGTAATGAAAATAAAGAGAAATACAGGTAGCGCTCGGTTTACGCCGGCTCAATTTACGCCGATTCACAATAACGCCGCTGTGGAATTCACTGTTTCGCCGTGTACATAATTGGGTAATTCACCGATTCTTCCTATGTTAGACTGATTTTCGTTTCAGTGTTGAGCCGCGACGTTGTGAATTCTTTTTTGCAAAAAATGTAAGAGATCCAAAACTTTGAAATTTCATTTGTTTTTGTTAATATTTTTTAATAAAAACATTTCACT
Organism: Dascillus cervinus; assembly: GCA_949768715.1. NCBI lineage: Eukaryota > Metazoa > Arthropoda > Insecta > Coleoptera > Dascillidae > Dascillus > Dascillus cervinus. The sequence goes on from OX458322.1 coordinate 23,471,270, forward strand.
TCATTTTATCTTAAAAAAGATTTTAAAAATTAAATTTATAATACACCTATCCCCCGATTTACACGATACTTTTTTACACGATTTCGCTTTTACACGGTTTTTAAAATAACGAATTCAAAATAAAATGGTAAAAATGAATATTTCAGATGAGTACATATTTCTACAATCATTTTTAAACTCCACTCACTTGATTATACATATTGGTGATTCCCCGTTTTGTATGCACAATAAAACTTTCTACGTATTCACGTAAATTACTGCAGTAAATTTGTGCCAGTAGAAAAGTGTATATCATTGTGTTTTTACTAATCAGAATTTTTTAAACTTCATATTTACTGGTTAGCGACAAACAATTATTTTTTGAAGCATTTTTACAATTTTTTTCGCAATAAAATTTTAAACCATAGCAGTTTTTAATGGAGCATGAAGAGACCTTTCAAATGAGGTATCACAAACCCCTACTTCCTATTTAAAAATTTGGGGGTTGAAACTGTCACTCGAAGGGAGTTGAGGTTAGGGACGAAATTTTTACTTTGCAGGATATCATGTCATAAACGGGATTTTTTATAAATATGCACAATAATTGAGATACTAAATTTATTCCATTTGACTGGTTCGCACTGTATATTTGTTATTTTATGAATGAGCTGTTATTTTAATTTTTCAAAATATGTTATTAAAAAAAAAAAACGTTAAATGAATGACGTTGTTTTCGATTTACACGGTTTTGCCTATAAAAAACAATCTTCCGAGTAAATCGGGGGATAGGTGTATATCTATTTTGCATTATATTGTATTAATAAATAAAATGATTTGCTTCTTTTTCACTTATGTGGAACCTAACCCTATACATCAGTACTGCTATACATCACTGTAAGTATGGGTTCTTTTTACGCCGATTCGATTTGCACCGGCTTTTGCAAGAACGCAACTGCGGCGTAAACCGAGGGCTACCTGTACTAAAAAAATATAGCAATACTAAAAAATTACGAAAAAAATGAAAAATTAATAAAAATTAAAAAAATTAAAATAATTGGTATAATAATACTTCTTGAATAATCTCTTTCTAAATTAAATTATATATAAAAACATGACAATACAAATGAATCGGTGAGTTGAAAAACAGTACAAGTTCAAAAATCTCATTTTTAGATAATCAACAATGAAAGTGTTAAGACAAGTGCTTTAACTCATTGGGCGGCTAGACTTGCTGAAACACCAATTCAATTTCACCAAATTGTACTGCTCTTAGTCTCAACTTATTCTTCCAATTTTATAACATAAAATCAAAATGGACTTGTACTGTTTTTCAACTCACCGATTCAAATAAACAATAACTCCTAAAAAGTGTGAACATAAAATAAACAACTATAAATTATAGAAAGTAAAAAACAAAATAGCATATAAGGAATAGGACATTATTCGTATTTTTGCAGACATTTTCTGCATATTTTATTATTATTATTGATAATGAAGTTACCCCATTATTGTAAGTAGTAACAAATTTATAGCAGATTATCAACTAAAAAACTTTCATAATTGGTGAGGTGGAGTCTCAGAGACGCCAACTTCTAAAAAGAGGGTTTTACACTCAAAACGGCACTCTGTCGACTGTAGCACAATAAATAAAACGCACTTTGGGGAAGGCGACAAATAAACAAATCGAAAGTAATGTCGGTTTTAAAATTTCCAGGAGTCTCCCTGATTCCACCTCACCGGTTACGGGTTAAATTTGTGCAAAAATCTAATTTATAATTACAGTTTGCGAATGGCCGTCCGTTTGTTCGTGGAAGTCACCGTACAGAAAAAAACCCCGATTGTATTTGAGTTGATGTGTAGTTATAGCAACGCGTGTAGTCCCCATTGTAATGTAGGTGACCTAACCAGGTAGGAGAGTTAATGACCTAAGAATGGCGGTACCGTCGTTTAGTTCCTCTCGCGAGGTTTTAGTGGCAACGTCTCGGAACCACCGGCAAAAACATGGCGAATTCGAGCGATTCCCAGTTTAGTGATGAAGCAATAGGTCAAATCAGCTGATGGTCGCAAGGTCGATCGATTTGAAACGATGGATCCGGGCATTGTGTGCTACCGTCATTGTGATTCCAACGTTTTTTGTTTGGCCTTGCCGCACACTTGCCACCTGTGTAACGCCAGCCTGTCGAACGCGCAGCTTCCGTTCCTGCCGTTCAGGTAAATTCGAAACTTTTTGCATGTGCAGAAGCAATTTCGCATTTTTTGCAGGGTTCCTTATCCTTTCGTGCGGGCTGGACAGCATCCGTGCTCGGTGGTGATAAAACCGACTTCCGGCGATTTTTTAAAGTAGGTTGACCCATTGTTTTCGTTGTGCCACTTTTAAATCGCAATTGTTAACTGTTTTCGGTGCGATTTTGAATGTGGGCCGTTGAATGTTATCTCGAACAGCTTAAATTTATGTAATTCATCTGAACATAAAGCTGTTAATGACTCATGCGGTTCTTTTTCTGGTAATAAAAACTCGGAAAAATGCGCTTCTTTCACTTTCACACGGCGCATTTCCGGCTTTACGTCACTTGTACTTGATTTTTATTACAAGCTGATTACATTTCTTGTTATTTAAATCGTTTCAGTAAAGCAATTAACAGAATTAGAATCCAACCTTAACTAGATGTTCCGCCGATTTTAAGGTTGTTAAATATTAGTTAAGTAGTAAACAAAAATTAATAATTAAATAAATAAATAACTTTTCCTTGGAATAATTTGAAATTTCCTTACTTAAACCTTACCTTACTTAAGTGGCAATTCGTCAATTTTCAATTTAAAGTAATTGTTACTTAACTAAAGACACATTTATTCAGAAGTGCTGCACTCGGGCCTCAGAAGGATTATTGAATCTTACATTTTGAACCTTCTGTTGATTTGTTTTTTGTAAGAATATTTAGTTAATCAAAGTTAATTATAAAATAAACTTAAAATTGCCATTGAAAAGTAACCAAGAATATTACTATTCTCAAGTAGTCCTACAGTAACGTCAACTATTTCTATTTCAATTAAAGCCAATTAAAAAATTAATATTCTGATTGAAGAATGCATTCCGATTGTATTGAAAAAATCTCAATTCAAAAATCCTTTTAAAACTAATTTTTCATCGTAATTTATTAGGTTTGTGTTTGATCCAAATAAGTAAAAATTGTTATTTTCAAGCTGCAAGTTCCAGCCAATTAACAAATTACTCTTCAGATTGGAGAATGCATTCCCAAATTATTGTAAAAATCCCAGTTCAGAAATCCTTTTGCAACTATTTTTTTACTGGAATTTATTAGGTTTGTGTTTGTTCGAAATAATTAAAAAAATTATTTCCAACTAATTAAAAATTACTTTTCTGATTAGCAAATGTATTCCCAAATTATTGTAAAAATCCCAGTTAAAAAATCCCTTTACGACTAATTTTTCATCGCAATTTATTAGGTTTGTGTTTGTTCCAAATATTTAAAAAATGTATTTTCAAACTGGAAGTTTCAGCCAATTAAAAAATTATTTTTCTGATTGAAGAATGCATTCCCAAATTATTCCCGGTTCAGAAATCCCTTTACAACTAATTTTTCATCGAAATTTATTAGGCTTGTGTTTGCTCCAAATAAGTTTAAAAAAAATCAAACTGCAAGTTTTAGCCAATTAAAAAATTATTATTCTGATTCGAGAATGCATTCCCAAATTATTGTAAAAATTCCAGTTCAAAAATCCCTTTATAACTATTTTTTCATCACAATTTATTAGGTTTGTGTTTGTTCGAATAATTAAAAAAAATATTTTCAAACTGCTAGTTCCAGCCAATTAAAAAATTACTTTTCTAATTCAAGAATGCATTCCCAGATTATTGTAAAAATCCCAGTTCACAAATCCCTTTACAACTAATTTTTGACTGGAATTTTTGTGTTTGTTCGAAATAATTTAAATTTATTTATTTAAATTTAAAAAATTTCCAACTAATTAAAAATTACTTTTCTGATTAGCAAATGTATTCCCAAATGATTGTAAAAATCCCAGTTCAGATATCCCTTTACAACTAATTTTTCATCGCAATTTATTAGGTTTGTGTTTGTTCCAAATAATTTAAAAATGTATTTTCAAATTGGAAGTTTCAGCCAATTAAAAATTATTATTCTGATTCGAGAATGCATTCCCAAATTATTGTAAAAATCCCAGTTCAAAAATCCCTTTACAACTAATTTTTCATCGCAATTTATTAGGTTTATGTTTGTTCCAAATAATTAAAAAAATTATTTTCAAACTGGAAGTTTCAGCCAATTAAAAAATTACTTTTCTGATTAGAGAATGCATTCCGAAATTATTGTAAAAATCCCAGTTCAAAAATCCCCTTACAACTAATTTTCCATCGCAATTTATTAGGTTTATGTTTGTTCCAAATAATTAAAAAAATTATTTTCAAACTGGAAGTTTCAGCCAATTAAAAAATTACTTTTCTGATTCGAGAATGCATTCCCAAATTATTGTAAAAATCCCAGTTCAAAAATCCCTTTACAACTAATTTTTCATCGCAATTTATGAGTTTGTGTTTGTTCCAAATAATTAAAAATGTATTTTCAAACTGGAAGTTTCAGCCAATTAAAAATTATTTTTCTGATTAGAAAATGCATTACCAAATTATGATAAAAATTTCAGTTCAGAAATCCTTTTACAACTAATTTTTCACCGGAATTTATTAGGTTTGTGTTTGTTCCAAATAAGTAAAAAAATTTATTCTCAAACTGCAACTTCCGGCCAATTAAAAAATGACTTCTGCTTGGAGAATGCATTCCCAAATTATTGTAAAAATTACAGTTCAGAAATCCCTTTACAAATAATTTTTTCACCGGAATTTATTAAGTTGGTGCCTGTTTAAAATAAGTAAAAAAAAATATTTTTAAACTGCAAGTTCAAGCCAATTAAAAAATTACTTTTCTGATTGGAGAATGCGTTCCCAAACTATTGTAACAATCCCAGTTCAGAAATCCCTTTACAACTAATTTTTCACCGGAATTTATTACGTTTGTGTTTTCTCCAAATAAGTAAAAAAATTTATTCCCATACTACAATTCCCGGCCAATTAAAAAATGAATTCTGATTGGAGAATGCATTCCCAAACTATTGTAAAAATCCCATTTCAGAAATCCCTTTATAACTAATTTTTCCTCGGAATTTATTAGATTTGTGTTTTCTAGAAATAAGTAAAAAAAATTATTCTCATACTACAACTCCCGGCCAATTTAAAATGAATTCTGATTGGATAATGCATTCCCAAATTATTGTACAAATTACAGTTCAGAAATCCCTTTACAAATAATTTTTTCACCGGAATTTATTAAGTTGGTGCTTGCTTCAAATAAGTAAAAAAATTTATTTTCAATTAAAAAATTACTTTTCTGATTAGAGAATTCATTCCCAAACAATTGTAAAAATTCTTTCACAACTAATTTTAACAAATTTTCTTCTTTCAGCGATTATTTCAATTCAATGGACCTACACATCGGGGTGACAAGTTCATCCGGAACCATCATCGAATACGACAAGAACGGCCTGCGCAGCGACCAGAACCACCAATGGGGCCAGTGCCTCTTATTGGACCAAGCCAGCACTCCTTGGAAGGAGCACTGGGACGAAACGCTGTTCCAATTCTGCAAACAGAAATGCTGGAGCGCGAAATATTACAACGAAGAAACGAACAACTGTTATTCGTTCGTTTTAAGTTTTCTAAGAACGCTAAATTACGGTAACGTCAGCAAAGCAGCGATCAACAAAACGGTTTTCTGCGAAAAATTTATCGTTCCTCAAACAACGTCCGCCGGCAAATACATCTCATTGTACAGAAAGCTCAGAGATTCAGGATTTTATATTCACAGCTAATTTATCTGTTTATGTTAAAAATAAATTTGTTATTGAACGAATTGTGTTTTGAAGTTCCCGTACGAAAGCGTAGTTAGGACATGCAAAAAATTAAAAAAAAACTTGAAATTTCAACATTTTTCTTGAAATTTCACCTTTAAAAAAAAAACTTGAAATTTCACCTTTTTTAAAAATGTTGAAATTTCACCTTTTTTAAAAAAACTTGAAATTTCACCTTTTTTAACCCTAGACCGGTCGCATCAAATTGAGGAACGTATCCGGTCGCGTGGTTGACTTTGTCAACCACAACTTTTTATTTGTATTTCTGGCTTTTAATCAAACAACAAACCGTTCATTCAATTTTTTTGTTATATTTAGAGTATTAAAAGATTTTTGGACAAGTTTTGCATCAGTAATATTAAACGCTATCAAGGTATTTATATAGAGTGTCTCCAAAAAACAAGACGAGTCCATAGCTCCCTTATTTATCGGAAAATTTCAGTTATCTATATACCAAGTTAAATGGTTGAGAGTAGACTACAAAATAGCATAAAAAAATCACATATTACCCTAAGGGCATTAAGGCTATACCGTCACAAGATTTTTTTTCAAATTGGAATATATGCATTTCTTTACTAATTCTACTAGAGATTTTTATTCCGAATACAACAATATATCACAAGTATACGCTTACATAAGAAAAATTAAACAAAACAAAAATAAAACACCATTTAGTCTTGTGTAAAAAAAATAACACTTTGGAAACAAATGATGAGCACTAAGTTAGAAGCTATCAAAATGTATTAAACAATAATAAAATAGAAAAAAAAAATTCTGGGCGCGTGGTTGACTTTTCAACCAGCCTGTTTCCAACTCCTTTTATATTACTATTAACACACTTATTGAGTTTACTGTCCCGGATACAATGCTGACTGCACAGTAAAGAACTAAAGATAAGGTACTGAAGGTGGCAGTACTTTATCTAATCAAACAATGCCGCCTAAATACTCGGATGGTTGACAAAGTCAACCAACGCGACCGGTTTAGGGTTAAAAAAGTTGAAATTTCACCTTTTTTAAAAAAGTTGAAATTTAAAGTTTTTTTTTTTCATCATTTAACCTTGATGAGAAGTCACTCTGAAAGCCGTCGGTGTTTCTGCAAAATTTGCAGATTTATAACATGCAGCTATAGTCTAAGTCTACAGGGTGCGTCCTAAAAAACGCCGCAAGCCGTATGTCCGTTATTTATGGCTCGATTTGTATGGGACAAAAACTGGAATAAATCGTTTTATAAACACTACATGTGTACCATAGTTTAAATTTTTTCAAGGTCAAATTCAAGGTCAGAAGATAATCAATTTTATTTTTTCAAATCAATAGCTATATTTTTCTATTTTTATTCCGAATGAGATTTTTTTACTGAATCCAACAGTGTATCACATATTAGAATTCATTTAACAGTAACTTCGAAAATAAGTAAATAAAATACTTGAAAATTTCTCCTTCCAAAAAAATCAGGTATGCCATGAAAAAAAATATTTATTACACGTTGTCATTTAAGTTTTTTGTATTTACTCGTTTTTTCTTTGGAAAACGAAACTATGAATAACAGTGAGTTAACCGACATGTTGCAAGTCTACTTTCAATGTAATAAAAATAGCTATGAAGCAGTACGAGTTTATAATGCTCGATTTCCAAACAGAAAAACCCCAGGGGCTCGAAAATTTAGCCGTCTCGAAATAAATCTAAGAAACTACGGAGCCTTTAAGAAACCGAAGCGGCAAGCACGCAAATTTAAGGAAAATATGGAATTGAACATTCTGTTACGTGTTCAAGAAAATCCACGAACGTTCACAAGAGAAGTTGCTGGTGACCTTGAAACATCGGAAAAAACAGTACGATCGGTATTGAAGAAACACCATTTCTTTCCCTACACACCCCAAAAAGTTCCAGCTCTATAAGTAAATGATCATGCAAGAAGGCAACAATTTTGCCAATTTTATCTTAATAAGTTGCAATAAGACCCGATATTTTACCGAAAAATCATTTGGTCTGACGAATGTACCTTTAGTAATAATGCAATTTTCAATAGGCACAATCATCGATACTAGAGCCAGGAAAACCCTAGAGTTATTATAGAGGGTAATAACCAGAGACGTTTCAGTGTCAACGTGCGGTGCGGTATTTTTGGAGACCAATTAGTTGGTCCATTTTTCATAGATGGCATGTTAAATAAAGAGAAATATCATCAACTTTTATCAGAAGATTTAGATAATTTTCTGAATAATTTACCGATGGCGGATCTAAACCGAATTTGCTATCAGCAAGATGGGGCTCCCCCACATAACGCGGGAATTAATGTTAATTGTATTAACAGAAAATTTGGACCAAGATGGTTAGGAACATTTGGACCAATTCGGTGGCCCGCATGTTCACCCGACCTTACCCCATTAGATTTTTGGTTCTGGGCCTATTTAGAAGACAAAGTGTATTTGACAACTCCAGAAAATGAAGAGAAATTAAGGGAAAGGATCATCGACGCTTGTAGAGAAACACCTCGTACGTTTATATTAAATGCAAGTCGTGGTGTAGCTAGAAGGTGTCAGTTGTGTGTACAACAAGGGGGCGGCCAGTTTGAACAATACTTGTAGATAGTTTTTTCCTTTTGCGTTGAATAGTTTTTCACTTTAACATTAAAATAATTTCAACATTTTGATTGTTTTCAATAACACAAAAAATTTAAATGACAACGTGTAATAAATATTGTTTTCCATGGCATACCTGATTTTTTTGGAAGGAGAAATTTTCAAGTATTTTATTTACTTATTTTCGAAGTTACTGTTAAATGAATTCTAATATGTGATACACTGTTGGATTCAGTAAAAAAATCTCCTTCGGAATAAAAATAGAAAAATATAGCTATTGATTTGAAAAAATAAAATTGATTATCATCTGACCTTGAATTTGACCTTGAAAAAAATTAAACTATGGTACACATGTAGTGTTTATAAAACGATTTATTCCAGTTTTTGTTCCATATAAATCGAGCCATAAATAACGGACATACGGCTTGCGGCGTTTTTTAGGACGCACCCTTTATATTGTAGAAATTGAGTAGGAAGTGGTTTGAAATTATTTTATCAGTGCGTAGAAGATTCATGTTATGAACTTCTTTAGAAAGATTACTTATTGTGACATTAAATATCACAATACACCTACAATAATAAAAACATTTAAAACCACAACTTTTAATTCTATAATGAAAAATCAGACTATACAAATGCTCGGGGAATCCCCTCAGTGTTGTCAAAGGTGCCTATTCTGTGTGCAGTTCCATTGGCAAAAGTCGTTCATTTATCAGTGGGATTAAAAAAGTTTAAATTTCAAGTTTTTTTAAAAAAGGTGAAATTACAACTTTTTTTAAAGAGATGAAATTTCAAGTTTTTTTTAAAAAAGTGAAATTTCAACTTTTTTAAAAAAAGGTGAAATTTCAAGTTTTTTAAAAAAGTTGAAATTTCACCTTTTTTAGAAAGGTGAAATTTCAAGAAAAATGCTGAAATTTCAAGTTTATTTTTTATTTTTTGCATGTCCTAACTACGCTTTCGTATTCCCGATTCGAAACCCACGGAGTTTTATCGGCGTCGTGTAGGTGCCGCTGCAAAGGACAAAAACGGCGCATAGAAAGATAATTTCGGCGCCTGCTTGGTAGGAAGAATCAATATCTTCCCCACATTACGTCATGTTCCACGGGTAAATACCATTGGTGGACTTTTAACTCATCCTATTATTTATTAACGCTGCATGAATGGATAATTGCAAACTGTGATTTTTCTCCGGTTAACGGGTGCGAAGACGAACGCGAATCTCAATACGCAGTCCGTCGCCGTCGCGGCGCCCGCGGTTCGCTTGTGAGTGCCAACACCAGCCGGGACACACCTGATCGGAATTCCGACCGTGCCGTCAGTTTCGCCGGAGAAGACAGGAAAAATGGTCGGTGCAAGATTGCGGCCCCACAACGCTCAGTTTAAAGGGTAATTGAATTGTGATGAACGACGGGGGGTAACATGGAGGACGGGCCGGATCTGTCGCATCTCACTGCGGAGGAGAGGGCCATAATCGAATCCGTCATGGTCCGTCAGAAGCAGGAGGAAGAACATGAGCAAGAAATTATGAGGTCAGTGCGGACGCTTTCGCCGACGCAGGTTTAATCCGGTGCTTTTAGGCGGAAGGCCGACGAAGTGCAGGTTTTGGAAGATACGATACGCGCCCGTTCCGAACAACACAAAAAAGCAGGTGTCGAAATGGATGCCACATGCCAAATATGTCTTAAAACTAAATTTGCAGATGGTGTTGGACATCTGTGCAATTATTGTGCTATACGTTGTTGTGCACGTTGTGGCGGAAAAGTTACGCTCAGATCAAATAAGGTAAGGGCGAAAATTCCCTTTCAGCCGCGCCATCTGCCCAATTGATTAGGTACACCGTAATGTAATCCAACTTGCATTATTTAGTTTACTTGCACAAACAATATCATGTTACACCGTTCATTGATGGAATAATCTAAACGCGTGGGTCGTCCACTTGTACGAGAGGCGTTTGACGTCATGCAGACCGAACAAGACGCGGAGCGTATTGATCTACCTCACCCTACAAGGCTTGCTCGTCCCTACCAAGAAACAGTCTTAATTGCCAAATGCCAACTCGTCTTTTTCGTTCCAGGTCGTCTGGATATGCATCCTGTGCAGGAAAAAACAAGAATTGCTCAGCAAAACCGGCCAGTGGATGATGACCAACCCGGCGGAAGGCGAGCAGATGCAGATACAACAAGCCCCCTGCGACAAGAGGCCGAAATTAGAGCGGGCCCACTCCGCGGCCGAGAAGGAAAACCTGCCTCTGCAGCGCTCCGGCAGCGTGTTAAGAAGACAGTACTCGGAGCAAGAGCCGAGGACGCCTTCGTGCGATCGCTACCACCAGTCGTACAACGAAGACGACGCCATTTATTACAAGAGCGAAATCGAAGGACTCATGCGGCAACATCCTCACTTAGTGCCAAGAAGGTAAACCTCCCCACGTAACACATGTACATCCAATGGACGTACATTGGACGTACATCTGGACGTCAGTTTGTGGACGTTTTTGGGACTACATTTGGGATCTTTTTGGACGTTCAATGTATGTCCATATCGTGCCGGTTCCTGGACGTCCATCGACAAACGCTTATTGGACGTCTTTGGGATTGTAAACGGATTCGTTTTGGACGTTCACTGGACGTCTTATGTATGTCCATTTTGATTCAAATTATGGACATTAATCGACGTACTTATAAACGTTGTGGGATTAAAAAATAAATAAATAAAAAATGGAAAAAGCATATATTCAAAAATAAATAAGCTTGAAAAAAATTCTAAATTCAAAAATTGTTACAATTACGATTTTTAAAGGGGCACAATACACAAAAAATAAGTTCGTTTAATTTAAAAGTACGTTTAATTCTAAGAAAAATGGTATATGTATTTTGTTTCTGCTCCGATTATTTAATGAGTTATAATAAATTTAAAATCGGCGCGTGACGTCACTGGGCCGAGCTGTGGGTAGCGCCCTATCTTATACATGGAAAAATTGCTCGCTTCACACGATCATTTACCTACCTACCTTTAAACAATGTTTTAGAAATTTTATTACGAGTATTTAGACTGTTTTTTTTTGTACTGAAGACGACAGTACAACCAAAATTTTAATACAGTGTCTAGTTTTTAAAAAAATATATTAAATGCGATGACACGGCGCGGTCATTCGTACCATTTTTACGCGCTTCTAAAGGTTATTTCTACCGCCCAGAAAGAGCTCATAAAACAATTATTTTCAAGACGCCTGACCGTCGTGGAGTTTTGAATGTTTTGAATGTTTAGGTCGCAATAGTATTCTAGTAGAAAACACGATGATAGCAGTTAGTCCGTATCAGTCAGTATTTACTGTTAAATTGGTTGGTTGCACTTATAAATTTAATTTTTATTTATGACAACTCCTTATTTATTTGAACCTGAATACACAGATGACGACGAAGTTGATGCTTTTTTTGAACCTAGTAGTGTAAACATAAATTATGAAAATCGAAGTGGAATTTGTAATTGGTGTAAATGTGGAAAATGTGTAGCTATGCCATCAGATGAAAAGTCTATATGTTGTCAAGAATATGATAATATAAAACACTTAATTACTAATAATACATGCATTACACAAAATAATTTGTTTGAAAAATTGGCTATTGACAAAGATGTTTTAAATATATCACGTCATAAACCCAACTTTCTGTAGCTTTGGAAAAATGTGACCCAATTCATAGGTTTTTTTTGAGCCAATATGTACCTACTTTTTTTTAAACAAGATTCTTTTGAAATCACTTTCTAAAAAATGTTTATTGCAAATTCTTGCATTTTGTCCTAGTTGAAATGACTGCCTTTTACAAAATTCTGACCAAAATGCAAATCGTTTCGGCGGTTTTCTCTATTATGAAAACGATGTCCCGTTGGTTCACTGCATCCAAAAACAGGTCGGCGATGTTCTTGTGGCTACTGTTGCAAATAACTCGGAGTTATTCTGCATTTACGACTTTCAATCGCAATCAACTTTTACTGATGATAATGAGGGTTCACTGCAGGGCGCAACAAACCTCGTTGCTTTTATGGACGGATCACTTATAGTATTGTAAAAGGCACAGTCATAAACTTAGTCGAACTTTACGCACAATTAGATAAAATAGGAACGAAACGCACAGTCGGGGCGCTGTTCTTATTTAATATTTAAAAAAAAACTAAACACTGTATTGAAATTCTGATTCTTTTATGGTCTTTGGCAAAACCATTCACACAGTCTCATATACATTAAGCATTAAAAATATAATTTTTAGGTAGATGGATTGTTGTGCGAAGCGAGTAACTTTTCCACGTGAGAGATACTGAACTTCGGTGAGCTCGGCTCAGTGACGTCACAAGCAATTCTAAATGTCTTAATATCTTCTAAAACAATTTTTTTTACATTGGAGTTTTACCAAATAGTTTTTAATAGTTCTGACTACAATAATTTAACATTAAATAATAATTTTTAAAAAAAAGTTTTTTGTGTAATGTGCTCCTTTAAGTCCATAAATGTACATCCAGTGGACGTCCCATTTATATCCATTGCTGTAATGTACATTTATGGATGAGCTTGGACGTCCATTGGACGCCCATTATAGATCCGCTTGTGGATCGTCCATAAATGGATAAGAAATGGACCAACATGTACGTCCATTGGACGCCCTGTGTTACCTGGGTCCCGCCGCTGTTGGCCAGTGGTCAATTTTTCCGTTCTGCAGATATCCAGATGTCGAACCAAGTTTGAACGTTCAGGCCCAAAGGGCGCCGGCCGTCAGTTCGTCGAAGAAGCATAAGCGGAGCGGCTCGGGGAAGAAGCACCAGCCGCCTCCGCAGCCCCAGCACCAGAGGTCGTTTTCCAGTTCGGAAGACGATCTTCGATCGACGCCCGAGTGTGGGAGTGACGAACGCGATAGCGAGAAGGGTAAGTTTTGAGGGCGGGCGAGATGTGAATTGAAAAGTTGTTGCTCCCACGTGATTAAGAAGGGTGGAAAGAATTGCATGTGCAATAATATCAGTCGTAACAGTTTTTAATCGACGTTTACAGGGAGCCACGATCGAGCTAAAATTACGGATACTAGTTTGAGCCGACAAGCCATACTTGATGAGAAAATCAAAAAATTTTTGGCGGTGAGAAAATATTTCTACAGGCGTTGGTTGGTTGACTGGTTGTTGTTGTATTCTGCATGGTGATGTACACGCGGCTCTGTGCACAACTTCCTGCCTTCTTTGTTACAAAATAATATTTCTCAGTAGAAGGCGAGTGGTCGACTCGCTTATGCCTTTACGCCTTTTTTTTACTACAACACTGTACATACATTTTCGGGCGGTTAAATTAGGAACACCCAGCCAATTCGGTAGGTATATCTGGTAAATGTTTAGGAGACAAACCGGAGTGGCCGCCGTTGAGCCATTACATTGTCGCACCACACCGTCCCCTTCAAGACGTTACAGCTGACAACCGTTGTTTCACCGAGCGAAGAAAGAAGACGGTCCGTTTTGACCAACACGAGACATGGAACAGACAAGGTTCCCAAGATTCGCACCGCGATTCGGGCATTGACACGTCCTCGACCTTTACCTCCAGCGAAGACTCAACGCGAGGAGATGTGCCAAAGGTGCTTAAAAGGATCTAATATACCAAATGACATCGAAGTTCCAACACCAAGAAGGGGTGCGAATTTTTTGACCAAACTTAATAACTCTTCAAAGGTAACAATTGGTTCAAATTTCAAAGAAAACATTAACAATTTCATTTTTATTAATAATGTGTTGGGTCGCCCCTAATAGTTTCACACTCCTTCACTCTTCATGGCATTGATTCGATGGAGCCTCCCAAGCAACCTGTAATTCATGCCGGAGAGCTTTGTTAAGGCTAGGGAACCCAACCTCAAAAAATGCAGAGTTTTAAGAAACTCAGTATCGCTTAGAAAGTACAGGTAGCCCTCGGTTTACGCCGCAGTTCCGTTCTTACAAAAGCCGGCTCAAATGGAATCGGCGTAAAGTGAACCCATATTTACAGTGATGTATAGGGTTAGGTTCTACATGAGTGAAGAAGAAGCAAATAATTTTGTTTATTAATACAATAAAATGCAAAATACATATACAGTCGGGCTTCCATATAACGAAGCGTTACGGTGACCTTAAAGAAATTTTGTTCATAACAATATTTTTAAAAAATTTTTTTGCACTTATTACAATCACAACATTTTAAAACATTCTTTAAAACATCGTCAAACACATATTACATTTTAAAAACATATAAAGAAATTTGTTATAGAGAAACTTCGTTATACAGAAATTCATGTTGGGAAAAAAATTTCAGTTTAACCCTTTCACGTTCACAATAATTTTTGAAGTAATACGATTTTAGGCATTAAAATGGCAGGGTATCTATTTAACATAAAACAACGTACTTTCAAAATTTACGTTAGAACACATTATGTCGCAAGGTCGCAAAAGGATTAATATGCAGTTACGTAGTTATTTAATTAATTGAATAAATAAGACTACCTCAATGTTATGAAACAATTTTTAAAAGACAAGGATAAGTATGGTAATAAAATTTAAAAAATTTGATGCAGTAAAACTTTGTCGATTCCATTTAATATTGTAAAATTTTTGCACGCTTAAATTAGTGCTACCTACTTCGTCGGCTAATCCCTCGCAAAATGTTGAACCCTGGATACAACTAGGAATATTACTACAACCGAGTTTTTTCCGAAGTTGCAGTGAAACAACAAAAAAAAAAACAGTTTTAAATCTCGAAAATTTGTAAAGTTGGGGGGAAAAATTCGTTATACGGAAAATTTTACTTCGTTATAAAGGGTATAAAATGCAGGGTTCACAAAAAAAAACTCGCTATATAGAGAAATTCGTTAAATAGAAGTTCGTTACAGGGAAATTTGACTGTATTATAAACTTAATTTTTAAAATGTATTTTATGATAAAGTAAAGTGAAATGTTTTTATTAAAAAATATTAAGAAAAACAAATGAAATTTCAAAGTTTCGGATCTCTTGCATTTTTTGGAAAAAAAAATCCCCACCGTCGCGGCTCAGTAAATACTTCAACACTGAAACGAAATTCAGTCTAACATAGGGAGAATCGGTGAATTGTCCAATTATGTACGCGGCGAAACGGTGAATTGCACAGCGGCGTTATTGTGAATCGGCGTAAATTGAGCCGGCGTAAACTGAGGGCTACCTGTACTTATCAATATATAATTTGCGAAGCAACAGTTATAAACATAGTGTTACCGCATCAAATGATATATTTGCTTTGCTGATGAAGTGCCTAGTTTTCAAAAATTAACCTCCGAAAGTGAAATTCTCGCAAAAAATGTAGTAGTGAGGGTTTTTTACTGAAATCTTTAGAGTTACGAAATATTTTGCAATGCACTTTACAGCACTAATAGAGAATATATTGCCTTGTAAGAAAATATTTTTTTATTGCGAGAAAGTTGATAAGAAGAAAAAAATTGGCAACAATTATTTTTTTTAAATGTAGTGTGCTAGTAAAAACAGTATCGCTCAAGAAGTAAGTTATATTGTAGAAATTCCTTCGGGGTACTTATACTAAACATATAGTAGTTTAATATGACATGTTTTTTTATGATAACATGGTGAATATCTTTGAAAAAAAATCTAAAAGTTGTGGTACGAAATACAGTATCATTTGATCGCGTTTTTTATTGCTTTCTGAACACAACATCGTCAATAAATTACATAAAAATCTTCCTTTAGCACCTAAGAAATAGTTTCCGTAAACCAAATTGGATAAATGTCTAAATTTTACATTTTCGGGGAAAAGTTGTTTTCCCATAAGATTTTAGTCAAATAGTTCGTCCTTTTACTCACAGATGTCCTGTCAAATCTGTACCTTTTTGATTGACGGCATGGATAGAATAATTTGTATTAAAATGCACACTTGATATAGTGCAAATTGTTAGGATATAACCATATTCGCACACGTAAGGATATAAAACTCTAAAAATTTATAAAAATACACACTTGATAATGCAAAATATCCATGTTCGCACGCGTAACGATATGAAACATTTTCGAGCCTACTAAATTGTACAATATTATATTAGTTTCGAATAGCATCATAGGAAAAATTGTTTGAAACATCTATTCACAAAAAATTACAAAAAAAAAACAGTAAATAATACAACAATCGCATTGACTGATTTTACCGCCATTCCAGGTATTTCTTAATTAGACTTTTCACTTGATACTGACTAAATTAACGTTCATAATTTTTCACACGAAACCGTAGAGGAATTAATTATTTCCGACTGTGCACTTTATGAGGCCTCGCAAGCCCCATTCGAGTAGTTAAGTTACTTAAGATTTTCTAAACTTTGCTAACATAAAGTTGATATTTTTCATTTTAAAAATAATATCTTATGTGAAAATTTGTGAAACGATTGCTAGATAAACACAGATATTCTATGGTCGCAATTGCACATACAAAATGTTGTTACTTCCTCTACTTTGTATTTAAGCTTTTCTTAAATTTTGAAGCAACTCTCTGAAATACATTTTTTTACAACCGCAGACAATAATATAAATAATATTTATCAAATTATGATCGTATAAAAATGGGGATGAAGATTACTCTTTGCATAATTGAAAATGTGTTTGCAGCCTGTTACGGGATTAATTATAGCAAGTACATCTATGAAAACACAAAATTGGCAAAGAATTAGCAAAAAAATATAGACTAATTTTTTTTTCCGACTGAGTTTACCGTCGTTATCGCCGCAGACCATAATATAAATAATATTGATCAAGTTACGAGCGTATGAAAAACGCGCAACTCTTTTTTTTGTTCTTTCTCTATTCAATACTTAAGTTTCAAACCTTATTAGTTACGATACTTCTTTGGTTGCCAAAACATTTTTGATTTTAAGGGGCAAAATTGGTGCCCCCTGAGCGGAAGAATTGTGCATTACTTAGCAGTTCCCGGACCTTAAGTTCATCTATTTTTCCCATAATATCCCACACGCGAGGTTGGAAGATTTGAAGAAGTTTTCGTTGCGTGGAGATGGGCATTATCTTACTGGAAAAATGGATTTTCGAGCTGCTGAAATCATGGAAGAAAATGGGGCTCATGGTCATGGTTTATGGTGGCTCGGAACATCAATTGAAACGTACTCATATACGATATCGCACCCCATACCATAACTTTCGTTCTCTTTCTTTGAAATTTTAATCAATTGTTACCTTTGAATAGTTATAAGCTTTTGGCAAATTTGGTCAAAAAATTCGCACCCCTCTTGGTGTTGGAACTTCCATGTCATTTAGTATAATTAGTTACCGGCCATCCTGTTGCAGACTAGTAGAATAGTACGCGGTGCTTTTTAAAAACGTTTTTTATTGTTTCTAAGTAAGTATTTACACGACTTACGGAAGCGTAGCCATTGTTGTGCATGTTTCTTCATCGCCTATTTTTCAAATTTTTTGCCTGCGTGCACGGCTTTCCTGTGCGTAACGTTGTAAGCCCCGAATTCTGCAATAAGGGCGTTCGTATGTTCGCCGCATAATGATTGCTTTAATTCAAAACGTAACTTTTTGAACAGCATCCTCTGTCTTGGCAACTGTCCACCGACGGTTCACGCATGATCGGTCACATGATTTTGCGAAGAGGGACCCTGGAACCGACCAGTTCCAGTGCCGCAATTTTAGGACTAAAAATTGTCGGAGGGAAACTGTTGGAGAATGGCTACAAAGGCGCCCTCATCGAAAAAGTAAAGAGGGGCAGCATCGCCGACGTTGAGGGGCAACTGCGAGTAGGTAGGTACAGTCAACTTTCCACCAAAACCACCACACTGAATCTGTTTTATCGCAAAAAGGTGACGAGGTCATCGAGTGGAACGGCAGGTCGCTGCAAGGCAAAAGCGCCCAGGAAGTCGCCGATATAATTGCTGAAAGCAAACACGAGGCCAATGTAGAATTAATAGTTTCCAGGGCCATGGGAAATAGAAGAGCGGCCCAAGCGACCTGGAGACAATCGGCGGCCATCAGAAGTAAGTCCTTGCCACACTTGCCAACACCTTAAACCATGTTTTGACACACTTTTCGCACTCTTAGAATAGTTTTTGGCATTCGCTTACACTTTATTTAGAATGTTTGTGTTTTAACGATCTTCGTTTTAATGGGAGCAACAACTCAAGTGTTAAAATGTGGTTTTTGAGCACTGAAATACTCTTTCCCACGATTTCCATTTCGTTAAGTGTCACGATAACTGTAGGTCAAGGAGGACAATGGTTGGAAGGCGATGGCTACGAACGACCGCACGTTCTGGTCACATCTCCAGCAAGTCCAGAGAAACCGCGACCATCCCTGGCTCCAAGCATAGGCGGCAGGATACAAATTCGACTTACTTTCGAAGTGGCCACCTTACAACTGATGGTCACCATCATCTGCGCGGCCGGATTGGCATCACGTTCTCCGAACCAAACAAGAAATCCTTACTGCAAGCTATTCCTGCTGCCCGACAGGTCGGAAAAATCGAAAAGAAGAACTCGAACGTTAGCTGGTGAGTTGGTACAGCATGATTAAGATTAAATAGGGCTCGAGAAGCGAAGACCAAGTATGGTGGGTTGCATTGGTTTCCCAAGATTTACATTGGAAGGTAGTCTAAAGCAGGTAACTCTAAACGGAATTCCTTTACAAGAAACGTCGAACTGGAAATGTGTTTATTTGTAAGAAATGCATTTATACTTTGAAAGTTTCAGGTAGTTTAAAAATTCGTTCGCCGTTCAATGCATATTGACATATTTTTAAATTTATATCTATTAACCAAAATGTTATCGTTTGAGGGAGTTCTTCTAAGACAGTTATTTTAGTCGATATCTAAGTTTTTATTACATTTTAATAAAAGCTTGTCTTGAAGAAAAAAATGTTTTACTATAAATTATTTAAATGGCTTTTTTAGTCTTGGACAATTTTAATCTTTTTTATCTACATTAAATTCATTTAATTCAATAGTGTATAAAAGTTTGGCTAATGTCTTTGTTTTATGGTGTCTTCCGACTTAAACCGGCGAATTCTAATAATCTTCCCTGACCGAAGGGCCGAAGAATGGTCCCGCACCGTTATGGGGTTCTCGACCTACAAACCACTATTGGGTTAACATAATAGAGATTAAAAGTGATCTCTATTTGTAAAAAATTGCGGTTGAAAATGTGAAAATATCGTATTGTCATATAAACTACTTATGTGTACAAAATTCATCGGACTAGGCAAAGTGCGGCAAAATTAATTTTTAAAGTTTCATCTCAAAACTATTCAAGTGAAGTTGAAATAAATGCTCGGAAAAAAATAAACTGGTTGTTTGTATTCCGAATTCTAAATCGGCGTCAGTACGACCAAAAACATTGTGAGTTTGAATAATGAATTTGCTAAATAATTGTGCTTATTACCATTTCTTTATTTATTCAACTATCGTAGTTAAAGTTTTATAAGAAATCCCATTAATACTTATGGGGTATAGCGGATTGCTTTACAAAGAAAGTAATGTAATGAATGGCATCAGGTATAAAATAAATAGTTAAAGAAAATTTTTTTTTTTTATTTTATTATATATTATATGATTTTAAAAAAATGTATTGATAAATTACTAAAATATCGATTGCTTGATCTATACTTGGATTATTTTAATCAAATTTTTATTTCGACAGGAAACTATTTTATAAATGAAATCAAGATATTTTCGCCCCAAGCTTTTATTTTTAATCATCAGATTTGAGGTAATCGCATTTAAGAAAATTAATAGTTGTTTATGCTAAGGAATTTGCGGATAGTAATTGGCAAACTTAATTATTAATTTATGATTGACTTAACAACACTTACGCTTTTGAAAATTTACACAAAAAATTCAGTTGTTACATTATTGAACTTTGCGCAAAATTTCGTTTTGAGGGTCATTTACAAACGAATTTTGAAAATTCGACTTGCTATACTCCTATACGCTTTTGAATTGAATAAAATACAATTTTTGCCTTTGAATGGTGTGCTTTACACAAAAATGATTATTTATTTTTTGACTTGTTACACTGTAGAACTGGGGTATTGATATAATTCATTATTCATTAAAAATAAATAAAAGCAAAACAATATTTTTTTAATTCAAAATTATTTAGCAAATTCATTATTAAAACTCTCAATGTTTTTGGTCGTACTGACGCCGATTTAGAAGTCGGAATACAAACACACAGTTTCTATTTTTGGGAGCATTTATTTCAACTTCACTTGAATAGTTGTGAGATGAAATTTTAAAAATTAATTTTGCCGCACTTCGACTAGTCAGATGAATTAAAAATTTTGTACACTAGTTTATATGACAATACGATATTTTCATATTTTCAACCGCAATTTTTTACAAATAGTGATCACTTTTAATCTCTATTATGCTAACACAATAGTGGTTTGTTGGTCGAGAACCCCGAGAACCATTCTTCGGTCCTTCGGTCAGGGAAGATTATTATAATTCGCCGGTGTAAGTCGGAAGACACCATAAAACAAAGGCATTAGCAAAACTTTTATATACTATTGACTTAAATGAATTTAATGTAGATAATAAAGATTAAAGGTGTCCAAGACTAAAAAAGCCAATAAAATAATTTATAGTAAAACATTTTTTTCTTCAAAACAAGCTTTTATTAAAATGTAATAAAAACTTAGATATCGACTAAAATAACTGTCTTAGAAGAACTCCCTCAAACGATAACATTGTGGTTAATAGATATAAATTTAAAAATACAGTAGAATCCGGTTATAACAAACTTCAAGGGACCGTAAAAATCGATCCGTTATATCCGAAGTTCGTTTTATGCGTTATTGAAAGAATAAATGCAAGAGTGTTTTATGAGATCTTTATTGTCTAATATAAATCTGCATATGTATAAAACCATTAACAATATAAGGACTAAACTTAAGTGAAACAAAGCAAAATGCAATAAGTAATTTTATTTGAAAAAATTTGTTATTTTCGACTGAACTGTCGCATTTTTAAAGTATAAATTGTCCACACACCTTTCAAAGTCACTAAGATTTTCAATAATTGAGTTCGGCGCACCTTAAAACTGTAAAAAATTACGAATGTTGTTATTACTAGATAAAATCTGTAATTCTGGTGCTTCCACATTGGCTTCTTCTTGGGCACTTTTGTCTACTACAAATACCCAAATATTCTGTTGTAACTAATAAATTGTTTACATTAATAGTCATTCATATTTAAGTTTTCGAATAAATTTGAATTTTTTAATTGAAGGGCTCTATGCAAGAAGTACCCAAGTCACTTTTCATATTCTGTGATATTTGAGATTTATATTTCTGTTTGATCTGGAAATCACATTGTTTTGATTTTGACTGATCCTTTTTACTAAAGAAGACTTACTTTAGTAAAAAAAGATCATTCAAAGCCAAAATAATGTGATTTAGAGGTCACGTTGAAAAATCAAATCTAAAATATGAAATATAAAAAGTGACTTAGGTACTTTGTGCATAGAGCCCTTCAATTATTGCAGATTCAAAGGTTATTACGCGTTATATACAATGCAAAGTTCGTTATAGTCGGCTTTTTCAGGTTCGTTATATCCGATAGTTCGTTATATCCGAGTTCGTTATAACCAATTAATTTTTACATCGCTACATAGGGGAAAATGTCGGGATTTGGAATAAAGTTCATTATAACCGAATTCTACTGTATGTCAATATGCATTGAACGACGAACGAATTCCTAAACTACCTGAAACCTTCAAAGTATAAATGCATTTCTTAAAAAAGAACACATTTCCAGTTCGACGTTCCTCGTTAAGGAATTCCGTTTAGAGTTACCTGGTTTAGACTACCTTCCAATGTAAATCTTGGGAAACCAATGCAACCCACCATACTTGGTCTTCGCTTCTCGAGTCCTATTTAATCTGAATCATGCTGTACAACCTCAACCTACGGCCAATCAAATTTGCCCGTTTTAGGAACGACGGAACCGATTTGGAACCAAACCTTCGTGTATTCTGGTCTCCGAAGAACCGATCTAAGATCACGCGCCGTAGAAATCACCGTCTGGGACTACGTTCGTTACGGGGCTAACGATTTTCTTGGTGAAACTGTGATTGAGCTGTGGCCTTTAGACGACCAACCTATCTGGAGGACCTTAGGTCCCCACGAAGAAGTCGCGCTCACGCCGAGCGAGCACCTGTCACCACCGAGCACCGGTTCGCGATTTTCCGATTCAGACACTCCTTCCGAATGCGACGACGGAAGGGAACGACGCGGAGCCGACGGCGCCAGCGTGAGCAGCGTCGGGAGCTCGGCGTCTCCGCCGAGGGAAACCGACAGGAAGTCGAGGAGGGATCAAGACATCCAGCCTTATCGACAGGTGCTAAAACTATTGTGAAAAATGCCGGTTTTAAATTTGTTTACTTACAAATTCGTTTCCTTTTTTTCCAAAACAATATTTTAAAAATTATTTTTTCACTTTTTTACATTTTAAAAAACACGCTTTTTAAAACAACGTCAAATACACAATTACATTTTAAAAAACACATTTTTTAAAAAGTCAACACAATGATTAAACTGAAACATCTATTTTTTCAGTTTCGTGCATCCATCGTCAGTAATCATTGCATAGTAATTTAAATCTCACTGTCCCAAACTTTTATGGAATCCGTTTTTTACATTTAGTTATTTTTAACCTTATATATCAACTTGAATATCGCATCATTATTTGTATAAATTTGTTCATTTAATATTTCCTCATTCTTTTTGGTTTTATATATATACAGACTGGCCACTTAGTACGTGGACGATCCATATCTCTGTTGTTAAAAGAACCATGGAAAAATATTATATACAAAAGTTATAGGATCCGTGGAGATGTACAAACGTAAAATATTTTCTAGTATACCGAGTGTCCAAAAAATGCGGGGCGCCAGAAAGGTACTTTTTTTTTAAATGGCAACCCTAATTTTTTTTTACAGAATAGAATTCAGCATAAAATTCTACGTATAGTACAGTATTTTAATGTAAGGTTCCTTGCGGTGTTGCCAAGTTATATGTAATTTACAAAAAAATGTATAAAAAACAACCTATCCAAAAAGTGGTCAAAAAAATCACTAGTTTAAATGTAATAATGCGGTGTTACGCTTTTATAAACATCAGAAATGTCGGAATAATTCTGCAAAAGAAAACTGGTTATAACTTATACAGGGCATTTTTTTACGGCGGTGTCAATATTGAAATTTTTAAAGAAGCAAAACTTAATTTTTTTAAATGGATCACTATGCATTTTAATCCGGAATGTTATGCAGTATGTTATGCTCTATAAATTTGCAATTACAACTAATATTCTGAAATGGGCCGTTTTACCACAATTTTGGATTCTATTTAAAAATGTACTAAAATATCGCTGTTTTTGTTGTTTTATTCTCGTGGTATGCCATGATTTTAGCAAAAACGGCCATTATCAGACGTTAAAGGTGTGCTTTTAATTGCATTTCTATTACTTCGTGTTTATAATATTATTAAAATATTTCTTTCTAAAAAACAGACTAACGGAAATGGAAAACTTGCTCATTGAGTTGAATATGGTACGGGTGAAACTTATTCTTCTTGATCATTTTTTGAACTGTTTTGCAATTATAACTAATGTTCTGAAATGGGCCGTTTTACCACAATTTTAGATTTTATTTGAAAATGCACGGACTTGAGCAAAAACGGCCATTATCAGACGTTAAAAGTGTGCTTTTAATTGCATTTCTATTACTTTGTGTTTATAATATTATTTAAAAATTTCTTCCTAAAAAACGGACTAACGGAAATGGAAAACTTGCTCATAGAAGAATGAACAAGACTTCGTGTTACAAACTGGAAATAAATACGATACGTTAACTTTTTACGTATAAAGAATTTTTGAAGAAAAGGTATAAAAATTTGACGTCTACATAAAAATGTTTAGTTTTTTGTAAGAAAAACAGTCATTCGTAGTAAGAAAGAAATAATATTAAACTGGAAATAATCAAAACTTTTTTTGAAACAGTGCTATAAGGGAAACAAAACAAAAGTAAATAGGTACTTGTCAGTTTTACTATTACTATTGCGACTTATAATTTAGTGAGTTTAGCTATTTTTTTATTTAAAATGCAATTTTTATTTTGGGAGAGTGTAATAAAAATTGTTTGCTAGCTAGCAGAGTTTATAAAACAAGGTATCCCAATAAGGAAAGACAATCTAGGGAAGAGTCATTCAGAAATCTTTTAGAACGGTTGGAAAGAACTGGAAACGCTTCATATGAAAAACATGAAAGAACAAAAACTATAACCAATGAAGAAAATGAGTTCCGTGTGATGAGAGCAATTGTTGAAAATCCTCATATTGGTAGTCGTGATTTTAGCAAAACTTTAGAAATCTGTCGGACATCAGTTCAAAAAATGATCAAGAAGAATAAGTTTCACCCGTACCATATTCAACTCAATGATCAAGTTTTCCATTTCCGTTAGTCTGTTTTTTAGGAAGAAATATTTTAGTAGTATTATAAACACGAAGTAATAGAAATGCAATTAAAAGCACACTTTTAACGTCTGATAATGGCCGTTTTTGCTCAAGTCATACATGGCATACCACGAGAATAAAACAACAAAAAACAGCGATATTTTAATGCATTTTCAAATAAAACCTAAAATTGTGGTAAATCGACCCATTTCAGAACATTAGTTGCAGTTGCAAATTTATAGAGCATAACATACTGCATAACATTCCGGATTAAAATACATAGTGATCCATTTAAAAAATTAAGTTTTGCTACTTTAAAAATTTCAATATTGGCACCGCCATAAAAAATGCCCTGTATAAGTTATAACCAGTTTTCTTTTGCAGAATTATTCCGACATTTCTGATGTTTATAAAAGCGTAACACCGCATTATTGCATTTAAACTAGTGATTTTTTAACGATTTTTTGGATAGGTTGTTTTTTCTACATTTTTTTTGTAAATTACATATAACTTGGCAACACCGCAATGAACCTTACATTAAAATACCGTACTATACGTAGAATTTTATGCTGAATTCTATTCTGTAAAAAAAAGTGGGGGTTGCTATTTAAAAAAAGTACCTTTCTGGCGCCCCGCTTTTTTGGGTTATTCGGTATACTAGAAAATATTTTACGAATGTGCATCTCCACGGATTCTATAACTTTTATATATAATATTTTTCCAGGTTTCTTTTAACAACAGATATATGGACCGTCCACGTACTAAGTGGCCACCCTGTATATAGTGTTTCAGCGATATTCATTTTGGTTCCTTTTGGTATTACTTTCTCAACTTTCATAACGTTTTGTATAGGACCATGCATATGTCCTTCCGTAATTAGATGTTTAGTATAATTAGATGTTTCATTCCTCTTATTTATATGTTCTTTATACCTTGTATGAAAGCTTCTGCCGGTTTGTCCCACGTATTTCCGTTTGCATGTATCACATTTTAATGAGTAAATACCATTTAAGCTGTATACATGTTTTTGCTCCAAGCTAGTTTTTAGGGCCGTTTCTATTTTATTATTTGTTTCATATGCAACCTTAATATTTCTGAAAAATCTTTGCAAGTCTATAAGTCTCATGTCCAATGTAGTTAAATGTAACCCATTGGTTACCGTTATTATTTATTCCATCTGTTCCATTAATTTTTTTACTTCTATTTGAATTTATTTACGACTTTGTAAATCACTTTACTTTTAAATGTTAACTTCCAGGCCGGAATGACCAACCAGAGGTCGCATTCGGCGGCCCTTTGCGAATCTCCCAGCACGCACGTGTCGCGATCGCGCTCCAAATCCCCCAGGCGCTCCACGGCCGACCACAGGTCCTTGTCGCCGCCCGACCTTAGATTCCCCGATTACCAAACGTCGGTTTACGGCGCGCAAAGGTTTCAGTCGCGCTCCGCCACGGCGACTCCCACGGGATCGCCGAAAAAAAGACAACTCCCTCAAGTGCCGCACGCTTTAGCCAGAGCGTTGCAAGAGCGTGTCGCCCAGGACTTGGAAGAAAGGGCCAATCGCCACAGGATGAAATACATGTATTCGTACAGGACTAGCAGTTCTGGATGGGACAGGAGATATAGTGGACTTAGTGATAGTGATTTAGCCAACCATTCACGTATTAGAGCGACAATTTCGCCGGAAAAAGATAGGGATCCTTTGGGCTTAGTTGATTTTGATAGTGATATGGAATCTGTTGCTTCTATAACTAGTAGCGCTTTTTCGACGCAGTCAGAACGACCGAGGGGTACCAAAATATACAGGTGAGGCTCAGAGAACTGATCGAATCATTTCACTTTACGTTTACAGCGTTATTTTAGATCATGCTTGTGTAGTTCGTTAATTTGTTCGCTGCCACTGTCCAAATTTTCGGCACTTTCGGGCAAAATTCCGACCGTTTTATTTTATTAACTCACTAGGCCGGTAAGGAGGCGTTTTCAGTAATAATAGCCCTGTAACCATAAAAGAAATCATTGACCAAGTTAGATTAGATTATTAAAAATGGTGACGATTTTGCAACATATTCAGATCATTACATCACCCCTACATATTTAGATAACATTTACAGGAGGAAAAGCAGCAGTGAGAACACCCAAAACGAAACAATCAAACATCGTGTACCAAAATCTGTTTCCGTAAATTTTAGTGATACAATCG
Organism: Dascillus cervinus; assembly: GCA_949768715.1. Taxonomy (NCBI): domain Eukaryota; kingdom Metazoa; phylum Arthropoda; class Insecta; order Coleoptera; family Dascillidae; genus Dascillus; species Dascillus cervinus. Next base: position 23,498,462 of record OX458322.1, read on the forward strand.
AAATTATCGATGTTCCTTGTCAAAATAGTTCTAGTGCTAAAGTAATTAGTGCTTTAAATAGAGCTACCCTTGTAACCAGTGCCGAACACAGTGGAGGTAGTGACCGATATGCCTACAGTACCCACCAAAGGGCCGGTAACCACCGTGACCACGAACAAGAGTTTAGTGAAGGAAACCATCACCACCACCACCATCGACACCGCCACCATCACAGGGAGGGGAGCGTCAAAAAAGGCGATTTTACCAGAAGCCTGTCCAACACCGAAACACCCGCAGACGAGAAAGCTGGTCAGTTAAAATTATGTCAAGGAAGAAAAATTGTGGTTATTGTGTTCCAGATGGCAGCTTGAGTGATACAGCGATAGGCCAAATCCACGGGACGGAAGTCCCAATAAAGGAAGCGTCCCGAAAAGAAACGTACAGAGAGAGGGAGCGAGACCGAAGCAACCAATTTGTAGGGTTAAGCAAAAAGAGTAATTCAACAAGCCAATTATCGGCAACAGGTAAACCATTAAGTTTCCTTAGAACTCCTCTTCTAGTTTAGTCGAATTAGTGTGTAGGACTAGTTTATAGTTGACCGTAAATGATAAGAGCGATGCGAGCACGTTTCGGCGCGTGCCTGGTTAGGCAAAACGGATTTTAAAAGTTAAAATTCAGGTCGGAAACGTCGGATGGGCTTTGGTCGAAGAGGCAAAACCTCGTTTACTGTACACCGTTCCGAAGAAGTACTGCCGGGCGACGTTAGGCTGTCTAAACAAGGCTCATCAGCATCTAGTGACGGGGAAGGTTCAGCGGATGGAGACAGGTTATGACCTTTTCAGATTGCCCGTAACCTAAATTTCCCGTCACTGCCGCAAATCCAAATTTTTTCGGATCGAGTTACATAGAGAGAAGGAGGTTGCTGTTGCTTTCGGGTTGCTTCGAAATTTTGTTGTTGCTAGTATGTTTCGTGTCGAGACAGGTAAAAAATGGGACCACTTTAGTGCAAGAATAGCAGTAGATTTTGCATAAGTAGACGTAGGATCCTTCATGCTTGGATAATAGTTTGAGTAGTCAGCTCTGCTTGCCGCCTAAGTGTGTTAGAGATGTCTTCTCGGAGGAGGGATCGTTTTTAATAATCAGGAGTGAACTTATTTTTGCACAATTTTCCGTACATAGCTGCTCTATAGATCATTAATTTTATGGCTGCAGACAGCGGCAACAGTAGAAAACGCGTATCACCAAGTAGCTGCATCCAGCGTTCTCAGGAAGTGGTTCCTAGTTTTCCCGCACGTCCTTCTGACGCCAGTCAGCGTGCTTCGAGTCTAAATTCGATCTCAAGCTCCGAGGGATCTTCGTAAGTAACGTACACAATCTCTCTCACTCTCTTCAACGTTTATTCCTGCTGTTTGGTATTGAATTTCGCTTTTGTACAGCTTTTTTTCCATTTTATGGAGCATGCTCCATTTTTTCTTTTAATTTCAGAGCCTTGCAAGTTTCACAAATAATTTTTGATGGTCACACTTTCCGTCTGGTACTGGTATGTACACATTTTTGAACATGCATGATCGATGGCCGATTACAAAAGCCGAAAGACGTGTTTTGCATAATAGAACTTTCATATTGTTGGCCCTCTATCTCCTTGTTTGACCCTTTTCTCAGGCATGGCCTCATGTAGTACAAAACAGCACTGCACCGCCAGAAGATAATCGTTATAATCGCATGTCCAACACACATATCCTCACACTTCAATGGGACTTCATCACACTACGGTTCATTGGGTGTAGCAATATTAGACCAACTGTAACACAACATATCATAACATAGACCTAGACCTATTCAGAATATCCCAAATTATTGTTTGTGGTGATGGTGCACGTAAACAACTTAGTCCATCAAACACTTCTTCGACACTACCACCCATGCATACACAAGAAACGTAGAAGCGTTGGCCGGATTGCTGTGCCTCTATCTCTCTATGTACATTTTTTGTTTGTTGTTCTACCAGTAAATTTCTTTCCCCAATTTTTTGATGTGCGGGAAATTTTTCCCTCCAACTAACAAAAACCACAACAGTAAAATAACAATCGTTTAGATGGTCGCCGTCGTTGCGCCTAGCCGGTGAAGGTGGACAGTTGGCCGACTTTATTGACGGACTAGGACCTGGCCAACTGGTTGGTCGACAAGTATTAGGAGCGCCCGCTTTAGGTGACATACAGCTGTCGTTGTGCTACCAAAAGGGCTTCCTGGAAGTCGAAGTCATCAGAGCCAGAGGCCTTCAAGCGCGACCAGGATCCAAAGTGCTACCAGGCAAGTCCAACGACCCCCAAAAATTAAGACTAACGCCTTGTTTTCAGCTCCTTACGTCAAAGTGTACTTGGTCAACGGGAAAAAATGCGTGGCCAAAGCCAAAACGTCAACGGCTCGCAGAACGTTAGATCCGCTTTATCAGCAACAGTTAGCGTTTAGAGAACCTTTTCAAGGCTGTGTTCTTCAGGTAGGCAAAATTGTCTCCTTGTTCTTCGATTAATTAACTGGGTTTTTAGGTAACCGTATGGGGCGATTATGGTCGCATCGAGGGGAAAAAGGTGTTCATGGGTGTTGCTCAAATAATGCTGGACGATTTGAACTTAAGTAACATCGTCATAGGATGGTATAAATTGTTCGGAACTACGTCTTTGGTTAGTGGGTCATCTTCCATAGGTCTTTCAAGGCGCAATTCAATGACTAGTTTAGAATCGCTTAAGTTGTAAAAAATCGTTTTCATATCATGCTTAGAATTTTTTCAGTGCTTTGAATAAAAAATTGTAACGTGACCAATTGTATGAAAGCAGCATTCATTAATTTGTTTCTTTTTTCTCATCAATTCCTTTCACCATTTTTTTGGCTTTTAATTTCGTCACTAGCAACTAACTGCAAGTGCCAAACACGTCACGTTGTTCAGTTACACTTTCATCTATCTTCCTAACGTTTGTGGACACACGCCCAACAAAATTCGGAGTGACCTAAAAAACTTAGGCTCCCAATATACTGACGAGAAATCCGCGGCGGTCACCGTTGGTAACTTTGTCAGTGTTGGAGCTACAAAGTCGGTTTAAATGACCAAAAATTGTTGTTTTTCCACGAAAAAACAATCGCGAAAATAACATTTTTATTGACGAAACGCCCTATATATGTTTATTTATTTCAAAAGGATATTTATTTCTGAATTAAAATTTTTTAATACACTAATGTCATTAAATTAAAAATGTAATAGTTAGAAGCAATTTAAGTTCTTGTTGCAGTTAACTAAAAAAATCAATTAGGCAACGAAACAACGAAAGATGAACAAAAATTATTTGTGTGCCTAGGCACCTAAATTAAACTTATTATTATGAATGGGCAATTTAGTGACCATATCAGTGATAAAAATGAACTTTTCTACATTTTTTTTTATTGAAAAATTATGGAATTAAAAAATTTGAAAGTTTTCATTCCCATTTGACTTTTATAGTTATCTGTTAAAAGTTGTTTTCGTGAATATCTAAAAAAGTTGTTTTTACTAATAATAATAATAAATAATAGCAACAGGGGTATGAAGACAAAACTCTGGGAAGAAAAAGCAACGATTATGTTTGACAGTTGAGTCACGTTGGAACATATAAAATAAAAAATGTGCAATTTTCTAGCAGACTATGAAGATTTAGCCGTCGCGGTGAATTCGCTTGTATATTGGGTGCCTTAAATAACTGTTCGCAATTTTTTAAGTGAAACAAGGCGAACGGTTAACATTTAAAAGACGTAATTTCGTCACTCGCCGTGATTTTTATTGGCCGGGTGTCCCATGTCGTTCATATCATTATTTATAAGGTCCTTGCGCGCGAAATTTGATCTGACGATGCAATTTGGGTTGGGTGACTTTTAAAAAACGTCACGCGCCGTCGATTTCAGATCACATTTCTTCGTGTCTTTCGCTTTAGATTTTCTAATGTTTTTATAAAATTTTTACAGTGAAACACGGAACTAGCAGTATAATCAGTGTCGTCCCAGAAACAAAAAAAGGTTTTTGTAGACTTTAAAAAATTCCTTGCGGTAAATGCCTATTTATTCACACACATACACAAACACGCCCAGTTCGGTTTGCCGCGAGTGTTTTCGGGCGCGTTTTCAAAAAAGGTATACCTGCGACTATACGGAATTTTGGATTTGATCGAAACGCGCTCGAGGACGCTCCGGCAAGAAACTTTGAAAGAAACTAGACGTATATATGTATATAAGACATGATGTAATATTATTATATAAACTAATTTGCATATATATATGTATAAAAAAATAGATATACTATAACGGAGCAATTCAGATTGAAACATTACCATCGCGCACACCAAAATGCATGTTCACGTTCAGAGCAGTATTTAAAAAAATTGTATGTACGGCCCCGCTGATTGCGATCCGCAACTGATCCCTCTAAATAAGAAATTTTCAGTCCATTTCAAGCCGTAGTTGATTGTTGAAGTTTAAATCGAAAAACGCTTTATTGGAATTGACTGAAACGCTTTTTTAATGAAAAATAAGGAAAACGGCGAGAATTGTAAACGTAGCGAATAAAAAATGCTGATTACGACTTTTTTCTGTCCTCCGCTTTGACTGTTACTGCGGCGCCTGATTTGAAACCCGATCTAGGCGAAGGGAATCGCCTAGATCCGGTCCTGTAGCTTTAAGGATTTTTTACTTTTAGTGCTTGTTTGTTATTCCCCTTTTTCTTTCTCCCACTCTCTCTCGCTTTAATTTTTTTTGTGTAACTTGAATGTAATCCATTCAATACAGCTCGGATCGAGTGAGTATGGTGAGCTTTTCTGAGTTGTATGGATGCGAAATTATTTTGAAAGTGCATATCATGAAAACGAAATTTAATGGAAAAGTGTCCACATGTCCGTCTCTGGTACGTTCATTCTGACTGATGTATCCATTTATCCAAGCCCGCGGGCACGACAATAAATAAATAAATAAATAAAACGATTTCTTATTTTTAACCCTGCAGTGGGCGCGCAGCGGTACTCAGTACCGCAAATTAAGTTCTTTGTTTGTTCTACACGCGGTTCTAGTCATACATAAACGTTGGCTCGTGTATGTGTCTTTGACCTATCCCACTAAAATCCACTCCACCCTTTTTTTTGATTGAATTCATCTGTTAGTAGCAATCGGTCATTCCCTGAAGGGATCCCAGATTGCGGTATTGAGTACCGCTGCGCGTCCTAATATGTAAATGAAATTCCTAAATAAAATAGTTACGAAATTACACTATGGTCTCTTTTTATGAGGATTTGAAGTAATACGGTTTGTAATTTCAAGAAAATCGTATGATTGTACAATGATTAATGGTAGTGGATTAAAAATGGATTTTACCAATATCGATAAACATGTCAAAAGTACGTGATAATTACTCTAAATTTCGAAGACCTTTTTATTCTTGGTTGTCCTATTTTCGATGCAGCAATTCCTCCATTCATTTCTAAAAAAATTGATTCATTCTCTTTACTTTCTTCAAATCTATGTAAAATGCATCCTCATATTAGTTTATTTTTACTCCGCCATTGTTTTTGGATACCTAATTTCACTTATAATCCTAGATGTTGTCCTTTTTGGAAATTTAAAAATGAGTGTCTTGAATTGGATAATATTGTTATTGCTTGTTTGGAGAAAATTTTGAATATTAAATTTACAATAAGATCTTGGATTCAAGCCAAATTACCAATTCGTTTTGGTGGATTAGGTATAAGGTCTATAATTGATATTTCCTCGCCTGCCTCTTTGTCTTCTATATTTTCTAATTCTGAACTTATTATGTCCATTCTACCTTCTAGTTGTTCTAATTTTGAAATTACATCCCTTAACGAGACTGTTGATTATTGGAAGGAAATTTCTAATTCGCTTTTACTTCCAAAAGAGCTTTCTATTCAAAGAAATTGGGACTTACCTATCTGTGAGAAAATATTTCAAAATTTATTATCTTTCTCAAATATCACACAAAAGAGTATCTTATTAGTTGGATCTGAACTTGAATCTGGAGCTTGGCTTGAAGCTCTTCCATCTTGTAAATTAGGTACTCTTTTAGAAAAAAACTTTTTTCAAATTGCAATTTCACTTAGATTGGGCATCAATTTCTGTCATTCTCACATCTGTTCGTGCGGTTCTTCTGTAGACTCGTTGGGTCATCATGGTTTATCGTGCATTAAAAGTGCTGGTAGACTCTCTCGTCACAGCTTTATTAATGACATTATTAAACGTGCTTTCTCTTCTGCCAACATCCCTTGTGTCCTTGAACCTAATGGTATTCTGAAGGATGATGGCAAACGCCCAGATGGTATTACGGTTATTCCATGGAAAGTAGGTAAATCTTTAGTTTGGGATTTTACTTGTACGGATACACTTGCCCCTTCTCATTTGACTGATTCTTCATTTTCTGCAAGATCTGCTGCACACTTGGCAGAAAATCTTAAGAAAAAAAAATATAAGTCAATTTCTGATGATTATTTTTTCGTCGCCTTCGCTGTGGAAACTTTGAGTCCTTGGAGTGCTGATGCCCTTTCTCTCCTTGAAGATTTGGGGAGGCGTATTGTTCAAACAACGGGAATTCCTCAAGCCAAAACATATTTGAAGCAACGAATAAGTTTGGTTATACAGGGTGAGTTAAGTTTTACCGTCCCGGCCATAATACTTATTAAAGGTTGAGGGGAAAGTATGCAATTTATATGTTACATCAGTTGAAGTTTACACTTTCGATTAGTGCTACAAGTTTTCCAAATCATTTTTATTTGAAGCCAAAAAAGTAAAACAAAGAGTTTCGGGTAAAATTTCCATGTTCAGTTTTTTATTTCAAAATTTGTTAAATTATTCGTAGCATTGTTAATTGTAATTTGATTCGTTAAAAAATTATTACTTTTTGAGTTAAATCACATTTAACATAAAGCACGAAAAATACTTTTATTTATGACTTTCCAACAATGGATAATACGGTCTACCACGCAACAATACCTGATGATCGACCCATAAAACTGAAGGGAACGGCGTTTTAGTTGTTGCCAGACCCGTATTCTGGAATTTCTGAAAATAATAAAATAAGTTTTTAATAGGTAAATATTAAGTTTATTTTATAAAAGATGCTCAAAGTAATGCCCCATTACCCATAAATTAAAAGCATTTCAAGCTTCTCCTCGATTGAGTATTGAAATGGCATGATTATACCTGAACTAAACACAAATGTTCACCATTCCACAAAACAAAGTTTTAATTTTCACTTTTTACCGTCGATGTTTAAGTGTTGGAAGATTTGTTGCGAATGTGAATGTTTCTTTATTCACAAAGTGACCTAGGGCTGTGACCAGGGTTTTTAAACTTTGGGTGAATTAAGCAATTTATTTTATGGGAAGGTTCAATAACCGATAGGTATATTGACTTTGCAGACGGCAAAATTAAAACACAAAATTGTAGACAGATATACTAACGAAAATTAGAAGCTGGTAAGCGATTTTCTTATCAAGTTTAAAATCTAATATTGCAAAAAAAATTTTTTATTATGATTATAATTACAGTGTAGCTGTCAGTTACGATGTTGTGAACTTTTAAAGAAATAACGAAGACCCTTATTCCGGTCCTGTAAAATGTAACGTTGCACTTTTTTAACTAAACTTTATGACTGTCATAAATAATGAGCCAAGTACCCAAAACCAATACCATTGTTAGGTGAATAGGTCAGCTTATGTCGTAAATCATTTAAAAAAATACCCTCTAATACGGAAATGGCTTTATTTAATGAACCCAAATTAGTAAAATTATTTCAATTACACTAAATTGTGTGAAAATATTTTACTGTTCGTACATAAAAAAAAAACTAATAAATTGAGCAATTAGTAATTCAAAGAAAGCCAAAATTTTACCTGATTAAAAAAGAAAAGATTTTTTCTTGGTTTCTATGTACCTTAATAATATAAAATTACTCATGCAATTTATGAGAATTGACAAATTATTTTAAAGGCCTATTTTGCCACGGGCGGTAAAACTTAACTCACCCTCTACAGAGAGGCAACGTTGCTAGTGTTCTTGGTACAGCCCCGCTTTCTTCTTCTCTTAATGAGTTATTTTATTTATTCTAGTTATTACTTATGTTATGTTATTTTATGTTATCGTTAAGCAAATATGATACTACATTTTTTAATTAATTTTTTGTTTCTGCTTTTTCTTGTAAAAGTTATTGTAATAAAAAATATATATATATTTTTTTAACTGCACTATACATTTTTTAACTTATACTTGTACAAAATATATATATTTTTTTTTAACTGCACTATACATTTTTTAACTTATACTTGTACAAACTATATATATATATATTTACATCATTCTATCAATCCTGCGTCCTTTCACCGAGCACCCTATGTGGCGTCCACCAGAAGGAGTCATGTATATTTAACGTTGAAAACAGAGACAGCTCTATTTTGCGGCAGAGAATGCGAAAATCACCTTAATATTCAGATATCTTAAGAAATGAAGGAATTTCAACCATTGGTATGATAGGACGTCCTTTCATTATAAGCATAATGTTGCGTCCGCGTACATTCTCTTTTATCTTCCGCATTATGTTGCGTCCACCATGTATATTCACATTCATTTTACGACCACTACTGCGTCCGCAATGTTGTCATGTCAGTAGCTAACTATTTCAGAGGGAACAACTACTTTTAAAATTGAGAATATAACTTGTTTATGATTACCACAAGAAATTAATGATAAGTTGTCATTCCTATTATTTTCTTTCCAAATGTACATAATTCGTGCTATGAGAACCTACTAATCTATAATTTGTTAGATACTCGTTAAAATTGAACGACAAATTAAGTTTCAGTTTTAACTAAGAAAAAATTATCGATAATAATCATAGCACTATTGTAATGAAACTCGGAATACAGCATCTGCAATGCTTCAAGCTCATATCTAAATCATTTGAAATATGGATGGATCAGTGGAGAATAAAACTTAACCAAGGCAAATCAGTACAGTTTACATTTACAAGAAGACGTCCAACATGCCCACCTGTCACTCTCAACAATACACCCATACCACAATCAAAGGTAGTTAAGTACTTGGAACTTCAACTCGATAGACGTTTAACTTGGAAAACTCATATAAGCAAAAAGCGTCAAGAAATGGATATTAAGTTAAAAACTATATTGGCTTATGGGGAAAAAATCTCCCATAACGATAGAGAATAAAACTACCACATAAAAGTATAACCCGCCCAATTCAGACATATGGATGCCAGCTATGGGGATGCACCAGAAATTCCAATCTCGATAATTATCATAAAACGCTTTCAGTTAAAGATCCTACAAAATAGTATGTCAAATGCGCCATGGTTTGTGTCAAACCGCCGCTTACATCTCGACCTAAATATTCCATTTGTGAGAGACATCATTAAACAGTACGCCGCAAAGCGCAGCAAAACACACTCTAAAACTACCCAAATGAAACTATGAAACCGCTGATACTAGATGCAGTCAATAGGCGACTTCAGAGGAAATGACCAAAGGATCTGACGAATTGAAGGCGGAAGGACGCCGATGGGGATGCTCTCCAACATAGACCTAAGTTATAATAAATAAATGCATACTATTAGCTCAACGAATTTATTTACTGTGATTCGTTGTTAAAATTAAATTTAAAAAACTGATTACCTACTGATTATTATTTGTGATGACGAAAATAATAACAAGTTGTCAAACTCGGTTTATCATTATACTCACTTTCCAAATATAATTCATGCTATTATTAATAATCGTCCAATTCTCACAAACACATTATATCAAATGTGCGTATTCAACCAATCTGAAAATTTTATCTCGATTAAGATGGTTTGGACTTTTGATGTAACAATCAACCTAAGTTACGAATAAGGTAAAAGTAAATGAGAGAAAAGTAAAAAGTTTACTACAACAATTTTGAACCATTTATAAAAACCAAAGTTCCAATAAAGTGTTACAATTGTATAACATGTAATTAAGTAGTAAAAAAGAAAATATTGATATTAATATTGTGATATACATAAATTCATAGTGTTTGTGTAAATCTGTGTCCAAGATTTATTATCAAAATGTCCGGGGTTTTTCGAACAGTTATTCTACTTTTAACATTTTAGGTGGATTTTTATTTTTTACATGGCTACTGAAGAATGATCCTGCTACTTATTTTTTCTTTTTGGCCCACGGCCTGGTTCATTATTAACGTTCATATTAGGCAGTGAAGACAAATTAGTTTCTAGTTCAGTTGGTAGTTCAATTTCATCTGTTTCAACTTCTTCATTCTGATCAATTTCTTTATTAAGGTTTTTAACTTTAAATTCTGCTGCTTGTCCCTTTTCCCCTAAAAGGAATAATTTTGAAATTTTTGTTGTTTGGCAAACATCATCTGGAATTTTATAGACTTGTTTTTGTATATCGCACATCTAGTTCAATAGTGCCATAACTGCAAACGCCTAAAATGTTGACGCTTCACTAAAACAGTTTATGCTAGATCGAATTTGTTGCCACATTGCACTCAAAAATCTATTCAGTGTTATAAGGATGTATCTAAGTGACTGGTTAAACTATGGCTTTATTGCAGTATATGGGTGTATTTATATTCCTATAACTAACAATTAATTTTTTCCGCAGTTGTGGCCGTATTGAACTAGATGTGCGATATCTTGAATATAACCCATAAATGTTGCGAGTTGTTCAATTTCTTTATTTTTCATACTAAATAGCTGCGACAATGTAGCTATATGTTTTTTTAACCTAGTAGATGTTAAAGCGTTAGGATTCTTCGCTCCACATGTTTTGACATCTTTTTGCATTACCTTGTCGTATTGGATTAGAGGTATTTTTATGGGAAAATAAGAACAAATTATAGATTTTCACAAAATTATTTCTTAGCTTAATCAGTATGTTTCTGAGGTTTTAAACTAAAGAAAACTGGCACATCTCTTCCACGTTTTCCTCTACCACCACTTTTAAATTTTTGTAACAATATTTTCTGCCTTGGAGTAACCACTTCTTAAAATTTTTCGTTATTCTGAGTTTTTGATTCATTAGAAGTGTATAAATGCAATGGCGCTCTTTGAATTCTTCAATTAGTTTTCTGTTTAGCAACAGTAACCGTCAAAACATTGTTCTCCCAGGTAACCATTTGATGTTTTATAAAAGAAGAGAGAACGTTTAAACAGCAAATCTTATAAAACAATACTGCTATATTTTGTCATCTCACTCGCTTCCATGCTTTTAGGGTTTTTTAATTCCAGAAACGGTTAGAAGGCCGTGAAAAAATATTTTTTTTACTTTATATTGTTAGTAATGACATTTTACATGTCAGTTTAAGGTTATATCAGTAATACAATTTTAAAATTAGAAAATATAGCACAAAACGGTTCTGTTGAAGGAAGCAATATGACTATTTTAAAAAAAAAACTTCTGATGAGGAAAATTTTATCTTCAATATTCTGTAACATTTAAATGATTCTATCAAAATTGTATAAGTTATGGTGTTAAGTACTGATTACTGCCAACATAAAGTTAAAAAAATATTTTTTATAGCCTTACCGTTTCTGAAATTAAAAACACACCACACACTACCCCCTGCCTTGTATGAATGTGTATCCATCATCGAATCAGATTCTTGATTTAGATGCAGTTATTGGCTTGATTTGTTAGCTTTCTTATTTTCGTCATCACTTGATTCATGAGCAGTTCACTCATCTTGTAACATATCAGTTTCGATACTACTATGTTTACTTGAAGAATTTTGTGATGTAAATGGTGTATGCATCTATTAATTTGTGACAACCCCAATTTCGATACTTCAATGTGAACTTAACGAATTTCGAGATGTAGATGGCATATATTCAGAAATATTCGGACTGATGGCTTCTTCTATACTTTCACCGATGTATGAACTTTTTCTGATAATTTATGGTTTCTCAATACAACACTTCAATCAATAATCGCTTTGTAATTTTTTTTTAGGAGGAAATCGTTATGAAAGAACGTCTCTCACCAAAGCACATTTAATAAACCGCACTAATAACAAATCTATATGATAGGTATGACATTTGTTCTTGCTGTTTTACTAAAAACTGTTTATTGATTTTATTCGCAATTCTGAAATTAACACGAAGCCTTTTTGGACACATGTTTACAGGAACGTTTGTTACACCTTTGTTCCAACATATTCAGTTGGTAAAGGTTGGTCAAGCAATTCAGATAGTTACGTGTTGCATTGCTTAACTTTTTTTAGCTTTGTTGATACAAATCATCGAATCGGAGAATATCAGACCCCGGTCAAAATTTTCCCGCCGGAATAAATGGGTAACAACTAAGAAGCAAAATGTCAAACACATGTGAAGGGTATACGGTATACTATTTGGTAGAGAAATTTGTAAGCTTTCGAAATATGAGCCGCTGAAAGTCAAAGTGGTATAAGTCTTTTTTTTTTAAAAAAGGTGAGTTTTGCGTTTCATTTTGCCATAAATTACGGTCGATGCTCTCATTTGAAAAATAGTTAAATCACTTGGTCAGTTAATAGTTGTCAATTTAAAGAACTGGAAAGGTGATATAACTCAAAATCGACAATTTTTGACTTATCCCACTTTTGCTCTCATCGGCTGATATGCTCGTGGATTTTGTGAGAGAATACTGCAAGTCCATTAAAACAACAAGTAAAGTTTTGAACCGGAATAGGTATAGAGTATTTCAAATATTAAAATTCACATATCTCGAAAAAATGAAAATGTGACTTATATCGTTCTTCCCGTGTACCCTTCATGTGATATTTAACTATTAGGCGAAGAATGACTAGATACAGGGTGTCCCATCACTTGTGGCCACCCCCAAAATTGAGCTTTAATTGAAAGCTATGTATTTGAAATTTGGTGCAAGTATAACTCTGGTATAAGGCTAGAAATTTCCGGTTTTAAATGTTAATTGTCGGCGTTAGTTTTCGAGAAAAAACATCTTTGTCTCAATAATACTGATCCTGAAAAGTGAAATTTGACGAAATTGAGAGATAGTATTTTTATAAAAAATCAGTTTTTATTTTTTTTCTCGAAAACTAACGCCGACAATTAACATTTAAAACCGGAAATTTCTAGCCTTATACCAGAGTCATACTTGCACCAAATTTCAAATACAAAGCTTTCAATTAAAGCTCAATTTTGGGGGTGGCCACAAGTGATGGGACACCCTGTACAATCACATTTCTTAATACAAAATAAAGAAATATGACTTTCAGAGCATTTTGATCTTGACTGTTAATAAAAACAATAATTCGTAGGTATTTACTTTTTACTGCTGTCATTTTGTCCTACTGCTCCAAACCTTTTGTGGATGTCCATTTGGGCAATAATAACATTTGCCCTTTACATAAATCTAATATTGTTTTTGATCCTGTGTGGCATCCAGTGCGATTAAGCGACTTAACAGCTTTAAGATAGTTATCTAAACTGCACTTGCGCAAATGTAAATCAATGTTGCCAGATTGAAGGACGCAGCAAGATGAAATCGATGTAAGTCAATATATGGCAAGGACGCAGCATAATCGAAAGAGTGTAAGCGACATATACAAAAGATGTATATTGAAAAAATCCGCAGCGCCTCCTAGACCTCTATACGGTGAACTAAAATATTCAGTGAATTTTTACGATTAGCATGATCAAGCGTCCCTCTAAGAATTTGATTTTAAACCCCTCTTACCCTCCAGAATCGAATTATATGGGTTGGACTTGCTGCGTCCGTATACGGACGCAGTATGGTCTAGGACGCAGTATTGTATGTAATTTGGCAATGTACGGACGCGGTATCATACCAATGGAAAATATATATATATATATATTTTTTAACTGCACTATACATTTTTTAACTTATACTTGTACAAAATATATACATATTTTTTTAACTGCACTATATTTTTTTTAACTTATACTTGTACAAAATATATATTTTTTTTTTAACTGCACTATACATTTTTTAACTTATACTTGTACAAAATATATACATATTTTTTTAACTGCACTATATTTTTTTTAACTTATACTTGTACAAAATATATATATTTTTTTTTAACTGCACTATACATTTTTTAACTTATACTTGTACAAAATATATATATATATATATATTTTTTTTAACTGCACTATACATTTTTTAACTTATACTTGTACAAAATGGGTTTTATGTGTAGAAATCAGTACTATCCTAAGTGCGGTACTCAGTACCGCGGCGCGCCCTAACATGTAACTCAGATAGGTGCGCCCACTGCAGGGTTAAATCTGGCCGTGAATCGTTTAAGGCCGCCTCAACACTCAAAGATGTTGACGCGCGTTTTCACTCCCTCCGATCAAGGCCTGAATAGGTGTGGCGTTTACACACTCGCACGCTGACGTAACGCGATTATTGCAATTAACGGTTTCGCTCATCCAAAATCCAAAAATTCGCCGATTTTGAGAGTCATTGTGAAAGCTGCGAAGGTCCAATTGCATAACACAAATTTCGCTTTCTCCTAACTGTTACGGGGAACAGTGAAATGATCTGAATAATAAGTTACTCGAAAGTTTCACGGTCGCAAAAAAAAAAACGAAAGGTCGCATTTCCGACCTCAACTCAATATTTTCATAACGGAAAGTTGCGACAAATTTTACAACGAACAATTGGCTCGTTCTGATCGAATCGATGAGCTAATGTGACTCAAATGCTAATTTTATTTTTAAACTGCAGCTTTGGCACTGACATTCCTGCAAGCAATTTTCCGAGTTGTGTGTTCCTGAACGGTGTCACAATTCTCGCACAATTATTATGACATTGGCAGTGGCGAATTAGTTGACATTAACCTATGACTCGCAATGGTAATTCAAAGACTTGCAACGGTCGTTTTTGAAAGCCCAAAGGCCTCCAAATATTTAAAAGGGCCATAACTTTAAACCGACTCGAAGTAAAGATTGTAAATTAAGGCAAGTAAAGTGCAGTGCTAAATAGAATTGGAT
The DNA here is from genome assembly GCA_949768715.1 of Dascillus cervinus. Lineage (NCBI taxonomy): Eukaryota > Metazoa > Arthropoda > Insecta > Coleoptera > Dascillidae > Dascillus > Dascillus cervinus. The sequence goes on from OX458322.1 coordinate 23,513,484, forward strand.
AATTAAGCGAAGGCTACGAGCCACGCAAAAAAGTTTAATTTTATCGAAAATCGAATCGAGTTCAACGGCTTTAGCTAAATTACGCCTAAACAGAATTTTTCGGGCGTGGGACGGCTCGTCGTTTAACCCTCGAGTAGAGGGGCGGAGTTGGCGAAACCCAAGTCGATTTAATAAATAAAATCAACAACAATATTTTCCAAAACGTATTTGTTTTATTCTATCGGCTTCTATTTACCATCATTACTATAAAAAGTTGTTATTAGCTTGGGACACCAGATTTTATTACTTTATTGCCATATTTATACAAAACTAGCTAATTTCCAATTTGCAAGAATTGGTCCTGATAGATCAATTCGGAACTAAATCGAATACTTAATTATAAACTTGTTGCACCATTGGCACTTATTCCAAATTTAGTTAAGTGGAAGTAATAAATGACAACACTGCCCATTTTTTTGTTTCACACACACACTAAACTGCAACACTGTCAACAATGATTTAAGGAACCGAATAAGCCGAGAAATTTAACTTAATTAGTACTAGCAATATTAAAGTTTCTCTTAAGAAGTATTTTATAACGGCTCACTTAAGTGACACTTATGATTTTAGGGCAAACTAAAACTTTCACAGAGAATTCCGACTAAAACCAGTTGAAATATTTCAAAATTTCCAGTTAGAGGTTCACAAACAAATTACAAATTGCCTTTAAAAACAAGATTAATAATTAAGGGTCACTTTAAGTAGACGATTTCAAAGACTTAACCGTAAAGACCGGTGCGACGTTTAAAAATGGGTTCATCCAACATCTCACACTTAATGAGTCGAAGTGACACTTAATATTTCAATGTCGCCTTGTATAATATCATTTTGTAGTGACATTTTTCCAAACAAGTTGAAAACGACCTCTACAGACGAGTCTAATAATTAAGGGTCACTTTAATCAGAAGATTTCCAGGACTTAACCGTAAACACCGGTGCGACGTTTACGGATAACCTTAAAAATCGGTGCACACCAACATCTGACACTTAGTGGGTTGAAGTGACACTTAACTTCAACTTTAATCAGTTCATATATCGCCTTCTATAATATCATTTCCCAGTTACACTTTTCCAAAAAAGCTGGAAACCACCTTTAAAAACGAGCCTCATAGTTAAGGGTCACTTTCATTAGGAGATTTTCCAGACTTAACCGTAAGGACCGGTACGACGTTTACGGATAACCTTAAAATTCGGTGCACACCAACATCTGACACTTAGTGGGTTGAAGTGGCACTTAACTTCAACTTTAATCGATTCAAATAGTTAAATATCGCTTTCTATAATATCATTTCCCAGTTACATTTTTCCAGACAAGCTGAAAACGACCTCTAAAAACGAGTCTCATAGTTAAGGGTCACTTTCATTAGAAGATTTTCAAGGCTTAACCATAAGGACTGGTATAGCGTTTATGAATAACCTTACAAATCGGTACATACCAAAATCTGCCACTTAGTGGTTTAAGTGACACTTAACTTTGACTTTAATCATTTTGGATATTTCAATATCGCCTTCTGTAATGTAATTTGCAACTTACATGTTCACAAAAAAATCTAGTATTTAAAAATGAGTTTAAGTGATACTTAACTTCAACTTTAATGGCTTTATGAATTGCATTCGATATAAGACAGCCTTATTTTATGTCAAAATGCAGAGAGGTTTTGCCATTTAGCAGTTAATTTTATAACAATCTCATCGCGATATCAGAAAAGTCATTGTTTGATGAGCAGATACGAGGTAAACAGGTGAGAGATAATGGAAGCGATTCGCAACTGAATTCACTTTTAAGCTATCGAGAGTCGACTTTGTTGCAGATGTGAACACCCACACCTCTGATGCAATCGGTGATGTCATGATAACGGTATGTGGTCGTAAGTCAAAAGTTTTAAAATTTGGATTGCAGTAAGTTGGTGTAAACGTGTCTTGTAAGTTCGTAAATCAGGATACAACCGAGCAACCGACCTTGTACCTGCCTGCCCGATCTAAACTCGTTATCTATTCAAGCTGCACCCCTCTAAAGTACGTATTTCGTGTCGTCATCGGCTCGACGAATTTAATTTCAAGAAAAAGAAAATGACCGGTTACGGTCCTGCGGCCAATTCGAACCGCGCTAATTCGATTAAATAATTGCACACCGGAATGCGCCGACGTTTCTAAAAATTTCTAAATCCAAACAATCGTTGCCACATCGCGGAACCTACATATTTGCGCTTTCCTAGCTCTTCGGATTTCCAAAATTGCGGAGCAAGCGAGTAACGGTACCCGCCGGTCGGTCGACCTCCGAAACGGGTTCCTAAAAATTGTGGCCCAGAATTTCGAGAAAGCGCCAATTCGCTACGCACGGCCGGTCAAAAACAAAAATTGAGAAAAACTAACGCTAACGGTTCCTCCGCTCCTCGGCCGATTCCGTGGATTTCATGAGGTCCGAATTCTTAAGCGGGCTACACACCTTCCGGTATATCTCTCCGGCCTGCCTCTGCTGTGCGCCTGTGCAGGTATATCGGAACGTATGGATGATAAAATGGAGATTTCGTTTTTTCCAGTCACAATAAATGAGCCCTTCACAGAAATTGAAAGTCGCTTTCTCGAGTTTCCTCTAAAATAGTTGTTTATCATTGACAATTGACATTGTGTCATCGAGATTTAGTATTTTCGAAAGACATGGTGAATTATCTTTAATTCTTTCCTTTTAACATTTTATGAGGGACTGAAGTCGCTTTCTCCAGTAACCCCTAAATTGCTCGTTTATCAATTGTCACAGAAATGTCGTTTTTTCAAAGGCGATATTTTTACAATACAGGCAAAAAATCCTGAATAGGTCTCGACAACGCAAATCTGTAAAGTTAAAAAATAATCTACATCAACAATACGCTAGTTTTTTCTTTTTAATTGTACAAATATATATTAAAGTATATGTCTTGGCTTGAAGAATTCCCGTTATTTGAACAATACGCCTCTCCAAATCTTCAAGGAGAAAAAGGGCATCAGCACTCCAAGGACCCAAAGTTTCCACAGCGAAGGCGACGAAAAAATAATCATCAGAAATTGCCTTTTTTTTTCTTAAGATTTTCTGCCAAGTGTGCAGCAGATCTTGCAGAAAATGAAGAATCAGTCAAATGAGAAGGGGCAAGTGTATCCGTACAAGTAAAATCCCAAACTAAAGATTTACCTACTCTCCATGGAATAACTGTAATACCATCTGGACGTTTGCCATCATCCATCAGAATACCATTAGGTTCAAGGATACAATGGATGTTGGCAGAAGAGAAAGCACTTTTATTAATGTCATTGATACAGCTATGACGAGAGAGTCTACCAGCACTTTTAATGCACGATAAACCATGATGACCCAACGAGTCTACAGAAGAACCACACGAGCAGATATGAGGATGACAGAAATTGATGACAAATCTAAGTGAAATTGAAATTTGTAAAAAGTTTTTTCTAAAAGAGTACCTAATTTAGAAGATGGAAGAGCTTCAAGCCAAGCTCCAGATTCAAGTTCAGATCCAGCTAATAAGATAGCTTTTTGTGTGATATTTGAGGAAGATAATAAATTTGAAATATTTTTTCACAGATAGTTAAGTCGCAATTTCTTTGAATAGAAAGCTCTTTTGGAAGTAAAGACGAATTAGAAATTTCCTTCCAATAATCAACAGCCTCGTTAAGGGATGTAATTTCAAAATTAGAAAAACTAGAAGGTAGAATGGACATAATAAGTTCAGAATTAGAAAATATAGAAGATAAAAAGGCAGGCAAGGAAATATCAATTATAGACCATATACCTAATCCACCAAAACGGATTAGTAATTTGGCTCGAGTCCAAGATCTTATTGTAAATTTAATATTCAAAATTTTTTCCAAAGAAGAAATAACAATATTATCAAATTCAAGACACTCATTTTTAAATTTCCAAAAAGGACAACATCTAAGATTATAAGTGAAATTAGGTATCCAAAAACAATGGCGGAGTAAAAATAAACTAATATGAGGATTAATTTAACATAGATTTGAAGAAAGTAAAGAGAATGAGTCAATTTTTTTAGAAATGAATGGAGGAATTGCTGCATCGAAAATAGAACAACCAAGAATAAAAAGGTCTTCAACATTACAAACGTGAATACAAGAAGCTAATAATTCGAATCTCTCCAAAACTGACGACTTGTCTAATTCTGAAACATTATTAAGGAAGAAAAGTTCGCATTTATTGAAATGAAGAACCAAACCAATTTTCTTAAACTCGGAAATTATCGTTTCTAAGTCTTGTAAGACGTCAAAATCCTTACCACCTAAAGAACCATCATCTAAGTACCAAACATTTAATTCTGAATTCAAATTCTTAATAATCTGATGAATAGATAAATTAAACTAGTTGTATGTATTAAAAATACGACACGCAGCTGACTTTTATTGTTAAATTTGTACGATTGAATGTAATGTAATTAATTTTTAAAAATATCAAAAGTTGAATGGTATTTGATTAGATTATTTTACGAATGAAGAACTAACAATAAGAAAAATTAAAATAGATACCTATGTAAATGAGTTCTTGGCTAAATAGTAAGTAATTGAACTATTTCGACCAACACGAAGTTATATCAGAATTATCGGTATAATACCGTGTTCATTTTTGAAATGGCACAATGTTAGTAGAATAAAATAATCACCGAGATTTCACCTTTCGGAAAGTGGTATTCAATTGTATCGAAGAATTCATTGATTGTGCCAATGTTTTAGCGCAAATCTTAATCGCTGCATCAAATTTACATGCGAATACCGCTCTCTTTCTTTTAACCAATCTTTACACCAATGTTTACGTTTTACTTTACGTGTAGGGCTCTTTTTAATAGACAATAATAATACCACTATCGCTAAAGCATCGTGTGTTGACGCCATCGCTTTTACACATAACTGACAAAAAAAACCGTAATCGTGTGGATGCGCTTCTGTATCCGGTAGACCGTATTTGACAGACTTAAGGGTACCTGGATAGATATACCGGAAGGTGTGTAGCCCGCTTTACGAACGCTTTCTTAACGGTAAGAGATATATGAATGCTTTCTATAGAAAAGTTGTAGAGCTTAAAAATACCTGTAAAAATGTTCCCGACGACATACATCTATATGTTAAGATTAATTCACAAATTGATAAAATATGACTAAAAAATATACTATTTAAAATTAATTTTAATATGTCCAGGGTTAACTTAAGTAGATAATGTTAAATTCTTATCAAAATAAATTTGCTTATTGTCAGCGAAATTGTATGTAGATACGAATTGCCTTTGGCCTTTTGTTTGGAGGAGTAGTTTAGATTTTATGATCGTGTTTTTGCAAAAACAGATTAAAATAAGCGCCTGACTGAACATTTGCCTATTTGTCGCTTAAAATAATGAATATTTTTTGCCCCGCATGCGTTCCTAAAACATTCATATAAATTAAGAGACATCAGGGTTATCGTCCAAAGATTCCCGGAGAGATATACCGGAAGGTGTGTAGCCCGCTTTAGTTGCGCGTGTACGTCGCAATTTCTCCTACGATCGACCAGAAGCGAACTAACCGGAGAATATATGACCTTTCGCCCCACCCTGGTACGTTGGCCAATCGCCCGATGTAGGTCACAGCGTTCGTCCAATCGGAACGAGCGGTAAATATCACGTGGCTTTGTTGTTATCATCAGCTGTGACCGGGCCCGCTATATTTACATCCAGTACAACCGGCCGGTACGGCCGTCTGTCCGTCACGCTCCCACGCAAGGCGAATTGTGAGACGAACGCCGCTGATTGCTTTATACCGATCAGCTGATCGCACTCGCCGGCCGGCTCCGTCAGTCGAATTCCAGCTGTTCGCTGCTATACAGCGCAGCGCAACTTCTACTATGATAAATAGTATGTGTTTGCGTAGGAATGTTTCTTTTTACAATCAATTCGAGTGCTATTACTGCAAGTTAAAACCGTTAATCAGAGAGTGTCGTGACTAGGGATTAAAAAAAAAACTAAAAAAAAATAAAACAATTTTTTCACCGGATTAATTATGTCGACAGGAAAGCGCCTCGCGAAACGGTCCATTATAGGAACTAGAGTGTGCGCTCCGGGCGAGGACGGCAAATACTACTCCGGCGTCATACACGCGGTCAAAACTCCGGCGAACTACCCGGAAACCAACTGCATCAACCTGACTCCCAACACCCGCTATTCGGTGCGCTTCGACTCCAGGCAAGGCAACCTGGGCCGCACCACCGCCGAGTTTCTGGAGGTCGACCTGCTGGGGCCCGGATTCCGCGCGATCTCCGGAACCGAGCTGGTTTCCGGCCAGAAGGTCTACGTCACGTACAACGGCCGGGAAGTCACCGGGGAAGTCTGCACGCACAACGTCGAAACGGACGAGGTCATCATAAAAATCTGTCCGCCCGGAGTTGAGGTAATTTCCAAAAAAAAAAACAAAGCCTTTGTGTTGCGGCCGATTTAAATTTTAAATGCGTAGCTTTGTTGGCCTTTCAGCTGTGCACGCATAAAACGTGTGCATCGAATTGTCTATTTGTCGTGCGGGCTCTTCTAGCTCGCCCATTAATCGTCTGGACGCCTGTACGAACACCAGCTCCCGAAACTAGGAGCGCATGCACGGAAATCCCCACTATTCCTCTAATAATTGCATCCTTGTGACGTCACTCACATAAACATTACAATCAGGGTCGAATTTTTCAGCAAAACGCGCTGTCGTGCGTTTTTTTAAAGGACGTTCGACACAACCACTCGTTCCCCCAACCCGCACCTAATTAGATTGCGTTAGAAGGTTGATTCCAAACTGCATCTATTGTTTCCATATCAAAAGTCAATATTTGCGTCATTAGATTGTCTGTGTGTGCATACCGGGTGTGTGCGATTATTAGAAATAACTTCGATTAATTAATTGCGCCATTAGATCAGGGATGAACTGTGAGCGGTTGAGGTCAACTAGTCAATTTTAGTCCAAGTCCAAATCCGATCGATTCACTTGACAGTCGATCGAGCCAGTTGCCCTGAAAGTAAATATGTACATAGGTTCCTTGTAAATTTTGTACGTTTTTAACACTGAAGGTTAACATTTGGGCCTGTTGGACCACGGTTCATAAATTGGTAATCAGTCCTTGTCCCGATCGTTAAACCGGTTTTTGTTTTCATTTCTTTTTTTTCACAAATTCTCAGTTTCAGGCAATAAAGTGAAGCACTAACTCAGTTTAGTCCTTGTTCCCATATTTACGCTGAGTTCTGGTTCAAACAACACAATTTTTAAGTTATTTTTTTGAAACAATTGTAATTCGAATTAGAAATTCAAATTTTCAAAAATTCTCAGTTTCAGGCAATAAAGTGAAGCACTAACTAAGTTTAGTCCTTGTTCCAATATTTAAACTGGTTTCTGGTTCAAACAACACAATTTTTAAGTTATTTTTTCAAAAAATTGTAATTCGAATTAGAAATTCAAATTTTCAAAAATTCTCAGTTTCAGGCAATAAAGTGAAGCACTAACTAAGTTTAGTCCTTCTTCCAATATTTAAACTGGTTTCTGGTTCAAACAACACAATTTTTAAGTTATTTTTTCAAAAAATTGTAATTCGAATTGGAAATTCAAATTTTCAAAAATTCTCAGTTTTTGGCAATAAAGTGACAAGCACTAACAAGTTCAGAGATGCCTGAATTATTAAATCGACTCTTACATCAAAATATACAATTTTTCATTTCCTTATCAACCAATTTTTATTCAATTGGTAGAATCGGAAATTCGGAGTTTTGATGAATTCTCATTTGCAGGCAATAAAGTGAAGCACTAACCAGGTTCAGTCCTAGTTCCGATATTTCAACCGGTTCTTGCTTCAAACACAATTTTTAATTTCTCTATCGAAAAATTGTAACTCAAAGAATTTTAATAAATTTCAGGCAATAAAGGAAATCACTAACTAAGTTTTCAGTCCTCGTCTCAGTTTTTAATTTGTTTATCAAAAAATTGATATTCAATGTGATTTAGTACAATCGTAAATTCGAAATTTTCAAAAATTTAAACTTTTAGGCAATAAAGTGAAGCACTAACCAAGTTCAACCTTAAAACAATACAATTTTTTATTTATTTATCAAAAACTTGTAATTCAAAGTAATTTAGTAGAAGCAAAAATTCTGATTTTTTACAAATTCAAAGTTTCAGGCAATATAGTAAAGCACTAACCAAGTTCAGTCTTTGCCCCAAACTTTAAATCGGTCTTGCTTCAAATAACAAAAAAAAAGTTGTAACTCAAATCAGTACAATTTGAACTTCGGAATTTTCAGAAACTTACAGTTTCAGGCAATAAAGTAAAACACTAACCAAATTCTCAGTCATTGTCTCAAGTTTTAAGTCGGATTTTACATCAAAAACTTGTTATTCAATGTAATTTAGTTGAATTAAAAATCCTAATTTTTCACAAATTCACAGTTTCAGGCAATAAAGTGAAGCACTAACCAAGTTCAGTCTTTATCTCAAACTTAAATCAGTTTTGCTTCAAAAAACACAATTTAAAAAAAAATTGTAACTCAATTTAGTACAATTTGAACTTCGGAATTTTCAGAAATTTACAATTTCAGCCAATAAAGTAAAGCACTAACCAAGTTTCCAATCTTTAAAACAATTGTTTTTTTAAATTAAAGGTTTAAAGTCGCTGTTAAATCGGCCAAATCTTAATAAATTTTAAGATTAAAGTTCGGTCAATTAGACCGTGAATGGGCGCAAGTCCCAATTCCAAGCTTCTCTGGCATTGAATATGAAATCAATAACCGTAAACTTTAACCATTAAAATTGCATCCGGAAATTTTTACAGAATTTTTGTACACCGAGTAGCTGTTCCTGATGTTTACTTCCCCTTTGATCAATTTTGAGCGCAAGGGGCGATTAAATACCTAATTTTAATTACACCCCAGCCTGAATTATAAACCGGCACTCGAAATTTTCCATTCATTAACTTGGGGTCATTCGGACCCTCTGTTCTAACTTTAATGTAACACTGCAACCCTATTGTCAAATAAATAACTAAACACCTCTAAATAAAAAATCTACTTTGACTTTGAAATAAATTGTAATTGATCTTATTAATTCATTACTTAATTAATTAATTGTTTTTTGGTCTTTGTTAGAATTTGGGTCATGTAGACCCAGTGGTATATCGCGTATATTCGCGATTTTAACCCAACTGGGGCCCCGTGTCCTTGGAATTATACGTCACGCATGGAAGTCCGTATTTGGGTCAAATTTAAGGGTCGGATCTCGAAAATTTACGACGAGGGTGGAAATGAGGAATGGAAATCCCGTACCGCGCTCGGCTGTAACTAGATGCAAAATTTCAGCTCTGCAGCTCGTTTAATAATATAATACAATTTTCCATTTCTTTATCAAAAAATTGATATTCAATGTGATTTAGTACTGGTACAATCGTAAATTCGAAATTTTCATAAATTTAGACTTTCAGGCAATAAAGTGAAGCACTAACCAAGTTCAACCTTGCCCCAATTTTTAAACCGGTTTTCGTTAAAAACAATATGATTTTTAATTTATTTATCAAAAACTTGTAATTCAAAGTAATTTAGTAGAAGTAAAATTTTTTTTACAAATTTAAAGTTTCACGCAATATAGTAAAGCACTAACCAAGTTCAGTTTTTGCCCCCAACTTTAAATCGGTCTTGCTTCAAATAACAGAATGAAAAAAAGTTGTAACTCAATTCAGTACAATTTGAACTTCGGAATTTTCCGAAATTTTCAATTTCAGGCAATAAAGTAAAGCACTAACCAAATTCTCAGTCCTTGTCTCAAGATTTAAGTCGGATTTTATATCAAACAATTGTTATTCAATGTAATTTAGTTGAATTAGAAATCCTAATTTTTCACAAATTCACAGTTTCAGGCAATATAGTGAAGCACTAACCAAGTTCAGCCCTGATCTCTATGTTTCAACCGGTTTTTACTTTAAAGAGTACAATTTTGAATGTTTTTATTGAAAACTAATTTAATTGTAATTTAAAGTTTCCCTAAGTTCCCATTTTCAGGCAATAAAGTGAAGCACTAACCAAGTTCCGCCCTTGTCTCAATATTTCAACCGGTTTTTACTTTAAAGAGTACAATTTTTAATGTTTTTATTGAAAACTAATTTAATTATAATTCAAAGTTTCCCTAACCCATTTTTAGGCACTAAAGTGAAGCACTAACCAAGTTCAGTCCTGATCTCTATGTTTCAACCGGTTTTTACTTTAAAGAGTACAATTTTTAATGTTTTTTTATTGAAAACTAATTTAATTATAATTCAATGTTTCTTTTTTTTGCTTCAAACAATACAATTAAAAAATTGTAATTCCAAGAGATTGAAATTGTCCAAAAATTCCCAGTTTCAGGCAATAAAGTAAAGCACTAACCTAGTTCAACAGTGTCCCAATTTTGAAATCACTTTTTACTTTCAAAAATACAAATTTGATTTTTTTATGTTATTCAATATAATTTAGTCGAATCGGAAATTCGGAAATTTCATAAATTTGCAGTTTCAGGCAATAAAGTGAAGCACTAACCGATATTTAAACCGGTTTTGTTGTTTTAAAGAATACAATCCTTAATTTTTTTATTAAAAAATTGCAATTCCAAGTAAGAATTAAAGATTGGAATTGTTCATAAATTCCCAGTTTCAGGCAATAAAGAAAAGCATTAACCTAACTTAGCCGTGTTTCAATTTTTAAATTAGTTTTTACTTATAAAAAAATACAGATTAGATTTTTTATGAAAAAATTGTAATTCAATATAAATTAGTCCAACCGGAAATTCGGAATTTTCATAAATTTACAGTTTCAGGCAGTTTTGTTGTTTTAAAGAATACCACTCTTAATTTTTTTATCAAAAATTATAATTCCAAGTAAGAATTACAGCTTCGAATTCTACATAAATTTCCAGTTTCAGGGAATAAAGTAAAGCACTAACCTAGTTCAACAGTGTCTCAATTTTTAAATAGGCGTTTACTTTAAAAAAATACAAATTTGATTTTTTTATGTAAAAATTGTTATTCAATGTTATTTAGTCGAATCGGAATATCAGAATTTTCAAAATTTACAGTTCTAGGCAATAAAGTGAAGAACTATTCAGCCCTAGTTCCAATATTTAAACCGGTTTTTGCTTCAAATAATACAATTCTTATTTTTTTTGTATTAAAAAATTGCAATTTCAAGTAAGAAATAGACTCGAATTTTTCATAAATTCCCAGTTTCAGGCAATAACGTAAAGCACTAACCATGTCTCAATTTTTAAATCGGTTTTTTACTTTAAAAAAATACAAATTATAATTCAAAGTTTCCCTAAGTTCCCATTTTCAGGAAAAAAAAAGTGAAGCACTAACCGGTTTTTACTTTAAAGAGTACAATTTTCAATGTTTTTATTGAAAACTAATTTAATTATAATTCAGTTTCCCAAAGTTCCCATTTTCAGGCAATAAAGTGAAGCACTAACCAAGTTCCGCTCTTGTCTCAATGTTTTAACCGGTTTCTAATTTAAAGAGTACAATTTTAAATGTTTTTATTAAAAACTAATTTAATTATAAAGTTTCTCTAAGCTCCCATTTTCAGGCAATCAAGTTCAAACTAAGTTCAAACTAAGTTCAAACCCTATCCCAATCTTTAAACCGGTTTTTACTTTAAAAAATTGAATTTTTACGTTTTTAAAACGCAATTTAACAAATGTTTTTTAATGAAGTTATTCACAGCGGTATTATGACGGATGTACACCCGGTATTTAGAACGCCGCTCCCGAATCAGGTCACAAGTTGATATTATGCAGCCGGTTCGCGAGCATTTGAAATCGTCTTAGAATTGGAAATTCGTTTCGTAACACTTGTGTCGACGCTGAAAAAAAAATTTCTAAAAAAAACGAGGAAAACAAAACGTGACGCGCCACAACACATCACCGTACGGATCCGTAGGTGCTAAACGGATTCGTTCATTTTCGCGTCCCTGGGCGTTGTGTGTATCGCCTCGACATTTGGTCAACATTCGGTCAATTCGTCAACATTTTAGCCAACTGGTTGCGCAACCGAAGCGAGCTGTGCATTTCGCGAACGTCTAAAATGGGTCAGTGTTTGGCCCAGAAACCCGGCCTAGGCAAAGCGCGTGCAACCTCATTTCCAGCATCGACCTGTGACCTACTTGTTTTCCATAAAGAAATATACACGTGCCGAAGGGAGTATGACGCGCTGCATACGTACAAACCACGCACGAGGACGTACGTCGAGTGCGTTCGCTTAATGTCACTAGAATGACATTGTTTCACAAGCCGACTGTGCCTGTCGTTTTTTTTCTCTCTACGTCGCGTAGGCATTCGCAGCCTCCTAGTTCCTTTTCATATATAAGTGAGTGGGTCGTGTAAATTCAGTTGCACAACTCTGCGGTAACAAGTGAAGGTCGCAATCACGTTTGTGCAATAATCAGAGAGAGCCCCGTTCGAAAGGTGGCGAATTTCACATTCTGCGTGCGAACCGCTACGGCCTACGAAAACAACATCCGCAGTTTCGTAGTACCGTTACCTCGCGCGTACATCTAGCAATCCTACGGTAATAACGAAACGCTTTAACGTATTAACCCACATTCTAAATAATTAAACGCGCGTTCGTTTCGCCGCTCAATTAGTGCACTGGGAAGTTCCCTCGGTTTCTTGCCCGCCACTATCTATCGCTGCGCTGAGGTAAAATTGAAAATCGAGGCTGTCACTTTCGAACTTTGCGAGGACGGGGCCCCGCCGCATGTGTTAGATACGAATTTACACAATCGACGCCTCCGATTGACGAAAAGGCGACACGTCATCAAGCCAAGGTCGAAGTTTTTATCGTAGAAAAAATATTTTGTCTAAAAGAACCCTGAAATAACCCAAACAGACCTTGTCGTCACGAGCACTAACCAAGTTCAGTGCGAGTCCCGCTACGTAAACCGGTTTTTGCCTTAAAAAAACAAATTTTTGATTTGTTTATCGAAAAGTAATTTGATTATAGGTCAAAGTTTCCCCGAATTCCCAGTTTTAGGCAATAAAATGAAGCACTAATCGAGTTCAGTCCTCGTCACATGGTTTCAACCGGTTTTTACTTTAAAAAATACAATTTTTCATTCTTTTACCAGAAACTAACTTAATTTTAAGTGAAAGTTTCTCCAAATTCATATTTTCTGGCAATAAAATGATGCACTAATCAAGTTCAGTCCTCGACCCATGGTTTCAACCGGTTTTTACTTTAAAAAATACAATTTGTAATTCTTTTGCCAAAAATTAACTTAATTTTAACTGAAAGTTTCCCCAAATTCATATTTTCAGCCAATAACATGAAGCACTAATTAAGTTGGGTGCGAGTCCCACTGCTTAAACCGGTTTTTGCCTTAAGAAATTAAATTTTTAATTTGTTTATCGAAAAGTAATTTGATTATAAGTGAAAGTTTCCTCGAATTCCTATTTTTAGGCAATAAAATGTGCCACTAATCGAGTTCAGTCCTCAACCCATGGTTTCAACCGGTTTTTACTTTAAACAATACAATTTGTCATTCTTTTACCAAAAGCTAACTTAATTTTGAGTGAAAGTTTCTCCAAATTCCCAGTTTTAGACAATAAAAAGAAGCACTATTCGAGTTAAGTCTTCGTCACATGGTTTCAACCGGTTTTTACTTTAAAAAATACAATTTGTCATTCTTTTACTAAAAACTAACTTAATTTTAAGTGAAAGTTTCCCCAAATTCATATTTTCAGGCAATAAAATGAAGCACTAATCAAGTTCAGTCCTCGACCCATGGTTTCAACCGGTTTGTAATTTAAAAAATACAATTTGTCATTCTTTTACTAAAAACTATTTTAATTTTAACTGACAGTTTCCCTAAATTCCCATTTTCAGGCAATAAAGTGAAGCATTAACCAAGTTCAACCATAATGTTTCAACCGGTTTTTACTTTAAAAAGTACAATTTTAATTTTTTTTATTGAAAACTAGTTTAATTATAATTCAGTTTCCCTAAGCTCCTATTTTCAGGCATTAAAGTGAAGCACTAACCAAGGTCCACCCTTGTCTCAATGTTGAACCGGTTTCTGCTTTAAAGAGTTCTTTTTTTTAATTGAATAATAACTTCACTACGATTTAAAATTTGTATAAATTCCCAATTTCAGGCAATAAAGTACAACACTAACTAAGTTCAAACCTTGTCCAAATCTTTAAACCGGTGTTTACTTTAAAAAATTTAATTTTTACGCTTTTTTAAATGCAATTTAATAAACTTTTTTTAATGAAGCACTAACCAACTTCAATCTCCACCGTAATTATCAAACCGGTTGTTGCTTGAAAAAATACAAATTCTCATCTCACTATCAAATAAAATTGAATCCCACAATTTATAAAGTGATTGAATTTTATTGTTCAAGTTTAGTCTTTTCACAAAAAAAGAAAAAAATTAGCAGACCTTCCACGAACCCCATTTTCGTACAATAAAGTGGTTGAACTGTCGTTCGACTGCACAGGCGGTCGTAAAAGTTTCGAAAATAATTTGGTCCGTTCGAGTTATTGTGAATAAGGAATTCAGGCCTTTATGCGATCCCTTTCATGTGGTTCCAGACAGTAAACGGTTGAATGGAGCCCGAAATTTTTATCGTGGTCAATTGCGTTCGGGTCAAAATCTTTAGAAAAACGATCGAGATAAATACAGAAAATTGATTTGCAAGCTGATCGAAAACCGACATAGTAACACGTTCACGTTGCGTGAACCACGTGTGACACAATTGATGTCTTCTGCATGTGCACGAGTCATGCGGACATGCTAAAATCTAAAATTAACGCAATTACCGCTGCGAAACTGCGGGGGTGGATTTTAAATAAAACTGGGACAGCTAACGGTCTGAAAAAAATTCAAAACAACCTGTTGATGCATAGTTGGCAACGTTTTTTTTTTAAGATCGTCGAATTAGAGAGGAAAAGTTGAGGCAAAATCGCTAGGTTCCCATTTTCAGGCAATAAAGTGAAGCACTAACCAAGTTCAGCCTTGATCTCTAAGTTTCAACCGGTTTTTACTTTAAAGAGTACAATTTTTAATGTTTTTATTGAAAACTAATTTCAAAGTTTCCATAAGTTCCCATTTTCAGGCAATAAAGTGAAGCACTAACCAAGTTCCGCCCTCCTCTCAATGTTTCAACCGGTTTTTACTTTAAAGAGTACAATTTTCAATGTTTTTATTGAAAACTAAAAAATTCAAAACAACCTGTTGACGCATAGTTGGCAACGTTTTTTTTTTTTAGAATTAGAGAGGAAAGTTGAGGCAAAATCGCTTGATGCCGCCTTCCCGAGCGTTTTTTTTTTCTGACGTCACGGACTAAAATAATTGAATTCCATGCAATTGCAGATAAAATAAATAATGGCGTTATCATTCGACCGAAGGTCGACATTTTTATCACGTTCAAACATGATCACAGAAATCGCCTCGAGCCAAGCTGACTCTTTCACATTGCCACACGTTAAATAATAATAATAAATTAGCCAACTCTCGAGCCAATTTTCGCCCCATTTGACACTTTTTTGGTGCGCGAGGCGAATTGCAAAATCGCGCCTTATTTTTTTTAGAATTAGAGAATAAAAGGTTGAAGCAAAATCGCTTCATGCCGCCTTCCCGAGCGTTTTTTTTCTGACGTCACGGACTAAAATACAGTAGAATCCGGTTATAATGAACCTCAAGGGACCGTCAAAATCGGTTCGTTATATCCGAAGTTCGTTATAAGCGTTATTGAAAGAATACATGGAAGAGTGTTTTATGATACCTTTATTGTCTAATATAAATATGCATATGTATAAAACCATTAAGAATATAAGGACTAAACTTAAGTGAAACAAAGAAAAATGCAACAAGTAATTTTATTTGAAAACATTTGTTATTTTCGACTGAACTGTCGCATTTCTAAAGTATAAATTGTCCACACACGTTTCAAAGTCACTAAGTTTTTCAATAATTGAGTTCGGCGCACCGTAAAACTGTAAAAAATTACGAATGTTGTTATTACTAGATAAAATCTGTAATGCTGGTGCTTCCGGCTCATCCTCATTCCTTATTGGCTTCTTCTTGGCCACTTTTGTCTACCACAAATACCCAAATATTCTGTTGTAACTAATAAATTGTTTACATTAATAGTCATTCATATTTAAGTTTTCGAATAAATTTGAATTTTTAATTGAAGGGCTCTATGCAAGAAGTACCTAAGTCACTTTTCATATTCTGTGATATTTAAAATTTATCATTCTGTTTAATCTGGAAATCACATTGTTTTGATTTTGACTGATCCTTTTTACTAAAGAAGACTTACTTTAGTAAAAAAAGATCATTCAAAGTCAAAACAATGTGATTTACAGGTCACATTGAAACATCAAATCTAAAATATGAAATATTAAACATGAAAAGTGACTTAGGTACTTCTTGCTGAAATTCACGTTCCCTTTGTTTCTATTTTTGTAACTACTACACATTTAATGACAAGTCATCATCAAATTTAAAGATTATCACGCGTTATACACAATGCAAAGTTCGTATTAGTCGTCATTTTCAGGTTCGTTATATCCGATAGTTCGTTATATCCGAGTTCGTTATAACCAATTAATTTTTAAATTGTTACATAGGGGAAAATTTCGAGATTTGGAATAAAGTTCGTTATAACCGGTAGATCGCTATAACCGAAGCCGTTATAACCGGATTCTACTGTAATTGATTCCCATGCAATTGCAGATAAAATAAATAATGGCGTTATCATGCGACTGAAGGTCGACATTTTTATCACGTTCACACATGATCACAAAAATCGCCTCGAGCCAAGCTGACTGTTTCACATTGCCACACGTTAAATAATAATAATAAATTAGCCGGCTCTCGAGCCAATTTTCGCCCCATTTGACACTTGTTTGGTGCGCGAGGAGAATTGCAAAATCGCGCCTATTTTTGGCCCAATTGCGAAAATTTTCGAGCACTCAAATTCGCGCGTTATGTTCGCTGGAGGTGGGAAGGCCCGTTTTGGGATTTTGCTGCACGTGTGCGAGGCGAGTCATCGCGAGCGGATTCGACGCCAATTGGGAAACCGTTGTGACACTGTGCTGGAATTCCAGTCACAGGTGCCACACGATTAATAATTCCGCAAGTAAAATCCCGTTTATGCACAGACAACTGTTAATTGAATCTATTATTTACACAAACAATTTGGGTTACGTTGCAAGACTATGCGGACTTTCACGACTTTCGCTGTTACTTTCACAATCCCGCTCTATTATGCCTGGCCATTCTAAATAACCATTTTTTCCTATAAATCTTGTTGCACAAGAGCCGGCCGGGGAATGAAATGCCGGTAATTAAGAACCTGTACCTACGGCGTTTCCACAACATTATAAAAGTTGTAATATCATAGTGGAAACCCAGACCAAGGTTACCAGATATCTCGTTGCATCTCATAAAAATGTAATGTTTTGTTTACAACGTTGCCCGTTTATCTCACAAACAACGACAACGGTGACGAGCTGGTGTTTGCGCAAAACCATCGAACAAAGTTTATCAAAAAATTGTTAGTCACTAATTTAGTAGAAACGGAAATTCGGAATTTTCATAAATTTATAGTTTTAGGCAATAACGTGAAGCACTAACCAATATTAAAACCGGTTTTTGCTTCAAACAACGCAATTTTAATTTTTTGCTCAAAAAATTGTAATTCAACGTAATTTAATTCTAATTTTCCATAAATTCCCAGTTTCAGGTGAATCAAGTTCAGCCATATTTTTAAATCAGTTTTGTGCTTGAAGAGATACAATCTTTCACTTCTTTATCAAAAAGTTGTTATTCAATGTAATTTAGTAGAACCGGAAATTCGGAATTTTCATAAATTTACAGTTTTAGGCAATAAAGTGTAGCACTAACCAAGTTCACTACTAGTTCCAATATTTGAACCGGTTTTTGCTTCAAACAATACAATTCTCATTTTTTTATTAAAAAATTGTAATTCCAAGTAAGAATTAGAGATTGGAATTGTCCAAAAATTCCCAGTTTCAGGCAATAAAGTAAAGCACTAACCTAGTTCAACAGTGTCCCAATTTTTAAATCAATTTTTACTTTAAAAAATACAAATTTGATTTTTTATGTTATTCAATGTAATTTAGTCGAATCGGAAATTCGGAAATCTCATAATTTTACAGTTCCGGGCAATAAAGTGCCCTAGTGCCAATATTTAGACCGGTTTTTGCTTCAAACAATACAATTTTTTTTTTTTATTAAAAAATTGCAATTTCAAGTAAGAAAGAAAGAAAAGAGACTCTAATTTTTCATAAATTCTCAGTTTCAGGCTATAAAGTAAAGCACTAACCATATCTCAATTTTTAAATCGGTTTCTTTATGAAAAAAATTGTTATTCAATATAATTTAGTATAACCGGAAATTCGGAATTTTCATAAATTTACAATTTTAGGCAATAAAGTGACGCACTAATCAAGTTCAATCCTAGTTCCAATATTTAAACCGGTTTTTGCCTCAAACAATACAATTCCTATTTTTTTATTAAAGAATTGCAATTTCAAGTAAGAAATAGAGACTCGAATTTTTCATAAATTCCCAGTTTCAGGTAATAAAGTAAAGCACTAACCATGTCTCAATTTTTAAATCGGTTTTTTACTTTAAAAAAATACAAATTTGATTTCTTTATGAAAAAATTGTTTTCAATATAATTTAGTATAACCGGAAATTCGGAATTTTCATAAATTGACAGTTTTAGGCAATAACGCGACGCACTAACCAAGTTCAATCGTAGTTCCAATATTTAAACCGGTTTTTGCCTCAAACAATACAATTTCTATTTTTTTATTAAAGAATTGCAATTTCAAGTAAGAAACAGAGACTCGAAGTTTTCATAAATTCCCAGTTTCAGGCAATAAAGTAAAGCACTAACCATGTCTCAATTTTTAAATCGGTTTTTTACTTTAAAAAAATACAAATTTGATTTCTTTATGATAAAATTGTTGTTCAATATAATTTAGTATAACCGGAAATTCGGAATTTTCATAAATTTACAGTTTTATGCAATAAAGTGACGCACTAACCAAGTTCAATCCTAGTTTCAATATTTAAACCGATTTTTGCCTCAAACAATACAATTCCTATTTTTTATTAAAGAATTGCAATTTCAAGTAAGATTTAGAGACTCAAATTGTTCATAAATTCCAAATTTCAGGCAATAAAGTGAAGCACTAACCTAGTTCAGTCATGTCTCAATTTTAAAATGGGCTTTTTATTTTAAAAGAATACAAATTTAATTTCTTTGTCTAAAATTAAAGGGGAATTCAAAATTTGTATAAATTTCCAGTTTGAGACAATAAAAATCCATCGAATCGCAATCACCGATGACAAGATTAATTTAAAATCGCGCCAGTGTCGGATCCCTATCTATAAATAATATATAATCTAGAGCTGGTTGGTGTGCAAAGGCCGGTTCCGTATCTATAAATGTCATTTCAGTATGTAAGCCAAACAGAATTTCTGTGACGTGCCGCTTTTGCAACGCCCTTTTTGCATTCGCCTAATTTAAAACCGAAATTTGCATTACAGCCATGGCAATCTGTTTTGATTCAGGGACAGTTTGAGGTCCAGAAGAGGCTCGAAGAGGTCCGACTGCTCGAGTCGCGGAAATCAGCGAGGCTGGCCGACCAAGACACCGATTTCGCACGGCTGGCGGACATGGCCAGCGACAGGAAACGCACCTCTTCGCACACCATCGACGTCCCGATTTCGACCCATCACTACGGGTACGACTCAATTCAAAATCAATAAAAATACCAATAAAAATGCACTTGAGGTCACGATTTTTTATCCCGCACTTGTTAGACGTGTTTTGTGTACAAAACTCGTTTGTTTGTTTGTAATCTACTCGAAATTAAAAACGTATTTTAAGCAAATTAACCAACGCACCGGCGATAAATCGAAGGTAAAACGACCTTGCCATGAGCGGCGAAATGTTTTCGAAAATTAAAAATACAAGACGAGCCTTCAATCTCGTTATTTTCGTTCGAACCGTTTCGTGACTAATATTGGTGATTCGTTTAGTGGAATTGGTTCGTAACTTGCTAAATTAAAATTGAACAAAATCATTTGATGCCGGGTTCCCGGTCGTTTTTTTATTATCGGCAATAAACGTGAGCAATTTAATTCCTTGAAGTAATTCGAAAGCCTTGGACACCAGAAGCGCTAGAAATTTATGCCTCAATTGCAAGGAGAGAAATCACAACAGTGATAATGATTGATAAGTTTGATAACTTTGAGATTGTTCCAGAAACAGCTGAAAAGCTGAAAATCTGATGAAGCTCTTGAATAGCCACTTTTGCAATGTTAGCAGCAAAATCGCTTGATGCCGTCTTCCCGGCTGTTTTTCTTCAATTCAGACTTCCAGCCGACTGAATTATTGATAATAAAGTTCATCAGCTTCATTTCAAAGCGCCTTGGAAACCAAAAACGCAAAAACCTGTTCCCCGACCCATTACAAAAAGAAATATCATACCAGTTATATGAGGAATAACAATAATAATAACAAACCATCAACTTGATTTAGTTGAGATTGTTGGATAAAATCTGATGAAGCAGTTGAATAGCCACTTTTGCAATGTTGGCAGCAAAATCGCTTGATGCTGTCTTCCCGGCTGTTCTTTTTCAATTCAGACTTCCAGCCGACTGAATTATTGACAATAAAGTTCATCAGCTTCATTTCAAAGCGCCTTGGAAACCAAAAACGCAAAAACCTGTTCCCCGACCCATTACAAGAAGAAATGTCATACCAGTTATATGAGGAATAACAATAATGATAACAAACGATCGACTTGATTTAGTTGAGATTGTTGGATAAAATCTGATGAAGCTCTTGAATAACCACTTTTGCAATGTTAGCAGCAAAATCGCTTGATGCCGTCTTCCCGGCTGTTTTTCTTCAATTGAGACTTCCAGCCGACTGAATTATTGACAATAAAGTTCATCAGCTTCATTTCAAATCGCCTTGGAAACCAAAAACGCAAAAACCTGTTCCCCGACCCATTACAAGAAGAAATGTCATACCAGTTATATGAGGAATAACAATAATGATAACAAACGATCGACTTGATTTAGTTGAGATTGTTGGATAAAATCTGATGAAGCTCTTGAATAACCACTTTTGCAATGTTAGCAGCAAAATCGCTTGATGCCGTCTTCCCGGCTGTTTTTCTTCAATTGAGACTTCCAGCCGACTGAATTATTGACAATAAAGTTCATCAGCTTCATTTCAAAGCGCCTTGGAAACCAAAAACGCAAAAACCTGTTCCCCGACCCATTACAAGAAGAAATGTCATACCAGTTATATGAGGAATAACAATAATGATAACAAACGATCAACTTGATTTAGTTGAGATTGTTGGATAAAATCTGATGAAGCTCTTGAATAACCACTTTTGCAATGTTAGCAGCAAAATCGCTTGATGCCGTCTTCCCGGCTGTTTTTCTTCAATTGAGACTTCCAGCCGACTGAATTATTGACAATAAAGTTCATCAGCTTCATTTCAAAGCGCCTTGGAAACCAAAAACGCAAAAACCTGTTCCCCGACCCATTACAAGAAGAAATGTCATACCAGTTATATGAGGAATAACAATAATGATAACAAACGATCGACTTGATTTAGTTGAGATTGTTGGATAAAATCTGATGAAGCTCTTGAATAACCACTTTTGCAATGTTAGCAGCAAAATCGCTTGATGCCGTCTTCCCGGCTGTTTTTCTTCAATTGAGACTTCCAGCCGACTGAATTATTGACAATAAAGTTCATCAGCTTCATTTCAAATCGCCTTGGAAACCAAAAACGCAAAAACCTGTTCCCCGACCCATTACAAGAAGAAATGTCATACCAGTTATATGAGGAATAACAATAATGATAACAAACGATCGACTTGATTTAGTTGAGATTGTTGGATAAAATCTGATGAAGCTCTTGAATAACCACTTTTGCAATGTTAGCAGCAAAATCGCTTGATGCCGTCTTCCCGGCTGTTTTTCTTCAATTGAGACTTCCAGCCGACTGAATTATTGACAATAAAGTTCATCAGCTTCATTTCAAAGCGCCTTGGAAACCAAAAACGCAAAAACCTGTTCCCCGACCCATTACAAGAAGAAATGTCATACCAGTTATATGAGGAATAACAATAATGATAACAAACGATCAACTTGATTTAGTTGAGATTGTTGGATAAAATCTGATGAAGCTCTTGAATAACCACTTTTGCAATGTTAGCAGCAAAATCGCTTGATGCCGTCTTCCCGGCTGTTTTTCTTCAATTCAGACTTCCAGCCGACTGAATTATTGATAATAAAGTTCATCAGCTTCATTTCAAAGCGCCTTGGAAACCAAAAACGCAAAAACCTGTTCCCCGACCCATTACAAAAAGAAATATCATACCAGTTATATGAGGAATAACAATAATAATAACAAACCATCAACTTGATTTAGTTGAGATTGTTGGATAAAATCTGATGAAGCAGTTGAATAGCCACTTTTGCAATGTTGGCAGCAAAATCGCTTGATGCTGTCTTCCCGGCTGTTCTTTTTCAATTCAGACTTCCAGCCGACTGAATTATTGACAATAAAGTTCATCAGCTTCATTTCAAAGCGCCTTGGAAACCAAAAACGCAAAAACCTGTTCCCCGACCCATTACAAGAAGAAATGTCATACCAGTTATATGAGGAATAACAATAATGATAACAAACGATCGACTTGATTTAGTTGAGATTGTTGGATAAAATCTGATGAAGCTCTTGAATAACCACTTTTGCAATGTTAGCAGCAAAATCGCTTGATGCCGTCTTCCCGGCTGTTTTTCTTCAATTGAGACTTCCAGCCGACTGAATTATTGACAATAAAGTTCATCAGCTTCATTTCAAAGCGCCTTGGAAACCAAAAACGCAAAAACCTGTTCCCCGACCCATTACAAGAAGAAATGTCATACCAGTTATATGAGGAATAACAATAATGATAACAAACGATCGACTTGATTTAGTTGAGATTGTTGGATAAAATCTGATGAAGCTCTTGAATAACCACTTTTGCAATGTTAGCAGCAAAATCGCTTGATGCCGTCTTCCCGGCTGTTTTTCTTCAATTGAGACTTCCAGCCGACTGAATTATTGACAATAAAGTTCATCAGCTTCATTTCAAAGCGCCTTGGAAACCAAAAACGCAAAAACCTGTTCCCCGACCCATTACAAGAAGAAATGTCATACCAGTTATATGAGGAATAACAATAATGATAACAAACGATCGACTTGATTTAGTTGAGATTGTTGGATAAAATCTGATGAAGCTCTTGAATAACCACTTTTGCAATGTTAGCAGCAAAATCGCTTGATGCCGTCTTCCCGGCTGTTTTTCTTCAATTGAGACTTCCAGCCGACTGAATTATTGACAATAAAGTTCATCAGCTTCATTTCAAATCGCCTTGGAAACCAAAAACGCAAAAACCTGTTCCCCGACCCATTACAAGAAGAAATGTCATACCAGTTATATGAGGAACAACAATAATGATAACAAACGATCAACTTGATTTAGTTGAGATTGTTGGATAAAATCTGATGAAGCTCTTGAATAGCCACTTTTGCAATGTTAGCAGCAAAATCGCTTGATGCCGTCTTCCCGGCTGTTTTTCTTCAATTCAGGCTTCCAGCCGACTGAATTATTGACAATAAAGTTCATCAGCTTCATTTCAAAGCGCCTTGGAAACCAAAAACGCAAAAACCTGTTCCCCGACCCATTACAAGAAGAAATGTCATACCAGTTATATGAGGAATAACAATAATGATAACAAACGATCAACTTGATTTAGTTGAGATTGTTGGATAAAATCTGATGAAGCTCTTGAATAACCACTTTTGCAATGTTAGCAGCAAAATCGCTTGATGCCGTCTTCCCGGCTGTTTTTCTTCAATTGAGACTTCCAGCCGAATGAATTATTGACAATAAAGTTCATCAGCTTCATTTCAAAGCGCCTTGGAAACCAAAAACGCAAAAACTTGTTCCCCAACCCATTACAAGAAGAAATGTCATATCAGTTATATGAGGAACAACAATAATGATAACAAACGATCAACTTGATTTAGTTGAGATTGTTGGATAAAATCTGATGAAGCTCTTGAATAGCCACTTTTGCAATGTTAGCAGCAAAATCGCTTGATGTCGTCTTCCCGGCTGTTTTTCTTCAATTCAGGCTTCCAGCCGACTGAATTATTGACAATAAAGTTCATCAGCTTCATTTCAAAGCGCCTTGGAAACCAAAAACGCAAAAACCTGTTCCCCGACCCATTACAAGAAGAAATGTCATACCAGTTATACGAGGAATAACAATAATGATAACAAACGATAAACTTGATTCAGTTGAGATTGTAAAAATCTGATTGAATTTGCAACAAAATCACTTGATGCCGTCTTCCCGGTTGTTTTTCTCTAGCCGATTGAATTATTGGCAATAAATCTCATCAGCTTTATTCCTTGGAAGCAATTTCAAAGGAAAAAACGTTGAAACAGTTATATGAGGAATAACAACAATAGTCATAGTGAGTGACAAATTTGATTCCTTTGAGATTGAATTGGAAATTGGTTACTTTTGTAATGTTAGCAGCAAAATCACTTGATGCCGTTTTCCCGAGCGCTTTTCCACAGTTTGATCGCTCCTTGGAAGCAATTTCGAAGTATTCTTGCGTTGTAAACGAAAAAACGATTACAAGAAGATGCGGAATCACAACAATAATGATAACGGGTGATAATTTATTGCACATACAATTAATTAAACGATTGTGGAACGGGTCAAGAATAATTTGTCGGCATTTGCATATTTTAGTCTGAAAAGAAATTTCGTTTGAATGTTTGGCATTCCACCTTCCTCGAAGAAAACTTCATTATAAAAAAAGTCATTGAAAAACTTGTTTGTGTTTTTATTTTTGCAATAGTCACAATCAAGGCGAAATTTCTGTTGTGCTTGATTTGGTAGCTTGTCATAGTAAAGATTGTGCAATAAATCTAGTCGAATCGAGAAATGATGCAAATTTTCAGCAAAAAATTCGGATCGGTTTGCTTTCTCCTAATAAACGAAAAATATGCAAGAAAGTGTGGCAGCGATCGAAAACAAATCTGTTTCCGGTCTTTAATCCGCGTTTTTAAGCCCGGTGAATTTGAATGCGTTGATGGCTCGCATGCATAATGACTCAAGCGATAGTAAGTCTGATGTGCATCAAATTTCACATTTAAAAGTGGTGTCTAGACACGGCCAGATCACACCTTATGTAGAACTGTGTCAAAGGCTACTTTGCATAACAGCTACCGGCGCGATAAGTCAAACAGCGATGCACATCAAATAATGTGATATTGTCTGCATCTGATTAGATTCTGATTTATGTGGGATTGTTCTAAGGCCCGGGAACAAGCGTTGTGGTCTTACCTCACAAGAATGGAAAGTCTCATTTACATTCGCCTTCAATGCAATCCAGTTTTTTCGTGATTTGATAAGTAGCGCCCTTTTTAGCTCTCATGGTTCATATTTTTCAAACGCGGAAATCGGAGGGTTAATGTAAATGAAGCCTTGAATTACTTGAAATTCGGTTAAGCTTTTCCGTTTGGAAAGAGCAAGGTGACACACAAGCGCATACTTGAACTTATCGATCAAACGGAAGAAAAAAACGCCAATCGATTATACAACGTATCCCAAAATTCGCGGAACAACTCGATGAAAATGATTGTACAGGGTGATGAAATAAAGGTGCCCGTGAGAAGCTACATGTTATAGACGATTTCTAACGAAACACGAATTTGAGAGCCAAAATAAAATTTGTTGTCTCTTCACCAAGATATAAGCTTTCCTATTCAGACAATAAAAATCTATACGATTAACAATTTTGTAATAATTTCATTGTTAGGGTCTAAATTTGATGCAGTTGATGGTGCTTTTAAAAAAAAAAGTGTAAAAAACTATTGAAACCAACTTTATTACCGATCTCAAAAGTGCGATTTCTTGGCTCCGAGGAAAATTTATCAATGTCGCAACATCGCAAATCTCCTAGGAAACGTTGGCAACAATAATTCACTTTTCAATGTCAGTTCTTTTGTCAAATTTGAACGATACAAGTCAAATGACCTAAAAAGTCTTAAAATGGAATACAATTTTAGTGAATATCTAAACATGTTGCTCCGCTTGGGTGAGACAGATAATGACGCATCGGAAGCTGCTAGAGAATATGCTAGAGTGTATCCACTTCGACGTCATCCAGATGCTAACGTAATTAGAAAAGTGGAGCAAAAATTAAGAGAAAATGGCCAAATAGTGCCGATTTCTGTAAACGGTACGACCTCGTGAAGTTCGTACATCATCGTTGGAGGAAGCAGTTGTAGAAGTTATTGAAACTGGATCAGGACGAAGCATACAAGGATTAGCGCGACAGTCACTCTAAGTCACTTTTTCCTATTCTGAGATATTTGAGATTTTATGTTTCAATTTGATTTGGAAATTACATTATTTCGTTTTTGACTGATCTGTTTTTAATAAATAACAAGGTTAGGGGCCTTTTAAACGGGAATTAGTAAGTGCGACCGAAAGTTCATCCATTCTTATCAAAAACAGCGCAAATAGTAGAAAATCTCTACGTCACTTAGGGACTTGTTGCATACAGCCCTTCAATTACCTGTTTGTTGTGTATTCTTATTTAATTACATTAAATTCTTTTGAAATAAAAAAAGTTATGTCAACGTGACAGTTGTTTGTCTTAAGCAAGTGACAGTATCTGTCAGTGTTGGTTGCTTAGATACAAGAAGTAGGACTACCTGAAAATAATTTTTTAGAAAAAGAAATATGTGCAGTATTGCTACGTTGTGATCTTAGACAAACTGTTTTAATTTTAAACAGAATCTATTTGGACCAGTTTTGTTGCGATTTCCACAATGCTTCAACAGAAAGCATTGCCCCAATATCAATCATGGCACCTTTTTTTCATCACCCTGTATAAGATCTAAGTATTATGAGAAAAATATAGAAAAAATTCCTTCGCTATTAATTTTGAAGATATAAATATCTAAAGTTTGTACTTTTGATGTCGTTTAACTAGATTACTGGAAAATATTTTTTAAAGATTGCTGTTTATAATCACTTGCATAATAATTTTGAATAACTATAACCAAGTTTATAGTCGATCACTCTTCAAAATATACCATTTCCAGAAAAGCATTTTACGCCAGTTTTACCTGAAAAAACACACGGCAACATTGCCCTGAATTTACTTTTAAACCACTTTATCATAAAAAAAATCAAATCAACATGGCTTATAAATGTCATCGTGACTAGAAAAAACTGTCGTCAATTTATCCTGTCATGTTAAAATGTTTTCAAACAACAAATATGCAGATATGCATTTGCTGCTGGGAGCATGCGAAAATAGTGCTGCTGCTGCTGGTAGGGTCTGTCGCGACAGGTATCCTCTGAGAAGACATCCTAGTAGTAATGTCTTTAGACGATTAGACCGAAGGGTAAGAGAAACAGGAAGCGTAGTACCAACGGGTGCTTTTTATCGGGATAGAGGTCGTCCAAGAACTACAAGAACCCCTCAAATAGAGGATGCTGTTTTAAATTTATTAGAAAACAATCCAACAACATCAACACGTGAAATCGCTAATATGCTGGACATATCACACAGTTCGGTTGGCCGAATAATTAAGGATGAGCGGTTTCACCCCTATCATTACAAAACAGTTCAAGCTTTAGTACCTGAAGACTTTCCACGTCGTGAAAATTTTTGTAACTGCTTTTTAACACAAATGCAAAGAGATCCTCTGTTTCATAGAAAAATCTTGTGGACTGACCGTACCGTTGGCCAGCTAGATCTCCGGACCTCACCCCTTTGGACTTTTTCTTCTGGAGTCACATTAAGTATTTGGTGTACATGTTACGTACCAAGTCCGAAATTGTACAAGGTCAACATTGTACAGCTATTTTTGTACAAAGTCGACATTGCACATCCCTTTCGTGCAAAGTACGGCGTAACTTGTGCAATGTCAGCATTGTACAGTTTTACTTGTGCAATCTTAATTTCTTTGAAATTATAGCTTGAATTTTTACAATTTGACTGAAAATTTTAGATGTTCTTTGAAGGGCTGTAAAAAGAGACTGAAGAATTGTTAGACATTTTATAAGAAAAAACCTTTTATATTGACTTAAACCTTTTCCTTGTAGTTATGAATTTTTATTTTTGTCATAGCTATAAGGAAAAGGTTTAACTCGATATAAAAGTTTTTTTTTAAATAAAATGTCTAAAAATTCACCAGTCTTTTACAAAACGGACTGAGAGTTATTCAGCGATTCATAAAACACCTAAAATTTTCAGTCAAATTGTAAAACTTTTCGATTCATTCTACATTTTACAATCTGCCCAGTCATTTAGAAAATGACTAGGCGTTTTATAAAACAACTGAATTTATCTTACTTCTTGAGAAAATTAACATTGTACACGTACAAGTTACACCGTACGAAAACGAGCAAACAAGCAAATATCCAGTTTTGTACTAAAGGGATGTGCAATGTCGACTTTGTACAAAAATTTCTGTACAATGTTGACATTGTACAATTTCGGACTTGGTACGTAACATACAGTACACCAGTTTTAAATGAAGCAGATTTAGTTAACCGAATATTTGAAGCAGCTCGTTCGATATATGAGGAAATGCTAGAAAGAGTGCAGGAAAATATAATTAGGAGAGTTGAAATGTGTAAAGATCAGCACAGAGAAACCTTTAAACATTTATTATAAAATTATTATTTTAATTTCATCTCGGTGACACAGTTGACTTTTATCATATTTGTTGGTGACGTTATAATAAAAAAAATATTTCACTGTTCTCTCTGATTTTCGTGGGAACAGACAACTCAAGTACCTTAATCATTATTAGGTGAACTCAATGTGTTGCCACATTTACCTTTAGAAAAAGGCCGATATCTTCTGGAATAAACAACCTGGAATTTTTTTAATATTTTTTTCTACTTTGGTATCATAAGCGAGTTTTTGTGAAACTAAAAGTAGTGTCACAAAGGAACTTTTTGTGAAACCGCTTTTGTTTTTTTTTAATACTTATTACGTTGGTATTGCTGTAATAGCACGCTGGCCGGCGTCGGGCATCTCTACCGAGCTCCTGTCAAGGTCAAGCCAAGTGTACAACTTAATTCTTCCATGACTTATTCACAAAAATATCAAATTTGAGATTTTAAATTTGAAGTTTTAGTTGACATGACATATGACAAATACCAACACAATCAGTACCTAATCCTAAAAATCTCTAGAATATTTAGAAAACACAATTTTCAAATTTTCATGAAACTAAGAGCACCAAAGTAGAAAAAATAGTATATTACACTCGTTTTATAAGACGTATTGTCGCACTCGTGACATTGGAGCACTCCTCGCTTCGCTCGTCGTGCCCCAAACTTATTCGTGCGACAATAGATAGTCTTATAAAACTTGTATAATAATGTACTATTTTCTACTTTGGTATCATAAGTGAGTTTTTGTGAAACTAAAAGTAGTGTCACAAAGGAACTTTTTGTGAAACCGCTTTTGTTTTTTTTTAATACTTATTACGTTGGTATTGCTGTAATAGCACGCTGGCCGGCGTCGGGCATCTCTACCAAGCTCCTGTCAAGGTCAAGCCAAGTGTACAGCTTAATTCTTCCATGACTTATTCACAATAATATCAAATTCGAGATTTTAAATTTGAAGTTTTAGTTGACATGACATATGACAAATACCAACACAACCAGTACCTAATCCTAAAAATCTCTAGAATATTTAGAAAGCACAATTTTCAAATTTTCATGAAACTAAGAGCACCAAAGTAGAAAGAATAGTATATTACACTCGTTTTGTAAGACGTATTGTCGCACTTGTGACATTGGAGCACTCCTCGCTGCGCTCGTCGTGCCCTAAACTAATTCGTGCGACAATAGATCGTCTTATAAAACTTGCATAATAATATACTAATTCCACGTTCCTTTATCATTACTTAAAATCGTAATTTCGAGTTGTTTTGCCAATTTTGGGATACGTTGTATACAGGGTGCGCGCCCTTCTAAGATTTGATTTGATCCAACAGGTCCCGCAAGCGAAGGCCGAGCAACAGTCAGGACGACAACCTCAAGGATTCTCAAATGGACGAATGCAGCGCCGCGCTGGTCCTGATGAGCCTATCATGTTCGCCACACTCGCCAAACTTCAACGGTATTTATATTTACTTGAATGATTATCTAGTGGCAAGTTGGTTTATTTTTACAGCGTCGTAAAACGCTTTGTTTTTATTGTAAATTGCTGCAACAATAAATCGAACGCCGCACGTGCAATGTACGCGCGTGCAATTTATTTATTTTTTCGTTATCAATGTCGCAAATTTTCTTTGTTAATTTTTCCCGCTCGAACAATCGTGATGATGCAATTTTTTAATTTAGGACTGTCTTGGGGCGGCACATCGCCGGGCAGCAGCAGTTCGGCGTCGTGGCGGTCCTCGCCGTCTCCGCCGCCGCGCGAACTGTCCTCCCCTTCTGGCCACTTGTCGACGAGCCTCGCCTCCGACGAGGGGATCGTGATGGACTACCCCGACGAACTTCCCAGGAAAAAGAAAGTACGTCTCAAATTTCCGGACAACTTTTCTTTTTTTTTTGATGCAACCGAATTTGGTTTAGACATCCCATCGGAAATTGCGGTTTTGCGCCGAGTACAACCGTACTCGCTTTAATGTGTGTGTGTGTGATATCTTGCGATCGATTGGGCTGACGAGTTTCCACGAATAAAATATTCCGAGAACGGTTCGACTTCAACGCGGATTAAAGAGTTATCGTGCGATGACGTAATTCGAGGTACGCGGCGTTAATCGGGGTCCGGGAAATTGCAGGTACTTCCGCATTTTTCGCGAAACAATTTCACGAGAAAAAGTCGTCGCAAACTTCCAACGGGACGAGCGGAGTTCGCGGGAAATTCGTCAGTCGCAAGTTTTCCGAACAAAGGGTCGAACTAACGACAAAAGAGAAAGGTTGTTTGGGCGCCAGTCGCAAATTTTCAACGACAACACAATTCATAAAAACATTTCGAGTCGGGAAAATACAACTTTACTAGTCGAATAAGGTGAAAGTGTACTTTCCTAGAGAGTGTGTACTATTTTTCTGAAATCGCATAATTCAGTTTTAGAAAAATCATTTTTTTATAACAAATTCAGTAATTGATAAAACACGGACGATTTCAGAAGATAGTGAGGAAAGTGACACTTTAAAATTGCCCCAATTAATTTATTCCCGGACCACAAAAATTTAAGCACAGCGCTCGACTTAAATCCAAGGGAGTTAAAAAAAAACAGAATACAAACAAACTTGCCAAGCTTGCTCGCTGTGATTTTATTTTATCATAAAATGTCACTTTACAGCACTAGGGCTGTAAAATTTTCACTGGTCAGTAAAGTCTTTAGGTGCCTAATTAAAGTGATTTTTTTATGGCGAAAAACAGATGTTGAAAGTAAGCAGTTTCTTAACAGTTGCAGAAAAAAATCATTACAAGACAGAAAATTTAAATTGCACTCGACAAGAATACAGGTTCATTTATGTCGAGTGCAGTTGGCAACTTTATTACTATTGGAGCTACCAAATCGGTTGAATTACAAAGAATTGTTGTTTTTTCCGCTGATTACCGTGACGAAAGCACTGAAACAATCGAAGGTCAACTTTTTGAGATATTGACCAAATAACATGTTTTTGACCGAGGGAATGTATAAATCTGAATTAAAAAATCTTAATACATCAACTTAAATATGTAAAAATTACATGCAATTTAAGGTTTTATTGCATTAACTTAAAAGACAATAAAGTAGGCAAAATGCGACAACGAAAGATGAACAACAGTTATTTATGAGCAATTTAGTGGCCGCATCAGTGATAAAAAAGAACTTTAAGGTTTTTTTAAAATCTGGAAATTTGAAGCACTTGCACTTCTAGGTTACGTGTCGCCCGACTCTTCTTATTATTTTCTTCTAATTTAACCAACTTATAATGACAATAGTGAACACATGCCTCTGGTATAAGGCTAGAAATTTCCAATTTCAATTATTAATCGTCGGTGTTAGTTTTTGAGAGAAAAAATAAAAACTGATTTTTTATACAAATAATATCTCCCAATTTTGTCGAATTTCACCTTTCAGGATCAGTGTGATTGAAACAAAGATATCCGAAGTAAAATAAAAAAATCCAAAAGCTATAATTAGTCTAAAATTCCATTATATTGGAATCTTTTAAGTAAAAGTAATGATTTATGACTGTAAACAGTCGTTAGTTCTTCTTACCCGAAAGGTAAGTACGATTTAAGTTTATGGCATTGTAAAAATTTATCACTGTCGAGTGGAAACCAGTCGATGTGAACAACAGGAGCGTACCTAAGGGAACTTTAGACTAATTACAGCTTTTCGGATTATTTTTTTTACTTCGGATATCTTTGTCTCAATCATATACTGATCCTGAAAAGTGAAATTTGATGAAATTGGAAGATATTATTTTTATAAAAAACGAGTTTTTATTGTTTTTCTCAAAAACTAACGCCCACAATTAACATTTAAAACTGGAAATTTCTAGCCTTGTGCGAGAGGCGTGCGTGCGCCAAATTTCAAATAAGTAACTTTCAATTAAAGCGCAACTTTGGGGGTGGCCACAAGTCATGAGACACCTATACATTGGCAACAGTAATAAAAAATTGCAGAATAATTTTGGCGATTATTTCCTTCATGCACATAAAAAGTCCCAGTCGCCATGGTTTTCCTCAGTTTTATAGTGATTAAATTTTGACGTTTCAAACGTGTCAAAATTTACCCGATTAAATTTTGACGTCTCAAAGGTGTCAAAATTTACCCGATTAAATTTTGACGTTTAATAGCTTCTGAATTTTTTTTGCAATCATTATCAAAGATTCCTCGACAAGTAAATAAATAATTCGTTGTAAAATCTATTTATTCAAATTAATAATCAGGAAATAATCATGCCGAATACCCCGCGTGCATGAAAATAGCCTGATTAAATTTTTACGTTTTTGTCGCAAAACGTTTTGCCATAAAGAAATAATTCTCGTAAATTTTCCACCCAAAATCCCTCGTGCTGCGCACTCGAGATTTTGTTACGTGGCAAATTTGCTCGACATATTTCTAGGCAAAACATTTTGACAGAAACGTCAAAATTTAATCGGCCATTTTGATGCACTTGTGATATTACTGTTGAATATTGCACTGAACTAGAAAAAAAAATTCGGATGTCACAAATTTATTGGCAATCGGGGAATTTACATCATTTTTTTGTCGTTCGTTGCATCATTGTGACGCTGCCGTTTGAAACTTTTACTTTATCGCCAATTGATTTGTTATCATCGCGCAAGCAATGTATTTTGACTTGAGAACAATATTTTCCCTTCGCAGGAAACCGCAGGCATTTCCGCATTTTCCAGAAAACAATTCTGAGAACAAAATTTGTGGGAAATTCGTCAGACTTTCCCCAACAGCTGCGAGCGAATTTACGGTTATACGAGCGAAATTGAGCAACAAAAATCGCGGAATTAACGTCACAAAAAAAGCGTGTTTTGACCGGTCATTTTTGGGAACGTCGCCGCGTCACGGGTTTCGGCGATTTTTCGGCACGTTTCGCGGCAATTTTCGGCAACTGCGAAAGAGCGTCACAGATGGGTTATGTAGCATAACTGTCCGGCATTATCTGGTGACGTTGTTGCGGCAAATACGTTGTTATTTACGTATTTACTTTGAGCCAAGGTTGCCTCATGGAAAGCGTATCGCGTTGTGTCGAGAGATGTGTTCTATTTTTCGGCCGGTTTCGATCTTTAAATTTCATAGCGAAATCCGTTGCGAAACGCGCGCGGCTAAATCGACGCGAAAAATTTAAATGTCGCAATTTTGCAAGCGAACCGCCTGAATTCGCCAAGTCTATTCTACGCTGCAATACACGTGCCGCAGAAACACATCCAAGGACGCGAACATTTCTATCATATGATTCGAAATAACTCGCCTTTGTAAGAGCGTGCAGATGAAAATTTAATGGTTCGAGGAATTCTGGTGTGTGTAGAAAGTAGTAAACGTGAAAAAACACGCGCGATAATTTTCCTTTCCCTTTCGATAATGGCCGACGACGAGAGGGAAAAAAAACGGGCGCATTCGTCGACTTGAAACACAATTTCCAAACATTCCCAGCTTTCACTGCGCTGGATTATTTCGTTGAAGGTCGCTGACTTGACGGGATTCACATCGACACACAAATGTGCGGTGTTGTTGACCCCCGTAGGTGACGCGCTAAAAATATTTGAAAAATCGCCACGCTCGGCGGTAGCCTCTTTATTTTTGTGTGATCCTTCGCACGAAAAAATTACGACGTTCGTCCCGTGCGCTCAGCAGCCAGGCCAGCACAAAGAAGTGTCGCTTGGGCGCTGCGTGGGGATAAAGGGGGACTAGCGGGCATTGCCCTCACAATGTTTACATCGGAATAGGGCTGTTCCAGCGCTCCCCCACGTGCACTGTTGCATGCATACACCTGATTTCGCCGCTTTCGGTCGCCATACCTACGCTCCTCTCTCGACTGCTCTCGGCGAGGGTCGTTAACGCCGTTTTCGCAGAGTTCAAATTTTAGCTCAAGGACAAAGGGACCGGGCAAGTCCTTGAATTCTTACTGCGCTGCTGCAGTGTGGCAGCACGTGGCTTTGTATATCAACATATTGATCCTTCCTCCGCCTCTGAACGCTGAGACGTCATGGAGGCTTATTCGATCGCGTTGGAAAGAGACGGAACCACAAACAGGTCCTGCCCTAGGACATCTTTGTCTGTACGGGATGATTTCTGTTTTTCAAAACGCAAACACTCTTCGCTATCAGGTTTATATTGTTCGCCCTGTTATCTTGTTTACCGATTGGTCGTTATCGATTTAATCGATGACTAAGTCCTTTGTGTGCCGTTTCCTCATTTTTGCAGGAGACATTTCGACGGCGCCGATAGCCAAATTTTTTGGTTCCTTATCGCCGCCGTTGCACCGAGAAAATTGTCGCTACCGTTGCAATGACGCCAACGCACGTTTCACCTTGACGGTTTAAAATTGTGTTTTAGAAGAAAAATATCACACGATTAGGGGCTGCTGCAGACTACAGCTTACCCAAAAGAAATTTTCGTTTGGGTCACGAATAAAAAAGATACCCACAGCAACGGTAGGTAGGAATTATCGGGGCTTTCATTTTAAACAAGGAAAATAAAATCGCTTCCCCGAATAATGCGTAAAATAGAGCTGCATTACAAAAAACAGTTCTAGGGGAACGTGTTCAACTGTGATACGCCGTCAACAGTGACACGAACGTAATAACTCTTGGAATTTAAGGAATAACCAACTTCTTGGTTAGCCATGTGTAAGACGTTTGTGTGTTTTTTATAGAGTTGTACCGAGAATTTAAAAGATAAAAGTCAAAAAACGTAAGGCGCGAAGCGCGAATTTAATAACGCAGAAGTGCCATAAATGTCGTACGAATGTAATTTTTATTATTTTTTCTGTTCAGAGGCGTTTATGCCATTTTTTAAATAAAACGATGAAGAAAATAAAATTAAAACAAGAACCTTATAACCACAAAAAATTTTATATAAAATAAAATTACTATCTACTAAGTAGATGTACTACTTAGTAGATGTACTGAAGATGGTGGCATAGCCACCGAAACGCATCTATGTAAGTAATTTTATTTTATATAATTTTTTTTTTGTGTTTATAAGGTTCTTGTTTTAATTTTATTTTCATCATCGACATCACAGGGTCCACTATATATATTTTATTTTTATAAAACGATGAAGTTTTAGGATTTAGGGAATTTAGTGATTGGCAACACTGATGTTAGATTGTCACATTTGTAGGTTCGATTTGACGTTTGAATTAATATAATGATTTTTCTTGTACGTGTACGGTTTGTAATGCGATAAATTAATGTTTGAGATTTCAAATTACCAACCTTGAAAACGTAAGCTATTAAAGAACTGCTTTCGGTATCCTAACAGCTCCAATTAATTGTCTTTCATAAATTTTACCCAATAAACTGATGTACATTAAGTTGAATTATTAGTTGGCGTTCACTGAAATATTCTGCATGCGTCGCATCGATTAGACCACGCCTACTGATGACGTACGTGTCTATCTTGAATCATTCGGTGTTTATCGGTTTTTTACTCGTCACGCGATTCTGTGACTAACTGTCGAAGTTTTGTTACAACCGAATTTTAACATTTCGCAAAAATTTGTCACTTTAATCGTTTAGTGCAGTGACAACACACTAATTAAAATATGAAATACAGAAAAGAAAACGATTGATTGATTAAATTGTCAAATTTGGTTTGTAACATTTTGTCAAAAGTAAGCAGACTATATTTTTGGTTACTAAAAAATGATTTCGTGTTTTGTGCAAAAAAACGTTACGCAGAAACCGACACATGAGTCAGTGTATAATGTTCTCGTGCCACTGTTCAACAATAAACATTAGTGTCGAGTTTGGACGGAAAATTTCCTTTATTTTACTTTCATTTAGTTTTTTAAATGCTTTTGGTTGTTTTATTTATTATTTTTTCGTGGTTTGGCAAAATCAAAACACAAATTATTGATGTTGGACATAGGGTTACCATACGTCCTCCATTTGTCCTCCTGTAAATATTTCTCTTACAAAGGAGAGGAATAGACTTTGTGAAAGGAATTTTGCCATTCTATATAATTTGAAGTAACTTTCATGTAAAACATGTTATGATCAATTCGTTGAAAATGACGGTATTTTGAAAAAGTTGGTGGTTCAGAAAAATATGATAACAAAAATTTAAAAAAAAAACAGAAATGATTGATTTTTATTTTTGGAATTACAATTGGTTTTTAGGTTTTTTTTAATTCGGTGATAAATACTTTGTATATTGATTTAGTATTATTTTTTGTTAATAGGTATTACATGATTTTTACTGTTGATTTTATACATTTTTTTTTTAATTTGACAAATTTGTCCTCCTTTTTGTCATCCATATTGATTTTTGGATATGGACTTGAATTTCCAACATTTAAAATAAACTGCAAGCAATACACTTCGACTTTGTTCCAACGCGTGTCACTGTTGAACGTGTCCCCCTACGTTTATATGAATTTTTTTAGAAACTCGTTTCTGGTGTAATTAAAAAAGAAAAATCCGAGCGAAAGTGGATTTCAACGCATCAATTAAATGTTTTGATATGTGCCGCAAGGCGAACAAAAGATATTTCCACTTGTTACTTACAAACTGGCACGTCGATAAGCGGAATCACCTTGAAAAAATCATATCTCGTCGAATATCGATTGTGGAAAAAAGTTTAAAGGTGGCATTGCTAGAAATTCCTATTTTTAAAACTTTAATCAGCCGCAAATTATGAACACTTCACAATTAACAAAGACATTGCATTAGGAACAGGTGTTTGTTGCATGGCGAAACAATCCGCAATAAAAAAATCGAGTCGCGTTAAAAATCGATTATGCAAATATAAATTAAATTTTAATCTTAATAATTTTTGAGCAACGTGGTTTTGGGTTAATTATTTCAGCATGAAAAATGTGTGCTGAGTATCGTTTTGTTTCAGCCTTTGACCCGTATAGTGTTTCAATGCACTTGGCCCGGATGCATGGTGACCACAAATAACTGCGACACAATCGAGGCCCATGTGCGAAACGACCACCTCAAGTGAGTATCAGCTGTCGCCGAGGATTAACGTATCCTAATTTAAACACACGCGCGCATACGTAACGGGTCGAAATTTTGGCAGTTACACGGTCATTATTATTGTTATTATTACGTAAACGGAACCTTTAACGGCCCAAGGTTGCGCTGCAACCTTGCTGCTCCTTACAATTAGCATTTCGACTAAATTCCTAACCGATTTTCTTAAAGGGACCGCGGCGATCTGATCACCGACGGGGAAGAGGAATTCTACTACACCGAGGTCGAGTTGGGGCTCCACAATAACGTGTCGCCGCCGACCCTGTCGCACCAGGACATGGCGCGGCCCCCACACGAAGACCCGGAATACCAGCGCCAGATAGTCGGGTCGTACCGCCAGGGGCTGCTGTCCGGCCCCATCAACATACCCCAATCGCCGCACAAACTCCTCAAGCTGTCGCCGCGGCCCCACAGCCCGAAGATGCCGGCGTCGCCGCGTCGCGTCCGCGGCGAGAACAAAAAATGCCGGAAGGTCTACGGGATGGAGCACCGCGAACAGTGGTGCACCCAGTGCAAGTGGAAGAAAGCCTGCAGCCGTTTCGGTGACTGATATTTATTTTAAAAACCCTGTAAATACTCTTTAATTGTGTTCATCGAGATACGTCTCTTGGGGGCATCAAATAATGACATGGAAGCATTAAATTAGATCTCAAAAGAGTACAACTTACTATTAATGTTCGTAAAATTAATGCGTAAAGTAATTAAGTGACGTTTTTATATTACCGTCATTTATTGTGTTGACATCGATGATCTAAATGAGGCTTTGTCGTTCACTTTGGCTTGTTGCGATTGCGAAAGGCTGTTCCAAAAAAATGAAATGCGCCAAAAATTTACAAAAGTCCAAAGAACTGATTCCAGTCACGAGGCTGGCCAAGTTGGAACGCAGTGAAACGCTGTTCCACCACTTTTTTGACACGGAACGCGTTCACTTACCCAAATTTTAATTTAACCGTAACTTATTTATTTTTACCTAAACCAAAACCAATGGCGTTCCCCTACTACTTAACAATCATAACTTAATGTACAAATAGTCTCAGATGGACACGACGTCGCGTCGATTAGGCCACGCCTGCCGATGACGTGCATGTCTATCTGGGCCGATTTTTGGCCGGCCTTGAACCGTGGCGATTTCTGACCTTTTGGAAAGCTCCGCGTTTGCGCAATGATGCAGGAATCTCCGCGGCTGCCTATGAAATTCATTCCAAGCTTTTTGTGTTTTGAGAGTTTCACGATGAAATTGCGTCAAATATCGTTAACTTTTACACTTAAAAACAAAAAATGTATATTTAAGCTTAGGTATTTAACTGTAATTGATTGAGATCCAAAAAACTGTTTATTTTTTTGTCGCTTGTCGAGTAATGCAAATAAATATTAGGCGCGATTGGAGCGATTCTTGTGGTTCAACCACCTTTTGGAGCGAATGACAACATATCAGTTTTCCGGTGACTCAAGTAATGCGGTGGTTAGGCCACGAAAATGGCGGCGCGCGGGGCGTTTGATCTATCCTCTCAGGTGGCTAACCTGCTAAACAATGGCACGTTTAATTCACATTTTGGCGATTTGGGAATTAATCGGACGACCCGCGACCGTTGACCTCAGAGTGTGTATTATTGAAGTATATAACAAGAGAAGAAAATACACAATTTTATGTATTCGCTATTTTTATCAGTACTAGATTTTTAAGGAGACTTTTATTACATTTATAAGATGTGTAAAAAAGAAAATAATATGTACTTCGTTATTATCGTTTTTACTTTTAAGTTTATTTTAAAGTTAAGTTTTCTCATTTCATTACCTT
This sequence comes from Dascillus cervinus, assembly GCA_949768715.1. Taxonomy (NCBI): domain Eukaryota; kingdom Metazoa; phylum Arthropoda; class Insecta; order Coleoptera; family Dascillidae; genus Dascillus; species Dascillus cervinus. The sequence goes on from OX458322.1 coordinate 23,553,180, forward strand.
GAAGTCTTTCATCTTCTCATGTTTAATATATTTTATTATGATAAAATAAACATAGTTTATTGATTTTAAAAATATTTATCTTACACAGAGTATTCATATTACGATTATGTTATTCTAGTTATTATATTTACAAAAGTAGGTTAAGCGATGATTTTATGAATGGAATTTTAAAAACTTTTGAGGGTTAAATAAAGTATATGCTATTTAGAAATAAAAACGACTTTCACTTACCTCTTCAGAATTTTGAAATCAAATTTACCACTCTAATTCATTAACGAGTCCGCCGGAAGAGGGCGCATACAAAAACTCCAATTCACGTATTTGGCCGTTTTACAACCCATTCGCGTGGAAAAACGAAAATATCGTTCCTGTGATCCCTGCACTCCTACAAGTCACTTTCATAGTTAATTTTCGCTCGAATTTCAAATTTTCCTCCTAACAACCAAACCTGTCCAACCACTTTTTACCTCCATTTGAACTAATGTTTCAATCCACCTACTACAGATGGCGCAAATAAATTATGAATTTAAACACAAATTATTAATTATACGAAATAAATTAATTGGATTAAATTGATTGAAAAAATTGATTAGATTAAATAAATAAAATCGGTTATTTAGGGGATTGATATATTCTCGCACAGATGGCGCTGAAGTAAACTGTCAGTTATACACGTTGTCATTCAAACAAGCCTAATTTTTTTAATTTGTGTTAAATAGAAGAGAAATGGTTTTATTTACAATCAATTGAAATTAATCATTAGTTTATGTAGATGTCTATAAACGTAACAGTTCGTGGTAATCCGATTAGTATAAAACATGGAAAAATGGTGTGTGCAGACTCGGGATCTTCAAGCAACGAGTTCCAAAGGCGAAGGCTTATGCGTTTGGAACAAGTGAGGCAACAGTCTAAGAATATCGCAGAAAATGTGCGCAATAAAGTTAGAAAGGAACAGAATAAAGGCCTTTCGGAAGTTGAAAAACAAGGGGCGAAAGATTTAAAAAAGTGGCAAGTGAGAAAGCTGCTTACCTTGGAGAAGCAGTACTGCGAGTGCCTGAAAGATATTGGTTTAGGCCACTCACAAGCACAGGAAACGGACTCAGATGAACCGGTCGTAGATACAGAAAAGGTGCAGGAACGCGGTCGCAAAGCCGCACGGAAGTTGCACAAAGACCAGGAACGGAAAGAAGCTCAAGCGACAGTTTCAAAAGGTGTGAAAACACGGACTAAAAATGTCGAACAAGCTCGATCGGCGTTGGTGTCGAATTACAAACAAATTAAAAAGAAAAAGAAAGCAAAGAAGATTTCCGCCGACATTAACATATCCAGTGTGATTGAGCCTGATTCTCCCGAGTCTGAATCGGACGTTCCGGAATTGGTGGGCATCTCAAGTCGAAAATCGTCTCGAAGGAGCCCCCAGGAACGGTCACCTCCCTCGTCGCCCAGACGCCAGTCGCCTGAAATCAAAAAGCAGTCCAAACCTGCGTCCCCGCGTAATTACGAAGTCGAGTTGAAAGTTCCCAGCAGTTCTGACGAATATTATCCCAGGGACACGAGAATTTCAGAGAGGATTAAACACAGACGGGAGAAGCGCTACTGGGGGCCGGAAATTTCGACTGAAAGCATTTCCAATTGTCAAATCAAGTCCAATTATCCCATCGTGTGTTCAGAAGGTATTTTACAAGATTCAGAATTTAGTGAGGTTAGATTTTGTGATGACATACCTTCCAAGCCGACAGTTAGTTTGCGTGCTGTTCAAGAATCTCAAGCGTCCAGGCGGACCAGACACAGCGATGGTAGTAAAGTGCAATATTATGACCATTCTCACCGATTTTCAAAGTCGTACGTTCCTGATCATTCCCAAGTCGACAAGGTCCAAGATGAAAGCATTTGTGTGTGTCCTAGTGCAGGAAGCGAAGCCGAATTTCAGGAGAGGATGTACAAGCATGACGTGCAAGCGCAGCAGCGCGGTCAGAAAGCTTTGGAACGAGAAAAAGTCCACCGAGATTACAAAGACATGATGAATCGGCTGCCAATCTTACAACGGAACGAACGAATTGCCTCGATTAATACTCACAAGCCCTTGTTTCACATGTCTGATGAACGTTTGAGGGAACGCGAGGCGTCAAGGCAGTTGGAGATGGAGAATGCGTACGAAAAAATAAAACCGACTCTGATTACGATTCCTCCGAAGAACCACCAGCAACCGGTGACGAATGGGGCATTGTTCCAAACGGTTGATTCTCAAGACAAGCCCGTTTTGAATGTGGGGTGCTGGGATTGTGACATGTTGTGTACGAGCAATGAAGCGAGTGACGACCATGAAGTTAAGAGAATGATGCAGCGCAAAGAGAATTTGAGGGTTGTGATGGAGAAGTTGAAGTCGCAGAAGGAACAGTTGATGAACGAGGCGTCGGCACTGCCTGAAAACAGCAATTTTTACAGGTAACCACAAACACTTTTGTACTATTTTTTCTATTCTGGACGTTTTGAGCCAATTTCAAATGAAAATTTAATGGTTTGAAATTAGACAATGCTAGGATGTCACAATGTAATTTTTTCTATTTTGCTATACAATTTTTATATTTAGGTAATTTTGTGGTTAGGCACAAAAATGTTGTTGCCTCAATTAAAGGTTGAAAACAAAGCGCGCAACGCAAGTTTGCCTTTTGAGACCAGTTCTGTTTATATTTTTTTCATTTTGTTTATATAATTTTTAAATAGAAATTTTAGATTTTAAATTTAGGGAATGTAGTGGTTGGTAATATAAATGTTAGATTGTCACAATGTAAGAGAAAACTAGTTTTGTATGCTATTTTTCTATTTTGCCTTTTTTATATCAATTTTAAATTTAGGGAATTTGGTGGTTAGGCACAAATATGTTTTATTGCCTCAATTGAAGGTTGAAGATGAAGCGCGGAACACAAGTTTGCCTTATGAAACCAGTTTTGCTTTTCATTTTTACTATTTTGTCTCTTTTTTACAATTTTTAAATGAAAAGTTTAGATTTTAAATTTAGGGATTGTTGTGGTTGATAATATAAATGTTAGATTGTCACAATGTAAGATTGAAAACTAATTTTGTATGCTATTTTTTCTATTTTGCCTTTTTTATATCATTTTTAAATTTAGGGAATTTGGTGGTTAGGCATAAAAATGTTTTATTGCCTCAATGAAAGGTTGAAAATGAAACGTGGAACGCAAGTTTGTTTTTTGAAACCAATCTGTTTCTGTTTTTTTAATTTTGTTTCTTTTATGCAATTTTTAAATAAATATTTTAGTTTTTAAAATTAGGGAACGTTGTAGTTGGTAATATAAATGTTAGATTGCCACAATGTAAGATTGAAAATTACTTTTGTATTCTATTTTTTCTATTTTTTTTATACAATTTTTAAATTTAGAGAATTTTGTAGTTAGGCACAAAATTTTAGATTTTAACTTAGAGAATGTTGCGTTTGTAACGGATATACGTCGTGACGCATGCGCAGCGAATTAGAACTGCCATTTTCGAATTATGACTCACACAATTTTTGTATTACAGATTGATCGACGAGGTTAATGCAACCGAAATCGAACTCTCCAATACGAATTTCACGAATCCACCTAAACATTCAGCGAGCAGCAGCGAGAACGAAGCCAGTAAGAGAGCAAGCAAGAAAGTGAAACGTTCACCGAAAAAGAAATCGAAACCGAAATTGAAACGTCCCGCAGAGCGTCCACGGTCGTCCGATTCGGACGTGGCACCGTCCCCCAAACAGAAACCGAAAATCTTGCAAAACACCAGCACACAAACCACCCCAAAGCCGCAAGAAGAAACCACCAGATGTCAAGAGGTCCAAACGGTCGAAAAACCACCCCAGCCGCACGTTTGCGTCCACCAGGAGGCCCCTCCTCCTCACGTCTGCTCGACGCGGAAACCTTGCGAGAAGGTGTGCGAAATAGTGATCAAAATTCACGAGGAGGCGAAGCCGAAGCCGAAGAAGGTGAAAGTGGAGGAGGTCAAGGAGATCGACAACGGCCATCTTTCGTCTTGGAAAGAATATTTGAAACAAAATTCGAACGGGACCACGAGCACTTCTTATTACAGTCTGCCGGATTTGGAAAAGCCGGCGCCGAAGGTTAAGGAACGCACCGGATTTTACACGGAACTGTTGGACAGGAAGAAGCAAGAAAATCGGCCGAATTTGGCGAAGAAGCGAAGCAATGATCCGAATCTTCGAGCTTTCGTTCAGAAGTTGCTGAGCATGTCTCGTGGGAGCATCAACGACCTGGGGGTGAGCACTGCAAGCGAAATTACGACCCCAAGTCCTAGTGTGGTCGAGGCTGACGCCAACGACCCATTGATCCAACTGCACAACATAATGAACCGCTTCCAAATCAACGCAAGCGACATCGAACAGTATTTAAACTATTCGAGCGATGACACTCCACCACCTTACAACACGGGGGAGAGCTTGAGCGTCTCGAGCTCGAGAAAGAGCTCCCCTCAAGATTCCTGCAAGAGCTACCCGAAAATGATAACGAAATACACAGAACTCGCCGACAGTTGCAGCAAACGGATCACGAATTTAACGGAAATGATCGAAAAGGTTCGCGAGGAGAAGATCAAAATCCTGCAGAGCTCGAATGGTACCAAGGACGAATCCACCGTCTACTTGGACCCTCCGAACGTTAAAAAACCCAAGGCAGACGAATCTACCCGTTACTTGGACCTTCCGTCTCTCAAAGGGTCCGAATCGAGTAGCCCCACTGCCGATCAAGAAGAGTTAAATCGCCAACTCATGGAAATCGATGTGAGTCTGGCTGAAAAATTGAAGAAAATCTCTCCTGCTGAATTCCAAGCTCAAGAATCGGTCAAGCATGTGCGAATAAGCGATGGAATTGAGTCCAGGGAGTTAACGGAAGTTGACAGGACGTTGCATGAACGTTTCAGGAGGATCATTTCACCTGATGAGGTCGTGGCGCAAGCGCAAGCCACGACGGTTGAAGAGACCGATTCCAACCAATTCGTGCCTTTTTTGTTGGATATCCCACGATTGCCGAAATTCACGCCGAATCAGGACCCCCGAGCCAGGCCTCCTCCTTCGAAAGGTCTAACGGCGGCTCGCAGGTTCAACAACGGGATTTTAAACGTCCCCCATGAGTTGTCGACGATTGCAGAAGCCGACAGCCACACCAGATCCAATCTCGAGCCGAACGAGTTCGACAAGGACCTAAAAACAATGATTATGTTGCCTCAGGTGAAAACGAAAGAAACAAAGGTTAAAAAGAAGTCGCCTCAAAAGAAAGCGGATAGGTCGTCGAGTGACGGCTCTAGCGGCGAATTGGAGGCCATGCTGCACAGTTTGGGGATGAGCTGGGCCGTGGCCACTCTGCGGAAGACTCAAGAGGCGCTGGCTTTAACCTCGAGTAGCAGTTCGTTGGATCTGAGTATTAGGCAGAAGGAATTTAAGTATTCGCAGACGAATGGGAACAACGAATTCAGTGTTACGGAATTTTTCGGCAAGGAAAGTGTGTCGACCAGCACCGAAACTAGCGGAAGTTTGTTGCGCGAATTGGAAGATGCGTCGGGAGTGAATACTTCGAGTCAGGAGAAAAAGGGCCGCCACACTTCGACGCCGATTCGGGAGAAGAACAGTTCCGATTTGAAGGGGAAGTTCGATCAGAGCGAGCTGTCTTCGGTTAGGAGCAATTCTGAACCCTCTTCTGGAAGCAGAAGTTGACTTAATTTTGTAATTTAATAATAATTCTTTTTGTTTAGATACAAATACATTTTTTTTTAATAAAAACGTTTGAGATCCATCTGTTGACAAAGGAATCCTATAGTTTCAAAACGTGTCTCCTCCAAAAAAATCGAAAATTGAAATAGATACACTGCTGCAATCTGTGGCAAATTCCTGAACTCTTTGATACTTCAGTTTGTTCCAAAAAATAGTATTTTATGTATCAAGGGCATAATGAAGGTGTTTATATTCGAGGGCAATAGTTTACAAAACCAAGGGCCGGAGGCCCTTGGTTTTGTAATTTGCCCGAGATTTATAAACATCCTTTATGCCCGTGGTTCATATAACGTTTTATTTTCCACTTGAAATATGAATATTAATTGATAAAAAGCCTGAAAAAAGTTCATATGAACGAAACAATGCTATGTACTATGTACTTTGTTTTGTATCTATGACAAATCACAAAATTACAAACAAATGCAAAAAGTGTGAACTCGCGTGAAATGGACGGAGAAATTCCAGAAAAAGTTATTGAGCGAGCGTTAAAAGCTGATGGTGAGCTACTTCCAAAAAAGTCACGGCCACTGTACGAGAGAGAGATTCACAAATTTGAGGGGTGGAAAATTAAAAATTCTGTCAAAACTGTCAGTGAAACAGTTTTAATGGGTATTTCCAGGAATTGGTACGTATTGTTTAATCACAGTATTATTACAGCAATCTTAAAACGCACACATTGATACATAAGGGTAAAAGACCTTATAAATGTCAACAGTGTCAGAGAGCTTTTATTTGATAAACCAGTCTTGGAAAGCACATGTTGATCATGAGGATATAAGACTATAAATGTCATCAGTCTTGTGTCTTGTGTCGGCAGAGGGTTTATGTTTTAGTCGGACCAAATTGCTGAGTATTATGCCTCTCCAGTTATTACTGAGCTGCCGACGAGTTCCAGGAGTGAGGATGAATTTGTTCATCCCGCTCAAGTGCAAATGCCGCTGGCTAAATTGATTCCAATTATTAACGGACTGTTCTCTAAGAAGTTTCCGGATAATTTTATCCAACAGCTGGTGTGTAATCAGAAGATTAAGGTTTTAGGTTCAAATGTTTACGAAACATTCTGTCATAGGTGATTGTAGTTTTTGCTATTTTGTTATTTGATTTATTTCTAATAAAAATATTTAATTATTAAATAAGTGTTCAGAATTTGTTTAGTTTTCTTTTCAGTCATGCCTTGAATTTTTGTTTGTTTGTTTGTTCATTGATTGTTTTTAATTACTTAGTGACATGATTTGTTATTTTTCATAAGATAGAAATATATGCTTGTTAGAAAAGCTGCATTAGGTTTGCATTTAGGCTTCAGCAGTTCTACACTAATAAGAAAAGTGTACTAATTTGTCTTCCTTTCCGATGCAATATTTGTTATAAAATATAGACTAATGTAAGTATTATTAATAATTAGTAAAATCCTGAATCTATGAAATTAATATTTATGTTGGTAATAATTACATTTTTAGAGTGAGGCAACCAAATGTACAGCTATTTGAATGTGTTTAACCAACGCCATCTTTATTTACAAGCCGTGAAGCCATGCTTGGCAACACCGCATTAATGCACAGAAGTAGGCCGGGTATCATTGCACGTCGGTTGCAATCGAAACTTATTAAAAAATAACTAACATGAAATGATCCATACTACATCATTATTCTGATAGTATTAAGAAATAAAACAAAAGTTAGTAAGGGCAGGAGATTTTATTTTGTGGTATTTGTTAAACATTAAATAACATTATTTACAAATAACATATTTTTAACGTTTATTCTTCTCTTTTGTTAGCGTAGCTAATTTCTTTTTTTTCTCTAAATTTTTAGTGCCATTTGTTTCTTTTGAATATTTTGTGTAGTTATTCAACAGAATATTTGCAAAAACAGAATACAATGTTTTAAACAATCTAGAAACATCGTTGCCACACAGACAATGTAATTCAAATTGTTGAAAAAAGTTATTGGAATTTAAGCTTAACTGTGTCAGTTGAATTAAAATGCCTTTTTGACAGGAAGATTGCAAAAATTTTGTTTCCCACACGCTATTAGCTACAATATATTCTAACAAAGCATACATATGAAAGAAAACACACTTAACATGGTAACTTGGTACACTTAAGCCACCTCGCTGTAAAAAGTCAAAATATTCGTTGCAAACATTACTACCGCGTCCTTCCTCAAATAAAAAAACACAGGCAGTACATTCCAGTTTTTTGCAAACAGATCGTGCTCCATAGCCACAAACATATATGCAGCTTGATTCCTCGATTTCACATAATTCAAGATAATTTGAAGTTATAATGGGGCGAAATTGATCAATGTCAACATTATATAAATTTGATTCAGTACTTTCATTAGCAAAGTTGCTAAAGCATGCTTCTTTTTTATTGATCATTTTCAAAATATGTCTTATTCGTAATTTGTTTTCTGATTCAATTACTTGCCTAACTGATACATTATAGTTTGATCCAGATAGTCGTCTGTACATTCCAAACCTTTTCTCTAACTTGTCTGTTTGAAATTTCCCCAAGAGTACATACGAAACATTAAATTTTGTTAAAGCATCGTTAGCAATTTTACATAACACTTGAGATGCTCTTCTTATTGCTTCAAATGTGTCGGAGCTTAAGCCAGCTTTGTCCTTGAAAGACTGCCATGCTTCTATCCAAGACAAAAAACGTTTCAAAAACAATAACTTTTCATCCTCAATACTACAAACTGGTCCTGCCCATTCATTTCTTTTTATTTTTCCTACGATAGGGTTTTTAGAATTTACAATATCCCACCAGATGCGGAAAATTTGTAAAAAATTTGCAGTATCTGTACATTTTTCTTCCGTTTGTAAAGCAGCAATAGTTGACATATGAAAAACATTATCCACTAACAAAACGTTTTGTCTCTCTAAATTCGAGGGATACAAAGTTTTATAACTCAACTTATATGCTTTTTTAATTAACTTATTTTGCTCGTCCTTGAAAAATAGTCGCAAATGTTCGAAACATGCATACTGTTTTATTGTATAATTTTTAAAATCAGGATATATTAAAGTGTGAAAAGTATCTTTTTTGTTCAACCAGTTATTCCTAACATTTTTAAAAATGTGAACAGTGTCATACGATAGGTAAGTATTAATATCAGGGAAGCATGGATTTGGCATAGATTCGTTTGAAGAAATTAAAGTGAACATATTCTGATTTATTCTATTGTTATCAGTTAGTATCGCAACTATAGGAAAACCACATTTTTGAACAAATTCAATTACCTCATTAACGAGTATCTTTAACTGATCTCCTGTTGTGTTATTCACAGGAACTAGTCGAATAACTTCACTAAAATTACCAAAAGCAGAAGAGATTATAAAAGTTTGAATAGTTTTTGCCAGATCCTTAGCATTATTTTCTGAACTGCCAACAATTCCATTGGCTTTAAAATCTAACTTAGATTTCACATAAATTTCATCAATTTGTAATATTGTATATTTTTCTCGAACAGTCAAGTTTTTGGAAATTTGTTGCAAATAGTGACTTGTATTTGAAAGATTTTTGTCTGGTTTTACATTAAATCTAGAAGATATTTGTTGTAAATATCGTTTACTAGGCAGCAGCAAATGATCTTGTAAGAGCATGTAACAAGACGATGAATATGAATAAGCCATAAATGCAAACAAAATAGTTGCTGGGGAATATTTTCGTCTTTTTAACAATATCATGTTTAACTGATCAATTAAAAGTTCCAATTGTTTTTTATGTTGATAGTCTTCCATTTCTTCAGCTTTTTCGTTACACGTAACTAAATTTTCATACGACTTTTGCAAGAAAAATTCAAAAGATCAAGTCCTTAAATTGTGTTGACTTACGTTGGCATACCTAACTAATATATTTTCAAGTTGCGACCATCGAGATAATTTTAAATCACAAGGGAGAATCCAGTTCAAATCGTGAGCAGAAATTTCTTCTTTTCCAATAAAGAGTTTTAATGTTAAATCACTTTTCACAAGAACACTACATAAAATTTCGGCGGCACTTAACTCAGTTTCACTTTCAGAAGAACTATTAGAACACTCAATATTTAATAAATACAGCCAAACACCAAAGTTGCTCTTAATTTTAAAGTTCCACTTTGTTTCACTGTTTATACCTTTAGTTTTGTTTGAAAAGTGTCAAGAAAATTTGTAAAGTCATTTATAATATCAGATTTTACAAATTCTTCAATTTTTCCAGCTTCTTTTGATTGCAACGCTTTCCTTCTTACTTCAGGGTCTTTTCGTCTAACTACTGTTGAAGTTGAAGACAGATAAACTGGAAGATTTTGAAAAATTGTGGGTACAGCGTCTTCCTTTAATTTTGGGTGTGCTAATAGCAACGTAGTAACAGTTGACCCGTTTTTGTATATCTGATCTAATATAACATCATTTTCGTTAAAATGTTTTATACAAACAGATGAATACTTCGTAGGCTGCCAATTTTTCCTCGGGATAGCTCGAAGCCATTTCTTTTTCGTTTCTTCATCTTTTGGAAATGAAAACGTAGTAACTGCAGCTTGCCCCTTTACGGATACACTTTCGTAATTCGATTTGCAGCTTGGGACACAACATTTTCTAGTCATCTAAAAAGTTTTCATGTGAAAAGCATGAACCAAAGGTTAAATGTACTTACTTTCTATATTGTCGAATATCAAATTATTGAGTTAAATATTCTGATAAATACACACAGGTTTGGAAATACCACAACTATCTAACGTTAACTGCACTTTATAACAATATCAACAACAACTCAATGATGCAATGCTGAACTGAAGAACGCAAAATGTCCGCCTAGCAACACTGCTGCCAAATTTCTTAGTTCACGGCTTGTAAAATAAAGATGGCGTTGGTTTAACTGTCAGAATTAAGAACTCGAAGTGCAAGTACAATTCTTAGTTAAAACCAGGTTTAAAACGCGTTCTAAAGCCATAGGTGGTTTTTAATAAACTGACATCAACGTTCGAAAATTAATTTGTCAAGGAGAAATTACAACTAATTCAAACATTTTCATCTAACCGTAAGTCGAAGCTATTAAATATCAGTTTCACTAATCTAATTAATTTTCTCAGAATAAATCTTCATTGGAAAAAGATGGATAATTCTAATGAATTCAAACCATTAGAAATTAAATTGGAACTGGAAGAAGTAATCATCAAAACAGAAAATGATGTTACCGAAGAATCTGTAACAACTGAATTGATTAGCAATCTCAGCAAAAAATTCATTATTATCCAATCCAGTTTTGATCCTCCTACCTTTTATATCAAGGATCGCATTGCAAATATAGTGGTAAGTTTTTCCATTCGGTAATCATCAGATTCATAATTGTGTTTGAATTTTTAGGTGAAAGTCGATCCATCAATAAGTTGCATTGATGATGTGAATAAAATGTTAGCATGTCATGTTATAGTAGACCGCTTTTCTGAGGTTTTGGATACTTATAAAGTAGAAACCAGAACAGAAGAATTTAATGAAAGTTGTAATACGGAAAATGGTGCCAATTCAAACGAAGGCAATAAACTGTTGGCATGTCACGTTAAGCTGAATCAACTTCCCAAGCGTGTGGATACTTGTCAAAGACACAACAAGATAAATGAAAATGAATATCACATATTTCAAGGACCTTCCACCTCGTCTTCCAATGAAGAGAGACACATTGATACATGAGGTTAAAAAAAATTATAAATGCCAAGAGTGCCGGAAAGCATTTACTCAAAAAAGCAATCTTAAAATGCACACATTGATACATAAGGGTAAAAGACCTTATAAATGCCAAGAGTGCCCGAAAGCATTTAGTCTAAACGGCAATCTTAAAACGCACACATTGATACATAAAGCTGCGTTCACAACGACTTTCGTGCAGATGTACTGCATACGCCGAAATAGTGTGAAAGTTTGGGGCGGACGTTTCAAGCTGACCATTTACAATGACTTAATGCGTGTGCAGATGGTGACTTTAGTGCGTGCAAACTCCAAACATTTACAACGGCTTGAATGCACCAGAACACCAGCCAATGAAAAACCCGAATTCACAGCGCTTACGATTAGCTTAAAAATACGAATCGAAAGTCGCGTGTAATTTAAATTTTCAAAATAATTTTGTTGATGTTATTAATACAAGCCTAATCAAGATACCAAATTAACTGAATTGATCGGTGACATAATGATGTCGAGATGCGTAAAAAAATAATAAAAATTGCCGCGTTAAATATCGTGGGCGTTTTTTACCAAGTAAAAAATAATTTTATTTATTGTTTTAAATACACACACACACACAGAAATTCCAATCGATATTTAAAATTTTCGCAATTGACAAAACCTTTGCGGATAATAATAAGATTTATGTGATAAGTAATATAAATTTGAAAATTAGTTTTTAGTTGAAATTTGCAAATGGAGAATGTTTACGTAAAAAAAATTTACAACTTATTTATTAATATCAAATTTTGAAGGAATGACTAAAGGGTCAGGTCAGTCCTGGTTGAGAAATTTTTATCAGCTGCCTTTGAAAATGGTTTTAAAAGCAATTATCGGGACAACTTCGCAAAAGAACGGGTGAATTTTATGACTTTTGTTTGAAAGGTTCCAAACAAAATAGGATCCAACAAAATATTTTTACAATAGCTATTGAGTTTTTACTGTTGAGGGTTTTTTTTAAGGGAACATAATAGATTCGTCAAGCACACGAAAAACATACAACTGTTTATGTAAATAAAATATGTAACATGCCTAATTGAAAAAATTACAAATAGGTATATTTTAACAATAATATGGTTCTCGGTACTTAAATTTGAAAGATCCTCCCATCTAGAAGATCTTTGTATAATTATTATTTATAATTATTTATTACAAGAAGTAATAACGTAATAAAAATAGCTCTCAAATTTCAGGTTAACAAAAAACATTTACATACTTAATTATTATAATAGTTATTTATTTTATCCAGAACAGAACATGCGTGCTAAACACACATATTTGCTACTAAGAAAAAAAAGTAAATATAATCACTTTTCATGCTTTTGAATGAGTATATAAAATACATCTTTAACCGTAAGAATTGAATAGAATATCTTTAGATATCACGTCTAATAATAACAATCGGTCAAGTTTAATAATATTTTTATGAAAAACAAATATAATAGACAAGATTATAATGTAAATACAGAATAGAGGTGAAATGACAAAAATGTTCTTCAATGAACGTGGATTTCAAGATTGTGCGCATGACCGCTCTCTTGCGTTAATCTGATTGTAAACAGGAAAATATTCCTTTAACGCCAGTTTACCCTTACCAACGCCAAAGCAACTGCACGAAAGTCGTTGTAAATGAGCCTTAAGGGTAAAAGACCTTATAAATGCCAAGAGTGCCAGAAAGCATTTACTCGAAAAAGCAATCTTAAAAAGCACATATTGATACAGGGTACAAGACCTTATAAATGCCAAGAGTGCCAGAAAGCATTTACTCAAAAAAGCAGTCTTAAAGTGCACATATTGATACATAAGGGTAAAAGACCTTATAAATGCCAAGAGTGCCAGAAAGCATTTACTCAAAAAAGTAATCTTAAAAAGCACATATTGATACATAAGGGTAAAAGACCTTATAAATGCCAAGAGTGCCAGAAAGCATTTACTCCAAAAAAAAAGACAACCTTAGAAGACACTCCTTGATACATTAAGATAAAAGATTAGATAAATGGTAGCATTGTCAGAATGCATTTAGTTAAATGGGCAACCTTAAATGACACATGTTGTTCCATGTGGGCGAAAGACTTTTGTTTCGTAGTTAAAAGTTGCAGAGTTGTGTATATTGTAAAAGCACAGATTATGAAAATGGATTTTAATCAGACGAGCAGATTCAATGTCTTTAATTAGCTTTACGCCCTTTTAATTCGTTTAGTGAGAGTTTTTAACTGGTTAGTGAAATGTTCAAGGATTGCTGATGATCGACTTTATTGTTTTCTAAATTGAACATTGTATGTTTAAATTAAAAAAAGGACAGTAGTTCTATGTTACTAAAATGATACCTGTGTTTCTTCTGCGTCTTATCTTCTAAATTAGCCATTATAATTAAGTATTGTTTTTTTTCATCTTCGATGAACACACTGTATAATTGTGAGACAATAGTTGCATTTTTTTAAAATGTTCTGAAAGGAATTTGTCTAATTTGATGGTTTTATTATTAACTTGTAAATATTATTTTTAAAGTACAATAGGGAGACCCAGATTGAAAGAGACGGACAGTATGCACAATGATACTTTTGGTGGCAGGAAACAGTTATTTAGCATTCCATCTCTCCGTTGAACAAATTTATGATAGCCAATAAAAACGTTTTGTTGACTTGTGCTTGCGGTAATGTCAAGAATCTTTAAAATCAGGAATGGATGGATCTCCGAAACAAAAAAGAATATTACTTACTCACTGCATTCTTCAATAAACAAAAGCAAAGGTCGAATATATATCACAATTATTAATAATAAAATGCGTAAATGGACATTACAGTACAAAATCATTATAAAAAGCTACAATGTGTTAATATAAGTATGGACAGATAATTTATTTTACAGAAATTTTCATTAAACTTCTCTAATGCTATATACATCTTATCAAAATGAGTAATTAAAAATGAAATCTAACAGTGCACCCGCTAAAAGACTAAACGAAAACATTAATCTATACAAGGTGACTTGCGAGAGATCAAAATAAAAGTTTCGTACACAGTTCAATATGCTGTTGATTGCGACATTTTATTTTTTGGCAGTGTCTAGTGGCTCACCAAGAAAATGTACAAAAAAATTATTCAAACGTGATATGATTTGTTTTTACACTTACTACCTAAGATATGTACAGAAATTATAAAACAGACCGTCGCTAAATCGGACCGATTCGTTGCACTTTTAAAAACATTTTCTACTACCTTATTCACTAGAAAAAATTCGATATAAATAAATTATTTTCTAACAATTTTAACGCACATGCATTTGCTTTATCTTAGAATTAAAGAAAAACTTAGCGGTAAGGCTGAATTTATATTGGAAGCGTCTAATTACATCGATTTCAAAATTGCGTCAATCTCTCTGACCAGAACTTCGAACGACGGCCGATTCTTCGGAAACACGTCCAAACACGCATCCTGAAAAAAGTTAATTAGCCCACTTCGACAAAACAATCACCAAATAGTTCTAAAAGTGGAGCGTTCCGAATCGGGCTTGTCAGCTCCGATACTGCGGAATTTTCGTGGAAGTGTAGGGTTAAATTGTCTTTTAATAACAATATTGAAATCCCAATTTATATTTCTACACGAGTTTATTGTATTGACTGGTATCATCAAATATAACATATTACCTCAATTCATTAGTGACGTTAATGATGAAAAATAAGTAGTTTTTAAGATAGCAGTATATTGTACACCGTATTTTTTACAGATTAAAACGTATAGAAGTTTGGTTAAAAAGAGATTTCAGGATTTGAAATTGTTAACCATGAATTTGACAAATTTTGTTGGTTTTCAGTATCAGTTAAAAAAGGGTTACTTTATTTTGGAATTAAAAAAAAAAGAAGTTACTTTAATTACGGTTTTTCGATAAAAAGAGGACTTTTATTTTCACTATTCAAAAATTAATTAAACAGTATCCTCTGAATTGAAGGATTACAAATTATATTGGGTGAGCAGATGTTTGACTTGGGGCCAAATGTAAATCTTTCCCACTGATATTTGATATCTCCCTACGGCAAAAAAATCGCAAAGGAATCAATATTTTTGTTTTGTTGCAAATGTTGCAAAGATGCCCTAATTGTTTATTCAATCTAAATTTGTAATACTATAAACCGTTCTTCCAAATGTTCAAACTCATTTTTTCGTTCCCTTAAAAACCTTTGCACAATAAATTAACGGTTTACTTCATTCGTCCAGCTTCAACGATACCCAATATTAAAAATTGGTAACATTACGAATTAAAAATATCAAATTTTAACTATAGCGTTCGAATAGGTTTGCCGTACGGAGCAAACAATTTTGGCGTACTTAAAATTACCGCTAATTTACAAATCACAAGATGGACTCGATGTTCAATGAGAATCACTATTTCTACTCGATTTCGAATTCGGTCGGTCGAGTCGAGGAATCAGAATCCGGTGGCTGGTCACTGACCGAGGTCATCCAGCTTTTAACCCTGATGGAGGTTATTTTAAATCAGGGCGCTAAACTTCCGTTGGCCAGCGCCATCGCGCGTGAATAGTCAGTACTATAGGGATGTTTAGTTAGGAACTGATCCAGGTCCCTACAGGCGAATCAAAGTACCCTCAAATTTGATCTGACCTAACCTAATTTATTTGAAACTAGTAAATAATGGCTGGAGAAGTAATTGTGGATGCATTGCCGTACATTGATCAAGGATATGACGAACCAGGCGTACGCGAAGCGGTTAGTACCAAATTGGCCTGTTATTCACGAAATTAAAAGTCGTTTTTAGGCGTTTGCAATGGTTGAAGAAGAATGTCGCCGATACAGACCAACGAAAAACTACTTGGAACATCTACCGCCACTTAATGTAACAGCGTTCGAGACTCAAATGATGCATGCAGAGTTTGAACGGCTGCAAAATCGGTTACCGATGGAGACGATGTCGATGAAGCGATACGAATTGCCCCCACCGCCGAGCGGCAAACTAAACGAAATGAACGCCTGGATCGAATGCGCCGATAATTCGCAAGCGCAGCTCGAGCACCAGGCGGTGCGTGTCTTAAATCTCCAGTTAATGTTGCAGTACTGCTGCCCGACCTGGCAGAGGTATCTGCAAACCTTGACGGAAGCGGAAAGAATGGCCTCGAAACGTTTGGCCGAATTGAGGCAAGCAATTCAAGAGGTCAACTGGCAGAGGAAGTCGTTGCAGACCAAAGGGGGCGATCAATTGAAAGCGCTTGAAGCCAAATGGGTGACTTTGGTGTCGCATAACTATGAGATCGAACAAGCCTGCAGCATCGCCGAAGAGTACATAGCGAATTACAAGCTGCAACAAAGGCAGAATGAATATCCGGAAGAGCCGCGAGAAAGTGCGGCAGTTTATGGATAAATTTAGAACTTAGGAGTAAGATTGGACTTTTTTATAAATAAATTTTATTACAGTTTAAATCAGGGAAATACATTAATGTTGGTAGTAATGCGTTGGAAGGTTGTATCAACTTCAAAAGTTGGAAAATGTTAAATTCTGCTAAATATTGTCAAAATTCCCAATGAGGACAAGCAATAAAGCATTTTTCCATAACATAAATACTGTCTGGAAACCAACTGTGCGATTTTGTCAAAGACGGTTAGTAGATGAATTCTGCATAATTTCCAACTCGAGAATCATAATTGAGGACCTTGGTGCAAAAAGGGGATAAGTCATTATTTTCCCAATATCGAGTTATGTATGCCATTTGAATGTATTGTAAATTAGGTGTCGTTTGATGTAAGAACTGGACAAGTTATAATGCCATAATGAAGTTAAAACTACTGTTGACTCATCCTATAACGCGTCTTTGATGCAAGAAGGCGATAAATCCAATTTTCATATTGTGACTTATCCCCTTTTTGCATCAAGGTCCTCAATTTTTAATTTGTTATACACAATTTTCAACAAAAAATCGCGTTTTTTTTAGTTCTTTGCTTGTAAAATTGAAACTAATGAAGCATTCTTAACGTTGTTAAGAGACGAATTGTAGAGAATTGAATTTCGAAGAGAATGAGAGATCAAATGGCCCGATCGGATAATGAGAACCGGAGAAAATCCGGAAAATTCAGTATTTTCTTTAAAAAAATCACAATTCCGCCATTTTTGAACTTTGACAAAATCGCAGTCAGTTTCCAGGTAGTACATGTTAAATTATGCCATTTATTTAGCTGTTGCTTGGCCTAAATATAAATTAAATGAAACGATAATTTTATGGCCTTGTAACGCTCCTCCTGATTTAAAAATGGACTATAGTTTGAGTGAAGTTTATTCAAATAAAATTACTATACAAAATAGTTATATCTACAATTGGTCCGCAATGGATGGCCTTCTTTTAAAAATTGACCCTCAATTCCATCCCTTGGAAAAAATAGGAATGTTGTAAACCATAATTCTTAGGAATAAGCTCGTAAGAAGACACACAGGTTAGAAAGTTTTTGGCTTAGGTCTCGCCGGAGAAGGTGGAACCGAGCTATATTGCTGTTCCCCTTGGTCCTCTAGGAATCTATTTAAATCGATAGTCGTCAGTAACTGTAATTACACAGACTCAAAACTATTTATTTGAAAGACGGTTGGCTAACCTTGGAAGGTTGCAAGAATCTTTGTGGAATTCGAGAATGATTGTTCGACGAGTACGGTGGACCGAATCCCAAACCTAATAGGACAGCTTCAGGATCTGGCTTGCGAGATTCCAGCACCGACTCCACACTCGAGCAGTGGCTGCTTGCATCGTCTGATTGCATTGATATGTCTCGAGCGAAGTTTCGTTTGGGGAATTTCGACGGCGATGGGCACACAATGTAAGCGGGCAGTGCTGACGGGGCCGGCGTTGCAGGAGGTATCATATCCACCCATTGCTGTACCGTTATCGGTGAAGGATTTCGCATCATCGCGCAATTAAGGAATGTATCATGGAATAATAATAAAAAAATATTGCAAATCACAACACCATCTTACATTGATTTATAACCTCAACTGAAATTTTGCACAGGCAACCCAACGTACACCTTTGCGGCCAGGTAACCTAATCGCAGGTAATCTTCCCGTTTCAACTCGAATGTGCTTTTTGGTATGTTGTCTTTGCAATTTGAGCATAGAAAATTGATAATTACAACAAGGCTAGTTAATTTAAAGTGGAAGGAATTTTTAAAACAGGAATAACGTCAAAAGGACTGTAAAATATTTTTGTTTATTTATGTTGGTAGTAATGCACTAATATTGGCATTTTAAATCTGACAGCTTAAGGTTATACAGTAGAACCCCTCTATAACGAGAACTTGAGGGACTAACATATTTACTCGTTATAACCGATTTTCTGTATAAACAATCATGGATAATAAAAGTTTATACACATGTATTATAAAATAAATATATTTAATAAGAAAGTTACACACATATAGGGACAAGATTTAGTGAAAGAAATTTGTAATTTTGGTTTGTTTGTGATAATGAAGTACAGGCGACCCACGACTTTCGCACATTCTACTTTCGCACAATTCGCTATTTCGCACATTTTTAAAAATTGAACTTTTTCAAGATTTTTGTCAATAATGCAAAAATTGTTGCGCCCATTCACACGTTGCCGCCTAGAATCGGAATCGGAATCGTTATGCCATCATATAATAGGCCTACCGCTGACTTACGGCTCTGACAAATTTATTACTGTGCCTTTTAAATAGGTCATATTTCAACGCCTGTCAAATTATGTCAAAGACCTAAGAATTGTCCCCAACAGACACGTTTTGTATTTCAAAAAACCAGAGTTTCACTCCGATTTTAGTTATTTTTGTGTTAACGGCGTTCCACCCGTAGATTTTCAATACATGTAAAACGCCTTTCCCTTTTAAGCCTTCATTTTTAATTTTGAAAAGGAGGTCGATACTTCATCTTACAGAGAATACCAATCTACTTTGAGCTGATCCCAAGCCATAATTAAATAATCATAATTAACCAAGTTATTAATTAAAACATCAACTTCCGACTTTCCCTTTTTTGCCTTCAGTTATCGAAATTTTGTATTAAAATTTTGTGGACTCGTAGATTGGACTTTTTTCTTTTGAGCGGACCCCTAGCTGTTTTAAACAACGCAATAGTTTTTGATTTATTCAATGTTCTTTAGATCAAGAACCGAAATTGAAATAGCTAATTTTTGCCGATTTTCGAGCCACGTCAAAAAGATATACAACTTCTCAGCAGGTAATTATCTTCGCAACAGGGAAGATACTTTAACGACAATAATATCCGAAATGCTTTTAAAGCCAGGTTTCGTTTTCAAATAGCATATTTGAAATAAGTTATAGCAAGAAGACTTTTTAAAAAACTTTAAAATCAATTTTGATATTGACCTAAATGATTAAAAATAAAAGCGTACATTTTAATAAAAGCTTGTTTTATTGAAAAAAGTTATTTTATTATAAATTATTTTTTAGTCTTGGACAATTTTAATATTTATTATCTACATTAACTTAATAGGATATAAATTCAACTCTAAGGTCATATTGGCTTCTTTATCCCACATTAATTAAAAAAAATAAGCTGTAGTGGTAATAACTTATAATAAGCTAAAACTACAATTTTCTGTAAAAAAAAAACACTGCATTAAGGGGTTAATCTTTTACTCGCTGTGTTTTAAATTAGTAACAATTATTAGTGTTCCGGACTCTCAACGGTATTTTTTCGAAGAAATGTATAACTTTATTGTATATACCAGGTATACATAAAATTCTAAGGCAAACGCGGTCCAATTTTCTGTAAACATAAACTGTATCTTAAGGGGTTAATCTTTTACGCATTGTGTTTCAAATAAGAAATTCAACATCTCTTCTGAGTTCTGAACAGAATTTTCTAGAATAAGTAATAAAATTTTATGACGTTCGACAATACAACCTTTCTTCAGACACGTAATTTGGTCTAAAATTTTAACTACAGTCAGCTGCATTCCATTATCTGTTTGTTCGAATATCTAACAAATTGTCAAAAAATACTGTAACCGCAAAATTATTAAACGCGTACATTTCAAAATAAAGATTCTGATTATGGTGATGTGGAGATAGATGATACTCCGGATATGTCATTAATAGAATGTGAAACGGCTAAAAATGAATTTTTAAAAACGATTTACGATATAAATATAAATAACGTTGAAAAAAATATCCGCGATCAACATACTAACCTGTTTTGGCGTAAATTAAGACATTGTGAGCGAAAGTTTCAATTAAATTCGTTTTTATAATAAGATTTTTGGACCCGTAAACTGTTTTTTATAAAAATTTACATTTTAATATTTTATTTTGTTACATTTCAAAAAATATTTGCCTGATTGTAAGTGAAAAGAGATGGAGCTATGGAGATAGTAGAGATGCGAGATACGACTGGGGAGTGGGGACGCCTACTCAGCAATAACTCGATCATTGTCGAAAATGCATTTGTCTTACATTTAAACTCATATCTTGTTTAATATTTATGTAAAAAATATAGATAACACATGAACACCTTTTAAAAACACGTACAAACATTTTTTAAAGAACAAAATTTTTCGATTTACGCTACTGTTTGGAAGAAAAATCGGTGTAAAGGTGAAAACTTTCAAATTTGCTCAAGATTTTTGTTAGGCCCTAACCGAGATATTGAATTATTTAGTTTTTTTCACCCATAAGACTCTATACATTTTTGAAACTTTGAAAAATGAAATAAAATATAATTCGTACAAAACTTTCAATGTCCTTAACACAAAATGATCACCGTGTTCTCTTCTACACGATGGTGTGGTTATCTCAATTTTTAATCATAGTGCCGTTTTGCCCGTTCTGATTAGTGATTACTTTTGGATTTAGATTTATTATGATATGAGCTTCAATCAGTGAAAGTTTCAGCTTGTGACTAATTCCTCCACAGAAGTTACTTTTAATACGATATAGCACTCCACTATTAGTACAAAATATCGCTCTAAATTTATTGAAGAAAGAAAAATTTCGCATCTGTTGAACAGGTACATACCTATATTGGAATGCAGCCGGTCGGAAGTCGTTTCTATTGTTATACATAGACCCATTATCCACTGAACTTGAGGTGATGTATGGGTTATAAAAAAGTCTGGGTCTTGCCTATATTTAGGCGTACGCTAAAGCAATTAAAGCTAATTGCATTTGGGAACAATTTTTTGGATGGCGCAGCCTTAAGACACGCCACTGTAAATTTGGCAACGCAGCTACCGGTTCGAGTCAGGCAAGTGCAATGTAATGCAAGTTTGATGTTGTGTATTAATAATGTGTTTTTTTTAATATTTGTGATAATAAGTGCTGTTTACACATTCGCACAGTTACAACTAAGAGAATACTACAAAGTAAGGTAATTATTTCATTAGTTAAGTTATTTATTTGTAATTCGCTAATTGAAGGGCCATCCGAAAAAAGAGTCCATAGCAAATGCGAAAGGCTATGACCGAAGGGCCGAATGGCCCGTTAATTTTAAAAAGTGTTATAGACTGTAATGACCCAAACTTGCCGCCGAAATAATTTAAATATTCGAAATATCCCGAACGCTCGAAAAATAAACCGCGAAATTCAAATTGGCCAACAAAATTGTGATCGTCTAGAATGTCGGTAGGACTCCTCGTTGCGTTTACACAATGCGGCAAGCGTTCTGGATGCAACGGTGAGACTTTTAGGGGAAGAGGTGTCTTCAATAAAACAATATCATAGTGGAGGATGCCTTTTTAATTAAATCAAAATAGTAAGAGCGGAGAGCTCATGCAATAAACTGGAATCGGTGAAACCTCCCCAAACCGATTCCTCAGGCATGTAAAAAAAACAAAAGCATACACAAACAAAGAAAGCAATTAATACCACCGACATACACAACATAAGAAATCGTCCCTTTTTATAAATAAACAACATACAAAATAAAAAACATAAACGAGATGTGGTATGTGATAAAAAAACACATGTTAAATAATTAGGTTGTAATGTCGAATCATCTGAAACATATCGGAGATCACACCGAAGACCTGGATAAATTTTGATTGGCAAGGCAGTACGAATGATGGACATGATTTCATCATTATTATCACTTGAAGCATGAAATAACAAGAACTATTTGTTATGATAAATTAACCGGGCTACGAACTGTTGCCTTTCCAGGCCCACGATCCAGCACTACAGTGCGCCGTAGAGGGCGGTCCGTAACTCTGCCTTAATGCCTTTTTCGAACGGAGGAGAGAACGGCACAGCAATTAGACACACATAAAAACAACAATCTCGGCCTATAAATGATGTCCCGCCTGTTATTGGCTAGGTTCCCCACCACCGAGTACAAAACAACAACAATTATAAATAGCACAATACACAGCATAATAACATACAAAAACCTTTAGGGTTATACTCACAACCGCGGAAATGGAAACACAAAATCTTGCTCTTCGCCACTGGTAAGAGCTGCAACCAGTTCCCGGGGATGATAACTAAATGACCACATTACGCGCAGGTGGTAATTTAAATTAATCAAGGGACGATTTCTCATGTTTACAATTAGAACATACAATATCTAACCAAGGAACACGCATGCGACGAACCGGCCTATAATTACGTTCGACCGGTCGTTCCCAACGAGGTCTTCGTGTAGAATTGGGCGCCTCCGCATAACCCTTTAAACCTTGCGTCGGTCCAAATCTGGTTTAAGCGCTCCCGAGTGCGCGCTTAAGTAACGGGCCCTCCCGATACTCCGGCACTGGAAGGCACGCCCTAACGGAGCGGCTACATGACGCCACGCGGAGATTTTGACCCTTAACGACACGTAACCCGCGTCCCCTTTACAAACAACGGAAAAACCCCGCGTTTCTTCGCCCCCGCGATAAAAAAACGCATGCTAACCCTTGCCGTTCCCGTACTTAACCAAAACTAACGCGCGATTAGGCCGATTCGTTATCTAACTACAGTTTCATACTACTAAATCTAACATGCTAACTAACCTACCCCACGCGCTGTAGCCGTCAACAAAAACTACCAGATACGATACCCGGATTAAGAGATCCTGCACAAATTGCTCCACTAATTAAAAACCCACCCCCAAACAACAAGACACTTTAAAATAAAATTAAAACAACCACTTTTTCTCGAAGCGTCTTCTTCGGTTCAGGGCCCGCTAGCTTCTCCCCCACAACCCTTCGCGGCTCCTAAACCGGTCCCGCCCTCTACTCTACTCAACTTGGCTTAAGACTCTGGCTACTTAACCCGGTGCGTGTGTCGGGTTGCCGACGGTGCAGGCGTAAATTAGAATTTTTAAATTCAGTTCACTACAAGACCTATCGTTAACTCTGACAATTTTATTACTGAACTCTTTAAACACAATAAATGTCAACAGAAAAATCACAGTTAACCGAACGTCACGGTTTCCAAATTAGGTAGGTACCCCTAATGTTTTTTTTAGGAATTAACACATATAAACCCCTTTGCACATACATCCGCTATCTCAAAAACCCAAAATTTTACTGCAATCTAAACATCAGTTCGATACAAACCAGCGTCTAATGAACAAGTTCCAGAAAATCTTTAGTAAATCTTCCAAGTTCAAATTCATTTCTAAATCTTTACAAATTATCAAACGGAATTCATTAACTAAAATTAATAATTTCTACATTTACAATATTGTAATAGATTAGAATAAGAATAAGTGTAAATATTGTAAACATTAAGTGTTAAGTGTGTGTTAATAAACAGCATAATAAACAATGTTATTTATTGAACAAACCCGATCAAAATCGCGACGTTTCCTCGAAATAAATAACAAAAAAAAAACGAAACAAAGTGAACAAGACAAAAATGCCTCGCATGTCTTGTGTACCTGGATGTAAATCCAATTATTCGACAATTTTGAAACACGAAACCTATCAAACAACGTACTCATTTCCAAAGGATCAAGAAAGAAGAAGGCAATGGATTCGTGCTATTCCAAGGGCCAACTGGACACCTTCTCCTAGTGCAGTTGTTTATGTCAAACATTTTCATGAAGAAGAAATGATAAGGTATGACAAGTGGCTTCGCCCAGATGGAACTTATCTTTTTGCACATCCAAAATTAGCTCAACAGGCAATTCCAAGTATTTTTCAAAATTTGCCAAGTTACCTATCAAAACCGAAAGTATCTAAACGTCAAGATCCTGAAAAGTTCAAAAGGCCCAAGCTCAGATGACAGAGGATTTTCTAAATAAGGATATCATTTCCGATTTCAATAATTTCAAAGATAATTATACAAATCGTGTTCAACTTTTTAATTGGGAAGTTAAAGTATAAGAAAATAATATATGCTTTTACACATTAGATTTTGAAAATTATCTTACCATACTTATTAATGAAAATTTAATTGTAAAAGTATACATATATTAAAGGGAACGAACTGTCTGTTCATAATCTGAAGTGGTTGCTTCCGAATAATTTAAAATTAAGCAAATGGTCCCAAGTTGAAAATTTGTTGACCCTGTACAAAGCTTTTTCGACAGACATCTATTCTGTGTCAATTGAATCCCTGATTACTAAAAGTTTAAATTACCTTGTCGAAGCTCACACTTTATTGGAAAAAGATAATAATTTTGTATATGGGACTCAGCTTGAAATTACAGTTGATCAGTTAAACAATTTCTTAATAAGAAAAATAAATATACAGTAGCAACAATAATTATGTAATTCATGTTTTATTCGCAATTCCCAAGCAGTTACAATTTAATCCGGATTTTTTTCGTTTTCCCGCAGCAAAGACATTTGCAAAAATTATCCGCTTCACTGCACATTTCACCCAATGTTATCACAAATAATCAAAATTATCTTGTACATATGTCAAAATCTTTATCCAGTATGGAAAAAGTAGTTGTCCTTTTAATTGACAAAATCTATATCGCCAGCTACTTAGATTATAGAGCCAAAAATGTAATTGGAACAGCATCTAATAATAATTGTAAAGGTACTTTTATAGTTATCTTATCATGTGTGGACAATTTTAAATTATGTTATATTTGATAAGTAATGATAACCGCTGCTTATTTTTAATACTATGTATTATTCATGTACATATTTGCATTGAATTTGTGAATTTATCTAATGTTTCTTGCAGATTAAGTATAATAAAAAGTTATTAGTAAAAATTTTGTGGTTTGTTATTTTTTTAAATTTTGATAAGCATGCAACTAATTTTTTGTGTAAGTATTAAATACCCCAACCGAAGCTGCAACGAATAGATCTACTTGTTTCAGTGAAAGCGGCGTTGCCAAGCGTATGGCCATGGCTTGATAATGGCTGTGAGTTAGCCAGCAAAATTAATTTGCGATAAAGTTCTAGTTATACCCGTACGCGTGGTGGGAGTATTATATGGTGTGCTACAAACTAAACCTTATTTCGTTGAAGTTTGCGCATGACGTCAGACACGGAACAAATATCATTGATGATCATTGGGTGAAGCAAGGAAATTTGAACGATCGTTCGAAATAAAAATTTGAATTCTTTATTTCGAAACATAATGATTTTAAAAAACATGAATGTAATGTAACATTATGTTCTAGAACAAGGATTCCCATACTTTTTAGGTCTATCGTCCCCTTTAGTTTAAAATGTTTTGGATTAAAATTTCATAGGTTCAAATTGTTTATAGTCCAGTCATTTTAGTATTCATCTTCTAAAAAATTCCAAGTGAAGATTTTCCTTGATGATTTTCTTTGCATCGGTATAAGAAACACTGTGTAAAAGTTCGTTGAAAAATCGTGTCCGCCAAAGAAATTTTTGAAGGTCGAAGGCTGCGAAAATCAGTTTTTCTCAAATATCTCGTGAAATATTGGTTTTACGCGAATTTCCAAAATTTATTAACTTCATTGGAAAGCAATAAACTTGCGGATAACATAACCAATGAAGGGTTAAAATATGTAGCAAGCAACATATATACCACAGTGCGGTACGACATAAAAAAATTATTTAAAATTCCAAAAGGTAAAATATTCACGCAGTTTTTGTTACTATAACACAGCATTAAGGGAACTTATTAGTTAATAACAGTGAATAGTAAGCATTTCCGATCTATTTAATAGAATTATATTCATTCAAAATCATAATACAGTACAGTATATTATTGTCGATTTTAGGAACTTTTCAACGATTTTAATTAATTTAGGTCCTGGTTCCTAAGTTAATTAGTTAATCGTTGACAATTCACATTAATTTTCAGTCAATAAGTTTAAAATTTGGTTATATTTAATTGCTGTTAATTAAATACTTAAAGAAATCATAATTGAAAGAACCTTATTAAATAATATCAGTGAATAAGCATTTCCAATCTGTTTAATACTTATATTTGTTTAAAATCATAGGGTACAATAAATAAACAAACAAAAATATTCTTCTTTTTTCTATTCAGGTTGCCCCTTCACATGTGAATTAACATGTGTGTTTTAAGATGGCTACTTTTGGTAAAACATCTATCGCACTGTTGACATTTAAAAGATTTCAGTTCCTTATGAATCAGCATGTGGCTTTTAAGATGGCTACTTCTGGTAAAACATTGATCGCACTGTAGACATTTAAAAGGTTTCGGTCCCTTATGAATCAGCATGTGTTTTTCGAGAGTGCTATTTTGGGTAAAACAATTATTACACTATTGACATTTAAAAGGTTTCAGTCCCTTATGAATCAGCATGTGGCTTTTAAGATGGCTACTTCTGGTAAAACATTGATCGCACTGTAGACATTTAAAAGGTTTCGGTCCCTTATGAATCAGCATGTGGCTTTTAAGATGACTCCTTCTGGTAAAACATTGATCGCACTGTTGATATTTAAAAGGTTTCAGTCCCTTATGAATCAGCATGTGTCTTTTGAGAGTGCTATTTTGGGTAAAACAATTATTACACTATTGACATTTAAAAGGTTTCAGTCCCTTATGAATCAGCATGTGTCTTTTGAGAGTGCTATTTTGGGTAAAACATTGATCACACTGCAGACATTTAAAAGGTTTCAGTCCCTTATGAATCAGCATGTGGCTTTTAAGATGGCTCCTTCTGGTAAAACATTGATCGCACTGTTGACATTTAAAAGGTTTCAGTCCCTTATGAATCAACATGTGGCTTTTGAGATTGCCATTTTCGGTAAAACATTTATTGCACTGATGACATTTAAAAGGTTTCAGTCCCTTATGAATCAGCATGTGTTTTTCGAGAGTGCTATTTTGGGTAAAACATTTATTACACTGTTGACATTTAAAAGGTTTCAGTCCCTTATGAATCAGCATGTGTCTTTTGAGAGTGCTATTTTGGGTAAAACATTGATCGCACTGCGGACATTTAAAAGGTTTCAGTCCGTTATGAATCAGCATGTGTTTTTCGAGAGTGCTATTTTGGGTAAAACATTTATTACACTGTTGACATTTAAACGGTTTCAGTCCCTTATGAATCAACATGTGGCTTTTGAGATTGCCATTTTCGGTAAAACATTTATTGCACTGATGACATTTAAAAGGTTTCAGTCCCTTATGAATCAGCATGTGTTTTTCGAGAGTGCTATTTTGGGTAAAACATTTATTACACTGTTGACATTTAAAAGGTTTCAGTCCCTTATGAATCAGCATGTGTCTTTTGAGAGTGCTATTTTGGGTAAAACATTGATCGCACTGCGGACATTTAAAAGGTTTCAGTCCGTTATGAATCAGCATGTGTTTTTCGAGAGTGCTATTTTGGGTAAAACATTTATTACACTGTTGACATTTAAACGGTTTCAGTCCCTTATGAATCAGCATGTGTCTTTTAAGATGGCTACTACTGGTAAAACATTGATCGCACTGCAGACATTTAAAAGGTTTCAGTCCCTTATGAATCAACATGTGTCTTTTGAGACTGCTATTTTGGGTAAAATATTTATCGCACTGTTGACATTTAAAAGGTTTCAGTCCCTTATGAATCAACATGTGTCTTTTGAGACCGCTATTTTGGGTAAAATATTTATCGCACTGTTGACATTTAAACGGTTTCAGTCCCTTATGAATCAACATGTGGCTTTTGAGATTGCTATTGTCGGTAAAACATTCATCATCATAGTTTGCTTCTCCTATGTTGTGTAATTTAGAACCACGATACTGCTCCATTTTTGTGGTGAACACATGCTGCGGAATCATAACAACTTCAACGGTACATGTACAAATCTTAAGCAAATCTTCAGTTCTACATATGGATGGATCTACTTTGATCTAAAAATTAAAACAAGAAAAATGTAATTTAAGCCTTCACATTGTAAATATAAAAATTTACCTGTGTATTTGCAATACGATCTCGAATACCAAGTGTGACAGGAAATGTGTCTAACTGGATGATTTCAAGAGAGCTAGTATTTTCAATTACTTCCTCTGGTTCATCTTTTATGATCAGCTCATCTTGTTCTAATTTAACTTCAAGTGCATCGAAATCATAATTACCAACATTCCTCTGAAATGTGCAAGAATTTGATTTAACAAATACGATTAACCAAAGATATTTCTTTGCTAAAACCAGGTAGATAAAAGGTAAACGTAACAAAGAAACCCCCTCAGAAATTGGCATCTTACAATTGATGAGACGGAACATCACATTTGTAGTTTATTTTGTGCAATTTTCATTGAGAATGATATTAATTTTAATTTCTTATAAAAGTTTCAAGTGAAAACTAGATAATAACCGATTTATTTTAAACATTTTCCACACTCTTGTCGTTTGTGCTCTTTACATAAATTTGGCATGACGCATTGTTTACCTACCTTTGATTTCAATGTGTCTTCTGCTATTGAAGTTTCTCGAATTGTGTAATCTTCTTCAACCTTCATTTCAAATTTCATCTGATATGCTTGAATGTTATTTGAATCTTCAATTCTACATATTGACGGAACAACTTCAACCTAAAAATTGAAATAAAAAAACATCATTTCTTCTAAAACTCTAGTTTGTAACTATAAAACTATACCTGGGTATTCAGTAACTGATCATTGATACCAGGCGTTGGAAAACTTTTATCGTATATGATATCAAGTGAGCTGTTTTCTATGGCACCTTCTTCTGGCTCGTTTTTTATTATAAGTTCCGTTTCTTCCAATTTAATTTGAAATGAATTCAAATCATAGCAATTATCCATCTTTATCGGGAAGTGAATTGAAATTTTTTATTATCTGTGTGAATTGAATTGCAAACCACGTGCAAAACCTATCTCTGCTTCAAACACTGAAGTTATGGCAGAAAAGAACCACGGTAGATTCGTCGGCTTTTCATTTTTCAATAACTATGCACAAAACTCGCAACAAATTAACGCTGTTTGACAGCACAGATAGGCCGCGGGCAACACATGGTCAAAATCTAGGCAACCCGTAGGTTGAGTGGCGTCTGAAGCATTGAGTCTTATGGCCAGAAATCGAATATTCGCAAATTCTGCGGTCCTGTTTTATATTAACTGTTGTAATAACCATTTGTTAGAAAAGTGTCAACTGAAAATCTTCATTCTTCGCTGCTCCAAAAATGATTGAAAATTGTCAATTTGTTCTGCCCTATAGTCACGCGGGCCGAAGTAACGTGATCAAAATTAGCCAATCCCGTGCCCGGAACGGTAATAAAGTAGAATTTGAAAATTTTCAAGGTCAAATTAAAACTCTACAATGGTTTTATTTATTCATTTTATTTATATACTTACATTACAAAGAAAGAAAACTCAAACACAAACTTGAACAAAATATTAGTATTATCTGTCATTAGTATTTTTCTGTAGAATAAATTTTTTAAACATACAATTATTTTCTTTCAATAAATTTAAGAAAATGCTGCAGTTCTTTTTATATTAATTTTTGTAATAATCACTGCTGAACTAAAAATCTTGATTCTTCGCTATTCCAAAAATCATTGTAATTTGTTCTCCATTAGAATTTTGTAGGTATCTGGTTTAAACGGAAAGCAAATAAAATTAGAACATTTCAGAAAATTACATATTTCAATCTACATAT
This sequence comes from Dascillus cervinus, assembly GCA_949768715.1. Lineage (NCBI taxonomy): Eukaryota > Metazoa > Arthropoda > Insecta > Coleoptera > Dascillidae > Dascillus > Dascillus cervinus. The sequence continues at coordinate 23,583,651 of OX458322.1, forward strand.
TTTCCACAACTGTTTTTGAGGTACAGTAAAACCTCGATATAACGGACCAATTGGGGGGAAGCGGTGTCCGTTATAGCCGAAAGTTCGTTATATAAAAATAGGTTTAAAATAAATCAAAAAACTTTTTTCTGAAATATACTGTATTTAGATTTAAATAAAAAATACAAAACACAAACAAAATTCTATTTAATTGTCTTCGGACACTCGTCGTGAAGTGACGTTGCTGCAGTCTACGAGCATTATGTCTCAAATTCTAGTCCTAGACGTATAACGTGATTATCAGAGCCGCTAAAAATTGTTTACCTGTGGCGACACTTGAATTTAAGCATGTATAATATTAATAGGACATTTTAAATTTTTTACATTTGATCGGATTTTTTGTCCGTTATATCCGAAGTCCGTTAAATAGAAGTCCGTTATATCGAGGTTTTACTGTAGTGTTATCTCACCAATGAATATTTGGGGCACTTTATTTATTTAAAACAAAAACGTAGCAGCATTTCGTTTTCCTGTTTTCTCCATAAAAACTTCAGAACAGTCGATGATGGTGGAAATGTGTCTTTGAAACACTGAGGCTTTTTGTAGACCCAGTACATAACAAACTTTAATCTTATCCCTTAGGATGTTAACATTTTTATAAAAAATTCTACGTGCTATTGCGAAAAAGGGCGGCAGTAAAAGTTTTTTGCTATTATAAAGAAATGGTAATAACTGAAATATAAATTATAATTTTCCGTCGAAATAAGACGATAATCTCATTACATAGCAACCTGATTTAATAAAATAACAATTGAAAATTAAGACATTCAGATGAACATGTGATTACAACCCAGCTAGCAGACTTACGTCATTTTGACGTCATTTTTTGGTCATCTTTGGTCATTGACGTCTTTACGTCCAAAAAGGACGTCATAATGACGTGATTTTTTGTCCTAATTATGACGTCATATAATGACGTCAGACTGTTCGTCAATATGACGTCATAATGACGTTATATATTCCTAATTTGTAAATAATCGTGGAGTACTCTAATTATTCCGGTATTTTTAACAGATCCTTATTACAATTTAAAATATTTTATTATTTACATGAGGAACCGAATATTGTGTACACACTACTATAGCTTTATAAAATTTTGTGTTGATTCATTTTTGGTAGTTTGATTTATTTAAATTCGTGATTTTAACAAAATAGACAATAATAAGTACAACAATTCACACACACACAATTTGAATTAGGCGCCTCGCAACGAGGTATTGAAATCGTTCCCGAACCTCTGTCCCGAACTATCACGAAACCTAACCTAACCTATCTGTTAAAACCAACAAACCTTCATGTAATTCAGAGGTAGTGTGATTATAATTGCGAAGATAAGTTAAAATTGACCAACTTCATTGCTTTGGTAGAAAATGCACTGCTCGATATTCGAATAAATAATTTTCAGATGACTTATTTTGGTATTGAATTCGAGAACGACCAAGGCATTTCCTTAGTCCACAACACGTGGCTTACACCTTTAAGAAAAGAAGTTTATTGGGCCCCGATTAAAAATAAAACGAATTTCAACAAATTGCTACGATCTGGTGAAGAGCTTCCTGAAGACGGAAGCTGGCAAATATATAAAGTGCATCGCATATTATTTACAACAGGTTTGTAGTTGTATTATTCAACAGAAAAATTGTTTCACGGTTTTTTTATACAACTTGGGACATGATTTTTGTCTATTTCAATATTGCAAGGAATAATAAAATCATATTTTTGTGTATTATTTAAAGATGATTATGAAAAGGGCAACAAGAAAATTAAAAGGGCTGAGGACACCTCCAATTTAGACACCGATGATTTAAACAAGTGTCCTTTACCTCGAAAGACGGTAAGAAAAGTACTTCAATATTCCAGTGACGAAGTGGATTCAGCCTCATCAGACATTCCTAAAAAAAAAACATAAACAGAAAGAAACTCTCCTTAGGCCACCATCTCTAGATTCATCAGATAGGGTTAGCGTTAATTATTTAAATATGAATAGTTATAGAGAATATGGAATTACAAATGATAAAATTAATTACTCCAGTTGCAGCTAGCAGTATCCCAGCAGCAGTAGCAGTATCAATCGTCTGCCTCGTTACATTCTGAAAACGTTTACTAAAATCAAGTACTAAGCCACTAGCACAAATTTATCGTAGAGTTTGTGAAATGGAAAATACTATATCAATAACTACGTGTAATCAAAATATTGTTTCACATCATTTAAATCATAGCTTAGGACCACTCATAGAATGCGTTTCAAATAATACTGCTCAATTCAGAAAAATTCTATATCAAAATTTTGTTTTAATGTCACATAATTATTCCAAATCGGACAGCCATTGCCTTATTAATGGTAAATTGATTCGAATATTCAATTTTGTGTTACAAAGTAATGGTACTACTGCAATTATAGGCAAAGAATTTAAATATAAATCCTTATATAGTTACCCAATTGAATCCACTGCGATGGATATTTATATTGTAAATAATTTAAGTAATGTAAATAAATGTTATAGTCTTAGTGATGTAAAATGCAAATGCATTTTATTCAAACTTGAGGGAGTGTGTGTCATTTCCGTTGTTGCACACTTCCTGATTTGAACCAAATCGCAAAATACAATAAAATCGTTTTGTAATAGATTTCTTTTCATTATTCCCCAATATCAATACGTCCCTTAATGGTCCTAAAATGACGTAAATATGACGTCATTTTTTGGTCATATTTACGCCCTAAAATGACGTCATATTTACGTCCTAAGATGACGTCGTGAGGCTGTGACATAAGGACGTACTAAAGACGTAAATTTGACGTCATTTTCTTGGTCATATTGACGTAGTGCCTGACCAAAAAATGACGTCAAAATGACGTACGTCTGCTAGCTGGGAAGTAAAAACCTCAAACTATATTATTGTCGATTTTAGGAACTTTTCAACGATTTTAATTAATTTAGGTCCTGGTTACTAAGTTAATTAGTTAACCGTTGATAATTCACATTAATTTTCAGTCAATAAGTTTAAAATTTTATATTTCTTTATTATGGTTACGATTAATACATTTTACACTATTTAACAGACCCTTTATTGTAGGACCATACTAATAGACGTTTACTATTTGATACCTTGCACGCCCCATTGTACATACATTCTACGCGTCACTTTTGCTACCAACCTCTTTTTCTATACATTCATACAAACTTAACACTCCTCCTCAATTAATTAAATTTGAAACAGATTTAACTAATTGCTATTATTCAATTCTTAACTTAATACAAAAATATAAATGTTTTGAACAATCCAAGGGTTTTGTAAAGATATCTGAAATATTTTCATTTGTTTCTACATATTGTATTTCAATTATTTTCTTAAATACTAGATCTTTTATGAAATGGCTCCTTATGTCGATGTGCTTGCTTCTCTTGCTGTTTTCATATGATTCAATCATCGATATGGCACTTTGATTGTCTATATACAGAACACCTTTTAAATTTACTTGAAAGTCTGTGAGCAGTCCTTTTAAATAAATTAGTTCTGCAGCAGCGTTGGCAGCAGCCAAATATTCTGCTTCTGCTGTCGATATAGCTACGGAGCTTTGTTTTCGCGAGTACCACGAGATAGCACAACCACGGTAAAATATTACACAACCACTTACACTTTTGCGGTCTGTGCGATCACGAGCCCAATCCGCGTCAGAAAATCCTTCCAATGTATCATCCTTCTTTAAATTAAATTCCAGGCACTTATCCCTTGTTCCTTTTAAATACCTTAACACCCTCTTTGCTTGAGTCCATAAGCTTTGAGTTGGTTTGTCCAGGAATTGACTTAGATACGACACTGCAAAAGTAATGTCTGGTCTAGATGTTGTGGCGACAAACATGAGACCACCGATAAGTTGTCTATAAGGAATATTGATTACATTTTCATTTTCTTCATTTTGGAAATTTTTCTCCATTGGAGTTTTGGCTACTTTGCAATCGATTAATTTAAATTTCTGTAGCATTTTTGTAATATGCTTGGTTTGTCGGATTTCCAATTTATCTTTCTTTCGCTCAACTTCCATTCCTAGGAAGGTTTTAATCTCTCCGAGATCCTTTGCTTTAAACTCTTCCTTTAAGGCTATTATTGCTTTTTCGATCATATCGTCATTTCCGGTTATTAAGATGTCATCTACAAATATAAGTATCCAAATGTCGTGTCCAACATATAGACAGAAGTCATGATTTGATCTTATAAAATTGTTGGTACTCATAAATTTATCAAACCTTTCATTCCAGCATCTCGGACTTTCTTTCAATCCATATAGTCCTCTATTCAATCTCAATACTTTGTTTTTATTAACTTCTAGTCCTTCCGGTGACTTGATATACACTTCCGAATTCAGGTGTCCATTCAAAAAGGCAGTTGGAATATCTAGTTGTCGAATTTGATAACATTTTTGTATTGCGAATGTTAAAAATAATCTAACCGTAGAAATTCTTGCCACAGGTGCATAATTCGTGAAGTTCTCCTCCTTAATTTGAAAGCCCTTTGCTACAAGCCTTGCCTTTTTTATTCCATCTTCTTTTGTCTTAAAAACCCATTTAACGTCTATGGCACGTTTTCCGTATGGTAGTATAGTTTCTGTCCAGGTTTTCATCTGAGAATGTGCGTCTAGTTCTCTTCTAATGGCAACCCTCCATTCTTTATCTCTTGATACCGCTTCGCTGTATTCTTGCGGATCATCTACATCGGTTGAAAAACAGTACGCCGTATACAGCTCGTAATCATTCATACGTGATGGTTGATGAATTATTCTTCCAGACTTTGTTATTGTTTCATTCTGGTTTTCTTCGTTATTTCCATTTCTAATCGTTCCTTCTTCTTCTCCTTCAGTATCACTCGTTTCTTCTCTATTTCTATCTTCATTATTTATTACATCACTTTCTTCTCTCTCTTCTTCACAACCGTATTTATTTCCTTCGTTATTTTCATTACTTTGCTTAATGTATTTACTGTCATTTTCATCGAATCTTACATCCCTCGATATTATAATTTGGTCAGTTTCCGGGTCCCATAGTCTATAGCTTGCGCTCCCATAGCCAACCATTCTTGTGCTAATAGCACGTTTTTCCATTTTCGAAGGTGTGGGCAGTATTTTTGCCCATGCTTTACATCCAAATACTCGCAGCCTTGACAAGTCTAATTTTCCAAAATATTTTCTTGCCGGTACATTTCCAAATAGTGCTTTTGTCGGGGATCTATTTAACAAATAAGCTGCACACTGTATGGCTTCGCCCCATAAATGTTTTGGTAGATTTGATTCGATCATCATTGTCCTTGCTTTATCCTGAATTGATCTATTGTACCTCTCTGCGACCCCATTCGACTGTGGTGAATATGGTAGAGTATATTCTAGTTTTATTCCTTTGTTTCTACAAAAACTTTGTAAATCATTAGATGTATACTCACCCCCATTGTCACATCTTATTCTTTGTATTCTTATTCCTTTTTGGTTTTCTACATTCTTAATATAATGCATCAAGTTTTCTCCGGCTTCTCCTTTATGTTTCAATAAGTATATGACACAAAAATGACTGTGGTCATCAATGACGGTTTGATAGTACCTTTCATCATTCTTTGTTGATGGTTTTACCGGACCAGCAATATCGCTGTGAATTAATTCCCCAATTCTTCTTGTTCTTGGTAACTGTTGTTTTCCAAATGGTAGTCTGGTTGATTTTCCTTCCATACATTCATTACATACTTCTTTATTGACCGGTAGATTTAATTTCGTCAAACCCCATCTGTTCAAGTGTCCTAAACGTCGATGCCATAAATTTTCCTCTATGCTACTGTTTACTCTTTCATAATTTTCTGGTTCAATTCTTAATGTGTATAAACTTCCACTTAAATTTGCATAGATATTCAATCCATCTTTATATATCCTTGCACCTTCTTTGTTAAAATTCAATTTTAGATTTGCATCCATTAATTTTCTAACAGAGATTAAATTATGTGTTAATCCAGAGACGATCAATGCTGCTATATTAACATATTGATTTCCACATTTGCCTCTTAATACTCCCCTTTTGTTTGCTGTCAGGGTCTCACCATTTGCTACTTTAATTTTAATGGCATTTTCCATTTTTTCGACTGATGTCATATATTTTTCCAATTTGTCTTTGACTAAATTTTCTGTTGCGCCAGAATCAATAATAAAGTAATGATCATCTGTTAAACATTCTGTGCTTAATGCTACAAATGATAATTCCGTTGTGTTTGCTCGTTCGGTTTTATTGTCCCTTTGACCTAGATAATTTGTATAATTTCCTCTTCCTCGTCCTCGAAACTCTCGACCTCTTCCTGGTCCAGTTTCACTCCTATTTTGTTTTCCAGTATTTCTCCTGCATTGCTTAGCTTTATGCCCTTTCAAACCACAGGTATAACAGGTAAATGGAAAGGCTGTAAAAGATTTTTCTGTCTCAGTCTGTTTAACTTCCTTACCTTGTAGTTTCATCTCTTCATCAAGCAGTCTGGATTTCACAAAGTCCATTGTCAAGTTAGCGCTTACAGTTTCTATTGCTGTAATAACATTTTCGTATTCTTCATTCAATGATAGAAGTAAGTGGCATATTTTATCTTCTTCTTCCATTTTACTTCCCAAATTCTCCAATTCCCTTATTAATGAGTCAAATGTTAAGAAGTGATCTTCTAATCTTTGCCCTTTATTGTGCTTCACTAGCAATAATTTTCGCTTTAATGTAAGTTTTGTGAACACACTGTTACGTTGAAAAATGTCCCGTAGCGCTTTCACCATTTCGCTTGCATATTTTGCATCCTTGATGATATCCAAGTGCTTATCTGTAACGCACTGTATGATAAGCGATTTTGCTTTTGCATCTTTACGTCGATAATCTTCTCGTTCTTTATCGGATTCCAAATCTCCATAATTTATGTCTAAAATTTCCACTACACCTTTTTCTTCTAAAATTGCTTTTATTCTGAAGATCCAATTATTAAAGTTTCCAGTACTTAATTGTGGATATTGAATAATTTGTGTTTTGGCGGTTTCCATGCTTCCAATTTTTAGGTTATCGTTTACCTTTTGTCTGCCCTAACTTTTATGTTATTTTCTTTTCTGGGCCCATAACCTTTTATATTTCTTTATTATGGTTACGATTAATACATTTTACACTATTTAACAGACCCTTTATTGTAGGACCATACTAATAGACGTTTACTATTTGATACCTTGCACGCCCCATTGTACATACATTCTACGCGTCACTTTTGCTACCAACCTCTTTTTCTATACATTCATACAAACTTAACATAAAATTCGGTTATATTTAATTGCTGTTAATTAAATACTTAAAGAAATCATAAATGAATGAACCTTATTAAATAATATCAGTGAATAAGCAGTTCCAATCTGTTTAATACTTATATTTGTTTAAAATCATAGGATACAATAAATAAACAAACAAAAATATTCTTCTTCTTTTTTCTATTCAGGTTGCCGCTTCACATGTGAATTAACATGTGTGTTTTAAGATGGCTACTTTTGGTAAAACATCTATCGCACTGTTGACATTTAAAAGATTTCAGTTCCTTATGAATCAGCATGTGTTTTTTAAGATTGACATTTAAGGTGAAACATTTATTGCACTCTTGACATTTAAAAGGTTTCAGTCCCTTATGAATCAGCATGCGGTTTTTAAGATGGCTACTTCTGGTAAAACATTGATCGCACTGTAGACATTTAAAAGGTTTCAGTCCCTTATGAATCAACATGTGGTGTTTAAGAGTGCTACTTGCAGTAAAACATTTATTGCACTGTTGACATTTAAAAGGTTTCAGTCCCTTATGAATCAGCATGTGGCTTTTAAGATTGCTACTTTTCGTATAATATTTATCGCACTGTAGACATTTAAAAGGTTTCAGTCCCTTATGAATCAGCATGTGGCTTTTAAGATGGCTACTTCTGGTAAAACATTGATCGCACTGTAGACATTCAAAAGGTTTCAGTCCCTTATGAATCAGCATGTGTCTTTTGAGATTGCTATTTTCGGTAAAACATTTATTACACTGTTGACATTTAAAAGGTTTCAGTCCCTTATGAATCAGCATGTGGCTTTTAAGATGGCTACTTCTGGTAAAACATTGATTGCACTGTAGACATTTAAAAGGTTTCAGTCCCTTATGAATCAGCATGTGTCTTTTGAGATTGCTATTTTCGGTAAAACATTGATCGCACTGTAGACATTTAAAAGGTTTCAGTCCCTTATGAATCAACATGTGGTGTTTAAGAGTGCTACTTGCAGTAAAACATTTATTGCACTGTTGACATTTAAAAGGTTTCAGTCCCTTATGAATCAGCATGTGGCTTTTAAGATTGCTACTTTTCGTATAATATTTATCGCACTGTAGACATTTAAAAGGTTTCAGTCCCTTATGAATCAGCATGTGGCTTTTAAGATGGCTACTTCTGGTAAAACATTGATCGCACTGTAGACATTCAAAAGGTTTCAGTCCCTTATGAATCAGCATGTGTCTTTTGAGATTGCTATTTTCGGTAAAACATTTATTACACTGTTGACATTTAAAAGGTTTCAGTCCCTTATGAATCAGCATGTGGCTTTTAAGATGGCTACTTCTGGTAAAACATTGATTGCACTGTAGACATTTAAAAGGTTTCAGTCCCTTATGAATCAGCATGTGTCTTTTGAGATTGCTATTTTCGGTAAAACATTGATCGCACTGTAGACATTTAAAAGGTTTCAGTCCCTTATGAATCAACATGTGGTGTTTAAGAGTGCTACTTGCAGTAAAACATTTATTGCACTGTTGACATTTAAAAGGTTTCAGTCCCTTATGAATCAGCATGTGGCTTTTAAGATTGCTACTTTTCGTATAATATTTATCGCACTGTAGACATTTAAAAGGTTTCAGTCCCTTATGAATCAGCATGTGTCTTTTAAGATTGCTACTTTTCGTATAATATTTATCGCACTGTAGACATTTAAAAGGTTTCAGTCCCTTATGAATCAGCATGTGGCTTTTAAGATTGCTACTTTTCGTATAATATTTATCGCACTGTAGACATTTAAAAGGTTTCAGTCCCTTATGAATCAGCATGTGGCTTTTAAGATTGCTACTTTTCGTATAATATTTATCGCACTGTAGACATTTAAAAGGTTTCAGTCCCTTATGAATCAGCATGTGGCTTTTAAGATGGCTACTTCTGGTAAAACATTGATCGCACTGTAGACATTCAAAAGGTTTCAGTCCCTTATGAATCAGCATGTGTCTTTTGAGATTGCTATTTTCAGTAAAACATTTATTACACTGTTGACATTTAAAAGGTTTCAGTCCCTTATGAATCAGCATGTGGCTTTTAAGATGGCTACTTCTGGTAAATCATTGATCGCACTGTAGACATTCAAAAGGTTTCAGTCCCTTATGAATCAGCATGTGTCTTTTGAGATTGCTATTTTCAGTAAAACATTTATTACACTGTTGACATTTAAAAGGTTTCAGTCCCTTATGAATCAGCATGTGGCTTTTAAGATGGCTACTTCTGGTAAATCATTGATCGCACTGTAGACATTCAAAAGGTTTCAGTCCCTTATGAATCAGCATGTGTCTTTTGAGATTGCTATTTTCGGTAAAACATTTATTACACTGTTGACATTTAAAAGGTTTCAGTCCCTTATGAATCAGCATGTGGCTTTTAAGATGGCTACTTCTGGTAAAACATTGATTGCACTGTAGACATTTAAAAGGTTTCAGTCCCTTATGAATCAGCATGTGTCTTTTGAGATTGCTATTTTCGGTAAAACATTGATCGCACTGTAGACATTTAAAAGGTTTCAGTCCCTTATGAATCAGCATGTGTCTTTTGAGATTGCTATTTTCGGTAAAACATTTATTACACTGTAGAGATTCAAAAGGTTTCAGTCCCTTATGAATCAGCATGTGGCTTTTGAGATTGCTATTTTCGGTAAAACATTTATTACACTGTTGGCATTTAAAAGGTTTCAGTCCCTTATGAATCAGCATGTGGCTTTTAAGATGGCTACTTCTGGTAAAACATTTATTACACTGTTGGCATTTAAAAGGTTTCAGTCCCTTATGAATCAGCATGTGGCTTTTAAGATGGCTACTTCTGGTAAAACATTGATCGCACTGTAGACATTTAAAAGGTTTCAGTCCCTTATGAATCAGCATGTGGCTTTTAAGATGGCTACTTCTGGTAAAACATTGATCGCACTGTTGACATTTAAAAGGTTTCAGTCTCTTATGAATCAACATGTGTCTTTTAAGATCGCCATTTAAGGTAAAACATTTATTGCACTGTTGACATTTAAAAGGTTTCAGTCTCTTATGAATCAACATGTGTCTTTTAAGATCGCCATTTAAGGTAAAACATTTATTGCACTGTTGACATTTAAAAGGTTTCAGTCTCTTATGAATCAACATGTGTCTTTTAAGATCGCCATTTAAGGTAAAACATTTATTACACTGTTGGCATTTAAAAGGTTTCAGTCCCTTATAAATCAGCATGTGGCTTTTAAGATGGCTACTTCTGGTAAAACATTGATCGCACTGTAGACATTTAAAAGGTTTCAGTCCCTTATGAATCAGCATGTGGCTTTTAAGATGGCTACTTCTGGTAAAACATTGATCGCACTGTTGACATTTAAAAGGTTTCAGTCTCTTATGAATCAACATGTGTCTTTTAAGATCGCCATTTAAGGTAAAACATTTATTGCACTGTTGACATTTAAAAGGTTTCAGTCTCTTATGAATCAACATGTGTCTTTTAAGATCGCCATTTAAGGTAAAACATTTATTGCACTGTTGACATTTAAAAGGTTTCAGTCTCTTATGAATCAACATGTGTCTTTTAAGATCGCCATTTAAGGTAAAACATTTATTGCACTCTTGACATTTAAAAGGTTTCAGTCCCTTATGAATCAGCATGTGGCTCTTAAGATGGCTACTGCTGGTAAAACATTGATCGCACTGTAGACATTTAAAAGGTTTCAGTCCTTTATGAATCAGCATGTGTCTTTTGAGATTGCTATTTTCGGTAAAACATTTATTACACTGTTGACATTTAAAAGGTTTCAGTTCCTTATGAATCAGCATGTGGCATTTAAGATGGCTACTTCTGGTAAAACATTGATCGCACTGTAGACATTTAAAAGGTCTCAGTCCCTTATGAATCAACATGTGTCTTTTAAGAGTGCCATTATCGGTATAAAATTTATCGCAGTGTTGACATTTAAAAGATTTCTTGTCATCATGAAGCAACATGTGTTTCTTGAATTTGCCATTGTGTTTAAAACTTTTCTTGTTCTTGTGGCTATGTTTGTACACTTTTAGATCTTTATTTTCACGGTCGCCATCCTTGTGTTTAGTAATTTTGTGGTGTAACATATGCCTTCTAAATAAAGTTTGAGTGACCTGTTGTGTGCATATTTTGCATTTAATAGCGTCTTCTTGGGCCATACAATCTTCCTCATCATAGTTTGCGTCTGCTATGTTTTGTAATTTAGAAACAAGATACTGCTCCATTTTTGCGGTGAACACATGCTGCGGAATCATACTAACTTCAACGGCGCATGTACAAATCTTAAGCAAATCTTCAATTCTAAATATGGATGGATCTACTTTGATCTAAAAATTAAAACAAGAAAAATTTAATTTAGGTCTTCACATTATAAATATAACAATTTACCAGTGTATTTGCAATGTGATCTCTAATTCCAAGTGTTAGAGGATTTGTATCAAACTTGATGATTTCAAGTGAGCTGGTTTCTTCAGTAACTTCTTCTGGTTCATCTTTTATGATCAATTCTTCTTGTTCTAATTTAACTTCAAGTGCATCGAAATCATAAATCTGAAATGTGGAAGAATTTGATTTAACAAACTCATTTAAAAATTAACATATCGATACCTTTTTTCCAAAGTATCGTAAGTGACATTTTGAGCGAAATTGAGATTTTGCATTATATCGTAAATATCGGACTAAATGCTTGTTCTGGAAGAGTAATATACCCATCAGTTTATTCTTTATGGTGATAAGAACACAATAAACCTATCGTAAGTACCAAGATAGTCACATGCAATGACCTTGTGGACAAGAAAGTTGTCTCCTGCAAAATTTGACAGATGTGGCTTACGATACTTTGGTAAAAAGGTATCGATATTAGATGAAAATATGGAAGCATTTTACTGATTACCATTTCAAACTGGAATAAAAAACTATTAGGAATATTTTGTGGTACAACAGAGATGCAAATTTGTTTTCTTTTGCAATGCACCCAAAAATAATTCTTTGATAAAACCAGGCAGATAAATAGAAAACATGACAAAGAGACCCTCTCGGATATTGGCAAATTAAAATTGATCACATTTTCAAGTTTATTTCACATAATTTTCATTGAAATTTTTGATATTAGTTTTAACGGCTCTCGGCAGAGAGACTTGCTTACTTCAATACTACAATTTTACGAGATCGTTTTTCTACTAAATGATAGGCAACCACGGTACCATCTTGGTCATAAATAATTGTACACAATACAGTGCCGTCAAGTAGCTATAAATCACTCTCTTGAAACGACTTACATCTCAACATTTCCTGAATTTACAAAGGCCGACATGTGTTTGGGTCGCCTCTTTTATTCTTTGCAAACGCCAGGTCTCTTACAAAAATTCGTCTTTAAAATCGTAGCTAGTTTTTGTTACTCTAAAAAATTATTTATATTTCTCCGTCAATTTCCGAATGTGTATCCTATATCGTTTAATTGATACAAATTAATAACAAACCATTTTTCACTTCCATTCACCACTGTACGTACTTGAAGTTTTATGTGAACAGGATATTTTTTATTACATAATTGACTAACGGTAACAATTTTCCCGCTCTGATAAAAATTAATGTACCGAAAATATGTGATTATTGTTAATCTGGCGCGCGAGTTGAAGCGGCGTCGTCAAAACGAGGCAACGTCAAAATCGCATCGAGGCCCCGATGGCGGTGCATGGTGACGCACAGGACCGAATGTGACAGTCGACTATTAAGTTCGTAATTGCGTTAGTGTGGAGGTAATTATCGTCATTCGATGTGTCAATAATCGGAAACTCTATTCGATTTTTGAAATTGAGATTTAGGGGTGCGTTTAATGCGATCATCGATTTTACAAGTTGGCTAATAACCTGGCAACTGTCAGAGTGACACTGATTGTTTTCAAAATGCGAAAATGCCGTTGCTTGGTAACTGACAATTTTCAAAAAGAATTTGAAACATTGGTAACCAATCATTTTGAAAAACATTGTCACTTGATTATTTTGAAAAACAATTGAAAAATTTGTTGCCCTGGTTACTAATTATTGCTTACGAAAACAGCCAGAGTAAGGTTTATAATTCTAACATTTCCACAACATTAAAAAAAAAAAAACACTTTGAAACATTAATAGGAAGCTAATAGTTTTGAAAAAGAAAAGAAGTTATTTAGTAACATTGACAGTGACAATTTTGACAAACAGTTTGTGACACAGTCGCCTCGGTAACTAATAATTTTGGAAACAAAAACAGTTTGTTTGCTTAAACATTGTTACCCAGTAACAACCAGAGTGCGACTTAAAATTTCAACACTTTTGAAAATCACTCTTTGAAACATTGGTAAGTAGCTAATAATTTTGAAAAAAAAAAACAACTGTAACCTTAGCTATGAAAACAGTTTTATTTAGTGACATTGCTAATTTTGACAAACAATTGGTAAGTAATAATTTTAAAAACAAAAACCGTTTTCTATGATTTCAGGTAAAATCGCTTTTTTAAAACAAAATTTCAAATTTGGAAACAATGTATTGTTCCAAAAGTGGGTGTTCATACAATCAAGTCATTTTAAATGAAGAAAATAAATCGTTGAAACATTATCAAGTCATAAATGTAACAAGAAAATTTGAATATAAGTGTAAATAAATAAACTTACATATTATTTTTGTTCCTTATTTTTCCACATAATATTTATAAACTTAATTAACGTAACGTAACGTACGTCATATTTTTATTAAAAATACACTTTAAAAGTATTTAGTCAATACACATTAAATTTAACACACATTTTAAAAACACATAATTAACCCTAAACCATCGATAATTATCGATAATTATCGATGGTTTAGGGTTAATTATGTGTTTTTAAAATGTGTGTTAAATTTAATGTGTATTGACTAAATACTTTTAAAGTGTATTTTTAATAAAAATATGACGTACGTTACGTTACGTTAATTAAGTTTATAAATATTATGTGGAAAAATAAGGAACAAAAATAATATGTAAGTTTATTTATTTACACTTATATTCAAATCTCACATATCCACATAAAGGAAAATAAAAAAGTTAAATAAATAAGTAACAAGAAAAGAAGCTAGGTTCGTTTCTTTCGGTTAGTTTTTATTACAGGCGGTAAGGTACATAAGTTTCCTGGAATTGCAAATTCCACAGTGCATTGTGTTTTGTTTGTGTCAAAAAAAAAAATTGCTTAAATATTGGGAAATATAGCTTAAACGCAACCGTTAACTACTTTTTAATTTTTCTTTGTAATTAAAAAAAAATTAAAGAGAAAAAATACGATAAAGTAAAATGTTGCCAAAGGTTTGATTATTGTTTTCAATACAATACATTGAAATAATCAAAATGTTGAAGATTTGGACATTTTAATTAATAACAAGTTTAATTGACATAATATCAAACTGTAAGTAAGCGAAAGCCGCCCGGATAGCGAACTTCTTTTAAAATTTGAAAATGCAACCGTACTTCAGTCAAAGGCGCCGAGGAGGGTCTTACGACGTTTACTGTTAAAACAACCGTAGTAGTTCATTTTATTTAGTTTTTTTCGCCTATTTCGTTTTGTTGACTTAAATTGTTTTTAAAACGAACGGATTCAATTGCATGTTATTAGTAAAAGAAAAGAAAAAACAGAAAATTTGTTGTGATGTAATTAGCGTTATTTAAATATTGTCATTAGATTGAATAAAACTTAAGTTATACCCTCACATGTATTTATTATTATCCTTGAAATTTGATCGAAATAAAAAACGAGTATATTGACGTTTAAAATAAAATTTGCTTCGGCAAGATATTTATTTTTCACCTAAAAGAGGGTCGGAAATAGGTAGTTAAAATAGACCCAAAATGTGCAGCGTTACCATTCAATGTTTCATATACCAAAATGAGAATTCTCTTGCTGGATCCGACCAGACCACAAGACATTAGTATCTTGAGTGCACCCAATAAATCAAACTGACGGATGACTTCAGGCGATCTTTTTCTTGACCATTTCTCGGCAATTTTTTTTACATGAATTTACAAACATTGAAATAATTAAAAAACGGTAGTATATGAAGAAAAACGATATAGTGAGGGCCGCCGATAAATGAGTAAGCTACAAGACCATTACAATTTTAAAGCAAAATGTTGAAAATTGGAGCCGTACAGAAAGTTGTAAGACTAGGTGAATTTGGACATTTTAATTAATAACAAGCTTAATTGACATAATATCAAACTGTAATTAAGTGGAAGTCGTCTGGCTAGCGTGTACTCGTCGTATAAGATAGCGACCTTCTTTTCAAATTTGAAAATACGACCATACGGACAACGTACAAAACCATTGAATTTAGTCTCGAGGTGCCGAGCAGTCTTAATTTCTTATAAAAGTTTCAAGTGAAAACTTAACTTAACAACCCCCTTATTTCAAACATTTTCCACACTTGCTGTTTGTGCTCTTGAAATAAATTTTGGATGACGCATTGTTTATGTACCTTCGATTTCGATGTATCTTCTGATGTGGAGGTTTCTCGAGTCATGTGATCTTCTTCAACCTTGATTTCAAGTTTTGATTTCTGATATGCTTGAATGTTATTTGAATTTTCAATTCTACCTGCTGATGGAACAACTTTAACCTAAAAATTGAAATAAAAAACCTCAATTTCTTGTTAATCTCTATTTAATTTAGTTTGTAACTGTAAAAATGTACCTGGGTATTCAGTAACTGATCCTCGATTCCAAGTGTTGGAAGATTTTCATCGTGTATGATATCAAGTGAGCTGTTTTCTATGGAAACTTCTATTGGCTCGTCTTTTATTATAAGTTCCGTCGGTTCTAATTTAATTCGAAATGAATTCAAATCATCGCAATTATCCATCTTTATCGGAAAATGAAATGAATGCAATGCACTTGCAAACAGGTGCAAAATTCTAGATTGAACCCACAGAGTAAGAGAGTAGAAACAAATGAAAAGCGTGTGCTCGACACACTACGATTTCCGCTCCATGAACTAAACACAACGGCGGGTTGTTTAAAATTAGTATTGCAACTGAATGTGACCGTGTGATTTTAAAATCTTCAAGGTAGTCTTATGAATTTTATGTGTGTTGGAGCTTTCGATGGAAGGTTGAGGGTTCGGAAGCGTTCTCATCAATTTTACAACCACACTGCGCACTCTGAATTATTTATTGACCAATATAACAAACAATCTCTTAATTAGATATGCTACGATATAATTGAATATCACACCAGAACGGTCAAGATTAAACTGTAATACCAAATACATTATATAATAATATATGGTGGGAGGAAGAAGTTGGCGCGACCACCACAGATGGCACCTTCCGCTCTGAGGGGCACGAAGCTTGCTGTAGTTACAGCCAACACTCCCTCCCTTCGTGTCCCTTCAGCAGTCATGGGATTCTGTAACAGATAATCATAAATACATAGCTTTAGTTTGTCTCTGAATTATTTATTTTATCTCTGAGATAGTTGTGTGCTTGTGTTGATAAGGGTTTAGTCATAATATCAGCTAAGTTTTCTTTGGTCTCCACCCATTTTACTACCACTTTACCCTCTAACGCACATCTTTTAATGTAATCTCCATGAGTCTCTGCTATGTGTTCTTTACTTCCAGTTTTCTCTCTTTCTCTTAGTTTTCTCTGAATCTCTGCCTGATCATCATCGAAGTTTTTCAACTTGTGTGATCCGTCCATCTGAGTACAGTCTCCGGCTGACTTATTATCACACCAAATAGTGGCTGGATAATAGGTTGCTCCTGTCATGTCTCTGATCGCTTTGTCCAAGGATGTTATTTCTTGACAGGCTTCGCTCATAGCTAAATATTCAGCCTGGCAGGTGGATAAAGATACATAGTTTTGTTTATAGCTTCTCCAAGCTATCACGTTTCCATACAACTTTATTATGTATCCTCCTGTCGTAGTGGAACCTTCTCGATCTCTGAAACTTGAATCTGTAAAGGCTTCCAGTTCATTTCCGTGGTCTCTGAATATTATGCCCGTCTCTGGAGTTTTCCTCAGATACCTAAAAATTCTTTTTACTTCTGTCCAGTCATTTTCTGTAGGCGAGAGTTGTTTCCTAGACAGGTAGTTTACTGCATATGCTATATCGGGTCTTGTAACCGCTGACAAGTACAGTAAGCTACCTATGGCTTCTCTATAAGGGGCTCTACATTGGGTTTCTCCCGCTTCGAGTTTCTCTGGATTATACTTTATTTCTCTATTTTTCACTTGCCTCGTTATCATCGGTGTACTCTGTGGTTTACTCTCCTTCATATTGAATCTCTGTAGTATTTGCTCTGTATACTCTGTTTGACTAAGAGTCATTGTTTTATTTTCTCGGTTTCGTTGTATTTTCATACCTAAATATACATTAGGTTCTCCCAGATCTTTCATTTGAAATACCTGACTTAGTCTAGATTTTATTACCTGGAGTTTCTCTGGATCATTTCCTGCTAATATGATATCGTCAACATACAGTATCATCATTACCATTCTACCTTCTTTTCTCCATGTAAATAGACATGGGTCATTAATGTCTCTCTCTAGTCCGAGTTTTCTTACTTCATTTGTAAATTTCAGATTCCATTTCCTTGGGCTGATCTTCAGTCCATATAATGTTTTCTTGAGTCTACAAACTTTCTTTCCTTTCATGGTCTCTGAATCTTTTAATCCCTCTGGTATCTCCATGTATATAACTTCCTCCAGATCACTGTTTAAGAAAGCAGTCTTTACATCCAATTGACTTGCGTCTAAATCATATTTGTTTATTACTGCAAAAGCTGCTCGAATGACTGGAAGACGTGATACTGGAGCATAAGTTTCTCTGAGCTCATATTTATTTTTATCCTTAAACCCTCTTATGACTAACCTGGCCTTGAAGGTTTCGTGACCATTTTCGTCTAGTTTTCTCTTGAATACCCATTTGGAATTTATCACATTAGGTCTCTTGTTCTCTGGAGTCTTTCTCGGATAATCTACAATTTCCCATACTTCGTTTTCTGTCATCGACTTTAGTTCTTCTTTTATTGCTTCTCTCCATTTTTCTCCTTCAAGTGAGTTTATGGCTTCTTTGAAGTTAATGGGATCTCTGTTTACTTGAGCCAGTTGAACATAGATTCGTTCATCTATGTCTTGGTCATCTTTCGTCTCTGAAAAACCGGCTTGTGCTCTGTATATGAAATTTGGGTCTCTTATTGGGTTTTCTTTTGCCTCTCTCCTTGGGATTTTTCTCATTGGTCCCTTTGTCGTTTCTTTCAGAGTAGTTTTTCTTTTTTATTGCTTTTTTCATCTCTGTTTTGGAGTTCACCTTCTCTTTTTGTATTAACTCTGTATTGTTTGAATTCTCACTTTCTGAATGCTTTTTATTTTCCTCTGTATTTTGGTTTTCTCTAATATCTCTGAATTCTAATTCAACCTTCTCTGCTCGGTCTATAGTGTCTTTATATACCAGCTTCTCGTTGCACCTTACGTGTCTTGAATTTAGGAATCTTAGTGTTTGAGGGTGCCATAGTAGATAGCCCGTGGGAGTATAACCTACCAATATGGCTTTTATGGCTCTCTCTGAAAATTTGTTCTCTGGAATCGGTACTTTCACGTATGCTATGCATCCGAATCTTCTTAATTCTTTCACATGGCTTTCTTTATTCGGATTTAGCATAAATAACGGCGTTTTATAATTGTTGCTTTTATGTGGGGTTCGATTGTATGTATGTATTGCTGCTTCAGTTGCTAATACCCACATGGTAGCTGGTAAGCCAGAGTCAATCATTATTGCTCTTATTCTCTTCTGAATGGTTTGATTACACCTCTCTGCAGTTCCATTTAACTCTGGAGTATGTGGAGGTGCAAAATCACTCGTGATTCCCTCTGTTTTCATTATCTCTGAAAATTCTCCACCTGTGAACTCTGTTCCATTATCTGCTCTTATATAGCAGACTTTTTCGTGTTTTCCTAGAACATTTCTGGCATGCATTAGATAATTCTCCAAACACTTACCCGATTCATTCTTTTGTTTTACACAGTATGCTCTTGCATACCTGGTGTAATCGTCTGTAAACATTATGATAAATCGATTTTCCCCGGGGTATGAGGCTGGTGTTATTTTACCCATTGTATCGGTGTGTATTGTGTGAAGGGGTCTGTTTGATCTAGTTCTGTTATTTTTGAAAGGTTGACTTCCCATTTTTGCTAAGATACACGACTCGCAGTCCATGATCTCTTTGTTGAGTTTTATGTTTTTCAACTCACTTTCAAATTTTTGCATTTGTTTCATGTATTCGAGTGACGTGTGTCCCAGCCTTCTATGCCACAGCATCCCCAGACTAGACTTTTGTGTTAGTTTCTCTGTATTAGTTCTCTGAATATTATTACTTAGTTTATTTATCTCTGACTCTGAAATTTCATTGTTTAAGTCAAGTATTTTCCTTCTTAACTCCTCTTCATTTATTCCTAACTCTGATTTTTCCTCTCCTTAGAGTTTTTCCGTTTCAAACTCCCTCCCAATCTCAGACAATCTCTGGATTTGACTCTCTATATTCGTTAGTTCTGTCTGAGATTGCGATAGGAAATCCTCCAAGGTCACTAAACTTGCTTTGACAATATATTTGTCATAATTATCCTCTGAACTCTCTGTATTTTTAACATCGAATTTTACTATCCAATTAGGTGTTTCATAATCTCCTGACAAATATTCTTCCCCAGTCTCTTTATTAAAAACTTTTAACTTAACGTCATCTAGGTAAATACCATACCCGGCCTCTGCAAATTTACGAAGGGAAAGAAGATTGTCCGAGACTTCTGATGCTAATATTACATTTGATAGAAAAATATTTTTACCCTCTGGGATGGATTTTAAGTACAAATTTCCTTTACCATCAATTTTAATATTAGCGCTTTTACTTTTATTTGCACTCCTAATTTCCCCAATTTCTCTTTTTTCGTAGTCTCTTAATATAAACCCTTTATTTATAATATGGTGTGATGCACCTGAATCTGCTATAAACGTGATTTCATTTTCTACAATTTCAGTATTATGTTTCTTACCTGCAAGCTTGGCGTTTACATTTTTTCCGCTCTCTTGTTTTGGTCTGTCATAGGGTTTTCCTTTTCTCTGAATATAGTTGCCTCTGCCTCCCATTTTACTCCCCCGTCCACTACCTCTACCTCTAGTGTATGTGTTCCGATTGTTTTGTGTAAATTTGTTATTATGCTTAATTTCGTGCCTTTGAGCCTTATTTGGGCATTCATCTCCCTTATGTTCTCTGATTTTGTTACATATGTAGCAGAACCAAAGGTCGTCACGTTTCAACTGGCAGGATGTTTGGTAATGCCCAAACTCGTTGCATCGGAAACATTTTACTTTTGCATGTACTGACGTCTCTGAATTTGGAAGGTCTCTGCCTCCTGTCCTTTGTGCTACGTTTGCTCTGGGGTTCTCTGAATTTCTATTTCTCTGTGCTTCAACCTGTAATAAGCAATTTTTCATATCCTCTAATGTCACTACCGAACCTGTTTGACCTCTCACCAGGTGTGTTGACACCAGCTCTCTACTAGTATCACACACAGCCTGATAGAAGGTTGCTCTTTTTTCTTCTTCTGACAATGGCGATTTAGGATTGCAAGTTTCATGTTCTCTCACTATGCTGTCAAACCTATCACAAAAATCTGCTATTTTTTCTTTATGCCCTTTTCTTATAGCATATAGTTTTTGTCTAATAGACATCTCTGAAACATTTGCTTCAATCTTTCTTATCTCTTTAATTTTCTCTATTATTTTATGTGGCTCTGTAATTTGCAGAACTTTCTTGTGGTAGTTTGCATCCAAATGACTTATTATAATTGTCCTTACTGATCTTTTCTTTTTCAATGTAAATTCTGTTACATCGTTCTCAAACTTTTCTGGATTTTTTAATATAGTTAATAAGTCACTTGCCGCCAGCTCTGAATCTAATAGATCTAGCCATAGGTCTAGATTCCCTTTACTGTTTAGCTTATACTCTTTATTTACATGTACATTATTGGATGTTATCTTGTGTTGTAAGTTCGACGTTATTTCATTCTGAAGTGTTAATTGTTTATTTATATTTTCAAAGGTTACGTTTATTAGAGTTAGTGACTCTGTACTTTGTGTACCGTTTGTATCACTCTGACTCTGAACAGGTGTTTCTGTAAGCGTTGTGTTCCTAGCTACAGAGTTTTCTACGGTGGTAGAGTTTGATAGTGAAGTGGGTATGGGCTCATTTTGTACCTCTTCGAGTTTTGTCCCCATGCTTCGCACTTCTGCCAGACACGTTTGAATGTCTCCTCCCACTTTCTTGACAGTTTCGTGCAACTCTTTTTGTGTGCGGACAATCTCTGACATACCTACGTTCATTTCTCTGAACGCACTTTCTTGATTTTGTAGGATTTTTATCAGTGCGTCCTCAAATCCTCTAGTCTCTGAAATATTTTAATAATTAATGTTTGGTCTTTATTTGGCGTACATGCTATCCCTACGTATAGGGCATAGGCACATACTCATACTCTGCTAGTACATATTATTCCTGCGTACAGGACATATATACATACTACGGATCCACTCTTTACTTTATTTAGAGTCGTGAGCTCTTTGTGTGTGTTATTTTATTTTACCTTTTCTCTCCTTTCTGGGTGAGGAGTTTCTCTCATTCTCTTCATCGCTAAAGTTACTTCTGGGCGATGATTCTCTGTCTCTATTCTCTTCGGTAGTTATTCTTAACTCATCTGCCATTTCTCTGAATTCACCTGCCAAACAAATTTCCTTACTCTATTGCCACACACATGAATATAATTTGTACGACAAATTAATATTCAAGATCAATGTACTTAGTCCTACACTCATGTACTCCCTCCCAAACCGACTAGCCATACGATGGTTTCGTCGTTACTGTAGGGATGAGGCGATCGCATACATGAAATCTAGTCCGTTCGTACCGATCTCACGTTTTTGACTCGTTTTGGATATACACATTGAATATTCATTCTTTTACATACATCGATGCACTAAAATAAATTAGGTTCGATATTGATTTCTCTGAACATCTTTTTGTAAGAAAAAAAACTCCGTTTGGACGATCGTGCCCAGTGCACCCAATACTTTATCATGTTATCATAAACCGTTCTGTGTACAACACATGATACTATAACCAAAAGATATGATCATGCGCATGTTTACAAACGTCATACGACGTCACAAGGTGACAACCGCAGCTGCTTGGAACGTAAGAACACGTGTATTCCGTGTGTCGTGAAGTTTTGTTGAATGTTAAGCGTTTGTTATTTGACGATTTTGTGAGTGAGCTTTTACGTAAAATACACTTGACATCAGTCGAATTGACATTGATAAGTGTCGCTACCGAAATACTAGTCAAAAAACAATTAATTATTGGTTAAGGAATTTATACTGTGAAGTAAGTATTCAGGTAATTTAATTTTAAGGATATTTAATAAATTATTTATTTTTAGTTTTTAACTTTAAAAATGGTTCAGTGTGCAGTTTTTGGCTGTAGCAACAACAACCATAAAAAATTGAAACGCAATAACAGAACGGATGACCCCACGAACACAGTCAAAATAAATTACTATCGTTTTCCTGAGGATAAACTAATTTATCAGCAATGGATTTCACGGTGCTGTCGAAAGGATAAATTCAATTTTCGTAATGCAAGAATTTGTTCGGAACACTTCAAAAATGAAGATTTCCCTATGTGTTACAGTAGTGAAATATTAGGATATACTCCAACGTATCGAAAACTTAATCCAGGAGCAATTCCGCAGCTAAATTTACCAAAAACAGATAATAATTCTAGGTACTTAAGGGGGCGGATATGAAAAAATCAAAAAAAAATTTTTTTTTTATTTTTGCACATTTAATAACTGCATCATTTATTTAGTGTAACTAATAACTAATTATTAAATTTTTAAGTACAATCTCCAGTAGCAGCAGAAGATTACAAATTAGGCAACTGAAACAAAATCTTAAAAATAATGAAGCAGATGAGGGGTAAAACAAAATTATGTAGACAGTGTAATTATCATAAACATTTAAACTTTTATTTTGATAGGTTGTTGGAAATGGACTCGTCTTCTACAAATAATTGTGTAGCTACTCAAACTGACGATAGAATGCTACAATTGGACATAGAAAATAAATCTAAGGATGAGCAATTGATGGCCTTACAGCAGCAAGTCGAAGAATATAAATCAGACCTCGCCAAGTTAAAGTCAGATAATAAAGCACTTACTGATAAACTGGATAAACTGGAAACAATTTTCACTCCTATTCAAATTAATAAACTCCAAAATCCAACCAAACGAGTTATATGGAGTGTTGATGATATATCAAGTTCTATAGCTTTATATGCTTCTGGTGCACGGGCATATCGTTTACTTAGGAAAAGGGTACATCCGTTGCCTGGTGTTTCAACACTCAGAAGATGGGCCCAAAAAGTTATTGTTGAACCTGGTCTTCTGAACATATCTTTTGATTTAATGAAAAATGCAAATCTGTCGACGTTTGGAAGAACATGCATCATAGCAGCCGATGAAATGAAAATCCAAAGGTGTTGGGAATATGATAGAAAAAATGACGTAGTAATGGAACCATCAAGTTATGTTCAAGTAGTTATGGCAAGGGGAATATTTGAAAATTGGAAGCAACCAATTTTTTATGGGTAACGACAGAATTCTTAATTGTCAATAATGTCTATTCTAAAAAGATTAATTTTAATTTTAGATATGATTGCAAATTTACAACTACTATTCTTCACCAAATAATTGTAGAATTAGAAAAAAATGATTACCATGTGGTTGGCATAGTTAGTGACTTGGGAGGAAGCAACAGAGGATTGTGGAAAGATTTAAATATACATGAAGGAAACCCTTTTTTTAAAAATCCTGCGTCTGGAAAAAATGTCTATGTTTTTGGCGATGCTCCCCATTTGATTAAATTAATACGAAATCATTTTCTGGATAGTGGCTTTAAAATAAATGGCAAATTGATTAATAAGGATCCTCTTTTAGAACTGCATAATGAAACTGCAAAATCTGATTTAAATATTGCCTACAAATTAACAGAACAAATTTTAACACCGAAACATACAGAAAGACAAAAAGTTAAATGGGCAACACGTTTATTCTCCCATACGAATTCTTGTGCTTTATCCAGAATGGCATCCCTGGGTCTGATTAAAAGCGATAACTGGTCCGAATGTGCAGACTTATTAAAAACTGTGAATGACTGGTTTGACATTTTTAATTCTGCTGTCGTGGAAGCTGACACAAGAGCTAGCAAGAAAGCATATGGACTGGAATTGGAAGCCCAGAATGCCATTTTGGATAGAATGAAGCAACTTGTACTGAATCTACTTGTTGGAGATAAAAAAAATTTGTTGCCATTCCAAAAAGGAATACTGACGAGCATTAGTGCACTGAAATTGCTATTTTTAGATTTACAGGAACAATATAAGATCAAATATACATTGACGAATCGGTTAAATCAAGATAATTTGGAGGGTTTTTTCGGTATAATCCGGTTCAAAGGTGGATTAAACGATCATCCGAAACCATTGGATTTTAAATATCGGTTAAGAAGCTACATATTAGGAAAGCATGAAGCCGTACTATCCGAAGCAGCCAATGTGGAACAGACTGAAGCAGTAGATGTAAGGCTTCCTTTCATTAGGAAGCCATACATTCCACAAGAGAAAGTGCTAACATCCTGTATGTTAACTAACTTAGTACAGTTGAGAGCGAAACTACTGCCGATGAATCTGTCGTTCCGGATATAACAGAAATAGAGTATGATGGGCTGGAAAATATAGGTGGTTATATTGCCTTCAAACTTAGAAAAAATTGTCCATCTCTTGGTAAAAATAAATAATTATATTTCAGATACCAAGGAGGAGAATCCACGTTTATTTTTGAGCTTTTTTTTATATTTTTGTAATTACTTTGTTTTTAATTTTTTTTAATTTTTTATATTTTTAGACTTTTATAGTAATATTTAGTTGTAGCATAGTTTTAATATTTGAGTGGTTATGAGCAGAAGAATGGTAAAAATGTATTTTTTACAGTGCATGTTACTTATTGCGTATGGCTTTGTTGATAGGTATGGTATGTTTTTATTATTGTTTGTTTAGGTTACCTCACCTCCCAACAAACAAATTCTTCCTGGACATGGAGTAATCACCTGTCAGAAGGTGGATTATACAAAGCAACACCAGAATTTATGGAACAAATAGAACAGCTACAAAAAATATTTTCCAAAATTAATGGGACAACATTAAAAGTTTGCCCAAATTATTTAGCAATGCACATGCAATCTGCAGATGATATAGATTTGGATGAAAAAGCGAAAGCAATGTTTTTCAGATGTAAATTGTTTTTTAGAATTAGATTTCTAAATAAAGATTTACATCAACCACATACTGGACGAAAACGAAAATTAATTAAAACAATTACTTAGGTAACCTATTCCACTACTATTCTGAATTATTTTAGCTAAGGTCATTTTATTTTTAGGTAAGTGTATACACTATTACTCTCAATAAAACAAAACAAAAAAATAAGTTTATTTTTTTAAATTTCCGTTGCCGTTTATTCACACGACAATTTTTAAGTTGTCTGTATTTTGCTTGTTTTCCTATATGTTTAATAAGGTAGGCAAACGCGATTGTCACCTAGTGACGTCATGCGCGAAACGAACTCATTTTCGTCCGCCGGATGATCATATCTGTAGAAGGTTATAGTATCATGTGTACAACACGTCCCGGCTCTCGGACATACAGCGTCCTGCAAGTCGAGAGAGAATCACATGAGTTCGTAAGGGTAACACTGCACCACAATACGTTTGCGTGGGAATCTTTTATTTCCCGTTTTCCTTTTTTTTATTTTTGGATGTATCGTCTCTGAATCTAATATTCCACGAAAAGAAAAAATCTGGCTCGTGCCGTCTCAAGTTCAAGTGTATATCGGAAAAAACGAGGTCAGTTATGTGTAACTGAATCAGTCAAAACACCGAGCGAGTGTTGGCGTAATCGCGATCCGATTCGCCGCTTCCCACGCCGCGGTTCGCTTTGACTTCCGAGAATTTACCCTTATCTCGATTCGCTCTAAACTTTCCTGTCGCACGTTTCCCGCCTAAGTCTCTTTATATTTATCTATTCTCTGAATTGCTTAACCGTTCTTTTAATTTGATTATTCTTCGATTACAATTATTTACGGTATTTCCACCGTACATCATTTAGAGACAAAGGGAAAAAAAAACGCGACATTTTTTTCATTTCATCTGAATTCTTACTTACGTTTCGTGTAGTGGTTTCTTAAAGCAGGAACCGAATCCGACCCTCTCGTGCAAAGGCCCGTAACCTGTTGGAGCTTTCGATGGAAGGTTGAGGGTTCGGAAGCGTTCTCATCAATTTTACAACCACACTGCGCACTCTGAATTATTTATTGACCAATATAACAAACAATCTCTTAATTAGATATGCTACGATATAATTGAATATCACACCAGAACGGTCAAGATTAAACTGTAATACCAAATACATTATATAATAATATATGGTGGGAGGAAGAAGTTGGCGCGACCACCACAGATGGCACCTTCCGCTCTGAGGGGCACGAAGCTTGCTGTAGTTACAGCCAACAATGTGAAATTAGAAAAATTATTGCCGTGGGATTAAGTTTTTGTGCCAAATTTTTAATTACAGCGGTCTGGAACGATTTCTTTAAGTCAGCTGCAAAAGCAAACATTTTTTGACGGGTTGCCATTTAAAAAAACCGACGATGGCGTCATTACTTTGACAACAAACAACTTGTATATAAAAATGTTGTCTCAAAAGATGTGAAATTAGATCTTCAAATTGACCTGTTTTTTGGATTTTTCTCAAAACTCAGATTTATCGAATTCTTGCGCTACTTTTGTCGTTTTTTTTTTTTTCAATTAAAAGATGTGTCAATTGATTTACAAATTTACTTTTTTTTAAATTATTTCAAAACTTGCATATTGAAAATATTTTTTTGAACGTTTAATTCCTTTTCTGGGTAGGTTTTTAAAAATTTCACCGGTGATTAGATCAAATATCTGGCGCTTTCTTCACATTCAGATTTGTACTTATTTCCTTTGCTACTTCTCTTGGTGTGACAAGTGGAATGTTTTCTGTTTTTTAGTTTTCATTTTCTTCTAATACATTGTCGGTTTGTATTTGGTTTGGTGTGAAAGCTTCAGCTAGATGCTCTGCAAAAATGGTTGCTTTTTGTTTATTATCTCTGGCCCAATCTCCTTGTCATTTTCTAATAGGAGGAGTTGTCATCATAGGTCTTTTGATATGTCTTGTCGCTTTCCACAAAGAATAATCTGTTTCTTTCTCTGCTGACAAATTTTCTAGATGTGCTTTTATTGATTCTTGTATTATTTTCCGTATTTCTCTTTTTAGAGTTTGTGTTTTATTGTTGAGGATGGTTTTGTGAGAGGGGTCTCTCGTTTGCTGCCATCGGCTTCTTGCTTTTCTTTTTTCTCGGACCAAATTTCGGATTTCAATTGGATAGTTTATGCCTTTTGTAATACGAGTGATTTCTCTTGTATTTTCATAAGTTGTTTTTTGTAGTACCTAATTTTCAGTTTCTGTTTCTAATTGCTCTGTTGTTCTCAGATTGATCTTTAGATTAATTCGTTCTTGCAGGTGTAGTGAACTGAATTTAAAAATTCTAATTTACGCCTGCACCGTCGGCAACCCGACACACGCACCGAGTTAAGTGGCGGAGAGTCTTAAGCCAAGTTGAGTAGAGTAGAGGGCGGGACCGGTTTAAGGGAGCCGCGAGGGATTGTGGGGGAGAAGCTAGCGGGCCCTGAACCGAAGAAGACGCTTCGAGAAAAAGTGGTTGTTTTAATTTTATTTTAAAGTGTCTTGTTGTTTTGGGGGTGGGTTTTTAATTAGTGGAGCAATTTGTGCAGGATCTCTTAATCCGGGTATCGTATCTGGTAGTTTTTGTTGACGGTTACAGCGCGTGGGGTAGGTTAGTTAGCATGTTAGATTTAGTAGTATGAAACTGTAGTTAGATAACGAATCGGCCTAATCGCGCGTTAGTTTTGGTTAAGTACGGGAACGGCAAGGGTTAGCATGCGTTTTTTATCGCGGGGGCGAAGAAACGCGGGGTTTTTCCGTTGTTTGTAAAGGGGACGCGGGTTACGTGTCGTTAAGGGTCAAAATCTCCGCGTGGCGTCATGTAGCCGCTCCGTTAGGGCGTGCCTTCCAGTGCCGGAGTATCGGGAGGGCCCGTTACTTAAGCGCGCACTCGGGAGCGCTTAAACCAGATTTGGACCGACGCAAGGTTTAAAGGGTTATGCGGAGGCGCCCAATTCTACACGAAGACCTCGTTGGGAACGACCGGTCGAACGTAATTATAGGCCGGTTCGTCGCATGCGTGTTCCTTGGTTAGATATTGTATGTTCTAATTGTAAACATGAGAAATCGTCCTTTTATTAATTTAAATTACCATCTGCGCGTAATGTGGTCATTTAGTTATCACCCCCGGGAACTGGTTGCAGCTCTTACCAGTGGCGGAGAGCAAGATTTTGTGTTTCCATTTCCGCGGTTGTGAGTATAACCCTAAAGGTTTTTGTATGTTATTATGCTGTGTATTGTGCTATTTATAATTGTTGTTGTTTTGTACTCGGTGGTGGGGAACCTAGCCAATAACAGGCGGGACATCATTTATAGGCCGAGATTGTTGTTATTATTTGTGTCTAATTGCTGTGCCGTTCTCTCCTCCGTTCGAAAAAGGCATTAAGGCAGAGTTACGGACCGCCCTCTACGGCGCACTGTAGTGCTGGATCGTGGGCCTGGAAAGGCAACAGTTCGTAGCCCGGTTAATTTATCATAACAAATAGTTCTTGTTATTTCATGCTTCAAGTGATAATAATGATGAAATCATGTCCATCATTCGTACTGCCTTGCCAATCAAAATTTATCCAGGTCTTCGGTGTGATCTCCGATATGTTTCAGATGATTCGACATTACAACCTAATTATTTAACATGTGTTTTTTTATCACATACCACATCTCGTTTATGTTTTTATTTTGTATGTTGTTTATTTATAAAAAGGGACGATTTCTTATGTTGTGTATGTCGGTGGTATTAATTGCTTTCTTTGTTTGTGTATGCTTTTGTTTTTTTTACATGCCTGAGGAATCGGTTTGGGGAGGTTTCACCGATTCCAGTTTATTGCATGAGCTCTCCGCTCTTACTATTTTGATTTAATTAAAAAAGGCATCCTCCACTATGATATTGTTTTATTGAAGACACCTCTTCCCCTAAAAGTCTCACCGTTGCATCCAGAACGCTTGCCGCATTGTGTAAACGCAACGAGGAGTCCTACCGACATTCTAGACGATCACAATTTTGTTGGCCAATTTGAATTTCGCGGTTTATTTTTCGAGCGTTCGGGATATTTCGAATATTTAAATTATTTCGGCGGCAAGTTTGGGTCATTACAGATTTGGTGCCGTGACCAGGATGCAATTGAGTGAGCTTTTTGTAAGGGGTGTCTACGGGGGCGTAGTTTAGTAGGTTTAGCTAATTCCTTCCGTCTTCCTTGGCTTTATGTGCGTATACTGGTTGCCGTTTTGTAGCAGGTAGCCTGGAAGGACGTGGACGAGGACGCAGGACTGCCAACGGTAACTCTAGCGCACCATTGCCATAGGTAGAGGCAGGAAGGAAGAGAATAGCGGAGCGAGGAGTTACTCGCCCACCTTGTGAGCGGACGTGAGGGAGCAAAACCAATTGCAGAGGTGGCCAGACTGGAGCAAACCCGAGAACCAGAGTCGGGGCAGTGGGACCATGCCGGTTGAGTGAACCCTCCTGATCCAGTCCCAGGAGATAGTCCCAGAGTTGTGGATCCGGGGCCTTCCATTGGCGGATATCGACCGCGACGCAATTCGGGACACAGCAGTCAGAACTCGGCCGACGGTTGTAAGCAAGGGGTGCATACGGCTCGAGGAGAAGTTTAAATTCACCTACCAACCAAGAAGTGCCGTCCGTCGCTATGATGCTCGCCACGACGAAGACACTTGGGGGCGTCTGTAGTGAACTGAATTTAAAAATTCTAATTTACGCCTGCACCGTCGGCAACCCGACACACGCACCGAGTTAAGTGGCGGAGAGTCTTAAGCCAAGTTGAGTAGAGTAGAGGGCGGGACCGGTTTAAGGGAGCCGCGAGGGATTGTGGGGGAGAAGCTAGCGGGCCCTGAACCGAAGAAGACGCTTCGAGAAAAAGTGGTTGTTTTAATTTTATTTTAAAGTGTCTTGTTGTTTTGGGGGTGGGTTTTTAATTAGTGGAGCAATTTGTGCAGGATCTCTTAATCCGGGTATCGTATCTGGTAGTTTTTGTTGACGGTTACAGCGCGTGGGGTAGGTTAGTTAGCATGTTAGATTTAGTAGTATGAAACTGTAGTTAGATAACGAATCGGCCTAATCGCGCGTTAGTTTTGGTTAAGTACGGGAACGGCAAGGGTTAGCATGCGTTTTTTATCGCGGGGGCGAAGAAACGCGGGGTTTTTCCGTTGTTTGTAAAGGGGACGCGGGTTACGTGTCGTTAAGGGTCAAAATCTCCGCGTGGCGTCATGTAGCCGCTCCGTTAGGGCGTGCCTTCCAGTGCCGGAGTATCGGGAGGGCCCGTTACTTAAGCGCGCACTCGGGAGCGCTTAAACCAGATTTGGACCGACGCAAGGTTTAAAGGGTTATGCGGAGGCGCCCAATTCTACACGAAGACCTCGTTGGGAACGACCGGTCGAACGTAATTATAGGCCGGTTCGTCGCATGCGTGTTCCTTGGTTAGATATTGTATGTTCTAATTGTAAACATGAGAAATCGTCCTTTTATTAATTTAAATTACCATCTGCGCGTAATGTGGTCATTTAGTTATCACCCCCGGGAACTGGTTGCAGCTCTTACCAGTGGCGGAGAGCAAGATTTTGTGTTTCCATTTCCGCGGTTGTGAGTATAACCCTAAAGGTTTTTGTATGTTATTATGCTGTGTATTGTGCTATTTATAATTGTTGTTGTTTTGTACTCGGTGGTGGGGAACCTAGCCAATAACAGGCGGGACATCATTTATAGGCCGAGATTGTTGTTATTATTTGTGTCTAATTGCTGTGCCGTTCTCTCCTCCGTTCGAAAAAGGCATTAAGGCAGAGTTACGGACCGCCCTCTACGGCGCACTGTAGTGCTGGATCGTGGGCCTGGAAAGGCAACAGTTCGTAGCCCGGTTAATTTATCATAACAAATAGTTCTTGTTATTTCATGCTTCAAGTGATAATAATGATGAAATCATGTCCATCATTCGTACTGC
Organism: Dascillus cervinus; assembly: GCA_949768715.1. Lineage (NCBI taxonomy): Eukaryota > Metazoa > Arthropoda > Insecta > Coleoptera > Dascillidae > Dascillus > Dascillus cervinus. Next base: position 23,615,386 of record OX458322.1, read on the forward strand.
CTTGCCAATCAAAATTTATCCAGGTCTTCGGTGTGATCTCCGATATGTTTCAGATGATTCGACATTACAACCTAATTATTTAACATGTGTTTTTTTATCACATACCACATCTCGTTTATGTTTTTATTTTGTATGTTGTTTATTTATAAAAAGGGACGATTTCTTATGTTGTGTATGTCGGTGGTATTAATTGCTTTCTTTGTTTGTGTATGCTTTTGTTTTTTTTACATGCCTGAGGAATCGGTTTGGGGAGGTTTCACCGATTCCAGTTTATTGCATGAGCTCTCCGCTCTTACTATTTTGATTTAATTAAAAAAGGCATCCTCCACTATGATATTGTTTTATTGAAGACACCTCTTCCCCTAAAAGTCTCACCGTTGCATCCAGAACGCTTGCCGCATTGTGTAAACGCAACGAGGAGTCCTACCGACATTCTAGACGATCACAATTTTGTTGGCCAATTTGAATTTCGCGGTTTATTTTTCGAGCGTTCGGGATATTTCGAATATTTAAATTATTTCGGCGGCAAGTTTGGGTCATTACACAGGTTTATTTTAAAGCTTTTCTCCCAGTCTGTGGTTTTAATTACTATTGCTGGTCTTGCTACTTTTTTATAATTTTTTCACTCAGCGTTAGTATCACCGCCGAGTGATCGGAATTAAGATCAAAATTTTCTTCCACTTCAATAAAGTTTGGTGAAACCTTTCTTGAGATGAAAAAGTCTAACAGGTCTGGTATTTTGTTACTATCTGTTGGCCAGTATGTGACCTGCCGAATGAAATTTTTCCCCAACTTCTCTGATGGCTCTTTTTAGTTCCCTACCTTTAGTAGTGACTAGCCTGGAGTCCCAATCCGTATGTTTAACATTGAAATCGCCTCCTATAATGAATCTTTCTCCAGAGTGTTGTAGGAAAGTTTTATAGTCTTCGCTTTTAAGATTATGTTTTGGCGGACAGTAGACTGCTCCTATCATAAGGTCTTGTTTGACACTTCTGATTCCTACCATGGTAAACTGAATTTTTGTGCCTTGTATACGAAGTTCTTCATAGTGATTAATACAGTAAACCCTCGTTAACACGCACTCGAAGGGACCGGAAAATTCCGATTTCGTGTTATATTTGTTCGCGTTAACCGAGTTATAGGTTTTTAAGTTACTTAAATTTTTTTGCGTTGCCTCATGTTTATATGGGAAAATAAATCAAATAAAACAAGTCACGTAATATGTAATATAAAAAAAGTTACAACAATAAAATACAAAATAGGTACCATACTACACAATAAGTACAATTTATGTGCACATTACTTAATAAACTCCTCAATGTTAGTTTGGCGTAGGGTTTGACGTAATTTTAAGGTGCATTCATTTGATACAATGTCTAAACAAGTGTCAAACTGTTGAGAAACGTCTGTTGTGCAGCCAAAACTTCATTTCTGGAAGGTTTCTTAACTTCTTCATTTTCTTCGTCGCTGTCATCGGATGACAACAATTGTGAACCGGCGCTCGATGTTGATGGCTCATTTTGATCAATCGCTATTTCTGAACAAATGGCCAGATCATCATCAACAGATACAAACTCTTGAAAGGAGATACCTAGTGGTCTAACTGCTTCAAGTTCGGCTCATTTTCCGGAAGTTGTTTTAGATATTCGTTTTCTGGTGGATTCATTATTAAAGATGACCATGCCTTTTCAAAACATTTTCTAACAGTGTCTGCCGTAACAGCATCCCATGAAGAGCCAATCGCTCTAATAGCTTGTAGGATATCCCATTTTGTAACTTGTCCCTCTGACTCGAGAGTTCTAATCGCAAATTTTAGTAATCGAATTTTGTAGTAACTTTTCATTTTAGCAATTATGCTCTGTTCAAACGGTTGTAAACGAGAGGTTGAATTCGCAGGAAAAAAGTAAATTTTTATGTTTGATAGTTCCAAGTTATCAATTTTATGTGCGGCACAATTGTCAAGTGTCAACAGAATGTTATATCGTTGTGTTACCATACGCCTATTAATCTTAAGTAACCATTCCCTGAAGGCCTTTGAATCAATCCATGAAGAAGGGTGGCAAGTGTAGTCACAAGCCAAGTGGCATCTGTTGATTTTCTTGGAACATCTGGGATTTTATGCTTTACCAATCACCCAAGGTTTAAATTTTTCCGATCCATCTGAATTACAGCAAAGTACCACGGTCACTCTTTGTTTGCTCGTGGCTCCTCCATGACAACGGTTACCTTTAAAATCTAGTGTACGATTTGGCAATAAATTGAAGTAAATACCCGTTTCATCCATGTTAAATATGTTTTTAGGTAGGTATGTATTTTGAATTACAGCAAAAATGGATAGCCACTCAATGACTGATGTTTCATTCACTTTTGCTGCTTCACTACACATTTGATGAGAAACTTTACCATGCCGTTTTTGAAAACGCTAAAGCCAACCAGCGAAACTATAAAAATTCTGAATTCCAGAAGATAGACTGGTTTTTTGAGTAAATGCTTTCTGGCACTATTGGCATTTATAAGGTCTTTTACCCTTATGTATCAATGTGTGTTTCTTAAGATTGCCTTTTTGAGTAAATGCTTTCTGGCACTCTTGACATTAATAAGGTCTTTTAGCCTTATGTATCAATGTGTGTCTTGTAAGGTTGCCTTTTAGACTAAATGCTTTCTGACACTCTTGACATTTATAAGGTCTTTTACCCTCATGTATCAATGTGTGTCTTGTAAGGTCGCCTTTTTGAGTAAATGCTTTCTGGCACTCTTGACATTTATAAGGTCTTTTACCCTTATGTATCAATATGTGCACTTTAAGACTGCTTTTTTGAGTAAATGCTTTCTGGCACTCTTGGCATTTATAAGGTCTTTTACCCTCATGAATCAATGCGTGCATTTTAAGACTGCTTTTTTGAGTAAATGCTTTCTGGCACTCTTGGCATTTGTAAGGTCTTTTACCCTCATGTATCAATGTGTGTCTTGTAAGGTCGCCTTTTAGTCTAAATGCTTTCTTACACTCTTGACATTTATAAGGTCTTTTACCCTCATGCATCAATGTGTGTCTTGTAAGGTCGCTTTTTTGACTAAATGCTTTCAGGCACTCTTGGCATTTATAATTTTTTTTAACCTCATGTATCAATGTGTGTCTCTCTTCATTGGAAGACGAGGTGGAAGGTCCTTCAAATATGTGGTGTTCATTTTTATTTATTCTGTTGTGTCTTTGACAAGTATTCACACACTTGGGAAGTTGATTCAGTTCAACGTGACATGCCAACAGTTTATTGCTTTCGTTTGAATTGGCCACATTTTCCTTATTACTAATTTCATTAAATTCTTCTGTTCCGGTTTCTACTTTGAAAGTATCCAAAGCCTTAGAAAAACGGTCTACTATAACATGACATGCTAACATTTTATTCACATCATCAAAGCAACTTATTGATGGATCGACTTTCACCTAAAAATTCAAACACAATTGTGAATCTGATGATTACCGAATGGAAAAACTTACCACTATATTTGCGATGCGATCCTTAATATAAAAGGTAGGAGGATCAAAACTAGATTGGATAATAATGAATTTTTTGCTAAGATTGTTAATCAATTCAGCTGTTACAGATTCCTCGACAACATCGCCTTCTGTTTTGATGATTAATTCCTCCGGTTCCAATTTAATTTCAAGTGGTTTGAAGCCGTTAGAATTATCCATCTTGTGCCAATGAAGATTTATTCTGAGAAGATTAAGTAGATTAGTGAAACTGATAGATTCTCTGGATAAATTTACTACTTATTTAATAGTCTCGACTTACGGTTAGATGAAAATATTTGAATTAGTTGTAATTTCTCCTTGACAAATCAATTTTCGAACGTTGATGTCAGTTTATTAAAAACAACCTTTGGCTTTAGAACGCGTTTTAAACCTGGTTTTACTAAGAATCGTACCTGCACTTCAAGTTCTTAATTCTGACAATTAAATACATTCAAATAGCTGTACATTTGGTTGCCTCACTCTAAAAATGTAATTATTACCAACATAAATATTAATTTCAGGGATTCAGGATTTTACTAATTATTAATAATAGTTACATCAGTCTATATTTTATAACAAATATTGCACCGGAAAGAAAGACAAATTAGTACACTTTTCTTATTCAAATTCAAACCTAAATAATTATAAATACATACAGCCTGTTTCACCAGCGATAATGAACCCATGATACTACAACTACATAGTATCATGTAATGAACCTAAATATTTGGAAGATGCAACCCATAATACATTGCATAGGTAACGTGGTTTTCGTTTTTGATTTTAAAAGTCAGGAAACATTAAACTGCAGTCTTGTAATTGTTGACGTATGTGTTACAATAAAATTGTTAAAGACCTGGTATGTTGTAAGACAATAATTCGTCTAGCACCTCCCCTCCAACCGATTTGCTTTTTGCACGCAATTGCCTGCATTAAGGCGTCAAAACCTCCTTCGGGGGCCTCTAAATTTCCAGATACCTGAGCGTTGTGAACTTCGGCGGAAAATAATTTGTAGTTATCCGTCAACGACATGTGATTTTTGTAACCGTAAGGTGAACTGCAGTTGTCACAAGGCGCCTCCAATCTAAAATTAAAACCAATGATTAAGGATCAACTGACGCACTTTTCCGGAATGGTGCTGACGAACGGCATTTCCACTTTGTCCACGAAGCTCCCAAAACCCAGTCGAAAGTTGCTGGTGATGTTCTTCATGACGTCAGCTAATTTCCCCCCCAAAGAAGCTAATTTATTTTTGCGAGGTTGCATCGATGCTGAAAGATCTATGATGTAATACAGGTCGATAGGGTAGTTTCTAGCTTGGTCGTATTGGAATTTTAAAACGTACCTACTCTTCTCCTTTTTTTAATTTCAATTTAATTTTTTGGGGGCGGATTTGCACCGCCCCCGAATTGCTGTCTGGCTGCAAGGCTTTTTCAGTGATCAATTGAGATGATCCTTTTGGGTTAATTGCACCATTTGAACACCAGTTTGTGCGTTTTTCGGGGGCGCCGTGTATTGATTTTCACATTTCGATGAATTGCGATTGTAGTTGACATCTTCTGGTTTTTCGCAAGGACAGTCGCACGTTACTTCCAAGTGGATGGTCAGGCTGTCTTGGAGTCCTTCCGGTTTTATTTGGATCAACCTCAGAAAAGTGATCTTCTATAACATGACAAGCTAACATATTATTCACATCATCAATGCAACTTATTGATGGATCGACTTTCACCTAAAAATTCAAACACAATTATGAATCTGATGATTACCGATTGGAAAAATTTACCACTATATTTGCAATGCGATCCTTAATATAAAAGGTAGGAGGATCAAAACTGGATTGGATAATAATGAATTTTTTTGCTGAGATTGCTAATCAATTCAGTTGTTACAGATTCTTCGGAAACATTATTTTCTGTCTTGATGATTACTTCTTCCGGTTCCAATTTAATTTCAAATGGTGTGAAGTTATTAGAGTTATCCATATTTTGCCAATGAAGATTTATTCTGAGAAAATTAATTAGATTAGTGAAACTGATTACTACTTATTTAATAGTTTCAACTTACGGTTAGATGAAAATATTTGAATTAGTTGTAATTTCTCCTTGACAAATCAATTTTCGAACGTTGATGTCAGTTTATTAAATACAACCTTTGGCTTTAGAACGCGTTTTAAACCTGGTTTTACTAAGAATCGTACCTGCCAACGCCACCTTTACTTTACAAGCCGTGAACTAAGAAATTTGGCAGCAGTGTTGCTAGGCGGACATTGATATTGTTATAAAGTACAGTTAACGTTAGATAGTTGTGGTATTTCCAAACCTGTGTGTATTTATCAGAATATTTAACTGAATAATTTGACATTCGACAATATAGAAAGTAAGTACACTTAACCTTTGTTTCATGCTTTTCACATGAAAACTTTTTAGATGACTAGAAGATGTTGTGTCCCAAGCTGCAAATCGAATTACGAAAGTGTATCCGTAAAGGGGCAAGCTGCAGTTACTACGTTTTCATTTCCAAAAGATGAAGAAACGAAAAAGAAATGGCTTCGAGCTATCCCGAGGAAAAATTGGCAGCCTACGAAGTATTCATCTGTTTGTATAAAACATTTTAACGAAAATGATGTTATATTAGATCAGATATACAAAAATTAAAGAAAGACGCTGTACCCACAATTTTTCAAAATCTTCCAGTTTATCTGTCTTCAACCAACAGTAGTTAGACGGAAAGACCCTGAAGTAAGAAGGAAAGCGTTGCAATCAAAAGAAGCTGGAAAAATTGAAGAATTTGTAAAATCTGATATTATAAATGACTTTACAAATTTTCTGGACACTTTTCAAACAAAAGTAAATGGTATAAACAGTGAAACAAAGTGGAACTTTAAAATTAAGAGCAACTTTGGTGTTTGGCTGTATTTATTAAATATTGAGTGTTCTAATAGTTCTTCTGAAAGTGAAACTGAGTTAAGTGCCGCCGAAATTTTATGTAGTGTTCTTGTGAAAAGTGATTTAACATTAAAACTCTTTATTGGAAAAGAAGAAATTTCTGCTTACGATTTGAACTGGATTCTCCCTTGTGATTTAAAATTATCTCGATGGCCGCAACTTGAAAATATATTAGTTAGGTATGCCAACGTAAGTCAACACAATTTAAGGACTCGATCTTTTGAATTTTTCTTGCAAAAGTCATATGAAAATTTAGTTACGTGTAACGAAAAAGCTGAAGAAATGGAAGACTATCAACATAAAAAACAATTGGAACTTTTAATTGATCAGTTAAACATGATATTGTTAAAAAGACGAAAATATTCCCCAGCAACTATTTTGTTTGCATTTATGGCTTATTCATATTCATCGTCTTGTTACATGCTCTTACAAGATCATTTGTTGCTGCCTAGTAAACGATATTTACAACAAATATCTTCTACATTTAATGTAAAACCAGACAAAAATCTTTCAAATACAAGTCACTATTTGAAACAAATTTCCAAAAACTTGGCTGTTCGAGAAAAATATACAATATTACAAATCGATGAAATTTATGTAAAATCTAAGTTAGATTTTAAAGCCAATGAAATTGTTGGCAGTTCAGAAAATAATGCTAAGGATCTGGCAAAAACTATTCAAACTTTTATGATCTCTTCTGCTTTTGGTAATTTTAGTGAAGTTATTCGACTACTTCCTGTGAATGATACTCGTATTATGTAAAATTGCTAACGATGCTTTAACAAAATTTAATGTTTCCTATGTACTCTTGGGGAAATTTCAAACAGACAAGTTAAAGAAACGGTTTGGAATGTACAGACGACTATCTGGATCAAACTATAACGTATCAGTTAGGCAAATAATTGAATCAGAAAACAAATTACGGATAAGACATATTTTGAAAATGATCAATAAAAAAGAAGCATCCTTTAGCAACTTTGCTAATGAAAGTACTGAATCAAATTTATATAATGTTGACATTGATCAATTTTGTCCCATTATAACTTCAAATTATCTTGAATCATGTGAAATCGAGGAATCAAGCGGCATATATGTTTGTTGCTGTGGATCACGATCTGTTTGCAAAAAACTGGGATGTACTGCCTGTGTTTTTTTATTTGAGGAAGGGCGCTGAAGCCATGTTTGCAACGCATATTTTGACTTTACAGCGAGGTGACTTAAGTGTACCTAGTTACCATGTTAAGTGTGTTTTCCTTCATATGTATGCTTTGTTAGAATATATTGTAGCTGATAGCCTGTGGGAAACAAAATTTTTGCAATCTTCCTGTCAAGAAGACATTTTAATTCAACTGACACAGTTAAGCTTAAATTCCAATAACTTTTTTCAACAATTAGAAATTGCATTGTTTGTGTGGCAAGGATGTTTACGACAATAAAAGAAATAAAAATATAAATGTACATTTCTATAATTTGAATTTTGATTTTGATACATAATACAAAAAAATGATATGCAATGAAACGCTTAGGTACCTACCGTATTTCCTCGTTTATAAGATGCACCATTATTTCTATACACTAATAATAATAATAATAATAAAAAAGAAATTAAAGAAATATTTTAACAGACAAAGTCAAAGAATTGCAACAAAATTAATTGAAAAATATGCAAATTATTTATTTACATACGAACTATGTATCGGTTTTTTCTGTATCATTTTTCGACGATCGATCGATTATAAGACGTACCCTAAATTCAGAGAAAATGCAGCATATTGAGAGACAGGATCAACTAATTTGGGAAGTTAAATTAAAACCGTTGTAATTTCGGTAGCGTGTACAAAATGGCTTTGGAGCTTTGCGCATTTTATTTTTCTTTGAGATTTTATAGTGGTTGGAAAATCTTGTACAAAAGTCTGTTTATTTGTTTGCCTGCAATTTGTTTAATAACAACGATTTTAACGTTTTGTTGAAACCAATTTGTAGATTCTGTTTGTAGAATTTTATTAATATGTGAATCAGTTTGATAGATTGTTAAAATAACGGAGTTATTTTGCCTGGACGTTACATCACAACCCCCGTAAGAGAATAAAGTTGAATCTGGCCGTAAAGCGCCATAATATCATGAAACGTTCAAGTCACAAGCTGACGTCACACGCAAGACAAGGATAGAGCACTGCCTGCGCGTGAGCATATCTTATTAGTAAAGAGCGGATTCCTAGGCATTATGCTTATGGTAAATATTGAAAGCATTAAGAATATTATTTGGTAAAATGTGCACGAATTAAGGAAAATCTTGTAATTTGGCGCAAAGTTTTTTATGTCTTTTTTGCTTTTTTTTGCTGTTTGTGCTTATTTACAATTTTTATGCTTATTTTTAAGCTTTTTCTTTATTTTCGGTGAATTCTTATTTTTTTTAATTTTAAATTTAACTCCTTTGTAAATGTACACTATTGGACAAATTAAATGAGACACGGCGTTCGAGCGCTCGCAGGCGGTTTTGCAAGGGTGTTTGGATGGTTGTCTACAAATTTGAAGGCAGTACTCAGTAAAATTGTCAGGGCCCCATCAAAAATAAAAAAATTATAGAAACAATTCAAACGGTGGGCGTGTTCAGGAAAGTTAACGTATTTTGGAGAAAATCGTTCGTCTCCGAAATAGAAGTTTGGAAATTTTTTAAAATGTTTACGGATACGACTTTATATAATTAGTTTTTATACATAGTTTATGAATAAAAATGTTTTAAACAAATTTTTATCAATTTTAAAAAATAATTTTTCTACTTTGGTATTATAAGTGAGTTTTTGTGAAACTAAAAGTAGTGTCACAAAGGAACTTTTTGTGAAACCGCTTTTGTTTTTTTTTTTGATACTTGTTACGTTGGTATTGCTATAATAGCACGCTGGTCGGCGTCGGGCATCTCTACCGAGCTCCTGTCAAGGTCAAGCCAAGTGTACAGCTTAATTCTTCCATGACTTATTCACAAAAGTATCAAACTCGAGATTTTAAATTTGAAGTTTTAGTTGACATATGACACATGACAAATACCAACACAACCAGTAATTAATCCTAAAAATCTCTAGAATATTTAGAAAGCACAATTTTCAAATTTTCATGAAACTAAGAGCACCAAAGTAGAAAAAATAGTATATTACATTCGTTTTATAAGACGTATTGTCACACTCGTGACATTGGAGCACTCCTCGCTTCGCTCGTCGTGCCCCAAACTTATTCGTGCGACAATAGATCGTCTTATAAAACTTGTATAATAATATACTATTTTAATTTCGTAAATTTTTGTTGGTGAAATAAAAAAATTTGTAATCGCGTGTTTGTTAACAAGAAACATTATATTTATATTGGAAGCATTTTTTTTTTAAATTCTGTAAAATTTAATGAAAAGATATGCCACTGTTTTTATTAGTTATGCAAAAAACTGTTTCAACCCATTGGTGCATGAAGTTAAAATATTTGAATTTCGTAATTTTTTGCTTTCAGATTATCTCCATTATTAGATTATTATTATAAAATATAACCGTCCCTATGGAGTAACGGTTTAAACAAATATCGCTGGCATTAACAATTTTGTCATTTGTTGTGAAAAAATCTTGAAAGTTAAATAACTGATCCGAAATTGACTACGAAATAAGTTGGACACAAATTTATTAAATTCGAAAATTAATTCGCCGTTCAACGAAATCATTTAATCTTACGTTCAAAATTTTATTAATTGTCACACAAGTCTAAATTTTACTTTCCCTTAAAATAAAAATCAAACGACTAAAAAATTTGCTATACAACAGTTAGGTATTTTAAATCTATCGACTGCAATAAGTTACGGTCGAAATGAATGGAAAACCGGTATTTAAGGGCGAATTCAATTGTTTGGTTCTTGAAAGTGAAATGTTTATTTTCAACGAAGAATCAAAATATGTATCAAGCTGTCCAGAACAATTTGAAAACAATTTGCTATTTGATTAAAGATGACAAATCACAATTATTACTTCTAAATAGGGAATATGCATGAAATTTAAATTTGGTTCAAATATTTTTATTCCGAATCTTTATTGGCCGGACATTTGAACTAAACCATTATTTTAGTAATTAATAATTTTTTAATTACTTAAAATTAATAAATAAAAGTGCAAATTAATTCAAATTTCTAAAACGCAACACCATTGGCTAAACGAAAAGTGACGTCAAATACTGTGTCAACAAGTCGTACCGCGTACTGTTCACATATTTATGGCATTGCAGGCTTTTGATTAGTGTGTTGCGAATTCATTTATTCTTTAGGTGCAATTTTAGCATCCTAGTGATATTATAAATCATTTAAGACAATGACTGAAAGTGGTTTTGTAAAAGCATAATCGGATAATCTGCCGAGAATAGATGCATTCATGATGTCGTCTTATTTTCTTTCAAATCCAAATTTTACGTCCGCTGAAGTAAAAGTAGTGAAAGCTGCAAGGTAATTAATTAATAACTCATAATTATTCTATAATAACATTATGTACGTTATTTAAGACATAAATACAATCCTAAATATGATGAGCAGTAAACATAACCTATAATTTTTTATTATTGTTAAACGACGCTGCATACATATACTGTATTTTATTGCTAAATGATTTGTAAATTTGTAAATAAATGTTCAAAGTGGTTATAAATGATTTTTATTTTACATGGGAAATTCACAGGTAACAAACAAAGCTTAATTTGGATTTACTTTTTTATTAGAACAGCCTGCATATTAATTAAACCACAAGCTATTATTATGACTTCATCTATGATTGGAATTAAATTGTGGTCTACACAAGCATGAGGAAGCAGCATGTGGAACTCCCTTAATCTATTTATTACACGCTCAACATGTATCGTCAATGCCGCAATCTGTTTTGATAGCTTTACTTCTTTTTTTGTGCTTGGGGACAACTTTGAAACTGAAGGTGGTCGTATAAGTGTACATCTTTTAGCTTTTAATAAACATGACAAATCTTTGAATCCTCTGTCTGCCATCACTGCTTGGTTAGGTGGTAAACACTCCAAATAACCACAGTCTTGAACTATCATAACATCTGTAGCCCTTCCACTATATCCTTCAGAGATAAAATTAACCAACCCATCAGGTGTGCATGAAATTAAATACTTCAAGGTATTGCATTTTTTGTACTGCGACCAAGTAAGTGATTGGTGGACTGCATTAGATGGTTTCTCAATCTGAATTTCAAGGCAGTCGATGATTGAAACAACATTTGCATACCTGGACCTAAACGATATGGGTAATTTTTTGTAAATCTCTGGTGGTGTTGGCCATACAATTAAGTCTTTCATTTTTTCAGCAATAAAAGGTACACTTTTAGAGAATATTCTGCTGCTAGTACTCTGTGAATATCCAAAATGTAATCCCAATATGCTGAATGACTCATTTAATTTTATTTTCTTTAGTGTAATTAGTATATCTATGGTAGAAAGGGGGACATTTTCACTTAATAATTCTATTAGATGATATGATGTTTTAGGTAATCCTAACAACATTTTAGATTCTTTTTTTACAGCGGTTAACATGCCAGTACGCATTTGAATTTTAAAATCTTTTTCATTCTCTGAGTCATCATCTTGCGTCCAGCTTGATTCGGATGAAAAACTTGATACATAATCTTGAGATATCATTGAAGAAAGAGAAGACATTGACATACGATCTGGGCTGTCGGCAAGCAATTTATTTTTGGCAACTGATTTTATTGGTGATGTCGCAGTACTTGTTAATGAAAGAGGACATTTTAGTGGAGATAGTGCTATATTTTTCTTATCCATAGGGAAATTTACATGAACACCTATACTTCTATACTTAGCTTTAATATTCACTTGTACAGCTTTATCAATAAGTACTTTCATTTCATTCTCCGGTGAATTAATTTCTTCAATATGGGAAGAACAGGATTCTACTTCATCGTTATTTGTTTGTGGTGGTTTACATACTTCCATAGCATCACTACTACTGGCAGTAGACTCTGAGAGAGCTTCTTCTATCAGTGATAACCGTTTTCTCTTGATAGCACCCATTCTTATAACGGGTGGTGGCATATTTCGATTTTGGCAATGGAATATGTGCGGCAAAACTCCTTTATTTAATCGTAATGTCACATTTACACCTTCTTGTTTCATTATGTTGTATTGAACATAATTTCCTGTATCCTCCTCTATCTAGGTATGGAAATCCTAATTACATTTCATTTTTAAATGAGCATTCATTTTCTTTATTATGTACCATTTAAATGCATTGCAATAATGGCCTTTAGGGAGCTTAAGCGCTAAGTCAACGCCATCTTTATTTACAAGCCGTGAAGCCATGCTTGGCAACACCGCATTAATGCACAGAAGTAGGCCGGGTATCATTGCACGTCGGTTGCAATCGAAACTTATTAAAAAATAACTAACATGAAATGATCCATACTACATCATTATTCTGATAGTATTAAGAAATAAAACAAAAGTTAGTAAGGGCAGGAAATTTTATTTTGTGGTATTTATTAAACATTAAATAACATTATTTACAAATAACATATTTTTAACGTTTATTCTTCTCTTTTGTTAGCGTAGCTAATTTCCTTTTTTTCTCTAAATTTTTAGTGCCATTTGTTTCTTTTGAATATTTTGTGTAGTTATTCAACAGGATATTTGCAAAAACAGAATACAATGTTTTAAACAATCTAGAAACATCGTTGCCACACAGACAATGTAATTCAAATTGTTGAAAAAAGTTATTGGAATTTAAGCTTAACTGTGTCAGTTGAATTAAAATACCTTTTGATTGCAAAAGATTGCAAAAATTTTGTTTCCCACACGCTATTAGCTACAATATATTCTAACAAAGCATACATATGAGAGAAAACACACTTAACATGGTAACATGGTACACTTAAGCCACCTCGCTGTAAAAAGTCAAAATATTCGTTGCAAACATTACTACCGCGTCCTTCCTCAAATAAAAAAACACAGGCAGTACATTCCAGTTTTTTGCAAACAGATCGTGCTCCATAGCCACAAACATATATGCAGCTTGATTCCTCGATTTCACATAATTCAAGATAATTTGAAGTCATAATGGGGCGAAATTGATCAATGTCAACATTATATAAATTTGATTCAGTACTTTCATTAGCAAAGTTGCTAAAGCATGCTTCTTTTTTATTGATCATTTTCAAAATATGTCTTATTCGTAATTTGTTTTCTGATTCAATTACTTGCCTAACTGATACATTATAGTTTGATCCAGATAGTCGTCTGTACATTCCAAACCTTTTCTCTAACTTGTCTGTTTGAAATTTCCCCAAGAGTACATACGAAACATTAAATTTTGTTAAAGCATCGTTAGCAATTTTACATAACACTTGAGATGCTCTTCTTATTGCTTCAAATGTGTCGGAGCTTAAGCCAGCTTTGTCCTTGAAAGACTGCCATGCTTCTATCCAAGACAAAAAACGTTTCAAAAATAATAACTTTTCATCCTCAATACTACAAACTGGTCCTGCCCATTCATTTCTTTTTATTTTTCCTACGATAGGGTTTTTAGAATTTACAATATCCCACCAGATGCGGAAAATTTGTAAAAAATTTGCAGTATCTGTACATTTTTCTTCCGTTTGTAAAGCAGCAATAGTTGACATGAAAAACATTATCCACTAACAAAACGTTTTGTCTCTCTAAATTTGAGGGATACAAAGTTTTATAACTCAACTTATATGCTTTTTTAATTAACTTATTTTGCTCGTCCTTGAAAAATAGTCGCAAATGTTCGAAACATGCATACCGTTTTATTGTATAATTTTCAAAATCAGGATATATTAAAGTGTGAAAAGTATCTTTTTTGTTCAACCAGTTATTCGTAACATTTTTAAAAATGTGAACAGTGTCATACGATAGGTAAGTATTAATATCAGGGAAGCATGGATTTGGCATAGATTCGTTTGAAGAAATTAAAGTGAACATATTCTGATTTATTCTATTGTTATCAGTTAGTATCGCAACTATAGGAAAACCACATTTTTGAACAAATTCAATTACCTCATTAACGAGTATCTTTAACTGATCTCCTGTTGTGTTATTCACAGGAACTAGTCGAATAACTTCACTAAAATTACCAAAAGCAGAAGAGATCATAAAAGTTTGAATAGTTTTTGCCAGATCCTTAGCATTATTTTCTGAACTGCCAACAATTCCATTGGCTTTAAAATCTAACTTAGATTTCACATAAATTTCATCAATTTGTAATATTGTATATTTTTCTCGAACAGTCAAGTTTTTGGAAATTTGTTTCAAATAGTGACTTGTATTTGAAAGATTTTTGTCTGGTTTTACATTAAATCTAGAAGATATTTGTTGTAAATATCGTTTACTAGGCAGCAGCAAATGATCTTGTAAGAGCATGTAACAAGACGATGAATATGAATATGCCATAAATGCAAACAAAATAGTTGCTGGGGAATATTTTCGTCTTTTTAACAATATCATGTTTAACTGATCAATTAAAAGTTCCAATTGTTTTTTATGTTGATAGTCTTCCATTTCTTCAGCTTTTTCGTTACACGTAACTAAATTTTCATACGACTTTTGCAAGAAAAATTCAAAGGATCGAGTCCTTAAATTGTGTTGACTTACGTTGGCATACCTAACTAATATATTTTCAAGTTGCGACCATCGAGATAATTTTAAATCACAAGGGAGAATCCAGTTCAAATCATGAGCAGAAATTTCTTCTTTTCCAATAAAGAGTTTTAATGTTAAATCACTTTTCACAAGAACACTACATAAAATTTCGGCGGCACTTAACTCAGTTTCACTTTCAGAAGAACTATTAGAACACTCAATATTTAATAAATACAGCCAAACACCAAAGTTGCTCTTAATTTTAAAGTTCCACTTTGTTTCACTGTTTATACCATTTAGTTTTGTTTGAAAAGTGTCAAGAAAATTTGTAAAGTCATTTATAATATCAGATTTTACAAATTCTTCAATTTTTCCAGCTTCTTTTGATTGCAACGCTTTCCTTCTTACTTCAGGGTCTTTTCGTCTAACTACTGTTGAAGTTGAAGACAGATAAACTGGAAGATTTTGAAAAATTGTGGGTACAGCGTCTTCCTTTAATTTTGGGTGTGCTAATAGCAACGTAGTAACAGTTGACCCGTTTTTGTATATCTGATCTAATATAACATCATTTTCGTTAAAATGTTTTATACAAACAGATGAATACTTCGTAGGCTGCCAATTTTTCCTCGGGATAGCTCGAAGCCATTTCTTTTTCGTTTCTTCATCTTTTGGAAATGAAAACGTAGTAACTGCAGCTTGCCCCTTTACGGATACACTTTCGTAATTCGATTTGCAGCTTGGGACACAACATTTTCTAGTCATCTAAAAAGTTTTCATGTGAAAAGCATGAACCAAAGGTTAAATGTACTTACTTTCTATATTGTCGAATATCAAATTATTAAGTTAAATATTCTGATAAATACACACAGGTTTGGAAATACCACAACTATCTAACGTTAACTGCACTTTATAACAATATCAACAACAACTCAATGATGCAATGCTGAACTGAAGAACGCAAAATGTCCGCCTAGCAACACTGCTGCCAAATTTCTTAGTTCACGGCTTGTAAAATAAAGATGGCGTTGGCTAAGTTCAAAAAATTTAATAAATAAATAAATAAATAAATACGTCATACTTACATTAAAGTGATCTCCACAACAATGTAAACAAGCTGTTGCAGATACTTTATCTCTTCTGATAACCTCACACCATTTCTTACGTATTTTTGCACCCATCGGGACTTGAAAAAACACTTTATCAGGTGCACTTCTGATAGTGTTTTTGCATAAAGGCACAATGCAATACTTATAAACTGACTTTTGAGCTTTTTTCATGGTGAAATAAATTAAGAACGAAAACACCTGCAGGAAACAGTGGGCTGAACTGTTGTTGACACAGTATGTGACGTCATCAATAGAGCGCGCGAAAATGGCGGCGTTTAAACAGCTCAAAATTATTCGCTATTTTAAACATTTTTTTAAACTTGATTATAGCATTTTTAAACAGTATTTATATTTTTTACTATGTTATAACGGTGTAAACAGTGAATTAAAAAAATTTAAAAAATGCATGCATATACCCTATTCAATGACGAGTAAATATTTTAAAAAGAAATTTGTATGATCTGGTTTTATGTAAGATACTGACGTTGATTTGGAAGTAATAAGAATTTAAAAAGATAAAGAATTTTCGGACAACTGCATATTGCCAAAATTAATCGAGCTTTATAAAAATTGCATGTTGCCCGAATTGACAGATTCCGATACAATAGTAAATGTCCAACAACGACGCAAACCAAAAGATTACAGCTAAATATGGTTAATTTTGTCTTATGATATTTGTCACGATTTTGTTTTTGTGAAAAACTTGATTACCTTGATTTGGGAAAGTATCGTTACGTTTTCATTTTTTATAGATCAGCAATATTGTTGGTACTTTTTAATAAATTATTTATCAAAAAATGCTTCGAACATAAATATAATGTTTCTTGTTAACAAACACGCGATTACAAATTTTTTTATTTCACCAACAAAAATTTACGAAATTAAAAATTATTTTCTAAAGTTGATGAAAATTTGTTTAAAACATTTCATAAACTATGTATAAAAACTAATTATATAAAGTCATTTCCGTAAACATTTAAAAAAAATTCCAAACTTTTATTTCGGAGACGAACGATTTTCTGCAATATCCGTCAACTTTCCTGAACGCGCCCACCGTTTGAATTGTTTCCATAATTTTTTTATTTTTGATGGGGCCCTGACAATTTTACTGAGTACAGGCTTCAAATTTGTAGACAACCATCCAAACACCCTTGCAAAACCGCCTGCGAGCGCTCGAACGCCGTGTCTCATTTAATTTGTTCAATAGTGTACGTCTGTAATTCTCTAAATACTGTCGGTGCAGCCCACCAACACTGTGAAATTGGTACAGAATTCTAACCGAGCGGACAGATTCTCGCTACAATATTGTATTTAAAATCGCTGTAACCGAACTGACAGTAATCAGGTCAATCAGTTTCCAATGAACAAAATGAGTTTAATTTAGATCTATGTAAAACATTAATTAAATCAAAAATACCGCTAAAAAAAAGCAAAATAATAATTTCAAAATGTTTTTGGAAAAACATTGTAAAAGACGCATTCCTGATTAAAGCACCTTGCGGAAAAACTATCTTTGCCTTGTATACAAAGAAACAATTCAGGAAATTAAGTCAATTATTGACAAGAATTGCATATGGTTTACTGTTGATGAAACAACTGATACATGCGGGCGATATATTGCTAATTTGATTATTGGGGTTTTGAATGAAGGAATACCGACTAAAGAATTAAGCAAAACTAACAGTAACACTATAACAAAATTCATTAATGACGGATTGACCAGCTTTTATTTACCTGATGCAGTACCATCTAACAAAATATTACTGAAGATATCAGACGAAGCAACCTACATGGTAAAAACTGCTTGCAACATGACATTTTTTTATGAGAACTTAATCCATTGCACATGTTTGGCCCATGGGCTGAACCGTATAGTTGAGACAATAAGATTGCAATTTCCGTTAATAAATGACAATACGAAATGGGAAAAAAATATTTGTAAAAGCGCCTTTGCGGGTACAGTTATTCTGGGAGATATTACCTAATATACCACTACCCCCAGAACCAGTTCTGACAAGATGGGGAACTTGGCTAGATGCCGCCACTTATTACGCCAATAATTTTGAATTTTTTAAAAATGTTGTCTTTCAATTTCCCGAATCGGTAGGTAAGTCAGTGAAACACTGCCAAAAAGTTTTCAAAAATAAAGAACTTGAAAATAATTTGACTTTCATAAAAGCACGTTACAGTTTTGTAAGCCACGCCATAAAATCTTTAGAAAAGCAAGAAATATCGTTGATTGAATCTGTAAAAATAATTAATGATTTCAAAGGTGCCATTTCGAAATTACACCAAGACGCATTGCTCAAGAAGTAAAATTAAAATCAGACGTTGTCTTTTTAAAAAATGAAGGATTTTCAGCAATAAAAAAAATTTTGAATGGAGACGTTTCGGATTTGTAAAGATAAAATATAAACCAAGTTTAAGGCAGTATTACCTACCTCGAGATGTTGTTTTTTTAAGTTTCGTTAGTCATTTCACAAGTAATTTTATTTAAAAAATTAAATTATTAACATTGATTTCTTACCCATGTTGTATTAAAGCATTTTTTTAAAAGCTTTTTTTGTGATGTTCGGACTTTTTTAATGCTTTTTTGGGCAAAGTTCGTGCTTTTTTAAGCACTTTTTTTGTGTTTTTAATGCTTTTTTAACCGCTCTTTACTTATTAGTTATACACTCAGAAAAAAACATTCTTATAAGCAAGAAATTTCGGCCTTAAATTTAAACTTGCGCGTTCTTAATTTTGGCCCAAGAATTAGTCATTCTTGGGTTTTAAGAATGTTCATTCTTCTTGTCAAATTTAAGAATGGATCATTCTTGATTTTAAGAATGTTTATTCTACTTGCCAAATTTAAGAATGGGCAATTCTCGATATCAAGAATGTTGATTCTATTTATCAAATTTAAGAACGGGTCATTCTTAATTTCAAGAATTTTGATTCTTCTTGACAAATTCAAGAATGCGTCGTTCTAATTTTAAGAACTTTTATTATTTTTACGAATTTTAGAATGAGAAGGAGTTTTAAAATATTATGAAGTTATTTAACATACGTGCTTTTATTAAAAGTAGGCAAATACAGTACTAAAAGTAAAAATTTTACAACGTCACATCACATTCTTTTGTTGAGTAGCTCACTATATTTAATAATAATAAGTTCAATAAAACATGATATTAGAAATAATTGTATAACTACTAAAGTTCACTGTAAAACGCAGTAAAAAAATATTTGAGAAATTATTGTATAATTACATACTAAAGTTCACTTTAAAACGATAATAGGTTTTTTCTTTAGACCAAAAGTAAATTGAAATGTGTATCTATTATCTTACTATAAAAATAAACTTATCACAAAAACTACACAGTCCAATACAGTTTTAATACATTTAGTTGCTAATTATAACAGTCACTTGATCTATCCTTTTTTCTATTTATTGTTGCAAATAAGGATAAGTGTTAAGACGTTGAGTTAATGTTTGGTTTCCAATTTTTTTTGTTGCTTTTCCTACAAATCCTGCACTTTGGTTTATTTTCTTTCCATGGGAATAATTGGCCGAAATTTACATCAATCTAAAAAACATTAACAAAATAGTTACATTGTTCTACAGATATCACAAGAATTTACCAAAATTGAACACTTTGAATGTTTCAATAATGACCACTCGTCTATAAGTTGATCAATACTTTTATTTTTATATTCCTTTAGACGATAATTCGTTGTGTCTTTCCATTTTACGGAGATTTCTTCCCAGAACACGCTCACATCCGCGTATTTCAGCCACGCTTTTGTTTTGTTACATTCTTCCATCTTCCATCTACATCCGCTAAAATTGATGATTTGTAATAAGATAGATATACAACACTAAAAGTATAATAGATAATCAAAATTATTTCTTTACCTTCTTCGTTACTATGATTTGTTACAGAAGCAACGGGTTTCGCACGTTCCTTCCTTTTTATAAGTCCTTCATTTACCATTTGATGCTTAATATTTCGAAGTTTGTCGTATAATTTTCCCTTCGGATTGTCATCAAATTTACGGGGAACGTAATAAATTTGCTAGAATTAACATTTATGATTATAATTTTTGTTTGTGACAAGTACAATGCATGCGTTTCCACCATGATTCATTATTCAGTGGACATGCGTTTTTCTCGCAAATGATTAACGAAAACGGTGTTGTGTAAAAAAATTAGGTGATAAATAAAAAATAATTTTGAAACTCCACTGTTCACATTTACTTTTTATTCCTTCTCTAATTTTCCGAGAAGATTCAGCAGAACGCAATACTTTTTACAGAATATAAGTAATTTTTATTAATCGTTGGCGAGAAAAATGCATGTCCTATGATAAATAAATTACGGCGTTCAAGATACCCACAAACTTACTTTTCGTTCGGATGGAAATAAACTCTCAATTTGTATCGTTTCTAACGACTGGTCATTCTGTTCATCGACTAATTGCATTGAATTAGTATCATCATCGTGTCACACTAAACCACTTATTACGAAAAATTATCAAAAATTCACTTTACGAAAACACTACCAAACGCACACACCGTAATATGTACTTTGCTATTGCAAGCAGAGCGCATTTCAGCTAACTAAAAGGCTACGGCCCGTTGCCGAAGAATAGTCGGCAATAAAATAATTTACACCCATCGCACCCCGCTATTTTTTGAGATTTTGCTCCCATTGTATGACTGGTCTGTTTTACAAGCCTTGTATAACGCATGCACCCAAACAGTATCTATTAAGTCACACAAAATACGCCTTTAAGTGATATGTGATTTAATACTGTATTGCTCTGAGGGGCCAGATTTATATTCTCCGAACCTTTCCTACAAATTTTTGTTTAGAACCGATAGTTTTATTGCAGGATCGAACTTAACGCTAAACTTTCTAAAGTAACCTTTACAAAACAGCGTATCTAATCTTATTATGTTATGCATGAGATTCTTTGATATTAATATTTACTTTATTAATAAAGCATTTTTTCAAATTTTATTGCGACCATGTTCAAAATGTATCCTTCTAGTAACTTCTATAAAGAAACAATATTTCGAAGAGTTATTATAAAAAGTTTTCAGTAATATATATTTGTAATTTATTTATTTTCGGCAAAATATTTCCACCGAATGGAAACAAATAATTTCAACGTCGGTTAAAATATAAATAGTTATTTATTATACAAGACAATAAAGTTGAATTTATTCCATCGTTTAACGGCGAAATATACAACTTTAATTAATTACGATTATAAATTTTTTTAGCGATACACTCAGAAAAAAACATTCTTATAGGCAAGAAATTTCGGCCTTAAATTTAAAATTGAGCGTTATTAATTTTGGCCCAAGAATTGGTCATTGTTGATTTTAAGAATGTTCATTCTTGTTGTCAAATTTCAGAGTGGGTCATGCTCGATTTCAAGAATGTTTATTCTACTTGTTAAATTCATCTATTGTCAGTAAAACTTTAAACGCCCCTTCGAAAAAGAAAATATCGGCCATAAAGCAATTGTAATTTTAAAAAACGTTCCACATCTGGCCGCAAACAATACCTCAGACTAGGGTCGTGAACAAGAATTACCGTGCTAAATGTTAGAAGCAGATTCTTGGGCCATTCTAAGATGACATTTCTTTCAGTGTAGCATCATGTTAATTAAACACTCATTCCAGCCAACATAAATTGAATAGAACAATTTCATGGCCTTCTCCTGCAATTATTATCTGCAATTGTTTGAAATAAATATCAACTCATTCGGGAAAGAAATTACAAATAACCAAAAAATGAAAATTCTGACAGCTGTTTTAATTTTCAAAATAATTATTCTGGCAGCGTGCGAACGAAAAATCGGTAAGAATTGTTTTAACCCAAAGCAGCGTTTTTGAAAAATTCTAATTCAGCTTCGTTCTGGCACATATCGAACGTGACCCTTTACGCCCAAGAGTTATGTGGAAGCTCCGACCTCACCAACTGCACCATCCCGCTCTTAAACACGTTAATGGAGCACAGCGTGGCGCTACGTCCGGATTTTATACTGTGGACGAGCGCCGGAGGCCCCCATTTGGCCATGGTGGCCGAGCAATTTCGCGCACGCCTGAAAAATGTGGTGATAATTCCCGCTTTAGCGGCAGAGCGCCTTCCCGCCTCCAACAGGGCCCTAGCCTATTACGAAGAGATCGCGCTGCATTTCGGACAGTGCCTGGACGATTCCGCCCTGTCCACGTTCTTAAAGGCGGGTTATTACGCCCGAAGCCTGGCGATCCCGAAGAACCTGCGAATCGTGGTTCTGAACACGGCTCTGTTCTGCGAGTTTCACGTCGCCAGCGCCCAAATCGACCCCGCGGGTCAGTGGAAATGGCTGGCGAAGGAATTGATGGCGGCGCGAAAAAACGACCGTAAAGTTTATTTGGTTATGTCGGCGCCCCCTGGCGTCCTTAACAACATGACTGATAGGTTGTTCGCCCCGCACCACAACCGGAGGTACATCAAAATGATCAGGGCGTACAGTGACGTCATCGCGGGCCAATTCGCCGGACATAAAGATGGCGACTTGTTCAGAATTTTTTACGACAAAAACGGTAAAGTTGGCACGAAAGCGTAGTTAGGACATGCAAAAAATAAAAAATAAACTTGAAATTTCAACATTTTTCTTGAAATTTCACTTTTTTTTTTAAAAACTTGAAATTTCGACTTTTTTAATCCCACTGATAAATGAATGACTTTTGCCAATGGAACTGCACACAGTATAGGCACCTTTGACAACACTGAGGGGATTCCCCGAGCATGTGTATAGTCTGATTTTTCATTATAGAATTAAAAGTTGTGGTTTCAAATGTTTTTATTATTGTAGGTGTATTGTGATATTTAATGTCACAATAAGTAATCTTTCTAAAGAAGTTCATAACATGAATCTTCTACGCACTGCTAAAATAATTTCAAACCACTTCCTACTCGATTTCTACAATATAGACTTGGACCAAATACATTAGGGTAAAAGTGGGATATTTGCCCCAGGAGGATAAACGCCTAACTTCGATATTTTAAAAAGTATTTGGTAGATGTTACTAATTATGTACTGGGAGGTTGCCGGACTGTGTGTGAAGAAGGTGTGAAACTTTGTAGAGCGCAGCTGTTGCACAGTTAAATAATATCAGCAAAAAATAAAATCAGGTAAGGCGTTGCTTAATTTCGCATGAACTGCTATACCGTATATTTCGTATTTCTTAAACATGCAGCTTTTAAATTGTTCAGTTTTGACTGAAATGCTTTCTTTATACTTAAGTCCGTTAGACAATGTTAGGTTTGGGCTGAAAAATTTGCGGGAAGTTTAAATTTTTTTCATGGGGCACATATCCCATTATATTTAAGGTCTAGGGATAAACGCCCCTCAATCTTAAAGATATATTTACTTACAAATTCTTTTCTTTTTTTCATAACAATATTTTAAAATTATTTTTTCACTTTTTTACAAATCACAACATTTTTAAGAACACACTCTTTAAAACAACGTCAAATACACAATTACATTTTAAAAAACACATTTTTAAAAAAGTCAACACAATGATTAAACTGAAACATTTTTTTTTTCTTTCGTGCATCCATCGTCAGTAATCATTGCATTGTAAAAGACAAGAAAAAGCTCAAAAGGTTACCAAAAGGGTAATTCCGCAGTGACGGTCGCGGCACATTTTATTATTTTTGTTAACTTTATACTTTTATCAAATATATATATACATATAGATATAGATATATTTTTCTGATTTACTATTATTAATTGTTTAATTACTCAAACAAAGGCACTTATGCCAAATGAGGCATAAATCCTCTCAACGTGGGGTATTTAACCCATCAATGAGGCACATATCCCACTTTTGATTGTTTTACAAATATTTTTTTTTTATACAAAATACAACAATTTGTTGTTAAATCATCAATTTTTCAGTGTCACATACGTTGTTGTATAATACTTTGTTCTTATTGGAAGCATTTTTTTTAATGATAAATTTCTATAACGCATTAAGTTAAGGGGGGGCATATATCCCACTTTTACCCTAGAATTTACGCGCAACTCCACAAGTTTATCACGTATTTGTAAGGATGCGAGATCATCTACGCAATCTACCGCCTTGCGATTTAATAATGGTATTCTCATATAAGATGCTATGGAAAAGAACGTTTAAGAGATTTAAAAATGCCGCATTAATTGCGAGAAAAATCTTTAAATTATTTTATTTTTGTCTTTTAGCATTCATTTTTCATTACATTCATTCACTTTTTGTACATAGGCTCTTATAAAAACACTAAAAAAATGAAAATAAATTTAGTTTGCCATTAGCGAATTGCATGTTTTAAATTAAATTAATTAGGTTCATCGAAGTCCTTAAGGGTACAAAATTACGGGGAAGGCAACAATATTACACCTGATTGTGTGAAATTTCGATGCAGTCAAGGATCAATTATGGCTAATCAATTGCTGCAGCCGTCTGCAGATAGCAATGGTGAAATTGATGCTTCAAAATTTCTCCTTCAAAAACAACATATGTTACGAAATTGTGTTAAAATCGAAATTCCACCTAAATCTTCAAATAATCGATTTGATAATAACGTTGAAGATCTAGTATATGATTTAGCCGAAAAAAACTCTGAAGTTTATGCTTTGGGTTGGGTTTGTAGTAAATTACCACATGAGAGCTGCAGAAATAGTGTATGTGGTCCTTACAACAAGTACGCCCTTGAAAATACGAAAATTGAATTAAAAAAATACACGGATAGTTCAAGACTTTTCTTTCCGAATACTTCGGCAAAACTAGCTTCACAAATTTTAAACAATTATTTCAAAAGTTTTATTAATATATACCTAAAAGAAAGCTTGAATAATGTCAAATTTAAATTAATTCATAACTGTAAAATTAGTGTTAAAGAAAAACTTGAGAACGTTTGCGACAATTGCATTGACTTATTTTTAAATAAGTATTTCAATGTATTTATAAAAGCGTATGTACAAAACGTGAATGAAAGCAGTGAAAAATTAATGTTAAAAAGCAAAAACAAAAAAATTTAAAAAAATTTCTCACAATTAAAACGGCATTTTGAATTTTCCCAAACATCTTTTCCATAGCATCTCTTATATGAAGAAAATATAAAAGCGCTTTTCTATTATTTTATTAATTTTCCTAAATATTCCTTTCCATAGCATTACATTTTTTTGTTTTCTATCTTTTCCCAAATAAAAATGCCCCTTCCCCGTAATTTTGTACCCTTAAGGACTTCGATGAACCTAATTAATTTAATTTAAAACGTGCAATTCGCTAATGGCAAACTAAATTTATTTTTCATTTTTTTTTAGTGTTTTTATAAGAGCCTATGTACAAAAAGTGAATGAATGTAATGAAAAATTAATGCTAAAAGGCAAAAATAAAAAATTTAAAGATTTTTCTCGCAATTGATGCGGCATTTTTAAATTTCTTAAACGTTCTTTTCCATAGCATCTTATATGAGAACGCCATTATTAAATCGCAAGGCGCTAGAGGCCGCTGCTTACACGGGATCCCGTCGAAAGTGGAAGTTGCACGTATTATTAATATAATATATTTGCTTGGACTATAGCTGCATGTTATAAATCTGCAAATTATGCAGAAACACCGACGGCTTTCCAGAGTGACTTCCCATCAAGGTTAAATGATAAAGAAACAAAAACTTGAAATTTGAACTTTTTTAAAAAAGGTGAAATTTCAAGTTTTTTTAAAAAAGGTGAAATTTCAACTTTTTTAAAAAGGTGAAATTTCAAGTTTATTTTTTTGCATGTCCTAACTACGCTTTAGTAAGTTGGCGACACTGGCCGAAACTGGCGAAATACGATTTGTTTATTTTTTAGAACACGGCTGCGGATGGATGTTAATAACGCCGCCTTTGACGCCTTCATTGCGGCTGTTCTTGTACGACGTACAGTCGCTGGAGCCCCTCGATTATGTACAGTTCCACCGGTCTAATTCTTCATGGCACACCCTGTATCGGTTTGCGTATTACTACTTCCTTCCCAACATTTCGGTGTTCGCGTTGGAACTGTTGGTGACGCGCATGCAGCAAAACAACGCAGTTTTCAGAAAATACCTCAACGCAAACAGTGATCAAGTCGAAACCGGATTGGAGCATCCGTGCGACAGTTTCGACTGCACCAAACGACGACTTTGCGAAGCGATCGCGATCGATTACAGCGCTTACATCGAATGCATCGCGCAAAATCGGATGAAAGAGAACTACAAACCGAGATATTTTTTTCGCCGCAATCGCGGCCCCACATTTCGATCAAGTTCAATTATTGTCATCATTTTGGCGCAACTATTTATTTGAACAGTTTGGAAAACGTTATAAAAATGAAGAATACATTTATAGATAACAGAACAAAAATTAAACTCATCTCTCTTATAAATAAAACAAAACTCAAAAAACGAAAATTAAACTGATTCGGCGCTCTTTTCGGACGACTCCTTCTTTGCTACGCCGCTGTCGTTGGCCGATGA
Organism: Dascillus cervinus; assembly: GCA_949768715.1. NCBI lineage: Eukaryota > Metazoa > Arthropoda > Insecta > Coleoptera > Dascillidae > Dascillus > Dascillus cervinus. The sequence goes on from OX458322.1 coordinate 23,642,118, forward strand.
GGATTCGGCCGATTCGAACGAGTAATCTTTGCTGCCGTTCTGGTCCGTGGATCGATCCGCTATCGGAATCGGAGAAACGTGAGGTTTGCTCGGTTCGTCGCTGGACTTGCTGAAATCACTGGTTTTGTCGTGGGACTCCCCTTCGTCCTTTTTCGGGGTCGATGCTCGCGGTTTGTCGAATGACGGTTCGGTTTCTTGTTTGCTGTCTGAAATTAGTCGACGACGTCAAAAATTGAAATTATAGAAACTAAAATGTTCAGCAAAATTACCAAAAATTAATTTTTAAAGTGCGTGTCACTTAGGACAAGTTGTAACCAATTTTATTAATTACAGTACTTTCTTTTTTTCCACGTTTTCCGTTTCCTTTGTAAAATTTGAATTTATTAAAGTAAGTAACCTCAATTCATGTAACAGTTAATTCTGCGGATAAAACGAACCAAAATGGATTTTCCAAATGAAAGAGCCCCTATTAAAAATTAGTCAACCAAACAGACCTAATTTCACGCATCACTTCGCCCTGACACACATTCTCCGACCAACTTAGATCGTCTACTTTGTGGCTTAATATGAAGCATGTTAAAACTACTTTAATGTTCTGTTTTAGGAAGTAAACAAGAAAATACGGTAATTTATACCATCAAACAAATTTAGGCAAAATAATAAAAGAAATTAGAAAAATCGTCGGCCATCACTGATACTGTAACAAGTGAAAGGTACTCACCAATCAATTCCGTAAGCCTGGGGCTTTCTAGATCTTCATATTCGGTGCTATCTGTTTCAAAATCGGCTGGCGTTTCTTTCTGCGTTTCGACTTCACAGTCTTCTGTCTTCACCGGGGTTTCTTCCTTGTTCTGGTCTTTAACGCTTTCGACCTTCACCTGCGTTTCTTCCAGTTTTTCAACCTCGACTGGAATTTCGCCTTGTTGTTTAACGTTCTCAGGCTTCACTGGGGTTTCTTCCTGTTTCTCAACTTCAACTTTTGCAACATCAACTGGGATTTCTTCCCGCTTCTCAACCTCAACTGGGGTTTCTTCCTGTTTCTCAACTTCAACTTTTGCAACATCAATTGAGATTTCTTCCTGCTTTTCAACTTCAACTGGGATTTCTTCCTGATTTTCAACTTCAACCTTTGCAACATCAATTGAGATTTCTTCCTGCTTTTCAACCTCAACTGGGATTTCTTCCTGCTTTTCAACTTCAACTGGGATTTCTTCCTGTTTTTCAACTTCAACCTTTGCAACATCAATTGAGATTTCCTCCTGCTTTTCAATTTCAACTGGGGTTTCTTCCTGTTTTTCAACCTCAACTGAAATTTCTTCCTGCTTTTCAATCTCAAGTGGGGTTTCATCCTGTCTTTCAAATTCAATCTTTGCAACCTCAACTGGGAGTTCTTCCTGATTTTCAACCTCAACTGGGGTTTCTTCCTGTTTTTCAGCTTCAACTGGGATTGCTTCCAGTTCTTCGATTTTTTCAGCCTCAACTGGAACTTCTTCCAGTGTTTCGACTTCGGTCTTTTCCGACATGGTGCCACTCAGCACTTCATCGAACAAAACTTCTTTTCTTACCGTATCACAGCCTTTCTTGGGGGTGCTGGTCACCGAACTTACCACGGTCGATGGAACGCACTCTATCTTAGCCCTAATATCACAACCGTTAACATACAAACGGACATTGTCACTGGTGATGTACTCAACTTGGAAAACTGTTTGGCCGTACTGGGCCAGTTCGCGCAATTGTTCGATCGAATCCGCGGTCCAATGGGTACCCGGAAGCTGCTCCAATTTACACTTCGTCGCAAATGGAGGCTCTTTCTCGATTTCGTCCGTCAACGCGCGGATCGAATCGGTGGTGGTCGTGTTGCCGAAATCCACAAAGAACACTTCGAAATCGGTTTCGCCTTTTGATAAGATCTTCGCCCGATACCAACATTCGTCGTCGACGAACAAAACAGCGCCGATTTTGTCGGCCATGGGTTCCTCCATGAGCGGCCAACTCGACGCTTCGGTCATTTTCTCAGTCAATTCGCCCAATCGGATTTCATCCTCGGTGTTCAGGAGGTAGAAACAGTCTATGCTCTCGACGTGGCTTACATAAACGTCTTTGGTGACGGGACGGAGGTCGTGACTTACGTCCTCGTCGTTAAGCATCAATTTGACCGAAGATGTTTCCGCGGTTGTCACCTTTTGGATTTTGAAAATCGTCGCCCCATCGGCCGAGATCTCCTTGAATTTTTCGGTGGCCTGAGGACTCCATTGGATCATTCCGGGCGGTTTTTGCAAGCAACTCTTTTGGGCCAACGCCGGCAACATCAAAAGCTCTTCCGGCAGTTGCCTGAGAGCGGTGCAGGTGCACGAATTGCCGTAATCGATGAAGACCACCTCGATGCCGGCGATGGTGTTGGACAAAATTCGCGCGCGGTACCACATCTCGTCGTCGGGGAACAAAGCCGCGCACAAAGAACCAGGAGTCAGATCCTCCAATTCGGGGAAGCCCTCCGCCGATTGCAGCCGATCGGCAATTAATTCCAAATCTCCCACGGAATTCTCCAGCTGTATCCAAAATTCGGAAGGAGAATTCAAGTGCGAGATGTAGCCAGTGCTATCCTCAGTCTCGAGTTTAAGTCCCAACGCCAATTTTTCCTTAAGCAAAACTTCGGAGACGCTCGCACCATTGGCGTACAGTTCGACGTACGTTGTTTTGTCATCTTGTTGGACAATCTCGACGGACAGAGAATCGACAGCGGTCAGTTCCTCGAACCTTTCGTGCGTGCTCGTCGACCATTCTTCGCCGATTGGTTTGATGTTAAGGCTGCAACGTCTTGCGTGCGGTTCGGTGGCTAGCAACTCGGGCGAAAGGGTCTTCACGCGCGTGGTGCTGTTATCGATAACGTCCGTGTTACCATAGTCCACGAAACGAACGGTTGTGATGTCTGCGTCCGCGTCGAGCACTTGGGCACGATACCACATCTGATCGAGCGAATAGGGCGCGGCGCAGAGCACTCCGACCACAGGATTGTCCAAGTCGGGAAAACCACTAACCTGTTCCTGGAGGTTCGCTTGGATGGTCTCAATAACGGCCTGGTCGTCGAAAAGTTGGAGGTAGAATTCGTTCGGACTGTCTGTGTGACTCAGTATCACCGGAAACCCGATTGTTTGCATCGGTTCTTCAATAACGGCTTTTGCTTCACCAGGAAGTGCAACCCGCCAACCGTTTTCGTCGCGACACAACTCAACATTCACTTCCTGATCGAGGTTAGGTTCCTCCGTAGTGTTCACTTCCACGGCCAAGATGTGTGGTTGGAAAAATTCTGAGCTTAGTTCACGCACTTCACTTTTTGGTACAGTTTCCGAGTTTCCGTAGTCGATGTATTGCACCGTGGCGGTGTCACTTTCGACCTCGACGATTTTACCTCGGTACCAGTTGCCGTCTGAAGAATGACAAACACACCAACCGCCAATTTGTGGTTCCACTGTTGTTATCTCACCGGAGTCGTAATATTGGAAGAGGCTCTCCAGGAGTTGATTGATCGAGGCCTCTTGTTCGGACGGTTGGATGTACCAGCTGGTGGGAGTGGAATGGGTCACCCAGCCCTTCACGCTAGATCTGAGCATGGGCATTGGACAAAGTGGTTGCACTGGCGTGGCATCAAAAGGTTCGGTCAACTTGAGAGCGTTACCGTTGGTGTCGTACAGGACTACTTCCAATCTACAAGATAGTTCACAATTAGAGAAAAAATCGGGAAAAAACTTAAACTTACCTTTCACCAGCAACATTATGGACGCAAACGATCAGTGAACAATCGACCAACTGTTTTAAAGTGGGAATTGTTGTTGGCATACTAGAAGACTTGTTGAGAAGGGTGCACGACAGAGTTCTTGAATCGAGTTGGACTTTAAAATCGTCCAAATCGTTCACTTCGCTGATGGTCACACGCAACTGCTGCCCAATCAAGAGTTTCAAATCAACTGGATAATCCACGACCTCATTGGGATTGTTAGCTAGGCCGTTGAGAACGAGGGCCACGGCCAAATCTTCTTGTCCGCTGAGTAGCGCAACTGCATACCTGAAAATGAGGAATTAATATCTCCAAATAAATACCGTGCGTTTTTTAAACTGTTGCCATAGGGAATTACATGGTAAAAATTGTACCCCGTGTTAATTTTTGTTCTGATGAAAATATTTAAACCATTTTTGGAACAAAGTTGGAAGATTCTTTAAGCTATCGAATAGATTACAATTCAATATTCTAAACTGTCGAAAAAGTTTTGAAAACAATATTTTTGTAAAAGCGTTTTCTTGCCACTATCATTTCTATCATTTTAAGAATGTTCACTTTTGCCAAATTTAAAAATTGGTTATTCATGAGTTTTAAGAATGTTCGTTCATTCTTCTTGTCAAATTTAAAAATTGGTCATTCTTGAGTTTTAAGAATGTTCATTTATTCTTCTGGTCAAATTAAAAAATTGGTCATTCTTGTGTTTTAAGAATGTTCGTTCATTCTTCTTGTCAAATTTAACAATTGCTCATTCTTGAGTTTTAAGAATGTTCATTCATTCTTCTGGTTAAATTTAACAATTGGTCATTCTTGTGTTTTAAGAATGTTCGTTCATTCTTCTTATCAAATTTAACAATTGCTCATTCTTGAGTTTTAAGAATGTTCATTCATTCTTCTGGTTAAATTTAACAATTGGTCATTCTTGTGTTTTAAGAATGTTCGTTCATTTTTCTTGTCAAATTTAACAATTGGTCATTCTTGAGTTTTAAGAATGTTCATTCATTCTTCTGGTTAAATTTAACAATTGGTCATTCTTGTGTTTTAAGAATGTTCGTTCATTCTTCTTGTCAAATTTAACAATTGCTCATTCTTGAGTTTTAAGAATGTTCATTCATTCTTCTGGTTAAATTTAACAATTGGTCATTCTTGTGTTTTAAGAATGTTCGTTCATTCTTCTTATCAAATTTAACAATTGCTCATTCTTGAGTTTTAAGAATGTTCATTCATTCTTCTGGTTAAATTTAACAATTGGTCATTCTTGTGTTTTAAGAATGCTCGTTCATTCTTGTCAAATTTAAAAATTGGTCATTCTTGAGTTTTAAGAATGTTTACTCTTGTCAAATTTAACAATTGCTCATTCTTGAGTTTTAAGAATGTTCATTCATTCTTCTGGTTAAATTTAACAATTGGTCATTCTTGTGTTTTAAGAATGTTCGTTCATTCTTCTTGTCAAATTTAACAATTGCTCATTTTTGAGTTTTAAGAATGTTCATTCATTCTTCTGGTTAAATTTAACAATTGGTCATTCTTGTGTTTTAAGAATGTTCGTTCATTCTTCTTATCAAATTTAACAATTGCTCATTCTTGAGTTTTAAGAATGTTCATTCATTCTTCTGGTTAAATTTAACAATTGGTCATTCTTGTGTTTTAAGAATGTTCGTTCATTTTTCTTGTCAAATTTAACAATTGGTCATTCTTGAGTTTTAAGAATGTTCATTCATTCTTCTGGTTAAATTTAACAATTGGTCATTCTTGAGTTTTAAGAATGTTTGTTCATTCTTCTTGTCAAATTTTATTTATTATTTTTTAAAACAAAGTGACAAAAATCAACTGACGTTGCAGTCTATCATTTCTAACTAAACATTTCTGAAATCAAGAATGACCAATTTTTAAATTTGACAAGAATGAACATTTTTAAAACTCAAGAATGACCAATTCTTAAATTTGACAAGAGTGAACATTCTTATAACTCAAGAATGACCAATTCTTAAATTTGACAAAAGTGAACATTCTTAAAACTTACGAATGATCAATTGTTAAATTTGACAAGAAAAATGAACGAACATTCTTAAAACTCAAGAATGACCAATTGTTAAATTTAACCAGAAGAATGAATGAACATTCTTAAAACTCTAGAATGACCAATTGTTAAATTTGACAAGAGTAAACATTCTTAAAACTCAAGAATGACCAATTTTTAAATTTGACAAGAATGAACGAGCATTCTTAAAACTCATGAATAGCAAATTCTTAAATTTGACAAGAAAAATGAACATTCTTAAAATGATAGAAATGATAGTGGCAAGAAAACGCTTTTACAAAAATATTTTTTTCAAAACATTTTTGACAGTTTAGAATATTGAATGGTAATCTATTCAACAGTTTAAAGAATCTTCCAACTTTGTTCCAAAAATAGTTTAAATATTTTCATCACAACAAAAATTAACACGGGGTACAATTTTTACCATCAAATTCCCTATGAGAACAGTTAAAAAAATGCACTATAAAAGATGGACTTACTTATCGTCCTTCATCGACTTGAAGAAGCACGTAAACAGGTCCTTGTCGAAATGCAGCGAGTATTTATCGGCGACGTCCCAAGCTTCGCCAATGGGAGCGACATCATCCAACCCACAATAAATCGCTTGAGCCGGAATCCTCATAAACTTGGTATCAATGGGGCAGATCAATTCCGTGACGGAAATGTTCCCGAAGTCGACGAAATAAACCCGATAGGAGCAGTCCTTCGCCTCCAAAATCCTCGCCCGATAAAAAACTCCATCTTCAGGAAACTGCGCGACGACAGGCGCCCCGACGCCAGCCCGAATCGTTTTGCGGCTTTGATAGAACGCCTGCATGTCGGTCATCATCGCCCGAAATTCAAACTGCCCGCTCTCCAGCTGGCAATAAAAATGGGTCGGGTTGTGGAACCAACTGATGCTGACGACCTCGGTCTTGCCAGTGACGTTCGTCTCGGCGAATTGGGCGCTCGACGGTGCAACATCTATCGGAGGTGGACTGGCCATTTTTCGGGCAGGTTTAATCGAATCACTGCGGAAACCCGACTTTTTAAATGGTGGCTTGTCGGAAGTTTTGGGGCGTTGGTAACTCTTCTCCGACCCATCGGACCAGCTTTTTTCGCTGCCGCCATCGCGCTTTTTCTTGAAATTGGGCTTGTCGCCGTCGTTGAAGTTGTCTCTCTTGAAATTAGATCTGTCGCCGTCGTTGAAGTTGTCTCTCTTGAAGTAAGGCTTGTCGCCGTCGTTGAAGTTGTCTCTTTTGAAGTAAGGCTTGTCGCCGTCGTTGAAGTTGTCTCTCTTGAAGGAAGGCTTATCGCCGTCGTAATTCTTTCTGTCGCTTCCATAACTGTCCTTTTTGAAGCGAGGCTTATCACCGTCGTCAAATGGCTTGGGATTGTCGTCGTAGTAACTATCCTTTTTCTTCTCCTTCCAACCGTCTTTGTCTCGCCTAGGTTCGCTATTCCGATTCCTAAAATCGCCGTCGCCTCGGTTGTTGTCGAATCTTTTCGGCTTGTCGTCGCGCGGCTGCCAGGCGTCGCCGCCTTCCCTCCTCGGCGATTTCCTCTCGAATTTCGGCGGCGGGCTGCTCTTTTTGTGAGATTCGACTGTGTGATCGTCCTGGACCAGAACCGGATGCACCTGAGATCTGGCGGTGGCGATTTTGTCCAGCAGCAAAGACGCGACGTTGTAATGGCTGGAATCGATCAGATCGACGAGCGCACGCGACGTCTGCACGTCGATTACCCTCATGTTGAAGTATTGCTCCAAAATTATGGTCTCGAGAATGTTGTCGCGTTCGGTGTCGACCTCCATGTTTTGATAGCCGCTCAAGCAGCACTCGATGGCTTGAGGGCGCAATCTCGAGATCAACTCGGGAACCGGCTCACACAACGTGTCTACGGTGACGTCCTCCTCGTTGCCGTAGTCGACGTAGCGGACTTTTACGGCGCCGTTTTGCAAGTCGACGATTTGAGCGCGGTACCACTCGCCGTCGTAGAGGGCGAAGCAGGGCAAGTCCTTGGAGACGCAAGATTCGTTCAAACGCGCCTTCGTGGGACAGATCTGCTGCAGCTCGGCCATGAGTTGGACCAATTCGAGCTCCTTCGCTTTCAACTGGACGTAGAAGCGGTTGCAGCTGTACACATATGTTACCTTAACCTCGAAATTGAGTCCTCTTGTTAGAGGGGTTGGATTGGGGTAGGCGTTCACAGCGACCGCCTTCAGCATGTCCAAAACGTAAATGTTATTTTCGTCCCACAATTCGCACAAGGGCAGCGTCGAGCGGGTCGGAGATGGCGCGCAAACTCTCATCTTAAACAATTTCTCACTGACATACTCTTTGAACAGACATTTCATCTGAACTGTCATCATTGTTTTTTCTAACCCTGTTAAAGCGAATCTCATGGCCATCACCTTGGGGATTACAAACTTAAAAGGAATCTGATACAAGTTGTCGACGGGGACGATCTCGCTGTTGCCGAAATCTACGTAATAAACCTTGCATTGGTTGTCGACCATGGTGGTGATTACGGCCCGACAAATGTGGCTGTCTTCGAGGCACCGCGCGAAACAGACCGTCCCAGGGAGAGGGATCTCCTCGAGGGGTTGCAAGGCGATCATATTGATTTCGCTCATCATCCGCGCTAAGAACTCTTCGCACTTTTGCAACTGAATCGAGAATTGGCACGGCCCATCTGTTACATAAGAAATATAAACGGAATGCTCGGAACCCGGCTCGAGGATGTAAGCTTTGTAGGTTAAAATTGTCGGGGGGGTTTGGTCGGCCGTTCTGACCACTGCCGGGGACAGCAGTCCCGACATCCCCGGCGGCATGTGGGCGCAATAGCTCTGCAAGACCATCGTTTGAGCGGGCAAAGCAAGCGACAAAACAAGCCCCTTGTTAACCAAACTGGACGCAACGTCTTCGTTACTGTTATTAACAAGCCTGATTAGGATAAAATTTCCGATTTGGGAGATACCACACCACTGCAACTCCAAATATCTCAACTCATTGTTAATGGAAAGTAGGACGTTGTCGTCCCAAGTAAAGCCTGAGTGAGTTACCTGGGCCAAAATGAACTCTTTCGCTTGGGGCGGAACGGAAATCAAGCCTGGTGGGAAGTTGGTGAGCATTCTTATGTTGATCAACGGGATGAGCTCGCGATTTCCATAGTCTAAAAAGTGTACCTCGACCATTCCCTGCCGAAGCAGCGCGTTGTTGGTGATCCTGGCTCGGTAGTAGGAACCATCGTTGTACTTTGCGCAGCACAGCACGCCGATTTGGATGTTGTCGATGCCAGGCATGTAAATGCCCTGCTCGAATTGTGGCGTCAGTTCGGTCAGGTGCCTCTCAACGGCGGCCGGAATTGTTCTATCAGTTTGACCCCATATTTTCAGGCAAGGGCCCTCCTTCTCGACATAGGTTATGTACATGCGCTGCATGATTCAGCTTGGCGCAATCTAATAAACAAACAACACTGATCGCACTACTGATAAAATAAACGGTTTTTATGCGGAAGTATTCTAAATAATAATTTTTCACAATATACGCTACCACACTAACTACTTCTCCGCCATCTACAACCTCAATTGGCGGGATCCGTTAGTGCGAAAGAAAAATCCCTAAACCAAAAAAAAATAATTGCGCGAAATTTAAACCAACCAGTTATTACTACAACGATTTATTATCAATAATGGCAGTAGACAATTTTTAAATTGCACAGGAAAAACAGAAACATTAATCTTCATTTGTAGAAACTAAAACTGTCCTATTTATACAACTCTTATAAAAAAAATTACATTCTTATAATAAAGCTTAATTTTTGATAGTCTCTTCTTACGCTCAGATCTTAAAAAATCTTCTAAATATATACAAATTTGTACAAATCATCAGTCAATTTTCTCCTAATTGTATAATTTACTGTGTCGGCTTCGGTTCCTTATCAATCCTCATGTCATCAATTTTAGCAACGATTTTCAAAGCAGGTCCCAATTTCATGGCCATTGCGGTCATCAAATGGTCCTCTTTCAGCAACATCAAAGCTTGACCGTCGATTTCTTGCAAAAAGAAATCCTCCGCATAATCGGAACACCCCGGTAAGTTTCTAATAAAGTCGCAAACTTCGGTGACCTGCAATTTTCCAGTTTAGACAGAAGCAAAAACCGATCGAATCGAAACTCACAGTCCATTTTAGCGGATTGATTTTCGGTGTGTCGTCTTCGTGGCTTGCGGGGTCGCTCGAACTCAAAGTGCTCTCGGGATTTGAAGTCGCCGATTCCACGTCGACGTCCATGCTTTCATCTTTGTTCCATTTGTCTTTTTTATCCTCAGACTTGTATTTTTGACTAAAAAAAAAATACATTCAGCGCCATCTTTTAAATTTAGTGCGTGAAATTATCAGTAGAGGGCCGGCGATTTTAGGTTAAGTTCGAGATCGATTTTTTCGGCGAAATTGGTGTTGTTTTGTGTCGGTGTGAACGAAAATAAATGGATTTAAATAAAAGGTGAGAGTTACTTACTTTTTCGAGCAGGCGATGGAACAAAAGCGTTTGTTTTTTTTGAATTTTGCTCTGAGATCGATGTTACCGCAAGCCTCGCATTTTCCCATTTCCCCTTTGAGTGACATCCCTACGATATTATTCGGAGAAACGGCTCTTCGTTTTCCTGCGATTAAACACAGTGGTTAAATTTGCACCCTGATTTGATTAGGTTAACTTACTGCCCGGTTCATCGCCGACATCTTTGTCGGTGGAAGTCGGTAGAGGTTTCAAGTCGCTTAATAGGCAATTTTTCATCACCGGGAACGGTTCGGACGATTCTTGAATCACGAAATCTTCGATTACATGCGTCAAAACTTGGGGTTTGACCATCGCTTTCGGGGGACATCGTTCTTTGAAGTCGTCGATAGTCATTAGGGGCAGGCCGTGTGCTTGGGAATTATTCAGTTGGGACGGTGTTGTTGCAGGCATGGGGGCTTGCTGAACGGTCGCTGCATCTACAATTAAATTACCATCACGTTTTTCCGACTTGCACGTTTTACCTTCCGAATGTTGGGTGCCTGAAATCAACAAATAGTTAATTAGGTTGGGGAAGGTCGACAACATTATCTGGGGCGGTTAGCACTTAAATGGGACGAATTGCGTTCTTTGCGGCGCCTTCGCGTCTTGTCATGCGAGCGCGTCACACGGAATTCCGCTAAGAACCGATTATGTGACGCATCAAACGATCCTAGTGATTGTAACAAGCGCATGTTTAAATTGTGTCGCGTGAATTTGTTGTACGCATCAGACGGACAAGTGCGCGCGATCTTACACCGAATTTTCCTCGTCCACGCCGGTTAAAATCAACTCTGTCACAGGATTCAAATACCTCTCAAACTAGGTGCAACACGGCCCTTTTCAAATTTCAAAAATTTTGAGTTGTCAGCAATTGTTGCCATCTTTGAATTTTCGGAAACCAATTGTTTGCACCAAATATTACATTTGTTGTGCCTCATAACTCAATTTAAAGGTTAGTGGGGTTGGGGCACTATATCACGTTTTTTAATTCCAGATACGGTTAGAAGGTTCTGAATTTTTTTTTCTTTCCCTTTTTACATCTGTCAGTTTAAGAAATAATGTAGCTTTAACATTGAATACCAACAAAGTTAAAAAAAAAAAAAATTCACAGCCTTCTAACCGTTTCTGGAATAAAAAACACTATCTAATTAGAATTACGTTACTTTTTTAATTTTATCCATTTTACAAGCCAAAAGATTAAGTTTTTATTAGGTTCGTCGTAGGTTCAGTTTGAATTGCATGAACTTCTAAAGTTTAAAGTGGAAAAACGACATTTGTCCAAAATTGAGCGATTTTGAAAGTTAACAATAAAAAAAAACGATTAGAATGCTGTGAATTATTTTTTTAAAACTTTATGTTTAAAGTTAAAGCCAGTTTAAAGTTATATTAGTAATGTAGCTTTAAAATTAGAAAATATAGCACGAAATGGTTCTGTTGAACTTCCGATGAGAAAAACTTTACCTTCAATATTCCGTAACATTTAAGTGATTCTGTCAAAATTGTATAACATAAAGTAAAAAAAAAAAAAAAAATTCTCGGCCTTTTAACCGTTTCTGGAATAAGAAAAAACATTGTCTAATTAGAATTAAGCAATTTTTTTAATTTTAATCGTTTCTCAAGCCAAAAGATTAAGTTTTTAATAGGTTCGTCGCAGGATCAATTTGAATTTAATTAACTTCTTAAGTTTAAAATGGAAAAACGACATTTGCCTAAAATTGAGCGATTTTGAAAATTAAAAATTAAAAAAAGGGTTAGAAGGTTGTGAAAAATATTTTTGTTTTACTTTATGTTGATAGTAACGGCATTTTACAACTATCAGTTTAAGGTTATATTAGTAATGTAGCTTTAAAATTAGAAAATATAGCACAAAATGGTTCTGTTGAACTTCCGTAAGATTTAAGTAATTCTGTCAAAATTGAATACCAACATAAAGTAAAAAAAAATTTTTCGCAACCTTCTAACCGTTTCTGGAATAAAAAAACACTATCTAATTAGAATTAAGTTATTTTTTAATTTTATCAGTTTTTCAAGCCAAAAGATTGAGTTTTTATTAGGTTCGTCGCAAGTTCAGTTTGAATTTTATTAACTTCTTAAGTTTAAAGTGGAAAAACGACATTTGTCCAAAGTTGAGCGATTTTGAAAGTTAAAAATAAAAAAACGGTTGGATTTCGCGCTCCACTTTGACGAACTTTTCAATTACTAGAAAGTAAATAAAATTTTCGGCCTGTTTGTGTTGTTACATACCCACATCCAAAAATACTTGATTGATTTTGAACTCTCCTGAACACGTTTTGACTATTTTCAGAAAGATGTCTATGCTGTGTTTGTGACCAGAATCTTGTGAATACAATAACTCAAACAATAATTTGTCAAAAAATTTGTACCTTGGTTTAGCTCTGTTTTAAGGGCCTACAGTTATTCATTCGAATAGTTCAATGCAACAGTTAAACAATTATGCTGAAGCATTAAAATCTTATTAGAGTTGTTGAAATTTTAATGAATATAAATGAAAGGAAGGCCCACTTTAATAATAATGACTATCAATTTAATCGCATCAAAATTATAAAAATGAAAAAAGAACGGTTATACATCATAGCGCATGCGCCGATCAATAAAACTGTCATTTTAGTTGCCAGATAATTATTCCATTTATTTTTTTTCTAATTAAACAAAACCGATAAGGGGTCGCTCGCACGGGATGGACACTCACCATTCGTTATGTTCTCTTTGTGGTCCTCCATGAGTTCCTGATGGCCGCTGCCGTCGTTGCTTTCATCCTTGATGGCCGGAACGGTGGGCGGCAAGGGGATCTGTTGGGAGGTGGCGATTGTCATGGTTTGCTGCGTGTTTTGCTGCAGCTGGAGTTGCGCCTGGGTGGCGGCGACCTGCGAGATCGTCGCCGGAGCGCCGGTCGGCTGGATCTGACCTATGATTGTCCCTGGCGGCGCCATCTGTGTTAACTGAAGCATCACAAACTCACTTCCTGAAAAAATTGTTTTAAAAGTTAACTTACAGAATGGATCTGTTGCATTCCCATGGGCATGGGCTGCTGGGTCACAGCTAAATTTGGCTGTAAGGGAATACCTTGTTGAATGGCACCCGGAATCGCCTGTTGCAAGGTATGCTGCATCTGCTGCGCACCCGACTGAGACATCGACACTACAGGCATGATGGCTCGATCACCAGCGATCAGCTGCTGCTGTTGCAGTCCTTGTATCGTCTGCATCGCTGCAAAAACTAAATTAACTGTGGCCTACAGGGATCAAAATCGAACTCACTCATCATGGGCTTGGGTTGGATGTGCTGCGGCTGTTGACCCTGCTGTTGGAATTGCAGCTGCTGCAAGGCTTGTTGTTGCTGTTGGAGGGCTTGCTGTTGCATCAACACGGCCTGGGCCTGTTGCTGGACCTGTTGATTCTGTTGCTGGTTTTTGTTTTGCTGATTCAACTGTTGGACTTTTTCTGCAGACATCGGAGAACCGGGAGTCATCGTCGTCATCCCGGTCGACGTGTTCATCACGAGCATCCTATAATTGGAACTAAAATGTTGACTTTGTTTAGAAAGAAAATCAAAAAATGTTGGAAGGGGAACGAAGGACGAATTAAATTCTTCACATTCGTACACAGAGATCTTCCTTGATATTATTAGGAAGCGGGTGGACCTCACTTCAAACTTTTCAAAACAGCAGGAAGTGTCCACGCTTCCAATTTACTCAATAATTACAAATTTAATAATAAGATCTAGTGCAATTGTGATAAATTTGAAAAATTACTTGAACATTATATTACTACTTTTATAAGTTATTATTGATAATACTTTTTCAAAATTTACAGAAAATTTTATCAAAAGTTAACCTACAAATAATTTCAGGGCCTATGTAACACTGAGAAGCATAATTATAATTTTCAGAACTGTTAAATGTTTGAAATTAGAACAGAATCACACAAAATTATGTTAATAACTCAATTAAACTATTATTAGTTCAGTGACATTCACCAATTGTCAAAATTAGTTCAAAAGTCATTATTCTAGTTACTTAAACATAAAAAAAAAAAAAAATTTAAATGCATACTTATTTGTCGACACAAGATGGTGTGACTGCACATTTGTGTACGGTTTGATTTGTGTCTGATTAGCAGCGTCCGCCTTTGGAGCAGGTGAAGTCCTGATTCCGGGGGCCTTAGTTCTCACTTTTGTGCCGGGTTTCACTCCCATCGCCACCTATGTCGATTAATGAAAATTAAGTGGGCACAATAATTAAAATTATAAATACCTGTGTTTGGGCCCCCATTGTTTGCGTAGAGACCGAACTGGCCGGCCTTATATTAGCAACATTAGACGGTAATATATTAAGTGGCCTATTAACAGGTTGTTTCGGTTGAATGTTCTCATTAGCAGGTCTGGGTTTGCCTCCAATCTGCTGCATGGTTCCTTGCGCGGTCAATTCTAGTGAATAATTACCTTAAAGTTGAATTAACACTGAGTTGTTTACTCACGATTCTGTTGCGTTTGTATGGCGGTGGCTTGTGGACCTTGCGAGATGAACATGCCAGGACCTGGACTACCATCAGGTTGGGTTCCTCTGATAAAAATCGGATTCGGTGCGACCAAAGCTTGTGCTTGTAGGCCATTCGTCGTCCAGACTTGCGGAATTCCGTTCGCAAATTGCCAAGGGGCCGCGAATTGCATCTGTTGACCTCCGGGCTTAAAGAAAATATTTAATTTTGGCCAATTTCCCTTCTGAAGCTCACCTGTAGGGGACTGATGATTTGAGCGGTCGGTTGAGATCCCAACATCGCCTGGGACACTTGCACGCACTGTCCTTGCTGCTGTTGTTGGCCACCGGTGACTTGAGTGCCATTGTTTGTGACCTTTTGCATCACTTTTTGACCTCCCATTACTTTATGCATTTCTTGTTGCTTCTGTTGATTGACCGCATTGCCCCCGGTCGAATGTGTCGGAAGGATATTCGGTTGTGAACTGATCACCCCCAATTGGCTGAAGACCAGAGTTTGCTGGTTTTGGGTTGTGGGAATGGTCGGAATTGTGGTGTAACCAGGAAACGTAGCTGAAATTGAAATTTGGGTAAGAAATGCCAATAAACTTCATTTAAAATAACATTTGAATTTTTTGAGCAAACTTTGCCAACTAAGAATAGAAAACTGTGCCACTTGAAACATTATCATATTTTTATTTATTAAGGTCGTTTTAATAAATAATAAAAATTGCAGAGTATTTTTGTGGCAAGTATTTAAATATCTCGAAAATGTAGTCAAGAAAAATTGAGTTGGTTTTGCAAATCGAAATTTAGAAAAATAATTTATTTTACCTGAAACAAATTCCATAGGGTGTCTATAAATGTCTGTAATTCATGCCAACTTCGAACTAGTTAACTTCAAATCTTAAATGTCATTTTTAGAATCTGGACATTTCTAATTCACAAAGTGCAGATAATATTTTTAGTTTAACAATTTATTAATTTTTTTAAGTTCTTAACTTCGACATTTACAGACGCCCTGAATTTTGTTGATGAGAAGTTGAAAAAACTCACTTCCTTGACTGGCCTGGAGAACTTGTTTCCCTTGCGCCGTTGTGATCATGTGGGGGGCGAGTTGGTTTCCTTGAAACGGCTTCGTGATCACCTGAATCTGTTGGGGATTGATGCCGGGATGCAGGGCGATGTTCCCGGGCATCAACAGTTGCCCTTGCGTATTGTACAACTGTTGAAGGTAGGTTTGATTTTGAAGGGGCTGTTGGATGACCTGGACCGCTCTTCCGTGGGTCCAATCGGCGCTTATTTGTTGGGGATGGGGCGACTGTCCTTGCTGAAGGGGCGACATCGTCGTGATTGTTGTATTTCCCGAATGGGCAGGGGTTAGAACTTGGCCTTGGGCTTGCAAAACCTGTCCACTTTGGGCGACTTGCTGGTGGGTCACTGTGTGCTGGGGAGGCCCCATCGAGGAGGGAGCTTGCACACATTGCGCTCCTGAAGAAGCGACCGCGACCTGCAAATGGGGACTTTGCGATTGCACTAGAGTTTGATCTTGGGCTTGCAGGGTCACTTGCTGCAAAGCTTGCTGCTGCTGCTGTTGTTGTTGTTGTTGCTGCTGCTGTTGTTGTTGTTGCTGCTGTTGTTGCGCTTGATTCTGAGCTTGCGCTTGCGCTTGAGCCTGCGCTTGAGCTTGAGCCTGCGCATCGACCATTTGTTGTTGCTGGCTTTTAATTTCGCTCATATTCTCAACAATCTGGAAGTCTTGCTTCAAACTGTTGTCATGAGCTCGATCCAAATTCAATAGCGTGTTCGCTATATCATACTTGCAATCGTCGGGGGTAATGTCGTGTATCCCGGCCTTTTGTGCCAAAGTTTCCAAGCACTGCAGTGACCTACTTCCCTGTTGGCCGTTGCTATCGGTCGGATCTTGCTGCGTCGACTCCGGCTCCTGATTGTTTTGCTGCTCGTCGTTGTTGTTATTTTTTTGTTGCTTCGCCGACTTGCTCGTGTTGGTCGTGTCTTTCAACGGCAACTTGTGCTGACTATCGGCCTGTTGCTGCTGAAGATTGTCGTAATGTTGCGTTCTAAAAAAATAATTTTAAATTAACGTCACGACCGGATGTTCTCGAATTTCGATGTGGGCAAGATTGTATGGTAAAAAGGGGGTGCGCGTGTTTTTCCTCCAAATTAACACCTAAATCTGTGTCTATTGTCTTTGTCACCGGCTGTGAAATCAGAATTCAAAGCGTGCGTGGTCCCCCACGCGGCCAGCCCGAGGGACAGGGGCCACCGTTGTTTCTTTCATCGGGGGCCCGCATTATTAGATTTAGAAATTTTAGTCGCGGTGCATAGATATTGCCTTATTTGGGGGGCGCTTTCAATTTTTAAATTATTTTCGTTTCCATCGCGCGCGCCGATCCAATCGCGCCAGACGACGAGATTTCATTTCGATAATTTAAAAGGAACCAGACGAGGCAATTTCATTAAGTTGGAAGCAGCAGATTGTGCAACGGACCCGATAAGGCCGGCGAACTGATTAACTTCGTTAGCTCAAAATTCTGAATTCGGAAGAAAAATCAAAACAATTAATTTCGCACTCCCCAATCCGGCAAGAGTGGCGTTTTTTAACCCTTCAGTAGGCGCCTGTTATTTTGTTACACGAGTAGGCGCGTGATTTTTGGCTGTAAAATTCGTGGTCGAGTGAAATCAGTTCAGAAGAAAAACTTTCTGAATTGGATGAAGAAAAATATCAATTGAAAGAAAATAGGTATTATAATAAGTGATCACGATTCTGCAGATGAACAAGAAAATACAGACGACGAAGAAGAAAATAATGAAGTAAAAGAAAGTGCTGGAACATTAACAGATAATTTTTTTATTGGAAATGATAATGTGACAAATTGAAAGAAGTGAAATTCTGCAATTACCAGTCAAATTACAAAGACGTGCAAAGATGCTGTTTCCACAGCGAAGGCGACGAAAAAATAATCATCAGAAATTATCTTATATTTTTTTTTTTAAAGATTTTCTGGAAAGTGTGCAGCAGATCTTGCAGAAAATGAAGAATCAGCAAATGAGAAGGGGCAAGTGTATCCGTACAAGTAAAATCCCAAACTAAAGATTTACCTACTTTTCAAGGAAGAACTGTAATACCATCTGGACGTTTGCCATCATCCCTCAGAATACCATTAGGTTCAAGGATACAAGGGATGTTGGCAGACGAGAAAGCACGTTTGAAAATGTCATTAATACAGCTGTGACGAGAGAGTCTACCAGCACTTTTAATGCACGATAAACCATGATGACCCAACGAGTCTACAGAAGAACCGCACGAGCAGATATGAGGATGACAGAAATTGATGCCCAATCTAAGTGAAATTGCAATTTGTAAAAAGTTTTTTTCTATAAGAGTACCTAATTTACAAGATGGAAGAGCTTCAAGCCAAGCTCCAGATTCAAGTTCAGATCCAGCTAATAAGATAGCTTTTTGTGTGATATTTGAGGAAGATAATAAATTTTGAAATATTTTCTCACAGATAGGTAAGTCCCAATTTCTTTGAATAGAAAGCTGTTTTGGAAGTAAAGACGAATTAGAAATTTCATTCCAATAATCAACAGCCTCGTTAAGGGATGTAATTTCAAAATTAGAAAAACTAGAAGGTAGAATGGACATAATAAGTTCAGAATTAGAAAATATGGAAGACAAAAAGGCAGGCAAGGAAATATCAATTATAGACCTTATACCAACTCCACCAAAACGGATTGGTAATTTGGCTTCGAGTCCAAGATCTTATTGTAAATTTAATATTCATTACCTTAAAAAAATAATAACAAAATATTTTGTTAACACAATAATAAATAAGGGGCCGTTCAAGTATTACGTAAGCATCAGTAGGGGGGAGGGGGTTACGTCTTTGCTTATTTTTGATGACAATGGGGCCAGGGGGGTTCGAATGGTGATTACGTCAGCAAAGAAGTGTTTTGGAGTGAGGACAATTAAATAATTTCAAACATACAGTAGCCGCTCGGTTATATGAACTAATAGAAACCAGAGGTGTTGATAAAATCAAATTGTTCACGATTAAGGTGTATTAAAATATTGTGTTATTTGTGTTTATACTCTCTTTGCAGACAAACGTTTCGGGAATGCTTTTTTCCTGCATTTTTAAAATACCAGTAATTCGTTAAGAATTGTTTCCAAGTTTTCTTCTGATAATGTGAACACTATTCTGTTCTGTATATACATATGTACTATTACGGCCACCGAAATGTACACGATTTTTTTTAGCAACTTGATTTTTGCTTCATATCATAGGCGTCCTAAAAAAATTAGCAAAATGTTAATATTATTTTGTTTCACAAATATTATTTCACGAAAGTCACTGGATAAAGCCAGCTTTAATTTATGGAAAAATAGGGATATTTGTGTCGGGTATAGTGCACATTTCGGTGGCCACAATAGTACATTCACGGAAGACGAAATTTTGAGATTAAAACAGGCTATTCATATAATCGAAATTGATCTTGTTCATTCTTTAGAACGTAGTATGCTGTTCACTGTAATGAATAGTTCATATAATGGATGTTCATACAACCGAGCGCCTGCTGTACATATTTTGCAATCTATTAAAAATAAAAAAACTTAA
Source organism: Dascillus cervinus (assembly GCA_949768715.1). Taxonomy (NCBI): domain Eukaryota; kingdom Metazoa; phylum Arthropoda; class Insecta; order Coleoptera; family Dascillidae; genus Dascillus; species Dascillus cervinus. The sequence continues at coordinate 23,661,609 of OX458322.1, forward strand.
TTTACTAGTAAAATGTTTGTTTCATAGAAAGAGACTCAAATTAATGTCAATGACACTTGTTTATGAATTATCACTAGTATTTGAAAAAATAACTATAGGAAATTATATCAATGCTTACGTAAGCGCATGAGGGGGGGTTAGAGCTTTGCTTATTTTTGCTGACAAGGGGGGTGGGTGGTTACAAATAGCTAAAATTCTGCTTGCGTAATATTTGAACGGCCCCTAATCAAAATTGATTACATATGTAATCCAGGCGCCTACTCGTGTAGCAAAATAACAGGCGCCTACTGAAGGGTTAACTTCGTTAGCTCAAAATTCCGAATCCGGAAGAAAAATCAAAACAGTTAATTTCGCACGTTCGCCCCCCAATCCGGCGAGAGCGACGGTTTTTAATTAGACGCCGTCCACCGGAACTAAGTTTGTTAAATTGGGCGAAGAGAACTCCTTCCGAGAAAATCGGGGAAAATGGTCGACGACAGCTGTTTCTTTAATTTGGCGCGGGGTTGCACGTTGTTTGCAAAAGGCTTAGCGGCGTCCTTGGAGCGGACAGGTATAAAATTTCTAGACTTGAACGACTCTATTTTAGACCGCGCGCGCATAATCTTGACGTTTCTTAGTATGGTGGTTCAGTTCGGGGTAAAATTTTACGACCCGACGTCGGCACGTTTTTCAAACGAAAAGGGTTGTTATTGGCCGCGATCCGGCCACCCCGTTTCGAAGGCCGCCGTAAAACTTTCGAAAGCCGAAATTACAGCTGTTCCGCGGCTAATTGCCAATAAAACGGGCAGTTAGCGCAGAAATTCGTGTGCGCGCGGGCCATGGGAAAAATTTAATTCCCCGACAAGTGAAACTCTTCCACGGGCTCTAATTAATCGCCCAACAAGTTTTTAATTAATGCTAATGCATTTTTTTTTGAGGAAGTAATACATCACGGATTAAAAATTGCGGTCACGTGCACCGACATCTTGATTGTGAAAAATAATAAAAAATACCGAGAAGCGTCTCGTATATGTCTCAGGAATAAATCGGATATCAATACAGGCATTGTTCATGACTGGCAAGTTAATTCGGCTTGCAACGCACATCGGCGAGTTGATTCAAGTGCGACACGTTCGATTTTCTTAATTAAATTTAAGGCTCTTCGGCGATATTGCACATAAACTGCAGTGGACAGATCCGGGCCGTAAATTGGACGCGCGCTGTGTCTATTTTGGTTTTTAATTAAGCGTTCCCACGGTCGCGTTATTATCATCGGAAAAAATGTTTTGACGGTCCCACCCACACGATCGGAAGTTTTGTTTCGGCTCACTTTAGTTTTCTTGCGAAATTGAACCCTTTGCCGTGAATTATTTCGGCTGAAACAGTTATTGTTGTCGAAATTAAATGTAACGGATGTTCAAAAAGTTTTGACGTCCCGGATTCAGAAAACAAGGCGTCCGCAAGGAAGTCCCAAGTTAGAATCTTCGCAATTTTACGTGGCTCAGTCACCACTCGTCATTAGGAATAACATTTCTCCCACAAACACACATTTTAGTTAAATTTGACTTTTCAAATAAATTACAAAACTGTAAGTTTTACAAAGCATATCTTCGCCCGGGGTGTACATTTTTTGCAGGCTCGTTACATTAACAAGAAGCTCTTTAATTTATATATACAGGATGAGTCAAGTTTTATCACTGGTGCTAAAATAACCCTTCAAAATAATTTGTCAATTCTCATAAATTGCATGAGTAATTTTTATATTAAGAAACAAGAAAAAAAAAAATTTTTAATCAGGTAAAATTTTGGATTTATCTCAATTACTAGTTGTTCAATTTATTAGTTTTTTTGATGTACAAACAGTAAAATATTTTTACACAATTTAGTCTAATTAAAATAATTTTACTAATTTGCGTTTATTAAATAAAGCCACTTCCGTATTGGAAGATATTTTTTTAAATGATTTGCGACATGACCTTAAGAATGCAGGAAAAGCTGTCTCGTCCAGTTTGATGGGTCGATCATAAACTATTGTTAGGGTGGTAAACCGCATGATCCATTATTAGAAAGTCATAACTAAAAGCATTTCTCGTGCTTTATCTTAAATTTGATTTAACTCAGAAAGTAATAAGTTTTTTACTAATCAAATTGCAGATATTAATGCTACGGATAATTTGTCAAATTTTGAAATAAAAAACCAAACATCGAAATTTTCCTCAAAGCTCTTTGTTCTACTTGTTTGGCTTCAAATAAAAATAATTTGGAAAATTTGTAGCACTAATCAAAAGTGTAAACGTAAACTGATGTAACATGTAAATTGCATACGTTTCTCTGAATTTTTAATAGGTATTATGGCCGCAGCGCTAAAACTTGACTCACCCTGTATTGTGGTTGGATGAATCAGTTGCAATATGCGTCAACGGTTTCATTTTATTTTTAAATTTAATATTTGATGAAAATAAATTAAGAATGTGCCATATGTGGTACACAATGGAGTGGTAAAGAATTAACGAAAAGAATATTGTTCATTAATCTCCAATAATAACCAGTTTGTGCGGTGCCAATAATAAGTGCACTTTTCATTTGGAAGTCAAAGTTCACATGAGAAATCGATCGCTACTTAAAAATTATTACCGAGGACCTGTCACTTATTCTTTCCATTAATTGACTTATTTACTAATATTATACTTAATAGCACACTTTCCCGATTATTTTCTCCAAAAAAATAGTATAATTGTCAAGGGTAAAAACTCTGTTACCAACGACATTTTTTATTTTCATATTTTTCCAACTTTGTAGATTATAACTTAAATTTTTACGACGATTAATAATCACGAAATGTATGAATTGTACAATAATAATTATCTTTTTCCATTTTACAACTACAAAAATTCCTGCAATGCTTCGATACTATGGCACTATAGCGCGTAAAACATTAAAAAAACAATTTAAAAGTAATTAATAAGTAATAAGTTATAGCAGCTAATCTTAATCAAAACATGAGTAACAGAGTTGTCACTAAGTTTCATTTTAACCGATCGCTTTATTGAATCTTACTAAACACCACAACCACTCACAGTAAATGACTTAATCATTTTTAAAAATTTAATTATATTTACGAGTCCTGGGTCCTGTCAACATCAGAGATTTATATGAGTGTTTTGTACTACAAATGTTGATAAATATAAGACTCGCAACAGAGTGGATAATTTTGAATACTTATAACGTATGCATTGTGTAATATTCCTTCCAGTTTATCTGCAAGAAATCGCACACTTGTGTACCGAAGTGCAAACAATTTTCTTTATTTACTGTGAGAATCATTTTAAAAATTGCCATTCTGAGAACTACGACTATCTAAGCTTTAAAAATGGCCCATAAATTCCGAGCTAATAATTCAGTTCGATTTAATTTCCAAAGATTTATAGCGAGCGGGACCGGAAATTTGCAAATTCTTTTAAACCCATTTCGACGGTTTTTACTAGTCCCTGATTTCACCAGAAAATTTCTAGGGACAGACGTTTCTAGGTACAGGGTGTCCCATCACTTGTGGCCGCCCCCAAAATCGGGCTTTTTATTTGAAATTTGGTGCCCGCATGACACCGGTATCAGGCTACAAATTTCCAGTTTTAAATGTTAATTGTCGGCGTTGGTTTTCAAGAAAAAAAAATATAACTGATTTTTTACAAAAATGATATCTCCCAATTTCGTCAAATTTCACTTTTCAGGATCAGTATGATTGAGACACAGATCTCCAAAATTTTAAAAAATCCAAAAGCTGGACTTACTCTAAAATTCCCTTATATTGGAATCTTAAAAGTAAAAGTAATGATTTATGGTTGTAAATAGTCGTTAGTACTCCCCGAAAAGGTAAATACGATTGAAATTTATGACATTGTAAATATTTGTCACTATCGAATGGAAGCCAGTCGATGTGAACAACAGGAGCGTACCTAAGTCGACCCATTTTACATTGTTGTAGATTTCTAAAATTTACGTAAATCGTAAGTCCTCTAATAAATACTTTAATAGATACTTTGAATTATTTTTTTAAATTCGAAGACGACTTATTACATTTTTCGTTCGAAATATTTTCGGTGCGAATTATGGAAAAGGTATAGACCATTCGAGGTACTAGTTATACTATTTCCAATATCAGTTGGGGCGATGTCGTTAAAGTACTTATCGCGGTTTAAGGTAATGAAACTGTTATTTAGGTGCGAATTGTTACCGGACGTATTCAGGTAAAAATTTGGATACTCGAAAATTTGTACAAAATTATATAAAATTTTATATTTATATATTTAGACTTTAGGAGTAGTCACTATGCAAAACTGAAAGTTAGTTCGTTTCGTTTAAATTCGTAAATTTACCTGTTACCAAATATTTTACAGTTACTGATTGTAAGTCCGGTACTGTTCACGGTTTTACCTGAGCAAGCTATATTTCAATCTTTTGTTACGATGACTAGCGTAAAATCATTTATTTCTTATCTCTAACAGCATCGCCCCAACTGATATTGGAAATGGTATACCTACTTCCAGTTTCGGAGAAATTTTTACAATGTCATAAATTTAAATCTCACTTAACTTGCGGGTAGGTACTAATGACAGCTTTTGGAATATTTTTTTTGAAACTCGGTTACCTTTGTTTCAGTTATACTGATTCTGAAAATTGAAATTTGACGAAATTGGGAGATATTATTTTCATAAAAAATTAGTTTTTATTTTTTTTCTCAAAAACTAACGCCCAGAATTAACATTTAAAACTGGAAATTTCTAGCCTTATACCAGTGTCATGCGGGCACCAAATTTCAAATAAATAGCTTCCAAATAAAGCTCAATTTTGGGGGTGGTAACAAGTGATGAGACACCTGTATAGTGTTCCTGGCAAAATTAATTTCGAGATCCAGACCGTCCCATTTTCAAACCAGCAAACACTTGGCCACAAATTAAAAAATAAATAAAACGACCAAATTTCCGATTTGACGTAGAACTACGTCAAGGTCGTCACGGCGATACGATGACGTCGCGCGCTCGCGAAACGATGACGTCACGCGTTCACGATTTGTTTATTGCAGTTGAGAATTTTTTAAGTTGTTGTTCGACGAAATTCCCACTTCACACACCGATTACACGCCACAAGCCAGGTGTGTTATTCGAAAATTGCGCAGAGGACAAAATACGGCCGAGGTTTAAAATCTCCAGCCTGAGAGACTTTTTCGTTCGTTTTGCATGTGTCGCAAATGCGAAAAATACTTGTAAATCTGAACGGGGACTGACAGGTCGGCGGATTTACCAGCAGGGAGCTGCACAAAAAGCGTAGCCTCGGGCAGCGAGAGAAAACACATTGAAATGTGCAAGTAATTGCCTGCCAGACGCTTTTCGACGAAGCCGTGACGTGCACAAAAGGACCCGAGAATTTTCGAAATATTAAACGCCAATCATCGCCAGCCCCCTCGGGAACCGCCACCGGGTGCGCCCGAAACGAGGGTGGAACCCGGCGCGCGGTTAGGGGAAAGTTCGATATGCGCGTTCCATTTATGGGTAAAATGGGTAAAAATTCGTGGGAGGCTTTAAAGCGCTCGGGCGCCAGCTTAAAGAGGAACCGTCCAAATCGGAAACGTTCCAATCGGCGCACGCAGGTTATATAACGTTCGAGTCTTTCTCCTTTCAGTTCGGCGCGGCGACTTGGGCCAGTACCGTTATTACATGGAGTTTGATACGACCAGTCGCGTTATTATTCGGTTGGCACGATTGAATGAATGACGGATCGTTTTTCTGGCCATGCAAAAAAGGGTTCCACAAGCAGATTACAGCAAGCAGTCACGCGGGAGGGGCGGGGAAAGAACCGGTACCAGACGGGATGTGCAACATGCACACACACGACTTCGCCGAAACGAAGGACGATTTACGTACCCCAAGTGGAGCGCCGGCTTCTCCTCCTCGACTCACCGAAAAAAATGGGTCGGAAAAACGGAAAAATAAAAAGCAAATAAAACGAACCTTTTGGTAAAAAAACCGTAACCCCGTCGCTCCATCGTTAAAACTAAAAAATGAAAAAGAAAACGCTTCCGGAAACTGAATGCGGCGAGAGGCAAGCACAACTTGGGGAATTTGCTGGGTTTGCTCCACACACTACATCTCACTACGAGGTTATGAGCGCGACTGCGCGCGCGGAAAAAACTCACGAAACTGGTCGTCCTTCGTTGATCCAATGAGGGTGAGGATCCCCCTACCTGGCACCCCATTGGTGGGCGCGCGGATGTCGTTCAAAAATGACGCTTGCATCGGAGCGAGAGCGACTACAAAAAACCGAACGACCGGCAACCATACTATTTTTCCAAGGATCCCAAGCCCAACTCGGGTAACGGCGTTTTTTTCTCTTTAATCATGGCGTTGATCGGCCGACATTCCGCATTTGCATTGGTAATGGCCTCTACGTGCTTGAGCAGCGCTCGCCTACTATAAACATCCTGTTTCTCGCTTTGGCCAGATTGTCCGTCCAATTTTCCTTCTGGATATTATTTCGGGCAGTCATTACTGCCATTGTGCAGCGCTGATGGAGCCTTCAGATCATTAGTAAGGGCATCAATCACCGACCTCCTCCGCCTACTGCCGAAACTGCCGGAATATCCCCAAGTCGATTTTCCCATTTTTCTTCGCCGCGAAGGAATTAAATTCGAGGAATCGTCACGTGTCCTATCGAGATGACACCTGTCCGCAGTCGACGTTCGCACTCGATCATCTTCCGTGTCGCCCGAGGCCGTTCTGAACCTGAGACCTCCAGTCGGGAGGGTTAACTTGGGGTGAACGCTCGCTATAGCTCTCTGCGCTATTGTCACAAAGAAAACAGGCTGACGTGCTGCAGGATCTCTCTCATTTCGTATTCAATTCTTTGGAGAAGTCGCATTTGGGTGACAGGTCGGTCTTTCTGCCGGCAGATGCGTTCACAATGGGGGATTTAGTTTCCGAAAATTAAAAATGGGAATGGGCGGACTTGTAATACATCACCGGCACTCTCCACTTTTGAGATTATTTTGTGGGAATTTTTCAATCGTTTTAAAATTTCGAGATGGCCAATTCAATTCAGTTTCAAAACTACAGTTTTCATTAAATTTCATTCAAAACCCGAATACTATAAGCCAAAACGGCTGCAATGCCTCCGAAAGAAAAGAAAAACTTAAAACCTACATTATTGAACAAATTGGTTTATGAGCGAGCGAGCGTAGCGAGCGAGGCCTTTAAACAAGGAAAGTTCGATTATATACGAGTTGCATGCAGAACTTTCATTAAAATTGGTTGTACATTGTTGTAAATTGAGCTGTAATTGAAAGTTATTTATTTGAAATTTAGTGGTCACATGACTCTCGTATAAGGCTAGAGATTTACAATTTTAAATGGTAATTGTCGACGTTAGTTTTCGAGAAAAGCAATAAAAACTGGTTTCTTTTAAAAATAATATCTCTAAATTTCGTAAAGTTTCACTTTTCTGGAACAATATGATTGAGACGAAGCAAAAAAAAAAAAAATTCAAAAGCTGTATACCATTTCCAATATCAGTTGGGGCAATGTCGTTAAAGTACTTATCACGGCTTAAAGTAATAAAACTGTTATTTAGGTGTGAATTGATACCGGACGTATTCGGGTAAAAATTTGGATACTCGAAAATTTGTACAAAATTATTTAAAATTTTATATTTGTATATTTAGATATTAAGATTAGTCACTATGCAAAACTGAAAGTTTAGTTCGTTTCGTTTAAATTCGTAAATTTACCTGTTAGCAAATATTTTAAAGTTACTGATTGTAAGTTCGGTACTGTTCTCGGTTTTACCTGAGCAAGCTATATTTCAATCTTTTGTTACGATGACTAGTGTAAAATCATTTATTTCTTATCTCTAACAACATCGCCCCAACTAATATTGGAAATGGTATAATTAGTCTAAAATTTCCTTATATTGGAATCTTGAAAAAGTAATGATTTATGACTATAAGCAGTCGTTAGTAGCTACCCGGAAAGGTAAGTACGATTTAAATTTATGGCATTGTAAAAATTTGTCACTTTCGAGTGGAGGCCGGTCGATGTGAACAACAGGAGCGTACCTAAGTCGATCCATTTTACATTCTTGTAGATTTCTAAAATTTACGTAAATTGTAAGTCCTCTAATAAATTACGATTATGAGTACGAAGATACTTTAAAGTGTGGATGTTGAATTTTTTTTTTTAACTCGAAGACGACTTATTACATTCTTCGTTTGAAATATTTTCGGTGCGGTTATGGAAAAGGGATAGACCATTCGAGGAACCAGTTACCCACTTCCAGTTTCGCAGAAATTTTTACAGTGCCATCAATTTAAATAGTACTTAACTTTGCGGATAAGTACTAACGACTATTTAGTCATAAATCATTATTTGTATTCTTAAGATTCCAATAATTCCAATAATTACAGCTTTTGTAATTTTTTTTTTTACTTTTCATATCTTTGTCTGTGTTCCTGAAAAGTGAAGTTTGATGACTTGGAAGATATTACTTTTATAAAAAATCAGTTTTTTTCTTTTTTCTCGTAAACTAACGCCGACAATTAACATTTACAACTGGAAATTTCTAGCCTTATACCAGAGGCGTGCGTGCACCAAATTTCAAATAAATAACTTTCAAATAAAGCTCAATTTTAGGGTTGCCACAAGTGATGGGACACCCTGCATATCGAAAAAAGGTGATTTATAAAATTGATATTGACGGTGGAAATGCACATTTTTTTTCAAGACTCCTTACATTTAAATATTATGAAATGACCGCATAATCAATCCCAACGGCATATCTACAAAAAAATGACTGACCAACAAAGTTTTTCATTGATACTGTAAAATTTCCATGCGTTTTTCTGTTGCTTGGTTACCAAATTGTTTACCTTTTGTTGACGGGCGGTATTTAAAATGAAATTATTTCATAGTGGGATTAAATTTATTGCATCTCTGTAAACTTATTTAAGCCCTTGGGATTAAAGTTGTCACTTGAGTCTTCGAAAAATGCTCAAATTTAGTTTGATTAGTTTTTTTTTTAAATAAGTTTATTGAATTATTCCTTTTTAATGTTTTAATTTGCTTGAAAGTAATTGAGATTAAAAGTTGTGTTTTTCTTTGAAAAATTGAAACTGTTTTGGATAAATAATTTTAAATTTGAAAGTTGAAAGCACAAGGTTCTTATTTATTATTGAAGTCTTAATGTGTCTTTATTTTTTAATGTTCTGATTATTTTTTCGTAAAGTGGACCATGTAACTCTTGATCGATTCTAATAAAATGCCTCAAATTCGAACGACAGACACTTTGAAAGGTTCTTAATTCACTTTGCAAATTTCAAGCCTTCACATAATCTAATTTACTAATTGTGGGCATTTCTCGAGGGTGACGATCAGCGAGGCAATCATTTTCAAATTGTTGAGATTGATATATCTTAAACCAAACTTAATTTTGAATTTGACAAAGTTAAGATTTGTAACTATTGATCGATTTGAATTGGGAGCCACAAACCTTTTTCCAAATTTCAAGCTCTCACAAAATGCGATTAACTAATTATGGGCAAAAAAACCATCTTCAAATTGTGAAAATTAATAAAAAGACTAAATTGATGTAAATTTTAGACTCAATCTTTAACAAAACAGCTCGAGATGTTGGGTGACCAAATTTAAATTTTTTGAAGTTGTCTGACGTAACTCTTGATGGATTGGAGTCATGAACCTCAAATTCCAAAGTTAAGTATCTTGAAAGGTCCCATTTTCACTTTGTAAATTTCAAGCTTTCACAAATGGTGATTTACAACTTATTGTTAGTTCTAGAAATTACGATTTGCATTGCAGAGGCTTGCAGTTTTATTGGTGAATAAATTCACAATAGGCAAAGCTTGGAGGGGGGGGGGCTAAATCGTGACTAATTGCGTCATGTTGAAGTTTGTTTGTCTCAACCTGAGACGTCACTCGTTAAATTAGCTATCGACTTCAGGCATAATGAAATACCTTTTCAGCCCTTTCCCACAATACTTCGACTGTCATCTTGACATCTTTTCTTGATGATTTGTGAAACTCCGGTCAAAATTTATTTGTTGATGTGTCCTTCAATTTGAATCGAGTAATGCATCCCTTAATTTGAATGTTTTGAGTTATGTGGAAAGTAAAAAATAATAAAGCCTCCCCAACTGGAGAGCCGTGGTGTAGAACAAGGTCCATAAATTCGTGGGGAATTGGAGTTTTATTAATTGGAAGAATTTCTTTCCGGGACATCGATAAATTACGAAGTTAAGTTAGGCATAATCGGGACGTTTCTGGGATTCGGGCGAGAAAAATTCAAATCGATAAAGTCATCATACTGAATCAGCAACCCTACTTATCTGTCTGCGCCCCCTCGACGAAAAGAAAAATAAAGGCGCATGTTTTCGTCGGGCGGAGAAGGACGGACTGTGAGAGAAACGTTTTTAGGACAGCAGATGTATTCTCAGTAGGGTACCTTCCCCACGGCCAGCTCAAATCCCTTTTTCAAATAGCGGACATTTTCTCCCTCGCGGAATACTGCCTGGGATATTACATTCCAGCCCTATACAGACGTACGTTATCGATCCCAACGAAGGGCTCTAACAACTCCACCCAATCAGCATCACCTAGATGGAGGGGGAAACTGTGTAATTACAGATTGCCCGGTGACGTAATTTCGTTTGCCCGATGTATGTTCTACATTCAGGGTGTCCTCCTTGGGAGAAAAAATCCTATTGGGGCACTTGCCGATTAGTGCTCGCTCCCCCCCCCCCAAGTTCTTCTCGCGCGCGCTAATTCGCAAGACAACATTTTCGCATTGCAGTCATGTAATCCAATTTGCTTGCATCCTCCGAGAAAAAATGAGGGATGAATGGCAATAATATAATACCAATCAACCAAAAAAGAGTCCTATCTGACATTCGCATGCAGAAGGTAAAACACCCCAAGGGAAATATGTCATATGTTGCTTCGGTATTGAGTTTTTGACATGCAACGCGACGAGGACGGCCGCAACGGCGACGCACAAGAGCGAAGAGGAGGAGGACTCGCGGGGTGGCGAACAATGCATTTTCTAAAACAGTAATCCAATTTTAAATCGACCTGATATTTCACTAAAAATTCATGAGGGTCGAAAACAACGCAAAATAATTAAACACTTTTTCCACAAATAAGTAAGTTGCAGAACCACTCAATGCCAACCATTTTTATTACAAACATTTTTATTAATTTTAAGTTTTGCCATTTTAAAATTTTTCCCTCATCTATGAATTTTTGATTTAACATTAACTGCAAATCGACCTGATTTCACTAAAAATTCATGAAGGTTCGAAAACAACGCAAAATAATTAAACACTTTTTCCACAAATAAGTAAGTTGCAGAACCACTCAATACCAACCATTTTTATTACAAACATTTTTATTAATTTTAAGTTTTGCCATTTTAAAATTTTTTCCTCATCTATGAATTTTTAATTTAACTGCAAATCGACCTGATATTTCACTAAAAATTCATGAAGGGTCGAAAACAACACAAAATAATTAAACACTTTTTCCACAAATAAGCAAGTTGCAGAACCACTCAATACCAACCATTTTTATTACAAACATTTATATTAATTTTGCCATTTTTAAATTTTTCCCGCATCTATGAATTTTTAATTTAACATTAACTGCAAAAATTGTAAGGTTACGTATTGATCACTGATTGAAAACTTGAAAGAAAAATGTTGCTGCCCTTCATTACAGCGATTTCAAGTTGGATAAACACGTCCTCATTAATTTCGGAGCCATTTATTATTTCTGGGATTTTTTTTTTTCATACTTCAAGTCGACTTAGTGCCGCAACCAGTTATCCAGATGTCACCACTTCCATAAATTCCGCGGCGATTTATTTATTTTCTAATTTACGCCAAAGTAGCCAACCTAATAAACCCAAATAGTTTAATGGAGAGAGTTTTCCGACAGAATGGGTCGAAACTAATTCAATACATTCTCGAGACGGGTTATCCAACTACCCCTGCATTAGAAAGTAATGCGTTTAAAACTTCCATTGGGGTTCTTTCCGGGCGACGGAGATCGAGCTACGAAAGAGGAGGAAAAAGTTTGGAAAGTGACCAGGCCGCGGCGAGCCGCGGCGATGGAGACGCAGACCTGTTGGACAGAGACGGAAAAAAAGGAAACAAGCGGGACCTTTGTTGTTAACAAAATGAAGCGAGCGTCGGCCATTTTTAATGATCGATGCTCAGAGACCATGACAGGGGTTCAGAGAAATGATTAGTATGTGCAACCCACCCCGAAAGGAAGAAAAAATAATGGTTGGGGCCCCCGCCGAGCGCAGGCGAATTTGGCCCTTGTGGCGGCGGCGTTTCGGGCCGCGCCACGAAAACAGACCTTTTCAGGCCATGTGTCATTTCGAGGTAAAATTCCTAGAATAATTGAGGCGACATCTATAACGAAAAATCGATATTCAATTTGTTTAATAACGCCAGGTGCTGGTAATATGTGGGACTGTGCGTGTGAGGGTTAATGCGGCATCTGCAACCCCGAGTTTGTTTCTTTCGGCGGTTAAGGGTTAAATTGTTACGCGTGGAGCTGCGTGAATCGATACACGCGCGCGTAACGCCTGGCGACGTCAACTTGTGAGAACCCGCTAGCCGAGTGCGGGCATTTTTCGTGTCGAACGCTTCCGGTGATGTTCGTTCTTCCCCGTCAGTGGGTCAGTGTCCTCAGTCAGCTGATCGATGGCGATACAAGAATTTAATCATTTTTTTTCGGTTTCGCTCGAAAGGAAATGCAAAAATTGATTAATGATCGAGGGTTGCGTCTCAATCGTGCGTTCATTTATCAAGTTTGACGCCGGAACCGGCCTGCAACTGGAAGGTCCGCGGAACGAATTGTGCAGCGTCGGAAAAATGCCACAAACATTAGTTTTGGGTCATTACCGGGGCCCGGGACGCGCGCAATAAAGGGCATTCTTAATTAACCGGATGTAAATTCGGAACGATTTTAATTAAAACTGCAACACCGTCTACTCGAACAATTTTAACCGCAATTTAGTTGAGTGGTTTTCAATCCGACCTCCCCGGGCCAAACAGAAATTTTCCGACGAGCTGAGAAGCCCCGACCAATCCCTCCCAATCCTCAAATTTGCAATCCGGGCGGCGAATTTTTAACTACCGAAATAACTCAACAGAAAGTACGACTTTATTCAACAGGAGGGTTAAAATTAATGCCCGAACAGAACATTACACATTTTAATTGCGGAAAAGACAATAATTCAGGGCTACGAACTTCATGAAAGTTTAAAAACAACATGAAATAACCTCGAAAAACCCTCTAAGTGTCGCTTAACCGGTTTTAACCTCAACCTTATCGCTTAATAAATTTAAGTGACATTTAAGTTTAAGACACTTGGCGCTTAATCCGTCACTTAATGAATTTAAGTGACAAAAGAAAGAAATAACCTCAAAAAACCCTCTACGCGTCGCCTTAAGTAGAGAATTTCCAATATTTAATTTAAGGACCGGTTTTAACCTTAACCTTATCGCTTAATAAATTTAAGTGACATTTAAGTTTAAGGCACTTTGCGCTTAGACATGGGTCATCCGTCATTTAATGAATTTAAGTGACAAAAACAAGAAATAACCTCAAAAAACCCTCTACGCGTCGCTTAAGTAGAGAATTTCCAATATTTAATTTAAGGACCGGTTTTAACCTTAACCTTATCGCTTAATAAATGTAAATGACATTTATGTTTAAGGCAATTGGCGCTTAATCCGTCATTTAATGAATTTAAGTGACAAAAGCAAGAAATAGCCTCAAAAAACCCTCTAGGCATCGCCTTAAGTAGAGAATTTCCAATATTTAATTTAAAGACCGGTTTTAACCTTAACCTTAATCGCTTAATAAATTTAAGTGGCATTAATTTTAAGGCACTTGGCGCTTAGACATGAGTCATCCGTCATTTAATTAATTGAAGTGACAAAAACAAGAAATAACTTCTAAAAACCCTATACGCGTCGCCTTAAGTAGCTAATTTCCAATATTTAATTTAAGGGACGGTTTTAACCTTAACCTTATCGCTTAATAAATTTAAGTGACACTTAACTTTAAGGAGAAGCGATGCAGTTGGCTCTTAGACATGGGTCATCCGTCACTTAGTGAATCTAAGTGACACTTAACTTGAACTTAGTTCTAAATTCATTCCCAAATGATGAATAGTGGCGCATAACGTCGGTCACTATCTGCATTTACGAATACAAAAGTGCTATTGTATGTTACCAATCAATTAGAGACTTCAATTATCAATGTCTTTTTAAAATTTCAGAGAAGAAATTTGAATGCACATTTTGAAATTAAGTGTTAATCAGATTGTCACTGTCAACGCAAACTGCCAGCTGCCAGGAACTTCAGCCGCGCACCGTAATCGAAATTATAGTGGAAACACACGAAATGAGTTTAGCGCTCAATTATGAATGAATTTTTTCTTTGCCTGTCATTTTAAATAAACGCGAGCGTTGCGGTGAGAGCGATTCTCGAAACGTTTCGAAACTAATGGAATTAAAAGTTGTATTCCCAATCTTTAGAAAACTTGCTCGGCGTTTACTGTATCATTTGATTACTTTGATTTTAATATCGAGTTCGTTGCCTCCGCAGACTCCTTAAAATTCATTACTTTTAAAATAACTGAAAAGTCGCGCGGGGAATGTAAATGTCGGCGAATTTTAGAATTCGCCGCTTTGGTACAGTCGAGACTCGATTATCTGAACCATTTTTGTTTAAATTGGCAATTGGAATTTTTATTGTTGCACAGAAAAATTAATGGAACAAAAGTTGTAGTCATTGGAGAGTAAAAATAAATTTCCCCAATGGTAAAATTATGAAATTTAGTTTTATTTTTTAAGCTACAAAAAAAAAAACGTAACAAAAGTTGTAGCTATTGCAGAGTTATAGAATTTTTATTCGTGCCACTTATATCAGTCTCGAACGGTGTTCAAGATATAATGAATTTAATGTTTTGTGGGCTCTTTTCCGGCCCTATTTATCGACCAATTTTATTCAATTAGTAACGTAGACAAACGATTGGAATTGTGTACCTTGATCATCTGAATTAAACAAAAATTAACTTCCATAATAGTAAAATTATGAAATTTAGTTTAATTTTTTAACCCACAAAAAAACTTATGTAACAAAAGTTGTAGTTATTGCAGAGTTCTAAAATTTTTATTCGTGTCATTTATATCAGTCTCGAACGGTGTTCAAGATATAATTAATTTAATGTTTTGTGGGCCCCTTTACGGCCCTATTTATCGACCAATTTTATTCAATTAGTAACTTAGACAGACGATTGGAATTGTGTACCTTTATCATCTGAATTAAACAAAAATTAACTTCCACAAATTTAGTTCAATTTTTTAACCCACAAAAAAAATTATGTAACAAAAGTTGTAGTTATTGCAGATTTATAGAAATTTTATTCGTGCCATTTATTTCAGTTCCGAACTGTGTTAAAGTTAAAATGAATTTAACGTTTTGATTGGATTTTGTGCAGTTATCATCTGAATTGAACAAAAATAAATTTTCACAAAAGTAAAATTATGAAATTTAGTTTAGTTTTTTAACCCACAAAAAAAATTATGTAACAAAAGTTGTAGTTATTGCAGATTTATAGAAATTTTATTCGTGCCATTTATTTCAGTTCCGAACTGTGTTAAAGTTAAAATGAATTTAACGTTTTGATTGGAATTTTGGAATTGAACAAAAATAAATTTTCACAATAGTAAAATTATGAAATTTAGTTTTATTATGTAAGTTACACCAAAATTCATATAAGAAAAGTTGTGAGTATTTCCAAGTTCTGCAATTTTTCTCATTATCAATTATTTCAATTCCAAACAGTTTTTGAGTTACACTCAATTGAACGTCTTTGAGGCTTGTTTACCAAAGTTAGAACGTGACCCTGCAAGCCAGATCTCGTTTCATATCGCACCAAATTCGATCACGCCGTAACGAGCGAAACGTTTCCCAGCACGTACAGAACTCCCCACAATTACGCCAGCCGGTAAGTCAGAATTTTTTTTGTTTTTTAACTCGATTTTCCCTCGACCCAATTCGACGCTCGGTAAAAGTTTTAGGCCACGCGCGCTAACTTGGAAACACAAAGCGCTGTCCTTCAACTTGAAATGTGAAGCCCGAACCGCCCCCCGCGCGCCCCGGCGATCTCCGACCAACAGTTGGGGCCACTTAGTTGAAATAGACGTTTCGGGGGTTCGTAATGAAAGAGAAGGAGAAAGTGTGTGTGTTTAAAACGAGTATAGATTTTACCGGATCCTCTCAGCTGTTTTCCTCCCTGCTCGCCTCCCTCGGCCCGTCTTTTATATGTATTTTGAGCGCACACAAAGCTTCTCACTGTTATCCACCACGTTTCATATCTCCCTGGCAACAGAGCGTCCGTCCAGGCAAAGTACCAGCACCGGATCACCCGAAAGCTTTTTAGAAGATTACCGGCTGGGAATTATTTAGTTTGCTTTATTTTTTCTTCCGGGGGCGGCTGTTTTGTGTGCAGTTTAACGCGCTGTGATGTGAATTGTGTGCAGTGATAATTAATTGCGAGGCCCGGTTCGAAGAGCGAGCGACGATGAGAGGTTAGGAATTTTGTTTCTGGGGTCGCGTTTTTGAATTTTGATGCATAATTTATGTAATCAAATGAACATAACACTTAGCAAATACGATTGAGATTCATGTATTCGCATGAATATTTCATGCGTTTCGTACACATAAATTGAAACATTGTGATCGGTTTCTTAGGCAATCGGCCAAAATAAATGACCGGGTTGTGCGAATCGACCGCGGAGTTATCAACGGTTACTTTCTGGAAAACTTGGAAAAACCTGGAAAAGTCGGGGAATTTGGTTTGGTCTGGAAAGTCTGGGAAAAGTCAGGGAATTTTGTAAAGAAAATCGAACAAATCGGGGAATTTTTTGAGCCATTGACTTTGATTACAAGACAAAACATTCCTTCAGAAAACTACCTAAAATTTTAAATTTACCGCTCTTTACGCGTTGGAGAGTTGGTATCTACAAGCGATTGTTCCATAAATATGTCGAAGCGATTTTCTGTGGAGGGTATCTATCGCATAAAAAAAGACCCGAGTGTATAGAATTGTTTTTTATTTTTTGTTATATTTACTAAAAGTTTAAAGGGGCACAATACACAAAAAAAAAAGTTCGTTTAATTTAAAAGTACGTTTAATTCTAAGAAAAATGGTATATGTATTTTGTTTCTACTCAGGTTATTTAATGAGTTATAATAAATTTAAAATCGGCGCGTGACGTCACCGGGCCGAGCTGTGCGTAGCGCCCTATCTTATACATGGAAAAATTGCTCGCTTCACACGATCATTTACCTACCTTTAAACAATGTTTTCGAAATTTTGTTATGAGTATTTAGACTGTTTTTTTGTACTGAAGACGATAGTGCAACCAAAATTTTAATATAGTGTCTAGTTTTTTTAAAAATATATTAAATGCGATGACACGGCGCGGTCATTCGTACCATTTTTACGCGCTTCTAAAGGTTATTTCTACCGCCCAGACACAGCTCATAAAACAATTATTTTCAAGACGCCTGACCGTCGTGGAGTTTTGAATGTTTTGAATGTTTAGGTCACAATAGTATTCTAGTATTTACTGCTAAATTGGTTGGTTGCACTTATAAATTTAATTTTTAATTATGACAACTCCTTATTTATTTGAACCTGAATACACAGATGACGACGAAGTTGATGCTTTTTTTGAATCTAGTAGTGTAAACATAAATTACGAAAATCGAAGTGGAATTTGTAATTAGTGTAAATGTGAAAAAAGTGTGTCTATGCCAACAGATGACGAATCTATATGTTGTCAAGAATATGATAATATAAAACATTTAATTGGTAATAATACATGCATTACACAAAATAATTTGTTTGAAAAATTGGTTATTGACAAAGATGTTTTAAATATATCACGTCATAAACCCAACTTCCTGTAGCTTTCGAAAAATGTGACCCAATTCATGTGTTTTTTTTGAGCCAATAGGTTAATATGTACTGATGGTACAGCACTTTTTTAAACAAGGTTCTTTTGAATTTGGTAGAAAATTTTTTCTTAGAACAAACGATTAGTGTAAATCACTTTCTAAAAAATGTTTATTGCAAATTCTTGCATTTTGTCCTGGTTGAAATGATTGCCTTTTACAAAATTCTGACCAAAATTCAAATCGTTGCGGCGATTTTTCTCTATTAGGAAAACGATGTCCCGTTGGTTCACTGCATCCAAAAACTGGTCGGCGATGTTCTTGTGGCTACTGTTGCAAATAACTCGGAGTTATTCTGCATTTACGACTTTAAATCGCAATCAACTTTTACTGATGATAATGAGGGTTCACTGCTTGGTGCAACAAACCTCGTTGTTTTTATGGACGGATCACTTATAGTATTGTAAAAGGAACAGTCATAAACTTAGAATATCTTTAGCCGAACTTTACGCACAATTAGA
This sequence comes from Dascillus cervinus, assembly GCA_949768715.1. Classification (NCBI taxonomy): domain Eukaryota; kingdom Metazoa; phylum Arthropoda; class Insecta; order Coleoptera; family Dascillidae; genus Dascillus; species Dascillus cervinus. Next base: position 23,680,153 of record OX458322.1, read on the forward strand.
TAAAATAGGAACGGAACACACAGTCGGGGCGCTGTTCTTATTTAATATTTAAAAAAAAAACTAAACACCGTATTGAAATTCTGATTCTTTTATCGTCTTTGGCAAAACCATTCACACAGTCTCATATAAATTAAGTATTAAAAACATAATTTTTAGGTAGATGGATCGTTGTGCGAAGCGAGCAACTTTTTCACGTGAGAGATACGGAGTTTCAGTGAGCTCGGCTCAGTGACGTCACAAGCAATTCTAAATGTCTTAATATCTTCTAAAACAATTTTTTTTTTTACATTGGAATTTTACCAAATAGTTTTTAATAGTTCTGACTACAATAATTTAACATTAAATAATAATTTAAAAAAAAAGTTTTTTGTGTAATGTGCTCCTTTAATGTTCAACTATTCCGTTCTTCTATAGATGAGTTATTATTGTTAGATACAACGATGTGAAAAAGATTTTATTTAACTTTCTAGTTATATTCGTTTAGTATTAATTTAATTAATTAATTTAATAAATCAATCAATAAATTTTTATATTTTGTGTAATAAATCTGTCCCCCAGTTATTGTTTACGAAAATGTTCTCTATGTGCAAGTTGTTTTTCTTAATTTGGACATTTCTGGAATTTTTCAATTTTTGATCTGGAAAACCTGGAAAAGTCAGGGAATTTGGAAAATGAATATTGTTAAATTAGCGCGAATCTACAGGGAGGAAACCAGTAAATATTTGACTCGGGCAATCGAAAAATGTGGCCGATCAGGCGACGAGACTGCACCGTCATCCGGCTTGATTATTTGACGTTTTTACCTCGGCTGAAATGTGTTCTCTTTGCGTTGATCCCACCTGCCAGCGAGATTAAATCGCTAGGTGTTGTATTTCGCGGTGGAGGTGAAATCGCATTATGTCGCGTACGGCGAGTGGGAGTAGGCAGTGATAACGAACAAAAGCCGCAGCATACTAACTAACTTTATGTTACATTGTTTGTGTGGAGGCAGAGGCCACATCCTGGACAGTATTTTTACTATTCAATTCTATTTTTTCTAAACTGTGTACAGTAGAAACCCAGTTTGCAGCATCAAATCACATTATTTAGTGTTGCTCTGCAAAAAAGTAGAGTGAACGTACCGGACTATCCTATTTCTAGAGTAAATATCTGTCGGAAACTAAGCGTGTCTTTTTTTAACTTGCCGAATTTTGTAGCGTTTCACTCCCACTCTATGTATGATAGCGTTCTGGTCAGGTAAGAATTATTATTATTACGAATTATTTTAATTACAACCATCAACTTTAACAAACTTTAAAAATGATCCAGAATTATTAGGAAATTTCCACTGATTTAAAATCATTTAATTTAATACCATATAAACTCCTGTTGCATATTGTGCAGGTAATACAACAAAATAAATAGTCTTAAAGGTAGAACAATATATATTTTTTATTCAACATATCAAAAATAAGAATGTTATTAGTTTTTAATTTTAGTTTATTAATTATTAATATTATCACTTATTATTTTTCCTTTCTGTTTGATACATTTTCAACACTAATTTAATATGCATTCTCATTTTTGAAATATTGAATGAAAAATATAGGTTGTTCTATCTAGAAGACTTGTTTATTTTGTTGTATTACCTACACAGCGCATTTCTCTATTAATACGAGACAGAAATTTACATGGTATTAAAATTAAAGTAAATGTTTTTAAATCAGTAGAAATTTGTTCACAAAATTTGCTTTTAAATTTAATAAATGAAACTAAAGTAAAATAAAAAATTTACAAGACACACCCTGACAACACGAGCCATTACGAGGTTATTTAAGAGTTTTGGGTGAGAATTGGTTCATTTTAATGTTAATATATGTCGAAGTTGACCTTCCAGTGGTTATATCGGCCTTTTTTACGGAACAATCCACCCCACATGGCTAAAGTCAATGACCTACGAAATGAAAATGTAAACATACACATTTTATATTAAATTATTAATTATTAATATTGTCACTTATTATTTTTGATATGTTGAATAAAAAATATATATTGTTCTATCTTTATAACTATTTATTTTGCTGTATGTATTACCTCCACAATGTGCAACAGGACTTTATATGGTATTAAATTAAATTAAATGATTTTAAATCAGTGGAAATTCTCTGATAATTCTGGATCATTTTTAAATTTTGTTAAAGTTGATGGTTGTAATTAAAATAATTCTTAATAATTATTCTTACCTGACCTGAACGCTATCATACATAGAGTGGGAGTCAAAAGATATAAAATTCGGCAAGTTAAAAAAAAACACGCTTAGTTTCTGACCGATATTTATTCCAGAAATACGATAGTCCGGATTCTTTTCATGCTTTTTGTACCTATTATCCAGCCTTCACCTGTTTGCGGCCTAGGTTAACCTGATTGTTTGGTAAGAATTGCGCGGCCCCCGGCCGATAACCGGTAAACCCTGTATTTACTGGCAAATAAGTGTTTTTAAAATTTTATACTTGAGACTAGGGCATTTTTATACTAAGAGACTATTTAATTTATCCTACTTCGTACATGGCTTCTCATTAATATAACCGTTCGCCAGATATTATTGCTGTAATCTCGAAATTCTGCTAAATGGCTGCCAACAGGTGCGTTCGCTTAATTTAAAAATTATGAATATTTCATTTTCGATTTTTTGTTACCTTTCGCCGCGATAATCACCGGAAAAACAACAATTGCCAATTTAACCGACTTCGTAGTTCCAATTCAGTCACGGTTTAATTATAAGTATAAACAGGAAAAAAACTGCATTGTGTTGGCAACTCCGAAAATTTTAATTAATCTCAATTTTGTTTTGTTTTTTGTTGTAAATTGCCACCACAATTGCACAATTTTACTTACTTACTTATATTTAAACGGGCCGTTACAAAATTACCAATATAAATCAACCTGTCGCCAAAGGTTGGAGACAACATTCCCAAAATCAAATTAATGTCGCATGATTTCCCAATAACAATTTAGGTATTCAAAATGGCCTTGTTTTGATTAATTTTTGTTGTGACAGAGTAAACAAACGAGTTATATACAAATTTTGTAAATACGAAATGTTGATATCATCTAATTACTTGCATCTACTGTTAAAGTTGTTGATGTATTAATAACAAATATAAACATATTTTAAAAACTACTAATAACAAGGTTTGAAGAAATTATGGGCGCGCGGCATTCTTTCCACTGTAGAATTTTTCGAATTGTCCTTGAAATGAATGGTTGTTTATGGTTTTAATTATAAAATGGGCGGATGCAAGCTAATAACGTAACAAACCATTTTATGTAACACTAATTGTTACGATAATTATCAAAGTCATTATTATTAGATGGATTTTTTCGCCGGGGAATTTTTTTTTTAAACAGTAAAGTTGCGATAATCCGGTCGGATTACAGAGACTCTACTGTATGTTGAAATCTTTCGCCGCAAATTACAAAGTTGTCGGCATTGAAATTGAATCAAGTTGGTAAACATTAAATAGGCGGAGCTACAGCAAACAAAAGTTGTGAAATAGTTACTAATTTTATTTCACACTCTGTTGAGCGCATTATCGAGTTGAAAAGCTTTATCACAATCAGTTTTTTCCATCTAAAATAAGTCTTTCTTGCGCTAACGAGCGCGAGTTTTTAAACAATCTGTACAATTTGTGGCTTGTCATTTTTCCCCTTGAGGGCAAGAAGTCGAAACTGAACAACTATGTTACACTTGTTGAGTAGTTTGCTTGAAAAAAATTTAAAAAATCACAGTTGCCCTTTGCCGTTGTTGCCCTTTACTTGTTTTGCAGGGGTCAGGCTTGAATAATGAGCCTTCGCATACAGCTGAAACTCGGTTATTCGGATTTCGTACAATTTTGGTGGATGAAAATAAAAATTGAAGTTGTAAATGGTATCAAATGGCGAGTTGGGTTTGACCGAATTGTAAACCTTTTAGTTCCGTCCCTTTTCCAAAAATTGTGAAAATTTAAACAAGTGTTAGTGCCCAAAGTTTTGTTAAATATAAAATTCGCACCATTTATAGTTGCTAATTTTATTGTGAACCCAGTTTAAGGGGCACCACTAATGTGACCGCCTGAAAAAAGGTGATTTTTGGGAATTTAAAAAAAAACTAATGCATGGAATGTTTTAACGTTTTAGGGATATATTTGTGGATATATAATAAATACATAATAAAATTTTTAGACAAAAAAATTGAAAATTCAGCGAGTTATTCGTAATCTCCCAAGACTCCAAGAAAAAAATCCCCCTACTGCACGCAGTGATAGCGACCTTCACAGTGGGTGAAATCAAAAAAAGCAAAAAGTTTATTAAACTAGAAGGTATTGCCCGTATCATGACCCTCGATAAAAAAATTGAAATTTAAGAAAATGACGGAGTTTTTAAAAAAAGTTTTAAATTTCGCGCAAAAATTTGATGATTTTTGGCCTGCCAAAATTACATTTTTTATTCAATCGGAAAACTGGAGGTTCATAGTACGGAGAAACATATATAAAAGAAGCTGGAATAAGAATCAAATCGATCGGATGATTTGTTATCGAGTTATAACTGCAGCAAATTTGAAAAATGTAGTTACGAGAAAAACGCGTTTAAAGTTTAAGTTACTGATTTCGAACCGATGAGCAGTTGCTCTTCAGATGGCTGTAACTCAAAAACTATTTGCAATATGCACTAGAAATTTTAGTATGTAATTTTTAAAGGTATAGACTATCGAAATATGCAAAAAAAATGATTTCTTTCAAAATTTCACATTAGTGGTGCCCCTTTTTATCTCCTTAAAGGAGCAGTTTGGGTTTGTTTGAAGTTTATCGCGAAAACTTGAAAATAAAAAAATATTAGACCCGAAATTTACTCAGTGGCTCGGTTATCGAGATATAGCCATTTGTTGTAAGCGCGTGACATCATAATTGGCCCTATTCACAATCAGTTTTATTCGAACAAATTTTTATCCTGTTTGGGTTTCCTTAAAAACTAAATAGAATGAATTGTTTAATAATCGTTCGCCAAACTAATTAGGGGCAGTTATGACGTCACGCGCTTACAATAAATGGCACTATCTCGATAACGGAGCCACTGATTGAATTTCTGTAAACTACGGGTTTAATATTTTTTTATTTTTAATTTTTTGCGACAAACTTAAAACAAACCCGAACTGCTCTTTTAATAGAAAAACATTCTCTTTTATTTATTTTCGTGGGAGGTTCAATCTTTTTCACAACTTCGTGATAGTCATACTAAATTTCATCTAAAGGATTTAACCACTTCCATCTACCTATACCAGCTTTTGCCATTGCTTTGACTAATTTTTTAAATTATTTTTATTGATAATTTTTTGCCAGATAATATTCGTCCAAATATTTTACGATTATGTAATCACCAATTTGTAAATCACCAACAGAAGCGACTTCTCCTTCTATGGCATCCAAAGCACACCCTACATCATCCTTACATCCGTACATCATCATAAATACTACATAAAAATCATAAGTTAAAATAGTTGAAACTCCATTTCATGTCCGCAATTCCGACACCCCTGTCTGAGTTGGGATGCAAAGTCAAAAATCAACCGACAGATATAGGTAAATAATGTTATATTAGGTGGAAAGAAAGAAGGTGGAACCATATCTGTTGATTTTTAAGTTATACCAAACCTACACCACTAAATGTAAAACAGGAAACAATTTTGAAATTAAAAATATAATGTTGCCTTGGGTCAAAAAATGTCTCAACAATATTTTTAATATTGTAGTGTTCTTATTTTAAACAAATAGCTAGACGCATGTCTGAATTTGGGTCAGTGTATGAATTTGGGAAACCTACCTGAACTACTCGGTTGATTGCCAAAGAATGAAATTGTTTAATTGCGATAATTAAATGAAGTTTTCGCTATCCAGGCCGGATAAGCAAGTGTCTACTGTATATTATAATGAAAGTACTACTGAAATCGCATCGATTTAGAAATAGGCGAAGTTAATGACAGGAAACAAGAGCTTCAACTTTATTTCACAGCCGGTGACTTTTTTTAAAAGCGTTCGCACGAAATCCGTGTCCAGATGGCGTAACCTCTCCCCGATGCGACTTGATTTCACCATAAAATTCCAGGCAGTAATTCCGGTGAATTATTTTAGCGACAAGGAGGCGCAGGTGTGCTGTTGGGAACTCGAGAGGTCTTTGAACCAAGGCTCGTTAGGTTCGAAGTCGGATTTTCAGCCAGCAGCGGCCGAAAGACGAAAGTCATTTCCGGCAGAAGAAATCTCGTCCCTCAATAATAACAATTCTGTGATTGAATTCGATGGCGCGATCAAAGGCGCGGTGTGTTGTTTCTGCGGCCCGAAAAAAGACTTCGCCGGGGCAGTCGTGCGTGAAACCCACAAATCCGCCATTTTGCGAGAGACAATCAACTTTCCATTATTCATTCGGCCCGAAATCTGAGCGAAGTTTCTCATACCCGGCACACGTTATCAGCGGCGCAGCTGACGCATGTTCTCCCTCTTCGCGTTCGAACATTATCACAATGAACTAGATGCGCTCTACCACCCCATATCCTCGAAATGCTTCGCTGGACATATACCGCCGTTACATCGGCGGAAAAGGGCTTAGGGGAGCTTTCGCCGGCATTATCGCTGATATTTTAGCTGCGAGTTAACCGCGACAAAACGGCCCGGGCGATAACTCAAAAGCGCCTTTTTGTTATATGTCGAAGATTGAACGGCGCGCTCGTTAATTATCGAGGAACGGCGATATCGAGACTGAGGGAGATTCTTTTTAATTACGCAAGAATTGATTGCGGTAATTTCGCATGCAATTTATTAATTGGTCGGCTCGAAATTAATTTTTTTATAATGAACCGCAAGACAAAAAAATATTGGGGGTTGTTTCGGGGTTGTTTCGGGGTTATGGTGAATAATTGATGCAGATCCGCTCGCCGGTGCAGACGCAATTATTGTTCCGTCACAATAATCCGCAGGTAACGCGATTAAGACGTCCGTTTTAATAAACAAAAACGGCATTTGGTCCTTCGAGCCGGATTAAGGCTGATTCCCGGCCAAATTTTGGAGTTCTCCACTGGAAACGGTTTGTTTGTGAAACAATCGACTGTTTTTCATTTTTTCCGATGCGTTTAAAAATATTGGTCAGCAGTAACAGACTTATTTTATATATTTTTTTGGTCTTATTTCATATAAATGTAATGGGTAATGTTGGGTGAAAAAATCATGGCTTTGGTATGAGCGTCACTTTAAAAAACAATGATTTGTTCAAAACGTGTCTTATTTTAATGGAATAATAAAAAATATTTTGTTTATGTACTTATTTATGTTATTTCAACATTTTCGTACTTCTTTCGAAAAGCTAAATAAATCCAAAACGCACTAGTGCTTGACACCGTGTTAGTAGTTGACATTCTAGATTTTAATAGTTCAAAATAACGAATTAAAAAATATTTCTAACATTCTGTGAACGTCAGGACTTATTAGCGACATCTGTGAGGCGACTGTCCAATTTTGGAATCATTCTGGCTCACAACCGCAGTTTGACGTCATTTTTGTGTTGCATGGTCGCATCCAGTTCATTTGTCGTGAATTTACGTAATATAAGTGATAAGAAGGTAAGTTTATAAAAAAAATAATTTTCTAAATTAAACTTTGCATGATTGTGATTGTAGTTGTATTATTTTGATGTGCAGATATATGAAAAATGAATGTTCTTTAAAAAAAAAAAAACGAATTTTAACCTCTAAATGAGAAATAAGCTTTGTGTTAAACACTAAAACAAGAGACCTAAGTTTTCTAGTAATTGACATTAATGTCAATTTCCAGTGTTAAGCAGACTCTTGATTTTAATACTATTTCTACTGCACTTTTTCATTATTTTAAAAAAATCATTTCCTAATGTCATTTACTAGAATTTTAGGATATCATCTACTGAAGCATGAAAAGTAGAGAAGATACCAGCAGTTGTAACATCAAAAGAATGGCAAGGCTACCATGAAAATAAAGAGATTAAAAAACTACGTTTACTAGAGGAAAAAAAGAAAAGAGCTGAAGAAAGGCAGAAGAAAAAACAAGAAAATGATATTTTGTAAAAAGAAAAGCTGGAGCAACGCAAAAAACAGAAGACTATTGAGAAGAAACGAAAGCCATCTACGAGGAAACGAAAATATTCCTCAAGTACTGATGATGAGTCGTGGGTTGAATCTGAAAGTAGTGTAGATGACTTGCCTTCTGAATAACAGAATGATGAAGAGCCTGAATATATATTAGTCAAATTCCCCGGCAGTGTAAAGATATAAGTTTTATAAAATTGAACCAAATTTAATGTTGAAGAAATTGCCAAACCCTAAAATTATTATTGCTGGAGAGAGGCTTAAATACCAATTTCTGACACCCATTGAAGTTGATGGTTGAAAAATAATAGTCCCTCTTAAAATTCTTTCTAATCAGCACAAAAAATTGTTTCATTTCCATGTCAACCACTAGATTTTTAAAATTTTCGAGTGTCAAATACTAACAAATTTTAAAGATTTTTAAAAAATTCTTTTAAAAAAAAATTATAATATAGATATAAAAGCAAAAAAACCTTTTTTTCCTCCATTATAATGTCAACTACTAGTGCGTTTACCTTATCTCAATCGCAATGATCCTAAAGAGTGAAATTTGACCAAATTGGGAGATATTATTTTTATAAAAAATCAGTTTTTATTTTTTTCTCGAAAACTAACGCCAACAATTAACATTTAAAACTGGAAATTTCTACCCTTATTTCCTTATTCCAAATAAATAGCTTAATTCTGAGGGTGGCCACAAGTGATGGGACTCCCTGTATATACTACTTTTCCGAAACTACTTGCCCTACCCCGTTTTGGTGATAAATCAAGAGAGGCGCTGTAGTTTTTATACTGATATTTATTGTGAATTGATTGAAGACAAATTTTATGTTAATTTGTTATAAAAATTTGTTTTTAACAATTTTTTTTCCAAAAAATTGACTTGCGTCCTTTCAAAATTAACGGTTTACTTTTTTCAGAATTAATTTTTTTAATTCTCAAGGAAAAAAATACTGTGCTGATTGGAAAATGCATTCCGAACGTACCGGACTGGAGAATGCATTGCATTGGAAAAATCCCAGTTCTGAGTTCCTCTAACGTTCTTTTGTACATTGCGCCAATTTTTTTTATTTATTTTGCAATGAAAATGACAAGACAAGAGACTATTAATGATGAGATGTAATTGACTAGCATTTGAACGAAATTAAAAATGAAAATAAAAATGCAGGTCGCAGTTGCAGTGCAGCGACTTGGGTCAGTCTCGAACCGAATGCTGCCGGGACGTTATTAATATGGCAATCTCCGTGTAAGAGGATATTCGCGGTGTAATCTTATCAATTTAGACCGAGATCCGGTTTACTTGATCTATGCAAGTTTAGGGGTGGCCCGCAGAATTTTCGAAGCGAGCGCGTCACCGGAAACGCACAGTCGGTCCCGTTTCGGCCGACGACTTTGCTGGTTCACTCTGCCGAGCAGACATCGACGTCATCGTCGATCTAAAATTCAAGGGCGCGGCCGCTGTTCAACCTCACGCCATTTCAAACATTAATCCAGACTTTATTCATTTACGGCCGGTCGCATAAAAAAGCCGCAAATGCTTAACTGTTCGCGCGAGCAACGGTTTTTTGTTCGCGAGCCGAAATAACGGGCGAAGCGAGTGCGCGGATTCGAGTGAGTAAAAATAGGCCTAGTGACTAAAGTGTATGCAAAGATGAGGCAATAAAAACGAGACAACAATAATGGCGGGCGATTTGAATTCAGATAGTGTACAAGATGCAATATCGAGTGAAATATGTATGGAAATAACCGACACGTTTTAGCACTCGACTGCTCCTGTCGATTCGAACAGGCCGTGAAATACAAATGCGTTTGCTGTACATTTTTTCCTGATCTTTTTCGCTTCGCGAAAATTGCGGCCAAATCGCTCCCGAGGGGCGCGTGAATTTTAAACTTCCCCGGAAACTTTTTAATTGCTCTCTTAAATCACACACGAAATATTTTTGATCCCTGCAACAAAGTCGCGTGCGGTAAACTGTAGAACACGTGCCGTGGCATGGCAACGGCCCAGCCAATTAGTACGCCGCGAAATTCGGACGGTCAATCCGGAAATCCGCGAGCTGTGCCTAGGCACACGTTTCGAAAAAATCGATTTGGGAGGTTATTGGTTGCCGGGCGCGAATTGTGGGAGGAGTTGTGGCAATAAATAACGGCGTGAGTATAAGCATGTTCTGTTTTGACCTCGTGTTTCTGTGAAAGCTGTGGGTGTTGCGTTTTTTTGGAATGATTTCGGCCGGTTGTAATCGTCATTTGCGGGAAAAAACGGAAATCGTAGTTTTTATTGCGTGCGACTGCTTGAAAGTGACTTGTTGTTGCCAGTTTCCTGTCGACTGTAATGCGAAGTTATTTCAACGACCCTTGCATTTTTATTTGTCCGGCAATAAAACGGTTATTTTAAAAATGCTTGTATTGTTAGATGCCAGCGACAATTTTTAAAATTCATTTTTATAACCGGGGCAATAAAAATGCGCGACAAAGAGCCAATAAAAGTGACCACATCTCCAATTTTCTTGACATATTAAGTTCTTTTTAAAAGTATCCTGAAAAGTTCCCTCAAGGTGGATAACATAACGACGCCCGAAACAGTACCTCACAACAAGCTGTATCCCTATTTACTGAATTTGTTGGTATAATTGACTGATTGCAGAAATGCTGAAATTCGTTAGATAGGTAGGTTGGTTTATCACCTTAAAATATATACTAAGATCTGCAGAATTTACCGTGAGAGTTGAAAACAATAACCAAATAACTGAGTATTTTGAAATAAATATTTATCATACTCCACAATCGTCCATGGATTATGTATCTCTTTCTTTATTTCTTCTTCAAATAGATACATACGTCATTAGTAGGCGTGGCCTACTGGAAACAAACGCCAATAATTCAGTGTTCTGCACAGATGACGTATGTGTCCATCTGAGATTATTCGTTGTTTACAATAAAGATCCAAATTCTATGGCTTTAGCTGTTACAGAACTTGTACGCAATTTGTTACTACTAATTACTGTTCCAAGATTGCACAGACGTTACATTAATTTACGGATTAATTTACGGATTTGGTTCCGTTCCACTACAAATGACATTGATACATTGAGTTCTTATGAACACCTGTATATTTATACTCTAAGAACTGTGCAAAGTTGAAGAAATATTTCAGCTACTGATCGATACAGAAAAAAAAAACAAGACAGCGACATTATATTCTACAAGATTACGATTCTTTCAATCCTCTTCAGACAACAAGATTAAAGGGGATATGCTTTAAGGATGTCTAACGCTATGCAGATAGAAGCGAATATCTTAGCTGTTATTAAAATTGCAAAAAGAAAGTAACAGACGACGAGAAGATCCGACACTGCTTTAATTACAGGATGAGATGAGATTTTCGCAAAATAGTAAAAACCAACCTTTAAATCGCGACATTTTAATAAAGTTCCGATGTAAATCGCAACAATGCTCGAGTATCTCGCTTGTTTGTTGAATGGGCAAGAAATCACTAGTGAGCAAAACAATCCGAAACTATTTCCTCTTCCTTTCGACTGCAACATTAAGCGAACTATGAATTTTTAAAATCGATCAATTATTTAAGGGCTTGATTAAAGTGTTCCATGCACGAATCATTCAACTTAACGATCTGTTTTGAATTTCCCGGTGCCAAAGTTAAATATGAAATTTTAATAACGCCTCTATGTGAGTCATAACGTCCCGCACTAACATCCGTCTTCACGAAATCGATTCACGATCAACAATTCTAACTTGAATTTCAGAAAACATCAATTGTAGTATACAAGCATCAATTTTGATTGATAAAACATCAAATGTTGTTCAGAAAAGATCAGTTGTAGTTCAGGAAACTATCAATTGTAATACAAAAACATCAATTGTAATTCACAAAAAGCAATTGCTGTTCAGAAACTATCAATTATAATAAAAAACATCAATATTGTTATTCAGAGGCATCAATTGTTGTTCAGACAACAAATTGTAGTTCAGGAAACATCAATTGTTGTTCGGAAACTATTAATTGTAATACAAAAACATCAATTGTAATTCACAAAAATCAATTGCTGTTCAGAAACTATCAATTATAATAAAAAACATCAATATTGTAATTCAGAGGCATCAATTGTTGTTCAGACAACAAATTGTAGTTCAGAAAACATCAATTATTGTTGGGAAAACAAATTTCAAATTCGGGAACATCAACGTCAATTGTAATCGATAAAACATCAAATGTTCAGAAAAGATCAATCATAGTTCAGAAACTATCAATTATAATACAAAAACATCAATATTGTAATTCAGAAGCATCAATTGTTATTCACAAAACAAATTGTAGTTCAGAAAATGAGTGCTTGATGCTTTACATTATTTATCCAATTCCGAACTACCTACAATAATTGGCGCTTTCTTCTGAATTACAATATTGATGTTCTCGAATTTACAATTTGTTTTCCCAACATCAATTGATGTTTTCTGAATTACAATTGGCTTTCTGCATTGAAATTGATGTTTTCTGAATTGTAATTGATTTTTTCTGTATTACAATTGGATGTTTTTTGAAGGACAACTGCTGCTTTCTGAAATGCAGTTGGAAAAGGTGAAGAGCCAATAAATAGTCGTTTATCCGCGTAACGGCGTCTCGCAAAACTTTTCCGCACAATAGCGCCACATGAAAATTTAATATCAGGAGAAACAGGCCACTTATAATGGCTGGAACTTCTTTATGAACGTATCTTTTATTAAAGCCATAGGAGGAGTAACTTAAAACTGGTCGAGATTTACCTAACTCGGGATGTATCATGAACTTTGGCTTCCAACTTCGAGACACCGGCGCATTTTAACCGAACCTTCATGAATATCGTTATGAACGCGCCACGGGGGAAACACGAGGAGGTTCCCCCGCTCATCGACAGAATTAGCCCGGAAAAAAAACTAATTTCAAACACATTCCTACTGACAATTTTTTTCGCCAGGCAAACGTCGGGGATGTACTTATACAAATAGAAGCCCATTTATATTCTCTCTTCAGAAATAAAATAGGGCCTTCACAATAGCGCCTCAAAGGACGACGACCCAGAGGAATTTTACTTGTAACGATCGGAGCGAACGAACTGGCAGACTTTTCTGCACACCATGCAACACGCGAGTGAAATTGATGGAACGATGAGTTCCTTTGTGTTAGTTTATATCGCAATTGATGATGGAAATTATGGGGCCGCATTTTTCCAACATTTTTGCTCTGTCAAACTTGTGATTTATAAAGAATTTTTCCCGCCGAACATTTTTGAGGCTTTTGTTATCGGCGGTTTCTTCTATTTGGACTTTCTGTTATTTTTAAAAATAAAGTAAACATTTGCGTCCGAAATGAGTCACGTTCAAAAGAATGTAAATGGGGTGTTTAAACTTGTTGTTTAATGTGGGAAATGTCGCCAAGGTTTGTGTAATTCCTCCAACGAGAAAACGTTGAACGTTGAAAAAATCGTGGCGCGCTTAATACAAATTTCAGCAAATATTTTGCGAGGAATAAGTAGTTGCACTTTTAATTTGGCACAAATTTTATTCTTGGGATTTTTTAATATTGTTGAAAATAAGCAATATACCTGAGAAATAGCCGCGTGAGAACAATCAGTTTAGTGCAAAAAACGGGCGGTTTATTGGGGCCCTAAAAACATTTTTAATTTCAAACGATTAATATTTATTCTTTGTCCAAGAGGCTTTTCTTCCACAATTCTGCGTTTTTGTAATTTTCGGCTGTTTTGTGTAATAACAGGGGAATTCATTACAAACGCAACTGAACCGAAAGAATACAGAAGCTTTGCATATTTAAGTGCGCCTCTTTTTTCCCCATTTCCCATTTTTTTTGTTCCGTTCATTATTACCGCCCAAATTAAAAAAAGAATTAGAAGGGAGTCTAATTTAAAAAAGCAATGATCGCTTGATAACTGCAGGTTTCAAATTAGTGGCCGCGGGCACTTGAAAAAATCATGCCGCCCTCAATGCTAATTTAAACAGAATTTTTTTAGGGGATTTTTTTTAGATATATTCATCCTCCGCGATTTTTATTTGAAGCAATTTTCAATCATTACAAAAATAATTGAACTATGATTTTAAGTGGCGAAAGCGATATTACACACTAGTGACTTTTTGATTGCCGTAACTCAACTAGTGAGTTTTCAGTTTAAAGGGGCACAATACACAAAAATTAAGTTCGTTTAATTTGAAGAAAAATGGTATATGTATTTTGCTTCTACTCGGGTTATTTAATGAGTTATAATAAATTTAAAATCGGCGCGTGACGTCACTATTTTATACATGGAAAAATTGCTCGCTTCACACGATCATTTACCTACCTTTAAACAATGTTTTCGAAATTTTGTTACGAGTATTTAGACTGTTTTTTTGTACTGAAGACGATAGTGCAACCAAAATTTTAATATAGTGTCTAGTTTTTTTTAAATATATTAAATGCGATGACACGGCGCGGTCATTCGTACCATTTTTACGGGCTTCTAAAGGTTATTTCTACCGCCCAGACAGAGCTCATAAAGCAATTATTTTGAAGACGCCTGACCATCGTGGAGTTTTGAATGTTTTGAATGTTTAGGTCGCAATAGTATTCTAGTAGAAAACACGATGATAGCAGTTAGTCCGTATCAGTCAGTATTTACTGTTAAATTGGTTGGTTGCACTTATAAATTTAATTTTTATTTATGACAACTCCGTATTTATTTGTACCTGAATACACAGATGACGACGAAGTTGATGCTTTTTTTGAACCTAGTAGTGTAAACATAAATTACGAAAATCGAAGTGGAATTTGTAATTGGTGTAAATGTGGAAAATGTGTAGCTATGCCAACAGATGAAGAGTCTATATGTTGTCAAGAATATGATAATATAAAACATTTAATTGGTAATAATACATGCAATACACACAATAATTTGTTTGAAAAATGGGTTATTGACAAAGATGTTTTAAATATATCACGTCATAAACTCAACTTCCTATAGCTCTCAAAAAATGTGACCCAATTCTATGTTTTTTTTTTGAGCCAATAGGTTAATACGTACTGATGGTACAGCACTTTTTTTAAACAAGGTTCTTTTGAATTTGGTACAAAAATTTTTTTAGAACAAACGATTAGTCTAAATCACTTTCTAAAAAATGTTTATTGCAAATTCTTGCATTTTGTCCTGGTTGAAATGATTGCCTTTTACAAAATTGTGACCAAAATGCAAATCGTTTCGGCGATTTTTCTCTATTAGGAAAACGATGTCCCGTTGGTTCACTGCATCCAAAAACTGGTCGGCGATGTTCTTGTAACTACTGTTGCAAATAAATCGGAGTTATTCTGCATTTACGACTTTAAATCGCAATCAACTTTTACTGATGATAATGAGGGTTCACTGCAGGGTGCAACAAACCTCGTTGCTTTTATGGACGGATAACTTATACTATTGCAAAAGGCACAGTCATAAACTTAGAATATCTTTAGCCGAACTTTACGCACAATTAGATAAAATAGGAACGGAACGCACAGTCGGGGCGCTGTTCTTATTTAATATTTTAAAAAAAAACTAAACACCGTATTGAAATTCTGATTCTTTTATCGTCTTTGGCAAAACCATTCACACAGTCTCATATAAATGAAGCATTAAAAATATAATTTTTAGGTAGATGGATCGTTGTGCGAAGCGAGTAACTTTTGCACGTGAGAGATACGGAGCGTCGGTGAGTTTGGCCCAGTGACGTCACAAGCAATTCTAAATGTCTTAATATCTTCTAAAACATTTTTTTTTTTTCATTGGAGTTTTACCAAATAGTTTTTAATAGTTCTGACTACAATAATTTAACATTAAATAATAATTTAAAAAAAAAAGTTTTTGTGTAATGTGCTCCTTCAAGGAAGTTTTCAATACCAAAGACAATTGTAAACTGAACAACCTTCAAAAGTCTACGATCCCTTGACATAGAAAAATTGCGTACCTCCCGCCGTTTCCGAGATGGAACCCGTCGAACAAAACAGCCAGTGTTCTGTGAAATCAAACATGCGTTTTATCTCAATAATCTCGAACGTGATTTTTCTCCAGAAAAATAGAAGTTAGGGTAGAATCTCGTCGCTCGTTTTTTTCTCTCGTGAGGTTAAACAATGGGAACTTTGTCGGTGCTTTTTCTGCGTCCGAGTCCATCAGACTGATCCATTCCCCACGCGACAGACGCCTCCTTTTTTTGTTCTGCGCCCCACGCTGAGAACTTGTGTTTTTATGCGACTCCATCAGGAGGTAGTTTTAATTTTATGTGGGGCATGTTTCCCAGGAATGCAAATTGGCCCGCATCCAAAACTGGCGCCACCGGATTCCAAGAAGCACAAATCAAGTTCGGCGCATTATTAAAAATGCACTTGCTTTTAATTCGTGCTCGCAGGAGTACAGGTAGCCCTCGGTTTACGCCGCAGTTCCGTTCTTGCAAAAGCCGGCGCAAATCGAATCGGCGTAAAAAGAACCTATATTTATAGTCATGTATAGGGTTAGGTTCTACATAAGTGAAAAAGAAGCAAATTATTTTATTTATTAATACAAGATAATGCAAAATACAGTCAAACTCCTCTATAGTGACCTCCTCTATAATGATTTTTTCTCTATAGTGATGTTTTTGTCAAGAACGTGCATTTTTGCACGTTTTGCATATAAAAATACCTCTATATTATGATGTTAAGCCTCTATATAGTGATTATTCTTTAAGAAAATACCAAAATTCTTGGGAAACAGAATTTTCGGAAATAGAAAATACAATGGATGTATTGAACATCTAGTTTTTTCCCAAATTTCAACTATCTAAAAAATCCTTAGAAAAATTTCTTGCAAATTCCATACTTATGGGAATTTCCATTTTTAAAAGTACTGCTGTGCAACCTTGGACAGATTATTTCGTCAATAAGTGCATGTTATGTATTGTTTATAACTATATGTATTTCTAAATAAACAAATATTTTTTCAAACATAATAAATCTTAATTGTTTTGTTTCATTTTGAATATCGATTGGTTTTTAAAGTGACTGCCAAAACTGTAAAATTATACATGAATTCTATATAGTGAAGTTTCTTTATAGTGATGTTTTTCCATGGCTTTTCGAACATCACTATAGAGGAGTTCGACTGTACATATACACCTATCCCCCGATTTACACGGAAGATTGTTTTTTTATAGACAAAACCGTGTAAATCGAAAACAACGTCATTTATTTAACGTAATTTTTTTAATAAAATATTTTGAAAAATTAAAATAACAGTTCATTCATAAAATAACAAATATACAGTGCGAACCAGTCAAATGGAATAAATTCAGTATCTCAATTATTGTGCATATTTATAAAAAATCTACTTTATGACATGATATCCTACAAAGTAAAAATTTCATCCCTAACCTCAACTCCGTTCGAGTGACAGTTTAAATCCCCAAATTTTTAAATAGGAAGTAGGGGTTTGTGATACCTCATTTGAAAGGTCTCTTCATGCTCCATTAAAAACTGCTATGGTTTAAAATTTTATTGCGAAAAAATTTTTAAAAATGCTACAAAAAATAAGTGTTTATCGCTAACCAGTAAATACGAAGTTTAAAAAATTCTGATTAGTAAAAACACAATGATGTACACTTTTCTACTGGCACAAATTTACTGCAGTAATTTACGTGAATACGCAGGAAGTTTTATTGTGCATACAAAACGGGGAATCACCAATATGTATAACTAAGTGAACGGAATTAAAAAATGATTGTAGAAATATGTATTCATCTGAAATATTCATTTTTACCATTTTATTTTAAATTCGTTATTTTTAAAACCGTGTAAAAGCGAAATCGTGTAAAAAAGTATCGTGTAAATCGGGGAATAGATGTATTATAAATTTAATTTTTAAAATGTATTTTAAGATAAAATGAAGTGAAATGTTTTTATTAAAAAATATTAACAAAAACAAATGAAATTTCGAAGTTTCGGATCTCTTACATGTTTTGGAGAAAATAATTCACAACGTCGCGGCTCAACACTGAAACGAAAATCAGCCTAACATAGGAAGAATCGGTGAATTACCCAATTATATACACGGCGAAGCAGTAAATTCCACAGCGGCGTTATTGTGAATCGGCGTAAATCGAGGGCTACCTGTATATTGGCCCGGGGCGCGTTGCAGCGTCGTCGCGTGGAGGAGGAGCCCCCTAATAACGGGTTGAAGTCGTATTACAATCAGGAGGACTATAATAAGCGGACTGATACCTATACTGTAATTTGTACGTTGCCTGTTACATCAGATTAATACGTATAATCAGCGGCCGTTACTGCAACGTCCCATAAAAAGTTGCCTCGCGTTATCCAAAACTCGCCACAATCTTTTCCATTAAATTTTGACAAGAAAATTATAGATTCACATGTAAAGATGGCCGTGTTTCGCTTAATAATCGGATGTGACGGCGAGGGAAACTTGTCGAGCTTCGAATGTGAGACATAATACCACCCACGCGACTTATTTAGGTTAACACCGATTTTAATATTCGAATTTTATTTTCGAGCTTCAAAGGGACGCCCAAAACGCTGGAAATTTCCTTTGTCGGCGGCATTTGATTAAAGAAAAATAGGGGAACGCAGTTTCCCTTCTGGGGCTTTTGAGGGAATTACGGTAGCCACCTGTGGTGGTGATCTTAAAATATTGATTTTGTTAATTTTTGTTTCGGTAAACCCGATAAATGAATACAAATTAAAGGACGGCCAGTTTTTTCCGTTTGCTGAAAGAGCAAAGCAGGAAAACGCGAATCGGAGGGAAGCTCGTAATTCCCTGGTAACATCAAAGTAGCTACAATTTTCGTCTTGATTTTTTAGGGGCAATCACTTACAGTAATTTGAAGATGTGGATTTTATTTGATTTATTGCATTTTATTATTACATTTTTCGTAATTCATTGATTTAAATACAGGGAGAAAAATTCACGTCTGTACACAACTTAACCCGAACTGCAAAAAAGCACAATCCATGGGACTATTCTAATTATTGAAAATCGTTCGCACTAACGCGAGTCAACTGTTCATCAAATTGTGGTAATTTTTCAGCCGTGTTGTTCTTCTTCCTCAAATTTTTTTTCGAGAGAAATAGGGGTAGCTTAATGATTTTAAAATGCGCATTTCATTCGCAACTTTGCCAGCAGCGGCAAGATTTATTTGATTGGTTTAATTTGCAATTGAATGCCAACGCTTTTAAGTAGATTCACTCCAAATAGAGAGGTTTTAATTTCGCCCAGCAGTTCGAACCTTGAAAACTTGTCTTTGTAAATAAAAAACAAAAAATCGGTCCTCAAGAATCTCTTCATTTATCCTAATTAATCGGCGTTTAAATGACTCTAATTGATGCCATCTAATTAGCTGCAAAATTTTAAAAAGACAAGTCGCGTAATCACCTAAACGTTGCAATTTATCTTTGGCTGTAATTAAGAAAAAAACTTGGAGAATGGCAAGGAATCCGATCGTAACATTGAATTAAAATAATCTGAAAGCGCGAATTTCGTTTGGTACACTGTCAGTCAATTAAAACGGGCTGGATGCCCGAAATTTTCTGATTTAGATTTTATGTTTATTTATTTATACCAATTTCGTTGAAAAGCGCGTCGAGTTCGTTCTAATTGACTGACAGTGTACATCGATGCAACTTGGGATAAATTCTAGCTAATGACCCTATCTCGTGACACTTCCAATTCCATGATGTGGCCACATTAAAATCTCCATTTCGCGGATTACCTGCTCTTTTTAATGAATACTCGGAATGTTTGAGGCCTGTTTTTAAAATTCCCTGTCGACATTATTATAAAAAAACTAATTTGTGCGTATCGTAAATCACCGTAACGACTCGAAATTTAACGCTCAGCCTTAATCTTTCAGATTACATTTCAACATTTGATTTACATTAAGACCTGTCAATTGAATTTTGTACACTTATTTAAATTGCAGTATTTTTTTGTAACATTTGAACCAACAGTCTTTTTTATTAAAAAAATGAAAACAACCAAAAGCTGAAACTTGTTAAATCATGCATGAATTAGGTAAAAAAATAACTGAACGCTATGGAACCAGTCTGGAAACAACCCAAGAACAACAAGTACAACCTAACAGTTTGCTGATGGTGTCAGGTGAACGTGGCGCCTTCGTGGATTTTTTGGTAACTAAGAAGTGCCAGCTACAAAGCGAAATCAGAGCTAAAAGTCTTTCAGCATTGTTTTATTTTACAAAACTGTGTGTCCAATTTATAAACTAAAAGTCACTAGTTGAGTAATGGCAATCAGAAAGTCACTAGTGTGTAATATATCCGTTATTCTGTTATTATTAATTGGTGCTAAAAGCATTTCATCAAGTCTTTCGGTGGGAGAAATTGAATGAGTTCTTTTTCTTGACCAGTAATTCTTCGACAAATTAATTAATCGGTAAATGATTACATTACCTCCTTAGACTAAACCAAAACATGGAGTATTTAGTAAACAGTCGTAATTTATTCCTACGGTAAATACGCCAATGAATCACATTAAATATTTCATTAATCAAAGTTTATGTTCGAACTATAAATCGTTATGAAATTAATTTTGTAATGTAGCCTTTTATTGCCATAACTTTAATCATTGTTCCCTTCAACATCCTTCGGTTCACCAAGTTCAACATTTTATCGAGTCGCATCAGGAAGTGAAAAAAAAGCACGTACGAGTTCTTACCAACAAGAACTCAGGTTGGTAGCGAACCGAAGAGCTCATTACACACCCTCATGGTTCCTGATTGTGTCAGTTACTCAGTTTCAGGTTTCTAGAGGGAATAGCTTCGTTAGTGTCTAGTGACAAATTTTCGACAATAGATACCACTCCGAGAGTTTCTTCCCCCCCTACAATATTTTGCAATTATAATTTGTAGATTCTTTTTAAAGCGCCGTTTCGTTATCCCCGCGCTTCTGCGAGCTTAACATTAAATCTGTCTTGCATAATTACAATTGAGACCGTTTTGAGTGCGATTGTGAACACTGAGACCTTGTGAGATTAATTGAATTGTGTCGAGTGAGCACTAAAAATTCCGTCGAATTCCTCTTATGAGGGTAGTGCGAGTCGAGTCGGTGGTTTATAATAGTCCGGGGTGTTAGATAAGGACGTGCGATGTGTTTAATGTGTTTGTGGATAAGTGCGCGGGGAAGGGTGGTGTAAACGTGCGCGTGCGTTTACCAACTTACAAGCTTGATCTGATAAGAATTTGATGGTAAGACTGAAAGGGCGTCAGTGCATAAGATGAAAAAGTTGCGGTAATAAAAAAAATTAAGCTGAAATGAATGCAATTAGGGGTGTCTGGATGCGAAATGAGAAAAGAAAGGGTTGAAAATGGCCGAGAGATAAATCATTGTGAACATTGATGGATCAGGATGAAAGAAATGTGTTGCGTTAATGTGGCCATTTACAGAGGATAAATAAGGGCTAACAAACGAGCCTGACGTTTCTGGAATTGTAACGAAGTGCAGTAAATGCCTTCATGAAAATGTGGATGTCACATTTATGTGCAGAAGGTGCGGTCGAGCTATGCGACTTGAATTTGTGTTCTACAACTTTTTCAATTGTATTTCAGAAAGTATTAATTGTAGCTCAGAAAAGGTCAATTTTAATTCGGAAGACATCAATTGTAAATCAGAAAACATCATTGTAAATCAGAAACATAAGTTGTAATTCAGAAAGCATCAATTGTAGTTCAGAAAACATCATTTGTAATTTAGAAAATTTAAATTGTATATCAGAAAACAAAATGTTGTAATTCTGAAAGCATCAATTGTACTTCAGAAAGCATTAACTGTTCCGAAAACATCAATATTGTAATTCAGAAAACATCATTTGTAATTCAGAAAATGTCAATTGTAATTCAGAAAGCATCAATTGTAAGTCAGACTCGGTAGAATTTCAAAAAACCTGAATTTCTAGTGCAGCCAACATCAATTGCAATTCTGAAACTATCAATTTGCACTTCAGATTAGTCAATTATAATTCAAAAAATGTCAATTTAATTCATAAAATGCATGATTCATTGTGTACAATTAATACTTCTCAAGTACAATTAATGGTTTTTTGAATTACAATTAACGTTTTCTGAAATACAATCTGAATTACAATTGACGTCATCTGAATTACAATTGATGTATTCTGAATTACAATAGATGTTTTCTGAATTACAATTGATCTTTTCTGAACTATTGATGCTTTCTGAATTACAACTTATGTTTTCTGAATTATAATAGATGTTTTCTGCATTACAATTGATCTTTTCTGAACTATTGATGTTTTCTGAACTATTGATGCCTTCTGAATTATAACTTATGTTTTCTGATTTACAACTTATGTTTTCTGATTTACAACTGTCGTTTTCTGAATTACAATTGATGCTTTCTGAATTACAATTGATACTTTCTGAATTGCAATTGATGTTTTCTGAACTATTGATGCTTTCTGAATTACAATTTAAACTAGCTGAAATAGCTTGCGAGAAAGTTTTTTATTTGAACAGCTGCAACTTTGCGAATTCATTCAGGCCTTGTGTAACAAATATCAATTTTTTTGACGCTAACAGGGGACGAAAAAACTCTTTTTCTCCAAATTGATTAATAAAAATTTTGGAAACTTGAGAAAGGTCTTATTTGCCGACCAAATCTCTTCATTTGGCGTCGAGAGAGGAACATTACACCAAGGTTCTGCATCAAGTCTCTTCACAATGGCACTTTTGTTTCAAGATTTAGTGCCTGAGCAAACACCAACGCAGACAAGAACGCGAAAACAAACAGACCAGCAACTAAAACAACCAAAAATTTCATTAAACACGAACCGTGTAAAACCGTTGTAAAATCGAAAGAACCATTACACATTTATTTCGTACACGTGGCACGCGTTTATTGTAAAAAATCGAGACAATAGCCGTTTCAGACAGGAGATGAAAAAATGTATGGAAATCGAGGAAGTAGTTGCGACCAAACATGAGAATGGGTTAAATGGACTGGAAAAATATAAGAAACTTCGGCAGTAAAGATGGAGCCACGCTTAAGAGGATGTGATTGATGCGAGGTGTTTGAAAAGCTTACGTCGAAAAAAAGAGATCGGGTTAGGAACGACCGGATATTAAGTCAGTATCAATTACATGTGGCGTTGATGGCTGAATGTGACATACAAAGGAAATGAAGGAGGTTTGGCTGACGAAGCAAATGCATTAGACGGAGTGTGCAGCCGGAGAGAGAACAGGCTGAAAAGTCGGTAATTAACTGCAACACGAAAAATAATATCGGGGAGGGAAAGTCAACTTGTTTACATTGAAACAACTCTAATGGCCAATTTAATTCGATTTACTAAGTAAATAAACAGACAACTAATTATAGAGGAACAGTTTGGAAACGTTAAATTAGCATTTTTTTTCAATACAAAAAAACTGTGAGAAAAGTGGTGGATTTTCAATGTTCTACAATTTGTTATTTTTGATGCCTGAATGATCTTGAAGGAAGATGCAAAAGTTGTGGAAGATTACTGCATTCAAACGCCTGTCATTGTGTGATATTTATGATGTGGCAATAATACAGCGACTAATACTTCCATTCAAAAAAAAAGTCCACTTTACTTTGATGTTGTTTCCGGAATAATATTGCTGCGAATGTATTCCGCAATTTATAAGAACCTCAATGCATTTAAATGCTATTCACAATTATTCTCTTTAAGGACATGAATTTTTTTACCAGAAACTGGTCGAATTTATAATTCTAAAAAATCTTAATTCAAATGGCAAAAAACTGTGAATTGTGTCGGTTCCGAATCGAAATGACCCACCTTTTTACCTTTTGAAATTTTTAAGGGTTTCTAAAAATGATAACAAAATTTAAAAAAGGAATGTTTTTCAATCGCGGATTATAAAAATCATATTTCGCTTAATACTAATCCTAGAAAAAAAATGGTCAGATAAGAATCGTAGATTTTTTCATGCTCTACAAATTCGATCCTTGCTGATTTTTCGCCAAGTCTCCGATAACGGAGATAGCGCTTCACATCTCGTTTGCTTGCACCAATAAAATTGCGTGTTGATAAAAAATTGTATTTCGGTTAATGTCAACGATGGAAACGAAATAGTAGATCATTTTTCGCTTTACATTATTTGTAGTTGTTGAGTTTTGGATATCTTCAAAAATAAAGAAAATACGTCAACTCGACAATCACTGCGCGTCTTGTTTGCTGCACCAAAACAGTTGCCCGTGGTTAAAAAATCATATTTCGCTTAATATCCAACAGGACAACAAAAATTGTCAGATAAGAATTGCACATTCCTTCACTCTCCACAAGTTTACTTCTTTATGATTTTTTGATAATTCCTCAACGAACGGAGATATCGGTGCGATAATTGCATTGCTACGTTTTGTTTGCTGCACCGAAAATATCATTAAAAAATCATATTTAGCTTAATGTCAACGATGGAAAAAACATGTTGGATGGAAATAATAGACAATTTCACGCTTTTTAAATTTGGTTCTGGTCGAATTTTGAATATCTCCCAAAAGATGGGAAATATCAGCCTGACAATTACTGCACATTTTGTTTGCTGATCCAAAACAATTGCTCGTGATTAAAATATCATATTTCGCTTAATATCAAGAGGTCAACAAAAATTGTCAAATAAGAATTGCACATTCTTTCACTCTCCACAAGTTTACTTCTTTATGATTTTTTGATAACTCCTCAACGAAAGGAGATATCGGTGCGATAATCGCATTGCTACGTTTTGTTTACTGCACCGAAAATATCATTAAAAAATCATATTTAGCTTAATGTCAACGGTGGAAAAAATATGTTGGATGGAAATAATAGATAATTTTACGCTTTTTAAATTTGGTTCTGGTCGAATTTTGAATATCTCCCAAAATAAGGGAAATATCAGCCCGACAATCACTGCGCATTTTGTTTGCTGATCCAAAACTATTGCTCGTGGTTAAAAAATCATATTTCGCTTAATATCAAGAGGACAACAAAAATTGTCAGATAAGAATTGCACATTCTTTCACTCTCCACAAGTTTACTTTTTTATGATTTTTTGATAACTCCTCAACGAACGGAGATATCGGTGCGATAATCGCATTGCTACGTTTTGTTTGCTGCACCGAAAATATCATTAAAAAATCATATTTAGCTTAATGTCAACGATGGAAAAAAACATGTTGAATAAAAATAATAGACAATTTTACGCTTTTCAAATTTGGTTCTGGTCGAATTTTGAATATCTCTCAAAATAAGGGAAATATCAACCCGCACATTTGGTTTGCTGCTCCGAAACAATTGCTCGCGGCTAAAAAAATCATATGGCGCTTAATAGCAATTTTGGAAAAAAATTGTTTGATGAAATAAATTAAATTTTTGCGCGCTCTATAAATTCGGTCCTTTCGGATTTTTTGTTATCTCCTCTAATAACGGAGATGCGGACCGCGAGAATTGATTAGCATCTTTAAGTGACAGTTTTATCTCGTTTTTTTTTTTCTAAACTCCGTGTACGCAGGACACAACGATCGGCGTTATTAAACCGGGCCGAACAGGGGAAATAAAAAATAATGAAACATTTATCTGTCGCAGTGATATGCAAAAAAACCGCAACCACTTGTCATAAAATCAATTTAGATCACAATGAAATGCGCTCGAAATGAATGATTACTTTTAAAATTGGCAAAACGCGTTTTATTTTCGGCATCAATCGTAAACGTTTCCACATCGTCCACAAATCATCTTAATCTCTCCAAATCCCATTGTCAACTTTGGTAAACTCGGGTTCTTATTATCTTAGTTTAGTATTCAGACAGCAAGTGTGTAAACTTCGTCCTAATCTACGGACGTAAAGGACACATGGTTGAGATTATCTCCACCCTCGCCAACTTACCGGAGCCGAAGCAACTTCGCCACGCAACCCCGGGCGCGAAAATTCAATTCGAACGCGCGGAAAATTCCGGCAAAAGTGCTCATCAATAATACCGCACTTTTGCCGTCTGCTTCTCGTCGTTTTGAACGACATTTTCACCTCCGAAGCTTTTTAGATCCATCAGAATACTTAATGGCCTTGTGAAAGCTCCGCCGCGCGCGCGGACCGGGGTTTAAAAAATCGACGTTTTCGGAGATTAACTCCGCGCGCTCGATTTTCAATTTAATTCCGTCAAAATTGAATTCATAATTGAAACAACCGTTTCACGCGGTTCTGAACTGAATGCGCGCCATAGGTATTGAACATAAATTAAATTACACATGAACGGGGGACTCGGCGCCCCGGAGCTTATGTTTCCAGCTCGTTTTCTTCGCGAAAATGACGCAATTTGTTAAGTGTTATCGCCCGGGACTGGGATTCCGCCGTCTTTACATCATTTCTGAATCTTATCTCGCGACGTTGACGAACAAACTGTAAAAATGCCGGCTTAACTGCGGTTTAACAGAGGTCGCAAGAACACTCCTTAATCTCGAGTAGCTTTCCAGTAAATAAACACTGGAAACTTATGGCCAACATTTGGAATTTTTTTAATTAAAAACGTACAATTTCTTACCTTTTTTCTACGGCTCTGATATTGTTACTTATCGATGGGACCCACTTTTCTTATTGCAGAAGCTTTTAAATCACCCTGACAAGTTTTACCAAAGCTTTGCGAGCGTGTCATTTAAGGTTTCTGTCATTACACGATAATTCAATTACTATTAAAATCTTAATGGCAATTTGCCTATTACTAAAATATGCACTGTAATTTAGATGAAATTGCGAAAACAAATTCCTGATAGCTTTAATAATTTGATAAGCGCCATCAAAGTCAAGTTTCACATTGATTTCATTTAACAAAAAAACGATTTGGCCGTTTTGTTGTACAGTAATTGAAGAAGGTTCCAATTTTCCCAAAAATTCTATACGTTGGACCACTCTGTATCATAAAACCCTATTAAACCCTATTAAGCTTTCCAGTAAATAAACACTGAAAACTTATGGCCAACATTTGGATTTTTTAAAATTAAAAACGTACAATTTCTGACCTTATTCCTACGGCTCTGGATATTGTTACTTATCGATGGGACCCACTTTTCTTATTGCAGAAGCTTTTAAATCACCCTGACAAGTTTTACCACAAGCTTTACGAGCGTGTCATTTAAGGTTTCTGACATTACACGATATTTCAATTACTATTAAAATCTTAATGGCACTTTGTCTATTATTAAAATCTGCACTGTAATGTAGATGAAATTGCGAAAACAAATTCCTGATAGCTTTAATAATTTGATAATCACCATCAAAGTCAAGTTTCACACTGATTCGATTTAACAAAAAAAACGAGTTGGTCGTTTTGTTGTACAGTAATTGAAGAATATTCCAATTTTCTCAGAGATTTTATACGTTGGACCACTCTGTATCATAAAACCCTATTAAGCAAGTTTTAATGAAATCATAACATTTCCTGGGAGAAAACTCATTAAAATTCTCAGGTGGGAACGTAAAAATTGATTTGTTAAAAATCTTTCTTTGAGAAATGCCCAAAAGCTTGACAATTCACTATATTTATGGCCGGGCAATAAACATTTCAACCAGATACTCCAAAATAGTCGATGCAATTTAGAAAGGAATTTGAAAATTTAGACTTGAATTGCGTTACCGATTCGATTTCCTTGCTCTAATATCTTTATTAAATCCTGCATCGAAATGACGTTCATTTCGATACAGATTTTCATTACAACATCACCAAATTGACCAATGGCAATATTTTATTTGGTAACCCTATCAACATGATAGTTGAGATCGCAACCAATGTCATTAAAAATGATTTTTTTGTTGTTAATTAAATTGTAATCGGTCGTAGAGAAACTAATGTACGCACCTCGTCTACTTTAATACAAAATTTAAAGGTTTGAAAGCGAGGGTGACACAAAAGGTAAATACCCGCGTTATGCGCAGAAATAGGAAAAAATCGCAAGGGAGCGAATTCGTAGGCAACGAAAAGATCTACAAGTTTTCCCCTTCGCACTCTCTCCAAATGCAATATTAAACGTGATATGATTTTTTTAACGCGACCCTTAACGGTTTTATAATCCCAGCGCTGATTCGCACACAACTTGAAATGCTGCCAGCGAAACTTGCAAAAGAAAATTTTTCGTGCAACTATAAAGGAAGACGTAAAGTTTTAATGCGACTTGAGTAAATCCACGCACAGGCAAACGACCGGAAGTAAGTTCTGAACACAGTTTAGTGCATCGAACATCCTACAAATCGCGATCTCACTTCGCCACATTTTTATTGCGGGCAAATTAATTCTTTGCGAATCGAATTGAGCGTTTTTTTTTCCCGGGATTTTTTTGCTGAAGCCAACACTGGACAAGATACGATTTTTAAAACGCGACTTTGACATGCAAATCACATGCACGCACGTCGAAACGACCGGAAGTGAGTTTTCAATACATTTCGTTACGTCATAAATCTCACGAATTTAAATGACGGCTCGAGTTTTAAACTCAACAGTTTTATTACCTGCGTACGACCCTTCCTCACTTTTTATAAAGTGTAGCCTCACGTTTAAAAACAAGTTGGCAATTGTCAATAATTGAAACAAACAAGTTTTCTTTTATTTTCGGAGATACAAAATTTACATTTATTTTAGGGTTACAAAAATACTTCTCTGATAAAAATCGTAACTACTAATATCCCCTACAATTTTGTTCTTTAACATTTTCTTGTATTTCGAACTGTTTAAAAATTGTAGCCTTTCGTTTGAAAACAAGTAGGCCATTGTCAATAATTGAAACAAACAATTTTTCTTTTATTTTCGGAGATTCAAAATTGACGTTTATTTTAGGGCTACAAAAATACTACTCTGATAAAAATCGTAGCTACTAATATCCCCTACAGTTTTGCTCTTTAACATTTTCTAGTATTTCGAACTGTTTCTAAAGTGTAGCCTCACGTTTAAAAACAAGTAGGCAATTGTCAATAATTGAAACAAAAAGGCTTTCTTTTATTTTTGGAGATCTAAAATTGACATTTATTTTAACGTTACAAAAAACTACTCTAATAAAAATCGTAGCTAATAATATCCCCTACAATTTTATTCTTTAACATTTTCTTGTATTTTGAACTGTTTATAAAGTGTAGCCTCACGTTTAAAAACAAGTAGGCAATTGTCAATAATTGAAACAAAAAAGCTTTCTTTTATTTTTGGAGATCTAAAATTGACATTTATTTTAACGTTACAAAAAACTACTCTAATAAAAATCGTAGCTAATAATATCCCCTACAATTTTATTCTTTAACATTTTCTTGTATTTTGAACTGTTTATAAAGTGTAGCCTCACGTTTAAAAACAAGTAGGCAATTGTCAATAATTGAAACAAACAAGTTTTCTTTTATTTTGGGAGATCCAAAATTGACATTTATTTTAGCGTTCCAAAAAAACTACTCTAATAAAAATCGTAGCTACTAATATCCCCTACAATTTTGTTCTTTAACATTTTCTTGTATTTCGAACTGTTTATAAAGTGTAGCCTCACGTTTAAAAACAAGTAGGCACTTGTCAATAATTGAAAAAAAGTTTTCTTTTATTTTCGGAGATCCAAAATTTACATTTATTTTAGGGTTACAAAAATACTACTCTGATAAAAATCGTAACTACTAATATCCCTTACAATTTTGTTCTTTAACATTTTCTTTTATTTCGAACTGTTTATAAAGTATAGCCTCACGTTTAAAAACAAGTAGGCAATTGTCAATAATTGAAACAAACAATTTTTCTTTTATTTTCGGAGATCCAAAATTGACATTTATTTTAGCGTTACAAAAAAACTACTCCGATAAAAATCGTAGCTACTAATATCCCCTACAATTTTGTTCTTTAACATTTTTTTGCATTTCGAACTGTTTATAAAGTGTAGCTTCACATTTAATAACAAGTAGGCAATTGTCAATAATTGAAACAAACAATTTTTCTTTTATTTTCGGAGATCCAAAATTGACATTTATTTTAGCGTTACAAAAAAACTACTCCGATAAAAATCGTAGCTACTAATATCCCCTACAATTTTGTTCTTTAACATTTTCTTGTATTTCGAACTGTTTCTAAGGTGTAGCCTCACGTTTAAAAACAAGTAGGCAATTGTCAATAATTGAAACAAACAAGTTTTCTTTTATTTTCGGAGATCCAAAATTGACATTTATTTTAACGTTACAAAAAACTACTCTAATAAAAATCGTATCTACTACCATCCCCTACAATTTTGTTCTTTAACATTTTCTTGTATTTCGAACTGTTTATAAAGTGCAGCCTCACGTTTAAAAACAAGTTGACAATTGTCAATAATTGAAACAAACAATTTTTCTTTTATTTTCGGAGATCCAAAATTGAAATTTGTTTTAGGGCTACAAAAATACTACTGTCATAAAAATAGTAGCTACTACTATCCCCTATAATTTTGTTCTTTAACTTTTTCTTGTATTTCGAACTGTTTATAAAGTGTAGCCTCACGTTTAAAAGCAAGT
The DNA here is from genome assembly GCA_949768715.1 of Dascillus cervinus. Lineage (NCBI taxonomy): Eukaryota > Metazoa > Arthropoda > Insecta > Coleoptera > Dascillidae > Dascillus > Dascillus cervinus. The sequence continues at coordinate 23,710,826 of OX458322.1, forward strand.
AGGCAATTGTTAATAATTGAAACAAACGTTTTCTTTTATGTTCGGAGATCCAAAATTGACATTTATTTTACCGTTACAAAAAAACTACTCTGATAAAAATCGTAACTACCAATATCTCCTACAATTTTGTTTTTTAACATTTTCTTGTATTTCGAACTGTTTAAAAATTGTAGCCTTTCGTTTGAAAACAAGTAGGCCATTGTCAATAATTGAAACAAACAATTTTTCTTTTATTTTCGGAGATTCAAAATTGACATTTATTTTAGCGTTACAAAAAAACTACTCTGATAAAAATCGTAACTACCAATATCCCCTACAATTTTGCTCTTTATCATTTTCTTGTATTTCGAACTGTTTAAAAATTGCAGCCTCACGTTTGAAAACAAGTAGGCCATTGTCAATATTTTTTCAAGGTATTGTCAAGGTTTTTTTCTAACAATTTAACTATCAAAGTTCACAACCCAATCAATTTGGATTTTAAAATCGATAAACACAACCGTCCAATAAATCCCTGGCGTTCAAATAACCGGAAGTGAGTTCTCGATACTCTTCATTGCCCCATAAATCTCTGAAATCCGAATGATACTTCGCCGCGAGCGTTTCCAGGTAATTTCTGTCCGACTTATATCCTTCCCAACGTCCCGCCCTGTCAGTGTGTGCATTAGCGCTCCCCCCTGATGGAAATTGATTAACTTGAAAGTACGTGACTTTGAAAGTTGGTGAAAAATGGAGCTCCTTAGCATTCAAAGTATGAAAATGTGCACCGGCACGGCCAGAAGAGAAGGAACCAGCCTAGAGAGAGCAGCCGGTTGCCTTGGTTAACCCACCGCGCGCCGGGGGATCCGAAACGGCGAGCGGAGGGGACAGGGACGGTGGATATTGATCGGACGACCGCGTCTCTGAGTGCGCTCTGGCGTACCCATGTGCCGCGGATGATGATATGTTGTATTCATCATGTGACGGCAATAACTCGGATTACCTCAGTGCGAGCGCGAGTGAATTTGTGACACAAAAGGTGTGTGCAGACCAAAAAAGGCCAGTGCTTGCTTGCAAACGACCACAAACACATGCAAACGGGGTCAACACTCTTCAAATGTCACTGTGACGCACTTTCAAGGCTAGAGAGACCGACTCGCGTGACCCACATAACTCAATTTTAAGGTCCGAGAAATAAACCCACATTTCCAAGCTTAAAGGGAATAGACCCAAACGTCAAAAAAACCGCCACGGATTTAATTACTAAACTTGTTTACTTTCGATTTGTGACATTAATGGGACGCAACAGGCATTTATTTCAATTTTCGACGAAATCAAGTTGGCCGGGGTTTCGCGGCGCGACTTTGCCCGCAAGCGACCGCTCTCTGGCGGGCAACCATTCCGCGCGTTCGCGGACAACTTCGATCGTCGGAACCGGATCGAGAAAAGGGCGAAAAACGATTTAAATTCCTCGCAAAAAGGTCACTATTGTGTTCGGAAACTTTCTAAAACCGGTTTTCTGCGCGCCCCGGCCGTTGCAAGCGAACTGGCATCGCGATTTTTTCCAAGTTGGCCGACCTGCATTCTTAAATGCCTAAGTGCATGTGTGTCAACGCGAAAAAACCTGTCAGCCATGCTTCGCATAATATCTGCCACTTCTGCGTATCGCGATAAAGTAATTCGCAAGCGAATCAGGCCCCAAAGTCCCTCGCCCCAAGGCTGCGCGCGTCGCTGTCGAGCTGGCGGCTAATCAAAAAACTTCCACTACTAACCAGTCATTTACAAAATGGTTCCGTACGCTAATTGCGACCGAAAAGTCGCAAGGCGAAAAAATTCGAATTCCACGAAAACAAAGGTCCCAGTAGCCTGGTTTCCAAACGCACGATTTATTGCGCCAGAAGTTAGTCAATGCGACTTCTACCAACCACACCCGTCTGACCGACCGAATGGATTCGCCTAATGTTAAACACGGCCCCCTTTTCTCCAAAAACGACGCAAAACAACAAACAAAAGACTCACCGATTGCTGCGATTATTTCGCGGATTACAACACAAGTCCGAAAATCGCGGCGCACTGTGATTTGAAACGCGCGTTTGAGAATTTTTTTAAACTTCGATTGTCTCTAGGTAACATACGCGACTGGAAGTCCTTACCCCTGGATAGAAGACCCTCTTTGGCGTAACCCACGGCTTGGTGCGATTGGTTGCCCGCTCAGCCAGTAGCAAACCGCATCTACGGTTTCCAAATGGGCGGGGCTTCCAGGTCATTCTCGCTACGAGAGGGGGGAAACCTGCGGAGGGGTTTCGGAGTGGGGGGCGACGTATCTAATTATAAATCCACTTCGAACCGGAAAAACTGAAAGAACAATTAAATTTCCCGAGCGATCGGCCGGTTTTTTTGGGCGACCGTGAAAGTTGGCGTTGGAAAATTGACGATGTGGAGGGGAACCAACGCCAATAGTGCCGTCAGCAGATGCTGAGGGGGATGAAGGTATAGATCTATTGTAAAAGTCTGAGCATGGCCGGTATACATTAAGCGCTTGCGCTTTAATTCTTATACAAAGTGATTGGTGACTTGAGCAGGATTATGCGGGGATACTACGTTAAACTATGCCACATTAAAATTACTCGGGAGCTAATGGCTGATTGGACGCGCTTCATCTAAATCCGTCTAACCCCCTACCACCGGAGGTCAACGCGCCGCTTCAATCGTGATCTTGTCATTTATCTGGCGAATGATAATGGTCTGATAAAAATTCTCAGCAACACGATTGCTCGATATGGCGCGCTATTCACGCGATCGTGACATTTTCAAAAAAAGATGAGCGAGCCTTGGAAATCGTGACCTGCGCCTGCCGGTCCGCAACCAGTGCTCCCCGCCGACTTTACCAGAAATTTCAATTCTGCTTCGCGATTTTGGGTCTTTCATATGGGCTATTTTGGAATTCAAATTCAGGCGAAAAATAAATCATGATTCTGTTTCATCGGCGCCGATGGCGCCGTTTGGTGAAACAATTGGTCGCATTTAAATGGGGATGACTGTGATTTTTCGACCCATCTTGATAAGTCGCTGTAAAAATCGCAGTTTTTTGGTTCGGATAAAATTTGATGGTTTTTCGTTCGTTAGGTGCGCGGATTCGCGTTTTTTTTTGTTTAAATTTTTTTTGTGGAAAAAATAGAGGGTGTTCAAAAAAGTTGACTTTTATCGTTTTTAATGTAAATAAAACTGCCACCAATCGAGTATTTGTTCGTTTTTAACTTTTTCAACTTGTTTTAATGAAGAAAACCAAAACTTGTTAGGCGACTCGCACATTTAAGACCTTGGTTATTAATAGAAACGCATTTGTTATCATGTTACAGTGTGTTACCGAGTTTGTTTCCATATTGCCACGTGGGAGGCGCAGAGTACTCATAAAAATCTGTGATTGCATTGCCTATGAAATAACAGATAGATCCAACTGCCCAATGAGTGATATTTAACATTAAGGTTGCATTTATCATTTTCTTAATTTTGCTCATTCCAAAAATAACGCGATACTTGCTGCCAATGCGAGATACCTAAACGCAGCAAGATTGTAGATGGTGTTAATATCTACAATTTTTCTTACGTCAGCTTTTTCGTCATTAGAACAAAAAAAAAAGTTGGTTTATATAGATATTAATTATACTTATTTACAATGTTAAAATTTAACATTTAGACTTTTTTTGAACGTAGGACGTAACTTAATACAACATAACCTAACTTTCCAATCAAACAAAACAAGCCAACGCCCTTACAAGTCTAAGAACCGGTTCAAAGACAGCTTAAGCTGGGTTTTAGTTAAACTCGGTTTACTAAAGAAACTAGTGTTGTACTACAATACTAGTTTCTTCAGTAAACCGAGTTTAACTAAAACTCGGCTTAAGCTGTCTTTGAACGACCGGCCCTTAGAAAAAATAAATTGATTGATTGAAAGTATCTTTCATCAGCGAAATTGTCAATTCAGACGTTATCCGCGAGTTACGTTGTATTTCTCTACTGTCAATGTTTAATTAATGTGGAAATGTTCAGAAAACTTTAGTTAGTCATGACTTTTATCAAACAACACAAAGGTCGTAACTTGACGCAAGAACCTAATTTTCTAACCATAACTAAACAATTCGACGTAATTTTATCAAGTTACGACTTACGTTTTGTTTCGTACAAACGGCCATTAGACATTAAATTTTAAAACTCGTTAGGCATAATGAGAGATTACCTAACGTGAGTTTCATTTTACACAAATCGATTAAGTTCCTCGATTTGTAGAAGAAAAATTCACTGCGCGCTCTGTATATTATCTCAATTAGAGAAAAGTTCTAATAACACGTAATCTTCGGTAGGAGATAGAATTGAAATAAGAGGACGAAGAATAAACGTCGCTTTCGAACAATCGGTTGATTGCGCGAAATTGTGTTCATTTCGTACAATTTTAGTTCGAATGTCGCGAATTAGGTCAAAATTAACGTCGACGATGCGCCTAAAAAAGGCACAATTTTTAAAAACCTCAATCGAGAGTGCTAATAGTCGCCATTGAAATATCGCCGCCAGCTGCGATTTTTTGACTGACAATGAGAGCACACTCAATCAGCGTCATGGCAGTCACGCGCCCGTTTCCATGGCCCGCTTTGGTGAAAGTTCGCGTTTTTTCGTCGTTTGTTTGCAGATTGGCGATTTGTAAAATAAATATTGGTTTTTGACGGGGCGCAGGAACGGGGTTCCACGTATGACATATAGATAGTACTCCCACAAAAGCCAATGCTCGTGGGGCAGCGTGCGCTTCTAATTGCGCAAGCGTTTTTCTCTCATTCCCCCCAATGGATCTGTCATTGGCCTTGCCTCCGAGTGTGCGCCTAATCTATCTCGCATGTTACGTGGAGGGGAAAACCAACATATGTCGGTCATTTGATTATGTAAATTACGCGCTCGCAGCCGCCGTGCGCTAAAAAAGGAACGTCGCGTCCTTCTCCCCACGAGACATCCATTGCGCAACGAGAAACGCACACACAAATAAAATCCCCCTCTTAATTTCGACGATTATTACATTAATAATTCAACAACAAATCGAGATTTTGCAAAACCGGCGGCCATTTGTGGCCCACATTTCGGGAAATGTGGGTCAAGGAAGTGATTAGTAACGCATAAAGACACTCGAGGGCCCGATTAGAGGGGAAGCTGTGTGTAATTGGGGTGCGGAAATTTATTCTTTTCCGAGGGGCGTTGCGATTTTAATTAACGGAATTCTTCAAATCGCCCGATTTAATTGATTGCGCGCCTCTCAATTAACTCAATTGAGCATTGTTCCGCTAAATAAACTCGAAAACGGAGCAGGCAATGCTTTTTTAAAAACGCTCCAATCGCATTCAAATTTTGAATTTCACCCGCCATAACGGTCGAGTTTGATATTTCGGTGGGTAAATCAGGGTAGGCCATGTTTTTTAAAATCGGCCAATCGCGCTCTAATTTTGAATTCAAGGCGCCAAAACGGTCGAGTTTGATATTTCGATGGGTAAATCAGGGTAGGCCATGTTTTTTTAAATCGGCCAATCGCGCTCTAATTTTGAATTCAAGGCGCCAAAACGGTCGAGTTTGATATTTCGATGGGTAAATCAGGGTAGGCCATGTTTTTTAAAATCGGCCGATCGCGCTCAAATTTTGAATTTAAGGCGCCAAAACGGTCGAGTTTGATATTTCGATGGGTAAATCAGGGTAGGCCATGTTTTTTAAAATAGGCCAATCGCGCTCAAAATTTGAATTTAACCCGCCAAAACGGTTGAGGTTGATATTTCGGCAAGTTTTTTAAAAACTGTCCGATCGCGCTCAAATTTTGAATTCAAGGCGCCAAAACAAAAAAAATACAGAAAATCAAAAAAAAAATTTTCGGTATTTGAATGGGTTTGCTTGAGGTGGAAATTTATTTTCTGATCTTTTTGGGCGAGTTGATGAATTCCACCCCTCCGAAGATGAATAATGCATCGGGTCGAGGAGAGAGTGAGACGGGAGATGCCGCGCGATCCTCGGCGAAAGGAAGATGTCTGAACAAAGGACGGGACGCCCGAACGGGTCATAAACATTATGGGAGCTGTAGTTTAGTGTGGGTGGAGCCGGTTACGCGCATTTGTAAAATGAAACTTGTCACTAACCTGTTGCTGGGCTGATATTTATGAATGACAGGTTAGCCCCGTCTTGTTCTTGGGCGATCGAGGCGATAAATTGAAAAAGGGGCGATTACCGTAATTAGCGAGCGCCATCTGTTTAAATTCGGAGCGAAATAAGTGAAAATAATTTAATTATCGCAGTAGGCGAGATAAGTAAATTTGTCAAATGCTCATATCTTATCTCTCTTATTTACAGGCTCATCAGTTTAATGAGACGACGTGTGCGGCTCTTCTGTGCTTGTTTCGGTGTCGACTGCGACATGTTGAGGGGTTGCAGGCGAATCGGGTCGGTATGGACCAGCTCTCGGGGGATGCATACATCACATCCCTCATGGTCGGCGGCGGGATTACCAGAACTAACCAAGGTTTGCACATATGCAGTTAATAACTCGCTTTTTGATCAATCGCAGGGTCAGGGTCGAAGTTCAGATAAAAATTGTGAAAATTTGTGAAAATTTGTGAAAATACAACGCAGTACTTTACTTTACTTAAGCCGACACTTAACGTCAAATCTTAGTCGTTGTTTTGTTTCATTTCAGTGCCAATTTATGTTGGCAATGCTGAAAATTTTAATTATTGCTCTTGTGTCAATTTGAAAGATAAAAAACAACATGTGTTTTGACACATGAACACATGAATTAAAATTTTCGGCGTTACCAACGCAATTTTATAGTTCTTAATTTCTCCCCCATATATTCATACTTATATTTAAGCCGTGACTGAACAATCTCTATAATTCGAACAATTCAAACAAGCCTTAAGGGCCATCCATAAATTACGTCACACGTTAAGGGGAGGGAGGGGATCAACAAAGTGTGACATCGTGGGGGGGGTATAAGCTTCGTGACGTCACATGTATAAATCTAAAGTATTAAAACTATAAACTTCAACACTAACGAAAAACTTAAAAATGCTATTACCAATTTTTATCAATATTATTATAAATATTATATTAAAATTGCAAAATATGTGACGTCACACCAAGGGAGGAGGGTCACACAAATGTGACCACCTGTGACGTAATTTATGAATGGCCTAATTAATTCGGATCGGCGAGGTTGTACTGTAATTTATTTTGTTGCGATACAATTTTATTTACCAAAGAAATTTACGGTTTGGCAATATTTGTACAGTCTCGATTTGCCGATTTGATAAAACATTTGATCAAATTTAAATTTCAAAAATTCTCTTGAATTACTTAGTAAGTTTATTTAATTTTCCAACATTAAATGTGAAAACTGCATTTTCGCCACTTAATTCAAGAAGAAAAGTAACCGTCTTCACCACTAGTGAGGAAAGAAATTTATTTTTTTGATAAAACAACATTTGATCAAATTTAAATTTCAAAAATTCTCTGGAATTACTTAGTAACTTTATTTAATTTTCCAACATTAAATGTGAAAATTGCATTTTCGCCACTTAATTCAAGAAGAAAAGTAACCGTCTTCACCACTAGTGAGGAAAGAAATTTATTTTTTTGATAAAACAACATTTGATCAAATTTAAATTTCAAAAATTCTCTGGAATTACTTAGCAACTTTATTTAATTTTCCAACATTAAATGTGAAAATTGCATTTTCGCCACTTAATTCAAGAAGAAAAGTAACCGTTTTCACCACTAGTGAGGAAAGAAATTTATTTTTTTGATAAAACAACATTTGATCAAATTTAAATTTCAAAAATTCTCTGGAATTACTTAGTAACTTTATTTAATTTTCCAACATTAAATGTGAAAATTGCATTTTCGCCACTTAATTCAAGAAGAAAAGTAACCGTTTTCACCACTAGTGAGGAAAGAAATTTATTTTTTTGATAAAACAACATTTGATCAAATTTAAATTTCAAAAATTCTCTGGAATTACTTAGTAACTTTATTTAATTTTCCAACATTAAATGTGAAAATTGCATTTTCGCCACTTAATTCAAGAAGAAAAGTAACCGTTTTCACCACTAGTGAGGAAAGAAATTTATTTTTTTGATAAAACAGCATTTGATCAAATTTAAATTTCAAAAATTCTCTGGAATTACTTAGTAACTTTATTTAATTTTTCAACATTAAATATGAAAATTGCATTTTCGCCACTTAATTCAAGAAGAAAAATAACCGTTTTCACCACTAGTGAGGAAAGTAATTTATTTTCTTCACTAGTAAACAATTTTCTCATTTAGTGAAGAAAGTATGTAATGCACTGTGAATCATCGGTGTGTATATTTCTGTTCATTGACATACACTTACATATTATTTTTGTAAAGATGGTTTCACTGTCAGATAATCGATTTTTTTGTTTTTAAATCAAAGTTCCACATGGTTTCAACCGTATAACCGCAAAAACAATTGTACCCAACCAAAAATCACATAAACCACACACCACACATAAAATCACAAAACTCCTAAACCATTCTGAAGACTAGTGAATCGGTTAATTTTATAATAAATCTCAAATATAGTTGTTACTGACTGTACATTATCAAGTTTAAACTCCTATTTACGTTTGTAGTGTCATCGCTAATTACACTATCAATTCAATTTTATGTGAGCTCAAATTTTTCTAATCTTCGTTTTCGACAAGCAAACTAAACGTCAATAGTTTCACAATTAAAACAGGCACAATAAAATTTCGATTTGTCAGAAGGTAAACATTAATTCTATTTTCGTACAAAGTCACGAAATGAATGTATCCACTTCGCACGAAATGAACATTTTATATGAGAACCATAAATCCACCCCTCTGACATAAAGGCGCCGACATTCGTCAACTTCAGCGGTTGCAGGGGATAATTATTCCAATCGCTAAACCTACAGCAATTAATCAACCGGCGACGCTTGCGAACATCAAACAAAGCTACATCATCACTTGAGTACGCAAACCTGTCGTTCGTAAAAGGCTAATCATCGCAGTGATTGCCCTACAAAAGGCACATTTACAACCACTTCGATTGCGGCACAATTCGAAATCCGGTTGCGAATTCCGATTATGTTTGTTTGCAGATTTCAAATCTCAAATTTTGAATTGCACATGCGCAATGTGTTTTGAGCTGTCACAAACTGTGACTTGAAGATTTTAGGTTATGTTATTGTTTGTTTTTAATAATTACGGCACTGAACTAGTTGTAGGTACTGTTTTTTACTGTAGCTGCCAATACAACCAAACATGCCTTTAATTTTTTATTTCTAATTTGTAATTGTGTCAGTTGTTTGCCGAGTATGTGAATTTATTTGTACAGGGTGAGGCAAGTTTTACCGCCGGTGGCAAAATAGCCCTCAAAAGTAATTTGTTAATTCTCATAAATTGCATGATTAATTTTATATTACTAAGGAACATAGAAACAGGAATTTTTTTTTTTGAATCAGGTAAAAATTTGGCTTTATCTCAATTACTAGTTGTTCACTTTGTTAGTTTTTTTGGTCTACGAACAGTAAAATATTTTCACACAATTTAGTGTAATTGAAATAATTTTACTAACTTGGGTTCATTAAATAAAGCCATTTCCGTATTGGAGGGTATTTTTTTAAATGATTCACGACATAAGTAGACCAATTTACCGAACAATGAGGGTATAACCATTAAACTAAAACTGAAAAGCTGTCTCGTCGATCATTAAACTATTGTCAGGGTGGTAAACCGCATTATCCATTGTTGGAAAGTCATAAATAAAAGCATTTTTCGTGCTTTATCTTAAATTTGATTTAACTCAAAAAGTAACAATTTTTTTTAGAATCTAATTGCAAATATTAATGCTAGGAATAATTTGACAAATTTTGAAACAAAAAACCAAACATCAAAATTTTACTCAAAATTCTTTGTTTTACTTTTTTGACTTCAAATAAAAATAATTTGGAAAATTTGTAGCAGTAATCGAAATTGTAAACTTCAATTGATGTAACATGTAAATTGCGTACTTTCTCCTCAATTTTTAATAGCTATTATGGCCGCGGTGGTAAAAACTTGACGCACCCTGTATAACAATTATTTACGGTGCAAGTAACTGTGTCAGCTATGTGCACTGTAAGTAGGTTTCTTAACCTATGCAACTATCTAACTTTAATTGAATGTCAAAAATTTATAAAGTTCCAATTTTGAACAAGCTGACGAGAAGAAATTAATGTTGAAGGCCAAGTTCAAAATCCTAACGTAACAGAAAAGAATGTGACTACTCATTAATTGTTTAAGTATAAGTAAGTGTAAAAAAGATCAGTGGAAATAAATGGATAATTTCTTAAAAGTTCATTATCTCAACAATCTAATCAACACTGGTCATTGGCTGCGCTGAACATTTGGTCCTCCAAGCCGGATTGCTGCTATGAACCGTAGCGGTAGTCCAACCTTCAATAGGTCAAAGAGAAATAAAATGTATACAGGTAGCCCTCGATTTACGCCGACTCAATTTACGCCGATTCACAATAACGCCGCTGTGGAATTCACTGTTTCACCGTGTACATAATTGGGTAATTCACCGATTCTTCCTATGTTAGACTGATTTTCGTTTCAGTGTTGAGCCGCGACGTTGTGAATTATTTTTTCCAAAAAATGTAAGAGATCCGAAACTTTGAAATTTTATTTGTTTTTCTTAATATTTTTTAATAAAAACATTTCACTTCATTTTATCTTAAAATAAATTAAAAAAATTAAATTTATAATACACCTATCCCCCGATTTACACGATACTTTTTTACACGATTTCGCTTTTACACGGTTTTAAAAATAACGAATTTAAAATAAAATGGTAAAAATTAATATTTCAGATGAGTACATATTTCTACAATCATTTTTTAACTCCGTTCACTTGGTTATACATATTGGTGATTCCCCGTTTTGTATGCACAATAAAACTTCCTACGTATTCACGTAAATTACTGCAGTAAATTTGTGCCAGTAGAAAAGTGTACATCATTGTGTTTTTACTAATCAGAATTTTTTAAACTTCATATTTACTGGTTAAAGATAAACAATTATTTTTTGTAGCATTTTTACAATTTATTCGCAATAAAATTGTAAACCATAGCAGTTTTTAATAGAGCATGAAGAGACCTTTCAAATGAGGTATCACAAGTCCCTACTTCCTATTTAAAATGAACTGATATTTTAATTTTTCAAAATATCTTATTAAAAAAAATTACGTTAAATAAATGACGTTGTTTTCGATTTACACGGTTTTGCCTATAAAAAAACAATCTTCCGTGTAAATCGGGGGATAGGTGTATATGTATTTTGCATTATATTGTATTAATAAATAAAATGATTTGCTTCTTTTTCACTTATGTAGAACCTAACCCTATACATCACTGTAAATATGGGTTATTTTTACGCCGATTCGATTTGCGCCGACTTTTGTAAGAACGGAACTGCGGCGTAAACCGAGGGCTACCTGTACTTCTTAAACGTTCTTAATTGTTTATCATCTTAACCCAACAGGTGTCTCCGCTGAACAGCCAATATTAAACGCGTTGGCGAGGTGGCAATTAAAATTCATGTTGTAAATGCTACCAAATTTGAATTAAATTTTTTTGGCACACTTTGCAATCGGATTTCGAATTCTGCCGCAGTTGAAGTGGTTGTAAATGTTCAATCTCAATTAAGGCTCATTATCGTTTGTTTATTTAAATATTGAAACTTGGGGAGTGTTGAGAAATTGTGACAACTTAAGCAAGTTAAATTCCCTTAATGCAAATCCGCCCCTGCGGTCGCGACGTTTAGCCGTAAGTGAATTCCGATAGTTTCAACCCTCTAAACTCATAATGTGTATCTTATCTGGTTGTGGCACGGTGCGAAAATATAACTCAAATAAATCGTTAGGGGCAACTCCCTCGCGCACCATTGCGGCTAACCCCCCAGACAACGATATTGTATTGCTCGCTCCATTGATTTGTGTCGCATTGCGATTTTTCTTCATTTTCCTCCAATTTGCAGGACCGGTATCCCCAAATAAAGAGAGGAAACTACGGCACGTTCGATCGCAACCACTTGAGGTTCTTCCAGAACCTGCTGGGGGAGCAGCGTGTGCTCAACGACACTTCAGATTGCGAGGGGTACAACGTCGATTGGATAAAGAACGTCAGAGGTATGCTCGTCCATCGATCGGAAAACTGAACTGAAATCGTCACGATTGTAGGTTACAGCAAGTGCGTCCTCAAACCCAAAACTACGGAGGAGGTTTCGGAAATTTTGAAATTTTGCAACGACCATCGTTTGGCCGTTTGCCCGCAAGGTGGAAACACCGGCCTGGTCGGCGGTTCGGTGCCCGTCTTTGACGAAATCGTCCTCTCCACGACTTTGATGAACCAAATTGTCCAAATCGACCAAATGTCAGGTTAGAGTTAAGGCTGGGGAACCCAACCTCAAAAAATGCAGAATTTTAAGAAACTCAGTATCGCTTAGAAAGTACTTATCAATATATAATTTGCGAAGCAACAGTTGTAAACATAATGTTACCGCATCTAATGATATATTTGCTTTGGTGAAGAAGTGCCTAGTTTTCAAAAAATAACCTCCGAAAGTGCAATTCTCGCAAAAATGTAGTAGTGAGGGTTTTTTACTGAAATCTTTAGAGTTACGAAATATTTTGCAATGCACTTTACAGCACTTATAGAGAATATATTGCCTTGTAAGAAAATATTTTTTATTGCTAGAAAGTTGATAACTTAAGAAGAAAAAAATTGGCAACAATTTTTTTTTTTAAATGTAGTGTGCCAGTAAAAACAGTATAGCTAAAGAAGTAAGTTATATTGTAGAAATTCTTTCGGGATACTTATACTAAACATATAGTAGTTTAATATGACATATTTTTTTTATGATAACATGGTGAATATCTTTGAAAAAAAATCTAAAAGTTGTGGTACGAAATACAGTATTATTTGATCGCGTTTTTTATTGCTTTCCGAACACAACATCGTCAACAAATTACATAAAAATGTTCCTTTAGCACCTAAGAAATAGTTTCCGTAAACCAAATTGGCTAAATGTATAATTTTTCCATTTTTTTGTGTTCAAATGATTACAACAATGGTTGAATCTTAAAAGTCGGTTTTCCTAGGTAAAACCATGCAAATTGCAGTGCACATTTTCATGTAGTATGCTCAGGTCTTTTTTTTGCGATTTATGTTAGGATCCACATTTTCATAAAGTTTGCTAAGGTAATTTTTTTTTCCATTTTCTTATTTTCAAATGATTACAACAAGGGATGAATCTTAAAAGTCGGTTTTCCTAGGTTTTTTTTTTAACAGTTTATTTACAATCTGCCATAATAGATTAAGCAATCAGTAATTGATATGACATATGATAACATGAATTGGGGGAAATTGCCTCCATTAGCAATTGCCCTTTAAAGATAGTCCTAGGATATCTAGGTTTTATGACTAACCTAATCTAAACACAACAAATACAACAAATTCACAACATTGTTATTGTTATACATGGGCCTATATACGTTAAGACCTATCTACTGAAATCTATTGGGTAAGCCTGAGGGTTTAAATCTCTTTAGGTTTTCCTAGGTAAAACCATGAAAATGTGCACTGCAAGTTGCATGCTTTCACCTAGGCAAACCGACTCTTAAGAGTCAACCCTTGTTGTAATCATTTGAAAACAAGAAAATGGAAAACTTCATCAACCAAAAATAGAAGTGATTATTTTTCTTTGAAATACTTTTAATTTCAATCTTCATTTGGTCCAAAACTATCAGTTTTAAAAAATGTATTTAGTTTAGACGTTGAAGCCGCTGCATCAAGAGATGTTTTATGTTTATTGGTATCAATGTGCTTTGTTATTGCACTTCGTCCACCAATCGCAATAGAAAATTCTCCTTTGCAGATTGTACATTTAACCATAGAATCATCATTTCCTCTGTTTTCTATAATAAATGGTAACTCTTTTTTTAAAGGTTAAAGTTAAATGCCAAGTTTTTATATTTTTAGAAGTACAAAGGAGTACAAAAGAATGCAAAGGAGTACTTTTGGAGTACTCGTTTTAAAACTGTTACGGGTTCAGGGGGCAACAGTACAAATCCTACTCCACAAATATTTCAGAACACTTTTAAAAAATTATTTTCATTAAATTACTTAGATCATAATGAAAGTGCAAACTGTGCCAATGATTTTGATTAATTGTTAACTGTTCTAAATGAAAATATTTTAGAAAAAATTGTTATTGAACAGCAGACGGTGTCAATTTCAAATAATCAACTCAGTTTCAATTTCACTGATTTCAGAGAAATTGATTTCCTCGCCGAAAATGCTTTGTTTTACGTTTGTGGTTATTTGTACAAAAAAAATGTTGTCATTTCACAATTGTACCGTATGCAAGGAATTGGAAATCAAAAATTTAACTTCTTCTAATTTATTTTGTCATCTGAAAGCATACGAAACCAAAGATAAGTTTATTAATTTTGTTAGACAAATGGACAATTTATTTAATTTGAACTGAAGCATTTTCAATAAAACAAAATGTTGGTTGGGAACTTGTAAAAATATTTAGCAAAATTGGTTATGTGCCTTCGTGTTCTAACTTTCCGAAACTTGTATGTGTGCAAATTATTTTGCCGAATGAAAATTTTTCACTGCCTAAAACGCAATAACAATGAATTTAAAAATTCAAATAAACACAAAAAAAATTGTCAAAATTTTACATTTATAATTTTTTTATATTATCTTTTTTAAGAATTTAATGGTACATATACCGGGAGCTTATCTTAAAAGTAAACATATCCTATGTATACTTTAAAAAAAAACGAGTCAACGCATTGCTTTATTGCGATCTGTAGGCAACCAAGTATACACCAAAATTCTCAACATTTGAAAAGTTGGCTCTTTCAACAAAAGTCAATTAATTTTTCAGTGTCACTTTAACATAAAATTGCAATTTCTGTAATAATCATGTACAGCAAAGACGAAAAAATTGAATTGTTAATGTGGTACCAGCAAGGTAATAGTTTGCGGACCGTGAGAGATTTATTTTCCATAAAATATCCTGAAAGACCAATTCCTTGCATCAGAACTCTGCACAATATCGTTAAAAAATTTAATTCACAAGGCTGCATAGTAAATGGTCATACAAAGAAGATTAAAACCAATCATGTGTTGACTGAAGAATTAAAATTAAATATTTTATGCTACGTTGAGCAATATCCGATGGTATCCTTGCGAGAAGTAGCTGAATATTTCGTTGTATCAAAAACGTCAATATTTAAAACACTAAAAGAATTTAAGTACAAATCTTATAAATTTTCCAATCATCAAGAGTTATTTGAGGAGGATAAAACAAAAAGAACAAATTTTTGTGAAACTTTATTTAATTTGTTAAACGAACATGATGAAATTTTAGCGAAGATAGTTTTCACCGATGAAGCAACGTTCACATTAAATGGAGAGGTCAATTCCCAAAATTTCCGGTGTGCATCATAATTTCTTATTTATCCAATTTATTCTGTTAACCTTGTTCCTTCGTTTTCCTTAGATATTGGTCCCGCACTAATCACCATATTCAAAATTTGACCCACACTCAGTACCAGCAGAAGGTGAATGTGTGGTTAGGGATAGTTAATGCTACACTTATCGGGCCTTTTTTTATTGATGGAAACCTTAATTCGGCCAAATTTTTAGATCTGTTGGTAAACAACATCATTCCGGCAATAGAAAATTTAAACATTAACGAACCATGGTTTCAAATGGATGGAGCCCCTCCGCATTCCACAAATGTTATAAGAAATTGTTTAAACGAAAGGTTTCCCGGACACTGGATAGGACGGTACGGCCCCATACCATGGGCACCACGATCTCCAGATTTATCACCCAATGACTATTTCCTTTGGGGTTACCTAAAATCAAAAATTTACCGCAATATCCAAATTTTAAATCTAGATGAATTAAAAGATCGTATACGAACTGAATGTAACGAACTGAATCCTGACATTCTCAGAAATGCCGTGCGTGCGTTCCAAGATCGGCTAGGATATTGTTTAGAAGTAGAAGGTGGACATTTTGAACACTTGCTATGACGCTATTTGTTTATTTTTTTCTGTTATGTACTTTCTGTTAATAACTTCTCAAATTTTGGGAAGTTATCCCATTTAATAGTTTTATTAAAATTGTTATTATTTTGATATTCAAATGATTTTAGATTCTATTCATAATACTATTCATGATACCTGAACATAACCTTTCACAATGAAAAATAATAACCTTGTGATTTGTGGTGTAATGTTGGTTGCCTATAGTTATCAATACGTTGACGCGTTTTTTTTAAAAGTAAACATAGGAGATATGTATACCTGTAAGATAATCTCCCGGTATGTATGTACAGACTTTATTTAATGTTATTTTGATTATTTGGAATTTTGTAGTTTGTAAATAAATTAGGTAAATTGATTTTACTGAATTTTATTGTCTAATGAATTTAAAACTATGTACAGGGTGTCCCATCACTTGTGGCCACCCCCAAAATTGAGCTTTAATTGAAAGCTATGAATTTGAAATTTGGTGCACGTATGACTCTGATATAAGGCTAGAAATTTCCGGTTTTAAATGTTAATTGTCGGCGTTAGTTTTCGAGAAAAAAAATAAAAACTGATTTTTTATAAAAATACTATCTCCCAATTTCGTCAAATTTCACTTTTCAGGATCAGTATTATTGAGACAAAGATGTCCAAAGTAAAAAAAAAAATCCAAAAGCTGTAATTAGCCTAAAATTCCCTTATATTCGAATCTTAACAGTAAATGTAATGATTTATGGCCCTAATAATTCTCAAGAGGCTGTCCGCAAAGTCGAGTACAATTTAAATTTATGGCATTGTAAAAATTTGTCAGTGTCTAGTGGAAACCAGGGCAAGAGAACGTCAGTAGCGTACCTAAATCGAACCTTTTTACATTCTTGTAAATTTCTAAAATTTTTGTAAGTCCTCTAATAAATTATGATTATGAGAACGAACATGATTTAAAGTATGGATGTTGAATTATATTTTTTAAGTCGACGAGGACTTATTACATTTTGAATTAATGTTTGAGTGCAAAGATGAATACGAAAGATTTTGAACTGAATGATTTCGGAACTCGTTCGAGACTAACTTTGTCGTCCCCGTAAATTTGGAAATTAGTTTCACGGATTATTGTGGTCGTACTGGTTGAGTCTTTCGTGAGAACCTGTTCAAACGCACGTTTCATCCATAAATATTTAATGACTTTATTGCTAAAATTGCTTCGGAATTGCATTTTTCAATAGTAAACGTATTCATCTAGTCGTAAATATCGACTGTCAGTTATAAATGTAGGGTGGGTGTATTACTATTGTTATCAGTTCAACTTCAGCTTTTGAAGAGTAACTTTGTCCAAAAAGTTTTTATCTGTGTTTTATTTCTGTGTGTTTTAATTAGTTTTCGTTTATAATGCCGGTTACCTTTACCTTCGAAGAAAAGACTGATATGATATTAATTTATGGAGAAGCACGGCAAAATTATGTTCAAGCTGCTCAAATTTACGCTCAACGTTTTCCACAAAGAACTCCGCCAGAAAGAAAAATATTTCAAAGACTTGTTGATTCCTTGAAACAAAACGGAAATTTAAAGGGAAAAGAAAAAACGACAGTGAATCCCACGGTAACGCATGAAGTCAATCAAGCTGCAGTTTTAAATCTCGCCGATAATAATCCCCAATTGAGCATTAGGAAAATCAGTCAAGACACGGGAATTAGTCGGTCTTCAGTAGGGAGGATATTAAAAAAGCACTCATCCTTACCACATATAGTTACATCAGCAACTGCATCATCGAGATTTCGAAAGCCGCGTAAATTTTTGCCAATGGGCTAATGGAAAGCCCAGTACGACGACAATAATCCGTGAAACTAATTTCCAAATTTACGGGGACGACAAAGTGAGTCTCGAACGAGTTCCGAAATCATTCAGTTCAAAATCTTTCGTATTCATCTTTGCACTCAAACATTAATTCAAAATGTAATAAGTCCTCTTCGACTTAAAAAATATAATTCAACATCCAGACATTAAATCATGTTCGTTCTCATAATCATAATTTATTAGAGGACTTACAAAAATTTTAGAAATTTACAAGAATGTAAAAAGGTTCGATTTAGGTACGCTACTGACGTTCTCTTGCCCTGGTTTCCACTAGACTGACAAATTTTTACAATGCCATAAATTTAAATTGTACTCGACTTTGCGGACAGTTCTTGAGGATTATTAGGGCCATAAATCATTACATTTACTGTTAAGATTCGAATATAAGGGAATTTTAGGCTAATTACAGCTTTTGGATTTTTTTTTTACTTTGGACATCTTTGTCTCAATAATACTGATCCTGAAAAGTGAAATTTGATGAAATTGGGAGATAGTATTTTTATAAAAAATCAGTTTTTATTTTTTTTCTCGAAAACTAACGCCGACAATTAACATTTAAAACCGGAAATTTCTAGCCTTATACCAGAGTCATCATACGTGCACCAAATTTCAAATTCATAGCTTTCAATTAAAGCTCAATTTTGGGGGTGGCCACAAGTGATGGGACACCCTGTACATACAAATAATCACAAAAAATTAATAAAAGTATTTTTTAATTTTTTCCTATTATTATTAAGAATTTAATACATAATTGTGAATAAAATATGTAAAGATTTTATGGAATTGTTATTTTGATCATTTAGAATTTTTTTATTTGTAAATAAACATTCGCGGTGTTGTTTGAAAATAACTCGTATTTTACATTCCTGTTATTGGTTGTAAGCAGATTTTAACAGTTTGGCCAGACCTGCGCATTCACAATCAATGACATCGAATAACAAAAGATTTTCACCTCGTTTCGCTTCTTGTTCATTTATGTATCTATTCTTTGGTAATACTTGAACGGCCGCTAACCAATTAAATTCTTCAGGTGTTTTGGTGTGCCAAGCCGGCTGCGTCCTCGAAAACCTGGACAACGCGCTGGCGGAGAAGGGACTGATGATGCCGCTCGACCTCGGCGCCAAAGGATCGTGCCAGATCGGCGGCAACGTCTCCACGAACGCCGGCGGCCTGCGCCTGCTCCGTTACGGCAACCTCCAAGGGACCGTCCTCGGCCTCGAAGCAGTGAGTCCCCTCCCGAACCCCGACAATGCCCAAATTAATTTTTGTTCGAGGTCGTTTAGGTGAGAGCCGACGGCGAGATAATCGATTGCCTGAGCACCCTCAAGAAAGACAACACCGGCTACCACCTCAAGCACTTATTCATCGGGTCGGAGGGGACGCTCGGGGTCGTCACGAAGGTCGCGATACAATGCCCCCCCAAGCCGAACGCGGTCAATCTGGCCTTCTTGGGGCTGGAATCGTTCGATAAAATTTTAACGGCGTTCCAGAAGGCCAAGCGCGAAATCGGAGAAGTGCTGTCCTCGTGCGAGATGATCGACGCCAAATCGCTGGACGTTGTCACGGGCCATTTCAAGCTGAAGTGCCCAATCGGGGACCATCCGTTTTATATGCTCATCGAGACGTCGGGGAGCAACAACGCGCACGACGAGGAGAAATTGAGCACATTTTTGCAGGGGGTTATGGACGACGGGACGATCTTGGACGGGACCGTTACGAACGAGCCCGGAAAAATGAAGGTAAATCCTGCCGACTGCGGCAATATTGTACGGGTGTCCCATCACTTGTGACCAAAATTGAACTTTTACCTTCCAGTAGTCGGTATGTTTTTTTGATTTTCCAAGGAATTTCCCCATTCTCTCGAACGGCCGTTTTCAGTACCTTCCTAATTTATTCTCTAAATGTTAGTGGAGCAATATCAGAGTTGCAAGTACAGTAGAGCGTCGATTATCCGAACTAATTGGGACCGACTACCGTTCGTATAATCGAAAATTCGGATGACCGAACAGTCATAGTTTATGAGCACTAAAACGCTCAAAATGATAGAATATAAACATATATTGAACAACAAATAATATTTCAATCACATTATAATGTTTAGGTATGACTTACGCGTCGATTTTTCCTTATTCCATATCTTCTTTTTTCTTTCTTATTTTGGAATGTTTTATTCCTCGTCACAATTTTACAAACTAAATCACATTTACATTAAATACAAACATTTTAAAAAACTTTGAACACACTTCAAAACATTTTAAAAAGTATTGTCATTATGTGCACTTCTATTTATTTTATTTTATTTCCTATAACTTGTAAATTTTATTTTAAAAATATTACGCAAGTTTTCGTTTCCATCGTCAGTAGGAAAATAACTATAATTTGGCTCAATTTTTAGGTATGTTGGAATTTATTTATCTTATTAGTTATTTATGTCATTTTTATTTTATTTTATTTTACTTAACAGTTTAAACATTGCATCTTTCATAACACTTGTTTGTTCATTTATTACCGGTTGTTGCTGTTTATGTTTGTAAATATATAAGTTTTCAGCAATATTCATTCTTACTCCTTTTCTTATGATTTTTTCCACTTTTAAAGTGTCTGTAATAGGTCCATATAGGTGCTTTTCTTGTTGTAGGTGTTTCGTGTAATTAGACGTTGTATTGTTTTTATTAATGTGTTCTTTATATCGCGTGTGGAAACATCTGCCTGTTTGGCCAATATATTTTTTTTTAAATAAAGTTTACAAGTTATAGGAAATAAAATAAAATAAATACAAGTGCACATAATGACAATAACTTTTAAAATGTTTGAAGTGTGTTCAAAAGTGTTAAAATGTTTGTATTAAATGTAAATGTGATTTAGTTTGAAAAATGTGACGATGAATAAAACATTCCAAAATAAGAAAGAAAAAAGAAGATATGGAATAAGGAAAAATCGACACGTAAGTCATACCTAAATAATTAATTCCATATCGGGAAAAATACCGTTAAATTTGAACTTACATTTAAATTTACTATTATTATTACATTATAATGTAATGTAATGACAAAGTTAACGACGATTCGGATGATTGACGTTCGGATAAATGAAATTGTCATTCGGATGATTGACGTTTCGGATAATTGACGTTCGGATAATCGACGCTCTACTGTACATTATTTTTGCTTTTTTTTGCATATTGTGAAGTGAGACTCCGCAGCGACTATTGACGTCTTAGGCAAATCTTTGTATACATTTTGACATTTTCGGTTTACAACAGCCCAAGGTAAATCTGTAATAATCATTTTCGATACAAGTGCACTGTCCAATAATTTTCAAAGTGTGTGGTTACTTGTTTCAAGCACGAAGCCAAGGTGTATGATGGAAAAGTTGCACAAAACGTCAGCGTACGTTTTTTCATATTAAAGAAAAACGTTAATTTATTGCAAATTTTGAAGTTGTTTGACAAATCGTCAAGTTAATATTGGTCTGTTCAATATCCACTTTTTGGGGATACTGGGTTATAGATGTCGCAGACGGATTGTAGAATTCGCTACAATACCAACCGACTAGCCGCATTATAAAACGGCTCGGTTTTGTAAATCGACTGGTTAACGTTTAGGCGGATTGTAATATGGCTAAACGTTGGTCAGCCTTACTGTAAGAACGTTTCGCGTTCTCCAATGCAACAAAATGACGTGTCGTCGTTTTATCAAATGGCGAAAAGGGACTTTATATAAAGAATACCTTTCCTTGTAGCTATGACAAATATAAAGTCATAACTATAAGAAAAAAGTTTAACTCAATATAAAAGGTTTTTTTTAAATAAAATGTCTAACAATTCTTCCTTTATCAAACGGACTGAGTTATTCAGCGATTCATAAAACACCTAAAATTTTCAGTCAAATTGTAAAAATTCTCTGTTCATTCTATATTTTACAATCTCCCCAATCATTTAGAACACGACTGAATTTACAATTCGCCGCCGCCATCTACAATATGGCTGATTCTCGCCCTACATTACACATAGTCAACATTCCGGCTAAACAATCTGCCTAAACATTAATCAGCCGTTTTACAAAACAGAGCTGCTTTGTAAAGTGGCTAGCCGCTTCATATTGCGGCGAATTCTACAATATGGCTGCGACATGTACACCAAAGTTTAAGTTAAAATTAGCTTGTTCAATGGTCCACAAGAGAACCAGTAAAATAAAAAGTTTTCAGTATTTATTTTGTACACTATCTAGTAAAATTATTAAAATTTTGTGTTGTAGGTAGTATTCATTAAAATGTTTTGAAACTTTTTCTGCTCAAAACTTTTTTTTTAATAATACACTTGGAAGGCTATAATTTATTACCAATTTTAACTTAAAATTTCAAAAAAATATAGAATTTTCTTTTGCGGAGTCATACTTAATGACTCAAAAAAGCTGCGACTACTGGAAGGTTAATTGAAAGTTATTTATTTGAAATTTTGTTCACGCATGCCTCTAATATGAAGCGAGAAATTTCCAGTTTTAAATTTTAATTGTCGGCGTTAGTTTTTGAGAAAAAAAATAAAAACAGATTTTTATAAAAATAATACAGTAGAATTCGGTTATCACAAACCTCGAGGAACCGTCAAAATCGGTTCGTTATATCCGAAGTTCGTTATAAGCGTTAACGAGAGAATAAATGCATAGTGTTTTATGAGACCTTTGTTGGCTAATCTACAAGAATGTAAAAAGGCTCAACTTAGGTACGCTCCTGTTGTTCACATCGACCGACTTCCACTCGTCAGTGACAAATTTTTACAATGTCATAAATTTAAATCGTACTTACTTTTGCGTTTAGCACTAACAACTCTTTACAGTCATAAATCATTACTTTTACTGTTAAGATTCCAATATAAGGGAATTTTAGACTAATTACGGCTTTTGGAATTTTTATTTTTACTTTAGATCTCTTTGTCTCAATCATAATGATCCTGAAAAGTGAAATTTGACGAAATTGGGAGATATTATTTGCATAAAAAATCAGTTTCTATTTTTTTCTCGAAAACTAACGCCGACAATTTCCATTTAAAACTGGAAATTTCTAGCCTCATACCAGAGGCATGCGTGCACCAAATTTCAAATAAATAACTCTCAATTAAAGCTCAATTTTGGCGGTGGCCACAAGTGATGGGTCGCCCTGTATTTACTTGCCACGCCACTGAGCCTGGAGCGGTGACGAATATTTGATTTGCAGGCGATCTGGGAGATGAGGGAGCGCATCGCTGAAGGCCTCCTCCACGACGGTTATGTCTTCAAATACGACATTTCTTTGCCGATCGAAAATTTTTATTCTCTTGTGCCGGTTATGGTTGAAAGGATGGGAGAGGACGCCATACGAGTTTCGGGCTACGGCCACATCGGGGATGGCAACGTCCACTTGAACATTTCGGTGAAAGAGTTCGATCAAAACATTTTAAAGAAGATCGAACCTTTCGTCTATGAGTTCACGTCGAAGTTGCGCGGCAGCATCAGTGCTGAGCACGGAATTGGATTCAGGAAGCCAAAGTATGTGCACTATTCGAAGAGCCAGGCGGCTATTTCTCTAATGAAAGACATTAAGAAAATGATGGACCCTAACGGGATTTTGAATCCTTACAAGGTCCTTCCGCCCTAACGAAATGTGATATTATTTGTGATTCTATCTTGCAATAAATTCTGTTTTAGTTAAAATTCGTCGTGCCTTTTTTTAAAAAAAAAAAACTGTTTTCTTCGTCATTTTATTTTTTTATATTCAAAATGAGCCAATCGGTTTTTTTTTTAAATTTTCTACACTTGAATTGCATTGGTCTGTTGGCAGTATTTTTTTTTTTTGTAACATTTGAATCGACAGTTTTTTTATAGAAGAAATTAAAACAACCAAAAGCTGAAACTTGGTAAATCATGCATGAATCAGGTAT
The DNA here is from genome assembly GCA_949768715.1 of Dascillus cervinus. Taxonomy (NCBI): domain Eukaryota; kingdom Metazoa; phylum Arthropoda; class Insecta; order Coleoptera; family Dascillidae; genus Dascillus; species Dascillus cervinus. The sequence continues at coordinate 23,734,730 of OX458322.1, forward strand.
GAACGACATCCTAACAGTTTGTTGATTTTAACCCGTCCATGTCTTCGGTCTCCGAGTCCGAATTTTTCTAATTTAATTATTATTGAAAAATATTACTTTAGGATAAATCTAAATTAATATATTGGAAACTTCGTCCTTCCTCTACAATAAAACACAAATGGATTTAATGTAACATTATTTTTATTGAACTTATCGATGTTTATTCACTGGTACCACAATTATAGCACTTTTGTAATATCTCTAAAAAACAACAAATCATTAAACTTTCTTTTAAAAATAACTTTGATTCTAAGAAAACAACATAAATCAAAGAAAATAAAAACAGAACTATAAAATTTTTTTTTTACAAAAATACAAAGGTTACAAATCAGTCTTCTTGCTCGGTTGAACAGTCGTTGCATATGACCGTAATATGTTCGAGACATAGATATCTGTTGCATTTTTTGCAACAATATTTGGATTTTCTATTTTTTTTTCGAACCACATTCGAAGCAACGACCTTTTCTTGCAGGACCAGCCGACGTTGGTTCATCAGTCTTCAAGATTTCAGAAAGTCTAAGCTTCGTTGATCGAGGCAAGTTCAATTTCATTTGCCGTTCTTTTATATGAGGCTCAATTAATTTCATTGCCAAATCTTCTACGAATTTACGACGTTGAATGTTTCTGGTTTGATTATTAGCAGTATATATCACCTGACTATTTATAGTGCTGATGTTCAACATAGCATAAAACACCACCATAGGCCAGCGTCTTGCATATCTAGCGCAGTTATAATTGGCACACAATCGATCTACGACATCTACACCACCTTTCGTATCATTATAGTTCAATATTATGTCAGGTTTTTGCGAAATAGAGTCAACTTTATCGTCGTTATGTGAGGTACTCTACAAAAGGACATTTTTTCCTTTTTTTGGGACGTGCGAAACCAAAACCATGGTTTTACGAAATCCAAACATATTTGACTTTACACTTCGACCGCGTAACAGATTGAAACCAGGAGGAATTTCTTTTTTGTTTTTCCTAATCGTTCCAACCATTGTCAAGTTTTTCTCAATAAGGGCTTCAGCTAATGGTACACTGGTGTACCAGTTGTCTGTAGTAACATTACGACCAGTATTGAAAATCGGCTCGCACAACCTTTGTACCACAGTAAGGCCAGAATTGTCAACTGCGTATGGGCTATTATCAGGTTGTTTTCCTGCATATATTTCAAGATTATACGTATAAAACATTTTTGCATCGCAGAGGGCTTGGATTTTGATACTATAGGGATTTGGTTTATTAGGTATGTATTGCCTAAATGAACATCTTCCTTTAAACGCTACAAGCATTTCATCTACAGTCACAAAAGCGGACAACGTGTAATTTTCCCGGCAATTTTTGACAAATCTTTCAAACATTTCTCGCACCGGACATAATTTATCTAGATCTTTTCTTTGCTGTCTAGTAGCTCCATCATCAAATTTCAAATGACGTACTAGAAATTGAAATCTTTCATAACATATCGATAATCTAAATATTTCTACAGAACCACCGTCTGTTCGAAACAGTTCTTTTGCATTCAGGTGATTTGATTTTTTTACACCAGACAATAATAATAATCCGATTAGGCACTGAACTTCTGTTAGGTATGTTGGTTTGGCAATCGTTTGTCTTGCGTATTTATGTCTAACGGTCTAATGGTATATTTGACAATCATTTCAAGTATAGTATAATCAATAAATTGTCTCCATATGGCAAGAGAGTCATATTCACGCGAAATAGCTCTTGTAGGTCCTGGCAAACGAGTCACGATGACTGTCGAAAAGGAAGTTTGTTCCATTGGGTGATATTGTCCTTTCCCAAATAAAATGTCGAAGTTCCTGCCATTTCCTTGGTAAGATCATGATCGCTCAAATCCTCTTCGCTATCTGTGTTTTCGAATTGCTCCTCGACAAAAGTTTGGCTGCCACTTTCACTTTCCGATGATCTATCCGAGGAATCATTTTCAATTTCTGAAGTCTCGTTCAAAAGAGCTTGAAGACGGCGTTGTTCATTCTCAAAATCCATTCTATTAGAATAAAAATTATGATAATATGTCAAAAATATCAATACTCATTAAATTATTTGTGCCAAAACAATTGTAGGAAGGATATAAAAACAGAAAATATAAAAATATGCCATAAAATAATAATTTTAGTTGGTTTATTGTACTTACCTAATTTATGCCGTAGGCGCTCACAAACGGTGACGGTGATGACGCCAAAATCACAAAAACAATACACGTCGATAACATGCGACCGACTGAAGAATCGACAAAATTTGTTATACATAATAATAAAAAATTAGTCTACTTTAATATTATTTTTATTCAACTATTTAACTTATTGCCCTTTTTGTAATACCAAAAAAACCACCGATCATTACGCTTTCTTTCCAAAATAACTTTGTAACCAAACAAAATGAAAAAGAACTATAAAAAATGGTTTTACGAAAATAATAACTATTATAAATCAGTCTTATTGCATTTTTTACAACTTACTATATTCTTTTTTTTTGGTATTTTTCTCCAGCCACATTCCAAGTAACATTAGATTAAAAATTATGATAATACACAAAAAATAGAAATACTCATTATTTGTGTTGAAACAATAGTAAGAACACAAAAAATAAATATAAACAAAAAAATGCATAAGTAAGTCTAAAAATATACCGTATAAAATAACTGTAGTTGGTTTATTTACTTTCTCCAGTCATGTTATATGGTCTCACAGACCGAGACGGTGCAAAAATCACAAAAACAACTCAATATGGTAACGTGACCAGATTTTTTAAATGTGAAAGCAGTACATTGGACGAAATGGATGGATGGGTAATGGTAATACAAAAAAAATTGAGAAAGAAAATATTTTAAGTAATTTTTATTTTTTATAATTATATTTTTCATTTGAATGAATTTTTTTTAATAATGTATCATTTTCATTTAAAACATTACAAAATTCTTCACATGTATACTGGCGATTCACCTTCACAAAAGTCACTGCTGATAAGGTTTCTATGTTTAATCTTGATTTGTCACTGCTCCAGAAATCATTAATGATTGCTTCCAGGGTTTGACTCTTCGATTGTATTGAGTTTCTGCATTAACTTTAATGGAACAAATCCACTATTGTATCTAGCGTCGGAAGCTGACACTTTAGAGCTTTCAATTTCTTTAATAGTGACATGAAATACAACAGCTTGACTATGAATGAAATGCAATGTAACTTCAGATAACTCGTTTCCGAAAATTTTTTTTAATATTTTGGGACACTGATCTAAACTTAAGAAGTACGAACGCAAAGGCTCAAACATTTTGATTAGGTGTTCCACAGCCATCTCGTTTTGGAATATCCCAACATTTTTTTGTATTCTATTTCTGCTTCCTCGCAAAAATCTTTAACATTGGTGACTCTCACTGTATCTGTGAAAGTATAGATAAATCTGAGGGATTATGGATTCAACATCAATACTCATTTGACTAAAAGCATTAATGCACAATACGAAATTCGCAGAAAACAAGGCATTCGTTTTGAAAATGCATAAAATCACAGTTATAATTATTTGTTTTTACAATATTATGCAAAGTAGTACAAGCAGTACATCTTATAAGAAAGGCAGTACAAATGCATTGCCTAAAAATTGGGCAGTACAGACTATCTCAAAGAAGTACTGTACTGCCTGCAGTACGTCTGGTCACCTTAAATATGGGCACATGTGGCTATCATGCGACTGGCTGAAGATAGCGATGACCAAATTAAGCAGCTACCTAAAGAATTGGCCCAATTAGTTAAAATACTAAAAAGTTATTTAAAGTTTAGAAAAAAGTCGGTCTGTGTGACATATAGAACATGACTCCAGGGTTAAAAAACTAATTAAAAGATTTTCATTTTGAATTCTAATGTGCAGGGGTCCCACTTGTCCTAAAATCCTAAAATTTCCTAAAATTTTGAGTGTGTCCTAAATTGTCCTAAAAAGTCCTAAAAATTTGTTTGATGTCAGCTACTGTGCAAGGTGCTATTTTGCAACCACGTTGAAATTGCTAATATGCTGATCTTATTTAATTTTTTCAATCATGAGATTATTTTTAATTTATTACCTTATATTTGTCCTTTTCCATCGTCATGGTATATCTTGCCTACGCTGCTAATATGCTGATACAGCTAATTATTAAACCTACCACCGCAGCCACCGTCAAACATTTTTTTAATCGTCTTTTACGTTCGCAATTTCTGTTGCTGTTGCGATTTGGTAACGTTGGGTTCGTTATTTTGTGTTAATTCAGTGTGAATTAAATGATAAGGTAAGAGCTTCTAAATATCTCAGAAAAAAACAAAACAACAGAAGGAACCCAATTTTTTTTTTTGTAGATCCTTGATGTAAGCATTCATTTAAAATGGCCAAAAAAACAAAATATTGCAAATTATGGGAAGAAACATTTCGGTGGCTAAAGCAAACAAACGATCCATTCAAAGCAGAATGTTCGATTTGTTGAACGACATTCAAGATTGGCGGTGGTGGCTCCAGTCAAGTAAGCAGTCACAGCAAAAGCAAGAAACATTCACTTAGAATCGAACCGTAAGAAAAATTCGATTCAACAAATTTTTGCAAGTCAGGCTGTTGCAACTGTTAATGCAAATTTAAATATACTGAGTAAAGAGGAAGAAATATTAAGATCGGAAATTTTGTGGTGTCTGAAATGTGTTGAATCGAATTTCTCATTCAGCAGCAATGCAAATATCGGACAATTGTTTAAGAATGTGTTCCCAGATTCTGAAATTGCTAAGAATTTTTCCATGGGCTGTACAAAATTAAAATATGTGGCCCAATTTGGGATTGCTCCATACATCAAACATCAAATTAAAGAAAAGTTGCATGGAAACCCTTATACTTTTCTTTTTGATGAAACTACAACGTCTCAGATAAAGAAGCAATTAGATGGGTATCTACAATATTTTTCATTAAAAGAAAACAAGAGGATTCCAGCCATGTATTGTGGATCAATGTTTTTGGGGCATTGTAATTCAGAAGATCTTAAAGCACACATTATGAAATTCATAGAAGAATATCAACTTGATCATACACTTTTGATCCATGTGGGAATGGACGGACCTAATGTAAATAAGAAATTTTACAGACTTTTAATGAATGAATTAGAGGAGGTGCATCATACTGCTTTGTTGAATATAGGAACATGTACTTTGCATCAGATACATACGGCGTTTAAGAAAGGTTTAGAGAAGCTGGATTTCGATTGTGACTTGTTTATCAATAATTTGAATTTCTTCTTTAAATATTCTAGCGCTCGAAGAGCAGATTTCCTAGAGGTAGGAGAGATTACCAATGTGACAGTAGAGTATCTTCTCAAACACGTCAGTACAAGGTGGTTGAGTTTAAAAGTAGCTTTACAAAGAATCAAAAAACAGTATGTCAACATAAAAACATATTTCTTAGAAATCTTGCCTAAATCCAAGAACTTCAAAGAAACTGATCGATATAAAATTATTGCAAAATTTTTAAAGGACCCTGCCACCATAGTTTACATTAATTTTATTATTGATGCTGCGTTAATTTTTGATTTTTTTCTGGAAAAATACCAGTCGGATGCCTGTTTAATTCAGTGCTTATACGATGATGTTGCTTTATTGTTATATAAGTTGATGTCAAGATTTATCAATGATAATTTATTAAATTATGATATTAACGGGAAAAAAAGACCCAAAGACGGCTCAGAATTGTTGGATGTAGATTTTAACGCAGTAAATAACCATTGTGAGATGGTTGAATTAAATGTAGATACAAAATTGGCACTTGATAAAATGCATAGCAAGTCGAGATTATATTTACATACCGAGTTTTTAAAATTTTTCATCAAAGCAACAGAATATAATATAACAACATTGGCTCCATTAACTAACAATTTCTACAAATTGGTTAGACATGCGTCTCCATCAAAAATAAATGTCAATCAGATAGCAATTCTTTCTTGCTGGTTAATTTTGGATGTTATCAAAAATACAAATGTTGTAAACAAATGATTCAATGTAAGTGGTAAAACCAATGAAGATTTAGTAGAGATTATTAAACACCAAACTCAGTGTTCGATCTTGTAAAACGACATTTCAGGCAATGTATCGATGGAAGATTATTGGCGTCAAGTCAGTAATGTCACTGATGATCTGGGGAAATTGAAACATGAGCAACTTTGTATTTTGATAAAATGTGTGTGTATTGTGAGTCGTGGCAATGCTGCTCCAGAACGAGGTTTCAGTTGTTGAAATTCCGCCGGGAAAAGAGATTAAATCCGAAATAAAGCGGGCATCACTTACATATGATGAGTATCCTTTTGTTTATTACACATTCGAGACGACAGTATATTTATAAGTATGGTCCTTAATGTGATTTCAGATATGTTGTTTAGGACGAGAGTCAAATCAAATTAAAATATTTGCACCGGTGGAATGAAGAATCCAAATTACTCGATTATGAATCTACGCACGATATTACCACTTATGTATGCAACAAATTGGTCCCTAATTTAGGCATCGAAATATTGAATTGGCTGAACGTAAATGTAAAAATTTAATTTGCGGTTTTAAAGCACACTGCCAACAAGCACGATGTTATATTATTTGTGGTTAATGCCCAATGGCCAATTATTGTCATGCAAGATGATCTTATTCAACAGGGTTAATGCTCTTGTGTGAAGTTGCACTGGGTGAAGTATGTTACTGTAGAATATTGTTTGCTTACAGTTTACAATGGACTGTTTTATAGATGCACAAATTAAAACATGGTTCAGACATTAAGAAGCTGCCAAAAGGGAAGCACAGCGTGAAGGGCCTGGGACTATTCCACCCTGACCCAGAACCTTCGATGTTTTTAACAGATAATGTTGAAATTATATTATGTTATCTGTGATTAATTATATGGTGTGTCCAGAAATGCTATCGAACGCACAGTGAAAATATCGTTTGGTATGTCGTTTTTAACAAATGGCGTCGATTGTAGTAATATCGATGAACCGAAGAAAAAACTAAAAATCTTCAATGGTTGATGATGCAAACACCACATGATACAGAAAAATTCGATCTGGAATGATTTCGATTGAAAAATAACAATGGCCGATATTCTTTTAGTGCAGGACCTCAATATTGCATCGATTGGTTTGCACTATTGCAAAAATATCTAGTACCTAATAATAATATTTTCAGGACTCTGATTTGCTATGTTGGTTAAATAACTATTAAAGATGTAAAAAGGCAATAAATTTGTAGTTTAACAATGTTTTATTACTTGATTACTTTAACAAAGAAAGAAAACGAAATGTATAAGACGACTTTTATTCATTGGATGCCTGGTGGACGCTTCATGATTGCCCTTCCTGCGACACCCCTGTCTGGCAGCTCTTAACGCCGCCACTTTTTTAGTCTACAGTGATCCCCATTACAAAGATAAGAAAATTTTAGTCTCCCTTAATTTTTGCTTATCATTATTTTCAAAATGTTTTTTTATAATTTGTAATCAACATACAGTACGTCAATGAGCTTTGTGCTAGTTAAATCCTTCTTGCATTACTTTACTGATTTACTAAGCAAACAGAATTATATCAATTTATAAGAATGAAGGAATGTCAATCTAAATTTTTTACTAGCGTACCTAAATGTTTATTCCTTTTCTTCCACAACAAACTTTTTGTAATAGCCGTCTTCTGCAATTTCGTTTGGCTCAACTTTTATTGAAAGTTCTTCTAGTTCCAATTTAATTTCAAATGATTTGGAATAATCAAAATTATTCATCTTTATCTGGAAAAACTAATATTAAGTCGTTATAAGAGAGTGAAATTAGGCATATCTGGAGGTTGGTTTTGCATTCACATGAAAAAAACATAAACTTAACCTCAAATGAATTAATTTTAAGCCTCGGTTTACTGGGTTTACAATATGTTATATTTTTAATATACGCAAAGAATATGATGCAAATGTAACAGTCGGTTTGATTCGCTAATTTCAATTCAATTTCTTCTAAATTACGACTTCTGCTGTCACAAACCGTATCTACTGATGCAACGCCATCTTTATTTAATAAAGGTGGTGTTGCCCGAAATTTCTGGCATTTTGTCACGAACGTGAAGTAAATGGCGAAACAGACCACAGATGGCGTATCGATGTTTCACAGTGCCTCTCAGGCGATAAGGTGCTTTCTATTAGAATAAAAAACGTTGCTTTCAATTACTTGTCGATACAGTTTATTTTTTATTATATGTGTGGATACACAAGCAGGTCGTGTTTATTGGGTAGTGTGCTTTAAAACCAGAAGTCAAAACTTGTACCAACACACTAACAGCCACCGTTACACGCAACGGGCACGGACTGACACTGACACTGGGCGTCCGTGATGCCATGGTATAAAGCAGTGGCGGCGGCTTGTCAGAGGAGGCTACTAAGCCTCCTCGTAATAAAATTGAAATAAATATCAAGTTTGATTTTCATTAAAGTTTCAGTATGAAATCATCAATTATTAGGTACTCAATTAAATAAATGGTAATAGTCATGATATTATAACCACAGTATAGATATATAACTTCGTTATATATCTATACTGTGCTATAACCAAGCAACTGACCTATTTTGATTTGCTTCGAACATTAGGTTTTTAAATTCTCCTTCTTCTTCTTTAAGCCGCGTCCAGGCTTATCGGAAACAATGTTATTAACAAAGTTATTTTACATGTTATCAAAATTTCGACGAACAGCAACAAGTTATTTTCTCCATCCTTTTAGTGCATCTCACAACAGCTTTTAACTAGTTTAACAATAAGTTCACTTTTGTAAACGTTTCTAATCACATTTCTAAGATCAAAATGATAGGTTTCCTTATGATAACCTTTTTTTCCATCCTTTATAGACAGCGAATCGAAGTATTCGTTAAATATTATATTAATATTATTTTTATATAAAAATGATATTATTCGACTGGCAAATTTAACTGGTCTTATAAACTTCGAATCGATAAACCGTCCCTAATTAGACTAGCAGAAGGTCAAAAATATTTTATTGTGATTGTTAATTCCTTTATTATTATTTTATTAAATACGTCCGAAGACACCAATTTAGACACACAAATTAAACATTTTAACCCTTTAAGGACGGAATTTATTTTCGGTTACAGATTCCATGGGACGGAATTTATTCTGATGTAGTTAGGCTTGTTTCGCGAATGTGCGGCATTCGGGAAAACTGCTTCTTTATAGTGTGACGCGTATGGACGACATACGTCCTTAAAGGGTTAAAACCAAACACAAGCTCAACATTATAAAAGGCTGAAATTTAAGATAATTGAAAATCAACAGAACAGAAAATTTTAAAATTGTCATTATTTAAGCAGGTCAGTGTCCCCAGCAACCACAATTGACGTGCAAATCATCCCTAGAGCGAAGGGCTCCAGCCTTGAATATCGCAAATTTTCGAATTTTATGATGGTTATAAATTTCTTGTTTTAAAAGCGTTTAACTGCGTCTGTAGGAACTACATATTTGGCAGTTTAGTTTGGAAATCGTTTTACATATTTTATGTCCCACTTCGTTGATTAAAAATTTAAAACCGGCGCTTGGCATTCTGGCAAAATTTTTAAAATTTCCGTCGCACCACTATTCATCATTAACCCTTTGAGTGCCAAGGAGCTCGGTCGCGCTCCTCAATACACTGGCCGAAAATGCCAGGAGCGCGATCGCGCTTTTGCTCCCGCACGAACTAATACGATCGATCTCTATTTCATATTTGTCCATTCTTGTTTATTGTTTATTGTCTTTGAAATTGGCAATTTTAGCTAATTCTCTAAAAATCATTTTGGCTCTCAAAGGGTTAATTGCAAACGGAACAATGTCGTCGGCTTTTAAATCGTTGATCATGTCACTGCCCACTGTCACTGTATCGCTTTCGAGACCTTAACAATGGGCGAATCCAAAATCTTTTCTTTTCCTTCTTCTGTGTACCACTTAAAATTACATATGCTGCAGCCGCGAGAAGAAAGTCTTCCTAATTTACCATTGCTACTTTGACTAACTTTTTTTTGTATCAACCGATTATGCAAAATACAGTTCTACCAGAAGCTTCATGATTTAAGTACTTTATTACCGAGCATAAACAAATGCATTCAAACCTACCTACCTGCGACAGTTGTATTCCAGATGTTTCAAATATCGTTTGATGTTTACCGACAACTGTTCGGTAACAAAAATTTGTTGAAAAAGTATATAAATTGGTGCTTTTCGGCGAAATCTCGAAAATATTCTGAATAACCTTTTTTCTGTCTTTCTTGGGTCAACGAGAAATCCTATACACGCCAAAAAGTTTCCAGTGTTACAGGAAAATAAGGTTTCAATAACTTATTACTAAGTCTGGACGCACCTTTAGGCGCGTTAGACGATTTTTGGATGGGGTAAATCTTACGAATTCGCACCTAGTTACGTCACGTAGTTACCGCGTCACGGAGCCACTAATTTGATTAATTTATCGACAGATCAATCCTCAAAAACAATTGTAAAGCATGTTTCTAAATGTCAGAATTTTCATAATTTACAAATTGGAGGCCCATCAACGAGAAATGTGCCATATGTTCCACCAACTCGTACTGGGGGCCTATCAACACGGAATGAACCATACATTCCAGAGTCACATTCAGATTATGATGACGAAATTCACAATGATATTGCTTCACAAGTTCAAATTAATTATGTTCCACAATTACATGAGCCAATAATAACAAACTATGAACTAAATACTCAAAATTATCCTTATCAAAATATTATTCCACTGTTATTTCATAGTTTTAAGTCTTCACTTTTGTCGGCAGTCCCCAATAACTGCCAATTTTTTTTTTGCTTTAATCAGTGTATTTTGATACCCGGTTTCTTTCTTTCTTTTTTTTTTAAACTACTATTTACTTTACAATCTGTTGCTTAGCAACATTCAGTAAGTACTTTGGCGTATACCTTAGAACAGAGAGTGGGAGGAAGGAGCATTTGCTACCGATTATGGACGGCAGGTGGGGAACAAAGTCGGCCATTTGTATCAACCACGTTTGACTGATAGTTTGTTTGCCAAGTGGTTTTTGAGTGTTTTTTTGTGATTTAAAGACCTAAGTTTGTAATTTTTGTGGTGGATCGAGTAGAGTATAGTGTATATATAGTTTGTAAGACTTTAGTGATAGTTAATAGTTGATAGTTGAAAGAAACTTAGAACTAAAACATTTGTGTAACATGGTGAGTTGTGCTGCGCGTGGCTGCTCCAAAACACCCAAGACTACTTCTCAAGGGATCACGTTTCATCGGTAAATGTTTATTATTTTATTTAAAATTCAATTAGGTTAAAATTCAGGCAAAAATATTATTTTGATTCTATGTTGACATTGACATTGACAAGCCGGTTCATTGGCGTGCGTGGGTAATTCTTGAACAAAATTACAAAGTTTTAATATTGTTTTTTTTTTGTGTTTTATGAGTGAAAATAAACTAGTTTTAACTTAATTTGGCCTAAAATAAAAAAATAAAATTTTCAGTTTTCCCCAAGACGAGAGAAAATTAAACGCTTGGTTGAAAATTATTACCAAAGAGGATTGGAAACCAACGAAAAATAGTGTCCTGTGTTCACAGCATTTCAGTCCAGAATCATTTGATCGGTCCTCAAATCTGAAGGTTCGATTGCAATTGAGTGCTATACCAACTATTGTTGATTGAAATATGTTAGTTTATTAATTATAATATTACAGTTTATTAATTTATGTTGTTATGGTAGGTGCGACATTTTACTGAAGTAATTAGCAAACCTATGCAGAAAGTACAAGAAGAGCCAACAGTTGTTGCATCTACATCAGGACTCTCCACAGCTGAGAGCCCTCGCAAAAAATTTATGAAGAAAAAAATTTCTAACTTGGAAGCACTGAACAAATTAAAGAGCGGCCAAATAAAGAAATTACAAAAACGTGCTTGGCGTCAAAAACAAAAAATAGATAGTCTCAGGATGATGACAACAGAACTTAGGCAAAAGAATTTGATGTTGTCTGAACATGAAAATCTCTTCGTTGATACTTTTGGTGAAAATAAGGAGCTCATAACACGTCTTTTCAAAAAGACGACAAATTTCACTTGTGTGTTAGAGCAGCCCCGCAGTAGTAATTTTCAATTTTTGTTATGTTATGTTATCCATGAGCAAAATTTTTTGCCGTCACTGTTATTTTTTTTGCATTAACGTACTACGGTTTAGAATGATTGACGACGAAAAAAGTTTTGCTTGCAGGCGTAAAATATGCGATGGAAATCCTATTCGATACGCCACTGCCAAGGATCCGCCATTTGCATCAACCATCACGTTCCACTGCAACCTTGCATAATGCTCCTTCCTCCCACTCTCTGTTCTAAGGCGTATACAAAATAGCATGCTGGAAAATAGTCCATTGACTATTCCCTTAATGTACTTAGGATTTGACAAATAGTTTAATCTAAACAAACTAAAACATGTTCAAGCTACACTGTCACTTGTCACCTCACTCAAAACGTGTTGGTAATTCGGAGAATTTAAATCTTTTTAACCGCGGTTGTTCATTGTCCGTTTCCATTAGGTGCTCCACAAGTGGATTGGGGTGAGCACTAAGTCTATTCTTATAGCGCTCGCTATATTTACGTATTTCACTATTAATTGATGGAATGTCGAGGTCTCGTCGTATAACTTCATTTGGGACATACCATGGTGAATCTACCATTGTTCTAAGAACTTTAGATTGGAAACGTCTCAAAATGTCAATGTTCGAGTTGCTAGCAGTACCCCACAGTTGTATGCCATATGTCCATATTGGCTTGAGTATAGTTTTGTATAAAAGTATTTTATTGGCTAGTGACAACTGGGACTTTCGCCCTAGAATCCAGTACATCTTTTGTATTGTGATACCTAGTTGCTTCCTTTTTGTCCATATGTGCTTCCTCCAATTTAGTCGTCTGTCCAGATGGATACCCAGATATTTGACGCTCTCGGCTTGGGGTATCTGCTGGTTATTGAACTGAACTGGTGGACAGTTGCCCCGTCTGGTGGTAAAGGTTACATGCGTTGATTTTGTTTCATTAACATGTATGCGCCACTTATTGCACCAACTTTCCATTTTGATCAAATGAATTTGAAGATGCTCAGAGGCTATATTAGGGTCAGGGTGTGACATGATGCGGGACATTATGCGTGGAAAACAGCAAGAGGAATTTCGTAGGGAGGAACTCGTCAGAGATGATGTGATATCAGATTCTGACGAAGATTGAAGGTTAAAGGTTGTGTGATTGAGAGAATGAATGTATATGAAGTATTTTGAATAATTTTTTCTTTTTTTTTCGATCCATTTTGAAAGTTGGGGCGTAAATGATAAATTTTTTTTAGAAACGTCAAAATTTCAAAATCGATGTTTTTCGCTCGTGTTTATAGTAATTATTAGGAGCGAATGTGTCTCATTTAGTTTTGTAAAGTCGCGGTACGGATTCCATCAGTTCATTTTCAAAGTTACCGCAAAAAATGTAAAAATGTAAAATTTTTAGAAACGTAAAAAAAAAATTATTCAATATACGACTTTGATCTTAAAAGTTAAAATTCTAAGCCTCCTGGGTTTAAAATTTTTAATTTTTATTTATTTTATTTTAATTATTTTTTGAATCATATTTAATCAATCTTATTGAGTCATTTAGATTAATGTGAAGCCTTGACAGCCAGAGGGTCCATTACCAAGGGGAGTCAAGGGATGCTTTCTTCACAATTCAATCTAAGATGATCAAAGAGGGATAGAGTGATAGAGAGTGAGAATGATAGGTAAAGGGAGAAGAAGACAAGAAATGAGTAAACGTGTGAGTGAAAGCAAACTAATAAGAGGCAATTTTGATGATAGAGGGAGAGAGTAATAGAGAGTGAGAATGATAGGTAAAAGGGAAAGAAAACGAAAGGTGAAAAAGTGTGAGTGAAAGCTTACCAAAAGATGTGATCTAATGATAAGATGTTGATAGAATTAAAACAGAGTCACTCACCTCGAAGTAATACTTGATGTAATGTTATTGCAATTCCCGGGGTGAGAAAGACGTAAAGGGGAGAATGTTAGTTAACAGGTTAACTCCTCTACAAAAAAAAAAAACAAAAGGGTCAGGTTTGCGAGGTAGGAAGATCTGACGTGAATAGTAGATACAGTATCGGACCCAAAACACTGCCTTGAGGGACTCCTGCTTTGATGGGGTATAAACATGTTTGAGTTTCTCCATGCCTGACAAGAAAGTTTCTATTTGAGAGGTATGATTTGAGCACTTGGTAATAGTCTGGTGGAACAATACTTTTAAGTTTGTAAAGCAGGCCTTCGTGCCAGACTTTGTCAAAAGCTTGCTTGACATCAATAAAGACTGCCGAGCAGTATCGTTTGTTTTCAAAGTCTTTGAAAATTGTGTCTGCTATTCTATGCACTTGCTCAATTGTGCAATGTTGCCTTCGGAAACCAAACTGATGTTCAGGTATTAGGTTGTTGTCTATGAGTATTGGCATAATTTTCGCTAGTAATAATTTTTCAAAGACTTTTGACAGGACCGGCAGCAGACTAATTGGTCTATAGGACGTTACATCTTCAATAGGTTTTCCAGGTTTGGGTATGAGAATAATTGTGGCTACCTTCCATTGTTCAGGAAAATATCTTAGTCGGAATATTGCATTGTATAAATATGTAATAAATTTGTATCCCTTTTCTGGTAGTTCCTTGAGTACTTTTCCTGATATGAGATCATAACCTGGTGCCTTGTGGGGGTTTAGATCTTTTTGGATTGCGGTCTTAATTTCATTGATTTTGAACGGTTTAACAGGTGGCGACGTTTGGAATGGTGCCTGAAGATATTCCAGAATTTCACTTTCTTCGGCCTTAGTAATTTTTGCGGCAAATGGCGTAAAAACCCCAGATAAATATTTAGAAAAGGCTAGAGCTTTTTCCTGGTCACTTCTAGCCCAGGTATTATTTTCCAATCGAAGAGGTGTAATATGCTGCTGTGGTCGTTTGAGCCTCTTGGTGACTTTCCAAAGTGAATAATTTGTTGCCTCTTTAGGTGTTAGATGTAGTAGATAATCTTGTACTGCCTGATTTTTAATGGTGCTGAGAAGAGTTTTAAGTTCACTGGTTGCTAGATTTAGTGCTCGTTTGTTACCTGGGTGTCGCGTTGTTTGCCATTTCCTGCGAAGTTTGCGCTTTTCTGCAATTTTCCTCTTTACTATAATAGGGCAGTCTAGATTTTCATTATTTTTGGGCTCTTTCTTTGGTGTAGCTTGCCAAGCGGCTTGTTGGATTATTTTATTGAAAGTTTCAACTGCTTCAACTAGTTCCTGTTCCGTTTTCAAAGGGACATCCAGGGTGAGCGATTGCTCTATATGTTCTCGAAATAGATCCCAGTTTGTGTATTTACTATATAGAACAGGAGGGTTTTTTTTTGGTAGGACGTTTGTATATACTGTGACTATAATCGGAGAGTGGTCTCCTGTAAGATCTAGGCAGGATTTTACTTTAAGATTGTTTGGACTTATTCCTTTCACAATGCAGAAATCAAGGAGATCAGGCATTTTTGTTAGATCTGCAGGCCAGTTTGTTGGTTCACCTGTGGATAATGACTGCGAACCAGTGTTATTTAAGGCTTTTAGTAGTTCTCTGCCTTCAGTGGTGCTTAATCTTGAGCCCCACTGGACATGCTTAGCGTTGTAGTCACCACCGGAGATATATCTATTTTCTAATGTGTGTAGGTAATGTTCGAATTGCTCTTGTTTATTATTATGTCTTGGTGGACAGTAAGCCGCTGAAATGTTTAGAGGACCATTCCAGTCTTCAATGGCTATTGATGTAGCTTGGAGATGTTGAAGTTTGTATTTGGGAAGTTCGTGATGTCTTATGGAATTTTTAATAATAATAGCCATTTCAGCGTGTGCTGTTCCATCTGGGTGTTGTGTGGCGTATACTGTGTATTTGGGTATTTTTAAATGACTTCTATCCGTAAAGTGCGACTCAGAAATCAGCATAATGTCGATGCAGTGATTCGAGATAAAAGATATTATTTCATCTTTATGATTTGTCAAGCCGTTGGCATTCCATACAGCTAGTTTAAGGTACTGAACCATTGTTGGTTTTATAGATGAGAGTGTTTAATAGATTTAACATGGTTCCCATTTGCTCTATCAGGGTTTTTAGCATTTTTTTCAGTTCACTTATGTCGTTTGCTTCATTTAGTGGCATGACTTGCTGCGACTGTTGTAGGACATTCTGTTGATTATCACCTCTTACTATTTGGGCAAAATTAATGTGATTTATATGATTTAGTTGGGCACGTTGTGTTAAGCATGGTCGCGTTTGCTCTTGTTGCCTGTTTCTCAGTGGAGGGAACATTTTGCGTTGAAGCTCTTTGTAGACTAGACAACCCTTATAGTTTGCGGGATGGTTACCCGTACAGTTGACACATTACTTTTTTCTTTGCGTTGACATTGGGACGTTGCGTGGTTGCCAGTACACTTTACGCATCTCGGGCTTCTGTTACAGAAATTCTTAGTGTGACCAAAACCTTTGGCAGTTGGCGCATTGGGGTATTTGACGTTTTGCAATTGGTGTTTCGAACTTAACTATTGAGTGAGCTAGTTTATCAATTTTGTAGACATCCTTATTGTTGTCTGCTGATTTTAATTCAACAATGAATAGGGGTAGCGGTATTGCGGTTCCTCTTTTCCTGATATTTGATATGTTGGTAACAGTGTGTCCTTGTAATTTGAGCTCTTGTTTTATCTCTTCTATATTAGTGGAGGGGTGTATGTTTTTAAGGACTACTCTGAAACTACACGTTCTTCTTTTTTTTGATAGGTATGGAATTCAGTTTTTCGTTCTACTAAGGCTTTGATAATATCTGTGTATTTGTTCGAAGATTTAGGTTGTATTTTAACTTCATCGATATTTAATATTTTTAAGTTGTATTTGTCTTTCGCTATCGATTTTAGAAGATTTATAAGTGGTTCAATCATTTTCACACCAGATAAATAAATTGGCGGTGGTTTGGGCACTTTGTTGTCGTCGTTGTTGTCAATTTCGTTTAGTGGTTCGTACCGATTAGCGGTAGTTGTAGGATTTAGCCAATAGTCTGCCGTTTTGGTTGGTTTGTTTTGGTTAACTGATAGTTCCAAACTTCGGAGTCTTTTGTTCCTTTGAACAACTTGCCATTCTTTATCAGCATTGGTGCGAGCCAGTTTGAGTGGCGGGAATTCTTGGTTATTAATTGCATTATTCGTTTCCACTGCACTGGTCGTTGACCACTTCGGCCATACGCCCAAGATTGGGAGCAATGCAATTCAAGCCAAAAAAAGAAAAAAGACCGTTCATACCACCACACACTAATAACACTGTTCGTGACAGGTATTTGCGATAAGTCTCTGATAAAGTTCCTATCGCCGAATTCCGCCGCACGACCGCACACCTTGCTAGCTAAAATTCGACCGGTTTCTGAAAGCGACGTTAATTTATATCTCCAATTATTACCATCGTTACTATTCTTGCAACAATGGTAGCCATGATATTGTATTGTAGTATTTTAATTGCAGGTTAGTTAATACCAAAGAAAATAACAGTATTCCACCAGTAAAAGGCAAAATGCTGCAACTTGTGTATACCTACTGCTTTATTGATGCGTTTTTTTCCAAATACTTTACATGGTAGAACGGCAGTAAATGTATTTAAAGGATATGAAAAAATGCAATTTTTTTATTTTTGTATATTTAATAACTGCATTGTTTTCTGAGCAAAGCTATCTATTCCGAGAGTTCTATGATTACTAAAAGTGCTCCAAATTTGAGGACAAACATGACAAAGTCGTGCAAGTTACATAGAGCGTCAGTTAGTTTTTCGCTTCTCCTGAAAAGTAGACTTTTTTCCACTTAGGTACATTTTTCTACAAAACGGACAAAGCTAGAGCCTTGAAATTTTTTTGTGTCATGAAACATGTATATCTGAAGCGATTGAATAGAGGAATTTTAAAAATTATTTCTGGAACTTGCTTAAAAAAATTCTTCAGTGTAATTTTTTCTTTTTTTTTTAATAACGACTTTTGAGTATAAAAAATAAACATTTTTGAGAATTCTTTACTCAATAGGTCAGAAAGACGTAAAATTAAATGTGTGCAAAATCTGGTTGAAATCTGTTGAACGGTTCTCGAGAAAAGTATACTTATGTAATACATTGATCCTTATTGAAACTACGTAGCGTACCCGACCCCCTTAAATGATTTTAAAAAGATTTAAACAAATTTTATCTTATAAATAGATTAACTAGTTGGTTTTATACCTGACAGAAACAAAATCGAAGATATTTGGGCTGAACTAGGTGTTCACTAAAGAATTTGATTGAACTACGATTTTCTCGGATTTCATGTTTTTGTAGTTACTGCGTTCTTCCTAAGCAGGGCAGTATTGGTTCTACGTGAATTTTGGTTATTACAAAATTTGTTTATTATCAAAATCTGCACAAGAAAGGTTCTATACAAAATTTATGTGGAACCAATGATTTTTGATAATAAAATTTTTTTTTAATAATCAAAATTCTCGTAAAACCAATACTTCACGAGATATTTAGGAAAAACTGATTTTCGCGACCTTCGACCTTCAATAATTTCTTTGGCGGACACGATTTTTCAATGGACTTTTTATACAGTGTTGCTTATAGCAAAACCAAGAAAATCCCGAAGAAAAATCTTCACTTGGAATTTTTTTAGAAAATTGGCGTTTTTATTTGTAAAAAATGATTTTGTTCACATCCGAACTTAAATTACAGTTTGAGGATATGCAGGTTTTCCGCTAATTTCGTTCTGATATCGCCATTCCTTCAAGAGTTATTTGCTGAACACACGTTATTAGGTTTGCCACCCGACAAGCACAAATTCCGAAATTATCTAATTGGTTTTTAATTAAGTTCATCGCAACGCGTGGCCTTTTTTAAACAGTTAAACTCAGTAAATATTGTTGAGAGGTTATCAGTTTCTTATCAGCACGCTCAAAAAAAACTTCCGAACGTGATAGACGAGACAAGTGCAATGTTTAGGCATTTGTGTCGAAGTGTTTTTCTTAAAAAAATCTCAACCAGGACGGTATCGTTAAAACCGGATTTCACAAAGGTTGGTCAATAATCAATAACGCACCACCCGTTTGAAGAAAATAATTCCGCAGAACAAGTACAAAGTCGCAAGGGGCGACTACAACAAGCTCGAGGAGCGCCACGTGGACTTCTTCAGGCAACTTCTGGGCGAACATCGCATCGTCAGCGACCCTTCCGACCTCGAGAAATACAACGTCGATTGGTTGGTCCAACTGAGAGGTAAGCGACCATCTTCAAGGAGCACATTACACAAAAAACTTTTTTTTTAAAATTATTATTTAATGTTAAATTATTGTAGTCAGAACTATTAAAAACTATTTGGTAAAACTCCAATGTAAACAAAAAATTGTTTTAGAAGATATTAAACCATTTAGAATTGCTTGTGACGTCACTGAGCCGAGCTCACCGAAGCTCCGTATCTCTCACGTGCAAAAGTTACTCGCTTCGCACAACGATCCATCTACCTAAAAATTATATTTTTAATGCTTAATTTATATGAGACTGTGTGAATGGTTTTGCCAAAGACGATAAAACAATCAGAATTTCAATACGGTGTTTAGTTTTTTTTTAAATATTAAATACGAACAGCGCCCCGACTGTGCGTTCCGTTCCTATTTTATCTAATTGTGCGTAAAGTTCGGCTAAAGATATTCTAAGTTTATGACTGTGCCTTTTGCAATAGTATAAGTTATCCGTCCATAAAAGCAACGAGGTTTGTTGCACCCTGCAGTGAACCCTCATTATCATCAGTAAAAGTTGATTGCGATTTAAAGTCGTAAATGCAGAATAACTTCGAGTTATTTGCAACAATAGCCACAAGAACATCGCCGACCAGTTTTTTGATGCAGTGAACCAACGGGACATCGTTTTCATAATAGAGAAAAATCGCCGAAACGATTTGCATTTTGGTCAGAATTTTGTAAAAGGCAATCATTTCAACCAGGACAAAATGCAAGAATTTGCAATAAACATTTTTTAGAAAGTGATTTAGACTAATCGTTTGTTCTAAGAAAAAATTTTCTACCAAATTCAAAAGAACCTTGTTTAAAAAAAAGTGCTGTACCATCAGTATATATTAACCTATTGGCTAAAAAAAAAACATACGAATTGAGTCACAAATTATTTTTTCTACTTTGGTATCATAAGCGAGTTTTTGTGAAACTGAAAGTAGTGTCACAAAGGAACTTTTTGTAACACGGCTTTTTTTTTTGATACTTATTACGTTGGTATTGCTGTAATAGCACGCTGGCCGGCGTCGGACATCTCTACCGAGCTCCTGTCAAGGTCAAGCCAAGTGTACAGCTTAATTCTTCCATGACTTATTCACAAAAATATCAAACTCGAGATTTTAAATTTGAAGTTTTAGTTGACAAATGACACACGGCAAATACCAACACAACCAGTACCTAATCCTAAAAATCTCTAGAATATTTAGAAAGCACAATTTTCAAATTTTCATGAAACTAAGAGCACCAAAGTAGAAAAAATAGTATATTACACTCGTTTTATAAGACGTATTGTCGCACTCATGACAATGGAGCACTCCTCGCTTCGCTCGTCGTGCCCCAAACTTATTCGTGCGACAATAGATCGTCTTATAAAACTTGTATAATAATATACTATTGTGTAATGCATGTATTATTACCAATTAAATGTTTTATATTATTATATTCTTGACAACATATAGACTTTTCATCTGTTGGCATAGCTACACATTTTCCACATTTCCACCAATTACAAATTCCACTTCGATTTTCGTAATTTATGTTTACACTACTAGGTTCAAAAAAAGCATCAACTTCGTCGTCATCTGTGTATTCAGGTTCAAATAAATATGGAGTTGTCATAATTAAAAATTAAATTTATAAGTGCAACCAACCAATTTAACAGTAAATACTGACTAATACGGAGTAACTGCTATCATCGTGTTTTCTACTAGAATACTATTGCGACCTAAACATTCAAAACTCCACGATGGTCAGGCGTCTTGAAAATAATTGCTTTATGAGCTCTGTCTGGGCGGTAGAAATAACCTTTAGAAGCGCGTAAAAATGGTACGAATGACCGCGCCGTGTCATCGCATTTAATATATTTTTTAAAAAACTAGACAGTATATTAAAATTTTGGTTGCACTATCGTCTTCAGTACAAAAAAACAGTCTAAATACTCGTAACAAAATTTCGAAAACATTGTTTAAAGGTAGGTAAATGATCGTGTGAAGCGAGCAATTTTTCCATGTATAAAATAGGGCGCTACGTACAGCTCGGCCCAGTGACGTCACGCGCCGATTTTAAATTTATTATAACTCATTAAATAACCTGAGTAGAAACAAAATACATATACCTTTTTTCTTAGAATTAAACGTACTTTTAAATTAAACGAACTTATTTTTTGTGTATTGTGCCCTTTCAGCAACCCACAAAAAAAAGTTGGCAGTTATTGGCGACTGCCGACAGAAGTGAAGACTTAACACTATGAAATAACAGTGGAATCATATCTTGATAAGGAAAATTTTGAGTATTTAGTTCATAGTTTGTTATTATTGGCTCATGTAATTGTGGAACATAATTAATTTGAACTTGTGAAGGAATATCATTGTGAATTTCGTCATCATAATCTGAATGTGCCTCTGGAATGTATGGTTCATTCCGTGTTGATAGGCCCCCAGTATGAGTTGGTGGAACATATGGCACATTTCTCGTTGATGGGCCTGCAATTTGTGAATTATGAAAATTCTGACATTTAGAAACATGCTTTACAACTTTCTTGAGGTTGATCTGTCGATAAATTAATCAAATTAGTGGCTCTTTTCTTTTCTCTATAACGCTGACTTTTTTGTTTGTCCTTTTCTTTACGACGTATGATTTTTTCCTCCTCAACTGTTATTTTTAGTGGTTTAGAAATTTGTGAATTAAATATTGCATCATTTTTTTGCTTATCTCTATATCGATCGATGATAGCTAATTTTATTTTGTACTATTTTTTTCTTTCATCAATTTGTTTTTGACTTATGTCATCATCAAAGGAATTCGCTCCTACAGATTCTTCATCATCTTCTTGTCTTTTCCTTTTACCACCGTCTGAAGACATGTTCAATTTTTTCCATGTAGGATCGAGGATCTGAACCAATATAAAATATGGATATTTAGAAACACTAATTTTATTACAATACTTTTTCGTAAATGAAATATTAACATATTTAGTACTCACTTGTGTAAGGTAAATGTACCGAATTCTGACACGTTAAGAGAAATTTTGACTTATTTGTTTTGTGATATACATCAGTTTCGTGATATCTACATGGAAAAAGAGATCTGAATCATTCAGTCTTTATTTTTGTTGGCTTTACAACGAAAAACGCAATAACAAGCACAAGGTTTTTTAAAAAATATAAATTTAGGCTTATACACTATGAACCTAATTCGGATACAGGCTTTCAAGAAATGTACATAAAAGGGACACCCACTGGTACACATAACGGACACAGTCTATAATTCGGACAGGAGTTTAACCTAATTGTGACAATATTAAGATAAAAGATTAAAATTATTCAAAATTCATAAATTTTTTCGTTTCAGGAACAATAAATATGCCTCTTTTGTTATTATTTAGTAGTACTGGTTCTTTAATTTTCTGATGTATGTCTTAAAATCTATACTTTTTTGGAAGGCCATTTCCAATTATTTCCACTCGGAGTCATAGCATTTACAAAAGCCTCATCTTCTTTAATGTCTTCTATTATGCCCGGAAACTTCATGTCAACATAATTGACAATAACATAGGCACCAATCGCAAAGTCTCTATCTAATTCTGCTGCAGATGGAGAGTTATCTTCTTCATCGACAGTAATTGTACGATTTTCTTTAGTGTCATTAACAGTTTTGTCTCTCTTTTGTCTTTTGGAAATTTTTTCTTTCAGTTTTTCTTGTCGAAGCCTTTTTCTATTTTCTTTTTCTTTTTCAGCTTTTGCCTCATTTTTACTGTTGTAGTACGCCTTCCATTGTTCAGAACTAGCAACGCTAGGTACTTTAACCACTTGCTTTTTCTTTTTTTCCTGTTTTGGATTTTCCGGCCAAAATAAAATATTCTTAAAGGGTGAAGGTACTAAAAATGGCAACTTACTGCCTCCAGCTATTTGTTTTTTAGAGCTTTGATTATTGTTGGTTTGTTACTAACGAAGCTCTTATTGCTTCAGGATTTCTGCCGACATTGTTAACCTTGTCTATATCTGCTGAATTTTTGGTTTCTTTTTTATTTGTTTCTGCATTGTTTGCCTTTTCTATTTCCGTCCCCATTAACTTTTCTTTTTCTCCCATCGCATCCGTCATTATTTTTTCTTCATTTGTTTGTACAATATTGATCTTCTCTACTTCTGTCTCATTAGCCGTCACTGACCATAAAAACGGACACTGATGGATCCAATTAAGACACCCGGTGTCAGATTTAGGACCCCCACCTTTAATCACGAAAGGAAAAGAGAAATGCAAAATACTTCTCTGTTGGTATTATAAAAGGATATAAAATACAAATCTTTAGATATACGAATATGTATATAATTCTGACACCCCATGTCAGAATCAGGAAATGCCTATCTCGGTTGACCATAATTCTGACACCGTAATAATTTTAGGTTGTAATAATTAGACGTCGATTATATTTAGGTATAAGACAGAAACAACACAACAATAACTTATTACAATTAGAAAATATTTAACTTTTTCATTTTATTTTCCTTATGTGGACATATAATTATATACATAAGTAAGTAAACTTACTTTTTGTGTGTCCTTTGTTTTCCACATACTTATTTAATTATTTAACTTAAATGAATGAATTTAAGTCATGTCATGTTTTTAACACTTTAAAAACGTTTCATTGTTATTTAACATTTTAAAAAGTTTTGCCACACATTATTATACACAAATACATTTAATCGATACTATAGTATAGTAGTAGTATAGTAGTAGTAGTAGTAGCATTAAATTGCAAAGTGTCAGAATTTGGTACTGTGTCCGCATTTGGTACATTTACCTTACTTCACAGTGATCCTACATTTGAACAATTAAAATATGGCACATTTCTCGTTGATGGGCCTGCAATTTGTGAATTATGAAAATTCTGACATTTAGAAACATGCTTTACAATTGTTTTTGAGGATTAATGTGTCGATAAATTAATCAAATTAGTGGCTCCGTGACGCGGTAACGAGGTGACGCGAACTTGTAAGATTTTATCCATCCAAAAATCGTCTAACGCGCCTAAAGAAGTTTTCACTTCAAAAACCCAAAGTTTTCAGGCAGCGGCCAAATAGTTCTGAAGCCCAAAACGACCGAAGAAGTGTCCAAAATCCTAGCGTTTTGCAATGCGAATCGCTTGGCGGTCTGTCCGCAAGGAGGCAACACCGGAATTTCCGGCGGAGCAAATCCGGTTTTTGACGAAATTGTCGTCAGCACCGAACTGATGAACGAGGTCATCGAACTGGACGAAACTTCGGGCGCGATCGTGTGCCAGGCGGGTTGCGTCCTGGAAGTGTTGGACAATTTTTTGGCCGAAAAGGGCCTGATGATGCCGCTCGATCTGGGCGCGAAAGGTTCGTGCCACATTGGCGGCAATCTATCGACCAACGCCGGCGGCCTGAGACTGCTTCGTTACGGGAATCTGCACGGAAACGTGCTCGGCCTGGAGGCGGTTAAGGCATCCGGCGAGATTATCGATTGCCTGAGCACTCTCAAAAAAGACAACACCGGGTACCACCTGAAACACCTGTTTATTGGGTCGGAAGGAACCCTCGGAATCATAACCAAAGTGGCCATACAGTGCCCGGCCAAACCCAGAGCGCTTGGATTGGCGTTTTTGGGTTTGCAGAATTTCGGAAAAGTTTTGGAAACTTATCAACGGGCCAGGCACGAATTGGGCGAGATATTGTCGGCCGTGGAAGTGCTCGACACGCCGACGATGGAGCTGATCAATGAGCACATGAAGATGAGCTCGCCGATCGGGGATTACCCCTTTTATTTGATGCTGGAAACGTCCGGAAGCAATCAGCGACACGATTCCGAAAAATTGAACAATTTCTTGGAACTTGCTCTCAAGAAATTTTGGATTTTGAACGGAACAGTGATCACGGAATCAACCAAATACAAAGTAAGTGAAATCAAATGCAGCAAATTAGGCCAAGCTGACATTAATTAATATGCAAACACATTACCCTACAGGAAAATTTAAAAAAAATCAAAATTATTACTGTAATCATATTTTAGAAAATGTTGAAATAATGCTAGTGATAATGCTAATGTCTTTGACCGTGGAAAAGAAATATGTACTATATATTTTTATAGGGTGTCTCATCAGTAATGGTCACCCCAGTAATCACAAGGAAGTTCTTATTTGTGGTACACTCGGCCAAGATGAAAATGTCCCTGTTGTAAAAGGTCGGCGATTATTACTTGAATAGTCCTGCCATAAACCAGTGGCATTGTAAAACTTGTATCGGTCCTAAAGAAAACAAGTGTATCGTTTTGTTGTCATTTTTGCTAAACTAATATTTATCTAGAAGAAGTTTTGAATGATGTCTGACTAAACAAATGTTACTCGTCCCAGCAAAATACTATACCATATGAATTAATAGATTTATATCATTATTCGGCTTAGTCATTGTTGTGGGCATAATAATAATAATAATAATTTTTCAAATATTTAATTTGAATTTACGTTTTAGCTTAATTAACGACCAACCACTATATAGGGTGTAACAAAACTATCAAATCGTGCGTGGGCTTACAAGCAAAAGTCACCAAGTCAAAAAAAAATTAAATTGAGTTCGTTACTTCAAGCCGTACTCTACTGTTCAGATTTTCAGTTGACAAAGCGGTTTAGTCATTGCTTGGAGAAATCTATTGCCGATTTAAATTTTTTTGACTTAGTGCCTTTTGCTTGCAAGCCCACGAAATAAGAATGGTTGTAACTTTTTAGTAAGAAAAAGTTGTCTAGGTTAATTACTGTGCATATTTTGATATTTTTAGTCTGTTCATACCTACTTTATTTACGATTTCGTGACGTAATAATTACGACTTTCCGAGGATATCGATGCTGCAAAACAGCAGGTCTTGAAAATCAATTTTTAGGGCGACCCTGAGCTCGTAAAACGATTAAATCTAAGAGGGCTTGACCATCTTCGAATTTAAACCATGAGACAGTTTTCGGTTTCGCAACACTTCCAGTCCCACTCGTTTTTAAAGTTTATTAAAAAACGCCGTCTCTTTAGTTGCCTGAAAGTGTATTTGAAAGTATTTCGTTGGTTTCAAAATTGTTCGTTTTTTTGGAAATTAAATTTGTGTTTTCATCAATACGCCGTGATTACCGGGACAGAGAGAAGTTCTTTAAGATTCTGCTGAACAAGAAGAGGTTAAATATGGCTTCAGTCTATTTTTCTCAATATTTTTATAAATTTTGATTGTACTAAAACATTTTTCACTTCATGTTTTAAGATTGTTTTAGGGCCACTTTTCTTTTTGTTCCAAGAATTATATTTTTTACATGAGTTTCGCAACTACTTTTATGTATCGATACCTCATTTCTATAGTGTAACAAGTTAAAAAAAGTCATTTTTGTATTAAGCGCAATAATCAACAGCAAAAAGTGTATTTTATTCAATTCAAAAGAATAACATTTAGAATTTGCAAAAATTGGCAAACCACAAAACGAAATTTTGGACAAAGTTCAATAGTGTAACAACTCAATTTATTTTTGGAATTTTTCAAAAATGTAAGGGCTAGTTGTAATAACGAAGTTAACGCCCTGTTAGCTGATACCTTTGTTAACTTCGTTTCTGCAACTGGCCCTAAGTGTTGTTAAGTCAATCATAAATTAATAATTAAGTATGCCAATTATTATTCTCAAATTCTTTAGCACAAAGGACGTAGCAGGAATTAACCAGGCATGTTCATTAAGTTTGTAAGTCGTTTCGATTTTCAAACATCTGTCAAATAGCATGCCACGGCGATTGGCAGATTGTATTGAAAATAACGGATGTTATAGAAAGTATTAAGAATAATCAATTTATATTAATCAGAAATATGAATTTAATGTGTTTTTTTACCGGCTGGTGATTACCGCAGAAATAATAAAAAAGTTTGTTGTCCTCTTTAAAAAAACGGTGCTGATGTCTCATATTATAAAAGAAGACTAGAAATATTTAAATCTATTATTTTATAACAAACATTTTAAATAACACACCAAGGTTTGTTTTCTTTAATCTAGAAATGATATTTTTACGAACAGCTCAAGTTCTCCACAATACCATTAATTTATGACAGGACCATTTAGCTAATAATCACCGACTGAGGGGTCCTTTTACAACAGGGACATTTTCATCTTGGCCGAGTGTACATTAAGTGCACACCAGCCAAATCGAATAAATTCAGTATCTCAATTATTGTGCATATTGAGAAAAAAATTCCGAAATATGTCATTTTTAGTCTATCACATGA
This sequence comes from Dascillus cervinus, assembly GCA_949768715.1. Lineage (NCBI taxonomy): Eukaryota > Metazoa > Arthropoda > Insecta > Coleoptera > Dascillidae > Dascillus > Dascillus cervinus. Next base: position 23,762,406 of record OX458322.1, read on the forward strand.
TATCTTGTACCAGTTGCAACTTCCAAATTTTTAAACAGGAAGTGGGGACTTGTGATACCTCATTTGAAAGGTCTCGTCATGCTCTATTCATCAATACCATTGTCCGGTAAATAGGTCTACTTATGTCGTAAATAATTTTAAAAAAATACCTTTTAATACGGAAATGGCTTTATTGAATAAACGCAAATTGTGTGAAAATATTTTACTGTTCGTACATCAAAAAAACTAATAAATTGAACAACTAGTAATTGAGATAAAGCCAACATTTTACCTGATCAAAAAAAAATTTTTGTTTTCTTGTTTCTATGTTCCTTAATAATATAAAATTACTCATGCAATTTATGAGAATTGACAAATTGTTTTGAATGGCTATTTTAGGCAACGGCAGTAAAACTTGACTCATCCTGTATAATGAAAAATATATCAATCGGCATTTTAAAGAAAACTGGCAACTAACAAAAAATATTGATATTGATTTATGTCACTTTCTGAACATTTCAATTGTTTATTAGTTTTTAATTTTTTAGTTTGTTGTAGCGAATTTCGTTAAACAGATTTTTTTACTCTTCATTTTTGCAATAAATTTTTAAACCATATCATTTTTGAATAGATGCATGAAGAGACCTTTCAAATGAGGTATCACAAGCCCCCATTTCCTATTTAAAAATTTGGGGGGTGCAACTTTCACTCGAAGGGGGCTAAAGTTAGGGATGAAATTTTCACTTTACAAGATATCATGTGATAGACTAAAAATGACGTTTCGGGATTTTTTCTGAATATGCGCAATAATTGAGATACTGAATTTATTCCACTTGGCTGCTGCACACTGTACATTCATTATACAGAGTGCGTCTAAAGTTTATTCTCCTCCTTCTAGCTTTTTAATTGAATAATTGAGTTTGAGAGTCTGGATCAACTCAATGAACTATTCTTTGGCTATAAATTGGTTCTTGTAAATGAAAATATCGCTCTACGGATATTCAGATATCAATAATAATCATGTTGCACCTCAATATAAAGGTATTTTAATTCTATATCGCCCTATTTTTGAAAAATAAAAATTCATTTATCTGTTATCTAGTTATAAGCGTTCCCATCCATTGCACATGCGGGACTCAAACCGTTCCTTTCGTAATTGAAAGGGTGAGTGGATAAAGGTGTCATGTAACATTTTTATGAAAATCGATATTTTCATTTAAAACAATTCCTTTTGCGGTATTCTTTCATTGATTAATTTTTGGAAGTTCATGTTGCTGTACGGTTCCTTGTGAAAAATTATCAAAGTTGATCAAGTGAATAGTCTAATTGAGGAATACTTGGAATGACAAGTTCCTGAAGCTTACGGTATAAGTGGTATAAAATTTTTAAACAGACGTGGGGTCTACGCGGCCCTACGCAAGTACTTACTTAAGGGTTAATTATACCGATTATAAAAAGTGAAATTTGAGCAAATTCGGAGATATTTTTTCAAAAAATCAGCTCCTCTTTTTTCTTTCAAAAACTAACGCCGAGAAAAAGCAACACCGGAAATTTAGGTCTTATATCAGAGTAACATGTGCACCAAATTTCAAATAAATAACTTTCAATTAGAGGTCAATTTTGGGGGTGACCACTGATGATGGGACATCCTGTAACTATGATAAACTTAAATGTATCAACTATTGTGACTGGAGTTTCATGCAATATAATAACTAAAGAGCGGATAAAAAAGCATTAAAAACACAAAAAAGTGCTTAAGAAAGCACGAACATTTGCCCAAAAAAGCATTAAAAAAGTCCGGACATCACAAAAAAAGCTTTAAAAAAATGCTTTAATACAATATAGGTAAGAAATCAATGTTAATAATAATTTAATTTATTAAAATAAATTACTTGTCAAATAAACGATGACTAACGAAACCTAAAAAAACAACATCTCTAGATAGGTAATACTGCCTTAAACTTGGTTTATATTTTATCTTTACAAATACGAAACGTTGTCTCCACTCAAAATTTTGTTTATTGTTGAAAATCCTTCATTTTTAAAAAAGACAACATCTCATTTTAATTTTACTTCTTGACCAATGCGTCTTGGTACTTTCGAAATGGCACCTTTGAAATCATTAATTATTTTTACAGATTCAATCAACGATATTTCTTGCTTTTCTAAAGATTTTATGGCGTGACTTACAAAACTGTAATGTGCTTTTATGAAAGTCAAATTATTTTCAAGTTCTTTATTTTTTAGAACTGTTTGGCAGTGTTTCACTGACTTACCTACCGATTCGAGAAATTGAAAGACAACCTTTTTAAAATTTTCAAAATTATTGCCATAATAAGTGGCGGCATCTAGCCAAGTTCCCCATCTTGTCAGAACTGGTTCTGGGGGTAGTGGTATATTAGGTAATATCAACCATACCATCCGCAACTCGGCGTATTGCGGAACTAAAAGGGCGACCAGCTACTAGAGGCGCTGATAACGTTCGTACATATTCGTAAATAATCGGATTTCAATTTTTTTCTAACATAACCTACCCATGCCATTTCTCTATGAACCGGCAACGGCGAATTTTGTAAATTTTGAGTTGTGAAATTTTTCTCTAAACATGTCTTCCTGCATTGTTAAAAACTGTGTGAACAGTTTGTATACAAGAAATTGTTTATTTTTTAAGTTGCCTAGTGATCCTGGAAGGTAAGTAGTATTATACTTCATATAAAACGTGTTAGCGCACACGAGTTTGGTGCGGTACTTTAGGGCCCACGTGGTATCACAAAGGTACTATACATAATATATTTTTGTTGCAGGCTCCCATTCATTTGTATAATATTCATCACAGAGATGAATTTATACAAATGTTTATTAGAATACGATGTCATTGGGAAGCTCGATTTCGAAGAAAGAAGAAACAATTTGTGTATTCGAAAACAAGATGTTAACATATCAGATTTAACATTAAATTTAGACTTCATTTGTAATTATACTTATAAAATGTTTTTATTCATATTCCAACCTAGATTTTATTTTAAATCTCTTACTGTAAATTTTACATTGTAACTGTAGGAATCTAAATATTTTGCTTTATTCTTAAACTTGTATTAATTGAATAAATATCCAATGTTTCACTTAAAATTATTTCATGTTTCTAAAACTATGTGTTTATAATATATTGTAAATATTGAATAATTCTTATTTTTTATCCTATACAGTATTTTTCATTTTGTTTCGGATTTATTACTAGTTAATTAATTGATTTGAATGAAATTTTTAAAACCGGAAGAACAAGGATAGGTATCTATAATTACATTTAAATTTCCCGCAAAACCCGAATGAATGAATTTTAGTTCAGCGACGATGTACTACGAAAACAGCGCCAATTTCTTGCATACGGTTTTTTAACATAGGTTCTTATGAAAGTTGCGCCTACCTACCTGGGTAATATCTCCCAGAATAACTGTACCCGTAAAGGCGCTTTCACAAATATTTTTTTCCCATTTCGTATTAAGTCGGAAATTGCAATCTTATTGTCTCAACTATACGGTTCAGCCCATGGGCCAAACATGTGCAATGGATTGAGTTCTGATAAAAAAATTTCATGTTGGAAGCAGCTTTTACCATGTAGGCTGCTGCGTGTGATATCTTCAGTAATATTTTGTTTGATGGTACTGCATCAGGTAAATAAAAGCTAGTGAACCCATTAATGAATTTTGTTATGGTGTTACTGTTCGTTTTGTTTAATTCCTTTGTGTTTATTAAAAACCCTTTAGTCGGTATTCCTTCATTCAAAACCCCAATAATCAAATTGGCAATATACCGCCCGCATGTATCAGTTGTTTCATCAACACTAAACCATATGCAATTCTTGTCAATAATTGATTTAATTTCCTGAATTGTTTCTTTGTATTCAAGGCAAATATAGTTTTTCTGCAAGGTGCTTTCATCAGGAATGCGCTTTTAACAATGTTTCTCCAAAAACATTTTGAAATTATTATTTTGCATTTTTTTAGCGGTATTTTTGATTTAATTAATGTTTTACATAGATCTAAATTAAACTCATTTTGTTCATTGGAAACTGATTGACCTGATTACTGTCAGTTCGGTTACAGCGATTTTAGAATTCTGTACCAATTTCAAAGTTTCGTCAAGTGTTGGTGGCTGCACCGACAGTATTTAGAGAATTACAAAATTTACAAGAGTTAAATTTAAAAAAAAAAAAAGAATACACCGAAAATAAAGAAAAAGCTTAAAAATAAGCATAAAAATTGTAAATAAGCACAAACAGCAAAAAAAAAAGCAAAAAAGGCATAAAAAACTTTGCGCCAAATTACAAGATTTTCCTTAATTCGTGCACATTTTACAAAATATTCTTGATGCCTTCAATATTTACCATAAGCATAATGCCTAGGAATTCGCTCTTTAATAATAACTAATTATATTGTACACATTATTATCAACAATGTATAATCGCCAAACTTTGTCACATGACCCACATTGTTTTGTGTACAATCTGTATTATCAGACATAAAACTTTGACTATTTAAAATAAAAATTTCAGTCAGTATGGAGCCTAAGGGAGCAGATTGCTGGAACGTATGCCAAAGACGGTCACGTGATTTGCTACGATGCGACCCTCCCCCTTGAAAACTATTTCGACATCGTGTCCGAAACAAGGGAGTACACGAAAGACATAGCCCATCGAGTGTTCGGATTTGGGCATTTAGGTAAAAAATACATTACAATCTATAAAAATCATACCACAATTTTCTCAGGGGATGGCAACCTCCACCTTCAAGTGTCGATCAAGGAATTCGATGAAAATATCAAGAACGACATTGATGCATTCGTTTACAAGAAGGTGGCCGCACTAAAAGGTAGCATCAGCGCCGAGCACGGGTTAGGTTTTGTCAAAGCCAATTACCTAACTGTGGCCAAACCTGATTCGGTCGTCAAATTAATGAGGCAGATGAAGGAAAGCATGGACCCAAACGGAATTTTAAATCCGTACAAAATATTTCCACATTGATAAGAATATATTTGTGAATTACTTCAATAAATGTTTGGATTTTGTATACAATTTTTCGACCACAATTTCCACTGGCGAGTCGGCATCGATTGGGACCACATTTGGGTTGACCATGTTCATGTAAGCTTGCAAAATGCTGGAAAAATTTAGTTTAAACTTTGAAAACGTAATTGGGGAACTTTACTTCTTTCTGAAGATACTATTTGATTTGATTAGCTTTTCCTGGTCGGTGTTTGTGGTGTTTCTAGCTTCATGGCGACGAATCCTCTCGGCTTCAGACACATTCAAGAAAAGGACAATATCGGGTTTGAGCAAGTCTTCGGGCCAACAATAAAATTGATTTCCTTGAGCCGGCAATTCGTCTCCCTTTATCGATGCTGCCATGGCGTAAGCCATGGTGGAATGCCAGAACCTTGAAATTAAACTGTTAAAACGCAATTCCCAACCACGCACAACTAACCTATCAAGCACGACTGGCTGCTTGGCTAAAATTGTCGTAATTTCGTAAGAGGCAATGTAATTTCCCAGGGAATAATAGGCGGTTCGTAACAGCCCATCATCGAATAACGGTCTGATTAGATCGAGACAAGGTGGAGGAGTGCAACACAAGTGGGCTCCGATTTTTTTGGCCAATTTGCTTGTCACTGTGCTTTTGCCTGTTCCATCGAGTCCTTCGATTGCGATTAAAGGATGCCGTTTGTGCTCTCCAAGGCCCGACAGTTTCGTTTTCTCTTCATTGTAAATTTTCTTTAAGGCCACCACCGCTTCTGTATTTTTAAACTGAACGAAATTGTTAGGTTAAGTTCGCCGGCTGTCAAACTCTCACCTGATCTTTATTTAAAACTTCAAAAATTGAATCTAAATTGAGAAATAATTTGGAACCCTCCATCGTTCTGTGCGTAGTCGACTTAACTACGTTTAAAATAGCAGTGTGGCACCTTTTTATCAGCATTTTGATAGATTATCTGAAGATAGGGGATTCCCTCGGCGAAAAAATTGCAACTCGATGGAAACCTAGCAACTGATTGTTATCAGTGGCGTGGGTCGGAGGAAGGAACATTTTAATCAATTTTGTTGTGGGAAAGATTAATTATCTATTTGTCTAAAAGTGCATGAAATTCGCCAGAAAAATGACGATTTATAAAGGTTGTCAATAGGTACCGCAAAAAATTGACAATTTAGGTTTGATGCAAACCATCAATTTATTGACAATATTTTTGTTTTTAACTAACAAGACCTAGGCAAAACCATTTATCGTCCCGTAGACTAATTTGGGTCTCTGCAACACGATTCTGCACACTCAGAAAAAAAAAAAAAATTCTCGTAGGTAAGAAAATTCGGGTTTAAATTTAAAATTGCGCGTTCTTAATTTTGGCTCAAGAATTGGTCATTGTTGAGTTTTAACCCTGCAGTGGGCGCGCGGCGGTACTCCGCAAATTAAGTTTTTTGTTTGTTCTACACGCGGTTCTAGTCATACATAAATGTTGGCTCGTGTATGTGTCTTTGACCTATCCCACTAAAATCCACTCCAACGTTTTTTTTTATTGAATTCATCTGTTAGTAGCAATCGGTCATTCCCTGAAGGGATCCCAGGTTGCGGTATTGAGTACCGCTGCGCGTCCTGAGTAAAATGATTTCTCATCTTTGAGTAAGTAAATAAATACAAAATTACACAAAAAAGTAATAAGAGGCAGAACATAACCTTCACAAAATCGCAAAACTGTCAATAACAGGTGACAACGTACATAAGCAGCCATGACTCAGCACAGTGTTGCCATTTTCAAATTCTTGAGCATGTAGTTTAAAGTACGGCGATTCATTTAACCCTTATCCGGTCAAGGTGAGTCCGTTGGACTCAACGACCCACTTTTTTTCAATTATTTCAATTAATATGTACCCACTGATAAAATAAATTAAAAATATTCCATAATGCAAAAAATAAATAAATAAAAATTTCCGAACGTAAGCGCACAGTATGAGTTCAACAGACTCGTCACATTTTTGTGGATATAATAATGCAGACTTGCATATTTGTTAATACGTGCTATTATGTTGTGATTATTAGTAGTTTACGAGTCACTAGGTAACAACGTCCCTCTATAATATTGAATTGTCAGCGATTTTATGACAATTTAAAATCTAGATCTAGTACGTACCTACTGACCGCATAATTCTTGTACATACCTACCTAATTATTACAATTTTTATAGAACATTTCAGTTACTGTTTAAAAATAATTAAATAAATGGCAAGTAAGGGACTTACCTACTCGCGAACAACTGCAAGAAATTATTGTCAATTTGTCAAGCGTCGAAGAGGCAAATAGCATCATTCAATCCGATGCTGAATCTGTATCTGAGGATGACAACATATCTCTGGCTAGTAAGGAAGCCGATGTTCAAAACATTGACAATGATGAAATTGAAAATATTGAAGAGGTAGGTGCCCATGTTATGACTGGAAAAGATGATACAAAGTGGACAGATAAGCCTGATGTCATTGGTCGTACTAGGGCATGCAATATAATAAGAAGTCGTTTACACAAGGTTTGCCTTCCACCAGGAAAAGAATTAGAAAATCCTTTGGATTCTTTCTGTCTATATATAACAGATGAAATTGTAGCCCAAATTGTAAAATTTAGAAATACTGAAGCAATCCGTGTTCTATCTGCAGAAAAATGGAAATGTTGCGACAAAATAGAGCTTGACGCGTTTTTTGGACTTTTGCTCACTGCCGGCCATTTGAAATTTAACAATACTAGCTATGATGTGCTTTGGAGTTCTTTTTATGGCCCTCCAATCTTTCGAACAGCAATGAGTTTGAATAGATTCAAAGCACTGCTGCGCTTCATTAGATTTGACGATAAAGAAACTAGATCAGAACGCCGTAAAAAAGACAAACTTGCTGCCATTCGAGATATATGGACTGAAGTAAATAACAATTTGAGAAAATATTATATGCCTGGGAAAAATATAACCGTGGATGAGCAACTCGTTCCTTATCGAGGTCGTTGTCCCTTCAAACAATACATGCCGTCGAAACCTGACAAATATGGTATGAAAATCTGGTGGGTATGTGATTCTGAAACATTTTATCCACTAAACGGTATCCCTTACTGTGGCAAAGAAGGTAATACCGTTACCCATGGGCTTGGCAAAAAAGTTGTAGAATCACTTTTACTCAACCATATTACAGGACACACAGAAACGTAACCTTTGACAATTATTTTACTGATTTAACATTAGCACACAATTTACTTTCAAATGGACTTACTATGGTAGGAACGGTAAGAAAGAACAAAACATTTATTTCAAAAGAATTTCAACCAGGTAAACTTCGTAAAGAAAGTTCATCAATTTTCGGGTTTAGCAAGAATGCAACGCTTGTATCTTATGTAAGTACTTTGCATAGGATATAATGCGCAATAACCTTGGTCGGTAATTTTCCGTTGTACGTTTTGTCTTTCGTATTGGGTTATTTGTGAGGGTATCGCCACTGTGTTAGTTTACGACTTTGACAAATTTATTACTATGCCCTTTAAATAAAAACATATTTCAACAGAAAAGCCCAGTTGACCGGATGTTACGGATTTCAAATTATCGCTAAAACCTTCTAAGAAATGACCGTATCGGACACACTAAACCCCATGAGCACATGTGAATTATGTATTACAAAAAACAGAGTTTCACTTCGATTTTAAAATCAGTTTAATACGAGCCAATGTTTAAACAGCTTCGTACAAATGGCTAAATTTTCAAGAAAATCCTTTTCGTTAAAAGAAAAATTCGAAATAATACGTGAGATAGAAGATGGCAAACCACAACAAGAAATCTGTCGTGAAAAAAACATACGTAAATCCACCGTCGCAACAATTTGGAAGAAGAAGAAGAAATAATTATGTGCGGCATTTGAAAGTAAAAATGTAAACGCTAAAAAAATACGAAAATCTAATAACGATGATGTGGACCAATCTCTTAAAAAGTGGTTTACGCAACAAAGACTAAATAATGTAACGATTAGTGGTAGTGTTTTAAAAACAAAAGCTGAGGACTTTGGCAAAAGACTTACTCAGGAAAATGACTTTACGTTCAGTGATAGCTGGATAAACCGATGGAAAAAACGTCACAACGTTTGTGGCGGCACAATTTCTGGTGAATCAGCGTCAGTAGATGATAATGTAGTGGTAAATTGGTTAAATACGGTGTGACCAGAACTTCGCAGACAATTTAACGATGATGATATTTTTAACGAGGACGAAACTGGTTGGTTCTACAAATTAACCCCGAATAAGACGCTAAAATTCAAGGGAGAACACTGCAAAGGTGGAAAGTTATCCAAAGACAGAATAACAGTGTTAGTTTGTGCGAATTTGTCCGGTACAGAAAAAAGAAAACTTCTTATCATTGGGAAATCGCAAAATCCACGCTGTTTAAAAAATGTTAAAAATTTACCCGTTAAATACAAAGCCAACCGGCGAGCATGGATGACGGGTGAAATTTTTACTGCCGAACTCCGTGAATGGGATCAAGAACTGCGAAGAAAAAAGCGAAAAATTTTATTGTTGGTCGATAATTGTCCAGCGCATCCTAATGTTACAGAACTAAAATCCATCAAACTTATATTTTTACCACCAAACACCAGCTCCAAGCTACAACCCATGGATCAGGGTATAATTCACTCTTTTAAAGCTAACTATCGCCAGATGCTTTTACTAGAAATTGTGCGTAGCATTGATGAGGGAAAAAGTTTTTCAATTGACATCCTTCAAGCCATCAATTTAGCTGATAAATCTTGGCGAAAAATTACACAAACGACAATAGTTAAGTGTTTCCAAAAAGGTGGGTTTCGTTTTGATGATGATGCAATATCAGATTTTGGATCTGATGATGACTTACCTATAAATGAGTGGTTGCAAAAAGAAAAGCAAACGGAACAATTAGAAAATTCAAACTTTTTAGAAATCTTAAACATGAATGACTATATTAATGTAGACAATTTATTAGTCACAACAGAATATTTGGGCGACGAAGCTATTGTTGCATCTGTGGTAGATGAAGGCAAAAGGGACCAAGAAGAAGCCAGTGAGGATGAGTCGGAAGCACCAGCATTAAAGATTGTATCTACACACGAAGCTGTGAGAAATATTAAAAACGTTCGAAATTTTTTACAGTTTTATGGTGCGCCGAACTCAATTATTGAACATTTTAGTGCCGTTGAAATGTATGTGGACAATTTACACTTTAAAAATGCGACAGTTCAGTCGAAAATAACAAATTATTTCAAATAAAATTACTTAAGTTTAGTCCTTATATTTATAATTGTTTTATTCATTTGCATATGTATATTAGACAATAAAGGTTTCATAAAACACTCTTGCATTTATTCTCTCATTAACGCTTATAACGAACTTCGGATATAACGAACCAAATTTGACGGTCCCTTGAGGTTCGTTATAACCGGATTCTACTGTAGTATGTTTGGTTGCGTCTAAGAAAAATTCAGAAGTAGACCATAATTGATTCACGGTGTATAGTTGGAAATTAGTTTTGTATGTTTACAATTTCCAATTGTCAAAATTTAGAAAAAATGTATTTTAGTTGTAATAATTTTCACTTAAATTCATGTTAACGGACACACATTAATGTAAACCTCAATTTCTAAATCAAAATTTTGTTGTATCAATACTCTGAAAGTAAAAGACCAAAGCAATCCATGAAGCATTTGAAAACATTTAAATGTGCAGAAAGCAAATGCGATAGCAATTAATTTCAGTTTATTGTGAAAAGGGTAAAATTTTATACACAAAACAACGGACACTTTATACAAAATCTAAAATACACATGTATTAACAAAATTTACAAATAGAAGAAAAAGATTGTGATAAGAATAATTCAGATTCGTCAACTGTTTACAGCAAATTAATAACTACATAGTACATACATAGACATAATCTCTAACATAAATACGTGAAATGATAGCTCCGTTTTTATTTTTACAAATTTTTGAACCAAAATTATTATATTTCTGATTGACCTTTTAATTCCGCTTACAATGATGTACAAGTTTATTTTCACATAAAAAACAGACTTCTCCATTAAAAATTAAACCACATATAAAACACAAATAACTTTTTATTGATGAAATTGATAATTGTGTGCTATTGCACGTAAATACTCTACATGAGTTCTATTTTCATTGCCAAAATCACGCACAATTCTTAAAATTCTGTCGTCGGCGTCACGAAACTTTTTAAGTTAGAGAGGAAGAAGTTGTCCGGCCATTAATTGTTCCATGTACACATCGCAACCCTTTTGGACTCTTCGTAATCCATCGATGAATTTCCAAATAGATGGATGATATACCCTCAATTCCGTTTGAAGACGACGATGCGCGGCCTCCGCATGATTATTTGTTCGATTTTCTGCAATTAGGGTGCCATCGTGGACATTCCATAAATTGGGTGGAAACAATGGATTTCGTCTCCCATTTCCTCCACGGTTCGGTCTTCCAATATAAGTATCCTCGAAGCAGTCCGCCAGAGGTGTAAGATCGTTGGGCAGATCTTCCATTAAGGCATCGAGAACTTCGTCTAAATTCGGAATCGGTACAAAAGCTAACGCAATTATCTGTAATAAAGCAGAAAAAAATTGAGTTTGTTTATGAGTGTAAGATTGCAATATTTCTTACCATTTTTGTTTTGAAAGCAAACTCAGGAGTCCTAAATGGGCTAAATGCTTTCTCATGTTTTGAGCCAAGTGGAAAAAGCATCCGTTTATTGCTGCATCGGGAAAGCATTCCCTAATAGCTGTTATAATTGTTTGTTCAAAATCACAATTTACAACGGTTGGTGCTAAATTTGGGAGCTTAGCCTGGATCATATGAAACATTCGTCGGTAAGTAGCGCCCTGCTTGTTCGGGAGCAACTCATACACTATTGCATGTACTCCATTAAATTTCTTCACCATAATCACAAATACTTGGCTGAATATATTTGGCGATATTTTGAAGGTACCATCTACATACCAGGTATCTGCAGTGAACAAATGTTGTAGCCAATCTTCTCTTCCAAAAATTAAAAATCTGTCTAATCCAGGGCCCGAATCACAATGTAAGAAATTAATAACAACGTTGGCTTGTGGCATATATTCTTGATATGACTGTGGTACAATCAGTTCTTGAAGGTTCGCAGGATCAGCTGGAGCGGAATCTATTTTGTTCAAAAATTTGTAAAAATAAAAACGGAGCTATCATTTCAAGTATTTATGTTAGAGATTATGTCTTTGTATGTACCAGTTATTAATTTGATGTAAACAGTTGACGAATCTGAATTATTCTTATCACAATCTTTTTCTTCTATTTGTAAATTTTGTTAATACATGTATTTTAGATTTTGTATAAAGTGACCGTTGTTTTACGTATAAAATATTACCCTTTTCGCAATAAACACTGAAATTAATTGCTATCGCATTTGCTTTCTGCACATTTAAATGATTTTTAAATGCTTCATGGATTACTTTGCTCTTTTACTTTCAGAGTACATATTGATACAACAAAATCTTGATTTAGAAATTGAGGTTGATATTAATGTGTGTCCGTTAACATGAATTTAATTGAAAATTATTACAACTAAAATACATTTTTTTCTAAATTTTGACAATTGGAAATTGTAAACATACAAAACTAATTTCCAACTATAATTGTGAAATATTAACAGGAAACAGAATGAAATTCGCTTGTGAATAGTCGGTTGGTTAAAATGTTATTGTCAATAAATGGTTTAAATTTTTTAACTGGCGGCGAACCAGCTGGCGGCGAAACGGCCGGCGGCGAAACGGCCGGCGGCGAACTGGTTGGCGGCGAAACGGCTGGCGGCGAAACGGCTGGCGGCGAAACGGCTGGCGGCGAAACGGCCGTGGCGAACTGGCCGCGGCGAACCGTCCTAGACCCATCTTGAACTGCATTAAATTATTACTTCTGTCCTATCAGTTTTATATTTACAAAATGATTTCGCTATTTTGCTAGCCTAGAAGACGTGATGTTGTATCATACAGTTTTTTACGACTCATCAATTTTAAATTCATTAGGGTTACTTATTGTACGCGTGATCGTTGAAGTGAAAAGATATTTTAAAAAATTATTTCAAAAATGGCCGAAAAGAGTGTACTACCATTTATTAGTGAATTTATAAATACTGTCACCGTGCTTGGCACTCCCGTTCACAAAACATGACTTCCAATCGCAACACCTTCGTTCCCGGTTGCGAGGGGAAAAAAATAAACAAGAATGTCAGTTAGTAGAAAAGACGACACGGTCGAAAGTTCTTTTCGCTCGCTGCAGCCGAGATCGCCCTAAGGGGTAATGGTGTTTAATTTCTATTTTTTTTTTTAACACTACGACGAGCATAACAATCCATATAGACAATATCCAGCCCTTTGGAAGATAAAAGGGAAATCATATACAAACAGATTATTAAAAGAGAAAGGATTAAATAAATTACTCGAATTATATCAAACAATCGATGAAAAGGCGACACTAGATACACTCAGAAAGTAAATCAACAATTTACGATCAGCTTTTCGAAAGGAATTAAAGAAATTCAAAACTTCAAAAAAATCGGGGACGTCAACAGATAGTGTGTATTCGCCTGGGGTGAATGAATATTTCAAATCTTCAAAACTACATCCTGTGGCCAGAAATCGTAGAATTGCTATTAATCTTTCTTCTGCACTGATTGCGTTTCTCATTCTTGTATTTTTTTTTTTTGTAATATATGGTTTCACCAATTTCAGTAAAGTTTTCAAACAATTATCATTCATGCGCAGAAATTTTTTTAAATCGTCGTAATTAGATTCTCTTAATTTTTGTACTAATCGCATATGCGAAAATTTTTGTCGTTTCAATAACCAGTCTTTTACCCAAAACTTTTTCCTTGATTTCGTTTCACTTAACAATAATACTAGCATTAACAAGCACAATCTTTTTTTTCTCGACATCACTATTTTCAAAACTTAAACGCTTTAAGAATTGCCAAAGACCTGTGCGATTAGTGAAAAGATGATGGGGAATGAAGGCGATCTGTCCGGCCGCCTGTTAAGTGTGTGGTGAATTTCAGGCCGCCGCGCCGGCCGGCCGATAACGATTAAAGGTGGCCTTGGACGGCCTGCAGTCCCGAACTGTTGCCTAGTGTGTGGCGCGCAACAGTCCGGGACTGCAGGCCGTCCAAGGCCACCTTTAATCGTCATCCATCGTACGGCCAACTGCGAGTGAATGGCCCACTTTAATCTTTAACTAGGTAGGTGGAAAATATTGCGTCAGTACGTAAGTGGGGTGCTCACGGCACCCCAAGAAATGAATTGGTTACAAGTGATTCTTTTGTAAATTACTTAATTGTTCGTTATCTATAAATTTACTAGACCTTTACCAAGAAGAAAAGAAAATGTAACAATAATCAATTCTGCGAAATAGTCAGTTATAATACAACGAGTAGTCAAAGATTGTCGAATATTTTTATGAATGGTCATTCGCTTTATGAACACCATGAGTGCGCAGCACGAATGGTGTTCGGAAGCGTATAATGACCATGAATAAAAATATTGTACAATCTTTGACAACGAATTGTATTCAACAGACTATTCAATTCACCAAATCAATGATTAAAATGAAATATTTCAAAATCTAGTTCGAAAATTTGAGTTACACATGATGTCATTTCCATAGCAACCGGTAAAAAAAGTTGTTATTTGAATATTTTCTGACAGTAATGGAAAGTGTGTGCAAAAGATTTGGAGAGAGATCTGATGCAGAAATCAATGTAGATATTGGAAGAAACGTGCCGGAAAATAAACGGAAGTCACGAGAGTCGGTATGGCGTCAGTTCTCTCAGTTTTTGGAAGAAAAAGACTACTCTTTGACACCATCTGTCACATCTGCAGAGTTAAATATTATTCTGAAGAGTTGGGCCGTTAATATGAGGAAGAGAGATGGGTCGGAATATAAGGAAGGTGTGGTCAAGCATTTATGGAACAGTACTGCGAAAATGGTGCAAGAAATGTATTTCAATAAGTGGAATATTGAGATTAACCCATTTAGTGAAGCTGTATTCTATCAAGTCTTATTTACAAATGGACAACGAACATCACAGGACAATTGTTGAAAAAATGAGAACTACTACGTCGACAACGGTGGCGACTGAATTGCCCAACAGCAGGGAGGGTAAAATTTGTGATGTTGAACATTCGTTCAAAGAAGGAATTTTTCAGAATTGCAACAATGTTCATTTTTCAAATTGTTCAGTTAATTTTGTAACAAAGTAATAATTTTCTTAAATAAAAATAATAATCAAGTTACTTTAAAATATTCACTGCAACCACTAGTGGAATATCCAGTTATATTTTCACTAATGAAATATTCGCTGGAATTTTCTGTTGTTAGGATACGAAAGTAAATATCTGCTATTTTATTGGATAATATTTGAAAAATGATTTTGTGAATTGAATAGTCATTAGTGTTAGAAAAAGAGGCACAATTTAAACAAAATAGTAAAAAAAATCTATCCATGGACATTGTAGTGTGAAATATATCAATTCCCGTTCCATCTGTTGCCCACAAATCATCCAAGTTCTCTTTCCCAGCCCTGAATGAACCAGCAATTATTAGCAAACCAATAATGGATCGAATCTCTGTCATGATACAATAACTAGGAGATCTGACATTGCGCAGGTTGCCGCCATATTGATGACGTAATGTGGTAAGTCAGGAGTTGTTGCATCCCCCGGTAAGGCCGGATAATTCGTTATTAAAATATTTAAATCTTGAAGACAGCACAACGAAATGGGTAAACGAATACGTTGCTTTAAGAAGTGAAAAGATTTACGAATGTCACATCGTTCACACGTTTTTTTATGTTATTGTTATTAATTTTGTACCTATAATTGTTTTGACATTTAAATAAATATTACTAGGGATTGGATCGTCGCCGAGGGCGTAAACTGTGCGGATCACCGTGTAATATGTTTCAGGTATCTAGACAGGAGAACCAATCCAGTACGCCCCCCACTGTCATCTTACCGTCTGGACCAGTCGTCCATTAAACTGGAGGACATCGCTGTGCCCTTACAGACCCTTGTTGATGAAGTCAGCAGTGCCTGGCCTGTATTGGTCTCCTGGGCTGCAGTGGATGCGTGCCTGGCCTCCCTACAAAAGGGTCTCAATGCCATCATCGAGACCTATGCCCGACGAAGGAGGAGGTTCCCACACCGACCGGATTGGTGGACGGACAAGGTGGAGCGTTTCCGCCTTATCTACCTATATCGGAAGCGGTGCTTGTACCGCAACAGAATCTACGCGGAAAGGGACAGGCTTGCTGAACTTATGGCATTGGCGAAACAGAAGTACAATGTGGTAATGGACCATGCCAAGGAAGCTTCTTGGAGAAAGTTCCTTGAGGATGACCTGGCCAGGAACCCTTGGGGCGTGGCGTATCGTCTGGCCACGGATAAAATCCACAAACGTGGGATACTGGCCTCGATCTGTTCCCCGGAGGGAGACCACACCCTCACTGTCCGTAATACCCTTACTTGTATCCTGCACTCCCTCCTCCCCGACGACGACCCGATGATTAATACTAATCATCAACAAATTCTGCACGGCAATTTCAGGGCTATCGTGGCCATCCCCGACTATGCCGAGGAAGATGTCCCTGAGGAGGAGGTGGCGGCCATTATTACCCGTATCCATGGTAAGAAGGCGCCTGGATTAGACAACGTCAAGGGCCTTTTTGTCAAAACCATCCACCCTGTGATTGGATCGCTTCTGACCCGCCTGATGTCCTCGTGCCTCCGGCTCCGATATTTTCCCAAGGCCTGGAAGCATGGTAACCTGAAGGTTCTGATGAAGGACCCCTATGGAGACCCGTCATCGATTAAAAGTTACAGGCCGATAACCTTACTCCCGGAGTATGGAAAGGTCCTGGAAAAGTTAATCCGTTCCCGCCTACTTGATGCCGTCCGCCCCTTCCATGCTCTGAACCAGTACGGCTTTGTCGGAGGCCGGTCAACTACAGATGCCCTAATGGCCTACAAACGACTGGTCACCTCGTCGGACATGAAGTATGTGCTCTCCATCTTTGTGGACATCTCTGGGGCCTTCAATGACCTGTGGTGGCCTGGACCTGCCCAGGCACTGAGGGACAAGGGTGTTGGGGGCGCGCTCATTGCTACCTTAGCCAGCTACCTGAGTGGAAGGAAGGTGGTACTCTCATCAACCAACACAACAGTAGAAAAGATGTGCACAAAAGGTTGTCCGCAGGGGTCTGTTTTAGGTCCAACTCTCTGGAATTGCGTGGTAGATGTGCTGCTTCAGATGCCCCTCCCAGATGGCTGTAGCGTCATAGCCTATGCTGACGACTTAACCTTTGTGGTTACATCTCCTACCAGGTCTGGTCTGCTACTTCGTTCCCAGCATTGCCTCGACATCGTGCTTTGCTGGGCGGAGTCGCAGAAACTTACCATTTCAACGACCAAGACCACCTACATGGTCAACCGGTCTCCGCCGCGCATCCACCATCGAGACCTTCAGCTGGGAAACACCCGACTCCGCCTTTCGGAATGTGTGAAATACCTGGGAGTCATGGTGGATCACAGCTTGAATTTTCAGAAGCATGCTGAGTATGTGCATGCCAAGATCCGAGCCCTCATTGGCGCCCTGAGGCGCAAATGCCGTTCCTCATGGGACCTTGATGTTACCTCGTCCCTCCATGCGATCTACAGGATTGCAGTGGTTCCGATCGTTAGCCACGGCGCAGAGATGTGGCAGCACAGGTTGCGGATGGTAATGGTGCGGAGAAAAATTAGCTCCATTCATGGGCTCTGTGGCAGAGCAATCTGCAAAGGATACAGCTCCATCTCCACGGATGCGGCGGGAGTACTGGCTGGAATCCCTCCTCTGGACCTGGAAATACAGAGGAGAACTGCCCTTACAGGCCTCCGAAAGAATGGTCATGCCCCATTTCAGGATGATATGCTTCGAATGGAGGACTTTCCTAGCCTTTCCCATTCCAAGGAATATCTGACCCTTCGGGTGTGGGACTGTTGGCAGGAGAGGTGGGAGGAGTCCACCAAGGGACGGGTCACGTTTGGTTTTTTTCCCCGGGTGCCTGATCGTCCATGTCAGAAGCCGAGCTTCATAACCACACAGCTACTGTCAGGACACGGGAACTTCGGCATCCACCTGCATCGGCTGGGGAAGCGTGATCTCCCGTGCTGTCCCGCATGCCCGGATGCTGATGATGATCCCGCCCATCGTCTCTTTGTCTGCCCACTGTTTGACGACGCCCGCTCTGACCTGTCAGCCCAAGTGCAGCCCTGGCCTCCGCCATTAGAGCTTGTGCCTTATATGGACCCGGAACTGTTGCGTCCATTCACTGTGGCCACCGATTGATCCATCGGCCACAAGTAACTTTGCCTGGCCCCAAATGCCTTGATGGACCTCCCCGCAGATGTTCTTGTCTGCAACGCTAGCCACCGCCTTCCCGCGAATAATTAAATAATAATTTAAATACTTTAAATAATTTAATAATTATATAATAATTAAATAATTTAAGTTGAGATACTGCCGCTGTAACCGACTGTAACTGTGCGTCCTATTTGGCGCTATAACTTTCTAAAAATACATGCGCTGTTTGGCGCCTTATATATATATATATATAATTTGGTCTTATGGAACGGTTAAAATATAACAACATAATCATATATCAATAATTTATAATAATTATTAATATCAACATTTTTAGTTTAATTTTTTAGTTTTTAGTTTTACGATTAGTTTAATTTTTTGTGCCATTCCTATGTACAGGCAATTGTATTTGCCTCTATAGGATGCCTCTTTTTGAGGCATTGTAATGGTTAATAAAATAAAATAAAATAAATTTAACTTTAAAGATTATATAATTACAGTCGAACTCCTCTATAGTGACCTCCCCTATAATGATTTTTTCTCAGTAGTGATGTTTTTATCAGGAACGTGCATTTTTGAACGTTTTCCATATAAAAATACCTCTATATTATGATGTTAAGCCTCTATATAGTGATTATTCTTTACGAAAGGTTTACCAAAATTCTCGGGAAATGGAATTTTCGGTAATAGAAAATGCAATGTATGTATTGAACATCTGGTTCTTTTCCCAAATTCCGACTACCTGAAAAATCCTTACAAGAATTTCTTGCAAAATTCTTACTTATGGAAATTTTCATTTTTAAAAGTACTGCTATGAAATCAACTTTGGACAGATTTTTCATCAATAAATACATGTTATGTAAGTATTCAATTACATATGATGAAAATCTGTTTTGTACTGTGTGTATTTCTAAATAAACAAATATCTTTTAAAACATAATAAATCTTAATTTTTTGTTTTGAATATCGATTGGTTTTTAAAGCGACTGCCAAAACTGTAAAATTATACTTGAATTCTATATAGTGAAGTTTCTCTATAGTGATGTTTTTTCATGGCTTTTCTAACATCACTATAGAGGAGTTCGACTGTATATAAAAAACTAACAAAATAAGAAGTGTATCGTTTTGATACACCGCGCCCCATTTCGGAGTGTTCGCGGTCGCCCTTGACGAAAAGTTAATTAAAAGAATTGATGGTGTACAAAATCTTCCGAGCTCTAGATTATGACCGAGGTCGGAAACATCAATGAGCGAAACAGTTACTAAATTTATGATTTTCTGCATGTGAATACTCTGGGGACCGTAACTAACTTGTGTCTTCTACCCCCAACAGCGTCATTTCTATTGAAAAACCCAAAATTACACATGTTTAAAGAGAGACAAAGCAAACTATTTTGAACCCATCAAAAAATTTCGAACAGCGGCCGATAATTTTCGTTTAGTTTGTAAAGCATTATTTGTTCAGTTATATTATCTGTGCTGCTGTTCACGTTTGTGAATGGTCGTGAATGGTTCCAAGTGCTGAATATCAAAATTATGCTTTTTGTTTGTTTATGGACTATAAAATAAACAAACAGACGATTTGCCACGATTTGGCACATAATTGCTGTTCAGAGTGATCCCCCCTGCGACCGCTGTAGCAACGGTTTCTTCCTCGTTTACCTCAATTTTTGCCCTCTGTATCGTACGTGATAAGTGATTTAAAATGCGTTGTGCAGCGTTCGGGTGCAACGCAGACGATCAATCAAAACATTTTAAGAAAGGCGAAGTGATGTTTTCCGTTTTCCAACCGATCCTCTTATTCTTAAAGCCTGGAAGAATGCTTGCAGCCGCAAAGACAATTTGAATACGACGAATGCAAGAGTGTGTTCTAAACATTTCAAAGCAACTGACTATGAACGAAATTTAAAATGTGAACTTTTGGAATATGCCCCAAAAAACCGCCGGCTAAATAAACCTGGAGTGGTACCCACCGAAAATCTACCAAATAAATCGTCCGTTTCTATGTTTGCAGCATGTTCTTCAGCGTCTAAAAGACTTCATCGCGCGGAAAAGCGAAGTCGCTTAACGGCTCTCGGCACAGAAACTTGTTTACTTCAATACTACAATTTTACGAGATCGTTCTTCTACTAAATGATAGGCAACCACGGTACCACCTTGGTCATAAATAATTATGCACAATAGCGCGCCGTCAAGTAGCTATAAATCACTCTCTTGAAACGACTTATATTTACATTTACAGAATTTACAACGCCCGAGACGTGTTTGGGTCGCCTCTTTTATTCTTACAAAAATTCGTCTTTAAAATCGTAGGGTGACCTTGCCAGTGAATGAACACTTTGCATTTAGGCTGTTACATTTGCGTTCAGAGAATTATTTTCTCCGTCCCCAATATCACTTTTGCTGCTAATCACTTGCTGTATCGACAGATATTTTGTTAGAGCACAAGATTATTGCATCATTTGGAAGACTCAGTACAAATCAATTTATATAATAATAATATAATATAATAATGATAATAACGATAATAATCACTGTACTGATAGGCAAATGTTCGAATTATGTGGGCGTCGTATTTATATTTCCCGTCAATTTCCGAATGTGTATCCTATATCGTTTAATTGATACAAATTAATAACAAACCATTTTTCACTTCCATTCACTGTACGTACTTGAAGTTTTATGTGAGCAGGATATTTTTTTATTACATAATTGACTAACGGTAACAATTTTCCCGCTCCGATAAAAATTAATGTACCGAAAATATGTGATTATTGTTAATCTGGCGCGCGGTTGGAGCGGCGTCGTCAAAACGGGGCAACGTCAAAATCGCATCGAGGGCCCGATGGCGGTGCATGTGACGCACAGGACCGAATGTGACAGTCGACTATTAAGTTTGTAAATGCGTTAGTGTGGAGGTAATTATCGTCATTCGATGCGTCAATATAATCGGAAACTCTATTCGATTTTTGAAATTGAGATTTAGAGGTGCGTTTAATGCGATCATCGATTTTACACGTTGGCTAATAACCGGGCAACTGTCAGAGTGACACTGATTGTTTTCAAAATGCGAAAATGCCGTTGCTTGGTAACTGACAATTTTCAAAAAGAATTTGAAACATTGGTAACCAATCATTTTGAAAAACATTGTCACTTGATTATTTTGAAAAACAATCGAAAAATTTGTTGCCCTGGTTACTAATTATTGCTTACGAAAACAGCCAGAGTAAGGTTTATAATTCTAACATTTCCACAACATTAAAAAAAAAACACTTTGAAACATTAATAGGGAGCTAATAGTTTTGAAAAAACAAATGTTATTTAGTAACATTGACAGTGACAATTTTGACAAACAGTTTGTGACACAGTCGCCTCGGTAACTAATAATTTTGGAAACAAAAACCGTTCGTTTGCTTAAACATTGTTACCCAGTAACAGCCAGAGTGAGACTTGAAATTTCAACACTTTTGAAAATGACTCTTTGAAACATTGGTAAGTAGCTAATAATTTTGAAAAAAAAACAACTGTAACCTTAGCTATGAAAACAGTTTTATTTAGTGACATTGCTAATTTTGACAAACAATTGGTAAGTAATAATTTTAAAAACAAAAACCGTTTTCTATGATTTCAGGTAAATCCGCTTTTTTAAAACAAAATTTCAAATTTGGAAACAATGTATTGTTCCAAAAGTGGGTGTTCATACAATCAAGTCATTTTAAATGAAGAAAATCGTTGAAACATTATCTAGCCATAAATGTAACAAGAAAAGAAGCTAGGTTCGTTTCTTTCGGTTAGTTTTTATTACAGGCGGTAAGGTAGTACATAAGTTTCCTGGAATTGCAAATTCCACAGTGCATTGTGTTTTGTTTGTGTCAAATAAAAATTGCTTAAATATTGGGAAATATAGCTTAAACGCAACCGTTAACTACTTTTTAATTTTTCTTTGTAATTAAAAAAAAATTAAAGAGAAAAAATACGATAAAGTAAAATGTTGCCAAAGGTTTGATTATTGTTTTCAATACGATACATTGAAATAATCAAAATGTTGAAGATTTGGACATTTTAATTAATAACAAGTTTAATTGACATAATATCAAACTGTAAGTAAGCGAAAACCGCCCGGATAGCGACCTTCTTTTAAAATTTGAAAATGCAGTCAAAGGCGCCGAGGGAGGGTCTTACGACGTTTACTGTTAAAGCAACCGTAGTGGTTCATTTTATTTAGTTTTTTTCGCCTATTTCGTTTTGTTGACTTAAATTGTTTTTGAAACGAACGGATTCAATTGCATGTTATTAGTAAAAGAAAAGAAAAAAACGAAAATTTGTTGTGATGTAATTAGCGTTATTTAAATATTGTCATTAGATTGAATAAAACTTAAGTTATACCCTCACATGTATTTATTATTATCCTTTAAAGTTTATCGAAATAAAAAACGAGAGAATATTGAGGTTTAAAATAAACTTTCATTTTTCGCCAAGATATTTCTTTTCCACATAAAAGGTCGAAAACAGGTAGTTAAAAATACCGAAAATGTGTGTAGCTTTGTCATTGAATGTTTCATATACCAAAATTAGAATTCTCTTGCTGTGTTAAGCCACACCGCATGCCATTAATACTCTGAAGTACGGTTGTAAATTAAACTGACGGATGACTTCAGGCGATCTTTTTCTTGAACATTTCTCGGCACTTTTTTTTACATCAATTTACAAACATTGAAATAATTAAAAAACGGTAGTATATGAAGAAAAACGATATAGTGAGGGCCGCCGATAAATGAGTAAGCTACAAGACCATTACAATTTTAAAGCAAAATGTTGAAAATTGGAGCCGTACAGGAAGTTGTAAGATTAGGTGAATTTTGACATTTTAATTAATAACAAGCTTAATTGACATAATATCAAACTGTAATTAAATGGAAGTCGTCTGGCTAGCGTGTACTCGTCGTATAAGATAGCGACCTTCTTTTCAAATTTGAAAATGCGACTGTACGGACAACGTACAAAACCATTGAATTTAGTCTCGTGGCGCCCAGCCACTTTAAGTACGGTTGAAGAACTTTTAGATCAGCAACAGTTTGCAAAAGAAGGTGAAGTAGTGTCTAATGATCTAACGAAAGATGCAGGGTAATTTTTTGCTGTTACTGCATGTTTAGGACTGTTATTTCTGATTAGAGTGTTATTATGTCTTAGAACTATCACGGAATATGATGATCGTGATGAGGTAATAACTCAATTGAAGCAGCTGGTTGCAGAACTTCAAGGTGAAGTTAATATTTTCAATAATTTTTTTTACGCATGAGCAAATTAGAAAGCTTCAAAATAATAAAAGACGTCCACGATGGTCACTTGAAGATATTTCAAAGGCCATTGTTATTTATTCCGCTGGCGCTCGAGCTTATCGTTTACTTTTAAAAAAGGACTACCCTTAAAATCCCTTGTGGTGTTTTGAAACCTATTTTGAATATCTTAAAAGTTTCTGAGATGAATGAGGCAGACAAAGTTTGTATACTGTCATTCGATGAAATGAGTCGTTCCATAGAAAAACTCGTCTTATCCATTTTTGAAAAAAATCGAGTTAGCTACGTCACTGGCATCAGAATTTAAAGGACCATCAACGTTATACGTCCAACGCACCATAACTGGTCTTATCTCTTGTAAATTCAACCCCAAATATTAAGGTCCGTTTCAAAATTGGTCTTATCCATGCGCATGGCTGTTGCAAAACTTGTCTTATCCAAATGACCAATAGCAAAATTGTATTCATCAGGAGTATTTTTAGCACGTCCAATGCCTGTAACGCTTTTACGCGCCAAACTGAGTTTGCACGCTACACCTGCATCTCGTTTATGCGTTATCATTATCACTTAAATATATTTCTATAATGTAATCGCGTTCTTTTAATACAAATTAAACCCTAACAAATAACAATAAAAATAAATAAATAATTCACAATCAATTTAACGCTGCAAATTTATGTAAATCCAACATGTCGCAGCAAAAGTCGCCTTATCCAAACTTCAAATTCAAAAATAATGAATGGCATTGAATTTGCGTTTGATTAAAAATGACCAATAAATCTTAGCAATTATTGTAAAAATAAAATATTAAACATTAACACTTTATCTATAAAAATAAACTCTGGAGACGTTTTTCTTGATTAGCCAGAAATGGTTTAAGTTGGATAAGACGAGTTTTGCTATGGAACGACTCAAATAAAAGTTCGCAAAGTGCATCTTTACGACAAAGCCAATGACGAGACAATGAAACCATACAGCTATGCACAAGTTGGCATGTTGCGCGGTTTATTTTCCAACTGGAAGCAACCAATTTTTTATGATTTTGATCGCAAAATGGATAAGAAGTGCCTATTTGAAATAATAAATTATGTGGAAAATTCAGGTAAAACGCAGAGCACTGTTTACTTTCAACACCTATTCATGTTTTTTATAGGCTTCAGTGTTGTGGGTATGTTTTGTGATCTTGGGGGAGCCAACAGGTCACTTCATAAAGAGTTAGATGTATCAGTAGAAAAAACCTGGTTCAAAAACCCCTCAAATGAACATAAAATCTACGTTTTTGCTGATGTTCCACATCTTATTAAACTCGTCAGAAATCATTTTGTTGATAGTGGCTTTATTCTTAACAATCAAGAAATTAATAAGAATGTGATTGAGGAGCTTTTGAAAGTCACTAGTACATCTGATTTGACTATTGCTCATAAAATTTCAACTGAAAGTCTCAATGTAAAAAATGCTGGAAGACGGAAAGTGAAAGCTGCTGCAAAACTATTTTCGCATACAGTTTCTAGTGCAATTTCAAGATGTGGCATGCATGGTCTGCATGGTTTCTGAAAATTGGATGGAATGTGCTGAGTTTTTTAAACTAGTAAGTTTTTTTTCACTGCATATTCACATTTATTTTATAGGTAAATGACTGGTTTGACTGCCTGAATGTGCGTGTTCCTGAACAAGATTCTCGGGAAAGAACTAAAGCATATGGATTATCCCTTGATGTTCAAAATAAAATACTCAACAAAATGACTTCTGTTGTTAAAAATACGAGAGTAAAAGGGAAAAAGTCATTTTTGCCGTTCCAAACAGGTAGAAACATATCAAGTTTAAAATTGTTCGTTCTTTTATATGCATTTTGATTTTTATTGCAGGAATCATAATTACCAATAATTCTCTGCCGCTCCTCTATCACGATCTTATGGAAAGATTTGGTAAAAAAATTATTCTTACTTACAGACTTAACCAGGATGTTCTTGAAATTTTTTTTTGGGCTATACGGACCAAAGGAGGTCTTCATGACCATCCAGATCCCCCGGAGTTTAGATATCGTCTGAGGTCTTATATATTAGGCAGGAATGAAGGATCTCTTTCAGTATGTGGTAACGTTGAAGAAGATAATACCCCAGATTTGTCTTCAGGGGAAGTAAATTTAAGTGGGAAGTGTTTTGCTGGTCTCGTTGAAAAGGAAAGCGAATTAGAACAAGAGATAGATTTTTGATTTAAAAAAATTAGATGATGTGGCATATGATGGTTTAGAAAATCTTGCTGGTTTCATTTGTCACAAAGTACATGAACCAGGAAGTTCACTTTCAGGTTCTTGGGTTGATCACCTAAGTGAAGGTGGTTTAACCAAAGCATCGCCAGAATTTATGGTTCAGATAGAACAGTTGGAAGCTATTTTCAATAATGTGGCATTCTAATTACAAAAGGTTACATAAAGAATATGTTAATAAAGAGTTCAAGCGTTACATGTAGCCAAAAATCAAAAGAATTATTTTTTAGAAGTAGAATGTTTTTCAGGATGAGACATTTAAATAAAGAATTAACAAATTGTTCATTACAGATGAAAAGAAAAATAAAGGAAATAGCGAAATAATTTTTTTTAAGATTTAAAAAAAATACTGTTTAATTAATAATTTACTCAGATTTTTCCCCTGTTTAGTCTCTTGATTTTCTTTTTTTATGTGTGTTTTACTTTTGTATAACATTTTAAAAACACTTACACTACATTTTCACACATAATTTTTGTCATTAATAGATATTAAAATTTGTTCTCTAATAAACTGTAGTGTATGTTTTTAAAAATGTTATAAAAAGTAAAAAACATAAAAGAAAATCAAGAGATGAAACTAGGGAAAAAAGTAAGTAAATTATTAACTAATATGTATTCCTTTTCTCCGAAAATATACATTTAAAATAATAATGCTTAAATTAAAACCCTTCTGTATGTACATTATAATTCATTAATATGTCAATAAATCTTTGAAAATACAGGCTCTATTCTTTTTTTATTTCCTGCAGTATCAAAAATGCAAAAAACAAAATTCCGTTTGATTTATGTGCGTTTGGGTATGTTTGCAGCCACAGTTACTTACCACCTGACGTCATGCGCGAGCTTGACGAAAATGGAACCGGCCAGTGTCATACCTTTTAAACGTTATTGTATGTACTATGAATCTCTGTTACATCAGTTTGACGAGTTAAACTTTGATTTTTATAATTGGGCTGTACTTTTTCAATATACAAGGTGTAAACGAAATAAGTACATTAATTTTAACTGGTAATAGAACTCTTCAAGACCAACAACTTTTCCTAATAACTTTGTTTTGAAAACGTTTTTGTTTTCGAGTTAAAATTATTTTAAAATCTTACACAATTTTCTTACACGCCACTGGAAGCAAAGTTACCTAATCAACAAGATTACCTTATGAAACGGTTACCATTAGTTGCGACTATTATTGTCGATTTTAAACAATAAACCAATAAACACCAAAAAAAAGGTTTATTTCCAATTTATTTTTAAACATTGACGGGAGAATTGCGCTAACAAAAATAAAGAAAAACGATCATAAAAATTGTTAAAAGTATCTACCGTTGTTTTGTACACATGCTTTAAGACGCCGACGAAGTGATTCTTCTACCCTTTGTAACATGGCTCTGTTGTTACGAATCATTGCAGCAGCAAGTTCCACCCATTCTTGCAACATTTCGATGGTATCAATTGATACAGGGTATACTAAATCCTTAATGTACCCCCACAAAAAGAAGTCGCAAGGGTTCAAGTCCGGCGATCGTAAAACGAAACATCGCTGTCAAAATGGACCAAATTCAAAATTTTCTAAGTTATGTTCTACCCTTTTTGAACATATTTAACAACTTTTGTGGACTTGCATTGGGGGTGCATTATATTCAGAACGATTTTCCAGGATTGAATCAAAATTTTATCGAGCATCAATTTGCAATTTGATTCAAAATCTGATTCTGATTTACTTTTTATCACCTGCATCAATTCCAACGCATTGCGGCAAAATGTGTGCAACATCGAATTACTTTAACCTATTGGCACGCAGAAGCTTCACTCACAAGCAAGTAATATTTTTTATATTTCTAAATTTACCAGTTGAAAGCCTAAAGATGCCTTCCTATCATAAACTTATGTGACCATGAGCATGTAAACTATTCATGCATTTACGCCTGCCTGCTTACTAGGAATATTCGGATAAGTCGTTTGAAATGAGACCGAAATTTGTGCGGGAAGAGAGGAAAAAATAATTTCCGCTTTCAAAAAGGCCACTCAAATGGAAAAAGACGCCATCGAAATAAAGATACTGAAGACTGTACGACCAGGCATCATGTTGGCGATGGTTGCTTTGCCCGCTAGATTGGCAAACCCACTGATTGAATCGCGGAAGAAAAACGTCCACCAAAACGCCTAGGCGTTCACTCCAGAAATAAATCGGTTCTTGAAGAACTGGCTAGTGCGTCGCCGAGATAACCCCTACCCCAACAGAGATGAAAAAAAACCGCTGGCCGTCAAAATTCGCTGTCAAAATGGACCAAAATCCAAAATGTTTTTTTTTTTTAAACGGCAACGAACCATAATGTTAGCAGGGCTTCTATACGACCCGTCACTACCCAATCAGAAAAAATCTTTTGCAATCGTAGATGACCGGGATCCAATCTTATTTGTTCCCACCATTAAAAATAAGATCAGGCAAGTGCATGTGTTGCTCGAAGTTATGAATTCTTGAACAACTTGGCAACTGGGAATGGTTAACAGTGATCTTATCGAGAATTAAAAAATAGAGATTGAAATTACACCTTGATTGATGCAAATGCAGTCACATCACATCTTGAAGGAAAACAAGACTTTTGTTTCTAAACCAAATCCAAGCTCAAGGAGTAGTTCAAAAAAATCAAAATAATTTCGAATTCCTCTCAATTTAATCGGATCAATAACACGACAATACATCAACTAGCATCTATATAAAGACGACAACTAACAGAACAAAAAAAAAGAAATAATGCGCCAAAAAGGACATCATTGTTTTCGATTTGAAATTTAATTTTAATTAGTTCAACTATTCGTTGGATTTCAGCTGGTACCAGATCTATTAAAATATGCATCAATCAGATGATATGAAGCTATCTAATATGCTTGAAAATGCATCATCTAAAAACAATGATCCTCCACCAGTCCATCATGTTTTATCGAACAAACCCGCTTTCAATAACAGTCGGCAAGCATTAGTGTGACCATTGGCTGCAGCAATCATTAATGCTGTCCATCCCAATTTTTAATTTATCACTTGTGATTTTAATTAGAATGCCGAAAACCGCATGGCCATGTTATTGTAGTCAAGGTGAAAAAAGAAAAAAAAAAAGTAATGTCAATTAACGAAAAATTGTGAAAAACATATAACTTATTAAGTGTTTGGTTTTCAAGTGTTGAACAATTTCATTAAGGTGATAGATATGGATATGGCATAAACATTAACTTTTAATTTAGTGATTTTTTGTGGTGTTATTGTTTTGAACAATTTTACTTTTAATTAATTATCTTCGCGGCCGTTTCTACAACAAGGTCAGTTTTAAAATTTATTTCATTATTATTTTTATTTTTTTGAAAATTTATTCCATTAAAAAAGGGGTTTTCTTTAAGAAATATTTAAATTGAAAGCAATGTTGAGGTTTTATCTAGCAGTCCGACAAGTTCTCACACTGAATACATGCCAGCTACAAGTTCTGCGACTCCAGCAGTAGTAGGACCACGACAAGTAGCTGTTCCTCCCACTCAATCAACCCAAGACAGCACAGATGAAGATAATAACATGCAGGCACAACCAGCTCCTCAACAACAAGCGGTTGCTTTGGTCTTACCTCGAGTTGAACCTCCAACTAGTGCTTCGGCTCAAGAATCGGGAACCAGCAGTAGCAGTTCCAATACTGTAACTACCACACAAGCTAGTTTAAAACGTCCACGTGAGGCTGACACTGACAGTTGTCAAGTTGAAGAGCAATATTTAGCACAACCACAAATCAAACGAACAAGAGTACAGGTAAACACAAATTCATGTAATCTAATCTATCATCATTATTTTATTTTTATGGATTTGTATTCAATTATTATTTTCATATTAGAAATATGAAAATAATATTATTTTTCGTCACTATCATTTATGTACTTGATTTTCCAAAATTTTATCCCTATTTGAATTTTAAAGAATTTTCAGATTGATTTTCTTTTCTTTTCTTTATTTTTTTATGTTTTATCTTTTTTACAGCAAGGGACAGCCGAAGCTTTTCAAGGAGTCACTGAAAGTGGTTTAGAAGTGGAATATCAAGTCCCCACCAGCAGCCAGAGGGACCATGAAGAAGATCCTGATGCTATTATTGTTGCAGAAAGTGACGAGGAAGGTGATGGGCCTGATGAAGGTGAAGGAGCTGATGATGATCCAGACGATGCTGATGATGCAGAAGTTTATGATATGGAAGCCACTCCTTACTCAGTAAGACTTTAGATTTATAAAATCATTGCTTTCTTCAATTAAATTATTGAAGGAACGAGAATTGAATTATGAAGATGCAGACTGTCATGACATGGAAGAAGATGAGGAAGGAGGCAATGAAGTAGAATTTATTGAAGATTTGATGGATGTACCAAATCAGAGTGAACGTTCAATACAAGAAGGTTCTTGTCAAAAGGAAAGTGCAGAACAAGCTCAATCAGAAGCAACTAGTAGCGGTACAGATGGTACTTCTGGTGTTACACAATCTGTGCCAGCAACAATGACTCCATTTTCCACCCGGACAAGACCTGTTGCCCCTCTTACAAGACAACAACAGACACATTTATTATTACCTCATGGACTTGAAGAAGGGGGTGATGATGGTATTGTACCATCTACACCTACTTTATTTGTACCTAGAAGAGCTGATGGTTTTGGAGAAGCTGTCAGTTCACCTCATGTTCCTACAAGTGGCGGATTTACATTCAATGAGAATGCACCACCAAATAACACAAGTTCCAATGAGGTTATTCCTGAACAAACATTGGAAATTGGCCAACTTGATGATAACAGTAAGTGTATATAATTAAAAACTGTTCTTTAATGTTTTTGCTTAGGTACCGGTCGTAGTGTCCCTAGTACCCCTTTACAAGCATCCCCACAGGAAGCTGGGCCCAGTGGGGAAGATCAGTCTTCCCAACAAACCCCAAATTCTGAAGGTATAAACATTAATTTTACATCAATCAAATCTAATAATTTTTTTATAGTAGATATTCCTACAATTACAGTGAGCGGAGCAGGTGACGAAGCAACTGCAACTCCTGAAGCAAGTGCCGGTGAATCAATGGGCCCTCCAAGCACTGCTGGAACATCCACTGAAACCCCCCAAACTGAAAGACGCGATGACATGCTCGAAGGAGATGATGGGGTATTTAATTTAATTTTTGAAATTTACTTTACATAATTAATTAAGATTCAGCTTGTGGCTTTGACGACACGAATCGCTCCAAAGAAGTCGACTGTGGTACGCCACCAATAGAAAATGTCCTTCCGGCAGGGTCAAAATTCTGCACGGGGACTAAAGCCTCGAGTGCAGCAATTCAAAACTTTGGACGTTCAGCCGACTGTTTGCTGGTTAAGGTTTTTCGAATGCAAGTCGTTATGTACTGTTCATCACCGGCTACGGTTCCGCTGGATGAAGGCGACGTTAGGTATCCAATCGCGATTCTAAAGAATTTGGCGAACAGTTCTGAAAAAATTTTACATTATTTTTCGATTAACGGTTTTTGACGCAATTTACCTGTGTTGTCTTTCGCGAAATGGTTACATAATTTATTGATTAAGGTTGGGATTGCGGTTCCAACCTCAACGTGGGGATGATTCATAACTGAAATTTGTTCAAAACATTTCTAATTTGACACTTAGTTGTTTTGACGTTTGACGAGTACGCCACCACACCTTCAAGTGAAGAAGGTAACAACACTTGTCATAATTTAGTTCAGTTTAATTAAATTCATGAAAGAACTGTTGTGAAGTCGAATTAATTTTATTTAAAATGGGCAATTTTTAAACTGAAAAATTAGTTAAACTTTGATTTTTATTTTATTTAATTTATTTAAATTTTTTTCCATTCCAAATTTCGTTCCTTGTTCATAACAATATTTTTTAAAAATTTTAACACTTATTACAAATCACAAACATTTTAAAACACATTCCTTAAAACATCATCAAATACACATATTACATTTTAAAAATATGTTTTCACAGTATAGCCAACCAGATTTCAATATTATCTACAATTCAAGTGAGTGGGGTGCTATGAGCACCCCGCATACGCAGTTAAAGGTTAAGAATGTTCTTAATTAATGTGATTTCTTATTTAAGAAATAAAGATGGCCTTATTATATTAAAAATGCACTTGTAAATACAATAATTTGTTTCAAATTTTTTTTAATTGTAGAGTGGAATGCTTGAATTGAAGGAATTCTAGAATATAAAGTTATTTCTCATATACATTTTTATTAGTAGATGAAAATTTAACATTACATCGCATCCTGTTTAAAAATACATTTTCAGTTTAAGAACCACATTATCATTTGGTAACAGATGTACGTATATGAAATGGAAGTTCATTGAAGTTAATGCTTTCTCAATGAATTTTGGCCGCCACACAAATAAATTGCTTTTTTCTCAAGAAATAATTGGCCAAAATCTACATCAATCTAAAAACAAAGAAACAAAATGTTTACATTGTGCCATGGATATATTATTATAAAAATTTACCAATATAAACCAGTTTGAATGCTTCAATAATGATCATTCCACTTTATGCAGATTTCCTTTCCACAAATCCGCGTGCTTCAGTCATGATTGTGTTTTGTTAAATTCTTAAATTCGCTAAAAAGTAAAATTTGTTAAAAGACAGATAAATAACACTAAATGTATAGAAGAAAATCAAATTATTTCTTTACCTTCGTCACTGCAATTAATTCTGTTATAGAAGCAACTGGTTTCTTTTTATTTCTTCTTACTTTTCGTTCCGACGGAAATAAACTAAAAAACAATTTCTTTAATAGCTGTTATATTGAAAAAACTTGTAGAACTTTTACAAAATTCATGCGGTAAGATAAAAGTGTGGGAAAAATTATAATTACAACAAATTTACTTACATGCGAATTTATTACACACATAATCAGAAAATCCCCATAATTTCAGAACCATTTTTAGAAATGGTCTTTGAAGCTGATCATTTTGTTGATCGACGTTTATGAATATTGCATTGAATTAACATCTTCATCTCGGCACATTAAACCACTTGTAATATTTCCCATTTCATCACAATTAAACATTCACTAATTTCGTAAGGTACTGCTAAATATTTACTTTATAATAAAAATACAGAAAATGCACATCGTAATATCTATTTTCTTACTGCAAGTCGAGTTTGGTGTAACGTTTTTCAACTAAATTTGTAAAAAATTCTAAAGTAATTTATCTATTGTCAGTAAACAGTCGTTGCAGAAAAAATGTCGGTTATAAAGCAATTTACAACATTCCGTTCAATTGTATCCTGCCAGTTGGACCCAGCGCAAAGCTTCTAAACAATTGTATTGTGGAACTCTTCGACCTAACGTTTATCTCGAACAAAACCTTCAGTGAGGTCACCCAAATTGAGAATCCCCGTGCTTAAACGGTGGTTTGCTTGATTTAATATTGTTCGTGCTAATAGCAAGCAGAATCGTGCTAAATATAAACCTTTTATCAGTTCTTAATGTAAGAAGTGTTTTTAAAAAATTCTTAAGTAGCATTTTTTTCAGTGCAAGAATTTATCGATTTGCTCTAAGATTGGCGGAGTTAGAAAATTGATAAACGACAAAAAGGCCGTAGAAATAATGAAGTATTGAAGTATTGACAATTGTACTCTTCCCAACAAACACGCCTGTATCGGCCCTTTACCGAACCAGTACCTCCTTGCCAAACCCAAAGTGGTGGGCCAACGCTGGCAATCGACGTTGGTCGAGGTGACACAGCGGCCGATAGCTGGTGCCGGCACGATTTGGCGACGTTCGGCCAGCATTGAACCATAATAAATTTAGTAACTGTTATCGGTAATTGAGGGGGGCGGGGATACAAATTAAATTAATGTAATTATATAATAATATAATATTTATTCATTTTAAATTTTATGCATACACTATAAACGAAGTACCAAGTTATACATACAATGGATTAGATATGTAGATGATACGTTTATTATAACCGAAAATAATGATCCAAGCGAAATTTTAAAATACTTAAATCCAATACAACAAAATATACAATTCACTATGGAAACAGAAGTGAACAATATAATAAATTTTTTGGACATAACTATTACAAAATACAATGATCATTTACTTCATAATATATGTATACATAGAAAACCAACACAACTGGATCATATAATACATGCTATTTCAAACCACCCTTATCGACATAAAATAACTGCATTTCGATATTTAATACACAAACTTTATACAATTCCTATGACAAAAACCAATTTCAATATAGAATTAGATACAATACAGGTATAATGGAGTTTATACATTAAATTGTGGTACATGTGATATGAAATATATTCGACAAACGGTGTTGTGTGCCTGACAGATCGACGGATGGTTCTCCAAACTATTTCACTTCACTTGGTTTAATAATTTAATAGTTTAAATTTTAAACTACTTTATTATTTTAAAACATTAATATTTAACACAAATTACAATAATATATAATTAAGACTTAACTAATGGATTTTGATTTAAGTTAAACTGAACTTAGTTGAATTTTGACAGAGTTTGACTGGAATTGACTGAGCTTGACTGACTGCTCTTGACTGACTGATCTTGACTGTGCTTGACTGACTGTGCTGTTTGTAACAACGAATGTCCTTTATATATTCTAATTTTGAAAATGCAATTGTTTTAAAGTCTAATGATCATATTAAATTAAATACGGACCTTGGTTGTTTCCTAACAAATAAATCAATCATTGGAAATTGAACTGCAAGTACATGAATCATTATCAGCTTAAACATTGATACCAAGTTTAAGGTGGCTCGGCGCCACGAGACTAAATTCAATGGTTTTGTACGTTGTCCGTACAGTCGCATTATCAAATTTGAAAAGAAGGTCGCTATCTTATACGACGAGTACACGCTAGCCAGACGACTTCCATTTAATTACAGTTTGATATTATGTCAATTAAGCTTGTTATTAATTAAAATGTCAAAATTCACCTAATCTTACAACTTCCTGTACGGCTCCAATTTTCAACATTTTGCTTTAAAATTGTAATGGTCTTGTAGCTTACTCATTTATCGGCGGCCCTCACTATATCGTTTTTCTTCATATACTACCGTTTTTTAATTATTTCAATGTTTGTAAATTGATGTAAAAAAAAGTGCCGAGAAATGTTCAAGAAAAAGATCGCCTGAAGTCATCCGTCAGTTTAATTTACAACCGTACTTCAGAGTATTAATGGCATGCGGTGTGGCTTAACACAGCAAGAGAATTCTAATTTTGGTATATGAAACATTCAATGACAAAGCTACACACATTTTCGGTATTTCTAACTACCTGTTTTCGACCTTTTATGTGGAAAAGAAATATCTTGGCGAAAAATGAAAGTTTATTTTAAACGTCAATATTCTCTCGTTTTTTATTTCGATAAACTTTAAAGGATAATAATAAATACATGTGAGGGTATAACTTAAGTTTTATTCAATCTAATGACAATATTTAAATAACGCTAATTACATCACAACAAATTTTCGTTTTTTTTCTTTTCTTTTACTAATAACATGCAATTGAATCCGTTCGTTTCAAAAACAATTTAAGTCAACAAAACGAAATAGGCGAAAAAAACTAAATAAAATGAACCACTACGGTTGCTTTAACAGTAAACGTCGTAAGACCCTCCCTCGGCGCCTTTGACTGCATTTTCAAATTTTAAAAGAAGGTCGCTATCCGGGCGGTTTTCGCTTACTTACAGTTTGATATTATGTCAATTAAACTTGTTATTAATTAAAATGTCCAAATCTTCAACATTTTGATTATTTCAATGTATCGTATTGAAAACAATAATCAAACCTTTGGCAACATTTTACTTTATCGTATTTTTTCTCTTTAATTTTTTTTTAATTACAAAGAAAAATTAAAAAGTAGTTAACGGTTGCGTTTAAGCTATATTTCCCAATATTTAAGCAATTTTTATTTGACACAAACAAAACACAATGCACTGTGGAATTTGCAATTCCAGGAAACTTATGTACTACCTTACCGCCTGTAATAAAAACTAACCGAAAGAAACGAACCTAGCTTCTTTTCTTGTTACATTTATGGCTAGATAATGTTTCAACGATTTATTTTCTTCATTTAAAATGACTTGATTGTATGAACACCCACTTTTGGAACAATACATTGTTTCCAAATTTGAAATTTTGTTTTAAAAAAGCGGATTTACCTGAAATCATAGAAAACGGTTTTTGTTTTTAAAATTATTACTTACCAATTGTTTGTCAAAATTAGCAATGTCACTAAATAAAACTGTTTTCATAGCTAAGGTTACAGTTGTTTTTTTTTCAAAATTATTAGCTACTTACCAATGTTTCAAAGAGTCATTTTCAAAAGTGTTGAAATTTCAAGTCTCACTCTGGCTGTTACTGGGTAACAATGTTTAAGCAAACGAACGGTTTTTGTTTCCAAAATTATTAGTTACCGAGGCGACTGTGTCACAAACTGTTTGTCAAAATTGTCACTGTCAATGTTACTAAATAACATTTTTTTTTTCAAAACTATTAGCTCCCTATTAATGTTTCAAAGTGTTTTTTTTTTAATGTTGTGGAAATGTTAGAATTATAAACCTTACTCTGGCTGTTTTCGTAAGCAATAATTAGTAACCAGGGCAACAAATTTTTCGATTGTTTTTCAAAATAATCAAGTGACAATGTTTTTCAAAATGATTGGTTACCAATGTTTCAAATTCTTTTTGAAAATTGTCAGTTACCAAGCAACGGCATTTTCGCATTTTGAAAACAATCAGTGTCACTCTGACAGTTGCCCGGTTATTAGACAACGTGTAAAATCGATGATCGCATTAAACGCACCTCTAAATCTCAATTTCAAAAATCGAATAGAGTTTCCGATTATATTGACGCATCGAATGACGATAATTACCTCCACACTAACGCATTTACAAACTTAATAGTCGACTGTCACATTCGGTCCTGTGCGTCACATGCACCGCCATCGGGCCCTCGATGCGATTTTGACGTTGCCCCGTTTTGACGACGCCGCTCCAACCGCGCGCCAGATTAACAATAATCACATATTTTCGGTACATTAATTTTTATCGGAGCGGGAAAATTGTTACCGTTAGTCAATTATGTAATAAAAAAATATCCTGCTCACATAAAACTTCAAGTACGTACAGTGAATGGAAGTGAAAAATGGTTTGTTATTAATTTGTATCAATTAAACGATATAGGATACACATTCGGAAATTGACGGGAAATATAAATACGACGCCCACATAATTCGAACATTTGCCTATCAGTACAGTGATTATTATCGTTATTATCATTATTATATTATATTATTATTATATAAATTGATTTGTACTGAGTCTTCCAAATGATGCAATAATCTTGTGCTCTAACAAAATATCTGTCGATACAGCAAGTGATTAGCAGCAAAAGTGATATTGGGGACGGAGAAAATAATTCTCTGAACGCAAATGTAACAGCCTAAATGCAAAGTGTTCATTCACTGGCAAGGTCACCCTACGATTTTAAAGACGAATTTTTGTAAGAATAAAAGAGGCGACCCAAACACGTCTCGGGCGTTGTAAATTCTGTAAATGTAAATATAAGTCGTTTCAAGAGAGTGATTTATAGCTACTTGACGGCGCTCTATTGTGCATAATTATTTATGACCAAGGTGGTACCGTGGTTGCCTATCATTTAGTAGAAGAACGATCTCGTAAAATTGTAGTATTGAAGTAAACAAGTTTCTGTGCCGAGAGCCGTTAAAGGCACTTAACAGCGGGTAGAAATTTTTACACAAGATTCAGAGAACATAATAATAACCCAGGAATGAAACTTTCCATTATTGAAAACACTTAAATAATACATAATAAATTAGGTATTTTACTGATGATGGATAACGAAACATATCTACAGAAAATTAAATGAAAGCGACAATACAATAATTAATTATTTAAACAAATTTACAATTAAAAAATAGAAAATTTACAATAATAATACATCACTGGTATACAAAATCGTACTTCTTTTCTCTTGCATGAAGTATTTGAGATACAACTACCCATACGCACGTTTCACAAGTAAAACTACAAAGTCTGTATTATTAAATTTAAATTAGAAGTTTAGCACTCGGTATTGTTTTCGACTGTATCTAACCGGTGCGGCTGAAAGACTGTATTTTTCAGATAATTTTTCAACATATGTGTGCAGAATGAAGGTTGGTTACTAGGGAAAAGAATTAGTTGAAGGGGAATTTTCGGTCAAGCCTCATCGTCGAGGTCAAGTAAATCACAAATGAACCGAACGCATTAGAAAAAGAAACATCGCACGGTTTGTAGGAAAGTTTTAGGGATGTTTAACCATTATGGGATAAAGAATGCCAGATGTTTATTTTCGTTCACGTTGAAACTTACAACTACACTGTTATT
This sequence comes from Dascillus cervinus, assembly GCA_949768715.1. Classification (NCBI taxonomy): domain Eukaryota; kingdom Metazoa; phylum Arthropoda; class Insecta; order Coleoptera; family Dascillidae; genus Dascillus; species Dascillus cervinus. The sequence goes on from OX458322.1 coordinate 23,800,883, forward strand.
CGGAAAAGCCTTTCTATTTCGGCAGTAACGCCACGCTACGGATACTGAACTCAATGCTTATAATGCATGGAGTTCAATATCCAATTCGTTTCTAACGGATATTGAACAAATCGCACCTCTGCTGCAAGACAACTAAAAAAATTTAAAATATTTTTGTCCCCAAAAATGTATTAATATAATTTCTACCGCACTCTTATAATTTAAAAAATAGCACATGGTAACCTAAACAATTGTGTACCAAATTATGAATTTTAACAGAAAAAAATTGTGGATTTTGACAGAAGAAAATCGATTACTTTTTCAATTTACACTAAACTTGTTATTTTCAGTTCTACCACTCTTGCAGCCGAGGTGCGATAATATGTATTGAAGCGACGAGTTACCAGCGGCTTCGCTTGCGTTGATTTATCTCACTTGCTTTTGCATTCTTTAAATTAACAATAATGACGGTGTTGGTTGCAGCGGATTCATTTTGATTATTTTAACAGTAAACTACTAATCTTAAACTACCCATTATAGTTTGTTTAGCAATGATAAAATATAACTAAAAAAATGGCACATTAAAACAAAATGTAATTATTTTTTGTTTATTGTTATATTAGTAACATTTAATGGACTCGTGCGGCAACGCTAGTAGTGTACAGACGCACCTACGTTACGCAGGCAAAGAAAGTGAAGAAAAGTAGTTTTAGTGACCGAATATTGGGGAGAGGTGTGATAAAGAAAGGAATTGAACAGTGTATGACTGAGGGCCAGTAGTGGTGTGGGGTAGAAACCAGAAATAAAGGAGATTTTGGGGAGAGCGACAGTACGTGAAACTCGATTGCGATAAGCAAACTGGGAGTGGGCGCGTGTGGGAGGCAGTGCGTAAAAATAGAACAGGGCAAGTACAGTCCGCCTAAAAAAATCATTTTAATGTTTCCACGGTCATCTAAAAAACACCTTAACAACGAAGTAATTAGAAAGAGAGAAAGAGAAGAGGAAGTACATGAATTTCTGAAAACAAAAATGGGAGTGACGGCGAAAATAATAGATACGAAAGTGATTAAGACAGCGAGAGGAATAACAATGAGCATCGCAAAAGTGCAAAAATGGGAGGAGAAGATGGAGATAATGAAAAATAAAGTTAAGTTGAGAGGTACAAAAGTGTTTATTAACGATGATATGAGCCAGGAGGAAAGGAAGATACAGGCAAACCTGCGGAAAATTGCAAAAGAGCAGAGGGAAAGCGGAAAGGAGGTCAAGGTGGGATATAAGAAAATATTTATTAACAGGGTGCAATGGGATTAGGATGAGGAAACGGAAGGTGTAAGAAAGAAAACGGACCAACCTCAGTCAAAAAACTAAATGAGGAAGATGAACGGGAAGAAAATACGACGACATGGGCGAGATTAAGGATAAACGAGAGGGTAAATAAAACAAATATCATAAGGAAAAAAACAGAGAGGGAAGCAAGTAGGAAAAAGGAAAGTGTAAAAAGTAGCAGTGCAAAGCATAATGTTAATCTAAGAATAGGGTCATGGAATGTAAGAGGGACGTTCGGGGAAGCAAAGCTAAAACAGATCGTCAGTGAAGCCAAAAAGTATAAGTTTGATATAATTGCACTACAAGAAACAAAGCAAACCGGGAATACTACAATGGAAATCGAAGATTATGTGTTCTTTAACAGTGGGGGGAATAATAGAAGGCTAGGTACGGGATTCATAATAAATAAAAGGATAAAGTTGCTTGTGGTAGATTTCAAGCCGAAATCAGATAGACTTTGTGTTTTAAGAATAAGAGGGAAGTACCAAAAGATAACATTAATTAATTTTCATGCACACACTGAAGAAAAGGGAATAGAGGAAAAGGAGGATTTCTACAGTGAGTTGAATGAGGCATACGATGAAATACCGAAATATGACATGAAAATAGTGTTGGGAGATGCAAATGCTAAAATAGGGAGAGAAGAGGTATATAGACCGACGATAGGAAAATACAGTATGCATGAAATAACAAATGAGAATGGTATGTTACTAATTGATTTTGCTAAAGAAAAAAATATCATAATAGTAAGTACATACTTCCAACGGAAGGAAATTCACAAGGGTACCTGGAGGTCCCCGGATGGAAAAACTATAAATCAGATTGATCACATTTTGATTGAAAAACCAGAGGAAAAAGCGATAAAAAATGTAAGATCATTCAGAGGACCAGACGCAGATACAGATCATTTTATAGTAGGAGCAAACATGACTGAAATAATACCGACCATTAGAAATCAAATGGGCAGGGAAAGGGGGTGGAAAAAAGTAATAAGACTAAAGAGTAGTGAAGAACAAAAAGAGTATGAAGAAGTAATAAGGAAGGAGCTGGAGGACGTGGCATGGGGTCAAAGCATAGAAGAGAATTGGAGGAAAATAAAAAATGGAATAGAGCAAGCTGCAGAATATTGTAATAAAGAGAGGAGACAAGGAACAAGGAAATGGTTTGATGAGGAGTGCAGAGAGGCCCTAGAAATCAGGGGGAAATTACGATTAAGTATGTTGGTGGAAGGTACCACGGAAGCAATAGATAATTATGTGCGACAAAGAAGACAAGTCAAAACCATGTTACGAAATAAAAAGAGAATGTATAATGAAGAGGTACTACAGGAAATAGAAGAAAATTACAAGAATAATCAAGTTAGAAATTTATACCAAGGAATTAAAAATGAAAGAAGGGAGTTCCAACCCAAAGCAGTGCTCTATAAGGACAAAAGTGGGAACATTATTGCAAGTCAGGAGGAAATACTGGAAAGATGGAGAGAGTACTTTGGTGAGTTACTAAATGGTGGGGAAGCAGAAAGTGGCGAAGAAGTAAAAATTAGCATTGGCAAAAAGGAGGAGGAAGAAGAACTACCGCCGCCAACGGAAGAGCAAATCTTAGAAATTATAAGAAAGTTAAAAAATAATAAGAGTCCAGGCGGTGACAGAATAACAGCTGAACTATTCAAGTATGGAGGGCATAAACTAATAGAAAAAATGCACAAATTATTGGAAGAAATATGGAAGAAGGAAGAGATGCCAACGGAATGGGTAAAAGCAATAATATGTCCATTGTATAAAAAAGGGGACAAAAGTGAATGTCAGAATTATAGAGGTATATCACTGCTGAATGTAGCCTACAAGATAATGGCTACACACATAAAGAATAAATTAGTGGAAGAAACAGAAAAAGAAATAGGAGAGTACCAAAGCGGTTTTAGGAAAGGAAGGAGTACAACCGATGGAATCTTCGCATTACGGGAAATACAAGCCGAAAGTTATGAATATGGAAAGCCAACGATGGTTCTATTCCTGGACTTCAAACAAGCATACGATAAAGTGAAAAGGAAGGAGCTTTATAAGGCATTAGAACAAATGAAAATCAATAGGAAGTTAATAAGAATGGTTGAAACGACATTAAAAGAAACGGAAAGTGCAGTTAGAATAAACAACACAGTGTCAAATCAATTTGAAGTAAAGGAGGGAGTTAGGCAGGGTGACCCTTTGTCATCTGTTCTTTTTAGCATAGTATTGGAACAGGCAATAAGGGAAGCAGAGATCAATAGAAGTGGACTTGTATACCATAAAAGACATCAGTGCTTGGCATTTGCGGATGATGTAGCAATTGTAACGAGAAGTAAAGCGGAGCTACAAAATGTAGTTAAGAGGTTAGAGGAAAAGGCAAGAAGAATGGGACTATGTATTAATGAGGAAAAGACTAAATACATGGAGTGGACGGAAGAGGAGTTTAAGAAAAATAACTACTTGAGACTGGAAGCAGTTGGAGGCAAGCAATATAAGTTTGAAGAAGTGGAAAAGTTCACATACTTGGGTACTGTCTTTACCAGGAAACCAGGGGTAACAACGGAAATACAATCCAGGCTAATGGCGGGGAATCGCTGCTTAGCAGCTCTTAATAGAGTACTGCGAAGCAAGATCATTTCTCGAAGAGCTAAACTAAGAACATACACAACTGTAATAAGACCGATAGTCACATATGGGTGCGAAACGTGGGTACTAAGTAAAGCGGAACAAACAAGGCTGGCGGTATGGGAAAGAAAAGTACTCCGGAGGATATATGGAGGTAAAAGAGTGCATGAGAGATGGGAAAGAAGAAGCAACAAGGAGCTGCAAGAACTGTACAAGATGCCACAGCTGGTTGGAGTGATAAAAGGACAAAGGTTGAGATGGTTGGGGCACGTGATGAGGATGCAGAATTGTAGGGTTCCAAAGAAGATATTGGAAAGTGAAGTAGGTGGAAAAATGAAAAGAGGAAGACCCAAGTCGAGATGGAAGGACGAAGTAATTAAGGACATAGGGGACAGTAAAATCAGTAACTGGAAGGAAAGGACAAGGGACAAGAAAGGATGGAGACAAACGGTCAACCAAGCCATGGGCCTTCTAGGCCTGGAGAGCTAAACTATATATATATAGTAACATTTAATAACACTGATTTGAAAGTTTTGCTTATAAATAGTTTTTTTTATACAAAAATTGATCAGAAATTACGTTAACAAATTATATTAAATACATAGATAAACCTAGAAAAATGAAACATTAAATAACTTTCTAATATATTACAATGCAACAAAAAAAAATGAAATTAGTAATGAATATCAGATTCCATTCCTGTAGACGACTTGCTCCAGTTTTTAAAACATGGTATGGCGGTTCAGTGTTTTGGTACGAGAACATACACAACAATATTTATTTCGTTCGCCTATAAACAACACTTTATCAGTTTTTTGTCCAATAATAACACCACACAAATCTGAACATTTACAGTGTAGATTCTCCGAAATCGGCGCATCCGTTTTTACCTACCCTACTTAAATGACACTAAACGGCAAGCGCCTGAGACAAATTCCGAAGTTCAGGGCAGTCCTTAATGTTAAAAATTTATTTCTATGCAAAATTGTTAACAAGACATTTACCAAATTTAATTACAACAAACGAAGTTTCTTATCACATCATTTGGCATTTTTTCCAATTTTACAGAATACAGAATAAATATGTATAGAAATTGTGGCTTTGGGAAAAACATTTGGGCCAATACAATCCTGATTATCTCGAAGGACCAGTCGGTCTATATAGAAATGGCAGTAACTGCGTAATGACGGTATTCTTTCTAAACACAATGCGTTCAATGTCACAAGATCTTTCGGAAAAACTCAACACTTTTTATACTATTATTACTTTTAAAAGCCTGGAATTTAGGCAATGTGTATTTAACCCTAGAATACGGGACTGTGTTTGCCAAACGTAATTACGGGACTATCGTAAATATTACTACTCAATAAAAAAAACAAAATTGCCTTATCAAACTTTATTTTTAAAAGATACAAAAAAAAAGGTAACGTTCTTCATTATTAGAAGAAACATTTAAAATTAGAAAACCAACATTTTTTATTATCTTTTACAACATACGGTGCAAATATCTCCTCGGTGTTCTCCGCAAATTGGATTTTTGCACTCCATACAATAATTAGTAGTCATGCGCCTTTTTTTACTTGGACAGTAGAAACAAGTCTTCCTCTTCTTATCTTGGGGTGTATTCACAACGTTTTCTTGTGATATACCGAGGATTTCAGCTATGTCTTGTCGAAGATATCGACGTAAAGTGTTGCTGTTATATCTATACTGCATCCATGGTTTGGCAAGGCAAAGACTTAAATCAATCATGTATTGGTATCTTGAAATAGGTTTTTTGCCTCTTTTTAACGTATTAAAAGTGTAAATAACATAAGAGTTTATGCTGGCCATATTTATCATCCCATAGAGCATACATAATGGCCATCTCCGTGTTTTTCTGCTCGAACTCATATTTGAACACATTTGGTCGAAGGTGTCCACACCTGATTTGGTCTCATTATAATTATGAATTATTGCTGGCTTACCGGTTTCTTCTACGATCTCTGTGTCCCCGTGCATAGTTGAAAGTAGCAAAACTAATTTGTTTTTCTTTGGCATGTAAGATAATAATGTCTTTTGTTGATCGAAACAAAACATTGACGTATTTGCGTTTCGACTTTTTCCATCCAAGAACTCTTTGGGTATCTCTTTTTTATTTTTGCGTATAGTCCCTATCATAGTTAATTTGTAAGGATTTTGTAGCAACTGGTCAGCAAGAGAAACCGAGGTGAACCAATTGTCCATGGTAACGTTGCGATTTGTACCATGAATTGATTTTGTTAACTCTTTTACATAAAATTCGGCTAGAGGCAAACCATTGCTCTGTTTTTTTTCCCAAGTAAGGACTTGCGTCTGACATATACTTGGTGGCGGAATCGCATAACATAACAATTTTTATCCCATACTTCGCGGGCTTGTTTGGAATGTATATTCTAAAAGGACAGCGTCCTCGGAATGCCAAAAGCTGTTCATCAATGGTGACGTATGAGGTTGGAGTATATGAATTTCTACAAGTCTCAATAAAAATTTCCCAAATTTCTCGAATGTGTGTAAAAGGATCATTTATCTTTCTCTGTTCTCTTGTTTCTTTATCATCGCATCTAATACAGTTCAGCAGGTACAAAAAACGATCACAATTCATACATGATCTATAAAACGTGCCGGAAATAGTGCTATCAAACATATGCCTTGCTGACAAATGATTATCTTTTTTTGCGGCAGAAAGGATTAAAACACCAAACAAGGCTTTCAGCTCGTCTTTTGTCGTTGGGGAAACATTCTGGTGGCCGCTGTATTTTTGGGCCTGTCTAACGATTTCTGCATTTGTATGTCTCAAAATAATGTCAAATATATTGTCAGACAAAAAATGTAAAAAATATTCATCCAGGTTAGAACAATCTTTTGCAGCTCCTTTAGGACCAGCTATAAAATGTATAATATTCCTAGCAGCCGTTCTTTTGGATCGTTGAGGCAACTTAGATGACCATTTGTGACCATTCTTGCCTTTTAGACTTTTGTTTTTCAAGTTGATTACATATTTTGTACGTGTACGTACTTGTGATAAAGGAATATCATCTTCATCTAAACGAGGTTCTGTTTCTTCTTCAGATTGAATTGAGCTAAATCCTTGTTGGATGGGACAAGCAGCCGAATTATTATCTTCATCAACCTCATTGTCGGAGGCAGATGATTCAACTTCCAAATTGTCCTCTTCAAAGTCACTACAATCACTGTCGTCAAATGATTCTGGATCACTTTCTTCTCCATTCATGAAACGTGCCGCTGTCTCCTCCAGTTCTTTTTCGGTCAAAAACTCTCGATTTGACATCTTAATAAAAAAATCACTGTTTATTAGAATGTATCTAAATAACAATAATGAAGAAATCTTATACCTCAAATTTCTATTTCTAAAACACTCAAAATCGTTATGATAAATAAGAATCAGTTTAATCTATAAAATAACGTAAACACGGGACTTTCGTAAAATTTACGAACTTATCGCTGAAAAATCACTTTAGGGTCGGAAACCAGAACAACCACACACCACACAGTCTAGCTAAATGCTAACCTAGAAGGTACTCAGTAAGGCAATTCGACGCATTAACCGTAAATAAGCGAAAAAGTACGAAGTCTTAAGAGCGTCGTAAAATTTACGAATGACCCGTATTCTAGGGTTAAAAACATAGGTTCATATAAATAACATGCATGAAGGTACTGACAATCAGTATTTGCCATAAATAACAAACGTGATAAATAGAAATATTTTATAGAAACATTTCTTTTTATGTCGGATACTTCAATTCAACTTTAATTAACAAATTACTGTTTACTTCACTCGATTATATAATGGTTAGTGCATAATATTATAAATTTACGGCAGTATTTCCCCCTTAAGTAGATACTTTTTTAAAGTATGTACTTATTAACTTTTTAATTTTTATAAGAAAGTAAATGTTAAGATTTAAAAAAATAATAAGGCAGCATTATGGCGATATACTGTTTGATATAGGTATCTTCATTTGAATGCGTAATAAAAATCAAGTTTTCACATATCTCCTAGCGTTGGCCCAGTGAATTGCCAACAGTGCGTAAAATACACATAAAACCGGCGATGAACCAATGCTTTAACATCGCTGCTAATATACAGGCTGTCCCAGAGAAAAAAGGCGAAATCCTCATCAAAAGACAAATAAAAATTTCCAAAGAAAAAAATGTGTAGCTTGAACGGTATTCAAAATAAGAACATTTTTATTCGACAAATCAGAGCGTTGTAAGCCATCCAGGTGTAGTTCCTAACATTGTTGCTATGGTTTTATTACGTTTTCAATAAACTGGTCGGCTATGAAACTTTTGAAAAACTTCAAGATTTCGTTCGAGTTCCTTCAATTATGTATTCTGCCGCGGATTATGTGGAAATGTTGTTAATTTACGGCGAATATGGACGAAATGCTAGAGAAGCGGCAAGGATTTATGCCCAACGCTTTCCTAACAGGAATCGTCCCAATCACAAAGTGATTCTCAGTGCTATTGTACGAACCATCGAGACAGGCGACATTTTACCGAATAGGAAGGAAAATGGTAGGGCACTGTTGAAAACGAAGAGGCTATTTTAGATGCCTTTGAAGAAGGTACTGAAAGCATTAGAGAAGTTGCACAGGAATTGAATATTTCGAAAACTTCTGTACATCGAGTTATGAAGACTGAACGACGACATCCGTATCATTATACGCGTGTGCAACATTTGCAGCCACAAGATTACCTTGCCAAACGGGAATTCTGTACATAGCTTTTAAATCTAGAAGAAAACACCCCAAATTTTGTTGTGGAGGGCACGGTTATGCTTGCAAATGAATGGGGGCCACTTTGAGCACTTGCTCTGATTGTATTTAATTTTCGTTTTGTGATTCCTCTTTGCTATGTTGGTTCTGTTGTTATTATTATGTTATACCATTTCTCCTGTTTTTTAACATAAGTTCACGCGTTATAATAAAGGTTCTTTTCAGAACCGCCATTTGTTGTTTTATTTAACAAACCTAAACTTGATTAAGATGATGGCGAGTGTGACATCTTGAGTTGACATCTGCCTTAACCTAACACGTTGATGTTGACACTTTAGCGGGCATGTCATTTTGACATTATTTAATTGTGCCAATTTATAACCTTAGCAACAGATTTTATTCACATTAACACCTCAGAGTTCCCTTTCTGGAATTGGTGGAACTTAGATGTCTCACAACTCTCTTATGCAACCATTAATTGTTTTTCGTTTACATTTTTAGAATCGTAATTGTCGTCGGCATTTGCCTGTTTTCTCTGGGGCGCGAGTTCTGGTAAGAGTAAAATGCAAGCGCTGGCCGTGCGTCGGTTAGACGACTCATTTCTATGCCAACACTTTGCCAGCAGTGCCAGCACTCGGCCGACGATAAACCAGCAGATCGTGTTTGTTGGGTTCAGACGATCAATAGTTATTGTCAATACCAAAAATATTTCAGCCTCATCAATATTTTCCATGTGTTAATATCTCAATATTTTAGGACACACTTTCAATAATATTGAAGAAACTGAAATATTGTCAATGTATTATACTGATAGTCTGAACCGCGTATTATTAATTTACAGGAAGTGTTGCCAAATTTCAAGATTTTTAGAAATTTGCACGATTTGTAACTTTCCAATTGGTTATTTGTTACAATGTAACTGAAAATTTTAAAAAATCCTGTTTGTAACTGAGACAAGTTTGTTTTAAAGCGCACGTAACTTAGGGCGACCAAATGTGCACGATTTGGTCTTGGTTGGGAAACCCAACCTCAAAAAATGCAGAGTTTTAAGAAACTCAGTTTAGCTTAGAAAGTACTTCTCAATATATAATTTGCGAAGCAACAGTTGTAAACATAATGTTACCGCATCTAATGATATCTTTGCTTTGGCGAAGAAGTGCCTAGTTTTCAAAAATTAACCTCCAAAAGTGCAATTCTCGCAAAAATGTAGTAGTGAGGGTTTTTTACTGAAATCTTTAGAGTTACGAAATATTTTGCAATGCACTTTACAGCACTTATAGAAAATATATTGCCTTGTAAGAAAATATTTTTTTTATTGCGAGAAAGTTGATAACTTAAGAAGAAAAAAATTGGCAACAATTATTTTTTTTAAATGTAGTGTGCCAGTAAACACACTATAGCTTAAGAAGTCAGTTATTTGTAGAAATTCCTTCGGGGTACTTATACTAAACATATAGTAGTTTAATATGACATGTTTTTTTTATGATAACTTGGTGAATATCTTTGAAAAAAAATCTAAAAGTTGTGATACGAAATACAGTATTATTTGATCGCGTTTTTTATTGCTTTCCCAACACAACATCGTCAACAAATTACATAAAAATGTTCCTTTAGAACCTAAGAAATAGTTTCCGTAAACCAAATTGGATAAAAAATGTCTAAATTTTTCATTTTCGGGGAAAAGTTGTTTTCCCATAAGACTCAATGTAAATGTATTCGCAGCCGTGATTATTTTAGATGTCCTGTCAAATCTGTACCTTTTTGATTGACGGCATGGATAGAAAATAATTTGTGACAACTATCAAAATTTGTATTAAAATGCACACTTGATATAGTGCAAAATTGTTAGGATATAACCATATTCGCACACGTAAGGATATAAAACTCTAAAAATTTATAAAAATGCACACTTGATAATGCAAAATATCCATGTTCGCACGCGTAAGGATATGAAACATTTTCGAGCCTACTAAATTGTACAATATTATATTAGTTTCGAATAGCATCGTAGGAAAAATTGTTTGAAGCATCTATTCACAAAAAATTACAAAAAAACAAACAGTAAATAATGCAGCAATCGCATTTTACCGCCGTTATCGCCGCAGACAATAATATAAATAATATTTTTATCAAATTATGAGCTTATAAAAATGGGTATAAAGATTACTCTTTGCATAATTGAAAATGTGTTTGCAGCCTGTTACGGGATTAATTATAGCAGGTACATCTATGAAAACACAAAATTGGCAAAGAATTAGCAAAAAATTAGAGACTAATTTTTTTTCCGACTGAGTTTACCGTCATTATCGCCGCAGACCATAATATAAATAATATTTATCAAGTTACGACCGTATGAAAAACGCGCAACTCTTTTTTTTTGTTCTTTCTCTGTTCAATACTAAAGTTTCAAACCTTATTAGTTAGAATACCTCTTTGGTTGCCTAAACATTTTTTATTTTAAGGGCCAAAATCGGTGCCTCCTGAGCGGAAGAATCGTGCATTACTTAGCAGTTCCCGGGCCTGAATGTGAATGAATTACAAAAGAAGTAAAAAATCGTTTATTAAAGTCTTAAAAGTAATACAAAATGTTGGCTAAATGAGATCATACAAATGTCCCTAATTAGCCCCTTAGGCCGCGGCATTTATTAAAGGTGCGTACAGCTGGCGGCCATCGCCGGCCGTACCCTTTACAAATGCTACAATACTTCGAATAAATTACAGTTGCGCTCTAAAAATTATTGAATTTCGTCGACGTTTTCTGCGAGCGGAAGACTGGCCCAGAAATTCATTCTGTCCGTGTAAAAATTGCCGCCCATTTCCAGTTGGTAAGGCTTGTCGTGATAAGGTCCTGTTATGTTGAAGTAGACTAAATGAGAATTTTTCAAAACTGGCTCGTTTTCCAAACTTTGGATCGGCTTCCAGAACGAGGGTAAGTTCGTCCGGTGGATTTCGTTGCTCGGGGTGGGGTGCCTGCAAGCAGCAAATTCATCAAATTAATCAAAATATTATAATTATTTGGCGCAGTCGGTTGGACGAAGGAAAAGAGGAAGAGATGAGATCGATGAAGCCATGGACAGGAAAGGGTTAAGGGAAGGTTAGTGGAAAAATCGAGAGGATTGGAGGAGCTGGTTGAAGGAAGGAAGGAAGGCAGTGACAACTGTATAAAATCGTTATATACAGGGTGATTCTTAAAAAACGTTCCACGTTCTAACTCAGTTATTTATTGTCCGATTTCAGAAAAACAAAATATAGTTAATTAGTCGTGTAAGTACTAGTACAAGAAGGTATTAATTTGAATTTTTTCCCACATTAACTTCAATGCGAAGCGATAGTCAATTTTTTTTCTCAAATGGCAATGTATAGATTTTTTTATTTATTGCGGTAGAAGATTTTTTTCTAAATCCAATGATATCTAATAACTTGACCTTTAAGTAATATTAAGGGGAAGAAAAATTTTTTTTATTAAAATAAGTCTGGCTTCCAATAAAACAATTTAGCATGCCTTGGAAAACAACAAGATCACGTGATAAATGTAATTTAAGTGACAATGTAAGAGTTTCATTCAAGTTTTCAGCTGTTTTATGATTCAAATTTATAATTCTTATGTGAAATAACACAGTGATAATGAATAAAATGAATTGACTGCAAGTGTATTTTGAATGCAATAAAAATCGCAATCAAGCAGTGGGCCTTTATAGCAATCGCTTTCAAAACAGGGAAGTTCCAAGTGGTCTAAAATTTTCTAGACTTGAAAAAAATTTGAGAAACTATGGGGCTTTTAAGAACTCTAAAGTACAGAAACGTAAGTTTGACGAGAATGTTGAATTAGGTATATTGCTGAATTTAGAAGAAAATTCAAGAACTTCTATTAGAGAAATTGCGAATGCAATTGGCACATCGTACCGGACTACTCAGGAAATATTAAAGAAACATAAATTCAAACCGTACATGCCTCAAAAAGTTCAAGCATTGAACAAAAATGATCCCGGCCGAAGAGGGCAATTTTGCATTTTTTATTTGAATATGATGCAACAAAATCCGATTTTTTATAGGAACATTATTTGGACAGATAAATGCACTTTTAGCAATAATGGCATTTTTAATCGAAATAATCATCGATTTTGGAGCCAGGAACATCCAAGAAAATAATTTTCAAATCAGATTTAGTGTGAATGTGTGGTGCGGTATTTTGGTATTTTGGTGGGACCATTTCGTGTAGATGGCACTCTAAACCAAGAAAAATACCACCAACTGTTGGTTGGAGAAATTTTGATTTCTTGGATGAATATTCAAGACCGAGTTTATCTAATCAAGGCAGGAAACGTAGAAATTTTGAGACAGAGAATTATCAATGTTTGTCACAAAATTCTTTCTAATTCTCTATTGAGTGCAACCTATGAAGTTACTGCCAGTTATGCATTCAAGAAGGTGGTGGTCAATTTGAACAATATTTATAAGGACATTTTTTGGTTTTATTTATTTTATTTTATTTTATTTGAATAAAATATTTCAACATGCTTGTTTTTCAAGGCAACCTTGATAATTTTAGAAAATGGCTTAATGTGGAAATTTTTGTTTTTACAAGTTATTGTATCAAAATACTTGAGACGCCATTAAATTTAGAAAAAAATCCCCTAAAAGAATAAATTTAAAAAATATGTTCGAGGTTTTGGAACTTCCCTGTTTTGAATGCGATTGCTGTTTTATTACGATTTTTATTTCATTCACATAAAAATTATAAATTCAAATCATAAAATAACTGAAAATTTGAATGAAACTCTTACATTGTCACTTAAATTACATTTATCACGTGACGAGCTTGTTGTTTTCCAAGGCATGCTAAATTTTCTTATTGGAAGTTCGACTTATTTTAATTTAAAAAAAAAATTTCTTGTTAATATTACTTCAAGGTCAAGTTATTAGATATCATTGCATTTAGAAAAAAATCTGCTACCGTAAAAAATTTAAAAAAATGTATACCTTGCCATTTGAAAAAAAAAAAGTTGACTGTCGCATCGCATTGAACAAATCCTAATTAACACCTTCTCGACAAATTATTTATAATTTTTTTTCTGAAATCGGGCAATAAATAACTGAGTTAGAGTGTGGGTCGTTTTTTAGGAATCACCCTGTATATACAGAGAGCGCCAGCCAACTGGAATAAATTCATTATCTCAATTATTGTGCATATTGAAAAAAAAATCTCGAAACACGTCACTTTTAGTCTATCACGTGATATCCTGTAAAGTGAAAGTTTCATTCCTAACCTCAACCCCCTTCTAGTGACAGTTTCAACCCCCAAAGTTTTAAATGCGAAGGGGGGCTTGTGATATCTTATTTGAAAGGTCTCTTCATGTTCTGTTCAAAAATGCTCTGGTTTAAAAGTTTATTACAAAATGAAGAGTGAAAAAAATTAACCTGTTTAACGAAATTCGTTCCGACACACTAAAAAAATCAAGAATTAATAGCGTTTGGTTCTTGATACTGAGAAGGCAAGCAAAAACAATTGAAATGTTCAGAAAGTGGCATGAAAACTTACCAAAATTTTTTGTTAGTTGAAAGTGTTAGTTTAATTTAAAGCGCTGATTGATATATTTTTTATTACATTATTAAGAACGAAACGCTATTAATTTTTTATTTTTTAATGTGTTGTAGCGAATTTCGTTAAACAGATTAATTTTTTTTACTCTTCATTTTTGCAATAAATTTTTAAACCATAGCATTTTTGAATAGAGCATGAAAATACCTTTCAAATGAGGTATCACAAGCCCCCCTTCCCATTTAAAAATTTGGGAGTTGCAACTGTCACGCGAAGGGAGTTGAGGTTAGGGATGATATTTTCACTTTACAGGATATCATGTGATCATGTAAAAATGACGTGTTTCGGGATTTTTCTCAATATGCACAATAATTGAGATTATGAATTTATTCCATTTGGCTGGCGCCCACTGTATATATTTGGCGCAGTCGGTAGGATTGGTGAAATTGCGCAACGTACCCGTAAATTGCAAAATTCGTCCACAATGCGACCATGGTTCTGCTCATCTCATAATCGGGGTCGCCTCGCGAAATCGTCGGAAACAGTTGCGGCGAGGAAAATAGATACAGCAACTCGTCGCAATGGCTGGTTCCTGAAACAAAATGGTTTCAATTGTGCCGATTGCAATCGAAACGCTTACCCCAAGTGAAATTAATATTTTCGGGGGTTTGCGCGAAGTGGTCGCCGTACGAGTATTGGCCACGGTAATCGAAATGGTAGAACCAAATTGGACTGATTCCTTTGGCCGCGTGAAGCAGCGCCGATTGGTAGGTTCCGTAATTGAAAGCCCGATCACTGTACATCTAAATTCAAAGTTGAGAGAAGCCCGCAATTAAAATAAGAAACTTACATCGATAAACCCTTGGACGCTTTTTGGGGAGTTCACGTCGACGGTGTTGTTATTCAGAAAGAATTCCGATATTTTGGCCCAAATGTTGGGGATTCCTTCTGGAACAGCGCTCAGTTGTAAACCCATCAGCATTGGAGCGTAAGAATCGAAGTTTTCGATGAGTTTGTTGCGGACCTCTTTCAAGCGGAGAAAAGCTAAAACCAGAAGATTAGGAGGTGTCTTCGAAAAGGAATGTTAATTAGCACTTACGACCAGCTCGTAGGATGCCTTCACCACTGACGACTCCCATAATCAAAGGGACGTCGTGAAAGCGTTGCCCTTTTAAGATGTCGATTGGAGCTTCAGTAATGAAAGGGCAAGGGTTTTCGATGGTTTGCCTTTCTATGACTGGGCCAAATACCACCAAAGGCTCGGTGAAGAAGAACTACAAAAAAAACGTTAGTTAGTTCCTTTTGAGGTATCAGAAGATGTGATAGAGGTAAAAGGGTTCATGATAGATGGGAATGAAGAAGCAACAAGGAGTTACAATAACTGTACAAGGTGTCCCATCACTTGTCGCCACCCCCAAAATTGAGCTTTAATTGAAAGCTATTTATTTGAAATTTGATGTACGTATGACTCTGGTATAAGGCTACAAATTTTCGGTTTTAGATGTTAATTGTCGACGATAGTTTTCGAGGGAAAAACAAAAACGGATTTTTTATAAAAATACTATCTCCCAATATCGTCAAATTTCACTTTTCATGATCAATATTATTGAGACAAAGATGTCCAAAGTAAAAAAAATCCAAAAGATGTAATTAGCCTAAAATTCCCTTATATTCGAATCTTAACAGTAAATGTAATGATTGATGACTCTAAAGATCGTCAAGAACTATTCGTAAAGTTAAGTACGATTTAAATTTATGGCATTGTAAAACTTTGTCACTGTCGAGTGGAATCCAGTCCAAGTGAACATCAGGAGCGTACCTAAATCGAACCTTTTTACATTCTTGTAGATTTCTAAAGTTTTTGTAAGTTCGCTAATAAATTACGATTATGAGAACGAACATGATTTAAAGTATGGATGTTGAATTATTTTTTTTTAAGTTGAAGAGGACTTATTACGTTTTGAATTAATGTTTGAGTTCAAAGATGAATGCGAACAATTTTGAATAACCGGCTGATAATAAGTATTGAACTAAATGATTTCAGAATTCGTTTGAGACTAACTTTGTCGTTCCCGTAAATTTGGAAATTAGTTTCACGGATTATTGTTGTTGTAGGGTACTGGTCGAGTTTTCGTGAGAACCTGTTCAAAAGCGTGTCTCATCCATAAATATTTAATGACTTTATTGCTAAAGTTGCTTCGGAATTACATTTTTCAATAGTAAACGTATTGTAAAAATCGACTGTATTACTTTTGTTATCAGTTCAACTTCAGTTTTTGAAGAATAACTTCGTCCAAAAAGTTTTTATCCGTGTTTAATTTGTGGGTGTTTTAATTAGTTTTCGTTTATAATGCCGGTTACGTTTACCTTCGAAGAAAAGACTGATATGATATTAAGTTATGGAGAAGCACGGGAAAATTCTGTTCAAGCTGCTCAAATTTACGCCCAACGTTTTCCGCGAAGAATTCCGCCAGAAGGAAAAATATTTCAAAGACTTGTTGATTCCTTGAAACAAAACGGAAATTTAAAGGGCAAAGAAAAAACGACAGTGAATCCCACGGTCACGCATGAAGTCAATCAAGCTGTAGTTTTAAACCTCGCCGATAATAATCCCCAATTGAGCATTAGGGAAATCAGTCAAAACACGGAAATTAGTCGATCTTCAGTAGGGAGGATATTAAAAAAGCACTCATCCTTACCACATATAGTTACATCAGCAACTGCATCATCGAGATTTCAAATGCCGCATAAATTTTAGTCTCGAACGAGTTCCGAAATCATTCAGTTCGATATTCATTATCAGCCCGTTATTCAAAATCTTTCGCATTCATCTTTGAACTCAAACATTAATTCAAAATGTAATAAGTTCTCTTCAACTTAAAAAAAATAATTCAACATCCATACTTTAAATCATGTTTGTTCTCATAATCGTAATTTATTAGAGGACTTACAAAAATTTTAGAAATCTACAAGAATGTAAAAAGGTTCGATTTATGTACACTCCTGATGTTCGCTTGGACTGGAATTTTTACAATGCCACAAATTTAAATCGTACTTAACTTTGCGGATAGAATTGACGATCTTTAGAGCCATAAACCATTACATTTACTGTTAAGATTCGAATATAAGGGAATTTTAGGCTAATTACAGCTTTTGGATTTTTTGTACTTTGGACATCTTTGTCTCAATAATACTGATCCTGAAAAGTGAAATTTGACAAAATTGGGAGATGCTATTTTTCTAAAAAATCAGTTTTTATTTTTTTTCTCGAAAACTATCGTCGACAATTAACATTTAAAACCGAAAATTTCTAGCCTTATACCAGAGTCATACGTGCACCAAATTTCAAATAGATAGCTTTCAATTAAAGATCAATTTTGAGGGTGGCCACAAGTGATGGGACACCAAATCTGGTTGGAGTGGTGAAAGAACAGGTTGAAATGGTTGGGACATGTGATGAGGATGCAGAATAGTAGGGTTCCAAAGAAGATATTGGAAAGTAAAGTAGTCAGAAAAATGAGACGAGGAAGACCCAAGTCGAGATGGAAGGACGAAGTAATTAAGGATATGGAAGACAGTAAAATCAGTAACTGGAAGGAAAGGACAAGGGACAAGAAAGGATGGAGGCAAACGGTCAACCAAACCATGGGGGCCTACTAGGCCTGTAGTGCTAAATTATATAAATATTAGAAGATGTCAGTACCTTGAAGGAGTCGGCGCTCTCCAATAAAGTCTCCACATCAACTGTTCGCAAACAGTCGACCATTGCTCTGGTGTTGTTGACGGAATTGCAGCCGACTAGTAATGCCTGCTGTTTGGCTATTAACAACTGGATATCGTTTAGGGGTTTGGCCCACAACGCGAGGGCCGAACCGCTTTGGGCAATTGCTCCTTGGAACATATCTACAAATTGACTCAATTCATCCATCTGAGTAACGAAAAGATTTGCTTACTTTTGGTCAATGGACTTAGTAAATGGTAGTGAACGCTGCCGCCACCAGCGCTTTGCCCAAAAATGGTAACTTTCCGTTTGTTCCCTCCAAAATAGATTATGTTATCGTGGACCCATCTCAACGCAGCTGCCTGGTCCTTTAAAGCATAATTCCCAGGTGAAGCGTCATCGATGGTACTTAAGAAACCTAACACTCCCAAACGGTAATTGAGAGTGACCACGATCACATCTCTATCCATTAAATAGTGCGGCCCCAAATATCCGGCATTCCCGTGGCCTGCAAAGAAAGCTCCCCAGTGGAACATGACCATCACCGGCAACAGTTTCCGTTTGGAAATGTTCACTTTTCGAACCCACTAAAATCAACATTTTTATTCTATTGATTAAATCCAACGTTTTGTCACCTCTGGCACATAAACGTTGAGGTAGAGGCAGTCTTCTACCCCAATCACTTTGGGGTCTTTGAACAAATAATTCTTTTGCGCGCACACAGGGCCATCTATGGTTCCGTCCAGGATTCCCCTCCATGGTAACGGAGCCACCGGAGCCTAAATATACAAAACGTCAATTTTTAACTGTCAAAGGTTAAGTTAGGTTACATTAAATTCAGGGAGGCTGGGTTAGGTTGTGTTAGGTCAATTTTAACTGTCAAAGGTTAAGTTAGGTTAGATTTAATTCAGGGAGACTAGGTTAGGTTGTTAGGTCAATTTTTAACTGTCAAAAGTTAAGTTAAGTTACATTACATTCAGGGAAGCGAGGTTAGATTGTGTTTGGTCAATTTTAACTGTCAAAGATTAATTTCAGGGAAGCTAGGTTAGGTTGTGTTTGGTCAATTTTAACTGTCAAAGGGTAAGTTAATTTAGATTAAATTCAGGGAAGCTAGGTTAGGTTGTGCTGGGTCAATTTTTAACTGTCAAAGAGTAAGTTAGTTTAAATTAAATTCAGGGAGGCTAGGTTAGGTTGTGTTAAGTCAATTTTTAACTGTCAAAAGTTAAGTTAGGTTACATTAAATTCAGGAAAGCTAGGTTAGTTTGTGTTTGGTTAATTTTAACTGTCAAAGATTAAATTCAGGGAAGCTAGGTTAGGTTGTGTTTGGTCAATTTTAACTGTCAAAGGGTAAGTTAGTTTAGATTAAATTCAGGAAAGCTAGGTTAGGTTGTGTTGGGTCAATTTTTAACTGTCAAAAGTTAAGTAAGGTTACATTAAATTCAGGAAAGCTAGGTTATTTTGTGTTTGCTCAATTTTAACTGTCAAAGATTAAATTCAGGGAAGCTAGGTTAGGTTGTGTTAAGTATATTTTTAACTGTCAAAAGTTAAGTTAGGTTACATTAAATTCAGGAAAGCTAGGTTAGTTTGTGTTTGGTCAATTTTAACTGTCAAAGATTAAATTCAGGGAAGCTAGGTTAGGTTGTGTTTGGTCAATTTTAACTGTCAAAGGGTAAGTTAGTTTAAATTAAATTCAGGGAGGCTAGGTTAGGTTGTGTTAAGTCAATTTTTAACTGTCAAAAGTTAAGTAAGGTTACATTAAATTCAGGGAAGCTAGATTAGGTTGTGTTTGGTCAATTTTAACTGTCAAAGGGTAAGTTAGTTTAGATTGAATTCAGGGAAGCTAGGTTAGGTTGTGTTTGGTTAATTTTAACTGTCAAAGAGTAAGTTAGTTTAAATTAAATTCAGGGAGGCTAGGTTAGGTTGTGTTAAGTCAATTTTTAACTGTCAAAAGTTAAGTTAGGTTACATTAAATTCAGGGAAGCTAGGTTAGGTTGTGTTTGGTCAATTTTAACTGTCAAAGGGTAAGTTAGTTTAGATTAAATTCAGGGAAGCTAGGTTAGGTTGTTTTTGGTTAATTTTAACTGTCAAAGAGTAAGTTAGTTTAAATTAAATTCAGGGAGGCTAGGTTAGGTTGTGTTAAGTCAATTTTTAACTGCCAAATGTTAAGTTAAGTTAGATTAAATTCAGGGAGACTAAGTTAGGTTGTGTTAAGTCAATTTTTAACTGCCAAATGTTAAGTTAAGTAAGATTAAATTCAGGGAGACTAGGTTAGGTTAGGTTTTTATCTGTCAAAGCTTTAGATTAGGTTTGATCACGTGATTGACAATAATAATAAATTTTCGACGAACTTGTCAAGCTTACTTGAAACCTGAGGCTGTTGACGGGCGGTTGTGCATAAGGAATCCGTTTGTAAGCGTGAAACGTGCGGTTATTCCTCGACAGTTGTCTGGCGCCCCGGATCAGGCCTTGAGGTATGGTGAGGAGAACGTCTTCGGTTGGCGGAAGGTAAGAAAGTGAGTTGATCGCGTCCGGAAATAAGAATTCCAAGGCGACCAGCAGCCGAAAAAAATTAGACATGACGTTCTGCAACAACAAAATTGTAGAGTACATTGACATTCGAGAGGGTCCTTTAATCGAGGGAGATTGCGGTATTGAGTGCAGTCGCTTGTGCAAGCGATAATCAGTGCTGACGTTCGTAATTAAGTGCAGTAAATATTTACAAGGTAGCGACAAAAATCGCCCGTAGGATGTGAGCGTGCATTACGTCGATCGCAGATACGATATCGAAAATAATCAGATTTTTATTTATTTCGGTGATTTGCCTGCAATTTTGAATTAAGATTAATTTTCAAAATACATAATTCAAATCTGTAGTTCGGTTTGTTATGAAAAATTTTCCCATAAAATTGTTAATTGGTGATAATTCGAGATAATTAACTAATTAAAAATCTCATGGACATTTTTTATGTTCTAAATTCTACAGGATGGCCATAAATTGGGATAATCCGGAATGATCTCTTTGAACATAAGGGTTTGAACAACTAAAATACAATTGTAAACTACAATTTACTAATTTGAATTCCAATTGGCGATTTCTGGGATACAATTCATGCTTTCTGAACTACATTTTACTAATCTGAATTACAATTAACGTTTTCTGAAATACAATTGCTGTCCTTCTGAACTACAATTTACTAATTTAAATTATATTTAACGATTTCTGAAATACAATGAACTAGTCTGAATGATAATTGATACTTTTTGAAATACAATTGACATTTTCTAAAATATAATTCATGTTTTCTGATATACAATTTACTACTCTGTCTTGCAATTGACGTTTCTTCATGCAATCGACTAATCTGAATTATTATTGGTGTTTCTGAAATACAATTGACATTTTCTAAAATACAGTGGACGTTTCCTGAATTACAATTGATGCTTTCTGATACACAATTTATTAATCGAAATTAAAATTGACGTTTACTGAAATACAGTTGACCAATCTGAATTAAAATTGATACTTCCCGAAATGCACTACATCAATCTTTTACCTTGTATTTGTAAAATAAATAATAAAAATAATAAAAATGATAAAAATAAAAAACTTTCAGAATAAAAAATTTCAATGAAACTAATTCGTTGTTTTCGTTGACAGTAAAGTTTCTAATTAATTTAAATTGAATCGTTTCAGCACAATTCTGTAATTATGAAATTTTGTTTTGTCATTAAAAAACCGATTAAAATCTGATTTTGATTTAATAGCTCCAAAATGGATAATTAAGCGAATAAATTCAAACAGTCGACGATTTCAGAATCAACTGCAAGTGCGAACTAACCAAAAGGAAGTGGACTCACGTTATCTTGAAAATCTCTTCTGCACCGAACCACTCGTAACTTATGACTGACTTTTTACGATGGAGAAAAAATGCGGTGCAAAAAAAAAACAAAAGTCACATTCAAATTTGCATGTAGTCGAGGACATTTAACAGCGAAAACTTGCAGAATTGCAAAAACGACCGGGATAACACTTGAACTGTGGGTCGGTGCATTTCAGCACAAACGCCAGCCAGGAAAAACAATTTTTTTCGCCAAATTTCGCATTAAATTAAAGGACCCGGCAATTTCGCGATAAACCCGGCTCGTTACAATAATTGGCGCTAAACTAAAAATAAGTTGCGGTGTTTACGCGTTCTGATACCCCGACATCCCGAAAGTGAAACAAAAAAAAAAAACCGGAGCGGATAAGGACGCTTATTTTACCTTTGTCCGGGAGGCACTTTGTAAAAATGAAACGCTCGAATAACCTGTCACTTAAATAAACGTGCACCACACGCACACACACACACACACAGGCACCCAGTTTTTCCAAGTCCCCACTCGAAAATAAAAAAAATTGGTAAGGCGTCCACACGTGCGCCCGATTAAAAAAAGTCAACTCCTTACCTGCGGTTTCACCGGGCGAGCGGACGCGTACGGAAGGAGCCGCACTGTTGTGTCTTATATAAACCCCGTTTTATTTACTATCCAGTTATCGCACACAACTGTGTCAAAGTTAAGCAAAATAAACTTTTGCCCGCTTGATGATAATGGAACCTCCCGCTGTTTTTCAGACTGGCGCAATTGTCGTGATTTTCGCCTGTACGTTTCGGACGATGCGTGTCAATTGCAATTTAAATTGGGTTACCGGGTGCACTTGCTCGCCGGACTGCACTCGTGCTGGCATTTCAGATAAACGGGGTTAAAACCGACCCACCATTGACATAATTAAAATTCAGAACAAAACTTATTATTTATTGACAGAGGAAATAGCTGAAATCATCAACAGCACGTGTATTGATTTACTTATTATCAACTTACTGATAAGTTATTTGTGTTAATGCCGGCGCTCTTCGCAAGAAGGAATCGCGTGCAGGGACACAAACCGTCACTGTCATCAACTCTTCAGCGACTTTTTATCCCTCTGATGCAATTAATAATTGGTACATTTGCAATAGTTATCGAATTTATCTACAATGAGTGACAACAGTAACGCCCTGTATATCAAAATGTTATGTCAAAGAGTGTGAAATTGAATTTAAAAATTAACCAGCACAAACCGTCACTGTCATCAACCCTTCAACGATTTTTTATCCCTCTGATGCATTAATAATTGGCACATTCGCAGCAGTTATCGAATTTATCTACAATGAGTGACAAAAGTAACACCCTGTACATCAAAATGCTATGTCAAAGAATGTGAAATTGAATTTAAAAATTAACCAGCCCTTGGATTTTTTAAAAAAGTAATAGTTGTCGCTCGTTTTTGAATAATTAGTTTCTCCACTCAAAATCACGACGGAAAAAAAATTGGTTGTTGTATAAAAAAATCTAAAATGACCTCATTACTTTGACAAGAAACGCCCTGTATATGAGAATGTCATGCCAAAAGATACGAAATTAAAATTAAAAATGAACATATTTTTGGATTTAGCTCAAAACGTGACAGTTTCAGATTTATTGAATTCTTCCGTTACTTTTGCCCCTCACTGTATACTTAATAAAACGTTCACCATTGCTAACTTTGTTATTATTGAAACTACAAAGTCGGTTAAATTAGCAACAATGTTGTTTTTGCGCTGATTACCAAAGTGAAAGCAAAAAAAATACAATCGAACGTCAACTTTTTGAGATAAGAACGAAAATAACATTTCTATTAACGAAACGCCCTATATATTTTTATTTATTACAAAAGATAATTTAATTCTGATTCTCAATATACTAATACTATTAAATTAAATATCTGGAAGTTACAAGCAATTTAAGCTTTTATTGCAGTTAACTAAAAAAATCAAGTAGGCAAAGAAACAACGAAAGTCATCGAAATTAAACTTATTATTACGAACTGTTACCTTTTTTAAATCGAGAATTTATGAAATTTTAAGCAACTACGCAAAGTTTTTCTAGGTTTCGTGACACTTTACAAACTCTTAGATTTTTGGGTGTTAATGTCAGATGCGGATGCTGTCAGATTTATTCAACTGTTTTCGATGTGTTAATAATTAAAATTTTCGACTGTTTCATTGCCCACTTGATATTTCTAATTGAAATAAAAATTTAAATTGCTTGTAACTGTTAGATGTTTAATTTAATGGTATTTATATATTAAAACTTTTTAATTGAGAATTAAATAATCCTTTGAAGTGCTCGATTGTTTTTTGTTTTCACCAGTGGAAAAACAATAACCTAACTTAACAAAAAAAAAGTTAACAACGGTGAACACTTAATATAAATCAACCTGTATATCGAATTTTTTTGGAAACGGTACAATTGCTCTTAAAAAATAGATAAAGAAAAAAAAAATAAAACAATTATTGTTATTTGGATTGTGTTAAAATTTTCAGTAATGCAAGCAGGCGTTAAGATATTGCAAGAAAATCAATATGAAAAATCGTCATCACAATTTAATTGATTGATTGTGGTAAGCTATTTATGAAATCGGTGGAATTTCAGGAATTTGTGGCGTTTTCAGAAAAAGCACAATCTTTCGCTTTTCGCCAAACTTATCGGTTTCGAAAAAAATTGCGAACTCGCATAATCCATGCAGTTGAACTGCAGCGCACCGGGCCATTTACGATAGATATTACTTTCACTTGCACGAGCGTTCCTCAACCTTGAGCACTGATTATAATAACTGCAATCCTTATTATTATCAGTCCAGTTGTTTCCATGGGAATTAAATAATCGCTGCCTTTTTCGACTTTATCGTCAACACGGTTCGCTAGGCCCTAATTTTTCGCGCCTACTCAATCGTCGTTTTTTTCTACGTCGGCCTTCCTGTTTATCCGAATTCGAGGTCATACTGTATAATTTCGTTAAATTGCGAGATGAAGGGATGAATTTGTTGGCAGATTGGTCAGCAAAGATTACAAAGCAAATTTTTAAATAATTACAATAAATGTTACTTAATTTAAATCCCAAAATTTACCTAGGCATAATTGCATTTTATCTTTGTTGCGCTACTAATTGTGTTTGCCTTTCTTTTTTCTGTATTTATTGCATCAAATTGCTATCGCTTTAATCCTCTTAGTTCTGTCCCTTTTTTAAAAATTGAAAAAATATAAACAATCGTTGACGCACTAGGGGCCAGTTGCAGAAACGAAGTTAACAGCGGTGTCAGCTAACAGAGAGTTAACTAGATCTATGATTGGCTGCCAGCACACTGCAGTTTGCTAACAGCCAACCATAAATCTAATACATATAAATTTCAACTTGCTTTGAAGATTGAACACGAGTTGGGATATGAATTTTTAGATGAACATGAATTTGAATGAAGATGAATCTGAGTTTGAACATGAATTTCGAGATGATTTGAAGATGAATATGAATTTCAATATAAATTTCAACTTGAGTTGAAGATTGAACATTAGTTTAGATATAAATTTTGAAATGAACATGAATTTGAATGCAATTTGAAGATGAATCTAAGTATGAATATGAATTTCGAGATGATTTAAAGATGAATATGAATTTCAATATAAATTTCAACTTGATTTGAAGATTGGTTAGTTTAGATATGAATTTTGAGATGAATATAAATTTCAATATAATTTAAAGACGAATCTGAGTTTGAATATGAGATTGAATATGAGTTTAGATATAAATTTTGAGATGAACAGTCGAACTCCTCTATAGTGACCTCCTCTATAATGATTTTTTCTCTGTAGTGATGTTTTTGTTTGGAACATGCATTTTTGCACGTATTGCATATAAAAATACCTCTATATTATGATGTTAAGCCTCTATATAGTGATTATTCTTTAAGAAAGGTTTACCAAAATTTTCAGGGAACGGAATCTATTTAACATCTGGTTTTCCCCAAATTCCGAATACCTAAAAAATTCTTAGGAGAATTTCTTGCAAATTCCTCCTTATGAAAATTTCCATTTTTAAAAGTACTGCTGTGCAATCAACTTTGGATATATTTTTTCATCAATAAGTACATGTTATGTATGTATTCAATTACATATGATGAAAATCTGTATTGTTGATTAATAACTGTGTATTTCTAAATATTTTTTCAAACATAATAAATCTTAATTTTTTGTTTCATTTTGCGTATCGATTGGTTTTAAAAGTGACTGCCAAAACTGTAAAATTATGCGTGAATTCTATATAGTGAAGTTTCTCTATAATGATGTTTTTCCATGGCTTTTCGAACATCACTATAGAGGAGTTCGACTGTAATTTGAAAATGAATCTAAGTATGCATATGAATTTCGAGATGATTTGAAGATGAATATGAATTTCAATATAAATTTCAACTTGATTTGAAGATTAATTAGTTCAGATATGAATTTTGAGATGAATATAAATTTCAATATAATTTGAAGACGAATCTGAGTTTGAATCTGAGATTGAATATGAGTTTAGATATGAATTTTGAAATGAATATAAATTTGAATATAATTTGAAGATGAATATGAGTTTGTATATGAATTTTGAGATGATTTGAAGATGAATATGAATTTGAATATAAATTTGAAGTTGATTTGAAGATTGAATATGAGTTTGAATATTATCTGAAGATGATTATCAATTTGACTATAAACTTCAATATGATTTGAAGACAATTATGAGCACACTGAATTTTTGCTGACAGCCAATCATAGATCTAGTTAACGCTCTGTTAGCTGACACCGCTGTTAACCTCGTTTCTGCAACTGGCTCTAAGTCGCTTTCATTGTCAAGTTGCCATTTAAAGCTTAATGCAACTTGGTGGGCCAATGCTATTTAAATCCTCCTCAATTTTTGAAAAAGGAACGGAACTAAAACGATTAAAGTGAGGCCAACTTCAAATAACAGAACCAATCTAATTTCTTGGGTGTTTTAAGCTTTATGGTTGGGAGTCCCGAGCTCAAACCTGCGAGAAAGCAGATATTTTTCCACGTACGTTACATTCGCACGGAACCGCCCAATTTAAATCAAAAGAGCAATTTTATTTAGGACGAAAGAGATCATTTTGGCCTTGGCTGGTCTCGTCTGGCGAGAACAAGAATTGTAAAAAATGGCAAACGCATAAAGAACACAATTTATTGCAGTTGTTCCTAAAAGGTCAGCGAAATAAACACAATCGAAGTTATTGCAAAAAATTGATTAGTGGGATCCTACTGACCCTATTTACGAATGCACACACAATAAAAGCATGATGGGCATTCTTGTTTTGAATAATAACGTAAGTAGGTGCCCCTCGTAAATCGGTACCATAATAACCAGAAAAACTGCGCGTGTCTGCGCATCCGATGCACTCTCCTAAAAATCGACATCAGAAAAAAGCGCACGTGGATCGCTCGGTTGTCAGCGCCAGATCAACCTGCATTTCGGCCCGTCGCTCTTGACATTCAGCGGATCGCGTGGAAGGTCGCGCGCTTGTTTTTGACGGTAAAAGCGATCCGAGCGATCAATCACCCACCGATGGTTTTGATCGGCGACCCGGAGGTACCACGAGCGAATCTCCATGTGGGTTTTTTTCGCAATCGAGTTCGTTGACTGTGGACGCATTTGCGAAATGTCCACAAGGCTGTTGCAACGCCAATTAGCTGGGAAGCGAATCCACACACGTGTGTGAGTCGTTGTGTATCATCGACGCCCCAAGGCTGCGGCACTGTGTATCGTCTTTCTCGTGTTAAAGTCTATTAAATAAAAATCCTTGACACGCTGATACGAATATTGTTACAATAAATCGAATCTGTTCGTTCGATAATTTCATGAGAAAAAACAGGAAAATGAAAATAATCGTGACCTAGAAAAGGTTGCCTTATTAATTATTTATAGACAATCTGCCGTAAGCGAAAGATTAAATACCACTTGTGACCAAGTGGATGGAAAAAATTAGACCTCGTGTGCACCGCACAAAAACTGGAATTACACAATCAAATGCATCATAATTTGCAGACACCAACAGGAAAAACGTGTTCCACTGCCATTTTCTTGCTCCAATTAAACCAAGTCATTTTTATAATTAAACTCGCAATTTTGAAACAATGGTTTATAGGAAAAGATGCCATAAATTCATTGCCCCGAAATTAATTAAATAATAAAAACTGTCGATAAATTAACATTAGTTTATGATATGCAGTAAATTAAAATAAGAACCAGTTGCCTGTGCATTGTGTTACGAAATTCATTTGCTATTAATAAAATGCGAATTAAAGCATGGTTCATGTCCAATTAACTTGAAGTTGCACTGGGCGCCCTACTTTCAACATTGCGATTTGAACTTCTTTTTGATTCCTCGCAACGTTCACCGCCCTCGAGGTGAAAGAGAAAGGGGTGACATTTAAAGTACTTACATGCTCACAGGCCGATTTTTTTATTCGTCGATTAATTTATTTTATTTGGGTGACTAATACTTTTTGTTGTTATCGATAAATAAAACTCATAAAAAGTTCAAAGTGATTAGTTATTTTCGTTTCAAGTGCCGAAAGTGGTACTTATCGTGCGAAGATGCATTTTGAGATACGAGGCGCTGCGACGAAGGCGAGTCAGAAAAATTCAAAACGAGACTGGATATAGCACTATCGCACACTATTTTTCAGACGATTGTTCTAAATAATGCATATGTTTTTTGCAACAAGTTCTACCTTTATTTTTACAGGATTTGGAAGCGCAAGTTACGATTTGGAGGCGTAGTTTAAGATTTTAAGGCGCCGTTTTAGGATTTGGAGGTGCTGAATTAGGATTTGGAGGCGTCATTTTGAATTTGGAAGGGCAGTTTTAGGATTTTAAGGCGCAGTTTAGGATTTGGTGGCGCAGTTTAAGATTTAAAGAGGCAGGTTTAGGATTTGGAGGCGCTGAATTAGGATTTGGTGGTGCAGCTTAGGATTTGAAGGTGTAGTTTTGGATGTGGAAGCACAGTTTTAGAATTTGGGGGCGCAGTTTAGAATTTGAACGCGCTGGATTAGGATTTGGAGGCGCAAGTTAGAATTTGGAGGCGTAGTTTTGGATTTGGAAGGGCAGTTTTAGGATCTTAAGGCGCAGTTTAGAGTTTAGAGACGCAGTTTAAGATTTGGAGGCGCAGTTTTAGCATTTGGAGGCGCTGGATTATGATTTGGAGGTGTATTTTTGGAGTTTAAGGCGCAGTTTAGGATTTGGAGGCGCAGTTGTGGATTTGGAAGGGCAGTTTTAGGATTTGAGGCGTAGTTTAGAATTTGGAGGCGCTGTTTAAGATTTAAAGGAGCAGTTTTAGGATTTGGAGGCGCTGTATTAGGATTTGAAGGTGTAGTTTTGGATTTGGAAGCACAGTTTTAGGATTTTAGGTGCAGTTTAGGATTTGGAGGCGCAGTTTAAGATTTGGAGGCGCAGTTTTAGCATTTAGAGGCGCTGGATTAGGATTTAGAGGCGCAGGTTAGGATTTGGAGGCGCAGCTTTGGATTTGGGAGGGCAGTTTTAGGATGTAGGTGGCGCCTGTCATTGCAGCTAGTATTGTGGACTAACCATTTATTTATTTATTATTATTATTATTTTATTTTATTTTATTCTACTTAAATGAATCCATCGATATGTCCTTGAGGTTGTTCTGTGTAAAATGGCGTCGGGGGGAGGGGGGTATATGAATCCATGCGAACGATAAGTCTTTATTTCTGAAGTAACATACTATTTGCATAAAAGTGAACTATTAACTTCATGAATTTATTAAAATTTAATCATTAAAAACAGCGTGTTAATTAGATTGTCAGCGGTTTTTGTTAAAAAAAATAATTGAGATTGATGAAATAAATAAAAAGCACATTACATGAAGTTGGTGTTCAAGTTGGCACGTGGACAATGTATTGACTTGATAACTGTTTATTTTTCAACAATTTTTTTTATTACAAAACAAATCTCTAAAAGCACCACTTTATGGCGTGTGTTATTTAATCTTTTGATCCTTTTTCGGAAACGTTTTTAGCACTTCTTGTCCATAAAACTTTTTGTTGGTCAAAAGAAAACAATACAAAACTGAAAATATTTATTTTAGTCCAACTGAAAAATTCGTGCGACGATTACAAAATTTTTAGTAATAAAATTAATGCTGTAAACAAATAATTATAAAATAACGATTGAATAATATCGCATTGTTTTCTGATTGCGGTAGACTTTTTCTTAAACGTAGTTGCGGTGTATCGTTCTCACCGATAACCTCACACGAAAGTTTCATAATGAAATTGAAGATATCCGCTCGTTCCGAGAATTTGGCAGTCCACACACCTTCGGTTTTTTTAAAAACCACTCCGCACGTGGGTAATTCCGGTAGCGCCATAAAAACTATTTGAACCAGCGAGTTTATAAATAACGAGTCCTAATCAGGATATCTCAATCAGAACCGGCAGAAAAAAATTAACGACAGATATTTTTAAATCTAATAAAAATAGTTATGGAAATAAAGATGACTATTTTTCCTAAATAGTGTAGACATTACAATCATGTTTACTCGGATACTTTTACAAGATAACGCGACTATTGGGCAAGAATCTTTTTCATATTTTCAATTTCGATGCCCTCCCAATCGGTCTTCGTCAGTTTCGTAAACACACTAAAAAAATCGGTTTGAACCGAAATCGGACGCACGAAATTCCTCACCTGTCCCGGAGGTAATCTAGCACTTTTTTTTCCTCGCTGCTCAGCCCACCAAGGATAACGTCCAAATTAGCTCTTACCAGTTCAGGGGTGTTCATGCCGACCAGAATGGTGCCGGGGCCCGACTGTTGAGCTGCGTAATGAAGAGCCAGTCTTCCCAGTTCTACCCCTTTCGACTGAATTAAGCATCCAAACATTTATTTTTGATATTAAATGTGCGCTCGCAACATTATTGAAGATGAATACGAATTTAAATGTAAATTTCAATATCATTTGAAGATAAATATGAGTTTCAAAATAAATTTCGAAATGATTTAAAGATGAATATGAACTTGAATTTAAATAACAATATCATTTGAAGAAGAATATGAGTTGCAATATGAATTTCGAGATGATTTGAAGATGTACAGGGTGAGAGTTAAGTTTTACCGCCCGTGGCAAAATAGGCCTTTAAAATAATTTGTCAATTCTCATAAATTGCATGAGTAATTTTATATTATTAAGGTACATACAAACCAAGAAAAAATCTTTTTTTTTAATTAAGTAAAATTTTGGCTTTTTTTCAATTACTAATTGTTCAATTTATTAGTTTTTTTGATGTACGAACAGTAAAATATTTTCACACAATTTAGTGTAATTGAAATAATTTTAGTAATTTGCGTTTATTAAATAAAGCTATTTCCGTATTAGAAGGTATTTTTTTAAATGATTTACGACATAAGTAGACCAATTTACCAGACAATGGTATTGATGTAGGGGTGTTTGAAAGATTACTTATGGCGGTCACTAAACTGAACTTAAGAATCTATCGGCAACTGAAAAGCTGTCTCGTCCAGTTTGATGGGTCGATCATAAACTATTGTTAGGATGGTAAACCGCATTATCTATTGTTAGGATGGTAAACCGCATTATCTATTGTTAGAAAGTCATAAATAGAAACATTTTTTGTGCTATATCTTAAATTTGATTTAACCCAAAAAGTAATCATTTTTTTACGAATCAAATTGCAGATATTAATGCTACTAATAATTTGACAAATTTTGAAATAAAAAACCAAACAGAAATTTTACCCAAAACTCTTTGTTTTACTTTTTTGGCTTCAAATAAAAATATTTTGGAAAATTTGTAGCACTAATCGAAACATGTAACATGTAAATTGCATACTTTCCCCTCAATCTTTAATAGGTATTATGGCCGGGGCGGTAAAACTTAACTCACCCTGTATATGAATTTCAATATAAATTTCAACTTGGATTGAAGATTGAACATAAGTTAAAATATGAATTTTGAGATGAATATGAATTTTAATGTAATTTGATGATGAATATGAGTTTGAATATGAATTTCGAGATGATTTGAAGATGAATATGAATTTCAATATAAATTTCAACTTGATTTGAAGATTAAACATAAGTTTAGATATGAATTTTGAGAGGAATATGAGTTTGAATATGAGTTTCGAGATGATTTGAAGATGTATATGAATTTCAATATAAATTTCAGCTTGATTTGAAGATTGAACATGAGTGTTTCTTCTTCGTTGCACCAGTTGATTTGATGCCGTCACAGGAAGAAGAAAATAGAAATAAAGTGGACTGTATCACTCGAAAATAAAGGTTACAAATTGAACCTCGACTGCATCTCATGAATATGAAAAATGCAATATTTATTTATAACAAAAAAAACACTAATATCCCTTTGGTTACAAAGAAATAAAAAATAGTGTAAAAAAGAAATAAAATACTAACTTGATAAATAAAAAAGTCGTAAACAATGAGTTTAGATATGAGTTTTGAGATGAATATAAATTTGAATGTAGTTTGAAGATCAATATAAATTTTGAGATGATTTGAAGATGAATATGAATTTCAATATAAATTTCAACTTGATTTGAAGATTGAACATTAGTTTAGATATGAATTTTGAGATGAACATGAATTTGAATATAACTTGAAGATGAATATGAGTTTGAATATGAATTTCGAGATGATTTGAGGATGAATATGAATTTGAATATAAATTTGAAGTTGATTTGAAGATTGAATATGAGTTTGAATATGATCTGAAGATGATTATCAATTTGAATATGAACTTCAATATGATTTGAAGACAATTATTAGCTGAAATATGAAGTTACATATTATTTGGAGATTAACGTGACTTTGAATATGAATTGGAACGGACCATTGATCTCAATATTAATTTGAAAATGGATTTGAGTTTAAAGATGATTTGAAGAGGATTATGAATTGGTATAAGGTTCAATATGATTCTAAGATGAATATGAGTTTGAATATTGTTTTCAATTTGGATTCCAAGGATCTAAATATGATTTGAAGACAACACAAGTTTGAAAATGAATTACAATGACACAAGTGCCTACCTTGCAGTATTCGCGAGCCTCCGTGCAAATTTCCTTAATGTCATCGGTCGCAGGGTGCCATTTGGGAGGACCTTGACCCGATAATAGTCCCATCGCGTGCACGGCAGCGTTTACGACACCTAAATTTTTCGACTACACAAAAAATCACAAGTCCCAAATTAATTTGAGGTCACCTGAAACAGCGGCAAGTATTCATTGAGGGTCTGATCGACCAAGGACAGTCGCGTGTAACACAAAACCATGTCGATTTTGGTTTGGCTGCGTCCCAGACAATCGGCCAAAACGGACACGGGGTATCCGGTGACCCCAATGAAGCGCGCCTTCCCCGCTTTAACGGCCTCCTCGAGCACCGGAAGAGTTTCGTCGATTACGACATCCAAAGACGGGGCGAATTCAATATCGTGCACCTGAAAGCCTCATCAATGGAACAAACGGTCGCCGGAAATTCAGATTCCGAATACAGGTAGCCCTCGGTTTACGCCGGCTCAATTTACGCCGATTCACAATAACGCCGCTGTGCAATTCACCGTTTCGCTGTGTACATAATTGGGTAATTCACCGATTCTCCCTATGCTAAACTGATTTTCGTTTCAGTGTTGAAGTATTTACTAAGTCGCGACGGTGGGGATTTTTTTTCCAAAAATGCAAGAGATCAGAAACTTTGAAATTTCATTTGTTTTTCTATATATTTTTTAATAAAAACATTTCACTTTACTTTATCATAAAACACATTTTAAAAATTAAGTTTATAATATAGTCAAACTTCCCTATAACGAACTTCTATTTAACGAATTTCTCTATATAGCGAATTTTTTTGGTGAACCCTGGAGACGTTTTTAATGCCTTTTATACCCCTTATAACGAAGTAAAACTTTCCGTATAACAAATTTTCCCCCCAACTTTACAAATTTTCGAGATTTAAAACTGTTTTTTTTTTTGTTCTTTCACTGTAACTTCGGAAAAAACTCGGTTGTAGTAATATTCCCAGATGTATCCAGGGTTCAACATTTTATGAGGGATTAGCCGACGAAGTAAGTGGCACTAATTTAAGCGTGCAAAAATTTTACAATATTAAATGGAATCGACAAAGTTTTTGCATTATATTGTATTAATAAACAAAATTATTTGCTTCTTCTTCACTTATGTAGAACTTAACCCTATACATCACTGTAAATATGGGTTCACTTTACGCCGATTCGATTTGCGCCGGCTTTTGTAAGAACGGAACTGCGGCGTAAACCGAGGGCTACCTGTACCTGAATGACGTCGACGTAATCGACGCCTAATTTTTTGAGGCTGTTGTCGATGCTCCACTTGGTCTTTTCGGCGCTAAAGTCGAACATCAATTTGGGGTCGGCCTCGTAACGGCACACTTTAGTGGCGAGGTAATAGGCTTCCCGGGGAATACCCTCGAGGGCCTGGAAAATAAGGGAGATGAGCTAGCGCGCCATCTGTTATTAATAATTGTGGAAAACGCGCCGATTTCGTAAATTCGTTATCTGTTTGCTTAATTAGTTAATTTGTTGATTAATTAAATTTAAATCTGACCTTACGTGATAGCGCGTTATATAATCTGGAAAAATACTATTTCGACATTTAGAAAACATCTTTTTTTGATTCATTAAATTTTAAACATTTTAAAGGCTAAGGTCACGTCTAAAAATAATTAAATTAATTAAGTTCGTTTAATTAATTTAAATGGTATAACCTTTCCCAGAATATCCTCGGATATTCCATGGCCGTACCAAGGGGCAGTGTCGATGTAATTAATTCCACGTTTTAGCGCCTCGTGCACCGCCTGCTTGCATTGCTCCACCGAATAATCCCTTAAAAAAAATTCAATTTCAAGTTGTACGCACACGTACGAGTGGTTGTATAACTAAGTCGAGGTTAGAACACAAACGAACCCATAATTTAAGCAAAATCCTCCTGCACCGAGCGCCAACGCAGACACTTTCAGACCGGTGTTCCCGAAATCGTTGTATTTCATTTTCCTCACTTCCGCTTCATCGTGGAAACCAGGAACAAACGTACCGGGTAAATCACTCATGTTGAAAGTGGGCGTAACAATTTGTGGCGAACTTCGTACGTCTAACTTCAGCATAATCTTTTCAAGGCCTTCCCAATTGGACTGTTTTGGAATTTTCGAAAATACCCTAAAAAAGGAACCAAAATTGCAGCCTCTACGAATTTAAACTCTAACTTGTAACTTTTCTTGGAGGAAGTGAAAAACTTCATTTTCGACGCTCGTCAATCCGTCGACGGCGACGCTCAGATTAGCTTCCAAGTGTTCGACGGTGTTCATCCCCAAGAGATTAGTGCAGGGCCCTTTTTGTGACAGTGCGAAAAAAACAGCCAATCGCGCCAATTGAACCCCTTTCACCTTAGGTCATAAAACATGGCAACTAAAATGACAGCTCTATAGTTCATTTATTAATTCGAGAAGCAGATTCAAATAGATCCCGCCAAAAGGTAGATGTGTGATTGGCTCTTGGAAAGCTTTTTTTACACTTATGAAATTATGGAAAATGGGCAGTCGCCATATTACCGAAACAGCTGATTGTAGCTGTATGTTTCATTAAATTAAAGAAGTTCTTATCAGAACTGAGTGGCTTCAGTTGTGTGCTTTTATTTCGTTTGGCTTCATTTATATTTTTTTCCATTTTTGGTTCTATTACAAACATATTATTATTCGCACGTGTTGTGTCCACTTTACGACAGTTTGTGCTGTCATTGCAATCGGGCCAGATGGCGACACAAGCACAACAGAAAGTGACTGTGACGACAATGAATTTGAATTATTTGATTAATAAATGCAGTGGTGTAAAGTGTGAAATTACTGAATATTGTGTGCCACACTCTTTTTGTATTCGTTCTCCTTTATTGTTTTTCAAAAAAATCGCAAAAACTAACAATACAATGAATATAAATTATTTGTATGTAATTTTCCTAACTTTTCACCAACATGTGTTATATTTGAAATACAAATGTTGTTTTAATATAATCTACAATGTAATATAATTTTGGGAATTAAAAATACTGAAATTCAAATTAGCCGCCAAAAAATATTTACCAGAAATGTTCCAGTGTAATTTGTTCTTTTTATTTTAAGTCTCGAATTAATAAATGAACTATAGTGGCTTGCGCTATCGAAATTACCTTGCAATATTCGCGAGCCTCCCTGCAAACGTCCATGACGTCCTTAACAGCAGGATGCCATTGTTGAGGGCCGCTCGATAACAACCCCAGTCCGAATATACCAGCATTAACAATTGCCAAATTCTTCGACTGAAAAAACGGCAAATAATCCCCGAGTTCCTGATTGACCAAACAAAGCCGCGAATAGTTCAAAACGACATCAATTTTGACCTTGGTCGATTTCAAGCACTCGGCCAGAACCTTCATCTCGTAGCAAGTGATCCCGATGAACCGAGCCTTTCCGGCCTTCACGGCTTCCTCCAGCACCGGCAGCGTTTCGTTGACCACCACGTCCAGCGACGGGGCGAAATCGATGTCGTGAATTTGGATCACGTCGACGCAATCGAGGCCCAATTTTTCCAGACTGTTGTCGATGCTCCATCTGGTTTTTTCGGCGGAAAAGTCGAACATCGATTTCGGGTCCGATTCGTACCGGCCGACTTTGGTGGCGATGTAAAACGCTTTTCGTGGAATGCCCTTCAGGCTTTTTCCCAATATTTCCTCGGAGGTGCCTTGGCCGTAATAAGGGGCCGTGTCGATGTAGTTAATTCCGGCTCTGAGAGCATTGTGCACGGTTTTGACGCACTCATCTTCCGAGTATTGCCTAAAATTAAGCGATTCAGTGCATTGTACGCAGTTGTGTAATAACGTACCCGAAAAGCGTGGAAAACACTGCGGTACCAAGTCCAACTTCCGAAACTTTCAAGCCTGTATTTCCGAAATTGTTGTATTTTATTTTCTTGATGTCTGATTCTTTGTGAAAGCCAGCGACGAAAGTTTCTGGTAATTCGGCCATGCTGGATCACTATTTGCACAAAAGATTGTGTTGTGATTAGTGCAAAATTGACTTGCAATCTTATCAGGGTCATTTTGATTAAATTCTAATAATAAAGCGCATATTTTTAAATAACATAAACAGCACAGTGCCCTCATTCAGTTGGTCGCTAGATGACTCTTCTAATTTTAAATAAATGAAAATGTTCGATAACATTTTTCCACTTTGATGTACAGGGTGAGTCAAGTTTTGACAAAAAATTACGGGGAAGTATGCAATTTACATGTCACATCAGTTGAGTTTACACTTTCGATTAGTGCCACAAATTTTACAAATTATTTTTATTTCAACCCAAAAAAGTAAAACAAAAGTTTTGAGGAACATTTCGATGTTTGCTTTTTTATTTCAGAATTTATCAAATTATTCGTAGCATTAATATTTGCAATTTGATTCGTAAAAACATTATTACTTTTTGAGTTAAATCAAATTTAAGATGTGCGCGAAACATTCTTTTATTTATGACTTTCTAACAATGGATAATGCGATTTACCACCTTATCAATAGTTTATGATCGATCCATCAAACTGGACGAGACAGCTTTTCGGTTGGCGTCAGACCTATATTCTTAAGTTAAGTTTAGTGACCGTCATAAATACAAAGTTAAGTACCCTACATCAATACCATTGTCCGGTAAATTGGTCTACTTATGTCGTAAATCAATTAAAAAAATACCTTCTAATTCGGAAATGGCTTTATTTAATAAACGCAAATTAGTAAAATTGTTTCAATTACAACAAACTGTGTGAAAATATTTTACTGTTCGTACATCAAAAAAAGTAATAAATTGAACAACTAGTAATTGAGATAAAGCCAAAATTTTCCGATTAAAAAAAAAAATTTTTGTTTCTTGTTTTTATGTTCTTTAATAATTTAAAATTACTCATGAGAATTGACAAATTATTTTGAAGGTCTATTTTGCCACCGGCGGTAAAACTTGACTCACCCTGTACATTAAAATCGTTATTTAATTAATTTTAAAAACTGACCCATATTTGAATGTCAATTATGTCAAAAGCA
Organism: Dascillus cervinus; assembly: GCA_949768715.1. Classification (NCBI taxonomy): domain Eukaryota; kingdom Metazoa; phylum Arthropoda; class Insecta; order Coleoptera; family Dascillidae; genus Dascillus; species Dascillus cervinus. Next base: position 23,838,868 of record OX458322.1, read on the forward strand.
TTTTAGCAGTTTCTTCGTTAGACGCTTCCTTAAATGCTAAAATGGTAAGATTTTACATGTTTAATCATACGATACACCATCTGCAAGCATTCCACCTCCGCGGCAAATCTTATTTTAGTAAACGTCACTTTACTTTAAGGTAAAGGATCCACAATTTTTCGAATTTCTGGCGGTGTAAATACAATTTATACCTTCACCGATCATTTTTGCAAAACTAAGGCGACCAACCATTTTTTATTCAAAAGGATTACAAATATGGTGATTCGGTTTGAATAAAAACACCGAGTCTTCTCCATTCAACTATATGTTTTTTTAAATAATTTCAAAATTCATTAGTTCAAAAATTATATGTATAAACACGTTAAAACAAACACACTGCAAGTTGCATGCTTTCACCTAGGCAAACCGACTCTTAAGAGTCAGCCCTTGTTGTAATCATAATCATAAAAGTCGGTTTTCCTAGGTAAAACCATGCAAATTGCAGTGCACATTTTCATAAAGTGTGCTCAAGTCAATTTATTTTTCTTTTTTTTTTCGACTTATGTTAGGATCCACATTTTCATAAAGTGTGCTAAGGTAAAAAAATTTTCCATTTTTTTGTTTTCAAATGATTACAACAAGGGTTGAATCTTAAAAGTTGCATGATTTCACCTAGGCAAACCGACTCTTAAGAGTCAACCCTTGTTGTAATCATTTGAAAACAGGAAAATGGAAAATTTTATCAACCAAGAATAGAAGTGATTATTTTTCTTTGAAGTACTTTTTATTTCAATCTTCATTTGGTCAAAAACTATCAGTTTTAAGAAATGTATTTAGTTTAGACGTTGAAGCCGCTGCATCAAGAGATGTTTTATGTTTATTAGTATCAATGTGCTTTGTTATTGCACTTCGTCCACCAATCGCAATAGAATATTCTCCTTTGAAGATTGTACATTTAACCATAGAATCATCATTTCCTTTGTTTTCTACAATAAATGAAAACTCTTTTTTTAAAGGTTAAAGTTAAATGTCAAGTTTTTATATTTTTAGAAGTACAAAGGAGTACAAAAGAATGCAACGAAGTACTTTTGGAGTACTCGTTTTAAAAGGAGTACGGTTCACAAAAAAGAAGTACAAAACTCCCTAAAGAAGTACGTTTGGTCACCTTAGCAAAACACCTTAAAAAAAAATTGTACTTTTAACTTTTCGCGCTATGGAAATAAAAAACTATTTTTTTTTTGATAATTTGTAATAAAAAATATTTTAAATTCCAATATTACCAGTAGCAGAAAAAATTGTACAAACACGGTAGAGAAGTATTATTATAACCTTGGGTCGCTACATCCTTCGGCGCTGCGCGCCTCAGGAATTAAACGCAGCCCTCAGGTAATAAAAATACACTTCTTCGGCTAATAATATACTATTATTACTGACTGAACCAAAATTACGCCCATTTTGTAGTCACGTACCCCAAAAGCGCAGAAAATTCTAATAAACAACAAGCGCACATTTAGCGCATATTTTTAAATCATTTAAGCAGCTCAGCGCCAGCTGTTGCAATAAAAGTGCATAGTAGAGTATCACCATTGTTCGCTAGGTGACTCTTGTAATTCAAATAAATAAAAATAATTTTAAAATTAATAAAATTGTTGCTGAATGGACCAAACTTGACTGATATATCAGGAAAACGTCTTTTTTCAGTGCATAAGTCCTGAAATTCGCCCACGCCGCCAACGTATGTCACGTTGACGCACCGGCTGTCACTTCACCGGTTAAAAAGTTCACGACCTTGGTGAAGGATAAAAATCACCAATCGTTGCACAAGTGTTTGTGCCAATTTCGTCAGTATCTCGTTTTTTTTATCAAAGATCACGCTTTCAGCTAGTGCCCATACTCCAACAGAATGTCGCTGAAAAATTCAGCTTTATTCATAACCGGCGCCGTAATGAAGCCCAGATACAGGTAAATAACAAGAATCCAATAAATCAATTAAATTAATTCGTAAAAATTAGTTCTTGGTGGTCTCATGTCGAGCTAGGGCCGCCTGACGCAATCCTAGGCATCACAGAAGCCTTCAAGCGCGACACGAACCCAAAAAAGGTGAATTTAGGCGCAGGAACCTACCGTGACGACAACGGAAAACCTTACGTTCTTCCTTGCGTGTTGAAAGCCGAGGAATTAATAAGGTCGAGAAACCCCGATAAGGAATATTCAACGATCGATGGCTCGGCGGAATTTCGACAACGCAGCATTTCGCTGGCTTTAGGAGAGGATTCCCCGCACGTCGCAAACGGGTTCAATGCGACCGTCCAGGCCATCTCGGGGACGGGGTCATTGAGAGTCGGCGCCAATTTTTTGAGTGCCCATTTCCCTGGAAATAAGTCGGTTTATTTGCCGGTCCCCACTTGGGGCAATCACATACCGCTGTTCAAACATGCGGGACTCGACGTGAAAACTTACAGGTACTACGACCCAAAGACTTGCGGATTGGATTTCAAGGCGCTTCTCGAAGATATTTCGGTGATTGACTAATTCGAGAGATTGATGGGAATTAATTTTGCTTTTTACAGAAAATCCCTGAAAAATCTATTATTTTGTTGCACGCTTGTGCCCACAATCCGACCGGCGTCGACCCGAGCAAAGAACAATGGGCCGAAATTTCCCAATTGGTTAAAAAGAAGAACCTGTTCCCGTTCTTTGATCTTGCTTATCAGGGATTCGCGTCCGGGGACATCGACAAGGACGCCTATGCGGTAAATCATCAATTTTTAAATACAGGCTGATTCCTAAAAAACGCCGCAAGCTGTTACTTTTCTGTTTATTGTCTGATTTTGACAAACAAAAGATCAAAATTAGTGATTCGACAAGCACTATGAGGAGCCTCCAATTCTGATTTTTTTTAACATTATTTTCATTGTCCAGCAATAGTCAAATTTTTTTCTTAAACAGCAATGCATAGTTTTTTAAATTTATTCTATTAGAGAATTTTTTCTAAATTCAATGACACATCACAAGTTAATTTTGATCCAATAATTTGTAAAAAAAATGTTCAGGACGAGTCAAGTTTTACTGCCGTGGCCATAATACCTATTAATAATTGAGGGGAAAGTATGCAATTTAGATGTTACATCAGTTGAAGCTTACACTTTCGATTAATGCCACAAATTTTCCAAATGATGTTTATAAAAAGCCAAAAAAGTAGAACAAAAAGTTTTGGGAAAAATTTCAATGTCTGGTTTTTTATTTCAAAATTTGACAAATTATTCGTAGTATGTATTAATATTTACAATTTGATTCTTAAAAAATTGTTACTTTTTGAGTTAAATCAAATTTAAGATATGCGCGAAACATTCTTTTATTTATGACTTTCTAACAATGGATAATGCGGTTTTTAATGCGGGCTAAGGTTAGGAATGAAATTTTTACTTTACAGGATATCATGTGATAGACAAAAAATGATGTTTCAGGATTTTTTTTCAATATGCACAATAATTGAGATACTGCATTTATTCCAATCGGCTGGTGTGCACTGTTTATGCAATTTGAAAAAAAGTTGACTATCGTTTCACATTGAAGTTACTGTGGAAAAAAAGCTAAATCACTACGTTTCTGTAGTACTTACTCGAACAATCTTTTTTTTTTCTTCTGAAATCGGACAATAAGTAATCAAGAACGTGCGGCATTTTTTATGAATCACCCTGTATAATCCCCTAATTTTTCAATTTAGTTGAGGCTGTTCTTGAAAGACGGTCATTCGGTGGCCTTGGCGCAAAGTTATGCAAAGAATTTGGGACTTTATGGCGAAAGGGCCGGTGCTTTTTCATTAATCACCGACAGTAAAGAAGAAGCTGAGAAACTCGTCTCCCAATTGAAGATTATAATCAGGCCGTTGTACTCCAATCCGCCGATTCATGGGGCCCGCATCGTCAGCGAGGTTTTAGGAAATCCTGAACTTAGAAAACAGTGGTTGCAGGAAGTTAAAGGAATGGCTGATAGGATTATTTCCGTCAGGGCGAGATTGCGTGATAATTTGAAGAAGGAAGGTTCCACGCGTGACTGGTCACACATCACCAATCAAATTGGGATGTTCTGTTACACGGGATTGAATCTTCAGCAGGTACGAACGGAAATTTTCATTGTTGTGGCGCTAATTTTGGATTTTTAGGTTGAAAGGTTAACAAGCGAGTTTCATATTTACCTAACCAAGGATGGCCGCATCTCCATGGCTGGAGTTTCCTCAAAAAATGTGGACTACTTGGCCCACGCTATGCATCAAGTCACTAAATAAGCGTACAAGTCTGTAGAAGTCTGCATTTTTGGAGCTTTCGCATTTATTTCACTTGCAGCATTTAAAGATTTTATTTTTAAGTATTATAAACCATAATTTACAAATAAACTTTATTTTGCAGTTTAATTTATAAGTTTTTTTTTGACAACTAATTGAAAATTAAAAATGGCCGCACATTTCAAAACGAGCAACGCCGCCAATCGACGAACTTCAAAACTACCTGTCAAATGTCAAAATATTCAAATTCTAAAATAATTGTTATAAACGAAGAAATTCTAAAGTGGTGACTGGAGATTCGGGCCCAATTCGACTAGCAAAGGTGGAGCCTTCGAAAGTGAAATTTTCATAGTTAATTTCGACGGCCTTTTCGAAACTATATTTCCTTCCAAGCTTCTGCGATATGAAGGAAGTTAAGATTGCGGTTACAAGATCAGGTTTTGGATCCAATTCAAGCGTCTCATCGTCTAAAGGTACTTTCACGTTGTTCCCTCCTTTCAAACATTGCGCAAGTTTAATCGACACCTCCCAGAGTTTTGTGGCGATTCCTTTCCGCCAATATTCAGGTAGGACACTTAAAAACATGATTTCCATTAAGCAGTCGACTTGACAGTGGTGGAAAAGGTTGACACTTGCATCAACGTCGATCATAAATTGCAGCAAACCTTTGGCAGATGGTTGTTTGCAGTTGTTTTTAAAATTTTCGAAATAAAGAGATTCTTGGCCCCCTTTAATCTGGATCTTGTTGAAGGCTACGCCGACCACTTTTCCAGAAGATTTTTCAATTGCAACCACTGAAACGCCATCTTTGGCAGCGTCGGTGCTAAGTTTTTCCAGTTCAGCTTGCGCTTCTGGATTCTTTTCCAGTTCGACTCCAACAGCTACTGACTCGTGGAGAAAAAATGACTTTCTCATTACGTTCAAACCACCCTCCAAAGTGTTTTTCGTTACAGATTCATAACGATATTTGTCTAAAAAAAATTAATTTATTTTCTTTTAATAATTTGTGAAAATTTTACCGTCTTTGATCACGTCTTCGACCATGTCTGCGACCCACATCTTCGCAGACATTTTCGTTTCAACTTTAAAAATGAATTATCAGTGTTTTCAAATGGAAAGAACTGGGCCACGTGACCTACGCACGTTCAAGGTTCGATTAGAGGGGGCGACAAATAAACGATAAATTTGTGAAAGTGGGATCCAATTTTAACTTACGTATTGTTTAAAATGGATTTAAAATGAACCCTGCGACGTTGGCGTACTTTATTTTCGCTTCGATTGGGTGAGTTGACCTTTCGATAAGTCATAACCTCTAAAATTGATTGTGTTTGTTGAGGAAGATTTTGAAAGTTTATTCACACCAGTTTGTAATTAAAAATAGATTTAGTTGAAGTCTGAAGTTCACTGGAAACAGTATTTATCAATTTTAATTGAACCTATAAGACTTGTATGTTTGTTAGGTGACAATTTCAATTTTCCTGTGTAAACATGTTGGTATTACTGTTGCCAAGCAGCAAAGCCAGCACGCATGCGCAAGTCAATATAACTGTCATTTTAGTTGCCAAATAAGTGATCGTTTAATTTAAGCGACGTAACGCGAATGAAATGATTGGTGACTGAGGGCCAATACGATCCGCCAAAGTTTTTCCTCGAAACGTGAAGTTTTTATATTCAAATTGTGCGACGAACTTATAATCCAGTTTTTCTCCAAACTTATGGGATATAAACGAGGTCGAAATACTCAACGTAGCCACAGGTCGCAACGTTAATTTCGCCAATTCATCATTCAGTGGCACTCTAACATCTTCCCCGTCTTTTAAGCACTGCGCCAATTTCAGTGATGAAAGCATCAAATTGCTTGCGACGCCTCGTTTCGAATATTCGGGCAAAACTGCAGTAAACATGGTCTCGAATAAACAGTCGGCTTGACAATACTCAAAAACGTCGAAACTGTCGTCCAATCGGACCATTAAATCCATGAAAGCTTTCGCAGAGGGATGCTCACATTTTTCAGAAAATTGCGCAAAGAAGCTCGTTTCTTGATTCGTGTGAAGTTTGTTTAGCTCAACTCCAATTATTTTTTCGCTGCCATTTTCAATCGCGATTAAGGATAGGCCTTCCTCTAATATTTTCATACACATTTCCTCCAATTCGTCCCTTGCTTCAGCGTGCTTGTCCAGTTCAACACCAATCGAGATTGATTCTTGAGTGAAAAATACGTTTTTCAGGATGTCTAAAACGGTCCTTACGTTTCGTTTTGTCAATGACTCGTATCGAATTGGGTCTACAAAATTAAAATTTTATTTCAGGTACTCGTGCACTCGCCGATACCCCGTCGTGCCCGAATTTCAGACTCATGCCCTACATGGCGGAATCTGTCACTTCTATTTTGATTGCATTAACTTATACTGTATTTTTTAATTTGAGAAGAAGATTCAAACAGATCGCGCCAAAAGGTAGATCTATGATTGGCTGTCAGCAAACTGCAGGCAGCTGGCAGCCAATCATACATCTACCTTTTGGCGCGATCTGTTTGAATCTTCTTCTCAAATTAAAAAATACGGTATACCATCTTCAGAATTGAGCCTTCTATTTTGATTGCTTTAACTTACCATTTTCAGAATTGAGCCACACTCTTGTACACATTTTTAGAGAATGATTTGTGACATCAACACTTTCGAAATTATGAAAACTATTTTTATCCGTCTTATCTATTTGTACTCAAAAAATAATCTTTTCTAATTAAAATTTATTGTTTATAATTTTGACATTAATTTGAACTACTCATTCCCAGTGATATATGAAGCGACTGAGGGCCGATACGGTCTGCTATAGTCCTACATTTGAAAGTGAAATTTTTATATTTAAATTCGGCGAAATTCGTGAAACCCGACTTCTTCATCAGCTTGTGCGATATAAACGAAATTTGGACTCCTATAACAACCGTTTGTTAGATGACAATTTCAATTTTGATGTGTAAACATGTTGGTATTACTGTAGTTGCCAAACAGCAAAGCCAGCACGCAAGCGCAAGTCAATATAACTGTCATTTTAGTTGCCAAATAAGTGATTGTTTAATTTAAGCGACGTAACGCGAATGAAATGATTGGTGACTGAGGGCCAATACGATCCGCCAAAGTTTTTCCTCGAAACGTGAAGTTTTTATATTCAAATTCTGCGACGAACTTACAACCCAATTTTTCTACAAACTTATGGGATATAAACGAGGTTGGAATACTCAACGTAGCCACGGGTCGCAACGTTAATTTCGCCAATTTATCATTCAGTGGCACTCTAACATCTTCCCCGTCTTTTAAACACTGCGCCAATTTCAGTGATGAAAGCATCAAATTGGTTGCGATGCCTCGTTTCGAATATTCGGGCAAAACTGCAGTAAACATGGTTTCGAATAAACAGTCGGCTTGACAATATTCAAAAGCGTCGAAGCTGTCGTCCAATCGGACCATTAAATCAATGAAAGCTTTCGCAGAGGGATGCTCACATTTTTCAGAAAATTGCGCATAGAAGCTCGTTTTTTTATTCGTGTGAAGTTTGTTTAGCTCAACAGCAATTATTTTTTCGCTGCCATTTTCAATCGCGATTACAGTCATGCCATCCTCTAATATTTTCATACACATTTCCTCCAATTCGTCCCTTGCTTCGGCGTGCTTGTCCAGTTCAACACCAATCGAGATTGATTCTTGAGTGAAAAATACGTTTTTCATTATGTCTAAAACGGTCCTTACGTTTCGTTTTGTCAATGACTCGTATCGAATTGGGTCTAGAAAATTAAAAGCTCATTTCATGTTCACGTGCACTCGTCGATACCTCTCGTGCCCGAATTTCAGACCCGTGCGCTACATGGCAGAATCTGTCACTTCTATTTTGATTGCTTTAACTTAAGTATAATGCATTTTTTATTTGAGAAGATTCAAACAGATCGCGCCAAAAGGTAGATCTATGATTGGCTGTCAACAAATTGCAGGCAGCTGGCAGCTAATCATAGATCTACCTTTTGGCGCGATCTGTTTGAATCTTCTTCTCAAATTAAAAAATACGGTATACCATCTTCAGAATTGAGCATTCTATTTTGATTGCTTTAACTTACCATTTTCAGAATTGAGCCACACTCTTGTGCACATTTTTAGAGAATGATTTGTAACATCAGCACTTTCGAAAGGATGAAGATTATTTTTATCCCTCTTATCTATTTGTACTTTAAAAATAATCTTTTCTAATTAAAATTTATTGTTTATAATTTTGACATTAATTTAAACTACGCATTCCCAGTGATATATGAGGCGACTGAGGGCCGATACGTTCTGCTAAAGTCCTACCTTTGAAAGTGAAATTTTTATATTCAAATTCGGCGAAATTCGTGAAACCCAACTTCTCCATCAGCTTGTGCGAAATAAACGAAGTTTGGACTCCTATAACAACCGTGGGTCGCAATTCCATTTCCGGCATTTCCTCATTTAACGGCGTTCTAACATCTTCACCGTCTTTCAAGCGTTGCGCAAGTTCGATCGACACTTCCAACAAATTTTTACCAATGCCTCGGCCCGAGCACTCTGGCCTGGTTGCTAGAAACATGGTCTCGAATAAGCAATCGGCGTTGCAATATTCAAAAACATCAAAAGCCTCATCCAATTCGACCAGCAAATCCAGCAAAGCTTTGGACGAAGAATGGGCGCATTTGGCGGAAAATGGGGCAAAAAAGCTTGTTTTTTTGTCCTTGTGAAGTTTGTTTATTACGGCCCCGACTATTTTCTCGGTGGATTTTTCAACCGCGACCATTGATACGCCATCCTCTGCTGCTTTCACACACATCTCTTCCAATTCGTCCCTTGCTTCTGGGTGTTTATTCAGCTCGACCCCAATCGATATGGATTCGTATGTGAAAAATACGTCTTTCATCAAGGTCAACGCGGCCTTTAAATTTCGTTCGGTTAGCGATTCGTATCTAATTGGATCTAAAAAATTAAGTTGATGTGTAAACATTTTTGCTCGCGCATCATTGCGCGCGCGTGCGCCATTATAACTGTCATATGGCCCGATTTCAAGCCACGAGTTTGCAGGATAAGTCAACTTCAACTCGTGGACTTTTTTATGCACCATGGCAACCGATTTGCACTGTCGCAACTCTGACTTGAAATCAGGCCCATTGTCAATCATTACACTTACAAAGAGAAGAGAAATTTGTTTATTTACCATTTTTAGAATCTAGCCACACTTTAGCGCACATTTTCTTCATGTATTCAATTGTTACATCAGAAATCTGAATGAAAACTATTTTTGTATCGTATCACTCTTATCTAATTTCTGCGGTGCTAATTGCTGATTTCAGTGTGTCCTACGCTCAAGGCAATGATTCAACAAATTGTACGACCTTCAAAAACAATTTAGCAGAGTCGACAGCTCAGTTTACAGCGTGCGCCATTAATCACTCAAGACCGATAAAATTGTGTGAAGCCTGTGTCGATTTGTACATTGATGTGCTTGAAAGTTACGGAAATCTTTCAACAGTAAGTGCATTAAATACCAATTCAAACAAAATTGTTTTGCTTAAAGTTCTCAGATGGTGCAGGACCCTGTATAAATCAGTATGTGCACTTGGATCGACTGGAAATTGTTGAGACTCTTTATCGCAACAGCGTTGATTTGTGGAGCCGAGCTAAATGCAATGGTGATTGCTCAATTCAAATGTTTTTAATTTTAACAATGAGTTTTTAGAATGTTTTAAATTTATAAACGGAACTGTGAATATCTCCAATGATACCGATCAATTCAATAAATTGCACACAAATTGGACGAATTGCATACAAAATCAATCAGTAATCACTGAAAAGGTATGCAAGCAATGTATGAGTTCATACATCGAGTTGGACACCTTATATCGCAGCATAACTAACGAAAATGAAAGGATTGGAGCCTGTATGGACATTGTTGATATTGTAAGTCAATTTTGAATTTATTTTAACGTTATAAGTTGAATTTGCCGCCTTATAAACAGTTAATACCAACTTAAAATTAACTGTCAAAATAACCTATCATTTGTATACAATCTGTATAACTTTAGATGAATGAAACGAGAGGAATTTGGAGCACAGAATGTTGTAAATACAGACAACATAAAGAGTACGTTTTTATTATTTCCACAGTGATCACTTTCATTACCATGATTTTATTTTACGTCTTAACAAAATTGTATACAGACCAGAAAACACCAAAGATATTTAAACGTAAGTGGTTTTGCTTAATTGTGCAGTTTTGATACATACATTTGCAGAGAGTCGTTTCGCTGAATCGTTGGGTGGAGAAATGAATTAAATAATTTAATTTTGAGGTACGATTTAATATTTATTTCAATAAAATGTTCAAATGAAAGCTGTGATTATCTGTGCCTGGCCTTTTTACTGCTGTTTTTCTTGGCGCTGTTGTTGAAGTTCTTCTGTTTGGCTGAAATGTCTCGAGTGGGACTCGATCGGTCCAAACCGTTCTGATTCTGGGTGCCGTTTATGTTAAAAGAGGCTGTGGTGTGTTTTCCTGCCGTTTTCATGCAAGAGTCGATATGATTTGCATTTGAAGGCGCTACGTTGGTGTCACTTGAGTCTTCGTTTGTTTGCGATTCAGTGTCGCTCTGTCGTTCAACTGAAATTTCTAGGTTATGAACAGTTTAATTGATAATAAAAGCTCACTTTTTTCCTGGTTGTGGTCAACGATTCCACTTACTGCCTGTTGAAAACGAATTTTGTAATTCAATGCAATGACAATTTGAAGACTTACCGCCATTGAGGTTATGGACGATTTCGAAAACAATCTTTCCGCTTCCTTAAATTTTCGATTTCTTTTGTCCGCTTTTGAGTTCGTCGTTTTATTTGTTGATAGATATCGATCCCAGCCGCGGATTATGTTTCCATATAATTGGGTATCTTCTAAATAGGAGCCTTCAAAAGCGTAAATTTGCCTTTCTAAATTGGCCAGTGTTTCCTAAAAGAAGTTAGACTTTGTAATTTAATTTAGCTCCCTGGTGGGTTACTTACGGCAATCTCCGCCTTTCGTTTCACTAACTCAGCCAATTCTGCTCTTGCATCAATTCCAGTTGCACTTTTATTAGCCATTTTCTGATTTTAATAAAAGCAATTGACAAACTAATAACCAAACTAATGATACCTGTCAAAATATTTTGAGATTTCGAAATCTATTTGAACTACTCACAATATGAAAATAATTTCTAATAATAATAATAATAATAATCTCAGTTCACACTTCTTTAATTAACTGTAATTACCCGCAAATTGTTACATTTCATTAATATTTATTTAAAATTTATATAAAAAAGACACTTATGCTGTGTAGTTCATTTGCTCGTAATCAATTTGAGAAATTTGAACTAACATGGTTAACCTCACAATTGTAAAATGGAAAGAAATAAATTATTACGTGTAACACAAATTAACGCCGTTCACTTAGACAATGAAATTTATAAAGCATTAGAACAAGAAATTGAAAAATGCAAACAATTTCTGCCGGTAAGTACGTTTAAAAAAAAGTGACCTTTGCACCATTTATTTAATTTCAGCCCGGTTTTACGGCCCCTTTTGATGAAGAATTGCTGCTGTTAATAAAATTAGCGTTATTGTATCAATCTGTCGTAAAATCAAACGCCACATTCGGCCAGAAATTGCTGTCAATTGAATATGAAAATCTGTCGCAAACGAAAAAGGTGTTCTACGTTGGGCTGAATTGCTTAGATTATTTCAAAAACAAATTTGCTAGTTCAGAAGCGCAAGGTGGTTTTCAGGAGTTTGTCAAAAAAACTGCTTTCGCAGTAGTAGTTTGCTCGTTCATCAATAACACTTTGTTTCTAAGGCAGGGCAATAAGCCCCTTTTAATTGAAAGGATTTTAAACTTAAATCAAGTTTACACGAAAAATGTTCAGCGGGAATTCAGCTCAAAATACATGACCAGGGAATTGCTGTGGAACGGTTTCATTGTGAGAATTAAATTTTTTATTTCGAAATCTAACAAATTGTTTTCAGGAAATTTTGCTGTATGTGATTCCGTTAGTGAACTATCATAAAATTAAAAGAACCATAAAGAATTTCAATCCATTAAGAGGGAAGCCCTCATTTATGGTGACTAAAAACAGAAAATTTACATTAGAAACTAGATGCGCACATTGTGGGGAATATCCAATTCACCCACATCACATGGGGTGCCCCCACATATTCTGCTATGTTTGTTTAAAGGTAAGTGCGAATTTATTTATTATTTAATATTTTAAAAGCCAAAAAAACTGTTTTAAGGGAAATCAAATGGCCGACTCGATGTACGAGTGTCCTTTATGTGATTACACCAGTACAAATGGTTTATGTGAACCAGCAGTTGTGATGTGAACTTAAAATGTTATTATTTGTTTTAATGGTTGTTTGGTTGTTGAAATATAAAATTTATTTACCAAAGTCTTATTAAATTATGTATATTTTTTAGTTAACTTTGTTTTTAAAACAATTTGTTTTATTACTTTTAATAACAATATGAATATTAATATTAAACAATTTGATTTTATTATATTTATTAATAACTTGAGTATTCTAACACAAATCGATTTAATTTCAGTATTGGAAAAACTTTATAATTCTTACAAAATAATACTTATAACCTAAAGACGCCCATACACTGCCAACATGGTTGTCAACCTTGTCGTCAACTTGTAATGTTGAGGACAATATTTACCGTGTATGGGCAAGTTGAAGTTGAAATTTCGCGTTGGTTCACAAGTTGAAGAAAATCTAAGTGGGTTGGATTTTTAGTGGGCGGAGCCGGATGTTGTCGACCTTGTTGTGAAATGTGTGGAGAGGTTGACAACAAGGTTGTCAACATCATTTGTGAATTGGAGCTCTACTGTTAAAATGGGGTATTTTCTTACTTTTTTTGCAATTTTTTTCTGAAAATAGTGATTAAATGATACGCTTTAGTTAAGTTAAATCTGATTGGTTCATTTCTTAGCAATACCGATATTCTTATTTGAGTTGCCGTTTAACTGTATATTCGTGCACGTGTTTAAGCTGTAAACATAGAGCAAGGTTATAAGAAAGCTATAGTTCCAATAATCTTCCTATTGCAACTGTCACCGTCAAGTTATTCATTTGTTCTATGTTCGTTTGGTTCAAACACGAATCTACACGATTTTTAGTGTCGACAACTACCTCAAATATAGTGAAAACAACGCCATCTGTACCTATTGGCAGGTACCAGAGGCTAATGACGTCAATGTTTCCTTCACAATTTTTTAATATTAAATTATTTAAACGATATAAGAAAATGAGCGAAATAAGCCTGTGAACATAGTCTACTTGTAGGTAAGGCATCTATTTTTGGCATTAGTGAACATACATGAGAATACCCCATTGTAGAAGTTGGTAATTGAATTGTTTTGATTGTTTAATGTTTGTTTTTCAGTTTTTATTATTGTTTATTGGATATGGCCAGTATAGCTAATATTCCAATTTGGGTAGATTTTTTTGATACCTTAAGAGAACTACAGGAGCTTTGAAAAGTTAAGTCGGAAATTTTTAAGGATCAAAACAAAAAGTAGATTGCCTGGATAAAATATCTTTTTTCAAACTATACCTTTCCACCAGTAGGACCAAAACAGAACTAATGTTGATCAACTTGATTGGCAAGTGTGTGGGATTAACCACAACATTCATAGATCACAACATTGTTGACAACCATGTTAGTGTATGGTCGTCTTAAGAATATTTTATTTTATGGTCCTTTGGAATTGATTTCCCTTGATGATTTCTTATCGGACGTTGTACTTTATGCCATAGATCTATGCTTTATGCTGTAGATTTTGACTGTCATTACTATTAGTAATATTTAGTAATATTTTACAAGAAATTAAGGTGGCAACCTTGAAAAATGACGGCTCAAAGTGATTCAACAAATATGTGGACAAAATTGGAAGGTTAGATTAATTAATTATCGATAACAATGGGTAAGTTTGTGAAGAAACCGTTTTTCGATGCATTATTAATGATATTCTCGTTGCAGCTCACATGCCCTTTAAATTATCGTATAATTTCGAAGGAAATTGTAAAAATCGACCGGAGCAAAACTTGTCGGGCTCGAGCAGAAAGGAAACCAGAGACGTCTTGCTACAAAGGGCTCACGAAGAGAGGCAAAAACGAGAGGAACAAAGATTGAAATTCAAGAGCACAATAATCCTGCAGTCATATGTCCGAAGTTATTTAGCGAGACAGGAGAAAAAACATGAAGAACGGATCGAGTTTGATAAAGAAGAACATTTGATGAGTCTGAAGGTCCTCTTGGGGAAGTTGCTATTTTTTTATCACATCTCCGTGGACAATGACCGATTGGTAAGGAAATGAATTGCGGTTTTTGTACTAAAATTGCTTGGTTTAGATGCGAATGTGCAAGAAATTGTTCGAAGAACGGCTCAGAGTGTTACAACAAGTCGATTACGACATTTCATTGAATTGGTCGGTGAGAAGAATGCTGGCTTTGTGCTTGAGAGTTCTACCGCAAATTAAACCTCCCGATTTGGCGCTCGATTGCGTCGATGCTTTTACAAAAAATTCAGATTCGAGGAATAAGATTGAAATTTGGCCTTACTTGGTTCAGAAGGGATACTTCAAGCAGTTGAGAACGTTTCTCGATGTCGCCGGCGAGACCGAGAGAATTCTGCAGTTGATTTATCGCCCTTTTGAGTACATATCGTCGATTTCTTCCAAAGATTCCGTAATTATGTTGTCGGAATTCTGCAAGGAATTCCTGTGCAGGCCGATCACTCCAAGAATTAAAAACGATTTGATCCCATTTCTGAAGAATCAGAAGAAATTTCCCTTTTCTGATTTGATGAAATTTTTGAATCAAAGTCACAATTTAGAGTCATCAAACAGTTTGCTGTATTGCATTCTCGCATTGGAACCCCTAAATTTCGGTGAGTTAAATTTCGAACCAATTCTGAATTAATTGTTTTTTTTTAGAACAAACTAAAGACAGCATACAAGTTTTGGCGTTTTTAAGCGCCAATTTGCACTGCTTGTATTGCTCGTCGGTGGATATTTCTGAAGACAGTGATGTCGAGGAAATGGACATTTCAGATGAACTGGTCAACCTCCAGGATTATGTTTATTTATTGAACAATGCAGATCGAGTTAAGAAGGTTCTTACCTTTTTTGAAGAGCGTTGCGATGATGAGGTTGTTTTAAATTCTTTAATTCAACTTTCGCACAATTTGTTAATGGTTTACAAAGATGCCATCAGGAAATATATGTAATTGAATTTAAATTTATTTATTTATTTATTTATTAGGAAGTAAAATTTACATAGTGGAATACAAAAGAGCACACCTGTAAAACCCGCAGAGGTACACAAGGCACCTGTTTTTTTAACTTTGAAACTTTAAACAACAGCTAACACAAGATATAATTATTACAATATAAAAACAAATTCACTTAACCGCAATAGTTTAGAAAGTAGATTTTATCCAGTTCTTTAATTTATTTTTTTGAGGCTTTATTTTTTTTAGGTCGTTTGGCAACATATTAAAAGTTACAATGGCTTCCAGATATGTTATTATGTTTAGGTATAATTAAGTTTTTTCCCCTAGTTATACTAGTTGAAGTGAAGTATCGATTTTTGAGATTATAGTAGTAATATCTTAGAGGTTTGTAAGTGAATAATTGCTCAAGATTCATTGGATTGTCTTGCACGAACCTATTTTTATTTACAACTAGGCTGAAGTATCCGGCTTCGCTCGGTGTACAAAATTTGGTGGCTGTAGAACACTTCCACTCCACAACCATTCACTAAACACTCTGTGAAAACTGAAATTTTCAGCGAAACAGACAAACAGGCAGACTTTCATTTTTATACAATATAGATAATAGTGATACTCGTAGATGTAGGCGTCTTGCCCCTCGCCATCCACTGACACCAAAAATATAACACTGACCTTGATATCTTTTAATTTATATGAATGCTTTAGGAATGCATACGGGACATTATTTTAAGCGACAAATGAGCAAATGTTCAGTCAGACGCGTATTTTATTTTGTTTTTGATAATTAATTTGTTTAGGTTGCTGTTTATGTTGGTGGTGAAAGGGACATTCCTAAATAAGCTGTGGATATCGATTAAAAAGCACGAATTTTCCATTTCCCAGTCGAGCGGAGGTTCCCTAGGTTTGTGGAGGGAAATTCACACTTCCATCTCAGTTTTCTGCAATATGTTCACATTTTATACGCAAACTCTCACCGATTCTGGTAAAATCTCAATTAATTTCGTTCCAATTTTATTAAAATTAATTGCAGAGTCGACAGACACAAGCGGAACATTTTCAGCAGCCGAGCTGTCATCAATGGCTGAAATATTAAAAACCATTTCCTTAAGTTTAATCGAAATGGCGTTTCCCATGTGCCGGTCGAGCTCGGTGACCGCCACCCAAGAAATTCTCCTTCTCTACAATTCCTGTCTCAGTGCCATTAAAGTCCTAAACATGTTAGATTTAAGGAAAAATTTCTGCAAGCCTGGATTCTGGACGAAAAAGAAAATTCAC
The DNA here is from genome assembly GCA_949768715.1 of Dascillus cervinus. Classification (NCBI taxonomy): domain Eukaryota; kingdom Metazoa; phylum Arthropoda; class Insecta; order Coleoptera; family Dascillidae; genus Dascillus; species Dascillus cervinus. The sequence goes on from OX458322.1 coordinate 23,855,724, forward strand.
ATCTCACAAGATTTGGCCAGAAAAAATTACATTTCCAAGACTATCAAACCTTTCCACGGATTGATTACAGAAAATGAAGGTAAATTTCACTGAAATTTAATTCTGTGACTGAATTTATTTTATTAGATGAACACCTGCCGCCCCTTTCGACGATAGAACAACGATCTCTGGCCATTTTACAAGAACTTCCGTTTTTGATTGAATTTAACGCAAGAGTGTTGCTGCTTAGGGACTTGTGTCGGTACAGCTTGGATGATGGGGTTCGACGTCGTCGCGAATTTCTCTCTGAAAGCGCCACTGTAATTAGGAGGACACATTTGTATGAAGATGCGTTCGAAAAACTGTCGAGAGAAAATGGTAAGTTAATCTTGTGTTGTACAGAGTGTTTATAGAAGAATGTGGGTTGAGTGACTTGAAATTTAATTTTGCCACCTCAGAAATTGTCACAATCAGGCGGCAAATTTAAAAGTTTTTGTGTATAAAGTGGTTGTTTTTTTAGAATCAGACTTGAAGCAAAAAATTCGAATTCAGTTCATAAATAGTATCGGATTGGAGGAAGCCGGAATTGATGGTGGTGGGATCTTCAAAGAATTCCTTAATGAAGTTCTCAAAACGGCGTTTGATCCAAATCGAGGTTTCTTCTTACTAACAAATGATAACATGCTGTATCCCAACCCTAACGTTCATCTGATTGTCGAAAATTACTGGGAACATTACTACTTCATTGGAAGGCTCATAGGAAAAGTAAATTAACAATAACACCAATAGATGGGAATTAATTTTTGAAACCTTTCAGGCACTTTTCGAAAACATATTGGTCGATTTGCCTTTGGCCGAATTTTTCTTGGCCAAGCTTTTAGTGGACAGAGCCAGCGCCCATTATTTAAAGTCCCTGGATCCGGTCCTGTACAGAAATTTGCTTTATTTGCGCGATTACACCGGAGACGTGCAGGATTTGGGGCTCGATTTCACCACGGTCCAAAACGATTTAGGCGAAACCAAGGTCATGGACTTGAAGCCCAATGGAAGGAATATTCCCGTTACAAATTACAATCGGCTTGAATACATCCACAGTTTGGCCGACTTGAAATTAAATACCCAAATTAAAAAGCAGTGCGCCGCTTTCAGGGAAGGATTAGATAGCGTTGTGCCATTGTTGTGGCTCAAATTGTTTAATCATTACGAACTGCAAGTGATCATCGGAGGAGACACCCAAGAAATGGACATACAAGACTTGCGTCTGCACACAAGTTACGGGGGAGAATTTAACGAAGAGCACCAGACAATCGTGTTGTTTTGGAAAATCGTGCACAAATTTACCGACACTCAGAAAAAGCAATTGCTTAAGTTTGTTACGAGTTGTTCGAGACCGCCGCTTCTAGGGTTCAAGGTAGAGTTTCTAAATTTAAGTTGAGCAAGTTTCTGATGATAGTTTGCAGGAATTGACCCCTTCATTTTCCATCCAGTCGTCTGGTACGGAAGACAGGATGCCGACTGCTAGCACTTGTTTAAATTTGCTTAAATTGCCCATTATGAAAGAGGAGGGCACTTTAAGGCATAAGCTTCTTGCTGCAATTGAACAACAGGCAGGGTTTGAATTGTCATAATTTGTATTTAATTTTTTATTATGTACATTTTGTATATCGTTACAATTAAAATAAAACATTTTTTAAGAAACTGCATTTTTAAGGTTCGAATATTCACTATGAGCGACCAGTTAAGTCGGACTTATTGGGACTAACGCGAATTGCCTACTTTTGCAGTGGAAATCGTGTCTTTTTGAAAACAATATTTAGTTGGTCGACTCTCTAACTTCGTAGCAGTTCAGCAGATGGCAAGTGAGGCAAGAAAATTTAAATTGCTGCCTGTTACAATTTTATAATTCAAAATTAATTTCTCTTTTTGTTCTTAATGTTAATTACGCAATTCAAAAATTAAAAGTTAAATCAGCCTATTTTTATTTCATTCCAACTGATTAGCCCTAACACTGAAAAAATGTTACAAAAGGTCGATGCATTTTCAAAACCGCAAATGCAAAATGCAGTTTTAGTCCAGTCATCTTGTAGAAAATACCGTCTCTCAATTTAAAAAAATAATAAAGCCAATCAGTAGTAATTTTAGTCCAGTCATTATTATTGGTCCTACGTGAATTTTATATAGTACTTTTTTGTGCAAATTTTGATAATAAACAAATTTTATAATAACCAAAGTTCAAATAAAACCAATACTTCACGAGATATTTGAGAAAAACTGATTTTTGTGACCTTCGACCTTCAACAATTTCTTTAGTGGCCACAATTTTTCAATAGACTTTTATACAGTGTTGCTTATAGCGATGCAAAGAAAATCCCAAAGGAAAATCTTCACTTGAAATTTTTTAGAAGGTTGGGTGTTTTTTTGTATAAAATGACTGGACTAGTTTAGACAGCTTATAACTGTTTTACTATTTTATTATTATTTTCTGTTTTGAAACGGACAGTCGACAATATTGTTCACTCAGTTTTCATACCTGTAACAAGGGTTAAGATTTTTTAAGGGATAAATATTTCAGATTACTGTGAGCCAATTTGTGATTAAACTATAGCGTGTTTTTTAATTCCAAAAACGGTTCGAAGGCGATAATTTTTTTTTTTTTAATTCTCAAGTTTGAAGTGGAAAAACGACATTTGTCCAAAATTGAGCGATTTTGAAAGTTAAAAATAAAAAAAGGGTTAGAAGGCTGTGAAATTATTTTTTTTTACTTTATGTTGATAGTAATGGCATTTTACGTCTATCAGTTTCAGGTTATATTAGTAATGTAGCTTTAAAACGGTTCTGGTGAAAGAAACAATATGACTATTTTTAAAGAAACTTTCGATAAGGAAAACTTTATTTTCAATATTCTGCAACATTTAGGTGATTCTGTCAAAATTTTGTAGGTTATGATAAGTACTGATTTTTACCAACATACAGTAAACAAATATTTTTTCACTGCCTTCTAACCGTTTGTGGAATTAAAAAACACACCATATATTATTGCAAAATAAAAACTTGTGACCTCAATTCTTATCAAACGAAAATCTGCAATCTACATAACTAGTTTTTCCAGCCACATATCCTTATCTCTGGAAACTCCTCACCACCAGCAACAACAAACATTATTTAATTACAAATTATAATTCGTGGAAAAAATAAACGATATGCTGCACAATTTCTGAAACGCCTGGTGCGATAATTTGCGGTTGGTCGGTATCTGAGGGTAGCTTATTTCCTTCCTAATTATAGATAACAAAATTGGACTTGAATAACGTTCAAACCGTGGCAGTTAAGTTAGTTAATCATGTCGAAAGGTGAATATGTTGTTCAGGAAGTTCAAAGCGCGAATAAGCAAGCATCCAGAGACGTTTCGTTTAGATCCTGTTTATGTGCGCTTCTTGTATTTGTAGCATTTTGTATTATAATAATAATAGTGGTGGTGATTGTGGAGAAAAATAAGGACGTTACGGTAAGTGTGTCACAAATTAAAGAAGTAACATTTAAAATTAATGAGTTGGTTGAAATTATGAACAGGTGACACAAGATGATGACTTACCATTATCATTAGCAGAATCTGGTAAGATAAATTTCACAGAAAAACCAATTACCTACACACCTAAAGAAACGACACCATTACCAAAGCAATCAATTGTTACAACATTAAAAGATGATAATGAAGTAGTTGTAAAAAGCACTACTCAAGAAAAGAGCACACCAAAAAATGGAACAACTTTAAAACCTGACTTGATATCAGTTAGGACTAATCAATCAACAACAACTGAAACAACAACATTATACACCGAAACAAAACTATCAACAAATTTAACAACATTTAATCCTGATAATGCATCAACTAGGACCACCACTGCTCAATCACCAACAGGTCCTGAAGAAACCAATTTAAAAACTTTAACGACAACATTAAACACTGATTACTCATCAATGACCACTTTTGAAGCAACAACAGATCCAAAACAACTCAAAACAAATTTAACAGCGACGTTAAATGCTGATTATGAATCAGTTGGAAAAATCACTACCCAATCATCAACAGACCCAGAAGGAACCCACTCAAAAAATTTGACTACACTAAGCGCTAATCATTCGTCATCGGAACAGACTACCATTGAACCAACAACAGAACCAAAACAAAGCAAATCAAGTTTAACAGCAGTAAACACTGATTCTGAATCAACTCGGGAAACCGTTACTCAATCATCAACAGACCCAGAAGGAACCCACTCAAAAAATTTGACTACACTAAGCGCTAATTATTCATCATCGGAACAGACCACCATTGAACCAACAACAGATCCAAAACAAAGCGAATCAAGTTTAACAGCAGTAAACACTGATTCTGAATCAACTCGGGAAACCGTTACTCAATCATCAACAGACCCAGAAGGAACCCACTCAAAAAATTTGACTACACTAAGCGCTAATTATTCATCATCGGAACAGACCACCATTGAACCAACAACAGATCCAAAACAAAGCGAATCAAGTTTAACAGCAGTAAACACTGATTCTGAATCAACTCGGGAAACCGTTACTCAATCATCAACAGACCCAGAAGGAACCCACTCAAAAAATTTGACTACACTAAGCGCTAATTATTCATCATCGGAACAGACTACCATTGAACCAACAACAGATCCAAAACAAAGGGAATCAAGTTTAACAGCAGTAAACACTGATTCTGAATCAACTCGGGAAACCGTTACTCAATCATCAACAGACCCAGAAGGAACCCACTCAAAAAATTTGACTACACTAAGCGCTAATTATTCATCATCGGAACAGACCACCATTGAACCCACAACAGATCCGAAACAAAGCAAATCAAATTTAACAGAAGTAAACACTGATTCTGAATCAACTCGGGAAACCGTTACTCAATCATCAACAGACCCAGAAGGAACCCATTCAAAAAATTTGACGACACTACCCACTGAACAGACCACCATTGAACCAACAACATATCCAAAACGAAACAAATCAAGTTTAACAACATTAAACACTGATTCTAAATCAACTCAGGAAACCACTACTCAATCATCAACTGACCCAGAAGGAACCCACTCAAAAAATTTAACGACACCAAACGCTGATTATTCATCAAACGACCAGACCACTATTAAACCAACAAATCCAACAACATCATTAAAAATGACCACTTACCAGGTTCCCGTATCAACTACAATATTACCCAGCATCATCACAATCCCAAGCACGGCAACCCAACAGCCAACTGCTAAACCGGTATGCGAGAATTCAGCTTGTAAATTAGCACAATCTCACATATTGGGCCTTATGAACCTAGCAAAGGATCGTTGCGAAAATTTTTACGATTATGTTTGCGGTGGTCTGCAGCCGAATGACCCCACCACGCAAGTATGGAAAGGAATCGAAGATCAATTATTCAACATAACCACGGCGTCATCACCGAAATATTTAAAGAATTTTGGAACCTTTTATGCTCAGTGTATGGATTATGAACGGCGCTTCAACTTCACGGGAAGACTAAACGAAGGTACGCCATCAAATAAAGTATCATTTAATGCAGCAATTCATTTCAGTCAATGACATACTCAAATCCGTTGGTAGCATAATGGACGAAAATGAAGGAGAGCCCGATTTGACCGACCTTTTCACCAAACTGGTGCAACATCAGTCCTTGCCGTTTTTCGACGTTGATGTTGATGTTGACAACGTCACTTCCCAGTTCGTACTGAAGGTGATTCTACCAACCAATGAATCAGTGTTAGGTGAAAACGGGTATTGGTCACCTTTGTACGATATTCAAAAATATTGCCTCGAACGACAACGGCTATATCAATCCAGAGAAACTGTGAATTTACTTGAGAGTTACAAGTATTATCAACAATGCCAGAAGGACGAGCTTCATCTGTATCTGGAGTCGGTGAAATCGACCATAGAAACGTTAGATTTTTTTTCCAATTCGTCTATCAACTTCACTGAACGGTTGGGTCAAAGAATCGAATGGGATATCTTAGATCGTCAAAAAGTAAGTTTAAATTTCTTTGGGGGCAACTTGTTACTCATTTGTGCTCATTGTTTACTGTCAGTGAAAAGTGATCTTAAGCGTTTGTCACAATAATAATTTTAAGGCTTGTGAGATGTCATTGATTGCAATTTTTAATCTTATTGATAAATGAGTAACAAATTAACTATTGTACAGGGTGTCCCATCACTTATGGCTCAATTTTGGATGGCCACAAGTGATGGGACACCCTGTACAATATACCTGTTTTTACTAGTTCACGGTAGTGACAGAAAAATCAGTTTTACCTGGCTGATAATGTAAAATACTATTTATTTCTGTAGTTTTCGCTTCCTGACATTAAAACAGAACTTGCATATAAACAGTACACTAATTATACCATCTCTAAATTAAATGAAAAATGTACTTGGCTAAATTGGAAGAAAATGTTTGATGAACTGACAGGGCGTGACCTTACCAATGACACAATTGTTCAATTATATTTTGAAAATCATTTCACCGCTCTTGAATTAGAATTGGATGCTCAAGGAAAAATGTAAGTCAACGTTTGGATCGGTATAATCAAAATAAGAGCCCGATTGCAAGTCAGAGTTGCGACGGCGCAAATCGGTTACCATGGGAACAGTTTTTGCCGGCCAATTCAACTTGCACCATCGCAACTCCGACTTGAAATCGAGTTCTAAATCAAGATGCGACAAATTGTTAATTTCGAAAAATGCTTTGTGTGCTTGTAGCGAACTCCACAACGCACTTTTGGCAATGTACGCCGAAAAATTGTATCAAACGTTGGTTTTGCCCAAGAGTCAAAATAACCGCCACGATTATTGCCTGAAAATGACCAGCGAATTGTTTCCGGAAGTGGCGTCGAGTATGTACCTAAACAGCCAGCCGAAAAATGCTGGGATTTTAGAAAGCATAACGCAGAACATTTTCGATAAATTAAAAGAAACTCTAGTTGAATCGGTCCAAAACCGAAACTATGTTTGGAAGCAAGATGAAACGGCCGACCGCTTAATCGCGAAAGTCAAAGCCTTGCATTTAATGTTCAATACACAAGACGACCTTTTCAACAATCAGTCATATTTAGAAACAACATACGGCGACAATTTGTTGCTACAAAAGAGTTTTCAGCAAAATGTTATTTATTTAATAAGAAATAAAAGAGCCGCTTTGTACAAATTAATTGGAGCCGATTCTTCAGCTGATGCTATGTAAGTAATCTTCCCATCGTTACATCAATGAATAATAAATGTTGCAGGTGGAATTATTTTGTCAAGTCTTACGACATCAAACCGAAAACTTTTTATGGCAAAAATGAGATTTGTAAGTTTCGCTATACATACCGTGTCTTTATTTTAAAATTGAACATAAAATGTGAATATCCCTGTTTAATTTTTAAAAAAATTTTGTCACTCGGTCAATGTTTTGCAACCAAGCATACTCTCACACGTCAATCGTTTTACAATTTAATAATACATAACCTAAGTTGGCGCGTGAGAGTATGCTTGGTTGCAAAACATTGACCGAGTGACAATTTTTTTTTAAATTAAACAGGGATATTTACAACGTATGTTCAATGTTAAAGTAAAACCCCGGTATGCAGTTCCTGCTTGAATTTTCATTTCAGTTGTCCCTCGTGCGGTGTTGATGAACATTAAAACAAACGTTCCTGATTACATGCTAATGGCACGTCTCGGAATGACTCTAGCAAGGGAAATAGCTCGTCATTTTGATCCTGTGGGCATACAACATCTTTTAACTCAGAGCACCGAAATCGCTTACAAAGAGTTGGTCATAGATCAATTATCATCAGTCGACCCCTTGCCTGCAGTATTGCAAAATCAAAACATCTTGCTTGAGGTAAAGTGTAAAATTGGATTGTTATTTATATCGTCTCCTTTTTTTAACAACGAACTTCTAATTTAAAAAAAAATAAATCGGTAGTGTATATCACAGCAGTCAATTTAAAAATAAAAATATGATTGTTGAAGTTTAAGTTTGGAATTCAGTTATTAAAAAAAAAATGTACTCAAAAGAAGAAAAAATTAATATTGTGAATGGGTATAAAAATAATTGTAGTTTCAGACAAGTCAACGATTTATTTTCCATCAATTTCCCGACAGATGGTATTGATTTATTTAAGAAATGCTGTGCAGGATGTTACAATCCTTTAGCGTATTGTTTATCTATAATTTTTCTTTTCTCTTCTAAAGTCTTGTCATTACAATTTAATAATACGTGACCTAAAATAAGTGAAAGTACGATTGGTTGCATACATTGTCTGATTGACTTTATTTCTTTTTTAAATTAAACAGGGATATTTGCATCGTATGTCCAATGTTAAAAAAAGGCTCGGTATTTATGGGGTATTAATAATTAATTGTATCAACAATTTTTCAGATAAACATGCCGAAACTTTCTGTTTTGGAAACGATAGCGGACAATACTGCTTACAGAATGGTTTCAGACAGTTTCCAAACTTACAGCACCGGTTTAGAATTAAAACACGTGTCTGAAATGTTTTCAAAAGAACAATTATTCCATATCACCGTAGCGCAAGGTAATAGTATATTACATACCGAAGCGGAAAGTATTCCATTCCTGTTCAGAGAATTGTTTACCGAAGGGCGTTTCCTTGAGGTGAATTAGTTCTCGAGGTACAGGAATGGTACTCTTGCCGAGGTCTAATAATTTAATAATTTAATAAAGCAAGCAACATTATAATAGTAAAAAATAATTAATAAATAATTGAATGCACCGTCCATGCACGTGAGAAAAGTTGGTTGCATACTCTAGATACTTTAACTTGACATTTATAATTTAAATCGATAGTAACGCCGCCACAGGTTGGAAATGGTTTCATTTCTGGCCGATTCCTTTTTTACTATTTCTGACCGGTTCATGGAATCACTCACTTTCCAACCTTTACGGGGTTCGAAAAGTTGAATGTTACTAACTGATTGTGAATCAAATGTGGTTGCTCATTCAAATATTTTCAAACCTTGGTTGCACTTCCCTCCATCAGCGTTTACTGTTTCAGATTATTGCAGTCGGACCGATCTAACGGACTACATGCTTTCATTTTATGAAAGCAAACTATTACCGCCTCCGTTAAGGGTGGAAAATATTGTGCTTAATTCTGAACAGTTTGTGGACACTTTCGGTTGTCCGTATGGTTCCAAAATGGGAGGAAGGAACCCAAATCAATTTCCCCACCAAATGCCGCACATCCAGAGTGGTTAAAGTTGTAATCAAAACGAAATAAATTATTTTGTAATAAAGCCGATAATGTATTAGGTTAATTAAAGTACAACGATTCGTTTTCTTAACCCTAGACCGGGCGCGTTGGGTGACTTTCTCAATCATCCGAGTATTGTGGCGCCATTATTTGATTAGTTTTGGCGCACTGCCGGTTTCAGTACCTTATCTTTAGTTCCTTACTTTTCAGTCAGCATTTTTTTTAAGACAATGAAGTCAATAAGTGTGTTGTATAAAAACTGTTTGAAAGAGACTGGTTGATAAAGTGACGTGTCCCGACATGTAAGTTGTCTTTTTTCTATTTTCTTATTGCTTTGGACCATTTTTAGCTTGAAGTTTTAATTTTCTTTTCTTTATTATTATTAAATTATAATTATTTATACTGATAATTGTAATAATTTTTTTTACGATTAGATGATTACTTTACTTTATCTTTTGCAGAAAGTAAAAATTGATTGAGCAGTTTGTTGTTTCATTAACAGCCAGAGATTCAAATAAAAAGTTAGCGTTGACGCGCCCGTTCCAGGGTTAAGCAACAAAACCGTCCATGCATTTTAAAAACCGGATTAAATCCGCTCGAAAAATGTTTCAGAATAGGAATCGCGTTATTGCGAGACTTTTTTCAGAAATTGCACGAACTTAATTCGCCAGATTATTTTCGATGCAGTTTAGACGCAGTTTCCTAATGTCGAACATTGTTGTGCAACGGAACGCTGAATCGGCGGAATCAAATCGCAAATTTATAAACTTATAACTGTTTTATTATTTCGTTATCGTTGCGTTTAATAAAAAGTTTTTATAAAAATAATTTATAATCGGCCCTTTATCATTTATGAAGACAGAAATTTAGGAAAAGGACAACAACTTTAATTTTGTTTTAATTAATGGCAAAATTAAATTATAGAAAAGAGGTCAATGCAATATGAAAAGTCCAAGGCTGTTATTCATATACCGTCTTTTTTTGGTAACATTGAACATACGATTTTTTTTAAAATAAGTCAATCAGTTGTGTATATCCCAGCAACCCTTGGTAATAAAAATTAGAAATAAAAAATTTCAGTCCAAGGCTGTTATTCATATACCGTCTTTTTTTGGTAACATTGAACATACAATTTAAAAAAAAAAGTCAATCAGTTGAGTATATCCCAGCAACCCTTGGTAATAAAAATTAGAAATAAAAAATTTCAGTCCAAGGCTGTTATTCATATACCGTCTTTTTTTGGTAACATTGAACATACAATTTAAAAAAAAATAAGTCAATCAGTTGTGTATATCCCAGCAACCCTTGGTAATAAAAATTAGAAATAAAAAATTTCAGTCCAAGGCTGTTATTCATATACCGTCTTTTTTTGGTAACATTGAACATACAATTTAAAAAAAAAATAAGTCAATCAGTTGTGTATATCCCAGCAACCCTTGGTAATAAAAATTAGAAATAAAAAATTTCAGTCCAAGGCTGTTATTCATATACCGTCTTTTTTTGGTAACATTGAACATACAATTTAAAAAAAAAAAGTCAATCAGTTGAGTATATCCCAGCAACTCTTGGTAATAAAAATTAGAAATAAAAAATTTCAGTTCAAGGCTGTTATTCATATACCGTCTTTTTTTGGTAACATTGAACATACAATTTAAAAAAAAATAAGTTAATCAGTTGTGTATATCCCAGCAACCCTTGGTAATAAAAATTAGAAATAAAAAATTTCAGTCCAAGGCTGTTATTCATATACCGTCTTTTTTTGGTAACATTGAACATACAATTTAAAAAACAAAAGTCAATCAGTTGAGTATATCCCAGCAACTCTTGGTAATAAAAATTAGAAATAAAAAATTTCAGTTCAAGGCTGTTATTCATATACCGTCTTTTTTTGGTAACATTGAACATACAATTTAAAAAAAAATAAGTCAATCAGTTGTGTATATCCCAGCAACCCTTGGTAATAAAAATTAGAAATAAAAAATTTCAGTCATATACCGTCTTTTTTTGGTAACATTGAACATACAATTAAAAAAAAAAAAGTCAATCAGTTGAGTATATCCCAGCAACCCTTGGTAATAAAAATTAGAAATAAAAAATTTCAGTCCAAGGCTGTTATTCATATACCGTCTTTTTTTGGTAACATTGAACATACAATTTAAAAAAAAATAAGTTAATCAGTTGTGTATATCCCAGCAACCCTTGGTAATAAAAATTAGAAATAAAAAATTTCAGTCCAAGGCTGTTATTCATATACCGTCTTTTTTTGGTAACATTGAACATACAATTTAAAAAAAAAAAGTCAATCAGTTGAGTATATCCCAGCAACTCTTGGTAATAAAAATTAGAAATAAAAAATTTCAGTTCAAGGCTGTTATTCATATACCGTCTTTTTTTGGTAACATTGAACATACAATTTAAAAAAAAATAAGTCAATCAGTTGTGTATATCCCAGCAACCCTTGGTAATAAAAATTAGAAATAAAAAATTTCAGTCATATACCGTCTTTTTTTGGTAACATTGAACATACAATTAAAAAAAAAAAAAGTCAATCAGTTGAGTATATCCCAGCAACCCTTGGTAGTAAAAATTAGAAATAAAAAATTTCAGTCCAAGGCTCTTATTCATATACCGTCTTTTTTTGGTAACATTTAACATACAATTTAAAAAAAAATAAGTCAATCAGTTGTGTATATCCCAGCAACCCTTGGTAATAAAAATTAGAAATAAAAAATTTCATTCTTAAAGTTCAAGTTTGAAATGTAGTTGTTTAAACGTATTCAAAAGAAGAAAAAATTAATATTGTAAATTGGTATAAAAAAGACCCGGTAGATGGCCTAATTTATTCAGTTACATCATGGAGGGTGCAGACAAAAATGTGAGTGGAACCGCATCGTTTGAAAAACCAGAAGACAGTGGAGGTACTGGACGCAATGGTAGTTTTGTGTGATACAATCCTGGCCAAAGAAGTTTGTGTTGTGCAGTCCTCGCGAAAGGCAACTTCTAATCTGATTTCTGCAGAAGTTCAAAGGAGACATAAATTTAAATTCCAATTCCCACGATGCGACTGTTTGTAAGTGAAAGTGGCTTGTTTTCAAACAATTTTTGTTTCATAACAACTCAAGGCTAATTACACATAATGTTGCAGCTATTCCCATTAATATTTTGCGGTATTTACTGCCTTCCATCCGCACCAAGGAGTGATCCAAATTCAAACGTTCCAGGAAATTATAGTTTCATGTGAGTTGCAAGATAAATTCGATTTAAGTTAACCGTGGTTTTAGGTACGAAACCGAAACTGGAATTATCAGGAGCGAAACTGGTTCGATTAAAAAAATCAACGACGAAATCTCGATCATCGCAGTGACCGGTTATTACATTTTTAAAACCCCAGAGGGCGCGAAATATTTTGTGCAATACTCCAGCGACGAAAACGGATTCAGAAGTAAGGTTTCTCTGCTGAGGCCCGATCTAGCCGCAACAAGAAACCGAATTTCTGGAGCGGTCATTTCTTCCCTGGTTGGAGGAGGACTGGGATAATTTTTTTGAGGTTTTCACCAATATTTTGATAGAAAATCGGCTGACCTTTTAATTTTAGGTTTGAGGCCAACCAGTTCTGGTAAAAATTAAATATTCTAATTCCAGTACAAATTCACTAATCCGGACAGAGTTTTCTCCGGATTAGTGAATTGTCAGGATTATAGAAGTGTTTTAAAAAGCAAAAATAATGTAAAAAACAAATACAACGGTAATCAACTGTACAGCATTTTTTAAATAAAACCTTTTTCCGACTTTGACGGTTCTGCAATTAAGTCTCTATCTGTAAAATTTGCATTTTGACCATTATTCCCCGAAGTTTATTTACGCACTCAGAAAAAAGATTTTTGTAGGTAAGAAAATTCGGGCTTAAATTTAAAATTTCGCGTTCTTAATTTTGGCCCAAGAATTGGTCATTCTTGAGTTTCAAAAATGTTTATTCTATTTGTCAAATTTAAGAACGGGACATTCTCAATTTCAAGAACGTTCATTCTTCGTGACAAATTCAAGAATGGGTCGGTCCGATTTTAACAACTTTTATAAGTTTTACATTTAAGAATAGGTCATGTTGATTTCAAGAACTTTTATTTAATTACTTAAGAATGTTCTTAATTAATGTGTTTCCTTATTTAAGAATTGAAGATGGCCTTCTTATTATATTAAATAAGCACTTGTGAATACAAGAATTTTTTTCTAATTTTTATGAATTGTAGAGTGGAATGCTTGAATTGAAGGAATTTTAGAATATAAAGTTATTTCTCATACATATTTTTATTAGTAAGTGAAAATTTAACATCACATCACATCCCGTTTAAAAATACATTTTCAGTTTAAGAACCACATTATCATTTGGTAACAGATGTACGTATATGAAATGGAAGTTCGTCGAAGTCATTAGCTTTCTCAATGAATTTTGGCCGCCACACAAATAAATTGTTTTCTCTCAAGAAATAATTGGCCAACATCTACATCAATCTAAAAACAAAGAAACAAAATGCTTACATTGTACCATGGATAGATTATTATAAAAATTTACCAATATAGACCAGATTGAATGCTTCAATAATGACCATTCCACTTTATGCAGATTTCCTTTCTTCAAATCCGCGTACTTCAGTCACACTTGTGTTTCGTTAAATTCTTACAAAGAGCTTTACACCGGTTAAAAAGTAAAATTAGTTATAAGATAGATAAATAACACTAAATGTATAAAAGAAAATCAAAATAATTTTTTTACCCTTGTGGTTACTATTAATTCTGTTATAGAAGCAACTGGTTTGCATGTCCATTTCCTCTTATCGCTTCTTACTTTTCGTTCCGACGGAAATAAAGTAAAAAACAATTTGTTTAATAGCTGATACATTGAAAAAATTTGTAAAACTTTACAAAATCCATTCGATAAGTTAAAAGGGTGGGAAAAATTATAATTATAACAAATTTACTTACATCCGAATTTATCACCCACAGAATCAGAAAATCCCCATAATTTCAGTACCATTTTTAGAAATGGTCTTTGAAGCTGATCATTTTGTTGATCGACATTTATTAATATTGTATTGAATTAACATTTTCATCTCGCCACATTAAACCACTTGTAATATTTCCCATTTCTTCACAATTAAACATTCACTAATTATGTAAGTTACTAACAATTCACTTTACAATAAAAATACAGAAAATGCACACCGTAATATGTATTTTCTTACTGCAAGTCGAGTTTGGTGTAACGTTTTTCAACTAAATTTGTAAGAAATTATAAAGTAATTTATCTATTGTCAGTAAACAGTCCTTTGCAGAAGGTCATAAAGCAATTTACAACATTCCGTACAATTGTATCCGCCCAGCTGGACCCAGCGCAAGGTTTCTAAACAATTGAAGCGTTTTTTACAAAAACAACCATAGTCCTAATTTTTTTTGTGATATTACTTATGAATATCGAGTAGACAATGGCTGTTTTTGCAGCAAGCAAATATTTACTTAACTATAACGTTGGACTATGTATCTTCTTGCAGAAACCGATCACACCATTCGATTGGGCGTCCCAGAAACTCTGTAAATCAACACTAACCGCGAAATTCGCATTTTTGGACTATGGTCGTTTTTGTAAGAAGCGCCTCAATTGTATTGTAGAACTCTTCGACCTAACGTTCATCTCGAACAAGACCTTCAGTGAGGTCACCACAAATTGAGAATCCTCGTGCTTACTCCAATAATATCAAGCAAGCAGAATCATGCTAAATACAAGACTTTTATCAGTTCTTAATGTAAGAAGTGGGTTTTTAAAAAATTCTTAGGTAGCATTTTTTTCAGTGAGGTTGAAGCTTGTTATTTACATAATTTTCGTATGTGCCCGGATTATAAAGGCAAGTGACACCAAACTGTCCGACTTGTAGCAATCTTCGAATGACTCGAGTGTCCGAATTCCCACATGTCCGAATAATTAACGAAGTTGAACTGCACTTTAAACAGTTTTTAAGTAACCAATTTATGGTTTTTAGGGCCGTTTTGGGCTGTTCACATTCGAACTTTCCCTAATTTTGTTTTGATATCGCCATTCCTTGAATAGTTATCATTTACTGAACACACAGTACAAATATTAGGTTTGCAACCCAACAAGCACGAATTCCAAACTGACGGAATTGTAGCAATGTCCGGATGATTGGAGTGTCCGAAGTGGTGAAGTTGCGCTGTATATTGAACCTTTGTTCCAATTCGTCCGGAACAAGGAAATAAATTTTGCGGAGCCGTAAAAAAATCGAATAATAATTTCCACTATGTCTTTTCAGGCCGTATCAAACTTATGCATCTTGAGATTTAAATTCGCAGCGCGCTGCGTTCATGAATAATTCATGTTTAAACATCCCAATGTAGATATCGGTTCGCGAAAGTGATGTGTTATTAATTAACTACGGTTTAGGTACAGAATACACTCTCCCAGCCACTATTAATCACTTACCGTTGCTGACTGGCAACTTAATCTTGAACACTTGTCGAGCAACGCACCCTTCGCTTCGCGGAGACATCTTTACAACCCCTAAAAGGACGCTATTTTCGGCGCAAAATTTTCAAACTAATCGCCGCATTTAATGACTTTAAACTGTTGTGGCTGAAGACTTTTCAGGTGGTGATCAAATTGATTTTCAATTACCGCGGGGCGCCACCCTCGCACGCAAGTTCACCTCCAATCAGCCCCAATCAATCCGCGTCCTGTTTTATGAAGTTATAAACACTGATTGCGGTTCTGGTTAAAAATAGAGCCGAAACGTTGGACAAGTTGTGCAAACAGCGCAAGCTGGTAATGATTTCCATGTTCAAATATCCCGGCCGTTCGCATATTCAAACCACCCCTTCATTGAAATCGTGTCAACATATTAACATTCAAAGTTTTTTGCCTGTTTCACTGTACCAGTTGACTTGAGTAATGTCAATTTATGCATATTAATAAGAGCTTTGAGCACACAGAACCCGGCACTTATCTATTGTCGGTTTGTAGGGTCAGTGCAGATCTGATATCTGCTTATGAACATTTTTTATACTTAAAATCAAGAATCAACCCTTTTACACAAAAATTATTACAATTTGCGAAAAATAAATATGGCATTAATTCTAGATCTCTGGTATTAATATATAATGGAGCAATAGTTCCCATTCTCACATACGGATGTATAGTATGGAACCATGCTATAAATAGTAAATATAATTTAAACATTTTTGAAACCATTCAAAGGAATTTTTGTAAAAGGATTACCAAATCATATAGAACAGTATCAAGTGATGCATTGAACGTTACTGCTGGTATTAAGCCAATACAGATTAGAATAAAGGAAATAGCAATCATACAGTCTATAAAAAAAATCCGAACAAATTATTGATACAACCTTACTTGGATATAATGAAATTAAACCTAAATCAAATAGAACAAGATGTAAATTATTACGAAATAAAAAATTTTAGAAACACAATTTAGAAATTACAACGGATTACATTTTTTATATATCGTTTACCAAGACAGTTTATTCATCAGGTACATTATTCGCACTGTACAGGGTGAGTTAAGTTTTACCGCCTGTGGCAAAATAGGCCTTTAAAATAATTTGTCAATTCTCATAAATTGCATGAGTAATGTTATATTATTAAGGTACATAGAAACCAAGAAAAAATCTTTTTTTTAATCCAGTAAAATTTTGGCCTTTTTTCAATTACTAATTGTCCAATTTATTAGTTTTTTTGATGCACGAACAGTAAAATATTTTCACACAATTTAGTGTAATTGAAATAATTTTAGTAATTTGCGTTTATTAAATAAAGCTATTTCTGTATTAGAAGGTATTTTTTTAAATGATTTACGACATAAGTAGACTAATTTACCAGACAATGGTATTGATGTAGGGATGCTTGAAAGATTATTTATGGCGGTCACTAAACTGAACTTAAGAATGCAGTTCTATCAGCACTGAAAAGCTGTCTCGTCCAGTTTGATGGATCGATCATAAACTATTGTTAGGATGGTAAACCGCATTATCTATTGTTAGAAAGTCATAAATAGACGCATTTTTGTGCTATATCTTAAATTTGATTTAACTCAAAAAGTAATCATTTTTTTACGAATCAAATTGCAGATATTAATGCTACGAATAATTTGACAAATTTTGAAATAAAAAACCGAACATAAAAATTCTACCCAAAACTCTTTGTTTTACTTTTTTGGCTTCAAATAAAAATATTTTGGAAAATTTGTAGCACTAATCGAAAGTGTAAACTTCAACTGATGTAACATGTAAATTGCATACTTTCCCCTCAATCTTTAATAGGTATTATGACCGGGGCGGTAAAACTTAACTCACCCTGTACTACAATAACACAATAAAATATAAAATACAATGTAAAATACATTACTTATGCAGAAACACTCAAATTGAATTGTACATACTAAATGAAATTTTAACATACGTAATACTTCACATTAAACAATACAATAATCATTCATTTACAATTATATTAAATTACTTTGGAACGATTAAAAAACTAAAAAACTCAACAAACCAACAAATTCAAAGCATCAAGCAATCCCTTCATATTATAAAAAATTCTTCATCAATCACTTTAAAATTTCATGTTCAAAAAATAAATGATGAAATTAAAATTAATTTGTTAAATTTCTCATTTTTAATAATCAATTCTCATCGTATCATTTCATTTGATAAATGTACACTATATACAATAAAACAAAATTTGAAAAAAATAATGAATGAAGAGTGGAACACAATTTGGATAAATAGAAACAAAGCTATCACAAAATTATTTTTTCCTACAGTTAATCACAGAACACAAAATATTACATTTCAACCAGATTTTTATATAACACAATTCATAACGGGTCATGGGAAATTAAATGCATATCTCTTTCGATTTAAAATAAAACCAACTCCTCTTTGTGAAATTTGTAGTGTAACTGATGACATTCATCATAGGATTAACAATTGTGTTAAATATAGAGAACCTCAAAATAAGTTCAAATTTGATGGGGTTTGTTATAAATTAATGAATGGCGATAATTTTGAAGCCTTTCAAATCTTTTGTCATGATATTATGAAATAAAATAAAAATTATAATTTATTATCAAATGTTCTTATAGTTATGTTGTTTATAATTTTAAGTTAAATGTTAATTCAAATTAAATTTTAAGTTATGTTAATTTGGTATTTATTAAGTTTATGTATTTATGTTATATCGTTTCTTATATAATTTAAAAAATGTAGCATCCTTAATAATGCATGCATAATAAGGATGGAAAGCATTCAATAAATATATACTATACCAGTTGACTTGAGTAATGTCAATTTATGCATATTAATAAGAGCTTTGAGCACACAGAACCCGGCACTTATCTATTGTCGGTTTGTAGCGTCAGTGCAGATCTGATATCTGCTTATGTGTTGGGCCGATGGTCGGACACGAATAGCCTACAGAACGGACTCGGAAAACTGGCCGAAGGACGGGAAAACGCTAAGACAGCATATTTTATAAATCTATAAAGGTTTTTCCCTTTCTCTGTTAGTATTCCTTACTGTCGAGACCTCCGCTTTTTATTTTATTGAGAAATTCTGGACGGGCTTTCAGGATCATTTAATTAATAAGACATGCCCGGGATGTGAAGTCCGAATCAACAGTAGTTTGTGTGAGGGCCCTCCAAATATAAAAACAGGAACAATTTATGTCACTTCGATAACTTTAATTTAATCCCATGAATTGCGAGGGACGAGGGGAAATTATCTGACCGAAGGATTTATCGTTACGGACCTTATCAAATGAAGTATTAAATTTTATTTAAATCGTGTCATTGGTATTCGCCTTGAAGTGCCGCGTATTGATCGAAAATAAATCCGAAGTATTGAAGTTTCTGAAAAAATACCCTTCTATCCGTACAAGAATTATGGGTTTGAATGTTCAATTTCGAAAGTTGTAACTATACTTTCGTTATTTTTATATCACGTCTAAACGACAATCAGCTTAAATTCCTGAAAAGACGTTAAAGTTCTGAAATAATAATAACTATGAATAATAACTGTTTTTCCAATAATTGCATTTCAAAAAGCATCAATTCCGAATTACATGCTTTCTGAATTACAATTTATTTCACTTGGAATTGACGCTTTCTGAATTATAATATGATAATTTTTATTAGAATTGATTTTTACTGTATTACAATTTACTCATATCAATTAATTGATGCCTTCTGAATTACAATTTAGTAATTTTCAATAGAATTGAATTTTTCTGAATTACAATAACTATTTGAAGTATTTATTGATGCTTGCTGAATTACAATTTACTAATTTTTATTAGAATTAATTTTTTGTGTATTACAATTTGCTAATTTAAATTAGAATTGATGTTTTCTGAATTATAATTTACACATTTCAATTAGACGCCTTCTAAATTACAATTTACTAGTTTCAACTAGAATTGATACTTTCTGAATGACAATTTAGTAATTTTCAATAGAATTGAATTTTTCTGAATTAGAATAACTATTTGAAGTATAATTGATGCTTTTACTAATTTTTATTAGAATTATTTTCTTCTGAATTACAATTTACTAATTTAAATTAGAATTGATATTTTCTGAATTACAATTTACACATTTCAATTAGAATTGATGCCTTCTAAATTACAATTTACTCATTTCAATTGACATTGATGATTTTCTACTTACAATTTGCTAATTTTTATTGGAATTGATTTTTACTGTATTACAATTTACTCATTTCAATTAGAATTGATGCCTTCTAAATTACAATTTACTCATTTCAAATGACATTGATGCTTTTCTAATTACAATTTGCTAATTTTTATTGGAATTTATTTTTATTGTATTACAATTTACTTATTTCAATTAGAATTGATGCCTTCTAAATTACAATTTACTAATTTTAATTAGAATTGTTACTTTCTGAATTACAATTTAGTAATTTTCAATAGAATTGAATTTTTCTGAATTACAATTTACTAATTTAAATTAGAATTTATGCTTTCTGAATTGCAATTTACACATTTCAATTAGAATTGATGCCTTCTAAATTACAATTTACTACTTTGAATAAGAACTGAAGTCTTCTGAATTACAATTTATTAATTTTCAATAGAATTGAATTTTTCTGAATTCCAATTTACTAATGTGTATTAGAATTGATGCTCTCTGAATTATAATTTACTAATTTTTATTAGAATTATTTTTTTCTAAATTACAATTTACTAATTTAAATTAGAGTTGATGTTTTCTGAATTACAATTTACACATTTCAATTAGAATTGATGCCTTCTAAATTACAATTTACTACTTTGAATAAGAACTGAAGTCTTCTGAACTACAATTTACTAATCTAAATTACAATTGATGCTTTCTGAATTACAGTTTACTAATTTGAATTACAAATGATGATGTCTGAATTGCAATTTACTAATCTGTATCGCACTTCATGATTTCTGAATTACAAATAATGTATGAATTATAATTGTCACTTCCTGAAATACAATTGAGGAAGGTTACAACTGTACAATACTTTTGGTCAATTTCGATTGATTTGATAAATTCCCTGGGGGAGGATGATATTTAATAAAGAAGTACAAGACCACAACACAAGAAGAGCACGAATTTCTATTTAAATCAATTGCTTGACCAACGGTCTTCCTAACTGCTGCCTCCCGTCCAGATATAAAACTATAAATCGTTTAAGAAAAATCCCATTTTAAGCCACAAAAAACCATCTTCCTCCGTTTTATTGGCATATTTATGAAGTACGAGAGGGATAAAAAGTTCCTGCGGGGGTCGCACGCCAGACATGAGATCGAAATAGAAGGCAATATAGATTGACCGACAATATACATATCGAGCACATGTCACAGGAATAAATAATGCTAATATAAAGGGAGATGCTGCATTGGCATAAGCTCTCCGAGCACGTCTCACGCACACCTACCGTCCCGACGCAAGTTGCTCGGAAAAAAATCGTGATGTAGGTGATTTCATGCAAAGCGTCGCGGTTATAAAGCCATTTCGCTCGACTTAAAAGTTATAGGAGTTGGTTCGACGTTGTTACGCTGTTTCCGTTTTCGATTTATTTTACGGGGGACGCGTTACACTATCCCGAGTACGTATTTCTAATCTTTCACTCTCTTTACCGAATTTTCAATTCAATTGAAGGCCATCTTAGTAGGAATATTTACAATTTACTGTTAATATATTTTTTCAATTACATATTATTTTTTAGGTATTGTTCGATTTAGGTACATTTGATTAACGATAACATAAAATAACATAACATAAGTAATAACTAGAATAAATAAAATAACTCATTAAGAGAAGAAGAAAGCGGGGCTGTGCCAAGAACACTAGCAACGTTGCCTCTCTGTATAGCCAAACTTATTCGTTGCTTCAAATATGTTTTGGCTTCAGGAATTCCCGTTGTTTGAACAAAACGCCTCCTCAAATTTTCAAGGAGAGAAAGGGCCTCAGCACTCCAAGGACCCAAAGTTTCCATAGCGAAGGCGACGAAAAAATAATCATCAGAAATTGCCTTATATTTTTTTTTCTTAAGATTTTCTGCCAAATGTGCAGCAGATCTTGCAGAAAATGAAGAATCAGTCAAATGAGAAGGGGCAAGGGTATCCGTACAAGTAAAATCCCAAACTAAAGATTTACCTACTTTCCATGGAATAACTGTAATACCATCTGGACGTTTGCCATCATCCCTCAGAATACTAGGTTCAAGGATACAAGGGATGTTGGCAGAAGAGAAAGCACGTTTAATAATGTCATTAATACAGCTGTGACGAGAGAGTCTACCAGCACTTTTAATGCAAGATGATGACCCAACGAGTCTGCAGAAGAACCGCACGAGCAGATATGAGGATGACAGAAATTGATGCCCAATCTAAGTGAAATTGCAATTTGTAAAAAGTTTTTTTCTAAAAGAGTACCTAATTTACAAGATGGAAGAGCTTCAAGCCAAGCTCCAGATTCAAGTTCAGATCCAGCTAATAAGATAGCTTTTTGTGTGATATTTGAGAAAGATAATAAATTTTGAAATATTTCCTCACAGATAAGTAAGTCCCAATTTCTTTGAATAGAAAGCTCTTTTGGAAGTAAAGACGAATTAGAAATTTCCTTCCAAAAATCAACAGCCTCGTTAAGGGATGTAATTTCAAAATTAGAAAAACTAGAAGGTAGAATGGACATAATAAGTTCAGAATTAGAAAATATAGAAGACAAAAAGGCAGGCGAGGAAATATCAATTATAGACCTTATACCTAATCCACCAAAACGGATTGGTAATTTGGCTTCGAGTCCAAGTTCTTATTGTAAATTTAATATTCAAAATTTTTTCCAAGAAGAAATAACAATATTATCGAATTCAAGACACTCATTTTTGAATTTCCAAAAAGGACAACATCTAATATTATAAGTGAAATTAGGTATCCAAAAACAATGGCGGAGTATAAATAAACTAATATGAGGATTAATTTTACACAGATTTGAAGAAAGTAAAGAGAATGATTTTTTTATGTTCTAGGCAGGGAGGATGTCCACAGAACAATTTTAAAAAAGTTACTAATTAATGAGATTGCTCAGTTATTTTCTGGTCAAGGAAGGAAAAATAAGAAATCTTTCCTTAGCCTTAAAAACGTATGCGATTACTGGTAAATATACTCACATAATAAATTAATTTGAAAAATATTAATTAAATGATATTTTGGCAGTAACAACAAAACGCAGCAAATAAACAATGACGGAATTAAAAAGTCTGTGGGGCAGCGCTTATTACCCACTCGATCGCGACAGACGACTGTCGCCGCACGACGGTTGTTTAAGGAGTCAAGGCGATGGAAAACATTTTAATTTATTATTAATCCGTCACCTTTAAACGAAAAAGGCGGACGGAATAAACATCGTTCCACATAAACTGTGTTTTATTCTTATAATAGTGTGTTCGTTCGGTAACATTTGGCGTACAACGTGAGGCTAGGACTCGAGGTGAGTCCACGAATCCACCCCCTTTCATCCTGCGAGATGACAGCCCCAAGGCGCGGTACGAGGGCGTACCCGAACATTAACGTCGCCGATGGGCAACAAGACCTGCTGAGAGAGGCCCAAACCTCTCAGTGGCGCCCAGATCAACAACAGCTGATACAACATCATGACAAGACCATCCAGAATCTCCGTCTTCAACTGGAGGCATTAGAGACGCTCCAGCGTCGAACGTCGACTCTAAGATCGCCACCTCCCGTACCGTCCCGAACGAGTCCTTCAGCGTTACCAGGTCCGAGGTCTCTTCCTCCACCGGTAGCCCCCAGGCTACCCAAGTTCACCGGACGTGCAGAAGAGGATCCAGAAATCTTCCTGAGTCGTCTGGAGCGTTACTTCAATGCGTGTGGAGTACATCCTGACGACCAGGAGGAGATCGCTGCCGAACAGCTGCAAGAAGAGGCGAAGAAGTGGTACCGGGTGTACACAAACATGGGGTACACATTTCATGACTTCAGTAAGAGGTTCCGCGAGCAATACTGCTCCCCGGTCGCTCGGGCTAAACCCGCGGAAACGCAACTTCTGCACGACGAACTGCGTCAAGAGAAACTGGCAAAGGAACGACTCCTGCGAGAGAAGGAAGCCGTCACGACGGAAAAATACGTCACGGAAAGCGCTCTGGCCGACGCGAGATTGAAATCCGAACTGAAGGACGAAAAATTGCTAATGCTGAGATGCAAATTGGACGAGCTCGTTGGGCAGGTGCAACTGTTGGAGCAGGCCAAGTTGAGGCTGGAAATGACTCTGGAGTCGCAGCGCAAAGAGTCCAAGAGGGAAACGCAGCAGCGAGACGAAGAACTGGAGGAAGTTCGATGCAACTCCCAGGAAAAAGTCAAAGCTCTCGAGGTTCAATTGGAAAATGAGCATGAAGAACGGACGCTGCTCTTGCGGGAGAATCACGAGTTGGAGAGACGGTTGGCGGCGTTTGCAGAATCCAATCGAAATGAACGGGCCGGTGACGAAGCTTTGGTCCAGAGGCTCAAGCGAGACCTGGAAATGACTAAAGTGTTGCTCCGGGACGCACAGGTTCAGCTCGAAAGACAGAAGGTCGACAATCCTAGCAAGATACTTATACGACAGTTGAGGAACCAGATCGAAGACCTGGAATGCTCTCGAGCCGTCGCCAACAAAGCGAAACAGAGCATCGACATCGAACTCGCAGAAACACAAGCTTCGCTCGAAGAGGCTCACAAAGCGCGACGCGAGGTCGAGGACAAGGCAAACGGCTTGAGCCGGGAGCGCTCAGACTTGCAAGCGCAGCTGGAAGAAAACGAAGAAGAACTGGCGGAAGTTGTCAAGAAGTATAAGGCTGTCATTCAGCAGATGTCCTCGGATCAACTGATCTTGCAGGTACAAGCATCGCTGGTGTCCGAACTGGAAGGGGAACGAAATTCATTGAAGGACCAGTTGGTCGAGCTCACCACGAAGCTGGAAAGCGCCGAAAGCTTGGGAGACGCTTCCTCGAATCTGCTGGATAAGCGAATGGAACTGAAAATCAAAGAATTGGAATCGAAGCTGGAACTTGAGCAGACGACCAGGTCCAGTTTGGAGGTCCAGATCGCCCGCCTGAAGGAGGCCGTCGACAAGCTGCAGAACGACCTTGCCGGTTCGAAAGTGAAGGAATAGCAGGCGCAAGAACAGACGAAGAAATCGCAGAGAAGATTCCAGGGAAAGCACTCCTTGGTTACAATCCTCGCCTTCCAGGTGCCTGGGACTCGGACGTCGAACGTCCACCCACCCCGGAGCTCGAAGGCGCGTGACAACCAACGAGCCTACCTGGACCGTCGCCACCCCGTACAGCCCCGCGCAAGAACCTTTGACATCGGTGACCTCGTCCTCACCAGAAAAGCCCCTGGCCGACAGCGCTTTGGACCAACCTGGCTGGAACCCTACTCGATCGAAGAGAAGATCACCGAACCACAAGCATTTAATTTCTTTGTCAAAGACCCGTCGGCGACCGTCGTCTCGAAAAAGGGGGCGAATATTACCCACTCGATCGCGACAGACGACTGTCGCCGCACGACAGTTGTTTAAGGAGTCAAGGCGATGGAAAACATTTTAATTTATTATTAATCCGTCACCTTTAAACGAAAAAGGCGGACGGAATAAACATCGTTCCACATAAACTGTGTTTTATTCTTATAATAGTGTGTTCGTTCGGTAACACGCTGCCAGGCCAAACCGGTCAATAGAAAATGAATAAATATATTGTATTATTATTACATTACAATATATTATTTTGAATATTATTTTTTATATTTTTAAAAAACATTTAAAAAATATTTCATAAAAACATTTAAAAGATATTTCTTTAATACATTAAAAACATATTTCTGAAAAATATTAAAAAAATATTTTTATGACACTTTTGTTAATATTTTAGAAACATTTCTAAAAAACATTTAAAAAACATTTCTTAAAAATATCTTTTTAATCTTTTTAAGAAATATTTTTTAAATGTTTTTTAAAAATATTTTTAAAATATAAACTTATATGTCATAATAATATTTTTTAAATATTCAAAAAAAATGTTTTAAAAATATTTCTTTGCTACTAGGGAAGTGAACGTCCACCTACTCGCGTTTCCCTTTCATTCCGCCCAACTGGGTTCCTCCGTCGGAGACAGCCGTAATCACAGCAATGCAGACGTTAATATCAAGCTATTACTATTCTATTGCTCCCTTTCAGTCGAACTAAGCCGCAACCTTTTTAAATACCGCCGCCTAAGACGCTCACATAATTTCAGAGATTGCCGGCGAAACGGGCCGCTGTATGAAATTGAAATTAAAAACTCGCCCCGGAACGGTTTACGTCCCGGACGAATTACACGACGAATAGAAAATTAATCCGGGTTTCCCTAGTTAATGGCGGCCTTCGTTAATCCGATTTTTAAATTATTCTTGTTGGTTGCTTTGGTACTTATAGACGAGCCAATTTGTTTCGTTTATTAAAATTATTTATTTACGCAGTAAAAATATGTCAAAGGAAAATAAATTAAATAAACAATTAATAGTGTAAACAAAAAATTAAATACAAATTTCGCAATTATGTCTGCGTTTATTTTGTTCGTTTGCACTGACATAAAAAAAAAAACAATGATAATGTAGAAAAGTTTAATCCCAGCAGTGTTTGTTCTAAATTCAATTTTTGAGTCAATTAAACAGCTCTTCTTGATGCGGCTTGTTTTTTGTCAAATAAGCACTTGTTTTTATTTTTAATAACTTTAATGATTTCTGGCACTGTTTAAGCTTCTTAATGAATGATTAGATAGGTCAGAATATATTTAAAGATTTGGGTCAAGTTGTCACAATTTAGGGTCATTTGTCACAAGTGACTTTAATAATTGCTTAGAATAATTACGTACTTCAAACAATTCATATTAAAAATTCAGTAGAGGCGCGATTTAGTGAACTAATTCCGGCCAAGCCAGTTCACTTTTTCGGAGTTCTTGTGTAGATGACTTACATACTTTGAGAAGCAACTTTTATTTTAGGTATACTGAAAAAAATGATACCTAAGAATTGTTTAAAAACCCACTTCTTACATTAAGAACTGATAAAAGTTTTGTATTTAGCACGATTCTGCTTGCAATTAGCACGAACAATATTAAATCACTGAAGGTTTTGTTTGAGATGAACGTTAGGTCCAAGGGTTCTATAATACAATTGTTTAGAAGCCTTGTGCTGGTTCCAGCTGGGCGGATGCAATTGTACGGAATGTTGTAAATTGCTTTATAACCGACATTTTTACAGAGAAGAACCACTTACTGACAAAAGATAAATTACTTTAGAATTTCTTACAAATTTAGTTGAAAACGTTACACCAAACTCGACTTGAAGTAAGAAAATACATATTACGGTGTGCATTTTCTGTATTTTATTGTAAAGTGAATTATTAGTAACTTACATAATTAGTGATTGTTTAATTGTGAAGAAATGGGAAATATTACAAGTGGTTTAATGTGGCGAGATGAAGATGTTAATTCAATGCAATATTAATAAATGTCGATCAACAAAATGATCAGCTTCAAAGACCATTTCTAAAAATGGTACTGAAATTGTGGGGATGTTCTGATTCTGTGTGTGATAAATTCGCATGTAAGTCAATTTGTTGTAATTATAATTTTTCCCACACTTTTAGCTTACCGAATGAATTTTGTAAAAATTCTACAAGTTTTTTCAATGTAACAGCTATTAAACAAATTGTTTTTTAGTTTATTTCCGTCGGAACAAAAAGTAAGAAGAGATAAAAAAAATGGACATGCAAACCAGTTGCTTCTATAACAGAATTAATAATAACGACGAAGGTAAAGAAATAATTTTGATTTTATTTTATACATTTAGTGTTATTTATCTATCTTATAACAAATTTTGCTTTTTAGCGAATGTAGAGCTCTTTGTAAGAATTTAACGAAACACAAGCGTGACTGAAGTACGCAGATTTGCGGAAAGGAAATCTGCATAAAGTGGAATGGTCATTATTGAAGCATTCAAACTGGTCTATATTGGTAAATTTTTATAATAATATATCCATGGTACAATGTAAGCATTTTGTTTCGATGTTTTTAGATTGATGTAGATTTTGACCAATTATTTCTTGAGAGAAAAACAATTTATTTATGTGGCGGCCAAAATTCATTGAGAAGGCTAATGATTTCGACGAACTTCCATTTCATATACGTACATCTGTTACCAAATGATAATGTGGTTCTTAAACTGAAAACAGGACGTGATGTAATGTTAAATTTTCACCTACTAATAAAAATATGTATGAGAAACAACTTTGTATTCTAAAATTCCTTCAATTCGAATATTCCACTCTACAATTCATAAAAATTAGAAAAAAATTATTGTATTCACAAGTGCTTATTTAATATAATAAGAAGGCCATCTTCAATTCTTAAATAAGGAAACACATTAATTAAGAACATTCTTAAGTAATTAAATAAAAGTTCTTGAAATCAACATGAACTATTCTTAAATGTAAAACTTATAAAAGGTCTTAAAATTAGAGCGACCCTTTCTTGAATTTGCCACGAAGAATCAATGTTCTTGAAATTGAGAATGTCCCGTTTTTAAATTTGATAACAAGAATGAATATTCTTAAAACTCAAGAATGACTAATTCTTGGGCCAAAATTAACAACGCGCAATTTTAAATTTAAACCCGAAATTTCTTACCTACAAGAATTTTTTTTCTGAGTGCAGAAAATGATGAAGTCTCGTCAACTGATTTCTGCAAAATTTTAGCCTTTTCTTACGGCTTTAGTCCACTCACAGGTACATTTCTTTCTGTCAAGTTCAAAAAATATTTATACAAAGATTTTTCCATTGTCGGTAACTTTCTTCAAAATCATCACTTTTTCTTTTTTATTCCACACACTGTAGATTTTGCTATTCCATACCTTTTAGCAAGCACAGTCGCATTATTCTCCTTTACTCAAACATTTTAGCAGTTCACTTTTTTATTTTAAATCCAAGCATTTTCTTTTGTGTGACATTTTGATTTAAATAAATTGAAAAACAAAAATTAACATCTTCCTGTGTGGAAATTTACCACTAACTAAGATGTGAATGTGTTTACATACAATCAGTAATATGAAAACCACGTATTTAGGGGCATCCCTGAAGAAATAACGCCAATAAATAACTTAGTTTTAATTTAAAAATTTTAAAAATTGATGTCTCAATCAAAAATTGATGTCAATGCAATGATGATCATCAAACTAAAAAGGTTAAATCGGAGTTATACAAACTCCGGTCGATGTTCGTTGATGAGCAAAATCGGTCGATAAATTAAAGCCTGAAAGGGCCGCTATCGTTTTTAGTTGGAAGTAGGTAATTCAGAAACGTTTCTGTCTGAAATGGAATTACAATTTTTGTAAAAAATTTCCAAACCAGAAAATCATTTTTCAAGTAACGACTGTACCATCTTACCCTAAAGTGCCATCTCAGAAAAAAATCTCTCATGAATTAGTCATTTTGAAAGTATTTTGTAAACGATTTAACATTAAAAAAAGTATTAAACCTGTAATTTGACATTAATAATTGTAACTTTCTAATTAAAAACTGTTTTTCAAAAATCCGGTTAAGTATTGGGAATCATAAAATTAAGTAAATTGTTGAATTTCGGAACTACATTTTTAATTTTCATATTAAATATTAAATTTCATGTCTCAATTAAAAATTGATGTCAATGCAACGATGATCATCAAACTAAAAAGGTTAAATCGGAGTTATACAAACTCCGGTCGATGTTCGTTGATGAGCAAAATCGGTCGATAAATTAAAGCCTGAAAGGGCCGCTATCGTTTTCAGTTGGAAGTAATTCAGAAACGTTTCTGTCTGAAATGGAATTTTTGTAGACATTTTCCAAATCAGAAAAACATTTTTCAAATAATTTCCCCATAAAACGTTTAATAAATGATTGTGTCTGAGCTTTGGGGGTTGGGGTAATTAATTGATTTTGTGATGGTTTTCATTAAAGGTCTCAATAATGAGAGAATGAAACGATGTCCGAATTCCCGGCGTGTCTCGTGTCGGTAATAGTATTTCCTGTTCGGTACACGGTTAGGCCAGTCTCCGGAGTGCCCGGAATACCAATAGCTTCGTGATCGGACAAAGACTTAGGAAGAAGCCGCGGGGACGAGAGCGCCACTTAACCACGGCCCGGAGCTCGAGCTTCCCGCCCCTCGCACATAACTGTCAAGAGTTGTAAAGGGTGTTAGATAAAGTATAGTATCGAACTGTAATATAATAACGGCCGGAACAAACTGGGCTATAAAGTATAAGGCGCGCATAAATCAAACCGGATCCCGGATCGGTCCAATATGGATCATACGTGCTAAAATATGTCGATCTTCCGGTGCTGCGAAGTTGGTGAATCACGGAGCGGGTCCCCCGGGCTCGAGGTTAAGCGCTCGATTTGTCGCGCGGGGTCATTAAAGCCCGGCAGTCCCCCGGCGCTCGTCAACAGGATTACCCTCTAAACGTAATCCAATCACGAGAACTTGACTTTATGTTGCGCTATTGCCGTCGGGCCTACCTACGTCTTGTAAGGAGACGCACTTTCAGATAATGTCCTCAATCATCGCTCCGGCCGGACTACACTGCCTGTATTTTGTCCGTTTATTTGTGACGAGAATCGTAATGGGTTGGGGGAAGGGATATCGATTCCCCCAGCGCTATCGATATACACGGATCGCCTATTTACCGGAACGAACCCACATTTGATTCTGATTGCGTTCATATTTGGATGCTTTGAAGTGGCTCCGCGCCGGATCGAGGATTAAACTAAACAAAGTATCGGTTAAGACCTCGCTAATCCTCGGAGGAGGATTTATACCGTCTCTCAATTTAAAAAAAAAATAAACTCAATCAGTAGCAATTTTAGTCCAGTCATTTTAGTATTCATCTTCCAAAAATTTCCAAGTGAAGATTTTCCTTCGCCAAAGAAGTTGTTGAAGGTCGAAGGTCGCGAAAATCAGTTGTTCTTAAATATGTCGTGAATTTTGGTTATTACAAAATTTGTTTATTATCAAAATTTGCACAAAAAAGGCTCTATACAAAATTTGTGTGAAACCAATGGTTTTCGGGATATGAGACAGAAAACTTGGCCACTGCGCAATGCATTCGATTCCGCACCAGCTTTGAGGTAGAATGCAAGGCGTGTTTTTTTTACATCTGGCACAAAGTAGGTCTCATCGATAAACAACAATATCCAGAGCCGTATGGCAGGTATTCTATAAAATTGGTAAATTCTTCAGTACAAAACAGAACAGTACGAACAAATTTAGAAACCTCACTTCTTTGTTGTGAAACGTCATATGCAATGTTGAACACATAATGAAATTTCGAAATGTTTATAATATTGAAGTTGTTAATTATTCTAATCAAATGACACACGGTCATAAAGCTTGTAGTAAAACTTATCAAGGTGATTTAAAAGCATTTGCAATGAAAACATCTGCAAAAGGACATCTGGCACAAAGTAGGTCTCATCGATAAGCAACAATATCCAGATATTCTATAAAATTGAAAATCATCAGTACAAAACAGAACATTAGGAACAAATTTAGAAACCTCACTTTTTTGTTGTGAAACGTCATATGCAATGTTGACACAAAATTAAATTTAGAAATGTTCATAACATTGAAGTTGGTAATTATTCTAATCAAATGACACGCTCATAAAGCTTGTGGTAAAACTTATCAAGGTGATCTAAAAGCATTTGCAATAAAAACATCTACAAAAGGACATCAGGCACAAAGTAGGTCATTAGGCCTGTTATGAGTCGTTTCCTTCTACTTCTTTGCCTCTGTCTTCTTCTTCTTCTTCTTCTTCTACTACTTCTTCTTCATCATTTTCGTTACTGTTATCATCTACAATTATTTCAGGGGATAACATAGCAACATAAGGTCTATTTTGTCGTCGTTTATTTCAGATTCCACTGCCGCATCATCGGATGTAGTATTTATATATGACTAGGCACGACAAAAGCCACATATTATTGAACATGATAATCCTAACTTTGGAGTCGTTTTCATTCGACGAAGTTGTTCTATTGCTTTTATATTGTAACTATTGTCATCATAACAATCAAACACTATAACTATAATAAAACTATATAAATGCGTCATATTGTCTGTATAATACACCATCAAATTTTCTTAGCCCATATCTCGAAAATTATTGTTCCCACGTAAATTTTGTATAGCATCTTTCTTGTGCAGATTTTGATAATAAACAAATTTTAAAATAATCAAAATTCAAATAAAATCAATACTTCACAAGATATTGAGAAAAACTGATTTTCGCGACCTTCGACCTTCAATCATTTCTTTGGCGGAAACGATTTTTCTTTGGACTTTTTATACAGTGTTGCTTATAGCGATACAAAGAAAATTCCGAAGGAAAATCTTCACTTGGAATTTTTTAGAAGCTTGTGTGTTTTTTTGTATAAAATGACTGGACTATTAGAACTGAAAATTAAAATTTACACTTAACTAACGTAAACTACTGTTCAAAATTATGGCACCACTCAGAAATTTAGGGAATATTGTGCTGTTTTAATTATTATATAAGCCATAGACAGCGTATTTTTCCAAAACATGTTCCATATGAAGATGTAACGTTTGACAACTACACGAAAACGTTTTAAATTTGTCAAAATTTCTGAGTGGTGCAGTTTATATTAAAATTTGAAAAATCTACCCTCCATATACCGCTTTCAATCTTGTCTCCAGCGTTTCAGTCATTCTCCTGGCATCAGTATATTGATTAGAAATTTCAGTCCACAGTTGGTGATTCAAAAATTTTCAGTGTTGTGACAGGTTGTCCTTTTTAACTAATCATTCTCCTGGCGTACTAAAAAATTTATTTATAAAAATGGTAATTTCAAATTTAAATAGTGCTGCGCTAAAATATTGTATTTTTTTTAAACAGTTCCAGAAAAAAAAACAATTTCTTGATTAATAACAAAATAAGCTAAACTTTAAATAAAACACAGATTCTTTTGAAAATATCAGATTACTGCTTTTATGATACCGTACTTTTTATACAGTGTTGCTTATAGTGATACAAAGAAAATCCCGAAGGAAAATCTTCACTTGGAATTTTTCAGAAGATTGGGTGTTTTTTTTATAAAATGACTGGACTATTTAGAAACAAAACGGTTTGGAATTTAGAAGAAAAAATTAATATTGTCAATTAGTATAAAAATAACAATAACATCAGACAAGTTAAATATTTATTTTTCATCAATGAATTAAACCCCATTTATTTAAGATATGTGCAGGATTTTGCAATCGAAATTTATTGTAATTTTTCTTTTACTGTTCTATCGTATTGCTATTATATTAATTATAAATTGACGCGGAGTACGATTGGTTGCATACATTGACTGATTGGCTTTTTTTTTTTAAATTACAGATAGTGATATTTAGATTTGGAAATGGGACAAATTAAATATAATTCCGGGGAGTTGTTATTGGATTGCGGACCGGGGGCAGTATGTTACCAGTGACACGCCATCGACGTCGTGAGTTACGGTCGGGGGCTCCGTTATCTTGTTGTTTGTTTGTCTGCTCGGTTTTATAGGCGACAGCTATCGTCCGATCGAGACTCCCCGTTCTTACATTTGCACATCTCTGGCATGACACACGGCTTTATGGCCAATTCCGACGGCCGCCTCGCCGATGACCGGTGGACCCTATCAATGCTTCGTTTATACAGTGCTGCATATGTATTATTCCGGGGGCGCTATCGCCCCCGTTCACACTCGCTGCTGATTTGCGATGCGGGCGCATTTTCCTTCGCCGAGCAAATAGCGAGGAAATTAACGCCGACTATTAGAGAGCCGCAGAATGGTGGTCGCTAACGACGGCATTGTGCCGCGTCTCCGGAGGATCGCCCGGAAAATCCGAAAATGTGAATGTAATTAATGCGCGCGGTATCACAGTGCCGGTGGACTGCACCGCCGTAAATCAGATGCAATTTGGGGGCATCCGGGCGTAAAGCCACAATTACTATAAAGATTTATTAGTAATAACTTGTACTGATACACCGAGTGCGGTCATAATTAAAATAGAGCGACTGAAGTGAGGCCTCTTCCCGGCGCTTGATTAATGAGACGTGGGGTTGATGCGCGGCCCGCGAGCACACAGACGCTTAATTCCGCTGAATCAGGTGAAATTTGTAGCGCCGCAGCCAACCGCAAACACCGCGCTCCGTTCACTAATTATTCGTTTATTAGAGGACGGTTATTCGCGTGTCAATATCGTGGCGATCACGGAAGCTGCTGAGAGCGGACGTGACGTATCAGCCATCTGACCGGAGCATTAAAACCCGGTCCGCTCCATGTCCTTTACAAGGGTGCCCGACCCACCCTCGTTAGATACTTGCGTGATAAAAAATACACTTTTTGTATTTTATTATGTCGGAACACACCCCGGTAAATCAGGTTAAACCGTGCAGGGGCGGATCGCTGCTGATTAAAACCGCGGAAAAAATCATATTCGCAGTTCGCAATTTACCCTCCAACAATTGCATTTTTTCCACTTTATAAATACCGCAGTTAATTGAATCGGTCGCTTGTTTGACTTCAACTGTAATAACCAAATCCGTTTTTTATTTCAATCGTTGATTGAGGTCAGTTTCAGTTGTTGTAGCGTGTTGAAAATATTAAAATGACTACACCAGCGAAGCACCTTGTAGTCAAAGTGTTGCGCCAACAAAATTGGGGCTGGCACAATCTACACTTATTTGACTTGAGTTTTTGTCAAATGTACAACTAATTCTATAATGATACAAAAGTTTTCCCTCCACCAACTGCATTTTTTCCACTTTATAAATACCGAAGTTAATTGAATCGGTCGCTTGTTTGACTTCAACTGGAACAACCAAATCCATTTTTTATTTCAATCGTTGATTGAGGTCAGTTTCAGTTGTTGTAGCGTGTTGAAAATATTAAAATGACAAAACCAGCAACGCATAAAGATCTAATAATAAGTGCTTTTGAAAAGTGTAAATTTACCACCACAATTTACACTTAATTGACCTGAGTTTTTGTCAAATATACAACTAAATCTATAATGATACAAAAGTTATGATTTAAGTTGTCACATTGTTATGGATGAGTTTGCTTCGGGCATAGGATAAAGGCACCATTTTCAGCCACTTTACAGTAGACTCGATATTTAGTGAATACCCGTTCGAGTGAACTCTGCGATAGAATGAACGCTCAAATTTTATCATTGCGCCGCGATATAGTAAACAACAGTAAACTCCTATACCGTAATTTAATTTACTGTAATTTACTGTAATTTACTGTAATTTAATTTAAATGCTTTATGGAAATTAAACATTTAGTTAGAAAATTCAACAATTTACTTAATTTCATGATTTCCAATATTTAACCGGATTTTTGAAGAACAGTGTTTAATTAGAAAAGTTACAATTATTAATGTCAAATTACAGATTGCATACTTAAATCGTTTACAAAATACTTTCAAAATGACTAATTCATGAGAGAATTTTGTCTGAGATGGCACTTTAGGGTAAGATGGTACAGTCGTTTCTTCTAAGCAAGTACGAACGTTAGAAACATCAATTACCGTTGATGTAAGTACTACAGTCCAACTTCTGCACATTTTTTATATTAGTTAATAATTTGGAGCTATGGTTAATAAAGTAATTATAACGATTAGTTTTTCACTTGACCCGCATTACCCCGATGGCTCGAAACATGCCCCAAACATTGCAAAAATGGAAAACTGTTATGTAATGTGTCCTTTCTATAGCTTTTTTGATATTTCTGTTGTCTGAGTCATTGATAATGTCACGATTTTTAGTTTTTAACATGACCCGCATTACTCCACCATAAAATCATTTATTAAACGTTTCAAGGGAAATTACTTGAAAAATGATTTTCTGGTTTGGAAATTATTTACAAAAATTGTAATTCCATTTCAGACCGAAACGTTTCTGAATTACTTCCAACCGAAAACGATAGCGGCTCTTTCAGGCTTTAATTTATCGACCGATTTTGCTCATCAACGAACTTCGACCGGAGTTTGTATAACTCCGATTTAACCTTTTTAGTTTGATCGCCATCGTTGCATTGACATCAATTTTTGATTGAGACATCAAATTTTTAAGGTTTAAATGCTTTATGGAAATTAAATATTTAGTTACAAAATTCAACAATTTACTTAATTTCATGATTCCCGATGTTTAACCGGATTTTTGAGAAACAGTTTTAATTAGAAAAGTTACAATTAATGTCAAATTACGGATTGTATACTTTTTTAATGTCAAGTCGTTTAAAAAATACTTTCAAAACGACTAATTCATGGGAGAATTTTGTCTGAGATGACACTTTAGGGTAAGATGGTACAGTCATTTTTTCTAAGCAAGAACGAACGTTAGAAACATCAATTACTGTTGAGGTAAGCACTACAGTCTAACTTCTGCACAGTATCTATATTATTTCGAATTTCGAACGATGCGTAGTAGAGTAATTATGACGATTTTTAGTTTTTCACTTGGCCTGCATTACCCCGACGGCTCGAAACATGTCCCAAACAATATGAAAATGGAAAACTGTTATGTAATTTCCTTTCTATAGTTTATTTTAATATTTCTTTTGTCTGTGTCATTGGTAATGTAACGATTTTTAGTTTTTCACATGACCCGCATTACTCCAACAAATGTAAAGACGCTCCAAACAATGTGTAAGTGGAAAACTGTTATGGATTGTCCTTTTTACAGTTTATTTTGATATGTTTTAATAGTAATTACCTGTCTCATTGGTAATAGGACAATTTTTAGTTTTTTATGTGACCTGCATTACCACATCAGCTCTAAAAATGCTCCAAACAATGTGAAAGTGGAAAACTGTTATGGAATGTGTCCTTCCTCCAGTTTATTTCGATATTTCTTAATAGTTATTTCCTATCTCATTGGTACTATGACGATTTTTGGTTTTTCATGTGACCCGCATTACCACACCAGTTCTAGAAATGCTCCAAACAATGTAAAACTGGAAAACTGTTATGGAATGTGTTCTTCCTCCAGTTTATTTTGTTATTTCTTAATATTAATTACCTGTCTCATAGATAATATGACGATTTTTAGTTTTTCACGTGACCCGTATTACTTCACTAACTGTAAAGATGCTCCAAACAAGGTGAAAGTGGAACTGTTGTGGAACATCTTGTCTACAATTTATTCAGACATTTATTAATAGTAATTTTTAGTTTTTCACGTGACCCGCATTACCCCACCAAATCAAAAACTGCTCGAAACGACTTGCAAGTGGGAAACTGTAATGTAATGTCCTTTCTACAGTTAATTTTGATATTCTTTAATAGTAGTTAATCTTTGGTTGTTATTTTTTGTGTGATGGTACTTTCTCAATTGAATAAGCAGACGCAATTTATGTGAGGTACAGGTAAAGTAAAAAATTGCTTCGGTCGCTTGTATTGAAATTTTCGTCTGTTGAAAATGTAGTGCAGGAGGACAGGCAGGTAAAGTGTGATGTCGACGATTCGTCACCGAAATCGTCGGTGATAAATGCACCTTGGAGATCATTATTTCGCCGCTTTATCTAGGAAGACCATTAGTAGCGCCAGCGGTAACTTCATTACAGCGAGGTCCGTTGATCGCGTCGCCTCCGCTCAATTAGCCGCGAGAAGAATGGTGCTGGGGAGCCGGCGCTCAATCACGGTTGTTAGTGCGGTCAAGGTGGCCAAACCGCAGGATTATGCGGGCCTTTATGTCCAATATATCCGACAATCTTACTATAAATGTCATCTGCACGCCGTCGGAAAAAATCGCGCCGAAAATAAACGATCCGATAAGAGAAGCTGTTTGTATCAGTGTGTGTCGCAATGACGTACGGTCCCGGTCCGACGTTAACTTTTTACAACAAACATTATGTGCCGGATCCGATATATTTTATGGCCGATGTCCAGTCAATAAATAGCCCGGTCACCTTCCTGAGCTTCATTCCGATGGACGCGATAAAGCCGGCCCGAGGGGCGACTCCGGGGGCGACTCCGGGGGCGGAATGCACAATATGCGTCATTAGATCGGGGGGCCCGCCGACGGCAATAATCAGGAACGTAATTAGATGCGGCGCCCATAAACCAGGCCGCCTTGACCGGCCGTCATCTGCTTTTTTACTGTTTCCGCATAATAATAAAACGGCAGCCTCAGACGGCCGTTACCGCCAAATGTTACTTCGTATTTGCGTTTTTGGACATTTATTATCCGGCACGATGGCGATGTCCTCGCCTGGGACCTCCCTCGGGACTCCGCGCGCTCGTCTTCGCAGATGGGATTTGTTTTATTGAGTCTATCGGTCGGCCGCACGGTCTATTTGTTCCTTATTGTAGCTGATCTAAATCCTATTGATCAAATTCATATCTTCACTCAAATAACTGCTACCTAAGATTTTTTAAAAACCCACTTCTTACATTAAGAACTGATGAAAGTCTTGTATTTAGCACGATTCTGCTTGCAATTAGCACGAACAATATTAAATCACTGAAGGTTTTGTCTGAGATGAACGTTAGGTCTAAGGGTTCTATAATACAATTGTTTAGAAGCCTTGCGCTGGGTACAGCTGGACGAATACAATTATACGGAATGTTGTAAATTGCTTTATGACCATCTGCAAAGGACTGTTTACTGACAATAGATAAATTACTTTAGAATTTCTTACAAATTTAGTTGAAAACGTTACACCAAACTCGACTTGCAGTAAGAAAATACATATTACGGTGTGCATTTTCTGTATTTTTATTGTAAAGTGAATTTTTAGTAATTTACATAATTAGTGAATGTTTAATTGTGAAGAAATGGGAGATATTACAAGTGGTTTAATGTGCCGAGATGAAGATGTTAATTCAATGCAATATTAATAAATGTCGATCAACAAAATGATCAGCTTCAAAGACGATTTCTAAAAATGGTACTGAAATTATGAGGATTTTCTGATTCTGTGTATGATAAATTCGCATGTAAGTAAATTTGTTGTAATTATAATTTTTCCCACACTTTTAACTTACCGCATGAATTTTGTAAAAGTTCTACAAGTTTTTTCAATGTAACAGCTATTAAACAAATTGTTTTTTAGTTTATTTCCGTCGGAACGAAAAGTAAGACGAGATAAAAAGAAAGGGACATGCAAACCAGTTGCTTCTATAACAGAATTAATAGTAACGACGAAGGTAAAGAAATAATTTTGATTTTATTTTATACATTTAGTGTTATTTATCTATCTTATAACAAATTTTACTTTTTAGCCGATGTAGTGTTCTTTGTAAGAATTTAAGGAAATACAAGCGTGACTGAAGTACGCGGATTTGCGGAAAGTAAATCTGCATAAAGTGGAATGGTCATTATTGAAGCATTCAAACTGATCTATATTGGTAAATTTTTATAATAATATATCGATGGTACAATGTAAGCATTTTGTTTCTTTGTTTTTAGATTGATGTAGATTTTGGCCAATTATTTCTTGAGAGAAATACAATTTATTTGTGTGGCGGCCAATATTCATTGAGAAAGCTAATAACTTCGACGAACTTCCATTTCATATACATATGTCTGTTACCAAATGATAATGTGGTTCTTAAACCGAAAATGTATTTTTAAACAGGATGTGATGTGATGTTAAATTTCCACCTACTAATAAAAATATGTATGAGAAACAACTTTATATTCTAAAATTCCTTCAATTCAAGCATTTCACTCTACAATTCAAAAAAATTAGAAAAAAATATTGTAATTACAAGTGCATATTTAATATAATAAGAAGGACATCATCAATTCTTATACAGCAGAATCCGATTATAACGAACCTCAAGGGACCGTCAAAATCGGTTTCGTTATATCCGAAGTTCGTTATAAGCGTTATTGAAAGAATAAATGCAAGAGTGTTTTATGAGATCTTTATTGTCTAATATAAATATGCATATGTATAAAACCAATAAGAATATAAGGACTAAACTTAAGTGAAACAAAGCAAAATATAACAAGTAATTTTATTTGAAAAATTTGTTATTTTCGACTGAATTGTCGCATTTTTAAAGTATAAATTGTCGATACACGTTTCAAAGTCACTAAGATTTTCAATAATTGAGTTCAGCGCACCGTAAAACTGTAAAAAATTACGAATGCTGTTATTACTAGATAAAATATGTAATGCTGGTGCTTCCGGCTCATCCTCATTCCTCATTGACTTCTTCTCGGGCACTTTTGTCTACTACAAATACCCAAATATTCTGTTGTAACTAATAAATTGTTTACATTAATAGTCATTCATGTTTAAGTTTTCGAAAAAATTTGAATTTTTTAATTGAAGGGTTCTATGCAAGAAGTACCTAAGTCACTTTTCATATTCTGTGATTTTTGAGATTTATAATTCTGTTTAATCTGGAAATCACATTGTTTTGATTTTGACTGATCCTTTTTACTAAAGAAGACTTACTTGAGTAAAAAAAGATCATTCAAAATCAACACAATGTGATTTACAGATCACATTGAAACATCAAATCTAAAATATGAAATATGAAATATGAAATATGAAATATGAAATATGAAAAGTGACTTAGGTACTTCTTGCATAGAGCCCTTCAATTATTGCTGAAATTCACGTTCCCTTTGTTTTTATTTTTGTAACTACTACTCATTTAATGACAAGTCATCATCAGATTCAAAGGTTATTACGCGTTATATACAATGCAAAGTTCGTTATAGTCGTCTTTTTCAGGTTCGTTATATCCGATAGTTTGTTATATCCGAGTTCGTTATAACCAATTAATTTTTACATTATTACATAGGGAAAAATGTCGGAATTTGGAATAAAGTTCGTTATAACCGGTAGTTCGCTATAACCGAAGCCGTTATAACCGGATTCTACTGTATAAGAAAACACATCAATTAAGAATATTCTTAAGTAATTAAATAAAAGTTCTTGAAATCAACATGACCTATTGTTAAATGTAAAACTTATAAAAGTTGTTAAAATTAGAGCGACCCATTCTTGAATTTGTCACAAAGAATCAACGTTCTTGAAATTAAGAATGTCCCATTCTTAAATTTGACAAATAGAATAAACATTCTTGAAATCAAGCATGACCCATTCTTAAATTTGCCAACAAGAATGAACATTCTTAAAACTCAAGAATGACCAATTCTTGGGCCAAAATTAAGAATGCGCAATTTTAAATTTAAACCCAAATTTTCTTACCTATAAGAAGTGTTCGCGAGGTTCCTAACGGGTTCGCAATCGCGCGCCCCTCCAATTAAACGTTCCTCGACATTAAAATTAAAGGATCACATTCTTAATTTACCCGACTGACGGGTGGGTGGATCGCTGTAAATTGCACAGTTTTGCCGCCTGTCGTGATTCCTGTTCCCCACGAAGACTCACCCCGTATGATAGACTGCGGCAGGGGGACTCGGACCTGTATCACATAAAGCGATTGCTAATACCGTATAAGTGAAGCCGAGCGTCTCTTATAAATGGATTTTATCAATTTTAAAATCGATGTGACTCAACCATTACAATTAATTTTAAACAAATCTATTATTATTGTCCAGTGAAATAATACACATTGAGTCACAATAATAAACTGCATTCACTCATGGACGTTTCAACAAATATTTTCACAGGCGAAATGGAACAATAAACATGCAATTAAAAAGCACGCCGTCGCTTCCTGGCGAGGATCGTCTCCTGGACAGGTCGCAAGGTACGAAATGGACCTATCATGTTTGTTGAAGTCATTTCCAATAACATGATAAATCCCCGGCGTCCCTCGACGTAACGAACCTAATTCGCACCCTTGTCGTCGTCTCCGTTGACACATATTCGTGCCGTGACGTCGCTAATTGTAATCGTGCCAGAGAAAAATTTAACTTCCGCCAAAATTATACGAATTTTTAACCTTACGGACGCGCCGGCGGGTCATACTGACCCAGGAAGTAATTATGTAAATGAATCGTACTGCAAATACAAATATATTTACTATTACTATTCAGGGGTCGTCCAACGTTAATGGTCATCCGGAAAATTAAATTTTTATCATCGAAGTGATGGTATTTGTTTTCGTTTTTAATGATGTACAATTTTTGAAAAGTCAAGACTAATTTTTTTGTGGAATTTAACTTTTTTTTAATTTATAAAATTTCCAGTTCAACGATGAAAATGTTATTCATGGCATGTAATAACTGTACTATAAACAAAAACGTAATTCTTAATCAATTAATTCCCCCAATCATTTATTAAACGTTTTATGGGGAATTATTTGAAAAATGATTTTCTGGTTTGGAAATTTTTTACAAAAATTGTAATTCCATTTCAGACCGAAACGTTTCTGAATTACTTCCAACTGAAAACGATAGCGGTTCTTTCAGGCTTTAATTTATCGACCGATTTTGCTCATCAACGAACTTCGACCGGAGTTTGTATAACTCCGATTTAACCTTTTTAGTTTGATCGCCATCGTTGCATTGACATCAATTTTTGATTGAGACATCAAATTTTTAAGGTTTAAATCCTTCATGGAACTTAAAAATTTAGTTACAAAATTCAACAATTTACTTAATTTCATGATTCCCAATATTTAACCGGATTTTTGAAAAACAGTTTTTATTAGAAAAGTGTCAAATTACTTTTTTTAATGTCAAATCGTTTAAAAAATACTTTCAAAACGACTAATTCAAGAGAGAATTTTGTCTGAGATGGCACTTTAGGGTAAGATGGTACAGTCATTTTTTCTAAGCAAGCACGAACGTTCGAAACAGTAATTACTGTTGAGGTAAGCACTACAGTCTAACTTCTGCACAGTATTTATATTATTACGAAACCAAACGAAACCAACACTGCAGTTAATAATTTCGAACGATGGGTAATGAAGTTATTATGACGATTTTTAGTTTTTCACTTGGCCCGCATTACCCCGACGGCTCGAAACATGTCCCAAACAATATGAAAATGGAAAACTGATATGTAATGTCCTTTCTATAGTTTATTTTAATATTTCTTTTGTCTGTGTCATTGGTAATGTAACGATTTTTAGTTTTTCACATGACCCGCATTACTCCAACAAATGCAAAGACGCTCCAAACAAGGTGAAAGTGGCAAATTATTATGGAATGTCCTTTCTACAGTTCATTTTGATATTTTTTTAATAATAATTGCCTATCTCATTGGTAATAGGACCATTTTTAGTTTTTCACGTGGCCCACATTACTTAACCAGCTCTAAAAATGCTCCAAATGTCCTTTCTACTGTTTATTTTGAAATTTTTTTATAGGAAATTTTCTACACAGGCTTAGGAAACACCTTGTATAGTTGATACACCTCAAATTTCAGTGAATTGCCTAGTTTTGTATATAAATCAATAAAAATGAGAAAAGCGCGTTCCTTTATAATTAGAATCAATATACCTTTTTCAAGAAGTAAAATCACTATCGAAAAATCATATAACGTAATTTTTAACTTCAGAAGATTCAAAGATATAGCGCCAAAAG
This sequence comes from Dascillus cervinus, assembly GCA_949768715.1. Lineage (NCBI taxonomy): Eukaryota > Metazoa > Arthropoda > Insecta > Coleoptera > Dascillidae > Dascillus > Dascillus cervinus. The sequence continues at coordinate 23,899,165 of OX458322.1, forward strand.
ATAGATCTATGATTGGTTGCCAGCAGTTTGCAGTTTTCTGGCAACCAATCATAGATCTATCTTTTGGCGCGATCTGTTTGAATCTTCTTCTCAAATTAAAAAATGCGCCTTAGTAACGCAAAGGGCGCAGTGTGGTCTGATGTGACAAATATTGGAAACGGATTAGTTAAATCGAAAATAAAAATTTATTCAAACATTTCTTCTGGCATTTTTTGTGTTGCACACAAACTTTAGTCTGAGCTGGAACTTCTACAAAAAATAATAATCTTGCGTCACTATCACTTTTATAAGAAAAATTTTTGAAATTCTGCCAAGTAAATTTGAACATTTAAATAGTTTAATCGAAGATGGAAGGTTTCAATAATACGCCGTTCATGAAATATGATTTAATTTGCAGCATTTAAAAGTACAATATAATTTAAATTAAAATACAACAAAATAACTTTTTTATATACTTTTCAATCACGAGCTACGGGCTCTTGCGGGCTTTGGTGACGGCCGAGGCGACCGAGTCGCTTGGCGAACTGGAATTTTCGATCTCATTTTTGCTTCCCCAGTTTGGGGAGAAGGCGCCTCAGCATTGGAAACAACCTCGGATTTACCCTAAAAATAATTTAAACATTTTCCATCGTAAAAAGAATCAACCATTACCTCCGGGGTTGCCACCACAATTTCCACTTTTTCACTACTCATTTCACGGTTTTAGCATTTGTCGCTCTAATCGACAGTTAAGAAATGACAAAAATTAACACCAGAAGAATTCCAAGAAGTTGAGATAAAATGAGGAAATATTTGGCGCTGGAGGGGACTTGAGATATCAACTCATTTTGATAAAATAAAAATAAGATACAGATTGATTCAATTAATTGGTAAAGGGGCCTGTTTATATTTTCCTAAATAATGCAAGCGCAATTATGAGGCGGTTGTGGGGCTTCGAGCAACACCAAAAAGGTTTCCAACACTTTTAGCAAAGCCTTTTATGCAGATAATCTAACGGTTGACCTCGATGAACATAATGCGTTTTAAAAATCGATCTTTAATTATCTTAATGATGTTTTCGCGAAAGTTTTCCCTGCACTTGCGTTCGATTTCGCTGACCTTTCGGAAGAACGGCCGACGCTGGCCGCCGTTGTGATTTTATGCAATTAGATTCGGTTTATGCAACATTTGGCCGAATGTTGACAATTCCTGAAAGCATTGCCGCATATTGAATTTGTTTGGAGTCGTCGGTTAAGAAATTGGCTTGAATGGGAATGTGCGTTTATCAATGTTTGGTTTATTTGTATCGAAAATTTATGAAATTGCAGTCGCTAATTTATTTGCAACTTTTTTTTTATAGAAAAAATTTATTTCCAATAATTTTAAGGAATTTCGACTCTCCCAAATATTCCAAGGCACATAATGAGTACATAATATTGGGCATTATTAGACTACTCATTTCTAAATTCGTGAAAGTTATACAGATATTTTTAATTCAAGTAATTCTAACTTTTGCACAGTACTTGCAATTATTCTGAACCCAAGGGGTAGGGTGGAGGCACCTGTTGTCGGCCATTTAAGTGAATTTCAAAATTGCAGTAATCATATGTGGTGAACAGTTAGTTTTAATGAGATATGTAAGAAATAAGATAAATTAAATAGTCTTTTAGTATAAAAATAAATCAGAAATGCTGTATTCTCAAGTTTAAAACCTCCAAAAGATTAATTAGCCAGTAAATCATGATTTACCGGTTGTTCAATAATAGCCACATATCACAGAACGTTATAACACGTTCTTGTTTTTGGTTAAATGCAAAATGTTGTTGATATAAACATATTTTTTTTAAACGGCCTAACAGCAGGTACGTTCATCCTATGTAGTAATAAAAATTAGTACACTAAGACCTCGTTTAACGCTTTTTTTTCCGACTTATGTTAGAATCCGCATTTTCATAAAGTGTGCGCAGGTTAAAAAAAATTCATTTTCTTGTTTTCAAATGATTACAACAAGGGTTGAATCTTAAGGCTCGGCTTTCCTAAGTAAAACCATGCAAATTGCAGTCCACATTTTCATAAAGTGTGCTCAGGTTAATTTTTTTTTCTTTTTTTTTCTTTTTTCATTTTTTCTTTTTTTTTCGACTTATGTTAGTATCCACATTTTCATAAAGTTTGCTAAGGTAAAAAGTTTTTCCATTTTCTTGTTTCCAAATGATTACAACAAGGGTTGAATCTTAAAAGTCGGTTTTCCTAGGTAAAACCATGCAAATTGCAGTGTAGATTTTCATAAAGCGTGCTCAGGTAATTTTTTTATATTTTTTTTCGACTTATGTTAGAATCCACATTTTCATAAAGTGTGCTCAGGTAAAAAAATTCCATTTTCTTGTTTTCAAATGATTACAACAAGGGTTGAATCTTAAAAGTCGGTTTTCCTAGGTAAAACCATGAAAATGTGCACTGCAAGTTGCATGCTTTCACCTAGGCAAACCGACTCTTAAGAGTCAACCCTTGTTACAATCATTTGAAAACAAGAAAATGGAAAACTTCATCAACCAAAAATAGAAGTGATTATTTTTCTTTGAAATACTTTTTATTTCAATCTTCATTTGGTCCAAAACTATCGGTTTTAAAAAATGTATTTAGTTTAGACGTTGCAGCCGCTGCATCAAGAGATGTTTTACGTTTATTAGTATCAATGTGCGTTGTTATTGCACTTCGTCCACCAATCGCAATAGAAAATTCTTCTTTGCAGATTGTACATTTAACCATAGAATTATCATTTCCTTTATTTGCTATAATAAATGGAAACTCTTTTTTTAAAGGTTAAAGGACAAAGTTAAATGCTAAGTTTTTATATTTTGAGAAGTACAAAGGAGTACAAAAAATGCAAAGGAGTACTTTTGGAGTACTCGTTTTAAAAAGAGTACAGTTCACAATAAAGGAGTACAAAACTCCCTAAAGGAGTACATTTGGTCACTTTAGTTTAATAACTTATTGTGTTAAAACTTAGCACTAAACTCATTTTGGAAAAAATGTCTAATGATTTTTTTCTTTAGAGGTGTTACAAAAAAGTGACATAATTTTCATATCAATGGAAAACCCACTGTTTAAGTTTGACAAAAATAATGTGATATTAAATCTAGTTGTGACTTGTTGTAGAGAAAGGACGCAGTTTCCAATATACTATAAATTTAGATTTAACATAAAATAATATTTTTCAATAATAATTAAACCATAAAAACTTTCGGTCTCTGAGACAGGCGCCAGTCACGATTAAAATTTATTTCGCGTTAGCTCTGGTGGATTAAATATGCCTGTTTCTACAATACGAACCATTTTAGAAATAAAATTGGTTTATTTTCGGTTTCCCTATTAACCATGTGTTAAAATGACCTCGTTTAACGCTGTTTCGTTTAGCGCTTTGACGTCTAGGAACACATTCTGAGCGCTAAACGAGCTCTTAGTGTACTGCTAAAAATATGTGCTTTTTCCGTCGCTTATTTACAAAGTTGATTATTTAAAATAAAGTAATTTTTTTGACTGGTACTAGAAAGTAAAACAATGACATAAATAGCACTTTATAATACAGTCGCACATAAAATGTTATATTTCATGATTCTATTAGCGAAAATAATTTTCAGTTTTACATTAATGAAGGTCGATGGCGAAAAGCTGACTCAAACTTGCAATCTTGTGCGTTTTGCTATACAATCCTTACTACGAATTCTAATCTGCGCTGCGTTCACAACATTTCTCTTTAATTTTTATCTCAAACTGATTACTTAATTTTGGGCAATTTACCTGCAATAAACCAATCTTTTTCTGAGCTATTTGCGGTTCTGCGGGAGAAAAAGACGGACGCTGTTTTGATTTGGGCCGTCGACTGTTTTGTGCGTTCAATTTGCATCTAATCTTTGTTTACTCCCTGCATCAATGGTCAAAGGCGCCGGCAATAATAATTTTTTTTTAGTTATGAAAACGGTCATTTTAAGTTGTGGTCGCAATCCTGCAATTGCGTAATGAAAATCCAGGAGGTTGTTAACACCGATGTCGACATGTCATTAGTCGGATTTAATAAGTATGACTACCTACTTCCAGCAACCATTTATTTATAAATTTGTCAACGTGTCTTCGCGAGCACGCGTTCCCATTACCGAATCAGTTGTTTAATAAAACAATTTGCAACTTATTAAGGCGACGATAAAACTGCATCCGAACTGCATCGATTTAAGTACGTTACGTTACGCTACAATGTAACAGTAAATACAATGGGCCCCATTCATTGGCAATATTGTTTGTTGAAGCGGTAGCAGCATGAGAACCGAGCTGAGGTGACAAGGTGACATGGAGGTAGTTGCCGACTCAGCATTCCGGCAGACTAGCCCGAGATGGTAAGCGGACACCACCCCCAGAAGGGAAATTACGTCAGCAGTTAATCTATGCAAAATATAAAGAACTGCACGTTTAGTTTATACAATCTTCCTAATGTTACAATTGCGTTTATTTGTTATTTTTTTCTTTTTCTCGCCACTGCATTCCTCACATCCGAGTCGAAATGCACTGTTGACAAGGTGAACGATTCCGCACCGGCACTCAAAGGTCAAGATTTGACGAATTGACTCTTTAAATGAACTCGGAATCGGGGTTTCTACATTTAAAGTTTGCGTTGTAAAAAATTTGGTTGGGAAGTTACTTATTCAGCCAGAAAGTTTATCGGATACAGAAAGTTGGACAAGCACATAAAGTTCGCCATATGAACATTTTATTGTTAACGACGTCTTCAGAGACTAATTATTGTCTGGGCATTCACCAGTCGTGAATCTTCAGGAAAAATAAAATATTTAATACTTGGGAGCATTAAATTGGCCCTAATTGTTACACTGTGCAATAAAATGCAAATATTTTTTAAAGTTTCATGTTGTTATACATTATTTTGCTTGTTTTTGTGATTATTTCAAGTACAGTCATCCCTCGACTTACGTAAGTATTGCATTACTTAGACGTACCTCATGAGAAACTGTAATATGTTTTTAAATAAAAGTATCAAAAACTTTAAAAAATATATAAAGGACGGGAATATTCACTTTTCTATTAAAAACAATGTTGTGACGGATATTTTGGAGAGATTAGTGTATACGATAACTTAGAATAATATTACAAGTTCAGTGATTTGCATAGATTGCCATATTTATTATGATGCTTTTATTTATTTAAAGTTAAAAGAATATACAGTACAACTTCACTACTTCGGACATTGCTACAATTCGGAGGGTTTGGTATCACTTGCCTCTATAAAATCATGTAAATCTCATGCTTCGAGCGTAAATTGGGGAATAACGAGCAAAATGAGGCAACTTTATTGCAGAAGCTTCAAAATCGGACGATAATGCCTCGAATATTACCGATTTCGAATGCGAATGTGTAGAAGAATCTTGTAACAAAATTCAGTCATTTTTTCAGTGCAGAACAAAATGACAACAATGTAGGACGTCTTGTTATTACTAAGATTGAAGAAAAGAGCCACTTCATATTTATTCGACAACACAAAGCAGCAAAAAATCAGCGATTATTTTACAAAAACAGGCTGGTTCATCGTACAGGATTTTCGAGAAAAAATATCTTTCTAATCCCTCTAAAAAATTGAAGACCTACCGTCCTATAAAATGGGTGTTTTATTTTTTTGGAATTAATTATTCTAATAGCGCTAGGACGCTATAAAGACAAATCAAGATTATTTTTGTGTTTTTCGGGCCGTTACGTTCAAAATATCACGAAATTTAAAATTTTGATAAGTCGATTTGGAATTAACAAGTGTTTAAAACTAGTTATTCACTCATCACAAACAGAATACCTGTCTAGTCTGGATATTGTTGCTTTGTTACTTTGTACCAGATGCCCTGCAAATGTTTTTATTGCAGAAAATTTTAAATCATACTGAATAGCTTTACCCCAACTTCTCGAGGGTGTAATTTAAGGCTTTTGCCATAAATACATTAGACAATATTAGAATACGATTTATTCAGTTATTATTAAAATCCTTAAAGACGCGCATTGTTGTCAAAAGTACAACACTTTTCGTTTTCTAATTCCTGTCGGAACCTGTTGGCAGTTATTTGTTCAAATCATCTTTCCATTCTTTGAGTTGTAAAATTTTCATTCATTATAAAGTATTTTATTAATTTCCCTCTTTATGACGTTAAAATGGATATTTCAAAAAGACGTGGTTTGGTAAACTAATAATTATTCACAAAAAAGAAAACGAAAAATCTACACTGTAACGGAGGTGAAATTGCAAAAATAAATTCTTTATAATTTTAATAGTTTGTTAATAAACCGCTATCAAAGTCAATTTGCACACTGATATAATTAAAAATTAATAATTCGACCATGTTGTTTGACAATTGAAGAATATTACAGTAAACCCTCGATAAGACGAACTCGATTAAAACGAACACCTCGTTAACGTGAACAGACACTGTGGTCCCGGCTGGTTTCTTATGGAATGCCGCTCGGTTAACACGAATTTAGAACCTTAAGGTTAAAAATCCCTTTTAAGACGAACAAATCAGTGGTGGGGAGAGACATATTTATTTTCAGTCGTCGGTGAGATTTTAACCGCGCAGTGTTTGACGTTTGGATCCGCACATCTGGGTCAGTGGAACACTACCTGAAAGTGTCCCTTTTTTCAAGAACCACACAGTTTCAGTACAAACATTATCATTATAGTATTCAGTTATAGGATGATTTAAACAGATCGCGCCAAAAGGTAGATCTATAATTGGCTACCAGCAAACTGCAGTGTGCTGACAGCCAATCATAGATCTACCTTTTGGCGCGATCTGTTTGAATATTCTTCTCAAATTAAAAAACACGATATAATTATGTTATTGTGTAGTTATTATCAATAAATAAAATTCTTTTCTTAAAATGATACATTACGTATGTATATGTAATCACTCGGATATGACGAACTTTGGTACTACGAACATACAATATTCTCGTCCGTTCGAGTTCGTCTTATCGAGGGTTTACTGTACTTTCAATTTTCAGAATTGTCCCACGAGTAGAAAAAGGTTTTATCTGAAACATGCTCTTCAATGGACCACCTGTATTTGTTTTGCTTAATTCAAATGTCTTAAAAGCATACTTCATTTGCATTATTTTCGCTTTTTAGAATACCTTCTATAATCCAGACTACGAGAAAACTTTATCTGTCCGGATTAGTAAAGTTGTACTGTATTTTAAATCATAGAGCTTATTTACATATTTCTTTACAATCTCCCTCTTTCTCTTAAAAAGAGTTTGCATTTCTAAAAGAAATTACGTTATTTTTAATTTGTTGCTCTTACATATTGCGTATAACTAAGGTGACCAAACGTACTCCTTTAGGGAGTTCTTTACTCATTTTTTGTGAACCGTACTCCTTTTAAAACGAGTACTCCAAAAGTACTCCTTTGCATTCTTTTGCGCTTCTTTGTACTTCTAAAAATATAACAATTTGGCATTTAACTTTAACCTTTAATTAATCAAATATTTTTAGTTCAAATTGTTCATTATGCATAAAACGGCTGTTAAACTTCCTTAAACTGAGTTCTTCGACCCAAAAATCCCTCTCGGCCGTATAAAAAAGTGGAAATTCTAAAAGCTGTTTTTAATTGTGCTTCGAACAAACAGTAAGTGAACCATCCGATTAATTCCCGTATTTCATCGCTACAACCCATTCTTGTAAAATACAAATATACAATAAAATAATTTTTTAGAATACCATATGAGTGGTTCAAAGAAACGTAAAAATCGTTTTAATAGAGATTTAAAAAAAGAGTTGATGGACAAAGTGCAATAACAAAGCACATTGATACTAAGTCCGATGACATACTGGCGCGGTTGCGGTTTGCGGTAGCAAGTGACCTTCATGCTGCTTTTTTGAAACACATTGATTCAAATGTGAGGTGTCACACTTGCCGTAATGTAAACAAGAACCGCGTCTCTGGCCGCGTCTTGTCGCGGTCAAGCGTTACAGCGTGTTTACAAACAAAACGAAACCGCGTGTGTGACATCGATTTGCGGTTATAAACATTATAATCTTTGTTTATAAACGCAACCGCAAACCGCAAAGTATGACACCCCACTAATAAGCGTAAAACATCTGTTGATGCAGCAGCTTCAACGTCTAAACTAAATACATTTTTTTCAAATTGATAGTTTTGGACCAAATTAAAAAAAAAAGCAATTATAGAGGGTACATTCGCTTTTAGAAGTCTTAGGACTGTACAGGTAGCCCTCGATTTACGCCGGTTCAATTTACGCCGATTCACAATAACGCCGCTGTGAAATTCACTGTTTCGCCGTGTACATAATTGGGTAATTCACCGATTCTTTCTATGTTAGACTGATTTTCGTTTCAGTGTTGTGACGTTGTGAATTCTTTTTTCCAAAAAATGTAAGAGATCCGAAACTTTGGAATTTCATTTGTTTTTGTTAATATTTTTTAATAAAAACATTTCACTTCATTTTATCTTAAAATACATTTTAAAAATTAAATTTATAATACACCTATCCCCCGATTTACACGATTTCGCTTTTACACGGTTTTTAAAATAACGAATTCAAAATAAAATGGTAAAAATGAATATTTCAGATGAGTACATATTTCTACAATCATTTTTTAATTCCGTTCACTTGGTTATACATATTGGTGATTCCCCGTTTTGTATGCATAATAAAACTTTCTATGTATTCACGTAAATTACTGCAGTAAATTTGCGCCAGTAGAAAAGTGTACATCATTGTGTTTTTACTAATCAGAATTTTTTAAACTTCATATTTACTGGTTAGGGATAAACAATTATTTTTTGTAGCATTTTTACAATTTTTTTCGCAATAAAATTTTAAACCGTAGCAGTTTTTAATGGAGCATGAAGAGACCTTTCAAATGAGGTATCACAAGCCCCTACTTCCTATTTAAAAATTTGGAGGTTGAAACTGTCACTCGAAGGGAGTTGAGGTTAGGGATGAAATTTTTACTTTGCAGGATATCATGTCATAAACGGGATTTTTTATAAATATGCACAATAATTGAGATACTGAATTTATTCCATTTGACTGGTTCGCAGTGTATATTTGTTATTTTATGAATGAACTGTTATTTTAATTTTTCAAAATATCTTATTAAAAAAAATTACGTTAAATAAGTGACGTTGTTTTCGATTTACACGGTTTTGCCTATAAAAAAAAAACAATCTTCCGTGTAAATCGGGGGATAGGTGTATATGTATTTTGCATTATATTGTATTAATAAATAAAACGATTTGCTTCTTTTTCACTTATGTAGAACCTAACCCTATACATCACTGTAAATATGGGTTCTTTTTACGCCGATTCGATTTGCGCCGGCTTTTGTAAGAACGGAACTGCGGCGTAAACCGAGGGCTACCTGTACTACCAAATTATTAAAAAAAAATTCGTAATGCAAAATGTTCTTGTGCAAGAACTAAATCCGAGTCAATAATAACTGGAGTGTTTAATGAATATTGCAAAAAAATACTATTATGTAGTAGATTTGAGATCCGTATCATTTGTATCTATTCTGTCAGTGCGTCGCGTCGAACCGTAAAGAAATAAAATTATACCCAATTTTAGGAAGATATTTTGATATTAAAAGTGACATTCGTTTTAAGAATTATTTTAAAAAAATCATAGAAAAATATTATTTCCAGAACTAATAAATTTTGATATTATTTTAAAAACATATAGTTGAATGGAGAAGACTCGGTGTTTTTATTAAAAACCCCAATCACCTTAATCCAATAAAAATTCATTTGTACTCCTTTTGTACAAAAAATAATTGGTCACCTTAGTATAACGGATATAAGGAGTGAAAACTGACGGTTATAAGCGAGTCTCACTGTACATAATTTATGTGAATTAAATTTCACAGATTTTTATCTTTTGCAACAGTCAAATTAATGGCGGTTTTTAATCATTGATGGTTATTTTTATTTTGAACCCCCACATAAAAGTCGCCAATAAATCAATCCCCACCCAATTTCTTACTTTTTATGGCCAATCTAGAAAAATCCCTGTTTAACCGTTTTTTGCATTAATTAATGTGTTCAGCAATTTCAAGATTTATTGTTTATTGATATTTATTTTTAAAAGATAATATTTCGATTATAAATCTAATGAATCCAAACAAATCTCAACGACCACAGATCACGTTGAATGTCTCGTGTATTAGAAGAAAGCAAATAAACCATCAATGTGAGAATAACAAAAAATAGATCCATATTGGAGATTTATGGCGTCGTCGAGTGAAGAACTTTCCGAAGGACGTAATGAACAATGGTAGCACTTAGTATAATGAGTATGACGTCGAAATATCGTAGTGGGGAGGGTCGGGTCAAAGCTGACTGCTGACCAATAACGCAATGCTTTCCTCTCGATTGGTGCCCGGCGTCGCGACGGCGCACCTTCGGCAGACGCCCAAACCAATTATACATACCTGTGTACAAATTCTCCCGCTCCCCAACGCGATTCCCACGATTGCTGCCATCAAACAATAAACATCCGACGATTGATTGGCTTCAAACATCTTCGCGCGGCCAGTTATTATTACAATATGTAATATGTTACGGCGGCAGTTTTTTTATCTCGAACGTGATTGAATTTAATTACTGCGCGATCAAAGTTGCAATCGGAACCATAATAAATTTAATGGACGATTTGGTGAATTCTCGGGGCAAGAAACAAGACTTGCACCTAAACCATAATTTATTGATGCTATAATTATTTACATGTTCATAACGCATTTATATTAACATTGTAATTTAAACACAACCATATGATTTAGTTTATAGCATAGGTACTAAGGGTTGTCGCCTGAAAGTGCGAGATTGTACCCGAATCGTATAAAAATAGAATGAAAAGTTCCCCAGTTTGTTTAAAATTACTTAAATTAGTACTTTGAATACAGGATATGCAGATAACCCTCAGATGGAACCTCGCTTATGCACTACAATCGTAACAACAAAAAATTAGAGTCTCTAACAGTGGTAACAAGTTCGTCAACAACTAAAACGAAAAGAAAATTTGTGCTTAGTCACTTCAGTCACTGTTTCGGTGGGGCGGGTTGCGGGTACCCGCGGGCGGAGCACTGTGTCGTCCTCCGGCCCGGAAAGTAGTGTCACAGGTAGAATTCCGGGGAGTTCTGTGTGTCGGCGTTGAGGCTGTGCAGCTGGGGGCCCTGCACGCGCCCGCTGTTCAGCAGCCGCTGCTTGAGGAGGTCCCGTTCTTGCGCGACGCGCGCCAGCTCGACTTTCAGCCGATGCAGCTCGTTCTGCAAGCTCCTGTTCTGCGTCTCCAGGTCCTGCCGCTGCTGCAGCCGCTTCGAACGGCAATTCTGAGCGTAACCGCGATTTTTTAGCGTTCGTCTCTTCTGCTTGAGACGCACCACCTCTTCGCGCGGACAACCGTGCAATCTTTTGTTGAGTTCTCGAACAGACAAAGATATAAGCATGTCATCGTTAAGACCTAAGTCTTCACTGCATGCGGGTGAAAATGCGCTATTACCTACGGTGTTGGTTCTTGGAGAGAGCGTGCCGCCGCTGCACACCGATTGGGGTCTTTGCAGGCCGGTTAGGTGGTGGTTCTGCGAGTCCATTATCATCCCCGAGGGGATGTATTCGCGCCGCTCCCAATCCGGCTCTCCACCCATGCAATGGAGCGGGCGCAGATCCAGCGGTTGGGGCTCGGGCCGCATCTGCTGGGGGAACCACATCATGTTCTCCTCCATGTAGCCTGGAGGGCGGCAGGGCCTCGGCGAGTGGCTCGGCGGCGTGTCCGGCGGCGTTCCCGGATCGTTCAGCAAAGTCACGTTCATCATCGGCTGAGGCTCATACATGGACGATTCGGAAGGGGGAGACAGCGGCGGTATGCGCCGATCCTCCGGCCAGGTTCTGCACACCCTCTTCGCGGACTCGTCCTGGGGGATCCAGGTCTCGGCTTCGATGAACTGCTTTTTATTTTCGAGTTTCACCGACGCGTCCAGATGGTCCAAAACGAAATCTTGGACGTACTCTTCGGCGAGGTGATCGTCCTGGTCCATTCTAGGATCTCGCACCCCTAACGTCTGCATGGTTCACTCCGCACTCGCGGCGTTCACTGGCACCGATTAAGACGCTGCGTTGCAGCCTTATCTAACGACGGCGGTAGAATGAATCCGCGACGGATCGTACTGCGGATTGCGGCTGGAGGCGGCCCCATCGCGGAACCGCCTCCACCAGTGACGGATAGGCCCAACTGCCCCGCAAAAGAAATTTGTTTATATTCGGCGGCCAGTGAATAAGAACCAAATTCACACCGTCGACTTAATTACCACATCTTAAAACAAAATTTTTTAAAATTCAACATTTCTAATTACAAAAATTCAGTCGCCACAAAAAAAATCTTAAAACTTTTTAATGTCTCAATCGTGCAATCAAGGGCCGTTTAAATTCATCAAAGGGGCGATTTTTTAAACGCTCAATTTATCCTGAATCCTCCCCTGCGAAATCCTATCATTGGTCGCGTCCCCTTGCACCTGATAATCACATCATTCTTCGTTTTATATAAATTCACTTTATCCACGGTGCAACAGATCCTGATGTTCATAATCGTAAAAATTTCCTTAATATTTTTCGTTTTCCTTTTATCGCTTCAAAATTTATTATTATCGAAGAAATCGGAGTCCTTCGCATCTCAGATGCTGAAATAAATACTGCAGGTACAACGCACCCTGCTAAATAAAGTCAAGTTACACAAAATGCAGATTCAGTTATTACACGACTCAACTTATTTCCTGCCATTCCGTAACTTTATTGCACATTCAGCCGAAATTACGTGCCGACAGTTCATTTACATCTACGGTCAATTTTATCGACTGTATTTAGTCAAATAAAACGCGCAACCGTTATTTGTTCACAATTAAAATTTTAAGCATGTTAACCCTTCAACTCCGTGTATTATTCGTTAATTTGTTGGGCGAGAAGCGAAGCGCGCAATCCAAACCACATAAAGTTACGATAATTACGTAACAGTCGATTTTCAGCGCGGATCCTGTAAATCGGCCGCATTTTCAGGAGTTTCCGCGACTCGTCGATCCACTTTCGAAAACCGCCTGAACTTCGAACCTGAATTTTTCTCGGACGCTATCACTATGACATTCAATACAAACCTCTTGGAAACAGTGCTTATAAGCGAACATTTTATCTCCAACCAAATTTTCCGAAACCATATAGTCCAGTCATTTTAGTATTCATCATCTAAAAAATTCCAAGTGAAAATTTTCTTTTGGGATTTTCTTTATATCGCTATAAGAAACACTGATAAAAAGTCCGTTAAAAAAAAGCGTCTCCGCCAAAGAAATTCTTGAACGTCGAAGGTTGCGAAAATCAGTTTTTCTCAAATATTTCGTGAAGTATTTGGTTTCACGTGAATTTTGGTTATTACAAAATTTGTTTATTATCAAAATCTGCAATGCCCAAGTTTTCTCAGTCGGATATCTCGAAAACCATTGGTTCCACATAAATTTTATATAGAACATTTTTTGTGCAGATTTTGATAATAAACAAATTTTATAATAATCATAATTCAAATAAAACCAATACAGGTAGCCCTCGGTTTACGCTGGCTCAATTTACGCCGATTCACAATAACGTCGCTGTAAAATTCACTGATTCTCCGTTTTAGACTGAGCCACGACGTTGTGGATTCTTTTTTCCAAAAAATGTAAGAGATCCGAAACTTTTTTTCTTAATATTTTTTAATAAAAACATTTCACTTTATTTTATCATAAAATAAATTTAAAAAATTAAGTTTATAACATATGTATGTTGTATTACTTATATTGTATTAATAAACAACATTATTTGCTTTTTTCACTTATGTAGAACCTAACCCTATACATCACTGTAAATATGGGTTCACTTTACGCCGATTCGATTTGCGCCGGCTTTTGTAAGAACGGAACTGCGGCGTAAACCGAGGGCTACCTGTACTTTAGAAACAATATTTGAGAAAAACCGATTTTCGCGACCTTCAACCTTAAACAATTTCTTTGGCGGACACGATTTTTCAATAGACTTTTTATACAGTGTTGCTTATAGTTATACAAAGAAAATCCCGAAGGAAAATCTTCACTTGGAATTTTTTAGAAGATTGAGTGTTTTTTTGTATAAAATGACTGGACTATTAGAACTGAAAATTAAAATTGATACTTGACTAACGTAAACTGCTGTTCAAAATTATCGCACCACTCAGAAATTTAGGGAATATTCTGCTGTTTTAATTATTATATAAGTCGTAGACAGCATATTTTACCAAAACATGTTCCATATGAAGATGTAACGGTTGACAACTACACTAAAACGCTTTAAAATTTCTGAGTGGTGCAGTTTATATTAAAATTCGAAAAATCTACCCTCCATATACCGCTTTCAATATTGTCTTCAGCGTTTCAGTCATTCTCCTGGCATAAGTATATTGGTTAGAAATTTCACTCCACAGTTGGCGATGGAAAAGTTTTCATCGTGACAGGTTGTTCTTTTTAACTAATCATTCTCCTAGCGTACTAGAAAATTTAACAAGACAAACAGCCACAACAGACAAACTGGTAAAATAATCACTCTCTTGGCTTAAGCTAAATATAATATAAATATATTTTATAATGCCTGTAATTTAGTAATAAAAATTGTAGTTTCAAATTGAAATAGTGCTGCATTAAAATATTGTATTTTTTAAACAGTTCCAGAAATAAAACAAACAATTTCTTGATCAATAACAAAACAAGATAAACTTTGAATAAAATACTGATTCTTTTGAAAATATCAGATTACTGCTTTTATAATACATTGTTGCTTATAGTGATACAAAGAAAATCCCGAAGGTAAATCTTCACTTGGAATTTTTTACTATAGAAGATTGGATGTTTTTTTTGTATAAAATGACTGGACTATTTAGAAACAAAACATTTTGGAATTTAGAAGAGAAAATTAATATTGTCAATTAGCATAAACATAATAATAAAATCAGGTAAGTCACAGATTTATTTTCCATCAATGAATTAAACCCCATTTATTTAAGAAATGTTGTGCAGGATTTTGCAATCGAACAATTCGAACATTTATTGTAATTTTTTTAGAAAATTTGGTGTTTATTTGTATAAAATGACTGGACTATTAGAACTGAAAATTAAAATGTATACTTAACTAACTTAAACTGCTGTTAAAAATTATCGCACCACTCAGAAATTTAGGGTATATTCTGCTGTTTTAATTATTATATAAGTCATAGACAGCGTATTTTACCAAAATATGTCCCATATGAAGATTTAACGGTTGACAACTACATTAAAACGCTTTAAATTTGTCAAAATTTCTGAGTGGTGCAGTTTATATTAAAATTCGAAAAATCTACCCTCCATATACCGCTTTCAATCTTGTCTTCAGCGTTTCAGTCATTCTCCTGGCATAAGTATATTGCTTAGAAATTTCACTACATAGTTGGTGATTCAAAAATTGTAAGTGTTGTGACAAGTTGCCCTTTTTAACTAATCATTCTCCTGGCGTATTAGAAAATTTAACAAGACAAACAGCCACAACAGACAAACTGGTAAAATAATCACTCGCTTGGCTTAAACTAAATGTAAATATATTTTATAATGCCTGCAATTTAATAATAAAAACGGTAGTTTCAAATTTTGCTGCATTAAAATATTGTATTTTTTTAAACAGATCCAGAAATAAAACAAACAATTTCTTGATCAATAACAAAACAAGATAAACTTTGAATAAAATACAGATTCTTTTTTTTTTAAATATCAGATTACTGCTTTTATGATACCGTATGATCGAAAAGGTCCGTTTCCTATAAGACTTTGAACTTTTTAAGTGTTGGCAGTAATGAGTAAAAGTAGTACTTATTCAATTTTGACAGGAAGTACTTTCGAAATGAATAATGACGGTTAGTACCGTGCATACATAACTTTAAACTGTCACAGTAAAACGGTGGTGTCACTTTTACTGAAAATTGTTTAATGAATAAAATATGGTTGGGAATACTGAATTGAGACGAATTTGCCGACGCCCTGCTTTAGAATCGGAATGACGGAGCGCAAGGGGGTGAACTGCGACCGCTCCATTCTCTCCAGAACAATACCATATATTAGAGCAGGGTAAATGGCAAAATGTGTGTTGACTTATTAGCTAATCTCCAGAAAATGACAACGATTATTTATAAAGTCGCCCCTTGGGACAAATAAATTGACAACTCGACGACATAATCATTCCTAGATTACTACACATGTACATACAAAATTAACAACTTGTTGCACCGATAAAAATAAATTTTATTTCTAGATCCGATTAGGAGAATTATGTATCGCAGTAAATAGAACGGTTCAAAAATCTCGAAAAACTACAGTTGATAATTTTCACGCTTGTAACATTGTTAATAAAATGATTTAATTTGTTATCGTCTCACAGGGGCATAGCCGTACCGCGACTTTCTAATGGATGGGTTATCGAAAGAGTTGCTTTTTTCGATTATTCGACCACGTGCGGTAATTTCAAAATTACCTATTGTCGACAGATTCAAATTTTGCAAATTCGCTGTTTTTATCAACACAAACAACACAGATAAAAAAATCTTCGAGCACGTGAAGACTTTTAACACTTTAATGTGTTTATCAGTTTATAATTAGATTTTTAAAAAACGTTCAAATTTGATCATTTTAGTGCCTAATTATTATTATTGTTAAGACTGAAGAATTCGTGGACAGTAGGCACCTATACTTGGGCAAGTGAACCATGAATTTCATCCTAAAACATTTTATGGAGAAAAGCCTTTGGCACCTTCGTGCACCACTGTTTGATTATTTATATAATATTGTTACATCAATATTAACTGTTGCAGTTTTGTGTAGTGACCCTTGGATTGACGCGGAAATCTTATCGTTAGCATGTGGAATAATTAACCCTGACCCCTCAAACCTCTTCTTTTGTATTTTCAGTGTTAATGTTGAAAATTGATCCAACTTTCGATTTTAATTTTGAAGGTGCTCTCACATCACATGAATGATAACAAAACCTCAAAACCAATTTTTTAAATTTTAAATGAAGCCATCAATATAATTTCGTAAATAAAGTTGACGCTTTACAGATATCAAAAATATTCCTTCAAAATTTATAATTTATTTATAAAATATATTTATTGTTTGAGAATGACAAGGGAAATTACATTTTTCTTAAGAATGTAAAAGTTGCTCGAATTTCTTTTTATTTTAAGTTTTATCAATTGTTTCTTCTCATTTCCAATTATTTTGAAGATCATTTTATACTGTATACACTTCAATGAGTCACAGGAAATTTTTAATGGTTTCTAATACAAACAAAAATTGCTTAGTTTGCATTTTACAATGAAAATCAATTGTTATTGAAAAAATTATAACTATTTTTTACTAAAAATACAAATTATATCAGTAAGTTAGCAAGTTTCTTTTTGAATTCACAAATTTCTTAAATTAGTTTTTGATGTAAAATAAAAAAAATTGTAAAAATTATTCACTCACCACCTTTTAACTTACGTACCACATTTATGGTAAAAGCACATGAGATTAACGAGTTCAATTTTATCTTGTTTATCAGAAGTTAAAATCAATGGTAATCAAAAACTTTTATCAAAAATGCATGCAAGCATTTTACTGTATAATGTGTTGCCTAAGATGACAATAGAAAAGTTTTTACACAATAATTCAATTAAATTACTTAGAATACCTCTTTATTTATATATTTTATAAAACTTCCAAATGAAGGTGAAAAATAACTTACATTTAACTTAAGATAATTTTATACAACCAGTTAATCTTTAGTTTCGCCTTCTTCATCCTCTTCCTCTGCTCCTCGAATAAATAGGACATTATTACAGCGAATGAGAACTTCTCCTAAATTACCTGAAAAATTAAACGATTAATGTCGCCGATTACAACCAAGGCGGAACAACGAAAGTAAGCAAATTACCTGTCATTGAACCATCAATAAATTCTTCTGTGTTTGCTAATTGTAAATTCATGTAACCATCGACAGAGACAAGGTAACCCTTGTATTCGTGTCCCCACTTCAGTTTCACCATCACAGCTTTTCCAGTTAATCCATTTAAAAATGGTTTTGGGTTTACCGGCATAGCAGTCGCCATTATTTAAGATTTGAAATAACTTACAAGGAGAATTAATAAAAAACAATTTCAAACGTTGTGTGATAAACAAACCTAACCTCTCAAGAACTAGTGCCACTACAAAAAAAAAAAGAACCAGTGGTACCATCGCACGACTTTGACATTTCTGCCATAATACGAAATATGCCTTATATTGGTTTATTTCGGAATTTTTTAAGCAATTTTCGCAAGAATTAAAAATGTGTCTAAATACAAAGAACGACTATAATTTACAAGTTTAACAAATAAGTTTACAAAGGATTATAATTCAGGTAATTTACAATTTATAAATACTTCTCATGCAGAATTAATTTAAACGTTTTTTGAATTAATAATAATCCGGAATGGGGGCGCAGGCAATTTTCACAAAGTCCTCATAACGGACCAGACTGTTGTTGTTAACATTAGCCTCGCGAAAGATGCGATCGACCTCTTTCGACGACAGGCATTCTCCCCAATTCTGCAACATGTGTCGTAATTGCTTCGCAGGCACCACTCCTTTTCCCTCGGGATCTGCCGCTTTAAACGCGTTCACCACTTCCTTCGGCAGATTTTCCACTCGCGAGTGGATGTGCATCACCTCCAAAAAGTCTGCGAAAGACATCTTGCCTCCCTGAAATTAAATTATCATTTCCATGTAATCCTCTTGAATGTGCACCTTTTGTTTAAAGTAGCCGGCCAATTCTGAAATTGTGGGCGACAATCCCAGGCTTCGCATAATCACCGTGAGTTCGTCCAGGGTTTTGATCTGTCCCGAACGGGCAAACAGGTAGAAACATTCTCGAAATTCTGTAATAAAATATTTTTATTGGTTATTTCGTCGATTTGTCTGTTAATTAAGTTAAAATTGTTTGGCCAGAAATTTTATTAAAAAATCTTCCAATTAGGCTGATCTTGTTTTTTGAATCGCTTGAAGAACTTCCCACATCATTAATACAGTTTCTCTTTTCTAAAAATAATGTGTTGTCTTGTACGGTTACTTTAAAAAATTGCTGAATGTCAGTGTAAACTATTTATGTGAACAAGTGTGATTCTGATGAAAACGCTTTGTCTTAAGAGGCTTGGGTTTGCCACAGATAAAATTACATTAGCGTTTTTATTTGTGGTCTTAAAAAAAATTATTGCTTTATAAATTACCACCAAATGTTTACTTCCAATTGTATTTCAGAGAAATGTCGATTCAGATTTGTCCATTGTATTTCATGAAGTGTCAATTGTAATTCGGATTTGCCAATTGTATTTCAGGAATCGTCATTTGTGGTTCAGAATAGTCATTTGTATTTCAGAAGAGTGTCAATTGTAAGTCAGATTTGTTCATTGTATTTGGGAAAATGGGAATTGTAATTCAGGATAGTCATTTGTTTTTCAGAAGATGTCTGATTTGTCAATTGTATTTCATGAAATGTCAATTGTAATTCAGATTTGCCAATTGTGTTTCAGGAATCGTCATTTGTGATTCAGAATAGTCATTTGGATTTCAGAAAATGTCAATTGCAAGTCATTTGTCGATTGTATTTGAGAAAACGCCAATATTGTAATTCAGAAAATAAATACCTACTTGATTCCTATATATATTTTTAAATTCTGAATTACAATTAACGTGTTCTGAATGACAATTGATGTTTTCTGAATTACAATTGATGCTTTCTGAACTACAATCTTTTTTTTTTCTGAAATACAATTGACTAATTCGAATTAAACTTATTCTTCTTGAAATACCATTGGAAAAGGTGTTAAAGAATTCTGAGGTTGCTATCATAGTTAAATATCCAAGGAACACACCTGTGTGTAATAAACCAATCAGTCGAATAAAATCAAGCGAAAAGCGAGCACCGTTTTTTTTTTTTGTAAAATTTTGTGATTCTTGGCAGTGAACCAAAAGTTCGCCGAAAAC